>OW964552.2:2505000-5005000 GCA_943138885.2 Tholera decimalis | reverse complement strand
GCTGTTGAGGCTTCCTCCTTATTGTAGTGCGTCTGGGATGTTCGTGGATGCACATACGGATGATTATTATGCGATCATGCGCAAGAAAGTCGCGTCTATAATACGCAGAGTGAGAGGAAGCAACAATAGCGTTCTGAAAGTTTTTGCGGAAAGACTAGAAGGGCCTACAATGGATAGGTTTATCAAGCTACACGTTAGACATGGGGCTTGATAAACCTTCCTCTGATTGTGATTATGAGTTTTTTTATTTTATTTTGTTTTTTTTTTGTAACGTCCTTTATAATTGTCTGTGTATGCCTGTTTCTTACTAACATAGTTATTAAGTAAATTGTTTGACTAACACTATGGGCCTT
The DNA here is from genome assembly GCA_943138885.2 of Tholera decimalis. Lineage (NCBI taxonomy): Eukaryota > Metazoa > Arthropoda > Insecta > Lepidoptera > Noctuidae > Tholera > Tholera decimalis. Next base: position 5,004,647 of record OW964552.2, on the reverse strand, counting down.
AGAAGCCTGAAAATAAAAGATTTTTATTTTTATTTATTTTTTTATTTTGACTCATGGATCCCAGACTTGGTTTCTTTTTTACTCATGGGCCCACTCTTGACCTCGATTTCGCCTGATGGTAAGCGATAGATGAGACAACAAAGGTTCAAAATTCCAAACTCACAATCTGCCAACGTGGAATGGAGCGCATATTACGCTTCAAGACGTAAATTGCTGACGTTGCTAAAGAGGCCGCTAAGTTGAAGTGGGCCTGGGCTGGCCACGTCTGCCCAATGAGTTGTGGGCCAAAATTACCACTTTCTGGAACCCTGATACAGCTAGAAGGCGTCGCGGTAGACCTCGTAGAAGATGGCGGGACGAGCTGGATCAAACTAACGACCAGTGGACTACTTTAGCCTTGGACATAATCACCTGGAAATCATGGGAAGAGGCCTTTGGCCAGCAGTGGGATGATGCAGGCTAACAGTAACAGTAACTAATTTCTAAAACAATTCAGTTTCAAAGTATAATGATGATAAAGTGGCTTCAGTCACTTGGCGTTCCGTGTATAAAGTTCCTCAGACTGGACAGACTTTCATTATAACTTACAGAGTTTCAGACATGTCGCTACTAGAGTGCGTTGTAAACGTTTATTGCTAGAGACGTTTGCTTTTATGAATAAAGTGATGGTGTTTTCTTACTGCGTTCCGTACGTTTATTTCATCAACTTATGATTTTAACAATTTCATCGTTATGAAAAACCTTTTAAGCAGTCATTTGCTTGTGATAGGACGTTTCATTCTGCAAGTTTTAGCTGTCAATAAATAAACAGAATCAAAGAGTATAAATAATCAATTAAATATTATGTAAAGAAAAAAAAAACTTATATCAATATTAACACATTTCACGACGAAACATTCTCTTGAAGTCAAATGTGAATAGGTTAATTGTTGGAAAGTATGTTTCATAACCTATCACTTCATCGCTTACCATTAGGTAAGTCTTTGGTGTTGTTTGTCAAATCTTACGAGATTCTTAAAATTCTAATTGAGTTACGCGATAACTGACAAATGAAAGAGATAAAGAAACATTAATTAATGCTTACAGTATTTTTGGACGGGTCCTCTTAAATCTGTGAATTTCTTTCCTCCAAAGGGCACCATAGACATAAACCTACATGCTTCTCATATGATTTGACCAAAACGGATTATATGGACATCAAAAGAAAAGTAAACAACCGAGTTAGTAACGGTATTGGTTCTCAGGGTAGGCAACTAGGAAACACCGGCTTCGTTGTAGTTTAAAATTATTATTTTTTGCTATTGCATAGCTTTTATCGCGGGCTTTGAGTGCGGCGATCGAATCAAGAAATTCCGTAACGAAAATAAACCTAACACCCCCACTCCGAGCGGCACAGCGGTGCGGCGTTGAAAGCCGTGCATCGTCTAACGTCGTTTCAGTTCGGCAGACTTCGGCACGGTGTTTGTGTGCGTGCGACTAGACGTATGCGTGTAGACTAGCTGCTATGAGCAGTTAGCAGCTAGTGTACACGCATACGTCTATAATATAAAAAATTAAAAATATTTTAAACAATATTAACTTCTCATTTTTTTATTAAAAGAAAAAAAAATGTTTTCTTATCGGTCACCACGCACAAAAAGTGTAACTTGAATTAATATAAAAAAAACTGCATAAATAAAATAAATAAATATTTATAATTGCACAAGTTGATAAAAAATGCTATGCAATAGCTTTACCGCGGCAGTCCCCTAGTGCCACACTCATTTTTTACTTATAACCAAGTAGCTGTACGAAGTGGTAGCCCAATGGTAACGGCCTCGACTAGTGAGATGTGGGTCATGGGTTCGAACCCAGTCAGGCATATTACTTTGTGTAATTTTTATCATCACTACTGCTCTCAAATCTGTGAAGTAAAACGTCGTGAGAAAACCTACTAGTCCTAGGATTAAAAATCCAAAGAAATGTGACGTGACATACACCAACACGAATTTATTATTATTTATATATGATGAAACAGAGAATCTCCTTCATCCAGTTAAATAATATAGTATCACTAATTCACAACTCATAGGCAATCATTACAATTTACACACGCACACACATACTTATACACACATAAACTTATAATACTTACACGTAAATAACCACACCCCTACTTAAACATTTATAGTTTACTAGTTCAAGTTTTGATTTTAAGATTTTTTTTTCTCGTATTATTAATTAAATGTATTTTTGTTATCTCTGTAACTTCATCTAACATGTCTGTATAGCTATTTTATGTCATGAATTGCTTTCACTGTGTCACTTGAAGGTTGCTGGTACTTATAGCTCAGGGTTTCCTTTTTTAAGTACCAGCAGTACAATATCTGTTAATTCTTGCACATAAATTTGTACTAAGCATGTATTACCCTATTTAATTTGTGAAACAATAAATGAATTGAATTGAATTGAATTGAATATATAGTTTAAAAAAAATATAAATCATTTACCGGTATAATCCTTACTAATTAAACCCGGCAACAACATTAGCCATGAAGTTTTTTCAAAAGATAAATTCCTAAAATAACGGTATATTCCAACAACACGAACAAAGTCTAAAAGCAAGAGCTTATTATGTTTCTAAACTGGAATACAACATCAAAAACCAATCCAAACTTTTCTAAGTAATCAAACAATATCCAGACTCTAAAGCCTTTAGAACCAATAACCTTCAAGCTATTTATATTTTGAAAGTCTGGCAGTACTTTATGCACACCTTCAACCATTGAAGCTTGCCATTCCTAGAAGAAAGTTTGTCTTCAAAAATTTAGTTTTCCCTTATCGCGCAATCAGCGTTTACAGTTTTCTTGAAAACAATGTAAATCAACGTCTGGTAGTTTTCAAAGTTTCTTTGTGAGAGGATAAATGTTTTAGAAGATTTTTGGAACAGTCAAAACTGTTGAGGTACTTCATCAAAGCTTTTGAATTTATTTATTGATTAAATTTGGTGCGCGAATTTAAATGTACTTATACTGTTAGTTTATTCAAACTCATAAACTATTTACAAATTTTGTAATATTATCTGAGCATTTGGGAATGTTGCTTGAGTATGTTATATGTATACATACTTAATTTTTATTTTTCTCTTATGAGTATGACGGACGTTACTTTAGCATAAAGTAATTCTTTCATACCATTCGTTCCCCTGACGCAATCTTTAATTCAAAAAATCTTTTTATTTAAAGAAACAAATCAGCCAATAGCGTTCCCACTGTTGGGAAACATACCTCCTCTCTATGTGAGAGAACGTAATCCATCACGCAGGTGAAGTCGCATGTCTGCGGATTTTGGGTCTTTTTTTCTGGGTGTTAAAATCATCGAATGACTTCTATCACTATTGCTGACAGCTCTTTGAGGCGCGCGTGGAATACGACTCGGGCCTGGTCCTTACCGGACGTTGAGCTACCCTTGCTCGCTGCCCGCAAGCCCGCGCCTGCGGTGGCTGGAGATCGGCTTGCGATGCCCGAATCCCCTCCCGCGGCGGCTGGGGCGTGAGGAAAAGAGCTGCCTCTCCCTCGCGCGTTCAGCCTCCTCCTTTGCTAGCATGACTGCTTCGCAAAAGGAGGCGCCTGCATCCCATTCCCTCTTGCTCCGCACCATGGTCCGAACCAGGGCCGGGCGCGAGAGGTCACTGCCGCCGATTGCCTCCACGAGGATACGGCAGTGCTCCGCCCAAGCAGGGCACACCTCAACCGTGTGATCCACCGTGTCCTACCGGACGGATTTTTAGGTACTATGGCATGCCAGTTGCCTCTAGAAGTATTCTTTCACCGTTTTGAGCACACTGATGATGGTGACAATAACACTAAGAATGTCTATTCACGACCCTCGTAAGTCTTGCCTGAAACTACTAGACTAACATCTTACTTGTTCTTACTAATATTATAAAGAAGTTTGTGAGGATTGCTGTCTGGTTGTTTGTTACTCTTTCACGCACAAATTACCGAACGGATCTGAATTAAAGGTGAATTGATAGTTGAAATCCCGAAATAACACATGCTTCTTATTATCCGGAAATTCTCATAGGATAGGGATTAACGCGAGACAATCCTCCCATGCGAATGAAGTCGCGGGTAGAAGCTAGTTATATTATAAATCTTTCTCTCTCTCTCCAGTCTCAGAAAACGTTTTGGGGATACTTTCATTGTGCGTACGGCTAAGGAGTGGAATTCCCTGCCGGAGTCTGTTTCCCGATAGCTCCCGACGTGGGGTCTTAAAGTCAAGAGTGAATAGGTTACTTTTAGGTAAGTGTGCTCCATCTTTAACCACATCAACACTTACCATCAGGTGAGATGGTGGTCAAACGCGAAACTATTAACAATGAAAAAACTTCTCATTAATCTTCTTCTTAATACAGCTTCAATTAGTTCTTGTATCAATACATACTGGAACATTCTAAACATGTGTGAACACTTCACTCTTCCAATAATATCTCAGAAAACGAGAAATCGCCAGGTGTTCACAATTAAACACTGGTCCTCACATTACCTGTCTCCATCGATACGTTTAATGTGTGCATTGATTGGAATCGTTCATAATTACTCGCAAAGGCATCGTTTTCATGAAAGCGATACATTTATTTTTTACTCAGGGTAGCCAACCCTACAGTTTTAATTGCAATTTGTTACTTTTTAAATATTCTACTTTTTTAGGAGACTGTCCAAAAGGAAAACACAACCTTCATATGATCTGTGTGTGTGTCTGTATGTTTATCTGTCATGAGTTACTTGCTACTAATCTTAAAGACCGATTCAGTTCTTTGTGACCCATTACCATGACGCGAATCATAAGGATTTTTTATTTTTAGGAAATTATTTTAAGAAATTTCATATACCTACTTAATATTTTATACGTAGATTGGACAGACTGTGTAGATAATATTGTCTACGATGAGGTTGGCAACCTTATTCATCAATGTCAATATTACTTACCCTCATTAAAATCTCTTTGACACGATATCCGTATGGTGATAATGAGAAGATCGAGATCGGACTTATAATTAAAGGTTGATTAAATACTATACGATGACTTTCCATTCAGTAATTTTCGATCGCAAAATTCATGATAATGTTTTAGTAATAATTGTTTGTAATCTACCATCACACTTTATAAAATTTTGATGACACTGTTGGCGCAATGGTTGACCGTTTGGCTGCTGCGCTATGTGTTACGGTTTCGATTCCTTCTGCGGAACAAATGTTTGTATGGCCTTCAGATAGTTGGTCCGGATCTAAGTGTTACAAGAATGCTCTCGCTATCAGAAGAAGATATTCTGAGAGAGGGGCAATATTTGAAAAAAAAAAAGGAATACTATGACCTTAGCATATTAAATTTATCAAGATAGTTCATATTAAATAGCAGACTAAACTAATCAGTTTCAAGTTTTTAACACAAACACTAAGGTCTGATTAAAATCCCTCCTTTATGTAAGTAAATGCAAAAGCTAATATTTCAAACGCTAGCACAAACCTACACACACACGGCCATCGATTTTAATTAGCGAAATTGCGTCGAGGATTACTCTACTGAGCGGATAATTTATCATCCTCTCAACGCGGATACGATTCGGATATTGAAACTTGTACTGTTGGGGAATTGAGTATAAACTTCTCTAGCCTTTTCCCAACAGTCTCAGCTTCCAGTCTAATCACTTATCTGACCTCTATTAACCAACTAGCTTGTGCCAGCGGCTTCGCCCGCGTGGGATTTTTTTCCCGTGTAAATCCCGATCCCGTGAGAATTTCGCAAAATCCTTTCTTAGCGGATGCCTACGTCATAAGTCATAACATCTACCTGCATGCCAAATTTCAGCCCGATCCGTCCAGTGGTTTGGGCTGTGCGTTGATAGATCACTATGTCAGTCAGTCAGTCACCTTTGAGTTATATATATTTAGATAAAGATAAATGGTTAGCATAATACCTCTTCGTAAGACAGTGTCAGTTCCTCTGGCTTCATAACGTCTATCAAAGTTATATAATGACAACCGGGATCAAGCGATATAAGTTTTTAATCTAACATGGTCACTAACAGTATCATTAGAACTTTAAACGGGATATTTACCATGTGTAGGTACTCTTTGTTTTGAGTTTCCGATATTTCGGCACTGTTGCAAGCGCCATGATCAAGGACGAACTGAAGTAATTGCGGGTGGACGTTTATGAGCAGACAAATCGGTCTACCCTCTTTCTCGTTAGTTTTCTGTTAGCGACACCGCTACCACTGTCACACGCATGTTGCTTGCAACAGTGCCGAAATATCGGAAACTCAAAACAAAGAATACACATTGGTAAATATCCCGTTTTGGGATCAAGCGCTTTTCGAAGCACGCAGGAATATCGATAGTGTAAGGTGATCCACTTATCTACGGCTCGAACTCAGTGCGTTGAAGATCAACATGTACAAATGTTTTAATAAGTCATAAAGTCCTCGTGGCGTAATGATGTCGGCGGCGAGTGACGATACACGTGATTAGAGCACACTGCCAACTTACAAACACCGGGCTACAACTGAGAAGTTTCTTCTTGAAAAACACAACACTTTTGGCTCGGTCGGGAATCGAACCCGAAATAATATGCGCGGCTGTCGCGCTTATCACTAGACCAATGAGGCAGTCAATAAATAACAGTAACAATATACATTTCATACTCAAGTAGTACTAAATTGACAATAGTGTGGGGGCTAGGCCAGAGGCCTCGGTTTCATATTACCAGGTCTCCATTTCGTATTTCTGTGTCTGACCGACTTACGTACTTATGTAAATATTCTTAATTCTCAGAAACTAATCAACAATACTGTGTCAGATTCCCTATTCGCGTTAAATAATTATATTATACATTCCACGAACACAATTTATTTACTTATACCGTCTAGACATAATATTTATAAAATATCTGACATTTCAAAGTATCTGTGTATGTCTTCGTATAGCTACAGTTTGTGTGCCTTAATGTAAATAATTCAGTAAGCGTTTTAATAATCTGTTAATTCACTAAACCGTGTCACCATATCAACGGCAAAAAACCTGTATAAATACCTACTAATATCATAAATGCGAAAGTTACTCAGTTTCTCCGGCTGTCTGTTACGCGTTCAAGTCTAAACCACGTAACTAATATTGATGAATTTTGGTACAGAGAATATACCGAGATGGACATACGCTACTTTTTTCGCTGAATAAAAGCTTTTTACGCAATCTCAGCCAAAGCTAGAGTCAAATAAAAATAGAGTCTAGTAGTAATTTTAAGTCTAATTTACCACTAAAACTCTAAACCTAAGGAGAATATTGCGAGGTAACCGTCATGACCTTGAACTAAAAATTCGAAGACATGCAAACCACATGGGAATTAGCCGTAATCCACCAAGTACGGCCAATTCCCTCTCATAGAAAAGAGACCTGCGTCCCAGTAGTGAAAACTTAATAGGCTAAATTACTCAGTTATTATTGGCTAAATTATTCTCAGTCAGTTAATCTCAGGTCAGTCAATTAGTCTCAGGCTCAGTGATTATTATAGGCTAACTTATTTCAGTGACTAAAACATACAGTTGTCCGATATTTGATAAAGAATATGACATATTATGTATATTAGATTTCGATTTTAGATTTATTTATTTGCATCAAAAAGGATTACAATATTACTTAAAAGTAGCACACATAAAAAGTATCAGTAAAAAATAGGATTATATGCAACCGAACTAGGTGAAGCACGTGTATCTCGGCATACAGCGCCAATCCTCTCAGTCTATATGACATTACAACTATAGATCGTATCTACATAACTATGTTTGTTCATCAATATGTTCAACCTTTTTACATTCCTTATCTTAACGCCCTAACCTTTTACAGGGAATATATATTACTTTTATACACAGCCATTGTGATCATAAAAATGAATGTGTAATGCTTTGAAAACATAGATAACACCGTCACTGGTAATGTTACTTTCAAGTTTAGACGTTCAATTTGATTCCATTAAGATTTGAAATACTACATAAAATTTAGTGTTTGTGTTTCAATCTACAAGTCGAAGTTATTGCATCTGAGCAGAGGAGCTCGTGGTCAATCTTCAAGGTTACGCAACGCTTACTCTTGAAGTGGGTCCGTTGATGACCATCGATATAATATGTCAGGATTCCGTTCGAAGACAGAAAGTCTGACACTAGTTTAGCCAAGTTGTATCGTGTTACTCAGTAACTTGATTGTAGAGGTCAGATCGGCAGTCAGTTACTCTTTGTAAAATTCTGTTACTCCGTTGGATCACATAAATTTTTTTTCAAATGCTAGTTATATAATGAAAATTATGTCTATTTTGCAAATCCATACTAATATTATAAATGTGAAAGTAACTCTGTCTGTCTGTGTGTTACCTTATCACGCCTAAACCGCTGAACCGATTTATATGAAATTTGGCATGGGAATAGTTTAGGACCCTGGAAAGGATATAGGAGTTTTTATCCCGAAATTCTTACGGGATCAGGATTTAAGCGGGAAACCCCTTCCACGCGAACAAAGTCGCAGGCGGAAGCTAGTAGGTTATAAATAACATTTTTACACGACATTTTTTTTTTCGTAAATTTAAATTAGATGAGGCCAGTGTTTTCCAACTTACTACTCCGAGAAGAAACACGGAAACATACTAAGAGAAAATCTCTTTTGAAGTCCATACAGTCTGAAACACAAAACAAACGTTTTTAAAAATATTGTCTGTCTATTTGACTTCCTGATTATCCGGGGTAATCTCGGGAACGGCTGCATTGATTTGAATGGGATAAGTAAAAAAAAAACTTTTTTGCAAAAATAAAACCGACTTCCACGACAAAACACTACAAAGCCAAAAATAATTTTAATTTCGGTAGTCGGTGTTATTGGTTTTGTATTTTCTTTTTTTCACACCGCCTTCCGAAATTAAAATTATTTTTGGCTTTGTAGTGTTTTGTCGTGGAAGTCGGTTTTATTTTTTGCAAAAAAGTTTTTATTTTCGCGCTTTTTAGTGGGTCAGTGAATTTTCCAAATCGGTTCGTAAATGACGGAGTGAGGCTGCGTTTCCACCAGAGATGTGCGAGGATGCGTAGCAAGGGATGTGTTTGTAAAGAACCAATAGAATCGCTTCATTTACCTCGCCTCGGTCAGCACAGCTCTGGTGGAAACGGCTCAGCGGAGCTAGATTTTTGCACATACAAAACAAGCGAGGGATGTGTGCGAGGAATGCGCATTTTCACAGCTCCGCTATACACATCCTCGTAGGCACATTTTCATCGCACAGCTTTGGTGGAAACGCCCACACATTTTCACAGCACAGCTAGACATCCTCGCACGACACATTTCCATCGCACATCTCTGGTGGAAACGCAGCCTTATGCGCGAACAAAAAACGCAATGCAGAGTGAACGAAAAGATCATCAACGTAAATATTTTTTTTAGACTTTTGTTGATTTTTCAGAAACCGCTTGTCCGATTTCGATAAAATTTTCATGGGACTATTTGGGAAGTATACCCTTTTCAACAAAAAAAGAATTTTTCATATCGGTTGGCAAGCGACGGAGCTATGCCCGAACAAACATAAAAAAAAAAAAAAAAAAAAAAAAAAACAAACAAACATCCGAATTGAGAACCTCCTCCTTTTTTAGAAGTCGGTTAAAAATAGAACGTAACGTTAACCCCCCCAACTAAGCTAAATATGCTTGTGACTGGAGTGGGTTCAAGGCAACAGTATAATGGGTAGGGTTCGAACCTGTGACCTCTCGATCAGAAGTCCAACACTTTAGCCATTGGGCTATTAAGTCTATTGACGCTTAATTCGGGAACGGGAATTAAACGGGAAAAACCGCTTAAGTAAAATTGACACTTACGTAAACGATGACTTCGTTTACGTAAGTGTCAATTTTTTTTCCAGCACGTTTTGGTTAAGAATAGACTAACAAAAAGGCAACGCAATATTGGCATGATTGTCTAAACATGAAATGGGGTTGCCATTTATACCCTAGTACAGTACCTAGTTCTCCGAGTAAACATGTAAAACTAAATGCTAGTACAATCATAATCCTAAGTAAATATTCATCATACGATACAGTCTATATCTCAGTAAGCTAGTCTGTGCATAAATTATTAGCTTAATGGATACCTCGGTAATACCCAGATGATAACGAAAAATGAAGAATTTATTACTGTTTATACTTAGCTTAGTACATTTCTTTTGTTTGGTTTCTTGCACTTTGGCTTCTTTCTATAGTAATGCTCATTAGTAAATTGGCAATGATGTTGGGATTGCATTATTCTGTACAAGATTTTGTTCTTGGAATTAATGCTTCTGGCTTTTATTTTTATACGTTGCGCTATTGGAGATTAATCTTGGATCTGATTCCTTTTTAAAAACGAATGCCTCTTACTATTAGTAATGTTTTAATGCCCATGTTTTTGTGTTTTGTATTTTAAGATGTTTTGGAGCAACAGGATGTCCACCATCTTGGGATAAGTGTAGAGGTATGTCAGCCTCTTACTGACCAAAACCGTTTTCCTTTGCAACCCGTAGTTTACGAGAATACTTAAATACTCCTCAACGCAAACTGAGTGATGCTGGTCCGTGTCTGGCATAAGATAACGATAACAGAGGACGAAGATGATAATATATTTGCTATACATGTTTCCAGAATGTATTAGTTTGGAGACCAAGAGGGGAAAGTCGTATTTTGGAAGGCCTCCCATAACCAAGCGAACAACTCTCAGGGGAAAATTCATCAAATGGCTTCTCCCGCGCTCTGGGTGGAACGCAAAGGAGTGTCAGACTCCTGCTGTTGAAAAATCATCCTGTTCCTTCAGTTTCCTTTGCGTTCCGGGTTCGCGGTATCTCGTTAGAACGGTTCTGCAACCCCGGCAGCCAATGGCTCTATCGGGGCACGTCGTTGCTGCTGATTGCTCCTTGAGGCACTGTCAGCACGGGTCCTTACCAGACGGCGAGCAGACCGAGCGGTGAGGAAGAGCGTTATCTCTCCCTCATGCGTTCTGTTTGCTCCTTCGCTAGCAAAGACAGCTCTTAGACTTATGGGTCTAAAATCCATTTTCCTTTGACATCCCTACGACAGTCACTCAAAGACTTGTCAAAATGCAAGAAAATTCAAACGCTCCTATAAATTCGAGAACGCCAATTCTGATCATTTGTCATTCAAAAACACCTTTGCCGTTCCCTCGCTCGATAGCACTGCATCTACCCAAGGCTTACATTCTATGGATGGAGAATGCCTTTGAAGCTATGAACTGTGACAATGAATCGCACCCCTTGCATACGTGACCGTAACCGTATCAAACGTGGCTTCAGTATGTCTGTAGTGAATTAAACTGCTATTTCAGGCTCGTGTGAAAATATTTCGTTTCAACTTGTTAAGTAGCTTAAAATGAAGTTGGAAAGTAAACTCAAACTGTCTGACAGATCCTTAACGAACAATTAATGTATGCCATTAAATTTTGCACGGGGCTTCAGTCGTGTGGCAAGTTTTTTCTTCAACGAGATCAGGCTCGCGTTTGACCACCATCTCACCTGATGGTACGTTATGATGTGGTCGAAGATGGAACACGCTTACCTAGAAGTAACCTATTTACTCTTAACTTAAAGACCCCCAGGTTATAGCTAGCAGGAAACACAGACTCCGGCAGTGAATTCCACGTCTTAGCCGTACGCACAATGACAGTTTTCCCAAAACGTACATACTTGCTGATACATGATTAGAACTTAAAACCATGTAAATTTATTGCTTCGAGTTTCCGATATTTCTGCGGCACTATTGCAAGCTCCACGATCACGGATGAACTAAAGTTATTGCGGGTGGACGTTTATGAGCAGACAAATGGGTCTATCCCTTTTCCTCGTTCGTTTTTGCGAGTGACACCTGGACCACTATCACTCATATCACTCAACACAATCTTAATCTGTTGGATAATCTTAATAAATAAATAAAAAATGATTGCAGAACAAATATTCGATGAGGTTCATGGGTTTTGGACTTGACTTAGTACTGTACCAGGACCGGTTGACGTAGCAACGCAAGTGGAAGTCTTTGTATTTCGTACGAAACTCAAGTGGCTTCCTATACGTCTTCGCCGGAACTTACACATATTGTCTCTGCTTTACAGTATTCTGTTCAATCCTAAGACCCCCTTTTATCTTAAAGAACGTTTTAAGTTCCTCCGTGACACACATGCCAAATTTCTGAGGTCATCGGAAAACTTGAGGCTAGAGGTACCGAGTCACTCCACCAATTTCTTTGGTAAGTCGTTCGTAGCTCAAGCAGTACGACTGTGGAATACTCTTCCCGTGTCAGTAAGACAAGCACAAACCCTTCCTTCTTTCAAAAACATGGTAAAAGATCTCTATCTCTCTCTTTAATATGTTACTATTTTTATTTTATTTTTTATATATCTCAGCTTTGTTATTTTTATGTATGTATATGTATATGTGTATTGAGTATGTAGGTTATTACTTATTTATTGTATATAAGTAAATAGTACATCATGGACTACCCGCGAATTTATTTTCTCCTGCTGTGTCAAATCCATCTAAAGGTTGTCTGTAAAAGATCGCTTTTAGCGATAAGACCGCCCATTGTAACACCCTTTGTAGTTTTTAAGTCCTTATTTAATTCTGTTATGGTGTACAATAAAGAGTATATCTATCTATCTATCTATCTATCTTTGTCCAAAGGTGAACGTCTCGGCTAAATAATGATGATTTAGCTTATAAGGGTGTTACCACACCAATCGATCGATCGTCGATCGATCCATCGATCGACATCAGTCGACGTTGATCGATTGGTGTGGTAGCTTTAATTGATCGACGGATACCGGTCCACTAACCGATCGATCGATTGCCAGTCGATGGCATCGGTCGACGTAGATCGATTAACCCCGGCTATATTCCATTAGTTTCTTTCGAAATGTATTCACAAGACGACGCGTTGTTGTTGGCCAGTACGATGTTGCTCGTACTATTATTATGGAGACGCAAACGCAGAATAATAACTAATCCATTCTACCATCGATCGACAATCAATCAATTGGTCTGGTAGAACTTATCGATCGACGTCGACTAATCCATTTTACCATCGATCAATGGCATCGATCGACGATCGATCGATTGGTGTGGTAACACCCTAAGACGCTATAGTGCGCACAAACTGTCCTAAAACTGGTATAAACGCTTTACCTAAAAGTGTTTATAGAGCCTTCAGCTTGTGGCTTTGCTCGCATTAGAAGTATTTTTCGCGGGAAAAAGTAGGATATGTCCTTCTACAAGATTTAATTTATCTCTGTACCCAATTTCACCAGAATCAGTTACGTCGTTTAGACGTGAAAGTGTAACAGACAGATCGAGTTACTTTCGCATTTATAATATGAGAGACAAAGACCTACGTATTACATAGCTTGCTCACTACAACTTTGAGAGTTCAGCGGAAACAGTGTACCGGTCCTTCTATCCACAAATGTAAATTTCTTTTGGCACATAAATTTTGTATTTTTAGGGTTCCGTACCCAAAGGATAAAACGGGACCCTATTACTATGTCTCCGCTGTCTGTCCGTCTGCCACAAGGCTGTCTCTTAAACAGTGATAGTTAGACAGTTGAAATTTCCACAGATGATGTATTTCTGTTGCAGTTTGTTATAGCAACAACAAATACTAAAAACAGAATTAAATAAATATTTAAGGGTGCTCCCATACAACAAAGGTGTTTTTTTATACATAATGGTACGGAACCCTTCGTGCGCGAGTCCGACTTGCACTTGACCGGTTTTTTTATTAAATGAGTAGTTTCACCTCATGCTTAGTAAATCATAGCTTGAAAAATAATAACAAATAAATCAAATCGTATTTACTAAATCATATGTAGAATCACTAATCACCAGTAAATTTCCCAAGTGAGCTGAGACGAACAAACACACAGTCTTGCGCCAGTCGCCCGGATGTCGGCCCGGGTATTTGTGGCGTGACTTACGATCCACATCCGCCCGCCATATTTGCTTTACTTACGCCACTTCCGGCCCCGAAGGCTTGCGTAATAGCTGTTTGGCGTATACTTTGAGAATCGATTAGGTTTTTCGGGTAGTTTACTGTTTAATTACTTTGAAATAATATTGGATTAGTAATTTTAGTTTGGTTGATTTACAAGGCGTAGGTATAGTTAAGAGCAATGGTAGCTAGATAGATATTCTCTTAATTGTACGCCATTTCAGAATTTAGAAAATTGGCTTAGAGCGAGGCAGACACGCCCATGAAGGGTTCCGTAGTAACTACGCCAAATAACTTTGTTTTTCATAGTATTTGTATGAATTACAAAGTTATATTTGCGGTTTTAGAAAATATGCTATATCTCAAAAACTGCTAACCCGATATCGTTCAAACTAATTTTCGTTGAAAGTTTACATTAAAATCGAACGAGCGAGCCGAGAAGATGCCTTTCAGTCTTGCTTTAAAGGCTGAAAGGTCATAAGTGGCAGGGAACACAGAAGCCGGCAAAGAGTTCCACAGCTTGGTTGTGCGCACAATAAATGTGGAGGAGAAGCGCTTGGTACGACAAGACGGTATATCAACCAAGTGTGGGTGGTACCCAGCAGTGCGTCTGATAGTCCGGTAGTGAAAGGGATATGGAGGGATCAGGTCATGTAGCTTCTGCGCACACTCCCCGTAGTACAATCTGTAGAAGACTGACAGGCGAGCAATGTTTCGCCGATGGGTTAGGCTGTGAAGCTTTTCCACTAGCGCCTCGTCACCTATAAGCTTTTTGGCTCTGCGCTCGATCGAGTCCATTGCAGCAAGTTGGTATTTTGCAGGGCCATCCCACAAGTGGCTGCAATACTCCACGCAGGAACGGACCTGTGCTTTATACAGATTTAGAAGCTGTCCAGGCGTGAAGGACCGCCTCACTTCGTCTATTTGTCAGGGTTAATCTCTGGTACGGCAAAACCATTTTTAGTGGAGTTTTCACTGAAAGATACAGCTTTTACTGGAACACCCAGGGGATTGGGAATTTGTAAGGAAGACCTCCCACTCGAACCACATTGCGGTTTTATCCTGACATCTCACAATTCAACCTCTGAGGTTGTTGGTTGCTTAACCGGACTTGTCTGTGGCTGCCCAATCTACATATACTTATACCCGGACTTTTAATTCGATGCTGTAGACTGACTGCTTCTGAGTTATCAGATAATGACGACTACGAAATTGTTATGTAACTAAATTAATCGATTCAGGAATAAAATCGAATAACGATGTAAACATTTTTTTTTATACAATAATGTGTGAAAATAACAAAAAGTAAATTGTCACGGATTCTCTTTTATCTTTTCTGTGTAAAATCTGGTTATAAAGGGGCGTGAAAAATAAGACGAATTGATCATTTTAATATTTTTAACTTTTTGCAATAGGCCTCTGTACCTGTAGGTACCCATTCCAACACACACACACACAGTGGTACAGGGGCAGTCTTTCTAATATTAATCTCGTGCAATTTATTAAAATGTTCATCACATGAAACAATTTTTAAAAGAGTGGCTTTTAACATATCTGGTTAGATATAAATATTTGTAATAACATTTATTTATAATAAAATCTACTTACTACTTCAAAATAAAAGATATTAGTCTAAATTTTATCATTTATGTATATTTCTCACGATTAAGAGTCGGTCATTTATTATTCGATTCATTGAATCCACACAGTTACTACTAGCTTATGTCACCTTACTGCATCGAATTAAAAGTCCGGGTATATGTAGGGACAAGTGGGGGACAGTGTAACAAGGGGCACAGTATAACATCAAGACTATCTCTGTCCTTTTCTATTTTCTCTTTAATGTCTCTTTGCGTGTTTTGTCAATCTTATGCGCCTCTATCTTAAACACCTGTCATCGGACGTAAAAAAGTCGAGTAAAACGAAAAATGCTAGAATTTATGTTTTAGGCAATATAATTGTGCAGATTTAAGTGAGCGAAGTTTTGTTATTGTTCAAAAAGTAATAATTTCTGGTGAGTAAATATATGTTCCCTTTAATCTTCAATTAGTTAGTCTCTAAATGGAAAACAAAGTTTATTGAAATTTCTAACCTATAACATTTTTAACGAATTTTCTTTTAAGCATTATGGTATGGGGTACAGTGTAACGGGGTACAATGTAACATATTATAATATACCTTTAGACTATATTTTTGTTTTCTAGTTTTGTTACATCGAAAATTGTGCGTAATCAAAAAAGGAAAACGGAGTTTGGGGTTACACGATCCTATTAAAATGAAAGAAGCATTACAACTGGTTGAGCTGGCTGGTTACCATGGTTTTATTTTCAAGTTCTGGAGAAGGCTCTGAAAATTCAGATGAAGATTCAGATGTTCTATCTAACGGTTCAGATGACAATGAAATCCTGTCTTTACTGAGAAGTCCAAAAACCGATGATTTTGTCATTGTAAAATTTTCTGAAAAACACACAGATATATTGGAAAATTTTTGACCGATGAAAAGTGGTAAAGCTGATAACGTTCTTTTATTTTCCTTCAGAACCGGATCTTGCTATTGTCGTACAAAATGATATAGAGCTTATAATTATTGCCATTACCTAAAACAGAAAATAAAAAAAATAAAACATCAGGCTGATTGCTATTCATTCCTACAAAAAATACTAAGGCGCTTTAATCTAGGTTAAGAAAAGATATGTATTTTTGTATCACAAATTTATTCATGTTTGATTTTGTTTACGAAAAAATTATTATGTCTCATAATTCAGGTGTTATGCTTTTTATTTTTCATATTTTATTTCGTTTGATGTATGTTTAGTCTACTGTTATAGTGTGCCCTATCTTGTTATACTGTACCCCTATGGCTGTTAAACTGTACCCCACCCCTGGGGCACACTATAACAAATTAGTGATCTCGGAAATCCAAAAAAATAAGTAGTTTCTAAGTATAATTTTGATAATACTTCAAGCCTAATATGAAGGTTAAAGACTGTTAAATTTATAGTCAATAATAAAAAGACGATATAATAGACGGTTTTTTTTCTAAAAATTCTAATGACTTTTTTGTTACACTGTCCCCCACTTGTCCTATATTATAAATTGGAAAAGTTTATAGTTTAAATGCGCTAATCGTTGAAAGTATTGGGTGAATTTGGTATAGAAGTAGCTCGAAGCTTGAGGAAGTTAAAGGCTACTTTTTACCCGACTGCAAAAGAAGCAGGGTTATGTTTCTATCGTGATAAAGTCCACAGAAGCCGCGACTATTACTTAATTATATGTATATAATTAAAGCCTTCAGCCAGGGCTTATTCAGGCGTAGCTAGTGTTATATTAAGATGACCTTTATGCCCGTTAAACAATTTAAAAAACAGTTTCAAAACATCCATATTAAACTGAACTTCAGTGTCATCAAATTATAAATGATCTTTATTTTGTAAATTCTTTTGTAAATTGGTTATTAAATAACACTTTTACACGTCATTGTTTTCGTAAATATAAACTAGATGAGGCCGGTGTTTTCTAACTGGCTACCTGAGAATAAACACCGAAACAAACTCAGGGGTCAGTCTCTTTTAAAGTCCATACATATATAGTGTAGATTACACTGGTTAAATTATATGGGAATCTTGTCATCGTATTTGATCATTAATTTGTGATTACATTACCCACTCTCACTGAACACATTCTGTATCAACGCACGATGCATCTCCGGTTTCAATAACAACCGTCCGGTAAAGTTCCGCCTTAATTCCGATTCTCCGGAGGACTATCTCACTCAGTACGTATTTCAGTTTAACATTAGAACGCGTTAGTTTTGAGGAATCCCTTTGCGGCATGTGTAAAAAATAAACAAGATTTCGACAGAAGGGGACAATATTTATATTATTATAGTTTAATATTGCTGTTTGTTCCTTTTTTACTATATCGTGAATGTTTTTGCTGATTGGAAAATGCTTATGCATAAACGTGTCTAAGTAGAATCGGTCTGTCACGTTATGATTGGTAATGCAGAAAACTTGTACATAACTGTAATATGAAAAACGGTTTACAGTAGCCATACAGAACCATGTTTTTTAAGTAACAATAAAAATGAGGAAACCAAAAATGTCGGTAACACGCGAATACTGCAACTGCGAAATCTAAACCACTGGCTGAAATAAAGGGGGCATTTGCCGAGGAAGAGAACAGTACAGACTTGTATTAATCCCTAATTAATTATATTATAAATGCGAAAGTAACTCTGTTTGTCTGTTGTGCTTTCACGTCGAAATCACTTAACCGACTTTATTGAAATTTGGTACAAAACAGATTAGGCCTTGGAAAAGTACATAGCTTACTTATTAATACTGCAAAAAGAAAACATAACGTGAGTGAAGCAGTGGATAGAAGCTAGTAATCTTTACTAATATTATAAATGCGAAAGTAACTCTGTCTGTCTGTGTGTTACGCAATCACGCCTAAACTACTGAATTGATCTTAATGAAATTTGGTACGGACATAGTCTAGAGCCTGAGAAAGGATATTTGTATGGAAATTACGTCATTTTTTAAGCTAGAAGCTTGAAACTAATTTTTTTTTAATTTTGATTAGATATATACTATAAATATACAATATAATATAAATACGACATTCAAATTATGTATGAATTTTATTTAAAAAATAATTAGCCTACAAAATTAAAAATGCTCCTGAAAGTCACTATTCCGCGCGAACGAAGTCGCGGGCACAGCTAGTTAATAATAAACTAAAAACGAAACATTGATTTAGTTAGCGTCACAGCTGAGCCAAAAAGTTTCAATCTGACAACAGACCCTAGTGTACCATTTTTTTAATGCGATGATGAGGACCACATATCTTGTAGTTAGTTCCATTAAAAATATCTTCCCACAGACCTATATTACACCATCATGGGTAAAGAGACTAAGTGACTTTGTCCATTAAGGCATACGGAGAGGCTTAGTTGTCCATAAAATGTGCCAAAAAGGTGAGGATACCGCCTTACATCCGTTGGGAAACTATCGCTGTAATCCTATATACTGACGTGTTCTGTTAAGAATTTTAAGGTTAGTAATAAAAGTTTTACTGGGTGTAATCTATCGCTTTTAGGAACCATACAGAAACATATTGATATGATGCTTCGTACGCATAAAAGATTGGGATGTCATTCCAAAGGCCTTATTCTTGTCTCAATATAGATTACTACTTGTGTACTAAATCACATCCAAATAAGTTTCCCATGAAAGAGAAATACACATTCATATTTCAATGTCCATCTTAGAAATAAAATAAAATTATTACTTTAACGCATGGCTTTGCTCGTGTATATAATAAACACTCGCAAAGTAGCTTATAATCTACTTCAGGGTTTATATAAATATATCCCTTTTTATAATTCATGGAAATCAGTTCAGTGATATATGCATGAAATCGGTTTAAACAACAATCTCACTTTCGCATTAAGATTTAATACATTAGATACCTACACATGATGTTTATTTTTTTTATGAATAAAACTAAAACCATAAAGTTTTATTTATAAGCATAAATTTAACTCTGCAAGCACAAATTCGATAACAGAAATTCTACTGCAGGGTATCGAGATAACCAGCTAATACATAGTGTAAAGTTTGTGGAATATAATAATAATCTCTTAAACGACTTAACCTACAATGTCCTGACGATAGAATTAGATCCAATATCGTCGGGCATTCCCCTAGGAGACGTCCGACCCAGACATTGTATCTTTTTAAGAAAAGATCCATGTTCTCTACGGAACATGTATGCTGTTAACAGTGATAGGGTCTTTTGAGAAAAATCCCGGTCATAAATATATAACTTAACAAGAAAATGGCACTTCGGGTTACTATAATAATGTTTAACCATTTTCCAACTATGTAAAATGGTGCTGGAAATGGTCGGACCTCATACTTGGTCTCTAAGCATATAGGCATCACGTCAATGACTTCTGACTAAAAACCGACCTTGTTCCTTCGTTGCCGTTGTGTTTCTAGGGTTTACGATATCTCTTTCGGGCATGTTGCCCATATCCCCGGGAGGCATTGGGCCCACTTGGGCCCGTCATTGGCACTGACTAGTCTTGGGAAGTTCGTGAATGATGAACGAATAGGACCCGTATCTTCATACTGTACTAGAAGAAACGTTTCCGACCGCTGACTTGTAATCGGTCTAATAGCTCTTTTCGAACTCGTACATTCTAAACCGCGCGATCGTAATGTGCGAACGAGAAATGAAATACAGTCACTGATTGATTGACAGAAACGTTATACGAATTCATTCGATGTCTGTGAATGAATGAGAACGGGAGAGAATAGCCGATGAATGACGATGCTACCCGAACCCGCCCGACTTAATTTTGCAAGAATGAGATAAGATGCGTGTTACTTCAATGACATAATGTCTAATTTAGCTTATCTCCCGAACACGCGAGACATGTCTAGTGACCGCTGACTGCTGAGAGCGAAGACCGAATAGAGCTATAAGAACTAAATAGAATGAACTAGTTCACTGTCCGAAATGAACTAGTAAAGAGCGATCTCAAAAATGACCGAGCAGGCACAAGACTAGCGCTGACTGCTCTATAAGGTGTGAAACAGGACGCGCCGTCGGTTCCGGACACATTACCATTTGGCAAGACTCGAGTCCGATGGTCTGTTTTACGATTACCATACTTATTTTTTACGCATGCATAAAATATGCTTCCACAAAAGTTTTAATATTAAAGACATGTAACTTCCATTGAATGCAATTCAAATATAGGCAGAAAATAGTTTTCGTACAAAATTAACGATTACCTCATAAAGACAATAAAAAGTATTGACTAATGGGGTGTGTTTTTGGAATTCACGCAGAAGAAGTCGTGATCGAAGTGTAGGTACATAATTAAAAGCTAAAAACTACCAAATATAACCTACACTAAAATTAATATCAGACTTATTTATTTTAGTTACCCAACCACGCTTAAATCAAAATGTAATATCTACCCTAAATTATTTTCCCGACTACTGTACCAATAAACTATAATGATCACGCCTAAGTTGGCAGCTACACGATTTCTTTGGTCATAAATTGGACGCTTCAAGGCCCGCCTTAATAACTTTTTGATAATGATATAGAGGGAACTTTTTTCCTGCACCGAAGGCTCACACAGTGGAAGTTTAACTGAATTTACTGGCAGTCTGTGAAGCTATAGATTATGGTAATATGTATTCTTTATTGGTGGTATGTGATCTCTTTTTATAATGAGTTCTGGTGGATTGTTCAGTCGTGTGTTAAATAACTTTATCGAATCATAGTTAGAGCTCTCAATTTTCACTTTTTATTTTCATCAGATCTGTTCGAGCTTGGGCGTCCTTAAAAAGGGCCCATAGTCATTACACGGGCCCATTGCGGATTGGTAGACAATATTCATTCTATTTTCATTATATTTAGAATGAAATCCTTATATGTACGATCACTTTGTTGTCCATCTGTCGGTAAATTCTTTTTCCCAGAAACGGGTTGATATAATGAACTGAAATCTACTCGGGCTTACGGTCTTTTTTACCTGTAAAAATCAGAATTTTCAATACCATGAAAAAATATGACCGTTTATGTTGCATATTTTGTAACTTCACAATGTAAACCAAAAATTATAGGCTGCTTCCCGTTGAACTAGAGCCATATTTAACAAGAATCAATGTCTTACACATATTTATTATTTTATTCTTCAATGAATTTACACATATTTGTATGGAAACCTCGGTGCGCTAGTCCAAGTCGCACTTGACTGGTTTTTTTTCTTAGAATCTTTTTTATCGCCTTGACGGCAAACACAATCGACCGACAAAATTCCTTCAGGTATTTCCTTACACTTGCCGGGGATGCCAGAATGTTCTAACGAGATACCGCGGCCCCGGAACTTAAGGGCAGCTGAAGGAACAGGGTGGGTTTTTAGTCAGTAGAAGTCGGACACACCCTTCCAGTCCACCCAGAGCAGAAGTCTTTTGATGATTTTCCCATGCAGAAAAAAAACTGTTCCCCTACAAGATAAGTATCAAGAAGATCTTTCGATACAAAGATCTACGTATTGTGACGCCCAAGAGTTAATTGGTGTGAAATTGTGCCGGCGCTCAGTCAGCAATTTATTACTAATTGGGCTCTAGTGCTGCAATCTTCTCAAAGCCTACAATGTAACTCACATATCAACTTGGTATTGTGGAATTGCGTTTCAACGCGATGAAGTAACTACTCTTACGTTTGGCTGAGATAAACTCATAACCTTTACTGTGTTTTGGTTTAATGTATTTTAGTTTGCTTCTTGATTCTACATTATGATAACGCTATTATTCCGATAATAAATGTGTAGACGATTTGTAAAATTTCTGAGCTACGCGAATTATTTGTTTCGTTTGACCATCTTCATCAAAATGCATATTTAGACGTTATACGCCTCGTGATAGACAAAAAAAAATTGGCCAAGTGCGAGTCAGACTCGCCCATAAAGGGTTCCGTAGTAACAATCCCATGAAAAACATAAATGTGAAATGAGAGCCAAGTTCAATATTATCATAAATGCCTTGGTTGTTGATTTCAACGACAAAAGAAGTGAAATCTAAATGGGTGCCAAGTTCAATGGTCAGTCCTGAAATTTATTTATAACAACATAAAATATCATTTATTCTTATAAATTAGGAGAATATATCGTAACCTAAGGTTTGACCTGGCTAGTTCTTATATACGAATTATTATGTTCGATGGTTAGTTTCTACCAGCAAGCCAAATTTTCGGAATAATAAAATAAGAACCGACAAGTAACAGGTTTAGAACTTGCAAAGGCTATAATATAATTCGTATATGAAAACTAGCCAAGTCAGACCTTAGGCTACAGTATATTCTCCTAAGTTATAAGAATAAATGATATTTAATGTTGTTATAAATAAATTTCAGGACTGACCATTGAACTTGGCACCCATTTAGATTTCACTTCTTTTGTCGTTGAAGTCAACAACCAAGGCATTTATGATAATATTGAACTTGGCTCTCATTTCACATTTATGTTTTTCATGGGATATCATTACTTTTTGTACATAAATTAGTAGTAGGTACTTATAACAAAATTAATACTAAATGGTTTTTTTGTTAAACTACTGTATTTTCCTACGTTTACGGGGTATAATTGTCCTTTTTGTGTTATATTCTATATTTTCTTGTACCTTTGAAATGTTCGAATGAATTGCCCATTCAGTATGCGGAATTACACACGGTGAGTTGCGCGCCAGTTCTTGGCTTGACACGCTCCCGCGTGTCTAGATAATAATAAAATATAATATGTATATTTATTTGACGAAAAAAAAAACTCACAAAGTTCTTAAAACTAGCTTATTTACAACTACGCCAAATAACTTTGTTTTTCATAGTATTTGTAGGAATTATAAAGTTATATATGCGGTTTTAGAAAATATGCTGTATCACAAAAACTGCTAACCCGATCTCGTTCAAACTAATTTTGGTTGAAAGTTTACATTAAGATCTGCAGACATATATTTTTCACTCCATTATTATAGAAGTAAGAGTGGGGGAGGGACACATTTTATCACTTTGGAAGCGTATATCTTTTAGACAATTGACTTTAATAAAGTGATTTTAGAAACCCCTATGTCATTTTTAAAGACCTGTCTATAGATACCACACACGCAAAAATTTCATGAAAAAAAAATTATTTCAGTATTAGTTCCATGTATCGGGAGCACCCCTTTATTTTAAATATTTATTATTTTTTTTCTTAAAATCAGAAAGAGGTTCACAGAATACATCTACTTACCAAGTTTCACATGTATAGTCTTAATAGTTTCGGAATAAAATGGCTGTGACATACGGACGGACGGACAGACAGACAGACAGACGGACAGACATGACGAAACTATAAGGGTTCCGTTTTTTTGCCATTCAGCTACGGAACCCTAAAAACGTAACTATACTGGAAATAAGACACTGGCTTTGATATACAGGTACATACATCCAGAGTCGAGGTTTCAGATCAGGTATATTTATTATTATTTTAACTTTTCATGACCCTTACTACCAACTAGAGGTGCTTTATTCTCAAGCCAGGAATCACGCAAAACAACTATAATCAGAACAAAACATACCTACCCAAGTCCTAAAACTATTTCCAACTCCACTATTACAATTCAACATAATTCAACGTAATATTTACACAAATGTATGTAAATAACAAGCACATTGTACTAAACAACTTTGGCTCCGACATAGTTCGAATAAATCAGAATTATGTAAACGGTAGTGAGCGAAACTCATGGCCTGTTTGTATGATGGAGCTGGCTTTTTTCCTTCTTTTTTGTTTCTTCTGAATGTCTTTTGTAAGTTATTGTTCTCATATTCGCTTGGGTGGTGGGATATCTTTTATTTTTTTATGGATTATTAATGTTTGGATATGTTTAGTGTTCCAAAACTATGAACATGTTATTAATTGTTGTGCTTTCCGTCTTTCTGTTCGTTATGGTCGTGAACGGCGTCGTTAGTCGAGACTGGTCATCTTTCTTACTTTCTTTTTTTTTTAAAGAGAACTCTCAATGTGGGTAGAATTGACATTACTAGCAATGTTATAAATCCCTCCAACTAAGCTAAGTGTGCTTGTGTGTGGAGTGGGTTTAGGGCAAAAGTGTAATGGGTGGTTTTCGAACCCGCGACCTTTTAATCACAGGTCCAACTCCTTAACCATAAGGCTATTGACGCTTCAATCTCTTTCTGTCCAAAATTCTTTTATAAGGCACAACTTTTTAAATGAAGATATATTTGTCTCATAATAGGAGCTTGTGGCTCGTGATTGGTCCGTGGATAGGTCTTAACTTATCAAGCTCTCTCTCTTAGCAACTCCGTCGTGCCACAGATTACAAAATAGTTACTTCGTAACAGATACATCACTCTCATACAAAAGCGACAATACCTACGCTATAATAGCCTACAAAATCTTAATAATAATACCAGCTGTTTGCAGCGAGAAGAAATGTACCATAAGTACACACACAGAGAGTTGAGATTGTTTTGCCCGCCGCGTGACCCACGTCATCGAGCGAATGTCTTAGGGTTGTATATGATGATATTGGTAATAAAACGAATATAGAAAAACAATTTTTTTTTATAGGTTGATTAAATATGTTTCTGTTTAATAAAATGATAGATGCATTTTTTCCTCCCCTGAATTCCCGACTATTAAATTTTAGTGTCGAAAATACACGAAACCGCGTAAATAATTTTAATTTTAATAAAATTCCGCGCAAATAAATAGTCAAAAGGGAAACAGGAGCAAAGCGGAGGAAAATCGATTGTTTTTAAGTCGATCCATTATGACGTAGTCAAAATTATTTAAAAAGGCTCAGGCAGGCGTGCGGCAGCCCACTGCCGGATGTACCGACGGCGATACGCGAAGCGCGCGCATATAACGCGTGGCCTTAAGCGAGTGACGGACGCCTGGTCGTGCCTCGGAGAGCACTTTAAGTCGTTGCTCTCGAGTATCACTTGGACATCTGTACAATACTGTGAAAGATATACAAATGACAGCTGAAAGAGAGCTGACGGTATCATCTTTTTCGAGGCAAGAGAAATCTTTATTTGTTAATATGTTCACCCATCCACGGTCAAACCGCGAACATGGCTTAACCTTGAAGATCGACCCGTGCGGTTGTTATTGTTTTACTAATAATAGGATCGCGTTTGACCACATACTCACCTGATGGTAAGCGATGATGCGGTCGAAGATGGAGCACGCTTGCCTCGAAGTATCCAATTATATTATTTAGCCAGACGTGTTCCTTCTACCCTTCACCATTTTTAGATCATAAAATAGATATTTAGAAACTATTTCGAAACTATTCATCCACTTGTACCTACAAGACATGATATGAGCCCACAAAACATTTTAACATCGTTTTGCCAAACAAAAGCAAACAATCCACGATACTTACAAAAACTTGATTCTTTCATATTAGTTGTCGCCATAAAGGCGAACAGGCGTACTATCATAGTAAACCGTACGACTATATCGCGAATAAAATACAAGCAATTATGAACCTTATCGTCCTATAAATAAGAGCGTTAGTGTCGATAAAATTATACAACTGTATTCTGGATAAAAACGCAAACGATTATGAATCTTACTACCTCGTAAATAGAGGTGATGGCGCAGACAATTGAAAGTTGTTCGGTGATTTTATCATGTACGCCCGAATTGGCTGTCAGTGGAGAATGTTGTAAATTTTTTCCACTACTTCAGTGTATTTTTACTTGTTTTTTGCTGTTGACTGTTCGTGAATGGGAAAGTTTTATATTAATTCTTTACATGATTTAGGAAATGTGGATAAAAGCTATCCAACTTTTGTTGGAGAAAGGAACTTGATAAAATGAACATTCGTGACATTTGGACTTTAATATAACTTTTTGAAAAACTCTTAGCTTTTCTAAACTGACTACTAAACTTTTTTAATCTATACTTATAAATAAGACTGAAGAATCTGTCTGTGATTTCGTAATAACTGTGTTTTCTCAAGTGCAACAAAAATTCTTTTTTTTTATGTTATCTTTATGTCTGTATATCTATTTGTTCAGCCTAATCTCTGGAACAGCTCAATCGATTTTAATGGGATTTTATATTCCGCAATGCCATCAGCACGTAGATAAAACCTATAGAATGAAGTCTCGGATAAAACTAGTTTAAAATAATTTCACGAATTCTGCATTAAATACCCGACTGCTGCGAAGCAAGGAGGAGGGTTATGTTTTTAGTGCGTATATATGTATGTATGTGTATATGTATGTATGTATGTGTATATGTATGTATGTCTGTTGCTTTGTTCCCTCGTAACTATTAAACCAGTTAACGGATTTTGATAAATGATAAGTCGTTGGATTTGTCTTGATGGCGCGAGTGTCACTGGATACATTAAAATAAAAACAAATCCCCACGACAACAACCCGACGCCTTATTGTCAAAAATAAAAAAAATCTAAAATCAACAAACTATGTCAAATGGCAGGCGAGACCCAATTGAACATAATTTTAATTAAAAAAACGGTCAAGTGCGTGTCGGGCCACGCGCAGTGTAGGGTTCCGTAGTTTTTATAACAGCCAAGTGCGTGTCGTATTCGCTGACTGATCGTTTCATACCATGATCTAACTAAAAGCCAAACATGACTACCTAACTAATTTGACTTCCTATACAAATCCTCACCTGATCCGAAAATTTTGCACGGAAAGTTTTAATTTTTTTTAGAGATTTGTATAAAACTTGTCATAGCCGGTGTTTTGAATTTAAATACGGACACAGAGCTTCACTACTCAATCGTCACAAGAAGCTAGCACGATACAACTGGCGCTTAGCGCCATCTATCGACATTTCTGTAGAGTTATTCGAAATTTTCGAGTCAAATACAATTGGTCGACTATTACTCGTAAACTTGTAAAGCCCACTTATGTGTGATAGTTTTCCTTTAAATTTCGTTATATATAGGTACTACTGCCGTGACATTTGAATTTGTAACTACAACTGTTTAGTTGATAGAGGGGGGGACACTTGACTCTAACGAAAATTGGTACTTTAAAGCTTGATAAGTCATGAACGGTTTACTTAATCAAAAACGGTCTTACCAAACCCCTAATATTTTTAAAAGACCTATCCAACGATATCCCACACTATGGGAAGAACGAAAAAAAAATAATTATCATCCCACTTTACATGTATGGGAGGTATCCTAAATAATTGTTTTTTTCAAAATTTTATTTTACCACTTTTTCGGCGTCACTAACGTGTATACTCATGCCAAAGTACAACTTTCTATTACCAATAGTTTTTGAGCTAAACCGCGGACAGACGGACAGACAGACGGACATGGCGAAACTATAAGGGTTCCTTGTTGACTACGGAACCCTAAAAATGGGATGAGTCCCGCCTGCTTGTTAAATTTTAAATTAAAAATGTGCTTGTTTCTTGCATTTCAGTTGAGCAGTCGGGTTTTTGAGATTTTTTAAATAAGTTTTTTTTTATTTTACATACATATATCCTGAATGCTACTTTAAATTGCCTAATGGTTAACGTGTCTGACTTGTGATCGAGAGGTCATGGGTTCAAACCCCCACACAAGAAAAAAACCCGGAATTTCTGCGAGCAGGGGTCGCTCACCGTCCGGTAAGGACCAGGCCCGGGTCGGCGGCGCGTTGTGTTCCATGCGCGCCTCAAAAAGCTGTTAATACCAGTGACGGGGCCTCATAGGGCCATTGCCTGTCGGGGTTTGCGGGAAAGTTCCATCGAGATACCGCGGCCCCGGAACTTTAGAGCTTCCGAAGGAACAGGGTGGGTTTTTAGTCAGTAGAATTCTGATACACCCGAGCGGAAGAAGTCATTCGATGATATTTTTCACCAAGAAAAAAAAAGTACCTATCTACATCTATTATTTCATTATATTATACAGGTACACTGATTAATTAACTGCAAATGTAACTTTGTAATCCAATCAAATTTGGGATTACAAAGTTATTTATGCAGTTGATGTATCTAGAAAACTGGAACGAAATTGAAAAATATTATAGTTTTTCCTTGATTCATATACTAAACACTAATTCTATTCTAAATTTGAAGCTTCTATGTCTGCTAGAAGTGCCTTAGACTTTTGATGATCGGTCAGTCAGTGAGTGACAAAATTTTGTAAATTAAGGAACTTTGACTCGTTATAATTCTTAAACTACTGGTTCAAATTGAATGAAATTTGAAATATACCGTGTTTATACAATGCTTGTTTGGTTACTGAAAATTCAGGCTTCTAGTTTTATCCACAACGAAGTTATAGGGGGTTGAAAATGGCCTGAATTGCTTCGAGAAAAGAATGGTACGGCCGTGCCGCGTTTTTGCTCGACTTGGCGGGGGCACTGCCGTACCCCCAGCTTAACGAGCGCTATGTTAAGCCAGGAGGCGTACAATTATGGTATGCGAGTCTACTTGAAATACAATTAATCATACATAATTTTGGAATAAAATTAAAACGAATTGAATTGAATAATAACTTATGTCAGTCTTAAATTAGGAATTATTAAAAATATCAAATGATTAAAAGTTATGTCAAAATAATATAAAATGTCAAAATATTTGAAATGCCAATATTACTGAATGTCAATATTATTCATTTTAATTCTAAATTAATTCGTCATTTAAGAACTCGTCGATACTATAATAACATTTATTTACTAAAACTGTCGTTTGTACATATTTGACAGTAATTACGGGTAGTTAGAAAATCTGACACTGTTCTGGCGAAGGGGTATTGTGTTATCCAGCTACTGGGTTGTGGAGGTCAGACAGGCAGTCACTCTTTTTTTCTTTTATTAAAAATATGTTTGCGTTTGACCACCATCTCACCTGATGGTAAGTGATGATGTGGTCGAAGATGGAGCACACCTAAAAGTTATGTTCCGTCCAACGTGAAATAGAACGCACCTTTTTGGTTGGCAACATTATTATCTATGGTTGAATGGGCGGTAATGCAACGTATGCGACTTAGAAGTTTTCGGTTACACAATTGACGGGAACCGGCGCTGGTTGGAACAAAAGACAAGAGTCCAGCGTCGTATAGGAAAGGCAGCACTAACCTTGATAATCCAGGATATTCAGGACTGCCAGCACTCTGATCACAGTTCACCACCACAGTATAACCGTTCTTCTGCTACGAATTGGTCGCACAAAACGACGCGACCGTTCGAATGCGATTCGATGCGTTTGTGCTCTAACGCGACTCGACAGCCATTGAAGGTCCGATCGTCCATCGGAAGATCCAGACGCGATCGATTTTTCTAGAGCGGTATAGTCTCTCTCCCTCACTCTCGAATAGACGAAGGTCTAGTGCAAGGGAGAAAGGATAATATGCGGAAGGGGAATGTCTAACCAATTAGCGATTATGCGTGTTGCCAATAATTAAAAATATAAACGAAAAGAATCGTATATCAGCGCAACCATTCCCCCGGGCTTGAAGGGATGCCTTCAAGAGTGAGGCAAACCACAAGAAAACGAATCTATTCGATAATTACTATCCTATAACTACGAAACTAAATACCTAATAACTAATATTAACCTAACCTTAAAGACGAATTAAATAAACTACTGGTTAGGCAATGGGCAAAGACGCACCACGGGACGCAAGTAGGATCCAGTGGTTGTCTTAACCCGAACGATACGAGTGACTCCGGTTGAGTCAGGGAAAATTTCCTCCACGACACCCAAAGGCCAGTGTAGTGGGGGCGAGTTGTCGGATATAAGAATCACGACCGTGCCGACAGAGACCGGATCGACCGGCGTGTTCCATTTGCGGCGAGATTGCAAAGTATGGAGATATCCAGTTCTCCAGCGCTTCCAAAACGACTGTACTAACTTATCTAGTAGCTCGTGTCTAGCAGTAAGAGTTCTCTCGTCTATTTCCTCGGCAGGCAAGTATTTCAGAGGCGTGAGATTCAAAAAGTGCGCTGGAGTCAATGCGAGCGGCTCTGAAGGATCACTAGAGAGTGTCCTACAAAGAGGTCTAGTGTTCATTACCGATTCTATTTGAATAAGAACGGTACTTAATTCTTCAAACGACAGAATAGTATCGCCTATGACCCGATATAGGTGTGACTTTAAACTTTTAATATTAGCTTCCCAATTGCCGCCAAAGTGACTAGCCGTCGGGACATTGAGTGACCAATCTATTCGATTTATAGCTAATGTATGACCATATTCCGAATTATGGTACTTCGAACAAAGAAATGCGTGAAGTTCCGAGAGTTTCCGTTTAGCGCCTATGTAATTAGTCCCGTTATCGGAATAAATTCTACTAACCGGGCCACGCCTTGACAGGAACCGTTTAAAGGCGCCCATAAAACTAGCTGTGCTAAGATCCCCAGCGAGCTCTATGTGCACCGCGCGTGTAGTCATGCAGACGAACAGACACACGTAGGCCTTGGTGGAGCGAACACCTCGACCGCGAGACATCGTAACCTTAAACGGACCGGCGTAGTCCGTGCCCGTGTGGACGAATGGCTTAGCGGTTTGAACGATACGACAAGAGCGATGATCGGCCATCTCAGGAAAGCTCTGCTTAGGGCGCAGCCGAAAGCAGGGAAGGCACTTATGGATCCTATTCCTAATTAAATTGCGCGCAGAAAGGATCCAATACTTCTGACGCAAGAGCGACATTAGCAGGTCGGGACCTGCGTGACAGTTCAATTTATGATGATAATCGACTAACAAATTCAAAACGAGGTCCTTGCTTGGAAGCAGAATGGGATGTTTCCCATCATAACTTAAATCCGAGTTTCTTAAACGGCCTCCGACTCTAATGAGTCCGTCTTCGAGAAACGGTTTTAAGTGTCGAAAAGCAGGACTACAATGTTTGCCTTTCCTGAGTTTAACCAACTCAGTGGAGAAATAAAAGCGTTGAAGCTCGCGAAGTATGAGCAATTCAGCGAAGTTGTAATCCGCTGCCGCCATGCGGTAACCAATAGGCAACAGTTTAGCGAAACGACAAATGTAAATTACTACTCGAAGTAATTTACTCCAAGACGAGATACGATCGACCAAAGAAAGAATAGTAGATCTTTCGGTTGGTGTAGCGGAGAGCAACGAATGTTTCTTCTCTTCGGGCACTTCGCATACCGAAGAGGGATTGAAGGGGACGACAGGCCACTTCGAAACGTCTAAGCTGGCCCACGGAGGACCACTGAACCAAAGCGGATGATCAATGATTTGGGAAGGTGTGAGCCCACGTGACAGACAATCTGCGGGATTGTCCGTACCGGACACGTGATACAGGTTTTGTGGCGATAAGTCGTCCTGTATTTTCGAGACTCTGTTGGCCACGAAGGTGTTCCACCGATGGGGCGACGAATGTACCCAACAGAGAGCGACTGTTGAATCCGAAAATGCGAATATGTTGCGAAATATAATGCGGTTTTGACAAGCGACTACGACATTTTTTATGAGTTGAGCTAGCACAAGAATAGCGCACAGCTCCAGACGAGCAAGAGAAACGACCTTTTTAGGGGAGACCTTCGACTTAGCGGTCAACAACCTAACGATATTGCCATCACTATTTTGAACGTGGAAGTAAATAACCCCCCCGTATGCTTTCTCACTGGCGTCCGCGAAAGCCAATATAGTAACCACACTATCGCCGACGATACCAACGTGACGTGGGATCCTTATATTACAGAGCAAGGGAAGCTCTTCTTTGAAGCGAATCCACAGCCTGACTATATCTTCAGGTGGAGTATCATCCCAGTCACAATCAGACAGCCAAAGCTGCTTGATTAGAAGTTTAGCGTACAGGACAACAGGTGCGACAAATCCCATGACGTCCCATATTTTAGCGACACACGACAATATTGTACGCTTAGTACAAATCTGAGCGGGAGTATTAATTTTCATGCCGAAGTTGTCCGACGTAGGTGACCAACACAAGCCCAGTACTTTATGTTGGTCGGACTCATCGAATTCCTTGACAACTGGCAGGCGGTGCGAGGGTGGGATCGAATCTAATACGACTTGGGAATTACTGGTCCACTTAACTAGCTCAAATTGACCAGCCTTCATGAGACCTATCATCTCCGAAGCGGTGGAAATGCCCTCGTCTTCCGTGCGAACGGAATGGACGTAGTCGTCCATATACAACCCCGCAGCGACAATATCTTTGGCCTGAGGGTAGGAGTCACCCTCATCCTCAGCCAACTGCTTAATAGTTCGAAGTGCATGAAAGGGGCTAGACTTAAGCCCAAAAACGACACGATTAAATTCATAAACCTGTAAAGGTTCTTGCGGGGAAAAGCGATACAAAATGCGTTGGAAACGCCGATCAGATTCTCGGACTCCAATGCTGAGAAACATCTGACGAATGTCTGCGGAAAGCGCTATCGAAAACAAACGAAAACCAATAATAATATTGAACAAGTTCCCTTGTAGGTTCTGTCCACCATACAAGAGATCATTAAGCGAGATGCGGGTAGTAGTTTTACAACTACCATCGAGAACGACACGAAGTTTGGTTGTGACCTTATCATCTCGGATCACACCATGATGCGGAATAAAATACGAACTTCCCGCCGAATCAGGATTCGTAGATGAAATGTAGCCCTTTTCTAAATATTCCCGGATGACACTGTCATACGCGACCCTTAATTGTGGAGAAGCTTGCATCTTCCTTTCCAAGCAGTAAAACCGCCGTTCACTTGCTTGGCGCGAATTGCCAAGGGATTCGACATCAGCCTTGAAAGGCAAAGCTACTACGTAACGTCCCTCACTATCCCGAGTGGTAGTGCGGGTGTAAAATTCCTCACACAATTGGTCGTCCGGGCTGAATACCGGGGGAACACTCACTTCCTCTAATTCCCAGAATTTCCGGACAGCAGAGTCTAATGTGTCCGCGATACAGCAATGCGATACGGTCGAATTACCGTCAGTACATGCTGGTGCGTCACCTACGATCACATAGCCAAGGACCGTTTCTAATGCGAGCGGCGATAAATTCGAAGTCGATCCTTGAACTCTGTTCGACAAAAGCAGGTGCGGAAAAATCGAAGCGCCGATCAATACGTGAATCGGGCCTGATGAATAATATGTATCGTCTGCCAACGGTAAGTCTTCGAAGTTAGACAGTCGCGAAGTGTCGACTGTCGCGGTTGGCAGACGTTCGGTAATCCTATCTATTACCAACGACTCAATATCATAAGTTATATTATGATCGAAACGAGAATGAATTTTAAATTGTACGGAACCTTGAATGGGTTTACTCGAACCTCCTATACCCCTAACAGTGGAACAAGTAGGTCTATTATTTATGTTTAATCCTAAACGTTGACAGCAATCGCGAGTAATAAAGCTACTCTGAGACGCGCTGTCCAACAATGCACGAACGCAATGTTCGTGACCACGAGAATCTAGAATAACGATACGTGCGGTACCCAACAACACAGTTCTAGAGCCTTTATAAGGGCCGACTGCACTTGAGCATAATGCTACATCCGAATTCGCGGGAATCGAACCCGCGCTCGGCTCTTCGACTGAGCGTGACGGCGACATATTTGACGCAGGCCTATTTCCAAAACATAGCAATGTATGATGTTTGTACCTACATTTTTTACATGTAGACGTCGACTCACACGCAGACACGCGATGACCACTACTTAAGCAATTTATACACAAGTTGTTTGACTTAACGAATTTAAAACGTTGATCGGGGTTATAACTCTTAAAAACCGTACACTTATAAATGTAGTCATGGTTTTCCTTACACAAACTACAAGCGACTGGTTGAGAACTGGACACATATGCGTTAGTTGATTTACGATCTAAAGGCCTTTTATTAGTATTGACTCGAGCAACAGGTATCGAAGTTCGTTCTAAAACCTTTATATGATCACTAACGAAATTAACTAAATCGGAAAACAATGGGATTTCGGATCCATTCGACTTTAATTGATAATTGGATTCGAACGTACGAACGGTGTCTGGGTCCAGTTTTTTAAGCGCGACATGCAATAATATAAAATCAGCCAGGTCACTGACTTTTGTATGTTTTAAAGCAACTACCGACGAAGCGAACTTATCAATAAATGATTCTAAACTACTAGGGGTACCTGATGTAATAGATTTAAATTCAAATATTTGAGTTAAGTATGAAGTTGCCGATTGTCGACTATCTTCATATTTTTTACAAAGCAAATCGAAAATGAGTGGGTAATTATCCGCAGACGGGGTAATACCAGCGAAAATTGTACGAGCTTTATGTGTTAATTTACCTAATAAATAATATAATTTCTCACAGTCTGTTAGAGAAACATTATTATGCACGACATTACGATAACTAGCGACGAATAATGGCCAATTCTTAATATCTCCGTTGAATTCGGGTATTTCAATTGGCGGCAATCGAGGTGACCTTTGGACCTCACTATGAGAGTGAGCCGTCAGGTTCTTCTCAGCCCGTAAAATGCGCCCTAAAAGGTCTTCGAACGCAGAAAGCGATTGATAATCTACAACATATTCAGGGTTTAATTTTAGCTCATGAATAACAATTTCATCCAAAGCACTTTCAAAATCCACACGTAGTGATTGTACTAACGAGATGTCGCACAAAAATGATTCCTTAACGCTTTCATCCGAATGAATGTGTTTTATTTTATCTGCAATACTCTGCATGCGAGCAAAGATACGATCTCTCTTTGCTATCAATCTTTTAAGAGTAATATCGGTCGGTGCCATATTTATGAGCTATGAATCAAACTAATTATTATAAGAAATATTTAGTAACTACCCACCGTTTTGCGAAATAACGGCCGGGTGCGCGACGCGGTCTCGAGTAACCTTGACTCGACCGATTGGTATTTACTTTACAAGTAACGATAATTAACTACTAAGCGGGGTTGCGAAATTCCTTACTAATCGATTATTAGCTAGGAAGACACGAAAACGACGTAATGAATTACGATGTACTTACTTGCCACGCGTTGGCAAATAAGTATCTATGCGGGGTTGACTACGAAATACGAATACGAAACTACGATATACCTAGCGAATTCTAGGGAATGGCTGTGCTGATTATTATCCGACTCGGGAAGGACCATTAAATGGATGGGCGGTAATGCAACGTATGCGACTTAGAAGTTTTCGGTTACACAATTGACGGGAACCGGCGCTGGTTGGAACAAAAGACAAGAGTCCAGCGTCGTATAGGAAAGGCAGCACTAACCTTGATAATCCAGGATATTCAGGACTGCCAGCACTCTGATCACAGTTCACCACCACAGTATAACCGTTCTTCTGCTACGAATTGGTCGCACAAAACGACGCGACCGTTCGAATGCGATTCGATGCGTTTGTGCTCTAACGCGACTCGACAGCCATTGAAGGTCCGATCGTCCATCGGAAGATCCAGACGCGATCGATTTTTCTAGAGCGGTATAGTCTCTCTCCCTCACTCTCGAATAGACGAAGGTCTAGTGCAAGGGAGAAAGGATAATATGCGGAAGGGGAATGTCTAACCAATTAGCGATTATGCGTGTTGCCAATAATTAAAAATATAAACGAAAAGAATCGTATATCAGCGCAACCAATGGTCTTGTCTTTGAAAATGACTTGACATTATAACTTTTCTTGCAAAAGCAACCGCCGAGTTTGTTGAGATTGATTTATTGTTTGTAATTGAAAATCGAGTTGAATCTGCGCGGTTAAAATACAAATTGGTTGTGATTAGTGATTAATTGAAATCTAGAATCCCGAATTGAGTGGAAACCTGGGATATTTTGAACAATAACGCCGTATTGAAGTCAGACTGACTGACGCGCGAACTTTGTTGAAAATAATTGTGAATTGTTGCTAAAATACGCCTGTGGGGCTACGTTAATGCTGTCTGGACCACACCATCTGAAGACCGGTGCCTTGTGAACGTCCATGAACACTTGACTACATTACACGTTTCAATTACTCATTACCTACTTACACACATATCACGGACGTGGCCTGAGGAAGGTCGAAGCTTGTCGTCCCAGCTCAGAGGGTAAGTCTAGGCTATAAGCTTAAGTATTGTAATCTCTAGTTGTCCTGAGGCCTAAGAGCCTAATGTTTGAAAAACAACGGTAAAGCTCCACGTACCGTGGACTGTTCGACATACCAGTTACCGTTGGCTGGCTTGGTGCTGAACAAGTTATATATTCACTCTTGACTTAAAGACTCCT
The DNA here is from genome assembly GCA_943138885.2 of Tholera decimalis. Taxonomy (NCBI): domain Eukaryota; kingdom Metazoa; phylum Arthropoda; class Insecta; order Lepidoptera; family Noctuidae; genus Tholera; species Tholera decimalis. Next base: position 4,967,857 of record OW964552.2, on the reverse strand, counting down.
CCTACTCCTTCCTTCCTCCACTCCATGTAAAACACTAACACTTAGCTGCATACGGTTAGACTGGAAGCCAGTCACAATTTAGTTGGGAAAGGCTAAGCAGATGGTGATATGTATATGTAAATCTCAGTGATGGCAGCACCATGGCAATCAACACTCAGCTAACTTAGTGACCTAGGACCGAAAAATCCGTACTTATGCGACATCCATCATCCCGAGCTAGTCTCACGTGGCATATGAAACTTATATTAATTAAAACTATGTCGTTATATACAGAGTTTCCCATTCAGCAAGTTTAATAGACAAACTTAAAACCAACATTCCAACCAAAGTCAATACGTTGTCGCTGACAACAATGAACTGAAACGGCAGACAGGCGAGATAAGACAATGCTATATGGCAGTGACCTTAATACTAATAGGTACTACATAGATTTTATCTAAATTCCATACTGAAGATAAATTTCATATAAAAATCTACTGCTATACCATTGTCGTATCGCTTGTCTTTTTAGGGTTCCGTAGCCGAATGGCAAAAAACGGAACCCTTATAGTTTCGTCATGTCTGTCTGTCCGTCCGTCCTTATGCCACAGCTATTTTCTTCCGAAACTATTAGGACTATACTTGTGAAACTTAGTAGGTAGATGTATTTTGTGAACCGCTTTCCAATTTTAAGAAAAAAATAAAACAATATATAAAATTAAGAGGGCTCCCCATATTTGGAACTGAAACTGAAAATATTTTTTTCATGAAACCTTTGCGTGAGTGGTATCTATAGACAGGTCGTTAAAAATGACATCAAGGTTTTTAAAACCACTTTTTCATAAAGCCAATCGCTTAAGAGATATACGCTTTCAAAGTGGTAAAATGTGCCCCCCTCTAACTTCTATATTAATGAAGTGAAAAATTAAAACAAAAATGTGTTGTAGATCTTAATGTAAACTTTCAACGAAAATTGGTTTGGACGAGATCGGGTCAGAAGTTTTTGAGATAGAGCACATTTTCTAAAACCGCAAATATAACTTTGCGATTCATACAAACACTGAAAAACAAAGTTATTTGGCGTAGTTACTACGGAACCATTCATCGGCGCGTCTGACTAGCACTTGGCCAATTTTTTGGCCAAACTCGAGGAGAAAATCGATGAATGATTCTCCAGATCCAAACTGACTAAAATCACGTCAAGATCCCACACTTGCCCTGGGCTACAGGAGCACTTGCAAGCGGCAGTAGCCGAATGGCTAAGATATCGGCCATGGGATCACGAGGTTGCAGGTTCGAACTCCATCTGTTGCATTATTACTGTAAACCCACTACACAAACAAGCATTACAAGTTTAGTTGGAGGGGTTAACAAGATTAGAGTATTAGAAGAGCTAGTATTGTAAATTCATAGCTAGTTCTTTTAAAAAAATGGAAAATAAAACTTATACCTACCCACAAAATGTTATTTACAGAATCTGTTGGATAACCTTCATAAATAAATAACATTATATATAATAGGTACAATTAACCAGACCCGAGGTAACTAATTGATACACAGCCTATCTATGTGAGTACTAGGTACTTTCTTCCACTTAATTAAACTTGCCTGAGTGGATTTAGTTTAGTGATTTATGGTGGCACAACACTAACTGCCAAGCAGCCGAGTTTTGTAATTAATTTTACCAGTTTCGGTGTATTACTTGAATGTTTGTCTGTCGGCACTAATTTGGATGTTCATACGTTAGTGACCGCTTTCAGAATGTTAGATTTGGGTTATGAAGCTACATTCGTGTTAGTTTCGAGTGGTTGTGTTAATTTCGTGATGAATTTTGTTAACTTTCGTGTTAAAAGTAAAATGAAGCTCATTTTGACTCAGTGAAATACTGATTTTCATGTGTATCTGGTTACGCTGGACGCTCTTAGTTGGAAAAAATACTAGGCAGATTTATTGACTAATTTATAATGGCTGGCCTTTACTTGGCCAGATTTAACGTCGCAAGAATTCGCCAGATGAGGACCGTTCAGTGAAGTGACACTTGGGTGGTATGTCCAGCAGTGGACGTATTTTGGCTAAAATTATGGTGATTATATCTCAGTTTTATATCTTCTTTAGGAAGACCTTATAGAGAAATCGCGTAAGTCTTTTTTGGTAGGTATTAATTTACCCCAAAAGTGTTCATTTATACTTTTAATAAACGCCGCTCAACCCAATTAATTACACAAACCTTTACACCAATCCAAAACTCGCCCACAACCACCAAATATATTACCAAAATCCCACGGTAACGCAGAATTTATCCACATTCATTTACTGATACCTAAATCTATAAACTTTAGGGTTACGCCGCAAAATATCCAAAAACCATGGAAGGACCTGAAAATAAAGGTACGTCGTAAGTGCAAATAGCAAAAGTTAGGCCATTTTCAACCTGTCAACTACCACCTGGGTTTAGGGTGCTTCTACACTAGAGTTGTTTTGGCAGCTAGGAGAAGCGAGTATGTAAATAATAACGATACAATAATATTCTCCTTATAGGTAAATATGTATATACATTTTAGTCACTACAAAAAAAAAAACATCTATAGCCGAAGTAGGCAGGCCTGTATTTCGGCTATCTGTGTTAATCCCCTCAAATACGTAAATTATCAGTGACAGTCAATCAATGAGTTTAGCATAAAATAACAAAATCATTTGAAAAAACAATGCAAGGCATATAGGTGTAGAAGGTAGCGCCTAACGAAACTGTGTTTAGCTGAATGGTACGCAGCTTCGTAGTGGACATCTCTCGCTCACGATTTATTACGAAAAGTTATGATGTTCAGCAGAACCCATTAAGGTTTTTTTTTTGTTTTTATCTAGCTGTTGCCCGCAACTTCGTTCGCGGTTTTTCCCGTGTAAATCCCGATTCCGTGGAAAATTCTAATAATCCTTTCTTAGTGCTCCCCTACATACCCCAAGAAACATACATGCTAAATTTCAGCTTCCTGCGTCCAGTAGTTGCGGGCTTGCGGCTGTGCGTTGGGTGTCAGTCAGTCAGTAACGGAAGCATTTTATATAATACTAGCTTGTGCCAGCGGCTTCGCCCGCGTGGGAAGTTTTTCCTGTGTAAATCCCGATCCCGAGGGCTACGTCATAACATCTACCTGCATGCCAAATTTCAGCCCGATCCGTCCAGTGGTTTGGGCTGTGCGTTGATAGATCACTATGTCAGTCAGTCAGTCACCTTTGAGTTATATATATAAAGATATTGATTTGTGGTTGGGTCCCGCCTGCTACTAAACTTAATGCGGATATTTAACTAAGACTGTCAGCTCGTAATTTAGCCTGTTAAACTGAAGTACCTAGTTTATTATGATTTTATGTTAATTTATGATTTTACGATTCTAATTTTGTTTTTTTTTTTATTTTTTATTATGATGATTTACAGACTTTTCAATATCTACAATAAATTGAATTGAAGTAGTGTTGACTTTGTTTTTAGTTTATTTTAATTTTATTTTCTTTTCTCAAACTTGTTTTGGTATTTTTTGTGCATTATTTTTATTTTTCAGTCGGGTTTTTTTATTATTTGCTTTCGTATTTAGAGCTGTGCGACCCAAGGATAAAAATATTGAGCTATCTGATTAGTGTTTTTACCATTTATCCCACTGCAAACTCTAGTGGGAACGTACCTCAAACATGGCCTTAACGACACACCATCGGCCTTGTTAAGCATGTAATTAAACCTGCCTTGCTCGTGAGTCTATTCGAAGTCCCCGCATGACTATAATAGAGGTGCATTGATGTAAGGACGGTATGTAGTCGAGTTTGTGTAGGGAGTTTACTAAACACAATGTTCCTACTAATGAGAAAAAATCAATAGGTTCTATCAGGTGTTTTCTTGGAAATATGTATGTTATGTTAAGTAATATATACATTTAAAGTAATATTGACGATTTGCACAATAGTTGACCGATCTGCAACAGTGCTGCGTGTCGCTAGTTCTATTTCCGTCCGGGACAACTGGTTGTATTCCACAATATATTCCACAATATATATTCCACAACTTTTTCACACAACGCCATCTAGTCCCAAACTAAGCAGAGCTTGTGATATGGATACTAGACAACTGATAAACATACATATATATTTCTAACTACATACATATTATAGACTAGCTTTTGCCCGCGACTTCGTCCGCGTGGAATAGTTACTTTGGGCTAACGTTAAATTTAACCCCGATTTTGAAGCATTCTTCATTGGCGCTCCGCTCCTATTGGCCTTAGCGTAATGATACAATATAGCTGTGCCCGCGACTCCGTCAGCGTAAGTTAATGTATTGGTAATATTGTTTAGATCACGTTCACATGAGGCTTAAGTACCTAGAGAACGCTTCGACCGCGAGACGCGTCGAGCGCGGCGACCGATTCTCAAAAATAATCCTTATAGCATGATTCAGTATTCACGCGCGATGTCTTATTATTATAAGCGTATTTCATGTATAACTTTGGTGTTTCTATACCGATTTATATGATTCTTTTTACGGTTTCGTAGCCGAATGGCAAAAAACGAAATCTTTATAGTTTCGACATGTCTGTCCGTCTGTCTGTCTGTCTGTCTGTCCGTCCGTCCGTCTGTCACAGCAATTTTATTCCGAAACTATTAGGACTATACATGTGAAACTTGATAGGTAGATGTATTCTGTGAACCGCTTTCCGATTTTGAGAAAATAATTAAAAAATATTTAAAATAAATGGGGGCTCCTCATACATGGAACTAAACCTGAAAATATTTTTTTTCATGAAATCGATGCATATGTGGTATCTATAGACAGTTCTTTAAAAACGACATCGGGGTTTCTAAAACCACTTTTCCATAAAGTCAATCGTTTAAAGATATAAGCTTCCAAAGTGGTAAAATGTGTGTGTGGCGGACACAACCTCTAACTTCTATAATAATGGAGTGAAAAATCTAAAAAAAATATGTCTGTAGATCTTAATATAAACTTTCAACCAAAATTAGTTTGAACGAAATCAGTTCAGCAGTTTTTGAGATACAGCATATTTTCTAAAACCGCAAATATAACTTTGTAATTCATACAAACACTATGAAAAACAAATTTATTCAGCGCAGTTGTAAAAAATGTAAAAAAGCCAGTTTTAAGAAATTTGTAGGGTTTTTTTTTTCAAAACAAATTTATTTGGCGCAGTTGTAAAAAATGTAAATAAGCTAGTTTTAAGAAATTTGTAAGGTTTTTTTTTCGTCAAATAAATTTGCATATTATATTATAGTTACTACGGAACCCTTCATGGGCGAGTCTGACTCGCACTTGGCCAATTTTTTTTATGGAATAGTTAATAATGTTAACTTTTTCAATTAGGGGTGACTGAGCGGGCACGCCGCAATTGCGGCGGTAAGACCCCTTTTTGAGGAGTGGCTAGATCGGCGTCACGGCGTCCTGACCTACCGCATGACGCAGGTCCTCACCGGACACGGAAGTTTCGGGAGGTACCTGTGTCTGATGGGAAAGGAGGAAACGCCTGGGTGTCACCACTGCGAGGGTCGCCCTGAGGACACCGTAGAGCACACGGTGCAAGACTGCCCCGCCTGGGCAGAGCACCGACGTGTCCTCACGGCGACAATAGGCGGAGACCTCTCGCGCCCGGCCTTGGTCGAGGCCATGCTGCGGGGCGAGAGGGAGTGGGAAGCGGTCGCCTCTTTCTGCGAAGCAGTCATGCTTCCGAAGGAGGAGGCGGGCCGCGTGAGGGAGAGGATGGCGTCCTCCCTCCAGCCCAGCCGCAGTGGTAGACGCCCACGGCGTCGGACGTCGGCCGACGATCTCCGGCCACCGTAGGCGCGGGCATGCGGACAGCGAGTAAAGGGCCACTCGCTGCCCGACCATGGACCATGCCCGGGTCGACGGCGCGTCGTGTTCCACGCGCGCCTCAAAGAGCGTCAGCAACATGACGAGGCCCCCTCTGCAGAGGGCCGAAGCCCGCCGGGGTCGTGGGACTCATCCCGTTACCGTGGCCCCGGTATGTAAAGGGTTATTGAAGGAACACCGTGGATTTTAGTCAGTAAAAGTCTGACAGTCCCTCCCACCCTGCCCGGAGTGGGAGGACTTATTTGATAATTTTACCACGTTAAAAAAAAAAAAAAAATGGGGTGACTGAGAGTGTTATAAACGTAAGAGTAGACAAATATTATAATCAGAAAGCTTCGAACTGCTAAGCTATCGGGAGTTACACGTGTTATTGTGAGTCAACCATAAAAGTTAGACATATGCTGTCGTGGGATATTTTTTATATAATTTTAAGGAGAACATTTCCGTCATGAAATGATTTGTGTAGCTTTAACCATTAAGGTTGCACACGCGACGGAAGCTTAAAAAATGGAGTAACTTCTCCCGTTTTCCCAACATTTCCCTTCACTGCTCTGCTCCTATTGATTGTAGCGTGATGAAAAGTATACTATAACCCGCTCAGGAGTATGAAAAATAATTGTACCAAGTTTCGTTAAAATCCGTCGAGTAGTTTTTGTTTCTATAACGGTTATACAGACAGACAGACAGACAGACAGACAGACAGACAGACAAAAATTTAACTGATTGCATTTTTGGCATGAGTATCGATCCTTAATCACCCCCTGATAGTTATTTTGGAAATATATTTCATGTACAGAATTGACCTCTCTACAGATTTATTATAAGTATAGAAGATAAATTACACCCAGACAAAGAACAAATTCCCGTGCTCATCACACAAACATTTGTCCTAGGTGGGAATCCAACCCACGACCTTGCGTATAGCAGTCAGGACCACTGACCACTATACCAACGGGCCTGCAAATTACAAATTATTCTTACAAAATGAACATTGATGAAAAAATATAAAACAAAAGTTCCTGGTCTGGGTGTTTGTAAAAATTCACTTACGATACAGAAGAATATTTTAGTGTTGGGTAATGTTTTTAAAAACAAAAAAAATATTAGTAAATATCTCTGTGTACAATTTAATTATTTTTTACACTTACACTACAGCAAAAACTTTTTATCTAAAAAAATTTTTTTTCACGCTTTTTAGTGGGTCGGTTTGTAATTTATCTAGTTACAAAAGCCATAATGTCAACAACTTATCACCTTTTACAAAATATTGCATTTCTCGATGCATAGCCGTTAATTTTTGAGGAGTTCTCCTGGTACTTGACCATCGGCTCTACATCACCATACTCGTATGTATTGCGACGAGCATAAAGTGTTTAACATCCGTACTCAAGTAATCGAATCGCAATCCACGAAATACTTATTATTGAGTAGTTTCAGTGGCCATCTGTGGTCTTCATCATCAGTTCAACTTCCCCAAATGATGAAACTATAAGAAATACCCAAAACGCTATTGGTGTGCCTATAATATTTGAAGAGTTCCCTCGATTTCTCCAGGATCCCATCATTAGATCCTGATTTCGTAACAATGGGACCAACTAGAAAGTATACCCTTTCAAACGCATAAAGAATTTTCCAAATCGGTCCAGCCGTCTCTGAGTAATGAGGTAACATACATAAAAAAAAGTCAAGACGAATTGAGAACCTCCTTTTTTTGAAGTCGGTTAAAAAGGTCTGGTACCGATAGTAGCTGGATAACATGATACCCCTTGACAAGACTGGGGTACAATTTTCTGGCTTCTGGGTAGTCGGAACGACTGTCGAACGTTCTGTCATGCCGCACTTTATTGTTTACATATTTTATTTTGCTATTATTATTATTGTCCACAGTGTCAGCAGTGTTGAGGTAACGTTTGGTAATAAAGGTCGTCATTACAGTGGCAGACGTGAAAATCACAGCCACTCTGAACACCATAAAGAGACTGCTCTAAAACCTGGGTCAGTGGGTCGTCTTAGGGGCTGTTATCGCATTCCCAACCACAATTCACAACCACACCTCCGTCCAAATCCATCAGTCACCCGCAACTAGAGCGTTCAGCATCGCCAAAGCCACAATTTGTAGAATCCGGTAACCGACCATCCTTTTTAACACGCTTTTATTAGGTCGACCTGTATGTAACTATGTAATGGAATCTAAGGTAACTAATTTAACCATCTTCCAAGAGTCGTAGCTTAATGAAAATTGGCAGCTGTATGTAGGTCTGATGACAATACAATAATATGGTACTATCGAACTGATCTGATGATGGAGCCGGAAGATATGAACTGGAACTTCATGATGGAAAATCGTATCATAGCTGTTTTGGATTTCTTAGAAAAATCTTGTAATGAACTTTGACCACGACTAGGTTTCAAGGTCTGATGATGAAGCCGGAAGATAGGCACTGGCATTCCTTGATGGAATATCGTATCATAGTCGTATTTGCACGGACTTTGAACACGATCAGGCTTAAAGGTTATAACAAACCTAAAGAAAATCCGTTATCGGTTTTCTTAACATTTTTTTGTTTTTACGTGCATTTATAAAAGCGTGTTTTTCTAGTGTTTTTTAAACTATTAATTTATTATAATATCAACATTAGTACCAGCAACAATCATACTTCTTCAGTTCTCAAGCTCAAAGCCGAATTTAATAACCTACTCCATGTAATATACTACACATTAAATAGCCATTTCATTTGTACTAATAATAATCATCATTCATTCCCACCTAGGACAAATGTTTGTGTGATGAGCATGATCATTTGTTCTTTGTCTGGGTGTAATTTATCTATAATTTGTATGTATTTAGGAATACATATGTATGTTTATCAGTTGTCTAGTACTCATACCACAAGCTCTGCTTAGTTTGGGACTAGATGGCGTTGTGTGAAAGTTGTGGAATATTATTATTATTATCGCAATTACCTCGTCAATAGGCGGCTGAGGTGTCCGACTTGTAATCAAGAGGTCGCAGATTCGAACCCCACCCAATAAACTATCGCCGTGAACCCACTCCAGACACAGGTATATTTAGCTAAGTTGGAGGGGTTAACAATATTGCTAGTAATGTGAATTCTACCCACATTACTAGTAATCTTTGAATAAAAACTGCACCTGCTATTCTAGCTCTTAATTGTTTTGTTATACGGGTTAGATTCCCATACAAAGTAGTTGTGCGGAACCCGCATGGGTATGCGGGTTCCTCACAACTACTTTATTTGGGTTAAGGTAAAGTTTTTACTCTGTAGCGGGTGCTACAGAGTAAAAACTTTCAAGGTACGGAGGAATCTCGATATGTTAATAATAATTATGGTTACCCATCCATGACCCTACCTCGAAGCGTTGCTTTACCTTGAAGATTGACTCGTGCAGCTGTTATTATTGAGCCACGAAATCCTCCATAGATTAACCTACTTCTCAAAAAAAACATAATTTAGATCTGTTGACGCATATTAAACATGGCCGCTTTCCGGTGTGGTCTGCGTCTACGACTGATATTTTCAGTATTTTTCTTGAATTACGCGTCTGTTGGCATCTTCCGCTATTAAATGACATTGAGTCAACATTTGACTCCGTATTCTTTTGTGCCAAAGTGATGTTACGATAATACCTACTCATCGTCATATTTTGTGTAAGTCTGTTAGTATTTCGTCATTTGTTTTTTTTTTAGATTAAAAAGAAAAATATTTGAAAGTAGGTTGTTTGTATTTGTTTGCATCTTTATGTTTGTTTCAATTCATAATCAGTTAGAAAACGTGTTTCTAATGGTTCTCGACATAACATTGTAATTGAATGAATTTACTACGGTGTTGTGTATTAACAATTAAAGTACAACATATTGTATATGATGAGGCGGTTGGTGCAGTGGTTGACAGATTAGCTTCTGCACTGTGTGTCGTGGGTTCGATTCTTGCAACGGAACAAATGTTTGTATGGCCTACCGATGTTCTGGTGCTGGGTGTTTGTGCTAATTAATTAAGTTAAACACATCTTGGGAAACTATTTAGTCAGGAACTGCTAAGTTTTTTTGTGATACTAGAGAAACTGCTAGTTTTGAACAACAATACAATTCATATATAAAAAAACAATAATGATTCACAACAAAAAAAAACAAAGAAAAATATACCATGCAGCTTGGGTAACATACAGGAAGTAACACTTACATAAAAAAAGAGATTTAATCCAAGTCCATTACTGTTATAACAAATTACCTGATGACTTCAAAACTATTAATCTCAGAACATTTAAACTTAAATTATTTAACTTTCTTTTGAGTAAATGTTATTACTCGACTGACGACTACGTGAATGAAAAGTTTACCAAAATATTTGACATTGATGCCTATTAAATCTGACTTATATAATTTTATTATCATTAACAACTGTTGCACCATTAATTTTATGTATTTGTAAACTCCATTCTAATTTTATTTTATTTAATTGTAATTTAAATCATAATTTTACATATTTGTACACCGGAAACGGTAGAATATTCTGATCTTAATTAATAATGCACTTAACAACTTTGTACAATATTCTGACAAATAAATTTTATTCTATTCTATTAAAAAGTCCGGCCGTATGTCACAGCCATTTTATTCCGAAACTATTAAGACAAAACATTATGTAAAACTTAGTAGGTAGATGTATTCTGTGAACTTTCCGATATTTAGACAAAAATATATAAAATTAAGGGGGGCTCCCCATACATGGAACTGAAACTAAGAATATATTTTTTCAACAAACTTATACGTGTGTGGAATCTACAGATAAGTCTTTAAAAATGAGATTGAGGTTTCGAAAACCACTTTTTCTTATAGTAAACGACTGCGTTTAAAGTATGCTTCCAAAGTGGTAAAATGTGTCCCGTCCCCCTTCTTACTTTTATAATAATAGAGCTAAAAATATTTGCAGTACGTCTTAATAAAAACTTTCAACGAAAATTGGTTTGAACGCGATCGGGTCAGCAGTCTGAGATATAGCACATATTCTAAAACGGCAAATATAACTTTCTATTTCATACAAACACTATGAAAAACAAAGTTATTCTGCGTAGTTACTACGGAACTCTTCATGGGCGAGTCTGACTCGCACTTGGCCAATTTTTGTAACGAGTTCCTCAAGCTCAGCTCTTCTGAAAACGAATATACTGCCTATTGAACGAGCACAAAGGACGATCTTAAAAGTTGAAACTTCCCGCCATTTTCTCTTTCCTACATCTCAGTTATATAAATCCTGTTATGTACTAACAGTCCGTCAACTTTTCATAATGCACATAGTTTTAAAACAACATACAATGCTTACCTATAATTCGCACATTACTAACAAGAGGCTGAAAGATATAGTCTGCATCTCACACCCGACCTCAAAATTTGAGGTATTCCTCGAAGCGCTACCATTTTGAAGCGCACCTAATGAAGCGCTCCTTTTTTATTCCTCGGAGCGCTCCTTTTCCGATAACGTGGTATCGGGAGCGCTACTAAAAGGAGCGCTCCGAGGAATAAAAAAGGAGCGCTTCATTAGGTGCGCTTCAAAATGGTAGGGCTTCGAGGAATACCTCCAAAATTTATCTTTACTAATAGATTTTTTTTTTTAATTTTTAGGTCCACTGTTATATAATAGATTAAATAGAATCTTAAATATATATAATTTAAATTATTTTAGTTGAAAAAAAAAAGCAATATGTAATTATTTACAAAATATGACATATTACCAGACGGAAGAGTTACTTGCAATATGCAAATAGAATGTTAAACACTAGGAACACATCTTTTACTATTATTATCTAGATTTAGTTTTAGTTATTTCATGGATTATGTATTGTTTTATTATTTTTTTATCGTATCTGGCAGTGCTGTGCACTTCTGGAAGAGTCTTATTAACAATATATTCTTTTGTTTTTCTTTTTAATGTTGTAGTGAATACGTCGTTGAAGTGCCATAAATAAATAAATACCTACCACTTAAGATAGTTTGTACTTCATCGCCTGAAGCACAGGTTTTTAACCTAGTACAGGCAAATATGTTAATTTTCCTTAATTTAATTAATTCTTAAGACTTTTATTGTAACTGTATATTGCACTATTTATGAAAATAAACAATTTATTTATTATTTATTTATTCTGCTCATGTGTAGAGATACAAAAAATTGAACATTTGTCTTTCTTATATGTTATTATTAAATTATAATTCCTAATGCCTTCTCAGTCATCAATTCGAGACATCTGGTATATGGAGATTTGCTTAGACGGTTTTAAGTCAAACGTCTCGACAGTTTCTTGGAAAAGGATGACTAATGCTAACTGAGACGACCATATTATTAATTTATGTCTGGGCTATGATTCATTTTTTTTCTATTCACTATAAAGAAACATTGAGCTTGTGGCTAAATACGAAAAAACACACTTCGAGGTTAAGCAGCGCCTGCCTAGGGGAGTCCACGGATGGGTAACCGTCTATCATGAGATAGAGAAGTTTCCTCAGTGCTTTCCAAGGAAGTTAAGCCGTTACAGATAGACCGACAGATAATCAGTTGCTTCATGTAAAATACTGGAACATAGAAACAACAAAAGCCTTTTTAATGGCAGTAACGGAGCTAAATCTTCTCAGTGATTTGTCTGTCATCTGACCAATCGTAACACGATTGTCAATTTTAATGTTAGTATGTCACTAAGTACTAAAATCCGACCACCAACTGTTGCACCTTACGTCATAGATACGGTACATCCCATTGATACAGACCATTAATAACAAACAAACATCTGTCTACCGAACAAGACCAATCACACGTGCACAGAGAACCATCCATTAACTAAAGATAAAAGACTTACAAACTATTTATAATACTTTATTGCCGGTAATATTTGTATCGAGTTTTATTTATTAAAAACGAATGTATATGTATAACGGCCGGCCAGAGCCAACACCAGACGCGTGCGTTCTAAATATAAACAGCCCGCGTGCTCAGAAAACAACAAGTCACAATATTTAGAAACTGAGGCGGGAACGCACGCGCCTACCGAACGCGTATTCCACGATCAATTCAAAAAATGGAATCTTCACTTACGTGACAGTGATAGTGTTGTTCTTTAAGTGTGTGAGTGATGTGCTTACGGCAATGTTTTCCAACTTCAAACTGCCAATGCTCAAGCAAAAAACAAGCAAGGAAGATCCTCATTACTGCTACAGAAGCGTTAAAACCAAACCGCCGAAAACTCCAACCCTGTCGCGCGTGAGACGACATCAAAGACGTAAGTTTGACTATAAACAGCTTATATTTGTATAATGCAGAAATAAACACGGCTTAATGAGGTGCGGGCTTGTTTGTTCCTTTCGTACCAACAAACTTCAAAATTAGATGTTTCTGTTAATGGGATGCGTCGCGAAATCCGGAATGAGCTTTGCAATGCGGCTTGTATTTGTATAAATTGGAGCCGAGCGGATCTGCGAACCCGAGGCTGTACCTACAAGGATTGTTTCTACTGTTGACAGTTTTGATTAGAGAGGGGAAACTCAGGTGTCTCAGCATTTCAGCGAGCGTGACTGACGTACAGACTAGATGTGCACGTTTATTCCGAGTTTACACCACCGCGCAGCTCTATTGCAGGTTCGTGTTTGCAGATACCTCGGAATATTTAATGGAATTGGAATTGCTTTCAATCCAGCTCCAGTCTTGTTCCAGAGAAATAGTTGAATTATGTTATGTTGAAGCATTGTTGACAGCACAAATGCACAATTGGCGCAGTAGCTGAGTGATAGGCTGCGGTATTACGTTTTGCGGAGTCGATTCTCGCACGAAACACATATCTGTTTAGATTTCAATGCTTGCGTAGTTTAAATGTTCATAAACGCACCATACATTAGTGTTGCAAAAGAGCATATACCAAGGAAGAATGCCGACGAGTGAGAGAATGGTTCACTTAACACGTGTCGACCATTTTATCAGTAGTAAAGCAACTGAGAAGAAAGATCGCAACTACCATAAAGGAGAAATTTATTTAAATGCCATTCATAATGAAATGTACCCATCATACTTCGTATATATCTCTACATATTACATGCAGTCAGATTACCAGTCTATTCCTTTGATAGCGATCGCCGTGAATCCGTATTAACTCCTAGTTAGTTAGGCAACTATAATTAATCAATTACATCCAGAACCTGCCACTATGATGTGTGAATCACATCATAGTGGCAGATTCTGGAGTAAGATTACTGTGAAAACTCCAGATGAAATGTACCTACAGATTGCATTATTGTATCACTTCACGAAGGCTTTCGGCTTCGTGGAGTACATTCACCTGAAGACAAATCGCATTTATAAAATATCCACTAAATCGCACTGAGTCCGCGTGTTGGGTTACGGCTCATATAGGCCCATAGAGAAAGGGAGTGACCCAACACGCTATATGCCTGTTATGTACAACGTGTAACGGAAACCCCATATCTATCCAAAAGGACTGAAGACAACATCTGGTATAGAGTCTCTTTGCAAAGTTTCAGCTCAAAATAAGTGACTCACAGAATTGACCCCAAATTTTTGGTTTCATATGTTTCTTGAATACCAGTAATAACAAACGTGTCACAGCACTATGAGGGTCATCACTTTCCACGTCACTTGCCAATAAAACGACAATTCTCTTCGTTCTTCTTAATTTGAAAAATTCAGTCTCCGGTATCAATGTATTGAAATTTCTAATAAGCTCCACACATGTACACATAGGATTACAAAACCCTTGCCATATCGTTTGTTATCACCCAAAGAAGCCGTGCACTTGGTATGTATATACCCTTTAAATTACACGTTGTATAAGCATCAATAACCTAACGGCTAAGGTGTCGGTATTGTGATCGAGAGGTCGCAGGTTCTAGCCCCACGCATTACACTCCACACACACACAGACACAAGCATATTTAACTTAGTTGGAGGGGTTAAACAGATTTGTTTTAAAATTGTTAGAAATATTAATTCTACCCACATTTCTAGTTCTCTTTTTAAAGGAAATTATAATATCTAAGTATAGATTTAGAAAATATCAAAGCTGTTTTGGGTAAATAATATTGATATTTTCTTGTACATAAATATACAAAAAAAGTCATAAATAAATCTTTCTAATTCTTCTTAAACTCTCATCCAATATTCAAGCTGACTTGTATGCTGATATCACTAACAAAATATCTTTCTAATGAGGACGGCTGTAACAGTAGCAGAGGCTTGCCCCAATAACGGTTTGTTTACTAAAACATCGCTATTTATAACTTGTTGCTGTACTTGTGAGAGGTGAAATTGATTGCGATTGTGGGAAGAGTTTGGTTTTTGTTGCAAAGAAAACATACGTTTTTGCAATAAGATAAAAGTTTCTTCATAATGGCTTCAAGAATTTCCGAAACAAATACGGGAAATTGTAAATATTAAACGTTTTAAAAATATATATTTTAACCTATTAATAAACAGGCCTTATTATACTCTGCATGAATTTCTGTCCGACAGATTTGAGACAAGTTAGTGCCAATTTTTTTGTGTTGATGAAAAATATTAAAATTTTGTACAGTATGTTAACTAACAGAAGGCGTTCCCGTTAACCTGCAATAGTATAGCATCCATACATGCTAAAAAATATTACCATTCGAAAACAAAATGTTTTTATATTTTTTTATATTAAGATATTCACTAAAAATTTTAAATTGTTACGTAAAAGAAACACTCAGTACACGCGTACTTGAAAGACGGCAACGTCGCAATTTATTTATGAATGACGGGCCGCGTATGCGGCGATCTAATTGATGTGCTTATATTAACGGGAACGCCCTCTGTTAGTTAACATACTGTATATTATTAATGAGGTAATGCAAATTGTAATGTGATTTAGAAATTAAAATGCTATTTAATTAATATGTTATAATTACTTTGTTTTGTGGAGCAGTGCGAACGCACACAATAATCTAATAAAAACCCTGTAACCACTGTCTCACGATAAAGAACTTTTGACTTTGACTTTGATATCATCATCTGCTTAACCTATTTCCAACTATGTTGGGGTCAGATCCCACTCAAAGTCAAACTCAAAATATTTTAACTCACATAAGCCTACATAGGTACTTATAAAACGTGCCCGGTTCGAAATTGGTGGTTTCGTATGCAGAATAACCGGTATGGAACTCCACGGTTACTCTTTTAAAAACATCATTAACCGGTTGCATCTGTGTACTAGTGTTTCCACTCCACAATCCAGCTGCCTGACTTCTGACTACCCGTAACGACTGTTAAAGATGTACAAATGACAGCCGGGTTCAATCACAGTGAAATATTATAAACTTGAGGCTAGAGGAACCGAGTCACTCCACCAATTTCTTTGCTAAGTCGTTCGCAGCTCAAGCAGTACGTCTGTGGAATACTCTTCCCGTATCAGTAAGACAAGCACAAACCCTTCCTTCTTTCAAAAACATGGTAAAAGATCTCTATCTCTCTCTTTAATTTGTTACTATTTTTTATATATCTCAGCTTTGTTTTTTTATGTATATACAGTATGTTAACTAACAGAGGGCGTTCCCGTTAACCCGCAATAGTAAAGCATCCATACATGCTAAAAAATAACACCATTCGAAAACAAAATGTTTTTATTTTTTTAAATATCAAAATATTCACTAAAAATTTTAAATTGTTACGTAAAAGAAACACTCAGTACACGCGTACTTGAAAGACGGCAACGTCGCAATTAACGATATCATATCTATCTATCTAAATATCAATATGTTAAGCAATAACCCATCCAAGAACTGACCTCAGCAAGCGTTACTTAACGTATGGCTGTTATTATATAGCCACGAACTCCTCCTACTCTTTACCCTTTTCAGAACATAAAATGAATATTACAAACCATTCAGGAACTATTAATCCATTTGTACATCAATTTATATGAGGCCTCAAAACCTTTTACAAACATACACAAAATCTTTTTTTAGGCAGTTGTCCCACCGCCGACGATAATAATAAAATAATAAAATACTTTATTTTCAGACCAAAGTCCATATGGAGACACATTTACACGTAAACAAAAAAATAAACACACAAATTTAAAATAAATATAAAATACAATAATAACAAGACAAATTAGAAGAAATTTTATAAAATACACTTAAAAAAGTAATTATTTAATGTATGTGAATGACGCTCTGTGAGTCGTCATCCAGTGCCATATTATTGGACTATTCATCCTGTCGGCGACGACAGCTATCAGGCTGTTGGAGCTATCGCGCACTCGCCGCATCAATGATGCTATACGCGACTGTATTAATGCAAAAAAATCAGGCACACCTGCCTTCGCAAACTTCCCCGACGCACTGCAAAAGCGCGGTAGCCCCAACATGCCCTGAAAGCATTATTGTATTGGACTCGCAGAGCATTGTAGGAGCGTTTAGTGTAATTGACCCATAGGGCGCGAGTAGCGGGTAGAGCTAGCATCTGAAAACGAGTTGGCGAGCAGCGAGCAGCGAGTGTGTTGTTCCGATAGTTTAGTCGCTGATCTATCATCTGGTTGGTCTCTCAGCGTGAGTTCTGACCGCCAAGTGACCGCTGAGCGAGTGTTATCTTTGACAGCACTTGTCGCTCAGCGACGGAATCAGTGAAGCGAGTACTCGCCCGCAGTGTGAACAGTCAGCGTTCGACTATTAGTATATGCATCTCCCTTGTTTACACACAAAGTATATCTATTGTACGTTTCTTGAGCGAGAAACAAGCCGACAGTTAATCGTTTCCCCGCTGGCGGTGGGACAACTGCCTTACCATATAAATATTTTTATGTCGTAATTGTAATAAAAATAATTATGTCTGTACCAGATTTAATCTCGATCCGATCAACCATTTTAGCGTGAATGAGTAACAAAACGTCTATCTTTATATGTATATAAACTTTTGTATTTATAATATTAGTTTAGATTAAACACCCCTATATTTTGGTAGTTTATGCAAATATTTATGGGAACTGTTAGGACAAAGTTTCTCGCATCCAGGGATTGATTTAAGTAGAATTTGGTATAGTTTGGTGTTTACTGCTTGTATTAGTTTACGTTTATATGTTTTACGATGGGTTATGTATTGCTGTAAGCCATATTTATGTTTACTATTTGTATATTATTAGGTATAGGATTTGCAGCTACTTGCTGAGTTGGTACTTAACACTTTTAGTGTATGCAGTGTCTGTGTCCAAATAAATGACTTTATATTCTATTCAAAATGATACAATTTTTGATAAAATATATTTTCATCTAGAGCACTACACATTTAGAAGTTACTTTTTTTCTGTCGTGATAATGCATAGACGTAATCTACTTCGTCATATACAAGGTGTTACAGATTAAGCTCAATACCTCAGACACCCCAATTACAATATTAAATTATAAGTCTATAACATCATCCGCAACTAAATATATTGAAACCAAACCCAGACATTTTTTATAAAATAGTTATCCTTACTATACGCAAAACGTATGTGCGTCATATACGCAGACGCATACACTCATGCAATGTTAGCGGCCGACGCGACACGCACACAATTTCCTTGAATTAAAGATTGTATTAATTTGTCATGATACTGTCTTTCCATTTTAAGTTAAATGAAAGATTTTTCCATCAAAATTTAACACCTATGACGGAAATCGATTCAGAAGCCGATTCTGAACCAACCAACCAACATGTTGTATATGTATTATATGTAAATATCCCGCTATTTTATGTTAAAAATATTATAAATGCGAAAGTTTGTGAAGATGTGATTTTGTTACTCTTTCACGCAAAAACTACTGATCGGATCTGAATGAAATTTAGCGAGTAGATAATTGACATCCTGGAATAACACGTAGGTTACTTTTTATCCCGGAATCACACGGGATCGGGAATTTACGCGGGTAAAACCTCCCACATGAACGCAGTCGATGGCAAAAGCTAGTATATGTAAGTTTTATTTATTTTGTTATGAATGTCAGTTCTTGCTCTATTTTCAGCACAGCAAACTCAGCATAAAAGCTCTCATTTTCTAAAGCGTAATTTCCTAAGCATCTTACTTATCTCACAAAGCTTTAACGTTAAACACAGACTCCTAGCAGCAGCAGCTTGGTGATCGCTAATGTCCTAGGCATTCCTCCAGTGTCCCAATTCGTTGGTCGCTCTAATGCCCGCCTTATTATGGTTCTGAAATTCTTGGCGCACTCTAGATATACCAGGATATTTTGAGACGGAAATTTCTTGGACGGTTTTGGATGATCGTTGAACACCAAAAATAGTTTCAAATTAAATCACAACAAAAATATTTTATTTCACAAGATTTTATTTGAAATTTTGAATTTATAATAATAGTATAACTTTTTTTTATTTAGCTGTAAATGTCCCACTGCTGTGCAAAGGTGTCTCTCAAATCTTTCCAGTTTTTCTTTTCGAGCGCTACTTCGAACAAGCCAATAAGTATTTGTATAAACAACATCATTTATATTTTTGTGATCACGGAATGTTGATAACGCTAGAGCAATAGTGCATTATTCCGTAGCTTCGAAAAGTTCATTTTATTATTACGTTACAAACAGCAAGAATGGAAGAAAATAAAAATAAACTCCAGCTTGCTACAAAGGAAAACGTAGAAATTGTATTGGAGTGTCAATTCGCACTGAGAGAAATCGCCACTCGATATCGTTTCAATGAAGTTCACACACTAGGAATAACTCTTTATATTACTAAATTTATTTATAACAAAATCCACAGCTCTTAGACAATGTTGTTATAGCATCTTATATCTAATTATTGTCAATTACGGATTTACAATTTATTCAGTATAAGTAACAAACATGTGGGTGAGTATCAGAGAAGCGTGCATGGGGAATATTAAATGAATGTGTGTGTGTGTGTGTGTGTTCGTTCGTGAGTGTGAGCTATATTGGTGTATTGTGAATGCCTCAAAGGTCCGAATATCTCTTGTATTTTCAAAGAAATCATGCAGTTTAATTGAATTTGCTGATTTTTTTTTGTAGTTACTGGGTTGATCGGCAATTGAATAACCCAGTGCAGAGAATATTGAATATGGATTTTACCATACTATTTCTTATTTTAATTTTAATGTCCCTCAGTTTCTGTCTTTTCATTTGAACGTGTGCTTATTCAAAGAAATCAAAGGTAAAAACACATAAATTACTGTAGGTAACTGCCGCCGTAGAATCGAACCACCGTATGAACAACCGTAGATTCGAACGACTTACAACTTGTTAGTCGTGCCTGTAACCATTACGCTTCTATGCTCTTTGTAATTATTATGGTATTGCACAATCCAGTTCGTACTTGGTCGTGAAAGTCAAATAGGCACTCAGTTACATCAATTATACTTTTTTAATTCTGGATGAGCTTTGACCTTGATCACGCCTGATTGTAAGCGATATACGAGGTCTACGATAGAACAAGTGAGTCCAATAGATGCCTGTATACTCTTGCTTTAGGTGGCAGGGAACACAGAAACCGGTAAAGCAGCAACCGACCCGTATTAAGAGGTCGTAAGATAATCCTTGGGCACGCGTAATTATGATCAACTTAGAAAAATCTAATTAAACTACACTCAGCTCTGCCATTGTAAAACCTGCACATTACGGCAATATGGAAAATAATATGTAGGTATCCAATAAAAAAATCGTTAAATTAAAACTGAAATTAGCATCATATTTTGCGGTACAAACCAACAGACTTCTTTAAATAAAGTGGTTTATTTAGAACCGCTTTCAAGTGTGGTCGCCATTTTTCTATCGCCCGTGACGTCATAATGATGATTTATGAGCTAGGACAAGCTCGATTTAGAATGAGTATTTGTGGATATTCTAGCAGACTGAGTAAACTTGAGGCATACATGAGGTACCTCATGGACTGGGTAAATAATAATCATACTTACTTATTTTATAAGAATCAACAAAATATCATACTGTTACACCAGTCGCTTAACGAACTAGGTACGTCGAGAAACTTCGACAGAAATCTAGAATGTTCGAGGCACTAGCGCCACCTGGCGTCGAGTAGCAGTACTGAGTATATCGAGAAAATTCGACTGACTTCTAATACGTTCGAGACACTAACGCCATCTAGCGGCGAGTAGCAGTGCTGAGTATCTCGAGTAGCTTCTGGAATATTCTTGGCAGTATAGGCAGTGAGTCGATTTTATACAAGAATGTTCTAGAACTCATAGACCGGGGTATAAATAGATCGCAGAGGAATGCAGACGGCATTACATAAAAAGCCTGATTTGAAGCGCGAGAAAAGAGCTCATGGAAGGATTTGAGCGATGAGTTTTGGGTTTGAAGCTATGGCCTAGTAGTGGGAAACCAGAATAAGCTAGAAAAACCCAAGAAGCCTATATCTTATTGCTGCGCCTTCTTTCCATGATAGTGAATTTACCGTAATTGTCATTCGTCTTTTGCAAAATCTATCTGTGTTCAAAATAGCTTAATGTATTCAAAAATTCTCATATGCGGTCAACCAATCAATGATACAGCTTAGTAAATCCGTAAATAGTTAATAGTGTAATGTCTCAGTACATAATTAAACCCGAAACACGCATTGCAGATGCACCGTTGTGGCGTTCAAAGCTTATCATGTAACTCTTATTCAGTTGTAAGCGTTGCCAATGAATTTCGTGAACCGAACGATTATAAACGCGTAGGTAGGTAGAACGTGCTAAAGTTATTTCATTCAACGAGCGCATTGCGTAATTTGTGTGGACGAAAATGAAACAAACAAACCTATTTCCACTACACTAATATTATTCCCACGACTTCTTTCGCATGGTAGTCGATGTTTTACCTACATAGTTTTTTTTTTACATTTCTAGAGGTTGCCTTATAACTTCTTTTATCTTCCAGTCTTAATAAAATCTGTTCAGCCGTTGCAGAGATAAACCCGTGCAAACAGAGAGGAAGACCGACAAATAATTAAATATAGTTTGTGTTTTATTATTGTGTAAATAATTATGAGATACATATCCCAACAATCCACGCACGTAACGTTTTAGGACATATATACACTATAAGACAATATATACTTGCACTGTGCATACAGCTAAACATTGTAACTCCCTGCCATGCCGGTGTCGTTAAGACTGAATAGGTTACTTATAGGTAAGCGTGCTCCATCGTCAATCACATCGGGGCTGATCAGGCATCATCAGGAGAGATTGTGAAAATAGTATCTAATAAATCATTCAATAAACATATATCAGTCTTTGTATCTGTGTAGGTTTATCCGATAGTAACATTTCCATGTTTGATTTACGACTTTAAAGCCCAGCTGTGTAGTGTACATAACGTTTAATTAAAATTTAACTGCCTTTTGGAGCGCTTATTCCGCATAGTGTTTATACTTGAACACTAGAACGGTCAAATTCTTAATTTAAAGATACATCAATAAAACCTTTATTTTAAGATGAGATAAATGTAACAGTGACCTGTTCACCTTATTACATTTTGTGATCTCTTTCATACAGCCCAGAATTGATAGATATGTTTCTTAGGATATGATAAAAAATCATTCCATTTGGAAATGATCAGAACTTTGTATTATATAATTTAAAAAAAAATACGCAGAATGACGAGTATACAATTTCCCACAGTGAAAGTTTATACGGAGAAAGAGATCAGAAAGCTTATAATTATATATTTTATTATAATAATACATTCAAAATAATCAAAACCATGGTCAAATTTCGATAACTGGGTGACCCTAAGTACCAAAAAAAAGTACGAAAACATTTCACAAGCAAACCAAAACGGCAAAGCAGCATAGCCTCTACACCGGTGTGTCTATTACCGTCATTCAGTCCGTCAGTAGACGTCGAAGCTCCTCATTGGGAGGGCCGGTTATTTCAAGGAGATTACGTAACTCGGCCCTAATTATGGTTTCATTGGACTCGGGCCATGCTGAAAGTCTGAAGATGAGTGTTATGACCGACTCTTTTTCTTGGCAAATGGTGTTGGGAAAAATTCTACGAACTTTTTGTTGAAATCGCCGGCAAAGTGGTTTTAAGGAATTTTTAAATAGGCTTTATTTCGTGGTTGAGGTTTGCAAATGATTTTACTTGATACCTTTTGCTTGCGTTAGTCGCTCTTAAAGTTCTGTTTCGTCGGCTCCAAATCAAACGAAATTGTATCTACGTTAAGTACGTAGATGCGTATTTGTTTTTAAATATAACTATTTTCTTATTACAGGAGTATATAATGAATTGTAAATTCCTTAACTATTGATTATGTTTCTAATCAGAGAGAATTCAATTTGTCCATGCTTGTTCATTTTTAATTGTTCACCATTTTTTTTTTCGAGAATAAATGCCACGTTGTGAAGCCAGGTGAAGCTAGTTAGTTTATAAACATCTTAGTTAACAAAGACATGTAATTATTTTCTGAATTAACCTTGCCTGCAGCAAAATATTAATTGTAATTTTTTTACTCAACGTTTCTTTTAGAGGATTATACTATTTCATTAATAATCGCAGGCTACTTATTCCCTTTCGTTTACGATTTTCCTGCTTGACTGTTTTGTACAGAAATGTATAATAGTTGTTTACCCGTTATGATACATACAGCTGCAATTTTCTTAGTATTTTTCTTCATAACGTATCTTCAACGACTCAAACACGTTTTAAGAAATACGGTGTAAATTATTATTTGTTTATATTTCATTGCAAATATGTAACGGCTTATTATTTGTTATCTATTTTAAGATAACATGAAAAAAACATATAATAATTTAAACTATACCTGCTCGGAAAGTGCCTTATACTTTTTAAAAAGTTTGACAGAAAGGACGTCATTACTGTAGTAAAAATGTGCGGGTCGCAAAAGTGTATAAGCAAAAGTGTAACCAAAACGAGTTTTTAAAACTTCAATTTAAAATATTGTCTTTTATTTTCCTCGTAGGTATAGTATAAAGCACTATGTATCACTCGGAAGAATGTGCGATTCCCAACTCATGTGTATCAAGGCCCTCAGCGCAACCCTCGTTGGTAACCGGTCACTTTCTCCCCTCGATGAACAATGTACTATTAAATAATTATCTTAAAACTAGAGGCTAGTAAACAACACGATACAGAGACAAAATTATGTAAATGACGCTGGACTAAATATGGACAGTCCACTCTGTCCGCCACCATTTTCAGAACCCTATTGGGACCAGCCATGACCCGAGCCACCAAAGATACTGTACGTAACTGTGCGCATTATTGTGTGAACACAATCAACACGCGCCGTTGCAAACATTTACCTACTCTTTATCTCATTTTCGGGTGAGGTCTAATTCTCACTGGATACAGCTAAGTACTGGTTTATTACATGGAGTAACGTCATGGAGTAGTGCCTATCTAACTATACCTCCGTGACTGGTTGATACATGACACACCCCTTGGATGTTTTTTTTAAGGATGGGAAATCTACTAACTAAAACTAAAACCCATCCGTGTCCCATCATATGCCCTTCGTGTTCCGAGGCGAGGCGAGTCCAGTCGAATATCAACCACTGCGCCGCTGCTCAAGATCTCTTGGAAGCTTGGTATCTGATTTTCTGCCTTCCCGCCACTCTTAATGAGTCTCAAATGTACAAATGAGTGTTGGAACCAACGCTTAAACGTGCATTCCGAGGTACGGAGGTATTTTGATACAATATAAAGGTTACCTATCCAAGTAACCAAATCCTTTTAAAACCAAGTTGAGGATCAACCCCTGCTTCTGTCATTATTTAACCACAAGCGCGTCTTCCTACAAAAAGTATATGCGTGATAACAAAATAAGTTCTTTTTTTTTCTTCGATAAATCTTTCACTATCCAAGCAACCCGTTTATGGAATGCATTGCCCATAGATGTGAGGCGTGCTCAAACATTACCTACATACAAAAAAATGGTGAAAGAGATTACCTCTCACTATAATGTTTTTTTCCCCTCCTTTCTCTATTATGATTTTGATATGTATTAGTATATATTAATATATTATATTTATATATATGGTATGTATTTTATATTATTATGTTTGATTAGTATTATGTATGATGTTTTACACTGACAGCCCTAAATCTATCTCCTTTAATTTCTGTCCATCCAAAGGTTGTCTGTAAGAGATTGCCCTGTGCGATAAGACCGCCCATTGTACACTAGTTTTATTATTTGTATCCTTAAGTGTATTGTAAGGTGTACAATAAAGTATATAATAAATAATAAATAAATAAATAAAGTCGTCGTTATTTAAGCGTGGCTAAGCTGTCCGACTTGTGATCGAACGGTTGTGGGTTCGAACCCCATCCATTACACTTGCCGTGAACCCACTCACGACACAAGCATATTTAGCTTAGTTGGAAGGGTTAACAAGATTGCTAGTAATGTGAATTCTAACCATATTGCTAGTTCTTTGTAAAAAAAAAGCCAACGTGATTGATATTTTTTTTATAAAAAATCCTGGGTCTCTAAAAGTCATCATAATTGCCTAATAAAACATATCAGTGAACATCCCTAAAACCATCCAAGGGTCGCGTCAACCCGTAAAAGTCCACGGCGGTCCCAACTATCAGACTCAAGTCCTATGACCCGGCACTAACGTGTCGATCCGGAGACGTGCCTTGAAACCCAACGAGTCTATGTCCGAATAAAGCGGAGGGCATATGTGTAGAAAATGTTGAGATAGGTTGAGAAATGAAAAGGGGATGACGAGAAAAAATAAGATAGCGTTGACACGCGTTTTTCAAAAGTATAATGGACAACAGGTTCTTTTTTTCTTGTTTTATGTTTATTTTGTGATTATGCTGACATTGTTTTGTAATATACAGTATGTTAACTAACAGAGGGCGTTCCCATTAACCCGCAATAGTATTGCATCCATACATGCTAAAAAATATATTACCATTCGACAACAAAATGTTTTTTTCTTAATATTAAAATATTCACTAAAAATGTTAAACTGATACGTAAAAGAAACACTCTGTACACGCGTGCGCATTCACAAATAAATTGCGACGTTGCCGCCCTTCAAGTAGTATATGTAAGTTTATTCTAGTAGAAGTATATGTATACATACACTTGTAATAAAACTTTTACTTTGCAAAATATTATCAACTTTATTTTTTTTTATGCACCTGCCATGTTATCTCTTCACCACCCATGGTTGACTGGTAGAAAATACCTATGGCATTAAGTCCGCCTTTGTACATTTTGTGTTGCATAAAGTTAAGTTTAAATATAAAAAAAAACAATGGAAATTGAAATTTAAATACTAAGAGATTAGAGGCTATATCCCAGTAAACGGAAATTCATAGGCTGATTTGGGCTGAATAGTTAATAATTTTTTTTATGGGAAAGTCATCGAATCTCTATTCCCGCTCTGGGTGGAGAGGAAGGTAGTGTCATATTTTTACTGACTAAAAACCCACTCTGTTCCTTCAATTACCCTTACTTTCCGGGGCCGCGGTATCTCGTTAGAACATTCCCGCAACCTCGGATTTATTACGGATGAGCCCACTCTTGACCTCGATCTCGCCTGATGGTAAGCGATAGATGAGGTCTACGATGTGACGAGCGAGCCCAGAAGATGCCTATTTACTCTTGCTTTAAAGGCTGAAAGGTCATAAGTGGCAGGGAACACAGAAGCCGGCAGAGAATTCCACAGCTTGGCTGTGCGCACAATAAATGTGGAGGAGAAGCGTTTGGTACGACAAGACGGTATAGTAGTATTTTATTTCAACACAGTTTCGTGTTTACAAATTTTTCGGTGACCATCACGTAGTTACCTTTCCGTTATAATTTTAGTCCTTTATATCTTGATGCCCCTTGTCATATGTCTTGTCCATCGCCTTTCAACTGTTTTGTATTTATGCTTTTTCTTCCATCTTTGTTATAGATATTATATTTTTTACTATTTTGTTACCTCAGAGTTAATGCTGAAGTTTGTCATCCATACGATAATATATTTAGCAGTATATAGTATTTGACTGCCATTGAACTTATGATAAATCACCATTTTACTAATGTTTTTCAAGCACTTAGATTTAGCCTTTAAGAACTATTATATATTATATTTTTATGTTCTGGACTTTCCTGTAAACATGTTATTTGAATAAAAAATATTATTATTATTTCCTTTATTTCTAATTATACACATATAAATTACATTTTTAAATATTTCTATAAAACACAAAGAACATTTAAAAATATAAAAAATAGTAGCCCACCGGTATCGGGAACAGGGTCCAAGCTACCGGTGGTCAGGGCTCTAGAGAGAGGAACCTCCTAACGATACGCGCCGTGTCCAGGAGTACCGCTTTCTGAAGCAAGCCCTTGATCCAGCCGCCTAACGAGAGCCTCCTAAGGTGTTGGTCGAGGCTCTTGGCTATTAAGCCATTGGCTGAGATGACTATCGGTACAATGACTGCCGAGTTCACATCCCACATGTCGACAATCTCATGCGCCAAGTCAAGATATTTGATTTGCTTATCTTTCTCGGCTTTCACGAGGTTCTCGTCATGCGGGATGGTTATATCGACAATCATGGCACGCCTCTCGTTTCGGTCCACCACCACTATATCAGGCTTATTGGCAACAATAGTCCTATCAGTGATGATGGACCGATCCCAGTATAATGTGATAAGGCCATTATCGAGAACTGGGTCGGGCACATACCTATAGTACGGCACTTCCGATTCCACAAGAGAATATTTCAGAGCAAGTTGCTGATGTATAATCTTGGCTGCAAGGTTGTGCCTATGCAAGTATTCTCCATTAGCAAGACGAGAACAACCAGAGACAATATGACGGATTGATTCACCTGGACGGTGACATGCCCGACACATGTCAACCGTGCCATCCTTCACAATAAATTTCCGGTAGTTGTTCGTCATGATAACTTCGTCCATAATTGCACAGACAAAACCTTCGGTTTCCCCAAAGAGGTCACCGAAGCGCAACCAAGCTACGGACGCTAATTGATCTACATCGGGCCCATGAAGGGCCCGGAAAAAACGTCCGTGTAGCTCCTTACTCTGCCATATCCCCCTTCGATCGTTAGTGTCTAGCACTGCAGGTTTGCGCCAGTTCTCATTAGCCAAGGAGAGCGGGGTGAGTCCCTTGTCCACTGCTACTACATCTCGATGCATACCCACTTCAGAAGCAAGGAAATGTTCCCTGAGACTGTATACCTCGCGGTTGTGGAGAGTTTTAGCATTCAAAAAGCCTCGACCTCCACATTTCCGCGGGATATACAGCCTCATCACTGACGAGCGTGGGTGATGCATTCGATATGCAGTCAGCAATGTACGAACTCTCCTATCCAGGGCGTCAAGTTCAGTTTGAGTCCATTTGAGTACGCCGAAAGAGTATATCAACACTGGCATGACCCAACCGTTGAAGGCACGCACCTTATTTCCGCCCGATAGAAGGCTTTCTAATACCTTCTTTAGGCGTCCAAAGAAGCGCTCCTTCAGCGATTGCTTCATGTCAACTTCATTGATACCTAACGCTTCCGACATACCCAAATACTTATAGGTTTCGGTTGGGGAGAGGCTTCTCAGGTTTATGGAATTCGAGGGTTGAGATCCCACGGATTCCACAATCTCCCCTCGCTTTACATGCATAATCGCACATTTGTCGACACCAAACTCCATCCTAATGGCACTACTGAAAGTTTCAGTTACCTTCAGTAGTTCCGTCAGTTGTAGACTAGTGGCGCCAAAAAGTTTTAAATCATCCATGTAAAGGAGGTGAGAAATAACCTGACCACCTCTTTTCAGCCTATAGCCTAGACCTGAATTCTCCAGCAGTGTGCTTAGAGGATTCAAGGCTAAGCAAAACCAAAGCGGACTCAAACTATCGCCCTGAAAAATACCTCGCTCGATCCTTACCGGTTCGCTGTACCTTGGGATATATCGACATCCTGGATAGCGAAGAACTGTCCTCCATTGTCCCATACATGATGTCAGAAAGGTGCGTAAAGTTGCATTAATTTTATACAATTCTAGCACCCTCATGAGCCATGTATGGGGCACTGAGTCATAGGCCTTCTTGTAGTCTATCCAACATGTCGACAGATCTTTTTGGGAACGTCGAACCTGTTGGCTAATGGCCATATCAATGAGGAGTAGCTCCTTAGTACCGCGGGATCCATTCTTACATCCATTTTGAGAGGGAGACATGATGTTATTGTTTTCAATGTGTTTGTTAATTTTAACCCTCAAAATGGATGTCAGAACCTTATAGACCGTTGGTAGACACGTGATTGGTCTATAATTTTTGGGTTCCGCGGTGCTACCAGATTTGTGGAGCAGGTGGGTAACTCCAGTGGTAAAGAACTCAGGTAGCGAGCCAGATTCTAGGGCAGATTGGTACTGAGACGCCAAGCGGGCGTGCGATCTTGTTAGCCACTTGATCCAAAAGTTATGCAGTCCATCCGGCCCTGGAGACTTCCAATTAGGCAGCGGACGGACTGCATGGGCTACATCTTGGGGGCTGATAGTGATTGCCCCCATTTCTGGCATTGGATCGCAGACTCGCTCGACCTCCCGAGTCCAATCGCCTTCGGTGTGACTGACAGGTACCGACCAGATGTTGCGCCAGAATGTACATAAGGCATCATCATCGGGTAGGCACATATCAGTCGCACCTTGCTCCGGTCGCTCCCAAGCCCTATATACCCACCTTTCGTTACTTCGGAATGTGCGATTCTGGACGAATCGCTCCACTCGCCGTCCATACCTCCGAATGCGGTTTGCCCATGCATACACCTTCTGCTTTAGGAAGTCGATGCGCTCCGTGACACAGGACATATAATTTTGTGGGTGAATATTGGTTCCCAAAAACGCCCGTCTCACAAAACGCATCACTCTCGGGCGAGTGTTGCCCCCCCTAAAGCAAAGAAGTTTTCCAATGAGTGCCCTGGTCTCACCGATTCGGCGCTCGATCCTACACTGCCAAGCTGGCACAGCGGGTTTAGGTCGTGTAGCTATGTCATTAGAAATTCTAACATTAGCTACACGACATGCCGCGACAGCTGCGCAGTATAAGACAGACTGGGTATCGGCGAGGTCTTCGCAGTTATCAAAATAGTCTGACAACTGCGAATCCAGAGCAGCCACCAGTGCCCTATTCCTGTTATGCATGGGCAAACGAGGCAAGCGTGGTCTTATTTCAGGCGGCATGTTGCGATATTCCCGAATAGCACACTCCAAAGCACTCCTCAATTCCTCATTATACTGGGTACTTACGTTTGTAACTCTGTCACTACTCTCCTCAACTTGGATGTTGGGCTGTGGTGGTACCACCACAGTCGGCGTCGGATGTGAAGTGACATAGCTACTCATTTCCGAACGGAGGCGATCAAGTACGGCTTCATCCAACATATGGTTACGTTGGATGACACGCACTTGATCCGATAGTCGCTGGGCCGAAACGTTGACAGTTGGTTATTATTATTATTATTTATGTCAAGATACCACTAAACATTTTAGTCCGCTAAAAAGAAACATAAATAGGATTTTTTCAGTTATTAAAAATCTACTGATATAATATACAAGCTTATGTTATAAGTTAGGATTTGTGTGAAAAAAATAACAGAAATCATTCAATTATTAATAAATTTTTAATTTCCTTTTCACGCAGAAGGTAAGTTTGTAAAACGCGCTTCATTACAATGACGTCAATCTCAAAATCATTTATGTGCATGATTTTATATACTTTGCACAAATTTAAAGGTAGGCACGAAACGGCAAAACAAAACAAATGCAAAACCGGTTAAATATTTCAAAAGTTATTTTCTTGTTGTTGTATTTCAAAATTTCTTGTCTTTTTATTGTAGCTTCTCCTCGCAGCTTCGCTCCCGTAAAAAGTGTTTTTCAGCGAAAAATATATCCTATGTCTTACAGTGATTGAACCTACTGGTGAAAGAATTATAAAACGAAGGTTAGATGTGAAGTTTCGTGGATTATTATCTCTCTCCTCCCTCCTATATACGAGCTCACAAACATTTCTCTAAAAAAATTGAGAACTACCAATTTGGGTAGAATTCACAATTACTAAGAATCATGTTAATCCCTCCAACTAAACTAAATATGCTTGTGTCTGCGTTGGGTTCATGGCAATAGTGTAATGGTTCAAACCCGTGACCTCTTGATCATAACTCCGATACCTTAGCCGTTAGGCCATTGACGCTAATATTAGTATAGACAATAGATTGTTTTTAGTAGCAGACCAAACTAAAAACCGTTACGCTTAAGCTTTGTTTTCCTAGGATAGCGGTGCCGTCATATAGCGGCCGTAATACAGTGGTGAATGACGTCACTAGAACGTTGTCTATGTAAACAAAATGGCGCGGTTTCCTAGAGAGCGGTAACTGACACCGTAACGTCAAAAAGCGGTGCCGCCATTTGCATGACGGCCGTCTTTTTTGGTGACAGATGGTTTCGTGAACGTTTCATTGATAGCGATGAAGCAGACTGTGTTAAAACAGCCGTGGAACTTTCCACATATCGTCACCGTAAAGACGGCCGCATTTTTGCGTCCGTAATATTACGGCCGCTATATGACGGCACCGCTTTCCTAGGAAACCAAAGCTTTACACCTTAAAAAATCACAAAAAAGAAAGCTTATCTGTTGCTTACATGCTAAATAAATAAATAATAAATAAATAAACGTTTATTTATCATCAAAACAGTACATGGTTGATTCATACATATTGTTACATGGTCAGTTCATCAATACATGGCTATTACCTATAAATACAACATTTGTACTCAAAGTCGGTGAACCCTGCCTCTTAAACTAGGGTTACCTGTGACTTAAGAGGCAGTGATCGGCTTAAATGTTTCATAACATAGTACATTACTTGTGCGAAGTGTGTCGGTCTACCATGTGAAGTAGATATTAAACTAAAGGACTAAATCGTAAATATTTATGATAAATAGATAAATATTAAGCAAAATATGGAAAAAAGGAAGGAAGGAAGGGTAACTCGAGGATGTAGAGCGGTGTGTGTGAGTTTGTCTAACTGTGTGAGAGTGTGTGTGTATATGTAGAAGTATGTGAGTGGTTGTGTGTAACTGCACAGGAGTATATAATGTGGGTGATGGTAGTTCTAAGTGTGCAGCAAAATACAATAAATATCATTAAGCAATGAGGAAAACAGGTGTGTACAGTGTTAAGCAATGAATGTAAGTAGGGACTCAGTTTGTATGTAATCCAGTTGAAGGAGCCATTCTGTCACTTTAGATTTGATATGGTATTTGTTGAGGTCACGGATGTTAAGGTCTTTGTGAGCTTTTTTATAAATATGTGCACTGAGTGTGGAAAATTGATGTTTGGCGAATGAGGTTTTCTGACGTGTGCCAGGGGGGATATTGGTACGTTTATTAGGATCAGACGGGGGGACGCAAGCGTGTCTTCTGAGTACTGATCGAAGAACAAAGAGCTGGCGAACTGTTAGCACCTTACATTCCGAGTATAATCGTGCTGTAGGATAGCGGTATGGCTTGCGTAATATAATTTTGAGTATAGCCCTTTGTGCTCGTTCAACTCTGAGTAGACTGGTTTTAGTTGCGCCACCCCATACTGTTATACAATATCCAATCACGGATTGACACAGAGCATGAAAAACCATTTTCAAGGTATCAGGGTTGGCAGATTCTCTAAGAGACTTAAAAATGTGAACCAGTCTCATAGTTCTGGAGGTCAGGACATCGATCTGCTTATCCCATCGCAACCCTGCATCTATCTGAATACCTAGATATCTTACACTCTCGGTTCTTGTTAGTGTTCGACATTGACACGGGGATGATAGCTGTAAGCAGGTGTGGGCTGTTATGGAGAAGTTTAGGTTTGGTGCGGTGTTACGGCGGATAGAGAAAGGAATGTAGCACGTTTTCTCAAAGTTTAGAGTTAGCAGGTTCAGATTAAGCCATTTTATTACTTTGGCAAGTGCTGATTCTGCGTTATTGGCAACACCATCCCATGTTGACCCATCCACTAAAATCACAGTGTCATCAGCATAAGCAAAGATTTTGGAATTGGGAAGGGTCATTCTGCACAAATCGTTGACGTACACTTGGAATAAAAGGGGACCCAGAATGCTTCCCTGAGGCACTCCGTAACAAACAAATTCTTCATCACTAAGAATGGTACCAATTTTAGTGCTACGCCGAGCCTAAATCGTTACCAATTTTATAGCTCACCCGTTTCCTCGCATCGACACCTCTGACACCAGATGGTGCCACGTGTCACTACAAATATGTGTGTACTACCTACCTACATGTTTTCAGACTTACGCCTAAAAGGACAATGTGACCTTTACGGCGGGTATAGAGTAGAATTTATTTTTGAAAAAAAAAAAAAAGTAATATTGTTTCTTTTTTATTACGAATGAGCCCGCTCTTGACCTCGATCACACCTGATGGTAAGTGTAAGATGAGCTCTACGATCGAACGAGTGAGTCCAAAAAATGCCTATTCACTCTTGCTTTAAAGGCTGATGGGTCATATGTGGCAGGGAACACAGAAGCCGGCAGAGAGTTCCACACCTTGGCTGTGCGCACAATGAATGTTGAAGAAAAGCGCTTAGTACGACAAGACGGTATATCGACCAAGTGTGGATGGTATCCTGCGGTACGTCTGGTAGACCGTTAGTAAAAGGGGGATGAAGGGATTAGGTCGTGGAGCTCCTGCGCACACTCTCCGAAGTATAATCTTTAGAAGATAGACAGGCAAACAACGTTTCGCTGGTGAGCCAGGTTGTGAAGCTTGCCTGCCAGAACCTCGACACCTATGAGTCTTTTAGCTCTGCGTTTGATCGAGTCACGTGCAGCTAGCTAGTATTTGGATGATCCATCAAGTGACTGCAATACTCCATACAGGAACGGACCTATGCTTTATATAAATTCAAAAGCTGTCCAGGTGTGAAGTATCGCCTGACTTTCTGTAGGATGCCCGTTTTACCGTAAATTAAAACTTTAATGATATAGGAACGGTTTTTGTTACTCTATTTAATTAAGGATTTTAAATAGCACTGCGTATGACAGTTCTATCGTACCGTTCTTTGTCTAAACGTATTTTTTTTTTAATGAGAACTATCATTGTGGGTAGAATATACATTACCAGCAATTTTGATAAATCCCCCATCTAAGCTAAATATGCTTGTGTCTGGTATGAGTTCACGGCGATAGTGTAATGAAGTGGGGTTTAAACCTGCGTCCTCTCGATCACAAGGCCGACACCGTAGTCATTACGCTATTGCCGCTTAAAATTCAATTAAATATACGAATGAACAGTAACTTGGAGTTTCTTACCGGTTCTTCCCCATAGAAAACGACCAATTTTGAACCAAGCACTGGTTTCTGATGTTTTAGAAGTGCCCATGTAGGTGAAATAAAATAATTATGTTGAGTTTGAAAAGTTTCAAATAAACCACTTTACGACCAGTCAGGTGCTTTTAGGTACAAGTTACGTTCAGAAATCTCGAGAAATATTAATACTGAATCCTGAATACGAATACCTTAGGTGTTAAAAGCTACTTAAGTTCAAAACTAGATCATTTTATAGTTTTATGTGTATGTTGCTCTGTTTCAAGAACGAAAAAAAGGTTATTTCCGTCATACCATTTTTAATTCAATTTCTACACTGAAAACAACTACTGCTTAGCTTTTTCAACCGACGACAAAAAAAGGAGGAGGAGGAGGATTCGACGCGTATTTTGTTTTGTTTTTTTTTTTTTATGTATGATCACCGATTACTCGAAAACGGCTGAATCGATTTGGAAAATTCTTTTTTTGTTTGAAAGGGTATACTTTGAAATTGGTCCCATTGCCACCAAGTCAGGATCTGATGATGGGATCCTGGAGAAATCGAGGGAACTCTTCAAATATTATAGACACACCTATAGTGATTTGAATATTTTTTATAGTAACTTGTGTAGTTGCATTCAAAAGGCACCATTTGTGAAGTGCACCTGATGATGAAGAGCACAGATAGACACTGGAACTACTCAATATATAAGTAGGAATAATAAGTATTTCATTGGTTCCGCTTCGATTACTTCAATATGGTTATTAAGCACAATATGCTCGTCACAATGCATATGGTGAAGCGAAGCTGATGGTGAAGTACCAGGAGAACTCCTCAACAATTAACGGCCCAGCATTGGGAAAAGCAATATTTTGTAAAAGGTTATTATATAATATTTAATAAGGTTATTATATAATAGTTAATATATAATATTTTGTAAAGTTGAGATTGAGACTTTTGTAACTAGGTAAATTATAAATCGACCAACTAAAAAGAGTGAACAAAAACTTTTTAGAAAAAAATTAAACCGACTTCCGAAAAACACTGCAAAGTCAAAAATAACTTTAATTTCAGAAGTCGGTGCCAAAAACGAAAATACAAAACTAAAGACACCAGCTACGGAAATTAAAGTTATTTTTCACTTTGCAGTGTTTTTGGAAGTCGGTTTAATTTTTTTCTAAAAAGTTTTTTACAACACAAAACTCTTCCAGTAACTGAGCAGCATAGTACTTGTCGGCAAGACTGGACTCAACGACTGGCAAACATGACGTACAAAATAAATGAGAAGTCCGACGGCTTAGTGTGCTTTCCACAACATGAAAGAATCCTGATAAGTTAAGATTACCACCCATCCGCGGACTGACCGCGGCTAGTGTTACTTAACCATAAAAAATCGGCTTGTGCGACTGTTATTACGACGGAGGTAAAAAAAAGTACACGCTTGCATCAAAAAAGTACAATCACCGCCAAAAGACACTCACAATAATACCTTGATATTATTCCGCACACTGGTATAATGAAGATGGATAAAAGGAGAAGCATTTATAGCAAAAATAATAAAAGACAATGGCTGAACGAGAATGTATTATTATCATAATCAGGAAACATGTTGATAAACGATCCGTACAGACTGTTATGCAAACGTTACAAGTAGTTATTGAATTGTGGATATTAGATTACAATACTAATATGTTGTGGAATTATGTTAGGTATGGTTTATGTAGATATTAATTGGCTATTTGCTATTGTAATTTGTGAATTATCAATTCAAAGCTTCTTAGCTCGTTTTTACATTATGTCATTTAGTTGATATATTTGATAGTGAAAGATTAATGTTGCCGTCTCTTTCTTTTCTTTGAGTTTATGGTGTTAAAACAAAATTGTGAGCCCAATAATTCTTTACTTCCACGTCCGCATCTATAGTAACTTATAGCTATCAAAGGAAGGGTAAAATATATTTAATTGATGAGTAACTTTTGTCCGCGGCTTCACATGCCTAAAAAGTTTACAGCGACAAAAAGGTTGCCTCTCTTTTCAACGATCTCCATACCATAAATCTCATAGATTAATTTTTTTCTCATAGATTTGCATTCATAATAATTTTTTTTATTTATAAAACTTGTGTTTTATATTTCAATTTTATTAACACTTATTTTGTACGTCTTTACTTACAGAACAAACAATTTTCTTTTCGTCTTCACTGTGTATATATTTAAAACCATTTTTACGATAAAATATTTTAATCTTAGCACGAGTCACTAAAAGTAATTTAGAAACCAAGAATTTTTGCTTATTAGTACTAAAAATTCAGGTTATAAACAAACAAAGTTGACAGTAGCAAAACTTTTGTGCCAAATTAGCCACTAACAAAACCTCTAATAACCACACTCCATAACAGGGTACAGTAAAAACTTTTTTTACAACTTATCCACATAAAGTTGAGACATTCGCAAAAATTAATGCATACAAAACTAAGTAGGTCTTGTAACTCACCGGTAAATTATACCGACGACGGATCGTAAGTAATTGGGATTATGGTAATGAGAATAATGCATTGAGACGGTTCTTCGCAGAGCAAGACTTTTTACGGGTACCCGAGTAACCGGGAGATGAGTTATGTCTACGTGGCTATACAACTCGTTTTGTGAACTACTTACTGGAATTAAAATTTAACCGCCGTTTTTGTTGAAGTATAAATTTTGTGCCCCTATTGTGGAGTGGAAAAGAAAATGTGAATGTGTATTGTTACGGTTCAGTGTAAGAAAAGCATGGCCGACATTTTGGTTACGTTAGGTGATGATGTTTTTTAGCTGTTGGAATGTAAGCTTAAAAAGATGAGGATACCAGCAGAATATATTAAATGTGTAAATTAGACTTTTATGTGATGGATGAGCTTACACTAGTGATTTATTGATTAATAGTGAAACATTAAAATCTGAAGTACTCTTTGTATTTTAGATTTTAATGTTTTAATAAATCTAGTCCATATCTCGTACCCCAATAAAATGTTGGTTACATTTTGTCCTTCTTGAAGGACACTTTAAATATTATAATCTCATAGGCAATATATTAAATGTGTAAATTAGACTTTTATGTGATGGATGAGCTTTAAAAACAGTAGTGATTGATTGATTAATAGTGAAACATTAAAATCTAAAGTACTCTCTGTATTTTAGATTTTAATGTTTTAATAAATCTAGTCCATATCCCAAACCCCAATAAAATGTTGGTTACATTTTGTCCTTTTTGAAGGAGACTTTAAATATTGTAATCTCATAGGCATCCTCTCTTTGAGAGGATGGAGACCAATGACCAAGAGAGGATGCAATAGACCACGTAGGTACGGTGTAGGTTGGTGGGTGTCATAATACTTCGACTTTTCGGTTGTAGAACATGGCCGGTTTTCTCTCGATGTTCTCCTTCTCGATGTTCAGCAGTGTTGACGATTTTTTTTATTGGTTATAGGCTCAAGTTTGACCAGTACCTCACCCACAGATAAAAACACTATATGATCTGTGATCTCACCTGATGGTAAGCGATGATGTGATCGCAGATGAAGCACGTTTACCTAGAAGCAACCCATTCCACTCTTGACTTAGGTTATAGCTATTAGCAAACACAGACTCTGGCAGTAAATTCCACCTCCTCCAGCTTTGGATGGAGTGGAAGGGAGTGTCAGACTTCTACTAACTAAAAACTCACCCTGCTGCCCTTAAGTCCGCGGCTGCGGTATCTCGTTAGAACATTCCCGCAACCCCGGAATTGTCTTAACTTTAGAAATGCCTGATTGGATTCGAAAACACTACCTACAAATCTTTAGTCGTCCACTTTACTACAGAGCCACCACTGCTTTCATAATTTAACTTCAAATCTGAACTGCATTTATTATTATTAAACAATATTGGAAGTGTAGAAGTGTATACTTCTACAACTTATCTATATCTTCTACTTTTTTCAAGTTAAGTGTATACTTAATCTGAAAAACAATACCGAATTCAAGAAGCAACACCGAAATTTTTCCTTCGAAAAACAATAAGTAACACCTCCAACCTAATAAAGAATTGTAACCACGTACAGTCACCGACAGTCTTATTCCGGCGACCATATTAAAAATTCCGCTTGAACCACCGTTCCCACCTGGCGGCTTAATGGACCAACGAAATACGAACAGAATAAAATACAACTTCTATAGGTACATGCGTATAAATAAAATTGAAATGTCTGTCTGTGATTTCTTACGGGTTTTCTCATATTCATATATTTACACAATTTTTAATCATAAACTAACGTTTTTTAAGTATTTATCTATGTGTCGGTCCGTCTGTTTATCCAGGTTTATCTCTAGAACGGTTGAACCGTTTGAATGGA
The DNA here is from genome assembly GCA_943138885.2 of Tholera decimalis. Lineage (NCBI taxonomy): Eukaryota > Metazoa > Arthropoda > Insecta > Lepidoptera > Noctuidae > Tholera > Tholera decimalis. The sequence continues at coordinate 4,929,300 of OW964552.2, read as the reverse complement.
ACTTTCACAGAAAGTTAGAGGAGATTATAGGGCAATATTTACGCTACTTGTTATCCCAGTATACCCATAATTATTGGTATAATCGACCACGTAACGAACAAAGTTATGCGCCGAACTAGTCGCGTAAAATTTGGTTCCATAGAAGCATTGATAGATAGATATACTCTTTATTGTACACCATAACAGAATTAAATAAGGACTTAAAAACTACAAAGGGTGTTACAATGGGCGGTCTTATCGCTAAAAGCGATCTTTTACAGACAACCTTTAGATGGATTTGACACAGCAGGAGAAAATAAATTCGCGGGTAGTCCATGGTGTACTATTTACTTATATACAATAAATAAGTAATAACCTACATACTCAATACACATATACATATATATACATAAAAATAACAAAGCTGAGATATATAAAAAATAAAATAAAAATAGTAACATATTAAAGAGAGAGATAGAGATCTATTACCATGTTTTTGAAAGAAGGAAGGGTTTGTGCTTGTCTTACTGACACGGGAAGAGTATTCCACAGTCGTACTGCTTGAGCTACGAACGACTTACCAAAGAAATTGGTGGAGTGACTCGGTACCTCTAGCCTCAAGTTTTCCGATGACCTCAGAAATTTGGCATGTGTGTCACGGAGGAACTTAAAACGTTCTTTAAGATAAAAGGGGGTCTTAGGATTGAACAGAATACTGTAAAGCAGAGACAATATGTGTAAGTTCCGGCGAAGACGTATAGGAAGCCACTTGAGTTTCGTACGAAATTCAGATACGTGATCATATTTGCGCAAACCAAATATAAATCTTATGCAAAAATTTTGAAGTCGCTCAAGTTTATCAAGTTGTGCCTCTGTGAGATCAAGATAACTGACATCAGCGTAGTCTAGGATGGGATGCAAAAGAGACTGTGCTAGCGCAATTTTAGTGGCAGTTGGCAGAAAGTTACGCAACCGTCTTAGGGAACTGGCAGAAGCAAATAATTTGCGACTCACCTCTTGTAATTGGGGACCCCACGAAAGATATTTGTCCAACCAGACCCCAAGGTTCTTAACTTTCTCGCTTAGTGGAATAGCTGTGCCGTTGAAAATAACCTGAGGAAGCTGAGACCAGTTTACCTTAGATGCTAACCTAGAGCTGCCGACTACAATGACCTGAGTCTTTAACGGGTTAACCTGCAAACCATGTGCCTCACTCCATTCGCAAACTGAAGCCAAGTCCTGGTTTATCATATTTATTGTAGCATCTAAATCAGTATGAGGCGCTTGTCTGTTGTGTGTGTGTGTTGTGTTGTTGTTGTTGTGTGTGTTGTGTTGTCTGCATTGAACTGGAGTTTGCCTGAAAATACCTTTTCTTTCTCGCATACCCTACATCGCGCCGCTAAATGGATTATTCATTTGATTATCGAAGCAATCGTAAAGGAATTCAATTTTGGGTTCCGTGAAATTAAATTTATGAAAACTCCTTTTACGCCACTGCAAATAAAATACAGCTGAGAAAATGTTTGCTGAGTTCAGGTTAATGTAATCTTGTAAATACATTACTTACTCTTCTTTCTCTTTTTCTTCTTTCTGTGTATTAGATGCAACTATATCTGTATGAGAAAATATCAACCTAGAAAAGTTTTGGTGAGCGGTCAGTTTCGCCTTCCAAAATAATGATTACATTTTAGTTACTTGGTTCTCATATGATTTGATCAGACGGATTGTGTGGACTTCAGGATAGAGACCTCCGAGTTTGTTTCGGTGTTTCCTCTCAAAATAACTCTGTAACATATTATTTTACTTATCGTAAATTTTGCTGACTGCCCTGTGAATTATAACCAATTTTCAAAATAAATATAATTTATCAAAGTCACATTTAGCTTAATTGAAAATCAATCCATTATAATTGTGTCTGTCTATTTTCTGTGCAAAAAAAATAGTATTAGCACTTGACTTTAATTTTGCTGAAATAAGTTGAAAAAGTCAAAAGCCAAATTATTTCAATTAAACAGTTCAAAGGCACTTTAGAGCGTCAACATTTACTGTAAAATATAAAGTAAGTGAGTCTATTTGCCCATTCGCAATTGTAAGTTTTTCTGATACATTGGCGGTGATACCCTTTAGCGTGGCTGATGTCGAATTTTCTAGTTTTTATCTACCCGTAACGACTTGTACAGACGCCAGCACATGAAGCTACCCGAAACTGACAAATTTTCCCAATCAACCTTGAACCTAATTTCTTTAACAATAAAGTTGAAAATCTATTAAAGGAATTTGACAGATTGTTGTAGCTTGATGTGCTGGCGTCTGTACAAAGGATACCCGGGACCAATGATTTAATGTGCTTACCGAAGCACAGAATAACCTTGATATGTTAAGATGAGCCTTAAATATCCACCTGTGCAGCTATTATTATTTAGGCACGAGCTACGGAATGATTAAACGAAATATTACTTAAAATACATGCTTTACATCGAGTAAACCTTAAGTAATGTTGTGCACGCTCCCTTAGATATTCTCCTTGTTCGGCTAATAACCTCCGATGACTCGTCTTTTGCGATAAGTACCTACACGTGTATTTTTCTACCTTTATACATACACGTTTATATTTTACTTTTATACACGTATTTTTGTGTAAGAAATGGCGCTTCAAAGTAAATGTAATTTAGATTTAATAATAAACTTTGTAGCTACCTATGTATTATGTATGTTGTTTTTTGTAAGCTTTATTTATTTAACAAATAAAATATTATAACTTCTTCTGAGTACCTACGATAAACTTGTGCGGCTCAAATAAACCGTAAGAAATTGTTCGCATAATTCAGAAACTTTAGACGAGATTATTCAATTTAAGTTTCTTAACTTAGTTATTGTGTTAATTTAAACTATAACCTTTAAAATCTTTATAAAAAAAGCCAAATAAAAACTATTTTATGCTCATGAAACTATAAAATAAATACGACCTTAAGACGATAACAGATGCCAATGACCTTATAAAGGGATTCAAATGACACGCGTTTCACACCCGCTGAGTCCACAGATAAGTCAAAGCCACTTTCTATATTATTATTTACCTTTAAAATTAACAATCGTTCAATAAAATTTCGAAAATCAAGTTTTTTTAATGTATAAAAATGTAATAATAAAAAAACAACAACATCATTAATATAATTTTTTATGCTAGTTGTTGACCACGACTAAGTTCTTGTGGAAATTTTGCCTAAATTTTCCCGGGTTGAAAGTATCCGTATTTTTATTCTAGACTTAAAGTTTACTTCTGCGTCAAATTTCAGACAGCAGCTTAGGAGAAGAATTCCCTACTGTGTGCTGTTTCCTAATAACTAGGTATAACCTATTATTATTATATTACTATTTAAGAGTGCATAGGTATTTTCTAGGTAAGCGTGCTTTATCTTCGACCACATCGTCGCTTACTAGATAAATAACAGTAATAATAAGACTTTTATTTACACAGCATATTTAGCAGCAACTAGGAGTTATCCTGTATCTTAAAATGTAAAAAAATTAAGATATTTCTCTGAAAAAGTTTCAGTTAACATCATGCGTTACCGTTGGACCATCTTTTAATGTAGATTAATAATTAATTAAAGTGCACTCCTCTATAACCGGAATCTCTGGACAAATTCTAATCCCCAGTTTAAACCGTCAGTACCTAAGCGATGTAATTGACAGCTGTGACCAGAAAATGTCGCTTGTCAAGTCAGGCGACGGATTTAGTCGCAGGAGCGACAATTAATCGTTGTGCATGAGTGTACATACGTCTAGCACGCTTGATTTGACTCGGGCAATTGACTTTTATGAAATTGCTCAAGTGTAGTATGGCATAGTGAGTAATTTAATGCCCATCTTTTTTTGTGAATAAAATTCAAATTCAATATATTTTTCTTCTTTGGTACTTAGGTATAGAATTTTTCTCAGTTCATCACTACGGCGCCACTTAATTAAGCCTAAAGGTTTATCTGTTAGTACAAAATTTTAATAATTTGATAACTGTTTTTTTTTTTGTTTGCATGCTGCTAAGCCTTTTTCCAGCTACGTTGGGGTCAGCTTCCAGTCAAATCGAAGGTAGCTAAGTATTAGTGGAGGGAAAAGGTACTTACAGGATGATGTAGATTATGAGTCCCTTCAATATAAGTACCCAGCGCGCCGGTTCAGACGATATTTCCTCCAATTTCACGAGATAAGAGAGAGTTTGAGGAGTCACTACACGGCACCTTTAGAGGGAGTATGGAATCGATTTTGAATGAAAGATCCTTCTCAAGTGAATGAATGAGTGAAGTGTAATATAATGTTGCAAGTATGCGTTCATGATAAAATACTAATGACAATATGTATAGATAAAATAATGCGAATGGCGCATACGTGTTTAGAGCGACTGTCTATATGACTTCCAGAAAACAGTACAAAAAAAAGATTAAATCAAGGATTTACTGTGACACTTTTAATAACATTAGAATACAACACACAACTGGCGCACTGCTTAAAATAATTTTACTTAATATCGAAGACTTGTTTTTTTATTTTAAAATATGGATTTTGGGGACAACTGTTTATTAGTAATTGTCAAAAATTTGCTATTATGAAATGTAACTGATTATCACATCACAAATGTAACTGGTAACACAATACGCCTTGGCAAGACACGTGACTGATTTTTTGGCTTCTGCTTACGGCAAGAAAACGTTAACGATTTTCAAATATGTACAAATAACAACTGGGATCAACGGCTTAACGAGCTTTCCAAAGCTTGGATGTAACTTGAATGTTAATGGTCACCCTTCTAAGCACCGACCTTGTCAAATATTGTATGACCTTTAAGATGGACCAGTGCTTTATGCTGTACAAGCTCTTCAAACAAATGTAGAAGTTCGACGAGTGTACTATGGAATTGCACAGTCTAATTCCACCAAGCCCGTTCCATCATCGGACTACAAGACAAACGGCGATGCGCCATCGTTACATGGTGAACATCCCACCTATTCGCAAAAAAGGGTTTTGGGAATAGTTTCATTGTGCGTACAGCTAAGGAGTAGAATTCTCTGCCGGAATTTGTGTTTCCTGATAGCTATAACCTGGGAGTCTTTAAGTCAAGAGTGAGTAGGTTACATCTTTCTATCAAGCGAGATTCGTCTTTGACCACATCATCAGGTGAAATTGTGGTCAAATGTAAGCCTATCAACAATTAAAAAAAATAAGACGCGACTTAATTACAAACAAAAAATCGATCAGTAATCTCAATCCCAAAAAAACGAAATAAATACAGAATTTAATTACCGAAATCTAAACTAATCAAAATCAGTTTATCTGCCATGTGTACCCTTTTCAATTAAATGGTGGTGCTTCCGACCGCAAATAGAACTATTTTTAGACCCCAAACGCAGGCTAAGGACATTGTCCCACCGCTCGCGTAAAAATGACTAGCGGATTCTCAGTTAAGCAACTTTCAGTAAAATTAATTGTTACTTCTGAAACCTACTACAATATTCTTTGCATATACCAAAAAACAATTAAGTGTTAGTGTTATTTATAACTAATTTGTATTTTTTTTTCATATACTCTTTTTGGGTTCGTTTTAATCCATATGTTTAAGGGCAACTTTCATGTTTTTAAGAAACTTTCGCATTCACAAGACCGTCGCAAACTGTCAAAATGCAGATGGGCTCATGACTGTTTGTGAAATGTAGTAAAATTATATAATTTTACAAAATTTTGCCCATAATTTTGTGTGAAATAGGAGAATTCGCATTCTTGTCATCTACTTCACGCCTTTTATTACTACTAGGTAAGCAAATTTGAAGAGAATATTAAAAAATATCGTCATTACTGATGTAATTATAATTTAAATATTATTATTATTCGTTTACCAGCCTTTCTCTCCTCGGTCCACGGTATGGATTCTTTGACCAGGAATATTTTATCACACTCACTGGTTAATTTTGATGTACCGTGTTTGTCCGATGCTTTGAACGCTTGGAAGATGACTTGTCCCAACACGGATTTGCCTGACAACCTGTCTTCCCAAAGACTATGGGACGCGCCGCTCTGCAGTATTTTACGGAATAACTTAATTAATACGTCTTCGAATACTGCTGAGCGAGCTCGTCTGCTGGCTGTGGGAGAATGGGAGTCAGGTCTATGGCTCCAAGCACTCCCGTAATCCACCATTGGCACAATGATGGATGACGCATCGTTCAGGGTCGCTACTTGTTTACGCTTCGTACCTTGTGTTGCTACACATCGGTGTCACTGCGGTACAGCTGTTGACAGCCTCGGGCACCATGGTCTGTCCTGTTGCAAGAGTGCAGGGCGCATAGCTCGGCACGCCAGCATTAATGACATTATTCGTCGAGCTCTTGCCACCGCCAGTACACCTGCAATATTAGAACCAAGCGGCTTAGTACGTGACGATGGGAAAAAACCAGATGGTATGACGTTGGTGCCTTGGAAGATGGGTAGGCCTCTAGTGTGGGACGCAACTTGTGTCGACACTCTTGCGCCATCTCATGTTCCAAGTACGGCGAGCTGTGCTGGTGCAGCAGCCGCAACTGCAGAGGCCCTCAAACGTTTCTAGTAATTACAGTTTTGTGCCATTTGGGGTCGAAACGCTTGGGTCATGGGGCCCGAGTGCGTGTCTCCTTTATAAGGAATTATCTCGCCGGCTGATCGATTCCTTGCGTGACCGCCGGCTCATTTTTTGCCCAAAGAATAAGCATTGCCATACAACGTGGTAATGCTGCCAGTCTTCTGGATACTTTTCCGGACGACAGCGATGAGGAGGAGTACTTTGACGCCTAAGCTTGTTTTTTTATTTTATTTTTTTATGTACATAGTTAGGTTTAGTAATTATATTAGTTTATTTATAGTTATTGTTAGAGTATGTAAGATGATAAACGTGTAATTAAATGAAAATTGAAAAAAAAAAAAATTAAATATATTAATCATTGGTCGCTGACTTCTGACTCTGCCGATGCCGGTTAGAGATCATTTTCGCATGATCGGAGGAACGAAACGCACGAAAAAGCAATCTTCTCACTCTACATATTAGGATTTCACTAATCGTCCGCAGAGGGACAGGTGCCTTATGTTGACACTTACCAAATTCACTGTTAAAGCTTACTTCGAAACTGTTAAGGATTATCAAAGTTTCGCAAAGTTTTGTATCGCAATCCTGTATTCTATGAAGTTATTATAGAGTCTGGTTTGTATTCTAGTCGTCATTATTTTGGGGTGAAAATATGATTTTCAGTTTTGGAAATGTAGTGTTTCAAATATTAGGTTACTCAGGCTCATTTAGTTTGGTTTTCTGTTCTTTAGGCGCCACCTCTATTATTTGGGTGTTCTATCCCTGATTCATGAAATGTCACTATGTCTGAGACGCTTATTTTGCAGACTTTTTTCCGCAATTTATAATAACTTTTGAATTAAATTCTAACTTACAATACAAAAACGCAACACTAAATACCAAAAACATCTTATGGCTAGATAATAACAGCCGTGTCATTAAACTTAATCAACTTTTACCAAGGTTAGTCTGTGAGTGGAAGTTCTTAAGACATCGAGATATCTCTGTATATCAAAAGGCATGTGAAGCCGTTAGATCCGGATTTCATTTGTGTGAGATACCAGAACATCTGACACCTGTCTTACCGAGTAATAGTAATAGTAATTTATTTCTCAAAAAAACTTAGTACTAGTTTACAGAAATTATAGTTAGGCAGTGTATAACATTGTAAAATGTATGTACCTTTTGTAACCGAACTAGGCAATGCCTGTGTTTCAGTTATCAATGCCATTTCCCAAGAATTTTAATAAAATCGCCAACAAAGTGTTTACAATAGCATGGAGTACTTATCAGCTAAGATTAGAATTTAACACTAATTACAAAAATTAAGAGTTAGTAAGAGTGGAAGTGATTATGAGAGTGGGTGCAGTATCTGTGGAGTTTGATTGAAGTATGAATACGTGAAGTGTATGAAAGTGTATCGTGTTACCCAGTTACAGGCTTGAAAGGTCAGATAGGCAGATAGGCATGTAATATACTAGTACTCAACTGCGTCTAATTAGATTGGATGGCGACCTGAACTTGTTACAGAAAGTCTAGGAAGATAACAAACTACCAGATCTGTGTTTAGACAGCATTCAATTTATCACACTTATCTCAATGAAGGCACAGTTTAGTCCAACCTAGACTGAGTCTTAATCAAAAATTCTCTTTGTGTGTGACAAAATGCCTGAGCATCTGGAGTAGGCGTTTAATCTCTGTCGCCAAGACGACTCAAAGGGAATTGGGAGCCAGATGTATTGGAGGCTGTGGTTTAAGGTAACTAAGGGTTTAGGACGGATTACGTAAAAGGTTGATGTGGAAAAAACCTGTGTATACTTAATTATTTTTTGACTTGCTAATGCTTTTTTCCAGTGGGAAAATCATCTCATGACTCCTCTCGCTCTGAGTTGAGTGTCAGACTTCTATTGACTAAAAAACCCGCCCTATTCCTTCACTTACTTAACCTCTCAAGGACCGCCATTATTTACGTCAACTATTAGTTGAGCCCCGCTGGCACACAAATTTTGTGCCAGCGGGGCTCAACTAATACTTGTTTACTGGCACGTTTTTGTGCCGCTGGGGCTCTAGAGGTTAATGTTCCGGGGCCACGGCATCTCGTTGAAACAATACTCGTAACCCTGGAGCTATAATGCTCACTGCCTGTGTGAATGCCAAAAATAATTACTCAAAAAACATAATTAAATATACAATGTATTTTATAGACGATGGCTGAAGATGGACTCGTGTGAGATCCATCTTAAAGGGTAAGCAACACTTGTCGAAGTTGATCTGTGGATGAGTGACCATCTTGACATAGCGAAATAGTATAGCTGATAAGCAGTCCATTCAAGTAAAACACTAGTACTCCGTAGCATCTAGTTAGACTTATAGCCATCCTGATATATCTGGGAATAAGGCTAAGCAAATTTTGATGATTTTATAGCACAATCTAGCATATGAGCTATCCAAAAGGGCTGAAGACAACATCTGGTATGGAGTCTCTATGCACAGTTTCAGCTAAAAATAAGTGACTCAAAGAATTGATACCTAATTATCGGTTTCATATGTTTCTTGAATACCAATCATAACAAACGTGTCACAGGGTTTTTAGTATATCAATGGTCCCAGCACTACAAGGGTCAATAACTTTCACGTCACTTGCCAATAACATGATAATTCAGTTCGTTCTTCTTAATTTGAAACTTACGGTCTCTGGTATCAATGTATTGAAATTTCTCATAAGTTCCACACGTGTTGACATAGGATTACAAAACCCTTGCAATATCGTTTGTTATCATCCAAAGAAGCCATGCACTTGGTATGTATATATACCGTTTAAATTACACGTTGTATAGTTTCATCCAAATATTCCGCCTTTAAGACGTGAACAGCAAGTTTCATATTTTTAAGTTATACTTGAAATTTTATCTTATCAGAGAAAAATATGCCGGCGATCTCCGGCCACCGTAGGCGCGGGCATGCGGACAGCGAGTAAAGGGCAACTCGCTGTCCGACCATGGACCATGCCCGGGTCGACGGCGCGTCGTGTTCCACGCGCGCCTCAAAGAGCGTCAGCAACATGACGAGGCCCCCTCTGCAGAGGGCCGAAGTCTGCCGGGGTCGTGGGACTCATTCCGTTACCGTGGCCCCGGTATGTAAAGGGTTATTGAAGGAACACCGTGGATTTTAGTCAGTAAAAGTCTGACAGTCCCTCCCACCCTGCCCGGGGTGGGAGGACTTATTTGATAATTTTACCACGTTAAAAAAAAAAAAAAAAAAAAAAGTGCACTAAACTTGCATATAAACTTTAAATGTGCTAAATTTTACACTATAACAACACTACACTATGTAATAATGTCGCATCGCTATCATAACACTGTTTTGTACCTTTTTCGTAGGACACATAATTATTTTTAGCAACATTTGGGTGAATGACACCTCTCAATTAACATTTAACGTGATACAAAGTATGTTTTCAAAAAGGTTTTTACAGTCCCAATTAAAACAGTTTAAAACTAAACGTACAACAAAGTTTTCTAAGCACCCGTAGAGGATTGGATATCTGCTACGATTGCTACGGCGTAGACACAAGGGGCCAGGCTACGCCGTGCCGTAGCAAGCATTCATTCGCTTACAGATAGCACTACGGATCACAGATAAAACAAAGTTGCAATTTGTTCTGATGCACTGATTGCTACCATGTACGGATGCAGTATAAAGGGAAAGACAGTTTGACAAAGTTAAGGAGATTATACGATGAAGTTGAGAAGATGTGATGTACTAACTTGAATCTGTGCTTTAAATACCATAATATCGAGTTGTAACGTAAAACTGGTTTATTTGTAGTGTACCTATTCTATTATTACCGGATATATTCAAACAAATAAATTATGATTGACGTGAGAGATACGCATTGTCACCAATGTCTATGAACAAAATTCTGTCGATATGAAAATGTAATCACCATCTGCGTCCAGACTAATTAAATGCAACTAAGTACCAATATTTTACAATGAATGATTGCTAATAACCTTGCAACTGAGTAGCACAGCACTCCTCGACCTTTGTTAGATCGACACGGTGATATAATTTTTTTTTTTTTTTTTTTTTTGTCATGATTTTAAATCTGGCTTAAATGTTAAATAATCATAATTTAATTATTAATGATTGTACTGAGATATGCAAATGTAATAAGCTATACATGATTTAGATATTTCTGTGTAAGTTGTCGTTTTCTAAGCAACATTAAAACATTTTCACTTTAAACTCTAAGTATCCTTAAAACCAGCGTCTCAGCATATCTCCCCCTTAGCCAGTGGGGGACATCGTTAGTAGGTATCTATAGTCGCTTCAGAGAAACTTTAAGCCGGCCATCTGTTCGGAGTGCCGATGTCCGGCCTGTCCCGACGAACAACTTGCTGAATTTACCACTTGCAATCTTTTTGTTTGGTTTAAGTCATGAGCGATAGCGGCTTCTCTTTTTATTATGTATAAACCCTTCTTTTGACCTCGATCCCGCCTTATGTTAAGTTAATGATGAGGTCTAGGATGGATGAGCGAGCCCTGAGAATGCCTGTTCTCTCTTGCTTAAAATACTGACGGGTCATACTTATGTGATAGGGAACCCAGAAGCTGGCAGAGTTCTTCGCCTTGGCTGTGCACACAATAAATATGGAGGGTCGAATTGATTGTAGAGAAATTGGTGTTTTTTTTATGTACGATAAATATTAAAAACCCCAATAATACTTTATGCCTACCTAGTCAAACCCTGAACCAAGATCAACGAAGCAGTTCGTGAAATTATGTATTTTTTAAATCCATTTATGAGCAGCAAGAAAACTACATATAGGAACGCATGAACTTTAATATAAGTATAAAATAGAGTATAATTAAACACATATACATATCTATGTTACATTACCAACGTTGTAGAATATTGCAGTACTGTACAATCGACAAGAAAATACTTATCACAACAATTACACAATTAGCGATGTTTAGAACTTTGACGCCTAAGTGTTTAGAAGATGTAATCAGAAAGGGATTTTTTACACAGATGTAAAGAATCATATTATTATTATCAACCAAATAAATAATACTTATTGGGAGGCGTAATTTTAATCAGCTTAAAGTAAATGCCTCACGCCACTGCCGAATCAGCGCAATTTTCTCCAAATTACAGCATTAAATATAATTTTGAACACGATTGTACTAACGTTTGGCAAAACACCAGTCTATATTAGATTTTAGTCATTGTTTATAAGGATTGCTTCAATAAATATCTGTTACGAGCTTAGGAACTTGGAGAGGCAATTTTAATAATAAACGATGGCTCAATTGGGGCAACGCAGGAGTATTGAATAATCATTAGTTGGAAGAGAAATTGGAATTAGGCAGGAAACTGAAATGAAATGAATATGCGTTCTTGGGAGAAGAATTGTTTGATGAAAATATTCCACATATGCATATGAAATTCGTATGGTTGAGCCGTTGACTGCTGCGTTGCTCGTCGAGGGTTGGTTTCCCACACAAATAATTGAATGGCTTACGAATCGTTGTTCCGGGTGTTTGTAAAAATACACTCGCGATACAGGAAAAAGTCTTAGTGTGGGCCAATATATTTTTTTTTGAACGAACTGGCTTTTGGTGGTGGATTTGTATGAGTAGATATAATGCATTTAACATTTAGGTTTCTACAAATAAATACAGTTCACATATTACATTTAGCCTTTAAAGCAAGAATGAACAGGCAGTGCTGTCAGCGTTCTTGGAAATGGATTAGTCTATTTGAAGTAATCCCCGTATCTGCACCCATTACAATAGAGGCCCAGTAGCAAACATGCAATGACACACATGCAAAATCTCTGAGGTCATCAGAAAACTTAAGTCTTGCGGTACCGAGTCACGCCACCAATTTCTATGGTAAGTCGTTCGCAGCTCAAGCAGTACGGCTGTGGAATGCTCTACCCATGTCAGTAAGACAAGCACAAACCCTATCTTCTTTCAAAAACTTAGTAAAAGATCTTTATCTCTCTCCTTAAATTGTTGTTATTATGTATGTCTTTGTTTTTTTTTTAATATTTATATATATATATGTTTTGAGAACGTTATTTATTGTTTTGTATTTTATATAGATTAATAGTACACCGTGGACTACCCGCGTATTTATTTTCTCCTTCTGTGTCAAATCCATACAAAGATTGTCTGTAAAAGATCGCTTTTAGCGATAAGACCGCCCATTGTATCACCCTTTTTAGTTGTTAAGTCCATAATTTTATATCTATCTATCTATCAAATATCCTCTAATTCCAATGAATTTTCAAACAAATCTGTTGACGCACCGACCCGATTACGTAACTGATATATTTCAGACTACCCATATAATCGATACGGTCCAAACGAACAAAAGCACATAAAACATTGCACACAATCAGCGTACCATTCATTTAAAGGATATTCAAAGACAATTTGGAAACGTACGATTCATACAGGAAAGTAGGGTTGTTACAGAACCCGAAAGCTGTGACGTAGCTTTCGCAAGAAATCTTACCTCTGTATCTGCATAGTGCTTCAAGCGCAGTTAATGAAAACGTATTATTTATTTATTTATTCATTTATTGCAAGTCTAAATAGGATCAGACCCGCGTTGAAGAGTGTTTATGTGCATTTCCTGGCGCAGGTCTGCGAGGGAACACGATGTGGTTTTAATCAACACTGGCAGAAGCCTCCACCGGACCCAGGACGGAGTACGTCAAAATCAAAAATATTTTATTTAACATAGAAAAATAAAGCATTTTGAAATAAAATAAAGTATTAAAGCAATAAAAATAAGCCTACATGGACACTTCTAAAACATCAGAAGCTGGTGCACGGACAATCAGGCGAAACATTACACGGTTACTATTTTAAAAAACTAATTGCTTTTCATAATCGTTACAACACAGTTTTTATAGGTATGAGAGGACATTACCAATAGACATAATAATCACCATCCAAGAGATTTTTCACCTCGGGAAACAAAAAGTCTAGAAAGGATTGGCGGCAAATCGGTCAATCAAAGCGACCTCGTCGTCAAATGTCACAAGTCTTTGAATTTTATTTCTAAGACATGCCGCTTTTACGATATATTCTTTCAACGTTTTGAGAGCCGTGGTAATGAAATAAATATCACAAAATGCCTTTCAGAGTTCGAAACGACGACTTATTTACTCGTAAGTCGAAACTCCACACTAGGCCGATAAGTGTATGAACAAGTTCATATTAAACAAGTTATAAGAAATATCTCAGACTCTGGTGCGTCCTCATCCTTATAACGGTCTTAACTTGATCCACTGTTTCGTTTTGACGGAGAAATTATCAAATGTCTCTTCCAACTCTGTGTGGAGTCAACCACTGATCAAAATCCCACCCTATTTCTTAATTTTCCTGTACATTCAGGGGCCGTGGTTGTCAGAACGATCCCTCAACCTCTGCAGGCATTGGACCTATCAAGCCCTGTAATGATTTCAACAGCACTATGAGGCGTACGTAGTTTAATATAGTTGTTTTTTTTTTTCTTTAATAATATAGTGTAGTACCACCTCCGCCTCTGTTAAGAAGGCCTGGTGACATCCCTACAGGAAACGATTAAACCGATTAAAGCGAGTGCCGCGCAACGATGTCTGTAATCGACGATCGTGAATAGCGATTCTTGGTAATGTGCCGTTTTGATTTCAACTGTAATTCATACCTTTACTGAGTTTGTGCTCTTTAAAGTTAACTTTTTGCTGACTTCAGGAGGCACTTTACATGTGGCTAAATTAAAAAATTGGCCAAGTGTGAGTCAAACTCGCCCATGAAGGGTAGTAACTACGCCAAATAACTTTGTTTTTAATAGTATTTGTATGAATTACAAAGTTATATTTGCGGTTTTAGAAAATATGCTATATCTCAAAAACAGCTGACTGAAAGTTTACATTAAGATCTACAGCACATATTTTTTTAGATTTTTCCATCCATTATTATAGAAGCTAGGGGAGACAAATTTTACCGGTCTGGAAGCGTATATCTTTTAAACAATTGACTTTATGAAAAAGAGGTTTTAGAAACCTCAATGTCATTTTTAAAGGCCTTTCTATAGATACTACACGCACATAGGTTTCATGAAAAATAAAATATTTTCAGTTTAAGTTCCATGTATGAGAAGTTCCCATTAATTTTAAATATTTTTTTCCTAAAATCGGAAAGCGGTTCACAGAATACAACCTACCAAGTTTCATGTGTATAGTCCTAATAGTTTCGGAATAAAATGGCTGTGACATATGGACGGAGGGACAGACAGACAGACAGACATGATGAAACTATAAGGGTTCCGTTTTTTGCCATTCGGCTACGAAACCCTAAAAAATGAACATATGTTGAGCATATTACTGATTAAATTATTACCGAAGAAAGATGACTGGTGTTCCTTAGTTTTTCAATTTAGTTCATATTTCTTTTCACATTTATTTATGAATAATTAATTTAACTAGAGTTTGCTCTTTGCATGTGATTTATCAGAAAGTTCACCAACTCCTCATCAAGTTCATCAAGCTCTTAGACATGATTTTTTATTTTACATAGGTCATATTTAATTGAATAAAGACTAATTAGTTCATTAGTCAGATGTTTGTGAAGGACGTGCATGCCTATACATGACAAATGTACACAAAATGCTCTCATAAAGGAAATGCATATGACATATACATAGTTAAATCATACCTAAATAAATCGTCGAACTGTGTCAAAAATCATAAAAACCTGTGTTAGTTTTTATGATTTTTGACACAGGTTAAGGTTTATCTTACTCTTTTATATTTGAGCACTAAATTCGTTCATTTAAATATTTAAATTTCAAGTTCATTTAACTTATTGTCCAACAACAGAAACACTATAGAAAAAAGAATGTCTCTTGATGAATATAAAAAAGTACAAAAGTCATTTATTTACAAATCATGTGACAGATATCTTTCAACAGATTAAATATAGAATTGAACCAATTTTCTCACATAATACTGGCCACCTGGATACCGAAGCCATATATCATTACGATGGGCTTTTTAACGTTCAATGTTTTCTGTAAATCTGGCCATTATCGGATTTACAGCTCTGTTCGATTTAACGTCTTTTTTATTTTATGGTCACACCGTTAATCGGTTTTATGCAAAAACCACAAACTGGCGTGTGGATAAACACATCTGGATATGTCAAAATAGTGACGGTGATGTTACATACAGTTAGGTGTATAGAAACAACATAGATTTGAATTGTTTTAGATTTCTTGTTCTATGAAATGTTGACAGTCTTAGGTGCAACATTCCGTTAGTTTCCGATACTTCAATATTGACCGGTGGATTAAGTGTATAGTTTCTTTACATAATTTTGGTTAAAATTGTGGTTATTTAATTTCCTTAAATAATTTCTAAAGGTATATTTTAGTCTATTAAAAATCGATATGACAGATACATAATTATATTCATGAAGCTAGATCGTAAAAGATCTTATTGAAATCCTATATTATTTTAAACTTATTTTATGATCAAAGTAGAAATCCTCATAGATGACCTCCGCCCCGGGGCAGGCCCGGCGTTCCGGCACCGGGGGCTGCGGAAGCACTTAAATACTTTCAACGCGGCATGCCTACTCATATATGCAATCCAAAACCACCTTTATCAGTCTTTCGAAGAATAATCGAGAATAATAACAAACCCTTACAAAATTTAGCAATTATAGAACACGACGTATAACATGCTGCTTAATCCGAAATTCGAACTTAAAGGCATCGCTTCCTGACTGAATTGATGAGCGTACGCCTCTCTGAAACTGATACTTACGTACAAGTAAGTTATTACTCCAATTACCGGCATTGTGTTGATATGTGCCTGACGGTAATCTTGCCAACCAATCAGCAGGGTTCGGGTATACAAATTTTGGGATACATGATGAAGGAATTTGGGTAGACGGTTTTGAGTTAGGTGGAATAATTTTGTCAAGGTAGATTCAGATTTAGGCGTTGCCCCCAAACAGTTTATGAAGAACAGAAAGAAAGGAATTCACTAAACTAGTAGCTCGTTTGAGTGTATTTATTAGTATCAGAAGTGAGGTGTATTGAAACGATATCAATGCTCAAAATAACACTGAAGGAACATTACTACTCACTATAAATTTCACCATTATTTCATCCTTTCTCAATTATACATTTGACTTTTTAAAAGTTCCGTAGTCAACAAAGAACCCTTAACTGAGAAACTATTGGTACTAGAACGCTGGACTTGTGATCGAGAGGTCCCGGGTTCGAACCCCAACCATTACACTTTTGACGTGAACCTACTCTCAAGTCTAACGCTCCTTTCCGCTTCACCCGGAGTGAGAGAAGTCATTTGATAATTTTCCAACCGAAAAAAATTGTTCTTACGGACGTCGAGCAGGTGGCGTACAATAATAATTAAAAATTGGCTAAGTGCGAGTCAGACTCGCCCATGAATGGTTTCGTAATTACTACGCCAAATAACTTTGCTTTTCATAGTGTTTGTATGAAATACAAAGTAATTTTTACGGTTATAGAAAATGTGTTATATCTCAATTACTGTTGACCGTATCTGGTACAAACTAGTTGAAAGATTTTGTTAAGATCTACAGCATTTTTTTAGAGTTCTGTTTTTCATAAATTATAGAGGGGGACACACATTTTACCACTTTAGAAGTGTCTATCTTTAAAATGATTGATTTTAAGAAAAAAAAATGGTTTGAGGAACCTCAATGTCATTCAAAAAACTTTTTAGCAAAAAATAAAACCGACTTCCATATAAAAACACTACAAAGGCAAAAATAACTTAAATTTCGGTGGTCGGTGTCATTTGTTTCGTATTTTCTTTTTCTTTTTCGACACCGCCTTCCGAAATTTAAGTTATTTTTGCCTTTGTAGTGTTTTTATATGGAAGTCGGTTTTATTTTTTGCTAAAAAGATTTTTTCACGCTTTTTAGTGGGTCGGTTTGTAATTTATCTACTTACAAAAGCCAATATGTCAACTACTTATCACCTTTTACAAAATATTGCTTTTCCCAGTGAAGAGCCGTTAATTTTTGAGGAGTTCTCCTGGTACATCACCATCAGCTCTACTTCACCATATGCATTGTGACAAGCATAAAGGCTTAACATCTATATTCAAGTAATCTAATCGCAATCCACGAAATACTTATTATTGAGTAGTTTCGGTGGCCATCTGTGGTCTTCATCATCAATTCAACTTCCCCAAATGGTACTTTTCGAAAGCAACTGCTCAAGGTACTATAAGAAATACTCAAAACGCTATAGGTGTGCCTATAATATTTGAAGAGCTCCCTCGATTTCTCCAGGATCCCATCATCAGATCATAACTTCGTAACAATGGGACCAACTAGAACGTATACCCTTTCAAACGCAAAAAGAATTTTTCAAATCGGTCCAGCCGTCTCCGAGTTATGAGGTAACATACATAAAAAAAAAAGAGTTCAAGACGAATTGTAAACCTCCTTTTTTTGAAGTCGGTTAAAAAAGAACTGTCTATAGACACCACGCACGTATACGTTTGATGATTTTTTTTTAAATTTCATTTGCATGTATTAATTTAATCCCCTTATTTTTTTATTTTTCTTCAAAAATCGGAAAGCGTTTCACAGAATACATCTAACTACTAAGTTTCACATGTTTAATACTAATAGTTTCGGAACAAAATGACTGTGACATAAGGATGAGTAGACAGACAGACATGACGAACCTTTTTTGCCATTTGCTAAAAATTATGTAAAAATAGTGATCTACGGAATTGTTTGTGCAGTATCAATACAAAACCAGCATTTCCGACAAAGATGATTGGCTGAGATCGTCTATCGTATTAAACTTAAAGTAAGTGTTTTCAATCGCCTCACCCTGTTCCTTCTATGAGTTAATACAACAACATTCTATAACATAAATACAAGCTTATTGTGATGTATAACCTGGTTAAGGCTCCCGAAACAAGAACCACCTCGCATGACGTGTGGTGACAGAGTGACGTGTTTCAGCCGCTGCAACCTAACAAAAACCTCTGCATACTCAACGCTTTCACCAAATTAGCCATTTGTCCAATTCATGTTCTACAGTTTGTCGACTTCAGGAAAATCTTTCATTCCCTTTATTTGCGAATTCGTGTTGTTTATTATATTGCCTTATTATTTATGATAATAATGTGGTCGAAGATGAAGCATGCTTACCAAGAAGTAACGATGTTTGACCACTATCTCACCTGATGATAAGCGATGATGTGGTCGAAGTTGAATTACGCTTGCCTAGAAGTAACAAATTCACTCTTAACTTTCAAATACTGGGGGTATTTGAAAGTTTAGTTTGAATTTGTGGTTAAGCTATTAGGAAAAACAGACTCCGGCAGGGATTCCACTCCTAAGCTGTACGTACGCACGTAACGCAATGAAAGTACTCCCAAGACATATTTGCTGATTACTTATTCATGAATCCCGTTTCATCAGCTAAATAGATGTTGATGAAATGTGGCGTACAGATAGACCATGCTTGCAGCTTAATAGGTATATTTATTCTAGTATTACACTTCCGTGGAAGAAATCAACCGGCTTTGATGAAGGTAGCAGATGAAGAAGTATATAAATATCATCAAATTACTTCTCCCTCTCTGGGCGGAGTGGAAGGGAGACTTTAGACCTGACATAAAACCTGTTTTTTATTTGTTCTTTAATTCCCAGGGCCAAAAGAAAATTCCTGTCAGAAAATTTCCACAACCCCAGCAGGATAATATTAACAAATTTATTATAATTAACTACCAATTGTATATTTGCAGCGTCCTTGCTCAAAATAGATTGTTATGTATAAAAATCCAGCCTGTTCCTTCACATGTGCTTTCGTTCCGGGGCTTCGGTATCTCATTAAAAAATTCCCGCAAGATCATGTTTACATATTTATTACGATTAACTATCAATTGTATATTTACAGCATCTTTGCCCAAAATACTACATCATTATGTAACACTAAAATCACGTTGTATCAACCCTGCTCATGAAACTAATGCAAATCAACAACATTGGTAATTAATTCTGAACAAAACTGAAGCTTCAATTTCACCCGGGGGTAATAATGTTAAAGACACGACATCAGACGTGTGACGTAACGTGCGGTATGTAGGTAGTACATCAATTTGCTGCTTCCACTTAACAAATTGAAACTTTATACAACAGCAAATTAGGTTGATTTTAGAATGAGAGTTCATGTTTAAAAAAATCATAAAATTATTCAAACTTGTAGCGCAAACTAGACTTTTTGTATCCGCTTTAAAGTTGTTTTTCCAATAACATAACATTTCTTCACATAGCTATGCTATGCCGTGTCTAATGTCACAGGCTACGGAGTCTACTTACATTATGTAAATAATGTTCGTTCACCCACGTAAGATGTACGCACGTACGCGTGAAGTGTCTACTTAAGTATTCGTACTTAGCAAGGTCCTATGTAATTATGGTATTTCAGTAAAAGCGAGAATAACTGCCCTGTGTTGTACAACACAGGAAAAATGAAGAAAATCGGACCCACGCTTTACGCTCGCTAGTTTAATCGAAGACCCAACTTTCCATAAAAATTAATGTATGTACAATTAAAAAAAACGCCAAGTGCGAGCCGAGTCTGCGCAGTGTCGAGTCAATGAAATTAGTAGTATTTTAAGAAGAAATAATCCAATGACATACACTTGACGAATACTTTCAATCGTATTAAAAACAAAACAGAATTTCGTAGAAGTCTCTTCCAAAAACACCAATGATGAAACAATCAAATGAGTCACTGAAATCCTGAGTCTTGTATTGAAACAAATAAGGATTATTTTGGTTATATCAATCGTGGTATATTGTACTGGGTGCGACAATAATTGGTTTAAAGACGTTTAATGTGTTTAAGTGGGAATAGATTGTTATTAGCTAAGTGAATGCAATGGGCGATCAATGCCAATCATAGTTTTAGCTTATACCTCGATAATACTTTTGTCTCGCATTCTGACTATTCATATGTAAGAAAAATCTGGTTTTAAAGTATCACGTTTACATGTATTTGGAATTCATTGCGTGCACCTGACTCACTCTACTTTCAATGCTAAGTATAGGTAGAGAACGCGGATAAAGCCGGCTATTTGGTTTCGACAGTAGACAAAAACGTAAACACAAAGCTTTTATTTTAAGAAAGCGTTGTTTTAACTTCGACCTTTGTGGCTGTTATTATTTATTTATTTAAACCTTATGTACAATAGTGGTACATGGGTGGATTTAATGCAACAAGGCATTATCTACCAGTCAACCTTTGGGTTATTATTTAACAATGAGCTATCTTATAATGTTAGTATTGTCTTGAAACGTATCTGCTAACCTGTGCCGACGGTTAATTTATTAGTGGCTAAAGTTACACATACGATACTACACTACGATCTATGATACGGTGCTCGGTGTAACGATGCTCTTGCACGCATGGTGGTCTAGAGCTAGGTTGAGGTAGGGTTACCAGATGACAGGAATTTTCCTGACATGTCCGGAATTTCAGCTCTCTGTCAGGGAAACAGGGAAAGTTGGAAATTTTCAGGAATTAAAAAAAAAGAGAAAAGTAAGCCTTTTCGTTATAAAATAAATGCTTGCCACACAAATACGCACAACACTAGTAAACTTAGCACCTTTTGCAAGAATATTGAACTACTATTTGACTCGGTCAGTCGCGCCGCGCCCCGCATCCCGCCACAAGGCATCTAACACTCATAGTCTCATACTCAGACTCCCACGCGCCGCGCGCGAGTTTGTAAAATAATATAAGTTTCTGCTAAAATGTCAGGAAAATTATTGCCGAAACAAGGGTTTTTTCAGGAAAACTTATTTTTCGGATCTGGTAACCCTAGGTTGAGGGAACCATAGAACGTCGACGATACACGATTAGATGTGCAAGTTAAAGCAACCACCGCCAACACTATTTACGAGTGACGCAGGATAGCAAAAGCCAGGGAGTAATGGCGGCGGGTGATAGAGCGGGCACTCAATACAGAGAAACCACGTGACGACCAAGACAGAGTGAAGAATGAAGCCACTGAGAGGAAAAAGAACGTTACACCAAACCATTAGCTTACTTGTTTTAACGTCTTAAGTGCTGAATTTAAGATATTTAACAATATATTGAAAAAAAAAATAATAATTTAGCCCTCGACTTATTCGATTTGAAATTTTGCTAAATCTATCCCACTAGAATTTATTTATTTATTTATTTATTAGGGACAAAAAACAGTTACATGTTATGATATTACATTAATGTTCTTAAGATATATAGGTAAACACATAACCCACACTATTGTCCACGGATTAATCAATAACATATTGAATGGCAAACGATAACGGATTAATAAAATTTTACTGTTAGTTTTAAACATTTTTATTAGAATTTAGAAGCTAATGCACTAATAGCGAGTGTTTTAAATTTTTTATTAGAAAGAGAGAAAATATCGATGTCTATGAAGTGTGTGTTATAGGTTTCCACAAGACGACGTAGAGGCACTCGTGCCCCGGCGTTAGTTTTGCATGCGTCCACATGGAACAAGCGTGGCACGCGAGCCCCCCGTCTGATAACCGTTCTAGGTACCGTGTAACATAGTAGAATGGTCTGACATAGCGTGTATGTAGTAAATCAGCCTGTAATGTTCCCACAGCAGGGATACTTTCCACCTACATATGATTGGGAAAAGACCGCAATCCGCCTGCATGGTAGCCCATTGCAAACCAATGTTATTTTTGATGACAATGTATATTATATATTTTTTTCTATATAATTTATGAGCACCCGGACCCCACGATCCCAAGGTCTAGACCCCAAACGGCTCGAAAATATAACCTCCAACAAGATTATTATACTTCCGCCGCTTGAGGTTCTCAGCGGCTGCAGCGGCAGCGCCAGCACAACAAGACGAGCTAGGAAGATGGGATGGTGAAAGAGTATCGACACAAGTTGCGTCTTACACTAAAGGCCTACCCCTAAACATCTTCCATGGAAATAAAGACATGCCGTCCGGTCTTATTCCATCGTCGCGTTCCAGGCCATTGGCTTCTAATACAGCTGGAACGCCGACGCTGACAAGAGCTCAAGCGTCGGATAATGTCGTTAATATTCGCGTACCGTGCTATGTGACCCGCGCTACGGCCGCATGAAAGGCCGTTTTGACCGAGGCTGTTGACAACTTCGCCACAGTGGCAACAATGAGCAGAACAAGAGGGAGCACTTAATCGAAGGGAAGCAGCGAGGCGGAAAGTAGTATTATCGAACAAGGTGCCTATGTTCGACGACGGTAGTGCATGAAGCCAGAGACCCGACTCCCATTCACTCACAGCCAGCAGGCGTGCACGCTCTGCAGCCGAAGCAGATGTGGCAATAAGGTCGCTTTGAACTGCTTTACAGTTAAAAAGGGCTCATCCCACCGCCTATGAGATGATGGGTTGTCGAGTGGATTTAGATTCGGGCAAGCGAGTCTCCAGGTGGCCATAGCTTCGGTGAAGCACGGCACATTGAAATCAACCAGTGACGGAACTAAGATATTCCTGATTAATTTGTCAGGTCCGTGGACCGAGGATATAAAAGCAATAAATACCTTTTTTCTTTCTTTTTTTCTTCTATACCAAATCATTACTCCATTTGGCATTCACCAAACAGTACCTTATCAACAAGCACAATTTATTCTGTTGATTATATTTTTACGATCAACACCTGTTCCACGCGAAAATCTTGTTCATTTTCCTAACAAAGGAACGGAAAGATTTTTATTGTACGTTAAGTAAAAGCCCCAAATATTTTTCAACATGAATTATTGAAGGGGCTTTTCAGAATATAACCTTAAAATGAAAATGATGAAAAAAATCTAGCAAAATTGTGATTCAAACTCGGTCTAGTTATCCCAAGTCGTTTCGTGTGAAATATATTGAAATACAAGAGCATTCCAGGAACAAAAATATATATTATTCATTCTCTAATGTACGAGCGGAAGCGATTTGATTATGTTCTGTAAATATGGACGAGCGCCAATAGCGAGTAATGAATGAGTTGTTCTGAACGAATTTGTGTTACATTTTAGTTCATAAATTATTTGGTTTATGTGCCCTGTGGCTTTCCGTAAACAAATAAATGTTTCTAAGCGCCGTAGTTCATTTTCTTGTGAATTTATTTGTTTGCGTTTTTTTTTTAATTGTGTTTTTATTGTAATTGAAGCCTTTCTGGATAATATGACATGGAAACATAGGGTGCTTCAAAAAAATGTATACACACTTTAAACTATCGTAGTTTTCCCGCTCTACAAGGCTAATGTTATATTTGTTCGCCAGGTGGCAGCATAATCGTCCCTCTATGTTATATTGTCAGTTGGAAGTTGTAATATCAACATGGCGGACGTACGTTTGAGTTTTGAAGAACGTAAGCAGGTTATTAAGTGGTACTGGAAGTTTGAGAATGTAAATGAAGTTCAAAGACAGTGGAGAAGGAAGTATGATACAGAACCACCTTCAAGATTAACAATTACACGCATACGAGACAAATTCGAAGTTTATGGAAGAGTGTGTGATGTGCATAAAGGTCGTTCAGGTCGACCTCGAACAGCTACAAGTGATGAGTCATCAACGGCAGTCTTGGAACTGTTTCAACGCTCTCCTAACAAATCTTCAAGGCAAGGGGCACGTGAAAGTGATGTAAGTGCTAGCAGCGTGCTACGCATCCTGAAGAGACGCAAGTTTCGTGTTTACATTCCAAGGCTGGTGCAACAGCTAAGTGACGACGATCCAGATCGAAGGTTGCAATTTTGTGAATGGGTTCAGGAGATGGTGATACGTGAACCGGAATTTATGGGTAGCATCATTTGGTCGGATGAAGCCCAATTCAAACTTAATGGAACTGTCAATAGGCACAATTGTGTTTACTGGTGTGAAGAAAATCCTCACAATACAATTGAAAAAGCTGTAAATTTGCCTGGTGTAAATGTGTGGTGCGGTTTGTCTTCAAGGGGACTCATTGGACCTTTTCGATTTGAAGGCACTGTAACTGGTATTAATTACCTAACAATGCTTGCTGATTCCGTATTTCCTGCCATTCGTGCATTATTCGGTAATGATATGTTTTATTTTCAACAAGATGGTGCCCCGCCGCACTATCACAGGGACGTACGAGCTTTACTGGATCAAAATTTGCCGGGCCAGTGGATAGGACGCAGGGGGCCAATCGAGTTTCCAGCACGTTCTCCAGACCTTACACCACTGGATTTCTTCTTATGGGGCACAGTAAAAAATGAGGTGTACAAACGTAAACCACGTAACCTAGACATTCTTTGGAATGAAATTCAAGCCGTGTGTAGAGAAATCTCATTGGACGTTTTGATACGCTGTACAGAATCAGTGGTGACTCGTACTCAGAATTGTATTGATGCTAGAGGTCACCAATTTGAACAGTATTAACATTTGTTATTTATGTTTCAGCTTTCAGCTTTCTAATTTCCTGAAATTTAACTTTGTAGAACGGTAAATAAATTTTCTATGGACGTTCAAAGTGTGTATACATTTTTTTGAAGCACCCTGTGCTATTATGCAGATTGATTAGTGTGATTTTCAAGATTAACTAAATTTACTAAACTAAACTTTATTGTAAATAAAGTAACCAACAGCAATTTTATTTTCCTGGATGTCGTACATCAGTATAAATATATATAAATCGCATTAAACGAAGATTATTTACATAACATTATACGAGTATACGCAATTTTATCCTGAAGTATTTTTTTCTAAAAAGTACTGATACTTTTGTAGTTTTTTACGACTAAATCTCTTTCTCTTCTATCTTACAAAAGGTTTTATACAATTAATGTGCTCAGCTATTAATGAGTTATATGGCTCAAAATAAAGATGTTTGAATTGAATAAATAAAATAACTTTAGCAGAAGGCATAAAAATGTGAAACTGACAAAGATATTACCAAGTAAAAATAAAACAACTTAAAAATAATTACGTGTCTGACACCTCACGCTCGCTAATCTCTCATCACTCACACCGCAGATTCGTTTACTGAGCTACTGAATTAAAGATACCACACGTACCGACTTTGCTGATATGATTCACTGCAAGTTGACTCATTGTGATGTATCGCACCACTACTGATGGGTGCTCCGCTCTAAATATATTATCGGCGCTGAGAGATTGATTCTGAAATGTTTTGTTTTATTTTAGTGTCACTTACGTAATGTAGGGTATTGAACCGAGTTGATGGTTAATAGATTTTTTTTTGCTTCTCGTTGCGTGTAACACTAAATTATTGGTCGGTTTTGTCTGGCTTACTGAACGTTGATATTTTGTTTTGTTATTCATGATGTGTATAACATTGGAGGCGGTGGTTACCGGCATGACTTTGTAGGTGTAGGTCTTGAGTTCAAATCCTAGCAGAAACATGAATATGGACACTGCTCTCAAAATAGTGCAGGAAATTATTGTGAGCACTTACTAGGACTGAAAATTATTGTGAGCACTTACTAGGACTGAAAATTATTGTGAGCACTTACTAGGACTGAAAATTATTGTGAGCACTTACTAGGACTGAAAATTATTGTGAGCACTTACTAGGACTGAAAATTATTGTGAGCACTTACTAGGACTGAAAATTCGGTTGATATGAGATTACTATCCGTACTGGTTCCACGTGGTGGATTACGGATCTTTCTCTTTCATAAAGAGAAGACATACAATATTTAATTATAAGTACTAAAACGAAAACCTCAATAACTTGTGTTTTTGTGAGACTGACACGTTTGTCTGATGTAGAGTAAAGTCCTAATTTCGATACCAAGGATTCGAGAGAAGAGTTCGACCCATAGACAGTTATTAGATTATTTTTAGTAGCAGCTTAATAGATAGGTCTCTGCAATACCTTTTTTATTTTTCGGGAGGAAAGTTATCATATGACTCAGACTCATGAGATCAGTTGCGAGTACTCAGAGTATCTCGTTAGAAAATTCTCGCAATCGTGGCTGGAGGAATTGATCATGTGAAATATAGATAGCGTCCACCTTAATCGCCACGCTACCGCTGGTAGCATGTCGTTGTCTAGGATCCCAGGATCGCTAAGCGTGGGAAGGTTTTTATTTATAGATGTAACACTTATGTAATATGCAGGAGATTGGAGTGATCCAATACCGGCTATCTTTTGATCTCCCTTGGTAAGTTAAACTTAGCCTCTAATATTTTTGTTCATAGGTTAGTTATAGTTCTTGTTTCTTTTTGATCTATCACTGTGACTCTATATCTAATTACATACATATTATGTATGTGAATAAAACTTTACAAGATACTGTAACACAAATATGTTTTAAAATGTTTGCCGAGCTGTCTGTTTGTCTTTCTTTTTGTCTTGGCTAATTTCTGGAACGATTGAACCGATTTTAATGAAGCTTGATATAGGCATAGGGAATATAAAGGATAATGGATAAACTTACTTTTATCGCGGAATTCCTACGTGATCTAGATTTGTACCGGAAAAGCCTCCCACGCGAGTAAAGTCGGGGGCACAACTAGTCTTTAAATATTACATTCATTTTTATATATAATAAATATTTAGAAGGTGACCTAAAAAGATTTTCTGGAACAAAGCTAGACTTACTCAAATTCTTCGAAACGCTAATCCCACAAAAAATGTTGAGAATAATCTGGCTCTAATCCGCACCTCTTAATCCAACAATACATAATCCCTACTGATATTAAATGTGAAAGTAACCCTGTCTGTCTGTTATACTGTCAAGTCTAAACCACTTAACAGATTTTGATGAGGTTTGAGGAGGAGGTACAGAGATGGGTTGGACCTTAATTAATATTAAAAAAATATATAAATAACACCTCCACCGAACTCAACGTCGCTTTTGAAGTCCAAACAATTCCTTAGAGAAGAAAATACACTATATAAAAAAAATAATATTAGGGTAAGACACTAATTTCCTTGCATTATAAACCTATTTAGCACAGCTGTGTGCCACATAATAATTTTTAGAATTAAGTTTTTTTTATTTTTTTATTTATGTTTTATACCAATCATAATTGTATGCCCTCTGTTCTGTGAATCAAATAAACAATATTACTTTCTTTTATCGCGAGTGAAGCCGCTTGCAGAATCTAGTTCTTAATAATACTGGTACCTTGATAGCAACAACTGTACGAAACACGAAACTTAATTAAAAGTATTAAAGTACCTTTAAATTCTTAAATCGTTGTAAACTCTGGTTAACTGCTTAGTAACGATTCTCAAAGTTTTAAAACTCAATTCACATCGTGAAGAGATGACTTTAGCAGTTGAATAGGAGTGATCTTCTGAATTAAAGATTGGTATTGAGATGGATTGGGAATCATTTTATTGTGTTCGAATTCTTCCGGTTTTTTATGAAAAAGGTTTAAATTTTCATTGCCTTTCCACATTTCCTGACATTAACACGTTTACTTCTTAACCGACTTCAAAAAAAGGAGGTTCTCAATTCGTCTTGTCAATTCGTCGTCTTATGGTATAGTTTCTAGTTGGTCCCATTGTTACGAATGATGATGGGACCCTGGAGAAATCGAGGGAACTCTTCAAATATTACAGGCACACCTATAGCGTTTTGGGTATTTTTTATGTACCTTGAGCGGTTGCTTCCGAAAAGTACCATTTGGGGAAGTTGAACTGATGATGAAGACCACAGATGGCCACTGAAACTCCTCAATAATAAGTATTTCGTGGATTGCGTTTCGATTAATTGAGTACTGATGTTAAACACTTTATGCTCGTCACAATACATATGGTGATGTAGAGCTGATGGTCAAGTACCAGGAGAACTCCTCATAAATTAACGGCTATGCATCGGGAAAAGCAACATTTTGTAAAAGGTGATAAGTTGTTGACATTATGGCTTTTGTAACTAGATAAATTACAAACCGACCCACTAAAAAGTGTGAAAATTTTTTTTTTTGCAAAAAATAGAACCGACTTCCATATCAAAACACTACAAAGCCAAAAATAAGTTTAATTTCGGAAGGCGATATGAAAAAAAAAAGAAAATCCAAAACCAATAACACCGACTAGTAGTAGGGTGTAGTGTGTAGTAATAGTAGGGTGCAAACATGCGACCTCTCGATTACAAGAACGACATCTTAGTCAATAAGCTGTTGCTGCTTCAATATGTGTCTTCTTGGCGGAGAGAGATGACCCCACTTCACAGGAAGTCCTATTGTGGGGTCAGGGTGTAATAAACTTCGAAATGTGTATTTAGCAGAACAAAAGATTATTATGATTTATTTATATACAACAAATGTATATATTTTGAAAAGTTTTTGCTAGATTAAGTACCTTATGCTAAACAACACTGTCAGTATTATTTCAGTTGTAGAGAACATTTTATTTAGTTATTTCGGCGAGGTTGGTTAGCTACCATGAAAACACGACGATACGGTTGGCGCGGTGGCGATTGACTATTGCGCTGCGTGATGCGGATTCTATTCCCGCAACGGAATAAATATTTGTGTGCCCTACAAATACTTGTCCCGAGTCTGGATGTTTATGAAAGTGCACTATGCATTATGGAGTAATGTTTATATAAAGTTTTCTTTAGTACTAAATCGATCTCGATTACGCCTGATGCTAAGAGATTGATGAGGTCTACGATGGAATGAGCGAACCCAGAAAATGCTTGCAAGTTCACTTTTGCTTTAAAAGCTGATGGGTGATATTTGTTTGGGAACATAGAAACCAGCTGACAATTTCACACCAAACATTAGATACAGACTAGTATATGATTATAGAGGTAAGGTTATAATAGTCAATTTATTTGCTCTAAATTCTATTTGATCGTCAGTCATTCGCATAGAAAATGACCGATACATTAGATCAGCGGAATTCTACACAAAGTGCAGGTTTGCGAAGAATGCCCGCTGCATCGACTCCCGAAAGCAATACCTTTGAGCAACTGAAACATTTCCCTTTAGAAGTTACCGTCTTGTGTATCTTCTCGCTGTAATGGAAATTTCGGCATCCTAATATTGGATGACTTTGTAGTAGGTACAGTTGTTTTATTGTAACCATTCCAAACCTGGAATAGATTCCGATAAGTATGATAAAATGAATGTGTAACGTATGAGTATAACATACAGAGAAGCAGAAAATATTTTTTTTCCCAACCAAGTACCTATTCAAAATTAATCACTCGATCAATAAATATTTATTTCAGACTGAGTCCATAGTGTTAGTAACAATATTACTTAAAATCTAGTGTTAGTAAATAAATAAATAAAGACGGTGTTAATACTTTGCCCAGTTTTAAATAACTGTACTGAAAAAAAAAAATATGGTTTTTTATATCTTATTCTGTTAACTATTGAGTGTTGACCTCTCACCCGATTCCGGATTGAGGTTGACTTCTGAGACATTCTGTATGTGATATGTGAGGTATCCAGCATGTCCATGTAACGAAAATTTGAAGACATACGATACCCCCCAAACCCATACTGGGCCCATGGATTGCGGCCTATTCCCTATCATAGAGAGAATGGCTGTGTCCCCACAGTGAAAACGATCTAGGGTAATTATGTTATTTATTAGTATTTACTTATTTGCTAGATATAAAATAATGGGAATCTATTAGTAAGCGTACCATTAACGGTATTCTGCTCACTCCACATCTCAAGCAATATCAATCACTCTGAAATTCTAAGTCAGATCGTCACGTGTAGGCAACTTGCATCGAATTTACATGTGAAACGTCTCAAACGCCATGATCACGTATATATCCTGCTATTATTGGCATTTATGGAGATTTCCACGGAGCTCCGAGAGATAGGTGTGGTGTGCAGTTATCGGGGTAATTGTGTTTATGTTTCAAATATAGGTTAATGAAAGTTTAAGTTTGTTTTGACTCTCTTGAGACACTATCCATCATCATCTCCGTAGCCTTTTTGGGTCATTCACAACTTTGTAGGGGTTTCCTTCCAGTCTACCCTAGATTACAGCTAAGTACCTACCAATGGTTTACAAATAATAAGTCAAACACTTCTGCTTGACTTACTAAATCTGTCATAATCACATACTGTATACATACATATGTTATACTTAACGTGACCAGACGTCCCGTTTTGAACGGGACTGTCCCTTTTTATAGTAACGAGTCCCGGTGTCCCCGAAATGAACTCTGGGACGTAAAACTGTCCCGTTTTCTGAAATCGCGCAAAAATTTGAGGGTCGAGCCGGCCGGACACGAACGGTGTGCGAGAGCGAGACTGCCTTATGAGGCAGTCTCGCTCTCCTATGGGTCCTATGTCCTATGGGTCGACGCGAAGATAGCCGAGAGTGTCCAAGACGTCTTCGCTCGCGCTTTGTTACTTAACTATTTTTTGTTTGACAGATTTTTCGTTCACCCACTTTTTGATATTTGTTTTGTTGTTGTTTGATGCTAGTGTATCCAGTAAATAACTTCTATTGTTCTTATATTGTACATCTATTGTTTTGGAATATTAAGTTAAATGCCGGAACTCAAGTGTTCGTTCAATGTTAGCTTACAAGCAAAATATCCGTTTATCAAGTAAATAAATACTCCCTCAGATGTAAAATGCGAAAAGTGTCTACAGAATTTAGTGTTTCCCACAGTGGTGGCAGTGATATTGAACAGCATTTAAAGTCTGAAAAACATAAAAATGCTGATCGTACCGCCGCTTTGAGTTCTTCGATGTTAACCTTTTTCAAGAAATTGGACGCGCCAACTTTAAAAGATTTGGATATCGCCGCGGCATAAGGTGTCTGGGCTTATTAGTTTTCGCTGTAATGATTGTGCATCAAAATTTATGCAGTCATGTTTTGATCCCAAATTTACATACGCGCGTACGAAATCAGAAGCTATTGTAGTAAATGTTTTGACGCCTACAGCTATGAAAGAATTAATGAATTATGATGATCTTGATAAGTCCAATTGTATTACAATTCTAAACGACGCTTCAAATCACGGTAACAAGAAAATATATCCTATTGTAGTCCGCTTTTTTTCAACCTTACGTAGGTTTGTACCTAAGTAAAAATTTTAGATCTCCAAGACCAACCAGGTGAGATTTCTGACATCATTTTCAGTTATTTAAATCAAATGTTGACAGATAATAATTTGACAGCAAAAGTCGTGGCATTTAGTGGGGACAATGCCAACGTCAGTTTCGGAAGTGCGGCTAGGCGAGGAACTAACAACGTGTTAACGAAATAACAATCATCTCTAAAAAAGCCATTAATAGGTATTGGATGTGGAGCCCGTGTAATTCGCAGTGCAATAAAATCTGCTGCAGACAGGCTACCTTTAGATTATGAAAGCATTATTGTGAAGATATTTTTTTTTAACATTTACATGATTCGAGTTGAAGCCCGAATGTCCCGTTTTGAGTCAAAAAATAAATGGTCACGTTATTATACTACACGATAACTGACAAATGCTTGCACTGTCTGGACAGGTCTGCTCAAATTTGCGTGGTTATTTCCTCAAAAAATACCACAGACATGAACCTACATGCTTCTCATATACAAATACAAATTGTCTGGACTTTAAAAGAGACTTTGTCCTCTGAGTTTGTTTCGGTGTTTCTTCTCAGAGTAGTCAGTTAGGAAATACCGGCCTCATCTAGCTAAACTAAACACGAAAAAAATATGACGTGTAAAAGTGTTGTCTATTTACAAAATAAATAAACCAATTTACAAAATAAATATTTCATTTCATATAAATACAGTCAATGGTAAAATACATAAGCGATTCATAATAAAATATTTAATGTACCGCCTCCCCGTTTCTTTTGGTGGGCAAATCATCATAAGACTCCTGAATCCAGATGGGGCCGAAGGGAGTGTCAGACTTACCTACTGACTAAAACCCTACCCTATTCCTTCAGTTGCCCTTGTGTTTTGGGGCCGCAGTAACTCGTTAGAACATTCTTGTAACCCCAGCAGGCATTGACCCTATGGGGTATTCATATCTAAGTAACTAGATAACACGTTTCCTATTGTCAATACTTGTGTCAGATTGTCTGGCTTCTGGCTACCTGTAATAACTGTCAGAAATGTACAAATGATAGCTGAGATCAACGGCTTAAGCCCAGGCACTCTAAAATCATTTTCACGCAAGCTCCGCTCCCATGCACTCCGGTTAGGCCATTGTGTACTAAACGCTAACGCAGCTGTTATAAAGTTGAACTTCACGTGCACTCTTTCACCATGTTTGGCTTCGAAACTGCCGTCGTGTGCTAAACGTTAACACAGCAGTAATAAAGTTGAATATCGCGTGCGCTCTTTCACCATGTTCGGAATCGAAACTGAATGTTGTAAGTCTCAATTCTTATTTTGTTTATAACGAAAGTAATAATTGACCTAGAGAAAAAAATGTCTTATATTTGGATCATAAACTATATTTTCTTACTGTTAATATTAATTTTAGACATAGAAGCCAAATAATCTTGATTATGATTTTCTGTGAAACAATGAATTGAGTGAAAATGTTCCAATTACGTAACTAGTCTTAGACATGTAAAGAAAAAGATCCAATAAATCATATACTCAAGGTCCATTTTGATTTTATGCGTGATTGTTTCAGAATATTAATGCAAAGTTACCTACAATTTAGGGAGCCTTCTCTTAACATGCTTTCTAAGGCACGGAGAATTCTTGATATAATATGTTATAATAGTCAGCCATCTACTATTGCACACACAGCTACTGGGATCCAGCAGAATACCAGCGTCAGGCATATTTGCCTGGCACATGTTGAGCTGGACTCCCATCTGTTGCAATTTGGAGACACACCACACCGATTTTCCATGTTACATTTTTAAAGGTTGTTTCTTTTTTCGTTTATGATATTTTTGATTGTATGTATACGTTTGTTCTGTTCGTTTTTCTGTAATTTATGTGTTATATGTTAAGGTCGTAGCACACATATCAACTCGGAAAGGGATCGTCACCGTATCAACTCGAGCCGTTCAGTATTATTTGTATGAAACTCCCCACACACGCACACTAATCGGAATCGTAACGTAATCGCTCGCGATAAGCTCACGAACCGCGGTGTGGTGCGCTTACGGTTCTCCGTACCCTAGCTTACGGCTCTCCGTAGCCTAGCTTACGGCTCTCCGTATCCTAGCTTACGTCTCTTCGTCCACGCCCCTCCCGCGGTCTGCGTTGCCGAAGGTGCTTTCATTGGCTGTCATTCACAAGGCAGCTTCCTGTCGTGTTGCACGCATGTTTGATGGAATTGTTAGGTTCGATCTTAACAAAAAATAACGATGAATAGGGAGAAACTCATAGTTAACACACTTAACGTTCGGATTCAAAATGATGAACTAGTGCCGCCTAGCCGTCAACCACCGGTCGGCGAGCTGTCAACCAAGGGTCGGCGAGCCATAAGCGCGGCGCGTCGCCTAGCTGTAGCCGAGTCGACGTGCCGGAGCTTCTGATCCGCTTACGTTACGTAGTTACGTTACGTGGACGCCTGTTTGATGCCAGGGGGAAAGCCGAGGCGGTGACGACCCGCTCCTGAGTTGATATGTGCGCTGTGACCCTTAATGTGCTTTTGTGTGTTGTTGTCTTCTGTTGACCAATAAAAGTTTTATCTATCTATCTATACATCCAAGGACCGACGTGAGACGTCACGCGTCGGCAAGCTTCGCTTGAAGATTACCCGTGCGTCTGTTATTACTTAAACACGAGCTGCTAGAACCCATTACCAACTCCTGATAATAAACATAAATAGTTGGACCCTCATCTAAAATTTGATGATGTACTGGACTTCTCAGACTTGCTTATTACAAGCATTCATAACCAACAGTTACAATTATTTAATACCAAAAGTTAACATACAGCGGAAACTATTACCAGAGTTCGGTACTATCTAAGAATGAACCAAATGTCTGACCTTTTATTACTTTTGTTAACAAAATAGAAATGGTTCGAACAACTAAATAGTCTGTCGGATAACTATTGATAGATGTTAATGGACTTTGAACCATTTGACAGTTGGTTTAGAATTGGTTTTCTTTTGTTTTCTTAGAACAATCAAGATTGGTTACAATAAGAGTTTGGGGTTTGTATCTCTATTCTGTTGAACAATAGCATAGTTTTCTGTTGTTCGAGAGTGGTTTGCTGTTTTCAAGGTTTCTCTTATAAGTGTCCATTCACGCAACTTTCCAAGTTGGCAACGATTTTTTTTAAAGCAGCTTCTTTCAATCTAAGTTTGCAATATGTTTCTGTTTTATTCATGTTACTCGGAGTTGGCATAATATTTATGACTTCTACTTCCATACTTTGTCTGTTATCCGTCTTACTGATATATTATATCAATCATTTGGCTCGTTTGGTGCAATTGTTGACTGATTGACTGCGCTGTGGATCGCGGGTATTATTACACGACAAAAGTTAGTATGGGCTACAGATAGTCCAGCTCCAGGTTTCGCTGATAGTTTATGTGAATTTAGATATTGGTAAACGTATCATCGATACAGGAGAAGTTATAAAATATGAATTTTGCATAACTCCGTTATTTTCTTTGAACTCTATCCTAGTTTCCAAAGTAAGCACTACATTTTAATTATTTTAATATGTCGCCTAAGCGGCGCGAGGCGGATATAATACCGTAGTCATTCGTTACCACCCGAGTGGACGGTGCGTAGTATTCCACGTAGGCTTCAGTAAGCTATAATGATGGGGCCCAATGGGGCCATGGTCTGCCTGTTCTAACGATATACTGCGGCCACGGATCGCTAGGCCAATTAAATGAATAGGGTCGGGTTTTAGTCAGTGGAAATCTGTTACTCTCTTCTTCACCCAGACCGAGAAGAGTCTTTTGATGATTTTCTCCCCGAAAAAAGAAAGCATTATTTTTCTAATCAACCTTTAGATGATCCAGAAAATGTGGTAGGCAGAAAAAATACGCACTTTAAATTAAACAGATGTGCCTAGATGTGGATGAGTGGAGATTATTATGAAACATGTGACCATGTAAATTAATACGTGCGAGGGATGATCTTGTTAACTGTTGTTTAATTATATCAGGGCGACGCAACTGGCTAGTCTATAGCGTTACTATCTAACAATTTTTATCGAATATAATACAATATGTGGTGGCCCAGTGGTTATAGATACGACTTATAGGTTGAAGGTCATGAATTCGACCCCAGGAAACAAAAAAAAATACATAATGTACCTGAAATTACGTTATGTAATTTTTAACCGACTTCAAAAAAAGGAGGAGGTTCTCAGTCGTCTTAAACTTATGTTATGTAGGGTATCCTTTCTAGTTGGTCCCATTGTCATGAAATCAGGATCTGATAATGGAATCCTTGAGAAATCGGGGGAACTATTCAAATATTATAGGCACACCTATAGCAATTTGGGTATTTTTAACACGCTTTTATTAGGTCGACCTGTATGTAACTAACTATGTAATGGAATCTAAGGTAACTAATTTAACCATCTCCCAAGGGTCGTAGCGTAATGAAAATTGGCAGCTATATGTAGTTCTGATGACAATACAATAATATGGTACTGTCGAATTGATCTGATGATGGAGCCGGAAGATATGAACTGGAACTTCATGATGGAAAATTGTATCATAGCTGTTTTGGATTTCTTAGAAAATCTTGTAATGAACTTTGACCACGATTAAGTTTCAAGGTCTAATGATGAAGCCGGAAGATAGGCACTGGCATTCCATGATGGAATATCGGATCATAGTCGTGTTTGCACTTGTGAAAAAGGCCACGTAATGGACATTGAACACGATCAGGTTTCAAGGTTATAACAAACCTAAAGAAAATCTGTTATCGGTTTTCTTAACCTTTTTGAATTACCGCGTAATCCAATAATTTATTTTTTATAGATGTCATTTTCAAATCCTCTGGGGGATCTACCGTTTAATTGTTCACTACTCGTGGGAATAATATGGCAAAAACTACAAAAAAAGAAACAGCAACACAAAGAAAACGGAGACTACAAAAAAAAAGGAAAAGCGCGAACAAATTTATTGTTTTTACGTGCATTTATAGAAGCGTGTTTTTCTAGTGATTTTTAAACTATTAATTTATTCATAGTAACTTGTGCAATTGCTCTCGAAAAGCACCATTTGGTGAAGTGGAACTGATGATGAAGACCACAGATGGCTACTAGAACTACTCTAGGATATGGTTGTAAAATACTTTATGCTCGTCAAACTGCATATTTATAGTGATGAGGAGCTTATGGTGAAGTACCAGGAGTACTCTTCAAAAATTAACATAGAGAAAATTTTCAAAAGGAAATATTTTGCAAAAGATGATAAGAAGGTGTCATTTAGGCTTTTGTAACTAGGTAAATTACAAACCGACCCCCTAAAAAGCGATACAAAAATATTTTAAACAAAAATAAAACTTTAATTTTTTGTTAAAAAGTTTTTTCATCATTACCACTGCTCTTGAAACGGCCAAGGTAACCACTGTCTGGAAACCAGTATGGACTGAAGAATCGGTTGACGTGTGACTTCCATCATCCCACGTTGCGCCCGCGTGGTTACGTGATAACAGAGATGAAGCTCATGTCCCAACATTAGGAACGTTATAGATTCATTATGTTTATGTTTTACACCATATAAATATAGCAAACATCAATCAACAATATTTGTGTGACGCTATTCTTGATATCAATCAATCAATCAATTCATTTATTTCAGGCAAACTTGGCCCATATAAATGAATCACTTACTGTAACAATAACTATAAGGAAACTAATATATATTACTTAACTAAAACCAATGCTAAGTTAAACAAAATGATATGAAACTATCAGACGCAGATAGGGTACTTACTTGGCTACGTACCTACTTTGCAAATAAGGCTATGATTATTATGTAAAATGTCAACTTCTATTACTTTTTTAAGCCGATCCGGGTGTACAAAGTCTTTGACGTAGGGACTATTAACATGTACAATAAATCGAATTGAATATCAATGTACTCAACAAAATAGTAACATTGCTCATATTTTAACCCTTAAAACGTTTACAATCGATAATCAAACCACAATTCGTAAACAGGGTTACCAAAATAAGGTTACCCGAGGTTGTTCAACTTTAGCCCATCATAATATTTCCATCGGTATATATTAATACTTTAACAAAATACCGAATTAATAAATTTCACCTCTCCATTTACCCCGAAACGGGATTATAAACAGATTAAGTAGAAAGTATTATAAGTCTAATACGAAAAGCTTCTACATATTTTCAACGTTCTATAATGGAAAGGAGAATCGTAACGATTTCCAATTCCTACGCACGAGTTATTTTGCGTAGGGGAAAATTGGTAAAATCGACGTTATATAAAATATTAACTATTGCCTCCGACTTTGGTCGAATGGAAATTTCCCACAATTATAAAAAGTACTTATATGTTATTCCAGATTATGTGTGTGTGTGAATTTTCATTCAAATCCTATAAGCCAGTATCGCGTGATAGAAACACACACATACAAACTTTTACATTCAATGTAGTGTTAGACTTTCTAACTTGTGAACCTTGAGACTGTCAAAGATATTCAAATGAGAGTCAGGACCAACGGCTAAACAGTTTAAAATAAAATAAAAAATTGCCTAAAGTAGCCATTTTCATTCTCCAAGATTTAATTCAACTCTTTTCCAAATTTAATCAAAATCTGTTTAGTGGTTTAGATATTGTGAAAGTGTAACAGCTATTTTATAAGCAGGGATTGTCCTAAATTTAAATGTTTGACATTTTGTTTTTAGTTTTCTGTTGTCGTTCGATACTGTTATAATAATTCTGCACAAACTAAACAAAATATTATTATAATATTTCAGTCTTTTGTTAAGCATTGTTAGAGATTTTCACTGAGACATGACAAAATGTGTGTGTGAAATGTCAAAATTATATTTCATTAATAAACCTGAATGAGTATTATGTCCAAAGTAACACGATATTTATTTAGGGAAATATATTTCTGACATTTCTCATGGTTGTAATATAGCTTCAGCCTGTAGCTTCTTTTTCGGGGGTTAAAATCAATCCTCCAATTGATATTAGATTATTTGGTGTTCGATTTGACAAAGTTCACCGCTCCCGTTCTGGTTGGAACGGAAGGGAGTATCATGGGTGAGTGTCTGTCCTACTTACTAAAAATCCACCTAGTTCCTTCACTTGCCTTTAGGTTCCGGGGCCGCGGTATCTTGTTAGACGATTTTCGCAACCCAAACCCTAGCGTTTGTAAAAGTGTGCCACCGTGTGATGTCACGCAAAATTTGATGTGAGTGTATCTCTTTGACGAAGTATTTTTTGTTTATATAACAAAATGACTGAATTGATTTTCATGAAAACACTGATCTATAAATTAAAATGTTGACTGATTTTTTTAACAATGTAGGACGTATTTATAGATAGATAGAATATACTTTATTGTACACCAAAAATTTAAACAAAATATTACTACTACTAACTACTAATACTACTACTACTTACTCTAATGAGTAAGTAATATAATTTTTTAGCAATATTTTCAATCTGTTTTATGAATTGGTCTCACTGAACCTCAATATTACACCATATCGACGAAAAAATTACAGCCATCTGCCGAAAATCATTCGCTCAACCCAACCGCAAATCAGATTCGCGTAACAAAATTGATCGAATACACTCGATACCTATTGGCGCCGCAAAATCAGTTTATCCGTTCCCTCACACCTATAAAACCACAGAGCATGGAAATAACTAGACGACTGCACATAGATAATGACATTAACAACGATGTTCATATGAATAAATTATTTTTATAATTATTGTTTTATAATAAAACATTCGTGTTTATAAGTGTCTGTAAGAAACTAACGGACTGTATAAAAGGTATCAAAATAAAGTTTCAATGCAATTTCGTCAGTAACTTGTTGTTCAAGCTTGAATGCAGTATATAGAATTGCTGTTCGACTCACATATGTATACCCGTATATTTTTTAATAAGAATATATTTTTATTTCGCTTAAAAATTGGAACATAAAAATTACCAAATAAAAGTTTTGTTTTTTATTTCATCCTGGCGGTTATGCAATATCTACATGCTATGATTAATTTTTAATGTATTTAAGAAAAAAAGATATAATTTTTGTATCATAGAAAAAGTAGATTTTAAATTAAATAAAATAATGCATGCGGATACATTTTGCGCGCAATTCAACTAGCGATTAATCTTTTTTTTGCGTGAACCAGCCCGAAAATTCTACGCTCTGTGTAGAAAACGTTTGGAAATTCGTAAATTGCCAATATTGCCATATTAGCGAGACACAAACGTGCAATCAACCTTCATTACGTGAAGCATTATCGAGGCGAACGCGAACTGAATACGAATAAACGTATTATGCATTGAAATTTTAAGCAGACATTATTGCGACGTATTTGGATGATTGTTTGCCCGTTTGTGAAACGATCGAGTTTCATCAAATGTTGGCGTTGGTTGAAGTGTTTAGTGGAATCGATAAGTGCAGTGGATGAGTGGCCTCAAATTCGCATAACAATTGTGTAGTCGGGATCACGGTCATAGTCGGCCTAGTAATTAGTTAGTCTCTGAATTTGTGCCTACTTGGAAATAAGCTAGCCGCCTTTCATATTCTGTGAAAGTCATTTGTTGGCTGTAAAAGATATACAGTATGTTAACTAACAGAGGGCGTTCCCGTTAACCCGCAATAGTATAGCATTCATACATGCTAAAAAAATATTACCATTCGAAAACAAAATGTGTTTTTTAATATTAAAATATTCACTAAAAATGTTAAATTGATACTTAAAAGAAACACTCTGTACACGCGTACCTACTTGAAGGACGGCAAGGTCGCAATTTATTTATGAATGACGGGCCGCGTGTGCGGCGATCTAATTGATGTGCTTATACTATTGCGGGTTAACGGGAACGCCCTCTATTAGTTAACTTACTCTATATACTTAGCTGCAAAGGAAAGTTTAATACAGAAGTACAAAATATAAATGCTTATTTTTTTAAATACATTTGCTACAATAATACACGGATTTGCCGGTTTTAAATTAGAATAAGGAAGGAAAAATATGTGTTTACATCTGTAATATAATTATATATTTTTCTCAGAAAACCCTTTTTAGGGTTCCGTACCCAAAGGGTAAAACGGGACCCTATTACTAAGACTCCGCTGCCCGTCCGTCAGTCAGTTTGTCCGTCTGTCACCAGGCTGTATCTCATGAACCGTGATAGTTAGACAGTTAAAATTTTCAAAGATGATGTATTTCTGTTACCGCTATAACAACAGATTAATACTAAAAAACAGAATAAAATAAATATTTAAGGGGGCTCCCATACAACAAACGTGATTTTTTTGCTCGATATTGATAACAGCAACAGGTAGATACTTGAAATGAATATTTCAAGTATCAGAATATTTAGTTATATATTCACTTTACAAATAAACAATAAAATAAAATATTAAATAAAAAACAAATAAAAAGAAAATATTTTTTTCCTATACAACAGACATGTTTTTTTTTGCCACATCAGTTCAGTGCATAAAAATAACTAGTCCGCCAACTTGGGTCGTCAGCCATATTGAGTTTGTAATAACATTACTTAGCTTACCATGATAATCCAAACTAAATGTGCATGCAATTTTATCTCATCTGGTTGAGAATCCCACCCATATGCACAAAACTTTTTGGGAATTCTTTCACTGTGCGTACAGCTAAGGAGTCGAACTCCCAGCCAGAGTATGTGTTTCCTGATAGGTATAACCTGGGGTCTTTAAGTCAAGAGTGAATAGATTACTCTTCAGGTAAGTAAGCGTGCTTTATATTCGACCACATCATCGCTTACCATTGGGTGAGATGGTGGTCAAACGCGAGCGTACCACCAATAAAAAAGCTATATACACGGTTGTAAAAATGTCTCTTCTGTACAACCATCTGTTTAATATGACGTAATTTGTAGTAGTATCAGTACAAGACGTGACGTGACAATGACCCTTGAAAACACGTCACTTTCTTGGCGTCGAGCCAAACCAGCAAACGATAGGTGACCGATAGTTAACTAGTAGTAAGTTCCTTGTAGTATTTGTAAGCTATCATTTAAGAATTGTGAATGAACAATGTACTGCATCTATCCCGTTCCATCATTGCGTTATCTGCAATACAAACTGCGATGCGCCATCGTTAAATCTATACTTCTACGGGTACTAATTATAAGCGGAAAGTATGTTTTTTTTGTTAATCTCGCTGATCTTCGAAAGTACTGGGTGTATTTGGATGAAATTTGATATGGAAGTAGTTAGAGACTGATAAAGTCCCGCGCGAGCTCTAGTAAATATCGGAGTTTATGTCAAACTAGTACTCTCGCGGGGCTTCGCTCCCGTGGATTCTATCACGGTAAAACATAACTCTCCTTTTTTGCAGTCGGGTAAAAAGTAGCCTATAACCTTCCTCTAGCTTCAAGCTACTTCCATACCAAGGTTCATCCAAATCCACCCAGTACTTTCAAAGATTAGCGCGTTCAAGCAAACAAACAAACAAACAAACTAACAAACTTTTCCGCTTTATAATATTAATAATATAGTATAGATGATAAAAATAGTCACTTATAATAATAGCACTGATCACTGTTTTTAATTTTTATTATACTTTTCATATTTTGACATTGAATTTGACATTATAGTTACGATTGATTTTTTATTTATTTTTGACATATTTTAAATTAATTTAATACTACTCTTTAACTTTACTTTTCACATTAATTTTAATTGCGCTTTAAAATTTTAGTTCCTGCATGTGTTAATTTTATTTAATTAATAAATATGTACTGTTCAACACAATGTAATATTGTTAACTGAACTTAATAAATGAATGAATATTTTATCTCTGTCCTCTAAATTAGGCAAGGCATCTCAGAGGGTAATGTCGGCCATAGGGTTACAGGAGTGCAAGTGTAAGGTGTCAATGTGGTAAACTTCTGAAGTTAAAGTGTGAAATTGTGCAGGAGTGAGTGGGAGTGGGTGGCATAAACGGGTGCTTTTATGTTTTGGTGAGTTATGAATGAGAAGATAAGTAAGTGAGATGTTCCTAATAATGTTTTGTGTGATGTGATATAAGTTAATATGTGGATGGTTGTTTGTTCGGCGATGTAAGTAAGTAATAGTAATTTCGTTTCATAATAGTCGTGCTTGAGCTGACACAGTCACTAATAGTATCAAGCGATACTTTCCATGTATATTTATCGTTTCTAGGTTCCAAAACTTCTAACTTCGAACTGGTGCAAACGAATCAAGTTGCAAGAAAACCAATCTAACACTTAACATGTATACTATAATATTTTTGAAAATTACAACTTTTGTACATTCGAAATTCCATTTCAAAGATACGACCTCTCAACTTAATCCTTTTACAACCGCATTCGACGTTAAAATCGTTATTACAATCGTACATTGCTTGTTGTGATCGTACATGAAACCGATAATACTATGCCATTACGTGCATAGCCAGCTTTGGACGAGATTCAAACAGCTCTGTTAGGGACAGAAGTGAGTCGTTGAAGCCGCAAACTGCATGTTATAGAGAATAAACTGTAGTCGTATGCTGATGTGTGTTCCGGTCGTTAGTGATTTTGCTTTGAATACATTTTATTAGGTACACACTGAGGAATTGAGGGAACTTTTATTAGAATGGAAACGGATTGAACGATTTTGCCGTAAAATTTGTAGAATTTTATGGGTGAATTTATATGATAATGTGGTGAAGGATAGTGTGCTTTATAGGCTTGGTAACAATAGATCGTAAAGGAAAAACTTGACGATTAATCTTGAGAACAGTTTATCTACGTTTTGTTAGTTACCTACAGATAAGTTCCCAATTACCGATTTGGTGATGATATTAGTTCCATGCAGTTGCTACAAATTTATGTGCCTGACGGGACTCGAACACACGACCGGCAACTCGCAAGTCGGGTTCGTAACCACAGGGCCACCATTGCTCTCACTTTTAAATCATTTTATTGAAATTCAAATGAGTTTTGGCTAAATCTTTGTACCCAATTATCTTGTTGATATAAACCCACAAACTCTACTTAACTTAAAACTATTAAAACGTGCCTAAGTTAGTGTTAAATATCTTAGCTTAACTTTGAGTTTGGCAAAAATATCTTTGAAAGAAAACCAAGTTAGTATAACTTAAACTTTCCAGGGATTATGTACTTCAGCAAATTGCGATAACTTTTAAGCTAATCTGAAACGGGCGTTTGTGTTAATTTTGTCGGACGAAAGAGTTTTGGTTAAAAGGGAGAGTAGCGGCCGGAAAATCGGAGATTTACAAAATGAAATTCAAAAACTAAACTGCCAAATAGTTACTACATAGTTCCAAACTAGTTACTTCTCAAGTAGTTTTATGGATCTTGTGACAACTGATTGGGCTAATATAAATGACACCTAT
Organism: Tholera decimalis; assembly: GCA_943138885.2. Taxonomy (NCBI): domain Eukaryota; kingdom Metazoa; phylum Arthropoda; class Insecta; order Lepidoptera; family Noctuidae; genus Tholera; species Tholera decimalis. The sequence goes on along the minus strand of OW964552.2, from coordinate 4,885,218 downwards.
CTTTTCTTTTATTATCTGGGGGAAACCTTTAAAAGGCATCTGTACTTTTGAGGAGTCTGGGATGTTTACTTCACTAAAACTACCCTTATGATCTCTGTCAGCACATAGAAGAGGTAACGAACCCCCCGTTACCTCTAAAAAGACTGCTACAGAACTTCCTCTGTGCTTATCAGGGCACATCTCTACGGAGGCTGTAAAGTGGTCTTCCCTGAGCCTCGATGTGCATGGTGGCACCCTGAACAAGGTGTATCTTCCTTGGGATCATTTGGTGACCGGTCGGAGTTCCCACTTTCGGTTTCATTCACCCTGGAAAACTGGCTTCGAATATGCCGGTGGAAATTTCAGTGTGTTAGGCGTCGCGTATAGATGCTTCCACGTCGTCTTCTCTGAGTAAATTACACAAACTTATTGTAGAAGTAATTGAGTGGTGTTCACATTGATATCCAAAGAGTGTGCCAAATATCATCGACCTCTTTTCTTTGTTGAAAAATTGGTGTTGATTTTCCTTTTAAATTAATTTCATGTAATTACTTCTACGTTAAATAAAAATAAATATGTTATATAATTAGGCGTCATTGATAGATTAATGATTAGTGATTGATTTGTTCCAGAGACTGAGATTCTTAAGAACTTTGGGTTTATGTACATTTTTACACAGTAGTATATAATTTCGTCATTTATCAAGTACATATTGTGAAGAAGCAATTTAAAACTTACTGACATAAAATAACGACGATAAATCGAACGACGAGTATCAGAACGACATTGAAATTATATTTATTTTGTAACGGGGAAGAGAATTTTATTAACACTTTAAACACTTAAGTAAATAAAAACCCTAAACTACACAATTATATACATCTAAAAATAAACTAAAACATGGCGTCCAGAAATTCGTGCGCATCGCTGTCCACTGGTAATGTGCCCAAAAGTCTGGCGGCATTGCCACGTTGTATGGCAATGCTTAACCTTGACCTTTTGTAAATAGGTTTATACCCATTCAATTATTGCCGTGAACTCACTCCAGACACAAGCATGTTTTACTTAGTTGGATGAGTTTACAAGATTGCTAGTAATGTGAATTCTACCAACTTTGCTAGTTCATTTTTTAGGGTTCCGTAGTCAACAAGGAACCCTTATAGTTTCGCCATGTCCGTCTGTCTGTCCGTCTGTCCGCGGTTTAGCTCAAAAACTATTAGTACTAGAAAGTTGTACTTTGGCATGAGTATACACGTTAATAACGCCGAAAAAGTGGTAAAATAAAATTTTGTAAAAAACCATTATTTAGGGTACCTCCCACACATGTAAAGCGGGATGATAATTATTTTTTTTCGTTCTTCCCATAGTGTGGGATATCGTTGGATAGGTCTTTCAAAAATATTAGGGGTTTGGTAAGACCGTTTTTTGATTAAGTAAACCGTTCGTGACTTATCAAGCTTTAAAGTACCAATTTTCGTTAGAGTCAAGTGTCCCCCCCCTCTATCAACTAAACGGTTGTAGATAGAAATTCAAATGTCACGGCAGTAGTACCTATATATAACGAAATTTAAAGGAAAACTATCACACATAAGTGGGCTTTACAAGTTTACGAGTAATAGTCGACCAATTGTATTTGACTCAAAAATTTCGATCAACTCTACAGAAATGTCGATAGATGGCGCTAAGCGCCAGTTGTATCGTGCTAGCTTCTTGTGACGATTGAGTAGTGTAGCTCTGTGTCCGTATTTAAATTCAAAACACCGGCTATGACAAGTTTTATACAAATCTCTAAAAAAAAATTAAAACTTTTCGTGCAAAATTGTCGGATCAGGTGAGGATTTGAATAGGAAGTCAAATTAGTTAGGTAGTCATGTTTGGCTTTTAGTTAGAGCATGGTATGAAACGATCAGTCAGCGAATACGACACGCACTTGGCTGTTATAAAAACTTCGGAACCCTATACTGCGCGTGGCCCGACACGCACTTGACCGGTTTTTAAAGAAAAAATAAATACTTTTACTCTGCACCCGTTTATGGTCAGTGTGTGTGAGCAGCGTTTCTGAGCTGAAACACTGAAACAAACTCAGTGCTGCTCAATGTCTCTTTTAAAATCCATACATCTTTTGATCAAGTCATAACACAAGAACCATGAAGGGTAATGTAAATAACATAACATAACATTACTTCCAATAAACCAATAATACAAATGGCGGATCCAAAAGATACATTTCACCGTGTTCAACGTTCTGCTCTATGCTTTTCCGTTTCCTGCAGAATAGCGGAAATTATAATTTATATTACAGATATTTCGTCTGAATGTATTGCTGCGGTTTAATATCTAGATAAATCTGTATAGAATAATACACACTGTGGCGAGTGACGCAATCTGAATTTATTATTATGTGATTATGCTAGATTAATGAAAATTCGTCGGAGTGACGACTAACCTAAATACGTATATTTATCAAAAATTACGTGAAAATATAAAGGAGAATGAGCAAATCTGTATGAGCGATAAATGACATTGGATAAATCTCTTCAACGTGTATATTTGTTATTGAGATTGCTTTCTGTATAGTAATTCCATAAGGAGTTGAACAGCTTGAGAACCTATTCTCTTTAAATCAAAACATAAACCTATGCTGGAAAGTCTAGTTACGTGGTAACAAGCGCTACTGTTCAAAATATGGTCTAGGGTTACGATTCCCTTATTGTAGAAATTTGTATTTATTTTTATCCTGCTACGGCTAAGTAAAAAGGAGGGTTATTCTTTTTACTGCCTTGTATGTGTGTACATAAGTATACTTATGCTCATGCATTTCCCCATAACTTCTATATTACTTTTGATAACAAAAAAAATATGGAATCGTCTTGATCAGTCGCTAGTCATAGGATATTTGACGTCTCACTAAATAGGGCAACCTCTAGACGAAACTTAGTCAAAAATAAATTTAATAAACCACCTCTGGAACATCATTGATGAATGTTACTTATTAAATTCATTAATATGTATTACGTGTAATTCTTTTTATTCAACAGGCGATAAATATTAAATAGCTTGTAAATAATAGATGAATATTGTCTTATTTTTTTCATAATTAAAATTTGATGGTAGTATGATTTCACAACTTTTTTTTTTATTGATAATGGGCTCGCGTTTGACCACCATTTCACTTGATGGTAAGTGATGATGTGGTCGAAAATTAGCACGCTTACCTAGAAGTAACCTATTCATTCTTGACTTAAAGACCCCCAGGTTATAGCCTATAATAATTATGTTTTATTTTGGTATCTGAAATAAACAAATAATAATTATATCTATGTAATAGAAAACATTTTACATAAAATACCTCTTTTATCGTCATTCCCTCATTGTTGAGGACTGCAACCACATACATAGCACTCGGATCCAAGCTGCACGGTCTTTTGTGGCGCGAACCACTTTGCACAAGCTGTCTGTGACAGCTCCTCTAATTGCGTGTGATAATCTTGCCGGCGCTCTGCGTTCAGTGCATTTACAAAGCCTATTGCATTGAGACTTTCTATATAAGGGGTATAATTAAATGAAAAAAAAAAACGAATTGGCTCAGCGGTTGAGTGTTTGGCTGCTGCGTTGCAAGTCGGTTGTTCGAGTTCCGCTTGGAACAAATATTGGTATGTCCTACACAATTCTGACTTTCAGTTTTGATTTTTGACTGTCAGTTCATATGTCCGTAAACGCGTTCACAATACAGAAATAAACCGTAGTCAAGGGCATAAAGTTGTAAAAAAATATAGGTAATACAGTCGTAAGTACTGGGGCCATACCATAATGTGTTAAAACGTGAGTCGTTCGAGCGAGAAAGAGGGATGAAGCTATGCACGCTATATAGCTCCATCCCTCTTTCTCGATCGAACGACTCTCGTTTTAACACGTCATGGTATTTCCCCTGGTCCCAATTTATTTATTCTACAAGCACTCTTGTATTTGAACCTTGTGTCTTAGAATCGTGGAGAGCATCAGGATTGCATCTGTAACAAATAATTTGCCTCCTCGTGATATAACTTAAAGCGACTTAGTTTTGTACTATATAAAGGTAGATACGTAGAAACGAATATCTATTGAATACTTTGAGAAGATTTTCACCGTACCTATACAACAAAACAAATATGTTTCCAATATCCAAATTCATACTCCCGAAGCGTAAAATAGGTAGCGTGTGGGATAACAAATAGGTAAAGAGTTACAGTTTTATCTCGTTGGGAATATACATAATTCCCTTGACGTGGGTGCGACATTGAGACTGTCAAATCTTCTGTTTTTATTTCTAAATGTTATTTTATTTCGTTCGTATTTTATGAATTTTCTAGTGTTATGGTTGCGTGATCGCATCAGGAACAAAGATATTCGCCGTAAAACCTAGAGCAAAGGACTACCAGTATAACCCAAAAATAGACACACTTAAGTGTCAAGAGTAGGTAATACACATTACTCCTGAATATCAGACTTACCGACCAAAAACTCACTCTGTTCCTTTAGTGGCCGTAGCGTTCTGGGATTGCTATATCTCGTTCGGAAATTCCCGCAACACCGCGTTTTCCGCTTAAATATCTCAGCAGTAGCCCGGAATCTGATTTGGTGATCATACTTTCGGACTTCATCGTAAATGACGAAGTGTCCGAACCGAACCGATACTAAATGTACTCACACCTGTAGTATTATACGCATAAATATAACTTCGTCAAATCTTTTTATCTTTATTGTTTAATGAGACGAATCACCTACTTAGTGCTAAATGCTTTAAACGCAAACTTAATTGAACACATCATCGAAACTACTCCAATCCACCAATTTCCACACGATAAACGTTCCAATATAATAACGGCCATAACCGAAAACACTCTGAAATAGACAACATAAAAAACAATACCCAACAAAATTGGATGCCCTAAAAAGTTTGGACACTAAAAATGGTGGCTCCACTTCACAAAAACCATGTATTTTACATCGCACTATACACGCTACTGAACATAGACATAGAGAACTAGTAATGTGTCGTGCTCGTCATGGTACCGCTGCACGCTGTGTAAAAGGGTCGGCTATCGGTCTTGTGTCACAAAGATCATGATGGCTTTAAGACTGTATGAATGAAACTTTGGGGTACGTTTCAAAAAAGAAAGAAGAACCTGCATACCTTGCATCGCCTAGGGCCTTTGCCTGCTGGGTTTGCGGGAATTTTCTAACGAGATAATGCGGCCCTAGAACGGCAAGGATAACTGAAGAAACAGGATGAATTTTAAGTCGCTAGGAGTCTGACACTCCTTTTCGCCTCTCCATGAGTGAGAGGGGACATTGGAGTATTTCTCGTCTGAATTAAACTGCGGTACAATGCGATCCATCGCTTGTTGTGTCACCTTTGTCATAACGATGAAAGGCCGAGCAAGCCCGCTGTCTCTCTCACCAGACTCAATTAAAAGCCAGACGGAGAATGCTCTCTCCAGTCCTCTATGTCTGTGGTACTGAATAGCCGTTAGCCGTAGGTCGTAGAAAACGCCATTTCATATTTATGAGCAATTTTGATCCTTTTATGAAGGTTCAAACAGCAAGATGTTTATGACTCAGTTAGCACGGCCGGCACATACACTAGTACTTTCAAGTTTAGCAGCATTATTAGTACGTTGTTGTGAGACGGTTCGGGACTGGTGGGGTGGGAACTTTTTTACTGCGATACGTGTTCGGTTTTCTTCAAGTCTATTACGTGCTATCTATATGAACTTCGTCTATTAGGAATCCTGTTTAATACTCTTTTCACGGACTTTATCATGCATTTGTAATACCTTTTCGTAGACTATTTAAAATAAAATGTTATAAAATAGTGCTACAGCATAACTGATTTATATTCAAAACTTCAGAAATTAAAAAGTTTTTCAATTTTCTACAAACCTTTAAGTCATAAAATATTTCAAAACTGTTTTGTTTTTGTTTACAAAATGGTGTTTCTTTTTTTATTAATCTCTCAAAAAAATATTCTACTAAAGATTTCACAGTATTTTTCACAAAGGCTGACCATCTGTATTTTCCTTGCACACAGGTCGTTCGGAGCCCGGCATTGTTCCTTCAATAGTGGGCTTCACAAAAGACTCCGTGTCCCTCGAGTCCGACCGTCTGGCTCCGGGAGACAGGATCTGCAGCGTCAACGGCATCTCTACAGCAAGGTTGACCAACGATGAGGTGTTGCGCCTCCTCGATAATGTGGAAGAACGGGCCTCTTTGGAGGTGGAATACTACATGCCGAACTATGGTAAGTTAGCATAATTAAGTAAGCAGCATCATTTCAACTTAAGAAAGATGACTACTCATTACACTCTTTCCTCCTCCTCGCGTCGTGATCCTCATTGCTAAGGTTGACATGATCACATTTTTTCGCGAGTGGCATCTCGCAGGTCAATCTGAGGTTTTCAGCTGTTTAACGGGACTTACCTATGGGGGCCTTAATTATAATAACTAAACACTCCAGCCAGGGCTTATAGAATATAATAGAATGGAATATACTTTATTGTACACCAAAAGTTAAACACACCTATTTTACAATAATTGTAGGATTTATATTAGGACTAAGAAACTAGGCGACTACACGTTAAGGACACTCCCTGTGGGGTACGGACCTCGGCTTCGGGCGTCGTCGCATCGTAAGGGTGGGTTGTATCAGACAGTTACTGTAGTCAATTGCTGTGATTGAGTAAGTTACTTACGCGTATTTTTCATGGAACAATGAGTATTTTGCATGTAGCGATTGGCCATCTGACCTCCATCATTCAGTTAGTTACATTACCCTTTGTAATAATATTCCACATAATATTCCACAACTTTCACACAACGCCATCTAGTCACAAACTAAGCAGAGCTTGTGCTATGAGTACTAGACAACTGATAAACATACATATATATTTCTAAATGCATACATATTATAGATAAATTACACCCAGACAAAGGAAAAATGATCGCGCTCATCACACAAACATTTTTTCTGGGTGGGAATCGAACCCACGACCTTGGGCATAGCAGCCAGGGCCTCTGACCACTAGACCAACAGGCCTGTCGGCCTGTGGCCTTTACTGTTGTAACATTTATTGGTTTCTGACTTCCTAGAATTACTATTAAAGAAAAAAAAATCACAGACAGCCCTCGTCTAGTGTTGCTAAGGTAATCTTGAAGATTGATCTATGTGGCTTTTACTATTAAACCAAGAGCTCCTTAACTTACAATGATATCACGATATGATTTTGATATATTTGCAGTGACATACAATATCTAGAAATCAAAAGAAATGAAATAGGAAAGTTGATTGAATCTATAATTATGAAATAGATAAAATAGACATTCCGAACTTTCGTTGATCTTTGAGCTATGTAATTCTTTCGAAAAGTATCAATATACTTACAATTGTTTAGTTACGAATGTCTGCTCTAAAAATAAGTATGTTTGGTAATATCTTAGTTGGTTTTAGATACTTTTTAAATCTTATTTTATTTAAAAGAGGTCGCTATATTCATAACTGTTTCGATAATTGATTTAAAAAACTCTCACTTTAATAATAATAAATACAAGTTTCCACACTAAACCCCGTTTATTTTTAGGGTGACACCCAAAGATTAACTAACGGTCGCCATTTCCTAAGTCGCCGTTGTTTATCCGTCCGTCTGGCTGTCAGCGAACTGCCAGCATAATAGGTAGGCATTTTGTATTTTCACAGTGTATTTTTCTATATGCGTTATAAATAAAACGTTATTTTTATTTTTTTGTAAAAACGAAAATATATTTATATTTTAGAATTTTAGTGCATCAATCTTTGTATGAATATACAACGTGTAATATAAAGGGTATAGGTATACATACCAAGTGCACGGCTTCTTTGGATGATAACAAACGATATGGCAAGGGTTTTGTAATCCTATGTCTACATGTGTGGAACTTATTAGAATTTTCAATACATTGATACAAGAGACCGAATTTTTCAAATTAAGAAGAACGAAGAAAATTATCATTTTATTGGCAAGTGACGTGGAAAGTGATGACCCTCATAGTGCTGTGACACGTTTGTTATTATTGGTATTCAAGAAACATACGAAACCAACAATTTTGGTTCAATTCTGTGAGTCACTTATTTTGAGCTGAAACTTTGCATAGAGACTCCATACCAGATGTTGTCTTCAGTCCTTTTGGATAGATATGGGGTTTCCGTTACACGTTGTATATAGTGTTAATACCAAAGTTTAATATCAAATCATAAAAAAACTCATTCATACCTATTCGGATCTCGCAAACGATATTAAAACTATTTATTTAATACGTTGGTAGCTGGCTGTCTCTTCCTCTTCCCAGTTTTTCTTTCGACAAAGGCCTCCTCCAGAGCTCCTAACTTGATCCTATCCTTGGCTGCTCGCATCCACTTATCGCTACCTTCTTCAAATCGTCCTCCCATAGCATGAACTGTGTCGCTCTGCTTCTTTTATTCTCTCTAGGATACCATTCCGTAATTATTCTTTAGTTACTATATAGCCACGAGCTCTTCCACGAGACGTGCAGTGTGTAAAATATTAAAGTAAACGCAGTGGAATTTTGGTTTCAGTAAAATATATTCAGTGCGTTGTAGATTATCAAAAAAGTAACAAGTGTCGCCTAGCAACCACGACAAAGATTATCTATAAACCTAGAAGGGAAGACTTCCTATAATAACGCTGGAAGTGCTTTCTTTACATTCCCTCTTCTTTTTTAAACCGAAGTCTTCACAAAGTTTTTCCAGTCTTGGTTTGAATAATGGCTTTGTAAAGATGTCAGCCAATTGTTCTTGCGTAGGCACTTGCTCAATTTGGATATCTCCTTCAGACACACATTGCCTCACATAGAAATGTCTTAGCTTGATGTGCTTTGTCTTCCGATGATATTCGTATGGCGGATTTTGAGCTAGTTTTATTGCAGACTCATTATCAATGCGCAGTACTGGTGTTTCTAATTTATCACTTAAATTTTTAAACAATCTATTTAGCCAAATCATTTCACGGCACGCCTCACTGGCAGCTACTATTTCTGCTTCTGTGGACGACAGCGCAACTGAGGTTTGCTTCACACTTCGCCAGGAGATTGCTGATCCAGCGAACATGCATATCAACCCGCTAGTAGAACAACCACTCAAGTTGTCACCTCCATGATCCGCATCACTGTAACACATGAGTCGTTTCTCATTCTTTTTAAATTCTAGACCAGTCTCGATTGTTCCTTTGAGGTAGCGAAAGATTCTCTTCACTTGTAACACATTCATATTAGTAGGATTATCTAAGGTTCTGGATACGACTCCGACTGCATAGGCAATATCAGGCCTTGTACCCACCATGAGATAAGCCAACGCTCCCACAGCTTGTCTATAGGGAAATTTAGCATCACGAATCCCTTACGCCAACCTTTTTACAGGAATTTCTTTAACTATTGGTGTTCCAACGGCTTTACAATCACTCATCCCATACTTCTCCAAAACCTTTTTTAGTATAAGCGGTTTGATGAACTCTTATAGTCCCATCATTGTGTCGCTCCAACTCTAGCCCAAGAAAGTACGATGGCGGCTTAGTTGTTATCTTGTAACGAACTTTGAGTTCGTTTTCAATAAAATTATCAGCTTCTACGTCATCGGACGAAGCCAATAATCCATCATCAACGTACAAAGCTAGCAAAATCTTTGTTTTTCCACGTTGTCTCACGTATAAACATGGATCTGCTTCGCTCTGTGTAAATCCAGATTCAATAAAAAAATCGAGAATACACTCGTTCCAACATTTAGGCGCTTGTTTAAGTCCATATAGACTTCTTATCAGCTTGCATACCTTGCCAGATCCGTCATTGTATCCCTCAGGTTGTCGCATGTATATTTCTTCCTTTACTTTGCCATATAGGAAAGCTGTTGAGACGTCAAATTGTTTCAGCGATAAACCTTCGTTTGCGGCTATACTTAATAATACTCGGATAGTGCTTAGTTTCGCAACAGGGCTAAATGTCTTGTGGTAGTCTATTCCTTTTTTCTGTGAATAGCCAACTGCAACTAGTCTCGCTCTATACTTCTCAATCGAGCCATCAGGGTTCTTCTTTACCTTGAATATCCATTTGCAGTTAAGTGCTTTTCTGTTATGTGGTAATTGTGTCAGTTTCCAAGTTTCATTCTCTTTCAGTGAAGTCATCTCATTGTTCATAGCCTCAACCCACTTGTCTTTTTCAGTACTTTGCATGGCTTCTCGATATGAAGATGGTTCTGGAACAGCAATGACTTGATTGACGAACTGTTCAAAATTAAATCTTTCTGGAGGTCTAATTTGACTCCGATCACGAAGTACACGACTATTACCTTCAACAGTTTGAGTGTCTTCTTGTCGTTCTTCTACATTACTATCACCTGTTTCAAACCAAGTATCTTCTTCTTGTCGTTCTTCTACATTACTATCATCTGTTTCATTGTCCAAATTCACTGAATGCAGGTGATCATCACTTTGATGAAGTACTTTTAAGGTTGGTTGATCATCTATGGAAGAAGTAGGTAGCTCATAGGTATTCTTTTTGACTTCAGGTTCCTCACTAACAGGTATGTCTCGATCTAACAGAGTTACTTCTTCAAAAGTTACATCTCTGGAACGCAACAATTTAAAGTTCCTTGTATCATAAACTCGATACCCATCATCACCGTCATATCCTATAAGAATTCCTTTCTGTGCTTTTTTATCTAGCTTCTTTCTCTTTTGTTTTGGGACATGCACGTAGCATACACAACCAATGATTCTGAGATGATTTATTTTGGGTTTCTTATTGTACCATAACTCATACGGTGACTTTTCATTATTTGGAGTGGGTCCCGTACGATTTAATATGTACACTGAAGCTTGCACTACTTCAGCCCATAAACCTTTAGGTATCTCATCATGAGCGTGTATAAGTGCTCTTGCCATCTCGACAATTGTGCGATTATCTCTTTCAGCGCAACCGTTTTGTTCAGGAGTGTAGGGCATTGTCAGCCTCTGTTTAATCCCGTGTTGCCTTAGCGTATTTCGTACTTGTTCATTGTCGAATTCGCCTCCATTGTCGCTTAGCAACTCTTGAATGACGTGTCCTGATGTCTTAGCTTCTGCTAGAAAATCCTTCAAGCGTGCTTGAACTTCTGACTTTTGTCGTAAGAAGTATACATAACGAAAACGGGTGAAATCATCCTTGAATAGAACAAAGTATCTATACTTTGAGATCGAATACACAAAAGGTCCACACACATCAGTGTGTATTAGCTCTCCAATTCTTGTAGTTCTTTCTCTGGTCCCAAACGTCCTTCTGTGGGCTTTTCCATAAACGCAACCTTCGCAAACTTCTTTGTTATTTTCAGATTTGAATTGCATAGCAAATTCTCTCTGCATAACTTGTTTGACATGTCTTTTGTTTTGGTGTCCAAAACGTTCATGGTACAACTGAAGTTGGTTAGTAACTGTTAGTTGGTTAATCTCCACTTTAGGTGTAACTACTTGTATTTTAAGTTTATACAACCCTCCATATTTGTCCCGAGTACCGACTAACTTTGTCTTACCATCAACTTTAAATAAACATGATCGAGTATTTGATTCGAAGGAGCTATTCTCACAAAGATCTTGTGCGGCTAGCACAGAAAACAACTTTCTTTGTATGCTGGGAACATACCAAACATTTGTGAGCGTAATTGTTTCGTTTTGGCCATTAATCTCAGCATTTACTTGTATTGAGCCCTTTCCGATAGCTTCAATATTTTCACCATTTGCTGTCATTACTCTGTGAGATTCGCTAAAGTACTCGAAAAATACATACTGATCCCCTCTATTGGTTACGTGACTTGTTGCTCCATTATCTACGTACCAGGAGTCTTTATCATGACTCTCACCAAGAGATAAAGCTAAACTTGACAACGTAGCAGCATTAGATGTGGATTCCTTTGGAGGTTTTGGGGGTCTACCATCCGTAATCCATTTCTTGCATTGCTTTACTCGATGTCCGCTTGCTCCGCAATAGTTGCACTTGAACTTCTTCTTGGGATCTTGCTTTCTGTTATGCACTATCAGTACCTCCGTGCTGGATTCACCTTCAGCTTCAGATTTATTTTTATCTTTCAAAGCTCTCTCGTGAGCGCACAACTGGGTGGTCAAGTTCTCGATTGTACGATCTTTCAATGTAAGCAGTAACCAACTTGACTTAAAACTGAAATACTCTTCTGGCAGGAATCCAATATCTTGCATATCAAAAGAATTTCTGGTAATTGATTGCAAACTGTTGACAAAGCTTGATTCAGATTATGCCAAATATTCTTTATCGCAGACATATGCGAACCCATGTCATGAGTGGGGTCTTTCTTGTAGTTGAAAAGTTGCATACACAGATCGTAGGTTCGGTCCTGTGACCCTCGTTCGTAAAGACGGTTTAATTCGTCCCACATATCACTCGCAGTTGTAAAACGCATTACTTTGTTCAGCATTTCGTCGGTCATATTAGTAGTCAGTAGTAATAGTGCAGTGCTTTCTATTTTATTATAGTTGTCACAATCTACCTTGTACTTTGTAAGAGCTTCCGCTTTGGCTCCTTCACCCGGATGTGCCGGCTTTACTAGTGTACCCTGCACCGCTTCTAAGGTGCCTGTGTTACTCCGCAGCAGCAACAACACTTTATATTTCCAGGTCGGCCAGTTGCTTCCATCGAATAGTCCTATTTCGAGTTTCATTTTTGAAGACGACATGATTTACTCTTTAGAACTTTTATCCTTTAAGAAACTAAATTAAAATATCGTAAGCTCTCGTTTTTGCACGCTCTGCTACCATATTAAAGTAAACGCAGTGGAATTTTGGTTTCAGTAAAATATATTCAGTGCGTTGTAGATTATCAAAAAAGTAACAAGTGTCACCTAGCAACCACGACAAAGATTATCTATAAACCTAGAAGGGAAGACTTCCTATAATAACGCTGGAAGTGCTTTCTTTACATAAAAGACCCTAGTAAAGTAATGAAAAAACCGGCCAAGTGCGAGTCAGACTCGCGCACGAAAGGGTCCGTACCATTATCCATAAAAACGGCAAAAAAATCACGTTTGTTTTATGGGAGCCCCCCTTTAATATTTGTTTTATTTTAATTTAATAATTTATTATTATGTAAATAAATATTCTGTGAATATTTTATTACTTCTAGCGTCTACCTGTTGCCGTTACTAATGTCAAGCAAAAACGAACAAAGAAACCACGTTTGTTGTATGGGAGCCCCCTGAAATATTTAATTTATTCTATTATTTAGTATTTTTTGTTATAGCGGCAACAGAAATACATCATGTGTGAAAATTTAAACGGTCTAACTATCACGTTTCATGAGATACAGCCTGGTGACAGATGGACGGGCAGCGAAGTCTTAGTAAAGGGGTCCCGTTTTACCCTTTGGGTACGGAACCCTATAAAACACGAGTTCTTTAGTACCTGGAACGCTTCAGAACGAGTTCTTTAAGACTAAGTTTGATTTTTTTAATAAACACTGAAAACGAAAGAGCATTAAAATATTGCGTTATATAGATGTATCTGAAAATAGTTTATTCGGCCTCGAATAATTAGATGATACCTTTATAGGGGCTGTAAATAGATAAATCCAATTCGTCACACTAATTTCAGCTACGTCTAGATTACTAAGATAGATTTCTATTCAGTTTATAGGCAGAAATTTACCAGAGAAATTCCTGGTATTATAAAACGTCTAATATTGAATTAAGATAGTTGTTAATTATAACAATCATCTTAATTCAATATTGATGTTGGAGATAAATTGTGCTTTGGTGATAATACAAAATTTTGTAATTACGGTTGATTTTACTAAACCTAAATTATTATAAATTGTGATGTATACTATAAATTGTGATAATTTAGGTCTAATTAAATCAACTGCAAATGTACTGAACCTAATAAACTCGTAGTTGGTATTAGAAATACCTAAGTTTTACTTCTTTATTTTTTTTTATTTATTTAATCTTTATGTACAATGGTGTTACATGGGCGGACTTAATGCAGCAAGGCATTCTCTACCAGTCAACCTTTGGGTTAAAAAAAAACGGGTTGCACTCCGGGAGTGCCGGCAGAAGTGAAAACTTGAATATTAACTTTGTGCATTTTTGATATTTTGGAATGGTTCGGTAATAATTATGCACGAATTGCTTTAATTATCAGTATAAAAGTACTATCATTTATGTGGTAGAATACAATATTTATTTATTGCGCTATCGTACACAAACATGATAATTTATATTACATTAAAAAGTTTGCGCAGGCATACATTTTCGTCGCGCCGTAGAAAGAGAGGGGGATACTTCCTCTCCTACGCCGCGCCGGCTGTCTACTCTCCGTCCGTCTTACGAATTTTCGATTAGGTCACGTGTCTTGACGCGAGTTTAACATTTTTTACCCATTACAAAAAAGTGCACAACGCCGGTAAAGAAGTTTTCACTTCAAAAACACATTGTGGTAGGTGTACGAGAAAATGGAATGAAATAACATATTTAATACTAATGAATATATAATACTCATAGAATACCTATATGTATATGCTAAAATAATAAACTAATAAATACGGTGCTTTATAATAATCTTTCTGATTAAGAGAGCTTATTATAATTATGACGAAGAGCAAGCTAAGAATCACAGCCCCTTAAGTAGTGGTTTTTAATTTTATACTTAAAAGAAAATTTTGACTCAGCCTTCTTGATGTCAAGGAGTAGCAAATTCCAGAGTTTAATAGTAGAAATAGCGTAAGAATCAGATAGAAATCCGGTGCGGTGAGAAGGAATGTGAAGAAGTAAGTTTTTGGATGCGCGAAGGTTAAGACAATGAGAACTGCCCAATAATTTAAAATTCTTCGTAGCGAGTTGATGGCAAACATATGTTAAATAAATTTGCCACATAAACGGCTATACTCCGTTCACTGATGCAAAAATATTAAAATTATCAAGTGGACAAGTAACAGGGCATGCGGAGATAGATTTTTTTATTTGTTTATTTATTATTTATTATATACTTTATTGTACACCTTACAATACATTTAAGGATACAAATAATAAAACTAGTGTACAATGGGCGGTCTTATCGCACAGGGCAATCTCTTACAGACAACCTTTGGATGGACAGAAATTAAAAGATATTAATAATTGGATAGAAGGTGGGCAATTGTCTGAGGAGTCACACCGTTTCTAAGTTTTACTATACAACTTGTAACGGAAACCTCATACGTGTCCTCCAAAAGGACTGAAGACACCATCTGGTATAGAGTCTCTATGCACAGTTTCAGCTCAATGAAATGAAATTAAAAAATGAAATATTTATTTTTGTAAATTGGTTTATTTTTTTTTGTGTTTTAAGTTAAGCTAGATGAATCCGGTGTTTCCTAACTGACTACTCTGAAAAGAAACACCGAAACAAACTCAGAGGTCAACGTCTCTTTTAAAGTCCATACAATTCGTATTTGTCAAACCAAACCACCATTGAGAAGCGTGAAGGTTAATTACTGTTGTGTCTTTTGAGGAAAGGAGCATGCAGATTTAAGCGGACCTGTCTGGACAGTGCAAGCGTTTGTCAGTTATCGTGCAGCTCAACTTCGATCTTAAAGAGCTCAACGATCTAACGAACAATACCAAAGTAAGGACATTTGGGTAGTCCACACAAATACTCAAACTGCCAGACATCAACTATAAATTACAATGAAAATAGCATAAAAAGAAATAATAACCTACATATTCCTCACATTCACAATAATAAAAAAATCCAAAAAGAAAACGAAAAATGAAATAATGAAATAAAAAGTATTGTATACAATACTTTAGAAAGTCAATCATTAACTTAACTCAGCAAAATATATTAAAAAGCCCGCATAAGTAGTTATATCATTGGAGCAGTTCATTCCCAAGCCTTTTTGTCCTCAATATAATCTTTGACTGTGTAAAAAGCTTTCTGACATAGCTTACGTTTTATAAATCATTTGAATTTATTAATGCTTAGTTCTTGAATGTGGCTAGGAATTTTATTATAAAACGTATACATTGCCATCTAAACGAACCACCTATTGTTTTTAGCCTTGTTTTAGGAATGACATACTTATCTTTGTTCCTTGTTTTTACATTATGAATATCACTGTATTTTTTAAACAGATTAATATTTTTGTGTATGCAAAATAAGTCTCTCTAAAACTCAAAGAAATGATACCAAATTATCTGTTTTATATGATTTTTGATTACTAATCATAACAAACGTATCACAGCACAACGAGGGTCAATTTTCCACGTCACTAACACGATAATTCTCTTCGTTCTTCTTAATTTGAAAGATTCGACCCTGGTATCAACTTCTTCAAATTTCTAATAAGTTCCACATTATGTAGACATATGATTACTAAACCCTTGCCATATCGTTTGTTATCATCCAAGGAAGCCGTGCACATGCATCCTTTAAATTACACGATGTATATGTACTTAACTTTTCATAAACACGCAAAACGGTCATCGCTCAGCATTACTAAACTTAGGTAAGTTACATAATTTTTAACTCAATATGGGGGATATGAAGATGGAGGACTTGTTTTTTTATGCAATGCGATGATATGAGTCGTCATCAGCTTAGCCTTTTCCAAAATATTTTGGGGTCAGCTTCCAGTCTAAGTGACTTCCTATCTGACCCCCAGAACGGCCAGTAATTGGGTAACTTCTCTTGGCCAGACCAGTATTAGATATTCTGGCTACTGAGTGCCCGTAATGACTGCCAAAGCTGTACAAGTAACAGCCAACTTTCAAACTCCGTGCTACTACTGAGAAATGCCTTATAACTCGATACCCCATGCTCAGCAGTCGCACTTGTGACGTCATGATATAGATATCAAATGAAAAAGTTGGCTGAGAAGAAAACGAAAGTGATAAAGCTTTGTTTAATTTTCTTTTTATATTTTATAGTCATGCAAGGTGTAACAGATTGCGCAATACCTCAGTCAACCCAATTAGAATATTAAATTATAATTCTAAAACCATATCCGTAACTAAATAAATTGAAACCAAATCTAGACAGTTTTTATAAAATAGTTGTCTTTACTAAACGCAAAACGTATGTGCGTTATACAATATCCTTATGCAGACGCATTACACTCATGCAATATTACCCGTCACGCACACGAGCGCATTTCCTTGAATGGATTGTATTAATTTGTCATGGTACAATTAAATTAATGTGTTTCCATTTTAAGTTAAAACAAAGATTTAACCGTCAAAATTTAACACCAATTTTTTATGACGGAAATCGATTCAGAAGCCGATTCTGAACCAACTACTTTCAGGAATTGCGTTTATTCTGTTACACGTTGTATACAGGGTGGCGCTTAGTTTATCACATTAAATTGTACAACAGGTGTTACAAGTTGTTGAGTTGAGTTCTCTCGAGTACCACTGCAAGTCAGACGTATTCGCGCCGTCTATGTAGTTAAAAATCTAAAAATAGTGTAAAAACTAAGTGTAACACCTTGAAATATAGACAATATTGTGCGCGAACTAACTTAGTAAATTCTTTGCGGAATAAATATACTTTAAACCTCTTTATGACTTAAAATTACCTATAAAACAAAAATTAGAATCATAGTGATAATTTGTAAATTGTGGGTAGAAGTGTTTTTCGACTCGTACCGTGAATTGTCACTTCGCATACGTCACTCACCTGCAACTCAAGCCTATATGGAAGTAAAATTTCGCTAATCGTATCATCGACTATTTAGTCAGTTGCTGAACAGACCAGGCTGCAGCGTAAGAGTATCGAATTCGAATCCTACTGCGTGCGCCCAGTTACTTTTGTTGATTTTCTCATTTTTGTTCATCACGTTTTTATTTTGAAATAATACAAAACCCAATTTGACGTTTTAAACGGAGAATAAGAATACTTATCTAAGCTGAAGATAATCTTTTTAAACGTCAAATAAAGAAACAATGAGCACCCAGGGCACCCCTCCAAAAGTTGCAAACCCTCCGCTTCGGACTGGACAATCAGTGTCTGAACCCGACCTATCAGGGTCCACGAGTGTGGAGAATCCAAATATTACCCTAAGATTCAAGCGCCCACGCACCGAGGACTCTGCAAACACGATGGATTCCCTGGAAACAGAAACAAACCAATTCTCTCGCACCTTTAATGAATTTAAAAATGAAATTATGCAGATGCTTGCATCATGGAAATCCGACAACGACGACCGTCTCTCGGCATGGAAAGCAGAGCACGATGCTGTACTAAAAGGATTGGTTCGGGACATGAATGTGCTGAAAATTCAATGTGCAGATCTCAAAACATCTCACACGGAATTGGAGCAAAGTGTAAAATTTACAGATAAATGCTACGAGGAGATAAAAGTGAAATTGACTAATTTAGAGAAACAAAAAACAAGAAAATGTAGATCGGATCGAGCAGCTGGAGAAGCTTATTCAAGACTTTAATCTTCAGTCACGACCCTCAACAGTAGAGTTCAGAAACATTCCGCTGAGTGTTAAAGAAAACTCGGAGGATCTCCTCGCTATTGTTACAGCGGTAGGTAAAGTTATTAACGCTGATGTCCAAAAAGATAGTTTGCGCGACCTGTACCGTCTGCCAGGAATATCAGGAATACCCAGACCTATCGTAGTTGAGTTTAATTCCGTTTTGAAGAGAAATAGGTTCCTCACACGCGCTCGAAGCTACAACAAAGAGTGCCAGGTAATCGACATGCTGAACACTCACACCATTGGTTTGGTGGGAGATAAGAAGCCTATCTTCGTTGATGAACATCTTATGGCATAGAAGAAAAAACTCTTCTTCGATGCTCGGGCGCTAGCAAAGGCTAACAAGTTCTCCTGCTGGAATTCGTATGGAAAAATTTACATCCGAAAAGATCCAAACAATCCGAATGAGAAACCTATACAAATACGGTCGGAAAAATGTCTTCTGTCTCTGGTTAGAAAGCAATGACTATACTACTCGTCACTAATTTTATTATTCTTAGTTTTTATTCTATACAGTTACCATTTTTATTTTATATTTGAGATTATTTATTCAACCATTTGTTTATATTTTTATTACATTATATATTATGAAAATTGTGCCACAACTTCCGGTTATCGAACAGTATTATTTAAACTAAATGTTTTAAATATTAGTAATACGATGATTTACTGCAACCATGCCTTACACTCATTGAATTACAATCTGGCTATAGAATTGCTTAATTGCACTATTAGTAAACATATTCAGTTAGGCCTTGATGTAACATGGAGACTTTTGTTATTTTTATTGAGCTATCGGTTTTACTTCCCCCCTGATTTTCAATGGTTGATATAAAGACAATATCTAAAGAACTTGACGATATTTCCTTAGCATCATCGTATGAGTGCCCACCTGAAAAATGTTCGGAGTATATAACGTGTCCCAGTGAACAGCTAAAGATAATTCATAAAAACATTAGAAGTATTAAAAAGAATTTTGAGCAATTTATAACAATGCTGTCCATCACTAAAGTTCATTTTGATGTTATCGTGCTAACCGAGTGCTGGCTTAAGCTATCAGGACCTACTCCTATAATGCAGGGCTATACTTGTCATGCTACTCTCAATAATAAGTTGCAAAACGATGGTGTTGTAGTATACACTAGGAACTCCCTACGATGTAAAGTACACGAGCCGACGTTTCTTGAAGCCAACTGCCTTGTTTGTACCGAGGGAAATTCCGTTATAATCTGTTTGTACCGTTCTCCTTAATTTTCTAACTTAACTCTGTTTTATGACAGTCTGAATAATCTTCTCTTACTCTGTCCTTCTCATACTTCTGACTTTGTTCATTCTTCTTTTCATATCCAGTCGATTCTCCTCTGGAATGTGCTTCCTCTCGAGATCAGGACGGCTGACAATCGCTACGCATTTAAAAAGAAATTGCGGATCCACTTTCTTCACCAATAAGCAGAATTTCCATATTTAATTTTCATTTGCTTCTTAAGTATATATGTATGTATATGTATTTATATAAGTATTTATTCATATATATTATTTATGTTGATTTCTATTTTATGATATTTCGATTTTATGATATTAGGTTTTTTTGTTTTATCACTATTATCTATCATAATTATTTTTCCAATATAATTTTCACGTACATATTGCACCTTCCACTCTATCTCTTCACCACTCATGGTTGACTGGTAGAGAATGCCTACGGCATTAAGTCCGCCTTTGTACCTATGTGCATAAAGTGTAAATAAATAAATAAATGAACATTAAACCCGGTAACCACGACCGGAAATCTGATGAATATCTGACAGTAGCTGCCTCTCTTGGGCTGCTTCCAGCGCATTATCGCCCTACCAGATCAGAAAATTGCTTAGATCATGTTTTACCGAAAACAAAAACTCCTGCAAATGTAATAGTGGTTCAAAGTAGCATTACCGACCACCTGCCAGTCATTCTAGCTCTGAAGATCAAGGGTATGATCACAAAATCTCGTTGTTCTACATTCCTGCGTTACAACTACAAAGCTATTAAAAATGATATCGAAAGTATCGATTTCGGCCCAGTTTTGAATGAGATAAATCCAAACCTTGCGGCGGAATTGTTTATAAAAATACTCCAAGAGACTATCGCTTCACACACCTTGAGTTTACGTGTCCAAAATAAGGTTCGTATTATTAAGCCTTGGATGACTCAAGGTTTGATACGGTGTATACGTAACCATGATAGGATGCACTATAGGTTAAAAAGAAATCCTGACAACCATATTCTCTTAATTACCTATAAAAGGTATCGTAATTTTCTTAATTCCTTGTTAAAAAAACTAAAGAGGGCATATGATAAAAGTGAATTACTGAAGGCATAAAATAACCCCAAAGCCACCTGGAAGGTAATCAGAGCTATAACAAATTCTACTTCTCAGGTGCAAACCGCTAAAGAGTTACTTGAAATAGCTGTCGACCCGGAAAGTTCTGTTAACAATGTGAATTGCTTCTTTTCTGACATTGGTAGTAATTTGGCTTCCCAAGTTTGTCGTCTTCCAAGAGCTAGTCATGATGCAAGACCCCAGCATCAAACACCGCCTTGTCAGTCTCTCGTTATTCTTCCGGTTGATGATAAACAAGCTGAAAAGTTGATCGGTTCCTTGCGTGCTGATTGTGCCACTGGCTATGACAACATTCCAGCAAAAGTGCTGATACAGTCTAGAACCGATTTGAAGGTACCCATTACACATATTTTAAATCGCTCAATTGATTCAGGAGTTTTTCCCAACTGTCTTATAAAAGCGGTAATTCATCCTATTTTTAAGGGTGGGGACAGAAGCAATGTAACAAACTACCGTCCAATATCCGTACTAAGTTCTCTTTCCAAGATTTTTGAAAGGGTTCTTCATAACTGCCTTGTTGATTATCTCTCTAAGCACAATATCCTGGCAAACAATCAATATGGTTTTAGACGTGGTGTCTCAACGGAGGATGCTGTCATTGACCTTACCAAAGCGATGGTTGAGAACTTAGATAAAGGTATGAAATGCTACGGTATCTTTCTTGACTTATCTAAGGCCTTTGATACGGTTTTTGTTCCTACTCTGATTAAAAAGATGGAAAACGTTGGGATACGTGGCCTTGCACTAGACATCTTTAAGGATTATCTCGTAAATCGCACTCAACGAGTTAAAATAGATTGTTCCATTAGTCACGATCGGTTTATTCGCTTTGGTGTGCCTCAGGGTAGCATTCTTGGTCCTCCACTCTTCCTGCTCTATATCAATGACTTGTGTCGAGCACATATTCCAAATTGTGAGATCTTCACTTACGCCGATGATACGGCGCTATTGGTCTATGACACCGACTGGGACAGAGCAAGAAAAGCCGCAGAGCAATCAATGCGCTTTGTAATGGAATGGCTGTCGGAAAAATACTGACCTTAAATGTTGCAAAAAACAAAAGTTCTTAGGTTTTCCTTACCCAATACGATACTTACACCACAGGAAAATGAACATATTAAGGCCCACATTTGCTCAAATGACCCTCCCAATTGTACCTGTCCTACTCTATCCTCGGTTTCAACCATCAAATATTTAGGGGTAATCATTGATTGCAAACTAAATTGGCAATCGCACATTGAAGCCCTCTGCACACGGATCAGGAAATTAAAATATATATTTAAAGAACTCAGGCACTCAGCCCCGCCCGATCACTATGTTTGGCAAGCCAATCCCTTGGGAGAAGCGAGCCAAATACTTAGGTGTGATCCTCGACCAGTTCCTTAACTTCAGTGAGCACATAAAGTCGGTTCGCTCGCGAGCCGCTTTCGCTCTCGGTAGGCTCCACGCCTTGCTGAATAAACACAGTAAGCTCTCCCTTAGATGTAAAATCCGAATCTACACGACATGCATACGTCCTATCATGACGTACGCCTGTCCGGTGTTTGCTCATGCCAGTCCCAATCAGATCCATAGGATGCAAGTCATTCTGAACCGTTTTCTCCGAAAGGCCACGGGCGCGCCCTGGTTCTTGAGGAATGAGGATCTCCACGTAGACCTCAAACTCCCGACCATAAAGCAAGTGTTGAAACGCATGTCAGTGCGTTACTTCACCTCTGCTGATACCCACACTAACCCCCTGATCGTATCGGCCGCCCGATACAGACCCTCCAAGATTTCTCGGGTTCGTCGCCCGCGTAACGTCCTAGACGAGCCCGACGACCCCACCACCATCCGACAAGAGAGCAGTAGGGAAACCAGCACTCTTAGAAAATACACATACAAAACGCGTTCCGTATTCCGGCCTCGCCGACGAGGCCCATCGCGACGTCTGCGTACTTCTAATGGAAATCCTCCCCGACCTTTGCCAAACGAGCCAGCCCGCGATGCTGAGCCAGTAGCAATAAATACTCCCCTAAATACGACCCAGCCTGTCCCTTTGCTGCCCTCCCAAAATGACCCCGCTATGCCGAGGCCCGTACTCCACAGGGAGTGCCCTTAGCGTGCGGTCATTAGCTTGTAAGTATATTTTAGTTTGAAAGCCCTGGCTGGGGGCCTTTAATTTATTAGAGGTCACCACAGGACAGACCGGTTAAGTAGACGCACAGCCTTACTGAGCTGATCTACGAGCGGCCCAACCTAAAAAAAAAAGGCACTCAGCGGATCCTGCTACGGCTATGCTGGTTTACCAAAGCTTATGTCAGTCGATTATATTATATTGTGTGCCAGTTTGGGGTGGTAGCTACAAAACCTCCATGATCAAAGTTGAAAGAGCACAAAGAGCAATCTTGAAGGTCATGTTCTTTAAACGCAAGGATTTCTCGACGAAAGAACTCTACTCAGAATCCGAGGTATTGACCGTGAGACAACTTTTTGTGATTCTTACTGTGCTACGAAAACACTCCTTGTTGCCCCTGGACACCGATAAGCTAGCACGCCGCAAGGGCTTTCCCATTTGTGATACAGTAAAATGCCGTACCAGGTTCGCCAGTCACCAGTATATGGCTACAAGCTCTCGAGTTTACAATAAAATTAACAAGCTCATCTCCATTTATTCCCTTAATAAAAGCGAAGTTAAATCCAAACTTACCAAATGGTTGCAAAAGTTGTCGTACGACGAAACTGAGGCACTTATCTCTATCGTCACTTAAACTATAAAGTGTGATGATCTTATGTAGTTACAGGATATTTAAATTGAATGATTACTAAATAAATAATTATGTAATGACACAATATTATGTTTAGTTTAATGTAATTTTAATTTTGAAGTTTAATGCATATACATATATAATTTAAACAATGTTATATTTCATTTCATATAATATGTTGTTATAATAATTAATTTGAATGAAATAGGTTGTAATAATAAGAATTTTTATCGTAGATTAGAATTTTTAATAGTAATGATATACATAGTTATAATTAAATAATTGTTTAATATTAATGAGCTAAATTTTTAGTATCTAAATTGTGTAATAATAGATACCTAGTAAAATTATGCTATGATTTTTAATGCATGTAGTTATGATACTTAAAGTACTTGCATATTTCAATAACGTATTGTGAGCATTTCTGGAGGAACTTTGGCTCCTAAAACACAGACTCGTAGTCTAGTTTAGGAGACAGTAGTTCGCCTTTGAAACTGACATTAATGTACAATAGTTACATAGTTTAATTAAATTTAGTACTTATATTATGCATGTAATGTACAATAAACAACAACTTGTTATCAGTCCGTTGAAATAATAAAATAAATAATTTTACTAAAATTAAAATTATTGGTAAAAAATAAATAATCCTTTATTTATAATATTAGTTTACTGACCTGTAAAAGCGGCAACGCCGCAACGCCGGTGCCGACGAAGCACGCGGCGTATGATTGGTCAACTGATTACGTTTATGCAATACATGATATTGTGAAATATAAAAATGGGAAAAAAAGGTCCCACGGCTATAATATTATTTATTATTATACTATTTTAATTGTACATGATAAAATACCTAATATAGAGGACGTGGTTTCAATTAATGTAATAACCTAATCGCCACGCTCTATATACCACGCAATATTTTTCCTTTGTAACCCTTAAATAAATTTCTGTGTTAGGTCTAACGTTTCCATTTCAAATACCTTATATGCAAAAATGAATCACTTAATTTTGTCTAACACTAATTACTGAAACTAAAACAAACATTACAAATTAAACCTTAGTAATCGTACATCATTTTGCACAAGACAAGGGGACTATTAATTTTGGTTACTGACACTCCTCTTTCAGTTCTCGTGGTCATTAATTCTGCTAAGTTTTCTAGTCTGGATAATTTTAGAATTAATCTATTTTGTGCTTAGAAAAGCAAAGAGTGATCTGAGATTGTATTATTGAGAAATAATGTTTCATAGTTGTGTGTTTAACTTTTGGTGTACAATAAAGTATATTCGTCGAGTTTGCACTTGTGAGAAAGGCCACGTAATGGACTTTGAACACGATCAGGTTTCAAGGTTATAACAAACCTAAAGAAAATCTGTTATCGGTTTTCTTAACCTTTTTGAATTACCGCGTAATCCATAGATTTATTATTAGGTCGATCTGTAACGAACTAAATATGCAATAAAATCTAAGAATCTGAATTAAACGTACTTCTAATTGTTGTATCATCATGAAACTTGGCAAATATATGTAGATTAGACGACAATAGAATATACCAGATACCAGCTGGTCTGACGATGGAATTGGAAGGTGGCTGATGGAGCCTTGGACTGCCTACTAGTAAACATTTCTAATTTCTGCTCATTACCATTAGTCCTAAAAGCGTGTTTTGGTTTTTTAAACTATTAATTTATTTATGTTTTGCGTCATTTATGTCAGTCACACTTTGTATAGAGTTACGCCTTCATGAAAAGTTTTATGGAGGCAAACAACCTCTTTCATGAAGGGACGTATTCCAGGTAACGAAAAACAAACATAATCATTACCTTCTTGACCTTTTCGTAATTAGTTTGGAATCGGCATAACACATTCATAAATGAAATGGAAATAACCTAATGGCTAAAGTGTCAGCTTTGTGATCGGGAGGCCGCAGCTTCAAATCCACCTATTAAACTATTGCCATGAACCCACTCCAGACACAAGCATATTTAGCTTAGTTGGAGGGGTTAACAAGATTGCTAGTTCTCTTTTAAAAAGAAAAAAAAAAAATGAACTACAATTCCGATTTTCTTTATCTCTATGATAATCTATCTACGAATAAATTTAGTATTTCAACTATCCACGTAAAACCAATTACTACAAATAAGTCTTCAAAATTCGACAGCAGTAGGAACGCCTACACTACTTCAATGGTAGATCAAATGAAACTATCTTTAGCGTGTAATTAGAATAAATTCTAACTTCCCAAGAAGAGCTATAAATAAAGCCACCTGTCACATTGAGCAAGAACTTCCGATGAGCGGCGTCGGATGAGGATCAAAATAGCCCATGGCGTTCATCCTTTCCCTAGATTCGTCTGCGTATTTTCTTAGTCGTCATAAACAGTTGAACATGACAACTGACTCCTATTTAGTCTTCTAAATTTTTCTCAGTTTTATAAGTTGGTGTAGAGTGTCATTTTTTATTGTACGCGTTTGACTAACATCTCAACTGAAAGTAACCGACGATTTGGTCGTAGATAAAGAAGCACCTATTCACTCTTGACTAAAACTTTGTTTTTTTTTTTAAATACTTACTTACCTTCTTTTTGCCAGAAAGCAATAATGTCCATTAGAAGGACAAGTTTGTAGTAACAACAATTATGAAATAAGCAAAAGACTGACGGACTAAACCAGTTACTACAGCACGAATTATATCGCGGTAACATTTCACTCCTTTTATTTTCCACTTAACCAACGAACCGCATGACCACAGTTGGTTAGGCTTCCATTCGTTTTAATGAAAGTACGGTAAAAACTTATAGCTGCCTTCATTTGTTTCAGCGTCCCAAAATTCACTTTACATCACAACGAAGCTAGCAGAGGTTCCTGTTGAGAAGATTAACGGTTCCCTGGGCATTACTATCAGGGGTGGTCTACCTGAGAACTCGGCTCCCAGTGCTGATCTGGTACTGAACAGCCGGTCCTTAGATGCTCAGCCTCTGGTGGTAACACATGTCAGGCCGGGTGGTGCAGCGTATAATACTTCCAGGATAAAACCAGGAGATAGGCTACTGAAGGTTGATCATGTAAGTTTTGCTACATGTTACTTTTTCTAAATTAGCTTTAGGCAGCTTACCCACTGCCGACGATGAACGAGTAGCTAGTAGAAGAACGAGTTGGTGAGCAGCGAGCAGCGAGTGTGTTGTTCCGATAGTTTAGTCGCTGAGCTATCATCTAGTTAGTCTCTCGGCGTGAGTTCTGACCGCTAAGCGATCGCTGAGCGAGTATTATCTTTGATACCTCTTGTCACTCGGCGACGAACTAATAGAGCGAGTACTCGCCAGCAGTGTGAACAGTCAGAGATCGACTATTAGTATATGCATCTCTTTTGTTTACGCGGAATGTATATCTGTTGAACGTTTCTTGAGCGAGAAAATAGCAGCCACTTAGTCGCTTCCTCACTGGCGGTGGGAAAATTCCTTTAATGAGGTTTTAATTTTGGTACAGCACTTGAGCATTTCAGATGAAACAAATAATATCTTATTTGTTACTGAACTTGAACCATCTAGCGTATAAAAATACAGGACGTGCTAAGAGAAACATCAAATATGTATAAAAATACCCTCGAAAAATTACATGTTCCTTTTTTCTACATTAGCTTTTAAGAGGCTTTATTATTTATTTTTGGAACAGTACCTAGGCATTTCAGATGAAACAAATTATATCTTATTTTATACTGAACTTATCTAGACGATAAAGATACAGAATTTGATAAAGAAAACAACAAATATTTATAAAAATACTCTAGAAAAAGCCATCTTATCGATTTTCAACCGACGACAAAAAGAGGAGGTTATCAATTCGACGCGTATATATTTTTTTTTTAATGTTTGATCATCGATTACTCAAAGACGGCTGAACCGATTTAGAAAATTCTTTTTTTGATTGAAAGGGTATACTTCGATATTGGTCCCATTTTCATAAACGTCAGGATCTGATGATGGGATCCTGGAGAAATCGAGGGAACTCTTCAAATATTATAGGCACACCTATGTCGTTTTTGGTATTTATTATAGTAACATGTGCAGTTGCTCTCAAAAAGTACCATTTGAGGAAGTGGAACTGATGATGAAGACCACAGATGGCCGCCGAAACTACTCAATAATAAGTATTGAGTGGATTGCGATTCGATTACTTGAATATGGATGTTACGCACTTTATGCTCGTCACAATGCATATGGTGATGTAGAGCTGATGGTGAAGTACCAGGAGAACTCCTCAACAATTAACGGCCCAGCATTGGGAAAAGCAATATTTTGTAAAAGGTTATAAGTAGTTGATAATTAGGCTCTTGTAACTAGGTAAATTAAAAATAGACCAACTAAAAAGAGTGAAATAAAAACTTTTTACCAAAAAATTAAACCGACTCCCAAAAAACACTGCAAAGTGAAAAATAAATTTAATTTCGGAAGTCGGTGCCAAAAACGAAAATACAAAACTAAAGACACCGACTACCGAAATTAAATTTATTTTTCACTTTGCAGTGTTTTTTGGGAGTCGGTTTAATTTTTTGGTAAAAAGTTTTTTTACATGTCTTTGTACTATGTTGAATGGTTAATACCTATTTTACTGTGATAAGGAAATATCATGAAACCTAATTAAATTTTGAAAAGAGTAATCATAGAGTTTTTTTGCCGATTCTTATCCAATTAACGACTATTAACTACTGGCTTTATAAGTGCCCATTTAGTTAGATAAATTCGTTATATTTTTGATAATATTCTAACCTGAAAAATACCTAACATTAAACTAAAATGTACTTTCTTATCTTCTCAGGTCTCCCTAACCAACAAAACTCTCTCCGAAGTCCACAACATCCTCCAGAACTGTCCACAAGTGACCAGTCTAACAATAGAATACGACGTTTCAATCATGGAGTCAGTGAAACTTGCCACGGGTCCGCTCCTCATAGAGATAGAGAGGCCTTGCAATGAAGACCTGGGGTTGTTCCTGACCAATCAGAGGTGTTCACCCGATGATGTATACAGCTCTGGTTCCGATACGTATCAGAGAGTTGGGACGTGTAATGCTATTTATATCGATAGTATATTGCCGGCTAGTATCAGTGACAGGTGAGTCAAAATTTTGTTTTATATTTTGCATGAATCTAAGTTGGTTTTGACAGATAAATGTACCTACAAAATAGTAGCATAACAAAATAGTGTGTAGTACTTAACTTGTATTAAATACCTTATTACGATTACCTAAAAATATACTATGGCATTTATAAATAACAAAGACATATACAGCTGAAAAATTAATACAAATAAAGCTGTTGGTTACTTTCATTTATTTTGATGATATAAGTGGAGAGGTGACATTGTAAAAAACCAAGACATTTATATCCATTGCGTCTGTGAAAAAATTACGGGGAGTAATTAATACAACATAAATTGTGCGTTTTATTAAATACTTTTCTGTCCATCAAAAAACTTCAACTCTATCTGTTTAAACTTCCATAAAATGGTCCTAATTTGCTCCTTTATGCTCCAATACTGCTTAATTTTTTATCACTTTTTACAAATCTTTGCAACATTTCATTTCATTGTCAACACACCCAACATTTTACTAAGAAGTGGCAGCACTGAACTGCCAAAATTATTCCTCCGCCATTACTTTCTCATGTCTTATTAAAAATATTAAAATTAAACTGGCACCCACTTTACTTTGAGCATTTTATGCATAAATTTGCTACAAAAGCTTGCACTTGTAAATTAGACCCAAGAACAAATTTACTCATGCTATGGATAACGTTATTCCTTATTTAAACTGAAATTCTGCCTTACACTAGAAGTCACATTAATCAACAAAACCTGAAGTGTAAGCCTCGAGCCACTGCATAATTAGTGACGGGAACATAACTGATGAGATATCGATATTTAAATTGGTTACAAGATATCGACTTAGCCTAGTTTCAGCTCACTGCACTTTGATACGTGGCAGAAAAACGCATACCAGGAATAATAATATCTTTCACGAAATCTTGATTTATTATTTGTTGGAGTATAAGATTTACACATATCGCATGTCGATATGTTCGTGTTATGCTCAAATTATGAGATATTGCTTCTTATCTCTGAGATGGGTAGACGTGTCTATACACGCTGTACAACCTGTACTTTACTAGGTATGCTTTAACTGTGTATTAGTAACATAAAATTAGCTTTTTGAATACCAGGAATTTCGTATGTAATTAGTGTGTAACTGTGTATATTGTCAACCTTGTTCAGTCTGTATGTGTTTTGAAATAATCTCTGCAACCTACAGCTCTCGTAAACTACACCTTAAATACATCAGTCCGTTCATTTTGGCTTACGATCCTGATTTCGCTTTCAGTATAAAAATAAATTACTTACTGAGTCAGTCTATCTCACAAAGGATGACATGAAAAACAAACAAAATGGCCGACCTCTTAGGGAAACACTGCAGTGAATTTAAAAATAATATCATGAATCTTGATTCGTCATTCTATGGAAACCCTTCGCGCCTTAGGGATGTTTGACCCTTATCAACCTTCGATGTCTTAGGGCGGGTCGATACCCAATTGTGTTTTTAAAAGGAATAGATTCAATATGCCCTTGTCATGTTCAAAACCTTTCGAGGTGAGTAGTTTTCATAAAAGTGTTTTGATGCCTCTTTAAACCTACGTGAAAAATTAGTAAGGCATTACTTTCAATATTTTGTCATGTTCATATAACTACAAGCTGACCTGGCTAATATTTTCTTGCCATTTATAACTTATTTAACGTAAAGGCGCCTATTAACGACCCCTCAAAATCGGCACCCATTACCGTCCATTTCATAAAACTATCATTTTAAAGAGTTGCATTAAAGTTAGACAAGTCGTTGCTTTAGAGAAAATATAGATGTATTTGTAATGCAAATATTCATCACTTGCTTTTGCGCGTAAACCAACGATTTAAAGAATAATTGCACAGTTTTTCGTCGGACTCCGGATATACCGCATATTTAGTAGTGTCCCGCTCCCGATTACGTAAGTACACCTATTTCTTTTTTAGCATAATATATAATTGTAAAGCAATCTAATGAACCTTTTAATTATTTTGATATCTTCTTAATACTTTCATAAACACAAATAATAACTAATTTTAATGAGATACAGCTTTATTTTGCTTCAAATTCAATATTAAAATGTGGCGGTGATAGGAACAATAATCTCAATTCTATTCCTATTACCGACCTAAGTCGTTGTTAGGTTTTTGACGAATATTTTAATTTCACTTTTTATGTTATAATGCATCAATTAATAAGTAGTCGGCTATACTAATTTGATTAGTTAGTGTGTCAAGTTGTATTTGACCTATTAGCGCCATACATAATAAGAGTATGGATACTGTGAAAATTAACTTTATTCTTATGTAAATGTTTTGATGAATGTAGGATGTACAATTCTCTAATATTGTATTTTTATAGTTAAAATACCATTAAAATAAAATTAGCATAGCTACTGGCACCTGTATAATCATACAAATATTCTAAAAAACAATACATTTACTCAATACATATTCATTTCATTGGGTCGGTAATAGGTTATACAGAATTTCTTCAATAGAACCTATTACCGATGTACCTGTACTTTTTAACCGATTTCAAAAAGAATGAGGTTCTCAATTCGTCTGTATGTTTTTTTTAGTTTTTGTGGATAGTGTGTTAGTAATTATTTTTATTTTTTTTTGCCTAGTAGGTAAATATAATGTAATTAACATTAATAACAATTTAAAATATTTAGAAAAAATATAAAACTGTAATTCATTTTTCATTAAAAACTATTATTAAAAATCACCTATTGACTTCCACTTACTATAATTCTTAACCCACTGCTAAGCAAAAGTTTAGTAGTTTAGTATATTCGACTAGGTAAATTTTGATTCAGAAACATGGAACGGTTAAAACGTACGTAATATACAGCTCATCAACTTGACTCTGCATTGATGGCTATCGATAATGGAGCAAGTATCTATGAAACCTCAAAGATATTTGGGATTCCTAGAACAACTCTTCGTGACAAGAGATATCACAAGTACTCTAATGAAAATTGTGGGGTTCAACCTGTCTTCACCAAGCACGAAGAATGCCATTTAATAGACTGGATTCACTGTTATATTTCAATATGTAATTCATATTATGAAGCATATCTCTTAAGACTGATTAAAGGCTGGTTATAATTATAACATTCTGTATTCTAAAGAATTAAACCCACACGAGCATTTTTATTTGACTGAATTTGTTCTGTTCATTTAGCGGTCGGTAATAGGTGCCACAAAAACGGTAATAGGAACACACCCATGGTTTGAGTCGGTAATAGGAACATAGCCCTTTTCATCAATTTATATTTTTTTTAAATATTTATTTCATTTTTTCGAATTGTTTCTATATCTGACTGACAAGATCGTTAGTTTAAGTACTTGAATAAAAATAAAAAATGACACCAGTTATTAAGCATGTGCTTAATTTTTGCACATAAATGTGAACTTGGCTTAAGCCTGCGCCGAGTAAAATAACTCAAAACGGTCTTCACAACTAAAGGAATATAACCTATAATAGTACTTTAATTACCATACAAAAATATGTAATGAACACTAGAATAAATGTGTTAGCAAACATAGTTGGCAAAATTTAAAAATATTTTATAGTTTATTAAACAAAAATACATAAAGTTGGACAAAAATCCTTACAAAACATGCTCGTGCGTCGCTGAATTTTGATAGTAAACTGTTGAATTTTTTCATAAACTTCAATTCATATTATTCTCTAATTATCATACTATCATTTACAGCTTTAACATTTCAAAAATGTCGCTTGGTTGTTTTAATTTTAATTTTTTCTTCTAATTTGCGCGCTATTTTGAAGCATACGCAACATACACCGGTCGAAAATTCAGTCGTCCACGGGAGCTCAGAGAGGGGTCACGTCTCATCGTGGAGCGTTTCGTCGGTAACGATAATTCGCGATCTATTGTGTACGTATGTATTGCAGCAATCCGATGAATAACATAAGTCATATTTTTTGTTTTTTTGAGTACGATTTATTATGCATACCCAACAATTACTTTTTATTGTTCAATATATATTTCTTTAACATTTTTTTTTCAATATTTGTTTTATTATGGGAAAATTAAAAAAAAATATATTATTAGAAGAAAGTTGGCGCAAATTTTCGAAAAAAAAAGCCATTTCATAAAAAGTACGTATTTCTATTTTGTGCTGTTATTATTGCTTTTTAACCGACATCAAAAAAAAGGAAAAGGTTCTCAGTTTGTCTTAAACTTTTTTTATGTATGTAACCTCAAACTCGAAGACGGCTGGACCGATTTGGAATTTTTTTTTCGTTTGAAAGGGTATAATACTTTCTAGTTGGTTCCAAGGCCCGTTGGTATAGTGGTCAGTGGTCCTGACTGCTATGCGTAAGGTCGTGGGTTCGATTCCCACCTAGGACAAATGTTTGTGTGATGAGCACGGTCATTTGTTCTTTGTCTGGGTGTAATTTATCTATAATATGTATGTATTTAGAAATATATATGTATGTTTATCAGTTGTCTAGTATCCATATCACAAGCTCTGCTTAGTTTGGGACTAGATGGCGTTGTGTGAAAAAAAAAGTTGTGGAAGTTGTGGAATATTGTTATGAAATCAGGATCTGATGATGGGATCCTGGAGAAAGCGAGGGAACTCTTTAAATATTATAGGCACACCTATAGCGTTTTGGGTATTTCTAATAGGACCTTAAGCAGTTGCTCCCGAAAAGCACCATTTGAGGAAGTGAAAGTGATGATGAAGACTTTTTTCAAACATTCGATATGGGTATCGTGTAATGGGTTTTTGGGGGTGGTGATTGCAAATCTGGAATTTATTTTTAAATTCAAGATGGCGTATGCAACTTTTTCTCACAAATTCGATATGGGTACCGTGTAATGGGTTTTTGGGGGTGGTGATTACAAATCTGACATACATTTTAAAATCCAAGATGGCGGATGCAACTTTTTCTCAAACATTCGATATGGGTATCGTGTAATGGGTTTTTGGGGGTGGTGATTGCAAATCTGGCATTCATTTTAAAATCCAAGATGGCGGATGCAACTTTTTCTCAAACATTCGATATAGGTATCGTGTAATGGGTTTTTGGGGGTGGTGATTGCAAATCTGGCATTCATTTTAAAATCCAAGATGGCGGATGTAACTTTTTCTCAAACATTCGATATGGGTATCTTGTAATGGGTTTTTGGGGGTGGTGATTGCAAATCTGGCATTCATTTTAAAATCCAAGATGGCGGATGCAACTTTTTCTCAAACATTTGATATGGGTACCGTGTAATGGGTTTTTGGGGGTGGTGATTGCAAATCTGGCATTTATTTTAAAATCCAAGATGGCGGATGCAATTTTTTCTCAAACATTCGATATAGGTATCGTGTAATGGGTTTTTGGGGGTGGTGATTGCAAATCTGGCATTCATTTTAAAATCCAAGATGGCGGATGCAACTTTTTCTCAAACATTCGATATGGGTATCGTGTAATGGGTTTTTGGGGGTGGTGATTGCAAATCTGGCATTCATTTTAAAATCCAAGATGGCGGATGCAACTTTTTCTCAAACATTTGATATGGGTACCGTGTAATGGGTTTTTGGGGGTGGTGATTGCAACTCTGGCATTCATTTTAAAATCCAAGATGGCGGATGCAACTTTTTCTCACACATTCGATATGGGTATCGTGTAATGGGTTTTTGGGGGTGGTGATTGCAAATCTGGCATTCATTTTAAAATCCAAGATGGCGGATGCAACTTTTTCTCAAAAATTCGATATGGGTATCGTGTAATGGGTTTTTGGGGGTGGTGATTGCAAATCTGGCATTCATTTTAAAATCCAAGATGGCGGATGCAACTTTTTCTCAAACATTTGATATTGGTACCGTGTAATGGGTTTTTGGGGGTGGTGATTGCAAATCTGGCATTCATTTTAAAATCCAAGATGGCGGATGCAACTTTTTCTCACACATTCGATATGGGTATCGTGTAATGGGTTTTTGGGGGTGGTGATTGCAAATCTGGCTTTCATTTTGAAATCCAATTTAAAACACATACGATATCCATATTGAATGTTGGAGAAAAAGTTGCATCCACCAAGGATGCAACTTTTTCATTCTATATGGATATCGTGTGTGTCTACTAAGTTAAATACACTGATAACCTTCAAGGGTTTATTGCTAAGTTTAATTAACAAAGTAACGTAAGGGCTAAAATTATCGCTAAATGATGAAAATGAGTGCACCCGGTTGCTGTTCGAAATACACTAAGCTCGCGGCGAACTTAGTGCGACCGCATTATATCGCTTGCTCAGCAAACGTGGTCGATTGCAAAATATTGCATCAAACATCGTGTAATAGGTTTTTGGGCATACCGATTGCAATCCTGACATTCATTTTAGAATTTACGACGAAAGTTCATTGGCTACTTTGTTAGCTTACAATTTACACTGGGTTATTGACAATTTAACTGATCCTAGGTTAAGTGACTATTCAGTATTATCTAGGGTATCTAATAATACTGAAATTAATTGTTTAAACCCTTAGATGTGACAAAGGAGAGTTATAATAACACAATTTTACTATATCATCAGAATATAAATCGTTTCTCCGGCAAAATATTAGATGAGGAAATGTTAATAGATAAATATGATATAGATATCTTATGTTTTTGTGAAACCTGGCTAAAACCAGATAGAACGTTGTTTAAAATTAATATTTTCCTGTTAATAGTGCATACAACAGGTCCTCAGTATGAGGTGGTACTTTAATATTACGTAGTAATTCTCTTAGATATAAGGAACAAAAATATATCACCGCTTGCTCTGTTGATTGCTTGTGTGAGGTAGCATGTACATACAGAAGTTGAAGGCCAAACTTTCTTAAGTGTTTATAGACCACCAGCATCAAACTTGTCATCATTCTTAATGATAATGGGAGAAATTTTAAGTACCTAAGCTTATAAGAGATAATAAATTAGTTTTCGTTTGTGGTAACCTAAATATTGATTTGTTAGTAAATTCACCTGAACACTGCAAGCTTACTTCATTGTTTGGTTCATTTAACTTAAAATGCACATTCAAGGAAGCAACAAGAATAACAGCAACATCAGCTCAATGCACAGATAATATTTATACTAATTGTGCCATAAAATACTCGTCTCAAATTAGTGGAGTTAGGTCTGACCATACAGGTCAACTATACATACAGGTCAAGTATCCTTTGAGTTGGTTAAAAAGCGGCAATTAAATAAGACTATTAAGTTTAGGCCACTAACTAAAAATAAATTAATGTTTTTAATGATAACATGTTAAGTAATCTTTCAATGGCCAATTTTGACTCCCATGACCCCAATGAAAATTACAGGATATTATTTTCTTCACTATGCCACGAATTTAGTAAGGCATGTCCTGTTAAAAAATTTCAAATGAGTAATAAATCTTAATTTAATGAATGGGCCACTGCTGGAATAAGAATAAGCTGAGACAATTTATACAACTTATACCATGAAAAATTATTGACTTCCGATGAAGCCTTCTATAATTATGTAAGAAACTACTCAAAGATATTTAAAAGAGTATGCGCCCTAAGCTAAATCTAACTCAGAAAGTAATAAAATTAGCATTTCTAACAATAAAATAAAAACTGTGTTGAAGGTGATAAACAAAGAAACTGGAAACACAAACCAACAGGGTTAGAATGATTTGACTTTGAACATCGATGATCAGGTCATCTCAGATAAGTCAAAAGTGGCTAAGAAGTTGGAAAATTACTTTACCAATATTCCAGTAGAGGTTACTAAATCTCTACATTCTTCGCCATTATTAGCAGAATCTTTTTTAAAGGAAAACTTCAATAAGAATATACCAACATTTTCATTTAAGCCCATTTCTATTGATGTAATTAAAAAGCATTCCAAAGTCTTAACATAACAAACACTGATGACTTATGGAGTGCATCTGTTAGGGTTCTTGGTAATATTATTGACTCAATTGCTGCTATCCTAACAGGCACATTTAATTAATGTATAGACAGCGGTAATTTTCCCGATTTAATGAAACATAGTAAAGTAGTACTAATTTTTAAGTCGGGTTGTAAGAGTGATCCCTCTAACTATAGACCGATATATGTGCTTCCAGCATTAAGCAAAATATATGAAAAAATCATGCTGGACTAGATGCTATCATATTTTAACTCAAATGGAATTCTGCATAGTCGGCAGTTTGGTTTCACGAAAGGTAGGTCAACAACAGACGCAGGAGTAGCGCTCATCCGTCACATTCTGGAATCTTGGGAGAAATCTCAGGATGCAATTGGCATATTTTGTGACCTCTCCAAAGCTTTTGATTGCGTTGACCACAAAACACTGATCTGTAAATTACACCATTACGGAGTTCGTGGATCCGTGTTCTGCTGACCTTGTTCTTTCATATTTATCAAACAGGCAACAAAAAGTTATTGTTAATGGAGCGACATCTGCAGGATCCCTAGCCAAGATGAGTGCTCCGCAAGGTTCAATTCTTGGCCCTTTGACATACATGATGACCAACTTATCGGATATTTTTTATTTGTAATTCCATTGTGCTGTATTAATTGGTCTATACGACAGTATAGACCAAAGTTTTAAATATAATTAAGGATATCTTAGAACTGGAAACATATCTTACAACTTCGCAATAGTTAGTTGTGTGAAAAAGTTGTGGAATATTATATTATATTATATAATTCAAAATGTTTTATTTCACATAGGCCTACATGGGCACTTATAAAACGTCAGCAGTTTGGTGCAGGGCACGGTTCGAAATTGGTCGTTTTCTATGGAGAAGATCCGGCAAGAAACTCCACAGTTACTCTTTTAAAATATCATTCTTACAATGTATCTATAATACAGGTTAATTAGGTATGAGAGGACATTAAAGCCTGTATGAATTCTGATGGATAACCTATATTATTGTATAGTTGTAAGATATGTTTCCAGTTTTAAGATATGCTTAATTATATTGAAAACTTTGGTCATTACAAGATATTTTCTGAATTTAAACCCACGACTTACGTCATTTAAATTTAAAAGTCAATTATCTGAAATTAAGTATTTCAAATGGCGGGAGACTTTGTTAAACATAAAAAACACAGTGATACGACGTTAATGTGGAGCTATTTTTTAGTTGCGAAGGATAGGAATAGTGCCAAATGTAACCGATGCTCAGCCATTCTCAAGGCTTTGGATGGATCGACTAAGGGATTAAGCTTTGTTTTCCTAGGAAAGCGGTGCCGTCATATAGCGGCCGTAATATTACGGACGCAAAAAGGCGGCCGTCTTTACGGTGACGACATGTGGAAAGTTCCACGGCCGTTTTAACACACTGTCTGCTTCATCGCTATCTAGTGTATTACATTCTCTTTGGAAATGTTCACGAAACCATCTGACACCGACAAGACGGCCGTCATGCAAATGGCGGCAAGCTTTGTTTTCCTAGGAAAGCGGTGCCGTCATATAGCGGCCGTAATATTACGGACGCAAAAAGGCGGCCGTCTTTACGGTGACGACATGTGGAAAGTTCCACGGCCGTTTTAACACACTGTCTGCTTCATCGCTATCTAGTGTATTACATTCTCTTTGGAAATGTTCACGAAACCATCTGACACCGACAAGATGGCTGTCATGCAAATGGCGGCACCGCTTTTTGACGTTACGGTGTCAGTTACCGCTCTCTAGGAAACCGCACCATTTTGTTTACGTTCTAGTGACGTCATTCACCGCTGTATTACGGCCGCTATTTGACGGCACCGCTATCCTAGGAAACCAAAGCTTTACATACACATTTGTCATCAAAACATAACATCAAGCTTATATCAGCTTCAACAAGTCTAGATTCTGATAATCTGAACACAGTACCGCCGCCAGCCAAGCGAAAGTTAAATGATTATTTTACTAAAAGTGCCGACGATAGCCTCGATGATGTTTTGGCAAGAATGATTGCATTAGATGGATTCCCATTCAGTATATTCATAACTTCAGATGATTCGAGAAAATTTGTCTTTGCAAAATACACGGATTTACCAAAGTCAGCCGTCACCATTCAAAAACGTGTCATGAATTACAGTGAAAAAATCAGAAAGCAAGTAACTGCAGAATTGAAACATTTGAAAAGTGCAGGTGAAAGATTTAGTCTTTCTTTCGACAAGTGGACTTCAACATGCAATAAACCATACATGGCTGTCAACGTTCATTCATATAAAAAAAATTGGAATTTAGGACTTGTTCCTATTTATGGAAGTATGAAAGTATGGCTGAAAATTGTCTTCGTATATTGAAAGAGCGTCTAAGTATATTTGATATTTCCCTGGATACTGGCTTTATGAAAAACATAATTATTTGCAAGACAGCTCTACCTCAGATGATACTATAAATGAACCACCTGTGGCTGTTGATCATATGGACGACATCCATGATGATGAACATTTAGAAGACTTAGACAGTCCAGAATCAGACTTAATCTTAATGTCACAAAATGACCTTGCGCTATAACACATACCAGAGTTAACACAAGATGAAAACATTAATGAGCTGATAACGAAAATCCGCAAAGTTGTAGAGTGTATTTCAAAAGATCACCATTGAAAAATGAAACAGTACTTCAAAAATAAATGAAAATTGAACATGGAAAAGAGCTGTCACTTCTTTTGGACTGTAAAACCAGGTGGAATAGTCTTTTAACAATGCTTTTTTTTTTTTTTTTTTTTTTTTTTTTAGCGTGGTAAAATTATCAAATAAGTCCTCCCACTCCGGGCAGGGTGGGAGGGACTGTCAGACTTTTACTGACTAAAATCCACGGTGTTCCTTCAATAACCCTTTACATACCGGGGCCACGGTAACGGGATGAGTCCCACGACCCCGGCGGGCTTCGGCCCTCTGCAGAGGGGGCCTCGTCATGTTGCTGACGCTCTTTGAGGCGCGCGTGGAACACGACGCGCCGTCGACCCGGGCATGGTCCATGGTCGGACAGCGAGTTGCCCTTTACTCGCTGTCCGCATGCCCGCGCCTACGGTGGCCGGAGATCGTCGGCCGACGTCCGACGCCGTGGGCGTCTACCACTGCGGCTGGGCTGGAGGGAGGACGCCATCCTCTCTCGCACACGGCCCGCCTCCTCCTTCGAAAACATGACTGCTTCGAAGAAGGAGGCGACCGCTTCCCACTTCCTCTCGCCCCGCAGCATGGCCTCGACCAATGCCAGGCGCGAGAGGTCTCCGCCTATCGCCGCCGTGGGGACACGTCGGTGCTCTGCCCAGGCGGGGCAGTCTTGCACCGTAGGCTCTACTGTGTCCTCAGGGCGACCCTCGCAGTGGTGACACCCAGGCGTTTCCTCCTTTCCCATCAGACACAGGTACCTCCCGAAACTTCCGTGTCCGGTGAGGACCTGTGTCATGCGGTAGGTCAGGACGCCGTGATGCCGATCTAGCCACTCCTCAAAGAGGGGTCTTACCGTCGCAATTGCGGCGTGCCCGGCTGTCGGTTACGATAGTCGTTCCCTCCATACTGCCCTGAGATCGCGCCGGAGCTCTTC
The DNA here is from genome assembly GCA_943138885.2 of Tholera decimalis. Classification (NCBI taxonomy): domain Eukaryota; kingdom Metazoa; phylum Arthropoda; class Insecta; order Lepidoptera; family Noctuidae; genus Tholera; species Tholera decimalis. The sequence continues at coordinate 4,844,921 of OW964552.2, read as the reverse complement.
CCGCCGCGCCTCGACTTATCGAGGCAGCGGGGATACGCCCCGGCGCTGCGCCTCCACGCGCCATTCATAGACGCGCTGGAGGGCAGTCTGATGATACGTCCTGAGCGCGTCTGCTTGTTTTCAGCGGGATGTGACGTCAGGCTTGCTCTCGGTACTTCTGTTTTCTTGGTATCGCTAACTGGAACTTTTGTTTGATGATACGTCCTGAGCGCGTCTGCTTGTTTTCAGCGGGATGTGACGTCAGGCTTGCTCCCGGTACTTCTGTTTTCTTGGTATCGCTAACTGGAACTGGTGTGGTAGATGGTAAAGTTTCTTCTGAGATAACGTATGCAGGTTTTAATCTATCGATCGATATGTTTGCTTGCCGATCGGGTAACTGTACTGTGTAAACTTTTTCTGTTCGGCTTATCACTCGGTAGGGTCCTTCGTATGGTGTTTGAAGTGGTTTCTTGACTGCGTCGGTTCTGATAAACACGTGGGTGCACTTCAAAAGGTCTTGATGAATGAATACGGTTTTTTTGTTGCTGTGGTGTTTGGTAACGGCTTGCGGCTTGTTTACTTGAATTATATCACGTAGTTTCTCAACGTAGGTATAATCCATAGTAGGTGTGCAGGTATTTTCTGTGAAAAATTCGCCAGGTAAGCGTAAGTTGTATCCGTATGTAAGTTCAGCTGCGCTTACTCCGGTGTCAGTGTTTAGAGAGGCTCGTAGACCCATTAGGATTGTCGGGAGCTCATCTATCCAGGAACTTGCGTTTGTCAGTTTCGCGCGTAATGCGGTCTTGAGGGTGCGATGCCATCTCTCGATTATGCCGTTGCTCTGTGGGTGATAAGCTGTTGTGCGAGTTTTCTTTATTCCCATTAGCTTCATTAGGTTTTGGAAAAGTTGACTTTCGAATTGGCGGCCTTGGTCGCTTGTTAGTGTGGTCGGACAACCAAATCTTGTGATCCAGTGTTGGTAAACGATTTGGGCTATGCGATCAGCTGATATTTCGTCGGTAGGAATTGCTTCGGGCGGTCGGGCCACTTAGTTAATCGGTCGATCATTGTGACTAAGTACCGATGTCCTTGAGATGTTGTAGGTAGAGGTCCTACGATGTCAACGTGTGAATGTTGAAAACGTTCGGTTGGCGGGAAAAATGCGATGTTTGAGTGTGTATGTCGTTGAACTTTGCTTTTTTGACAAGGTATGCACGTTCGAGTCCAACTGCTGATGTCTGCGTACATTGATGGCCAGAAATATTTATGTGTGATAAGTTTGCGAGTCGTGCGCGTACCAGGATGACTGACGTTGTGCACGCTGTTAAATACTTGTCTTCTATATGGCTCTGGTATGTACGGTCGTACATAAGCAGTAGAGGTTTCGCAGAATAACTTGAGGTAGCTGTTAGGTATAACTATTTTCTTGAGACTGATGTTGTCTTGTGATAATAATTGTTCGATGTTGGTATCCTTTTCTTGCGCTCTGGCTATGTCGGTATAATTGATTGTAGGTGGGCATGAGATTGTTTCTATGCGGCTAACTGTGTCGGCGACGACGTTTTGTTTACCGCTTACGTGTCGAATGTCGGTCGTAAATTCGCTGATGAACAAAAGTTGCCTTGTTCGCCTATTGGTTTCTGAGTTTGAAGGAGTCTTTGACATTACGTACCTATGTCAGCGGTTTGTGATCCGTAAATATGACAAGATTTCGTCCTTCAAATATCTTGCGGAAGGGTTCGATGGATACGGTACATACAAGCTCCCACATCACTACGTATTGTTCGCGCATAATACTGATAACGCGTCGTAGCACGAGCCGTGCGATGCGCAGGCGCTCCCCCGCTCTCGCCGCTTGCATGCGACGATGCGCGGGGCGCGGTAGCTCGACCGATGTTGGTGGCCACGGCCGTTCGGTCGCTTTGGCCTGAGTCACAGTATCTAGTAGCACTTACGCTTGCGCGTATTTAAATTCTCCTACCCCCTAATTATGTAAGTGAAATCAATTCAATGATTTCATATGCTCAACATATAGATTTAGTAGTATTATGATTTATGTTGTAAATAGTTTATATTCTTGCTTATTTAAATACTTAAAAAGGCGCCTATAGTCTGTAAAAGTGTAATTATTTAGATTTATTAATTGTTGCTTAGTATGTAAGTCCTACAATTATTATGTAAACCTTTTACGTTAATAAAGAACTTTATAAAACAAAACAAAACAAACACATAAATATTTCTGGCCATCAATGTACGCAGACATCAGCAGTTGGACTCGAACGTGCATACCTTGTCAAAAAAGCAAAGTTCAACGACATACACACTCAAACATCGCATTTTTCCCGCCAACCGAACGTTTTCAACATTCACACGTTGACATCGTAGGACCTCTACCTACAACATCTCAAGGACATCGGTACTTAGTCACAATGATCGACCGATTAACTAAGTGGCCCGACCGCCCGAAGCAATTCCTACCGACGAAATATCAGCTGATCGCATAGCCCAAATCGTTTACCAACACTGGATCACAAGATTTGGTTGTCCGACCACACTAACAAGCGACCAAGGCCGCCAATTCGAAAGTCAACTTTTCCAAAACCTAATGAAGCTAATGGGAATAAAGAAAACTCGCACAACAGCTTATCACCCACAGAGCAACGGCATAATCGAGAGATGGCATCGCACCCTCAAGACCGCATTACGCGCGAAACTGACAAACGCAAGTTCCTGGATAGATGAGCTCCCGACAATCCTAATGGGTCTACGAGCCTCTCTAAACACTGACACCGGAGTAAGCGCAGCTGAACTTACATACGGATACAACTTACGCTTACCTGGCGAATTTTTCACAGAAAATACCTGCACACCTACTATGGATTATACCTACGTTGAGAAACTACGTGATATAATTCAAGTAAACAAGCCGCAAGCCGTTACCAAACACCACAGCAACAAAAAAACCGTATTCATTCATCAAGACCTTTTGAAGTGCACCCACGTGTTTATCAGAACCGACGCAGTCAAGAAACCACTTCAAACACCATACGAAGGACCCTACCGAGTGATAAGCCGAACAGAAAAAGTTTACACAGTACAGTTACCCGATCGGCAAGCAAACATATCGATCGATAGATTAAAACCTGCATACGTTATCTCAGAAGAAACTTTACCATCTACCACACCAGTTCCAGTTAGCGATACCAAGAAAACAGAAGTACCGAGAGCAAGCCTGACGTCACATCCCGCTGAAAACAAGCAGAAGCGCTCAGGACGTATCATCAAACTGCCGGTACGCTTCGCTTGAAGGGGAGTCCTGTAGCATACGTCGCACACCCTTCACTTTGATAACCAATCGCTCATACAATGCACAAAGGAATATTATTCTAAGTGCTATAAATTAAATATAATATCAACAGTTATATGAGATGCGGGCGGAGGGCCGTGCTCTCACACAGTGACCACTGTTTAACTAATGTAAACACTACAATTATATAAACACAATTCTATTTTAATAAAGAACATTCATTCCACATTCATTACTGCGGCGACTTCACGCCTTGTCATTGCTCTCCCTAACTTATTCTCCAAAGTGCTGTCTAAAGTAAATCTCCGCTACCTTGTAAATAATATCCAATAATAGTGCTCAACATAGCACTAAAGTAGTGCTACGACCGAGCGCTAAAGTCTTTTGGCAGAATCACAATTCTTAAAGGTAAGGTTACATTCTAATATTTAATTATCCTGACAACTTACTTATTTAAATGTAAAACCTTACAATAGGTAGGTACTTATGTTACGTAATTCATTAATCTAAATTCAAAAGAGCAATATATGGTAGACTTATCAATAAGAAAGGCAATATAATGTAGCTATAAACTCGAAATTCGAAACGAACATTCAGATAGGTAATGGTTTTTAGTAGGTACCTAGTAGTAGTTTAGTAAATTGGCAAGAATGTGGGTTATAGTTACACCGTACAATGGGCAACGATGTAAGTAGGTATAAACCTATCACTTGATTATTGATTGATTGATCATTGATTTGTGATTTGTGTCACAGATAGAATATTGGTCACTAAACGTAAAATTTGCAAAAATTTTAATATTATTGTTTTAGTTTAATAAAATCCCTTTTAATTGTTTAAAAATATTGCAAAATTGAAGTAGAGAATCGCTAATTCTCGACAAATATAAGAAAAAGTAAAGTAATAACATTTCTTTTAGTACAGTAAACGCACCGGCAAGAACCTACGCGGCAAATAAGTTGAACCAAAATGGCCGTCGTTGCTATAGTTACGCGCACTCCCCCGCTATATATACAGGGTGGGCAAAAAATCGTGGATCAAACGAAACAGGGCGATAGTTGGGGTTATTTGCAGTAAAAAATATGTCTATGGCAGAGTACTCACTTGATCTCCTTAGTTATGAATATTTGTGTGTTTTTTGAAAAAAATACCAAAATTTGTGTTAAATAGGCAATTAAAGTAAAATGGGTACCTATTTTAAAACTATAAATGGTGTTTAGTAGCTTCTAGGAAATGTATCATCACTACAAAAGTACAGATATTAGGTACCATAATTTATGAGTATTGACACTTTTTTCAATATCTTTTAAATCTCACGTAAAATTACTTGTAACTTTTAAGCCCTAGGTACTTTGAAAAAAAAAAGTACTACCACAAAATGACCCTGTATTAAAAAAAACTTGCCTATTTAATGACGATTAAAACGAGGTATAACACACATTTTACCACTTTGGAAGCTTATATCTTTTAAACGATTGAATTTATGAAAAAAGGGTTTAGAAACCCTTATATCATTTTTAAAGACCTGTCTACAGATACCACACACGCATAGGTTTCATGAAAAAAAAAAAAAAAATTCAGTTCTAGTTCCATGTATGGGGACCCCCCTTTATTTTAAATATTTTTTTATATTTTTCTTAAAATCGGAAAGCGGTTCATATAATACATCTACCTACTAAGTTTCACATGTATAGTCTTCATATTTTCGGAATAAAATGGCTGTGACATACGGACGGACGGACAGACAGACAGACAGACGGACAGATATATCGAAACTATAAGGGTTCCGTTTTTTGCCATTCGGCTATGGAATCCATCCACAGGATCATCCGGTTAAGTAGTAACTAGCCTTAGTGTGCTGAACTACGAGTGGCCCTACCTAAAAAAAAACTTAATTACTATTCATTTCTATTTTAGTTTAGAATATAAGGCTAAGCTGAATACACACATCAGTGGTAATACTTGATCCGTGATTAACCGTACCATACGTACATACTAATAGGTATATTTTATTCAGGAACAATCAATTCAATATGTTCAAAATTCTTCGTCGAGTCTAGATAATGTTAGTTTGCCGGAGATGGAAGAAATATTAGAAACACCAAGAAAGTCTGCGCTTAGAAAATTAATATTAAAAAAAAAAACCGGTTACAAAAAAGCAATAAAAAACTTACACAACAAAATAAAAGATTAAAGAAAAGGACTGCCAGCGTTGCAGTAACATTGCAAAAGAATTTCATACATTTGATTAAAACCATAATTCATAAATTTAATAAACAACCATCCGTCTCCATTTCGCACATAAAAATAACCCTGAAATACAAAAACTCTCAAAGAGACAAATTAAATCTTTTTGAAGGTATCTAAAATATGTCGTTTTTATGATGTTTAATTTGTTACCTATGTACTTACTCTTCAATCGAGTGTCCACTCTACGGCTATAAAAATGTTATCCTATGGCACAAGGACACATTTGAAGCGCAATTGTTAGAATTTGGGCTGTCTCGCTTCCACAGCGGCAACAATCCTGCTTTATGCATATTCATGATACAGGTACTGCTCTTTGTAAAACATTGTTCGGACTTCGAAAAGAAAGAGAGAGAGAGACTATTTGTGTCCTTTTCACATTTAGGATTATGATCCTAAATGTGAAAAGGACACAAATAGTCTAGCTATGGCTCACGCGCTTGTCACACATAGTTAGAAATGATCGCTTCCAACATCGGTACAGCGTCATCGTGTGGACTGGGATTATTGAAGAACAGCTGGTAACTTTGGAAATGCCACCAAGATTGAACGGCGCTCAGTATTTACACTTTTTACAAAATAATTTACATGAAATCTTGCGCCAGACTGAAATTCCAGATGAAGTTGTTGAAAACATGTGGCTGCAACACGATGGCGCTCCACCACACTACGCTCGGGTGGTCCGAGAGTATTTAAACGCCCAGTACCCAAACCGTTGGATTGGTCGAGGTGGAACAGTCCAATGGCCAGCGAGATCTCCGGATCTAAATCCAATAGTTTTTTTTTGTGGGGATACTTTAAAGAGATGGTGTACGAAACAGAAAACCAGACACTACAAGAATTAAGAAATAAAATCGAGGTAGCGAAAGAAAGCGTTAAACGCAACAGAAACGCATTTCGTAGGTTGCGACGTAATTTTATTAGACGATGTCGTATGTGTATATGTCGCTAGAGGAAGGTATTTCGAACAATTACTGTAACTAGATTTATTATGTTACTAGCTTTTGCCCGCGACTTCGTCCGCGTGGAATAGTTACTTTGGGCTAACGTTAAATTTAACCCCGATTTTGAAGCATTCTTCATTGGCGCTCTGCTCCTATTGGCCTTAGCGTAATGATACAATATAGCTGTGCCCGCGACTCCGTCAGCGTAAGTTAATGTATTGGTAATATTGTTTAGATCACGTTCACATGAGGCTTAAGTACCTAGAGAACGCTTCGACCGTTAGACGCGTCGAGCGCGGCGACCGATTCTCAAAAATAATCCTTATAGCATGATTCAGTATTCACGCGCGATGGCTTATTATTATAAGCGTATTTCATGTATAACTTTGGTGTTTCTATACCGATTTATATGATTCTTTTTACGGTTTCGTAGCCGAATGGCAAAAAACGGAATCTTTATAGTTTCGACATGTCTGTCCGTCTGTCTGTCTGTCTGTCTGTCCGTCCGTCCGTCTGTCACAGCAATTTTATTCCGAAACTATTAGGACTATAGATGCGAAACTTGATAGGTAGATGTATTCTGTGAACCGCTTTCCGATTTTGAGAAAAAAAATTAAAAAATATTTAAAATAAAGGGGGGCTCCCCATACATGGAACTAAACCTGAAAATATTTTTTTTCATGAAATCGATGCATGTGTGGTATCTATAGACAGTTCTTTAAAAACGACATCGGGGTTTCTAAAACCACTTTTCCATAAAGTCAATCGTTTAAAAGATATAAGCTTCCAAAGTGGTAAAATGTGTGTGTGGCGGACACAACCTCTAACTTCTATAATAATGGAGTGAAAAATCTAAAAAAAAATATATGTCTGTAGATCTTAATATAAACTTTCAACCAAAATTAGTTTGAACGAAATCAGTTCGGCAGTTTTTGAGATACAGCATATTTTCTAAAACCGCAAATATAACTTTGTAATTCATACAAACACTATGAAAAACAAATTTATTCGGCGCAGTTGTAAAAAATGTAAAAAAGCCAGTTTTAAGAAATTTGTAAGGTTTATTTTTCAAAACAAATTTATTTGGCGCAGTTGTAAAAAATGTAAATAAGCTAGTTTTAAGAAATTTGTAAGGTTTTTTTTCGTCAAATAAATTTGCATATTATATTATAGTTACTACGGAACCCTTCATGGGCGAGTCTGACTCGCACTTGGCCAATTTTTTTATGGAATAATTAATAATGTTAACTTTTTCAATTAGGGGTGACTGAGAGTGTTATAAACGTAAGAGTAGACAAATATTATAATCAGAAAGCTTCGAACTGCTAAGCTATCGGGAGTTACACGTGTTATTGTGAGTCAACCATAAAAGTTAGACATATGCTGTCGTGGGATATTTTTTATATAATTTTAAGGAGAACATTTCCGTCATGAAATGATTTGTGTAGCTTTAACCATTAAGGTTGCACACGCGACGGAAGCTTAAAAAATGGAGTAACTTCTCCCGTTTTCCCAACATTTCCGTTCACTGCTCTGCTCCTATTGATTGTAGCGTGATGAAAAGTATACTATAACCCGCTCAGGAGTATGAAAAATAATTGTACCAAGTTTCGTTAAAATCCGTTGAGTAGTTTTTGTTTCTATAACGGTTATACAGACAGACAGACAGACAGACAGACAGACAGACAGACAGACAAAAATTTAACTGATTGCATTTTTGGCATGAGTATCGATCCTTAATCACCCCCTGATAGTTATTTTGGAAATATATTTCATGTACAGAATTGACCTCTCTACAGATTTATTATAAGTATAGATAGAAGATTATTAAATAAAAATTATGAATTCTAATAGCTGTTTTTGACTATCCTCTGATTCACTTTAATTTACACTCAAAGTACTTACGGGATAATATCCGTAATTTTCTTTTGTGTTTATGAGCTGGCTTTTTTTGGGAGCTCATAAATAGAAAAGAAAATCACGGATATTATCCCGTAAATACTTTGAGTGTAGTGAAAAACCGTGAAAGTTTAAAACAGTACTTTAATTTAGACCTTGCTATGAAAAAGTTAACATAAAAAAATAATGAAGCTACAAACAGCTATGTGTTACACCTCGTTTTAATCGTCACTAAATAGGCAAGTTTTTTTTTTTAAATACAGGGTCATTTTGTGGTAACTAGTACTTTTTTTTCAAAATAGGGTTTTAAAGTTACAAGTAATTTTACGTGAGATTTAAAACATATTGAAAAAAGTACCAATGCTCATAAATCATGGTACCTAATATCTTAAAAGCACTTTTGTAGTGATGATACATTTCCTAGAAGCTACTAAACACCATTTATTGTTTTAAAACAGGTAGGTACCCATTTTACTTTAATTGCCTATTTATCAAAAATGTTTTTTTTTTTTTCAAGAAATACTCAAATATTCATAACTTCTATGGTGATCAAGTGAGTACTCAGCCACACAGAGATATTTTTTATTGCAAATAACCCCAACTATCGCCCTGTTTCGTTTGATCCACGATTTTTTGCCCACCCTGTATATACAGGGTTAATTGAGGCCATGAGAGCCAGAGTGGCCTAACAGTAAAATCGACTTATTGAAAAAATTACAGCTAGACCACTCTGGCTCTCATGGCCTCAATTTTAAAACACCGAAAACCTCTCGGGGCTATGTTACTAACATCATAATCAACAACTTTTGTTGTATGACTTTTAAAAATTCGTCAAATTTTAGTTCACCGGATTTTCATACAAAAAATAAAAATATTTAAATAGAACGCCCTAAATGTTACAAAGTCTATGCGAAGCAAAAAAAAAAACGACTTATACTATCACTTTCTTTTGTTTCGCATAGACTCCGTAACATTTAGGGCGTTCAATTTAAATATTTTTATTATTTTTTTTTCGAGTTCCGAGTTTCCGTAATTTTAGTTCTCTAGTTATCTTTTAAGTTTAACGTAGTTATCGTTATTTTTTTTTTTTTTTTTTGTTAAGCCTGCGCCGAGTAAAATAACTCAAAACGGTCTTCACAACTAAAGGAATATAACCTATAATAGTACGTTAATTACCATACAAAAATATGTAATGAACACTAGAATAAATGTGTTTGCAAACATAGTTGGCAAAATTTAAAAATATTTTATAGTTTATTAAACAAAAATACACAAAGTTGGACAAAAATCCTTACAAAACATGCTCGTGCGTCGCTGAATTTTGATAGTAAACTGTTGAATTTTTTCATAAACTTCAATTCATATTATTCCCTAATTATCATACTATCATTTACAGCTTTAACATTTCAAAAATGTCGCTTGGTTGTTTTAATTTTAATTTTTTCTTCTAATTTGCGCACTATTTTGAACCATACGCAACGTACACCGGTCGAAAATTCAGTCGTCCACGGGAGCTCAGAGAGGGGTCACGTCTCATCGTGGAGCGTTTCGCCGGTAACGATAATTCGCGATCTATTGTGTACGTACGTATTGCAGCAATCCGTTGAATAACATAAGTCATATTTTTTGTTTTTTTGAGTACGATTTATTATGCATACCCAACAATTACTTTTTATTGTTCAATATATATTTCTTTAACATTTTTTTTTTCAATATTTGTTTTATTGTGGGAAAATGTAAAAAAAATATTATTAGAAGAAAGTTGGCGCAAATTTTCGAAAAAAAGCCATTCTCATAAAAAGTACGTATTTCTATTTTGTGATGTTATTATTGCTTATCGTTGCTGATCGTATTTTTTTAAATTTGACGGGTCCGCCTGCTTGTCACTTTTTAAAATAAAAATGTGCTTGTTCCTTGCATTTCAGTTGAGCAGTCGGGTTTTTTAGATTTTTTAAATAACTTTTTTTTTCAACTTTTCAGTTAAAATATTAATTAACATTTTTTTAATTTTCCCGGTCGTGTCACATTGGCACCCCACCGGATTCAGAAAGTGAAAGAGCTCAAGTCCATATTTTAAACTTTCTCTTTGTATTATTTTTGCTACTATTACACTAATGATAAATATGTTATACCTTTTTGAAATCCTTGTGGTAAGCCCTTTAATTTGATACTCATATTGTGGTATTCGAAACAAAAAATTTTTTTTTTCTTTATGTATAATGACTTCGCACAGCTGCCATGTTTGATTTTTTCAAATGTCACCTATCTAAGAACACTTGGGCTGCTAAGACAAATCTAACGATACTTAAATTATGTGAATCCGTTCAGTGGTTCTGGAGATATGAGGTAATAAAGAATATTACAAACATACATACATACATACAAGATATGCGCGAAAAACATAACCCTTCCTTTGCAGTCGGGTAAATAGTCATAAATGATCGGCAAACCTCGCATTAACCTCGCGTATTCAAATCGACTAAATCGAGTTAAAGAGAATTCAACTCGAGAATTCGACTCGATCTAAGCCCAACTCGAGTTAGTAAATCAAGTTGACACATCACTAATCAGTGTCAGTCAAGAAGTGTCAAATCGGATCAAAAATCAAAATCATCAAACCCGTGAACTTTTTATTTGTTGTTGCTTTCAATGATAAGAATAATTATATAGTGAGTGTTGCGTTTAATCTTGTTCAAATTATAATAAAAACAATATTTTGACAGTGGTAAGTGAATAGAGTGTTATTACTTTTAGATCGTCTCCAAAACTTAATGGTATTCAAAATAAAACGATGTTGGAGTAATCTGTATTTTAATTTTTAGTGATAAAACATGAAATCAAGAGTGAGCATGTCCCGCACAATTGTCAACGCTGCTTGAGTATATGGAAACGTAAGTAAATCCAAGTTTTATTCATGAGTAGGTATGTAATGTAAACAATGACGCGATCTTATCAATGAAATACTTATATTGAATCTTTGTTTGTTTATGTTACAGTCATGGTGACCTGGCGAGGCCTCTTGCTGGATCACAAGGTCGGGTAAGATCAGACCGATTATGGTCTGAACTTACCAACATTTTGAATGCTGTTGGCGGTGGTGTCAGCAAGACTACAGATAAGTGGAAAAAAGTAAGGACCTAATGAACATTTTTGGATAGACTGGTGTGATGCTAGCAATCCTAGCTATGTTTTCAAGGGTTTTGGATAAGTATACACACCCTTGCGGTTATGAAGGTTGGCTTGTCATTGATTCTCTGTTATTACTAGACTGGGGATTTTCGACATGATTATGATCAGTCTCTGACACCCACAGTTCAAGCTATGCTTTGGGGTCCGATGGCCATACGAGAACATGCCCCGGATGTTTATTTACTTTTCAATTAATTCCAAAAGTACTTACCAAATTTTTGGCTTTTTAATCAAATTTACACTTATAACATACTTATGACTATGACTGATCTAGGTGTGGGCAGATTGGAAGTCCAAGACGAAAGAAAGGCATTGACCATAAGGCAATCATGCAAGAGGGACTGGAGGTGGGCTAGCAAGCAGGCAAACCTTGTCAGCTAGTGATGAAAGAGCGCTGGCTATAATGGGTGCTTTAGCAGTGGATGGGCAAGTCTCTGTAGAAGAGCTAGGATTTAATGTAAGTATTTTACATCTTCAAGGCTCATGCTCAATAATGAGCTAATTTTCTCTAGTAGGCAGATGTTTTATAAAATATTCAAATTTCTATTAACAATGGTCAATCAACAATAAAAATAAATGATGTTAGTTAATGGTAACAAAAGTTACTTAGTTAACATGAAAGACACCATTTCATTTTTATTTTTTGATTATTTAGTTTAAATTGGTTTAAGTGGTTATTAATTAGTATTTGTAAATATTATATATATAACTGAAAAAATGTTGTCATAATTTTTACATAACTACATCCTAAAATAAATATTTTTTTTCAGTAATACATAATTTCATTAATATTTATACATTATTTTAATAAATCTACCACAACCAATCTTTCTCAGGGACCTCAATGTTCTGCACAAGATGATCCCGGCGCCCAGGATGATACAGTATATTTTGGAAATTGTAGATGGTAAGTCTAGATTTAAAATATCATAATATTTTTTATAGTGAATTTTTATCATGTAAGTACATAATGTAAAATCCCTCCCCAAAAAGGAAACCTCAGTTTTGCTATCTGTGTGGGTCAATTTTCATCCAAATTTGTTCAGCCGTTTTTGCGTAATTGACTAAGAAACAAACAAATATCCAAACCTTCACATTTTACAATATTAGGAGGATTTGATTTAAGAAAACATTTTCAACAAACAAAGGAGGTATCCATAAATTTTCCAAAGTAACACTCATTTTCTTTTGCAGAAACTCCACAACTGACATCTTCACCACAACCTTCCACTTCACAGCCATCAAATAATTGGCTTCTGCCTTCCTCATCCCAGATGCAAACACCACCACCCCTCCCGCTCGTGCGCACTCCACCTTCGGCTCAAGGACGGGAGACTGGCTTGGACATGACGTCGTGTGTACATCTCTTCCTGGGATCCTGGTTCAGCATTTGATATAGGTGTCATCAACCAGAACCGCTGTGAATAGCCAGAATCTCCTAAAAAAAATATTTTTTTGTTAATAGACTACTCCAGTTCTAATAAAGAATTGTATAATCGTTGTTTATTTGTAGTTATGCTCACTTAAATATAGTAAATTACTACTTGGAGTATAAGGCCATTTCAGATGTCTCACTATTTACAATATAAGGAATAATAAGTTATAACCAAACGTGTTCACCACTTTCATAAAGCCCTTGCATATATGTGCCCACGTAACTCGCAGACCATATGTGGGAGCCATGTGCAGCACCACCAAATTTTGCATTAACATTTGTTATGTCTAAGTCATAATCACACATCTGAAAAGAAAATGAAATAAAACTATTGGTAGGTATTGTTTGGTTTCCACAAATAACCAAATTGCATTGGAGAGAAGGGATTTAATTGAGTGCTGATAAATAAAGTTACTTAATCTGATATATCATATACTTATTTCTTTACATGATATGACATATAATAAATATAATAATAATAGCACTTAATTATTAGAATTAAGGTACCTACTTACAAAACAAGACATTTTATAGATTTTACAATAATATGTCCCTTTATTTCGCTGTGCTGCTTGGTATAGGCTTCCTCTAACATTCTTCATTGAGTTCATATGATAAATAAGGGATATTTTATATTTATAAATACATAGTTATATACATACTTTCGATGAAGTTTGTTAACCACATAGTTTTATATTATGATTAGAATTTAATGATATCCTTTTCTATTAAAAAACATATGTTCTTCTTCAACCGGTCTTGTGATAGCAATATTAGGTACAGTCAATGCACCCATCACACCAGGCAAATTATGTGTCCTTTGAAATCTGTAAATTATTTTACAACAAATACCAAAAAGTTACTATTGAGGTATGTAGGAACCTAAGAAAAAATTTTAATTAGGGATTTGACCTATTTAAAAAAAAATATTTACGTACTTATCTTTAATTAAGGATCTCTCGTGTGGCGTTTGTGGATACACTATCCACCTGCTGACCATCTAATTGTGATTAAGGGCGTTCACAAATCACAACCTCCCTGATGCAGCGACTTGTTGTCCGCTGCGTCAAATACTGGCCCACACCCACAATTTTTTTGTACAACACTGTAGCTAATAAGCTAAGAGCACACAACACCTGAAAAATACAATAATACATAGGTAGGTACCTATTTGGGTTGATGTGATTTTATTTTAATTTACAGCAGTTAATAAAGTATTGTGCGGTACCACAAAATTATTGTTGTATAGTATAAACTAAAGCCGGCTCTTCACGTTGGCCAACGCAGTGGTGAATGTAGTGGCCAATGCCTATTGGCCAACGTGTAGATGGGGTGTCTGTGTACCCAAGATGAACAAACACCTCACAATGTACACGTTGGCCAATAGGCATTGGCGACTACATTCGCCACTATGTTGGCCAACGTGAAGAGATAAGAAGACGAAGATGCTTTAACCCAAGTTATAAAGTGCAACAACTAACAACTTATGTAGGTACCTAGATGCCTGCATTACCTATAATTAAATTGGTTTATTAATGTAAAATTTCTTACCTTTATTTCCAGGGGAATTTCAGGGGAACCTTTTAATCCAGCATGACCTTTTAGGTCGTTACATAACTTCCTAAATGTTTTTTTATTAAGCCTGAAATGTTGAATAAACAACAATTCTGGCATATCCTCAATTGTTTCCAATTGCCGTCGCTGTCTTAATCGCTTTTGGCGCCTCACCCAGGTGTTCTCGTTATTGTTTCATATTGAATACGACACGCACTTGGCTGTTATAAAACCTACGGAACCCTACACTGCGCGTGGGCCGACACGCACTTGACCAGTTTTTGGTTACTTACCGATGATAGGTGATGTGTTTAGTTTTACCCTGCCTTTATAATTTCGGCACAGTACTCAGCACATACCGTCATTTTATCACTGTTATTTGTTTATTACTTAGCGCGCATAATACATAGTGACACCAAAGCGACACGATCGGCACTAATCACTAATCGGCGGGTAAGAACTTATAAGCCAACAGCTGGCTGATATTTTTTGACACGTTTGCGCGCATTTGATGCTCCATCTAGAGATTATATGATCTAAGGATTATAAACGAAGAAACAAAAACGCATTAACCACTTAGTTTCAAAAATCAGCTGTCGAATGAAATCCGGCCAAATTGTTTCAATAACTACAACGTTTTAACATTCGTTTCGTTATCTTTTTTATCGATGACGATCGAAGCGAAGGCGAACACTGAAAGCGCTGCTTGTCTACGCATAGTACGCATTTGTATGGGATAAACACGATAACGATTCGTTGCGAATTTATAACATTGTCTACCAATTGCGATAACGATGTCGATTGACCACGTGACTTATGTCAATCCCATACATTTCAGTCTTTTCTAACTTCGTTATCGTTTTAAATTGTTACTTTGGCTAAGCCCCCAGGAGGGGTCACGTCTCATCGTGGAGCGTTTCGCCGGTAACGATAATTCGCGATCTATTGTGTACAGTCGGCGAAGAAAGTGGTGTACCACCCTAAGGTTGAATATCGCTTGCAGATTCATAGGTGATAAAGATTAGTTTCGCTTGCAGATCGATCTGACAACTTCTATTGCTGTCTTTATCTGATTATTGATAACGACTATTACTGTTTGTAACGTGACAGCTGTTCTTAGTTTGAACTTGATGGAACCAATGACGTCGTAAAATCAACGGCGGGGGGCTGTAGATTTTGATGACAAAATTGTATCTACAAATTCAGAATTGTAATCAACAAGTTACATAAAATTGTAAAGGCACAAGGCGAGTCCACAAACCTACAATTTCTGTAAACTTGTAATTACAATATCAATAAAAAACAAGCTAAAAATAGATTTATCCTTTTATTAAATTTCTACAATCAATTTTAAAATACTTATAACAAACAAAAACATAGCATATATAGTAATATTTAGAAGATATTGAAAATTTTTAAAAATTAGAAACGGGTGTAACCGCCGTTGGCCTCTATAACCTCTAAAAGACGAGACCTCATTGAACCAACAAGCCGTGAGCAAATATCGGTTCCCCGCATTTCCTCCCAGATATAATTACAGTGACTAATAAGAGCTTGTTTGGTTCTTTCATTTTGATGCGACCATCGTTGGACCATAAGGCCCCAAAGATTTTCTATCGGGTTGAGGTCCGGCGATCTTGAGGGCCACTGAATTACCCTTACGTCAGTGTGTGAACGAAACCAGGCTCTTACGATCCTCGCATTATGAATTGAACAATTATCTTGAACATAATCAAATTGTGGCACTTCGTTCTCCGGGAAAACATTACGGACTGTCGGTAGCATTGCATTCTGAAGCACGTCGATATAATTTACAGCCGTCGCTCGAGGAGGTAGAGAACACAATTCTTCTACACCATCCGTACTCATCCAGCCCCAAATATTTACGGAAATTCGACCTGATTCTCTATTTGGGATTACATGATCATCTTTATACCGTGTTGAATTATATCGCCAAAGGTGAAGACGTCCATGCTGACTGGATTTAAACGTTTTTTCATCACAAAACACTGTATTAGACCAATCAAACTCTAAGTGCTCTCTGGCGAAGTTCAGACGAGCAAGTCTGTGAGCATCCGTCAAATATATTTTCTTGGCGTAATGCCTGTGGTGCAACCCCATGTAATGTAGATGATTCCTTATTGTTTGGGCACTCACATCGAACATCTCCGCAAAATGTTTTGTGGGCTTAAAACCATTGATTTCATATTTCCGTCTCATGAATTCTCTATCGTTATTGGAGAGTGCAGGCCGGCGACCACTTCTTCTGTGATCCAACAAACTTCCCTCCTCTCCTTCACGACGAATCCAAAAGCGGACAGAACGCCTCGATATATTCAAATTCCGGGATATCGCACTGATACTGCTTCCCTCATTAAATTGGGCAATTATTTGTGCTCTTTCGGCAATGGTCAAGTTGGCAGGCATTGAGATGATTTTATATGCAGTTGATTGAAAAATAACACGGAAAATATATCGATTTTTTGCATATATTTGACAAAATGTCAATTGTCAGTTTTCTTTTTCAAATGGAATTCGGTTGTCTAAATAGTTTTTATTACTTTTGTTTGGAAACATTTCAATTGCTTTGTAGAAACTAATGTCCTTTTCATTTATACTAAAGGTTAAAATGTCATGTACTTATATGTGACATATGACGTATGAATACTAAATACATAGGTTTACGTCATGATAATGTTGTCTCTTTCAGTAATATCTTTTTATAACGAACCTTGTTGTAATTTTCGATGACCGGGAAACTAAATCAAAACTGGTACACCACTTTCTTGGCCGACCGTACGTATGTATTGCAGCAATCCGTTGAATAACATAAGTCATATTTTTTGTTTTTTTGAGTACGATTTATTATGCATACCCAATAATTACTTTTTATTGTTCAATATATATTTCTTTAACATTTTTTTTTTAATATTTGTTTTATTATGGGAAAATGTAAAAAAAAATATTATTAGAAGAAAGTTGGCGCAAATTTTCGAAAAAAAAGCCATTCTCATAAAAAGTACGTATTTCTATTTTGTGATGTTATTATTGCTTTTTAACCGACTTCAAAAAAAAGGAGAAGGTTCTCAGTTCGTCTTAAACTTTTTTTTATGTATGTAACCTCAAACTCGAAGACAGCTGGACCAATTTGGAATTTTTTTTCGTTTGAAAGGGTATACTTTCTAGTTGGTTCCATTGTTATGAAATCAGGATCTGATGATGGGATCCTGGAGAAAGCGAGGGAACTCTTTAAATATTATAGGCACACCTATAGCGTTTTGGGTATTTCTAATAGTACCTTGTGCAGTTGCTCCCGAAAAGCACCATTTGAGGAAGTGAAAGTGATGATGAAGACTTTTTTCAAAGATTCGATGTTTTTGGGGGTGGTGATTGCAAATCTGGAATTTATTTTTAAATTCAAGATGGCGTATGCAACTTTTTCTCACAAATTCGATATGGGTACCGTGTAATGGGTTTTTGGGGGTGGTGATTGCAAATCTGACATTCATTTTAAAATCCAAGATGGCGGATGCAACTTTTTCTCAAACATTCGATATGGGTATCGTGTAATGGGTTTTTGGGTGTGGTGATTGCAAATCTGGCATTCATTTTAAAATCCAAGATGGCGGATGCAACTTTTTCTCAAACATTCGATATGGGTATCGTGTAATGGGTTTTTGGGGGTGGTGATTGCAAATCTAGCATTCATTTTAAAATCCAAGATGGCGGATGCAACTTTTTCTCAAACATTCGATATGGGTATCGTGTAATGGGTTTTTGGGGGTGGTGATTGCAAATCTGGCATTCATTTTAAAATCCAAGATGGCGGATGCAACTTTTTCTCAAACATTCGATATGGGTATCGTGTAATGGGTTTTTGGGGGTGGTGATTGCAAATCTGGCATTCATTTTAAAATCCAAGATGGCGGATGAAACTTTTTCTCAAACATTTGATATGTGTACCGTGTAATGGGTTTTTGGGGGTGGTGATTGCAAATCTGGCATTCATTTTAAAATCCAAGATGGCGGATGCAACTTTTTCTCACACATTCGATATGGGTATCGTGGAATGGCTTTTTGGGGCTGGTGGTTGCAAATCTGGCTTTCATTTTGAAATCCAATTTAAAACACATACGATTTGGAATTTGGAATTCAATATGGATATCGTGTGTGTCTACTAAGTTAAATACACTGATAACCTTCAAGGGTTTATTGCTAAGTATAATTAACAAAGTAACGTAAGGGCTAAAATTATCGCTAAATGATGAAAATGAGTGCACCCGGTTGCTGTTCGAAATACACTAAGCTCGCGGCGAACTTAGTGCGACCGCATTATATCGCTTGCTCAGCAAACGTGGTCGATTGCAAAATATTGCATCACACATCGTGTAATAGGTTTTTGTGCATACCGATTGCAATCCTGACATTCATTTTAGAATTTACGACGAAAGTTCATTGGCTACTTTGTTAGCTTACAATTTACACTGGGTTATTGACAATTTAACTGATCCTAGGTTAAGTGACTATTCAGTATTATCTAGGGTATCTAATAATACTGAAATTAATTGTTTAAACCCTTAGATGTGACAAAGGAGAGGTATAATAACACAATTTTACTATATCATCAGAATATAAATCGTTTCTCCGGCAAAATATTAGATGAGGAAATGTTAATAGATAAATATGATATAGATATCTTATGTTTTTGTGAAACCTGGCTAAAACCAGATAGAATGTTGTTTAAAATTAATATTTTCTGTTACTAGTGCATACAACAGGTCCTCAGTAGGAGGTGGTACTTTAATATTACGTAGTAATTCTCTTAGATATTAGGAACAAAAATATATCACCGCTTGCTCTGTTGATTGCTTGTGTGAGGTAGCATGTACAGAAGTTGAAGGCCAAACTTTCTTAAGTGTTTATAGACCACCAGCATCAAACTTGTTATCATTCTTAATGATAATGGGAGAAATTTTAAGTACCTAAGCTTATAAGAGATAATAAATTAGTTTTCGTTTGTGGTCACCTAAATATTGATTTGTTAGTAAATTCACCTGAACACTGCAAGCTTACTTCATTGTTTGGTTCATTTAACTTAAAATGCACATACAAGGAAGCAACAAGAATAACAGCAACATCAGCTCAATGCATAGATAATATTTATACTAATTGTGCCATAAAATACTCGTCTCAAATTAGTGGAGTTAGGTCTGACCATACAGGTCAACTAGTATCCTTTGAGTTGGTTAAAACGCGGCAATTAAATAAGACTATTAAAATTAGGCCGCTAACTAAAAAGAAATTAATGTTTTAATGATAACATGTTAAGTAATCTTTCAATGGCCAATTTTGACTCCCATGACCCCAATGAAAATTACAGGATATTATTTTCTTCACTATGCCACGAATTTAGTAAGACATGTCCAGTTAAAAAATTTCAAACGAGTAATAAATCTAAATTTAATGAATGGGCCACTGCTGGAATAAGAATAAGCTGAGACAATGTATACAACTTATACCATGAAAAATCATTGACTTCCGATGAAGCCTTCCATAATTATGTAAGAAACTACTCAAAGATATTTAAAAGAGTATGCGCCCTAAGCTAAATCTAAATCAGAAAGTAATAAAATTAGCATTTCTAACAATAAAATAAAAACTATGTTGAAGGTGATAAACAAAGAAACTGGAAACACAAACCAATAGGGTTAGAATGATTTGACTTTGAACATCGATGATCAGGTCATCTCAGATAAGTCAAAAGTGGCTGAGATGTTGGAAAATTACTATACCAATATTCCAGTAGAGGTTACTAAATCTCTACATTCTTCGCCATTATTAGCAGAATCTTTTTTAAAGGAAAACTTCAATAAGGATATACCAACATTTTCATTTAAGCCCATTTCTATTGATGTAATTAAAAAGCATTCCAAAGTCTTAACATAACAAACACTGATGACTTATGGAGTGCATCTGTTAGGGTTCTTGGTAATATTATTGACTCAATTGCTGCTATCCTAACAGGCACATTTAATTAATGTATAGACAGCGGTAATTTTCCCGATTTAATGAAACATAGTAAAGTAGTACTAATTTTTAAGTCGGGTTGTAAGAGTGATCCCTCTAACTATAGACCGATATATGTGCTTCCAGCATTAAGCAAAATATACGAAAAAATCATGCTGGACCAGATGCTATCATATTTTAACTCAAATGGAATTCTGCATAGTCGGCAGTTTGGTTTCACGAAAGGTAGGTCAACAACAGACGCAGGAGTAGCGCTCATCCGTCACATTCTGGAATCTTGGGAGAAATCTCAGGATGCAATTGGCATATTTTGTGACCTCTCCAAAGCTTTTGATTGCGTTGACCACAAAACACTGATCTGTAAATTACACCATTACGGAGTTCGTGGATTCGTGTTCTGCTGACCTTGTTCTTTCATATTTATCAAACAGGCAACAAAAAGTTATTGTTAATGGAGCGACATCTACAGGATCCCTAGCCAAGATGAGTGCTCCGCAAGGTTCAATTCTTGGCCCTTTCCTTTTTATAGTGTATATCAATGACATACATGATGACCAACTTATCGGATATTTTTTATTTGTAATTCCATTGTGCTGTATTAATTGGTCTATACGACAGTATAGACCAAAGTTTTAAATATAATTAAGCATATCTTAGAACTTTGAAAAAAATTTGGAATTTAGGACTTGTTCCTATTTATGGAAGTATGAAAGTATGGCTGAAAATTGTCTTCGTATATTGAAAGAGCGTCTAAGTATATTTGATATTTCCCTGGATACTGGCTTTATGAAAAACATAATTATTTGCAAGACAGCTCTACCTCAGATGATACTATAAATGAACCACCTGTGGCTGTTGATCATATGGATGACATCCATGATGATGAACATTTAGAAGACTTAGACAGTCCAGAATCAGACTTAATCTTAATGTCACAAAATGACCTTGCGCTATAACACATACCAGAGTTAACACAAGATGAAAACATTAATGAGCTGATAAAGAAAATCCGCAGTTGTAGAGTGTATTTCAAAAGATCACCATTGAAAAATGAAACAGTACTTCAAAAATAAATGAAAATTGAACATGGAAAAGAGCTGTCACTTCTTTTGGACTGCAAAACCAGGTGGAATAGTCTTTTAACAATGCTGGAGCGATTTTATCTTTTAAAAACCTTTATTCAAAAAGCTCTTATAGATCTCAATCATTCAATTCGTTTGGAAGAAGTTGATTTTGAATTGGTAAATAAATTTGTTGATGTGCTGACCCCAATTAAATTGACAGTGGAAGCAATCTGTCGGCGAGATGCTAATTTATGCACAGCTGATTCCGCTTTGAAATTTCTTATAAAACAGCTATCTAGCATAATCATTTTTTGGCAAGTGCTGACACTTGCCAAAAAATGAAAACATCCTTAGTGGAACGTATGAAGCAACAACGAAGTGATGATTTGACTGGTGTGTTGAATTAATTACAAAATCCATGAAAAGATGATGAAAATCAGTTATTATCGGATTTGGAATGGCATGACTTATTTCCAGTTTCTACACAGGCTTTAGTTTGGAAGTAAATAAAGTGTATTGTTAAAAAACTTAAAAGTCGAGATGACACGGAAGAAGAAGAAGGAAGATCAGGATCACAAACAGATGATGAGTTAAGGCCACAAACCTCCCAATCCCAACCCCAATTAAAACTTTTTTTTTTTTTTAAGTCCTCCCACTCCGGGCAGGGTGGGAGGGACTGTCAGACTTTTACTGACTAAAATCCACGGTGTTCCTTCAATAACCCTTTACATACCGGGGCCACGGTAACGGGATGAGTCCCACTTCTTCCCTCTTCGCCTCTCGGGCTTCGGCCCTCTGCAGAGGGGGCCTCGTCATGTTGCTGATGCTCTTTGAGGCGCGCGTGGAACACGACGCGCCGTCGACCCGGGCATGGTCCATGGTCGGACAGCGAGTTGTCCTTTACTCGCTGTCCGCATGCCCGCGCCTACGGTGGCCGGAGATCGTCGGCCGACGTCCGACGCCGTGGGCGTCTACCACTGCGGCTGGGCTGGAGGGAGGACGCCATCCTCTCCCTCACGCGGCCCGCCTCCTCCTTCGGAAGCATGACTGCTTCGCAGAAGGAGGCGACCGCTTCCCACTCCCTCTCGCCCCGCAGCATGGCCTCGACCAATGCCGGGCGCGAGAGGTCTCCGCCTATCGCCGCCGTGAGGACACGTCGGTGCTCTGCCCAGGCGGAGCAGTCTTGCACCGTGTGCTCTACGGTGTCCTCAGGGCGACCCTCGCAGTGGTGACACCCAGGCGTTTCCTCCTTTCCCATCAGACCTCCCGAAACTTCCGTGTCCGGTGAGGACCTGCGTCATGCGGTAGGTCAGGACGCCGTGACGCCGATCTAGCCACTCCTCAAAGAGGGGTCTTACCGCCGCAATTGCGGATACAAAATTAATCGGGGTTGGCAAAATATAGTATTAGACGTGAAATAAGCCTGTTTGGAAATGGAGGAATTAGTGGATATCACTTAGAAACAGCATATAAGTATCTATTGTCTATTCCTCCAACCAGTGTAAAACCTAAACGAGCGTTTTCAGCTGCTGTTTATGTTGGTAATAAACGAAGCAGGCTTGGAAGTCAAACCTTGGATGCATTGATATTTCTACGATTGTATTTTCAAAATTCGAAATAAGTTTATTGTCTTTTTATTTCTTACAAAGTATAGTATCTTTTTGTCATTTTTTCTTTTCTTACTATACTGTGATATGTGTAGTGTATTAAAATTAAAAATATATATTTTAAGAAATTACTCGTTTTTTAGAGTTCAGTTGCCGAATGGCAAAAAACGAAACCCTTATAGTTTCGTCATGTCTGTCCGTCTGTCTGTCTGTCTGTCTGTCCGTCCGTCCGTATGTCACAGCTATTTTATTCCAAAACTATTAAGACTATACATGTGAAACTTGGTAGGTAGATGTATTCTATGATCGCTTTCCGATATTAAGAAAAGATAGCCCTACAGACCTCAATATGATCGATAATTCTGTAAGCAGTTTTATGTCGATAGGAGCCGGGTTTTCTGGTTTAGAACAAGTTTCAGCTTCCTTTGACATTCCCTCTATGTCCGACAAATTATACGCCAAGTGCCATAACAAGGTCTGTCTACTACGGGAATTAGCCAAAGAAAAATTGGCCAAGTGCGAGTAAGACTTGCCCATGAAGGGTTCCGTGGTAACTATAATAATATAATATGTATAACTACTACAACTACTAGTCTGTCTGTCTGTCCATCCGTCCGTCCGTATTTTACAGCCATTTTATTCCAAAACTATTAGGACTATACATATAAAACTTGGTAGATTGATGTATTCTGTGAACCGCTTTCCGATTTTAAGAAAAAATTAAAATATATTTAAATTAAATTAAAAAATATTTTCAAGAATCCTATGCATGTGTGGTATCTATATACAGGTCTTTAAAATGAGATTGAGGTTTCTAAAACCACTTTTTCATAAAATTAATCGTTTAAAAGATATACGCTTCCAAAGTGGTAAAATGTGTGCCCCCCTCTAATTTCTATAATAATGGAGTGAAAAATATAAATATATATATACAACGTGTAACGGAAACCCCATATCTAACCAAAAGGGCTGAACACAACATTTGGTATGGAGTCTCTATGCACAGTTTCAGCACAAAATAACTGACTTAAAAAATTGATACCAAATTATTGGTTTCACATATTTTTTGAATACCAATCATAACAAACGTGTCACAGCACTACGAGGGTCAATAACTTTCCACGTCACTTGCCAATAACACGATAATTCTTTTCGTTCTTCTTAATTTGAAAAATTCGGTCTCTGCTGATACCAGAGACCGAATTTCACAGTGTACTGGAATTTGTAATAAGTTCTACACATGCAGACTTAGGATTACAAAACCCTTGCCATATCGTTTGTTATCATCCAAAGAAGCCATGCACTTGGTATTTATATACCCTTTAAATTACACATTGTATATATATATATATATATATATATATATATCTATAGATCTTAATGTAAACTTTCAATCAAAATTGGTTTTAAAGAGATCGAGTCAGCAGTTTTTGAGATACAGCATATTTTCTAAAACCGCAAATATAACTTTGTAATTCATACAAATACTATGAAAAACAAAGTTATTTGGCGTAGTTGCAAAAAGTGTAAATAAGCTAGTTTTAAGAAATTTGTAAGTTTTAGTTTTTTGTCAAGTAAATAAACATATCTATACTAATATTATAAAGCTGAAGAGTTTGTTTGTTTGTTTGTTTGTTTGCTTGAACGCGCTAATCTCAGGAACTACCGTTCTGATTTGAAAAATTCTTTCAGTGTTAGATAGCCCATTTATCGAGGAAGGCTATAGGCTATATATCATCACGCTAACACCAATAGGAGCGGAGCAGTAATGAAGAATGTTTCAAAATCGGGGGTTTTTTTTTTCCACGGGGACGAAGTCGCGGGCGGAAGCTAGTTATATTATATTATTATAGTTACTACGGAACCATTCATGGGCGAGTCTGACTCGCACTTGGCCAATTTTCGTAAAATGTTATAATAAGCAATATAACATTAGATTTATAGATTTCTTTTATTTTTTTTTTCTATTAAATTAAGTTACACTTGATACATATATTGTTATGAAATAAATTACGCTTATATTTTCTGCGAAGTAAGTTCGCTAGACAGCATTAATGAAAAAATGTTTTTTTTGGTATGGCCCCACGTATATATAATTAAGTACCGAATGTTATTAAAAATATGACAGTACATCAGAATTTAAACGAGCACTAAATGAAATTTTAATAAACAAAACTTAAGTATTTCAGTCTGGTTTTATTATGACATTACATAATTATATTTTTTTTTATTTCATACTGGTTTTATTATTCAAATAAGTACTGCATACCCATCTACCCTAACTTGCTACTTACCCAGTTTCGAAGCGTCAATAGCCTAATGGATAAGGTGTCGGACTTGTGATCGAGAGGTCGCAGGTTCGAATCCCACCCATTACACTATTGACGTGAACCCACTCAAGACACAAGCATATTTAGCTTAGTTGGAGGGGTTAACCAGATTGCTAGTAATGTGAAATGTACCCACAATGCTAGTTTTCTTTAAAAAATATCTGAGGAGTTTAATATATAAAATCAAAGTTTTATTGCAATAGGATGAATAGTGAGGGAACGGATAATGTATTACTACAGTAAAAACAAACGTTAATTTTTATATATTAGGTATAATTTATTAAATTTATTTTTGTGATTTATTTACGTACCTACTTGCTTCATGTAGGTCCATCCAGCCGTTTGAGCGTGAAGAAGTAACAAACATGCAAACAGACACATTCATTCACAAACTTTCGCCTTTATAATATTAGTGTGATAAATAAAACCATCTAAATAATTAATATTCGTTTTTCAAGTTTATTCAACATAACGACAAAAAATTAAAAAATGCAAAGTTAGCAAACTTCGTCGTGCAACGGCAAGCGGGCCTCGAGCGAACTTGTCATTGTGTGTGTGACAACGCACACGACTAGCTCGCTGCAGTAAATACCTATTTTCCGCGCGTCTCGTAGGCTCGACACCCTCTTAAACTGGCGGTAATAGGTGCGTTTACGTTATACACAAAAAAAAAAATCATAAAAATCAATCAAGCCGTTTCGGAGGAGTCTGATAACAAATACTACGACACGAAATTTTTACATATTAGATTGCTACATATCAGTAATATTTACAAAACCTGCACCAAAGAAAATACATCAATCATGGAATTCTTTAACAAAACTCATACAACTGGCGGTTGTGTTGCTTTATTTATTTATTAAAACTTTATGCAACACAAAAGGTTTAAAGGCGTATTACTTTCAGGTAAGCAATATGTAATGTAACCTAGGAATGCTTCAAGATTTTGTGCAGTCAGTATCCGATTAGCCTACTCTCATGTGACCAGAGGGCTCATTTTCACTTCAGTAAAAGAATTAGAATACAAATTAATGTAACAAGTATTGACATCCAACGGGGCCATGCAAAAGTGCAATCTTGATAAATAATGTTATAATATGCAGTAGCTGTAACTGATTTCTACAACCAGTTATACGGAAAATAAAAGCACTACCCACTGAGTATTTCTGGAAAGCAATATTTGTTACTAAAGCTTAAAATAATAAAATTATGTTCATACCCCAGATCAAGTCTTTAATCCAAATAAAAATTCCCACTCGCAATTCTCCGGTGCGATTATTTTAATCAATTTGGGAGGAAAGAAAAATTTATTACATTCCATTAGTCGCTTTAGAAAAATGTTACCTTTCGATACGAGTTCCAGTATTGAGTAAGCATCCCTTCGGGGTTACTTCATTGAGTTAAATTAATTAAAAATGGGTTACCTGTGATGTAAAAATTGGTTTTTGTAAATGAGAGAATTATTGTATTATGCTGCTTAGCTTGATAAGGAGGGTTTTCTGAAACATCGATAACCAAGTGGCAGTAATGTAGTGTCAGCAAACACTTAAGTTTTTTGACATTTGTCAAATTGGTGTCCTGTAAAATCCAGCTTGTCCCTAGCTGCCCTCGATGCCCTAAGCCTCAGCCACACCGACGTGTCTTCACGGCGGCAATAGGCGGAGACCTCTCGCGCCCGGCATTGGTCGAGGCCATGCTGCGGGGCGAGAGGGAGTGGGAAGCGGTCGCCTCCTTCTGCGAAGCAGTCATGCTTCCGAAGGAGGAGGCGGGCCGCGAGAGGGAGAGGATGGCGTCCTACCTCCAGCCCAGCCGCAGTGGTAGACGCCCACGGCGTCGGACGTCGGCCGACGATCTCCGGCCACCGTAGGCGCGGGCATGCGGACAGCGAGTAAAGGGCAACTCGCTGTCCGACCATGGACCATGCCCGGGTCGACGGCGCGTCGTGTTCCACGCGCGCCTCAAAGAGCGTCAGCAATATGACGAGGCCCCCCCGTAGAGGGCCGAAGCCTGCCGGGGTCGTGGGACTCATCCCGTTACCGTGACCCCGGTACGTAAAGGGTTATTGAAGGAACACCGTGGATTTTAGTCAGTAAAAGTCTGACAGTCCCTCCCACCCTGCCCGGGGTGGGAGGACTTATTTGATAATTTTACCACGATAAAAAAAAAAAAAAGCCTCAGCCACAGGGGTGACCTTAGCGAGTAGTCGCTCAGTTTGAGAGTTTTATTACAAGCTTGTCTTGGTTTTAATTACTATAATAATAGCCGCTGCAGGCAAGTACGATTAAGCAGCTGGCAACATTTTCATTTACTACTACTCCAGAGGATGAAAAATTAAAAAACCGGCTAAGTGCGAGTCGGACTCGCGCACGAAGGGTTCCGTACGGAGCCTTTACACTTGCCCTTAAATATTTGCCAGGCCTGTTGGTCTAGTGGTCAGTGGCCCTGACTGCTATGCGCAAGGTCGTGGGTTCGATTCTCACCCAGGACAAATGTTTATGTGATGAGCACGATCATTTGTTCTGTGTTTGGGTGTAATTTATCTATTATATGTATGTATTTAGAAATATATGTGTGTTTTTCAGTTGTCTAGTACTCATAGCACAAGCTTTGCTTAGTTTGGGACTAGATGGCGTTGAGTGAAAGTTGTGGAATATATATATATATATATTTTATTCTGTTTTAGTATTTGTTGTTATAGCGGCAAATTTCAACTGTCTAGCTATTACGGTTAATGAGATACATCCTGGTGACAGACAGAAAGACAGCGGAGCCTTAGTAATAGGGTCTCGTTTTTACTCTTTGAGTGCTTCTGCCAACTGAAAACTGCCATCTTTCAATAGTACTAATTCGATTTTAAAAGCATCGCCTGCAAGTGGGTAATTGTCATTAATTACAAACTTCTCCTAACAGAGGGCGGTTAACTCTTTACTTCATACTTTACTAATATTGTCAAACGCTTTAAAGTTCGACTTATGTTTTAAGAAACTCATTTTGTTTGAATTAAAATAGTTTAAAACTTTTATTGTATAGCTTTGTAATTTGTTTATGAATCTGAGTCGTTGGTAAGATGAAAACTTTGTTAATTGCTTCATTATATTCTTTTGAAGTAGTTAATTTTCTATTTATTATAATAGCAAACTGAAGTTCCAAGATATGCGAAGTTGAATCCTAAATTCTTTGCCAAAAATTTTGATATTTTCAGATAATCATTTATGCTTTTAACAGTAATTAACTTACGCGCGTCTGGGTCTGAGTTTTTGTACTTCATATTTAAAGTCTTATATTTATTTATTATATACTTTATTGTACACCTTACAATATTTCTATGGATAAAAAAAATTAAACTAGTGTACAATGGGCGGTCTTATCGCACAGGGCAATCTCTTACAGACAACCTATGGATGGACAAACTTAAAGGAGACAGATTAAGGGCTGTCAGTGTACAAACATCATAATATTAATTGAACATAATAATGTAAAATACATACAGTACAAAAATCATATACTAATAAATATTACATGTATAATTGAGAAAGAAGGGGAAAAGTTATAGGGAGATGTAATACTCCTTTACCATTCTTTTGAACGCTGGTAGCGTTTGAGCACACCTTACTTCTATGGGTAATGCAATCCACAAATGAGCTGCTTGTAAAGTAAAATATTTGTCAGAAAAAGAAGTGGAATGCATACGAATACTTACCTCTAGATTTTTCGATGATCTCAAGGATCTAGAATGTGTGTCACAGAGGAACTGAAAACGTTCCTGAAGAAAAAAGGAGTAAAAGAATTAAAGAGCAGATTATAAAGTAGAGAAAGTAAGTGAAGATTCCGGCGAAACCTAATAGGAAGCCATTTGAGCTGAGTGCGGAAATCAGAAACGCATAAATATCTCCTAATGAATCTTGACAATTAGAGTAGTAGTAAGGTTAACTGCCTCGGTGGCTTAGTGGTCTTAAGCGCGACTGCTGAGCAAGTGATTTCGGGTTTGATTCCCGGGTGGGGCAAAAAGAACTATTGAGTTTAAAATAAATTTCTGAGGACTTTAGTAGTAGAGTTAGTATATTATACTAGTTCAGCTGCAATCTCCTAGACAACATGCTAACCCCAACATAATTGAAGAATTTTGCCTAGCATTTGCCGTTCTTTTCCACTCATATTGATTATATTTTAGCTTATAATGTTGGCCAAATCATTTAGTTTACCACGAAAAGAAAAAAAAACTGATATTTTTATTGTTATATTTAATTTAAACAATCTAAAATGAAATTCATAAGAATCGGTTTTCACTTGTAATTTGCCCAAAAGGCTGACGGTATTAACACGTAAATCAATGCTCCTCACAGATGAGCTCATGTCTATACAACGTGTAATTTAAAGGGTATATACATACCGAGTGCACGGCTTCTTTGGATTTTCTAATCCTATGTCTACATGTGTGGAGCATATTAGAAATTTCAATACATTGATACCAGAGGACGAATTTTTCAAATTAAGAAGAATGAAGAGAATTATCGTTTTATTGGCAAGTGACGTGAAAGTGATGACCCTCATAGTGCTGTAACACGTTTGTAATTACTGGTATTCAAGAAACATATGAAACCAATAATTTGGGGATAATTCTGTGAGTCACTTATTTTGAGCTGAAACTGCATAGAGACTCCATACCAGATGTTGTCTTCAGTCCTTTTGGAATCTTCACGGTTAAGCAATGCTTGCTAAGGTCAGTCCGAAGATGGGTGACTATCACAGGCAACCCATGGGTCACACGAGGTGTTAATGGCCACAAGTCTTTTGGGAACATTACTAATGGAGAGAGATGTTTAGACACAATTAAAGAAAACCAAGACATAACTTTCGGATTTATGGCGTAACCATGGTAATACATCCCGACATGACTTGGCTGGATTATAGATTTTTCTTTAATGCACTGTAAACAAGTTATGACGGTGTTAAATACAACTAAATGTAACACCGTCATAAGTTGTTTACAGTGCATCTTTGCTTAAAGGATTTTCGTTCTTTTACTTTTATTTTCTTCAAAGCCACAATCTAATAAATAATCTTATTTTTCAAACTAATACCGTACTTAAAGTAATAAAAATAGAGATTCAGTTGAGGCCGTTGATTGTAGCGCTAGGCTTGCAGTAAGCCCTGGGATTGCACTGAGCTTTAACTAAGCCAGAATAGAAAAATGTACCGGCGCATTGCGAATTTTTCTCTAGTACTGTTACTTATATATTTTTGGCCTGTGGCAACACAACAATGACCGACAACTGAAGTAAATTTAATAAGTTCGATGTTATTTTATTTAAAGAAAAATCTTTGTATATTTTGGCCTTTTTCGAATAAACAAACAATTAACAAAAATATAAATGTTTGTTGGTAATAGGGGTAATGATATTTCCAATATCATAGGAACTTAAATAAGGTTAACTTAAGAAAACTCTTCAACGTTTATGTTTTTAATATTTTTGTTTATCTATTGATCTGTCTGTCTTTGTTTGTTTGGGCTAATGTCTGAAACGGCAGAACTGAGTTTAATTGGCATAAATGCAACATATAGGGTACTTTACAAAGCGGCATTGACAGTAAACATATCGATTGTATAGTTAGCCACCGAATGTGATAATCAAGTTCAACATTTAATATTATTTTTTTAAGCTCTCTATTCGCGTTCTTAATTAAGTAGTTAATGCCGCTATATTAAGTTTTTCAATTGCTTTCAACCAGAGGGCTGGCCTTTTCTTTGGACAGAGAATCAGCATTGCCATTCAACGTGGCAATGCGGCCAGTGTTCTGGGCACTTTTCCCGTTGATAGCGATGTTGACGAGTTTTTCGATGCCCTATAATTTATTTTTATTTTCGCCTGTATACATATATTTTTACTAGTATTTGCGTGTTGCGCGAGGTGCAAGCACCTCGCGTGCTTGTGAAAAAAACTAAAGCATTGCCCCTCTAAATCAAGTATTTGCGTGTTGCGCGAGGTGCAAGCACCTCGCGTGCTTGTGAAAAAAAAAAAAAAAAGGGGGGGTGATGGGGGGGTTTAGTATTTGCGTGTTGCGCGAGGTGCAAGCACCTCGCGTGCTAGTGAAAAAAAAAAAGGGGGGGGGGTGATGGGGGGATTTAGTATTTGCGTGTTGCGCGAGGTGCAAGCACCTCGCGTGCTTGTGAAGAAAAAAAAAATGGGGGGGGGTGATGGGGGAGATGGGGGGGGTTTAGTATTTGCGTGTTGCGCGAGGTGCAAGCACCTCGCGTGCTTGTGAAAAAAGAAATTGGTATTTGCGTGTTGCGCGAGGTGCAAGCACCTCGCGGTTCACATAAAAAAAAAAAGAAATGGGGGGGGTGATGGGGGGGGGTTGCAGAAGTATTTTGACTAACGCATTGCCCCTCTAAATGAATCTAAAAAAAAAAATGTTCCAAGTCTCTTAGACTCCGAGATCCGCCTAAAGGGGGGGAGAAGGGGGGCGAGGGCGGGGACTTTGAAAAATGGTTTTTACTTTACCGAGCCTCCTCTATACGAATCCGTAAAAAGAAAAAAATACGGGTCTCGTAGTTTCCGAGATACGATAGGGGGGGGGGGGGGAGAAGGGGGGGGAAAAGGGGAGGTTTGGCACTTTTCCCGTAGGTTTGAGAGTTACTTGTTTACGAATCTGTCAAAATATACCCACCTCCCCATCCACCATCTGGGAGAACAATTATGTCAATGAGTGAGTGAGTCAGTCAGTGGTAATTTAGCTTTATATAGTATAATTTACATTTACAGAAATACTTAAGTTTGAATAAATAAATTTATTGTATACTAGTACTCACGGGGGGCTTCGCTCCCGTGGATTCTATCACGGTAAAAACATAACTCTCCTTTTTTGCAGTCGGGTAAAAAGTAGCCTATAACCTTCCTCAAGCTTCAAGCTACTTCCATACCAAATTTCATCCAAATCCACCCAGGACTTTCGAAGATTAGCGCGTTCAAGCAAACAAACAAACAAACAAACTTTTCCGCTTTATAATATTAGTATAGATTTCGCTTCATATTATCACTAAAGAAAATAAAAGTATTGCTTTATTTTTTTTTATTCCGGATGAGCCCAGTCTTGATCTCGATCACGCCTGATGGCAAGCATACATCATCATAATTAAATCTACCACTAACCATGAGGTCTACGATGGAACGAATGAGCTCGAATCGATCGAATGTGTTATTTCAATATGTTAACTATCTACTTACCAAATTTTATTGAAATCCGTTCAGTAGTTTTTACGTAAAAGACCAACAAACATACGTACATCCTCACAAACTTTCGCATTTATCCTAGTAAGACTATAATATTATGAAGCGGATAAGTTTGATTGTTTTTATCATGATGAAACCCATGGGAGCGATGACCCGCGCACCTGCTAGTATTATATATTTGTCATAGAATGGCTAAGAAAAAGAATAATCAATCTAAAATCTAAATCATCCTATTATTCCAGATGCGGGGCCCTCCACCCAGGAGATCAGATCCTGGCGTTTGATGACCACGTAATTGACGGCAACAACTATACAGCTGAAGAAGTGATGTGTTACCTGGAGAACTGTGAGGGAGGGTTCACAAGGCTTCATGTTGCTCCAAGGCATGTTGTTGGACACTGTGGGAGATTCACTAGAGGTAAGGATGTCGTCATTAGATCTTTAACAAACTTCTTTGCCCAGCTAGACAGTTCCTGGGGTTTTCAAATAAAATTTCAAACTAAGGAAATCTTTATATTGAGGTTTTATTGTACAGTTGCTAGTGTATTTTTTAGGATTTAATTCCATTTGAATAAAAATACAAAATAATAAAATAATCTAAGCAATGTATTAAATTGTGAGTGAGTAGTTAGTAAGTTTATGGATATATTTATTTGTAATTAACGAGCGGTCATCGCCCACATACTGTAAAGTTTGACGAGTAAAGCGCTTCTCCTCCACATTTATTGTGCGCACAGCCAAGCTGTGGAACTCTCTGCCGGCTTCTGTGTTCCCTGCCACTTATGACCCTTCAGCCTTTAAAGCAAGAGTAAATAGGCATCTTCTGGGCTCGCTCGTTCAATCGTAGACCTCATCTGTCGCTTACCATCAGGCGAAATCGAAGTCAAGAGTGAGCGCATCCGTAAAAAAAATGTTAATTATAAAACAAAAGAAATACTTATACTAACTAATAAAATACTTAAAAAAAAATTAAAAACACGACAACTATAATTCTAAGCACGGTTACATGAGAAAAATCTTCCAAATGTATCCTCAGTATACAATGTTCTTTTCAACCTTTGTAAAGCTTTTCAAAAAACATTTAACCCTACAATTCACAACAATTTGCACCACGGACCAACAGAAATGGATATTCATGACGCGAACAACACGACGGATATCGAAAATTATTCACAGAACACTCGAGGCGAAATGCCCTGAACAAAGTTTAATACCCTTCCCTGCTCGTAGAATTTCTGCAATAGCACCTTTCGTAAGCAAGGAGGTTCCGCAGGTATAATTATTGCTGAGTTAATTCTTCGCTAGCCTGGGGCAACTTGCCGAATGACCGAACTTGGGTACTAGCTTCCCCCAAGTCAGGAACTGGTGGTGCTTAGTGTTTGATTAGCTGTGTGTAGTTATTATATTTATAAAAACATGCAAGGCTATTAGGACATCTAATCGAGAACTGAAAAATTTCAAATATATGATATATCTACCTAGTTTATTTTTTATGCACCTGCCATGTTATCTCTTCATCACCCATTGTTGACTGATAGAGAATGCCTAAGGCATTAAGCCCACTATAGTACCTTTTATGTTGCATAAAGTTTTAATAAATAAATAAAAATGCAACTTAAACTATTTACGTAAGCCTTGCATTTTTAAAATTTTTAATGGCTTGTGTTTAATCACAGTCTCAGCTGTTTGTAAGATGAAGCATGCTTACCTATAAGTAACCTTAAAAACCCTCATGTTATAACTATTCGGAAACACGGACTACGGAAAATATTTTGTTTAATTAATTAATTATAACTTAATACGGTTCAAGGCCAATAACATTTGATAAAGTCCGAGATCAAAATAACAATAAAATAATATCTATATATGTATACGTGAAGCAAACCCATTGTAACCTTTTTTATGAAAATTAGGCGTTCGGACGAGTATGACATTTGGCACTGTTAATATGGAAAAGGAAAAAAAGAAAAGGGAAAAGGAGAAAGCTAATATTTTTAGTTTCATACTCTCATATTCTTGTACTCGCCTACCAACAAGTCAAAAATTTTTCGAAAACTATCTCTTTGTCTCTTTTTCATATACAAAATTTGTACGTTTGTGTGAAAGAGACAATGCTATAGTTTCCGAAAATGATAATAGTATTACAAACTCATATTAAGCCCCCAGATTTATGCAGAAGAAACTCATATTAAGCCCCCCGATTTATGCAGAAGAGAGCGTTACGACGCGAGTGACAGTTCCAACTAATAGTTATGGAACAATCTGGGCATCCCTAACCTAAAACGGGATATATATCATGTATATTTAATTTCTAATGATATTGTCAATGACCTTGCCAGTTTCAAACTCACATTCTAGGCCTCCTATTACGGTTACACAGTAGTGCATAAAATAAGGCTATTAATTATTACTGAAAACTTTCTGTGTATTCTAAAGACCAGTCTAACCATCTTGGCATCAACTAAAATACTAACTTATAACCAAGTTTTTCCAAGAACGGTCATTCAAATCTCAAGGCAAATATTTTCATAGTCCAGAAGCACTCCAACAAACTAGAAATCTTCGGAGAAGGTTTCAACATCTTTAAAGTTCACAAACTCTGGACGTACATCCTTTAAATGTTCTCTCATGGCTTGAGCGGTGACTAACAAGAACGTATGTATATATGAACATCAAACTTGGCTCGTATAACTCAAAAGGCTTAAGTTTTGATGCCTGTAATATGCTTTCACCAATGTACAGAGCCAGAACATTAATCCTCGTTTAAAATTCAGTTTTGAGTTCTAAATTCAAATCACTTTGAACCAGGTAAATTATTACGCAATAGAATATGCCCGCGGCTTCACTCGCCTGAGTTTTAATCCAGCGTAAAAGTATTTTATGTCCGTCCCAAAGGTTTGATCTTTCTTTTTACCAAACTGGTGGTGGTGATCAAACGCGAGCCTATTATCAATAAAAAAAAACTTCATCAAATTCAGGATAATGGTTCAGATGTGAAAATTTTACAGACAGACTGACATTTATTACTTTCGCATTTAAAATATTAATAAGCACTGCCACATCGATGTGACTAATGCGGGTGTTGCCATAAATGCGATATTTTGAAAAGAGTTCCTGAGCCAATACTACTGCAGATAAAGCTCTATGCACTTTAGAATTTTAGATTACTGAGTTTATCTGCACGATAGCTAACAAATATTTGCACTGTATGGACATACCCACTCAAATCGTGTTGTCTTTTTTTCTCATAATACGATCTCAGACTTTCAAGAGTTTGGAAACTCTTGAAAGTCTGAGATCGTATTATACAGATCAGTCTATTCGGGTTGTTTACTGACCATTTTAACAGTTTTTAAAAGTGCGTGTAAATGGTTAATTTATACCTACGACGTACATAAATAAAATTGACAAAAGTGTCTGTCATAGATGAAGAAGTAACTGTGTTTTCTAAAGTGTTTATTCTTATTTATTTATACAATAATAAAAAACAACAAACATTTTTAAATTTTTGTTCGTCTGTCTTTCTGTGTGTCCGGGCTTACTCTGGAATGGATTAGCCGAGTTTAATGACAGTTCCATTGGAACATAAAGGAGGTTATTGAACCACATATACCTAGGCTACTTTTATCCCAGAATTTCCAGGAGATCTGGATTTACTCGGAAAAATGTGAACGCATTCGCGGGCACAGCTTTGGAATAAATATTATGGTGAAACAGGACATTAACCTAATCCTATTCAACTATCCGTGTTTAAGAAAACAGTAACAATAATTTATAATGCCAGTTTCACCAGTAGCTATTAGGTACAGGAAAGTGTAGCTAATAAGACAAACAGCTCCCTAGGGAGCCCATTTTATGTAGATATATGAGGTGACCTGTTTAAGAGACCATTCGTTATTGTTTGTTGGAAATGTCCTAGTTTTGAAATACATAGGACTGGACTTGTGATTTATATATTATGTGCATCTTCACTCAGAAGATCTACAATAGTATTGGTATGTCTTTCCCCTGAAGATTATCCACAGTAACCATTCTAATATTTTTCATATAACAATAAATAGTTATTTTAGGCAATACAATATTATTTTAAATAAAATTAAATGCTTTAGATTCGCTGCGCATTTAATGTTGACCATAATTGCTCTTTACAGCTTCTAATTAAAATAAAAATCTTAGAAGAAATCAGAGACATAAAATGCGGGGGTGGCGGGCGGCGTATGTTCAGTCTAATCATAACAATAATATATTATTAAGCTCGTGGTTAAATAATAACAGCCGCTTGGCGACATTGATCTGTGGATGGGTTCCCATCCATTGTCATTTGAAATTGAAATTGACAAACATTTATTCGGACGAAGACACACACAAAAACATACAATACAAAATTATAAACATTATAAAAAGTATAAAAATAATCTTTGAGCATGTCCACACCGAAAGGGACATCAACTCAGCATTTGCTGGGAGGAAGACACACAGCACTGGTTTTCAGTTGGCACCCAGCAGTGACACACGGACGAGGGCAATTATTATTATTATTTAATTTGTTACTGTTTTTTATATATCCCAGCTTTTTTATGTATATATATTGTGTATGTAGGTTATTACTTATGTATTGTAAATAGTATAACGTGGACTACTCGCGTATTTATTTTCTCCTGCTGTGTCAAATCCATCCAAAGGTTGTCTGTAAAAGATCGCTTTTAGCGATAAGACCGCCCATTGTAACACCTTTTAGTTTTTAAGAGCTCGTTAAATTCTGTTATGGTGTATAATAAAGAGTATATCTATCTATCTATCTATCTATGATTATTAATCACTCCACACTGACACCATATTCATCTTCTATGCACACTTGTGAAGCCGGAGCGAGTCACTAGTAGCAAAATAAACGATCACTGAGTACTCACTTTGTTTCTGAATGAAAATGGAAAAATGTAAAGCCTTGTTAAAGTAGCAAAACTTGTCAGTTTTGCTAGTTTACTTTGCTGTGTCCAACTACGTATAAAAATGTTCCCAGCAAATACCATCATTTTATGCTTACACTTTGTTGCAGAAAATTCAATATCGGGAACGTCAACGTTGAACGCCAAGAAGCACCGCCAGAGAAACTACAGGCAGAGCTCGATGCCCAAACTAGGTTTACAAGACGATTACGGTAAGATATTGGATGGGGTATCGATTGTATTATCATTATGAGTAAGATCGATCAGAAGTTTGTGAGTGAATTTTTGAAGGATGCTGCGAGCGATACCTATGGCAATTGATGGAGTAGGGAATTTGTGTTTTGAAGTTGGCTTTCAGTTTGATGTATTCGGTGAATAAAACGAATAGGGAGTGTTAGTCTATTAATACATTAGATATTTGGAATGTCGTTGAGCATTGCCAGGTTTTATACTG
Organism: Tholera decimalis; assembly: GCA_943138885.2. Classification (NCBI taxonomy): domain Eukaryota; kingdom Metazoa; phylum Arthropoda; class Insecta; order Lepidoptera; family Noctuidae; genus Tholera; species Tholera decimalis. Next base: position 4,806,707 of record OW964552.2, on the reverse strand, counting down.
CTGAAAATTTGAAAGCAAATTTTGTAATCTTAACTATTTGTAAAACTAACAAGATGATACACATTTATGAAATTACAGGATAAACAATTATAAAACCTAGTTTACAATAGGTGGAATTAGCAAATTAAAAAAAAAAAACAATTGAGAATTCTAAAATATTTTATTTCACGCGAGGCCCTCATGAGCACTTATTTAACATCAGAAGCTTGTGCATTTTATAATAGATTTTTATAAGGTTTACAGTTTATGGAATTAAGAGGTACGATAAGAATAGTGTCCACCATTCCACATAATACATTATCAAAATAAGCCTGTGCCTCAGGACAAAGGACTCCCTTCCTCGTTTCATAGTAATAACATTTATTTATAACGATTGAAATAGAAAAGAATCCATGATTCTACAGTGTGACTGCACTGTAGAATCTTGAATTCTTTGCTTGGATTTCGTGCACATTATAAATGGAACTTCTATGCGTTCTTAAACCAATTAAGCCGTACATCAGTTTGTGATGAAACTTTGACGGGATTTTCTGAGGCCCCTCGAGAGGATTTCACAGGCGCGGACAACAGTTAGTAAAAGATAAAAATAGAATTACCGAGTACAAAATTAGATTCCTCTTTAAATCTGAATGCATATGACGTCCACAAAAGTCACAAATGAATAGGTATACCAAGATTATCAAATAAAAAACTATAATAGAGATTGCCCATTGCGATATTGTACAAGTTTTATTATTTGTATCCATAATTGTATTATAAAGTGTATAATAAATAAACAGCTAAAATATTGCCTAAACCAAATGAAACATCGTTTCAACCATCTCAATCAGTATCTTAAAATAGCACAAGCTAATTGAAACATTCTACTAAGCCCTCCCGGAATCATAGTTAATTGGTTAGATAAATTGAATTGGAGTGTATCAGTACGGGGTCAGCTCTCGATCAGCGCTTACAGTATTTTTATTAAAAGAATCTTGAAGTATCAGGCAAATGATGTTGTTCAACATGTAGAGAAACCGTTGACCTTAATTGGTTCCATTAACATCATAATGTTGAACTTAAATAGATAAAACGAATTTGTAATCATATAAAATACTAGCACTTCGCCTGCGACTTTGTTCGCTTGGATTTCGAAATAATTTGTAGACTAACAAATAATGCACCTTACTACCATTGACAAAATTGGCCAAGGGCGAGTCAGATTCGCCCATGAAGGGTACCGTAGTAACTATGCCAAATAACTTTGTTTTTCATTATGTTTGTATGAATTACAAAGTTATATTTGCAGTTTTATAAAGTATTCTATATCTCAAAAACTGCTGACCCGATCACGTTCAAACTAATTTTCTTTGAAAGTTTACATTAAAATCTACAGCATATATTTTTTTAGATTTTCCCTTCATTATTATAGAAGTTGGAGGGGGGGACATTTTACCACTTTGGAAGCGTATATCTTTTAAATGATTTACTTAATGAAAAAGTGGTTTTAGAAACCTCAATGTCATTTTAAAGACCTGTCTATACATACCACACATACATAGGTTTCATGAACAAAAATATTTTCAGTTTCAGTTCCATGTATGAGGAGCTCCCCTTAATTTTTAATATTTTTTTCGTAAAATCGGAAACCCTAAAAATGTTTGGCATTGGATCGCTAGTTTCGGAGATATCCCCCGACATACAAATAAATTTTACCTCTTAATTACTTTAGTATAGTTGCTGAAATGAAAATGCTGCACTGGGCTGGGGGTGTCACCAGACTAGATTAACCTTCCTATACCCGCGCCAATTTCTGTGACACCTATACCCGCGTACGGTCTCACAGACCGAAAGTTTGGAACGCCGTTTTACATGATTTTCCTTAGAAGACGTATATTAATAAAGTTAGACCTTAAAAGTAAAGCATATAATGAAAAGAAATATATCATATAATCACTTTATTATTAATTATTTAACAGACTATCAGTCTTATAAAAAACAGCCTTCTAAGTACAGAGTTTTTTCTTAGGTACTACAAAAACACAACTAAAACATTTTTTTTTGCAAAAAAAACAAAAATAAACTTTTAAATTTTAAAAAACACTTAATATACTAATAAAAAATCACAGGTTGACTTAGTTTTCAGTCTCACCATAACAATCAGGACATACCATAACAGCATGTTCCAAACAAAAATATTTTTTGCAAGTTGCACAATTGTATCGTGTTTTGCGGTTTTTTTTGGATGAACAATATCCACAACGACCAATTTTATTAATATTAGATGTCGCTGAAGACTCGGGACCATCTAATTGACAAATTTCAGCGAGCCTAAGTCTTATGGTTTTAGGCAAGTATGTATTGAGAGCTCGTCGACGGAGATGCGAATTTCTGAGTTGGTATGACAAGACTTCAAGAAATAATCTGCGGCAAATTTTCTTATCAGGATTGTTCTGCATATAAATAATATATGTATTTATACCTGCTACGTTCATCAGACTACAAAAAATTACCATCGGCCACCTATTTGTGCCTCGAGTTACGTTATAAGTCCCACACATTTTGTCTACAGTATCAACTCCTCCTTTGGTTTTATTGTACTCTATTATGATTTCAGGTTTACCAGTCGCTTCATCTATTTTGACGCCATCATGCATGCTGGACACAAGAAGAATATTCTACCCATTTTTAGGCACATAGGAAACAAGGCTGCAGTTGTCTCGGTGCCCGAATAAACTGGATTTTGCTGCTCGACCACGAATTTCTGCCCAAACTTCAATCTCGTCTTCTTCATCATCTCCTTGCTCTGTGTGATAGGCTTCCTCTTGTGTCCCAACTGCGTCTTCCACCTCGCTGTCATTTCTGTCTTCATAATCAGTGTCAGAAATTTCTTCTTCCAACAGTGACCGTATTCGCTCTTCATCCATTCTGGCGCAGAATATAATCTGTAAAATAATAAGATTGGTCAAAATATACATACACAATTACATACACAATAAACAATTACATACACAGTAAAAAAACCTGATAAACAATAATTTTATACTTACATAAAAAGTTACACCTATACCCGCGTCGGTCTCACCGACCGATTGGCGCCAAATACGCACACACCTGCGGTCCCCACAAGCGCGTGGCGAGCACTGACATGAAGCTCGCTCTAAATCCGGCTGCTAGCAAAAGATGCGACTCGCTAGCGTTTCTGTGATATTAAATAAATTCGAAAAATCATTCCGTCGGTCTCACAGACCAACGCGCGGGTATAGGAAGGTTAAATCAGGAACAAATATACAACATGTATCGTAATTAACGCACACCCTCAAACACCCCAATTAAAAATTATGTTATTATCATAATACATATTATGAATTTTTAGTTTTACTTGATTAAACATTTTTTTAAGACTTTAACTTCCTTTAAATGAGTTTAATTTTTCTGTACTGAATGACGGAATATATATAAATGTACATTTAAAAAGTTACTACATTAATTTACGGTCCATAGTTAGTTTGTTTTTACTATACAGCGAAAGTGTAATTTACGTAGATTTAATTCCTTTGGGATAAAAATTATCGATATTGAAAACGATAAAAATCGATTCAGTAAACGATTCTGAACAAACTAATTTCAGAATGTGCATTAATTATGTTACATGTTGTATACGTGGGTTCTTCAATGTCGCAAACAGTGATCACAAAATGCGAGAGAGCCGTCTACGCTAGTTTCGACATGTGATGCGCAGAAGCGAGGAGCATATGACGAGGCGGGTGATGAATATAGAAGAAGGAGGCCGCCCCCCAACCACCTGGATGGGCACAATACTTAATGACCTTAAAACCCTAGACTTAACTGTAGATATGACACAAAATCGCCAGAAATGGCGTAAAGGTATCAGGACGGCCGACCCAGAAATGAACCAGGAGATTGATTGAATTATATTAGTATTGATAAGCTCATATTTATAAATGTGTGTATATTTTCATCGACGTAAGAAGCCTCTTCACGCAATGTCTCAAGATATGGCAATTAATGTGTTACATAAGTTACTGATTGAGTTACCTGTTTGGTCTCGTGAGCGAGCGAAGTTTGGAGTCTAACTCCTCCGAAAATTCAGGAATTAGATCTTAATTTTGTATCAGATCTTAATTCTGACCAGGCCTCTTTGATCCCCTCAGGGATGTCCATCCATGAAAATTTCAAAAAGTAGTTGAGCGGTAGGCTGTTTCTTGGCGCGGGTTCGATCTACGCACTGGAATAAATATTTATCATTCCCAATAAATAGTCGTTCCGTGCTATGAAAAATTATAGCGTTCGGCAATGATTCTCATATAACAAAAAAAAAAATACAAAGTGAAATTCCACTAAAGCGTTCCTAGGCGTTTTTAGGGTTCCGTAGCCGAATGGCAAAAAACGGAACCCTTATAGTTTCGATATGTCTGTCCGTCTGTCTGTCTGTCTGTATGTCTGTCCGTCCGTCCGTATGTCACAACCATTTTATTCCGAAACTATTAAGACTATACATGTGAAACTTAGTAGGTAGATGTATTATGTGAACCGCTTTCTGATTTTACGGAAAAAATTTAAAAATATTTAAAATAAAGGGGGGTCCCCATACATGGAACTAGAAATGAAAATATTTTTTTTCGTGAAACCTATGCGTGTGTGGTATCTATACAGGTCTATATACAGGTCTTTATAAATGATATGAGGGTTTCTAAAACCACTTTTTCAAAATGTCAATCATTTAAAAGATATAAGCTTCCAAAGTGGTAAAATGTGTCCCCCCTCTAACTTCTATAATAATGGAGTGAAAAATCTAAAAAAAAATACATATCTGTAGACCTTAATGTAAACTTTCAACCAACGTTAGTTTGAACGAAATCGGGTCAGCAATTTTTGAGATACAGCATATTTTCGAAAACCGCAAATATAACTTTGTAATTCATACAAATACTATGAAAAACAAAGTTATTTAGCGTAGTTGTAAAAATGTAAATAAGCTAGTTTTAAGAAATTTTTAAGGTTTTTTTTTATTCGTCAAATAAATATACATATTATATTATATTATTATAGTTACTATGGAACCCTTCATGGGCGAGTCTGACTCGCACTTTGTGAGTTTGAGTTTGAGTGAAATTTGTCCCACTTGTCCTTTAAATATACGTGTAGATGTGGATACAGGCCCGATATACTTACGGCTATTCATACACACATACAACTTACCTATTTATTCGGCCCGTAATTGCTCTTCATTGGAATAATTAGGTGATGAACAGTAAGAAACACCCCTTTTTATTTATGAATAATTTTATTCAGAACTGTTTATTTTTTATTAAAGTACAAAACATTGTCATTCTTAAAAGATATTGAAACAAATCGTCCTTATTAATCGATCAATTTATCCATCTACAAGCGAAAACAACATAAAAAGTCTACAGTTCATCATCAATTAGGCAGCTACGAACGAGTTCGTTAACGAAAAACAGCACTTCAATTAATTACAAACTCCTGACCAAAAATCTGTCCACCAAGTTAATGAAACCACATTTCCCATTCACTTTTAGTACCGGAACCCAAACAGGGCCATCGTAAACAAAATCAGACGAACTATCCTCAAACAAAGGAAAAAAGATAGGCGTAGTAATTAATTTGTCCAGATAAACTGGCCAAGTGCGAGTTGTAAACGCCCAGTGACAGTTCCTTACTCCTAAAACATTGTCAACGTTGGCAAAGTACCTACGTTACATAAATTTAATCGATATGTGACCGTAAAAGTGCAAATAGCGTTAGACTATCTCATAATTGTGATCCTTATTGTAGAGTACATAGTTTATAATAATAATAATAATATTCCACAACTTTTTTTTTTTACACAACGCCATCTAGTCCCAAACTAAGCAGAGCTTGTGGTATGGGTACTAGACAACTGATAAACATACATATATATTTCTAAATACATACATATTATAGATAAATTACACCCAGCCAAAGAACAAATGACCGTGTTCATCACACAAACATTTGTTTCCTAGGTGGGAATCGAACCCACGACCTTGTGCATAGCAGTCAGGGCCACTGACCACTATACCAATATGTAACGTAAAATAATGTAACGGTTTCTGCGATTTTACGGTGACAGTACATTACGTCAAACAAATTTTGTGATTAATCCTATCATTTCTATCGTTAGTGCTAAGTTAATTCTTTGACATGTTTTCTATTTCCTCGATAGAGGGAAAACAAAACGCCATTTAATTTAAAAAAAACTGCATACATTTTGTTCAGGAGATACAGGTAGCTGTCAAACAGATAGACGGATAATCGGACGGGCGGACTGCGGGGGCTTAGTAAAACGATGTACACGCGAAAAAAATCCCGTTCACTCTATTTGTCGACAAATAGACGGGCAGACTTTTTTTATTTTGCTACGGAACTCGAAAACCTGTACGCGGTATATCTTCCTCGCATATTTGTTTAGGATCTACAACTTCCTAGTTTGTTCACCGTCCCTCGCACGTTGGTCCAAAACATTATGGTAATTGGACGGATCTCGTAATAGCAAAGTTAGGAACTGACGTAGGTCGCTAACAACTGTGGATTTCAATGCAGAACATTCGTGGTTTCCGTATCAAGGTATGAAACGTGCAATTTTGAACTCTATAACAGTGCCTGCATGAAAAAAATTGACCGGTAGTTTATGTTAGAAGAAGAGCTCGTGGTGAAAAACAATTACAAGCATACGGGTCAATATTGAAGGTTAAGTAACGCTTGCCGAGGTCAGTTTTAGATGGGTGACTAATTTAAGAGGAGGCTCCCTAAATTGTATGTAAATTTGTATTAATATTCTGAAACAATCACGCATATAATCAAAATGGAACTTTAGCATATGATTTATTGGATATTTTTCTTTCCATGTCTAGACCAATTTCATAATTGGAACATTTTCGCTCGATTCATTTTTTAATCGAAAATCAAGTATTTTTTAAAGATTATTCAAAATTTAATCAAGATTACTCGGCTTTTATGTCTAAAATTAGTATTGACAGTAATAAAATATAGTTTATTATCCAAATATAGGACATTTTTTCTCTAGATCAATTATTACTTTAGTTATAAACAAAATAAGAATTGAGACTTACGACATTTAGTTTCGAACCCGAATATGGTAAAAGAGCGCACGCGATATTCAACTTTATTACTGCTGCGTTAGCGTTTAGTATACAACGGCCTAACCGGGCCGCATAGGGTCGGAGCTTGCGTAAAAATTATTTAGGACTGCCTGGTCCATATCGAGATTACAACGTGCCTCGGAAAGCATTGTAAACGTTGATGCAGGCTGTCATTATGACATATAAAAAAAAAATTGGGAGTCATTACGGCTAGTTAGAAGCCAGCTACTGGGCTGTCGAACTCAGATAGGCATACCGCTCTATTTAAAACATATTACTCAACTGCATCCGCTTAGACCGAGCCTGACATAGTTGGTAAAAGTCTAAGCAGGTGATGTCTAAAACTCCTTATGTAATATAACTTATAATTGTAATAAACATTTAAATGAAAAAAGAACCAAAAAGGAAAAACGAGAAACGAAGTAACTAAACTAGGCAACTTTTTCCGCGGTCGAGTAATATTTATCTCTTACCATTAACTATAAATTCCATTCTTTGTCTCTAGAGACGTTTCGCTGGTGTTTTATAAAGATACATTTGGGCTTAGGCGATTACTACCAAAATGACGCACAGGAAATTTCATTGTTTGTTTTTAAAGACTACTAGAAATGTGGGAAGAATTCACATTACTAGGAATCCTGTTAGCCCTTCCGACTAAGCTAAATATGCTTGTGTCTGGAGTGAGTTCTGAGCAATAGTGTAATGGGTGAGATTCGAACCCGTGACCTCTCAATTACAAGTCTGACACCTTAGCCATTAGTCTATTGACGCTTCAAAATATTGCTATAGTTTCAAGCCATCAAGTGCCTTTCAATTTCACTAACATACATAAACGTTTAGGTTTGCAGATAAATGAGACCAGAATACATCTACAATGTGTAACGGAAACCCCATATCTATCCAAAAGGGCTGAAGACAACATCTGGTATGGAGTCTCTATGCACAGTTTCAGCTCAAAATAACTGACTCAAAGAATTGATACCAAATTATCGGTTTCATATATTTCTTGAATACCAATCATAACAAACGTGTCACAGCACTACGAGAGTCAATAACTTTCTACGTCACTTGCCAATAACACGATAATTCTCTTCATTCTTCTTAATTTGAAAAATTCGGTCTCTGGTATCAGTGTATTGGAATTTGTAATAAGTTCTACACACGTAGACTTAGGGTTACAAAACCCTTGCCATATCGTTTGTTATCATCCAAAGAAGCCATGTACTTGGTATGTATATACCCTTTAAATTACACGTTGTATACTAATATTATAACGCGCAAAACGTGCTAATCTTCCAAAATACTAGGTAGATTTCGATAAAATTTGGTATGAAACTTGCTTGAAGTTTGAGGAAATTGTAGGTTACTGTTTACCCGACTACAAAAGAAGGAGAGCTATAATTTTATCGTGATTAAGTTCACGGGAGCGAAGCCCTTCACGATTACTAGTACTCGTATGTTATAATACATTACACGTCCAAAATGAAAGACTTTTGTCGGCATGATATGACACTGAGTAGAATACGAATGATATCCATTCAGATTTATTTTAAATCTAATTATTTACTAGGAAAAAGCAGAATACCAATTTGAGTTTGTATGAATGTATGTCGGGCAGATGTCCGTAACTCCACGACCAAGCGCGTATTTTGCGTAATCAATAACTTTAATAGCGTAGCTTTAATTAATTTAGTTCCTTCTTAGGGTTCCGTGGGCAACAGTGAAAAAACGCAACCTTTATAAATTCGTCATGTCTGTCTGTCCGTTTATATGTCATAGCCACTCTATTCTAAACTACATATTAGGATAACACACTTGAGATTTGGTAGGTAGATGACCTACAACTCTTTAGTGCACTCTCATACCTATGAAACTGGGGTCAGTGACAACTCGGCCCGTATCAACTGGACCCGAATAATAATACCAGATATCGTCGTCAAAACGCCCTTGTACCGTCGGCATGAAAAGTATCGAACACTTTCTAAGATTCAGTTGAGTTTTGAAAAGTAACCGTGGAGTTTCTTATCGATTCTTCTTCATACCACCATGCACTGGCTTTTGATGTTTATTAAGTGCTTGTGTAGGCCTGTGTGAAATATAATATACGTCACATTTCATGATAACATCATAAATGGCGAAATTGATAAAGTTCAGAACAAAATGCATTCGTGCATTTTTTTATTTTTTTATTGAAAATCAAAAATGTTTGCAGGCATGAAATATTGGCGGCAAAATGTTGAAACCAATAGCAATAGAAATAAAAAAAGTTACACGGTTCGATTCAAATTGTCTTTACCTTTTTCCGGTGGGAAAAAACATCAAATCACTTTTCACGTTCTTTTAGGCACATACATATTATACAAAGAGAAGACAATACGATCATAATATTTACCATAACCTAAATGATGATCTCCTTAGTTTGTACAAAATAAAGTATTCAGGATAATTTTTTTTTTATTTTCATATTTTTCCACAGAGTCTATTTAGCCACTGTGCTTCAACGTAAGATCAAATATCCTGCGTTTAAGCTCAAAAAACACCATGAAGGGTTTAAGTCAATTCAAAGCATCTTCCACTATAAAACGGCAATTTCATACTCTTACCTGTATTATTTAAATTATTTGAAAATAACTTTTATTTTTTATTTTGACGTCGCATCTTATTTTATCCTCACTATGGTTTCCTCAGGATTAGTTCAGTCGGTTTTTTTATTTATTATCGTATCTTCTTCTCCACCTTGTATATTATGTAAATGAAACGAATTGAACAGAAAGAAAACATTTGTCTGGCAGTAGAAATTTTTTACATAAAATTGTAAAGTTTTCATCAGTTCCTTGATAAACCTGATGATTTAATGTAATCCTTTCTTCCCCAACAGATAGTCAACAAAACTACATGAGTATGGGTGTATGCAGAACAGAATCTCTGAACATCCAGTTGGAGGTTCCCCCCGGCCAGAGTTCTGGATTAGCGGTCCACGAAGATAATGCTATGCTCGTCATATCGCATGTTGCTTCACAGTCATCGGCTTACAGGTAAGTGGTTTATGTATACTATGGAACTTAGCTGGTAATATCTGCCGCATGTCGGAGAAGCAATTGGCCTAAATAGTCACTGAGTGAGTCCCAACTGGCAGGAAACAACAGCGCGGCAGGCCCAGAAGGAGATGGTGGGATGAGCTGGACTTATTTTTTAAAGAATTGGCCTACTATCGCATATGATCGCAATAGGTGGAAGGAGGGAAGGGAGGCCTTTGCCCTGTAGTACGATGCTCATAATTATAATAAAATCCTATGGAAGACTTACAGCTAAAGCAAACAGAACAGTTGATTAAAGGGACAGACAATTACAAGTCTTAGAATTGCTGCAGCAGTGGTGGCTCAATGGTAATAAATACGACTTGTGGTTTGTATGTTTTGTATTCGAACCTAAATAGTCACATTATTTGTGTAATTTTCATCAATACCACTTTCAAAACTGTGAAGAAAAATATCTTGAGGAAACCGGCATAGCCGAAGAGTTCGAAGACATGAGCCATGACATGATGGATTACGGCCATCTCATGGAGAAGAGGCCTGTTTTAGCAGTGGGAACGTGACTGTCTGATTATGTTATCTTAAGAATATTGTTAATCATCAGCGATATTTAAACTAATCATCAATGTAGTGATAAAACAAAGTCGCTTCCCTCTGTCTGTCTGTATGTATGATCTTTAAAACTACGCAACGGATTTTTGATACGGGTTTTTAATGGATAGATGATTCAAGAGGTAGGTTTTAGTGTATAATAAGTTAGGGTATTGTGTAAATTGGATGAAACACGACGATATTAGTTCAACAAGTCGGAAAACATTAAGCCGATCGGGAGCTTTAATCGAAAAAGCTGCCAAAATCATTTGATTTATATCAAATCAGTGTATGGTGGGATTGTTCCTCTTTTATAGATTTCCAAAAAAATCTGGGATGGCATATGTCTATCTCCCAAGGATAACCCACAATAACCATTCTTTTACAAATTGTAATAAAATAATGGGTTCTTTACGAAGCTATTTTTACAGTACAGTATTATTTCTTATCCAATTAAATACGTTAGATACGTTAAGCATTTAATGTAAATCAGAATTGCTGTGTACACTATATCAATAAAATTAATGTCATACGAGTTATCGCAAAATAAAAATTACCGGACGAGAAATTAAATAGTTAAAATATTGATGAAGCGAAGCAAAGACGTCACTCACAATCTAAGCAAATTTAAACTCTATTACCCGAGCGAAGCTGGGCCGGGTCGCTAGTAAATTTATATTTTACTATGTGATAGTTCCTGCGGCTGAACATTGTTTTCCAAAATATAAGCTCAAGCTTAGTTTTAGAATCAATAGCCAGTACCTCTCGTTCAATACTTCAATATGAAGTATATGTTACATTGCTCTAAGATAAGAAAATTATATAAATCGTCGATGGTAAAAAAAAAATATATTCTAACAACTTGAAGTCAGTTGAAACATCACTGATTTTAATTTTGGTATGTTTTTCTCCACTATATTTCCACACCGATACGTGATATTTGACAAATGCTTGCATTGTTTGGACGGGCCTGCTCAAATCTGTGTCTATCCTCTAAAGGGCGCCACAGACATTAACCTACATGGCTCTCATATGATTTGATCACTACAGATTGTATGGACTTTAAAAGAGACGTTGACCTCTGAGTTTGTTTCAGTGTTTCTTCTCAGTAGTTAATTAGGAAACATTGGCCTCATCTAGTTTACATTTACGAAAAACAAGACGTGTGAAAGTATTATTTATAACCCATTTGCAAAATAAACATCACCATTATTTCACCAGCTTATTTTCAACCAATTTTTTGTTTAGATCCGGTTGCCTTCAAATCAGAGACAGGGTTATCTCAATCAACGGCCATGAGAATCTGACGGTGGATGTGGCCAACGAGATCCTGCAGCGGAGAAACGATTCTCACAACCCTAAATATTTGACATTGAATGTTGAATTCAGTATGCCGAATACCATTGAAGCTTCGAGTGGAGTTTTTAATGTGAAACTAGCTAAAACTACCGCTGGATTAGGAGTTACTATTACAGGTATAGTAATTATATTGTTTGTTTCTTGTATTGTTTTTATTTTTGTACTTATTGAAGAATACATATTTTATTTATTATTTATTATATCACTATGCGACACGAATTTCATAAAAAAGCTCTTATTTACGGCCACTGTACGAGTACCTAGAAGCACTCGCCGCCCTCAAGAAAGTAAAAGTCTTCGGTACTTTACGGAATTTCTATTCATCGTTCAAATATGTGCTAATAAAATGTATAGAATTTAAATAACTATTGTAAAATACCCGTTATAAACAAACAAAATGAAATACGATTATTCTATTTTTAACATCACTGTTTGGAATGGTTAGTAGTACCTAAATAATTTTAATTAACTAAGTATTCAAATTAATTTATCGTTTATTGATATAATAAATAAAATTAAGTAATATTCAAAGTTGTAACATTATGTTTTTTATCCATTATGTAATTAATTACTCAGATACTTGACTTCGTTACTTTCTAAATCATGGGATGTTGTCATTCCTTATGGATTTCTTTCATGCATGCCTCATTTTTAATAATTTACAGTTACTTGCACTGTCTGGACAGGTCCACTCAAGTCTGTGTGCCTTTTTCCTCGCAAGATCACTACAGACATGCACCTAAATGGCTCTCATATGATTTGACCAGTACAGATTGCATAGACTTCAAAAAAGACTCCGACCTCTGAGTTTGTTTCGGTGTTTCTTCTCACGGTAGTCAGTTAGGAAACATCGGCTTCATCTAGCTTAAATTGTGAAAAAAAAAAAAAAAAAAAGTGTTATTTAATTACAAATTTGCCAAATAAATATAATTTATCAGAGTTTTTAAGCAGTTTAAAGCTAGGCTGTCTTGTATAAGTATTTGGAAAGACAGTTTCATGGTAGTATTTTTGACAGATACTACGTTAAGCAACATGGCCGCGCAGCCAGGCTGCGTTAGCCAAACAGACGTGCATAAGGCATGTCACGGTACGTTGCACTGTAAATAAGTTCGCTTGCTATCCCTAAAGCCTAAGTTATACAGTGCGAGCTGGCATGCGAGCTGACCTAGTCAGTTACTCGCACCGTGTGACCGCATCATATGAGTTACTGGCATGTACGAGTGGATCAGTTACTCCCGTCCAAGTTACTACAATGTTTTTTGTTTTTATTTATGTATTATTAAATCTATTTTATTTATAATTCCGAATTAACGAATGAATTCCTCTTCTTTCTTTAACATTCTTCTGAACAGACATGATTAAAAATAAATGATGGCTATAACCATATAATAAACGCAAGCAGTGACCACTTTTTTCTTCCACTAAGTACACGATGCGCGAAGCTACCCCCACTACGCCAAAACCTTGCCAACTTACGTAACGTGGACTATATAAACTATTAAGTAATATAAAATTAACTATTTGTGTATAAGAGTCTATATGCTTGCATCACAAGCAGCGACTCGTACGCGACACGGACGTAAACTCTTCTTTGCGTAAGGACAGTTGTTGGACAGAATATTCTAGTACACAGGCGCAGTAGCTGTGTACTTTTACACTAGCAGCTTGCACTTGTGTGACCGTGAGAGGCGAGTTACTTACTGCCTTACGAGTTCACGGATACAGTAGCTGTCTACTGTCAAGTCATCGGCTCGCACTGTGTAATCTCGGCTTAACATACTAGGCAAACATAGCAGGCTGATAGCCTCAACCTATACTAACCCGCCAAACTAATCACCCGTTCGAACCAAGTAAATCCTTCTTTCAAAGAGTCATATGAAATAGACTCGGTTGTTTGAACTGCTTAGAATATCTGCTAACCTGGTACTTATCCCCACAGGGTGCAAACAGAAACTGTTGAGCAACGAAGAACCTATGGTGATATCGGATATCAAGCCAGGATCTGTGGCACATCGAAGTGGAGCCTTGGCACCTGGAGATCAGCTCCTAGCTATAAATGGACAGCCACTGCATAACTTATCTCTGGTAAAAAATAAATTTTCTATATTATTACTATTTTAGGGCTCCGTAGTCAATCCTTATGGGTTTGCCATGTCCGTCTGTCCATCCGTCAGCCCGCGGCTTAGCTCAGAAATTAGGTAGGAATGCAAACGTCACGGTAGTAGTACTTATATGAATATAAATAGGTTAAAAGGAAAACCATCAAACCTAAGTTGGCTCCACAAATAAATAGTCAAACAACTGTATTCTACTCGTTTTCGGACAAATTCCATTGAAACATATTTAGATCAAGTTTTTACTTGTGTAAACAGAGTAGTTTGTTTTTCTTAGAGCATGGATACGGAATTCTCGGTCAGCTAATCCGACTCGCACTTGGCGTTGTAGTAACCTACGGAACCCTACACAGCGCGTGGCCACATGTACTTGGCCAGTTTTTAATAAAAGTTCTGATGATATTAAAATTAAGAATAGAAAAAGAAAGAGAAAATATAATTATGCTAGAGTGTATTTTACGTAAAAATAATAAATATTGTAACTGTAATTTGATTTCGCTTGAAAAACACGTATTTTCCTCTTATAACGTTAATTTATTTAAGATTTCATCTAATAATGTTCATTTTTAAGAGAGATGTCAAGATAAATTAATTAACAACTTTGCATTAATTATGATCGTCAAAGTAACATCAAAACACAAACATTTACATGATTACAAATATTATCTCAAGGTATAAGATAAAAGTGAATCGTTAAAGGAATATACCAAAAGGTATATTAGGCAGCTAGAAACATTATTATGTCACTAGATTTTCTTGTGTTTAGTAAGTACTAATATAAATAGTGATAATTTACGCTATCTACAGAATTTACACGTTTGTTTTTACGGGGGTAATCTTCAAAAATGAGTGTCAGACTTGAACTGATTAAAAATATTTCTTGTTTCTTCAGTTGGCCTTACGTTCCGTGGTGGCGGTATATCATTAGAACGTCCACAACCCCTGCAGGCATTAACAATTTCAGGCTGTGTCGAGCTATAGTCTAAGTGTGAAATCTGATGTGATGTTTTTATATGAAAATAATAAAGTATTCCAATAGTTGTAGTAACTTGCAAACATAATCACAGTATGAGCAAAATACTTCAAGTTCTTGTATTTAGGTCATGCATAACAATCAGAGTTCATTAAGGCAAATCTGTTCTATTGTTCTAAATGCCTATCAATAGCGCACTCAGCTTAGTTGATGGGGTCAATTAGACCGTCAAGCACTAATTACAACGGAATACCAATATACTATACCCAAATCAAAGAGATGAAGGAAATTTTGCAATACTAATATCATTTATTTATTTATTAAAACTTTATGCAACAAAAAATGTACAAAGGCGGACTTAATGCTATAGGCATTCTCTACCAGTCAACCATGGCTGGTGAAGAGATAACAAGGCAGGTGCATAAAAAATAAACTAAGTGGATAATACTCGTATATTCAAAGTAAAAGTTTTATTACAAGTGTATATATACATACATAACTAGAATAAACTTACATACATATTTATCATAATACATACCAAAAATATATTACCTATATATAAAAAAATATAGAAAGGGGGTTATGAAAACTCTGCTTCCACTATTTGTTAAGAAAATAATCCCGCAACTTTCTCTTAAATGTATATCGACGGTTAAAAGGAAATAGGGTATAAGCGACAAAAAAATAAATGTTCAGGAGAGCCGTTCAAAGTTTAGAATTTTAGAAAAACTGATGTATTTTTTTATTAAAACATCGTGAAAACTAAAACAGTTTTTAATTTTCCAATCGGGAAATATGACACAATATAAAAATCTCTTACAATATAAAGGTCTTCATCATCAGTTCCACTTCCCCAAATGGTACTTTTTGAGAGCAACTGCACAAGTTACTATAAGAAATACCCAAAACGCCATAGGTGTGCCTATAATATTTGAAGAGTTCCCTCGATTTCCCTAGGATCCCATCATCAGATCCTGACTTTGGTGATAATGGGACCAATTTCGAAGTATACCCATTCGAACAAAAAATAATTTTCCAAATCGGTTCAGCCGTCTTCGAGTACTCGATGATCATACATTAAAAAAAATATATATACGCGTCAAATTGATAACCTCCTCTTTTTGTCGTCGGTTGAAAAGATAATAGAACAAAAGAAATAGTTGGCTTTCAAAACAATACCAGTCCAAAATGTCGCTTATACCCTATTTCCTTTTAACCGTCGATATTGATTGGTGGCCGTCCTGATATCGAGAGGTAGTGCATTCCACAGAAGAATAGACTGTATATAGAAGGAAGAAGAAGGAGTCGTTTTCCAACTATGTCGAGTTAGAATTCCAGTCTTACCGAATACAACTAAGCACTAGTGTTTTACATGGAGAAATTGCCTATCTAGCCTGCATAACGGAATAGTTAAGACTAGTGTGATTTTCTGGCTTTGGCTATGGGGATCAATGGCGTAATGTGGTTTCCGAGCCACCTAGGAATCTTGATATGTTAATTGCGGAAATGTACTGACAAGATACCGCGGCCCCGGAACTTACGGGCAGCTGAAGGAACAGGGTGGGTTTTTAGTCAGTAGAAGTCTGACACTTCTTTCCCCTTAACCCAGAGCGGGAGAAGTTATTCGATGATTTTTCCACCCAGAAAAAAATAATAAAACAGATAGTCACCCACCCACGGACCGACCTTTGTTATAATTTAGCCTCAAAACTCCTCACAATCGAGTTATTCCGTTCGGATCCTCCTGATCTGATCCCCTGCTTGTATTTTTTATTCCGGTCTGATCCCCTAAAAACTTTGACATTCCGGTCTGATCCTCTTTTCTTTTTGAATGCTAAGTACAGTCAAGATAAAAATAGTTCATATAGTAAAATATTAGTTTAAAACCATCACTGGTGATCAACCACATGGTCTTTTAATATTTTACCATCTTAATTCAATAAGAAAATTATAACCTAAAACTACACTACATAGTAATGCATATAATAAAGGCACAATTCGTGACTATTTTATTTAAAAAATGAAGATACCTACCTAAAACTATTCCAATTATTGTTAAAAGAATATCTCTCGAAGATGAGTATCTATCACTCCAGACACAAGCATATTTAGCTTAGTTAGGGGTTAAAAAGATTGCTAGTAATTGTACCCATATTGCTATAGTAACTGTTCAGGACTACAAGAAGCCAGTGCAATGATACTGGCGTGTCCGAACTGTCCACGGTTCGTGGAGCCCTACCGTTGCTTTCAACAACAATAATACAAATAACTTATCGGTACCACTTACCTTCTGCGCTGGGTCCGCCAACTTCGACCTTCCTAGGTTACGCCCAAGTGTGGTATGTATGTAATTATGAGGTGAGTAATTGAAAAGTGTGATGTAAGTCAAGTGTTCTGAACGGTCACAAGGCGTCGATCTCCAGATGGCGCGGTTCAGACAGCATCACAGCCCTAACTCGCACCGGATTGAAGCTATTTATCACTACTTATTCCAACAAATGCGCGTGCCACGCGGGGACGACAAACCGGCGATGACTTCCGAGAAATATCCCAGGCTTTCATCAAATGGGGATTACAAATTCCAATTAATCGTTACTCGCGTCCTAATTATCGGTTTCAACACGCGATTCCAAACGATATTTTACCAATTATAATTAACTCAACAGGTCCCAAGCGGACATTTTTCAACAACGAAAACCAAAGTCAATCTGTCAAGTCAAAAAGTTATGTCAAGTGTCAACATCAAAAAGACAATAGAATGTTGCCACACCAAAGATCGTTCAAAAATACATTTGGGACGCAACAGTAACCAAAAAAAAACTTTTTTTTTTAATTTCTTGGCAAAGAGTAAAATTAAGAATGTTTGTTTCTCAATACTACACATTTCCATTACTATAAGAATTATGTACAAACTGTATTTTAAAACTCTATACGAATATTTATGCTAACGCTCCAAAAACTCTGTTAGGATATCCGACCGGAATAAAATATTTAATTTTAATTGTGATACACTATGTGGTGGATCAGATCGAAATAAAAAATAATTATAAAATAAAATCGATTCCCCAAGGGATGATCAGGGTATCAGACCGTAATAACTCTCATATTGATAATCCAATTCAATAATATAAAATCACAATCCTAATAACGAATCGTTTTTTACAGGACACAGCTTTCAACATCCTCCAAAATTCACCAGAAGATATAATTACACTTAAAATTCGCAAACGAGATTTAACTGAAGACTGGTCTAACATTCACAAACATAACGCTAAACTGACACTCCAAAGCTTTAGCAATATTGAAACTAAAGCCGTAGTCCACAGTGGTGAAGATTCTGGTCATCACACGGAAAGTCCTAATAATAGTGCTAAGGAGAGTGAAAGGAGTAACGGTAGCAATGATAACGGAAATACTGCTGTGTTCACTGTTGAGCTGATCAAGCAAGAAAGTGGACCTTTAGGCTTGACAATAGCAGGGAGTGAAGATGTAACGCAGCCTATTTTGTTGAGTGGGCTTGTTGAAGGTATAGCAACTTTTGACTATGATAATATCCTCTATCCGTCATTGAACTTACCAACCGTTAGCCTACTTTACGTAATAACAATACTTGAACAGCATTTCCTTACCCTATCAGCATCTGCTTCCAGCTATTTTGAGTACTAGTGTAGGCCTATACTACCTCAAATGGCTTAGCATGATCCTCCGTTATGTCGAAAATACTGCAGCAATAATTTTGAAATAAATATATGGTAAAGTTGAGGATTAATGTTAGATACTATGTTTGACGAAAACACGATTCCATAAAATTTTCGTGATAGAAAAAAAATCCAAAGCTACCTCCAAACCGAACAATAAACCGCTGGTATTCAAAAATAACTTCAAATTAGATGATGAAGCTTTGCATATTAATTCAACTAACTATAAAGGAGGTCTTACATTATTTACTTTTTTTTAATTACCATTATTTTCACCGTAAAAAGAAATAAATTAAATTATCGGTGTCTTGGAGTCTTTTCCGTGCCACCCTGTCTCGCTTGCTCGCGTGACTGCGGCTAGTAGTGTGCGAGCGAGATAAAGAGTGAGAAGCGCTGAGGTAGTATAGGCCTTTAAATGAATATTTATATATTAATAATGATTATTGTACTGTCTAAATAAGAATAAAGATGAAAATAAGTCGAACATTTTTACAGAAATATATTATTTTTAATCATTTATTTGAGTACAGACACACAACAGTTACAACAGAAAGTTACAACGATAACAACAAATATTGCTCTATGATCTGATCCCAACTGAAAGCGTAACCGCTGGTTTTCAATTGACACCCCGCAGTGACCCGGAATGTTAGTATTTTTGCTGAATTTAATTATTAAATTACAGGTGGTGTCGCAGAGAAATGTGGTAAATTAGCAATAGGTGATGAACTGCTTACAATTAATGGTGAAAGCGTCCTAAACAAGCCGCTGTCTGAAGCAATAAAATTGTTACAACAGAGCGGACAGCGAGTCCAGCTGCAACTGTGTAGAAAAGTATCAGGTACAGTTTTTACAATCATCAAACATTTGATGACACGTTTGGCGCAGTAGTTAAGCGATTTGCTGCTGTGCTACGTTTAGCGGGTTAAATTCCCACATCGGAACAAATATTTGTATATCCTACATATATTTTTCCGAGTCTGTGTGTTGACCGAACTCGATAAGGCTGATACATAATCTCTAATATATGCATAATCTCTAATAATCTATATGTAGAGACTTACGTATAAATAAAATTGAAGTGTCCATGATTCCAAAATAACTGTTTTTCAAGCTTTATTTATTTAAACTTTATTTACAGTAGTGGTACATGGGCGGATGTAATGCAAAGCTCTCTCTACCAGTAATTTTTTGGGTTAAAAAGACCACATTGTGGTAGTTGTACAAAAAAGAAATAAATTATGGAAATAATACTAATAAACTACATATATACTTATGCTAAAATAATAAAGTACTAAGTACAATGCTTTATAATAATCTTTCTGATTAAGAGAGCTCGTAATAATTATGACAAAGACCAAACTAAGAATACAAACTAAATATAATGTTATACAATTGACGTAAAGTTCATTATGCTATGTACAATTTCGTTGCAAAAAGTCGCTTCCATTCCATTCCGCGGCGGTGTAAATTAAATCTAAAAGAAAATTTTGACTCAGCCTTCTTGATGTCAAGATGTATAGTTATTTACACGATATGAAGTCGCGGAAACAACTGTAATAAATAACTCATTCCCCGTTCAGGTTCGCTTGAGAGTGCAGAATCTAGCGCGCGAGACTCGAGTCACTCCACTTCAAGCCCGGGCTTATCTAACGACAGCGCTGTCGAGTCGTGGGATCAGAATACGCCAGTTAGGACCAGTGCTAACTGCGGTAAGACATTTTATGTTAAACGTGCATTAATCTGTGCTGATGTGTTATGATCAGAGGTCGGAATTAGATAGGGTTATTTATGTACTTGCATCGAAATGTTGATATTAATATGGATCTTCCCGGGATTTCTAAAAGACAATCCCGTGTGACCAACATTATTATGTCAATTTGGCAACGTCGCGTGTGCAGTAGTTTAAATTGTGTAAAAGTAAATAACTTTTTGTTTAATAAATGACGGGGTTTTTCTGCTTTTCAAAACTAATCCCGGGATTTGGGGCATATCCACTTTATTCTTTCGTTCTATGAAATCAGTGTAAGTACATAAATAACTCTACCTAATTCCGACCTCTAGTTATGATTTACTGTTCACTCTACCTTTTAAAATACCTTTTTTTTTATTGTCTCCGTTTTGAAGTGTGAATTCAACTCAGTTTTCTATTAAAATTGAACATAAATCAATTGTAGTTTTAGTTGTACACAGCATTGTTTATGTTTGTAACAAGCAGTGGTCGGCCCAGTGCTTACAGACACGGTTTACAAGTTGTAGGGCTTGGGTTGTTTTTTTTCTTTTTTTTTTAGCATTTCCCCGGTCATGAAACCACCAGGACCTTGTATATCTAATTTTCTCTTTCATTCCAGTTCTATCATTTATTCCTCTCGTACTTTCATTCCTCATATCTACTTTATCTTTCTTTCATTCAACCTTTCATTCTTAGCCGGGTGGGACTCCCGCTATGCTAATCTAGTTTTTCTAGTTTTCTTTATTTAGGGTATTTAGTACACAAATTTTGCTTTTATTTTTACATTGTTTTCTTATGACTATTTATTAACTATGCTTCTATATGCTATTAATATGCTATACATGTGCTTATTCTAAATTAGTTATATAACATCTATTTAGGGCTATATAGGGCTTGGGTTTAAACTCAGGCATAATGTCATACTAATACATAATAATACTTTGTGTAATTGTAATCATTGCCGCTGCTCTCGGATGAAGACGATGAAGAAAAACATCGTGAAAAACCAGCCTTTATAATTAAAATCTGAGGGTCTTACAACACACTATCCGTAGACGTAATTTACTTAACCATTCATTGTCATCCAAAGCAAACGTGTATGCAAAATTTCATCTTAATAGGTTGAGGCTAAGGTATGGATTGTAGACAACTATTTTAAAATTCGGTTGTAAGGTTTACCCCAAACGTACTAACAAGGCAAATAAAATAAAAACGATTAAAACAGCGTGAGCAAAGCAAGGATGGTACCACATAATAAAATAAACAGTTTATGTTATAGGAAACTCCGAAGTGATAGAATATGCAGTACCAGACAAGACGAGAATGATGGACAAACAGCCTTACTCACCAACTGACGAAGACAAGCTCATGGCATCGAACTTCAACTCTGCAGCCCCATACAGCATCAACGACCTACCACTCCCGAATTACTCCCTAAACAATTCCTTAAAGACTTTCCATTACGAAAACACATGCATCATTCCTGAAAATACTCTTAAGAATAAGCAGAATATAACAAGAGAAGATGATGTACAGCAAATAGAAATTCTCACTTCGAACATGAAAGATTGTCAACTACACAATATGGAGAGGTCGTCTTGCAAATGTGATTACGTTCAAATGGGTCCTTATGGGATAGTGTCACCGAAAACTAGAAGACCAAATTGGGATAGTGACTATTTGAATAATGGGATATACACGGTGACAACGCCACAGAAATCGTCAATGCAGCCCGGAGTTCCAGGAACCAGTTTCCAATTTTCAACGAGTCCAATTTATGAAAATGAAGTTCCAGGTAAAATAATTAATGTTCATGCTTTTATAATATTATATTGCAATAGATCAATCTATATGATCTGTGTTTCCCGATAGCTACAACCTGGGGGCTTTAAGTTAAGATTGAATAGGTTACTTCTAGGTAAGCGTGCTCCATCTTCGACCACGTCATCACTTACCATCAGGGGAGATGGTGGATGGTGGTGGAGATTTTTATGTTTTTCAAGTCTAGCCGTTTCGGAGGAGTTCTAAAACAGACACTGTCCCACGAGAATTTTATATATGACAATATATTGGTAGACGTGATTAACGCAGGATATAATTATTTCAAAGGTGAGATGGTGGTCTAACGCGAGCCTATTATCAATAAAAAAGAAAGATCAGTGGTGGTCGTGGGCTGCTCTTAAAACGATGAAGGCAAACATCGTAAGGAAACCTGTACTGACATGTCGTAGGACCGAACAATTATAATAATAATAATATCAATAATAATAAAAAGTCTATGTCATCCTTTTAGTTCTGTCCACGACAGGAATAATCCCCAACCATCTTCTCCGTAGCTTAAAATTAATATATTTAAAGGAATCCGTATATATCAACCTTCAGAAAGCTGCCATATTAAACACATGTAGGATAGTTAGAAAATTCATGCAATTAGAAGAAGAAAACACACTCCCATCTTAAATACACACAACACGCTACATTTACTTGACCTTGGTCCTTAAATGTAGCTGAAACCAGCCTAAAGAGCTGAGAAAAGAAAAACATCAGAGAATAATAATATCCCTGTTCCCGATACCAGTGGACTGCCATTTTTTATATTTTCAAATGTTTTTTTTATTGTCACTTTTATAGAAAAATATTTAAAAATATTACATTTTTAAATATTTTCGAGAGATATGTAAAAATAAAGGAAATAATAATATGTTTATTTCTAAAACAACTTATAAGTACTTAACAATCGCATTGTAACAACAATTTCTGTTAAGGCGTTGAGTTTAGCGTCTGTAGCCGAACTAAGCATAGCCTGTATTTCGGCTCTCAGTTACCATTCCACCTCGTATTTTATACAATAATAATATAATATACGTGCCAGACAGTGGAAACATGCATAATCAACAATAGAGAAAAATAATAATAATTTAAATTAAAAAAAAAACTCATTAAGAAATATATGTAAGGTAAGTAATTCTAATCACTAAATGTAATGTGTATTGTATTTGTGTGTATATATGATTGTGTCTGCGTGCTTATGATGTATGAATGTGTGAATTTAGGTGTGTGTGATGTATGGATATGAGGGTGTGTGAGTGTGAGTAATTCGAAGCAATGAATGTAAGCGTATGTAAGCGACACCGTAAGAGTTAAAAAATAAACTTTATTTACACTAAGTTACAGCAGAATAGTAATTAATAAAATTACACAAAATATAGATCATATATACTAACCTTATTGCTAACCAATCATCTCTGCTAGTGACGCATATCCTAGATACCAGATACTGACATCTTCTAAAGTAATAAAATTATTAGCCGACGATGCGTCGTGGTTTAGCGCTCATTAGCTCTCATATAGAAGTTACCTCTGTCTTAGAAGTGGGAATGCTAAGTATTATTTGTGTATTTATAAAAGGTAGCTTCATAGCTTACAGGTATAAAATATAAAATAATTACTTGAAAGTTACGCCAATTCTGAAGAAGAACGGGTAGTATTATGAATTATGGTAATTTTTTCCTACATTCTATGTATGTAGTCTGTAGATAATTATATGAACAGTAAATCGCTTTTTTAGGGTTCTGTCTCCAAAGGGTAAAAACGGGACTCTATTACTAAGGCTCCGCTGTCTGTCTGTCTGTCTGTCACCAGGCTGTATCTCATGAACCGTGATAGCTAGTATAGTTTAATTTTTTTTTCACAAATGATGTATTTCTGTTACTGCTATAACAACAAATACTAAACACAAAATACAATAAATATTTAAGGGGGCAAAAGTAAATATTTTTCCGTTTTTAGGGTTCCGTAGCCGAATGGCAAAAAATTGAACCCTTATAGTTTCGACATGTCTGTCCGTCTGTCGGTCTGTCCGTCTGTCCGTATGTCACAGCTATTTTATTCTGAAACTGTTAGGAATATACATGTAAAACTTGGTAGATAGATGTATTCTGTGAACCGCTTTCCGATTTTAAGAAAAAAAAATAAAAAATATTTAAAATAAAGGGGGGCTCCCCATACATGGAACTGAAACTGAAAATATATTTTTTTCATGAGACCTATGCGTGTGTGGTATTTATAGACAGGTCTTTAAAAATGACATTGAGGTCTAAAGCCACTTTTTCATAAGGTTAATTGCTTAAAAGATACACGCTTCCAAAGTGGTAAAATGTGTGTCCCACCCCCTCTAACTTCTATAATAATGGAGTGAAAAATCTAAAAAAATATACGTCTGTAGATCTTAATGTAAACTTTTAACCAAAATTGGTTTGAACGAAATCAGTTCAGCAGTTTTTGAGATGCAGCATATTTTCTAAAACCGCAAATATAACTTTGTGATTCATACAAACACTATGAAAAACAAAGTTATTTGGCGTAGTTGTAAAAAATGTAAATAAGCTAGTTTTAAGAAATTTGTAAGGTTTTTTTTTCGTTAAATAAATATACATATATATATTATTATAGTTACTACGGAATCCTTCATGGGCGAGTCTGACTCGCACTTGGCCAATTTTTTTAGGGTTCCGTACCCAAAGGGTGAAAACGGGACCCTATTACTAAGGCTCCGCTGTCTGTCTGTCACCAGGCTGAATCTCATGAACCGTGATATCTAGACTGTTGAAATTTTCAGAGATGATGTATTTTTGTTGCCGCTATAACAAGAAATACTAAAAACAAAATATAATAAATATTTAAGGGGGGCTCACATACAACAAACGTGATTTTTTGTCGTTTTTTATAGATACTGGCACGGAACCCTTCGTGCGCGAGTACGGCTCGCACTTGGCTAGTTTTTATTTCCACCATATCTTTTTCCAATAATTATTTGTCTCATCATCGTGATTCTTCAACAACATAAACTCAGATTTCTTTTACTCTTCGCAGGCCTCTACAGTACTGAAGCAGTATCTCCAGCCAGAGGCTCCGTACATCACGTGATCCTGTACAAAGATGCTATCTACGACGACTATGGGTTCTCAGTGTCCGATGGGTTATACGAACGAGGAGTATACATCAACCGGATTCGGAAGGGCGGACCTGCTGATATCGTTGGCTTGTTGAGGCCGTACGATAGGATTTTGCAGGTTTGTATATCTGTCATAATCTGCTTTGTGCTTTTCCCATGGGGCGACTGCCCAACTGACTTCCACAATCCTAAAGCTGGGTGACAGGATTGCCCTTTGGAAAACTGTCTGGGTGTCAGACTTTTGGGTTTTAACTACCCCTAACACAAATGATAGCTGCGACCAATAGCTTTACGTGCTTTCAAAAGCACGGACGGACCTTGATATGTTAACATAGGTAGATACCCATCCATCCGGGGTTTGCGGGAAAGTTCTATCGAGATGCCGCGGCCCCGGAACTTTAGGGCAGCTGAAGGAACTGTGTGGGTTTTTAGTCAGTAGAAGTCTGACACACCCTTCCGCTCCACCCACAGCGGGAGAAGTCATTCGATGATTTTCCCACACAGAAAAAATCGATACACATCCATGGACAAATTTTTAGTTTTATCAAACCATGCTACCATTATGATTCAGTCACGCCCTCCTCTAAAAGAAAAATAGTGTGTCTATATTTCATTGATTTATAAAACGAACTTGGTTTTAATACTTTACAAAAATATCTAGTGTTAATTCCGCCAAAAAATAAATATTTCTGAAAAAATAAATAATTAATTTTTCTTCGAACATCTTGAATGTGGTTTGTCAACTTTAAGGTAGCCTCTGTTTATAACAACGGTGAGTCAACTAACACGTAAATAAAAGTACTACTAACAAACATTATTTATGCTCATTAATAAGATGATTACAAGATTCGATCTTGAATAAAAATAGTTGAAAATCTTTTCTCCTAAACAGACTAATCTACACAACATATAAATAAAAGTGAAGTGTCTGTCTGTGACTTCTAGGTAACTGTGATTTCTGAAGTGCTTTACGCGTAAAAAAAACTTAAATAAAATTGGATGTCCGTTTTCTGTTTGTTCGGGATAAACCTCTAGAACGGCTGATCCAATTGTACCATTACAACAGATCAGCCGTTCCAGAGATTTATCCCAACTCTATCTTTTAGTGAAAGATATGGATCTCTCACTAAAAGATAGAGTTGGTTACTTTTAATCCCGAGAATCCCAAGGGATCGAGATTCATTCGGCAAAAACCTTCCACGCGAACGAAGTTAGAGACGTAGTTAATATAGAAATATTTAGGACCTTTTTCGCGCGTATCTTGTATGTATGTATGTTTGTAATATTCTTTATTACCTCATATCTCTAGAACCGCTGAACGGATTCACATAATTGAGGTATCGTTTGATTCGTCTTAGCAGCCCAAGTGTTCTTAGATAGGTGACATTTGAAAAATCAAACATAGTGGCTGTGCGAAGCAATAATACATAGCGAAAAAAAATTTTTTTTCGATTACCACAATATGGGTATCAAATTAAATAAGCCCTTTAATCACAAGGATTTCAAAAAGGTATATCATATTTATCATTAAAGTAATACTAGCAAAAATAATACAAAGAGAAAGTTTAAAAATATGGGCTCTTTCACTTTCTGAATCCTGTGGGGTGCCAATGTGACACGACCGGGAAAATTAAAAAAAAAAAATTAATATTTACCTGAAAAGTTGAAAATAAACTTATTTAAAAAATCTAAAAAACCCAACTCTCAACTGCTCAACTGAAATGCAAGAAACAAGCACATTTTTATTTTTAAAACTGACAAGCGCGCGGACCCGTCAAATTAAAAAAAAAAATACTTTCAATTGGGTCCCGCCTGTTTGTCACTTTTTATAATAAAAACGTGCTTGTTTCTTGCATTTCAGCGGAGCAGTCGTGTTTTTTAGATTTTTTAAACAACTTTTTTGATTAAAAATTATTGCAAAAGGTGTCTTTGAGTTGTTTGTTAATAAAGAACTTGACTTTGCTTTATAAAGCAAGGTTATATCATCCAATTACACCTCACAGGTGTACTTAATGTTGTGCCCTGTTTTAGTCCTCTATAATCTTTATTTTTAAAGCCCTCATATACCTTTTGATATTAACTTGGCCTACGTATTTATTAGACCTGTGCTTAAGAAAATTCTGTGTTATAAAACGGTCACTTTGAAGTATGATAACTTTGAATTGACTTGGAATTCTAAATTAAAATTAACTTGTCTTCTTTAGATATAAGTTGAGAGAAAGCTATTAAAGCTTCTGTGAGTTTATTCTTGTTTATTTTATTCTTTATTTCCTGTACATTATAATTGTGGCTTAGAGGTAACTTAACTCAAATAGGCTTAGTGCTAAAAGTTAACAATTGGATACACAATAATAATTTCTAATTTCACATCACTAGCAATCTGGTAACCCTTCCAACTTTTGCGGAATTGTTCGAAAGAATTACGGCGGCCTCGGAACACGAAGGACAAATGACGAACACGGATGGGTTTTAGTCAGTAAAAGTCTGACACAAGGGTGTGTCAGACTTTTACTTATATTTTATCCAACTAAGCTAATTATGCTTGTGTCTGGAGTGGATTGACGGCACTAGTATTACGAGTGGGGTTAGAACCCACGATCTATCGAGCACAAGGCTGACACCTTGACCAAGCTATTGCATTGATTTTCAACCGACGACAAAAAAAGGAAAAGGTTATCAAGTCGACGCGTATATTCTTTTTTTAATGTATGATCACCGATTACTCGAAGACGGCTGAACCGATTTGGAAAATTCTTTTTTGTTTGAAAGGGTATACTTCGAAATTGGTCCCATTGTCACCAAGTCAGGATCTAATGATAGGGTCCCGGAGAAATCGAGGGAACTCTTCAAGTATTATAGGAACACCTATAGTGATTTGAGTATTTTTTATAGTAACTTGTGTAGTTGCATTCGATAAGCATCATTTGTGAAGTGGACCTGAGTATGAAGACCACAGATGGCCACTGGAACTACTCAATATATAAGTAGGAATAATAAGTATTTCATGTGTTCCGCTTCAATTACTTGACTGTGGTTATTAAGAACAATATGCTCGTCACAATGCATATCGTGAAGTGAAGCTGATGGTGAAGTACCAGGAGAACTCCTCAACAATTAACGGCCCAACATTGAGAAAAGCAATATTTTGTAAATGCTTATAAGTAGTTGACATTTAGGCACTTGTAACTAGGTAAATTAAAAATCGCCCAACGAAAAAGAGTGAAATAAAAACGTTTTACCAAAAAATGAAACCGACTCCCAAAACACCAACTTCCGAAATTAAAGTAATTTTTCACCTTGCAGTGTTTTTTGGGAGTCGGTTTAATTTTTTGGTAAAAAGTTTTTATTAAAAAATACTATTCATACCATGTAGCAAGTATACATAATGATGATGTCAAGCAGTTTGAGTACTTGTGTGGCCTACCCAAATGTCCTTTCTTTGGTATTGTTCGTCAAATTGTTGAGCTCCTTAAGTTCTAAGTTGAGCTACACGATAACTGACAAATGCTTGCACTGTCTGGACAGATCCGCTCAAATTTGCGTGGTTATTTCCTCAAAAGAATACCACAGACATGAACCTACATGCTTCTCATATACAAATATGTGCTACTCGTGTAACGCCAAACACAACTACATGCTTAGACTTAATATTTACAAATTTTAAATTCAAAGATATGTACACAACTGTAGAAGAGTTCGGTTTTTCAGACCATAATAGTACTATTTTACATCTTAACTTGCCTAAACAAACAAAAAGAATTGCCTGGTACGTGAAGAAAAGATTGTACAATCACTCAAATATATTAAAATTCAAATCGAGATTACAAGAAATAAATTGGAATGACATCTTAACAATTGATAACGATATGAATAGCAATTATGAAGCTTTAATCAATGTATGCCATTAAAAAAAAGTCAAGTTAAAACCTAAATATAAAAAATATTGACTCACCGTAGGCATAAAAACCTCTTGCAAAAATAAAAGATTTCTAAAAATACTAACAACTAAAACAAACAATCCAATAATAACTCAGTATTACAAAAAGTATGAAAAAATTCTAAAGAAAACAGTAACGACTGCAAAAAAACTACACTACAAAAATAAAATGCTTAAATCTAATAATAAAGTTAAGACAATGTGGAGCATAGTAAATGAACGTACAAATTAAAAAATATCAAGTGAAAAATGTAACATAACCCTACAAACGTATTGCAGCGTAACTTCTGAACCTAATGAGGTAGCAAACATTTTTAATGATTTTTTTGCTTCAATCGGGGAAACAACGATCAACTCAACCTGTAAACCGAAAAGAACTTCTTTTGTGTGTCCAACAGAGAATACAATCTTCCTTAATCCAATTGATCCTTACGAATTAAACCTATTAATAAAAAATCTGAAAAACAAAAGCAGTCATGGCGTTGATGAACTTCCACCTGCCTTATTAAGGCAATGTGCAGACGAACTAACATTACCATTTTAATTACTGAACCAATCATTCGAAGAAGGAGCTTTCCCAAACCTCTTAAAAAATCTCTTATAAAACCTATTCACAAAAAAGAATCTAAAACAGATCCCAACAACTACCGCCCCATTGCCATCTTACCGACAGCTTCCAAAATATTTGAAAAAGCCATGTGCAATAGAGTATAATTATGCGTTCTGCGAAAAATATCACATATTTAATGACTACCAATACGGGTTTCGAAAAAACCGTTCCACTGTCTTGGCCGTTTACAAATAAATTCAAAAGCACTTGATATCATTAACAATAAAAAGTACGCGATAGGACTACTCCTGGATATGACCAAAGCATACGACAAAGTACAATTTGACATATTATTAAATAAACTATATAGCATAAGCCTCCGCGGGAAATGTTATGACTGGTTTGTATCCTATTTGAAACATAGGAAACAAATCGTGGAAATCGAATATTATAACACCAGAAAAAATCATCGTAGCATGGTGGCGATGCGTGGCTATGGCTATGCTAAAAATCTATAAAAGAAAAAGTTTTTGTGACCGATTACTCCGCCGCATACCCTGTCATAATCCTGTGCACGCGCATGCAAATCACCGCTTCAATCCTCCAAGGCAGCGTAATAGGGTGTTTCTTATTTCTTGTTAACGTAAACGACCTTCCAAATAATATAAATGAGTCATGCGTCCTATTCGCGGACGACGTATCTATACTAACCTCATGCGAAGATAACACGAATTTAAATGAGAAATTAAATACCATACTAAATTCTACAATTAATTGGATGACTGAAAATAACCTAGAAATCAACTTCAATAAAACTAAAATAATATAATTCCATCCCCGCCAAAAAACAGAAATAAATATAAATTTTAGCTTTAAAAATAATAAATTAGAAGTAGTTGATAAATTCACCCTATTAGGCATAAACATTGATACGCATATAAATTGGAAGTCACATATTCAGAAAGTAAGAGCTAAAATATCAAAATTTTCATACGCCCTCAGCAAGATCAAAAAAACCACAGACCTTAAAACCGCATTAGCAACGTACTACGCGTACGCCTACGCCTGGCTCAAGTACGGAGTCATTTTATGGGGCAACAGTACTGACGCACTCACACTATTTACCTTACAAAAAAAAAACTAATTCGAATCCTAGCTAATATCGAAGCCGACGATAGCTGTAAACCCTACTTTCAGGAACTTAAGATTTTATCCCTACCCTGCCTCTATATATTTGAAATTTGTAAGTTCGTGCGTAAATACCCCGATTTCTTTACAAAAAGAGAAGACATGCAAACAAAAATTACTTTAAGACATAAAAATAGATTAAACTTACCAACATCACGTCTAAAAATACATTCTAATAGTACCTTTGTCATGTCCATAAAAAATTATAAAAAGTTACCCGAAACAATAAAGAATATTAATAAATATAACATATTTATGAATAAATTGAAGCTTTTCCTTGTAACGAAATGCTACTATAGTATAAGCGAATACTTTAATGATAAATTTCCTATTTTATAAGTTACAATGTAGTAACTAAAAGTTAAAAGTATTCGCTTATACTATAGTGTACAATGAAGTATAGGTGCTATAAAGGATATGCCAAAAAATAAATAAAAATACTGTACGGACACAACTGATGCAGTAAATAATATAAATAATAATATATAGTAAATAAATATACATACATAATATATATTTAAACACAATGACGTATTAGCAACATACCTTACTAATTACTATAATGAATAATTAAATAATTTAAAAAAAGTATCACATTCAACACGCAGTGTTCTTCCTCCTCTCTCCTACATTGGTTTATGCTGTGCCCGACAGGGTCCATAATTGTGACTTATATAACTATGCATAGCAACTATGTAACATTATGGTACGCAATAAAGAATTGAGCATTGAGAATTGAGAATTGAAAAACAAATTGTCTGGACTTTAAAAGAGACTATGACCTCTGAGTTTGTTTCGGTGTTTCTTCTCAGAGTAGTCAGTTAGGAAATACCGGCCTCATCTAGCTAAACTAAACATGCAAAAAAACATGACGTGTAAAAGTGTTATTTATAACCAATTTGCAAAATAAATATTTCATTTCATTTTATTTCATTTCTATTCCTAAATGAGAATGTGTCTATTAGTAACAACATTAATGTTTGACCAGGTGAATGGAACAAGGACAGTGGACTACGACTGCTGTCTCACGGTGCCTCTGATTGCATCGGCTGGTGATCGACTCGAGATTATTGTGCAGAGGCTGGTCACTTCCAGGGTAAGATATACTATCTAAAACTATCTATAGTTCTATACTAATACTAAGTACACTGACTTTCCCCTACCCTCTTTGTTTTATGTTCTTAAAGTCCATCCAAAGGTTGTCTGGAAGATATCGCTATCAGCGATAAGACCGCCATTATTATTATTAAATTATTGGTGTACAATAAAGAGTATTCTATCTATCTATCTATCTACTAGCAGTTGCTCGCGACTTCGTTCGCGTAGGAAGTTTTTCCCGTGTAAATCCTTATCCCGTGGGAATTTCGCAAAATCCCGTGCTAGCGAGCATCTACGTACTAAAAGGAATCACCAAGCAAAATTTGAGAGTCCTACTACTTGTAGCTTCTGAGATTTCGTGATTAATCAGTTAGTGGTATTTCGCTTTTATTATATAGATATAGATTATAAGCCGGAAAAAGTTTGTTTGTTTGTTTAAATGCGCTAATCTTCGAAAGTACCGGGCTGATTTGGATGTTATTTGATATAGAAGTGGCTTGAAGCTCGAGGAAGGCTAAAGGCAAGGCTTTTTAACCGACTACAAAAGAAGGAGGGTTATTTTTTATCGTAATAAAGTCCACGGGAGCAATGACTCGCGCGACTGCTAGTAAAGAGAAAGATAAAGTAAGGAAGAAAGAAAGGAAGTAATCTCTGGATCTACTGAACCGATTTTGTAAATTGTTTCCTCCATAAAAAGCTACATTAATTCAGAGTGGCAAGCACTTACTGCAGAAAAAACGAAAACAAAACCACGGGCAGAACCTTCTAGTAGTTTCAGCCACGACTTACAAGTGTAAGTTGTGGCTGAAAGTTACAACTTACAAGTTGTAAGTCGTGGCTGAAACTTACAACTTGCAAGTTGCCAGTCGTGGCTGAAACTTTTAACTTACAAGTTGTAAGTCGTGGTTGAAACTACACAGATAGGCATATTACTTTGTGTTCATCACCACTGCTCTTAAAATGGCGAAGGAAAATACCAAGACAAAACATCCTACCACCGATTATGATATGTTAACATTTCTTTCTAATTAAAGAAAGGAGGTCTAATGTGAGGCTCATAAACTCTAAAAGGTATGTGAGCAAAATTTTTTACAAAATGTCCTACTAATCAACACTGTACGAACAAATATAATGTGTTTTATAACTCAACAAAACTCACAAAACAAGAATTTTTAAAAAGCTGCTTTTGTGCAATTTTGGAGCAGCAAACGCTTTCCTTACTTCCGGGATAAAACTAACCAACCCAGTACTAGTGCCGCATAAAATTCCCGTCTACCCTCATTTTCCTACTTTATTTCAAACACCAAAAATGTCCAACACTCTCCCTGTATAATATTTCACAGTCATCTAAAAAGCACAAAGGAATTCCCAAGAGCTACTGTATATTTTACGTCTGCGAACATATTCAAATATGATGCATGTAAAATTCCTTGTGTACCCAATAATTTTCCGTTTTCATACTCGGCTAATAAAGAATTGTCGCCTTTTTGAGCTAATCAACCTTTCCCTAAGAATAAATTAAGTCTTTTGAGAAACGAAAATAAATTTGAACCGTTGGCTTTTGTAAAAAAAAATAAGAAAAGGTATATGTTTCTGACTAGAAACAAAAAACAAACATATATTATATAACTTTTTTTACAAGAATTGCTTAGAGAATTTGATTTAAAATTAAGCTAATCAATATTTAAATTGAAAAAATTTAAATCTATCTTCGACCAAATCATCACTTACCATCAGGTGGTGAAATGCGAGCCAATTATAAATAAAAAAAAAATATTGTTAAATATTTATGTTTAAGCCTGCCCAACTTTTTATGTCGTACTTATAATATCTAATAAGTATTATAAGTACGACATAGTAGCCATTTTTAGTACTAGTATTGAAATAAATGGCGCCAAAATAGGGTTACATAGAGGACTGCAAAACCAAACCTAGCTATACAACCCTAATCCAGCAAAGGATGAATAAGGGGTGAATATTAATTGCGTTAATGAATTATTAGGGGCAGTGGTGAACTTAAATTAGACCATCACGATCGAAAACTAATAGTTTATGTAATATAAGGGTACTTTTGGAGCAGATCATATTATATAGATATAATCGTGTAGGAAACGGTTCGAAAAAGTCAATGTTAATCCAAAACATTGCTAAATGACTTCTTCGAACCGTACAAGGTTTTTCAGAAAAAAAATAAGCTTTATTGGTATTTTCATCTGATTCAGAAAAAAATATTTTTTAGCACTATGTGTGTGAACTAAAAACTTAATGTGTTCATAAGAGTCTGAAAAATGAGTCTACCAGCAATAGATTATATATTTTAGGGTTCCTTTGTTGATTATCGATAAAACAGAAATCTTTATAGGATATCCTCGATATCCGTCTGTTTGTAATGACCCTATCCCACACGTAGAGCAATATAAACTGAAATTTATAAATACTCGGGCCGTCCTTTTTGAGCAGCGACAAAATCAAACTTTTAAGCTGACGCAAGTAAGAGATATGGCCGTATCATGTCACATATTTTGTTAATTTACTGGGGAATTAAAACTACAAGTAGTAAAGGTACTTTCCGCTAAACTAGAATCATAAAATTTGATAAGAAGCAATGTCTTACAGCACAGTTAAAGTATACAAAATCTGAAAACCATTAATAGTGGTACTTCGGTGCACTCAGTCCATCCAAGACCAATCTCAACAGGCTAGAAAAGAGTGGTGGGAAAAATGCTTCCACCATCGCCTAACTTTGTTAAGCCCCAAGACTCACATCGCTAGTTCTCTTTAAAAAACTATTTAAAAAATTGAAAGGAGCATCACCCGGAGGTGATCTGCAGTGGCCAATTTGGATAGCAATAAATCGACAGCGAATCCAAGAAGGCCGCTGCAGTCACAATTTATCAAAACGGAGAATTGTAGACCACACTAAAATCCAGTGTGAATGCTGTGCTCCTGAGTCAACCATATTCTATCTGCTGGAGAGTCCAAAATGCCCAAATGCGTGCATATTCAAAGACTTGACAAAC
Source organism: Tholera decimalis (assembly GCA_943138885.2). Taxonomy (NCBI): domain Eukaryota; kingdom Metazoa; phylum Arthropoda; class Insecta; order Lepidoptera; family Noctuidae; genus Tholera; species Tholera decimalis. The sequence continues at coordinate 4,771,310 of OW964552.2, read as the reverse complement.
GCTACTAAGTCGCAAGTAGCGTGGCTACTGGGCCCAACATTAAAAAAAAATTAAGAATAGGCTCGGGTTTGACCACCATCTCACCTGATGGTAAGATGATGGACCTGAGAGACGTGGTCGAAGATGGAGCACGCTTGCCTAAAAGTAACCTATTCACTCTTGACTTAAAGACTCCCAGGTTATAGCGATCAGGAACACAGACTCCGGCAGGGAATTCCACTCCTTAGCGGTGGCGCATCGCTGTTTGTCTTGTAGTCCGATAATGGAACGGGCTTGGCGGTATTCGATTGTGTAATTCATTCGCACACTCCCCGAAATTCAACCGATTTTATTTAAACCAATGATTTATCATCGACTCGAAGAAGAATCGTAGTTTGGTTCTATCGGAGCTATACACAGAACCTTCTGTGCGTGAGTCCAACTCGGGCTTGACCGGTGTTTTAACGTTTAGTTGTTACATACATGCATTACCAAAATATACATACATATATGGAGACATAATTTATTGAATTTCTTTTACTTTTGTTACAGGAACTGAGGAACCAGCGTCTTGATGACAGCTCGAGCCCGAGTGACAGTAGTATTGTGACTAAGACGATTTAGTGTATAACCCGACTGTAGTGAAATCACACCAAAGACAATGAAACGTTTAGCTTTAAGTAACCTATTTTATACGACCGTGTTATAATAATTAGTCCTAATAATTTTAAGAATTGTAAATAATTATTTAGTATTGAGTGATAATGTTAGTATAGCTTCGGGCCTTTGTATTTGAAGTTTAGAACACAAGAGAAGGCTTTAAAATAACGTGTTATGCCTTAAATTCATTTAAATTTAACTTTGAAGTGTGTGAATGTATTTGATTGTGTAAAATAAATAATAATATGAATAACAATTATGACTTTTGATGGAAAACCTCATGAAAATAATACTGTAGTTATGTTGTCTTTCAATTTAAGTTAATGAGCCAACATAAAGTACATTTTAAGGCGTTCATGTTATTTTATAGAATATGGTGCAAATAAAATAAATGTAAAATATTTTAAACTTACTAAAAAGAATAGAAATAATAATTATGGGTCGTACCAAGAAACATCGGAAACGTGTTACTTACTCCTTTTAAAATATGGCGATTATTTAAGAGTTCGGATAGTTTTAAAGGGCCAAAGGTCGATAACATTGAGATTACTGTACGATTTACCTGCGTCTAGGAAAATAGAATGAACAAGAACATACTGTAAAAAACGATAGATTCATAATAGAGCTCTTGAGAAAAGCTCTGAGAAAATGACGAAATGTTTTTGGCTTTTTTCATATCCGGCAACCCATTTCCTTAACCCTAAACAGAAAAATAATGCTAAAATAATAATAAATTCAAAATGTACAGACTACTTGAATGAAACGTTTTTAAGAGTTTTCATGTATTCCATACAAATATCGCCTAAGACGATCTAACGGCATAAATAAAATAATTAATTAAATATTAGGCATCGATTTATTAGTTAATTGTTAATAGATTTAAATGTTGTTTTGTAATCCCGTAATGTGCCTATGTATTGTAATTATATAAAGTAAACTGAATACACGATTATAATTATGATTTAATTATAAAAAAACGTGGAAAACTAAAACTGACGTCATTTAGGAAAATGTCTATTCGTGTATTCATGAATTTATTGTTTAGCATACTAAAATTTGAAGCGATATGATAGCTAATTTTTATTTCTCTTTCATTGACACATTCAATCCGTGAGTGTTAAACCAATTAATGCATCACAATTTTGACTTAATTTTGTCACAATGGAATGGTTGATTAATCTATTAAATAATATTCATTTGAATTAACAATCCCGAATTTCTGGACGTGAATGTTTAAACAACTGTTTTCCCAAAGGTTTTTACGTAATCTATTGAGTAGGATTTATTTAAAAATAAAATAAACAGCTATTCAATTGAAATTAGGATTATATTGAATGCGAGTTGATTTATAACATACAGAATGTTACGTCATGACATTATTTAGCATTTTAATTATTTTATGCAATGAATGAATTTTATTAAAATAACAATCAAATGGTAATTGTTATTAATGAGGTGATAAGTCACATTGAACGATTAAATCCGTATAAAACTGTATATAATAAAAATAATTATTAATAAATAAATGTGTAGCATTACTGTTGTTGAAATCAGACTGATAGCGATTTTAAAAATAGTTATTTAGAAAATGTATAAATAAACTTATAGTATGTAACTTTAACTGGTCTGTCTCTAGTGAATTTGTGAATTATCTTCATTCATATTAATAAGAATCAGCGTGTTTTTATTGGTTTTACTGGCACTCGTTAACATCCGTTCCAAAAAAAAAACAATTATATATATTTAATAAATTGCAGTTTTTCAGATGTACATAAAATTAAAAACAATTTATCTTTTACTTTTACAGACAATTAATGCCAATAAAATTCAATGTGAGTATAATAAATAGAAATAATTCGTAAGGTTTGTTAACAAAATTAAAAAAAAACTTAGAACACAGAAAGACTTTGTAATCTAATAGAAGTTATTGAATAGATACGAAGTTTGTTGTAGATAGAAAGAAATATACATTATGAAATTGAGTCTTTTCAAAGAAAACATTATGCCTACTTGTTTCTCCCATTATTATTTTTATACATTTTTCCTTTACGATACGTTTTGATATCAATCTGTAGACAATTTATATTTCCTATAAAAAAAATCAATGTTTGGCTTTGGAACCTGCCTGTTTTGAGGAATCCTTAGCAAAATTATTTACTTTTGGAAAACATGATTCACAGTCCATTCTTTCAGTCCTTATTTCAAACAATCAGATCATTTTTTGACTAAAAATCCTCTCTTCAATACTTTGCTTTGTTTTTAATAATATCCTGTATCGTAATTACGTATGTAGATAGTTTGTAATTTTTTACATTTTATTTTTGTACCCTTAATTGTAAGGATAATTTATATTATTGTCAATTAATGTGTAATTAATTGAAAAATAGAAGAGAGCCTAGCTACAACACTCTTAATAAAATGATATGCGTGATTGAACTATTTCGTTTTATTTTGTACCTTTTTATTATTTAATATCTATACACAGAATTCTCACACTACTACATTACACTACAGTCACTCACTCACACTTCGCATATTCTCAAGCATCCACTCAAAACTATCAACACACAGAAAGAAATACAATAAATTCATACAATAATAGTTTTAATAGCAACAATTATTTGCTATATGCTTAATTTGTAAGTTATTTCTTAGTTTAGTAATATTTTTTGTTTTTTGTTTTCTGTTAATTTGGAACGCTGACTCTTAAATTCTAAAGGAGAGCGTTAATAGCTACAACACAGTTTGTATCTTATGTAGCTATTATCGTTAATACAATTCAAATCAATCGACAAATTGTCAGGATTACTTATTGGTTTTTACGGACAGATTAAGCGAAATTAGTGCCACTATAGCAAGCTGTGATATTGAAAATGTTTTTATATTGGGGGATTTTAATGCACATCCTCATGAATTATTTTTTAGCGAATTAAGAAATTTTTGCTCAGACCAATCGTGGATCTGTGCGGATGTAGTTAAACTTGGAGTGGATAGTGATACATATACTTTTATAAGTGATGCTCATGGTAGTAGGAGGTGGCTCGACCACTGTTTGGTATCTGTATCGGCTTGGCAGTCTATCGAAAATATTGTTATATGTGAGGATGTGTACGTATCGGATCACTTACCTATACATATATAAGCTGCAATTTAAGAACAGTAAGACCTAAACTAGAGTCTCGGGAGATGGGTTGTAACACGGTTATATGGGGTGAAAGAAGTAGGGAGGAGGAAATACAACATTACTTTGAGTTATGTAATACAAAATTAAGGGATGTTGATTTCCCCCAAGAGTTTCGGAATTTCAGCTATGGTTCTTGTAGTCTTCCAGAACACAAAGTTGTACTGGATAATTTGTTTAAACAAGTTGTGGAAATACTATTATTTATTATTATTTATTATATACTTTATTGTACACCTCACAATATTTCTATGGATACAAAAATTTAAACTAGTGTACAATGGGCGGTCTTATCGCACAGGGCGATCTGTTACAGACAACCTTTGGATAGACAAAAATTAAAGGAGACAGGCTGTCAGTGTACAAACAACATAAATAATATTAATTGAACACAATAATATAAAATACATACATACAATACAAAAATCATTTACTAATAATATTACATGTATCTATAATTGAGAAAGAATGGGATAAACTTATAGGGAGAGGTAATGCTCCTTCACCATTCTTTTGAACGCTGGTAGCGTTTGAGCACGCTTCACTTCTATGGGTAATGCATTCCACAAACGAGCTGCTTGAATAGTGAAAGATTTATCAAAGAAAGAAGTGGAATGCATACGAATACTTAACTCCAAATTTTCTGATGATCTCAGGGATCTTGAATATGTGTCACAGAGGAACTGAAAGCGTTCCTTAAGATAAAAAGGAGTAAAAGGATTAACGAGCACATTATAAAGCAGAGAAAGTAAGTGAAGATTCCGGTGAAACCTAATAGGAAGCCATTTGAGCTGAGCGCGGAAATCAGAACTATAAACTATGAAACTATGTACGGCAGCTAGGCAGGCTAAAGGGACAGCTAAGGGGGGGGGGGGAGCCGAGACGAGGTAGGCGCGTATGTGGGTGGAATGAGCATGTTAGAGATGCACACCGTGAAGCTAGGTACAGTTTTCGGATCTGGGTATCTAATAATCGTCCCTCTGCAGGTCCGGTTTATAAGGAGATGCAAGAGAAACGAAAAATTTTTAAAAGTAGGCTGAAATTTTGTCAAAGCAATGCTGAACAGTTTGTGATGGACAGATTAGCTATTAAACGGGCCACAAAAAACTTTGGCAAATTCTGGAAGTCCACGGCTAAGCTAGATCCTAAACATGGCGTTTCTGCGTGCGTGGAAGTGAGGTCGGATAAGAGGGATATTGCAAATATGTTTAAGGAGTTTTTCCAAGCTACTTCTCCTCTAGGTCCCTCTAACTCGATGAAAGATGCTGGGCCCTGATCTGGTCTGGACTGGCCTGGTCTTGGAGTGAAACCTCTGATACGGTTTACGACGAAACAAGTTCGTGCTATTATAAAAAACATGAGCCGAGGGAAATCTCCAGGACATGATGGGCTAAGCATTGAGCATCTTAAGAATGCTAGTGCTCATCTGCCAAGAATCCTGTCCGTGTTCTTCACAATGTGTATTAGTCACGCACATTTACCAGCGAATTTAATGAAGACCATAGTAATTCCTATTGTGAAGAACAGGACAGGTGACATTTCAGATAAGGGTAATTACCGTCCCATTTCTCTTGCGACGATAATAGCGAAGGTGTTGGACTGTGTGCTTGATTCTTGTTTAAATAACTACTTACATGTACATGACGCACAGTTTGGGTTTCGACCCGGACTATCAACCGAGAGTGCTATCTTAACTCTCAAGCACACTGTTCAATACTATGTAGATCGAGGGACGCCGGTATATGCTTATTTCCTTGATCTCTCCAGGGCATTTGATCTTGTTTCATATGATGTGCTCTGGGGTAAGATGATGGATGGGGGTATGCCGGCGGAAATATGTAAAATATTCCAGTATTGGTATGCGAATCAAACCAACGAGGTTAAATGGGACGGATGGACTCGTATAGGCTGGAGTGCGGAGTAAGACAGGGAGGATTGAGATCTCCTAGGTTCTTCAACCTATACGTAAATGAACTCATCGCTGGACTTAGCAGTATGCGTGTTGGATGCAGTGTTGATTAGAATTAACAACATCAGCTACGCTGATGATATGGTTCTGCTGGGTCCATCGGCGAGGGCTATCAGAGAGTTACTCCAAAGGTGTGAATCGTACGCTGCCGTGCATGGTTTAACTTATAATGTGAAGAAGTGTGAGTACATGGTCTTTAGGGTCGGCGGCAAGCAAAGTAGAGATGACCTTGAATTGAGGTTGAACGGGGCAGCTATAAAGCGAGTGTCCACCTTTAAATACTTAGGGCATTTTCTTGCCGACGACCTTAAAAACAATGTTGATATTGAAAGAGAGCGCAGGGCACTAGCTATCCGGAGTAACATGTTGGTTCGTAGATTTGCTCGTTGTACAGAACAAGTAAAAATTACATTATTTAAGTCGTACTGTCAGAGTATGTACACGAGTAATCTATGGACCAAGTACTCCAAACCATCGCTAGATGCCCTGCGTGTACAATATAATAGTAGTTTCAGGATATTGTTGGGACTACCTCGCTATTGCAGCCCATCAGAGATGTTCGCGCAAGCCCGCACCGATAGCTTCCATGCGATTCTGCGCAAAAAGACAGCATCTTTGTTAAGGAGGGTGCGAGAGAGTCCCAACAGTATGCTGCAAACGGTGGCGGGTAGCTTTAACTCGCCAATTCTGAGCCATTTTATTAATAGATTGAAGATTGATAAGGTACTAACACTAGATTGTAAGTTTTTGTTACTAACACTATATGGATGCAAAGTCTGAAATAAACGTCTTAATAATAATAATACAATTATGTAACATGTGTTTTTGTTCTAAATAAAGATTAATAAAAAAAAATTCGTTGATAAAAATCCGTTGGTCTAGTCTTAGTGACCTAATCTTACAAGATACATATATCTAATTGCATTCAATGACAAATTGCAAGCATGAGGTCTTTTTTTTTACGTGGTAAAATCATCAAATAAGTCCTCCCACCCCGGGCAGGGCCGGAGGGACTGTCAGACTTGTACTGACTAAAATCCACGGTGTTCCTTCAATAGCCCTTTACGTTCCGGGGTCACGGTAATGGGATAAGTCCCATGACCCCGGCAGGCTTCGGCCCTCTACAGGGGGGGCCTCGTCATCTTGCTGACGTTCTTTGAGGCGCGCGTGGAACACAACGCGCCGTCGACCCGGGCATGGTCCATGGTCGGACAGCGAGTTGCCCTTTACTCACTGTCTGCATGCCTGCGCCTACGGTGGCCGGAGATCGTCGGCCGACGTCCGACGCCGTGGGCGACTACCACTGCGGCTGGGCTGGAGGGAGGACGCCATCCTCTCCCTCATGCGGCCCGCCTCTTCCTTCGATAGCATGACTGCTTCGCAGAAGGAGGCGACCGCTTCCCACTCCGTCTCGCCCCGCAGCATGGCCTCAACCAGTGCCGGGCGCGAGAGGTCTCCGCCTATCGCCGCCGTGAGGACACGTCGGTGCTCTGCCCAAGCGGGGCAGTCTTGCACCGTATGCTCTACTGCGTCCTCAGGGCGATCCTCGCAGTGGTGACACCCAGGCGTTTCTTCCTTCCCCATCAGACACAGGTACCTCCCGAAACTATATTGGGGTCAGGTACGGGATGCAGCTGAGTACTTTTGGTTTATATAAAGCGGCTGCCTATCTGACCTCCATAACCCAGACGAACGATACTCCTTGGTCAGACCAGTATTAGATTGTCTGACTGCTGACTACCCGTACCGAATATCAAAGATGTTCAAATGACAGCCGAGACCAACGACTTATCTTGCTTTTTAGGGTTCCGTAGCCGAATGGCAAGAAACGGAACCCTTATAGTTTCGTCATGTCCGTCCGTTTGTCTGTCTGTCTGTCCATCCGTCTGTATGTCACAGCCATTTTATTACTAACTATTAGGAATATACATGTGAGACTTGGTAGGTAGATGTATTCTGTAAACCGCTTTTCAATTTTAAGAAAAGGAACCTATACATGGAACTGAAACTTAAAATATATTTTTTTCATGAAACCTATGCGTGTGTGGTATTTATAGACAGGTATTAAAAATGACATTAAGGTTTCTAAGACCACTTTTTCATAAAGTTAATCGTTTAAAAGATATACGCTTTTAAAGTGGTAAAATGTGTCCCCCCCTCTAACTTCTATAATAATGGAGTGAAAATTTTCAACAACATATATGCTGTAGATCTTAATGTAAACTTTCAACTAAAATTGGTTTGAACGAGACCGGGTCAGCAATTTTTGAGATACAATATATTTTCTAAAACCGCAAATATAACTTTGTAATTCATACAAACGCTATGAAAAACAAAGTTATCTGGCGTAGTTGTAAAAAATGTAAATAAGCTAGTTTTAAGAAAGTAAGGTTTTTTTAAAATTAAATATACATATTATATTATATTATTATAGTTACTTCGGAACCCTTCATGGGCGAGTCTGACTCGCACTTGGCCATTTTTTTTTTCCTATTCTTGACCTCAATCTCGCCTGATGGTAAGCGATAGATGAGGTCTACGATGTGACGAGCGAGCCCAGGAGATGCTTATTTACACGTGCTTTAAAGGCTGAAAGGTCATAAGTGGCAGGGAACACAGAAGCTGGCAGAGAATTCCACAACTTGGCTGTGCGCACAATAAATGTGGAGGAAAAGACATGGGGTATCACACCGCTAACTTCCAGTAGCTTGCATTTAAAATTGATTTAAATATGTAAAAAGTAAGCTAGTTAAAGTAAGGTAAACCTTCTTTCTTGTTAGATAACAAGTGAGGAAAAAAATGTACTTCAAGTTTTATCTTGACGTATAAGGACACTAATAATATTGTTCATTGCATTCATCATTTATTTTTATTGCTACATATAACAACTGATTCAACGGTAAACAACTTGTTTTTGGCGGAATTAATAGTAGATATTTTTAGTACATATTTGCTTTTTATGTGTAATTTTCGCAAGGTTTTTTATTAAAAAAAATGTCTTTATGTGTATAATTATGTTTTTCTGTTTATCGGGGCTAATCTCCTGAACGGCCGAATAGATTTTGATGGAACTTTCACTATAACTAAGACAGAAAGTTAACGGGCAAAATGTAGTACTTCTTTTTTCCTGGAATTCCTATAGGATCAACATTTACACTGTATCAATAACAGCTCAACACAATCTTGACTTACGATTATCGCTCAAAATATGAAACAATCAGAACAGATCTACTCTAATTTGTGTCTTTCTGTTCTCAAAAGATCAACACAGACCTAACTTACATGGTTCTCATATGGTCTAACCAATAACGACTGTACGGACTTCAAAAGCGATTTGACTTCTGATTTGTAAAGGCTGTAAGCTAGGAAACACCAGCCTTTTCTACTTTTGAATAACGAAAAATGTACGGGTAAAATTGTTATTCATAACCAATTTGCAAAATACAATGTAACAGTGCAAAAAAACTTATTTTCTTCTGTGAAATGTAACGCAACATTGAAGAATAATGTCAGTCTATTCAAACACTATCTCGAAATATTTATACTGTATGCAATATGCATGGCAATATGGTGTTAAATTGATACCTCCTTGGCGCATCGTCTGAGACGGAATACAATTCCCTTTTGTTCCACACAACCAAGCACTTGTCGCTTTGTCCATTATGTTCAAACATAATTTTATGCAACAGTCACTGTCGACAAAGGAGTAGGTAATTTGTGACAGGTATCTCTTGAATTAGATTGGCCAATTTGATTGATATTAAGAATATAACTACATGCGGTTTAATACACTCTTTTGCAAAAAAAAACGGGCACCTAATGAAATTTACGTCCTAAGGTCGATTTGAGTTAATTAAATGAAATTTATTGCTTTGACGTAGTCTGTATACTTATAATCGTGTAAATTAATGCGCATGAAGTGAATTCGGGAAATTAAAAGAAAAAGAACGACGGATTCTTTAAAACCGATGTACACGCCCAAACAATAACAAGTGGTCGGCAATAAAGACAAGATTTTTTTTTTCCTTTTTTAGGGTTCCGTAGTCAACAAGGAACCCTTATAGTTTCGCCATGTCCGTCTGTCTGTCCGTCTGTCCGCGGTTTAGCTCAAAAACTATTGGTACTAGAAATTTGTAATTTGGCATAAGTATACACGTTGATGACGCCAAAAAAGTGGTAAAATAAAATTTTGAAAAAAACAATTATTTAGGGTACCTCCCCTACATGTAAAGTGAGATGATAATTTTTTTTTTCATCCTTCCCATAGTGTGGGATATCGTTGGATAGGTCTTTCAAAAATATTAGGGGTTTAGGAAAACCGTTTTCTGATTAAGTAACCCGCTCGTGACTTATCAAGCTTTAAAATACCAATTATCGTTAGAGTCAAGTGTCCCCCCCCTCTATTAACTAAACGGTTGTAGTTAGAAATTCAAATGTCATGGCAGTAGTACCTATATATAACGAAGTTTAAAGGAAAACTATCACACATGAGAGGGCTTTACAAGTTTACGAGTAATAGTCGACCAATTAAATTTGACTCGAAAATTTCGAACAACTCTATAATAGAAATGTCGATAGATGGCGCTAAGCGTCCGTTGTATCGCGCTAGTTTCATATTTAAATAAGTTTTATAAAAAAAAACTTTTTAACACAAAAATACCGACTTCCAAAAAGCCACTAGGTACAATGTGAAAATAACTTCAATTTCAGAAGATGGTGTCTTTGGATCTGTTTATAATTTATCTAACTTACAATAGCCTAATGTCAACTTGCTCATCACCTTTTACAAAATATTGCTTTTCCCGATGCAGGGGCGTTAATTGTTGAGGAGTTCTCCTGGTATTTCACCATCAGCTCCATTTCACCATTCACATTGTGACAACCATAAATTGCTTAGCAACCATTTTAAAGTAATCGAACCGCAACTCGTGAAATACTTATTATTGAGTAGTTCCGGTGGCCATCTGTGATCTTCTTCATCAGTTCCGCTTCACCAAATGGTGCTTTCTGAGAGCAAATGCACAAGTTACTATAAAAAATACCAAAATCGCTATACGATTGCCTTTAAAATTTGAGGATTTCCTTCGATTTCCATGAGATCCCTTCATCAAATTCTAATTTGGTGACAATGATACTACATATACATACTATACCTCGAGACCATACCATTTCAAACGAAAAAATAATTTTCTAAATCGATCCACAATTGACGGAGTAATCGGTGCACATACATAAAAAAATATATATTATGTATACGTGACGAATTGATAACCTACTCCTTCTTTAGAAGTCGGCTAAAAAACAGTTTCTGTCCAGTAAAATTATAATTAGTTGTGTTTAAGTAATTAAATTAGTTGAGGATTGTGTCAAACCAGTCTCATTTTTCAGTTTTGTGTAACAATTAGTACTTATTTTCTAACTAGATGGCGTTGTCGTCGAATTATATCTCACAATGGTTTCGTTACCGCCAAAACTATAAGTAGGTAGTTATGAAAATTATTTAGTTTTTCCCCGACCATAAAGCAAGTGCTCAAACGCCATTCAGTGCGTTACTTCACCTCTGCTGAAAACCACACAAACCCCCTGATCGTATCGGCCGCCCGATACAGACCCTCCAATATTTCTCGGGTTCGTCACCCGCGTAACGTCCTAGACGAGCCCGACGACTCCACCACCATCGGACAAGAGAGCAGTAGGGAAACTAGCACTCTTAGAAAATACAGAAATAAAACGCGTTCCGTATTCCGGCCTCGCCGACGAGGCCCATCGCGACGTCCGCGTACTTGTAACGGAAACTCTCCCCAACCTTTGCCAAACGAGTCAGCCCGCGATGCTGAGCCAGTAGCGATAAATAACATCTTAAATAATATGGACCCAGCCTGTCCCTTTGCTGCCCTCCACCAACGACCACGCTATGCCGAGGCCCGTACTCCACAGGGAGTGCCCTTAGCGTACGGTTGTTTAAAATGTAATTCTAGTTTGTAAGCCCTGGCTGGGGGCCTTTAATTTTAGAGGTCACCACAGGATCGCCTGGTTGAGTAGTGACCAGCCTTAGTGTGCTGAAATACGAGAGGCCCTATAAAAAAAAAAATGAGTTTTTGTTGATCGCCCGGTTAAGTAGTGACCAGCCTTAGTGCGCTGAACTACGAGTGGCCCTACATAAAAAAAAAAATAAGTTTTTGAGAATGTGTGTAGAAAAAGAAATAAGTTCTTGAGATTGTGTGTAGAGGCTTTTTTTTATTTTTTTTTTTTTATTTTTTTTTTAAAGTGGTAAAATTATCAAATAAGTCGGACAGCGAGTTGCCCTTTACTCGCTGTCCGCATGCCCGCGCCTACGGTGGCCGGAGATCGTCGGCCAACGTCCGACGCCGTGGGCGTCTACCACTGCGGCTGGGCTGGAGGGAGGACGCCATCCTCTCCCTCACGCGGCCCGCCTCCTCCTTCGGAAGCATGACTGTTTCGCAGAAGGAGGCGACCGCTTCCCACTCCCTCTCGCCCCGCAGCATGGCCTCGACCAAGGCCGGGCGCGAGAGGTCTCCGCCTATTGTCGCCGTGAGGACACGTCGGTGCTCTGCCCAGGCGGGGCAGTCTTGCACCGTGTGCTCTACGGTGTCCTCAGGGCGACCCTCGCAGTGGTGACACCCAGGCGTTTCCTCCTTTCCCATCAGACACAGGTACCTCCCGAAACTTCCGTGTCCGGTGAGGACCTGCGTCATGCGGTAGGTCAGGACGCCGTGACCCCGATCTAGCCACTCCTCAAAGAGGGGTCTTACCGCCGCAATTGCGGCGTGCCCGGTGTGTAGAGGCTAGAGATAAAATTGAAATAGTTGAATTGTGAAATTCATAATCAAGTCTCGTTGAGTGTAGGAATTTGGAGATTGAAATAGTAATAATAGAATATATTTAAATTCAAAACACCGGCTATGACAAGTTTTATTTATACAAATCTCTAAAAAACATTAAAACTTTCCGTGCAAAATTGTCGGATCAGGTGAGGATTTATATAGGAAATCAAATTAGTTAGGTAGTCATGTTTGGCTTTTAGTTAGAGCATGGTACGAAACGATCAGTCAGCGAATACGACACGCACTTGGCTGTTATAAAAACTACGGAACCCTTCACTGCGCGTGGCCCGACACGCACTTGACCGGTTTTTTAATTAAATAAAGTTACAAATGTAAAAACCTAATAACGAGTGTGACCTCCTCTTGCCAAAATCACAGCTTGAATCCTTCTGGGCATGCTTTCCACGATGTTTTTAATAAAGTTTTGAGGAATTCGTTCCCACTCTTCTGCAATGACTCTTTTTAGCTCCCTGATGTTTTGTGGAGCAGGTTGCACTGATCTTACCCGTCTCTTTAGAACATCCCAGACATGCTCAATTGGATTGAGGTCAGGACTTCAAGCTGGCCAATCTAAACAACGGATCCCAACTTCTTGCATGTACGCTTCCACGTCGCCAGAACGGTGCGGGCGAGCATTGTCGTCCATAAAAATGGAATCTTCCCGAAGTGCAGTCAATGTGGGTTATGCATATGGAATTAGGACTTCCATTATGTACCAGTGTGCATTTAATGTTCCATTTTCTATGAAAACTAACTCTGTACGCTCCGTCGAATTAATTGCTGCCCAAAACATAACGGAGCCTCCGCCATAAGGAGTGATTTCTTCGAAACATACTTCCGCATAGCGTTCCCGTGGTCTTCGCAGCACTCGCTGGCGTCGGTCCTCTCCACACAAAGAGATTCTAGCTTCATCAGAAAACAATACTTTATTCCAGTCCTCCAGAGTCCATGAAGCACAGTTCCGAGCAAACTGAAGTCGAGCAACACGGTGCTCACGGAGTAATTTAGGGCCCCGAGCTGGGCGGTAACTCCTGATATTGGCAGCCAAAAGCCTCCTCCTGACGGTCCACAAGCTAACTTCTACTCGTCTTACTTCTTCAAGCCTCTTCTTCAGGTCCACACTTGACGCTTTACGATTCCGCAACGCCTGACTCACCAAAAAGCGGTCATCTCTTGGTTCTCTGCATCGTTTTCTTCCCGAACCGGGTTTTCTTTTGACCGAACCGGTCTCTTGATACCGTTGCCAAGTCCTCTGGACAGTTGAACGACTCATATTTAGCCGCTGAGACACGTAAGTTTGCGAACAACCTTCTTCAAGTAGGGCTATAATTTTACCGGCCCTTATCGCTTTATCACTCATATCAAAAAGTGGTATTTAATGTAAAAAGAAAGATTAAATTGTTTAATTTGCAGAAAATATCCAAAAAGTTTTAAAATATCGTAATCAGTTAAAAATCGTTTCAGCAATTCGCGCCATTAGTAAAGCAATTTTAGAATAATCCACAATAATCATTATTTTTCTTTTATTAATGTCAAATTTTAAATTTGGAACGTAAAGAATCATGCCAGGATGCTTCAAATAACATGCCAATACATTGTCAAAGTAATAAAACCTATTTCTTGTTCTTCTTCATTGAAGTAGAAAAAAAAAATCTAAATTGCCCGTTTTTTTTTGCAAAAGAGTTTATGTGCTGCAAGTGTAGATACTAGATAGTTTTGTTGTTGGTAGTAATATTAGAAGATTTTTTATGCACAATGAATTTTTTAATGGTTAAGTATTTATTTATAGCTGATCTTTAGGCACGGAAGTGCCTCCGCCAAGTCGAGCAAAGTTAATGATTCTACTTAGTGATTGTAATTATATTGGCCTACAGTTAAGTAAATCAAATAAAAATTTCTTCAGCTTTTTTCTTCTGTATCCAAACAATATATTCTGTGATTTCTAAATAAAATATTATTGCAGAGGACACAGGTTCTGCCAAGTGCTTATAGATACTATAGCGCTAACTTTATTTATGTAAATGTTTTCTGTGTGTCAGTACCTATGTCTCCCTGTCTTTCTATTTATCCGGGCTAATCTCTGGAAAGTCTTAACCTATTATAATGGAAGATAGAGCAGGTAATTGGGTAACATATTAGGCTACTTTTAATTCAGGACTTTATGTAGAACTCTCCCATATGAGAAAATTCTCCTTCGCGAAGTCTTGGATAGGTAGTCTTGGTAGTGATATAACAAACTTAAAGCTGATTAGAATAACATGAAATAAAAAATTTTTTAGCAAAAAATTTAACCGACTTCCATATCAAAACACTACGAAGCCAAAAATAACTATAATTTCGGAAGTCGGTGTTATTGGTTTTGGATTTTCTTTTTTTTTCATACCGCTTTCCGAAATTAAAGTTATTTTTGGCTTTGTAGTGTTTTGATATGGAAGTCGGTTGAAGTTTTTGATAAAAAAAATTTTCACGCTTTTTAGTGGGTCGGTTTGTAATTTATCTAGTTAAAAAAGCCATAATGTCAACAACTTATCACCTTTTACAAAATATTGCTTTTCCCGATGCATAGCCGTTAATTTTTGAGGAGTTCCCCTGGTACTTGACCATCAGCTCTACATCACCATATGTATTGTGACGAGCATAAAGTGTTTAACATCCGTACTCAAGTAATCGAATCGCAATCCACGAAATACTTATTATTGAGGAGTTTCAGTGGCGATCTGTGCTCTTCATCATCAGTTCAACTTCCCCAAATGGTACTTTTCAGAAGCAACTGCTCAAGGTACTATAAGAAATACCCAAAACGCTATAGGTGTGCCTATAATATTTGAAGAGTGCCCTCGATTTCTCCAGGATCTCATCATCAGATCCTAATTTTGTAACAATGGGACCAACTAGAAAGTATACCCATTCAAACGCAAAAAGAATTTTTCAAATCGGTCCAGCCGTCTCCGAGTTATGAGGTAACATACATAAAAAAAAAGTTCTAGACGAATTAAGAACCTCCTTTTTTTGAAGTTGGTTAAAAAGAAAGTACAAGAATCAGTGATTTTGTTAAAGTAAGTCGAAGTTCCCTCATTTCCACCTGCATTTTTAAAGAAAGAGTTCTGTACAATTTACAATTCTATCAGCACTTTCTACGATTAAAATCGACTGCTAAGAATCTACACCTGTATTTTGTCTTGGCAAACTGAAACTCGAGAAATAGTTTCGAATGAACTTGTATGCGGGTTGAAACTAATTAATACTACCCTACCTTACGTCGATTTTTGGTAGTCTTTGCAAGTCGAAACTGAATTCGACGAGTCGGCTATCGCCGCTTCTTTGAGCAGAAGCCGAAATTAAAGATCTCTAATAAACACACAGTAATGCAGTTTAAGTTTAGGAAAAAATTAAGCATCTGCTCAACCTTTACCCAATCTTGTTGTGGTCGGTTTCCAGTCTAATCCATCTGGTTAGACTTTTACTTTGTACCTATATATTATTTAATTTATATTGCGTACTATAATGATATAAGACCTAATCTTACAAGAAACATACAGGGTGGCAGGAACTCGAAAGAGCTACTTGATCAGGTAACCCTTTCGAGTTTTATTTATATTGCTGTTTTAACCTCTCAAGGACCGCCATTATTACGTCAACCATCCGTCAAGTACTGCGGGCGGGCTCTTATCGTAAGCGTAATCTGACCCCGGTCACGAACGATTTTAAGACTTATCTTTACCACAAATACAGTTTTAAATCGGTCGGGGTTTGGTGGCACAAATTTGTACCAGCGGGGCTCAACTAATACTTGTTTACTGGCACGTTTTTGTGCCGCTGGGGCTCTAGAGGTTAAGTGAAACAAGTGAATTTAATTTTTTAGTTAAAATCTCATTGGGTAGATAAAAATAATGATTATATACAGTTTACAGTAAAACAAAATGTAAAAAAAAAACGTAAAAATTAAGAAAAAAGCCGACGAAAAATTTAAATGCTGGGGGTCCAGAATCATGTCCTGAATCCATGGTAAGCGGTTGTGCGTTGATGTTCTTGCCACCCTGTATATCTCATTGCATTCAATGACAAATGCAAGCATTAGGTCTCGGGTTCGATTCTCAGAAACCAATGTCAATATCATAATTTGCTTAGCCTTTTTCTATCTGTGTTGGGGTCAGCTTCCAGTGAATTGGATGCAGCTGAGTTCTAGTGTCCTTTTTTTATTAATCTGAACTTCATAACTCAGTAGCTGTATAACACGATAACCCTTTGCGATACCGGTGACAAATTTTCGGGTACCTGATTAGTCGTAACGTCTGTCAATGATGTAGAAATGACAACCGAGACCGACGGCCTAACGTGTTTGCGGAGGCATGAAGGA
Source organism: Tholera decimalis (assembly GCA_943138885.2). Taxonomy (NCBI): domain Eukaryota; kingdom Metazoa; phylum Arthropoda; class Insecta; order Lepidoptera; family Noctuidae; genus Tholera; species Tholera decimalis. The sequence goes on along the minus strand of OW964552.2, from coordinate 4,754,319 downwards.
ATCTCGATATCGAAAATTTCATGAACTTCCATTACCTAAGTATTCGCCGTAAGATCTCTGACTGCATTCTACTGTTAAACATTTTAAACAATAATATTGATAGCCCCGATCTTTTATCTAAAGTTAATATAATAATTATATAATTTAATAATATAATATTCCACGACTTTCACACAACGCCATCTAGTTCCAAACTAAACAGATCTTGTGCTATGAGTACTAGACAACTGATAAACATACATATATATTTCTAAATACATACATATTATAGATAAATTACACCCAGACAAAGAACAAATGATCATGCTCATCACACAAACATTTGTCCTGGGTGGGAATCGAACCCACGACCTTGAGCATAGCAGTCAGAGCCACTGACCACTAGACCAACAGGCCTGTCAAAGTTAATTTAAACATTCCGACTAAAACCCGGTATAATCCACCTTTACGAGTACCTTTCAGCTCAACCAAGTATAGGCAAAATTCATTTATTTTGCGTGCAAGCAGAAGCTTTAATAACCAGTGTAAGCAGCACGATTTTGACCCGTTTATAAAAGGTGTGATTGCAGCCAGAAGACGCCTAAGCCTTGATTTTTTCAAAAATAATTAATATCTGTAGTTACTGTGTTGTATGTGTTATTTATGTCTGCTATCTATTTAGTCATTTTGAATATTGTATTTATGACATGGTTATATTACACCTTTTAAGTGTTCAATTCAAGATTTTCCTGCCTCTAAACGTGAGGACTTTTAATTGGCTCACTGTCTACTATACTATTGTTACGAGCTGGGGTTCGGCATAGAAATAATTACGCCAATTAAACCAAAATGAACACTTTAATTAATAAACACAAAATAAAAATTAACACAATTATTCGCACCACAATATTTGTCACTTAACACTTAAATCGCACTGAAATTCACTAGTAGAGTTTCGATTATATCGCCTCGTATCTTGTAATAAGAGCCGTCTGCGTTCCTCTGCGATCTATTTATACCCCGATCTCATTCTTGTAAATTCGATTCACTGCCTATTCTGCCAAGAATGTTCCAGAAGCTACTTGGGATACTCAGCACTGCTACTCGCCGACAGATGGCGTTAGTGTCTCGAACGTATTAGAAGTCGGTCGAAGTTTCTCGATATACACAGTACTGGTACTCGCCGCCAGGTGGCGTTAGTGTCTCAAACATTCTAGATGTCGCACAGACGGGTATTAGATTCTAAAACGCGGTCAAAAGTCAGTTTTAAAAAGGTCCCACTTCCTAGAAATTAGCCTTACCTGCCGATACCCAAGGGATTAAGGAACAATGGGTGGCCATGTTTTTTACTCGACTCTTGTCAGAACACACGTAGTCAGACGACTTTCAACTGCGCTGTTGGTTGCACGTTTATTTTTGTAGTGAGTGTTTGTAAAGTTTCTAATTTTCATTAATTGAAAATATAGATCAGTTTAGTTTCCACCGAAGGTTTTCAATATGAATATTGAAGAAGCAGGTATGTATTATTCAAATAAATTATTATTTCTAAAATAATCTGTTTCTATCTAGAGTTATGGTGTTTTTGTGTAACTGCATTATTTTTCACTAATCATTCTCACAATCAAATTCAGAAAATGCAAAAAGTAAGATAATCGGGCGTTATTGGATTCTATTTCGTTTATGGTCTGTTAGGACATATATTTGTGGTATATTATGTAGAAGAATAAATTGCTACTTTTTGCCCCTTTTATGGATTTCCCTATTTCGATGTGTTAAGAGCTCCATAAAACAAACTTTGTGTTACGGGTGTGATTATAATTTTGGATTTTAATTGTTCTAGGAACGTCACGGGCTCAAGTGTTAACGCGAGTGGATATTTACAACATGATTCATAATTCTTCTGATGTATTTACGACTAAAAAACTTGAAGAAATTGAAGGAAAGTTAATAAATGACTCTTCTTTCGATGTCGAAAGAAAAAAAGCTCTTCATCGTAAAGCGACATTCAAGCATGATTTTAAGTCAAGATGGATAGCAGCAAACAGGAATAAACAGATTTTTTTTAAAAAACTACGAACAATTGCTTCAGGGCACTCTTGAAATACCTCGGAAAAGACTTTCTAGCCGTAATACAGAGCGCCTAGAAATAAACTTTGAGGATTTGTCTGATCGAAGCAAACGTAGGAAAACTGAGTATCTTCGTGAAACCCACGAAGCTCCAGCGCTATTATATGCCGGTCAAATGGCACTTCGAGAGCGTGGAGATATTGATGGAGCAAATGTTATTGCCATCATTACCAGCAACACAATTAACACCAACTGCAGCGTTATCTATGTTCGTCGAAGCTAATTCGATATAGTTCGTGATTCAAATAAAAAGTTCTATCCTTGCTACACCATCCTCCAAAAAGAAAAAAAGCAATGCTATCCAGATCCTGAAAGCATTACCATATCTGAGACCTGTGCAGAAATAAAATTGCAAGCATTGCTGGACCACACAGCTAAGCGATTGTTACTATATTTAGAGGAAGTTATTTCTACTTTATCGGTAGAGGAGTCGTCATCACTTGAACTTATATATAAGTGGGGGTGTGATGAATCACAACAAGCTGAATATAAGCAAAAGTTTGAGAACTCAGCAAGCAATACAGATGCTAATATATTTCAGTCAAGTTGTTCCCTGTACAATTAGTTTGCAAGCGCTACAATGACTCTAGTTCTGATAAGAAAAGTGAAAGTGTAAGTTGGCGCAACAACACTCCATCTTCACACAGATTTTGTAGGCCAATGAGGATAAGATTTATCAAAAAAACTCCCGAAATAACGAAAGAAGAAATAAAGCATTTTGAAGACCAAATTAAAGATTTGAATATTACCAAATTAACAAGTGCTGGAATCGAAGTTTCTGTCAAACATAACTTATTATTCACAATGATTGATGATAAGATATGTAATACTGCCACAGATACTAAATCTACAATGAGGTGTTATTTCTTCAAATTAACTTCAACAGATTTTAACCATCTCAAAAAAGTGAGGAGCTCAGAGGTAGCCACAGAAAATTTTGAATTTGGGCTTTCAATCCTTCATGCTAGAATTATTCTTCGAAAGCCTTCTTCATATTGCATATAAGATTCCTGTAGGGATGTGGCAAATTAGGTCTCAAGAAGAAAAAGACATCATTAAAACAAAAAAGCAAGAAATCCAAGAAAGGTTTCAAGAAGAAATTGGTCTTTTAGTTGATATTCCAAAAGCTGGTTTTGGCAATACCAATGACGGAAATAAAAGTAGGAGATTTTTTGAATGTTCTGCGGATTCTTCCACTATAACTGGCATCAATGAGGAATTGATAAAAAGGTTTGCCACAATTTTAGAAGTCATTTCGAGTGGATACGACATAAATATTGAAAGTTTTCTTCATACTGTGACAGTACTGCAGAACTTTATGTTAGCTTATACAGCTGGCATCCGATGACACCCACTCTACACAAAGTGTTGATGCACGTATTGTGAAAAACGCTCTGATGCCAATTGGAACTTTGTCAGAAAAGCAGCAGAAGTTAGGAACAAGCATTTTCGAGATTACAGGGAAAATTATTCACGAAAGTTTTCCCGTGAAGACTATAATAGAGATATCCTGAATAGGCTGCTGCTCACATCAGACCCGTATCAGAGTTCAATTAGGCCAAGACCTAAGAAAAGTTCCAAACCTTTTTTTTACCTCTTCGGCAAAAGAAATATTACTGCCATTTCACGACATGACACTTGACAGTGGTGAATCGGACAAAGAACATAAAGAAGATTAAGAGTACTTATCATACCTATTTATAGTTGTTTTTTAAAGTTCGATAAAATAAAATATAAGAATTTGACATATTTTTTATTTACCTTTTCTCAAACACCCTATATTCCTTTCCAGTTGATATTTTTTCATCAACTAGGTTCCAAATCATGACTCTTCAATAAATTTGGCTTAATAAGCACCGGAATATTAAAAAAATATTGTTACATAATTTTGACCACGTTTTAGTGTCTAATACCCGTCTGTGTATCGGTTGAAGTTTTTCGACGTACTTAGCTAAGCGACTGGCGTAACACTATATATTTTCTGTATTTAATAGCTGTTAGTCCTCCATACTTCTTAAATAAATAAATATGTTTAGATACCCATTCACGGATATCTTTCGGCAAGTTTTGATTAACCTTGAAGTTTGCCACTACTACTTACTTACTAAGCCACGAGCTTCTCGTAAATTTTAAGCTGAATAATAGACCTAATTATTTAATTAGCTTTCAAATAAAACCTTTGAAATTATATTGGGCTTTATGAGAACCAAGTGTTACCTAGCTAGTGGTTAGGTCAGATTTATCTATGCATTATCCTGAATCTTGAATGGTAGAAATTGTCTTGTAAATTAGATGGTGTTTGATGACGGGTTTGGCCATGTCATGAGGCGAGAAGAAGGACATCCAGTAAAAAAGGCAGCTATCCCAGAGACCAGAAAGGGCAGAGGAAGACCGCCAGCCTCGTGGTGGACAACCGCTGCCAAGGACATGGAGCGAGCTCAGCTGAAAGCACAGACAACCCAGGACAGAGTGTCCTGGCGCCTTAAAATGAGGAGAACCGACCCCAAGTAAAGGGAGCAGGCGTGGTAGAAGAAGAAGAAGAAGATGACAACGAGTTGCGGGAATGTTGTAACGAGACACCGAGGCCCTGCAACGCAAAGTCAGCTAAAGGTACATAATGGATTTTTAGGAAGTACGAGTGAAAGTCCGACAGCCCCTTTCACTCAGCAGAGCGGGAGAAGTCATGAGATAACTTTCCACCGAAAAAAGGCTTCTGTAGGTATTTGTGTGTACGCATAAAGTTTAAAAAAAATTAATGATATTTAAACGAAATTATTTCAATTCAAACTAGAGTCTACTACCAGACGCACGGCTGGGTACCACCCACACTTGGTTGATATACCGTCTTGTCGTACCAAGCGCTTCTCCTCCACATTTATTGTGCGCACAGCCAAGCTGTGGAATTCTCTGCCGGCTTCTGTGTTCCCTGCTGTGTACTTATGTACTTATGACCTTTCAGCCTTTAAAGCACGAGTAAATAGGCATCTTCTGGGCTCGCTCATCCCATCTTTGACCTCATCTAGATCTATATCGAGGTCAAGAGTGGGCCCACCAGTAATAAAAAAAAGAGTATTTCAGCCTGTCTTAGTTTTCGATAAAGTTCTTTTCTATCGCCTTTTAAACGTCAACCAAATGCGTTTGATTCTCTATTCAATAGTTGACCTACTAAACTATAAGACTATTCATATCTCGAGAAACTATTACGGCCATTCGTCTTCATAATACGCTATTAATTCTGTTGCATAATCTGATATAGTTAGTGTAATTGATATGGATGTTACTCGTTTCTTCCATTTAGTATTATTACTTTGGCAACCATTATTATTGATGGAGGTTCTTTTCACGATATAAGTTTATTTTGACTTACAATTGCAGTCTTATATACACTACTGGTGAAGATAACTGCAAAAAATAGAAACCATAATATTATGTAGTTGCTGTTAAATTGTCTGTGTGTTATGTTAAACCGTCAGAATTACGTTCCAAATATTTCGGTGTTTTTTCAAATTTAATAACCCAATCAAATATCAAGATTATGTTAAAAATGTGTGCGACATGGATTAAAATACCTGTCCTGAGTCCTGTAAAAACAGTGGTCTGATGCTGTATAAGTGAGTGTACCTACTTGACCCATCGTCAATACATTCGATATCCACCAATCTACCGCGCATATGATGTTGGAAACCAGAAGATAGAACGTTCTCCGTTGGTATAATTTCTGCCAGGCGTTCCAATGTCAGCATAAAGGAATAAATAAATATCTTTTGTGATAATTTACCCACTACAGGGACATTCCTCTATATAAGAGCACGGGTTTGTGGACATTGCTTGTTGGCTTTTCGGTCGAACCCGAGAGCAGTGGTGGTAGAACCCGACCTACAATTCGTAAATCGTGCCTAGTAAATTTTGCATATTTAGAAACCAAAATTCATTTGCAACTTTAGTAATCGCCAAACAAATATCGAATTCACCGTAATAACCCAAAACAAAATGTCACACGCAGTCATAAAAGAGTATCAAAAAGCCGATATAAATAATTATAAGTCACCAACAGGCCCGTATAATAAAATTGCGAGCGGAATTCCCATTAATCCAGTCAGCCACACCGATTAAACAGTGATTCAACTGGGAACCAAACGCGTGACCGAACGCAGTTAGGTTGCGGTGTGACTCACTTTGAGGGGATTTTTTTTTCTATTCGGGAAAAAATCTTTTCAGGGATTTGGCGTCGATGAAAGCGTTTTTGTTTAGGTGCTAATCTAAACGAGATATCTTCAATAAATTGTAATAAATTATATTGTAATTGTAGTATTATCTTACAGGAAGTAGGTACTCTGTGATTAGCTCGGCTTCTGTGCTCTCTACCACGCACCCATCTTCTGGGTTTGCTTGTGCTATCGTATACCTCATCTATCGTTTGCCATCAAGCACGATCGAGGTCAAAAGCGAGATTATAAAAAAAACTGTGCCTATAGAAACTAATTCTTTTGTAGGTATTAATTTTGCTTATTTAAGAAAATAAACGGTTTTAAAATAATGAGCGAAATAAACTGTACCACTTTTTTTTTTTTTTTTACGTGGTAAAATTATCGAATAATACCTCCCACCCCGGGCAGGGTGGGAGGGACTGTCAGACTTTTACTGACTAAAATCCACGGTGTTCCTTCAATAACCCTTTACGTATCGGGGCCACGGTAATGGGATGAGTCCCACGACCCCGGCAGGCTTCGGCCCTCTACGGGGGGGCCTCGTCATATTGCTGACGCTCTTTGAGGCGCGCGTGGAACACGACGCGCCGTCGACCCGGGCATGGTCCATGGTCGGACAGCGAGTTGCCCTTTACTCGCTGTCCGCATGCCCGCGCCTACGGTGGCCGGAGATCGCCGGCCGACGTTCGACGCCGTGGGCGTCTACCACTGCGGCTGGGCTGGAGGGAGGACGCCATTCTCTCCCTCACTCGGCCCGCCTCCACTAGTTAAATTTTGCACATAATATCAAGCAGTTGGAATACTTGTGTGGCCTACCCAAATGTCCTTACTTTGGTATTGTTCGTCAAATTGTTGGACAGGTCCGCTCGAACTTGCGTGGTTATTTCCTCAAACGAACACCACAGACATGAACCTACATTCTTCTCATATACAAATACAAATTGTATAAACTTTAAAAAGAGACTATGACCACTGAGTTTTTTTTTATTTTTCTTCTCAGAGTAGTCAGTTAGGAAATACTAATATATAATACCTCATTTAGCTAAATTAAACTTAACATACAAAAAACATGACGTGTAAAAGTGTTATTTATAAACAATATACAAAATAAATATTTCATTTCATTTCAATATTTTATGAAACTGAGGCATGTAACTAAGCTGTTAAAATTTGAAGTTTGGGTTTTGTGTTCAAACTGCTCACTTATTAATTGTAATAAAGTACAAATAAATGACGCATCACATAACACATAATCATTTTCCTAGCTTTTCTCAACTACATATGTTGAGATCGTCTACCAGTCAAACCAAACAGTTGACTACGTTACCTTGCATGGAATGACTGCCTATCTGAAGTCAAGTCAGTCAGTCACGCAGTAACTCGGTAACACAATAATCCTTGAACAACCTCGGGAAGCGTTGCTCAACCCTGAAGATCGATTCGTGTAGCTGCTATTTCGCGTCGCTCAATTTAATAAAGCCAGTTAATTTTTTTATTCATAATAGGCTCGCGTTTGACCACCATCTCACCTGATGGTAAGTGATGATGTGGTCGAAGATGGAGCACGCTTACCTAAAAGTAACCTATTCACTCTTGACTCAAAGACTCCCAGGAAATACAGACTCCGGCAGGGAATTCCACTCCTTAGCTGTACGTACAATGAAAGTATTCCCAAAACTTTTTGTGCGTATGGGTTGGATGTCCACCATGTAACGATGCCGCATTGCCGTTTGTCTTGAAGTCTAATGATGGAACGGGCTTGGTGGAATTAGATTGTGTAATTCCATCGCACACTCCTCGAAATGTAACCGATAGAAAACCTATAGACTTGCAACTCATCGTCGATGTTCAAGACTCTGGAGCTTTGATTCAACCAGTGAATTGTTGCCAATGAGTCTCTTGGCCCGTCTCTCGATATACTCAAACGCGTCCAGTTGGTATTTGGCAGATTAGTTAGTGATGAAGTCCAAAAGTAAATAAATCCATACTACGTTTACCCACTTATTCAACCTTCTCCGGTTATCGCAACATGCTGTAAAAATTGTAAAAACGTTCTAATCATAAGGTGTGGGCTACACCTTATGATTAGATCGTTTATACAATTTAACTATATCCTTTAATTAATTGTTGCTTTTTTCCGGTCCCAACGACCAAGGCCTTGTACCTTGGCCTACAAAAATACAAAAATAATTTTAAATAGTTATTGCGATGGCGTCTGTGCTCCCTGTTGTCAGAGCTTTGTGATTCAGATCAAGAACTAAAAACTACACAAAAATAGATTAAAGAATGGACATACTTTAGGTAATGCAGTAAATGAGCTTCTTACAATATGAGATTATCCTCGCAATTATAATATATCAGAGATTTGTATAATACAAAAAAAATAAAAGTACTGAGGCATATCACCAACCCCACTTTGGCTGTTCGATTTATTATAATTATTTACTTGTCAACGTTTAATTACATTTCTGGTACTCTCTGACTCTGATTGAACATTATGAATTGACTAACGAAAAGTAAAACAGAGGCTCCTAACAAAGTGACATCGCATTAAAAGTCAAATGAAATTGAATGAGGATTTCACCATGTGACATTTCTATAATGAACTTTATGTAGCGACTTTTAGCTGCTATTGTAATTTAACATAACTTAAAAGTCTGTAACGTTCCAACTGCTGGTACACAGGCCTCTTTTCAAGGACAAGGAATAGGTAGTAATAAATCACGCGGGCACAGTGTGCATGGTGGATGCAACAAGTCTGGATTCTCGGTCCTAAGACATACCGGTTTGGATAGCAGTTGTAATGATGAAAACTACACACAGAAACTAATTTGCCTCCCTGCTTAAGAACCCACAATACGTACGTCGTGCCTATAACCTGGCCATCGCTGCTCGTATAAACTTTTGGAACTTAAGATCGCGACGAAATACAGTGGAAAAACTAAAGATAGTAAATACTACATACTATTAGAACATAAAGCTACTCGTAATGGATCGCTGACAAGCTATTCAACTGTCTTGGCTCCTGCCACCAAAACAATGTGTATAATGTGAATCGTTCATCGTTATCGTGCATACAGCTAAGGAGTGGAATTCCCTGCCGGAGTCTGTGTTTCCTTATCATGTCAAGTGTGAATAGGTTACTTCTAGGTAAATGTGCTCAATCTTCGATCACATGATCAGTGAGATGGTGGTCAAGTGCGAGCCTATCATCAAAATAAAATGAGAAATGATTGCAGATCTTCTAGAATCTTATTTGCTAGAGTTTTCATTTTCAATATGTCAGCTAATCTCGCTCCCAGCTAGCATGCAGCCCTCACCCTAACTTTGCGATCAACGCGGCATCATCGCTTACTATCTGGTGAGATGGCGGTCAAAATCGACCATATCATAAAAAATATTAAGATGACTTCTAGAATCTTACCTGCTTGATTTTTAATTTCAATAATGCCAGCTAACCCCGCTCCCCGCTAACATTCAGCCCTCACCCTAACTATTGAAACCAATGCGACATCATCGTTTACCAATAATGATAAAAAAAAAAAATTAGCAAAAAATAGAACCGACTTCCATATCAAAACACTACAAAGCCAAAAATAACTTTAATTTCGGTAGTCGGTGTTATTGGTTTTGGATTTTCTTTTTTTTCACACCGCCTTCCGGAATTAAAGTTATTTTTGGCTTTGTAGTGTTTTGATATGGAAGTCGGTTCAATTTTTTGCAAAATTTTTTTTTTCACGCTTTTTAGTGGGTCGATTTGTAATTTATCTAGTTACAAAAGCCATAATGTCAACAACTTATCACCTTTTACAAAATATTGCTTTTCCCGATGCATAGCCGTTAATTTTTGAGGAGTTACATCACCATATGTATTGTGACGAGCATAAAGTGTTTAACATCCGTACTCAAGTAATCGAATCGCAATCCACGAAATACTTATTATTGAGGAGTTTCAGTGGCCATCTGTGGTCTTCATCATCAGTTCAACTTCCCCAAATGGTACTTTTCGGAAGCTACTGCTCAAGGTACTATAAGAAATACCCAAAACGCTGTAGGTGTGCCTATAATATTTGAAGAGTTCCCTCGATTTCTCCAGGATTCCATCATCGGATCCTGATTTTGTAACAATGGGACCAACTAGAAAGTATACCCAACCAAACGCAAAAAAAAAATTTCAAATCGGTCCAGCCGTCTCCGAGTTATGAGGTAACATACATAAAAAAAAAGTTCAAGACGAATTGAGAACCTCCTTTTTTGAAGTCGGTTAATAAGAATTGACTGCAGGCCTTTTAAAATCTTATCTACTAGACTTTTAATTTTCAATATGTCAGCTAACTTTATTTCCCGCTAGCACCCACCCCTTAAGCCAATTGACGCGACCTAACCGACTGATCCAATATCATCACTTACTATCAGGTGAGATGGTGGCCAAGAGCGAGCCTATCATCAACAATAAGAAAAAAAGAGATGAATCTAGAATCTCAATCTTCTAGTATCCAACTCGCTACACTTTTCATTTAACAATATGTCAGCTAACCCCGCTTCTCGCTAGCACCCAGCACTCACCTTTAATGTCGCAACCAACGCGACATCATTATTTACTATTAGGTGAGATGGTAGCCAAACGCAAGCGTATCATTAATATAAAACTGAGAGATGACTGCAAGTCTTATAGAATCTTATCTGCCATAATTTTAATTTTTCTTACGTCAATCATTCCCGCTACCCGCTAGCACTCAGCCCTCACCCCAACTGTCGCGACCGGCGGTCGTTAGCCGCACGTCACTCAGGGGCAGTGAGACGTGAATTTTGATTGTGGACACGGATAAAATGATAATAAGCCTCTGAATTAGAACAGGCGTGTTTTATAATAATAGTCTGGACTGCGACTGTGCTTAGAAAAGGTTGTATAATTTTACATGTTTTTTTTATTTTTAATAGGTTCCCGTTTGACCACCATCTCACCTGATGATAAGTGATGATGTAGCCGAAGATGAAGCACGCTTAACTAGAAGTAACCTTTGACTTAAAGACCCCCAGGTTAAAGCTATCAAAAACACATACTCTGCCAGGGAATTCTACTCCTTAGCCTTATTTATTTATTAAAACTTTATGCAACACAAAAATGTACAAAGGCGGACTTAATGCCATAGGCATTCTCTACCAGTCAACCATGGGTGGTGAAGAGATAACATGGCAGGTGCATAAAAAAAAGAACCTAAGTACATAATATATTCAGAGTAAAAGTCTTATTACAAGTATAATACATAAATAACTATTATTAACTTACATACATATTTATCATAATACATACCAAATATATATACTATATATTAATAAAAAGTCATAGAAAGGGGGTTATGAAAACTCTGCTTCCACTATTTGTTTCGAAAGTAATTCTGCAACTTTCTCTTAAACGCATATTGACTGGTGGCCGTCCTGATATCAAGAGGTAGTGCATTCCACAGAAGAATAGATTGTATATAAAAGGAAGAATGAATAAAATCAGAAGTATGAGAAGGACAGAGTAAGAGAAGATTATTGGAAGAGCGCAAACTTTTAGCGTGTGAAGAACATAGAAATTGAAAATGAGAAATAAGGTAAGAGGGAGGGGTAGGAGAGTTTAGCAAAGAGAAAAGCGTAGTCAAGGCGCGCAAACTTCTTCTCTGGCGAATGAGCATCCATTTGAGCTCGGTTCTGTACCTCGATACGTGGTCATATTTTTTTAAATTGAATATGTACCGGATACAGTTATTAAGAAGTCTATCGAGCTTATCCAGCAAGACCGCATTCAAGTCAAAGTAGCACACGTCACCATAGTCGATTATAGGGAAAATTAAAGTCTGCACAAGCATTGCCTTGGTTTTTGCAGGTAAAAAGTTCCTCAGACGGTACAGGCATCGCAAAGTCCCGTTGACTCTTTGACTGACACTGCAAACCTGACTTTGCCAGCCAAGCACAGAATCAAGATGCAAACCGAGATCTTTAACGCTAGAGCATTAGGGTAGGGTAGGGTAGGGTAGGGTTTACCCATTAGGGTATGACGGTGCCATTGAAAATGATCGGAGGGAGCGAACTAGCTGCCACTCTACTGATCATACGTGAGCTTCCAATAACAATGACCTGACACTTTGTGGGGTTTACAGACACCCCAAATCTATCAGACCAGTTTTTGATAGCATCTAGATCTCGGTTTACATCTCCTACAGCGTCTGATAAACCTTCCACCCGCGTAGATGCATACAACTGCAGATCATCAGCGTAAATATGATACGAACACCGAAGACTGAGAGTTATAAATTTATGAAGATGGAGAATAACAAAGGAGAAAGAATTCCGCCGTGTGGGACACCAGCATCCAGGTCACGCCAACTCGAAGAATTCTCATCAACACGAACCGACTGCTGACGTCCCCGAAGATAAGAAGAGAACTATTCCAAACACTCAGAAGATACCATGAGATGTGACAGGATAGACAGGAGAATATCATGACTGACGGCATTAAAAAGCATTGGAGAAATCAATAAGCACCAAAACAGTAACCTTTTTTGTTCTCCATCGCCTCTCTAATGTCCCCAGTCACTTTAAGGAGAGCGGAAGCTGTACTGTGGCCTGGCCTAAATCCAGACTGGAATGGACTAACAAGATTGTTCCGGTGAATAAATCCAGAAAACTGTCAATGGACGCAGGCCTCAAGTACTTTGGACAGGAAAGGAAGAATGGAATTGGGCGAAAATGGTTAAGTAAGGAGGGATTAGATATTTTTGGAAGTGGACGAACGTAAGCCATTCGCCACAGGGTAGGAAATTGCCCGGAATCAAGGGAGAAGTTGATAATGTGAGTAATCGGCAGAAGGAGAGAGTCTAGGATCAAGGTGATCATATAACGACTAATTTCGTCATAGCCCACAGCCTTGGATTTAATGGAAAGGATAATCTTTTTGATATCATCTAAGGTTGCCGGAGAAAAACAGAATGGTTCAATGATTGGACCTAGTAGACCAGCAATGTAATCAACCGTCTGAGACAAAGTTTGGGAATCAAAATGAGAGGTAGTTGTGAAGTTGGGCGCAACAATGAAAGTATTCCCAAAACGTTTTGTGTGTGTGGGTGGGATGTTTTAAGGTCGGTGACCTCTGATACGTCATCATATGCTTAGCCTTTTTCCAACCAAGTTGGGGTCGGCTTCCAGTTCATATGGATGCAGCTGTTTAAATGTTTTACATCAAACGACTGCCAATCTGAGCTCCAAAACCCAGTCGCTGGGTAGCACCATACCCTTTGACTAGTCCAGTGTCAAATTTTCTGACTTCTGACTACCCGTAATGACTGTCAAAGATATCCAAATGACAGCCGGGACCAATGGCTTAACGTGGTTTTCAAGACACGGGGCTATTACACCGCTTTGAAACTCCTATCTACTACTAAGAAATTTAAAAAACGAGTGTGGCACTCGGGGACTGCCGCGGTAAAGCTACTGCATAGCATTTTTTATCAACTTATGCAATTATAATTATATATTTATTTTATTTATGCAGTATTTTTTTTCTTTGATATTAATACAAGTCTTTTCTTTTATTGATTAAATGAGAAGTTAATATTTGTTAAAATATTTTTATTATCTTACAATACATATAGGTTATTCAGGATTTTTTATCATTGAAGCTATAGGTTTATTAGCAGTTCATCTACACGCATACGTCTAGTCGCACGCACACAAACACCGTGCCGAAGTCTGCCGAACTGAGACGACGTTAGACGATGCACGGCTTTCAACACCGCACCGCTGCGCTGTGCCGGTCGAAGTGGGGGGTGTTAGGTTTATTTTCGTTATGGAATTTCTTGATTCTGTCGCCGCGCTCAAAGCCCGCGATAAAAGCTATGCAATATAATACAGCGTCAATAGCCTAATGGATAAGGTGTCAGACTTGTGATCGAGAGGTCTCGAGTTCGAACCTCACCAATTACACTGTTGCCGTGAACCCACTCCAGACACGAGCATATTTAAATTAAATAAACACAATATTTAGCTTAGTTAGAGGGGTTAACAAGATTGCTAGTAATGTGAATTCTACCCACATTACTATGTATCTTAAAAAAAAAATCCAATAGCAGTTTTTGTCCGACCCAGGAATCGAATCCAAGACCTCATACTCAGCAATCACGCTAGCGACAACTAGACCTACGAGGCAGTCGTATGAACGTAATGATAAATTGTTATATCGGTCAGGAAATCTGAATAAAAATCTTATGAAAACCATGAAAGGTTATATCTGTGGTGTCCTTTGACGGAAGAAGCTCACAAATTCCAGAGACAGGTTATCACTCTACAAGTTTTTATTAATAGTTATCGTGTAGTTCAACATAAAACTTAAAGAACTCAACGATTACCAGACAAAGGTCGTACTTTTTCTACATAACTATGTAACACTCTCAGACTTTGGAAAATTTTGGCCGAATTTGCGCTGTAAACACGTCACACCATTTTTTTCGTCCGCTACAATGTCAACTTCCTTCCAAACTTTTCGCTCTTCTCTTCTTCTGATTTGAATTTACTATAAAATAAACATCATGTATTTGAAAGACAAACTAGCAAAGCAAAACCAATAGTTTTCTTCTTGAAAATTATAAATCAGGCCTTAACAACTTTAAAGCAACTTCCCTAAGAAAAATAAAGTTGGAACCTCACGGAGCAACCTATTACTCTATTAATAAATCACAATCACCGTTCGACCGAGAAAAACTTAACTTTAAATTGGTTAGATGCAAATCCCCACTATAAATTGGCGAAGCGCGGACGGATTCGAAGCATTAATTTGTGGTAAATCGTGTGGAAAATGGAAATTTTGTGCAGCCTCCGGCTTCCAAGGCTTGACAAACTTACGTTTTCCTTCACTCCGACCTTAAGACCTTTCACGGCTATTCAAAAACCAACCTTATTCCAACTGCTAAATGTGGTATTTTGATGTGTATGTCTCATCGTGGTGGCAAATGAGGGTAACCAAAAGCATGGTCGCGTGAGTCGTGATGAGAATATGCGCCGCGTTTTTAATGAGGCTCGCGCATTTTATTTATAAATATGACGTAAACAAGTTTATTAAAGTAAATCTTAACGTGAAATGTGAGGGGTGCTACTGACTAGCTTGTTGCGTCCACACCGTTAGCTCTTCCAGAGAGCGAGAAACAGAATAAATGGCACTCATTGAAATATGACGAACAAATTTTATTATTTTGACTACCTATTTTAGGTTTATAATAGTAGCATTCGAAACCCTCTGTTCGTGGGACCCTTTTATAAAAAAAACCTTTTCAAAGAAATTTTGGGAAGACTGATTGACGATTCCCGTGACCCAAGGGCTTTGGACTTTGTCCAAAGCCTAAGCATTGCAATACAACGGGGCAATGACCCCAGTCTCTTGGGTACCTACATTACCAGCCGACACCGTCGAGGACGAATGTTTTGATGTTTTAATTTAAGTTTTGTTTAGTTTAGTTAAGATTAGCAACCAACCCAGCTTTACACGGTTCTGCTAATTCATAAAAAAACTATACACTATAACTTTCTTACGAATCACTCTACCCATTGGTGAGAACTACTTGAAAATATGCTCAGAAGTTTTTATGACAGTCAGTTCACTGAAAGATAGATGCGGCTTTGTTTTATAATAATGTAACATAACAAAAATACGTTATTTTTATGTAAGATTTTTATTTCACGCTTTAATACTGACGCTGCAGAAATGATAGAACGCCTCCTGATTCAATTTTGCAAACTATCTCAATAAAAAACGGTTCATGAACAGCTTCTAAAAACACCCAAAGCCTGAATTAAGGTGCTGTCAAAGTTGATAGCTAAGACAGCGCAGTGACAGTATATCCCTAATCTTTGTATAAAAACGATTATATGCAGAACTGGAAAGCGGATAAGTCAGATGAGATTTGCTTAAAGCTTTCAGTATTAACGTAGTTAGGTTGTTTACCGGTTGCGGAGCTAAGTATTGGATCAAGAATATACTGGAAACGGCCACGACTGGTTGCTACAGAATGGTTTCCCAAAAAATTTATAAAAAATGAGCTTCAACATCAATAACTATATCAAGGGGTCGTGCTTTCGAGATGAAAAGTATCCTATGATTTAGTTCAATAATTAAGATATGAAAAGGGAACATGCATACACCCAGTTTCTTTCATCAGTATAATGCTGCGTTTCCACCAGAGATGTGCGAGGATGCGTAGCGAGGGATGTGTTTGTAAAGAACCAATAGAATCATTTTCATCGCACATCTCTGGTCGAAATGTGTCGTGCGAGGATGTCTAGCTGTGCTGTGAAAATGTGTGGGGGTTTCCACCAAAGCTATGCGATGAAAATGTGCCTACGAGGATGTGTAGCGGAGCTGTGAAAATGCGCATTAATGTGTGGTGCGAGGATGCGCAAACCTCGCAACACATCCTTCTCAACACACATTCCTCGCAACACATCTCTCGCACACATCCCTCGCACACATCCCTCGCTTGTTTTGTATGCGCAATAATCTATCTCCGCTGAGCCGTTTCCACCAGAGCTGTGCTGACCGAGGCGAGGTAAATGAAGCGATTCTATTGGTTCTTTACAAACACATCCCTCACTACGCATCCTCGCACATCTCTGGTGGAAACGCAGCCTTATATGCAAATTGCGCACATTTAAACTTATTTGTACACGTTGCAACACTTTGACGTTGTAAAATAGACGATTTTGTAACATTATATAGTAAAACTAGTACTCTCGCGGGGCTTCGCTCCCGTGGATTCTATCACGGTAAAAACATAACTCTCCTTTTTTGCAGTCGGGTAAAAAGTAGCCTATAACCTTCCTCAAGCTTCAAGCTACTTCCATACCAAATTTCATCCAAATCCACCCAGTACTTTCGAAGATTAGCGCGTTCAAGCAAACAAACAAACAAACAAACAAACTAACAAACTTTTCCGCTTTATAATATTAGTATAGATATGTGAAATTACATTCGATTGCGAATGAAATTGCAATTACATTAGTTTTTTAACCGACTTCAAAAAGGAGGTTCTGTATTCGACCAGTATGTATGTTTGTATATCCACAATTTTCTCAGAAACTATTCAACCGATTTCGATTGCGTTTTCGTTGTTTGAAAGCATATTGAAAGATAAAAATAAAGCATATTGATTGTTTGAAAGGTTTTAGTATATAAAACACCTGGTTCTGATGAAGGTCTTCGGAGATAAGCGATGGAACTCTTCAATTTAAAACAGCAAATCTCCCGTGATTGCTGCCTTCTTACATTTATGTACTGTTTAACATAATCAACCTATCAATATCACCACTACTGAGTCACAGACCTGTCCTCTGGATAAACACTGTAGGTACCTTATGAGAATGGGCTGGACAGAACCTACTAAGCAAGCCCAATGGGAATTAATGGGTGCTAATGACTATGGATACAGCCAATGCAGATAGCTTATCGTGCCTTCCGAAGCACACAAAAATTCGATATAATAAGTTTTTGAACACCTCTCCAAAGACCGGCCACTGTGAATACTGTTTAACCCATCAAATCGTAGCCGAACGCGCTAAGCCGTTTACTCCATCGAGTTCCTCGAGTATGGTTAAACTTTTGCATAACATTAAATCACGTTTGAAATATGGTTTTAGTGGGTAAAAAAATTGGCCAAGTGCGAGTCAGACTCACCCATGAAGGGTTCCGTAGTAACTATAATTATATAATATATTATGTATTTGGGGATGTGCGGAACAGGGTGTAAAGACCCGCATTCCCATTGAAAAGGGACGATCCTCCAACGAGACAGGTGTTTTTGTCTGGTGGGCAACTGCCCGATGTTTTGTGATCGGGTGATTTGTATGTATGCTAATTGTGCGGTAAACAACTCTGCTTGCGCGATACAGGATAGTTTGTATGTTGCGAGATAGATGTCGCTACATCACTCCCCTCCGAGACCGGAGGTCGTAACAGGATGAGTCGTCCATACATCTTGTGATGCTTGCCGGGCCAGTGGAAGGTAGGTTCCAGTGAGTCGGAACCGAAAGTCGCATAGTTCGCGGTGAGTCGGAACTGTCTGCGGTGCTGCCCCCTTTGAGTCGGAGTGATATCCCAGTGAGTCGGGATGATACTCCAGTGGGTCGGAGTAGTCGGGGTGATATCCCAGTGAGTCGGGATGATACTCCAGTGGGTCGGAGTGATGCTGCGTGATCTCCAGTGGGTCGGAGTGGTGCAGTGCTGCGTAATGGCTGGCTGCTGCGTCGACCAGGAGAGAAGGTCGTCTCTGCTTGCTGACCGGCCGAGGTGCAGGGTGCTGTGTCAAGGTTGCTGAAGAGGCTGAGGGTGATAACCAGGTATGCGCGTCCGCTGCATGCTGGTGGTCAGGATACCCGTATAAGCCGAGGATGCTGGCTGACCGTATGACTCGCTGCTCGAAAGCTTGAAGGAAGTGATGATCACGTCGGGGTCACCAGTTTGGGGATGTGCGGAACAGGGTGTAAAGTCCCGCATTCCCATTGAAAAGGGAGGATCCTCCAACCAGACAGGTGTTTTTGTCTGGTGGGCAACTGCCCGATGTTTTGTGATCGGGTGATTTGTATGTATGCTAATTGTGCGATAAACAACTCTGCTTGCGCGATACAGGATAGTTTGTATGTTGCGAGATAGATGTCGTTACATGTATATTTATTTGACGAATAAAAAAATACCTTAAAAATTTCTTAAAACTGGCTTATTTATATTTTTACAACTACGCTAAATAACTTTGTTTTTCATAGTGTTTGTATGAATTACAAAGTTATATTTGCGGTTTTATAAAATATGCTTTATCTCAAAAACTGCTGACCCGATTTCGTTCAAACTAATTTTGGTTGAAAGTTCACATTAAGATCTACAGACATATATTTCTTTTAGATTTTTCACTCCATTTATATAGAAGTTAGAGGGGGGGACACACACATTTTACCACTTTGGAAGTTTATGTCTTTTAAATGATTGACTTTATGAAAAAGTGGTTTTAGAAACCCTTATATCATTTTTAAATACCTGTCTATAGATAGCACATACGCATAGGTTTCATGAAAAAAAATATTTTTAGTTCTAGTTCCATGTATGGGGTCTCCCCCCTTTATTTTAAATATTTTTTAATTTTTTTCTTAAAATCGGAAAGCGGTTCACAGAATATATCTACATACTAAGTTTCACTTGTATAGTCTTAATAGTTTCGGAATAAAATGGCTGTGACATACGGACGGACGGACAGACAGACAGACAGACAGATGGACAGACATATCGAAACTATAAGGGTTCCGTTTTTTGCCATTCGGCTACGGAACCCTAAAAACACGTGTACAGTAGACTTAATAAAATTAAGTGCGAAGGGTACGTAGGTATCTCAAGATAAATGAATAGGCTTGATCACCTCGGGTGTGCCCCAGAATGCGGCGTTCTTAGCCTATCAAAACTATTCATTGGCTTGGCACCGAGTTCAGCCACGTGAGTAGATACCTAGCCCTTATTTTAAACGGACATCGGACATTTTAATTAGACATCCAATAAAACAATCTTAAAGGTTATTTCTCTCTTTTGCAGGTCTTTTTTGTACTTTTGAAGTCGGTTAATTTTTTTGTAAAAAAAGTTTTTTAGTCAAAGAGGAGCTCGTGGTTAAATAAAGGCCCATAAGTCGATATCCTAGGTTATGGCATCGCTTTCCGCTTATCTTAACATATGGAGATTCCATTCAAGAAAGCACAATAAGCCGTTGGTTTCTGCTTTCATATGGACATATTTGAAAGCAGAACCCAAATAATCGGACATCATTTTGGCAAGACAAGGGCTATGACATGTGTGATAGGCAGTCGTTCGTTTATGTAAAACACTGTACTTAGTTGAATCCAATAAGACTGGAAGCCGACCCGAAAATAGGCAATAGTCTTGGGTAGTTCATAAACGATGAACGAATAGGAACCGTATCTTCGTACTGTACTAGAAGAACCGTTTCCGAACACTGATTTGTAATCGCTCTAATAGGTCTAACAGCTCTTTTCAAACTCGTACATTCTAAACCGCGCGATCACAATGTGCGAACGAGAATGAAATACAGTCATTGATTGTTTGACAGAAACGTTATACTTTATTCGATGTCTGTGAATGAATGAGAACGGGAGAGAATAGCCGACGAATGACGATGCTAACCGAACTCGACCGACTGAATTCGCAAGAATGAGATAAGATGCGTGTTATTTCAATGGCATAATGTCTAATTTAGCTTATCACCCGAACACGCGAGACATGTCTTGTGACCGCTCACTGCTGAGAGCGAAGACCGAATAGAGCTGTTAGAACGAATAGAATGAACTAGTTCACTGTCCGAAATGAACTAGTAAGTACGGAGTAATTTCAAAAATGACCTAGCAGGCACAAGACTAATAGACTAAGCTGATGTGATTAGCTTTTTTTATCGATATCTAGCAATGTGGGTAGAATTCACATTATTAGCAATCTTGTTAACCCCTCCAACTAAGCTAAACATGCTTGTGTCTGGAGTGGGTTCACGGCAATAGCGTAATGGGTGGGATTCGAACTCGGGACCTCTCGATCACAAGTCCGACATCTTATCCATTAGGCTATTGACGCTTCTCTTAGTTACTCAGTAAAAGTGTAGTTTTAGTCACATCATGAACGTAGTATTTATGCAAAAGCACATCCAGTAAACCTAATTTCTTTGTTCCGTAAGAGGCTTAGTTTCCAAGGTGTGAGTTAGCACAAATAATTAAAAGGAAAAGGTGAGCGCGTTCGATAGGTAAACTTAGTATATAGAGTGTATTTAGTGTGGGTGCACTTTATGTGTGTACCGTATCGTCTACTTTGCGAATACTTCTTGGCTTTCATTGTGGTGCCTTTTGATCTAGCAGTTGCAAAGGCTATTAGAAGTATGTATAAGGTCCGATTTTAGGGTTGAGCATATATTGTCATTAATCGTCCTGAATCCGGAATTTTCACCGATATCACCCTCACTTCCTTTTGCACATAACTAGTTAGCTACGAATGTATCTATGTTGTACCTGTTTCTAAATATTTGGAAAATACGGGCGTGATATGATTTTCATTTTATTTCAAAAATAATATTGATTTACTTTAAATTTCTTATGTATCGTATCGTGGATGCATTTTTATCAACTATTTATAGGCCATACAAATAGTTCTTCAGGCGCGAAATTCGAACCCGCGACACGCAGCGCAACAGCCAATCACTCATCCACTACGCAAACCGCGTCGTCATTATAAACGAATCAGTTTAATAGCCTGCAATATGTATCAAAAGGTAGGAAGGCCTTAGATGCATCCTTGAAAGACGTCAATTCGTATCATTGTCGCATGCAGTGGTCGTGAACGCCTCTTAAATCCCCGAAAATAACAAATATTTATTTAACGACTAAATCAATATTTTTATTAAATTATTAAATAAAATAAAATTGTTCAATTTAAAAAGAATCGAAATTAAGATATTTAAAGGTTTAAAGTTAATCAATTTAATATTAAATCAATACGTAAAGCAAAAATGTTGAAACCCTTTTTACGAAATGAGGAGTATAGAAGCCACAGATAAAGTTTACATGAACAAGTAATGCAGAAAGCTAATTTTTATAAGAACGTTCATACTTAAGAGCCATTTCAAAAAATTTGAACGCTCGAGTTTAGGTAAAAATTGGTAATTTGTGTTCGTGGCGATGCACACATATACAACACAAATAGTGTAGAGCGAATGTCGAGTCGGACTTAAAAATCTTGAGCTGTTATAATCGTCTTTATGAGAAAAAGTGATTTGATTAATTAAAGGACTTAAGATTAAAAAAAATTAAACAAATGTATTAGTTGTATAAAGTATATATTTAAAAGAAAAATATAAGTTATGTGACAACCGACTACAACAATTAAACTCAAAAGTGTAAATTTATTTCTACAAATAGGTTACAAGTAAGAAAAAGTGTTGGTGTGTCTATACAAAAATAGAAAAAAATACGTTACACTTTTCACGCATAAGTTATGACCATATTTAGTTAAGATTAGTTGACCTCGGTATTTCCTATCTGATTACTTTGAGAGAAACATTGAAACAAGATCAAATGTTACGATATATTTTTAAGCCCAAACACTTGTCAAATCATAAAATATGAAAACCAGGTAGTTTAAATATTATATTAATTATACGAGTATATAATATCGCCGTGTGCTCTTACTGCTTTAATTTCTTGTTTATCCGCATTTGTCATTGTACTTTCGGCACCAGCTTTCCACATAATTATCTGAAATAGCATCATGCGGGCTACTGTACAGTATGCATGGCATTGTCCGTAAATCCATCGATGCAGTGATCTTATTTTGGTTTGAAATGCTAATTCCTGTCATAATTGAACCAGATACTGCTCCTTGATTAAGATTGAGTTTAGAATTTTCAGTTGCTTTCAGAATACTGCTAGATACACACATCTTACATTTGAAGTAACATTTGGATATGAGATCCATCTGTTTCTCTTTTTAACTGACTTCAATAAAGGAGGAATTTTTTTTCTTTTGAAAGTCTTACTTTCTAGTTGGTCCCATTGTTATGAAATCGGGATCTGATGATGGGATCCTGGAGAAATCGAGGGAACTCTTCAAATATTATAAGCGTTTTGGGTATTTCTTATAGTACCTTATGCAGTTGCTCTCGAAAAGCACCATTTGGGGAAGTGGAACTGATGATGAAGACCACAGATGGCTACCGAAACTACTCAATAATAAGTATTTCGTGGATTGCGTTTCGATTACTTGAATATGGATGTTAAGCATGCTCGTGTTTATGCTCGTCATAATGCATATGGCGAAGTAGAGCTGATGGTGAAGTATCAGGAGAACTCCTAAAAAATTAACGGCTTTGCATCGGGAAAAGCAATATTTTGTAAAAGGTGATAAGTAGTTGACATTTTGGATTTAAAGTAAAGCAATATTATTTTTAAATAGAAAACTTTATAGCAAAACATAAAACAGACTTCCATATCAAAACACTACAAAGCCAAAAATAACTTTAATTTCGGAAGGCGGTGTCAAAAAAAAATACAAAACCAATAACACCGACTAACGAAATTAAAGTTATTTTTGGCTTTGTAGTGTTTTGATATGGAAGTCGATTTTATTTATTGCTAAAAAGTTTTTTATTTGAAATAATATTGCTTTACTTTAAATTTCTTATGTATCGTGGATGCATTTTTACCATTTGTAGATGGCCTACAAACAGTTCTTCCGGTGCAGAATTCGAACCCGTGACACGCTCCGCAACAGCCAATCACTCATCCACTACGCCAACCGCGTCGTCATTATAAACGAATCAGTTTAATAGCCTGCAATATTTATCAAAAGGTAGGAAGGCCTTAGATGCATCCTTGAAAGATGTCAATTCGTATCATCGTCGCATTCAGTGGTCGTGAACGCCTCTTACATCCCCGAAAATCTTTACTTAATATTATAAAGCGGAAAAGTTTGTTTGTTTGTTTGCTTGAACGCGCTAATCTTCGAAAGTACTGGGTGGATTTGGATGCAATTTGGTATGGAAGTAGCTTGAAGCTTGAGGAAGGTTATAGGCTACTTTTTACGCGACTGCAAAAAAGTAGAGTTATGTTTTTACCGTGATAGAATCCACGGGAGTGAAGCCCCGCGTGAGTACTAGTAACAAATATTTATTTAACGACTAAATTAATAATAAATAAATAAAATTCATTTATTGCAGGTCCATGACCCATATAAAATTAAATTAAAATATTTTTATCAAATTATTTAAATAAAATAAAAATATCCAATTAAAAAGAAAACTAAATTAATATTTTTAAAGGTTTAAAGTTAATCAATGTAATATCAAATCAATACGTAAAGCAAAAACGTTGAAACCCTTTTTACGAAATGAGGAGAAATGGGGAGGACAAGTAATGCAGAAAGCTATATTTTATAAGAACGTTCATACTTAAAGTAACATGAATTTTGGTTGGATTTCGAACACTGCGATCACCAGTCTAAACAAAAAACTGCCATTACAAACAAAAAAGGCAGTAATTTACACCAAAATCCAATATAAATGGATATTCTTTTTCCATTAAAACTTCAACAAGGAGCCACAGAGTAATTCACTAAAACATTCCATAAACATTGGAGTTCTGCCAACCCACTAGAATCTCTAACCGAAGAAAAATGTTAAAATCATTTCAAAAATGGAAAAAGTTTGAAAATAGTCCGCAGAATATTGAGCCAGCAGTAAGTGGCCAGTATCCGACATGGCCATCGGCTGTCATTAAATCCAACTGCAAGAGTGCTTTCCTAGTAATCATTTTGAGGCTTTATTTGTAAAGAGAATCTAAGGCTGACTGACCTTATTATCAATACTTGTGTGAAGCTGAAGGAAGTGCCCCTACATTCCGGGCCACGGTAACTTGTTAGAACATTACCACAACCCCAGACATTATTCTGACTTTCATAGCCCAGTAACTGGGTAACATAATACCTCAAAGCAAGATTGAAAATTTCCAAATACAAACACTACCAAGTACAAACCAGCATTCGTTTAAAGAGTCAGTATTGAGTGCTAATGAAAAAATGTATCTTTGAAATTCAGCAATTTTTTTTTCATTTCTGTGAACTACATACCTTTTAAATTAAAAAAAAAATAACTCTGGCAGGAATACTTTTTTAAACAAAAGAAAAAGAAAGAACAAAATTAGTTGGCAACAGGCGAAACAACTTGAAAAAAGGTTTTAATTCTACGATACCTACTTTAAATATATGTACAGAATAACAACGTAAATACACCGCTTGCCGTGTCAAACGTCTAATCGCGCAGAATTATCTAGCGTGTAGAGTACAATTTTAAACCGAAATCCTTCACTAGTCCCATCTCAGCCGAAGAAAATTAAACCTCTCACAGAAACAGGCAGGTAATTTAATTAAAATTCAATTCAATTCAATTGGACCACCTAATCCGGTTCATCTATATTGCCAGAGCTGAATCTAGGTTGGAAATATCAGGATTGTAGCAGACATGATTCTGTTGGAGTTGGCATTCAGTGCATTGGATACTGCGACGATAGTAAGCTACTATTTACAGCAAGCTCATTTTTTTTTACTGAAGGAGGTGTTTTAACACTTTCTGTAAGAAATGTGTAAAACATATTAAGTCACAAATGAAGCACTTTTCTTGTGATCTCATTGGCTACTGCTGATATTTATTCATCCAATCGCGGCTCCAAATAAGGAATGTTTTAAAAAGGGTCATAACCACAGAAATCAAAAATACAGAGAAGTGGTAAGGGGGCGTATCGGTGTCCGCGCGACATGGCCACAGGGCTCATGTCACAGGCAAATGGCCGTCTCCGCGAACTAGTGCGCTTTCGACGGCGATCGTGATAACATATATGAATGCCGAGTTGTTCTGTGGTATCTTGTAAAAACCGAAGCCAAAATCAAATCTATGTGAATCATGGAATCACTTACCATATGTAAGTACAAGTATTTTACAATATTTGTCTTTAAAATCATGAAAAACAATAAATCGTAAAATATTTCTTGGTTTTACTATGTTATTTTTGTTTTCAAATATCAGAGCGACTGTACTCCTTTTGCTATAAATACATTGCTCCTTAACCACTACCTGAGTTCGTCACTAAGTAACTGGACAAGCAATGTAAACATAACATACGAAACTGTATTACGCGGATTCATCGCGTAGTGAGGCCGCCACTTCTTGCGACGAATTAGTGATGTGCTTGTGCAGATCCACTAACGTAAGCTATCGACAGCAATGTCGATTGACGAATGAAATATTGCTATTATAGTTTAGGGGTTTTTCAACCGATGACATAAAAAAGAGGAGGTTATCAATTCGACGCGTATATTATTATTATTTTTTTATGTATGATCACCGATTACTCGGAGACGGCTGAACCGATTTGAAAAATGCTTTTTTTGTTTGAAAGGTTATACTTTGAAATTGGTCCCATTGTCACCAAGTCAGGATCTGATGATGGGACATCCTGACTTGGTGTAATTTTTTGGTAAAAAGTTTTTTATAACATACGGAAACCTCTAAGAAAATATGTTTAACTTTTATTTTACATGAGATGACAGAAATAAAAATACGTTGAAAAGTCAAGTGTACAAAAAAGTAAAAAAAAATAAACAATTTATTTTACGTCCCGCAGCATGCGTAAGGAGTTCCGACGTCGCCGTCGCTACAATAGTTTATTTTTCAATCTGTCAACCGTTTTAGCCCGGTTGGAAGATCGATGTAAATAATGTTTTTTTACTTATTTTGATTTTTTTACAGAGTAGTAGAGAAATGCGTAACCAATATTCGTAAAGTAAGTTACTTTAAATTTAGGTTAATAATCGGTGGTGTTTTTCGGTTTAGAATTATCGTATGTTATGCCTTATCCTCATGCTGTTTCTTTATTTTTTATGGTTTTTGTATTTTGTTTCCATTGAAGCTTCGAATGCGTTATAATAATCGGCATGGTTCAGATAATATATTTGTGAATTGAGCTTAAAATAAGTCAATATATTCATGTTATTTATTTGTTATGCATGGATGTGTGTTTGTTTTCATATATTTAACAATTTCTCTACTAACTAGGATTTTTCTTATAACAAAAACCTATTATAACCTACTAAACTATTACCTGCGGTTACCCCGCAGGTAATAGTTGCGTAACACACTTTCAGTAGGAATCGGTTTCATTATGCTAAATCAACAACACTCACTGCGGTATTTACGTTGTTGAGCAGACCAATATTTCGAACATATGAAGCAATGGATTAGCAATATACGTCAAAATCATTCAGATCTTGATTTATAGTGTGTTACGTAATTATTGCGATGCTTATTATATGGTGACGTTTAGAAGTAGCTTAGGATGTATGTAAATGATAAATAAGTGCTTTTCGTACTTTTCAGCTTCCCAAAAGATGGTAACATAAAAAAGGAATGGATTGATGCCACAGGCATGCCACCTAACTGGTACCCTACAAAAAATAGCACCATATGCTCGGTTCACTTCAACGCAGAAATGTTCTAGTCTCTAAAGAAAAGTCGCAGGCTTTTTGAATGGACAATTCCAAAATTAAGAGTACAACTGATATTTGCAGAAGTGTGTTAAATTTTATTTTATTACTGAAAGCTATTCTCATGATTTAGGGTATTCATAAAATCAGTCATTCAACTTTTCAGGATTCTATACAACCTATACGGCTGGTATGTTCCGATCAAGAGCGTAATGTAAGTTAAAATCAACTTCTATTTGACCTATCACTATGATAATTAAATATTAAGATTTAAGTCGAAAGCGCCAGGGTAGCCCTTAATACTTAGTAGGTAGTACTTAATAATAATTATGTAATGTTATGTTCTTAATAATATGTTTATTGTTATTGTAATATTTTTTAGACATGCCATTTTTTATTTGGTTCATTTTCAGGTGCCCAAAAAAAATTGTACAATAATAAATGGAAGAATCGATAACTTTCCGATTTAGTCAATCACTAGCGTATATGTAAAATAAATTGCTTTTTCACAGCACAACGATAGCGACCGATGTTTTTGTGTGGGTAAATTCTACGGTGCATGGTAAATACACGCTGTGGTTGACGGAATAAGGTTTATTATTGATTGTATAGTACGTTCTGATTTAAGAAATGCGGGTGTGTGCGCGAGTGCGTATCTATTGATTTTATTAAACTGCATGTGTGGTTGTTGCCCCGCCCAGCGCCTAACTAGAGACACACGGTTCCGATATAATTTCGTCTGTTGACCAAATCTAGGTATTTATTTTATCTATGGTCATAACGGACTTACGTTCAAGATCATCACTATCATATTATTTATTTATATTTCATTTAAATATAGACTTCAAAAAACAAACAATGGTTGTAAGCACAGAACAGATAAAAGAGGTTAGAAAAGAAATAGTTCCTGATTTGTATGAGAACGCGTGTCGCCGCTTGTCTCCCATTCTTTAGCTCCACTACAAGCAAGAGGCCCATTACGTATGCGAATTACGCTCACAAATAAATTACACATACTTAAATCCAGAGCTTGCTACTGATTATAACTCGCTGTCGATAAATATGCGCCGTGCATCACGGCCAATCAGGGCAAAGAACGAAACGTCAATGGTTGAAGTGTTGAGGACGCAACGCATGCAGTAAGCGGAGTTGGTCATTGCGTTGATTAAGCGAGTACACATCGGGCAATGTATATTTTTTGTAACTTGTTGCAATAATGTTGTTGATGTTAGGAATTTCATAGTGATCAGAATATTTTTATATTTTTTACAAATAAAACTGAAATTAATAGTAGATTAGTAGCCAAGGGCTGTAAGGCATCAATTGCAGCCCGAGATATATAGGCGCACGAGCGCAGCGAAGGCGCTTATAGTTCGAGGGTACAATTGATGCTTACACCCGAGCTAACTACTCTGCTTTACATCTCAATTGTGAGGTAAGTAGAAAAAAACCGGCATTACAAAATATCTCTCTTTAGAACTTTCAGGCAAAATATTGTTAATTGCTGCTTCAGCTTCCATTTTCATTGAATCGGGAGTGCAGCTTATATCTTCATCACTTGCAGAACTCATGTTTTTTTCCTAATTAGCACGTAATTATAAGAAAATCCCAAAAATAAACAATTTTTAAAGTAAAAGCCCCATTTGGGGGTAATAAGGACCTACTTACCGAATATGAGAGATGTAAATGTTATTTTCGACTTACCTATAGAAAGATATGCCTCCTCGCTCTATACTTGCTGTCTGAATTTTTGTTTTACAGGTTATAATTGCACAACACGGCATTTTAAAGCAGAGCTCTGTGTTCCGAAATAATCCGAAGCGCACTAAACGCGGTGAATGAATTAATCGGTCGCGCTATGATTTTCGTATCATTAATGTGGCGCGCTCGCCACGCCCACATTACCATTCCAACCTTATTCATCTATTCCGTGGTTGTAAGTAGGTGAGTAAGGTAGAAGTGAAAAGGTATTTATAGTGTATTTTTTATTACTAGTGATCGAGAGGTCGCGGATTCAAACCCCACTCATTACACTATTCCCGTGAATCCACTCCAGACACAAGCATAATAATTATTTAGCTTAGTTGGAGAGTTTAATAAGATTACTAGTAATGTGAATTCTATCCATACTGCTAGGCTCAAAATAAAATTACAAAAAATATGTTTGGATCTACTTCCACATTACATGTCATTGTATGGAACGCCCATCTGACCTTAACCCAGGAATTGAATACCTCTATAGCCATAGTTCGACCTGGTGACAGATTTTCTGGATTCCGATTACTCATAATGACTGTCCATGATGTCCAAACGATAAACTTAAAACTCAAACTCAAAATGTTTTATTTCACATAGGCCTACATGGGCACTTACAAAGCGTCAGTCGGCATGGTTCGAAATTGGTAATTTTCTATGGAAAAGAACCGGCAAGAAACTCAACAGTTACTCTTTTCAAATCAAAATATCATCCTTACAGTGTATCCACAATACAGGTTAATTAGGTATGAGAGGACACTATAGACTAATTAATACAGTACAATGGAATTACAAATAAAAAATTGTTAAACAAATCTAAGAGTCTACAGTGTTCTCCCATTACCTAACAAAAAAGCTTTATATTATATTAAAATAAACTTGAGAAGCGACAACATTAGAGTTTAATAATGAAGGATAAATTAATAATAAAAATAAAATAAAAAGAAAATCTGTCAAATCGGATGGATTATCGTAGGGAAAATAAAAAGACACACTCACGATAGGCAGAACCAATGACTCAGCGTCCTTTATTTATTTATACTTTATACACATAGATACAACGGCGGACTTAATGCCGTAGGCATTCTCTACCAGTCAACCATGAGAGGTGAAGAGATAGTGTGGGAGGTGCAATATGTATGTGAAAAGTAAAATTGGAAAAAATATGTATATGTATAATAATATTAATAACACAAAACCCTAGTATCATAAAAAAATAGAAATCTATATAAATAAATACTTACATAAATACATAAAAATATATATATACTTAAGAAGCAAATGAAAACTAAATGTGGAAACTCTGCTCATTGGTGTAAAAAATAGATCCGCAATTTCCTTTTAAATTCATAGCGACTGTCAGCCATCCTGATCTCGAGAGGAAGTGCATTCCAGAGGAGAATCGACTTGATATGAAATAAAGATGAACAAAGTCAGAAGTATGAGAAGGACAGAGTAAGAGAAGATCATTGGATGAACGTAGATTCTTATTGTGTGAAGAACATAGAAATTGAAAGTAAGACATTAGATAAGAAGGAGGGCTAGGAGAGTTCGCAAGAATCTCAATATGTCTAGATAGTCACCCATCCATAGATTAGAACCTATTCACGGTTCGGTTCGGTCATATCTGAAGCCATAATGGCTTCAGATATGACGTAATGCTTAACGACTGTCAAAGTTGTACAAAGAGTTGGGACCAACGAATTTCCGATAATCAGTCTTACTAAGGAGTACCTAGCTACTAGGATCTGGAAGTCAGATGGCTATTCGCTTTATGTCAGCGGTTGGCAACCTTTTGGCAGGCAAGGGCCAAAAGGTGGCAAAATAAACTAAAGGCGGGCCGCTTTGTGATATTAATCCCAGATTGTACCTGATGCCTTTTTTTTCTACGTGGGAAAATCATCGAATGACTTCTCCCGCTCTGGGTTAAGCGGAAGGGGGTATCAAACTTCTACTGACTAAAAACTCATCCTGTTCCTTCAGCACAGCCTCGGAACTTAAGGGAAGTTCCGGGGCCGCGGTATCTTGTTAGAACATTTCCGCAACGCCGGCGGGGTTCTTATCAATTCCGTGGACAAATTAAAAGCTGGGCAGCATCTGAAACGTCATTACTTTCGCGCGTCGCTCATTTGTTCGTTCGCGGGCAGAGTAAGGCGCGTTCTTAAGGCTGGATCCACACTATACCGCCGATCACGGTTCGTTCATGAATTTATTTTGATACTTATCACTTATTTACAAAATATTGACGGGCCGCAAGTAAGACGTTCGCGGGCCGGAGACGGCCCGCGGTCCGCGGGTTGCCGACCGCTGCTCTATGTAATTCCCTAGTTCTTAGACCGAAAGACGATCCCAACATAGCTGACAAACTCGCTAGTCCGTGTTGAGCAATAGTCCGCATTATTCCTTTTGGGGCATTTTTTTACTCTTCCTAAACTGCCTAGTTTAGCGCTCCCTCAATCCTAAGAATAGTTACTTCGTGTTAATTAATTTTGGCTGGGTGCGGCTCCAATATGTCTAGTTGCTCAATAGTAGTTTAGATATTGGATCTGAAACACCGGTTCGGCCTCAGTCTTTTGCCTGACACATAACTCATACTACCCATGATGACAGGCCTAGAATTATATTTCCGTCCTTATCTTACACTAGTAGTTTGTGAGTCGAGCAACAGAGACAGTAACAACGCTAAGCTAAAGTATAAGTAACGTTTATTCATAGCTGCCTTAAAGTATCGCATCTGCTATAGATTTGTTTTCCTTTACTTTGCACCTGCTTCTGTTGCAGATTTCGCTTTGCAGCTTTTCTTTTTTTAACTTTATCTAGTCTTAGTATTGAAAGAAAACATAGAGTAACAGATGCTTCTCAGACTGAGTGTGTTTTTATAAAAATTCCATTCGTGATGTTTTAAACAAAAAGTGGCTAAGTGCGAGTCGGAGCCGCCCATGAAGGGTTCCGTAGTAGCGAGTATGGATAAGAGAAAATATCTTTGTTTTTCATAGTGTTTGTATAAAAGACAATGTTATATTTGCGGTTTGGAAAATATCCTATATCTTAAAAACGGCTGACTTTATGTCATTCAAAGCAATTTTCGTTTAAAGTTTTCATAGACATCCACAGCATCTATTTTTTCAGATTTTCCACTTTCTTATTTAAAAGTTAGAGCCCGAGCGACACTAACTATACCACTTTGGAAGTGTCTATCCTTCAAACGATTAACTTTGAGAAATATGGTTTAGGAACCTCTATGTCATTTTCATTTATTTTAGTTTCATGTATTGACGCCTTTAGGGAGCAATTTCTTATATTTTTTTATATAATAATCGTAAATGGAATTGAAACCTACCAAATTTCAACTGTATAGTCCTAATAGTGCCGGAATAAAGTGGCTGAGATATACGGATGGACAGACGGACTCAGACAGACATGACGAATATATATAAGGGTTGCGTTTTTTATGGAACCCTAAAAGCAATAATGGTATTGGCGTTAGAGTGCACTTTGTAAATAAAAGGGTTAAGGAAAGCTGTTAATATTTACATTACTGTTAAAGGCTGTTACTCAAGTAAATACACATTTTTAATGAGTACTAGAAGTTATTCATTTTCCCGTGATAAAAGTATAAGTTTCCTATGTTTTTTGATTGATCAAATGCTTGACAACTAGAAAATGTCTGTATGGGAAAAGAAATCGTTCCATCGTAGACTTCATCTATCTCTTACCATCAGGCGAGACCGAGGTTAAGAGTGCGCTCATCCCAATTAAAAATTAAATAAAAAATATGTTTTTTTTTTTTACAAATTTCCGCCATATTTTACCCTTTTTTATATGCATAAGAATCTTCCTCATGCTTTAACGAAAATCTTCTTCTTCTACCACGCCTGATCGTTTTACTTGGGGTCGGCTCTCCTCGTTATAAGGCGCCAGGACACTCTGTCCTGGGTTGTCTGTGCTTCAGTTGAGCTCGCTACTTGTCCTTGGTAGCGGTTGTCCACTACGTGGCTAAATATAAAAAAAAAGAATTAGCTGAATTGCTCGAACAGTCCTCATGTTTTGCGTCTCGCAACACATTTTTCGATAAATTTTTCAAAAAAAGCACCTTTATGTTAGTTTTTCGAGTGAACGAAATTTTTAATTCTTTGTTCACAGCAAAGAATGCAAATTACAGTACAAAAAATATCTACTTGTGATTTTTATGATTACTCATTCAATCTCACATGAATTTTGCCTCAATTATCTATAACGTGGTATTTTTTTTGGATTGTGAATTAGAAAATAGACGTGGCCGGTGTTTTTAACAGACTATCTTGAGAAGAAACACCGAAACAAACCCAGAGAAATCGACGTCCCTAGACTGGTGTCTAGGGACGTCGATTTCTCTGGGTTTGTTTTTGCCTATGTTTAATGATCCGATTCATATTGGTCACTAACATCTAAGGTGCTAATTGAACCAATACGCACCCTAATCCGCCCCTGCGACTAGTGATGTGAAACCGCGGGGCCCCCAGAAATTAATCGCAGATCCGGCTCCCGGGAATTAATTCTTAATCCGGTCTAAATGAGCGCCTCCCCGATTGTCGGCCACTTACAGGCGAACGTGTAGCTAATCAAAACTCGAACAAATGGCCGACAAGAGAATTAAGCGTTATGTGTGATTTAGGGGCTGTTGGTGAAACGGTCGAAAGGGAACGATAAATGCTTCTTTAATGGAGTTTAGTCGGGTACGCATTGTTTATGTAGATGTTCTTGCTAAGTTCGGGTGGAGATTAGGTGGAACTTAATTGAAATAGAATGTTTATTACGTTTATCTAAGATTATTGTATATTTTACTCTGTCTAGCTTTGTGACAGGCAATAAATATGGCTCTGCGGTGAAGCATTTACTGATAGTGATTCGAAAATAAAACCTTTTTTATTCTGCATTTAAAGTGGTTGTAGTGGTAATATTTTAGATAATGCCATCTAAGACGTATTTTTTCAATGCAATGTGGGTGAGATCACATTACTAGCTATTTAAATAACTTGTTGCTATTTTATGTTATACTACCACTTGCGCGCTAGCTATACGTGACTTCGTTCGCGTGGTAAGTTTTTCCTGTGTAAATCCCGACCTCGTGCAATTTTCGCAAAATCCCGTCTTAGCGAGAATCTACCACGTACTAAAAGGAACCCCCATGCAAAATTTGAGAACCCTACTACTTATAGTTTCTGAGATTTCGTGATTAATCAGTAAGGCTTTTATATATATAGATTATTAATTTAAGTATTTAGGTGTATATACAATTATTATTTGCATGTATGTTTTTACTCAATAACGCCAAAACGGATCTGGTCGAATTTGGCATAAATATAGCACTAACGGTACGTTTTATCCCGGAAATATGTCCAAACATCATCATAACAACTAAATTACATAATTTTTGTTTAAATAAGACCCACGTTAATAAAATGTCCTTAGCCGTGAGAGCATTTTTACAAACACCCAGACCCGGGTAACTATTTGTAGGCTATTCAATAAGTTGTCAGTTGTGAAATCAAAACCGTGACATGCAGTGCAGCAGCCAATCGTTTAACCACTGCACCAACCGTGTGGCCAAAGTCAGTCAAAGTTTCGAGCAACAGCAGGATAAATGGTGATATCTATATGTAGGTATGTAGCACACCTGGGGTACGTAATCGATTCAGTGCTTTCCAAATAGAACACTTCAATTCATGACCTCAGGCCAAAGTTCTCTAGCTTTATAAATTCTTGACATGGTATTGTCTCTAGTTCAGCAGCAACAGTATTATTTACAACCGACGACAAAAAGAGGAGGTTATCAATTCGACGCGTATATATATTTTTTTTATGTTTTATCATCGATTACTCGAAGATGGCGGAACCGATTTAGAAAATTCTTTTTTTGATTGAAAGGGTATACTTCGAAATTGGTCTCATTTTCATAAACGTCAGGATCTGATGATGGGATCCTGGAGAAATCTAGGGAACTCTTCAAATATTATAGGCACACCTATGACGTTTTGGGTATTTATTATAGTAACTTGTGCAGTTGCTCTCAAAAAGTACCATTTGAGGAAGTGGAACTGATGATGAAGACCACAGATGGCCGCCGAAACTACTCAATAATAAGCATTGAATGGATTGCGATTCGATTACTTGAATATGGATGTTAAGCACTTTATGCTCGTCACAATGCAT
Source organism: Tholera decimalis (assembly GCA_943138885.2). Taxonomy (NCBI): domain Eukaryota; kingdom Metazoa; phylum Arthropoda; class Insecta; order Lepidoptera; family Noctuidae; genus Tholera; species Tholera decimalis. Next base: position 4,718,964 of record OW964552.2, on the reverse strand, counting down.
ATGGTGATGTAGAGCTGATGGTGAAGTACCAGGAGAACTCCTCAACAATTAACGGCCCAGCATTGAGAAAAGTAATATTTTGTAAAAGGTTATAAGTAGTTGACATTTAGGCTCTTGTAACTAGGTAAATTAAAAATAGACCAACTAAAAAGAGTGAAATAAAAACTTTTTACCAAAAAATTAAACCGACTCCCAAAAAACACTGCAAAGTGAAAAATAACTTTAATTTCGGAAGTCGGTGCCAAAAACGAAAATACAAAACTAAAGACACCGACTACCGAAATTAAAGTTATATTTCACTTTGCAGTGTTTTTGGGAGTCGTTTTAATTTTTTGGTAAAAAGTTTTTTATCAGTATCTTTCAAAGATGTTCACTTAACGAAATATGTATTTTTTAATTAAGAGATAAGTAAAGCCTTTGAATCATAAATCATTTATTAATTTGCAAACATGGGTATAAAAAAATATACATTGATGTTTTGTTTTTAAATGAAAACGAAAGTTCTCTATGTTTAACCATCACATGGGTAAAGATGGTAAAATAAAAGATAAAAAATGAGATATGTTAGCCTTGGCCGTCATAGTTATGAAAATATTATAGTAATATTAAAATGTTAAAATTAGATTTAAAAAATGAATACAAAATAAAATGTCCAAATAAAATTAAAAAAAAAACAATAAAAATTAAATGTCAAAATAAAATACAATAATCAATAAAACAGTATATATTGAAAATAATATGAACCGAATGTTACGCACTATATTCAGGGAGTCTTTCCTGCTATTTGGTTAAATAACAATGGTATGAAATGATTTATCGTTCAGTAGATAGCTTTAAATAAAACATGTATTACGAGCATCGCTTAGTCATTTGGACTTTTTTGACATCTTTTGTCGTTACGGTTACGTGAGAAGTCAGAAATTTTGACTTTGTTCTGGCCAAAGGGTATCGTGTTACCGGGTTACTGGGTTGTGGTGATCAGATGGGTTTGGATACAAAAAATCTGATTCCATAGATTCGCTTCTTTAGCTAGGTAACGACAGTTCTTTTTAAAGAGAAATTTTGCTTTTGCAATTTGGGTAGAATTCACGTTTCTAGCAATCTTGTTAACTAAACTGAATATGCTTCAAATTAGAATTTTTATTTTATTTTATTTTATTTGTTAGGGAAAACAAACAGTTACACATTATTCATAACAAAAAAAATACGAACATATAGGGTTATACAAATGTGCAACCAACAACGTTCTCCACAGATTTACAAGAAAAAGACAGTATTGTTATTAAAGTTAGGATAATAGGTGTATGTTCAAAATTACTAGGTGTATACGATTACAAAGCTAAAATTATTCAGGCAAATTTCTAATTTTATATAAAAGCAAATTTCTAAATCTTCTAACTTCTAATTGGGTTGGTTGTTAGTCATAAGAAGTCTGATACTCCTTTCTGCTGCCACCCAGAGCACGGGAAGTCATTCGATGATTTGCCACCCAAAAAAAAAAAAATTGGAAAGGTAAGGACTTACCAAATTAGATATCACAAAAAGAGAAGTGCCCAGAACATTGGCAGTATTTTTTTAACATAGTCCACAGTAATACTTTTCCATAAATTGCCCGAAGAAAAAGCCAGCTCTGTCACAGTAGCCGATGAACGATAATACGAATAATATTATTCGGGAAAAAAACATATTTCATAATTAAATCAACACATTAAGAAGCTCTCGAGCAGCTGGATCAAAGGCTTGATTCAGTGAGTAGTAGATACTTCCGGACACGGCTCGAATCGTTAAGAGAATACTCGAACAGTTTTCGATACCAGTGGGCCAGTATTTTCTGTATTTTTTATGGAGTATTGAAACATATATCCTCCTCTTCCTCACGTCGTTTTCCTCAATAGTTAGGCTCGTGGTTACCTATCTGCGGAAATATTTTCTGCCGGACGGTGTCTCGCCATTTGTTCCTGTCCGTGGCAGAATGGAGAGCGTTGTGTATGTTCAGGGTTGCACGGATTTGCTCTGTCCATCTGCAAGGACTTCGTCCTCTTGGCCTCTTGTCGTCACCGTACCCATAACCAGCAGTTATTATTCCTTTCTTCTGGCATCGTGTCCTAGATACTCCAGCACTCTTCACAGTGAAAATTCCTAATGTGAAGGTCGCGTAGAACAGATAAATAAATTATACTACTATATACGGCAAATAAGATCAATTTGCAGAATATTGAAATATTATTCAGGAGCAAAAAGCGCAAAATCACTTCTCAAAAACAATCTGCAGTAACAGTTACTATAACCCCAACTTAATCCTTCAGATATGAAATTTTATCGCCGAGCTCTGAAACATTGAAATAATCTTACGACTTGCATTCTCTTTAATGGCGTATCCAACTACAGCGTTACTGTCACTGTAAGATCTACTTATATCTGAATCTGTTCATTAGGCTTTTTGTGCACTGTGTTGAACTTTGTGGAGAAGGGAAACTTTGCAAGGGAATAAATGCCTACCGATTCTTACAAATGGAATAAAACAAAATCAACTTATAAAAATCACTGCTTAGATATAAGCTAAGCCTTTCTTTTTTCGAAGTAAAATGGGTCAGAAAAAGTATTAGGTGCCTAAAAACCCACCTTGTTCCTTTATCTCCTGTTGTACAGGGATGGTGGTACCTATCACGTTAGAAAAAGCCCACAACGCTGGCAGAAATTGGCCGAATCGGGACCCATCATTGCTATGACTGCTCTTTGAGGCGCACGTGGAACACGGCGCGCTGTCAACAAGGGCCTCGTCCGTGGTGTCCGCCGGTGAACTACCCCTGCTCACTGTCCACAAGCCCACGCCTACCGTAGCCGAAGATCGGATCGCGATCCTTTTCGCTCGAGGCACCTCCTGATATAGGTTTAGCCTAAAACCCAGAAATGTAAACACCCTTACAGATCGCTGAAGAGACGAACTACTTAAGTCTGTGTTACCTGAAAGCAATAATATTTAAGTCTTTTAAACAAGCATCCATCGGCTACCACATCGCTTACCAACAGAGGAACAGTGAAATAATGAAATGAAATGAAATAATGATGTCTATTTTGCAAATAGGTTATAAATACCACTTTTACACGTCTTTTTTTTTTCGTAAATGTAAACTAGATGAGGCCAGTGTTTCCTAACTGACTACTCTGAGAAGAAACACTGAAACAAACTCAGTGAGAAATGCGAGTCTAAAATTAATTTAAACAAAAATAGATTTCCAAATAAGCTTTTGGGTATCAGGAACCCAATAATCTAAATCTTGCTAATGAGCCAAATATATGCCTCCTGGTAAACCTATTATATTTACAAACGATGTTCATTAACTTTTATCAAGCAGATTACAGGCCAGCGAGCTATTAAAGCAAGGAGATTGAAAACCTCAACGAAATTAAAACAGAAACATTTTGCCCGATAACTTTGTAGTCTATATTGGAGGGTAAGAAAATACAGAAATACCAGTTTCAGAAATACTCTAAAAGAATATGGAAATTATTTGGTAAACTGTATTCAAGTGTGTGTGTGTGTATTTGAAGTAGCTAGCTATAATTTTTATTTATTATGATTTATTCCTTGTCTTGTATCATGCATTTAATAAAAAATTACTTGCATAAAGTATTGGAAATTGTGCGGGAATCAAACCTGTGACACGCAGCAGGCAGTCAATCACTCAACCATTGCGCCAACCGCAACGGTGTCTTCAGAATTTATCGTGGGATTCACTACTCTAAATCTACAAATAAAGGGATAGATACCTATTGTTAAGCATAGAAAGAAAAAAGAAAAAAAATGTGTACTCTGCTGATAAATATTCACATGTCGAAGGGTTTTAGAGAGTTAATAACAATGTTTTCATAACATTTTTATGATTTCGGTCTTCGGTGAAAATTTAATACTAACAATTTACTATTGCGCCATTTTTAAATCTCGAATGGACAATCTTCATGGATATCCTCCGCCCTGAGACTATATAGCGAGATTCACTTGCGTCGAGGGCTGCGGGACCGCTTAAATACACTTCAGCACGTTACTACGGGTTTCATCTTATCAAGCGGGGGAGTGAGGTGGTTGACTCCTCCCGCGAGTCACATAAAACCACCGTAAAAATATCCGTTGTGCCATTTGCGCATAAATAGTTACGTTACAAGTGATATACGTTTTATATAATGCAAAAGCAGTCAAACATAGGCTTATCGCCTCGCCACAAACAACAACCCGAGTCCAGAATTTTCTGGGCTCGCCTGTGCTAAACGAACATAAGCAGCATCTAATATTGAAGATGAACCTTCTGTCTTCACTTTTTCTATCCATGTTGAGAGAAAAGCAAAGGTCTTTTTAATCTGGACGCATTTACCTGCAGATTGTGGCTAGAGCGGCAATTAACCGGCCTTTGTAGATTCAGTGAATTTTTTGTGGAGTTCTAAAGAATATTGAAACATTTGCTTGCTGTTGAGAATATGACCAGGGCTTTATTTTTGTGAACGAATTTCGATGCCCGTGTGTATGTTTACTTACATAGGTCAAAGGCGGAATTGAACTGAGTTATCTTTGATAGTGGTGACATATCAGGGCTTTAATTTTTTTCCATTTGACTGTACGTTATGCCATTAAGTCATTACTTTGTTATGTTATTTCTCGTAGAATATCATTCCCTCCATTTTGTGAGATTAGTAGGTCAATAATAATCCTTACTAATATTATAAATGCGAAAGTAACTCTGTCTGTCTGTGTGTTACGCAATCGCGCCTAAACTACTGAACCGATTTTAATGAAATTTGTTATGAACATAGTCTAGAGCCTGAGAAAGAATATAGGCTACTTTTTAATGCGAAAAAAGGGCTGTAAGGGGTTGAAATAGGAGATGAAAGATTGTATGGAAATTGCGTCATTTTTAAAGCTCGAAGCTTGAAACTTATTTTTTAGACTTTTGATTAGTTATTAATAAATACGATATTCAAATTATGTATGAGTTTTGTTTTCAAAATCATTAGCCCTAAAAATTAAAAATGCTGCCGAAAGTCACTATTCCGCGCGTACGAAGTCGCGGGCACAGTAAAACATATATTTGGAACGAGATTATTTTACGCAAGTCTAATAGCTGCAAAGGTAAAGGTGCTGTTAAGCCGGCTGGTAAGATAACTGTGGCGCATTTATCAGCACCCAATTTACGTCATTTGAAGTTTCAATGGCCTAATGGCTAAGAGGTCGGACTTGTGATCGAGAGGTCGCAAGTTCGAACCTCACCCATTACATTATTGCCGTGAATCCACTCCAGACACAAGTATATTTAGCTTAGTTGGAGGGGTTAACAATATTGCTAGAATGTGAATTCCACCCACATTGCTATTAACCTTTAAAAAAAATACAATACTAAACATGTGAGTGTAGTTTATTCCCAAGCTTTTTTTATTTCATTGTCACAACAATCTATCTTACGCAGGGGTCTCCTTTTAAGTATATGAAACACCTGTGCTAGGAAGTAGGAGGCCCCGCTCTTCATAAATGACATAGTATGAATTACAAGGTTTGACACTATTATTAATAAGAATGAAAATAAAACTAATTAAAAAATGAATAAAATATACTATGATAATATGTTTTGTTTGTGTGTGTGTGTGAGTGTGTGGGTGTATATGAATGTAAGTGTGTGAGTGATATTGTGCATGTGTGTATGTGTGGGTATGTCTGTTGTATGTAACGTGGGTGTATGTTGTCTACATTATTTTGTGTTTGCAAGAGAACTTCTAGGCCGCCAAGCTATCCTTTAAGAAATTAGTAAAATTAATATTACTGATTAGAATTAAAAATGTTATTATTAAAACAATGTAGATTGTTGGATAGTACATGAAAATGACACGTACTATCCAACAACCAAAATATTTTGGTTTAAAATTTAAAACAAGCCAATTTTACAATATTTTCTTTCATTGTTTTGGAAGCTGTGGCATTTAAATAATTGACAGATGAATTAATAGTAGTCAAAAGATGAAAAGAAAAGGGTCTAGACGATTTTTTCTGTACTCGCTGTAATTTTGTTGACGTCTTAATAGCCTATTAGCTTCTGCATGCGGCTTCACTTGCGTGAAAAGTTATATTCAGTGGAAAAGTAGCCTTTTCTAATTGAAGAGCTGGATAGGTCTCTCACCAGCTCTTTAATTACTTCCACACGGGTTGACCCGTTGCTCAGTTTTGATGTGAAGAAGGACAAACAAAACATACAAACACGCATTTTTTATACGTTGTAATTAGCATTAATTCTGTAGCGTGGTTACGTTTACGTTACATACGTACAAACATTATGTTATATTATAAAATTCTCATGCACAAATAGTCATATCCAGAACAATTATTTGTAGGCCAAATAAATGTTTGTTCCACACAGGAATCAAATCCCCGGCATGCAGTGTTGTCGACATGGTTTGCCCACTGCTGGGCAAACCGGTCATCTCGAGCCAGGCTGGACATGCCCCACCATCATCATCATTTTATATAAGTGTCGCTGTCCATCCCCTAGAAAACAGTGCGTAGAGATTTAATTCATCATTTTCTAAAAGCGACGCAAACAGTTGGGATTTGGAAGTATTTTTCAAACGGTTGACTTTAAGCAAACATGGTTTTAGAAACCTTAATGTCATCTTTAAACTAAGACTTATCTATTAATAGTTACACCGCACGTATAGGTTTTATGTTTTTTTTTTTAGTTTTGCTTCTGTATATGTATGTCCCCTTTAATTACTTATTTTATTTTTGTATAAAAATCACACCTACCAAGTTGCATCAGTGTAGCACTAATAAATTCTGACTAAAATGGTTGTGACATACGAACAGACAGACAGATAGACATGATGAATCTATAAGGATTCCTTTTTTTGCTAGTCGGCTATGGAACCCTAAAAAAAACTTGACTCATTAATAAAAATCAATTCACACACGTATTAAGTTCTACAAGAAGTATATATCAATCTTTCTTCATCACTCACGCTGTAAGGGAAAACTGTTATTAATTTACCCTGCCCTCTCTTGCTGAAGTAAAATAATATCTTCAAAGTGTCAGCATCTTGTTTCCTCACTAATCCCTTATGTGATAACGAGGGAAACATCCGGGTACACTGTCTTTATGTGGCAAGTACTCTGACGGGGTGTACTACATAAAATACTTTTGGCGGTCGGCAGGGGTTAAGAACGGTTGGCGTTTATGTATAAGAGATATTCCGTGTTGAGAATATTTCTACTAGCACTTTGCCCGTGACTTCATCTGTGTGTATTTCAGAATAACTTATAGCACTCGCTAATAATGCAACTACTAACTACTGATGAAGAAATGTTGAGAACAATAATTAGATCATTATTTTCGTTGACAACCCGCTATACACCTTACCTTTACTTATACCTTACCTTTAATGTTTTTGCGATCTGGGGAAACCATCAAAACGTAACTGGACTTTTGGGAAAAGACTAGGGAATGTAGCATTTCGACCCTGTAATCACCATCGACACATAGAAAGAGTTCTGTTACCTCTTAAAAGACCACTCCTGAACTCTCTCTGTGCAGGATCAAGTTTGTTCGTCGTTAATGAAGCGACTTGCGTAGGTTATCAATTCGTATAATAATAAAATTCGTATTTACAATGATTTGTACTTATTGGTTGGTGGTTCAAAAAAGAAGGAATGAATTCATATCAAGGGTTTTGACGAAGGCGCGAGTGCACGAGAATGTAAGACCGAACGCGAGATCGAATGCGACTGGGTTTGATCTTGATGGTATTTAGTCTTCTTCCTTCAACGCTAGACGGCACTCTGTACCGCGTCTGATCGTACGTTGCCGCGTCTTCGTGATGAGAGATGGCGCGAACACTCTCTGTGCATTCCCTATTAGGGCACATCTCTGGGGAGACTGTAATGAGGTGACCCCTGAGCCTCGCCTATATTCATCACCTATTGAACTATAACCTCCTCTATCTTTCAATTAAGGGCACATTAAAATCCGTTCAGTCGTTCCACAGATTACCCCAAATAAATAAAAAGACAGGCAGACACAAACATTTCAATAACGTTTGTTTGTGTTTTAGTATCGTGAAAGACAAACAGTTAACATTTGTGTATTTCTATACATTATGTAGGTACTCCCTTGGAATTCCCGTGTAAATCCCGAACCCGTGGGAACTCCGGGATAAAAAAGCCTATGTGTTATTCCAGGATGTTAACTATCTACTTACCAAATTTCATTAAAATCCATCCAGTAGGTCCGGAGATTAGCGTGTTCCAACAGACAGACTTTTTTAAACTTTTTTTTTCCATGTTGACGTTTCCTAACCCACTTCAATGATTATTTTTGTATAAAATTTAAATGTACAGACACAATTTTTTTACTGTTTTATTATACACCGTGAAATTTTAATGGCTTTGTCTTGGTAATACAATCGTTTTATAAAGAAATAAAATATTAGAAACAAAAAATGGCGCAGTGTAGTTAAGGTGATACGTAAAAAATAAGACATAGCTCGAGGGGCGTAGCTTAACGGAAGACGCGGGGAGCACCCCCGCTAGAATACATTGCAAACTCGAGCGCACGCTCGCGGTGAGTTTGCGATGTAGTTTGTGTGTTTTGATGTTTTAGAATAGAGAAGGCACGGAGTCGCCAAAATCAAATACATTTCTTTTTAATCTGAATTAAACTAACTTATTCATTATATTGTTAGGTATTTAGTGTTTTACTTTATTTAAGAATGACAAAAAATAATATAACGTGTGTAAATGCACAGACCGTAACAGTAAATGATCATATTGACCTAAGAAAAAGAACTACTAGTGTAGTAAACAAATTCTTACTATGATTTTATTTAATTAATTTACTTAAAATGAGTAGTAACAAAAAGTTGCTTCGAAACTACGCTTTTTAACACGCTTTTATTAGGTCGACCTGTATGTAACTAACTATGTAATGGAATCTAAGGCAACTACTTTAACCATCTTCCAAGGGTCGTAGCGTAATGAAAATTAGCAACTGTATGTAGTTCTGATGACAATACAATAATATGGTACTGTCGAACTGATCTGATGATGAAGCCGGAAGATATGAACTGGAACTTCATGATGGAAAATCGTATCATAGCTGTTTTGAATTTCTTAGAAAAGTCTTGTAATGAACTTTGACCACGATTAGGTTTCAAGGTCTGATGATGAAGCCGGAAGATAGGCAGTGGCATTCCATGATGGAATATCGTATCATTGTCGTGTTTGTACTTGTGAGAAAAGCCACGTAATGGACTTTGAACACGATCAGGTTTCAAACAGGATCAGGTTTGAGGATAACAAACCTAAAGAAAATCCGTTATCGGTTTTCTTAACCTTTTTGTCAACTTTTTGTGATGTCACTTTCAAATCCTCTGGGGTGATTGACCGTTTAATTGTTCACTACTCGTGGGAATAATAAAAAAACAGAAACAGCAACACAAAGAAAACGGAGGCTACAAAAAAAAAAGGAAAAGCGCGAACAAATTTTTTGTTTTTACGTGCACTTATAAAAGCGTGTTTTTCTAGTGATTTTTAAACTATTAATTTATTATTAATTAATTAAAGATTATTCATCCAATTAAATTTTTTGATGGATATTTTCTCACGAATAAAAGTCAGAGATTTAATTAAAAATTACTAAAATCTATAACTACACTATTTTCTTGGAATACATGTCTGTCGCCTTCATTTAATATTTCATCAGAGACATTTCCCCCGCGTGTTTTATTTTCTTTGTTTGTATCCTTGCCCCTATTTTTATTAATTACATATTCTGGATCACGGATCTCTCATGTACCGAGGATCTACCAGTCATATCATTATTTTCAATCTCTATTTCATATGGTAGAGGCTCATCATCTTCACTGACCTCTAGTGAATGCACTAAATCATCGTCGCGTATTTCCCTTTCCGTGTCCAACTGGCGACATCGGTCTCGCGAAATACACACGCTTTTGTATTACTACACAATTCAACCAACCCGTGCTCAACTCGCGTCAAATGAGTACGTTTTTGCGGTCAAGCAACGTTAAAAGAGGTTTTACAAAATAGTGTGCAATTGAATTGAACACGGTTTTTTAACTGGTCTGTTCGAAACAAATCCGTACTGATTTAGCGGGGTGCGTCTCATATCATAAAAAGTTATTTGGTATATTTTCATTTCAATAACGTTCACAAGATAGTGAGTTATACCAACTGTTGATGTAATTTCTTTAGACATAACATTTATATACTCTAAAACTTATTTCGTATAACGTTATTGGATATAACGTTTATTTAATCGAAAATCATTAAGCCTATCGTTTAAAATATATAATATTGCGAGTAATTTGATTGAGCGTGCTGCGGAAGCGGCGTGACAGAAACGAATTGCTGCGAAACCGATTCCACGTCTGTTCCATGTCTGTCCTACCCCTAGAGTGTTATTTAAAAACGCGTAGGCGCGGAGGGGCGAGGCGGCCCGCGAGGTGAGGAGCAGGTGGTTTTAACACTCGCCGCCGCGGCTGAGGCTAGTCGGCGAAGCCAGCCAGCAAGCCGCAGCCGCGGTGGTGAGCGTGAAACACATCTGCGAGGATAAGCTTGCATGGGACCGCCGGAGCCCTGCAGCACCGGAGCCGTGACAGAAACTATGCCTCTAGTTTCTGTCACGGCTCCGGTGCTGCAGGGCTCCGGCGGTCCCATGGTCAGTAGAGAAGTCTCTTGGTTTAAAGAGCATCACTTTCAGTACTGCTCGTTGTCAGTTATGTTTAATTTTTAAATAATTTATAAATATTTGATATTTAATAACAGGGCTTTACCTATGAATTCGCTGTTTTGCCGTACTGGCAATTTCAAATTATAATATTAAATCATATACTGTCCTCTTAATCTGTATCATGGATACTGTGGAGTTTTTTTGCCGGTTTTTCTCCCTAGAAAACGACCAATTTCAAACCATGCACTAACTTCTGACGTATTGTAAGTGCCCATGTGGGCCTATCTGAAATAAATATGTTGAGTTTGAGTTCGATAATCATATTGTTTTGGCTAATAATTATAATTTCAAATTAATTTTATTTTATAATTTGGAATTCTTGTTTCAAAGTTTGGCATAACCGTGCCCCTTGTACCTACGGCCCACAACCTTAACGACGTTTACAAAACGAACTCTAAAAATGAATGCACCACCCGTTATTAGTTTGCTCGTGTCCGATCTGGAAATTTCGACTTGAAAAATGAACCCTTTGGTTGTTGATGACGAATTAAAGGCGATTGTGGGAGCTGATGACACCCAATCTGCGGCTGAATTAGAAGCAGCTTTCAACGCTAGTATCAAAACAATATTGGTTTACTTGCGTCAAATTGGCAAGGTAAAAAAGCTTGACGTCTGCCCCACGAATTCAGTGATCATCACCGCGAAGAACGCATCGAGACGTACCTTGCACTGCTTAACAGGCACACAAACGAAATAATCTTGTTGCCTGCGGTGAAAAATGGATCCTGTTCGACAATCGTAAGCGAAATTGATTAGATCCTGGATTAGCATCTAAACGTTTTCCTAAACGAAAACTGACCCCTAGAAAAGTGTTGGTCCCTGTTTGGTGGTCTAACCCTGGTGTAATGAGTTATCTACCAAACAGGATGAGCATTACTGCAGAACTGAACACAATTATGGAGAAGCTCGCACATCTCCAACCAGCTTTGGTCAATCGCTCGGCTCCGCTGCTCTTGCACGACAACGCGCGTCCTCATACTACACAGCAGACGGTCTACAAGTTACAAGAGCTGGTGTTGGAAGTTCTCCGCCATCTGTCGTACTCACTAGACCTTGCACCTACAGACTTCTACTTTTTCCTGAATTCTAAACTTCTCGGAAAAAAATCAACATCATAGACGCAGTAAAAATGCAGAATTTTTTGCCTCCCGTCCAACTGATTTCTTCAAGAAGGGTATCAATAAGCTACCAGTGCGTTGGAAAAGATGCATCGATTGCATGGGTGATTACTTTGATAAATAGAAATAAAATATATAGAAAAAAACACGATGACTGATTTCATGAATAACGGCAATATCATTGGTAATGGCTTTCAGTATTAATATACCAGACGTACTACAGGGCACCATCCTCACTTGGTCAATGTACCACTTTGTCATACTATGTAATTCTCCTCTACATTTATTGTGCGCACTTTGTCGGTCGGACTTCGGTCGGACTTCGGTCGGACTTCGACCGGTCTTCGAATCGGTTTGGAGCTCTCTGTCGGCTTCTGTGTTCTTTTCCACATATGACCCGTCTGCCACCTTTAAAGTAAGAGTGAAAAATCTCCGGCAGATGCCTTGCCACCACGAATTTTGGCCCTGGCAACGCACTTTCTTTCTATTTCATTAAGAAAAAAGCAGAAGAAAAATATTAGTTTAGTCCTGTCAAATTAAGATATTCCATAGACAATTTTAGACTCGATTAAAAAATTGGTTACTAAAAATACGTCAATTTACGTCAGACGCTGACTAATTTGACAGAAATAAACTAATATTTTCTGTCCTTTTATAATGAAATAGTAAGAAAAAGATGCACTGAACTTTAGTTTAGTTTGTGAACAAGACAATCCGCGCCAATGTATTTCTTTTTATCTTAATAGGAAATAAACAGTTTACTGACTAATTTTTTTCCAAGAAGTTAGTAGTTAGACACTGTTGATCATCCAAATTTAAAAATTATAATGGCGACTCTAATCTTCTGTTTTCCGAATCACATGTAATATCCGAGGTCTGCTCCGGCGCTGTGATTTTGTCTCTGTAAAATAAAACTGGTATGTAAATATTAAAAAATAGGGAACCCTCATAGTTCGTCATGTCTGTCCGTGTGTCCGTTCGTATGTCACAGCCATTTTATTCCGAAGCTATTAGGACTATACATGTGAAACTTGGTAGGTAGATGTATTCTGTAAACCGCTTTCAGATTTTATAAAAAAAAATATTTAAAATAAAGGGGGGCTCACCATACATGGAACTGAAACTGAAAAATTTTTTTTTTCATGAAACCTATCTGTGTGTGGTATCTATAGACAGGTCTATAAAAATGACATAGGGGTTTCTGAAACTACTTTTTATAAAGTCAATCGTTTAAAAGATATACGCTCCCAAAGTGGTAAAATGTGTACCTCCCCCCCCCCCCTCTAACTTCTGTAATAATGGAATGAAAATCTAAAAAAATATATGTCTGTAGATCTTAATGTATACTTTCAACCAAAATTGGTTTGAACGAGATCGGGTCAGCATTTTTTGTGATACAACATATTTTCTAAAACCGCAAATATAACTTTGTAATTCATACAAACACTATGAAAAACAAAGTTATTTGGCGTAGTTGTAAAAAATGTAAATAACTTAGTTTTAAGAAATTTGTAAGGTTTTGTTTTTCGTCAAATAAATATACATATTATATTATAATAGTTACTACGAAACCCTTCATGGGCGAGTCTGACTCGCACTTGGCCAATTATTTTCCGTCATTTTACGAGCATGATCCCTCAGGCGTTCCAAATGTCGGTTTTTAGGGTTCCGTAGCCGAATGGCAAAAAACGGAACCCTTATAGTTTCGACATGTCTGTCCGTCTGTCTGTCTGTCCGTCCGTCCGTATGTCACAGCCATTTTATTCCGAAACTATTAAGACTATACATGTAAAACTTGATAGATAGATGTATTCTGTGAACCGCTTTCCGATTTTAAGAGAAAATTTAAAAAATATTTAAAATAAAGGGGGCTCCTCATACATGGAACTGAAACTGAAAATATTTTTTTTCATGAAACCTATACGTGTGTGGTATCTATAGACAGGTCTTTAAAAATGACATTAAGGTTTCTAAAATTACTTTTTCATAAAGTTATTCGTTTAAAAGATATACGCTTCCAAAGTGGTAAAATGTGTGTCCCCCCTCTAACTTCTATAATAATGAAGTGAAAAATCTAAAAAAACCATATGTTGTAGATCTTAATGTAAACTTTCAACCAAAATTAGTTTGAACGAGATCGAGTCAACATTTTTTGAGATACAGTATATTTTCTAAAACCGCAAATATAACTTTGTAATTCATACAAACACTATGAAAAACAAAGTTATTTGGCGTAGTTGTAAAAATTGTAAATAAGCTACTTTTAAGAAATTTGTAAGGTTTTTGGTTTTTTTTTTTTTCAAATAAATATATTAATTATATTATATTTATTATAGTTACTACGGAACCCTTCATGGGCGAGTCCAACTCGCACTTGGCCAATTTTTTCACCTTTCGTTGTCTTTTATACTTATTCCCCATATCGGTAAACTAATGTTATATATAAACATTGTTCACTTGTCAAATATAGATAAATAAAATCAGAAAACAAGACTAAACAATAACTATTTCGATAAAAAATTATAATCACGGTTGCGGGAGGAATCGACACAGGTCTATCACTGACAAAGGCCGCAGGCGAACTGGGCGGGCATAAGAAAGTGACAGAGTCTATTACTTCCACGTGCGAAAAAAAGAGAGCGCAACAATACGCTGGAACCAAAATAAAACAACGTAAGCGCCAAACCAAATAAAAATTGTTTAAAAATAAATTAAGCTATGTATCAAAAAATATTTTCAGACAGAGTTTTCAATTACCTATTATGCACATTTTGAATGCAATTTTGAAATGAAATTCCTTAGGATTTTAGAATTATAGTGAACAATAAAAAAGAATAGAGGTCTTTTCGGAATCAAATTCGACGGAGCAAATTTAACCCAATTGCGTTTTCCTTCGGTCAAAGTATTAATGAAATAGTCAATAAACATATTACCAAAAATAAAATCCATACTTGCTGGAATAGTGAAATAAATGTTGACGAAAAAACCCCTAATTTATTTTGGTATCGCCTTAATGCATTATCACCATGCGTGAGAGCTTATTTTGCTCTGAACATTTATTAATATTTTTTTCCTTTTTTGGCAGCGCGCGGCGGTGCATCTTTCGTGTAGGTGCCTACGTTACGTCTACTGAACTACTAATGATTCTCGCGCTTTCGAGTTTATGAATATTTTTTTAATAATTTGAAAAAATTATACATTCGTTTTTTTTTTAAGTTTAACTGTATGTTTCGATACTATGTATTACTGATTGGTAACCGTCCTTTCGCGGGAAAACAACCATTTAAATTTCACGCTGTATGTATACATATACAACGTGTAACGGAAATCCCATATCTATCCAAAAGGACTGAAGACAACGTCTGGTATGGAGTCTCTATGCACAGTTTCAGCACAAAATAACTGACTTAAAGAATTGATACCAAATTATTGGTTTCATATATTTCTTGAATACCAATCATAACAAACGTGTCACAGCACTACGAGGGTCAATAATTTTCCACGTCACTTGCCAATAACACGATAATTCTCTTCGTTCTTCTTAATTTGAAAAATTCGGTCTCTGGTATCAGTGTATTGGAATTTGTAATAAGTTCTACACACGTAGACTTAGGGCCACTTGCAGCAAAATTTCTAAAATCTCGATTTTATTAACGCTAGATTTAACTCTTAAATCCGATTTAACTTAAATCTCATCAGTGTTGTCTTGCACTTGGTTTAACTTTCACGCCAATTTAAATCGAGATTTTAAGCTAAATCAGTAGTGAGCAAGACGTTAAATCAGATTTAGACCTAAATCGAGTTTTTGTTACAGTAAATCTCGATTTAAAGTGTTGCTGCAAGTGGCCCATAGGATTACAAACCCCTTGCCATATCGTTTGTTATCATCCAAAGAAGCACTTGGTATGTATATACCCTTTAAATTACACGTTGTATAATGAAATATCTCTATTAAGATCACTTTTTATATAATAATGTTAGATAAAAAACATTGTATTTAAAAAACTCTGCTAGTCCTAACTATGTACATAAAAAATTAAAATAAAAAAAATCACAAACCACAATATAATTAATTTGAATGTACCTAATAGAATGTTATAATTGTACTCTTATTATCACGCATTCATTTGTATGCCCAAGTGGCTGATCATGGAATGAACAAATATTAATAATAATAATTATGTAATGAATACCTGTATACAACCCATGTATCACAAATAAACGATTTGATTTGATTACTCAGCTGCATCCAATTTGACTGAAAGCCGACCACGACATACATAGCTGAGAAAATGCATATGATATGTACCTATAGATGTATAGAAGAAAGATAAACTGAGTAGACATATCACCGTATGACAAACTGATCATATTGACATCATAAACTCATGAAGACAGGCTGGTAAGGGAAAAAACACGTAGAAAAGATTTAGATAGCAAACTCATTCCAAAAGTTAACATTGTTAAACACAGTCCACTGTACCAGGCAGTTAAAGTATTTCATAGGCTGCCGCTTGAATTAAAAAGCACATTATACAACGTGTAACAGAAGCCCCATATCTATCCAAAAGGACTGAAGACAACATCTGGTATGGAGTCTCTATGCAAAGTTTCAGCTCAAAATAAGTGACTCACAGAATTTACCCCAAATTATTGGTTTCATATGTTTCTTGAATACCAGTAATAACAAACGTGTCACAGCACTACGAGGGTTAATAACTTTCCACGTCACTTGCCAATATCACGATAATTCTCTTCGCTCTTCTTAATTTGAAAAATTCGGTCTCTGGTATCAGTGTATTGAAATGTCTAATAAGTTCCACACATGTAGACTTAGGATTACAAAACCCTTGCTATATCGTCTGTTATCATCCAAAGAAGCCGTGCACTCGGTATGTATATACCCTTTAAATTACACGTTGTATACAAGCTCGTTCAAAGCAAGGCTCAAGGCATTCCTGTTGTTGAAATGTCCCTACTCTGTAAAGGATTTGTAAAATACTAGACTAAAATTATTTATACTGATAATTGAATTATTTTCGTTCGTTTTTTTTTATATTGTTGACATTGTTATTACTTATTTATTAATACTATTAATGATAATTTTAATCTTTTGAAATGAATTGACATGTTTGTTTTCAAGATTTCAGTATTTTTGTTTTAAATTCTTGTTGTGTAATTTAATTTTTTTGACATTAGTATTACCATAATTTTTTATTGTTATCAGTCACATTATAAGCAATTCATTTATTAGTTTTTACTGCATGTGTACCTAGTTGTTAAGCTTTAATATTCGCACACAATGGAAATTGTTGCTGAATAAATGAATAATAAAAAGTTAATATTAAAACAGGAAAGTAGAACTGTCTATAGTTTCAGTCGATAAAATAAAGTACAAAAGTCGACATCCATTCCAAAAGCAGTATTCCTACTATGCGGTGAAACAAACCCTAGCCCAACGGGATTCAATCTGGCAAAGTACATAGTATCTCCCGTTCGTCCTGTTTTTGCAACATGTTGTTGAAATAATCAATGAACTTAGTTATATGAATTGACAGGACAGCCATCTTTGTTGTGAGTGAAATAGTATTCTGTTAGGGAAAATGTTTTGTGTGTTAATTTTTGCGGAATATTCGTTCTCAGTGTATTCGCTGATCAGTTAGATTCATCTATGCTGCAGAAGTGCAGAGGTTTATTTTTTCCGGGTAGAAAAATCATCGATTGACTTCTCCCGTTCTGGGTTAAGCGGGAGTGTCAGACATCTACTGACTAAAAACCTACCCTATTCCTTCAGCTGCCGTTAAGTTTCGTGGTCGCTTCTCGTTACAACAATTCCGCAACCCCAACACTGATACTGACAACTTTTTGAGGAGCGTCGTGTTCCGCGCGCGCTTCTAATAGTAGTCCCCGAATGCTGCAAAGGTGCAGCTCCACACTGTATGTCACTTTATTGTGTCACTAATATTAGAAGAGAGTAACTAAATGTGGGGTAGGGCTTTAATACGGACTAGTAACAATTCTCGAAAACCAACAATTGAAAGACACTACAAACGACGATCGTCTATCCTATTTCTTCGCTTTAACATCGCACTCACTCTGTTTTGTCAGCGGGCGCAAGCTGTCGCCAGTGTCAGCCATTCTTGTTTTGTCGCTGTCGAAAATTTTTCTGAGATACGTATCAATGTGTTATTTAATTAATAAAAATCAGGTCTAACTACTGTAACTATGTGTTTTATTACAGAAAATAAGTTTATTTCATGATTTTCGGTTGATTTATTGCTTACTATGTATACTTGTAAAGTACACGATCAAGTTGATTTTGGCGAAGAATTTCGAATATGGGCTATGACTAGGTCTGGGCATATAATGACCGTGCTGGGCCAGAGTTTGACACATGGATATGTGATTTTTGTAAGTGAATTAAGTAATTTCTTCCAGCTACCAAAGAAAGAATAACGGCAGATTTTGTACCGCCCACTTTAGTTGGAGTTTCGTTATAGGACATTGAGAATTTATAAAGGAACTTAAAGTGGTTATTTTTTACGTAATTATTATATGTTTAGAAGTCTGAAAACATTTAAAAAAGGGATTTAAAAATGATAACATTAAATAACTAAACGTTAATTTATTGACAAAAAACGCAATACACATTTTTAAAACTTGCCATGCGTAAAATAAAACCATTTAACTTGATCAGAAATCGATTTTCACGATTTATTATACTCATTTATTATTATATATATTAATGCATTATGTTTCTTTATTTAATTACGGATAAATAATCAGCAAATAATAATCGAAATCAACATCCAAATATGCTTGACTATGGCAATGGTTTATATATAGAATTTCTATAACTAAGGTTTATTGATATTTCAAGAAAATCATCTGTCACTTGTCAAATAGACATTATTGACAAGTGACAGATGATGATATTGACATTGTCAATGGCGTCTTTGCTGTTTTTGAATTGCGGTGTATGAATTCGTTTGTGCGTTTTTAAGTCTTTTTGATTACGTTGTTACGCTGAGTTGAGCTGAGTCTATAAAACTCTGTGAACATCTTGGCTGTTCGTAACATCGACAAGATCAACTAATATGATCAATAAAAAATTAAAGGAATAATAGTGACTAAGTAGGTAACGTTTTAGTTTGTAAACAACCACATTGACAGTCAACTGTCATCTTACAATCTCAAAATGTAACCTCTCATACATAAAACAAAGTAAAATAACTTTTGAACCCAGACTTCTAAAAATCGGATAATTTATATTCTATTTATTGACGATATTATCTATCGACTAAATATAAAAACAATACAAAATACGAAAATTAAAAGCGGTACAAAACTTCCATACTAGCCCGCCATTGTTCTTTGATCTCTTATAAGATAAACATTTATAATAGTTAATTTCGTTCAAGATATTATAAGTTTCTATGTGTAGCCCATATTTGAGTACCTACCTGTTCCATATTTAACATCTATTTTACAATTTTGTTTAATGCTCAATTTAATAAGATATTATGATATTAAGAACATAAGACTGTCACTTTGCTCTTTAAAAATATATGTGTGATTATTTCCACGTCAATAAATGGTTAATTTTTTAATAGTTTTTTATTTATGAGACAAAATCAAAATGGTAGCCCATATTTGGTTACTTCCCTCTACAAATGCGAAAGTTTGTGAGAATCGATGTATAGAAGTATGGATATTTCTTAGCCACTCACGCAAAAACTACTGAACGGATGTAAATAAAATTTAGTGAATAGATGTTGATATCTTGGAATAACAGAAATGCTACTTTTTATTCCGGAATTCCTACGGGATCGGAATTGGGAAAACCCAACGCGTGGGAACGTGAACGAAGTCGCGGGCAGAAGCTAATAATGTACATATATGTCTGTATTTACTGACACTAAAGATAAATAATAAAAATAAATATAAATGTACAAGTACTCACGCGGGGCTTCGCTCCCGTGGATTCTATCACGGTAAAACATAACTCTCCTTTTTTGCATTTGCGTAAAAAGGAGCCTATAACCTTCCTCAAGCTTCAACCTACTTCCATACCAAATTGCATCCAAATCCAACCAGTACTTTCGAAGATTAATTAATTAATTTCGCGTTCAAGCAAACAAACAAACAAACAAACTTTTCCGCTTTATAATATTAGTATAGATTAATACACTACTAAAGACGTTATTCATTATCTTAAGTAATATTGTTACTAACACTAGGGAGTATTAAAAAAATAAAATTAAAATAAAAACTGTTTCATTTTAGACAGAATTCATTTGGTTAGTACACAAACAACTTATAAAACTAATGTTAGTACTTAAAACTACCACAAAAAAAAACAACTAATTATTGAATGCGACAGTGGCATGTAGACGTATTCAGTGTCGTATGGCGTGGTCCCACCTATTCGCTATAGTGTTCAGGATGCTGTTGGGGCTGTATATGTCTGGAATAGAATAGTCCCAACTCCAGAGTTGGGAGTCATTTAGGACCGGAACACGGTCCCAAAAGCATCCCTTGAAAAAAAAATACTTTCGTTGAGGAAACGTTCGGGACCGGTTCGGTGCCGAGGTCCCAAACGCCCCTTGGAATTAATAAATTATTTTGAGTCGTACGACCACAAACATAGACCCTTTTTTAGGGTTCCGTATTTTTTTTGGAAAATGATTTAAAACACAATTATATTTTAATCGTTTTAGCAATCATGAAAAAAACTGCAACAATAATAATGATTATTATCATAATTAGCCTATATCAAATTTTCCGCTTGCTGCGACATAGACCTTCTTTTTAAGGGTTGCAATCACGCGAACCTATTGTGGGTTGATGGATGTCGCATGTGTTCAGATTTTTAGTCCTACGCAATTGTGATGATATAAATTTAGCGATTGTTTGGAAGAAAGTAGCCTTCTTCTTCTTCGCGTGAGAGATACATAGACGTAACAGCATCCTGCAGATGATTGTTTCTCGTGCGGATTCCTAATCCAACGCAATGTGCTTCTCCTCTAGGAAACATCAAACATCGTGTTCTTTAATTTCACTTTTGAATTGAAGTGTCTAAAGACAATCGTTCCATTTATATGGTGTATGCTTGTGATTGTATCCACGATACAGATAGAATTAATAGTATAAGATAGATAGATAGATAGGTAAAACGTTTATTTGGTACAACACAAGACACAAAATTCACATAATACTACCTCAAATGGCTTAGCATGATCCCCCGTTATGTCGAAAATACTGCAGCAATAATTTTGAAATAAATGTATGGTAAAGTTGAGGATTAATGTTAGGTACTATGTTTGACGAAAACACGATTCCGTAAAATTTTCTTGATAGAAAAAAATTCCAAAGTTACCTCCAAACCGAACAATAAACCGCTGGTATTCAAAACTAACTTCAAATTAGATAATGAAACTTTGCATATTAATTTCAACTATAAAGCAGGTCTTACGTTATTTACTTTTTTAAATTATCATTATTTTCACCGTAAAAAGAAATAAACTAAATTATCGGTGTCTTGGAGTCTTTTCCCTGCCACCCTGTCTCGCTTGCTCGCATGACCGCGGCCAGTAGTGTGCGAGCGAGATAAAGAGTGAGAAGCGCTGAGGTAGTACAGGCCCTTAACTGTCAAATACAAAAAAGCCGATAAGACATAGACGTAAAAAGAAATATATTTGGAACTTAACTGCAAAATTGAATTTGAAGCCTAATCGCTAAGGTGTCGGCTTTGCGATCAAGAAGGCGTGGGTTCGCACCCCACCCATTACACTATTGCAGTGAACCCATTCCAGACACAAGCATATTTAGCTAAGTTGGAGGGGTTAACAAGATTGCGAGTCATGTGAATTCTACCCACATTAATAGTTCTCTTTAAAAAAAACAAACCTAAAACCTCATAAATCAAATTTATATTCGTATACCTAGTCGTTTCCATCGTATTCGTAATACTTATACTCATAGTATATTCGCTCTCTAGCCATGCAGCCCTGCGTTGCGTTTTTGAAACGCAAAATCTGTGAAGTATAAAGTGTCATAGAACTCCGCGCACCGCGGTGGAATAATCGCGTGCGGTAGAATCACCAATGGCCCCTCGCTGCAAAATGGCGGTGAATCTACCGCAAATATTTTTGTATTGAATAGGAATGTATGTAGTTCCGCGCACTGCAGTGAAAAAAACGCACTTTTTGTCTGACAATGTTGCCATACATACAGATTTCTTTGTATTTACACATATTTTCGATGTTTATCGAGTGCTAATCTGTATCAACTCGATACAGTTTTTCATAAAAATTTCACACTGTATTGTTCAAATTAACTGTTACAACTAAAACAGAACTTAGCAAAATAAATTACTTAGATACCGCATTTATTACGTTACACACACCATTGTACGATTCTATTCTTTATGGTTATTTTTTATTTTTTCATAAACAACGTTAATTTGAAAAGTTACCACGATAGTTTTGCTGATATCGATTTCTTTGTTTTGTCACTTACATAATTCAAGAAATGTTTCTGTGAAACAATTGTTCATACTTCCTCAGAATGTCAACATTATACAAATTTGCACATTGTTTATTTTGTCACACCTTTTACAACACCTCTAAGTGTTGTGTAAATCACATTATAATACATATTTATAGTTAATACATAGCTAAAGTTAGCATGTACCTAATTATATTTTTACTATATTATTTTGTGGATCGTTATTACCTGAATGTTTTATAATATGTAGCATTATTACGCAATTGTTTGTTATCCTGAAGAAATATAATAAATAACTTAACGACCACGGCGCAGGTGGGGAGTGATGAACTGTTCATGTTCGCGGGGCAAACATGGTCCGAAATTGCTCAAGACAGAGAGGTTTGGAAGGAAAAACGGAAGGCCTTTTCTCAGCAAAGGGATACAGAAAAGGCTAATAAAAAATAAAATATCGAAGCATTGGGAAACTTAGTTTATTTGACACAATTTGCCCTGAAAAGATCTATTCATGTTGATTTTGGTCTCAATTCACTATAGTTACTAGAAGGTATTTATGTAGTACAACAGACATTTTCATTAACTTAAAATAATTTTCCCGCTGAAAATACATTCCATTTTGCCATTGTAATGTGTAATGAAAGAGATCCTTTATGAATTTCTTAGAAATACAGGTTATATTATTTGGGATTATTTTCGTCTTTAAAGAGATTATGGTATTAGCAGTCCTCAAGGCTCTCAAGTAAAATAATATTATGTAAGTACTTTTCTTCATTTATATCAAAGTTAAGAGGATTACTGCCGCCTATTTCTTATATGTGTATTGCTTACAGCGCAGAAAAATTTAATGAAAGCTATTTTAAAAAAACTACTATTTATTGCTAATATGACATGTTTTTACTTATAACCAGCCTATATTTTTTTTACTGCTGGGGCACAGACCTCTTCTCTTTGAGAGGGAATAGGCCGTGATCCAACATGCAATTTTTTTTTACAAAAATCCTATTTTACTGGTATCGGAACTTTGGAATTTAAATGATTCAGTGACGGCACAAAAGCTCACAATACTCTTAATGTAAACCGAATAAGATTGAGTTTGACTTGCGTGATAGGAGTTCTGACTTTATATGTTTTAAAATGTTACTCTTTAAATTAACAGACTTTTAATACGTTTATTACATATAAAATTGTCTTGTTGGTCTAATGGTTGCATACGTGACTGCTGAGTATCTGGTCTCAGGTTCAATTCCCTGGTCGAGCAAGAAATGTTATTGGGTGTTTATATGTTAGCGTCAGAATGGCTGGTTGACTATGACAAGCGGCTCTGAAAGTATATTCAAGAATTGCTACCCAATTGCTTATATTTACTACAAATGTTCAATAATTGCTACATATGATACATTCAGAGAAATATGAATATTTTTTTGACCAGCCATTCTGACGTCAGGATGGATGGTCACCTCCGTGTTCAGCATGAAGGACGCAGGATTTCTAAAAGTTTGTTGTGTCAATAATTGCTTACTAATTGCTACTTTCACGAATTTAAGTTTGAGCTTCGTACTTATACTAAGTAAAAAATTTAATTTCAATTTTTGAAATATCTCGTCACAATAATGGCATGGCTTTGGTTCCGAATTTAATCTGATTATAAACAAGTGTTTTAGAAGAATTTGAAATTTCATATATTCTTCCTAGTCGTGCATTCTCGCCAGTGTGGTAGTAGTGGTCATTTTAAGGTTCCTGCACCAGCATGGCCTTTGCAATGCGTCGCCATGTTACTCTTTGTTGGGCAAAGCGAGAGAAACATCCAACACTTATGCACAAAACATTTTGAATACTTTCATTGTGCGTACAGCTTGTAAGATCATTTCCTACACACCAGCTAACCAAGGGTAGATTATCTGAAGATGAGACTTATGATATTTGATGATGATGAGATTATATTAGAAATAAAACGCTAGACAAGTTTGGTTGGTCATATCATTCATTGGTCATATAATTATGCGGTCTTCAGACACGTGTTGGTTGTTAAATTACTTCTCAATTTCACAGTTTAAATTAAATACACTTACAGTCTGGGGCTTCTTAATTACCCTTGAACAATAGATTTCAGTTGATTAAATCATGGCACGGGTTCTGCCAGCAGTATCGCATCCGTGTGGTGTGCTTAATCAAAACGTGGCATTGATTTGCTCGGAACCGAATCACATCTTATGTTCTACGACGTATTTGGTGAAGAACTCCCTTTATATATCTTCACAACATGACCATTTCTTCCTTATTAAATCAAGATATTAAGAGTTAAACTAAAATATGCGACCCTAGAACAAAAAAACAAGACAACGTGGCGTCAGCTTTAAAATGGACGCTTGTAAAATCTCTGGCTTGGCCTAATTTCAGAAATATGCAAAGGTTTTCTACTCACGGACATATTCCGGTTAATCCATACATGGATTTTATATTTAACTCGAGTTCCCTGCCTTTCTTTCGTCATTCATGGGCTTTTACGCCAAAGCAAAGAGAATATAATATAAGAGACGGAACTTAGAACATTCGTCTGTGAGAAATTGTTAACCTTCTTTAGCCAACCACAAAAAAAAAAACATAGCTACCAACATTAAAACTTCAACTAGTACTGTCTATGACAATCATGACCTTGACGGGAATAACTGTCATTGATAGGGATGCGCAATGTATAGAGAACTCAATAAACTTATCGATATGTTTAAAATTTATCGATATCGATGAAACGCATTCTATGCAATTAATTGGGTTCTATTTAAAACTAATTATTTTGAAAAAAACTGTGTAAAATAAAACACTCATATTATTTCAGCATTTATTTATTGATATAATTATATTACTAGCGACCTATATCACTTTATTTATGATCGATTTTTAATTGGAATAAGGGTAGAACAGAAATAATAATTACAATAGCTCTTCACATGTATAAAAGGTGTATTCCTGTCTTCCCCGTCATAGTCACGGTATTTTTAGTCACTTTATAAAAATAATTGCTGTCCCCGTTAAACTAATCGCGCGGTTCTAACAAGGGGTTATAACAAGTAGTAAAAATATTCAATAATTTAATATAAAGATATAGTCTTTATATTAAATTATAGAGACGGGACGAGACGATAACAAATATTACTTATGTTATAATAACAATATTACACAAGTAATATTAAGTAGAAATTATATGGTGTGTGGACATGTGTTGTGCGAGTTTATAAACATGGAAGTAGCAGGCTGCATTTCGTTTTTTCTAATTGCTCCATCAACTGCTTTTCCCTTGGTGTTAAATCTGTAAAGACAGGTTTTTAAATATGTATAAGCAAAAAATTTGATAAAATTTGTAAATATTTCCCTGCATATAAAACGCAAGGATCTTTTCTAAGTAAAATGAACAATAGAGCACTATTTCGAGAATTTCTTGATTTTATGAGTGGGTGGGACAGACTGTCCGAGGCCAAGGCATACCAATTATGAAAAAAAATAAGAAATGCAAATAGTAATTAGTAAAGGAATAGCAAACGTTTTTTTTACGTATAATTTGTTGAGAATGTAATATTAAAAGAATTTGGTGATTTTATTTAAAATATTTACCATTTTGGGCCAGCCTTGGCCAGCTTGTGGATGGCACTGCTTCAGGCAAAAGATCTGAAATGATATATTTTAATTTGAAACTAGTTTGGAAACCATCAGATATCCAAGGTTCACTATTTTTTTAAATTTGAAATAGAAGTAGTATCCTAATTTTGACCTCTTTAATGAATTTGGCAAATATTTTAAATGATAAGCTTCGCCTGGGTGGTGGTTGGATATTATCCCACATTCATTATGATGATGATAAATGGTTATTAACATGTATATCTATAAATAACTATTAATCCCTTTAAATGCCATCATCATCCCACATTCCTTGTATCCTCTCAGACCACTTCAACAGCTCACTGTGTATTTGTCTTGACTTAAATGCATTATGTCTGTCCCTCTCGCAGAGACCTGTGCCCTGTCTCCCAGCATTGAGTACATTATAAGCTAATTACGATGATGATTATGAATAATTTACCATTTTGAGACAGCTCCTTAAAGATATGTCTGGATTGCTGGCTTGTGGATGGCACTGCTTCAGGCAAAAGATCTGAAATTATACATTATAATTTGAAACTAGTTTTGGGATCTACCAGATATTCAAGATACACTAGTTTTTTTTTTTAATTTGAAATAGAAGTAGCATCTTAATTTTTAACTCTAATGAATTTGACAAATATTATAAATGATAAGCTTCGCCTGGGTGGTGTTCGGATATTATCCCACATTCATTATGATGATGATAAATGGTTATTAATATGTATATCTATAAGTAACTATTAATCCCTTTAAATGCCAAATATATTCACTTGTGTTTTTGGTTCAAAATCAGCCTCGAGACTCGTTTCAGCGTTTTTTGATATTCCACAGGTATTTCACACTTGAAAAATTCATTCTATACAGGATACTTAATCGTATTATATTTACCTCTTGACTCTGAATGCTGATACACATGTTGTGGAAATTCTGCCAATTGTCCGTCAGTGAGAGGTAAGGCCATCAAATTCAAAGACGGGATTGCATGTCTTTTCAGACGATTTCCCTTTTTGCTAAAATCCTTTTTTCCAAAGTAGTTAGCACATACATTTCGCTGCTCATGCAGTTTTTCTATTGGTAGATGCACCATTTCTTCATTACCAACTGCTTTTAGCCACTCTCGACAGCTGGAAGATACAAAAATATTAAAAAGTTATTATTAACTATGAATTTATTAAGTGTGATTTAAACTTGAATCAGTGATTTAAAAAACTCGACATGTTACATTTTCCCAGAAGTGAGTTAAGTGCCAGTATCATATTTTATAAACATAGACCTATTTACCGACTGTTAAAGTATGAAATAATCACTCCATTCATAAATTAGTAGTTCATAGCATACAAAGAAATATCACTCACAAAACATTAATAAGATAAAGTATTTATAGCAGTGTGAACTGTGAAATGTACGGTGAGTTATATTGTTGTGCTATGAATTATATGCTATTATTATATAATAGAATAGTCTGAAATAATCTTAACATGTGGAGTTTTTGAAGTCACCAATTCAGTTATGAAAACACCTAATTTACACGATCAGTGCTACTAAATGGAATAGTTTCTTGGGATATGAAATTCTAGAGTAATCACCAATTACACCATATTTACATAATGATATCACAGGTAGATAATGAAATGTCTTAGACTCTCTGAATGTAGTATATAGAACCTAGTTTTTTGTAATCATACTAAAAACATGGTATTTAGCAGTTAAACTACATACTAAAATATATTGTAATCTTGATTGATGGCCAGAGGGTCATAATACAGAATTTGAATGATGCTATTCACAATAGGATATTTACAATTTATTTACACTTATATTAAACAGGTAAAGTTTGTGAGGTTGTAGGGGGGTAATCTCTGGATCTACAGAACTAATTTCGAAAATTCTTTTATCAATAGAAATCCACGTTACTTGTAAGTGTCATAGGCATAATTTATCCCGAAAAATAAATGTTTACCACCCAACGAAGTATGCATGGGTCAGCTATTAGCAATATGGAAAAATCATCAAACTTGAGTGGTTAACAACATATAGGTACTCACCGGTTTGGATCCAGTGGAAACTTGGAAAAAAACAACTTATTTCCAGTATGCCAGGCCTCCTTGATACCACAAACTTCACATCTTCTGTAACCCTTACCCATGATAGTTCACAAACTGTCTCAATTATTATAGTAAAAACAAATAAGTCTCGCAAGAGTCACTTACACTAAAAGAGTCAATATCTCGATAAAACTATGTGAGGGTTAAACGGAGGAGGATGCTCGATTCAACCTTTTACATACAATCACTGAAATTATTCTGTTATGTTATATTCCGAAATCATAAAGAAAAAGGAAAAACAAACAGAAAAATCACAACATAAACATGGACGACGCGAAGGCAGACATGTTTGTCTGCACCATACTTTACTCTTTGGTCTGCACAGACAACAAATCTACAGTTTTAGTGGTTTAATGTTGGTCATCCTCAGATTTTGACGTTTGTTTCTGAATGTTGGCTAAAGAAGGTTACAAATCCCATATAAAAAAGATTTGTTTGGAGTTTCACAGGACTGCGCCAAAGAAAATCTCTTTATTTCTTAAAAGCTTTTGACCTTGCTCGTCAAAGACCAAAAGAAAAAGAACAGCCTCTGACTTGACAGCAACTAATTGTCTCTGATCATGACAAAAGACAATTATCTACTAATTGGGTCACCTCAGCATAGAATCTTATTATATTATTTTCACACATTCTATGCATAAGCAGAACACCATTAATTTAATTTTCATTTATTATTATGTTTAAATATATTCATTAACTCAAATTCTAATACTGGATACACATACGCCACGCTATCTATGACATCTTTCAAGATTTACTACCCTACATGGAGAGAGTGCACATCATTGCTATCGGTAGATGGCGCCAGCATATTGCTTTTCCGTAATTATAACTTTTTTTAAACGTTACAAACTAATGAGTGGAATTCCGTGCTGGAGGCTGTGTTTCCCGAATATAGTTGCTATAAGCGTGCTCCATCTTTTGCCGCATCATCACTTACCATCAGGTGAGATGGTGTTAAGAAACAAAACAATAAAAAAATTGTTTACGCTTGAGTGAGTCACAGCCTTGATGAGGTCTGCCCACCGTATCGGAGAACGCCCGCGGAATCTTTTGGCCTCGACTTTCTTGCACCACCAACCGTTCCATGGAGTCTTCGTTGTGAGTGATGTGCCCTAAGAACTTGAGGATTGATCTAAAGAATCCTGCAATTAACAACAGAACAGATTCATATTTTCTCGCAAGCGAAAACCACGGGCAGAAAGCTAGTTCATAATTTAAAAAAAAACTCACATACACCTTTTCACCGGCTTCTAAAAAAAAGGAAAAAAAATGTACATGAGCGATGGAGCGCGTAACCCGGTTGAAGCCGGTCTGACCCGGCTAGAACCGGTTATACCCGCATAAATCCCGGTAGAATACGACTGACGTCACAATCTTCGTCTGTATAATGCTTAGTCTATTTTATATGCATCGTTGATTCGATTTGCATGGATAGTGCAATGCTTGAGTAATTAGGTGTTACTATTAATTGATCAAATATGAAACATGCATGTGTATTGAATCAGAAAATGCTGACTGATTGAGATTGTTAATTTGTGAAAACAAATAAAAGAGATTAATTATATTTTCAATTCCCACATAATAATTAATGTTGTAAATTAATAATTCACATAATGTGTAACTCATCAAATATACGTGAATTAAACCCTATTATAGTATTATAATTTTTTGTGTGTTTGTGTAGGTATTAAAAGTTTGTTTCAATTGCGCAAAAATAGCTAAAAGAATTTAGATGAAACTTGGCGTAGAGAGCGCTTATATTCTAGAACATTTTTTTTATTATTTGGATATTATTCTATGACATTGTTATTCTTATTTTTATTAATCTATTGATTTGTTTATTAATTAATTGACATTTCTAATAATCTATTGACGTTTTTATTAACCTTTTGAGTTTTTTTTTAATTTATTGACATTTCAATGTTTTATTATTGTAAATTGAATTAATTTAATTTTTGCTGTGCCCTACAGGGTCCATAATTATATCTTAGCTTTAAGCAATTACTGTAACTTCCAAAATAACATTATGGTACGCAAATAAATATATGAATATGAATACATAATAATTATGTAGAGATGACTTTTATCCCGGGAAAATTTGCGAATGGAGTCACAGGTCAATCATCTGTGTAACCTTTTCCCAACTTTGTTAGAGTCTGCTTTCAGTCTAACTAGATAAACCTTAGTATTTTTGTTTTACATGGAACGACTACTTATCTAACCTTCAAAACTCAGAAGCTGGGTAATACTGTTACGAGCTGGGGTTCGGGATAGAAATAATTAACGCCAATTAAACCAAAATCAAAAAAAATAAAATTAAAAATTAAAATTAAAATTAAATAAACACCAAATAAAAATTAACACAGTTATTCAAACCATAATATTTGTCACTTAACACTGAAATCGCACTGTAATTCACTTGTATAGCTTCGATTACATCGCCTCAGATCTTCTAATAAGACTGCCATCTACCTTCCGCTGCGATCTATTTATACTCCGGTCTATGAGTTCTGAAAATCGCACTGTAATTCACTTGTATAGCTTCGATTACATCGCCTCAGATCTTCTAATAAGACTGCCATCTACCTTCCGCTGCGATCTATTTATACTCCGGTCTATGAGTTCTAGAACATACTTGTAAAATTGTCTCACTGTTTATACTGACATTCTAGAAGCTACTCGAGATACACAGTACTGCTACTCGCCGCTAGATGGCGTTAGTGTCTCGACTCGATATACTCAGTACTGCTACTCGCCGCTAGATGGCGTTAGTGTCTCAAGCATTCTAGATTTCTGTCGAAGTTTCTCGACGTACTTCACTAAGCGACTGACGTAACAATACGGTACCTCTAGGCAACACTAGCGTCAGATTTCCAGACTGTTGACTACTCGCGACTACTGGCAATTAAGATACCCAAATAAAAACCGGGATCAACGGCTTAACTTGTGTTCCGAGGCACGGGTATATCACATCGCCAACTTCGAAACTCCAGGCTACTACTAAGACATATCTAATAGAAACAGTGAGCTGTGGAATTCTCTACAGGCTTATGTTCTCTGCCACTTATGACCTTTCAGCCTTTAAAGCACGAGTACATAGGCATCTTCTGGGCTCGCTCGTCCCATCTTAGACCTCATCTATCGCTTACCATCAGGATAGATCGAGGTCAAGAGTGCGCCCATCAGTAATAAAAAAAAAGCACCCAATAGCATTTTTGCCCGATCCGGGAATCAAACCCAGGCCTCATGCTCAGCAATCGCACTTGCGACCACGGAGTTACAGGTACCTAACAGAATTAAGATACTTTCAGTTTAGTTATAGCTGATTTAACAATTATACTTTTTACGATAAAACTTGATCAGGTCACTAACCACTCCCAATAACTAATTTGCAATATGAACATAACATTGTAGAGCTTTTCGATCATTACAAGCCGCTCCTATTGGTGTTAGCGTGCAAATAAATTTCTAAGCGATCACCCTTAACGAGGGCTGGGCCAATTTATTGGTAATTCAGTCGGAGCTAATTAATTAAGCAGCCAAACATTAGTAGATACTGTAGAAACAAATGTTTTATTTTTCATTACAAATATACGTGTTGATATATTGACAGTAACTGTTGCAATATACGTAGGTATATTATTCTTAGAATATATGGGTGTATTTCTTATGTGAGTATAGATAAGAAGTGGAATGATTTGTCGGAATTTGAGTGACCCAAAGTTTGTAGTCCAAAACCAAAGTTTCAGTGTGTTCTAAAGGCTATCGTATCGGACTTGTAATCAAGAGGTAGGCTTCGAACCCCATAACACTATTGCCATGAACTCACCACCCATGAACACACAAACACAAACATATTTAGCTAAATTATAGTGGTTAACCAAATTGCTAGTAATTTGACTTCTACCCTCATTGCTTATTCTCTTTTTTTTAAAGAAAGAAATGCGCCATCGTTACATGGTGGACATCCCACCCATACGCCCAAAACGTTTTGGGAATACTTTTATTGTGCGTATGGCTAAGGAGTGGATTTCCTTGCCGGAGTCTGTGTTTCCCGATAGCTAAGACCTAGAAGTCTTTAAGTCAAGAGTGAATAGGTTACTTTTAGGTAAGCGTGCTCCATCTTCAACCACATCATCACTTACCATCAGGTGAGATGGTGGTCAAACGCGAAAAAATAAACAATACAAAAACACAAACAAGTTATACAATAATATTATTGACATAAGTATTTATTTACATAAAATAAAATCTAATACTACCCGTTTAAAATTCTATGATAAGCGGAAGATTCTATTCTCCTATAATCAAGAAATTTGGTAAAAACTGAGCTTACAAAGCACAAATGGAAGAAAATTAATTAATTTGGACTTAAACCAATATTTTTATACAATCTTATGTTTTCAGTTAGTAATCAATCGTTATGTGTGAACGTAAAGATCATCTTTTAACAAAAAAGTCAAAGTATCTTTTAATCTTAGTTATCTTTTTGTATTCAATAATGAGGGTGACATTTTCGTCGTCTGGAGAAATCAATAAAAATAAAGATTAAAAATGTCTTTCGTCGTCTGGGTCACAATGTTAATGGTTTTTTGTCATAGATGATTTTTCATGTTCGCTTATAACCAATGCGAACTTGAAATGACATGTGCTCTAAATGACCGAATAATTTGTAACAGTTTCGGAACTGAAAACTACAGACTAAATATTTTAATATACTCTACTACCCTTTATTTTTTTTCAATGTAACGTATTCATAACAAGATAAAAAGATTCTGCACAACATTCCGCTCCGTATCTCCTGAAACTCCACAATAAGACCATTACATTCAACGGGAGGGTATAGAACACCCCTTGAGCGTTAAAAAGCCGTTCCGTATTTAATTTCGTTTAAAAGGAATTAAAACGTTTTCATAGCAAAATCCTCTGCTTAAATTATTCCATGAAAAAATATGGTTGGGATATTCCAAACACAGGAATTTGCAAATTTAGTCAGAATTGAGTTTATTTATTTAATTGTTTCCTTAGCTGTATTGAGCTCGAAAGTTTTGATTGTTGGAATTTTGTACATAAACATTATCTTGGGAAACTTTTGGGGATCTACTTAAGAAAAGCGTATGTATAAATATTGGAGCTTGAAGAAAATTAGTTTTCATTTGCGCCAGAGGAAAAGTAATATGGTAATTATGAAGAAATTTCGTTCCTTATATTGTTCAATACTACTGATACTGTTAGTCTGCTGGTCAAAGGCTTCTTTCCATGACTTCTAAATTGTTGTATCTAGGGCCAAAGTAGACCATTA
This sequence comes from Tholera decimalis, assembly GCA_943138885.2. Classification (NCBI taxonomy): domain Eukaryota; kingdom Metazoa; phylum Arthropoda; class Insecta; order Lepidoptera; family Noctuidae; genus Tholera; species Tholera decimalis. The sequence goes on along the minus strand of OW964552.2, from coordinate 4,685,510 downwards.
GTCGTTGGTTTTATCCAGCTCGACCCGGTTTCTTCTATGGGGTTCACCGCGATGCCTTCTAGCAGTATCAGGGCTCCAGAATTTGGTTAGTTTTTGCCCACACTCGTTGGGGATGTGGCAGACGTGGCCAGCACAGGCAGACTTCAACTTACAGCCATTTGGGCAATGTCAGCTATTTAAGCGTCAATAGACCAATGGCTAAGGTGTCGAACTTGTGATCGAGAGGTCACGGGTTCGAACCCCACCCATTTCACTAATGTCGTGATCTCAATCTAGACACAAGCATATTTAGCTTAGCTGGAGGGGTTTTTTTTTTTAACGTGGTAAAATTATCAAATAAGTCCTCCCACCCCGGGCAGGGTGGGAGGGACTGTCAGACTTTTACTGACTAAAATCCACGGTGTTCCTTCAATAACCCTTTACGTACCGGGGTCACGGTAATGGGATAAGTCCCACGGCCCCGGCAGGCTTCGGCCCTCTACAGAGGGGGGCTCGTCATATTGCTGACGCTCTTTGAGGCGCGCGTGGAACACAACGCGCCGTCGACCCGGGCATGGTCCATGGTCGGACAGCGAGTTGCCTTTTACTCGCTGTCCGCATGCCCGCGCCTACGGTGGCCGGAGATCGTCGGCCGACGTCCGACGCCGTGGGCGTCTACCACTGCGTAATTGGAGGGGTTAACAATGTTGCAAGTAATGTGGATTCTAATCACAAAGCTAGTTCTCTTTTTAAAAAAATGTTTCTTAGAGCGCAGTGTGGTGTAGCGTACATGATAAAATGAATCAATACTTGAAAGAAGTTATACTTGAAGCGGTTCTTATAAATTGAAGTCTGGTAATACAATAAATGAAAAGTTCTAAGAAAGTAATATAAACGGAGAACTTTGATGAATTCTAAAGTGTCCTTGATGAAACTATCGGGGTTCTTTACCAAACTCTCGAATATTCACTAAATTTTGTGACTTCATTCGTTTCGAATGATACTTGACTGAGATAGTTCTCTGTATATAAACACGATATGTAAATAAAATTGAAATGTCTCTTTGAGACTTCAAAATAACTGTTTTCTAAAGTGCTTATTTTTTATTTACACGCATATTTTTGTGTTTATTTTTGTTTGTTCGGGCTAATATCCAGAACGGCTAAACCAATTTGAATAAATATTTCACTTGATGAAGAAGAGGCAACATATAGGCATGATTCCGGGATTTCCTATGGGAGGAAGTCACAGGCACAGCTAGTGTTCAATATTTTTAGTTAAGTACCTACACTAGAAGTAAATATGGGAAATCCTCAAGGCTAAGGGTACCTATTAAGTTGGGAGTATGGTGTAGTATGCTTTTTTTGTTTTGTAAAAACAAAACCCTTGTTCAAAGTCGGTATTTCGATATAATAATTTTATTAAGATTTTTGATTCTTCAAATTCCAAGTTCCAAGTTCGCGCTGTATTATTACCAAAAAACATTCATAAATCTACAACGTGTAACGGAAAGGGTATACTTACTGATCGCACTGAGCCAGCAGTGGAAATAAAAGAGGCAGAATTTATCTACTGGGATATACAACGTGTAACGGAAAGGGTATATTATACATACCAAGGGCACGGCTTCTTTGGATGATATCAAACGATATTAGAAGGGTTTCAACTCAAAATAAAATACTCTAAAAATTGATACAAAATTTTCGGTTTCGTAAGTTTCTTAAATTGAAATCATAACAATCGGGTCACCGCACTACGTAGGTCAATAACTTTCCACGTTACTTGCAAATATCACGATAAATCTCTTCCGTAATTCTGTGTGCCTAGTACTGTAGTAGCCTAGCGTGCAGGCGGTGTTACTGTTACTTCCGAACATGTAGAGATAGGATTAAAAAACCCTTCCAATATCGTTTGATATCACCCAAAAAAGCCGTGCCCTTGGTATGTATATACCCTTTCCGTTAAACGTTGTATACATGCAAGTAGATAAATTCTGCCTCTTTTATTTCCACTGCTGGCTCAGTGCGATCAGTAAGTAGGTGTCATATGTTATCTTAGGACAGTATTCCTCATCACGTTTTCCTTCATCGATTCATTTACATTTACCGGTTGATATAAATTACGCAAGTTAATATATTATTTATTGGGACTAGGTCTGAACTGGGCCACCACTGCACTTAATATGTTCATATTATGTTAAAAGAAAAAATATTTATTTATTTAAACTTTATGTACAATTGTGTTACATAGGCGGACTTAATGCAGCAAGGCATTCTCTACCAGTCAAACCTTTGGGTTAAAAAAGAAATCATTATGGTGTGCGAGAAAATGGAATGAAATAATATATTTAGTACTAATAAATATAATACTAATATATAATAATACTAATAAAATAGACATATATGCAAAAATGGCAAACTATTAAATACGATGCTTTATAATATTCTTACTGATTAAGAGAGCTCATAATAATTATGACGAAGATCAAACTAAGAATAACAGCCCCTTAAATAGTGGTTTTTATTTTACGCTTAAAAGAAAATTTTGACTCAGCCTTCTTGATGTCAAGGAGTAGCAAATTCCAGAGTTTAATAGTAGAAATAGCGTAAGAATTTGATAGAAACCCGGTGCGGTGAGAAGGAATGTGAAGAAGTAAGTTTTTGGATGCGCGAAGGTTAAGATCATGAGAACTGCCCAACAATTTAAAATTTTGTTTTAAGTAAACAGGAGCACAAGGATCGTTCACAATAGTACAATAGTAATATAATATATAATAATGTCAATAAAAAAACAATTAATAATTATCTAGTTTTTCTAGACTGATCTGCTAATCACCACCTCTATCTTTCTAATCATCATTGACACAATGCCTCCATCGCTAACAGATTTTCCCTTCCTCTTACTTCGTTAATAATACCAATGTTTTCAAAAACAACATCGCTTTCCTAGAATCTCTTAACTCCGTTCCACTTAATAGTTTCAGTTATGATATCGAAAATGGCATTGCTCTCGGTATCTATCTTGCGCAGTTACCTCATGCCAAATGCAACAGACCACTTCTACTTGACCGCATACGCCGTTTCGATCACAATTTATTATTTTCTTTTAAAACTTTTGGCACAGGAGTCATAAACACGTGCTCTTCGGGCTCCTCCACAAGTTATCTTACTTCAACGCTTAAAACTTTGCTAGTGGTTTTAGAAACTGATGATTTAAGGAAGACTTTAATATCGATGTGAGTGGTTTTAGTGCCAAGTAGAGTCAGGTTATCTGCAAAGTTGGGTGTAATGATCGGATTTTATGCACATAACAAACAGCCATAATTTTATTTATCAGTGACTAGCGTCTGCCCTTTACTTCATACGCGTGAATAGATTTTTGAGCAAAAAATGTAGCTTTTGTCACTCAGAAATAATATTGCTTTCTATTGATGAAAGAATTTTCAATATCGGTTTAGTAGATGCAGAGATGCCTTCCAACAAACTTTAACTCTTTAAAATAATAGTATGGGTATTGACAATTGCGGTTTCTAAGTTGGGAACCAACCCATCACAATGGGTTTTATCTTTTTTCATGATCATACTAGCGATCTGTGCTGGTTTTGCTCGCGTGCAATGTAGATACTAATATGGTGACAGTTTGTTTGTAGTGACTAATAATATTATATTCTTATTATGATTAGAAGATATCAGAGATTTAAAATGTGGGAGCAGACCGGCCTTTGCGTCGCTTGTGATGCTGTAAAGGGTAATATTGATTTACGTTAAATGCACAATCATTATATCTAAACGTTATGGATAACGAATAATACCTTCTTGTTTAAAATTAAGCTTCGAAAATAACTCATTATTTATGTTTAGATAGGGTTTAGAACCCTACCTTATCTAGAAAAAGAAACATACATAGTGTATTACATACTCTTTGGAAACATATTTAAGCGCACAAAAATAAGTTTTTACGGCACCACATTAGAATTTTTTGTATTTTTCAGCTTTTGTCTATGTATGCATGAAAGGATACACACACATATAAAACTTCCTCTTGAATACTACTTACTCGTGACTATTGATGATAACCGCATTGAAATCCATTGCGTAGTTCTAAAGATCTAAGCTGCGTACAGAGGCGGGAAGTGACTTTGTTTTTTTTATAGTAGGTATACTTCGCGCGGGTCTTCGCTCCCGTGGATTTTATCTCAATAAAAACATAACCTCTTTTTTTAAAGTAGTCTATAGCCTTCCTCGATCTTTAGGCTACGCCAATACAAAATTTCATCCAAATCCACTTATTACTTTTTATTAGCGCGTTCAAAGAAACAAACATTTCCGATTTATGATATTAGCATAGATATAAAGTAGGTATACTTGTAACTAAGAATAAGAATAAATTTATTGGACCAGAGTTACAGTAATTTTCTTAACCTATACAATTAACATTACGAGTATAATAATCCTGTCTGTAACTAAATTTTGTTTTATTAAAGAGAATGTCCCCCAAATGGCCTCCAAACTAGGCGGCGCCTGTATCTCGGAGACCAGAGTTGCGTTAACAAAAGATAAAAATATCTTTTCTAAAGTGCTTATTTTTTATTTACACGCATATTTTTGTGTTTATTTTTGTTTGTTCGGGCTAATATCCGGAACGGCTAAACCAATTTGAATAAATATTTCACTTGATGAAGAAGAGGCAACATATAGGCATGATTCCGGGATTTCCTATGGGAGGAAGTCACAGGCACAGCTAGTGTTCAATATTTTTAGTTAAGTACCTTTTTTTTTTTTTTTTTTTAGCGTGGTAAAATTATCAAATAAGTCCTCCCACTCCGGGCAGGGTGGGAGGGACTGTCAGACTTTTACTGACTAAAATCCACGGTGTTCCTTCAATAACCCTTTACATACCGGGGCCACGGTAACGGGATGAGTCCCACGACCCCGGCGGGCTTCGGCCCTCTGCAGAGGGGGCCTCGTCATGTTGCTGACGCTCTTTGAGGCGCGCGTGGAACACGACGCGCCGTCGACCCGGGCATGGTCCATGGTCGGACAGCGAGTTGCCCTTTACTCGCTGTCCGCATGCCCGCGCCTACGGTGGCCGGAGATCGTCGGCCGACGTCCGACGCCGTGGGCGTCTACCACTGCGGCTGGGCTGGAGGGAGGACGCCATCCTCTCCCTCACGCGGCCCGCCTCCTCCTTCGCAAGCATGACTGCTTCGCAGAAGGAGGCCACCGCTTCCCACTCCCTCTCGCCCCGCAGCATGGCCTCGACCAAGGCCGGGCGCGAGAGGTCTCCGCCTATTGTCGCCGTGAGGACACGTCGGTGCTCTGCCCAAGCTGGGCAGTCCTGCACCGTGTGCTCGACTGTGTCCTCAGGGCGACCCTCGCAGTGGTGACACCCAGGCGTCTCTTCCTTACCCATCAGACACAGGTACCTCCCGAAACTTCCGTGTCCGGTGAGGACCTGCGTCATGCGGTAGGTCAGGACGCCGTGACGCCGATCTAGCCACTCCTCAAAGAGGGGTCTTACCGCCGCAATTGCGGCGTGCCCGGTAGTTAAGTACCTACACTAGAAGTAAATATGGGAAATCCTCAAAGCTAAGGGTACCTATTAAGTTGGGAGTATTGTAGAGTATTGTGTAATATGCTTTTTTTGTTTTGTAAAAACAAAACCCTTGTTCAAAGTCGGTATTTCGATATAATAATTTTATTAAGGTTTTTGATTCTTCAAATTCCAAGTTCCAAGTTCGCGCTGTATTATTACCAGAAAACATTCACAAATCTACAACGTGTAACGGAAAGGGTATACTTACTGATCGCACTGAGCCAGCAGTGGAAATATAAGAGGCAGAATTTATCTACTGGGATATACAACGTGTAACGGAAAGGGTATATTATACATACCAAGGGCATGGCTTCTTTGGATGATATCAAACGATATTAGAAGGGTTTCAACTCAAAATAAAATACTCTAAAAATTGATAAAAAATTTTCGATTTCGTAAGTTTCTTAAATTGAAATCATAACAATCGTGTCACCGCACTACGTAGGTCAATAACTTTCCACGTCACTTGCAAATATCACGATAAATCTCTTCCGTAATTCTGTGAGCCTAGTACTGTAGTAGCCTAGCGTGCAGGCGGTGTTACTGTTACTTCCGAACATGTAGAGATAGGATTAAAAAACCCTTCCAATATCTTTTGATATCACCCAAAAAAGCCGTGCCCTTGGTATGTATATACCCTTTCCGTTAAACGTTGTATACATGCAAGTAGATAAATTCTGCCTCTTTTATTTCCACTGCTGGCTCAGTGCGATCAGTAAGTAGGTGTCATATGTTATCTTAGGACAGTATTCCTCATCACGTTTTCCTTCATCGATTCATTTACATTTACCGGTTGATATAAATTACGCAAGTTAATATATTATTTATTCGGACTAGGTCTGAACTGGGCCACCACTGCACTTAATATGTTCATATTATGTTAAAAGAAAAAATATTTATTTATTTAAACTTTATGTACAATTGTGTTACATAGGCGGACTTAATGCAGCAAGGCATTCTCTACCAGTCAAACCTTTGGGTTAAAAAAAAACATTATGATAGGTGTACGAGAAAATGGAATGAAATAATATATTTAGTACTAATAAATATAATACTAATATATTATAATAATACTAATAAAATAGACATATATGCAAAAATGGCAAACTATTAAATACGATGCTTTATAATATTCTTACTGATTAAGAGAGCTCATAATAATTATGACGAAGATCAAACTAAGAATAACAGCCCCTTAAATAGTGGTTTTTATTTTACGCTTAAAAGAAAATTTTGACTCAGCCTTCTTGATGTCAAGGAGTAGCAAATTCCAGAGTTTAATAGTAGAAATAGCGTAAGAATTAGATAGAAACCCGGTGCGGTGAGAAGGAATGTGAAGAAGTAAGTTTTTGGATGCGCGAAGGTTAAGATCATGAGAACTCCACAACAATTTAAAATTTTGTTTTAAGTAAACAGGAGCACAAGGATCGTTCATAATAGTACAATAGTAATATAATATATAATAATGTCAATAAAAAAACAATTAATAATTATCTAGTTTTTCTAGACTGATCTGCTAATCACCACCTCTATCTTTCTAATCATCATTGACACAATGCCTCCATCGCTAACAGATTTTCCCTTCCTCTTACTTCGTTAATAATACCAATGTTTTCAAAAACAACATCGCTTTCCTAAAATCTCTTAACTCCGTTCCACTTAATAGTTTCAGTTATGATATCGAAAATGGCATTGCTCTCGGTATCTATCTTGCGCAGTTACCTCATGCCAAATGCAACAGACCACTTCTACTTGACCGCATACGCCGTTTCGTTCACAATTTATTATTTTCTTTTAAAACTTTTGGCACAGGAGTCATAAACATGTGCTCTTCGGGCTCCTCCACAAGTTATCTTACTTCAACGCTTAAAACTTTGTTAGTGGTTTTAGAAACTGATGATTTAAGGAAGACTTTAATATCGATGTGAGTGGTTTTAGTGCCAAGTAGAGTCAGGTTATCTGCAAAGTTGGGTGTAATGATCGGATTTTATGCACATAACAAACAGCCGTAATTTTATTTATCAGTGACTAGCGTCTGCCCTTTACTTCATACGCGTGAATAGTTTTTTTTTTTTTTTTTTTTTTTTTTTTTTTAGGTAGGGCCACTTGTAGATCAGCACACTAAGGCTGTGAGTCTACTTAACCGGACTTTCCTGTGGTGACCTCTAATAAATTAAAGGCCCCCAGCCAGGGCTTACAAACTAAAATATACTTAAAAACTAATGACCGCACGCTAAGGGCACTCCCTGTGGAGTACGGGCCTCGGCATAGCGGGGTCATTTCGGGAGGGCAGCAAAGGGACAGGCTGGGTCATATTATTTACGGGAGTATTTATTGCTACTGGCTCAGCATCGCGGGCTGGCTCGTTTGGCAAAGGTCGGGGAGGATTTTCATTACAAGTACGCGGACGTCGCGATGGGCCTCGTCGGCGAGGCCGGAATAAGGAACGCGTTCTGTATATGTGTTTTCTAAGAGTGCTGGTTTCCCTACTGCTCTCTTGTCGGATGGTGGTGGGGTCGTCAGGTTCGTCTAGGATGATACGCGGGCGACGAACCCGAGAAATCTTGGAGGGTCTGTATCGGGCGGCCGATACGATCAGGGGGTTAGTGTGGGTCTCAGCAGAGGTGAAGTAACGCACTGACATGCGTTTCAACACTTGCTTTATGGTCGGGAGTTTGAGGTCTACGTGGAGATCCTCGTTCCTACAGAACCAGGGCGCGCCCGTGGCCTTTCGGAGAAAACGGTTCTGAACGACTTGCATCCTATGGATCTGATTTGGACTGGCATGAGCAAACACCGGACAGGCATACGTCATGATAGGACGTATGCATGTCGTGTATATTCGGATTTTACATTTAAGGGAGAGCTTGCTGTGTTTATTCAGCAGGGCGTGGAGCCTACCGAGAGCGAAAGCGGCTCGCGAGCGAACCGACTTTATGTGCTCACTGAAGTTGAGGAACTGGTCGAGGATCACACCTAAGTATTTGGCTCGCTTCTCCCAAGGGATTGGCTTGCCGAACATAGTGATCGGGCGTGGGGGGGTGAATTGTTTATGCTGGCGAGCCCTGCGAAACAGGACTGCTTGACTTTTGTCGGGATTTACCTCAATCCTCCATTTCCTAAACCAATCGCCTAGTGCGTTGGCTGAGGTCTGGAGGGTATGAGCGATGCTAACGGGATTATGTCCCGAGTAGTAGATGGCCGTGTCGTCGGCAAACAGGGATAACTCTACTGGGGGCTTTTTGGGGATGTCGCTAGTGAATAGCGTGAAGAGTGGGGGGGAGAGCACGGCGCCCTGAGGGACGCCGGCTCTGATAGGGCGGGGAGTGGAAAGCGCTCCTTCGATACGATATCTGAAGGAGCGGTTCGACAGGAAGTCTCGAATGATGAGCACGAGACGGTCCGGCACACCTAGTTGGTAAAGCTTGTAAATTAAGCCATTGTGCCAGACTTTGTCGAAAGCCTTCGCTATATCAAAGAATAGGGCCCCCGTCACCAGACCGCGTTGAAAGCGGCCGCTAATGTGCTCTACGATGCGGTGGGCTTGGTGGACACTGGAATGATGGGCTCTAAAGCCAAACTGTTCGTTAGGGATTAGGCTCTTGGCCTCGACAAAGTCCTTGAGCCGATTAAGAATAATCCGCTCGTAGACCTTGCCGAGGGCGCTGAGCAGACTAATGGGTCTATAGCTAGTCGGGAGGTTCTTGGGCTTTTTGGGGTTTTGGGATACCTATCACTATAGCCTCTTTCCAAGCTTGTGGAAACAAGTTGTTGGACAAGGCGCCATTGAAGATGGCAGTCAGTAGGACTATTATCGTACGTGGGAGGAGTTTAAGTGCCCTAGTGGTCAGTCTGTCAGTCCCGGGAGCTTTCCTAGGTTTGAGTTTCTTGATGATCTCCTCCACCTCGTCCTCCGTGACGGGGGGGAGGGGAGCATCAGGGTCCTCGACAGGGGGTAGGGCAGATCTACGTTCGAACTCAGCATCCACGTGGGCAAGGTGGGCTGGGTCGACTGGTTGGGAGCTGGGAGAGCACTGTGCCTCCAGGCTGTCGGCTAGGCATTCGGCTTTGTCTTCGTCGTCGAAGGCAATGCTTTTGTCCGGGCGGATAAGGGGAGGCATTGAGGCAACCTCAGTGGCGCGCATATTCCGCTGAAGTTGCCAGAAGGCATGGTGGGTGGGTTCCAGTTCGCTCAGGGTCTTGTCCCAGCCGGCTTCACGCCACTCTCTGATGCTGTTACTTACTTTGCGCTGTAAGTACCGCATGAAAGTTTTGTTATTCTGGCAGGGGAAAGATCTGTAGGCACGGACTGCTGCGTTCTTCTCAGTCAGCAGGGCCCGTACATCGTCCGGGAGTTTCCGGCGCCAGTGCTCTGACACCGGAATCTCCTTTGAACAGTCGTTCAAGACAGATTGTACGTGCTCCGTGAGTGAGTCGATCGCAGCCGTCGTGTCGGCGGCGGACTGGATGTGGTCGGGGATCTTGTCCAGGTGAGGAGACGTGTTGGATTTCAGCAATTCGCCTACTTTCCTCCAGTCAGTGATCACCTGTGTGGGAGGGGGGCGGTTAGGGTCATAGGGACCCGATCTCGGAGTTAACTCCAAGATCACCGGTCTATGGTCAGAGTCAAGTTCGTCTACCGTCTCTAAAGAGTGCAAACGTAAGTTCACATTCTTCAGGAGGGCAATGTCGAGTACGTCGGGCAAGTGGGATGGCTCGAACGGATAATGAGTAGGCCGCATAGGACCTATGATATCTATGTGGAGAGGTGTGCAAAGGTCGTATAGTACCTTCCCACGGGGGTTGGTAATACGACTACACCATGCGGGATGTTTGGCATTGAGATCCCCCGCTATAAGGACGGAGTCACTCATGTCAAGAAGGGCTGTAAGGTCGCTTCGTAGTGAGGCGTTTATTGAAGAATTTGAATCTACGTCGCTGTGCGGTGGGAGATACGCGGATACTATTGTGATAGAGGGATGGCCCGTCATGCCTAGCCGGCAAACGGATACCTCTAAGTGGGCAAGGGGCGGCGGATCCATAGGGATGCAGTGCAGGGAGTTCCTATAATATATTAGAGTGCCACCTCTGTGGCATCTAGTCCTATCGTTCCTAACTAGCCGGTAGTTGGCTACCTTGGGATCCCTAAGGTGGGGTTTGAGGAAGGTCTCTTGGACCAGAAGGATGTCGAGACTATGATCGCGAAGGAAAGTCGCGATCTCGTCCCGTTGATTGGTGATGCCATTGGCATTGAAGTAACCTAGCTTTAGGGATCGGGGCTTTAATCTCTTACTAGCCGTGTTATACATTATGGCTGTTTAAAAAGGTTGTCAAAATGGCTTTTTACATCAGGATACTGATAGTATACCTGAATCAGGGATTCAATGCTTTTGCAGGCCACGACCTCCTTTGCCATTTGGATGGCGCGGGGGGACTTGAAGAATTTAAATGTATTCGCTAGGATGAGGAACGGATCGAGTTCCGGCTCATCTGAGCGAGGGGGTGACTGGGGAGGAGGAGGCTGAGAAGCCACAACGACCGGAGCGGGGGGCATGATGGGTTGATCCATCAGCCCTGGAACTTTCGGCCTTAGTGCCGGGAAGTTTTGGGCGTGATTCGCCGCCGTCCAAGGAGTTGGACGCTGGGGACTGAGGGTCTGGGGGAGCTCAGACGAGAGTGTAGGACACTCTCGTCCCTGGCGTGCGCTAGCGCGCGTTGCCAGTTTAGGGGCGGAGGTTTTCGGGGCTTTCGGACAGCCTCGGTAGTTGGCGGGGTGGCCGGATTGCCCGCACAGCACGCAGCTGGGCGGGTCTGGGCACTGGGACCTATCTTTTGGGCGACTGCACTCCGCGGTGCCGTGATCGCCCAGGCACTTTACGCACCGGGGTTTGCCGAAGCAATTCCGTTGCGCGTGGCCGTATAACTGGCAACGGTGGCATTGGCCTACCGTGCCACTTTTGTGTGGCTTCTCAATGAGAATTCCTGAAAGACTGCATACAGTCTTCAGCGCAAAGATGGGGTGGGGACCTTCGGAGACGGGGTGGCAGATGACGAGGACGTTGTTAGACGCCCTGCCACCTCTGCCGTGCATACGGTGCACCTCAATCACCGGGATGTTCTGTGACTCTAAGTCGCAGACGATCTCGGTGGTGGGGATCTCACTGGGGATCCGGCAGAGGACCACCCGAACGGGCTTGCTCTCATGGAGCGTATAAGTGTGGTGGGGGATATTTCGAGCCTTGAGTAGCTTCGAAAGCGCGCGGTGGTCGTTAGCTGTCGCTAACCCTACTTTTATGCCGTTCTGAACGGCGCGGGCATTCGTGTAGGCGATGCGTTGCTCGCCACACGCTTTGGACACGTTTGTCCAAGCCCCCTTGTCATGGATGAAGATGGGTGGGGGAGGGATGGTCTTGCGCACTGAGGCGCTGACGACTGGGGTTTGGGTAGGGCTGGGCCTAGTGGCCGAGGAAGAGGAGGGCTGGCTCTGCACTAAGCGTGCTGGCTCAGGAGGGGAGAGTTTCTTGGCCTTAGGGGCCTGAGTGGAGGACGAGGCCTGCGACCTCTTCTTCCTCTTTCCCTCGACGAGGATAAACTCGTCGGAGGAAGAGGTTTGGTCGGAGGAGTGCTCGGACTCCGCTCGCTCCGAGCGCTCAGAGTGTATGCTCTCTGCGCGCTCCGAGCGCTCGCCTTCCGAGCCCTCTTTTTCTTGTTCCTCCTCCTCAGAGTCCATTTCGACGTCTGGGGGGGAGGGGGACCTATCTGCGTTGGGCGCGGGGGTGGGACCTAAATCTGGCTGTGGGGAGGGAAACACCGCGGGGGGTAAGGAGTCAATCTCCTCCTCATATTTCCTTTGTAGGGCGGGGTTTTCAAATAGGATCTTTCGTAATATATCGGTTGTTCTATTTAACCGAACCGTTAGGGAATCTACTTTGGACACGAGATCCTCAATCCTGTCCTCCATATTGGAGGCGACAGAGGTGGGCATCCTAATCTCCTAACCCTAACATAAGCGCCTCGAGGAGACACGTCAAACGTGAGCTCCCCGAGCAGACGGTCCCCAAAGAGCCCTGCCCCGGAGTTTCTCCTAACACTTCGCTACCGAGAAGAGAAACCCAGACAAACTCGGTAGCTGTGTTGCCGTCTGATGTGGCCTGAGGGGCCCTATTTGCCTAACCCTCCGGGCGGGAATGACCCGGAGGTGAGTTCGCTCCCTGCGGGGATAGCAGGGAGGTGTGTGCCTAATGGTGTGCCCTAAGCTTGTAATCCGGTCGCCAATCTCAATGTGCGTACCGGGCCCTATTGGGTCTAGTGCGAAGGGGTAGATACACCCAACCGACACTAGGTGTGTATGCTGTGAAGAGAACTCAGTAACTAGGTTTGACTAGGAGATCCCCCAAGGCCAAAACCTAGCACTCGACTCCAATTGACTGCTTCACCCTGAAGGGGATCAGCGGGTGCGTCGGGTCAGCACCCCCTTGGTATTGTTGACACCGTGAGGTTTCCAACCAAGGACCACGAAACTGTGGTTTTACCCTGAAGGGGCCAAACCAAATTGTTTTGACAATCTCTGTTAGAGAAACACGATATCCTTCACCGCCTCGAAAAAGGCGGATCCGGACCAGGCGTCGTAGTCGGCGACTACGAGTGACGTCACGGCGGGCGTGACGAACGGAGCGATGACTCAGGCACGGAACGATCGAGAGCGCGGAGCGGCACGACTGTCGCGGGCGAGCGTCGGAGCAGAATGATTGACGCGTGAATAGATTTTTGAGCAAAAAATGTAGCTTTTCTCACTCAGAAATAATATTGCTTTCTATTGATGAAAGAATTTTCAATATCGGTTGAGTAGATGCAGAGATGCCTTCCAACAAACTTTAACTCTTTAAAATAATAGTATGGGTATTGACAATTGCGGTTTCTAAGTTGGGAACCAACCCATCACAATGGGTTTTATCGTTTTTCATGATCATACTAGCGATCTGTGCTGGTTTTGCTCGCGTGCAATGTAGATACTAATATGGTGACAGTTTGTAGTGACTAATAATATTATATTCTTATTATGATTAGAAGATATCAGAGATTTAAAATGTGGGAGCAGACCGGCCTTTGCGTCGCTTGCGATGCTGTAAAGGGTAATATTGATTTACGTTAAATGCACAATCATTATATCTAAACGTTATGGATAACGAATAATACCTTCTTGTTTAAAATTAAGCTTCGAAAATAACTCATTATTTATGTTTAGATAGGGTTTAGAACCCTACCTTATCTAGAAAAAGAAACATACATAGTGTATTACATACTCTTTGGAAACATATTTAAGCGCACAAAAATAAGTTTTTACGGCACCACATTAGAATTTTTTGTATTTTTCAGCTTTTGTCTATGTATGCATGAAAGGATACACACACATATAAAACTTCCTCTTGAATACTACTTACTCGTGACTATTGATGATAACCGCATTGAAATCCATTGCGTAGTTCTAAAGATCTAAGCTGCGTACAGAGGCGGGAAGTGACTTTGTTTTTTTTTATAGTAGGTATACTTCGCGCGGGTCTTCGCTCCCGTGGATTTTATCTCAATAAAAACATAACCTCTTTTTTTAAAGTAGTCTATAGCCTTCCTCGATCTTTAGGCTACGCCAATACAAAATTTCATCCAAATCCACTTATTACTTTTTATTAGCGCGTTCAAAGAAACAAACATTTCCGATTTATGATATTAGCATAGATATAAAGTAGGTATACTTGTAACTAAGAATAAGAATAAATTTATTGGACCAGAGTTACAGTAATTTTCTTAACCTATACAATTAACATTACGAGTATAATAATCCTGTCTGTAACTAAATTTTGTTTTATTAAAGAGAATGTCCCCCAAATGGCCTCCAAACTAGGCGGCGCCTGTATCTCGGAGACCAGAGTTGCGTTAACAAAAGATAAAAATATCTATTCTGAACAAATAATTATGTGAATGCAATGGTCATAAAGTTATAAAAAAGCCTAATTTAAAAATAAAACAAAACATTAACCTTTTCGCCGCCAACGTACACAAAACGCAATGCCTCGCCGAGCGCCAAGCTATAAATGTATAACTAAATATACAGTAAACAGTAGTGATGGGGATATCGTCATATCGATGAATAAGATTTGTACGCGTAAAGTTAAGATTTAAAGTTGATTTTACGAATATAAATAAAAACTGATTAAATATTTCCAGATTTGTTTTATTTCACAGTAATCCTTAATAAGAAAAAAACAGTATAAATTATGAGTATCAAAGAAACTAATACATAACTCAATTAGAACTATAAGGAATGGGGTACATCTCTTATTTGTTTCATGATATCATTCTTTAACTTCATATCAAGTTATTGGCACTGAGGGCAAGTTGAATTCGATTCTGATCAGGGATGGGGTCTATGGTCTTTCTTTCTTCTATTTTTGTTTATTCCTCTGTTTTTTTAATAACTTCAGTCAACGTTTTTTACCGTAGGTATCTAAGTGGCAGAATTTTTATTGTTTTTAAAGTGTTTTTTGAAATGGAAAGTAAGTATATATTTAAATTCTATCACACTTGTAGCCGTGTACTTATCAAAGCATTGTTTTTTAAGTGTTGTTTCTGTTTTTTTCTTAACTCATGTATCGGTAGCGTTTACCCACCTGTGCGCGAGGGACCCCGCGCACAGATTGCGTGTTTCTATTTACTCGATTCCACACCTTGCAAAATTTTAAGAAGTTCGTCCGAATCAAGTTCTTCACTCATTTTTCTATTTGTTATCAAGTAGAAAGAAAGATGCGTGCGCACGAATCCGATTTTGTGCTGCACTATGCCAAAGTGGCCTTGACAGCCGCACGCCTATAACGTCACTGACCAACTTCTATAGTAGTTCGTGGCACTCGGTGGCGCACAGGGGCATAGACGACCAATTGTTTTGTAGAGATGGGAAAATAACTATCGACAAGAATTGGTAACAACTTTATAATTACGTATCGGCATCTACCTGAAGGTCAAAATTCATCTACTATCCTTTGTAATGAAGTAGATAACTAAGTTCATATTTTATTGACCTCAAATTGTTTTCGATATTCGTAACTTTCTGTATTTATAAATATTTCAATGGTGAAATCAACCTTTCACGGCACATCACTGGCCAACTTGATATGAAGTGATTGGCGTTCTGAGGAAAGTAACAAAATTCGGAGTTTCTGTTTTTGCCGATTTTAGGACAAACTAGGGCTTATTTTGTGTAGAAAAATGAAAAACAGGATAGTAGACAGTGCTATCTTAAATAATAAAATGAAAGAAAGCTTTTAATCACAGTAAATTTATTTTAATAAGATAGTTAAAATGAACAACTTCTATAGAAGTTGTGGCGCTGGTGGCACGAAAATCCCGAACTTCTACGGAAGTGCTTGGCGGTGAAAAGGTTAAACAAAACGTAAAACAAAACAATTGTGTGCAAAGTGCACACAATTGTTTTGTTTTACGTTTTGTTTATAATAACATATTATACGTATATATAAAACAATTAACTTAAATACAAATTGGACATAAATTTATTTTATGGTTTATGAATGAGTGTGTAATATTGATATGTGTTAGAGTGGTGTGCGTTTATTGAAGGCAGAATGCGTGAATGTATGTGAGTTAGCATGTATGTCTATGCGTGTCTGTACTCTGTACTAGATAATTTCCTCTGTTTTATTGTACGATAAGGAAAGGAGTAATTTTTGGATTATATTCTTGCATGAGTGAATGTTAAGGCCTTTGATGTTACAGTGTTTACTGATTTGGTTATAAATATGGGTGCGAGAGTAATATGGACAGCGTCTTGCCAGTAGACTCGTAACTCAAACAACTACTATGAATGACATCACAATCTGTAAAGATGACAGCTGGTATTACAGGAAACGTTAAAAATCTCATGTCCCAAAAAAAACGAAGAAAATATATTTCACAAAAACACTTTTATCAGCTTCAATACAAACCATGTCGCTCCACCAGCGCCGTATTATCACATCGGTGCGTATTATATTTTTGTTTACCTACCCTCACCTAAGCAAATGTTGGGTTTTGAATTTTGGGAATAAACACGTCTCACCCTTTTACGAGGCTCCCTAGACTTACCGCAAACTATTTGCCTTTCATGAAATTGATGTTGGAAAATATGCGGCTTTTTGACTGATGTTTTTGTCTTGACTCAAAAGGCTTAAACATGCTTAACTAAATGGATGAATGCTCACCAATTTTACTAAAACAAAATATTAGGTTAAATTAGGTTAGGTTATTTGGTAAGCATTTATCTATTCTGGAAGTTATTTCGAATTTTTTGTTAGTAAAATAGGTACTTTTCTGTTTGGCATTTAAACACAAGCCGGCTCAAAAGCCTTTGAGTTGAGTAGTGTTTATTCATAGTAAGAATAAAGATCTTGTATTTGTTTTGCTATGAAGTAGTGTTTAGTCATCTAAATAGAATAAAAGCTGTCTAATCTGTACAATACAATAGCACAAATTCTAAGACTTCAAAATGTTATCTTTCTTTGCTTTAAGAGCAATGGTGATAATGTTATTTGCACGCAAAAAATAGTATGTCTGGATTTAAATCAACAACTTAGAACTCAATAAGACGTTAGCACTGGGTCACCTCTACTTTCAAAGCCTTTTTTCAAATAAGTAGGTTCCAGTTTCTGACCGTCCGTCCGGCTTCTAACTATCCGTAACAACTATAAGGCTCAATTTACATCGCCGCGGAATGGAATGGACTAGAAGCGTGAATTTCGCCTCATCACACGAGAAGGCGCGCAAATTCGCTGGAATGCTTGAGTATTCTCGCTCATTCCAGCGAATTCGCGCCACTTCCCGCGGATTCCACAGACGGCGCCGACACTAGCTAGGGGAATTCTCGAGAATGCGCGAGGATTCCCCGGAAGACGCGCGACCTTTTTTGGCTCCTATTTAGTTTGTACCTATGTTATACGATTGACAAAGTTCATTATGCTATGTACAATTTCGTTGCAAAAAGTCGCTTCCATTCCATTCCGCGGCGGTGTAAATTGAGCCTGAAAGATAAGAGAAAGCCGGGACCAATGAGCATCTAAATAAATTTATATTTACTTATGTAACACCACACGGTCAGAAAAAAAAAACGAATTGATGATTTGATTGGTGTATTGGTTAAGCCATTGGCTGCTGCGTTGCGAGTCGCGGATTTCATTCTCGTACGCAATAAATATTCGTCTGACTTAGATAGTGGTTTCGGTATTTCTCTGTTTGTGTATATAAGTTTATGGGGACAACGTTTCCAAAACAAACATCGAATACAAAAATTATACAACTTTGTATGCATCAGACACACACAAAAGAAGGAAAATATCGCCTTAAAATAATCCATTATTTAAATATCCTCCAACGGTCCTCATTCCCCCTTTCTACTTATAGTATAATCCCCATGAATCCACAAGCCAATCACATCAGTACTCACCCGTACAGATAATTGAATAGTAGCAATCAAAGGCGGAATAAAATAAAATTGCCGACTGCAATCATTTGCTGACCTCTTTGTAGGGCTAAGGTCATATTGTCCTTCTCTCACACCTAAACTTTAATGAGAGATGTTCGTTGAGATTTGTAACATCACATAATCGGTGGATTTGAATAAAATTTGGTATGAAAGTAGCCTGAAGTTTTAAAAAGATTATAGGTTACTTTTTACCCGACTGCAAAAAAGGAGGCTTATATTTTAACTGTGATGAAAATCACGGGAGCGAAACCCTGCGCGACTTCGAGTAATAAATATGTTGTATACATCCTCCCCTCCCCCTCCCCTTTCCCCTCCCCTCTTTATTTTATGTACGTAAAGTCTAACCGAAGGATGTCTGGAAGAGATCGCTATCAGCGATTAGACCGCCATTGTAACCATAAATGTCAAGCAATTTTGTGACTCAGGTGTGTTTAAATTACTGATGTACAGTAAAGAATATTCTATCTATAATTAGGTTATTTAACACCCTTACAAGGGGTTGATTTCGGGTTCTTCATATTTTACAGTCAATTATTTTGTTGGGGTATTTCAGGCATTACTTCTTCTAACCGACTAAAGCATAAGAAGTGATGATGGGCGGTCGTTATGGGGGACTTCCATGCATGTTCCAGCTTTATTAAAGGTATTATTTTTTTGGAATACTGACTAATTAAATACTTGTACTTCACCCGTAACTTTGATCGCGTGAATTTCAAAATACGTTATAGACTATTAGCATAGATCATTAGTTTCGGAGATTACCTCTCTACATACCAACAAATTTTACCTCTTTATAAAATTAGTGTAGATTGAAACCTGATTTATTCATTTCCACAACCCAAACCGAAACTCCAAAAATAACAGCTTCATTAATTTTAGCAAAAATATTCCAATATCCGAATCTGTTACACTACAGTGTAAAACAACCCCCGTTTCATGTTAAATGAGTTCTCTGTTTATGTAATGGAGGCTCTGTCGGTCGTAATTGATTCTGAATTAATCTGGGCCCGTGATAAAATTCACGTTTTGACCGACAGTCGCTTTTGGAACGGTCCGTCATTATGGAGCTGAATTTTCTTGGACGCGTCCAAAAATGGATGCTTGCGAATTGTAATTGACACTTACAGCTTTACAGCTTTAGCTTACAGACTAACTGACAAAGGCTTGCATTGACGGGACGGGTCTACTCAAATCTGTTTGGTCTTTCCTCAAAAGGTCATTTCGGACTAATCTACATAATCCTCATAAACGATTGTGAATATGTGCACTATGTAGTTTTTTTTTTTATTTATTTATTCGAGTTAAACATAATAAATTGTCTGGCAGTTTGAGTGCTTTTTGCGGCCTACCTAAAGGTCCTTACCTTGGTATTGTTCGTCAAATCGTTAAGCTCCTTGTTCTAAGTTGAGCTATACGTCATTTGACAAATGCTTGCACTGTATGGACAGGCCCACTCAAATCTGTGAGCATCTTTCTTCAAAAGACCGCCTCAGACTGAAACCTACAAGGTTCCCATATAATTAATTCAGTGTAGATTGTATGGACTTTAAACGAGACGGACCCCTGAGTTTGTTTCGGTGTTTCTTCTCAGGGTAGTCAGTTAGGAAACACCGGCCTCATCTAGTTAATATTTAAGGAAAAAATGACGTGTAAAAGAGTTATTAATAACCAATTTGCAAAATAAAGATCATTTATCATTTATCATTTATCACTTAGTTTTGTCCTTTTAAATTGTGTTGGGGGTTTATGGGCGTATTTTGGCGAAACTTAGTATTTGGAGTGGTGGTTTGTCTGCTATTATACAACGTGTAACGGAAATCCCATATATATCCAAAAGGGCTGAAGACCACATCTGGTATGGAGTCTCTATGCAAAGTTTCAGCTCAAAATAAGTGACTCACAGAATTGACCCCAAATTATCGGTTTCATATGTTTCTTGAATACCAGTAATAACAAACGTGTCACAGCACTATGATGGTCATCACTTTCCACGTCACTTGCCAATAAAACGATAATTCTCTTCGTTCTTCTTAATTTGAAAAATTTGGTCGCTGGTATCAATGTATTGAAATTTCTAATAAGTTCCACACATGTAGACATAGGTAGGATTACAAAACCCTTGCCATATCGTTTGTTATCATCCAAAGAAGCCGTGCACTTGGTATGTATATAATATGCCTTTAAATTGCACGTTGTATAATCATAATGTTTGTTTTATACTATAATATAGAAATATAATATAGAAAAAAAATTATAATATAAAAAAAATATTGGAATTATATTTATTTTGAACTAGCTGGGTTCGCAACTTTGTTCGCCTGGCAAGCTTTTCTCGAATTTACTGTGTATACCCTTGACCAGCAAATAAATGATTTATAATTATTATGATTATTATGAATAAGTCTCGAATTCAAGAATGAACTATCTACAATTCTACCAATTTTTATCTATGTGCGAATTTTTGTTACTTCACTCCTATTTTTGGTCTAATTTGACAGAATACACACAGGACATGAAATAAGCACCTGAGAGAACACGATTTATTTTGAAATGACAGACAGACACTTAAGCTTTCTTAATATGTATAGATTTTCCATGTCTCATTTAGAACAGTTAATAGATCTTACGCGTTGCATTATAAACTACCGGCGTTCTATACAATCCCGGTGGACCAGTCAAGCAGGAGTATACGTCGAATATTACTCGAAATAATCTAGCCAATCGGTGAAGATATATATATGGATACAAATTTAAACTGTCACACAATGTGTACAATGGGCGGTCTTATCGCACAAGGCGATCTCTTACAGACAACCTTTGGATGGACAAACTTAAAGGAGACAGATTAAGGGCTGTTAGTGTACAAAGATCATAATATTAATTGAACATAATAATATAAAATACATACAATACCAAAATCATATACTAATAAATATTACATGTTTAATTGAGAAAGAAGGGGAAAAGTTATAGGGAGAGGTAATGCTCCTTCACCATTCTTTTGAACGCTGGTAGCGTTTGAGCACGCCTCACTTCTATGGGTAATGCATTCCACAAACGAGCTGCTTGTATAGCAAACTATTTGTCAAAGAAAGAAGTGGAATGCATAAGAATATACCTTATCTATTACAATCATCTCGGTATCCAGTAATAATATGTGACCGTTTGCGCTCCACTACATACATAATTATGTATGTATCGCTATATCTTGCAAAGGACCAAGGTGTCCAAGATAGCTGGTTAAATCTACATATACACTGCGTTACTTAACATGTTCGTGTTACCTACATCTTAGGATAATATTATTCTTGTGTGTACTGGAAATCGAAACAGGATATTTGCTAGATATTTAGATCACTGGTGTTCAGATAATGCTATAGACGTTCGACTATGAAACTTATACTACTAAAATAACGCGATAAATATAAAATGATAAGCTGTGGCATGCGACTTTATTTGCGTGGAAATTTCGTACATTTTCCTGGGATAAGAGTAGCCTTTGTGTCTGATATACGCAATATAATATGTAAAGTTTCAATTAATTCCGTTTAAGAGTTTTTCCTGTAAATCCCGATCCCGTGAGCATTCCGGGATAAAAACTAGCTTATTAGATGTGTTATTCCAGTATTTCAGCTATTTACATAACTTTTTTTTCTGGTTGGTAAAATCATCGAATGACTTCTCCCGCTCTCCGTTTTTTTTATTGATAATAGGCTCGCGTTTGAACACCACCTCACCTGATGGTAAGTGATGATGTGGTCGAAGATGGAGCACGCTGACCTAAAAGTAACCTATTCACTCTTGACGTAAAGACCCCTAGGTTATAGCTATCGGGAAACACAGACTCCGGCAGGGAATTCCACTCCTTAGCCGTACGCACAATAAAGGTATTCACAAACCGTTTAGTGCGTATGGGTGGGATGTCCACCATGTAACGATGGCGCATCGCCGTTTGTCTTGTAGTCCGATGATGGAACGGGCTTGGCGGAATTAGATTGTGTAATTCTATCGCGGAAGGGAGTGTCAGACTTGTATTGACTAAAAACCCACCCTGTTTCTTCAGCTGCCCTTAAGTTCCGGGGCCGCGGTATCTCGTTAGAACATTCCCGCAATCTCGACAGGCAATGGCCTGATGGGGCCCTGTCACTGGTGCTGACAGCTCTTTGAGGCGCGCGTGGAACACAACGCGCCGCTGACCCGGGCCTGGTCCTTACCGGACGGTGAGCTACCCCTGCTCGCCGTCCGCAAGCCCGCGCCTACGGTGGCCGGAGATCGGCTCGCGATCCTCGACGAGCTATTTACATCCCTACGTTAATTTATTTCATTCAGATCCATTCAGTAGTTATTGCGAAAGAGAGTAACACACCATCCATCCTCACATACTTTCGCATTTACAGGATGAAATTGAAAACATGCGACAAATTGAAATGGGAGGTTCAATAACGGTTACCTAATCATTTTAAATTGTTATTTCGGACAGGTAATTGTGATAAAAAATCGTGTAATTATCGGCTTAGATAGTGCAAACTAAGTTATTGTCTTCTCGTAGACTAATTCATTAGTACAGTTGATTCATAGATACTTTGTACCTACGTAGGTTAGTACTACCATGCGAAATTAACGATAGCGATAATACGAGCAATTATTTAGTTGTTAATTTTATTGTTTTCATGGTTTTACCAACTTTTTTATTTTTAATTAATTTTTCTTAGTGACATACTCTATGTTTTCTTTGTAGCACGTTGAATTATATATTTAAATGTGTCGCATCTATTCAATTTTATCGTGTATATCCTCACAAATATTAGTAAGAAGTAAAAAAAAAATATTTAGCATAAAATAGAACCGACTTCCATATCAAAACACTACAAAGCCAAAAATAACTTTAATTTCGGAAGGCGGTGTCAAAAACGAAAATATATGCAAAACTAAAGACACCACCTTCCGAAATTAAAGTTATTTTTGGCTTTGTAGTGTTTTGATATGGAAGTCGGTTCTATTTTTTTTGCTAAATATTTTTTTTCACGCTTTTTAGTGGGTTGGTTTGTAATTTATCTAGTTACAAAAGCCATAATGTCAACAACTTATCACCTTTTACAAAATATTGCTTTTCATACAGTGCTATACAGTGCTTAACATCCATATTCAAGTATTCGAATCGCAATCCACGAAATACTTATTATTGAGTGGGTTCGGCGGCCATCTCTGGTCTTCATCATCAGTTCCACTTCCCCAAATGGTATTTTTTGAGAACTACTGCACAAGTTACTATAAGAAATACCCAAAACGCCATAGGTGTGCCTATAATATTTGAAGATTTCCCTCGATTTCTCCAGGATCCCATCATCAGATCCTGATTTTGTAACAATGGGACCAACTAGAAAGTATACCCATTCAAACGCAAAAATAATTTTTCAAATCGGTCCAGCCGTCTCCGAGTTATGAAAAATACATTAAAAAAAATAAAAAAAAAAGTTCAAGACGAATTGTAAACCTCCTTTTTTTGAAGTCGGTTAATAAGAAAAGATATTAGAAGGTTAGAAGGATAGTAGGAAGTAAGATTTAAAATTAAAGAAAGCAAATCGTCTATTCGCATAACCTGTAGGTATTTTACAAAAAAAAACGGTGTTTCCTGATAGCTATAACCTAGGTGTAAGTCAGAATGAACACGTTACTTCTAGGTAAGCGTGATTTATAATCAATCACATCATCACTTACCATCAGGTGAGATGGTGGTGAAACGCGAGCCTATTATAAATTAAAAAGAATTGTTATGAATATATAATAATGGACTATGAATATCCTGCCTAAGTATTGGCATACAAAATATGACTTGCCCCATTTATTAAAATTACAACTTCTTTTAATTCTGTGTTTTCCTAAACCTCCATAGTTAATATGTTACGCCACACATTGAATCACGTATCCCTTTTTTACAGTTCAACAACAACTTTGTCAAACTCTAACGTCGAAAGAAAACCCTTACCACATTATCTTGCAAAAGCCTAAGGCCGAAGAAAATAAACTTTTGCCATAATGTGACGTTAGTGGAATATCTCAAACGTTAAAAACAGTTTAATAGTAGCTGCGTTGCCGTTGAGTGGGGCGAACAAATCGGGTGAAAGTTGGGACTGAACCGCGCTCAGCTCATTGCCACCAGTTCCGACAACTCGTTACAGACTCTAGCGCACACAGAAAAAGTTTTAGAGCAACTGCTGAAACCAACCGTCAGCCACAGTGGAGGGTTGAGTGAATCAAGTCCTCGTTTGTACACGTTCAATGGTTCAATTACTGTTCCTGAACTGAATGTTGGAGGGGTTTCGGATCTTTGATTATGTATTTGAAGTTACGTGTGTATTGCAATCGGTGATACATACTCCCGCCATTTCTGAATTCAAAACCCCGTAGACTGAAACATTATTATTTGTTCGAGTGTGTGTGATGATGTGTCTGGCTCGCCAATTGATCGATAAAGTATTGTTATTTTAACTTGTTGTAATTTAGTGTGATTTTATATTTATTGAATTTTTATTAATTATTTTTTATTTTTTTTATTTTAAAATAAATTTTATAAGGTTTTATTTTTTTGTCACTTTAGTTTATTTGTAATTTTAAATTTGTTTTGTTGTAATTGTTTGTTACAGATATGGGTAATAAAATAAATAACCCGGGAACGGTCGGTCAAGGTCTTTAAGCCTTCTTTTACTGTGTCTGAACTTGACTCACTGTTCTATAAATACTGTACCTCGTTCACTATAACCGACCTTGCACTTTTTATCAGTGATTCACGCCCTGAAGTACAATTTGCAACACAGCATCCAAAGTAAGTTACAGCTCACCACAATATGTCCGTGAGTTACATTTTAAATTTTTCGCAGCCATTCCCTTGACGATGCACCGTGAAAATATAAATCAGATGCCAAAGTTCGAAGGTTGGTTGAGGAAAAATAATTTTTATGAAACAACCTGCCCGCATGGAAAATGTTTTCAAGTGGAAAACTCTTATGTTATAAAAAGGCTTTAAATTGTCAAAGAATGAACGGTTGTTTCAGTCGTATGGTTCCTTTTGTTTGTAGAAAGTAATGTCTAGGTTGTCTGTAAAAATCGCTTTTAGTGATAGGACCAACCATTATAAACCCTTCCAAAAGTCCTTCCAAAGGTTGTCTGGAAGATATCGCTTTCAGCGTTAAGACCGCCATTGTAACCAATTTTATTCACAATATTGTTATTTAAGTGTGATTCAATTATTGGTGTACAATAAAGTATATTCTATCTATCTATCTATAAACCCTTATATCCCCTACTAATTATTACGCTTTGTGTGCGCCAGCACCAATAGCGTATTGTAACGTATTGTTTGATTTTACTAACATAGTTTTAAGGTATTATGTTACTAACCACTATTATGGAATGTCTCAAGTTCTGAAATAAATGATTTTATTAATATTATTATGTGTAATGCTGTACAATAAAAAGGATATATGCTGAGTGCGGATGCAAGTGAGTCTTTTAAAAAACCGGTCAAGTGCGTGTCGGGCCACGCGCAGTGTAGGGTTCCGTAGTTTTTATAACAGCCAATTGCGTGTCGTATTCGCTGACTGATCATTTCGTACCATGCTCTAACTAAAAGCCAAACATGACTACCTAACTAATTTGACTTCCTATACAAATCCTCACCTGATCCGAAAATTTTGCACGGAAAGTTTTAATTTTGTTAGAGATTTGTATAAAACTTGTCATAGCCGGTGTTTTGAATTTAAATACGGACACAGAGCTACACTACTCAATCGTCACAAGAAACTAGCATGATAAAACTGGCGCTTAGCGCCATCTATCGACATTTCTATAGAGTTGTTCGAAATTTTCGAGTCAAATACAATTGGTCGACTATTACTCGTAAACTTGTAAAGCCTACTTATGTGTGATAGTTTTCCTTTAAATTTCGTTATATATAGGTACTACTGCCGTGACACTTGAATTTCTAACTATAACCGTTTAGTTGATAGAGGGGGGGGACACTTGACTCTAACGAAAATTGGTACTTTAAAGCTTGATAAGTCACGAACGGTTTACTTAATCAAAAAACGGTCTTACCAAACCCCTAATATTTTTGAAAGACCTATCCAACGATGTCCCACACTATGGGAAGAACGATAAAATAAAATTATCATCCCACTTTACATGTATGGGAGGTACCCTAAATAATTGTTTTTTTCAAAATTTTATTTTACCACTTTTTCGGCGTCATTACCGTGTATACTCATGCCAAAGTACAACTTTCTAGTACCAATAGTTTTTGAGCTAAACCGCGGGCAGACGGACAGACAGACGGACATGGCGAAACTATAAGGGTTCCTTGTTGACTACGGAACCCTAAAAACGACTTATACGAAATACGTTGCGTATTTATATTATAAACAAATCGATACTAATTTTATACATCCGAAAGAGTGTTTATTTGTCCTTCTTTTACGCAAAACGGAGCAACGGTTCAATGAGTCTTTTGGTGTAAATAATATAAATAGGGACATAGGCTGCTTTAATTTATTTGAAAAATAAATCCGTTTCACGCAAGCAGATGCTAGTACCTATCCTAATAAATATGCACACTCCTGGTTCGGCAAAGCTTTTTGAGGCTCGTAAAGCACATCATGTATTTATAAATTTGGCTTCATAGCCAGATTTTTAACACGTTGAACGCCAAGAAAAGATATGCATCTTCCCGTTCAGGTCGCGTCGGTCAGTGATGGCCGACAACTAGACTTACCGTTCGGGCCGCATCGGTCAGTGCTGCCCGGCGTTTAATATCTCCATAATCAATTAATGACTAAAGATGACTTTTGTTAATGAAAACATACATTTTGACATTAGATATCTAATGTCAAAATGTATGTTGTATGTGCCAACCTCAATAAAAAATTAGATACTTATATAAGTATCTAATTTTTTATTGAGGTTGGCTTCCCGTCAAACCTGCAATTAAAAAAACATTTGTTCTGGATAGAACTGTGAGTTTTGCTTGGCCTAAAGGGAAGCTTACTGTCCGTCAGCACTGACCGCGTTGGCGTTCAACGTGTTAAATATACGTGCCTGTCTGACCAGCTATTCGCATAGTTAGTGACGTACGAAAGAAGAAAATCTTACCGTCTACACTCAGCAAATAAATAGTTATCCTTACTTATTGAGAGTTTGAAGCTTCAACGGAACACGGAACCAATACATGCAGTTCATTACGAGCGGAACTAATGCCCTAACTTTTCTTGATGAACTGGTAAACTTGTGGTGAATAGCTAGTACGAAATATAGGTACGTTTGTAATTTCGAGTAATGCTTTGTTTTAGTCGCAGTGAATATGGATTGTGGTAGTGTTTTCTTGCATTCTCGTATATAGTAAATAAAAAATATGTAGTCTTAATTTTGCAAAATAACCAGCAGTTCAATTGCTTTTCATAACATTTTCAGAAGTGATGCAATAAAAATCCATATTAGTATATTTATTGCATTATTCGGAGTAGGAATTAAAAGTAGATATTTTTCAGTAGTATTAAGTAGTGCCTGATTCCATTCAGTTAAAGTAGTTAAATACAATTGTTTTGGTTTCCTAAAAATGGATACCTACTAAGCATGACTTAGTAAACATTGTTTGATTTGATTAGAGCAAAATTTTAGTTTAGCTTTCGCTTTTCGGTTAACCAAAGTTTATACCAAAATAAGTTTATCATCAAAGATAAAACTAATCATCAAACAGCCTTTTGATGCATGGTTCGTCTGCATTGTAAAAATGATCAATACAATAAATATAAACAGCTTATAATATTCTGGTAGGACACACGCCTCAATAAGATTTTAAAGTAGTTGGGACTCTGGAGTTACAGGCGCTCAAAGGGGAGGCTCTGTCCTTTAACCCAGTGATCCCAGGGAAGGCCACCGTACAAAGCAAGGTTCACGGGAGACCCCTTCATAGATTCCTCAGAGATGTTCCCTAATAGGCGTTGCACAGGGAGGGACACTATCTGATGATGATCATCATCAAGATGGTTTAAGTGATATGAAAATTTCACACACCCTGGACTCTTCCTCAACATTACAGACGCCTTTTGAAAGTTCCCCCCTATAACACCACCTCTTTTTCGATTGTAAAATCGTCTAATGGCTCTTTCCGCTCCTCGGAGCGAAAGAGAGTGTCACACTTCAACTACCTAAAAGCCCACCCTGTTTCTTCTATTGACCATACGTTCCGGGGCCGCGGTATCGTTAGAATATTCTGGCAACCCCGGCAGGCAATGGCCCAGTTGGGCCCCGTCAATGCTGCAGATTGCCCTTTGAGGCTCGCGTAGAACACAACGCGCCGTTGACTTGGGCCTGATCCCTATCGGACGGTGAGCTGATGAACCCTTTCTCATCGTCCGCACCTATAACACCACCTACACCCAAATAAAAAAAAACCAAATTATTTTAATTTGGTACTTCAGTCAGTTACTTAATATTCAATTTGTTTTATAACTAGTACGAGATTTAGTACCGTAAACTTACCGTCCACTGCACCAAGACATGTAGTTCATTAACATGAGCTAATCTAATGTCCCAACTTTTCTTGATGAACTAACTGAGTTGGTCGTGTAGTACGAGAACATCTTACTGGCTGTGGTTACAACTACGACGGTTTCAGCGTAACTGTGTTAAAGACAGAAGTTTATGTAAGTGGATGAATTTGCTTTACTTTTTATGCAGTTTGAGGATGGATAGATAATATACTCTTCATTGTAAGCCATAACAGAAACAAATAAGGACCTACAACTAATAAAAACTTTGTAACCAAAAACGTAACCGACTTCAAAACAAACAAAAACACTACTACTGTACTACAGCTATAGCGAAAAGAAAACCTTAAATATCATTTCATTGGATGTGTAAATCCTCTTAAAATAAGGGCTAGGTACCTAGTCACATGGCTGAAGTCTCTGATCGCGACGATAGGTCGTGGTGAGCAAACAATAAAAGAATAGTGGACTGTATAACATGTAATCATGTAAAAAGATGATTAAATATAAACGGTACGGTTGGTTTACATACGCGGACAAAGGTTACGGGAATATATGCGCGAGCGCAGCCGTGCTTAGAGACGTGCAACAGCTGACTGTTTGGCGTAGGAGCGCGCGCTCGGCCATCGACCGCGGTGCGAACCGTTGCCCCGCACTCTTTTTTCACTGCCACCGGCGCGTGGCGATGTTGAGACGGGTGGACTCAACAGTCGGTGAAATATTTTACCATGTTTTTAAGCTCGAAGTTAAATAATAATAGCCGCACGGGTCTATCTTCATGGATAAGCAAATCTTGCAGAGGTCGGGTCTCGGATGGGTGAGCATTTTAACATATCAAGATTCTTCCTTGCCTTGGAAAGCAAGTTAAGCACTTAGTCTTAGCTGAAATATGTATAATCCAGGCTTTGATAGTCGGTACGGGTTGTCAGAAGCTAGGTAGCAAAAGGTGACACCTTGCCAAAGGTTACCACACTTAAATGATGTAGATAGCATTCACCCAAATTACATGCAACAAACATACCCACACATAAACACATGCACACTATCACTCACACTTACATTCATCAATTGTGGAAAAACAAACGAAGCGCTCTTCCTCTCTTCTAACTATTTTCAATTTTGCTGTGCCCGACAGGGTCCATAATTGTTTCTTATATTTTTATTCCACCTGGATGTGTACATTATGGATTGCAAATAAATACTTGAATATACACCCACACACCTACACCCACCCACACACACAAACGTACACCCACACCCACACACACACAGACAGAAACAAAACATATTATTAGATTATCTTTTTTTTAATTTTGCAATTAGTTTTTTTTTTCATTGCAGAACGAGAAAACATGTATTTCAGGAAATATACATAGTTATGTACTAAAATACTTAAAATACAAAGAGACAGACTTTACTTAAAGACATATCGAAAAGGCTCGTTAACGCTTCCCGCGACCCAAGAGCTGGCTATTTCTTTGGTCAACGGCTAAGCATTGCCATACAACGAGGCAATGCCACCAGTATCTTGGGTACGTTGCCAGCCGACAGCGTTGAGGATCAATTTTTTGATGCTTTGTTCTAGTTTGTGTTTTATTTTGATTTTTATTTTTATTCATTATAGTTTCAAACCTGGCATTCATACCACGTCAGTTATGAAGAGCGGAGCCTCCTAGCACAGGTGTTTCATTTACTTAAAAGGAGACCTCTGCGTAAGATATGTAGATTGTTTAAGACAAATATAATAGTAATATTTCACAACTTTCACACAACGCCATCTAGTCTCAAACTAAGCAGAGCTTGTAATATGAGTACTAGACAACTGATAAACATACATATATATTTCTAAATACATACATATTATAGATAAATTACACCCAGACAAAGAACAAATGATCGTGCTCATCACACAAACATTTGTCCTGGGTGGGAATCGAACCCACGACCTTGGGCATAGCAATCAGGGCCACTGACCACTAGACCAACAGGCCTGTCAAATGTGACAATGGAATGAAATAAAAATAATACAATCACCCACTTACCCAGGTACTGGGGTTTGAAGGTGAGACAGGCTATAGGCGCTCCAGGTAAATACCTACTCAGTTGCATTTGGTTAGACTCAAAACTGATCCCAACTTAATTGGGATAAGGTTAAGTAGACGATACTAACTTTTTAATTACAGCTAAGGAGTGGAATTCCCAGCCGGAATTTGTCTTTCTTGATAGCTATAACCGAGGATTCTTTCAGCCTAGAATCAAGATGAAAATCCTCCCGATGTCCTGGGATTGACGTAAGGGATCTCTTACACTGGTACTGACGAAAACCAACCCGGTATTCCATCGTTCGCTTGTGTCCGGAGCTATGGATATGGATATGACTTCCTTTGCTCCGGACTAGCGTTGGTCCTGAAGGTAGGGAGTGTATCACAGGAACCTATACGTGTAAGAGAGGCGCGCGTGTAACACTACGCGCCGCCATCAAGAGTCCTGATTGCTTGGTGCTTTGGATGTTCCCGAGTCCATCGTTCTGCGATTTCTTCTGAACATGTTATTTCCTTCTTTAATGCAATTAATATACATAGTTCATTAGTGAAAGCCGTATGATAATCTAACGACAATAAAGAAAAGGCTAAGTCTGAAGAACTTTAGTTTACTTTAGTTTCTATGAAAGTATTGAAATATAAACGTGTCAGTGTGCATAAAAATGGCAAGGCGTCTTCCTACAGATTTATATATATATATATATTTGTCCAGTTATTTATTTAATGAAGTTATGTATGACATACGAAAGTAGCCTAGTATCTACAGGCAAATGGGAACGGGAAAGTTTATTCCTTAACAGAATTAAGATAAGAAATAATAGCATATTTGCCTGTAACTTTTTATTGCACTATTGGAGATTATAAGATATCACGTGATTCAAATTATTTGGATAGAGTGTCTTTTTCAGTTCATGTCATGCATTTCTAGCCTACTTTTAATGAAACGATCCCACGATATATAGCTGTATTTGTTCCTAATCGTTCCCTGTTAATTCTTCTTTCCTTTTCTAGAAATCTTTTCGTCCAAAACATTTAATGAATTCAACACACACAACAATAAAAGGAGCAACACTTTCAACAATTTCTGCCGAGATTAATACGAATATGACCTATTAAGTCCTGAAACTACGTGTGAAGAATCTCGTACGTGACCGGGAATTAGAGAGAGGTAGATGGTTGTGCTATCTCTTTCATCAAGAAGTACTTAAACAGCTTAATAAGTTTCGGATGTTTGTTAGATTGCAACGCAAAATGAATTGGGAAACAGTTTCGGGTTTTGCGTGTTGTTCGTGATTGTTTATTCCGAAGGCGTTTGGATAAAGTTTGTTTTCTTCGTTGTTTAATGTATAAGGATTAAATGAATGTTTTTAAATAAATGTGTACAGGACATCTGGTACGTTTTAGACAACCAAGTGACAGTGACGTCCATGTACCGAAAGGTTCAGCATTTGTAGACCTCTTTTTCTCGTAGACTGATGTACTGGCAAGGGTAACGAGAAACCATTAGATGCGAGAAGAAGTATGGTTTGGGAATGCTTACAGGGAGCCTGTATGCAGTGTTCAGCACGGCGTTTGGGTGAAATGATGTAGTTCTTACTTGAAGGTAATGACTGAAATGCTTTGTTATAATACAATGAGCGCATTTTACACTATGACTGCAGTTTACAAGATTAATGCAGAACTCGCATGAACAGATATTTTGAGGACAAAATATAGTGTCTTTTTTCTTAATTTTCCACCAACCACCCCACATTATGCATTGGTCCTATATGGTGCGTGCATTTTTATAAACACCTAGATACCGAATAACAATGTGTAGCCAATACAAATATTTTCATATAGTTTCGTCATGTCTGTCTGTCTGTCCGTTCGTCCGTATTTCACAGCCATTTTATTCCAAAACTATTAGAACTATACACGCGAAACTTGGTAGGTAAGAAAAAAAGCTAAAATTAAGGGGGGCTCCCCATACATGGAACTGAAACTGAAAATCAATCTTTTTTGTGAAACCTATGCGTGTGTGGTAGCTATAGTTAGGTCTTTAAAAATGATATTGAGGTTTTTTCATAGTCAATTGTTTAAAAGATATACGCTTCCAAAGTAGTAAAATGTCCCCCCCCCCTCCCCCTAACTTATAACGTGTTACAGAAACTACCACCTATATCTATCCACAAGGGCTGAAGATAACATCTGGTATGGAGACTCTATGCACAGTTTCAGCTCAAAATAAGTGGCTCTAAAAATTGATACCAAATTATCGGTTTCATATGTTTCTTGAATGCCAATCATAACAGACCTGTCACAGCACTACGAGGGTTAATAACTTTCCACGTGACTTGGCAATAACACGATAATTCTCTTCGTTCTTCTTAATTTGAAAGATTCGGTCTCTGGTATCAATGTATTGAAATTTCTAATAAGCTCCACACATGTAGACATAGGATTATAAAACCCTTACCATATCGTTTGTTATCATCCAAAGAAGCTGTTCACTTGATATGTATATACCCTTTAAGTTACACGTTGTATAATAATGGAGACAAAAACTAAAAAATAACGTATGCTGTAGATCTTAATGTAAACTTTCTTTCTTTTTTATTTAGCAGTTTTTGAGATATATATAGCATATTTTCTAAAACCGGAAATATAACTTTGTAATTCATACAAAAACTATGAAAAACAAAGTTATTTGGCGTAGTTACTACGTAAACCTTCATGGGCGAGTCTGACTCGCACTTGGCCAATTAATCATGATGATCAAAAATATTATCATGATCTATTTTTCCGATGATGATCCGTTTTATTTTTCACGTCTCTTCATAATCACATTTTAGTTTTAGTTATTTTCACACAATATTATTTAAAATAATTGTTTACATCGTTATTCGATTTTATTCCCGATTCGATTAATTTAGTTACATCACAATTTCGTAGTCGTCATTATCTTAAAACACTGAAACTGTCAGTCTACTGCATCGAATTAAAAGTCGGTATAATTTTTCTAAAAGGGGCAAAAAGTATACATTTATTAATAATTTTAAAACAAAATGTTACTTTGCAAAGACATGCCATTATAATAATGAACACATGTTCAAGTGATGGGAAATAGAACGCGAAGTGACATTGACTTATGATGGCGCAACCCTAGTTGAATAATATCATCCTTCGAGCCCCATTTTATTAAATAACATAATTTATGTAAAGCTGCCTGCATTGGAGAAGTGTGGTGTTCATCTAGTATACTAAATTATTGTACGTAAAATAAAAGAAAAATATTATGTTCTTTTATTTTTCCTTGAGTTAATGTTTTATTCATGCAATTTAACAAAAATGACAACAAAACGATCGGCGTTGCGTCAACGTTATATTTTCATTGTGCGAACAGCTAAGAAGTGGAATTCCCTGCGAGAATCTGTGAGCCTGGTAGCTATAACCTGGAGGTCTTTAAATCGTGACTCATAAGTGAAAATGTTACTTCTAGGTAAGCGTGCTCCATCTTCGACCACATCATCGCTTGCAATCTGGGAGACAGTGGTCAACCGAGAGCATACCCATAATTAAAAAAAATTGTTGAAAAAAAAATTATGATCCTGTCGCAGATCTGCTGGAAGAAATTTCTTTTGAAATAAGCAGCACCTTTGTGCTCTTTTATCTGTTTGTCAATTGTTGATCGAAGGTATTTGTCTTTTTTTTTTAGGGTTCCGTAGCCGAATGGCAAAAACCGGAACCCTTATAGTTTCGACATGTCTGTCCGTCTGTCTGTCTGTCTGTCTGTCCGTCCGTCCGTATGTCACAGGCATTTTATTCCGAAACTATTAGGACTATACATTTAAAACTTGGTAGGTATTCTATGAACTGCTTTCCGATTTTAAGAGAAAATTTAAAAAATATTTAAATGAAAGGGGGCTCCCCATACATGGAACTTTTTTCATGAAACCTATACGTGTGTGGTATCTATAGACAGGTCTTTAAAAATGACATTAAGGTTTCTAAAATGACTTTTTCATAGTGTTAATCATTTAAAAGATATATGCTTCCAAAGTGGTAAAATGTGTGTCCACCCCCTCTACCGCAAACCGCAAATATAACTTTGTAATTCATACAAATACTATGAAAAACAAAGTTATTTGGCGTAGTTGTAAAAATTGTAAATAAGCTAGTTTTAAGAAATTTGTAAGGTTTTTTGTTTTTTTTTTTTCAAATAAATATATTAAGAATATTATATTTATTATAGTTACTACGGAACCCTTCATGGGCGAGTCCGACTCGCACTTGGCCAATTTTTTCTTTTTAATTTTCATGTGTAAATAAATAAATAACATGATGTCTCGAACGCTAAACTAGAAAAAAGCAGTATAATTCTATAATCGCAGTTCATTGATAATAAACTTGCTAATCGCAATATGATAACAAGTAGGCTGGGCTTTTATTTTACTTCTGAACTTATTCAGAACAAAAATACCTTTCACCTAATCCACACTTCGTAAAAAGTTTAGTACGGTTTGGAACAGAAAAGTATTTAAATGAGAGTAGCTAATTATGCCTAAAGTTTAAGCGTGTTTGCCTCAGTCTTAAATATAGGTAGACCTTTATAATGCTAATTAGGATGGTGTGGTGTTTCTCAGCTTAGGGACTGAAATTAAACCTAATGAGTTGCTATTCATTCGACTAAGTATTAATTTTATATAAATTTTCTATTACGGTTCACAAGATTAAATTAATTTCACCTATTACGATACAAAACGATATAGGTAATTGCTTACTCAAACTCACCAATTTTATTGCGATCTTTATTCGGTATTGTTGAAAAATACTTATTGATTACACAAAACTTAACTTACAGCGGGCAAGTTCTAAGTGGAACGAAAGAGACTTCTACTGACTAAAAACCCACTCTGTCCCTTTAGTTACCCTTGTGTTCTATGCCGAGGTATCTTATTAGAATATTCCCAGAACCTTAGCAAGTCATCATGAGGAATCACTGCTGTTGCTAACTGAAAATATTAATAAATTCCCAGTGAGGAAACAAACAGCTTTCCGATAAACATCGGATTTTTTTTAAATCGCAGCGATCAGGGTTTGAACGCACAGCATCCGAGCAGAGTGTAGTCTGAAACGACTTTTAAAGATGTATAAATGACAGCCGAGAAGCGTTGCTTAACGTTTGCCCACAACGTTAATAGGAGGCTCCCTAAATTGTATGTATGTTTTTTTTTTTTTTTATTTAGTTAATTTATTTACATACAGAGGTATCACTTAAATCTAAACTCGCCAAACTTTTACGTTTGATGGCGAGAGGCGCTCTTTATACATTAACCATTCCAATTACTTCTACACAATATGTATGTATAATTGTATTAATATTCTGAAACAATCACGCATATAATCAAAATAGTACTAAATAGTATATGATTTATTGGATCTTTTTCTTTACACATCTAGACTAGTTACGTAATTGGAACATTTTCGCTCGATTCATTTTTTAATCGAAATTTCGATTATTCAAAATTTAATTAAGATTACTCGGCTTTTATGTCTAAAATTAGTATTGACAGTAAGAAAATATAGTTTCTTATCCAAATGTAGGATACTTTTCCTCTAGATCAATTATTACTTTAGTTATAAACAAAATAAGAATTGAGACTTACGACAATTATTATTTTCGAACCCGAACATGGTAAAAGAGCGCACGCGATATTCAACTTTATTATTGCTTGATAAAGTTGAATATCGCGTGCGCTCTTTCGCCATACAACGGCCTAACTGGGGTGCACGGGGGCGGAGCTTGCGTGAAAAATATTTTAAAGTGCCTGGTCTTAAGCAATGCTTGCTAAAGTCGGTGTGGCTGTTATTATTAAATTCACAAGACCTTTTTGTATAGAAAAATAAATATGCCACGCTATCCATACCTACTTACTTACTTACTAATATTATAAATGCGAAAGTAACTCTGTCTGTCTGTCTGTTACATTTTCACGCCTAAACCGCTGAACTGATTTAGATGAAATTTGGCATGGGATTAGTTTAGGACCCTGGAAAGGGCTTAGGATAGTTTTTTATCACGGGATCGGGAATTACGCGGGAAAAACTTCATCAAAAACTAGTAATATTATAAATGCGAAAGTTAGTGAGGATGTATGTATTTTTGTTGCTCTTTCACGCAAAAGCGACTGAACGTATCTGAATGAAATTTAGTAAGTAGATAATTGACATCTTGACATAACATATAGGCTTCTTTTTATCCCGGAATTCCCACGGGATCTACACGAGAATACCCATCCACGCGAACGAAGTCGCGGGCTGAAGCAATATATAATTTATAGTTATATAGTATGTTAACTAACAGAGAGCGTTCCCGTTTACCCGCAATAGTATAGCATCCATACATGCTAAAAAAATATTACCATTCGGAAACAAAATGTTTATTTTTTTAATATTAAAGTATTCACTAAAACTTTTAAATTGATACGTAAAAGAAACACTCTGTATACGCGTACACATTCATAAATAAATTGCGATGTTGCCGTCCTTCAAGTACGTACCAATATAACGTTAATATTTTCAGCGTTTAAATAATTCGCTTTAAAGCTTCGTCGGTGGAGATGCCACTCAAGCGAAATGGAGCATAAAGATAATAATGAAGTCATAATTTTATCACAGCTGAAGACTTTGAACTTCCGGACTACGCGAACCTATATAGCCGACAAATTGTCACAAACTTAAGAATTATGGATGAATATTTTAATTAATGTCTTTAAATTATGATAAGTTGCTGTTACAGTCAGTCACGCAAAGGTTTTAATTCCTTACAAGAGTTGTCGCTTAAAATTATAACTAATTATCCTTTTTTATTTTTTAAAATTATAGAAAGAGATAAGAAATGTTTGGTTCCTGTCACTCAAGTTATTGCAGAGTGCCAGAAACACGGAATAGATGAATAAGGTTGGAATGGTAATGTGGGTGTGGCGAGCGCGCCACATTTATGATACGAAAATCATAGCTTGACCGATTAATTCATTCACCGCGTTTAGTGCGCTTCGGAATACTTTGGAACACAGAGCTCTGCTTTAAAATGCAGTGTTGTGCAATTATAACCTGTAAAACAAAAAGTTAGACCGCAAGCATAGAGCGAGGAGGTATATCTTTCCATCAGTAAGTCGAAAATAACATTTACTTACAATTTTATTTGTAAAAAAACATAAAAATATTCTGATCACTATGAAATTCAGAACATTAACAACATTATTGCAAAAAAAAGTTATTTAAAAATCTAAAAAACCCGACTGCTCAACTGAAATGCAAGGAACAAGCACATTTTTATTTTAAAAAGTGACAAGCAGGCGGGACCCAATTGAACGTATTTTTTTTTTAAATTTGACGGTTCCGCCTGCTTGTTACTTTTTAAAATAAAAATGTGCTTGTTCCTTGCATTTCAGTTGAGCAGTCAGGTTTTTTAGATTTTTTAAATAACTTTTTTTTTCAACTTTTCAGTTAAAATATTAATTAACAATTTTTAATTTTCCCGGTCGTGTCACATTGGCACCCCACCGGATTCAGAAAGTGAAATAGCTCAAGTCCATATTTTTAAACTTTCTCTTTGTATTATTTTTGCTAGTATTACACTAATGATAAATATGATATACCTAAATCCTTGTGATAAGCCCTTTAATTTGATACCCATATTGTGGTATTCGAAAAAAAAATTTTTTTTTCATTATGTATAATGACTTCGCACAGCCGCCATGTTTGATTTTTTCAAATATCACCTATCTAAGAACACTTGGGCTGCTAAGACAAATCTAACGATACCTCAATTATGTGAATCCGTTCAGTGGTTCTGGAGATATGAGGTAATAAAGAATATTACAAACATACATACATACATACAAGATACGCGCGAAAAACATAACCCTTCCTTTGCAGATGGGTAACAAGATACAAAAAATATACATTGCCCGATGTGTACTCGCTTAATCAACGCAATGACCAAGTCCATTTACAATGTATTGCATCCTCTCACTTCAACCATTGACGTTTCGTCCTTTGCCCTGATTGGCCGTGATGCACGGCGCATGTTTATCGACAGTGAGCTACAATCAGTAGCAAGCTCTCTTTAAGTGTGTGTAATTTATTTGTGTACGTAATTCGCATACGTAACGGGCCTCTTGCTTGTAGTTGAGCTGTGGGAGTGGGAGACCAGCGTCGAGCGGCGACACGCGTTCTCATAGAAATCAGGAACTATTTCCTTTCTAACCTCTTTTATCTGAGGTTTATACCAATATTTTTCCGTCAAAATGTAACACCTATTTTTTATGACGAAAATAGATTCAGAAGCCGATTCTGAACCAACTTCTTTCAGGAATTGCGTTTATTCTGTTATGCCGGCTCTTCACGTTGGCCAACATAGTGGCGAATGTAGTGGCCAATGCCTATTGGCCAACGTGTAGAGGGGGTGTTTGTGCATCTTGGATTGTATTGGAATGATGGCCAACAAGTTAGCGCGAGATCCGTATGGTGCCGGTATTTTGCAAAAAATCAAAGGGTTGTGGCAGAGTATTGGCCACCGCGTCCACACGTTGGGCGTGCGTTAAGTTTGCTACGAGCTCCCAGAACGATCGCACGCACCTGATTCAAATTTTATAGTCCCACGTTGGTAACAACTAAAGTAAACAAAATGTCAGTAATGACTAACGATGAAACTTTTCGGTTTATAGAGCTCTACCAAGCCGAAAATTGTTTGTGGAACCCAAGAAGCAGCAGTAAGCACGTCAATATCCATTTTAATAAATTCGTCCGCACATTGGCCTGAACCAAAGCAAACTGAACGACCTTCCAACGTGTGGACGCCATCACGAATTCTCGGCCAATATCCTCTTGGCCAATGGCCACTACATTCGCCACTATGTTGACCAACGTGAAGAGCCGGCATCACACGTTGTATGCATGCATGCATGTTTTACATGGATGACCTACCTATCTAACCTCCACGCGAAACTAGTGTAAGATATTCTGGCTTTTTTCTTTAATATGTGACAATGGAGTCCAGCGGCTGAACATCCTTTCCGAAGAATGAAGAAATCTTGATATCTAAGATGGTCACACATTCACAGAGTGAGTTTGGCAAGCGTTGCTGTACCTGAAGCCTGCAATACATGTTGGCCGAGCGTTGGCAAACAGGTACCAGGCAAGAAATAATGTCCATACATTCGACAAGTTCGTCGAACGCCAATGCAGACGACCAATGTAGAAGAGGGTCTGTAGAGCTGCCCACACGTTGGCCGAGCGCAAGTGAACGCCTTTGATTTTTGATCAAAAACCGACACCGATCCGAAGTGAGGCAAGTGATCATGCGCAACGGCGAGCGAATACAAGTTGCACCAAATGAGCTCTATACACGATGGCGCTGGCCTACACTCGGCCAACTAGGCAAGTGACACCGAGCGATAGCAAGACAAGGCAAATATACCGTCTACATGTTGGTATTGGCCTTCACTCGACAACGCTCGGCCAACATGTATTGCAGGCTTTAAAGATTGATCCATGCAGCTGATATTATTATTTAACCACAACCATTATTAACAAAGATCACAATCCTTGTGCACACAAAAAGAACTCAAAACTCAAAAGAATGTTTCTAACAACGCGGGTTTGCAGTCAGACTTTTCAATTGGTCCCCCAAAGAACAGTTCTCGGGAGAAAAGTTTCTTAGTAACCTTATTCACTTTTGTCATCAAATGTCGGAAGTTTCGCTTTTCGAAGAACTTTTGTAGTATCGGCATGACGCGGGGTAATGAGAACTTGAAGGTTTCTCTGATTCTTGTTTCTAAATCTGTTGGTAGGGTCTGACTTTGTTCTTTTGGATTGGTTTTGGAGTGGATGAAATTAGTTTTAGCCAGGATTGAAAACCCAAAGGCTAAGCGATTGAATGGGGACGTAACCCGGACAAAACTAAAGGCTGATCATAATAGATTCACCTCGCTCTACCCGCTTGACTAGACGGGGCCAACAGAAGTGCGTGGACGCCAGTCGGGGGCCGCATTGAACACGTGGTCATTTATGCCAATTAGATTCTGTCAGACTCTTTCGTCTGCTCCAGGGTCAAGTAGGTAGCGCTTCAGACATGCATTTTTAACAGAGTAGACGTGGTTCACGATGATGCGTTTTCTTTAGATAAAGCAGTCCTTGCAATGCGCCTCCAATTCCTGCGGTCTTCAGCGTCTAGGGTGCTTTAGACTAAGGTCGTGTCATCAAATCCCTTTTCTAGTCAGTTTTAGGTAGTATAGATACCACAACAACATTATGTAACATAGTTTAATGATAATTTAGTTGTATAATAATCGATTCGTCGCCTTTCTCAATGCTAAACAACAGACCGAAACACGCAATCACTAAATTATCCAGCCGGAAATTGTGCAACCCTTCGTCAGTGAATGACGGTAAATATCAAAGAGGTGTTCCTGTAGTTCCCTCGTAGTTCACAACTAACTTGTAATGGAGTTGTTATCAACATTAAACGCACCTGGCTTCGAACGTTTGGAATTTAGGTAACAAGGTAACCCTGTTAGGTTCGTATTATTGGAAATTGGATTTTGTTCTAAACTTATAGTGTTATATAATTTTTTTTGAGATGCAAAATTTTTTTACCACATTTAGCTTTCGGGTGAAACAAGACAAGTTAGCTAGCTCATCGTGTACTACGTAAAATATTTCTTACTGACTTAAGTACTTTCAACCGGGTTGCGGGAATGTTCAAACGAGATACCGCGGAAAGGAATAGAATGGATTTTTAGTTAGTAAAAGTCTGACGCTCCCTTTTGCTCCACCTACAGTGGGAGGAGTCATTAGATGATTATCCCACCGAACAAAAAATACCTGATCAAATCACAATATAGTTCAGGGACTGTTGGTACTTGCACTCAAGTACAACAAGGTCATTGATCAAGAGCAATGACCTGGAGCAATCACCTTATAGCAGCGAAGCAGTCAGTCTGTCTGCAAACATCCCTGAGGCACTACAGAAGGGTTCTCGTCCTTACAGCATCCTGAATGCATTATTATACCGACTGCATAGAGCAATAACACCCTTTTGAGTGAAGTTAGTCTTTCATGTAAAACAGTTTCCAGTATGCTTTGAGAAGTGTTATTTTAACGACCCCGAACAAGTGCAGGAGAAACAAAGTTACGCATCTTCTAATGCCGAGTATTTCTCAAATATTATCGACACTAATATTATAAAGCAAGAGTGTTTCTTTGTCGTTCTTTCACGTCAAACTGGATGTGATCGTAGAATCGATAGGAGCGGGTTTTGAGATAGAATAAGGACACACAACAACATACAATACAAAATTACTAACATTATTAAAAATTTTCGCTGAGTATCGACACCGAAAGGGTTATCAACTCAGCATTTACTGGGCGAAAGACACCCAGCGCTGATTTTCAGTTGGCACCCAGTAGTGACAAACGGACGAGGGTAAATAAAAAAAAATAATGTTAAAGAATGCGTAGTGTTTTAAATACATAAATAAAATAATATTGAATGGTAAAATATCGTGTGCGCTAAAAACATTTTTGATTGTACAAGTCGCCACCAAAAGCGCGTTAGTTGCCCAGTATCGAGCAGCCCGCCAAAGAAAAAAATTATAAGTTATTTCAGTTATTTAATCTATAATATACGGATAAATTACTTTTTTTTATATGAATATAAAAAATATAAACATTTAAAAATATAAAAAATGGTAGTATAAACTACCGGTAGTTAGGGCTTTTGAGAGAGGAACCTCCTCACAATACGCGTCGTTTCCAGGAGTACTGGTTTCTGGATCAAGCCCTTGATCCAGCTGCCGAACGAGAGCCTCCTTAGATGTTGGTCGAGACAACCAACATCTAAGGTTGTGTAAGGTGTTGTGTGGTTGGTTGGTGTTGGGTTGGTTGGTTGGTTGGCACAATGATTGCTGTATCCACATCCCACATGTCGACCACCTCGCGCGCCAGGTCAAGGTAATAAGTTATTATTATTACGATATAAATTGGTAATTAAATTAAGAGTGACATAGGCTACCTTCTTGCGCTGAAAACTCTTTGCATACGAGTGAAGCCCCGGGAAATAGCTAGTAATAGGTATATTAATTTTACTTATTACTGCCCCCGGACCTGGTTTTGGATAAATGAC
This sequence comes from Tholera decimalis, assembly GCA_943138885.2. Lineage (NCBI taxonomy): Eukaryota > Metazoa > Arthropoda > Insecta > Lepidoptera > Noctuidae > Tholera > Tholera decimalis. The sequence continues at coordinate 4,642,655 of OW964552.2, read as the reverse complement.
ACACTTACATCACTTTCCTGTAGGTAATTTTGTTAGGACCGTGATTGAATACAATATCTTGGATCTACATTAAATCCTTAACTTATCTGACGTATTTAATTATTCTAGGTACAATAGCTAAAGAAATATACAAAATTATGTACTAAAATACAAACTACAATAAAGCATCAAAAAATTCATCCTCAACGCTGTCGGCTGGCAACGTACCCAAGATACTGGCGGCATTGCCTCGTTGTATGGCAATGCTTAGCCGTTGACCAAAGAAATAGCCAGCCAAATATCTTGGATTCATTCAACATTTTTAAAGTTGCTAGAAAAATATGGTGTGTATTTATATCTCTTATAATTAGGTATAAATAGAGTAGGTACCTACTTATATGTATGTTGACCTTTAGAGGAAATTACAAATCACAGATATAATTTATTTTATAAATTACGCTTAACGGCAGCCTTCAGGCTGAAAATAAACAATTACTTTATGAATTATACACGCGAAATTCGCAGAAAAGATAACTCGAAGCCTTAGGCCCAACTAAATATTTCTTGAGATCGTCTATAATTATTTAAGACTAACAAAACAATTCCCTGAAATCCATCCTCCAATCTTCAATCAACCCTAATTAGTTTACAACTAAATGAGCTGCATGTCAAAAACGATCAAGAAATTACACTAATTATAAAGGAGCCAAAGTCTTCGAAAGTTTTGACGCACATAATAGAGAAATACAGAAGGTTGGCTCCATACAACTAGTTAAACAAACTAAGTCATCCACGGCTGCTTAACTTTTTCAATACACTTCCTCGAAAACTGGCTCTTATCGCACTACGATTAGGTTCAACGTGCAATATATTTCACACTCGTGGATTTTTTTCATTTTTCATACACGTTTACCATTCCAGATTTTGCCACAGATAACATTAAACAACTATTCAATTCTCTATATTCGGCGGTGATTGTTTTTTTCACAGCAGAGGCACATGTTTTTAAGGGCTTATATTTAACGATAATTAAAATTGTGTTTATGAATAGAATATCAGAAATAAACATTTTTATTTATAAAATAATTTTGTTTTATCAACAAATTAACATTTATTTGTGTTAAATAAAAAATATATTTTATTCATACATTTGCTTCTCCTTTAACCCGCGAAGGTAAAGCGCGGGGAAAAATTAAATATTTTAATGACAAAAATACTTTTCGTTCTATTATTTTATTTCTTCGAAAGTGTATTGAAAAATATCGGTTGATACACGTGGACATTTGTTACTGCAGTACTCGGCTCCATAACCCCCTCGCCTTGCGGCTCGGGTGTAACTCCGCCTCGGTTGCAATAACAAACTTTCTCCACTTGTATCAAAATGCCCAACTACGGCGGAGTCAGCTGTCAGTCTAACGGGATGCTGCTGAGTACTAGTGTTTAACATAGGGTGACTGCCTATCTGACCTTCATACCCAGTAGCTGGATAACACGATATCCCATTGACGGATCAGTGTGTCAGAGTTTCTAGCTTTTGACTACCTGTAACGATTGTCTGTTGTGTGGCGTAGTTTGCTTCCTGATCCAGATTCCTTCTTGGCTCGACGAAGGAATCTGGATATGGAGACGGTCTCCCATCCATGAACTGACCTCGGCAAGTATTGCTTACTCTTGAAAGTCGGGTGTTATTATTAAGCCACGCGTGTTTTGATAACGTGTGTGTAGTTATATCAAACCTTCTGTTTATTTTCTATGTTGTGCGCCAAACCTTCAAGGCTCCGTGTCAAATACACTTTAAGAAACTTTCAAACATTTCAATAGTACAACTTTGATTAACCAGTTTCATGACAACTTGGTCCGAAGTGACCGCTTGGGATTTTGTAATTTAATTTAGATTTAGAGTGGATGTAGTGGATTTAATTGCCTGTTTAATCGTTTCGATGTAACGATAAGTAGATTTTGATGGAGTTATGAATATCTCACTTTTATCAACGTTGTGTAAACGTTAATAAAAGCGAGAAGCATTAAATCAAAGCACATCCGAAACTATTAAAATAAATTACGAGAAAAATACAAATAAAGATTTTCATAGAACTTAAATATCCTTTGTAGAACGTTAGGATACAGAGCGGCATCATAGAGCGAATGGTTTACGTCCCCAGACAACTATGCTTAAGTACTTAGTCAGCTGTTCGGGAAGATGCATTGTGTTTTAACTAAGGAAAAACTTCAAAAACCTCATGTGACTAAACTATTACTTCAATTGATCTGATTATACATAGTAAATGTGGTTTCGTTTAATAACTCTCGCTTTCATCAACGTTGTATATGCTTTTATGCTTTTTTATAGTCTGGATAACTTGCATTCTAACATTTCCTCTTGTACTAGCTTATACCCTCGGATTCACTCGCGTTAAAAGATTTTTAGCGTAATTAAAGTAGCCTATGTCACTTACCTAGATTTTCAACTATCTTCACACCAAAAACATATCAGGCCATTTCTTTCCTGAGTAGCGTTTGTAGCTGAATGAAGAATAAACAAACAAAAACACTCACTCCACATTAATAAACAAGTTGTATGTTTATTTTCTTCCTCAAATAAAACTTATGCACTAACACAAAAAAAATGGTAAAACAAGATAAAATAATTACAATTTATATAATTTAGGTACAATGTTTATTTGTAGGAGACTGATGCCTAAACTAAGCTGTGACTTGTATTTCAGGACACTACGGACTCCCCCCTAAAGGAATAGAATATATTTTTATATTAGCTTGCAATGTATTTGAAAAAAAATTAAAAAAAATCTACGAAGCTTTTTAACTGATAAAGCATATTATAGCGTAACCGAGGTCTTAGCTGAAAAACACTTTTGAATCTTTAATTCCTATTTATTTAAGATTATTTTTTACTCAATAATTTCATTTTATTACGTAGATAAGCTTTATTTTATTTTAGTTTATAATTTTTGTCATTTTAATTGTAATTATTCAAGCATTTTTGTAATTTTTAAATAATAAGTTCCTTTATTATGTGTAAATTTTGCATGCCTACGGGTAAAATATGGCTGAACTTAATATTTCTATGTATAACACCTTGTACTGTACCCATTTTTGCAAAATAAAATATCTTTATCTTATCTTTATCTAATGGAAGTGACTTTTCTTCTTTCCTACGTACAGTCAATTTTACATTAACTAATGTAATAAGTAAAATTTAAAAATTAATAAAAATAAGTAAATAATATTTAATATGGACTGCTTTATAATATGCAAAACATTTTAACGCAAAACGCTTTTACGAGTTTGACATGCAAACTAGTCAAAAACCTTCGGTGTGACGCCTTCCAACCGAACCGAAACCGAAAAAACCACGCCAAAGTCGACCAAAAGTCAAAGTCAAGATGACCGTTTTCTTTGACTATCGCAGTGTTGTGCACTCAGAATTCTTGCCGGAAGATCAAACAGTGAATAAATAATATTATTTAAGCGTTTTGCGACGTTTAAGAAAGCAAATTCGACATAAAAGGCCATATACATGTGAAAAAAAAATCTTGGATTTTGCATCACGATAATGCGCCTTCGCACAAGGCCATAATAGTGAACGATTTTTTGACCAAAAACTCAACAAATACCATCAAGCAACCATCTTATTTACCAGATATGGCTCCAGCCGACTTCTTTTTATCTTAAACTCTAATTACTATTTCGTGGCACCCGTTCCGTTCGGTAGAAGACATAAAGGAGAATTCGCGACGAGAACTTAACTTGATTCCGGAAAAAGCGTTTAAAAAATGTTTTGATGATGGTATTGATAGACATTTTGTATATTATTTATTGTTTCCCAGTACTTTCTTCAGAGATTCGTTTTTATCAATTACTAGCTTCCGCCCGCGACTTCGTCCCCGTGGAAAAAAAAATCCCCCGATTTTGAAACATTCTTCATTACTGCTCCGCTCCTATTGGTGTTAGCGTGATGATATATAGCCTATAGCCTTCCTCGATAAATGGGCTATCTAACACTGAAAGAATTTTTCAAATCAGAACGGTAGTTCCTGAGATTAGCGCGTTCAAGCAAACAAACAAACAAACAAACAAACAAACAAACAAACAAACAAACTCTTCAGCTTTATAATATTAAGTATAGATTTAGTTTATTTATTTAACCTCTAGAGCCCCAGCGGCACAAAAACGTGCCAGTAAACAAGTATTAGTTGAGCTCCGCTGGCACAAAATTTGTGTGCCAGCGGGGCTCAACTAATAGTTGACGTAAATAATGGCGGTCCTTGAGAAGTTAAACTATATGTATTGCAAAGGTATAAATGCAGATGTGGAGCTTTTTTGTTCAGTATTATAACTACAAAAAAAAAAAACATAGCAAATCTATACTCTGACATTGTTCAGTTATTTTATTTCAAAATAATGTACTGCTCTGTTTTACGGCCCATTTGATCTCATAGAGAGAGAGCCTGTGTCTCAGAAGTAGGAACGTTAATGCCTTCTTTTGTTTTTTTTTTTTTTTGTGAGTGGCATCTCGCAGGTCAACCTCTGAGGATGGCGGCTGCTTAACCGGGCTTGCCTGTGGTTGCCTTAATTAATAAATTAATTAAAGCCTCCAGCCAGGGCTTATTAAAAACTTACAAACTAGGCGACTACACGCTAAGGGCACCCCCTGTGGGGTACGGACCTCGGCTTAGGGCGTCGCAGGGGGAGGGCAGCTAGGGACAGGCTGGATCATACCATTATTATTATTAATAAGGGAATTTAAAGCTACTGGCTCAGCGTCGCGGGCTGGCTCTGGCAAGGGTCGGGGCGGACTATTACGGGGACGTCGCGGCGGGCCTCGGCGGCGAGGACGGAAAGATGGTCGATTTTTGTTTTTGTAAACTGTGCTGGTTTCCTTACGGCTCTCTTGGAGCAGGGTGAGTGCGTCATCGGGAGTGACTAGGGTATGCCTTGGTCGGCGAATCTTAGAGATACGCGAGGGTTCGTATTGGGCGGCCGATACGATAAGGGGATTCCTATGTTGGATTGCAGTATCAAAGAAACGCTTGGAGATACGTTTCATGAACTGCTGGATGGTGGGCATCTTGAGGTCTACGTGAAGAAGCTCATTTCGAACATAAAAGGGGGCTCCCGTGACTCTACGGAGGAATCGGTTTTGAAGGGTCTGGATCTTATGGAGGAGGTAGGGCTTTGCGTGTGCGAAAACAACGCAGGCGTAGGTCATGATGGGTCGGATGACCGCGGTGAAAATACGCAGCTTGCACCTGAGTGATAACTTGCTGCGGGAGCTAAGAATGAAGTGGAGCCTACCTAGAGCGAAAGCGGCGCGCGAACGTGCCTGCTTTATGTGCTCAGCGAAGGAAAGGTGTTTATCGAGGACCACGCCTAAGTATTTGGCTTGCTTTTCCCAGGGGATCGGCTTGCCGTACATGGTAATCGGACGGGGGGAGGGTGGGTTTATCCGCGGCTTAGAAAAGAGGACGGCCTGGCTTTTGTCTGGATTGACTTCGATTCTCCATTTCCGGAACCACTTGCCTTCTTTTGTAACAATAGGTAATTGATATAGAAACTTGATTCCATCAGAAAAGAACTTAACGAGGGAAAATTTAAAACCCACATCAAACGTGTCTTTATCAAAACAGCGTACCATAAGATTCGGGACTACCTTGAAGACATGACTGCTTTGCGATGATTGCTTCCTTCTGCATATTTTTGAATTGCGTTATCGACTAGTGTATTAAAAACTCCACTTTCGTGAGTGTTTCTTTATTTTTTCCTACGATAATCCATCCGATTTGACAGATTTTCTTTTTGTTTCATTTTTATTATTAATTTATCCTTCATTATTGAAGTCTAATGTTGTCGCTTCTCAAGTTTATTTTAACATAAAGCTTTTTTGTGAATGGGAGAACATTGTAGACTCTTAGATTTGTTTCACAATTTTTATTCGTAATTCCATTGTGCTGTATTACTTGGTCTATACTGTCCTCTCATACCTAATTAACCTGTATTATGGATACATTGTAAAAATGATAATTTGATTTGAAAAGAGTAACTGTGAAGTTTCTTGTCGGTTCTTCTCCATAGAAAACGACCAATTTCGAACCGTGCACTAACTAAATAAAACATTTTGAGTTTTTTTTTTTTTTTTATTACGAATGAGCCCGCTCTTGACCTCGAGCACACCTGATAGTAAGTGTAAGATGAGGTCTACGATCGAACGAGCGAGCCCAGAAAATGCCTATTCACTCTTGCTTTAAAGGCTGACGGGTTATATGTGGTAGGGAACACAGAAGCCGGCAGAGAGTTCCACACCTTGGTTGTGCGCACAATGAATGTTGAAGAAAAGCGCTTAGTACGACAAGACGGTATATCGACCAAGTGTGGATGGTATCCTGCGGTACGTCTGGTAGACCGGTACTAAAAGGGGGATGAAGGGATCAGGTCGTGGTGCTCCTGCACACACTCTCCGAAGTACAGTCTGTAGAAGATAGACAGGCAAGCAACGTTTCGCCGGTGAGCCAGGCTGTGAAGCTTACCCGCCAGAACCTCGTGACCAATGAGCCTTTTGGCTCTGCGTTCGATCGAGTCAAGTGCAGCTAGCACCAGCTAGCTAAATACCAAAAAAAAAAAAAAAAAAAAAAAATAACAAATACCAAATACCAATATAAAAAAAAAATAATAATATAAATAGCAAATACCAATTTGGCTGAGCCATCCCACAAGTGACTGCAATACTCCATACAGGAACGGACCTGTGCTTTATATAAATTTAAAAGCTGTCCAGGTGTGAAGTATCGCCTCACTTTCTGTAGGATGCCCAGCTTTTTGGCTGCAGTCTGAGCTTTAGACTCAATGGTTGAGCCGAAGTTGAGGTCAGACGTCAACTCCATGCCCAAGAGCTCCAGGCGGTCGGTAATAGGTACAGATGCACCTCTGAAAGTAGGAGACCATTCAAATTGGCTCCTTTTAGCGGAGAAAAGACAAGCCTGTGTTTTTAAAGCGTTGAATTTGACCAGATTGTCATCACCCCATTGGGAAACGAGATTTAAGGTCAAATTCGTTCGCTCTACCATGGCCTTTCTAAGAGCGGCTATTTCGTCCCTACCAGCTCTAGCACTGGACAAGTATCTCTCTGAGACTGTGCTGTCATCCGCGTACCCAATAGCTCCCAACTGGAGCAGGTCGTTGATATGAAGCAAAAATAGAGTCGCAGAGAGAACAGACCCCTGAGGAACACCGGCATTAATAGCCATTAGATCCGATGATGGTGATGATGGTTTTGAGTTTGAAAAACATACATTTTCGAACATTACAGCATTTTTTCATCTATTTAGATAATGTTACGGTAACATATTTCAATATTAAATCGGAACAGAAACTCAAAATAGATAGTTTTAATTACTAATCGGCTGGAATCATCTGCTATAAAATTAATGTTAATTAATAAAACAGCTATAATAATAACGTTAAATTACTGTCACGAAAAATAGTAGCCAATAAAATAAATCCATTAATTACGCCATCCTGTCATTTGGTTTAATCACTCCAGCGAATGCCACAAGTTATCCGGTGTATTTAAATGCAATCGGTTGAAATTGACGCGAAATATTAATTAATTTGTTTGATTGAAACCGTTCGACCGAAATATTATGTTGAATGGTAAACCGTTGGTCACTATGATGGGTAGTTGATCTTTGTGTTCAGATTAGGAATCAAATTGATCGGTAAATGCATGGAGGTGGAAAGGCGTAATTAAGGGTCTTGATACCGGGTTTGTGGACGGTGAGCAGGGGTCAACTCATCGTCCGGTAAGGACCAGGCCCGGGTCGACTTCACGACGTGTTCCACGCGCGCTTTAAAGACACGTCAGCACTACTGACGGGGCCCCATAGGGCCATTGCTTGCCGGGGTTGCGGGAATGTACTAACTAGATACCGCGGCCCCGGAACTTAAGGTTAGCTGAAGGAACAGGGTGGGTTTTTAGTCAGTAGAAGTCTTATACTCTCTTCCGCTCCACTCAGAGCGGGACGATTCATTTAAAGAATTTCTTACCGTAAAAAAGGGTTCTTATACGTCTTTTTTACCCGACTACAAAGGAAGGGTTATGTTTTTCGCGCGTATCTTGTATGTATGTATGTTTGTAATATTCTTTATTACCTCATATCTCCAGAACCGCTGAAGGGTTCACATAATTGAGGTATCGTTAGATTCGTCTTAGCAGCCCAAGTGTTCTTAGATAGGTGACATTTGAAAACATCAATCATGGCGGCTGTGCGAAGCTATTATACACAATGAAAAAAAAATGTTGTGCAATGTTTTAATCCTGTCCTCCTATAATATTATAAATGCGAAATTATGTGAAGATTTATGTATGTTTGTTGCTCTTTCACGCTAAAACTACTGAACGGATCTCAATGAAATTGGTAAGTAGATAGTTGACATCCTGGCACACACACATAGGCTACTTTTTATCCCGGAATTCCCACGGGATCTGGATTTACGCGGGAAAAACCTCCTACGTGAACGAAGTCGCGGGCAAAAGCTAGTAGTTTCTTTACACACACGAATCAGCTTACGAAAATTTTTGAGTGTGATGGGAGACTTTGTCGTATAAAATGTAAGGATGTAAACATTATTATTCCCTTTTAAAACCATTTTTAAAGTCGTATGAGTCACAACAATGAGTCAGAAGGGGTAACACAATCGCGTGTGGATTATGACGCGCAACTTATTTGTGCTAAACGTTGGGGTTATGGCGCACGCAACACATTGGCAGTATTAAATTAGTAGGGTTAATTGACAGGCCAGTTACATTTTAACGGTGCGTGACTAACTAACTCTACACTCTATAGTATTATGTTTAACTATAGGCCCATAGAAATTCATAAACAGACACAATAAATTCTTAAGTCATCATCTTTTTATTCAAACTAGATTAGAAATCAACAAATTGAGGACGGTCCATCAATAGGTACCATTGCAGTTTTATCTCTACTTTCACGCTTATTATTTAATGCATGCCGCTGCAGCCTTTAATTAAGGCTACACTTGTAACATGTTTATTGGTGTCCTTTGTTGGTTGTCCTTAAATAAATAAATAAATAGGTGACGATCGTATCATATATCATTTGTGCCTCGGAAAGAGTACCTCAAGCGCCTCCCTGCTGTCATTTAAAAAAATATATTACAGGCTCGCGTTTGACCACCATCTCACTTGACGTTAAATTATGATGTGGTCTAGATGAAGCACGCTTACCTAGAAGTAACCTATTCACTCTTGTTTTAAATACCGCCATGTTTATAGCTCTTTCGTATGCACATATAGTCCTCGTCACATAAGTTGGCAAGGTTTTAGCGTAGTGGGGGTAAGTTCGCGCATCGTGCTCTTAGTGGAAGAAGAATGTGGTCACTTTTACTGCTTGCCATTATTCCATGGTTATTGCCATCATGTTATTTTTAATCATTTCTGTTCAGAAGAATGTTAAAGAAACAAGAGGAATTCATTCGTTAATTCGGTATTATAAATAAAATAGATATAATACATTTAAAAGTGAAAAAAAATATTAAACAAAAAACATTAAAAATAATATGTTCTCGTCGTCACAATTAGTTAATAAAACTGCTACCCCTTTTATTCTTCTTTTTTCCCGGTGTCCTAAAGACAGTGACGAATTAGGAAAATTTCAACCTTCCTTAACTATAAAGTCTAACTGTTCTTTCTGACGTTTTAATAGTCTGCGTAAAACGGTATTTGGTCCTGGCACTGTACTCAATGTAACAAAAACTAAATTTAAAACAACAACTCGTAACAAAAACAAAGGGTACAACTTTCGTGTACGCAAGTGTATTTGGAAGCAAATTGAACGAGAACTACTGACGCACCAATCGCGCGCTTGGAGCGGCGCTACGTCATACACCGCGTCCCGCTGACAACCGCTGACACCTAAAAATCAACTTGTGCGCATTGAACGACTCTTGCCAAGTTATTTGAATACTATTATACATCTTTGAGAGTCGTTACGAATAGTCAGAAGGCAGCAAAATCTGATACCAGTCTTGCAAAGGGTATCGTGTTTGCCAGTTACTGGATGGTGAAGGTCATGTCAGACAGTCTCTCCATGTAAAACTCTGTTACTCAACTGCTTCCAGTTAGACTGGAAACGGACACAACGTTGTCGGAAAGGTAGGCAGATGATGATGGGTGGCAATACAATTAAATTCTTAATCTGGATAGTTACTTATGTTATCTTACTAATAATGTAAATGCAAAAGTTTTTGAGGATGAATGTACAGGTGATGTTTGGTTACTCTTTCACGCAAAAACTAATGAACGGATCTGAATAAAATTGAACAATGAATGAAAAGAAATGAACGAAGCGTCAATAGCCTAATGTGTAAGGTGTCGGATTTGTGATCGAAGGTGGCGGGTTCGAACCCCACCCGTTACACTATTGCCGTGAACTCACTCCAATCACAAGCATATTAAGCTTTTTTGGAGGGGCTAACAAGATTGCTAGTAATGTTAATTGTACTCGCATTGCTAGTCTATCTTAAAATAAAATAATTGGTAAGTAGATAGACCTCCTGAAATAACACAAGACCTCCTGGAATAACACATGACCTCCTGGAATAACACATGATGTCCTGGAATAACACATGACCTCCTGGAATAACACATAGGCTGCTTTTATCTCGGAATTCCCACGGGATCGGGATTTACACGGGAAAAACCTCCCACGCGAACGAAGTCACAAGCAGAAGTCCAATAAAACACTAATTGGTAATTATTACGATGTAGTTGTAATGTATGTATTACATTTATGATGGGAACTCCTAAACCTGACATCTTTTCACACCGAAAACAAGCTTTTAATCCATATTTTCCAACTTTTGAGTAACAGATATGACACTTCATTTACCTCGCGTCCGGGAGCTGGTATGTAGTGAACTGATCCATCCACTTAATTAACTTTTCAACACGTCTTTTGTTTAAAACCACTACATGCATGCTTCGCTAATAATTACGGATTTAATCCGCTTTGATTATATTAAATTTGGTGGCAGAAGCATGTTTATTTAACACTTGGTTATAATTAAAAAGTTATGGCTATTTTCGCAATGTTGATTAAAGCATCTTCTTGTATGTTGCAAACCATACCTAAGAAAGTTTGACCATCATCTCATCTGTTGGTATGTGATGATGTGGTTGAAGATGAAGCGTGCTTACCTAGAAGTAACTTATATAATCTCGATTTAAAGATTTTATTAGTGGTAATAAAAGCGTGTTTATTTAACAAGTGGTGTAAAACTATGGAGATGACCTTTGGGTCTTCTGCATAGTTTTTCAATATTATTTAAGTTTATAGACATCTATTTCTCAGAGCCTAAGTGTCTTTTCACATGTACCGGTTCGGCATCCCAGGGGTTGATGCTACTTATTTTTATTTTACCATAAGTGCCTTTTCACATGTACCGGTTGCCAGGTAGCCGGCGCAAATTAAACCGGTACATGTGAAAGGTAATGTACATGGTCATACACTTCGCTGCCGGGTTCCCGGTGCCGGTTACCCGGCAACCGGTACATGTGAAAAGGCACTTATGGTAAAATAAAAATAAGTAGCATCAACCCCTGGGATGTTGGAGGCGTTATGTTACATTGTGGAAACGTAAGTACTTCTTAAGGTTGCTTTTAAAAATATTGTCACTATCAGTTCATTTCAAATCCTTTGGCAGACCTGTACAGTTGTAGGTACTCCCAATATATTACTATTTTTATTCTAGGACCAATAAATCACGAACGCTTCTACAATTAGAAAATTAATAATAAAATAATAATAATAAAAATATTTATTTCATAAAACAGGATAACACATTGCACTTTCTATATTTGACATTACGTATAGCATATAGCATGTAACAATTTGTTACGCTTTAAGCACAGTTTTATACTCTATCTCTTAAACTAGGTCAGGCCTGTATCTTAAGAGATAGGGTTCAGCCATTTACATTTTAAAAACAGTATTATGCACAAGTGAACACTGTGTTGATTTTATACACAAAAGTTATTATGAAATAAGTACATAAACAAAGTATCTTTCTGTAGACGTATGTGAGAATGTTGTGTGTGTGTGTGATGATGTGTGTGTGTGTGTGATGATGTGTGTATGTGTGTGATGATGCAAGTGTGTGATTATGTTAATTGATGTAGCAATTATATAGTTATAATGTAGTTTTTTAGTGAAATATTACGAGATATATGTTAGGAGATTCTCTGTTGTGAGGTAATCCTGCTGCAATAGCCATTGAGTGATTTTATGTTTTAGCGTGTGCCTGTTTAAATCAAGTAAGTTTAGTTTTTTGTGTAGTTTATTGTATATGTGTGTACCAATGACGTAAAACTGGTGTTTCGCAAATGAGGTTTTATGTCTAATACCTGGCGGAGTGTTCCTGCGTTTTTCCGGGTTGGATCTGGGCATGGCCCGGTGTGTTCTGAGGACAGACTGCAAGATAAACAGCTGTCTTACAGTTAATACCTTACATTCGTTGTACAGTTGTTTGGTTGGATATCTGTACGGTTTCTTTAACATTACTTTCAGTACGGCTCGTTGAGCCCGCTCTGCCCTCAGCAGATTTGTTTTAAATGCACCACCCCATGCAGTGATGCAATATCCAATAATCGACTGGCACAGCGCAAAGTAAACCATTTTTAGAATACCTATGTCAGCCGATTCTCTAAGGGATTTAAAAACATAGATAAGACGCGTTGTTCTGCTTGTAATCATTTCAAGCTGTTTATCCCATCTTAGGCCGTCATCTATTTGCAAACCTAGATACTTCACACAGTCTTTTCTAGCTAATTTTGGGCATGAACATGATGTTGAGTTTATGCAAGAGTGAGCCGTTATGGTAAAGTCATGCGATGGTTTGGAATTTCGACGAATTGCGAAAGTAACGTAACATGATTTGTCAACGTTTAGTGTGAGCAGATTTTGGTGGAACCAGTTCATTATACTACGAAGGGCTTTTTCTGCCTTTATTTTAACCGCCTCCCAAGTTGGTCCGTAGATAATGATCGCAGTATCGTCCGCGTATGCGTAGATCTTACAGTTTGGGAGAATCATTCTGCAAAGTTCATTGACATAGATCAGGAACAATGTCGGACCTAATATGCTACCCTGGGGCACACCGTAAGTCACAAATTCCTCTTTGCTGAGGTACGAATCTATTTTGACTTGCTGGGAGCGATCCTTGAGGTAATCTTCGAAGATGTTGAGTGCAATGCCACGTACACCCAACAACTCCAGCTTCGAGATAAGTTTAGGAACAGAAACTGTGTCAAAAGCCTTCGACAGATCAAGAAATATACCTAAACACTTTTCCCCATTGTCAAGTTTTCTTGCTACAAATTGCGTAAGATCCAGCACAGCATCTTCCGTCGAAACCCCGGTCTTGAAGCCGTATTGGTTCTCAGCAATAGAACTATGTTTTTGTAAAAAGCTCTTAAGTCGTTTGTTAAGAATCTTTTCAACAACTTTTGAAAGTGAAGGGAGGATGGATATGGGTCTGTAATTGTTGACACAGGTTCTGTTCCCACTCTTATATATTGGATGAACTATAGCTTTTTTTAGTCCGGCAGGGAATGTTCCCGTTTGTAAGCAACGATTGCAGATATAGGTTATTGTAGGCACTAGTATGTGGCGACAAGTTTTCAGCAGATTTGATGATATACCGTCCCAACCTACAGCACAGTCATTACGTAATTGTAAAATTATTGTTTCTACTTCACTTTCATCAGTGTCAAGTAAAACCAGGGAGTTTGTTGGAGGAGATGACATTGACTCCACGCATGGATTACTGTCTGCGGGTGTCCTATTTGGAGCAGGGCCATTTATTAAGTTTGCCGCTAAATTTTTGCCAATATTACTAAAGAAAGAGCATACTTGGTTTACAGAAGAGTGAGGACTATCACATAGTTTTAGCAACTCATCAGGACTGGTTCGTTCTTTGCGTGTATGTGTGATATTTTGTATGGTTTTCCAAAGAGCTTTGGGATTATTTTTTGATTTTTCTAGTTCAGTTTTTTCAAAGGTTACTTTAAGTTTCCGGAGCAAATTATTACAAAAGTTTCGATAGCGTGTATATGTTACTTTTAATTTTAGGTTATCAGGTGATTTTTTGGATCTTTTATGGAGCATATCCCTGTTTTTAATGCATTTTAACAAGCCCGGGGTAATCCAGGGCTTTATAATTCTTTGTTTCCTAGGAATTTTAATTTTGCTAGTGTGGTTAGTTATTACGGTAGATATCCTCAAAACAAACCTATTCAGGGCTTCATTTGAATCATTTATACTATAAATATCCGAAAAATCTATGTTTTCAAGTTCAGCTTTAATCGCATCTAGATTAGGACGGGAGAGGGTGAATTTATTTGTTGGAGTTAGGTTCGTATTCGTTAACGTTAGTACAATAGGTTTATGGTCAGTGTTGTATGATTCAAGAATTAATGTGGTTGAGGGTAATTTGGACTTTAGTAAAACGTGATTATGACATGATCGTAATACATACTCTGAATTTTTATAATTACTTAGGTTTTTTCAATGTCTTTGACTTACTTCAAATAAGTTTAATTTTTAATTAATTTTTATTTAATGACAGAATTTGTATGAGACAGTCTTTAAAAAGTTATTACGTAGCTTGATGTAAATTCCATCTATTTTAGTTTGTTTTGACTTCTCTGCGATAGTATAATTGTAAATTACGTAGATTTTTTTGGGATAAGCAATACCTTAATAATTTAAAAATGATAAAAATTAATTCAGTAAGCGATTCTGAACCAACTAAATTCTTGCATTAATTATGTTACATGTTGTATGTATGTAGGAAATATTAGGAATGGAATTCCTTGCCAGAGTCAGTATTTCCTGAGAGCTATAACCTGGGGGTCCTTAATTCAAGAGTGAATAGGTTACTTCTAGGCAAGCGTGCTTCATCTTCGACCACATCATTGCTTACCATCATGTGAGATAGTGGTCAAACGCGAGCATATCACGAATAAAAATAGATTATAAAACGTGAAAATAAAATTTACACAAAGTAATGTGCCTGCCTGGGTTTGAATCCATGACTTACGCTCGTAAGTTGTACCTGTAATCCATTGGCTACCACTGCTCTCAAAACATAGTCAGTCACGTTTAATACCATTACAATACTCGCCCAATACATCGCCCTACAAAACAAGGCAATCATAAAAACAATTACAATAATGAGCTTATCAAATAGACTGCAATGTTCACAATATTGTGTGCCCGAGGCTATCAGCTATCGAGTTAATGTGATGGTGTTGTTCCAAAATGTTTGCGGTTATTGCTCGGCAATAATGGTACCTAACTTAATCCTTTTTTCGCACGCAAATGACATTTTTGGCGCGGTGGTTAAAAGATTGGCTGCTGAGTTACATGTTGTAGGTTTTCCACATGGAATAGTTATTGCCCCATTGCTGGGCAAAGGCATCGCCCAATTCCATCCATGAACTCTTTACACGTACTGCTTCAAACCAGCCTTCGTCCGGGTCGTCTCGCCACTTTTTCTTGGGTTGGCCTCGACGGAGATATTTATTTGCGCCTTGGAGAATATGTTTATTTTCGTAGCTACTCGTAGCTGCCGCTGCCTGCGACTTTGTTTGCGTAAATTTAGTATGTAGGTACACCTATACGCTGACTAAACTAAAAAGCGGCTAACCCCATAAAGTACTTTTCGAGTAAACATAAAAATAAGTGGGAAATTATTTTTCTACAAATTTACTCTAGCTATGACGATGGTAGTAAATTATTTTTGTGGGCATATTTTCTGTGCACAATATATGACTTTTTTTGTAAATATTAATTATATTTATATATATTAATTATATTAATTGTAATATTATTTTTATTATAATATGAATTATATTTTGTAAATATTATTAGTATTGTGGTTTAGTCGCTTTTTATCTAAGGAAGTGACAAAAATTACGTGGTTTAACTGGTCAGCAAAATTGCTGTATCTCAAAAAGTATTAATTGAAGGAAAATGATTCTTAGACCAAAAGATAGAAAATCAAAAGTAGTTTAAGGATACATTAAAAAGTGAAAAATGACCTTTTGTGGCTTAACGGCCTTTTAGTTAGTGCAAGACAGTATAATAGATATTTCGACGTTAAATCCACTTTCATGAGTGTGTTTTTTTATTTTTTTCTACGATATTCCATATACGATATCCATCTGATTTCACGTATTTAATTTTTCGTATATTATTTAAATCTAATGTGTTCGCTTGTCAAGTTTATTTTAATATTTTAGGAAGCTACTTTTGTGAATGGAAGAAAACTGTAGACTCTTAGATTCGTTTTTCGAGCACATAAAGCAGGCACGTTCGCGCGCCGCTTTCGCTCTAGGTAGGATCCACTTCATTCTTAGCTCCCGCAGCAAGTTATCACTCAGGTGCAAGCTGCGTATTTTCACCGCGGTCATCCGTCCCATCATGACCTACGCCTGCGTTGTTTTCGCACACGCAAAGCCCTACCTCCTCCACAAGATGCAGACCCTTCAAAACCGATTCCTCCGTAGAGTCACGGGAGCCCCCTTTTATGTTCGAAATGAGCTTCTTCACGTAGACCTCAAGATGCCCACCATCCAGCAGTTCATGAAACGTGTCTCCAAGCGTTTCTTTGATACTGCAATCCAACATAGGAATCCCCTTATCGTATCGGCCGCCCAATACGAACCCTCGCGTATCTCTAAGATTCG
This sequence comes from Tholera decimalis, assembly GCA_943138885.2. Taxonomy (NCBI): domain Eukaryota; kingdom Metazoa; phylum Arthropoda; class Insecta; order Lepidoptera; family Noctuidae; genus Tholera; species Tholera decimalis. The sequence goes on along the minus strand of OW964552.2, from coordinate 4,625,887 downwards.
CCGACCAAGGCACACCCTTGTCACTCCCGATGACGCAATCACCCTGCTCCAAGAGAGCCGTAGGGAAACAAGTACAGTGGCACACAAAAACAAAAACCGACCGTCCTTCCGTCCTCGCCGCCGAGGCCCGCCGCGACGTCCCCGTAATAGTCCGCCCCGACCCTTGCCAGAGCCAGCCCGCGACGCTGAGCCAGTAGCTTTAAATTCCCTTATTAATAATAAAACTGATATGATCCAGCCTGTCCCTAGCTGCCCTCCCACTGCGACGCCCTAAGCCGAGGTCCGTACCCCACAGGGGGTGCCCTTAGCGTGTAGTCGCCTAGTTTGTAAGTTTTCTAATAAGCCCTGGCTGGAGGCTTTAATTAATTAATTAATTAAGGCAACCACAGGCAAGCCCGGTTAAGCAGCCGACAACCTCAGAGGTTGACCTGCGAGATGCCACACACAAAAAAAAAAAATTCGTTTTTCAATTTTTATTTTGTAATTGTGCTATGTTAATTGATGTATACTGTCCTCTCATACCTATTAAACATGTATCATCGACACGAAATAAAAATTAAAAATATTTTGAAAAGTTTAACTGTGAAGTTTCTTGCTGGTTTTTCTCCATAGAAAAAGACCAATTTCAAACCGTGCACTAACTTGTGACGTTTTATAAGTGCCCATATAGACATATGTGAAATAAAACATGAGTTTGAGTTGGAAGTGATAAAATCATGTTCGTGATTTACTTTTTTTTCTGGTTGGTTAAATCATCGTATAACTTCTCCCGCTCTGGGTTAAGCGGAAGGGAGTGTCAGACTTCTACTGATTAAGAACCCACCCTATTTCTTAAACTGCCCTTAAGTTCCGGGGCCGCGGTATCTTGTTACAATATTTCCGCAGCCCCGGCGAACTAAACTGGTGCTGACAGCTCTTTGAGGCGCGCGTGGTACACGACGCGCCGTCGACCCGGGCCGCCTGGTCCTTACCGGACGATGAGCTACCCCTGCTCGCCGTCCGCAAGCCCGCGCCTACGGTGGCCGGAGATCGGCTCGCGATCCTCGACGCCCGGGGCGTCTCCCGTGGTGGCTGGGGCGTGAGGAAGAGAGTTGCCTCTCCCTCGCGCGTTCGGCCTCCTCCTCCGCTAGCATGACTGCTTCGCAGAAGGAGGCGACCGCATCCCATTCCGTCTCGCTCCGAACCATGGCCCGAACCAAGGCCGGGCGCGAGAGGTCGTCGCTGTCGATCGCCTCCACGAGGACACGGCGGTGCTCTGCCCAAGCAGGGCACACCTCCACTGTATGATCCACCGTGTCCTCCGGATGGTCCTCACAATGACAACACCCGGGCGTATCCTCCCGCTATATCCGAAACAGGTACCTCCCGAAACACCCATGTCTGGTCAGCACCTGCGTCAGGCGGAAGGTGAGGACGCCGTGGCGTCTCTCTAACCACTCCTCAAAGAGGGGACTTATCGCCGCGACTACGCCGCGCGCCGTTACTTGACATACTGTTTTAAATTTACACTTACATCTTTGAGTAGCCTATGTTTGATGTATGTATTTTTTCTTTTACCTAGCAGTGGTATATTTTTTTTTATTGATAATAGGCTCGCGTTTGACCACCATCTCACCTGATGTTAAGTGATGATGTGGTCAAAGATGAAGCACGCTTGCCTAGAAGTAACCTATTCACTCTTGACTTAAAGACTCCCAGGTTATAGCGATCAGGTAACACAGACTCCGGCAGGCTAATAGTAGGTAACAGTAACATAATCAGCTAAGCTAAATGATAAATGATCTTTATTTTGCAAATTGGTTATTAAATAACTCTTTTACGTGTCATTTTTTTCGTAAATATTAACTAGATGAGGCCGGTGTTTCCTAACTGACTACCCTGAGAAGAAACACCGAAACAAACTCAGGGGTCCGTCTCTTTTAAAGTCCATACAATCTATACTGGTTTAATTATATGGGAACCTTGTAGGTTTTAGTCTGAGGCGATCTTTTGAAGAAAGATGCTCACAGATTTGAGTGGACCTGTCCATACAGTGCAAGCATTTGTCAAATGACGTATAGCTCAACTTAGAACAAGGAGCTTAACGATTTTACGAATAATACCAAGGTAAGGACGTTTGGGTAGGCCGCAAAAGCACTCTTTCAAGCTTTTTCTCAACTATGTGAGTCTCCTTTCAGTCTAACCAAATCATCAGAGACCAGAAGATCAGAGCATCTAAGACAACTTCTAACTATCCGTAATGAAAAAAGATATAGAAATGAAAGCCGGGATCAACGGCTTAAAATGATTTCCGAGGCATGATTAAATCTCGATGTGTTAAGATGAACACCCATTCAAGCACCGACATCGGCATTCCTATTCCTAAACCTCGAAGATCTCCACAACTAAAATATTGTAATTAACAAATGATGGGCATTTAATAATTTGCATCACCCGGCCAACTGGATATCGCAATAATAAAATAACACGAGATCGGTATCGTACTCCCCTATGGCGCGTAAATTACTTTCGAACGCGCGCCCTCTGTATTTAATTTTAAATAATCAGGTCAGCGTGGATAGTGGAATAATTTGAGGGGAATATTTAGAATAAAGCCCCAGGTTGCTGGGAAATACTACGTTCTATGAGGCTTGTAAATGATAATGTATTAAAGAATACGAAGGGGTTATAAGAAAACATAATCAGAAGCGTCCATTAATTCCTGTAGTAAGCAATGAGCAGGCCGCAAGACACACAGGATCAAGTGCGCCATGGTTTGAGGAGCGGCATCATGTTAGGCTAGTGTCATCAACAAATCTCCGCCTGAGTAGGTTGTTTTTGCTTCGACCAACCTGGGTCCATTCTCCTTATCCATTTATTTATTTATGCAAGACACACCAACAATATATTTACAAATGCAAGCATATAATATATGCTTGCATTTGTTTTCAAATATATTAGTTTGATTGATTCATTTCACTTTCCATCAAAATGTTGTGCATACCTGTAAGTGCAATTCAGTGCAAATATATCACTTATGCACAACATTTTTATGCAAAGTGAAATGAATCAATCAAACTAAGCAAAAGTAAATTAAAATGTCAAAAGAGATCATGTCAAATACATTAATTTATATAAGAAATAACAATAATAAATTAAATTGAATTAAATGTCGAAAGTAGTGAATTATTGTACAATGACAATACGATTTGAAGTTAAATAATTAGAATAAATTAAAGTAAACATAAATTAACTAACATTAAACTATCTTAAAATCATCCAAATAGGTCCAAATTAGTAATTTTATTTTAAAAATGTGGTAAACTGTCAAAAAAAAAACTCCTGGTTGAACTGGAAGTCTACACTTCCAGGTCAGCCAGGGTAGCTCACACTCAGGTGGAAACGCAACATTCATAACCAGCCTAAAACTTTATAAGTACACCATTACCATTGTACACTAGTTTTACTTTTTATTTCCATAGAAATATTGTAAGGTGTACAATAATAAATAAATAAACCGTTCCCACTGCTGAGAGGGAACGGGCCGTAATCCATTACATCCATCCATCCATACTAATATTATAAATGTGAAAGTAACTCTGTCTGTCCTTCTGTTACCTTTTCACGCCGAACATGGCCTAACTGCTAAAGCGATTTAGATGAAATTTGGCATGGATAGATATGTGGTATGGATAGGATCCTGGAAAGGACATAAGATAATTTTTATCCCTAAATTCCCATGAGATCGGGATTTACGCGGGAAACCCCTCCCACGCGAACAAAGTCGCGTGCAGAAGCTAGTGATAATATGTTTTTAAAAATCGAACATCAAAAGCTAATCTTCTGATAGGATCATACCTATTTACATTCACAATAGGTACGTCTACATACACTTTATCTATTACTTGAGCTTACTAAGCCGACAGATTTGAGCCGAAGATTCTGGAAACTCTATTTATATTAAGAAGTTAGATAATTTCGTAATCGCGATTCAGACTCGGCTCCGATATTATCTTGATACTAAAAAGGCTGTTACTGAAATAGTTTGTTTGAGGTAATTAAGGGTAAATGGCTCGTGTTTTGTTGGTACTCGTATTGAATGTGTATTTTGTATTGTCGAAGAAAATTGGGGACGTTAAAGCTTTATATCGCTTACAGTTTGATTTTATACCTTTTTTTCCTTTTTTCCGAGTGGGAAAATCATCGAATCACTTTCCCCGTTCGGGGTGCAGCGGAAGGGAGTATCAGACTTCTACTGACTAAAAACTTACCTTGCTCCTTCAGCTGCCCTTAAGTTATGGGGCCGCTTACATTCCTGCAACCCCGGCAGGTTATGGCCCTATGGAGCCCCGTCACTAGTGCTGAAGTCTCTATAAGGCGCGCGCGGAACACGACGCGCTGCCCGACCCGGGCCTGTCCTTACCGGACGGTGAGCTGCCCCTGCTCGCCGTCCGCAAGCCCTTGATTTTATACCTACAGGTCCGACCCAACGACTCCGTGAAAGTGGGTCACATTTCTTCTGGTTTCATATGGTTTCATAACGATGTTTTCCTTTATCGTTTTGATAGCGATGATGAAAATACCACAAAGTAAAGTGCTTGCTTTAGTTCGAAAACACGAACTACTGATTTTAAGTCATACCCAATGGTCATACCGGTAACCATTAGGTCATCAGTACCCTCTATCCCAAACAATCGACGCGTCAATAGCCAAATAGCCAAGGTGTCGACCTTTTGAACGAGAGGTCGTGCTTCTAACCCCACCCATTACACGCTCCAGACACAAACATTTTTAGCTTATTTGGAGGGGTTAACAGGATTGCCAGTAATGTGAATGCTACCCAAATTGCTAGTAAACTTTTAAAAAATAAATATTTTACTAATAAAGTAGTAATTTTTCTGAAACCTCTAATGAGAAATGCAGAACCCGTATTTATTTATTTATCCTCGAATTGGAACGCCTTGCAACAATTACACCAATGGAGAGCTGATTTTGTGAGAATCCAACATTTTGCGCGCAGTGGTCTTGCTCAAATCCAGTAGATGATAGATAGATTCTATGTCACACTTGCTCACTTGCACAGCATCAGGCCACCACACATCTTCAATTTTTCATATGAAAATCCATGTCGCACACATACTCGTAGTAAAATAATGTTGGGAATTGATTGGTTTTTTAGATTTATTGAATTTGAAAATTACACAGAAAATTTCCGTCTCTCCCTATTCTAAAAATATGAATCAAATCCAAAATTTGCCAATAATAAAAATTGAATTATTCCCTAAATCCTATATCACAAAATTATATAGATACCATTATGTAAGACGCTGATGCAGAAAAGTCTTTCGAAGTAATTATCAGCTATCATACTCAGGTAGTTTGTACAGTCAAGTCAGGTATCTTGCACAGCTTGGAGATGAACATAATCATTGAGATAATATTCCCCTATTTAACGGTAGACCTTAACGCAAAAACCCGAACAGAGTATTAGTATTCCAAATTAAAACTCAACAACAAAGCATTGTGTGGAATATCAATAAAAAAATCGCGGCCCACAATTGTGGTCATAGTAGTTCCATCTCTCTTTGACTACCGGTCTACCAGACCCACGGCTGGGTACCATCCACACTTGGTTGATATACCGTCATGTCGTACGTACCAAGCGCTTTTCCTCCACATCTATTGTGCGCACGGCCAAGTTATAGAACTCTCTGCTGGCTTCTGTGTTCCCTGCCACTTATGACCTTTTGGCCTCTAAAGCAAGAGTGAACAGGCATCTCCTGCGCTCGCTCGTTCCATCGTAGACCTCATCTATCGCTTACTATCAAGCGAGATCAAGGTCGGGAGTGGGTTCATCCGAAATAAAATAAAGTGTCATAAGGGGAGTCAATTTATTAAGGAATTCACGTTTTTTAGTAATTATACAAGATTTTTTTCTCAAGTAATCATGACTAGGAGTCTAGACTTATTGTTTGAAGTCATCTAGTTAATTCAAGCTAAGCAGTGAGCAGGCAACTTATTGCTGAATGTTCCATACGACTCAAGATAACTAAGACACCTTATCATCAGGTTAGACAACCACTATTTTTAATTAATGAACAATTTCCACTATCAGATTGCACAAAGCCAACAATTTAGCATTTGTGGTCCAGAAAGCATTATACAAAGTTTCATATTACCAGATAATAGGGGCCTGTATTTAGCAGTTGAATAGGCACAAATACAAACGCAGTGCTACTACTAAGTGATACTATAGAGAAATAAGTGACCAGGCCAGCCAAACAAACCACCTATAATTTTGTTGTATTAAAGAAAGATATCTGGTTTAAAACAAAATATATGCTCAACAGGCAAGGGTAAGGGATGATCCACTATCATAATTTTAAACCAATAAAAATATGTTCACAATAAGCCCTTGTATTTACCTCATATATCTCACGGTATTTTATGCCAAACTGTTTTGATCGTTGTTCCTAATTTGAGAAAAAACAAAAGAGCATTCTGCCGTTTTATGCATAGAAATGAAACAGAAAGAAAGAACCATTATTTACTATTTACTTAATTTAAGCTCATTAAGGCATGTCACTTTCTACCGTACATATACAACGTGTAATTAATTTAAAGGGTAAGTATATACATACCAAGTGCATGGCTTCTTTGGATGATAACAAACGATATGGCAAGGGTTTTGTAATCCTAAGTCTACGTGTGTAGAACTAATTACAAATACCAATACACTACCTATACCAGAGACCGAATTTTTCAAATTAAGAAGAACGAAGAGAATTTTCGTGTTATTGGCAAGTGACGTGGAAAGTTATTGACCCTCGTAGTGCTGTGACATGTTTGTTATGATTGGTATTCAGGAAATATATGAAACCGATAATTTGGTATCAATTCTTTGAGTCAGTTATTTTGAGCTGAAACTGTGCATAGAGACTCCATACCAGATGTTGTCTTCAGCCCTTTTGGATAGATATGAGGTTTCCGTTACACATTGTATAGTTCTTAGCCTTTTCTCAACTACGTACAGAGTTGATACGACCGAGGGGCTTTCCTTTAAACTGCGTATACTAGGTACCACTTTCAAGCTATGTACCAAAAAACAATTAAATAGAAGAAGTAGTTTAGTCGCAAATGATTTTAATGAGATGCACCTTAACACGTTCATCGCGGAAGCCCATTTATACATCTAGTTAATATGACGCAACGAGATCTAAAAGTCCTCGTTGTGATCCACAAGGAATGACGCAACGAGATCCAATAGATCGCGTACGACTTGGTCACTTCAAACCTCAATATTTCTGTGAAATATGAATAATCTTATATTTTTTTTGTATGTGCAGGTAGGGGATGAACAGCCCTTTAAGTTCGTTTTCACCGCCTCAAGTTAATCTAAAACAAAATACTGGAAAATATTCAAAATAAAAAAACGAGAACTTTGGGATCTCGTTCCGTACAAGATAGCAAAAAAATGCGAGTATTCTTAGATCTCGTTTCGCCGATATTGCACACTATCGATAAAAAAATAGTGATGGGAAACAATAAGAAAAACAACATTATCGATACAGGATCATTTATTCTAATAAAAAAAGTAAGTAAGGCATTAGAAACTTAATAACTATTTTATTTAGTACAAAAAATGTCAATATTTTTCATTAAAACACGGAAGACACATAGCTTCTTTGCTCGTCATTATTCTTCGTGCCTTTAGCAATAGCAACTCACACAACGTCTCTTCTTGGTATTTACTATATATTTGTGTTCAATGGTCAATTCCGCATCATATTTTTCCAGGTTAAAAGGAACTCCTGGGAATTTCGTTATGATGCTTTCAATAAAATTTTTCTTTGCCATCTTCCTTTTTCTTATTGTTATATACAAGTTCCAAAATTTTTCGACTGCGTTTGCGATTCGGCATAATATTATCTATCCTAATTACAGCGTACTTGACGTGCACTCATCGAAAGTTGTCACGGCACTAATTATTTTCTCATCAAGCTTCGCACGAGATCGCAACGAGATCCTTTAGTTCTCGTTCCGCACTAGATGCAAAATTTTACTATTTGGTCGCAACGAGAACCATTAGATCTCGTTCGTTTTTATTCATAAAATACTACACCCGAAGTACCTAACATCAGAAAATATATTTATCTCACTCTATCAGTAAAGAAACATACAGAAATATCATTTGCCAAAACGGGATGGTCGTAGGATTTCACTTGCGCGATACTGAAACGTCATAAACGAGAACTAAAAGATCTCGTTCCGCGTTGAACGTGATAAATCTGACCAAAACAAGAGATAACACACGCCGCGCTACGTTGCCACTTTGTTACCTACGGCTTACCAGGGAAAGCCTGGGTCCTGGCCTCGGAGACTCTCGGGCCTCGACTAGGGGGGCTCCTTAGCGCATGTCTGGAGAGGGGCCAGTTTCCGCTTCGCTGGAAGACGGGAAACCTGGTCCTGATCCAAAAAGCCGGGCGCCCTGCGGACTCTCCGTCCGCATTCCGGCCCATCGTACTGCTCGACGAGGCGGGCAAGCTCTTGGAAAGAGTAATTGCAGACCGCCTCTTCGGGCACCTGAATCGGGTGGGCCCGGATCTTGCGGACTACCAGTTTGGCTTCCGCAAGGGGCGCTCGACGGTGGATGCTGTCATGCGCATGAGAGCCCTCACGACGGGGGACGCGATATCCCGGGGCAGCGTCGTCTTGGCGGTGTCTTTGGACATCACCAACGCCTTCAACACCCTGCCCTGGAGTTGCATCAGGGAGGCACTCCGGTATCACAGGGTGCCGACCTACCTCCGTCGCATAGTCGACGACTACTTGACGGACAGAGCCGTCATCTACCCCGGTCACCGGGGAGAGTGGAACCGGCGAGAGATGTCGTGCGGTGTCCCACAGGGATCGGTCTTGGGGCCCCCCTGTGGAACATCGGATACGACTGGGTGCTGCGCGGCGACCTCCCTGACGGCGTCAGCGTAATATGTTACGCTGACGACACGCTCGTCCTGGCGCAGGGAGAGTCGCACCAGGCGGCGGCCGACCTGGCGACGCAAGCGGTAGCGACAGTCGTTCGTAGGATCCGGCAGTTGGGACTCGACGTGGCGCTGCACAAGACAGAGGCCATGTGCTTCCATGGCGGTCGGAACGCGCCACGGTCCGAGTCCCACATAACGGTGGAGGGGGTTCGCATCGGCGTCGGGAGGACGATGAAGTACCTGGGACTCGTCCTCGACAGCCGGTGGAACTTCAGGGAGCATTTCCTGAGTTTGGCCCCAAAGCTGAACCGGGCAGCAGCCGCCTTCAGGCGACTCCTGCCTGATCTCAGCGGGCCAAACGCCTCCTGCCGAAGGCTGTACGCTGGCGTCGTGCAGTCCATGGCCCTCTACGGGTCCCCAGTATGGGCCCTGTGCATCCGGACGCGACCACTAAAGTTGGTCGCATGCCAGAGGGTCATGGCTATCCGAATGATCCGGGGATACCGCACGATCGCCGGCGAATCAGCCAACCTGCTTGCCGGATTGTTGCCCTGGGATCTGGAGGCGACTGCCCTCCAGCGCGTCTATGAATGGCGCGTGGAGGCGCAGCGCCGGGGCGTATCCCCGCTGCCTCGAGAAGTCGAGGCGCGGCAGGAAGAGCTCCGGCGTGAGCTCAGGGCAGTATAGAGGGAACGACTGTCGCAACCGAAGGCCGGGCACGCCGCAATTGCGGCGGTAAGACCCCTCTTTGAGGAGTGGCTAGATCGGCGTCACGGCGTCCTGACCTACCGCATGACGCAGGTCCTCACCGGACACGGAAGTTTCGGGAGGTACCTGTGTCTGATGGGAAAGGAGGAAACGCCTGGGTGTCACCACTGCGAGGGTCGCCCTGAGGACACAGTCGAGCACACGGTGCAGGACTGCCCCGCTTGGGCAGAGCACCGACGTGTCCTCACGGCGGCAATAGGCGGAGACCTCTCGCGCCCGGCATTGGTCGAGGCCATGCTGCGGGGCGAGAGGGAGTGGGAAGCGGTCGCCTCCTTCTGCGAAGCAGTCATGCTTCCGAAGGAGGAGGCGGGCCGCGTGAGGGAGAGGATGGCGTCCTCCCTCCAGCCCAGCCGCAGTGGTAGACGCCCACGGCGTCGGCCGACGATCTCCGGCCACCGTAGGTGCGGGCATGCGGACAGCGAGTAAAGGGCAACTCGCTGTCCGACCATGGACCATGCCTGGGTCGACGGCGCGTCGTGTTCCACGCGCGCCTCAAAGAGCATCAGCAATATGACGAGGCCCCCCGTAGAGGGCCGAAGCCTGCCGGGGTCGTGGGACTCATCCCGTTACCGTGACCCCGGTACGTAAAGGGTTATTGAAGGAACACCGTGGATTTTAGTCAGTAAAAGTCTGACAGTCCCTCCCACCCTGCCCGGGGTGGGAGGACTTATTTGATAATTTTACCACGCTAAAAAAAAAAGTATTTAAGGTCAGTCACGTTTATTTACAAAGGGTGGTTGCGTTTTACTTTGATTTGTAAGCTATTTAGTATATTAGAAAAAAGAAAATGTTGGCTCTTTTTATTTTTTAACTGTATCAAATTAACACTAAAGACGTATAGTATACGTAATGTAATTTAATGCCCCTCTGTCGTATCAACTCTGTATATTATGTCGCGGTCGGCTTTCTGACTAACTGTATGCAGCAGAGTACAAGTGTGGACCACAACGGCAACTGTAGGAATAGGGCGGGTTTTTAGTCAGTAGAAGTCTGACACTCCCTTCCGCTTCACCCAGAGTTAAGGAGATATTTGTTGATTTTCCCACCGCAAAAAAAGAATCAAAGGCTTAGTGTACTTTCCGAGTAGTCAGTTAGGAAACACCGGCCTCATCTAGCCAAACTAAACTAAACTTAACACGCAAAAAAACATGACGTGTAAAAGCGTTATTTATAACCAATTTACAAAATAAATATTTCATTTCATTTCATTTCAAGGCACGGAGAAATCTCAACATGTTAAAATGTTTACACATACACAGACCGACGACCGACGTCGGCAAGCGTTTGCTAAAGCTTGAAGATCGACGGCTCTTATTATTTAGCCACTCGCTCCTCTTTTAGTGTCTTTCTTCTACTTTTAGTAAATAATAAAATGATGAGGGTCTTGTTTTAAGTTCAGGTATTTATTATCTTCATCAAATGATCAAATCCGTTGATCTGAAATGATAGAATATATTTTATTGCACACCAAAATTTAAACACTACTATTTAACAATATAATACTTTAAAAATTAAATGATTTTAAGGAAAGAATATAGACGTGCATTTTACCCGACTGCGACAGAAGGAGGGTTATGTTTTTCGAGAGTATGTATGTATAATTGTTTGGCACGCTCTGTGGCCTGAACGGCTCGACGGATTTTAGCTTGAGAGGTATCGTTAGATTCGTATTGACTATGAGAGTGACACTGGGTATATCAAAATAAAAAAGACCCATTTGAGTTTGAAACTATAATAATGGTATGGGCCCCGCCTGCTTCCTACTTTTATTTAATTTAAAATGGGCTTGTTTTTATTAGCTGTTCAGTTAGTTTTAGTATAAGGTTGCAGTTTTTTAATTTTAATAATTACTATTTTTTTCAAAACTTGTAAATAATTATGATTTTTTTAAATAAATTACAATTTCACGTTCCAAAGACCTGTAACTGGTCAGAACTCTTTACCGGCTCCGAATAGCGTAAAAGCTTTTAAGCGTAAAATTAAAAAACACTACTTAGGGGCTTTTATTCTTAGTTTGGTCTTAACATAATTATTATGAGCCTTCTTATTCAGAAAGAATATTATTATCATTTTTTGTAGGTATTTTATTAGTATTATTATATATTAGTATTATATTTATTAGTATTAAATATATTATTTCATTCCATTTTCTCGTACACCTACCACAATGTGTTTTTTTAACCCAAAGGTTGACTGGTAGAGAATGCCTTGCTGCATTAAGTCCGCCCATGTAACACTATTGTACATAAAGTTTAAATAAATAAATATATAACGTATAATTCACAGCGCTGAGCACTTTTCATCTATTATCTCACAGCATCATTCCTTACACTCGTCCCATGACATTATGGCTATTGCGTGCTTAGACATTGCCCTCATTACCAATCATTTTAGACTTTCCTATATGTCAAAGAAACTGGTTTTCAAACGAAATGTCATTTAGTATTTATTTATTACAACTTTAAGCAATACACAAGGTACAGAGGCGGACTTATCGCCTTCCAGTCAATTAATCTACCAGTCAACCATATAAAGCTAATGAATTTGTATGAACTGTCAAAGTGATACACTTTGACAGTTCATACAAATTCATTAGCTGCCATCTTAATAATCAGTTCTATTCGAGACAAATCTTCTTCTGAACAGTCAATTCACCTCAAAATGATAATGACCAGAGAAAATCGTTGTAACCGACATTTCACGTAGTAAAACTTCACTAAGATTGCTGGCGTACAATCCAGAAACGATAAAGTCACTTTAAAGGTTCAATCGTGGTTTTAAAACTAACACTTACTGCCAAACGGGACTGCGAATAGTGCCAAAGAAACGTGCATGAGATTTTTATTATTTCCACTGTGCAACTCTGTTTGAAAAAAAATTACGATTTTGTACCTAGAATCTATAGTTTTTCGTACTTCCATACTGATAATTATAACACATGCGAAAGTGTGTTTGTTTTTTGTCCTCCTTTCACGTCAAAACCATTATAGTATTTGGTCCAACAGATAGATCTTTTTCAATTGGAGATTGTTTTCTTAGAAAAAAAACGTAGCCTTGTTAATTTCACGTGACGCGAGCAGCAATGTTATAAGCACGCTCCTGTGTTTATAACATTGCTGCTCGCGCATTTCGAACGATGTGATGGATCTTTAGATGTATGGACTGAATTGAATGAAAAGCACAGATATTTATTATTGTTTGGAATAGACAAACTATACTTTTATCCCGGAAAAATATGCAGAATTTCCACGCTCGTGAAATCGCGGACAAGAGCTATATAGTATTATAATATAATAACTTGAATATGACTGCAATAGCCAAAATTAAAGTACCTATAGCTCACAAAAAAAACTTTATTTATTTATTCATTTATTAAAACTTCATGCAACACTGAGGACAAAAAGGCTTGGGAATGAGATGCTCCAGTGATATACGTGAGCCTTTTTTATTTATTTTTAAAATTTTGTTTGATTATTTATTTTTTATTGATTAAAATTCTGCTTTCTCAAGTATTGTATATACCTATTAATTTTTCAGACTAAAACCTACAAGGTTCCCATATAATTAAACCAGTATAGATTGTATGGACTTTAAAAGAGACGGACCCCTGAGTTTGTTTCGGTGTTTCTTCTCAGAGTAGTCAGTTAGGAAATACCGGCCTCATCTAGCTAAACTAAACACGCAAAAAAACATGACGTGTAAATGTGTTAATGACGTGTAAATGTGTTATTTATAACCAATTTACAAAATAAATATTTCATTTCATTTCACAAAATGTACAACGGTGGACTTAATGCCATAGGCATTCTGTACCAGTCAACCATGAGTGGTGAAGAGATAACATGGCAGCTGCATACAAAAAATAAACTAAGTAGATAATAATTATATTCAAAATAAACGTTTTATTACCAGTGTATATATACATAAATAACTAGAATAAACTTACATACATATTTATCATAATATATACCAAAAATATATTATATATATTAATAAAAAGTTATAGAAAGGGGGTTATGAAAACTCTGCTTCCACTATTTGTTAAGAAAATAATCCCGCAACTTTCTCTTGAATGCATATTGATTGGTGGCCGTCCTGATATCTAGAGGTAGTGCATTCCACAGAAGAATAGACTGTATATAGAACGAAGAAAGAATAAAATCAGAAGTATGAGAAGCACAGAGTAAGAGGAGATTATTGGTAGAGCGTAGACTTTTAGCGTGTGAGGAACATAGAAACTGAAAATGAGAAATAAGGTAAGAGGAAACTTTAATTAGTGTGTATATCAATTATGTGTTTTAGCTCACCATAGTTTTTTTTCTTAAAAGGTTACTTTTTAAAAGCCATCCATCTATTTACCCAATTAAGAACAGATTTTACAAAGACCGCAAAAAACATGAAAAATATACAACCAAAAATATAACTGTTATCTCAGGAGTCCTTGAAATAATAGTAAAAAACGCCATTACTCATCTTTGCTGGGGTCGGTATAAAACAGGTATCTGACTGTGGCAGGCCCTTGTTAATCATTTTATTCTTTAACAGCTACGGAACACCTGAAATGTTTGTCCTTTTCGGAAAGTCACAGAAGTTAGAAATGAAATAGTGCCTGAATAATTTTCATATAACTTTTCGTCGGGTTTCTTTTCCCTTTACATGTCATAAAGAAACTATTCATTCACTTTAATTTTTTTAATACTTTTTGGCTTCTCGTTTTCCTTTGTTAAATTATATTCACCTTTCCGTATCTTTTGAAATTTCATAAGAAAAACGTTCCTGTTTTTAGGGCCGAAGAAAGCGGTAGAAATAGTCCTTCTTGAAATAGTTTTATCTGGGAAATAATGTTTTCTTCTACTTCTTAGTGCGTCGATGGCAAATATTGCCATCATGTTGAAAGGATATTAACTAGTCAGGGTCGGGAATCGCTGGCTGTCGAGGGCTCACCGGACGTATAGTGTTCATTATATTTGAGTTTGCGCAATATGAATTCATCCAGACTTCAACTCTATTTTTTCGTGCGAATATTATGGAATATTTCCTTCCGCGTTGGAGTAGAAGGGAGTACCAAATTCCCCCCACCATGTTCCTTCCTTATGTTTCAGGGCCGCGGTATCGCGTTAGAACATTCTAATGTCTCTATCGTGCTGACTGCTTTGTCAGGCGCGCGTGAAACAACGGCCAATCGCCTGGGATAATCTAGTCGTCATGTCGTCACTCTAAGTACCTGATTCTTAATTCACCTACAACTCTGAAAATTATTAAAGACTAGCTGTGCCCACGACTTCATGTTCCCAGTTAATACCGATCTCGTAGCATATCGGGTTAAACAGCAACCTCCTCCATTATTCCGTGAAAGTGCCATTAAAATTGGTTCAATCATTCCAAAGATTAGACCGCACAAATGGAAAAACAGACAGAAATCAGCTTTTAAAATGCTTTTAGCATTGCGTAACACTCAATTAACCCCAATGATACACCAAATCCGAGCGTTCAATCCCACCCGGAAATAAGGTTGACACACCAATTCAAAGCGTCTCTGGAGTCAGTGACCCCAGAACTCATTACGTCCCTATCTGCTAATATTTCGTCCCATCAATCTTGTATCAAGAATACAGAAGCCCATCAAATACCCATTACCTATGGAAATTTAAAAGCGTTTCTCTGGTTGAAGGCGCTTGATGGCTTGACATGTAGCGTTTTTATTACTTTCGTTTTGTAGATGATTTGATGATTCAAGATTTCATGTGATTGTTGATCATTGCAAATGAAAGAAGGTAATGCGAGGATACAGAGCTCTCGTATATTTATGAAGCATTTGCATTGTTCTTTATATTGTTTAAATATTTAAATAAGTTTTACTCTAACGGTACTGAAAATTGTATTCCAAACACAGCTATAGCCTGTTTGTTGGTAAACAGCATTGGTACGTGTGATTTTTATACCATAGCTACGACATATTCTTACACTTAACAAATACCCAAAAACAATCATTAAAATCAGTCAAGCCGTTTCTATGGATGAGTTGGTAACAAACACTGTGACACGATATTTTATGTATTAGGGCATTTTCACTTTTAAGTGTACCCTGATAAAAATACGAGTATTTTTTTAAAGTTATTTTTTTAACATATTTAAAGGTCCTAGGCTATACTACATAGTCTGACGGACTGAAAATAGTATTTTGTTTTAAATAAATAGCATATTTTCCTTATGAAAAATGGAAAATATATGGACATTGTAGAAAACTACTGGTCAGTTTAGTGACGATTTAAAAATCGTCCTGTTTTTATGGTTTAAGTAATTTGACTTAATTTTTATTTTCTATTGCTACTACATATTACAATCTATCGAAAAATACGGATAATCCCCTTGAATTGAAAGCTCATTTTTATCAAATGAGGTTTCAACTTCAGTTTGGTTACAAGTGATGCTACGAAGATTGTTTTTTTATTATATTCGTTTGATTAAGTGGTTAGTTTTTTTATACGTTTTTTAGTGTTCAATATTGTAACTGGCTAAAACAATATTTAAACAGTTATTTAGTGAAACAACAAAACAAAAGTTGTAAAAAATATTTTGTCCACATTTAAATTGGGACAGTCACCAAACTGACTCGCTGAAAAACCTTAAGCTGAGGTTACATCATAGATAAAATAAATAAGTAGATATGGTCAACAGACGAAATTATATCGGAACCGTGTGTCTCCAGTTAGGCGCTGGGCGGGGCAACAACTACACATGCAGTTTAATAAAATCAATAGATACGCACTCGCGCACACATCCGCATTTCTTAAATCAGAACGTACTATACAATCAATAACAAACCTTATTCCGTCAAACACAGCATGTATTTACCATGCACCGTAGAACTTACCCACACAAAAACATCGGTCGCTATCGTTGTGCTGTGCAAAAGCAATTTATTTTACATATACGCTAGTGATTGACTAAATCGGAAAGTTATCGATTCTTCCATTTATTATTGTACATTTTTTTTGGGCACCTGAAAATGAACCAAATAAAAAATGGCATGTCCAGAAAATATTATAATAACAATAAACATATTATTAAGAACATAACATTACATAATTATTATTAAGTACTACCTACTAAGTATTAAGGGCTACCCTAGCGCTTTCGACTTAAATCTTAATATTTAATTATCATAGTGATAGGTCAAATAGAAGTTGATGTTAACTTACATTACGCTCTCGATCGGAACATACCAGCCGTATAGGTTGTATAGAATCCTGAAAAGTTGAAAGACTGATTTTATGAATGCCCTAAAACATGAGAATAGCTTTCAGTAATAAAATAAAATTTAACCCACTTCTGCAAAAATCAGTTGTACTCTTAATTTTGGAATTGTCCATTCAAAAATCCTGCGACTTTTCTTTAGAGGCTGGAACATTTCTGCGCTGAAGTGAACCGAGCATTTATGGTGCTATTTTTTGTAGGGTACCAGTTAGGTGGCATGCCTGTGGCATCAATCCATTCCTTTTTTATATTACCATCTTTTGGGAAGCTGAAAAGTACGAAAACCACTTATTTATCATTACATACATCCTAAGCTACTTCTAAACATCACCATATAATAAGCATCGCAATAATTACGTAACACACTATAAATCAAGATCTGAATGATTTTGACGTATATTGCTAATCCATTGCTTCATATGTTCGAAATATTGGTCTGCTCAACAACGTAAATACCACAGTGAGTGTTGTTGATTTAGCATAATGAAACCGATTCCTACTATGTGTTACGCAATTACCCCGCAGGTAATAGTTTAGTAGGTTATAATAGGTTTTTGTTATAAGAAAAATCCTAGTTAGTAGAGAAATTGTTAAATATATGAAAACAAACACATCCATGCATAACAAATAAATAGCATGAATATATTGACTTATTTTAAGCTAAATTCACAAATATATTATCTGAACCATGCCGATTATTATAACGCATTCGAAGCTTCAACGGAAGTAAAATACAAAAACCATAAAAAAATAAAGAAACAGCAACATAGGATAAGGCATAACATACGATAATTCTAAATCGAAAAACACCACCGATTATTAACCTAAAATTAAAGTTACTTACTTTACGAATATTGGTTACGCATTTCTCTACTACTCTGTAAAAAAATCAAAATAAGCAAAAAAACATTATTTACATCGATCTTCCAACCTGACTA
This sequence comes from Tholera decimalis, assembly GCA_943138885.2. Lineage (NCBI taxonomy): Eukaryota > Metazoa > Arthropoda > Insecta > Lepidoptera > Noctuidae > Tholera > Tholera decimalis. The sequence goes on along the minus strand of OW964552.2, from coordinate 4,607,961 downwards.
AAACGGTTGACAGATTGAAAAATAAACTATTGTAGCGACGGCGACGTCGGAACTCCTTACGAATGCTGCGGGCGTAAAATAAATTGTTTATTTTTTTTTACTTTTTTGTACACTTGACTTTTCAACGTATTTTTATTTCTGTCATCTCATGTAAAATAAAAGTTAAATATTTTCTTAGATGTTTCCGTATGTTATAAAAAACTTATTACCAAAAAATTAAACACCGATGTGTGGTGTGATGGTGTCTTTAGTTTTGTATTTTCGTTTTTGGCACCGACTTCCGAAATTAAAGTTATTTTTCACTTTGCAGTGTTTTTGGGAGTCGGTTTAATTTTTTGGTAAAAAGATTTTATTTCACTCTTTTTAGTTGGTCGATTTTTAATTTACCTAGTTTCAAGAGCCTAAATGTCAACTACTTATATTCATTTACAAAATATTGCTTTTCCCAATGTTGGGCTGTTATTTGTTGAGGAGTTCTCCTGGTAGTTCACCATCAGCTTCACTTCACCATATGCATTATGACGAGCATATTGTGCTTAATAACCACATTCAAGTAATCGAAGCGGAACACATGAACTACTTATTATTCCTACTTATGTATTGAGTAGTTCCAGTGGCCATCGGTGGTCTTCATCATAAGGTCTACTTCACAAATGGTGCTTTTCGAATGCAACTACACAAGTTACTATAAAAATACTCAAATCACTATAGGTGTGCCTATAATATTTGAAGAGTTCCCTCGATTTCTCCAGGATTCCATCATCAGATCCTGACTTGGTGACAATGGGATCAATTTCAAAGTATACCCTTTCAAACAAAAAAAAGAATTTTCTAAATCGGTTCAGCCGTCTCCGACTAATCGGTGATCATACATAAAAAAAAAATAATATACGCGTCGAATTAATAACCTCCTCCTTTTTTTTGTCGTCGGTTGAAAAACCCCTAAACTATAATAGAAATATTTCATTCGTCAATTGACATTGCTGTCGATAGCCTACGTTAGTGGATCTGCACAAGCACATTACTAATTCGTCGCAAGAAGTGGCGGCCTCACTACGCGATGAATCCGCGTAATACAGTTTCGTATGTTATTTTTACATTGCTTGTCCAGTTACTTAGTGCGAACTCAGGTAGTGGTTAAGGAGCAATGTATTTATAGCAAAAGTAGTACAGTCGTTCTGATATTTGAAAACAAAAAAAACATAGTAAAACCAAGAAATATTTTACGATTTATTGTTTTTCATGATTTTAAAGACAAATATTGTAAAATACTTGTACTTACATATGGTAAGTGATTCCATGATTCACATAGTTTTGATTTTGGCTTCGGTTTTTACAAGATACCACAGAAAAACTCGGCATTCATATATGTTATCACGATCGCCGTCGAAAGCGCACTAGTTCGCGGAGACGGCCACTTGCCTGTGACATGAGCCATGTGGCCATGTCGCGCGGACACCGATACGCCCCCTTACCACTTCTCCTATATTTTTTATTTCTGTGGGTTACATGATACAAAATAAAACATCTTTGCGGTTTACATTTTTTATTAAAAGTTAAACTTATGTTTTAATATATCTAATGAATTATCTATCGACAACCATGAAACATATTTTTGACAAATAAATGAATCTAATCTAATCTAATCTATTAATCAATATGCAAAAGGAACAACCTCCCTAAATTTATGATTAAATATAACTGCAAAAATACCCACAGTAGGTTTTTTAATTACCTTTAAAAGGAATTTAATCAGTCTAAAGTTAAGTAGTCTTTGATATAATGAGAGTAGGTATAATATAATTTAAATAGTAAGTAAACTAGCCAACTGTTCTACTTCTTAAGAAAACTAATTTTGGCATTTTATTTAATAATATTATGATTACTTACAAGTTTCATTTATTATCAATCAACTTAGAAATGTTATATCAACGATACCTATATAATTATATACCAAAACATATTAGTTTGGTATCTTATATAAAACTTCAAAAATAAGAACTCAAAACGTAATAACAAATTAACCATATAAATTACAAACATCACATTCATCTGGAGTAAAATGGTCATAAACAAAATAATTACAAAAAAAACACCAGAAGTATGAACATTGTAACAAATTCCAAATATCCATTTTAGTCATTTTCAAAGTGAAATATTGTAGTCTTGTTGAATTGTTTATCTCTTGTTGACATCCAATAAACTTTTTAACTAAAATAAAATGAGTCATGGGCCAGGGCCAGTTAGCGTCATCAATATAAAACTGCATCAAATCATGCATTGTAAGTACCTCATCCACGTCATGGAAAATCACCATATTTTGCGATATACCTAATTGCATCGGACTTAGGTACTCAAGTGTAAGCGTTCAATCAATCTGAAACAAAAATAAATATATTTATAGAAAAAAAACTTTGATTGAAAATCTTATAGAGCTCTATTACAAAATATAGTACCTTTCAATTCCAAACATGATTCGCAAACATAATTACGGCAGTAAGATTCTGCCATGCACTCATAACAAAACCAGTTTTTGCAAGAAATAGATACATTTTCCTTTTTGGTTAAGATCAGAAGAAAAGCATTTATGACTATATACTATCATGTTCTTTCCGCTCCACTTAAAGGCATTGTGAGATATACTTAAAAACACTACCCGAAAATAAATATTGCAAATGGTGCATGTGATCCCATCCTTATGTGTCAGTTTAGTCACATTTTGTAGTCAGTCTTATATGTGACGCAATAAAAATGTCACCACACGGACGTCACATTCACAGGCAAGATTAAAAGAAATAAGTTTACTTCTCACAGCTAAATGTTTCGTAAGAATAAAGTATGTGAAAATAGTTTTGAGTTCTATCTGATTCGTTTATAACAGTTGAAGGATATTAAACATCCTGCATTAATTAGGAAATAACATAACAAACCTGACAAAAAAGTGGAGACAGCCGCCGACACGAACTAAAAAACGCTTTCGCTCGAGACACTGTGGCAAAACTCACGTTTTTAAATGCTGGCCTAGATCTTCTTCACAAAATGTTGGTATTTTAGGTACTATGAGTTTTTTTGTAAATATTTTGAACAACTGGAACCGTCACTAAACTGACATGTCCGTCCGGCATCAGTTTAGAACATATTTTGAAAATGTATTTTCAGTATGTTTTATTAGATTTTAAATTGTAAAAAAATAATTTTTGTGTCGAGAGAAACATACACTATGATTGCACCAAAACTTTTAAATATATTCGTAGTACTTTTTTAGTAATTTCGGCCAAATCAATGTTGGTAAGTGGTGGGACATGCCAAAAAGAGTTACTCGGAATATTTAAAATACTTTATCTTGCTATTTAATTTTGAATACGTGGGACAGCCTCAAAATGGCGGGTACACTTAAAAGTGAAAATGCCCATTACATTTACTATTTAATAATTATTTAAAACATTCCTAGTTATTCCTCAAAAACAGCCCGCCAGATTTACTATAAAGGTGAATGTTTTCTGGATTAATTCAGATTAACGTACCTTAGTGAATGGGTAGATATGTACATATTTCGAAACATCGCAGTCACTGAAAAAACCAATTCCTCTACCAAAAAATCTGTCTAACAAAATAAAAGTTCTTATTTCCAAATTTTTTGATAAGATTTTAGGCGTATTCAAGTCACAATATACACCATAATTATTGTGACTTGAATGCGCTTAAATACGAGATTTGGCCTTCTAATGGTTATTCAATCAATCAATCAAATCTTTTATTTGTGAAGTAGATTACGCTGACCTTGGCGCTACTTTCTGGGATGTATTCATTCATTATATTACTTAGATATATTTATAAATAAGAGTCCCTCGTGTCAGATTTTCCAGTACAGGCAACATATTGGAAATAATGGAAGAATATGGGGTAGACCTTTGCCCAGCTGTGGGTAAATAAAAGTTAAAAAAATTGACGACGTATTTTGTGTTTTTATTTTCCCACTCTGGGTGGAGCGGAAGGAAGTGTCCGGCTCAAAAGGCTGCCCAACTCCAGTGGGACTGGGCAGGGGCATGTCTGCCGCATGTCGGACCAACTATGGGCGAAAATAACACAAAACTGGAGCCCTAAGACATTGAAGTGCGGTCGCGGCAGACCACGAAGGAGATGGCGGAAAGGAATAGTCAGAACTGGAGGGAGGACGCGTGGTCTCGCGAGAAATGGAAGAAGTGGAGGGAGGCCTTTGCCCAGGAGTGGGACGGAGCAGGCTGACAAAAAAAAGACTAATTTTAGAAATTATTCTTACCTCAAACCCTTCCGTTACCTTCATTTCTTTACAATATTGAAATACATAATCCAACGTCTTATCTAACTAATATCATAATTAATACGAAAGTTTGTGAGAATGGATGTTTGTTACTCTTTCACGCAAAAACTACTGAACGAATCTGAATGAAATTTATTGTGTATATAGTTGAGATCCTGGAATAACACACAGACTACTTTTATCCGGAAATTCCCACGGTATCGGGATTTACGCGGGAAAATCCCTCCCACACGAACGAAGTCGCGTGCAGAATCTGGTATAAAAATATACCTTTAATGACAACTGAAACAAAGACCAGCTCACGCTAAAATAATAGAAAATCAGAACTCTTACCAAGAATTTTATCCTTTCATTCCTAAGCGGATTGTTACGATAGGCTGATAACATACTAGTGGTACGTCGCAGAAAGAAAGAATGTATCTTGTATACGTCTGAGATTCTACCTCGCCGAGTTATCGCACACACTGAGTTATATTTTAGAGAATTAAGTCCATTTAAGCCCTGGCGAAAATTAGTAGTGCAAGCGAATAGCGATATTCAATCTATAAAATTCTATTGTAAGTTTCAAGTTTTATGTGATTAGCTTCTGCCAGCGGCTTTGCTCAAAAAAGGATAAAAGGTTGTTTTTCAGCGATAAAGAGGTTTTCTATGTCCTTCCGCCTAACTATCTCTGTACCTACCATATTTCTACAAAATCAATTAACTGGTTTAGACCTGAAAGTGTAACAAATAGAACAACACAAAGTAACTCACTTTCGCATTTTTACCGTCTCGAGCATATTGGTGTATTGTGTAAGTGGAACAGAAGCCATTCACGAGATTTTTTTAAAATAATATTTGATGCACGAGCGGCTGGTGAGCCTGCGAAAGGATATCAAAGAGGCCGATGGCACATGCGGCGAGTATGCCGTATATCGGCCGGCTTCCAGAATAGGATAGCGCTACAAATTCATTGATACAGAAACACCTAACGCTCCTGCACAATCAATTTCGCTATCTCCAACTGATCCTCACGAGGTGTCAAGTATTGTTTTTGGACTCAAAACACATAGTGCCCCGGGATGGGATGGTATACCAACTGACATCCTCAAACAGAATATTGCAACCTTTGCGGCACCTTTCACGCACTTATGCAATCTAAGTCTTGAAACAGGTAAATTTCCCGAATTTAAGAAGGCTGTAGTTTGTCATATATATAAGTCCGGAGTCAAGGATGATCCTACAAACTACAGACCCATCTATCTTTTGTCAACACTATCAAAAATATTGGAGAAACTGGTTAACAAAAGAGTGATTTTTTTTTATTTAAAATAGGTTCGCGTTTAACCACCATCTCACCTGATGGCAAGTGATGATGTGGTCGAAGATGGAGCACGCTTACCTAAAAGTAACCTATTCACTCTTGACTTAAAGACTCCTAGGTTATAGCTATCGGGAAACACAGACTTAGATTAACTTTCTTGAGACGCATGGTTTGCTGAAAAGCAACCAATTTGGCTTTAGACATCGCAAGTCAACCGAAGACGCGGTTCTGGCTTTCACAACGGCTGTGACAAAATATCTGGATAGAGGTGATAAATGTGTGGGAGTCTTTCTGGACCTGCAGAAAGCCTTCGATACCGTTTCTATTCCCATCCTTCTCAACCGATTGGAAAGCTTTGGCATTAGAGGTGTAGTACTGAACTGGTTCACAGACTACTTGTCAGGAAGGTCACAGTGTGTTCATCTTGATGACTATCAAAGTGACGATACAGCATGCACTTATGGAGTTCCACAGGGCAGCACATTAGGACCAACTTTGTTCTTAACGTATATCAACCATATATATAACCGTATATTTGTGTAGGGTTGTCTTGCCTGGACTCGATACTTTCATGTTTGCAGATGATGCCATGTTGCTTTTCCACGCAAACACTTGGGAACGGGTATATGAGATGGCTGAAGATGGTTTGGCTGAGATAACCATGCGTTTTGAAAAAAGCCTACTGTCCCTTAACGCAAGGAAGACCAATTACATGTGTTTTAATTAGACGACTTGTAGTAGTCCTAGAAGTGACCTGCATATTAGGATACATACATATCCGTGTAATCATAGAACAGATCGCTCAAATTTCAGCTGTGAAACTATAACTCGCGTTACAAATATAAAATATCTTGGCGTGATACTTGACGAACATATTACTTGGAATTCACACATAATGTCATTGGTAGGTAGGATTAGAAAAATTATATATGTTTTTAAAAATATTCATGCAGTAGCAACTCAGCAGCTCCTTATACAAACGTGTAAGGCGCTGTGTGAATGTCTAATTAGATACTGCATATGTGCGTGGGGTGGCGCCGGTAAAACCTACCTCATTGCTGCTGAATTAGCCCAGCGAGCGGTTCTCAAGGTTCTTTTGTTTCTCCTCATCAGACATCCCACAACTTTTTTGTATGAAAAATCCAGTGTGTTATCGATAAGTAAATTATTCGTACTCTAAATTCTCACAAGGTACCACTGTAGAACTGTGCCGCATATACCCTCTGTGAATAAAAGAGTTTTTCGTTGCCCGATACCTATCCTCAAAACAGTGTTCGCAAGAAAACATTATTTGCCCTTGCCCCTCGAATCTATAACATTTTGGATAAAAACACAACATTAAGAGACATAATCGTAGACAGGTAAGGATCATAATTCTGGAATGGTTGAGTGACCTCGACTATGATGCTGTGGAGGACATCATTAAGGGCAAGTACCTCTAGTGATGGTTTCTACGGTGCTATGGTCAAGACTAGCCACACACGTAGCCCACTCTCATAAAACCCACGCTTACCCAAAAACCCATAGGACCCACGCAAACACAAACATGCACCGATAAACATATACACGCACACACAAAACACACACAAACGCACACCCTCGCACACACAAACCCTCAAACACACACACCCTCACACACATAAACCCTCACACACAAACACACCATTATTAATCATATTAATCAGTAAATACTAGCGCAGGAGCTAGGGACTTCTTGAATGTACTACATAAAACTGTCAATAAATGATTACGATGATTATGATTATGATTATTGATTAATTCTGCGCATTTAGTTCAGTGCGTATAACTTGATATTCGATATTTTTTGTCGATTTAAAATTATTTTTTTAGATTTCTGTTTTTATTGTTCTATAATATTAAAACTTTACATTTAAATGGGTAGTAATTATAGATATATCAATTTCTTTATTATTTTATGTTTTTTCTACTCCGTTCACCTATTATACCTTATTTTTTCAAGACGGTAAAAAGGTCATCCAGTATAAGTAGGGATTTATACATAAGCATTTTCATTCAAACTAAATGTATTCGCAAAATTGGTGGTCTTAGGATAACTAGTTCAAAAATCACTGTGTGCATTTGACCCGAATATACTAAGTTGAGAAACGAACCAACAGCTTGTAATAAATCCGAATCAATGACTCGGGGGAAAAACGTTACGATACCTTGAACAAGACGAATAGTAATTCCATTAAACCACCGTATATCATAATATGACTGTTTAGGGAAAAATATACCTAAATATCCATCATTTATCCAATCAAAGTCTGATTTAAACATTTATCCAGCATTTTCCTTATCTCTTTAATTCCGCTATCGGTGAACCCCTAGCTTATACATCGCTCAGGGATTTACCACGAAATTTGTACGCGGTTCAAACAGGAAAATTAAGGTATTTTTTATACAATAAACGCAGCGAAAATAAGTTTTTATATAATATCCAGGCAAGATATGAGATTCTATAAAATACGTTATCTTGTCGACGCTCCTTTGATAAAAACTGATTCTTTAAGAAAATAAGATCAAAAGACGCTAAAGATTTTGCTAGGCATCTTATTTATTGTTTTTTGAAAGCGGTTCACGTAGACATTGTATGTCGTGTTTGGAGACGTTTATGATGTTAAACTATTTGCTTAGATTTGATTTATTGATTAAAAGCTCACATCTGACCACTATCTTCCCTGATGGTTAGCATTGATGTGGAAGCACGCTTACCTAGAAGTAACCTATTCACTCTATTGACTTAAATACCATTATAACTATCAGGAATCACAGACTCCGGCAGGGAATTCCTCTCCCTAGCTGTACGAATAATGAAAGAATTTCCAAAACGATTTGTGCATATGGGTCTACCGTGTAAAGATGGCGCGTCACTGTTCATCTTGTAGTCCGATGAATGAACGGTCTTAATTACTTTTAGTTTTAACTCTACTTAGAGATATTATGTATTATGAAGTAAGACTTCATGCGAATTACACGAGGATGTACTGCCGATAAACTGCTTGGCAGTTGGATAGATTTTATGTTGAGTTTAAGATAAGACTAGCTGTACCTGCGCCTTTGTTTGCGGGGGAATCATTACGCACACGGTTTTTCCGCGTAAATCTAGATCCCGAAGGAATATCAGGGAAAAGTGAAAAAAAGGAAAATCTTCACAATGGGTAAGCCGTTCCAGAGATTAGCCCAGACAAGCAGAAAGACAGACAAACAAAAATTAAAAAGTTGTTTGTGTTATAGTATCGTTTAAATCAGTATTCAGACTTGAGACAAGAATAGTTCAAAACACAGATAGACAATTCAGTATTAATGGAATGAAATGAGAAAATGAAATGTTTTAATTTAATAGTGTAGTTTTCATTTTATAACTTTTTTTTTTTATCAATTCTGTTTTAGATTATGTGATTATGATTTAATATATTATATTTAACATTTATTTCACCTTAACAATTCATCAGCATGCAAAAACTTAAAGGCTAGTATTTAGTCCTGTATCTCGGTATACAGCGCCACACCCCTAGAAAAAACGGTAATTATAAAATATATATTGCTTAATATATGTCTAACATCAGCACTTGAGTAAATACAACCATTTTAAAATTAGAACCAGACAAATTAATTCCATTTACATAATTATACTTATGTAGTAGTATTTATAGGTTGTTAGATATATAAAAACGGTAGGTACTGCCGTCACTGGGGTTGCGGGAACCCCCGGTTTGCGAGAATGTTCCAACGAAATACCGCGGCACCGGAAATCAATGGTAACTGAAGGATCAGGGTGGGTTTTTAGTCAGTAGAAGTCTGACACTCCCTTCCGCTCCACGGGAGGAGTCATTTGATGATTTTCCCACCCTAGAACAAAAAGGTACTGCCGTCTACTAATCTTATGTAAGAAGAGTTTCATTTAGTTATACAACGTGTAACGGAAACCCCATATCTTTCCAAAAGGACTGAAGACAACATCTGGTATGGAGTCTCTATGCAAAGTTTCAGCACAAAATAACTGACTCAAAGAATTGATACCAAATTATTGGTTTCAATTTCTTGAATACCAATCATAACAAACGTGTCACAGCACTATGAGGGTCATCACTTTCCACGTCACTTGCCAATAAAACGATAAATCTCTTCGTTCTTAATTTGAAAAATTCGGTCTCTGGTATCAATGTATTGAAATTTCTAATATGCTCCACACATATAGACATAGGATTACAAAACCCTTGCCATATCGTTTGTTATCATCCAAAGAAGCCGTGCACTCGGTATGTATATACCCTTTAAATTACACGTTGTATACAGTAGGTAGCCAAGTAGGTCACCAAGTTCTCTTTTGTTTCGAGCTAACCAACCAGTATATTTAGTGACAATCAGCGATGTTTGTGGAGCGGAGGTAGTTCTACGGGCGGGGTCGGAATTTTTACTTATTTGACTATTTACATGGAGACTTGGTTTTGTTTTATCTATTGTAGCTACCTTTATTTTGGTTCAGATTTTCGAGGATTGTCTGTTGGGGTTGTGTTTTATTATTGAGATATTTCCTTTCATCTTAAATAGTATTTGATTTTCTCGATGACAAGACAATTTTTGAAGCGAATAGACAATGGCTAAGGTTATGATCGAGTGGTCTCGGGTTCAGCGCTAACCATTACACTATTACCGTAAAAAAAATAGTAAAACATCTTCAAATACATACATATGAATATAAAGAGCGTCAGGTACATAAAAAGCTTCAATAAGGTGTCCGACTTATAATTGAGGGGTCGCGGTTTCGAACTCCATCCATAACACTATTTATTGCTTTAAACCCACTCCAGACACAAGCATATAACCCACATTGCAACTTCTCTTTTAAAAAGATGACTTAAAAAATTCAAGAAAACGAAGGATACACACACGTAACATTTTGATAGTGTTTGCGTTTATCAGCGTTTTCATTTTTTTATATTCACTTCATCTCTTAATCAACTCACCTATCGCAGGTCTGCAGGAAGAAATTTCTATAGAAATAAGCAGCACTTTGAGCTTTTTTGTCTGTTATTTTTTATTTCTCTTTTAAGTGTCATGTGTGTACATAAAAAATAAATAAGATAAAATATATTCCATCTAGCTTTTATTGTACACCAAAAATATTTACACAAAACTTATAATTAACGCAATTGATTTTGTGCAGCCAAGCCAAGCCTTGAATTAAGGATTGTATTAATTTGTCATGATACTATGTTTCCATGAAAGATTTTTCCGTCAAAATGTAACACCTATTTTTTATGACGGAAATCGATCCAGAAGCCGATTCCGACCAACTACTTTCAGGAATTGCGTTTATTCTGTTACACGCTGTATATTATAATCATGATGTAAAAACGATACGCTAAATATGTTGCTAAATGACAAAGGCTGGATGAAGCCAGCAATTTTTTTGAATGTTCTTTGAAGTCCGAGGAATGTTTTTATCGAGAGAAGTGGGCGAAAATCTATTAATATTATATAATTTACTCACGAAATATATATTGTACAGTAGCTATCAGTTCTGAATTTTTCATACATGAAGGGTTTTGTCATTGACAAGATAACTGATGAGCAAATATCTTGCAGATTTTTATTAAATTAATTGAGCGTAGCATAATTTTAACTTTCTTGGAACTCATATGACGCCCCACTTTTTAGGTTACTTTTATCGTGTCGAAATTGCCTTTATTGTATTGTATTGTATTTTTTCTTCTTTATTATTTTTATTTTTTACTTAAAGAACCAATAGTCGAATCTTGGAAAAATTTACATTTTAATTAAATTATTTTTTGTTTTTAATTCACTCATCCTGTTTATTATTATGATTAATTCTGTTTAAAATAATCTTGTTTTGCGTTGTGTGTTAATTATAAAGTTAAGATACTTACATTAATTTTAAGAGCACCTACTAACAAATGTCAAAAATATTTTTGTCTGATGAATAAATAAATATTTATATAATGGGTGTACCTGTACAGCTAGCGGATCGCGTGTGTAACACCACTCTGTGCTGCACTGCCTAGATAGATGATGATGGCGTCAAAATAATCAAGCTGAAGTTTGTGTGAGTAGAAATAGTAAGAAATAAGCAAATATCCTCACTCATGGGACGCCTGAAGAAGAACATCGCGGTCGAGGTCGACCACGACGTAGGAAGGATGACGATCTGATCATATTTGCGTTGACAAAGAGGTTTGTAAGGAAAAAGAAAATGCCTATAAGAAACAAAGAAAAAATATCAAACAAAGCCTTGAGTAGGCTTTCACGATGTTCAAAATTAAGTAAAACTAGCCGAGCACGTTAAAGCTGCCGAAACCGTTTGTTTTTAATAGATCTTTTCCGGCTGCTGTTACGGTAGTCTTGCCATGACGTTTTACCTAGTTACTGGGTAATCAAGGTATTACTGACTGGTTGAAATAAAAACCGACCTCAATACAGTCAGAAAAAGATAGGCATTTTAATATTTTCGTACAAATTATAACTTTTTATTTTTTTAGCCTGGCAAAATTATCAAATAAGTCCTCCCACCCCGGGCAGGGTGGGAGGGACTATCAGACTTTTACTGACTAAAATCCACGGTGTTCCTTCAATAACCCTTTACGTACCGGGGTCACGGTAATGGGATAAGTCCCACGACCCCGGCAGGCTTCGGCCCTGTACAGGGGGGGGCCTCGTCATATTGCTGACGCTCTTTGAGGCGCGCGTGGAACACAACGCGCCGTCGACCCGGGCATGGTCCATGGTCGGACAGCGAGTTGCCCTTTACTCGCTGTCCGCATGCCCGCGCCTACGGTGGCCGGAGATCGTCGGCCGACGTCCGACGCCGTGGGCGTCTACCACTGCGGCTGGAGGGCTGGAGGGAAGACGCCATCCTCTCCCTCACGCAGCCCGCCTCCTCCTTCGGAAGCATGACTGCTTCGCAGAAGGAGGCGACCGCTTCCCACTCCCTCTCGCCCCGCAGCATGGCCTCGACCAATGCCGGGCGCGAGAGGTCTCCGCCTATCGCCGCCGTGAGGACACGTCGGTGCTCTGCCCAAGCGGGGCAGTCTTGCACCGTATGCTCTACTGTGTCCTCAGGGCGACCCTCGCAGTGGTGACACCCAGGCGTTTCTTCCTTTCCCATCAGACACAGGTACCTCCCGAAACTTCCGTGTCCGGTGAGGACCTGTGTCATGCGGTAGGTCAGGACGCCGTGACGCCGATCTAGCCACTCCTCAAAGAGGGGTCTTACCGCCGCAATTCCGGCGTGCCCGACAAATTATACCTTGCTAAAAATTCTTAATGTTTATTTACATTCACAAAGATCAAGGTACTTTGCACCTTATTACCTCGAAAATAAAACCGAGATTACTAACTATACCTTTAGATCCTCCAAAAATAGGTGAAGCGTGGGAGACAGTTTGTTTAACAAAATAAGTGTAACCTTCATTTAACCTTTAAAACGATGTCAAATTGGATTAGTTTAACTTAGGTACCAGGCGCCCAGACATTCGAAGGTATATCGTTTAGCAGGAGGCAACTAAATGGGACAATCAGCAATATTTGTTCTGCGCAGTCAACTTGCCTCAGTTTGAGACAAATATTTGTAAAGGTGTCTTGCACAACAAATTAGTAGTTGCGTATTTATTTAGGCTTTGTTTGTGTAAGTCTTAATTTGGATCTCATTTGATATTTTTGCGTTTTGTTATTAGAATTTTGTGCTTTTAGGCGGGTAATTAGTTTATTCATTATGTTTATAGAGGTGCTCGTGGTTAAATAATAATAGCTGCACGGGTTGTCTTCAAGGTTAACAAACATTTTTTTAAATGATAAAATAATTATCTTTATTTTGCAAATTGGTTATTAAATAACACTTTTACACGTCATTTTTAGGGTTCCGTACCTCAAAAGTAATAACCGAAACCCTTATAAGATCACTTTGTTGTCCGTCTGTATGTCTGTCAAGACAGTTTTTCTCTGGAACGCGTAGAGGTATCAGGCTGAAATTCATATCAAATACTCAGGTCTAGTGTCCCTAGAAGCTGTGAAAAATCAAACTTCTAAACCAACGCAATCAAAAGATACAGCCGTTTATGCCACATTTTCGACGTATTTTCGACACTCGCAAGGGAATCAAAACCTACAGGGTACTTCCCGTGAACTCAGAATCTTGAAATTTAGTACAAAGCAATGTCTTATAGTACAGATAAAGGAAAAATTGCGAAAAGCATACATTTTTGGTTACATCATATAACCAAAATAATTTTTTAAATTTACCTACAAGTTTGTACGGAACCCTCTTTGCGCGAGTTTGACCCGCACTTGGCCGGTTGTTTTCGTAAATGTTAACTAGATGAGGCCGGTGTTTCTTAACTGACTACTGAGAAGAAACACCGAAATAAACTAAGAGGTCAACTTCTCTTTTGAAGTCCATACAGTCTGAAACACAAAACAAACTTTTTTAAAAATGGTACCTCCATACCTTGGAAAACACGTGAAGCTCGGCTCGGCTGTCATTTGTAGATCTTTGGCAGACATTACGGGTAGTCAGAAACCAGAAAACCTGAATCTCGTCTTACCAAAGGGCATCGTGTTATCCAGCTACTGTATTGCATAAATACGCGAGGATCTGGTGACCTGAAATACAGGCCTACCTCAGGCAAAAGGCTACAACTATACATATGTATGATACCCATTATTGTAATACGTACCTTCTATACATGTAATTTTAATATATTTTGGTGAATAAAAAAGAGGTATTTATTTATTTTATACTTTATTTTACACCTCATAATATTTCTATAGATACAAAAATTTAAACTAGTGTAAAATGCGCGATCTCTTTTTTTATTATTACGAATGAGCCCACTCTTGACCTCGATCACACCTGATGATGTAAAATGAAATGCCTATTCACTCTTGCTTTAAAGGCTGACAGGTCATAAGTGGCAGGGAACACAGAAGCCGGCAGAGAGTTCCACACCTTGGCTGTGCGCACAATGAATGTGGAGGAGAAGCGCTTCGTACGCCAAACGGTATATATCTTACTGACAACCTTTGTATTTACTGTTATTTTTTTATTTGCATTTACTGGGTTGTATAGGTCAGATAGACAGTCGCTCCATGTAAAACACTAGCAGTAGAAAATTTGTGTAGCCATCTGTATTTTGTTACACAGTTACTGGGTTGAGGAGTTCAGATCAGGCAGTCGCTCCTTGAAACTCTCGTACTCAAATGCATCTGATTAGCCTGGTTGCCGACGCAAACATAGTTAGAAAAGGAAAAAGCAGGTGAATATGATAATAGCTGAAAAAATTTAATGGCAAAAAGAGTAAATATACGTATCTACACTAGTATTGTATTATACAACATGTTACATACTAATGTATGTAACATGTTGTATAATACAATATTATAATAAATATACACCTTGAAATTAATAGCAAAGAAAGTAAAAATACTTATCGACACTACCTAATATTGTATTATACAACATGTTACATACATTAATATAAACCTTGAAATTAATAGCAAAGAAATTAAAAACACTTATCTACACTAATATTGTATTATACAACATGTTACATACATTAATATACACCCTGAAAAAACTGACAAAGAGAGTAAAAATACGTATCTACACTAATATTGTATTATACAACATGTTACATACATTAATATACACCCTGAAATTAATGGCAAAGAGAGTAAAAATACTTATCTACACTAATATTGTATTATACAACATGTTACATACATTAATATACATCCTGAAATTAGTTCAAGGAAATTGAAGCTTATAAAAAACTGTTTGTATAACTAAAATATTCGTGTATGCAAATGATTATTACATTATTGTCTGATTGGAGGGTTTTTTGTATATAAATAAAATATGTTATATATGCAAAAGTATTTTATTTTGTTTGTCTTTATTTCACTTCAAAACGGAAAACGGATCGGGGTCATAATTAAAAGGCTGGAGAGTGAGATAAAATACATTTTTCAAAAATAGAAAGGAATATGGGTAAATAACTAGGTATTTACCCTTACCCCTTTACTATTTACCCCTTTTTAAAGAATGGTAGCTAGTAGTATTTCTGCAGAGTTTCGAATAGCTAGTTGCGACTCGAGTTTTTATCTTTTCTCATTAATTTACTAAGAATATTGTATCTATTTTGTTCTTTTCCCCTTTATTTTAGTAAAATCTCACGGGTTTTGACGATTTTTCCTTATACAAGCTTTTGTTTGTAAGAAATAAGTTTCTTTCTATTGTTTTTACATTCGCTTTTGTTTTACCTCGGTTTGCTCAGATTAGACTTAATGGGAGTTTAGTGACCTATTCTAAGAAACATTAGAGAGAGCCAGGTACGGGTTCTCATATTAAATGTTAAAGGCCATCGGCGGATACTTGTGTACGTAAGTAAGGTTATATATGTATACAATACAATTATATTATACAATTTATTTATATGTATACAATAGTACACCAGGTAGTCAGTAATAAAAGATGTGTGTTCACTAAAATCGATTGCTTATCATCAGGTGAGATGGTGGTGCAAATGTTTTGTCCAGTTGAAGCTTCATTGCTTGCTATGCTTTGCTTTGCTTGCATTGCTTGTTATGCTCGCTCCAATGATTGCTAAGACAGCTTGTATTATAATATTATTTTCAAAATCTTTCACTCTTTTTATTATTCTAGCCCCTTGTTATTCACTGAAGATTTTGATTGTATTTCCTTATAATATTTATGATAATTTGTGTCTCAGCTGAAGGGCGGATGAGAGTACCTGTCACTCAGACCTGTTTCATTATAATTTGAAACGTAATGGTACGTCATTTGTTTACTTTTCATCTCTGGTACTGGCTGAAGAATTATTGTGTTTAAATGATAATTCTAGTATATTTTCCAAGTCTATTTTTTTTATATTTCTTTGTGTTTGTTTATAATTAAAATTGGGCGTGAGACATTGTACCTAAGTGATATTGACCAGTTTAGTAAGAAAACGCTTGTTCACGCATGATGTTGAAGATTTGCTTATTGCTATCGTTAAACAGTAGGCGCCCGTCGTTTGGGACACTTACCTACACGTCATGACTCAAAACTAGCACATCATCCTTGGACTGTCGGACAGCCAATGAGAGGACCCTAAGGAACGCCATCGGAGAAGCACCAATAGCAGCAGTCTACGAAGACTTCCGAACTCCTCTCCGTGAAACGTGAACCGCTCGGTTCTTCTTCAATACGAACCACATTCGAATCTCAACCCTGCTCTGTATAACTTCATCTTCAAAAACATTTAAATCAAGAATGGTTTTTTTCCTGTTGTAACATACTAACTCTCTTTGCAATAAACCATTTTATATATTGGAGAAACCAAGAAGTATCATTTCTTCTGATCCACAATCACAAATTGAAGAGGAAGGCGCCTAACGCAGAAACAACGCTATCTCGTTTATTTTTAAACATATAAGCCCTTATAAGTTTTTAAGCTAACATGGTCACTAACAGTGTCATTAGAACTTAAAACGGGACATTTACCATGTGTATTTATTGTTTCGAGTTTCCGATATTAATAATAAACGTCCACCCGCAATGAATTCAGTTCATCCGTGATCATGGCGCTAGCAACAGTGCCGAAATATTCGAAACTCGAAACAATAAGTACACATGGTAAATATCCCGTTATAAGTTCTAATGATATAAATTTTGCGTATATGACGTCGATAACAAAAAATATGAATTATACTCGTGCATCGTCCTCGAGATTAGTAACCTGAAAACGTTGAAATATATGTAGTAACACGCTAGTGACACCACTCTTACACTGTATGTTTAGAGTCCTGCGCTCTTTTTTTTTTTTTTCATTCGTTGGCAACCCCAGCGTCTCGGTCTTTCTTTCACGTCACAGTGCGCCACCACTCGCACGTTTTATTTTAAGAAAAAACAATAGTGATTAGTTTTATAGTTACAATACGCTAGCAAAAATGCCAAAAAGGAAATTCGAAATAGAATACATAATGTGGAAGATCAAAAAACTGAAAAAGAAACAATAACAAAAAAAAAGCGGCCACGCCGTCGGCGCCAACCGACCGCCAATTCTACAGGGACTATTTCGAAAGAGGATGATAAAGATCAAGGTACATATATAATATATTTATTATAATATAATAGTAAAGTGATCAAGTGCTATTATTATAACAAAAACAAGCCCTTATTAGTAAATTTACCAAAATAACCTCGTATGTTTGCCTTCGTGCAAAACATTTTCCACGAAATTGTGTGCAAAACATATTCCACGAAATTGTGTGCAATCTGATCTGTCAAAACGAATTGCTGCAAAAGGTATTTATACAAGATCCTTGCTGCAAACACATGAACTTGTACGTAAAGTTGATAGACGCTAATAATTATATATTTTACATGGCATTATGATCAGTATTTCTGGAAAACAAATGAAAATCAAGCAACTGCCTACATACCGATAGATTTACCCTAACTAAAGTTATTACCGATCAATGCGGCTTCTGGGGCCGTATCGCCAGGTAAAACAAAATAAGTGTACTGTAATAACCAACACCTAATACCTATTAGAGCGGCTTTTGGGGCCGTATCGCCAGGTTACACAAAATAAGTATACTGAAATAACCAACACCTATCACAGCGGCTTATGGGGCCGTATCGCCAGGTAACAAACATAAGTATATTGAAGTAACCAACACCTGTCACCTATCAGAGCGGTTTTTGGGGCCGTATCGCCAGGTTTCACAAAATAAGTATACGGAAATAACCAATACCTATCAGAGCGGCTTATGGGGCCGTATCGCCAGGTACCACAAAATAAGTACACTGAAGTAACCAACACCTGTCACCTATCAGAGCGGTTTTTGGGGCCATATCGCCAGGTTACACAAAATAAGTTACATACTAAAATAACCAACACCTATCAGAGTGGCTTATGGGGCCGTATCGCCAGGTAACACAAAATAAGTATACTGAAGTAACCACACATATCAGAGCAGCTTATGGGGCTGTATCGCCAGGTTAGACAAAATAAGTATACTGAAGTTACCACACTTATCAGAGCGGCTTATGGGGCCGTATCGCCAGGTAACACAAAATAAGTATACTGAAGTAACCACACATATCAGAGCAGCTTATGGGGCTGTATCGCCAGGTTACACAAAATAAGTATACTGAAGTAACCACACCTATCAGAGCGGCTTATGGGGCCGTATCGCAAGGTTACACAAAATAAGTTTACTAAAGTACCCAACACCTATTAGAGCGACTTTGGGTTGTCAGTTTGCCTCAGGGTAACTTATTCAAGACAGTTGTGAGACCAATATAGATTAGTTTTTGGGATGGTTTCATTGGCTCAATTTTCATAGTGCATCAGTAAAACCTTAGAATGGTGTTACTAACACCTGCCTCATTTGTCTACTGACATACAATCATGGTAACAAACACCCATCAGAGCAGCTCCTGGGGATGTATCGCCAGGTTGTTTACTATACCACACTAATTCACAGACAATAACTACAGTTTATTTCTTGGGACTGCATTGGCACATCATATGGGTAGTTGCTGAAACTACACCATAACTGATGTAATAAAAATTCCTTACTAGGATAATCTGGTTTCAGTTGGGGTATCATTGGACAGCCCACGGACGATACAACTTATAGAGGTTTTACCGTCAAATAAGTGCGTCAAACCTATTGAAGAGGTCACACAGCCTTCCACCTCAGAAAACTTACCGCAGCAGACGTTGGTTAAGGAAAAAGTCTTGGAAGTAAACCATAATGAAGAACTAGCTGACCCGAAATACCCCGCTCTTGAGCACAGGAATCCAGAAGTGCTGGATATTCTGGGAACTGATCCCTCTGCGGTTGATAACTATGGGATTGACATACACAAAATTTTAGCAACAAGACTGCAACACATAGACACTCTGGGACATAACAAGGAAACCCGCGAAGAGCTTACAGAATGGTACCTCATCCCAGCTAACAGTATCTTGATTAGAGCACCCTACTAAATGTGGAAATAAAAGCAGCTGTAACAGAAACCGTATTAAAGCGAGACAAGGACATCAAAGAGCGCCAAAGCCAACTCACAATGGCAATTTCTGGGCTAGCGAGTCCTCACCCAAGAACATGAGAACAAAAACAAAAATAAAGAGGGCCTCAAACAACTCATGGATGTGTACTGGATCTTGTGTGACACACAACATGCAGAGTGGAGAAAAAGGGTCCCAGTGCGCAGGAGTACAACGAGGTTGCGAAATTTCCCCCGCCGGTGCCGGGTCCCTCAGCGTGAGACAGTCGCATGAAGTCGCCGCGAAAGCATCGTGACGTCCGTCGAACTGCAACCATCGCCGATAAATACGGTAAAATACAATGGTCGGTAATCACTGAAGACCAAACTATGTTGTCATAAGTTAACGTGTATAAACTAGCAATGTTTTTCTTTTTTATGCTCAATGGCTTCTAAACACTGAAGACTAAACTATGTTGTCATGGGTTTAATGTGTATAAACTGGCAATTATTTACTTTTTTTGCTCCACGATCTCTAATCAATGAAGATTAAACTATATTGTCATAGGTTTAATGGATATAAACTACAATTAAGAAAAAAGAAAAAAAAAAGAAACCTAATTAGATTACCTAACGAAAAACTGTCAAACATAAAGTCTGAACTAATAAGATGTATTGCATAAGGTGTAAAATTTGCGAAATTCTTTGGACTACTTGCATGGATGAATATGAGATACTTTACTTAAGAAAGAGTAAATACATGAATAGACCTAACTCTATGCAAGATTCTTTTAAATGATGAGACGCATACTGCTAAGAAATATAGACTGACGCCTCAACTATGGGGGGGAGTAGCCACATGTGGGGGTGAACGAGCCAGCGGAAGATGGTTGCGAGATGAGAGAAAAATCCATATAAATCAGCTCGAGCTGCTGGTAGCTTATTTTGGCCTTAAAGTATTTTCCTAAAACCTCAGAAACTGTGAATTCTTCTTCACATAGATAACTCCATAGCCATTGCTTACATAAACCGCAAGGGGAGCATCCAATACCTACATCTATTTTTTATATATATTTCATATATTACAGATAACAAAATTGCGGATGCAGACTCTCGTCGAGTACACCCAGATATAGATTGGATACTGGCACACACTGCTTTCCAAAGAATAGTTTAAAAATTCGGCCGGCGGACCTCTTCACAAGTAGAGTAAATACAATCCAAACACTTTGGCAGTTAATGCATTCATAATCAAATAGACAACAATTAATTTTTAGGCCCCTTGGTCCTTTCATAATAATGTTAAAAACCTTGAGCAAAAATTATTACTAAGAAGGCAAGGCAATCATGGTGATTCCTAAATAGCCCATACAACCGTGGTTGCTCATAATCCAACTATAACCTAACAACATTATTATTTTACAAGACAACCTCAAACTGGTTGCCGGATCATTGTGCGCTGCGGCGACGCAGGGTATCGATCATCCACAGCGGACACCATGATAGGCTCGTTGTCGGAAAATCCTTACCAGCAATATGACGTACCTAGCACTTGAAAAATTAAATTTTATGCTCAGAATAATATAATTTTGAGTTATATGAAGCGTCAATCGCAAACATTTTATATTTTCTCACAGGTTTACTCAATCAGAGAAACCAGTACGGCACCTTGAATTCATGTAGGTTCTCATTAAAAGGTTTTTTTTTCAGGGGAGCTTATCGGCTCAATCACAGCCTAAATATAATACCACGTCGACGGATCCTACGTATACTGGTGTAACCCGCAAAACAGCGAAATACGTTTTTTTGCACCAAAAGCCTTAAAATTACCTTAACTTTATATCCTGTAAAAATTATATTAAATTATCAAGTAATTTCAAAGATACAAACTTGTAAACTAATATAAGTGACATCATTTTCCGCCACACGACCATCTACACTGATGTAAGTCACTTGCACCAGTGTAGGTAGTCGCGTGCGCCGCGACTCGTCAGCACAAGTGTCATTCACTCCAGTATGCGCGCGGCGACGGAGTCGGGAGCACGTTAAACACTGGTATAACTGCGCTGCGTTTTAGTTTACGTATTCATTTGTTCAAAACTATTCCGATTTTGTTTGTTTTGAGTAAGTAGTGGTAAGAAGTCACAACAATGAAGCGCTCACGAGGTCAATTAATGATAGATTTATTAGAAAATAAGTATAGTAAAATAAACATTCCAGAAAATTACGAAGGTAAGTGTTAATTGACATTTTAAATAATATAATGATATACTTTGTATTGTTTGATCAAATGCAAAATTAATAAATTACGTGTTGTTTATTTGTATTTTCACTTGTACCAGTATACAAGGTTCATAGTGGTTACTCGCGTACTTTGTATAGTGGTTTTAGTAAATTTTAAGGATTATTTGTAAATATATTTAAAAATTAATTAACACATTAATATTGACTTATATTAAACCGGCCGACAGTACCATCATGCGTAATACGTGAACAATTAGACCAAACTATGAAAATGTGCAACGAGACCCTGGAACCGACCGATTTTAATGAAAAAAATATTTTCACAAATGAAAGTCTAATAGAAAAGCCAGGTAAACATACTAAACTAAATTAATGAAATGTGATTTTATAATTCATGTTTTTTTTTTTCAATAAATTTTGCACTTATATCAGTATACAAAGTCACATGTGACTTTTTTTTGTTTTCGGTATGTTTTTATCTGATATAAGTTACATTATTTTAATAATAATATCTATTTACTAATAAAATAAATAGCAATACTATTTTAATACATTTTTAGCAGCAATTTACTGCATAATTATTTTATTATATAATTTTAGATTCCACCTTACCTCCAAGTGCGGATTTTTTTGCTGAAGAGATGTCATTCATCAATAAGGTTGTAAGCTTAAGCGACCCAGAAGACATGTTCGAGGAAACCCCTACAGTAGAAAATTTATACCAAAATTTATCAAACATTTCGTCAGATTCTGCCAAGTCCTCTGAGTGCTATACCGTCCAGGCGGTGAGTGTGATTGTGCATAACAACTATAAAGGAGATGAGCCTCAAATTCTACATCCATGTCAAAATCCTATTTCTGAATCAAGTGTGGTAAAACAAAATGACCTTCCTGATGATGAAATTGATAGCTTAACACCAATGCCTTCGCCATTACTTTCTTTTTCACATATTCGCCAACAAACTGATGATGTATTTGACAATTTTTATCACTATTAAATTCAAACTACATTGATACACCTTTAAGGGACTTAAAGGTGTATCAATGTAGTTTGAATTCAATAGTGATAAATTGTGTGTAAAGAAAAACCCAAAAAAAGAAAGATAAGGGTAGATTGCGAGAGAGGTTCCAAAATATGTGGTTTGATGAAAGACGCAAGTTCAATTTTAACAGGGGATTAGAATACATGAGTCGAACGGGGAAGCTACATCAGAAGAAAAAAATGAAAAGCGCTTGTAAATGCCCCAAAAAATGTTTTGAAAAGGTGCGAATTTTGTCACGCATTTGAAAACTTAGAAAATCCTACAGATGACCAAATATCAAAACACAATCGGCATTTGGCCGAAAAAGAGAGGGCTCGGCAATTAAAAGAGATGGATAAACAGTTGGCTAAGGAAGATAAAACTGTAGTTGCTGCTACTTTCGACTTGTAAAAAACTCAAAATTTACCACATGGAAACGTTAGTACTTTTTTTTACAAAAGGAAATTACATTTTCACAATTTTACTCCATTTGATATGGCTGATCTGCAGGGTTATTGTTATTGATGGGACGAACAGACTGCTAAAAAAGGTGCCAATGAAATAGCCAGCTGCATTTTCGATTTTATTGGTATGAAGGTGGAGCAAGGAGTCAAAACTTTTATATTCTGCTCGGATAATTGTGGAGGCCAAAATCGAAATAGGATCGTATTCCTTATGTATATGTATTGCGCTTGGAAGTTTCACGTGAACATAACTCATACATTTCTTGTTGTTGGTCATACTCAAAATCAGGGTGACAGCATTCACTCAGTAATTGAAAGAAAAACCAGAAATATTTTATTTTATACTCCAGAACAGTGGATCCTAGCTTTTAAAATGGCAACAGCTAATGCAAAACCGTATATTGTTCGAGAAGTAACTCAATTGTTTTTGATTTTAAGTCCTGCCTTCCCTTTTTTGACAACTGGAAAAATAATTCCATGGGGGAACTTGTTATGTGGAGTAAGATTTGCGAAGTTAATGATAATACAAGACTGATTAAGTAGTACTTACGTAAGACTGATTAGGAAGTACTAATGAAAATATAAATAAACAATTAATATAATTAACGAAAGTTCCTACTTAAGTTAAGAAGATTACATTTTTTAATTTTATTATTTTTAAGATGGCAAGGCCATTGATTTTAGTTTTCATTATTAAGAATGCTATAATATATAAATTACATCAAAATAAAAACACCTATTCTGGGAAAGTCAATTATTTTTGCACTTGTACTAGTATACGTAGGACCCGTCGACGTGGTATACTTCGCTTGTACTAGAAATTCCAAAGGAAAATTTGCCGTTAAAAATTAACTTAAAATGATGATAACGTCGGCATAACGTATACAAAAATTATTATAAAATAATTAAATTGTTTTTAAATAAATAAATAATAAACATACCCGACCAGTGACGATTTTAAAACTTCCAGGGCGGGGTCAAAACAACCAACCTTGAGCCAACCATTCTTTGAGACGAAAATGGAAATGTGCCCTTACTTTTTAATATTAGTACAAAACCAAGCCAGGTCTTTTTGTGGGAAACACATAAAGCCGTTCAATGGTTTTAAGAAACCGCATAAACGGTAAAAATACAATCCTTACGTCCGTCGGTGGATTATAGCCGCCCTTAAAGATAGCGGGATTGACACCTAGTGCACACGACACAAGGCACGCTGCTACGTCTAAACCTAACCAATGCGACTTCTCATCGATCTTATCCGCGACAGGGCAAGCTAGAGCAGGGGAAGCTCTAACGTTTTTGGAAAATTCTATAACAGAGTAATGATTAACTCTAACGAAACGTAACTGCCACGACAGTGCTAATTGATTTATAATTAGTTCACTACCCTTAGATATAAAACTAGATTTTTAAGGAGAACAAAATTGAATTATAACTAAAAAATAATGTGATACTAATTAAGTAGTTTTAGAAATAAACCAATTGATTAATACACAGGTATTTTTTGGTAATTGACATTTCCTCAGCTATCTCTCAAGGTCTACATATATTTCAACGTTTTCAGGTTACTAATCTCGAGGACGATGCACTTTGTATAATTATGATAGAACTTCACGTACAGGTAAGTTCGTTTAATCATTAATTATATTCCTTGCCTGGGCAGGCCCATAATGGACTGCTGAGCAAGAGATTTTCAGTTTGATTTTCGGGTCGGGCAAAAAGTCCTTGAGTTTTTCGAATATAAATTTCTCTGTAATAGCCCAGAGTTTAGAAGACAGTGGTAAGTTTTTTTTTTTATTACTGATGGGCCCACTCTTGACCTCGATCTCGCCTGATGGTAAGCGATAGATGAGGTCTAAGATGGGACGAGCGAGCCCAGAAGATGCCTATTTACTCTTGCTTTAAAGGCTGAAAGGTCATAAGTGTCAGAGAACACAGAAGCCGGCAAAGAATTCCACAGCTTGGCTGTGCACACAATAAATGTGGAGGAGAAGCGCTTGGTACGACAAGATGGTATATCAACCAAGTGTGGGTGGTACCCAGCCGTGCGTCTGGTAGACCGGTAGTGAAAGGGAGATGGAGGAATCAGGTCATGGAGCTCCTGCGCACACTCCCCGAAGTACAATCTGTAGAAAACCGACAGGCAAGCAACGGTTCGCCGATGAGCCAGGCTATGAAGCTTGTCCACCAGCACCTCGTCGTCGTCGATCGAGTCCAATGCAGCAAGTTGGTAAACAATGTTCCTTGGAAAAAACGTTAAGCCAATATCTATGGTCGTGTCGGATTGTCGTACCAACGAGCTATGAGTGTAAAGGAATAGAATGTGCACCTATACTGCAGATACTTGTGCACTATAATATCTTCTGCGGAGATGGCTAGTCCCCACTGAGACTGGCTGCTGTGGCCGAAATCGGTCAGGAGGTATATTGGACTATGTTAGGTTCGACTGCAGACGGGGCTCGCGTTGAAGAATAGTGTTCGCGCAGCCCCCGCAAGTGTACGATGGTACACGGGGTAGTTTTAGTAAGACCCCTTCTTCCACTCAGGACGTAGGACAACCATGAGGAAGACTGACACTTAGAGGAAAAAAAACTGTTCTAATATTAAGTCTAACCAGTGCATCCAAGTACATGAAAAAAAGAAAATGGCATAAAATCACATAAAACACTACACAAATAATAATGATACAAAACAATATTGTGCCAAAAGGTACATGTATGTATACAAGTATCTATAGAACTTTTTTTTTTTTTTTAACGTGGTAATATCATCAAATAAATCCTCCCACCCCGGGCAGGGCCGGAGGGACTGTCAGACTTGTACTGACTAAAATCCACGGTGTTCCTTCAATATAGCCCTTTACGTTCCGGGGTCACGGTAATGGGATAAGTCCCACGACCCCGGCGGGCTTCGGCCCTCTACAGGGGGGGCCTCGTTATCTTGCTGACGCTCTTTGAGGCGCGCGTGGAACACAACGCGCCGTCGACCCGGGCATGGTCCATGGTCGGACAGCGAGTTGCCCTTTACTCGCTGTCCGCATGCCCGCGCCTACGGTGGCCGGAGATCGTCGGCCGACGTCCGACGCCGTGGGCGTCTACCACTGCGGCTGGGCTGGAGGGAGGACGCCATCCTCTCCCTCACGCGGCCCGCCTCCTCCTCCGATAGCATGACTGCTTCGCAGAAGGAGGCGACCGCTTTCCATTCCGTCTCGATCTATAGAATTAATTAGTTAAAAAATGCGTTCAATTGGACCAAAACATTAAAATTAATATAAAAAATGTGAAAAACAATAAGCAAACGTTTAGTCGACTTCAGAAGTGACCAGAGAGCTGGACAGAGAATCAGCATTGCCATTCAACGTGGCAATGCGGCCAGTGTTCTGGGCACTTTTCCCATTGATAGCGATGTTGATGATTTTTTCGATGCCCTATAATTTCCCATATAACAAATTGAAAATTATAAAAATAAATAAAGTGTAATGCCGAAATAATGACCCAGAGGTTCAATAACACGGACACGGCAGACGATAATCAAATCGGAGTTGAAGTTATTTGAATGTCCTTATACTGTTTTTATTTGAATATTTTCATCTGACCACATCTCAGTGGCAGGATAACACGATACTCGTTTAATTAAGAACATATGCTTTCTGAGATACTGAGGCATCTCGATATATTAGGATAGTCTTTCATCCATGGACTGACCTCGAAAAACGTTGCTTAATCTGGAGTTAGTAATAATAACTTTAGTTTAATCTATCTAACTGCGAAAGAAACTTCAACCTTTGAGTTTGCTTCGATGTTTCTTCTCAGGGTAATCATTTAAGAAACACCGGTTTAATCTCATGTAAAAGTGGTGTTTAGTAAACTGATTTGAAAAATAAATATAAACAATTTATTAATTAACATACCTATCTTATCCCGGGATACGATTTTCTGTAGTCATAGTCACTAGTGCAAAAACATTACATTTTAAAAATCAAAATCTGACGAGACAATTCCGTAGCCCATTAAGAAGAAATATAAAGTAACCTTCACTAATAATTCTCTCTCCACTACTCGTATTCCGCGTAGTCTATTCATCTTTAAACCTCTAAGATATTACGACACTTTCACAATATTATTTCAAAAGACCAATGGCTCCTTAGACAAAGCCGCTTGCAACCTCTTTTCCTTCATGTCTTTTAGCTTCGTCTATCTTTAATCCTCCTTTAACTACCATTTTACCAATATTGGCACTCCCACCCCTATACTTCTTAAAATAAACTTCAATTTCGCTTAACTCAGATTCGAAGCCTAAAGTTGTATTGTTAATGACCATCATACCGATAGAAACGTCTTTATTTCTCGAAACATAAAGTACAAATTTGCTTGTCAGGATAGTGTTACTATGGTTGTCTCGTGTAATGAGCAGTATTGACCAGTGTCCCCATAGGGCGAGTAACATGAACAAATTGTAGAACAATGGTACAATTTGAGGCGTGGGTAGTTCTGATTGTTGGTGTTAGAGTGACTATGTGAATTGTGGTGGCCCTTAGGGATTATTCCATAAGCTGTATTATAAACTAGCTGTGGTCCGCCACTTCGTTCGTGAGGAAGTTTCGAACATTTTCCCGGAATTAAAAGAAGCTCATGTGTTTGTCGTTGTTGTTGCCATACCATTCTAACATGTAGGTATTTTAGTTTACAATCTTATCGCAACTTTAGTCCAAAAGAATTTCTTTTAATTAATAAGATACTTTCAGTCGTGCCGGGCTTTACACCCGTGGAATTTATCACGATAAAAAAATAACCTATTTTATTTGCTGTCGGGTAAAAATACTACCAATACCATTCCTGAAGCTTCAATCTTATTCCATACCAAATTTCGACCACCCGGTTCTTTCACAAAACATTCAAACATGTCCGCTTAATAGGTAATATTAGTATACGCAAGTACTCTTAGATAAATAGATATTCTCTTTATTTTACCCCATAACAGAATTAAATGAGGACTTAAAAACTACAAAGGCTGTTACAATGGGCGGACTTATCGCTAAAAGCGATCTTTTACAGACAACCTTTGGATGGATTTGACACAGCAGGAGAAAATAAATACGCGGGTAGTCCATAGTGTACTATTCACTTATACATATACAATACATAAGTAATAACCTACATACACAATACACATATATATATATACATAAAAAAGCTGGGATATATAAAAATAGTAACAAATTGAAGAGAGAAATAGAGATCTTTTACCATGTTTTGGAAAGAAGGGAGGGTTTGTGCTTTTCAACCGACGACAAAAAGAGGAGGTTATCAATTCGACGCGTATATATATATATATATATATTTTTTATGTATGATCACCGATTACTCGAGGACGGCTGAACCGATTTGGAAAATTCTTTTTTTGATTGAAAGGGTATACTTCGAAATTGGTCCCATTTTCATAAAAGTCAGGATCTGATGATGGGATCCTGGAGAAATCGAGGGAACTCTTGAAATATTATAGGCACACCTATGACGTTTTGGGTATTTATTATAGTAACTTGTACAGTTGCTCTCAAAAAGTACCATTTGAGGAAGTGGAACTGATGATGAAGACCACAGATGGCCGCCGAAACTACTCAATAATAAGCATTGAATGGATTGCGATTCGATTACTTGAATATGGATGTTAAGCACTTTACGCTCGTCACAATGCATATGGTGATGTAGAGCTGATGGTGAAGTACCAGGAGAACTCCTCAACAATTAACGGTCCAGCATTGGGAAAAGCAATATTTTGTAAAAGGTTATAAGTAGTTGACATTTAGGCTCTTGTAACTAGGTAAATTAAAAATAGACCAACTTAAAAGAGTGAAATAAAAACTTTTTACTAAAAAATTAAACCGACTCCCAAAAAACACTGCAAAGTGAAAAATAACTTTAATTTCGGAAGTCGGTGCCAAAAACGAAAATACAAAACTAAAGACACCGACTACCAAAATTAAAGTTATTTTTCACTTTGTAGTATTTTTTGGGAGTCGGTTTAATTTTTTGGTAAAAAGTTTTTATACAATCTGATTTTTAAATATACAAGTACTGAGTATGAAAATGCTTGTAACAAATAGATTAATAACTATTACAAAGCTTATCATTATCAACCTATAACGTGCCCACTGCTGGGAATGAACTGTCATTCGTAATTTTCGTAAGAGCCAAGATATTGATTAAAAGTATTTTTTTAACGAAAATTAATGACATTCCAACAAAACTTTTTCAATTCAATATCATTTCACGTTTATGTGTAATGATAGCCAAGTTCAATATTGAATAATAATGCGTCGTTCTCGACTTCATGGGTGCCAAGTTCTGTATTCACTCAGGATGTAATTCAAGTTCAAGATTTGACTCAGCTATTTTTTACGTACAGGCCATATTGTATTTAATTTTACAAGTTAGCGTACTTCCTTTTTGTACTACACTTATACTTTGAACTTTTAACTTATAGCTTGAGATTTTAGGTTTGTTGGAAAAAGGCCAAGTCAAATCTTTAGTTGAATTTAATTTATAATTACAAGAAACACCGAAACCACTCTAAGCTTGTGCTTTGGCATTTGGGCCTCACACAGATTTGAATGGATCTGTCACGAAAAAGCAAGCATGTTTCAGTTATGGTGTAGCTCAACTTAAAACTTAAGAAGCTATACACAAAAGAAGATACACAAATGAAACACATTTGTAAGTACCCGATATAATTTATTGACCAATTACCTACTAAAGAAGGTGGTTGATGAGCGACTGCCCAACACCGTCACATTCCGCCTATTCACACTTTTACATGCGCATCTTATTGCACATGCATTGGATACCTATACCCCACAAGCTCGAATTGGATCGACTTCAAAAAAAAAAAGCGGCCAATGTGAGTCAGACTCGCGCACGAAGGGTTATTATAAAAAACGACAAAAAAAATCACGTTTGTTGTATAAGAGCCCCCCTTAAATATTTTTTTCATTTTAATTTAATTATTTATTTTTAAAGTCTAAATATTCTGTGAATATTTCAAGCGTCTACCTATTACCGTTATCAATATCGAGCAAAAACGAGCAAAAAAAATCACGTTTGTTGTATGAGATCCCCCCTAAATATTTATTTTATTCTGTTTTTAGTATTTGTTGTTATAGCAGCTCAACTGTGTTTTTTTTTTATCGTGGTAAAATTATCAAATAAGTCCTCCCACCCCGGGCAGGGCCGGAGGGACTGTCAGACTTTTACTGACTAAAATCCACGGTGTTCTTTCAATAACCCTTTACGTTCCGGGGTCACGGTAATGGGATAAGTCCCACGACCCCGGCAGGCTTCGGCCCTCTACAGGGGGGGCCTCGTCATATTGCTGACGCTCTTCGAGGCGCGCGTGGAACACAACGCGCCGTTGACCCGGGCATGGTCCATGGTCGGACAGCGAGTTGCCCTTTACTCGCTGTCCGCATGCCCGCGCCTACGGTGGCCGGAGATCGTCGGCCGACGTCCGACGCCGTGGGCGTCTACCACTGCGGCTGGGCTGGAGGGAGGACGCCATCCTCTCCCTCACACGGCCCGCCTCCTCCTTCGGTAGCATTACTGCTTCGCAGAAGGAGGCGACCGCTTCCCACTCCCTCTCGCCCCGCAGCATGGCCTCGAACAATGCCGGGCGCGAGAGGTCTCCGCCTATCGCCGCCGTGAGGACACGTCGGTGCTCTGCCCAAGCGGGGCAATCTTGCACCGTATGCTCTACTGTGTCCTCAGGGCGATCCTCGCAGTGGTGACACCCAGGCGTTTCTTCCTTCCCCATCAGACACAGGTACCTCCCGAAACTTCCGTGTCCGGTGAGGACCTGTGTCATGCGGTAGGTCAGGACGCCGTGACGCCGATCTAGCCACTCCTCAAAGAGGGGTCTTACCGCCGCAATAGCGGCGTGCCCGAGCTCAACTGTCTAACTAACTATTACGGTTCATGAGATACAGCCTGGTGACAGACGGACAGACGGACAGACGGACGGACAGCAGAGTCTTAGTTATAGGGTCCCATTTTACCCTTTGGGTACGGACTTTGTTTCGATATTTCTTCGCAAGGTAGTCAGTTATGAAACATCGGCCTTATTTAGTTTACATTCATGAAAAAATTACGTAAAAAAGTGTAATTTATAAAACGTATTAGCAAAATAAACATAATTATTTCAGTATCTCAACGATTTAACCCACTTGTTACTAGCGTCCTTTTAAAAGGTCCGCTCATAAACAAAAATCGTGTGATTTACGTGGTAAGTATAAACAATTTTTATTGATGACATTTCAAAGCAGAGATATGTGGCAGTATAATACAAGTATTGTAAGTGAAATAGCATTATATTATAAAAAAGTTTTATAGCAGTTATTTTACGTAAAAATTATCATGAGTAACATGAGGTGAACTATTTTATTATTATTACATTTTCAAACTATTAGACAGTGAATAATCAAAGCTCAAACCGTTTATTAAGTGATAACAAAAACAAAATTAACTATTTTATAATGTTTCTTACTTTATTTGGCGATTTTATTTGGTGTTTTTTATAAAGCCCAGTAGTAATATCGACTGCTACTTCATATAAATTTTATATTTATTTTATTAGAAAAATATTTCGAAAATAATGGGAATCTCAACTCCATGAAATCATCGAAGAGTTGGGACTTGATGATGAAGCACTTACAGTATCACATTTTTACCACCCTAAAACTATAATGCTGATATCACTGACAAGGATTCCGGGGACGAAAATCAAGTACAAATTCAAAATTTACCTGTCAGTCAACTAAGGACATTAGCACACGTTAGTTATGACTTTTTGTCATTAGATGATAGCTCCAATGATGATGAAATAACGGTAGCTGAAGTTGCCAAACGTAGACGTGATACACGCCCTACGTTGGTCTGTGGAAGAATATGCATCAAGGGACAAAATAACAAAGTGCATTATATTATTTTAAACAATTTTTTGATAATAGCATAATAGATTTGCTTACAGAACATACAAACATGTATATTAACCCAAGAAATAAAATAGGAACATAACATCTGATGAAATAGAGTGTATCATAGGAATTGTTTTATTCTGTGGTTATATTGTAGTAACCAGAAGATGCAGCAGATTGTGGAATTATTACATGTGGAATCAATACCAACAAACAAAAAAATCAAAAAAACTCTGGATCCCTGAAATACAAATCCACACCGTTATGTAAAATCAGACACTTCACAGCAACAAAAGAAGTATGTAGTACATACTTATAAGGCGACCAACTGGGCATTATAATTTTTTTTAATAAATATATGGGAGATGTAGACAGGTCAGATCAATATATTGGTCTCTATCGCATATCTATAAGGGTGAAAATTGGTATTTCTTACTGATTTGTCACTGTTTAGATATGGCAGTCAAAAATGCTTGGCAACTATATCATAGCGATGAAGGAGAACTTGGTCATTTACAATTCCGGAAGAGTATTACAACTTCACTTCTTGAAACGTATTGGAAAAAAGAAAACCGGAAACCAACATTTAGTAAAATACCTGCCTCATAAACAACAGAGATGAGTAATTTGCCATAAAAGAACAAATTTGTCCCTTGCATCCAAAGGATTGTTTTGAATTATACCACACTAATTAGTGTGGTATTTACTTTATTATAAATATTATATAATTTACTTTATTTCATATTCATATTCAATTGAGTTACTTCGTATTTTTTATGTACGCTACATGTAGTATATTATCATATATTACTAGCGTCTTTAATATCTTATCATGTAAGGATATACATATCTGAATTTCATTACAATCTGACACAAAAAGTATATTCAGTAACAATTGGGTTAACGACGATACATAGGCCACAAAAGTACAGACTTAAATTGTTACACATTATTATACATGAAAGAAATATTATAGAGCACATTGTCCTCATATTTACAACTAGCTTTTGCCCGCGACTTCGTCCGCGTGGAATAGTTACTTTGGGCTAACGTTAAATTTAACCCCGATTTTGAAGCATTCTTCATGGGCGCTCTGCTCCTATTGGTCTTAGCGTAATGATTATAGCCTATAGCCTTTCTCTATAAATTGACTATGTAATTAAAAAATAATTTTCAATTCGAACCAGTAGTTGCTGAGATTATCGCGTTCAAACAAACAAACAAACTCTTCAGCCTTATATTATTAGTATAGATAGCTGTTGCCCGCAACTTCGTCCACGTTTCCGTCGTTTTTCGTAAAAAAAAAGTAGCCTATGTCCTTCCTCACGGTTCATTGATTTTGATGTGACAGACAGATTAACTTTCGTAATTTAGTAGAGAAATATAATGTGTCAATCTATAATACTGTTGAAAAATATCGCAATACCGAACCGCACAATATTATTGTTAATAGCTGTGCCCGCGACTCCGTCAGCGTGTAACTCCTTGTGTGTTATTAAGTTAATGTATTGGTAATATTGTTTAGATCACGTTCACATGAGGCTTAAGTACCTATAGAACGAAAATACTTCAGCGCAAAGCTTCCGGGTAAACTATGTTGAAAGTTGACCCGTCCGGCACGTGAACATAAAGATTTCTAGAACTGCTAACCCGGGAAAGAGCGACGTACAACTGACCATGCGAGAAACAACTGACACCGAGATGTACTCCAGCAACACGAAAAGTCTGCCCTTGAGCCTTATTAATTGTCTTTGCATAACACACCGATACTGGGAATTGCGTTCTTTTAAATTGGAATGAAAATTATTTGATATTATGGGAATTCTGGGAATAAAGACGGTTTCTCCTGCACCGCAACCTGTTAAAATTTGAGCCTCGATTATATTTTGTTGCAACTGGGTTACTTTTAGCCGAGTTTCATTGCAAAGTTGTGGTGGTTTTAAATTTCGAAGCAGAATAATAATCAGAAAGCTTCGAACTGCTAAGCTATCGGGAGTTACACGTGTTATTGTGAGTCAACCATAAAAGATAGATATACGCTTTCGTGGGATATTTTTTATATAATTTTAAGGAGAACATTTCCGTCATAAATGATTTCTGTGTAGCTTTAACCATTAAGGTTGCACTCGCGACGGAATCTTAAAAAATGGGGTAACTTCTCCCGTTTTCCCAACATTTCCCTTCACTGCTCTGCTCCTATTGATTGTAGCGTGATGAAAAGTATACTATAACCAGCTCAGGAATATGAAAAATAATTGTACCAAGTTTCGTTAAAATCCGTCGAGTAGTTTTTGTTTCTATAACGGTTATACAGACAGACAGACAAAAATTTTACTGATTGCATTTTTGGCATCAGTATCGATCCCTAATCACCCCCTGATAGTTATTTTGTAAATATATTTCATGTACAGAATTTACCTCTCTACAGATTTATTATAAGTATAGATAATTTATGTGAAGAGGCATATACTCAGCAAAACATCAAAATTTCAATTAAATAACCCACCGCATTGGAACAGCTCATTCCCAGGCCTTTTTGTCTTTTACAGTGAAAAAAGCTTCTGGCACAGCTTAGGTACGTTTTATAAATAATTCGCATTTATGAATACTTACTTCTGGAATGTGGTTACGAATTTTATTATAAAAACGTACATTGACATTTTCTTGTTTTAGAAAATGACAAAATTATGTTTTTCCTTGTATTTGCGTTATGAATATCACTTTATTTTAAAATTGTGTAGTGTTATTACATGTTATGCTACCTGTGTACCTATCTACGCTGGCATCTAAACGAATCACATTTCCTTGAACCTGGTTTTAAGAATAACAAAATTATCTTTGTTCCTTGTGTTTACATTATGAATACCACAGTGTTTTTTTTTGTATTATAACATTACATATTACAAGCCGAGTACTTGATACCGAACACAAATGTAAACAGGGCCTGGCCCTTTGCTCAACCTGGGAACCAAAATGACGACCTCATTAATATACTCAGTCGATGGACTGGCGTCAGCTTGACTAACCTTTTTCATTTTTTTTTTCGAGTTAAAATCATGCAGTACGTAAACAAAGAAACCGAACGTGTTTCCGTTCCCGCTGCCGAGGGCGGCCGTGATTTCCCCTATATTACCCGCCCCAACCCTTGCAAGAGCCAGCCCGCGACGCAGAGCCAGTAGGTTTAAATTCGTCTTATTATAATATTAATTACCCGGTTCATCCTATCCCTAGCTGCTCTCGCCCTGCGACGCCCTAAGCCGAGGTCCATACCCCACAGGCACTAGGAGACTATACGCTAAGGGCACCCTATCGTATAGTCTCCTAGTTTGTAAGTTTTTTAATAAACCCTGACTGGAAACTTCAATTATAGTTAATTACGGCAGTGACAAGCAAGACCGGTTAAGCAGCCAACATCCTCAGAGGTTGATCTGCAAGATGCCACATAAAAAAATAAAATGGGAAAGTCAATATCACTCTTTTCGCTCCGGATGAAGCGGAAGGGTGTGTCAGACTGCTACCACTAAAAATCCACCCTGTTGCTTCAGTTGCCCTTGCATGCCGGGGCCATGGTGGCAATAGCCCTTTCAGGCCCCGTCATTGCTGCTGACTGCTTTTGAGGCGTGGGTGGAACACGACACGCCGTAGACCCGGACCTAGTCTTTACTAGACGAGCTTCTGTGTTCCTGCCACTTATGATCTTTCAGCCTTTAAAGCAAGAGTGAATAGGCATCTTCTGGGCTCGTTCCATCGTAGACCTCATCTATCGCTTACCATCAGGTGAGATTGAGGTCAAGTGTGGGCTCATCTAAAAGCTACCCAGCTTGACCAACTGGGCATGTAGAAAGCTCATTAATGTATTGTTGCTTTATTCCTCTGTTTTTTTTCTGGGTCCCACCCAGAAAAAAAACAGTCAAGTCATCAAATAACTCCTCCTGCTGTGGGTGGAGCGGAAGGGAGTGTCAGACTTCTACTGACTAAAAACACACCCTGCTCCTTCACCTGCCTTTAAGTTCCGGGGCCGCAGTATCTCGTTAGAACATTTCCGTAAGCCAGGTTCAGCATTCAATCCGGCAGGTTTATTTATCTACCTAGCATCAAGAAACAGAAGTTTGCAATACCACATGCATATACGTAGCATTTTATAGCCAATGTAATAAATGGCTGGTCCGATAGAGACAAATCGTATTTGTCTTTGCTCAGACTCTGTCGGATCGAAAAACTTTGGAGAGTTGTCGCTATCTGCAATCGTTTATTGGGTATAGGAATAAACAAGTGTAATTAATGGAGAAAGACGCCAAAAGTGCCTTCTCCCGTGGGAATTCTGGGATAAAAAGTAGCCTATATGTTATTCCAGAATGTCAGCTATCTACTTATAAATTTCATTTAGGTCCATTCAGTAGTTTTTGCGTGAAAGAATAACAAACATCGCTCCATCCTCACAAACTTTCGCATTTATAACATTAGTCAAAAGTAAGATACGGAGAACCAACAACTAAACTACATCGTTAGCTGTGGTATAAACTACATATAAGTAATCACAGGTTCACAACAGTTAAACACGACGAAACTATAAGGGTTCCGTTTTTTGCCATTCGGCTACGGAACCTTAAAAACGACTATAGTAAACCTCCCACGCGAATGAAATCGCGGGAAGAAGCTAGTACTTAGATAACGTTGTACGGAACGCTCGGTGCATGCGGCCCACTTCCACTTGGCCGCTTTTCTTTAGCTATCGGAAGGAACCTTCAAAAGGCGTTTGGTATATTGAGGGAAGACCCCAGCTCCGGCTAAAAATAGGTCTTCGCAGTGAGTTGATATACCCCTGTAAACCAATTACGCACTTGACCGTTTTCCAGTAACTTACAGGTACTTACAAAGCAGGACACTTGTGGAGCTTTGTCCGCAATCAGCATAATAGTTGCAGCTAATTGTAGCTCATTAGTTGCGTAAACCCACGGGAAATACTTCTGTTTTCTGTTGTGTAAACACGTGTAACTTAAGCTCTTGACTTTTATATAAATAAAATGTTTGAAAGAAAAATAAGGCAAATGTGTTTATTAATTGGCATTAAAACCCTTAAACCTAAACAAATCAAATAAAACAACAAAACTATTAATAATAATCATTCTTATATCGAGACAGCTAGTTTTTCAACAAGAAAATCAATTCAAAATGTCTGGAAAATATGTATGGAATTCTCGAGAATGCGCGAGGATTCCCCGGAAGACGCGCGACCATTTTTGGCTCCTATTTAGTTTGTATGCTATACAAATAACAAAGTTCATTATGCTATGTACAATTTCGTTGCAAAAATTCGCTTCCACTCCATTCCGCGGCGGTGTAAATTGAGCCTTAATGTAATGTTTTCTTCGAAATTTAAATTCAGAAATCCGAAAAAAGTTTGACAAGCTATTCGTTTCTATTATCTGTTGTGACACCAGGGGTATACATTAACTGATTCTAATCACTGTTTGTAACGACTGTCAAAGATGTACAAATGACAGCTGGATCCAACAGATAACGTGCTTTCCGAGGCACAGAGGAATCTCATAACTCCTTTAAACTTTACGATTTTTAATAAGTAAAATTCCTTCCTAGATCGTTTCTTTCGTTGATAGCAATATCCTGGGTGTCTTTCATGGGTGAATAGACTACCTTCAACTCAGATAATGATCAAACCTAAGTTTATCAATATTTAATACATGAAGCAAAAATTGTATAGTACTTTTTACGAAAATTACGCAGATGAGAGAGTTAAGCTTAAGTATATAACTTGTAACGGAAAGAGTATATACTCGTACATACCAAGGGCACGGCTTCTTTGGGTGATATCAAACGATATTGGAAGGGTTTTTTAATCCTATCTCTACATGTTCGTAAGTAATGAGAATTTTTAATACATTGATACCAGAAACCGAACTTTTCAAACTGGAATAAGCACATCACAGAAGAGATTTATCGTGATATTTGCAAGTAACGTGGAAAGTTATTGACCTACGTAGTGCGGTGATTGTTATGATTTCAATTTATGAAACTTACGAAACCGAGGTATCAATTTTTAGAGTATTTTATTTTGAGTTGAAACCCTTCCAATATCGTTTGATATCATCTAAAGAAGCCGTGCCCTTGGTATGTATATACCCCTTCCGTTACACGTTGTATAGAAAATGATAGCAGAAGTTATAAAAGGATAGCGACTAAGGTGTCGGACTCGTGATCGAAAGGTCGCGGGTTTGAACCCCATCCATTACACTATTGCTGTGAATCCACTCCAGACACAAGCATATTTAGCTTATTTATTATTTATTTATTATATACTTTATTGTACACCTTACAATATTTCTACAGATACAAAAAAATTAAACTAGTGTACAATGGGCGGTCTTATCGCACAGGGCGATCTCTTACAGACAACCTTTGGATGGACAAACTTAAAGGAGACAGATTAAGGGCTGTCAGTGTACAAACATATAATTGAACATAATAATATAAAATACATACAATACCAAAATTATATACTAATAAATATTACATGTATAATTGAGAAAGAAGGGGAAAAGTTATAGGGAGAGGTAATGCTCCTTCACCATTCTTTTGAACGCTGGTAGCGTTTGAGCACGCCTCACTTCTATGGGTAATGCATTCCACAAACGAGCTGCTTGTATGGTAAAAGATTTGTCAAAGAAAGAAGTGGAATGCATACGAATACTCAACTCTAGATTTTCCGATGATCTCAAGGATCTAGAATGTGTGTCACAGAGGAACTGAAAACGTTCCTTAAGATAGAAAGGAGTGAAAGGATTAAATAGCACATTATAAAGTAGAGAAAGTAAGTGAAGATTCCGGCGAAACCTAATAGGAAGCCATTTGAGCTGAGCACGGAAATCAGAAACGTGGTCATATTTGCGCAAGCCAAATATAAACCTGATACAGAGATTAGATATTAGAGACACAAGCATATTTAGCTTAGTTGGAGGGGTAAACAATATTGCTAGTTCTTTTAAAGAGGAAGAAAATATGTTACGATTGTCACCCATCCATGGACTAATCTTGGCAAGAGTTGCTTAACTTGGATGATCATAATGTGTGGCTGTTAATATTTGGCAACCTTTGTTCGTTCCACTAGGGTCTAATGCGGGATGGTGGATATCGCACTTAGACAGATTTTGGGCAGTTCGTAGCTGCTACTTTTACAGGGCGAATATTTACTCATCAAGGGTTTAAAAAATTGGTCAAGTGCGAGTCAAGACTCGCTAATGAAGGTTTCCGTAGTGACCACGCCAAATAACTTTGTTATTGTATGAATGTGTTTGTATGAATGAACAAAGTTATATTTGCGGTTTTAAAAAATATATGCTGTATCTCAAAAACTGCTGACCCGATCTCGTCCAAACCAATTTTGGTTGAAAGTTTAAATTTTTCACTCCATTATTATAGAAAATAGAGGGGGAGGGGGACACTTTCTACCACTCTGGAAGCGTATATCGTTTAAACGATTAACTTTATGGAAAAGTAGTTTTAGAAATCTCAATGTCATTTTAAAAAACTTGTCTATAGATAGATACCACACAAAAAAAAAATATTTAAAATAAAAGGGGCTCGCCAAACCTATGCGAGGTTTGGCGAGCCCCTTTTATTTTAATTTTTTTTTTTTTTTCTTAAAATCGAAAAGCGGTTCACAGAATACATCTACCCACCAAGTTTTACATGTATAGTCTTAATAGTTTCGGAATAAAATAGCTGTGACATACAGACGGACGGACGGACAGACAGACAGACACACATACAGACAGACATGACGATACTATAAGGGTTCCATTTTTTGCCATTTGGCTACGGAACCCTAAAAAGATTGTAAATAAAGTAACTCAATCGATCCTCTAAACAAAAAGAGCCACCGAGTGTTCAATCTGTCTTCGTATTTCCTTTCTAAAGGGACCTACATCAGCTACATTGTACATTGCTCCCTACAGACACCGCAATGTAATTCCGCTTGGGTCCGGTCCACCCCGAGAGGTCACGGTACAAATGACGAACAATTAGCTGCAGCGATTATGTTGATTGCCAACAGAGTGCCACTGTGTGCGATGTATTTCTGTTCAATTCTATGTTCATTCAGGACTTTGCTGAATGTAAATAAGCTGTTATGCATGTGGAAAGGTTGAGGATATGTTTCGTTTATAGACGGCATTTGTCAGATTTCTTTCTGCAAGTCATCATCATCTTAGTCTCTTCCCAACTATGGTAGTGTATGCTTCTAGTCTGACCAGATAGGGCTAAATACTAGTGTTGTATATGCAGTGACTGTCTATCTGACCTTCACAACCCAGTTACTATGTAAAATGATACCCCCAAGTAAGACCATTTTCTTATTTTTTGGCTTCTGACTTACTCCATTTTTTTTTTCATTTTTGTCTGGGTGGGAAAATCATCGAATGACTTCTCCCGCAGTGGGTGGAGTAGAAGGGAGTGTCAGACTTCTACTGACTAAAAACCCCCTCTGCTCCTTCTGTTGAACTTGCATTCCGAGGCCGCGGTGTCTCATTAGAACAATTCCCGCAACCCCGTAAGGCAATGGCCCTGTCGGGCCCCATCAATGCTGCTGACTGCTCTTTGAAGCGCGCGTGGAACACGGCGCTCCGTCGACCCGTGTCTAGTTCTTACCGAACGGTGAGCTACCCCTGCTCGCCGTCCGCAGACCCGCGTCTACGGTGGCCGGCTCGTGATCCCCGAAGCCCGGGGCGTCTCCCGCGGCGGCTGGGCCGTGAGAAAGTCTCCCTCACGCGTTCAGCCTCCTCCTTCGCTAGCATGACTGCTTCGCAGTAGGAAGCCCTTAACGGCTATCAATGATGGACAAATGACAGCCGAGACCAACGAAGGAGAAATATGGATAAATTATGTGGTGACCCTTCCAATGAACGACCTTGGCAAACGTTACATACCTCCAAGGTATATATTGAGTCCCGAGTTCCTCCTCCAAGGGAGTTGCTCAAGGTATTATATACAAGGTGTAACAGATTAACCGCAACCTCATACACCCCAATTAGAATATTAAATTCTGTAGGTGAAAGCTAAATGACCTTAAGTCCATTTTTTGACATTTTTATATTTTAAATGATACTTATTCAGAAAACCCCAATTGATCAAATGGTAAAAGCCATAAAGTCCTACAGCCGCTAATTTCGCAGATGTAAAATTATAAATAACCTTAAGTCCCTAGACGTGAAAAAGTAAATGATCGTATGGTTACTTAATATTGTTCACCATTTAAAAAATAAATATAGATAAATGTTAAATGATTGTATGTGGGACTTACTGTTCTTTACCATTATGCTCGCGGGTTAGATTTGCGCGGGTGAATCGTACCTACGATTCCTGCCGCGCCCATGCGCATGCTCTCCCTCCGTTTAGTTTGATTTGTGTTTCGTGCAATACTAGACGTACTCGAAGACGTACTCGCGGCTGCAATCCCTCTCTCTCAAAGTGCACCTCAGCAATATCCGGGGTCTGCAAATCTCGTTGCAGTCCACCGCCGTCTCAAGACTGAAAAACCTACTCTTTTGTTTCTTTCGGAAACGCAGATCAGAAGTCCGTCAGACGTGTCGTATCTTTCATACCCAGGGTTCACCTTGGAGCACAATTTCAAACCACGTGCGGGTGTATGCATGTACGCCCGCGACGACATCTGCTATCGGCGTCTCCGTAACCTTGAGGACTCCAGGTTCTCGACGCTTTGGGCTCTGGTGGACACGGGCATGGACAAAATTATTTATGCCTGTTTCTACCGCTCGCATAGTGGAGATCAGTGAGGCGGCAGATGCGGCCTAGCAGCGGTACCCTTCAGCTCAGTTCGTGTTACTGGGGGACTTTAATGCCCATCACCAGGAGTGGCTCTTCCCGTACCAGTGCACGGATCATGCTGGGCGAGAGATGCACAATCTTGCGCTTGCATTAAATCTCACTCAGCTGGTCCAGGGAGCAACGAGGGTGCTGGATGTTGAGTCGCACACATCCAATT
This sequence comes from Tholera decimalis, assembly GCA_943138885.2. NCBI lineage: Eukaryota > Metazoa > Arthropoda > Insecta > Lepidoptera > Noctuidae > Tholera > Tholera decimalis. Next base: position 4,565,601 of record OW964552.2, on the reverse strand, counting down.
TCTTGGACCTTCTGCTGACTACAGATCCAGACCGCTACTCGGTAACGACATCTTCACCGTTAGGTAGTTCCGACCACTGTCTGGTGAAGTCTGTATCTATCTACTCCCCGCCCGATCCCAGCCTTAATGGCACACGGTGGGTATGGCGATACAAGTCAGCGGATTGGGATGGCATGCGATATTTCTTTGCATGTTATCCTTGGCAGCCTACTTGCTTCTCTTCAAATGATTCATCATCGTGCGCAGACGCCGTGGCGGATGTTTTGTGACAGGGGATGAAGTACTACATTCCGTTCTCTGACCTAACAATGTCCGGTAAAGCTCGATCGAAAGCATGGTTTGGCGCCGAATGTGATCGCGCTGAAGCGCTTAAACACGCGGCGTACCTAGCATGGGTCGATGCTAGAAACTGCAAAGCAAATGACGTGATTCAGATGAAGACAGCTTTCAACAGGGCTGCTAAGTCCTGTAAAAAGGTTTTGCGGAGGGCTCGGTTTGACCACGTTAGCCGAATCGCGAACAAACTTGCTTCATACCCTGCTGGCAGCAAAGCTTTTTGGTCCCTGGCAAAGACGGTTGAATCGAACTTCTGTCGCCCCTCAGTACCACCACTGCTTAAACCTGATGGGTCTCTGGCCCACTCCGCTGAGGAAAAAGCAAACTTGTTTGCCGCTCTTTTTGCGGAGTCTTCACGTCTGGATAGTAGTGGCGCTCACCCTCCTGATGCTCCTATTGGATGCGGGACGTGTATGTCGGACATTCGCATCCAACAGAAGGACGTCCGTAGAGTGCTGCGTAATCTTGACGTGAACAAAGCTAGTGGCCGGATTTTCTAGCGTATGCTATTCATATCTGGAGTGAGGCCATCGAGAAGCACGGGGAAGCACTTGCTGTCTCCCTTGACATCTCTAAGGCCTTTGACAGAGTCTGACACGATAGCCTTATTGCTAAGCTACCTTCTTTCGGTTTACCCACACAACTTTGCGTTTAAATTGAAGACTTCCTGAGAGATCGGTCTATTCGAGTGGTCATTGATGGCTGCTCATCTGGCCAATTGGCAATTAATGCCGGGGTCCCTCAGGGGTCGGTTCTCTCAGCAACTTTATTCTTGCTGCATATTAATGATCTGCTTATGCCCGGTACCTTTGGGTATGCAGACGACAGCACAGTTTCTGAGAGATATGTGTCAAGCGCGCGTGCTGGTGGGTCACAGATCCAGTCTCTCCGTGAGGACATGGTTGGGCGCTTGAACTTGTGCTTGAAGGCTGTCTCCGAATGGGGCGATGCCAACTTGGTCAAGTTTAATGCAGCTAAGACCCAGGCGTGTCTCTTCTCCGCAAAAAGGAGTCAATTCAAACCGGCTCCTACTTTCCGAGGTGTAGCCGTGCCAATAACCGATCGTATCGAGCTTCTGGGGGTAACACTAACTTCTACCCTCAATTTTGGCCAGTTTATCGAGGCTACGGCTCAACTAGCATCAAAAAAGTTGGGAATCCTAGCAAAGGTGAGACGGTACTTCACACCCGAACAGCTGCTAAATCTCTATCAAGCCCACATTCGGTCGTGTATGGAGTACTGCTCACACCTTTGGGATGGATCTGCCAAGTACCAACTAGATGGGCTTGAGTCTATTGAGAAACAGGCCAAAAGACTGATTGGCAACGATACACTGGTCGAATCAAAGCTCCAGACTTGAACATCGGCGATGAGTTGCTAGTCTATCGGTTTTCTATCGGTTACATTTCGGGGAGTGTACGATGGAATTACACAATCTAATTCCGTCAAGCCCGTTTCATCATCGGACTACAAGACAAACGGCGATGCGCCATCGTTACATGGTGGACATCCCACTTATACGCACTAAACGTTTTGGGAATATCTTCATTGTGCGTACGGCTAAGGAGTGGAATTCCCTGCCGGAGTCTGTATTTCTCGATAGCTATAACCTAGGGGTCTTTAAGTCAAGAGTGAATAGGTTACTTTTAGGTAAGCGTGCTCCATCTTCGACCACATCATCACTTACCATCAGGTGATATGGTGGTCAAACGCGAGCCTATTATAAATAAAAAATAAAAACAATACTTAAATGAAATTTGAAAAAGAAGAGTATGGCACAATGAGTTACAAAACATCTTTTAATCAACAAGAATTCGAAAAGGTATCCTTAATAAGAAACAGAAAGAGATCCCTAGAAGACTTTGCCATGCCTATATTGCAGCCTAATCGATTAGGCCACAAACCTATAAGCACTAAAAAATTTCAGGATTCACAGAAAGCTCTGCAATGGATTCCACCCATTTTTCATAATTTTTATGATACATTAGCCCACGAGGATACAGCATGTGACTTACCAGAATAACATTAAGTATTTTGTTTAATTTCATTTATTTTATTAAAGATTTTAAAATACAAAGATTTTAATTTTTATTACATAATACATATTACGTATAATGTTATTTCATTTTTGATGTCATTATAACTTTTTAATATATTTTTCTATGATGTTGTATCGTACCTAACTTATAAAATAATAAAATTTACTATACATTATTGATCCAGTAGAGACGTAAGTACCGTCATACTATAAGATATCTAGTAAAGCTTCAAAGTTAAAGAACCTTAAGTCCAATAATACAGCCTTAAAGAACTATATTTGCTAAAATAATATCTCAATATAATAGCTTAAGTACCCATCATAATCATATTTTTAATTCGACAATGATACGATAATTACTTTTTATACTCTGTCGATTTTAATGTCAAATTTCGGGTATGGACATCTTTAATGAGCTCTACTGAATACTTTATAAAATGTGACTTAAGGTCCTTCACTTTTCACCTACAGAATTATAATTCTAAAACAACATCCTAAATTAAAACCAAACCTAGAAATTTTTTATAAATAAAAAAGTTATCCTTACTAAACGCAAAACGTATGTGCGTCACACAATATCTTTACGCAGGCGCATATACTCATGCAATATTAGCGGCCGACACGCACTCGAGTCCATTTCCTTGAATTAAGGATTGTATTAATTTGTTATGATATGGACGTGTTTCCATTTTAAGTTAAATGAAAGATTTTTTCGTCACAATTTAACACCTAATTTTTTATGACGAAAATCGATTCAGAAGCCGATTCTGAACCAACTACTTTCAGGAATTGCGTTTATTCTGTTACACGTTGTGTATAAATAAATGAGTATGACTTGGGATATTCCATAGTAGGTACTGTTAGCATCTAACTTGGGAGATACCTTCCATGTCTGTTAGTGGATACTTTTTTTAACTTTTTGAATAGGTAAGTAAATTTAGTTTGTTTGAAATACATGTACGCTTGTGTAAAATATAGTCTTAATATAAAATACAGTTATGAAAAATTTCAATATCTTTTTAGGGTTCCATAATCGAATGGCAAAAAACGAAACTCTTAGAGTTTCGTCATGTCTGTCTGTCTATCCCTCCGTCCGTATGTCACAGCTATTTTATTCCTAAACTATTAAGGCTATACATGTGAAACTTGGTAGGTAGATGTATTCTGCTCTCCGATAAAATATTCCCAAACATGGAACTGAAACTGCTTTTTTTTTAATTTTTTAATTTTGGTAGGCTTGCGTTTAACCGCTATCTCACCTGATGTTAACCGATGATGTGGTCGAAGATGAAGCACGCTTGCTTAGAAGTAACCTATTCACCCTTGACTTAAAGACTCCCAGATTATAGCTATCAGGAAACACAGACTCTGGCAGAGAATTCCACTCCTTAGCTGTACGCACAAGGAAACTTTTCCCAAAACGTTTTGTGCGTATGGGTGGGATGTCCACCATGTAACGATGGCGCATCGCCGTTTGTCTTGTATTCCGATGATGTAACGGGCTTGGTGGAATTAGACTGTGCAATTCCATCGCACACTCCCCGAAGTGTAACCAATAAAAAACTGATAGGCTTGCAATTATTACAAACGTTTTGGGAATACCTTCATTGTGCGTACGGCTAAGGAGTGGAATTCCCTGCCGGAGTCTGTGTTTCCCAATAGCTATAACCTAGGCGTCTTTAAGTCAAGAGTAAATAGGCTACTTTTAGGTAAGCGTGCTCCATCTTCGACCACATCATCACTTACCATCAGGTGAGATGGTGGTCAAACGCGAACCTATTTTCAATAAAAATAAAAAATATTTTTTCTTTAAACCTATGCGTATGTGGTATCTATAGACAGGTCTTTAAAAATGACATTGAGGTTTTTAAAGCCACTTTTTCATAAAGTTAATCGTTTAAAAGATATACGCTTCCAAAGTGCCAAAATGTGTGTGTCCCTCTTACTTCTATAATAACGGAGTGAAAAATAAAAAAAAAAAACGTGCTGTAAATTTTAATGTAAACTTTCAAGGAAATTTTTTTTGAACGAGTTCGTGTCAGCAGTTTTTGAGATACAGCATATTTTCTAAAACCGCAAATATAACTTTGTAATTCATACAAACACTATGAAAAACAAAGTTATTAATGGCGTAGTTACTACGGAAACCTTCATGGGCGAGTCTGACTGGCACTTGGTCAATTTTTAATACTGTAATGGAATAGTAGTTACAGACACGTTTTACAATTTGTAGGTCATTGGTAAGAACCCAGGTAGGCATATAACTTTGTATAATTTTCATCATCACCACCGTTCACAAAACGGTGAGACATCGTGAAAACATCGTGAGGAAATCAGGCATGAAACGGACCAAAAATCCGAAGACATGTAACATACAGTAACGCACACCGTGGCCCATATGGTGGATCTTCGCTCTCATCAGATTATCTCAGACATTCAGAAAGGATCCTGTATCCCAGCAGTAGAAACGTTATGTCTTATGAACAGAGGTCGGAATTAGGTAAAGTTATTTATGTACTCACACTGATTTCATTCAACGAAAGAATAAAGTGGATATGCCCCAAATCCCGGGATTAATTTTGAAAAGCAGAAAAATCCTGTGATTTTTTAAATAAAAAGTTATTTACTTTTACACAATTTATAAAAAAGGCGAAGTAAAAGTATGAGAATTTGCTTAAGGCTATTAATAATTTGTATTGTGAATTTATTATTTAAAAAAAAATTGTATGTTACTTATCTTTCTTTTATTTGTCTTATTTATCTCTGAGGTTTTTATTATTATTTGCTTATAATATTGTTGGTCACACGGGATTGTCTTTTAGAAATCCCGGGAAGATCCATATTAATTTTGATGCAAGTACATAAATGACTCTACCTAATTCCGACCTCTGTTTTATTTTCTTTTCTAAAAAATATATTTGAACAATACAACAAACTAATACACCAACAGGTGCACCGAACCTAATATTTCTCACATAATTAATTGATAAAATGAAGCAGTTTTCCAATTATGTATGCTAATTCCATACAGCTGTTAATTACGTGCAATAGCGTTATTTCAAATAATACCAAAATTCGACGCTTTATCACACCACAAATTGGTTTCAATATTAGATGTATGAAAGGTGGTACATTAGCAGTCTCGCTGTACAGGGTATTTTTTAGGGTTCCGTTCCCAAAGGGTAAAAACGGGACCCTATTACTAAAACTTCGCCGTCTGTCCGTCCGTCTGTCTGTCACCAGGCTGTATCTCAAAAACCGCGATAGCTAGACAGTTGAAATTTTCACAAATTATGTATTTCTGTTGCCGCTATAACAACAAATACTAAAAACAAAATAAAATAAATATTTAAGATTCCCATACAACAGACATGATTTTTTTTGCCGTTTTTATAGAAAATGGTACGGAACCCTTCGTGCGCAAATCCGACTCACACGTTTCACGCTATGTCTTCACCACTCATGATTGACTGGTAGAGAATGCCTACGGCATTAAGTCTGCCTTTGTATAGTTGTCGTCAAATAACTTGGCAAGAGTCGTTCAATGCGAAGAAGTCGATTTTTAGGTGTCAGCGGTTGTCAGCGGGACGCGGGGTATGACGTAGCGCCGCGCGCAGCTCCGTGCGCGCGATTGGTGCGTCAGTAGTTCTTGTTCCATTTGCTCCCAAATACACTTGCAAACACGAAAGTTGTACCCTTTATTTTTGTTACGAGTTGTTGTTTTAAATTTAGTTTTCGTTCCATTGACTACAATGCCAGGACCAAATACCGTTTTACGCAGACTATTAAAACGTCAGAAAGAACAGTTAGACTCTATAGTTAAGGAAGGTTGAAATTCCGAATTCGTCACTGTCTTTATGACACCGGGAAAAAAGAAGAATAAAAGGGGAAGCAGTTTTATTAACTAATTGTGGCGACGAGAACATATTATTTTTAATGTTTTTTTTTTTAATATTTTTTTACACTTTTAAATGTATTTATGTATTACATCTATTTTATTTATAATGCCGAATTAACTAATGAATTCCTCTTCTTTCTTTAACATTCTTCTGAACAGACCTGATTAAAAATAAATGATGGCAATAACCATAGAATAATGGCAAGCAGTAAAAGTGACCACTTTTTTCTTCCATTAAGTGCACGGTGCACGAACTTACCCCCACTACGCCAAAACCTTGCCATCTTACGTGACGAGGACTATACCTATGTGTATGAAGTGTAATTGAATAAATGAATAAATTTATTATACATATCATGCATAGCTCAGTTACCACCTATCAAAGAACTATATTCAATATAATAAAGATAAGATCCACAAGATTTTAAAGCACGTAAACCTGTAGGTCCCGGCTGTCATTTAGACATCTTGGACAGTCGTTACAAGCCAGAAGATGACACTGGTCTGGCCAAGAGCTATCGTGTTACCCAGTTACTGGGTTGTGGAGGTCAGATAGGCATTCGGTTAGACTGGAAGCCGACCGCAACAACCTATCATAATTGCGAAAAGGCTAAGCAGATTAATATGGTATTTTATTCATCCTTCATAGAAATAAATTAATAGTTTAAAAAACCAAAAACACGCTTTTAAGACTAATGTTATAAGCAGAAATTAGAAATGTTTAAGTACTAGTAGGCAGTCCAAGGTTCCATCAGCCACCTTCCAATTCCATCGTCAGACCAGCTCGATGGTACCATAATATTATATTGTCGTCTAATCTATATATAATTGCTAAGTTTCATGATGATACAACAATTAGAAGTACGTTTAATTCAGATTCTTAGATTTTATTGCATATTTAGTTCGTTACAAATTGACCTAATAATAAATCTATGGATTACGCGGTAATTCAAAAAGGTTAAGAAAACCGATAACGGATTTTCTTTAGGTTTGTTATAACCTTGAAACCTGATCGTGTTCAAAGTCCATTACGTGGCCTTTCTCACAAGTGCAAACACGACTATGATATGATATTACATCATGGAATGCCATTGCCCATCTTCCGGCTTCATCATCAGACCTTGAAACCTATTCGTGGTCAAAGTTCATTACAAGACTTTTCTAAGAAATCCAAAACAGCTGTGATACGATTTTCCATCATGAAGTTCCAGTTCATATCTTCCGGCTCCATCATTAGATCAGTTTGACAGTACCATATTATTGTATTGTCATCAAAACTACATACAGATGCCAATTTTCATTACGGTACGACCCTTGGAAGATGGTTAAATTAATTACCTTATATAGTTAGTAACATACAGGTCGACCTAATAAAAGCGTGTTAAAAAAAACTTTTTTACAAAAAACTGAACCAACTTCAAAAGAAACAAAACCACTTCTACAGTGCAAAGCGAAACATAACGTTATATATTGTCTCATTGGATGTCTAATTCCGTTTCAAATAAGGACTACGTATCTAATCACATGACTGAAGTCGCCAAGCCAAGCCAATTTTGATAGGCTAAGTACGCCGCACTCTGGGGCATGCCCGAGGTAATCAAACCTAGGTACGAGGTGATAAAATGTTCATTAAAATGAAAAGTTCGTCTGTGAATAATGAATATTTTTCTTAATTTTTTGTCTTTGAATTGTTTTTAACTACCGACCCGCTCCGGCTTCGTACCGGTGCAATGTACTAATAATATGCATTTATTATACATATAAACCTTTCTCTTGAATCACTCTATCTATTGCTGAAGACTGCATTAAAATCCATTCCGGAGTTTTATAGATCTAAGCGTACAGACAGCGGGAGCGACTATGTAAAGATATGATAGGTATTCAACAAAGAAAATAGGGTAAACTTAAACCTCAAAAACAACGCAATTTTGTATAAAGAAGCTCAACACGCGTTGCTTGATACTAGATTTCTAAAGAAGAATTTTATTTCACTTAATAATTAATTTAATGTAAACAAGGTCGTCTAAAACTCAACACTCTCTGGGAATACACCCACGCTAATTAGGCGTAGTAACAAGCGAATACAGAAAACTAAACATCAAATAATCAGCATGTGTGTATTAAACACATATAGTTTGTTAAATAATGGCGCGTTTTCCATTATTATTCTTTACTAGCTGTGCCCACGAATTCGCTCGTGTGGAATTGTTACTTATAAATCCCGATCCCGAGGAATTTTCGTTATTCCAGGATTTCACCTATGTTCATACCAAATTTTATTCAGATCTATTCGGTAGTTTTGGCGTGGTTGAGCAACTAACATATATTCATCTTCACCTCCGCGTTTCATTTTTATTTTGTTGATCTCTAAAACATGTATGTCTACGTAAACTGAAATAAACTTTTATTTATTTATAATATTTCGTAAGACTAGCTTCTGGCAGTGGATTTGCTCGCGATAAAAGTTATGTTTCAGCGGGCAAAATAACTTTTGTCACTCTCCGACCATTGAACTATCTCGACACCAAAAGTCACATCAATCCGTCTCGTCGCTCCGTTTTCACGAGAAAGGTGAACGGACAAATACCTTTTCACATTTATAATATACATTGGTATGACATTATTCTATTATTTACTACATAAAATTGCCATTGTTACTATTATAACAGTAGAAGATGATTGTTTACTATTTTCAAGACGATTTTCCTCCATTATAACCGAAATACCTTGATATTTTGACGAGAAAACAATACGGTATTAACTGAATTTGAAGAGGTTTTAATTAATTTGCTGTTACCCTTGAAAACGTCTTCAATTGTTACTATTGTTTATGGGTAAAGAAACAAAACAGAATTATGGTCCTCTGTAATTGTTGAAGTTTGAGGTTCTACGAAGCCGCAGCGCCAGTAGAACATGATGAAACTTGTTGCTTATGAGTAATTCTGGGAACCTAACATGGCCGCATGGATTCATAATGTCAATAGATAAATGGTGGATAGCAAATTAGAATGCAAAAGTTAATTGCTGTATAAAGACCACCTCTTGCCAACAAATGTAAAAGTGTGGCGAGTTTTTTTTTTTTTAATATAACTAATATTTTGTTGAAATTTTATTTTTGTTCAAGGGACTGCAAACTGAAGTACCGATTGGTTTAAAAATGAATTTGATATCTCACATTTCCAAAATCCAAGGTCTTTTTACCATTTTGGAAGCGTATACCTTTTAAACAATTAACTTTATGAAAAAGTGTTTTTAAAAACTTCAATGTTATTTTTAAAGACCTGTCTATACATACCACACACGCATAGATTTCATTTGAAAAAAATCAGTTTCAGTTCCATGTAAAAAATATTTAAAATAAAGGGCGGCTCCCTTTATTTTATTTTTTTTTCTTAAAATCTGAAAGCGGTTCACAGAATACATCTACCTACCAAGTTTCACTTGTACAGTCCTAAAAGTTTCGGCTTAAAATGGCTGTGACATATGGACGGACGGACGGACAGACAGACAGACATGACGAAACTATAAGGGTTCCGTTTTTTCCCATTCGACTACGGAACCCAAAAAGGAGGATAAGAAAACTATCATTGCCATCGTTCCAAACGTCTCGAGACACACTACACGGCATATTGTACCAAAGTCAATTGTATGTATCACAGAAGATAGATAGCGTCACTTGTCATGTCGGCCATACGTTACGAACGAACGTGTACGCTTGTTGTGCCAAGTATTTAGAGTGAGTTATGCTTTGTAGATTATTTATGTGTGTGTATTTGTATGTCTGTTTTCTGTCCACATGAAATTATGAATACTAGCGGTAGTCTACTGGTCGGAACTTGACTAGTAGACTATCGCTACTTCTGAATTATTATTTTAATTCTTTTGTGATGAGAACGCCGACAGATTTGGCCAAAAGGTGTAATGTCCCGGCGTTTGCGAGGCCGGTTACAAAACACTGCGCGACACATTCTATTCTGACATACGCCTGTCCAGTGTTTGCTCATGCTAGTCCGGCTCAGATCCATAGGATGCAAGTTATCTAAAACCGATTTCTCTGAAAGGCCACGGGCGCGCCCTGGTACTTGAGGAACTGATCTCCACGTAGACCTCAAAATCCCGACTATAAAGCAAGTGTTGAAACGCCATCCAGTGCGTAACTTCGCCTCTGCTAAAAAACACACAAACCCCCTGATTGTATCGGCCGCCCGATACACACCCTCAAACATTTCCCGGGTTCGTCGTCCGCGTCTCGTCCTAGACGAATCCGAAGATCCCACCACAATCCGACAAGAGAACAGTAGGGAAACTAGCACTCTAAAAATGCACAGAAACAGAACGCGTTCCGTATTCCGGCCTCGCCGACGAGGCCCATCGCGACGTCCGCGTACTTGTAACGTCAACCCTCCCCAACCTTTGCCAAACGAGCCAGCCCGCAATGCTGAGCCAGTAGCAATAAATAACCCCCTTAATAATAATATGACCCAGCCTGACCCTTTGCTGCCCTCCACCAAAGACCCCGCTATGCCGAGGCCCGTACTCCACAGGGAGTGCCTTTAGCGTGTGGTTGTTTAAATAAACATAAACATAACATTCGATTCTCATTGGCAACGAGATCAGAGACGTGTGGCAAGTCTATCGGTTTTCTATCGGTTACATTTCAGGTTGTGCGATGGAATGGCGTAATATAATTCCAGCAAGCCCGTTCCATCATCATGTGATGTTAAGCGTTATTCCAATCTATACACGATTAGCTTGCATGTGGACTAGCAATGTATATTATGGAACAAGCTAGTTACTTTGGCCACTACAAAGTATACAGGGGTTTTTGCGTACTATTCTTGTATAGATTAGAAGACCTTGATTAAAAAGTGATTTCCAACATATACGCGACTAGTTTCACACCCTTGAAATATATATGAACAACATTTTCATTACCAACCAACATTTAAAAAAATTGGCCAAGTGCAAGTCAGACTCGCCCATGAAGGGTTCCGTAGTAACTACGCCAAATAACTTTATTTTTCATAGTGTTTGTATGAATTACAAAATTATATTTGCGGTTTTATAGAATATGCTATATCTAAAAAACTACTGACCCGATCTCGTTCAAATCAATTTTGGTTAAAAGTTTACATTACGATCATCAGCATCAGCATATATTTATTTTCGATTTTTACTTCCATTATTAATATTATTATAGAAGTTAGAGATTTTACCAATTTGGAAGCGTCTATCTTTTAAACGATTGACTTTATGATAAAGTTTTTTAGAAACCTCAATGTCATTTTTAAAGTCCTATCTATAAATATCACACATGCGTAGGTTTCATGAAAAAAATATTTTCAGTTTCAGCTCCATGTATGGAGTATCCCCTTAATTTTAAATTATTTTTTTTCTTAAAATCGAAAAGCGGTTCATAGAATACATCTACATATAAAAGATATACGCTTCCAAAGTATTAGAATGTGTGTGTCCCCCTCTAACTTCTATAATAATGGAATGAAAAATCAAACAATGCTGTAGAACTTTCAAGGAAAATTGGTTTGAACGAGATCGGGTCAGTAGTTTTTGAGATATAGCATATTTTATAAAACCGCAAATATAACTTTGTAATTCATACAAACACTATAAAAACAAAGTTATTTGGCGTAGTTACTACGGAACCCTTCATGGGCGAGTCTGACTCGCACTTGGCCAATTTTTTATATATGAAGAACAGCCGCATTTCCTTTTATTATAAATACGTAATTTTCTCAAGCCAAGAGAAAAAAACCTGCACAAGAAAACACCAACTGTTAACTGAAACAACACTAACAATACCCACAAAAACGCCACTTGAACAGCCCTGCAAAGAAAACTAGGAAAGCGCCACAGTCTACCGTAGTCTAAGTAAAAGCTTTCGCGGCATAATAACCGGTTCTACTGTAAGGGAGCTTGTCCACTGGAGATATAGAAGGTAGCTAACTATTTAGGTGGCGCGTCACGATTAAAACGGCTTTAGCCTATTGTTGGCCTATTGGCTAAGATGTCAGCCTTGTGATCGAGAGGTCGCGAGTTCGAATCTATCACACTTTTCCTGTGAATTTCCAGACACGAGCATATTTAGCTTAGTTGAAGGGTGAACAAGACTGCTAGTAATCTAAATTCTACCCACACTAAGCCAGTAATCTTAAAAAAAACCAGTGTTTTTTTTTTATATATAACTAGTACTCACGCGGGACTTCGCTCCCGTGGATTCTATCACGGTAAAAACATAACTCTCCTTTTTTGCAGTCGCGTAAAGAGTAGCCTATAACCTTCCTCAAGCTTCAAGCTACTTCCATACCAAATTGCATCCAAATCCACCCAGTACTTTCGAAGATTAGCGCGTTCAAGCAAACAAACAAACAAACAAACAAACTTTTCCGCTTTATAATATTAGTATAGATAGATTCGCCTATGACCACCATCTCACCTGATGGTAAGTGATGATGTGGTCGAAGATAATAACATGACTATTTTTTTTTTTAATTTTGCTTATCCTGATGAAGCACACCTTCGGAAGAGCTCGTATCTAAATAATAACAGCAGCACGAATTGATCTTCAAGACTAATAAATGCTTGCCGAGGTTTCTCCGTGGATGGGTGAACTTAATACATCGAGATTCCTCTGTGAAGCCATTATAATAATAATTATAAATAGATAAAAAAATAAGTATCTTGACCTGGCACGCGAGATTGTCGACATGTGGGATGTGGAGACAGCAATCATTGTGCCGATAGTCGTCACAGCCAATGGTATAATAGCCAAGAGCCTCGACCAACATCTAAGGAGGCTCTCGTTGGGCAGCTGGATCAAGGGCTTGATCCAGAAAGCAGTACTCCTGGAAACGGCGCGTATTGTGAGGAGGTTCCTCTCTATGGAGCCCTGACCACCGGTAGCTTGGACCCTGTTCCCGATACCGGTGGGCTACTATTTTTTATATTTTTAAATGTTTTTATTTTTTATATTAATATTTAAAAATGTAATTTATATGTTCATATATTAAATAAATGGAATAATAATAATATTCCACAACTTTCACACAACGCCATCTAGTCCCAAACTAAGCAGAGCTTGTGGTATGAGTACTAGACAACTGATAAACATACATATATATTTTTAAATACATACATGTTAGAGATAAATTACACCCAGACAAAGAACAAACGATCATGCTCATCACACAAACATTTGTCCTGAGTGGGAATCGAACCCACGACCTTGAGCATAGCAGTCAGGGCCACTGACCACTATACCAACAGGCCCGTCTTAGCCCCAGGTGTTATTTTTATATCTTTGGCAGTTGTTACGGTAACCTAGAAAGCCTGGTGCTGGTCTTCCCAAGGGGTATCGTGTTACCCCGATACTGGGTTAGATACTGGGTCGAGTGATTTAGGCGTTTGCCTTTCAAATTTGGCTAGGATATTGTAGGCCTGAATGCTCTAATTGTCTGATAAAAAGATGGTTCCGTGCTTCGGAAGGCACTTATAAGCCGGTGGTCCCGGTCGCCAAATGGCGGTCGTCAAAATAGATCACTTGAGGTGGTCTAGAAACTCTGACACTAGGGTGTATGGGGTCGTTAGACCTTACTACCTACACGATGAGAAGAATATTAAAATAGTTGAGAAAAGGCTAAATAGATGATGATGATGGTTAAACGCAGCTTTGGGAGAAAAAGGCTAGCGGATCCAAGGTTGCATAGCTGAAAAGAATATGCCTCACATTTTTGCACAGCTCAGCTACAGAGTTTCGCAATATACAGAGTTGATACGACAGAGGGGCATTAAATTACACTACGTATACTATACGTGTTTAGTGTTAATTAGATACAGTTAAAAAATAAAAAGAGCAAAAAACATTTTTTTTTTCAAACAAATTAAATAGCTTACAAATCAGAGTAAAACGCAACCATCCTTTGTAAATAAATATGACTGACCTTAAGAGCCCTCTCTTGGATTTGAGCGTTTTACTCGACTTTTGATGTGTGATTACGATACCTAGGTAACAAAGTGGCAACGTAGCGCGGCGTGTGTTATCTCTTGTCTTGGTCAGATTTATCGCTTTAAGGTGCATCTCATCAAAATCATTTGCGAATAAACTACTTCTCCTATTTAATTGATTTTTGGTACAAAGCTTGAAAATGGTACCTAGTATACGCGGTTTAAAGGAAAGCCCCTCGGTTGTATCAACTCTGTATACGCTATAGCTATGGTGGAAACAATCACTACTAGCTCACTAAAACCTGAAAGCAATGAAATGTACGTATACATTAGAAAAAAATAATACATTTAAATGTGTTGAATTCTGCAACTCAATCATTTATTGCATTTCATATGTTTTACATGGGTGGTTACAAACAATTTAAATCAATATGGACACCGCACAAAATAATTAAGAGAGAGGCTTAGATCGTATTAGGATTCACGTTGTGGAGCTGCTTTTTTAACTATATAATAATTCCTTATTCTAAACTAAACAAATAATATTAATATAGATATTATATGGTTATATATTTATACATGTATGTTATGTTATGAGTGTTAGGCAGTTGTCGGACTGCCGCGTGCCGGCGAGAGAACGACTAACTATCGGCGATTTACTCGCTCAAGAAACGTACAGTAAAAATAAATTCCGTGTAAACGAAAGAGATGCATATATTAATAGTTGCTCTCTGACTGTTCACACTGTCGGCGACTACTCGCTTTACTAGTTTTGTCGCTGAGCGACAAGAGCTGTCAAACTACTCGCTCAGCAATCACTTGGCGGTCAGAACTCACGCTGAGAGACCAACCAGATGATAGCTCAGCGACTAAACTATCGGAACAACACACTCGCTGCTCGTCAAATCGTATTCAGATGCTAGCTCTAATCGATACCTACTCGTCCATCGTCGGCGGTGGGACAACTGCCATGAAGTCTGTCCATGAAGGATGCTCCTATATAAAGTGTTGAAATTTATAGTGAGTATATAAATTTAAAATATATATTAATGCTTTGTGTACCTATCAAATTACGACCTATGTTTTTTCACTGTTGCTAGCTACACATCTTCACTCAGCTTAGGTATCTCGCACATCTGTAGAGAGAAAGCACCCTAAGGCTGTGCATTTTTCACTCTGTGCCATTATGCGCGCACACGACAGGCGTAATGAAGTGGTGTGCCGTGGCGTCATCACTGTTACTCTACGTGACCAAATGGCGGACTGACGAATTAGAAGCAGACCGAATTGCGGAGCGTCCTTTATATGGTTCCGTAGCCGAATGGCAAAAACGGAACCCTTATAGTTTCGTCATGTCTGTCCGTCCGTCCGTATGTCACAGCCATTTTATTCCGAAACTATTAGGACTACACATGTGAAACTTGGTAGGATGATGTATTCCATGAACTGCTTACCGATTCTTATTAATATATAAAATTAAGGGGGGCTCCCATACATGGAACTGAAACTGAAAATATTTATTTTCATCAAACTTTGAAAATGACATTAAGGTTTCTAAAATATTTTTTTTCCTAAAATCTATCGTTTAAGAGATAGACACTTCCAAAGTGGTAAAATGGGCGTGGGGAGCACGCCCATTTTACCACTTTGGAAGTCCTCTAACTTCTATAATAATAGAGTGAAAAATCTACATAACATAAATGCTGTAGATCTTACTGTAAACTTTCAACGAAACTAGTTTGAATGAGATAGAATCAGTGGTTTCAGTTCAGTGGTTCAGTGGTGGTCAGTGGTAGTACATTTTCTAAAACTGCAAATATAACTTTGTATTTCATACAAACACTATGAAAAGCAAAGTTATTTCGCGTAGTTACTGCGGAACCCTTCATGGGCGAACTTGACTCGCACTTGGCCAATTTTTTAAATGTTGGTTGGTAATGAAAATGTTTTTCATAGTAGGCATGTGTAGTGCTGCCTAAGTACATACATACATTACATTTCTTTCTTATTTTAGACGAGTTTACAAGTGACATTGCAAGTCAAAAAAAAAGTAACTAGAAAGCGCGTAATGAAAATGTAAATTAAGTAATAAAATAAATGCATGTTAAGAATAAATACATTTAACAGATTTTTAAATATTTATTTTTAGTTGTTTTTGTTCAGTTTAATAACCAATTTTATTAAAAAAAAACATTACTTGTTTTCGCAGAAACACCATTCATTTTTAACCGACTTCTGAAAAAGGAGGAGGTTCTCAATTCGGATGTTTGTTTGTTTTTTTTTTTTATGTTTGTTTGGGCATAGCTCCGTCGCTCGCCAACCGATTTAAAAAATTCTTTTTTGTTGGAAAGGGTATACTTCCCAAATGGTCCCATGAAAATTTTATCGACATCGAACAAGCCGTTTCTGAAAAATCAACAAAAGTCTAAAAAAAATATTTACATTGATGATCTTTTCGGTTACTCTATATTGTGTTTTTTGTTCGCGCGTTTTTAGTTTTTTGTAGTTGACATTTTGGCTTTTATAACTAGATTAATTACAAATTGACCCACTAAAAAGCGCGAAAATAAAAACTTTTTTGCAAAAAAATAAAACCGACTTCCATATCAAAACACTACAAAGCCAAAAATAATTTTAATTTCGGAAGGCGGTGTGAAAAAAAAGAAAATACAAAACCAATAACACCGACTACCGAAATTAAAATTATTTTTGGCTTTGTAGTGTTTTACTTATTTAATTGGAAGTATCGGGCAATAAATAATTTTAGTTATACTGTCACACCCTTTAGTTAACACGGTGTCGGTTTCAGAACACCCCTTGTAAGTTAAGACAGGGCAGTAGGTAAGGCTACATACATTCTGTATCTGTTACAATCATGTAAGTAACGCGTATAACATGACGCCGTCGCTCCGTAATATGTAGTATGAGGTGCTCGTGGCTAAATACTAATAGCCATACAGGTTAATTTTCAAGGTTAAGCAACCCTTCCCGGGGTTGGTCCACGGATTGCTTTTAACATATTGAGATTATAACTTGTTTTAGAAAGCATGCTATGTTTTTGTTTAGCCAGGCTAATCTCCGGAATCGCTGTACAGATTTTAGTGAAACTTTCACTGGACGATAGAGAAGTTATAGAGCAACATATAGGTTACACTTTATACTGGTATTCCCACGGAATCTTTGGCTAGTTTCAGACATACTATTGTATAGTTATTCTCTTATCCAACAGCACCTGTAAACCCAATCAACTCTTGCAAATTACCAAGAACTCCCTCAGACCATTTCCTAGTCGTAAACAAATCTTGTTTTAATGAATTATGGTCACGTAGACCTGGTGTTGTCGTCGACTATACGCGAATTAATCTCTGGCAGGCCTCCGCCATTCCTCTCACGTCCCTCTTGCACAAATAAGCAGACCTCTACGTGACTCTCTTCAAGCACTAAATGAGTTAATGTGGTAATTATATATTTTTTGTTACTCCTCGAAAATAAAAGACCGAGAGAATGATAAGCAGATAATGTGGGCTTATTGATCCAAAAAACATCAGAATAAATTTAGGCCCCCAAACTAGACTAGGTATGCCTGTATTTAAAAATAAAATAAATACTTATTTCAGGGGTATGTGCCATATAAAATTAAAAGGTTATACATAATGCCATTGCTCGGCTTACACTATTTATTAATACTAAAAAAACTATAGTATACAAATAAATTTATTCATAAATAGTATATTACTTTAGGACACATAAATTTATAATACAGAACAACATGCCAAAGCTTATAATTGTGAAATTCAAATAAAATAAATAATTATAATTACACAAAATAAATATAAAAAAAACCGGTCAAGTGCGTGTCGGGCCACGCGCAGTGTAGGGTTCCGTAGTTTTTATAACAGCCAAGTGCGTGTCGTATGCGCTGACTGATCGTTTCGTACCATGCTCTAACTAAAAGCCAAACATGACTACCTAACTAATTTGACTTCCTATACAAATCCTCACCTGATCCGACAATTTTGCACGAAAAGTTTTAATTTTTTTTAGAGATTTGTTTAAAACTTGTCATAGCCGGTGTTCTGAATTTAAATACGGACACAGAGCTACACTACTCAATCGTCACAAGAAACTAGCACGATACAACTGGCGCTTAGCGCCATCTATCGACATTTCTGTAGAGTTGTTCGAAATTTTCGAGTCAAATACAATTGGTCGACTATTACTCGTAAACTTGTAAAGCCCACTTATGTGTGATAGTTTTCCTTTAAATTTCGTTATATATAGGTACTACTGCCGTGACATTTGAATTTCTAACTACAACCGTTTAGTTGATAGAGGGGGAGGGACACTTGACTCTAACGAAAATTGGTACTTTAAAGCTTGATCAGTCACGAACGGTTTACTTAATCAAAAAACGGTCTTACCAAACCCCTAATATTTTTAAAAGACCTATCCAACGATATCCCACACTATGGGAAGAACGAAAAAACATAATTATCATCCCACTTTACATGTATGGGAGGTACCCTAAATAATTGTTTTTTTTTTTCAAAATTTTATTTTACCACTTTTTCGGCGTCATTAACGTGTATATTCATGCCAAAGTACAACTTTCTAGTACCAATAGTTTTTGAGCTAAACCGCGGACAGACGGACAGACAGACGGACATGGCGAAACTATAAGGGTTCCTTGTTGACTACGGAACCCTAAAAATGACAAAAAAGATTGTGTAGTCAAATTATTTTAGGAGTCGGCTCCCTTCTTTGCGTACGAACAGTTGCTCGAAAACTCGCCGGGTGAGAATTAGGACAGAATATGCGAGTACACTGGTGCAGTACTTGTCATACTTTCACACCAACAGCTCGGACCAATGCATTTTTTTTTTGTTTATGTATGTGTATAATTTAATAACATAGTTTAAGTTTTTTCTTTCAATGTAATATTAACACTAAAGGGACGGAATAAGCCTGAAATAAATGTTTTGAATTGAAGTGAATTTATGTGATCGGGTGGGATGAGACGAGCTACTGCTATGCGAGTACACGAATGCAGTACCTAGTTGTCTTCAGTCAACTCAGCGACACGCACTGACCACGGCTTAACTTTTAGTAGGTTGTTCCAGGTTGGGTTTCAGTTTTCAACAAAAAAAATCAGTTAAGATTAATATGAAATACGATGAATCCAATGTTGGCTTCGCTAATTAATTTCTTGCTGAATTCCGTTTATTGCAGTTATGGACATCGCTTGCCAATATCCTCCGTGGATGTTCGACCATCGTAATTTATACAGATTCCTCCGTACCTTGGAAAACACGATAAACCGTCGATCCTGGCTGTCATTTGAACGTTTAAATAGTGTGAAAGTTGGTACGGGAGTCAAAAGGTTGTTTTTTTTTTTATTATAAAAGTTTGATATTTGGCTGTTGGACGCGGAGCACCCTGGTCTCCCTATCTGGCTTCAGCGCATCTAACCTCGTCCGTAAATGCCTGCCTAACATTATCATTGCGGGGCTTTCCCTAGTAGACGTATGCTCGGTATTTCTGTAGTACAATAAAAACGTATACGAAACGTTTTTTTTTTTTCAAATTCCGCTTTTTTAATTACCCGTTTTAAGGATCTTACTGCATTTTCTGCTGCACCGTTTGATGCCGGATGATACGGTGCTGTGAAGATATGTTCAATACCTGCATTTTTGACAAAAGATCCGAACTCACTACCCGTAAAAGCCGCTCCGTTATCTGTGACAATCTGCCGCGGCAGGCCCCAACGGCTCCATAATTCGGTTAATTTATCAATGCACCAGTTTGCCGCCGTGCTGGGTACTTGAAAGACCTCTAACCATTTGGACATAGCATCTACTACTACTAGATAGGTTTTACCATATATGGAACCCATGAAGTCTAAATGTAGCCTAGACCAGCGGGCCTAGACAAAATCCATTTTCTGTAAGCGTTAACGCCAACGGAAAAATTAAACTGTATGGAGTTGACATTTACTAACACGTGACAATCACGTGACATGTGGTTAGCAAATGTCAACTCCATACAATTTAATTTTTCCGTTGGCGTTAACGCTTACAGAAAATGGATTTTGTCTAGGCCCGCTGGCCAGGCCCAGGGTCGCGGTGCCTGTCGCGCTGGCGCGTCCGCCTGCGCCGCTCATGCTTTACAATGGCGGAACATGGATTCTATAGCCTCATCAATCCCAGGCCACCATACATAGCTGCGAGCTAACGATTTAGACTTAACTATTCCCATGTGGGGCTCATGCAACATTTTTAGTACTTTTTCCCTACATTTTTCCGGTATCACTACCCTATGTCCCCACATTACGCAACCTAGCTCTTCGTAAAGCTCATTCCGCCTGTTAAATAATGGCTGCATACCTACAATTTCACATACCGAAGGCCAACCGTCGCGTATAAACCTCAGTAACTTTCCTAATACTGGATCACGCCCTGTACAACTTTTAATTTCATTATAGTCTAATAATAAGGCGTCTTGAGCAAAATGCAAATGTGTTTGTTCCGGTATCGGTATCGGAACCGGTTCCTAATCGCGAATTGGCAATCTGGACAACCCGTCCGCAGAATTATTTTCTGATTTTACGAATTCTATATCGTAAGAGTACGCTGATAAGATTATAGCCCATCTTTGCATTCGACTGGCCGTCATGGTTGGAATACCATTATGCGGCCCAAAAATAGATACCAGTGGTTTATGATCTGTACGTAAAGTAAACCGCCTACCATATAAAAATTGGTGAAATTTTTTCATAAAGAAAATTATCGCCAGGGCCTCCCTGTGAATTTGCGAGTAGTTTTTCTCGGCACAAGTCAGCGTCCGCGAGACGAAAGCGACCGGTCGCTCTGCGCCGTCGGTGGCCGGCTGTGATAGCACCCCGCCTATCCCCGCCGCACTCGCGTCGCACGTCACGATAAGCGCTTTGTATGGATTATAATGGGCTAGCACTTGAGAACTAATCAGAACATTCTTAATTCCGTTAAATGCGCTGTCGCATTCCTTTGACCATCGCCATTCCACGCATTTTTTTAATAAATTATACAATGGTACTAACCTAACACTGATATTTCTAACGAATTTTGAAAAAAAGTTTGCTAACCCTAAAAATGATCGTAATTCCGCGACATTTTGGGGTTTCGGAAGTTTAATTATTGCTTCGATCTTCGCCGGGTCCACCTCCTCCGATAGCACATAGCCGAGGTATGACACTTGCGGCACTAAAAATACGCATTAATTTTCTTTTAATCGCAGTCCACTCGCGAGAAGTCTCTCAAATACTGTTTCAAGAGCCTGCAAATGTTCCTGCTTATTTTTTCCTCCTATTATGACATCATCAATAAACACGGCCACGTTCGGTATATTCTGCAATAAGTTTGTCATTATACGTTGGAAAATGCCTGGACTCGAAGACAACCCGAAGACTAATCGGTTATAACGAAACAGGCCCCGATGTGTGTTAATTACTGTATATTTCCTTTAATCGTCTAAAACAATCTGGTTGTAAGATTGAGATAGATCGATTTTACTAAATAGTTTAGCCCCATTTAACGCCACGAGTACATCGTCAATCCTGGGTAGGGGGTAACGATCGACCAACAAAACCGGATTTAAAGTTGCCTTGTAGTCTACACAAACCCTGAGTGATCCATCAGACTTGTTGACGGGCACCAGCGGCGACGCCCAGTCGGAGCAGTCCACAGGCTCGATGATTCCCGCTTGTAGCATTTTATCCAGCTCGGCATCGACGCGCTCGCGCAGTGCGAAAGGCAACGGCCGCGCACGGTGGAACACGGGCGCGGCACCCTCGCGTACGCGCAGAGTTGCCTCGCCCCCCGTGAACTTGCCCAGACTTCCGTCGAACAACTTCTTATACCTATGCAACAAAACATTAATCTCATTATCCACATTCAACCTTCAACATCACTAAATATTCTGGAGAGGTGTCCTCTGTGCACCCAGGCACGGTTTTTTAAAGGTAAGCGGGGTCTGAAAGTACATATTGGGAAGGTACACAAACCACCCAATGTATCTACTTCAGACCCCGTCATTTCTTTAACACCTACATCATCTTCTTCCAATTTGGATCCGTTTTGGAAAACCCTCTCAAAATTCAAAAACTCTGTTCCGGTTTTAAAGCGAATTCCCCGCGGCGCTAGACCTGTAGTGGCGCAAAACCTAGCAGGATGCGTTCGCCTTGCCGCTCGCGAGAACTCTCTAAGTGCCTGGGAACATCTGCTTACCTTCCCGTATAGGATCCTACATGTTCGAAAGAATTTGGAAACCAAAAAAACTTTAACTTCACAAATCAAAGAAAATTGTAATATTTCGGCCCACATTCAGGATGCAAAATTACCGACACAGAGGGTTACTTCCACAAGAAGTATATCCCGCCTAGTCGAATCTAAATTGGGGGAAGGTGACATTAGCGGAGCTGCCAGGATACTTTTCAGCAGTGATGTGGTGGCCCCATACTCTCCAGATACTCTCGCAGCTCTGGAGAGCAAACACCCTGCCCCAGCGGATGGTCTTTCCTTTCCCGACCCCCCCGATCAGGACATAAACACCCTCACCGTTACAGGTCAAGAGGTGTTCACAGCCGTTTGTTCCTTCCGAAGCGGCTCTGCTGGTGGCCTCGATGGGCTGAGTCCGCAGCACCTGAAGGACCTACTCAGCTCAGGCGCCGGAGAGGCTGGTGAGTTGCTTTTGAAGGAGCTAACGGCTCTGATTAATCTTATGCTCTCGGGCCAGGTGAACGAAGCCGTCACCGATATCTTGTACGGGGCCAATCTATGTGCCCTACGCAAGAGGGACGGCGGCATTCGTCCCATTGCCGTGGGAACTACCTACCGTCGTATGGCAGCCAAGATTTGCTCTAAATTTTATGGTGAGGATATTTCGACCAAATTTGAGCCCCTGCAACTGGGTTACGGCTCCAAAGGGGGTTGTGAGGCTGCCGTACACGCCTTGACGACCTATTTAAATTCAGGTAAAGGAGAGGTCATCTTGAAGGTTGACATTAAAAATGCCTTCTATTCAGTCAATAGGGACACTTTGTTGGCAGAAACTAAAAAAGAAGTACCACAAATTTTTAGTTTTCTTTGGCAATGTTACAGACATCCGACTAAATTACTTTATAAGGAAAACCTTTTGGAATCAGCTGTTGGCTGTCAACAAGGTGATCCCCTCGGGCCAGCGATCTTTAGTTTAGCCATTAACCCAATCATTCGACAGCTAAATTCAAAATTTAATGTGTGGTATCTCGATGATGGAACCCTGGGAGGCGATGTAGACACGGTATTAGATGATCTACAGTTTTTAATAAATCAATTCCATTCCATAGGATTGGACCTCAACCTTTCGAAGTGTGAACTATTCATATCCGACAGTACTGACAGACAACTGACACTTTCAAAATTCGACGCAGTAGCCCCAGATATCCAAATTGTGGAAAAAAGTTCTCTTCGTCTTCTTGGGTCTCCAATTTATGAGAATTCCTTTCCCGATTTTGTCGAGGAAAAAATACAAAATTTTAATGACATCTCGGACAGATTATACCAAATAATATGCTATAGGTAATTCTATTCTAATAAGATAATTAATTACTCAATTTTATTTGACAAACTTAGTATTAGGGCAGTTATTTGAAATCTCAACACAATTTTATTTTATCTAGTTTTAATAAAAAATCGTATTTCATTAATAACTTTTCTTGTCACTTTTTTGTTATTATTTTTTTTTTTCCCTTGGCGGGCAGTTTGATACTAGGCAACTAACGCGCTTTTTGGTGGCGAGTTTCAAATTACAATTTAAAGGTTTTTTTTTATTTATTTTTTATTTTTAGCACGTAGCACGATATTAAACGTTACAATTTTTGTTTTATTTATGTATTTAATACACTACACATTAATTAATATTAGTTTATTTACCCTCGTCCGTGTGTCACTGCGGGGTGCCAACTGAAAACCAGCGCTGGGTGTCTTTCGCCCAGCAAATGCTGAGTTGGTAACCCTTTCGGTGTAGACATGCTCAGCGAAATTCTTAATGTAATTTTTTATTTTTATTTTTATGTTTGTAATTTTCTGTTGTTGTGTGTGTTTATAACCGAATAAATGGTTTTCAATTTCAATTTCAATTTCAAAATTAATATGCATTCGGCCATCACCTTAATTCGTTACTGTTGTTTTGGACCCAAATTAATGTATTTTCTTCGTTCTTCGCATCTATGGCATCATCCTAACCTTTTGGAAAAATTGGACCAAATTATTCGTCAAACTCTGACAGGAATTTTAAATGTGGCTATGGACGACCGAGCTTGGGCACAAGCTACTCTTCCCATTCGTATGGGTGGTCTCGGCGTCCGCAAAATTAGTAGTATCAGTCTACCGGCTTTTGTATCCTCGGTGCACGGCACTGAGAAATTAATCAGGAATATCCTAGCTCCATCACTGGTTGATTTCAATGTGCCGTACTTCACCGAGGCTATAGATACCTGGAGACTCGCTTGCCCGAACCTAAATCCACCCGACATTCCATCATCTCAGAGGCGGTGGGATGAGCCACTCTGTAGAGCAGTTCAGAGTGACCTTATTGCCACATCTGCTTCGGCTGCAGAGCGTGCGCGCCTGCTGGCTGTGGGTGAATGGGAGTCGGGTCTCTGGCTCCATGCACTACCGTCATCGAACATAGGCACCTTGTTTGATGATACTACTTTCCGCCTCGCTGCTTCCCTTCGATTAGGTGCTCCCTGCTGTTCTGCTCATCGCTGCCACTGTGGTGAAGTTGTCAACAGCCTCGGTCACCACGGCCTTTCATGCGGCCGGAGCGCGGGTCGCATAGCACGGCACGCGAATATTAACGACATTATCCGACGGGCTCTTGTCACTGTCGGCGTTCCAGCTGTTTTAGAACCCAATGGCTTAGCACGCGACGATGGCAAAAGACCGGACGGTATGTCTTTATTTCCTTGGAAGATGGGTAGGCCTTTAGTGTGGGACGCAACTTGTGTCGATACTCTTGCGCCATCCCATCTTCCTAGCTCATCTTGTTGTGCTGGCGCTGCCGCTGCGGCTGCTGAGAACCTCAAGCGGCGGAAATATAATAACCTTGTTGGTAGTTATATTTTCGAGCCGTTTGGGGTTGAAACCTTGGGGTCGTGGGGTCCGAGTGCTCACAAATTATTTAAAGATCTGTCCAGACGCCTAGTTGACACTTCGCGTGACCCAAGGGCTGGCTTTTACCTTGGACAGAGGTTAAGCATTGCCATACAACGTGGCAATGCCGCCAGTCTTTTGGGCACATTACCAGTGGACAGCGATGCGCACGAATTTCTGGATGCTATATTTTAGTTTATTTTTAGGTGTGTATATGTAGTTAAGGGTTTTTATTTAATTAAAGTATATGTTTACTAACTAAAAAAAAAATAATAAAAAAAAAAAAAAATAAAAAAAAAAATTATCCACATTCCCGATGTGGTTACACCTAAACGCTGTGACCTGAATCCCTAATTCCGCTAACCATTATCTTCCTAAGAGGGTAGTAGTCCCACCCTCAATAACAAATAATTCTAGCAGTTTGACTCTATCCTTATATTTAACATTCACCTTTATATATCCTAAAGGTATATTTGATCCATCGTAAAATTTTAAATTTAGTTTGACAGGTACAATTTCGTTATTTTTAAAATATTTATTGTAGGTAGACTTGCTGATACATGAAATTGCCGTTCCAGTATCTATCTCCATTGAAATTACCCTGCCATTTATAGAGATCGGCAAACTCACCGCCTTGTAATCTCCTAAACACAGTTGATGTAGGTCAACCAGATCTTCCTCTGACTCCGCCTCCCTTTCCCGTAATTCCGCGTTAGCGCTTCCATAATGGAAGCCGCGATGACCAACGCTCTGCTGCTCTCTTCCTCCGCAACCTGCTCCCGGTGCGCTCCAGGCCGAGCACACACGCCGCAGATGCCCCGTGCGCTTGCACTTGCTGCACACGTAATCACGAAACCTACAGTTCCGTAGCCGTGTCCCGTCGCTCCGCAGCCCCTGCAGCTCCCAGAGCCCGCGCGGCTAGGCGCGGCCCGCTCCCGTGCGGCGCTGGGCACGGCCGCGCGGCGCGGCGGCTCGGCGACGGCGCGCGCGCTCGGAAGCAGCGCGTGCACAGCCTCCGTGTCGGGCACGACCCGTGCCTCCAACACGGCTGCATCCCGTTTCGCTGCCTCAAGCGAACACGCAATTTTCACTGCTCCCGTGAAACTCAAACCGTCGTGCTCGGCAATTAACCGTTGGCGGATGACGTCACTCTTCAAACCGCACACAAATTGGTCTCGCAAATTTCCGCTTAACTCTTCATTAAATTTACAGTTCCGTGCCATTCTTTTGAGTTCCGCCACGTATTCGCAAATGTTTTCATGCACCTGCTGCCTCCTCTGCCGGAACCGGAACCGCTCGGCAAGAATCGACGGGGTCAGTTGAAGATGACGACGCAACAAATCACTCGCCTCCGGGACTGTTAATTCCGCCGGTTTCTTAGGACTCGCTAAATTGAGCAGCAGCTCATATGCTTCATCTCCCATTAACGAGATCAACGTCGGTAATCTTCCGTAATTTTATTCACTTGGAAGTACATTTCCAACCGGTCCGCGTACGACGTCCACACGCCATTCTTTACGTCGAACTCACCGATCTTCCCAATCGACATTATTGTTCAGTATACTAACACGCACGCTATTGTCACTGATCACTTTAAATTATTATCCTCGTCGCCAATGTAATGTCCGGGAGGTACAAGAAAACACGGATATTCGGAAGCACAGCTGTATTTCGAATGACTTACAATTGTGACATCTAGTCGTTACAACAGTAATAACATTCTACCCACAATAGGTACATAATGACTCGAATCTTAAATCTATGTTTACCTACATACACTACAAGGTGTTATGCATAAACATAGGTTTAATGATTATTTATTTAAGAACTTTGTTCGCTTGCAATAAGCTTAACTTACTAATTTTAACTACTTACAGCTATTACAATATTTTTACATAGGTACAGAGATCGAACGGTATCAAGAAATTTCATCATATACATACATATGTATTTCCTCAAGAAAGTCATTTGCGTATGCGCACACAGACGGCTTCCACACTGTGCTGCGGCACCGCATCGCCTCGCTGATATTCCGTACGCGTGGGAGCGCCAACACCATCCTGAACGTGCTCAGCCACAAGCTGGACAGCCCCCTTCTGGGACACTGGGTTCAAACACAAGTGCGCGTGCCCGGTGCCCCAGAGGGAGGCAAATACTTAAATTAAATTAATGTGTATATAAATTAATATTTATTTACATCTCTCATATTCGGTAAATAGGTCCTTCTTACCCCCAAATGGGGCTTGTAGGTAACCAATTAGCGCTCTAGGGTAATAATGTAGCTAGAAAAGCCATAGGGCGGTAAGTAATTAAAAAAAAACTCTTCACTCTTTCAAAAAGTTCGCGTACATCTAACCAGACATCATGCATTCAGCCCAATGACAAAAGAGGTCGTTTCGGTATTCAGCCTTGTCTTCGTATGAGTATAATAGTCATCAACTTTAAATATCGAACGGCGAAGCTCAATTTCGTTCTTGAAAAATAAAATTAAAAAACAAAGATGAAAGAAGGCGGGAATAGAAAACTTTTACTTTAAAATGTTTTATTCTTGTAATGCCGGTTTTTTAGGGTTCCGTAGCCGAATGGCAAAAAACGGAACCCTTATAGTTTCGACATGTCTGTCCGTCTGTCTGTCTGTCCGTCTGTCCGTATGTCACAGCCATTTTATTCCGAAACTATTAGGACTATACATGTAAAACTTAGTAGGTAGATGTATTCTGTGAACCGCTTTCCGATTTTAAGAGATAATTTAAAAAATATTTAAAATAAAGGGGGCTCCCCATACATGGAATTGAAACTGAAAATATTTTTTTTCATGAAACCTATACGTGTGTGGTATCTATAGACAGGTCTTTTAAAATGATATTAAGGTTTCTAAAATGACATTTTCATAAAGTTAATTGTTTCAAAGAAAAAAATAAATAAACGGGGCTTATATGGAACTGAAACTGAAAATTATTTTTTTACATGAAACATATGCGTGTGTGGTATTTATAGACAGGTAATTAAAAATAACATTGAGGTTTCTACAACCACTTTTTCATAAAGTTAATCGTTTAAAAGATATACGCTTCCAAAGTGGTAAAATGTGTGTCCTCCCCCTCTAACTTCTATAATAATGAAGTGATAAATCTAAAAAAACCATATGTTGTAGATTTAAATGTAAACTTTCATCCAGAGTTAGTTTGAACGAGATCGAGTCAGCAGTTTTTGAGATACAGTATATTTTCTAAAACCGCAAATATAACTTTGTAATTCATACAAATACTATGAAAAACAAAGTTATTTGGCGTAGTTGTAAAAATTGTAAATAAGCTAGTTTTAAGAAATTTGTAAGGTTTTTTTTGTATTTTTTTTTTCAAATAAATATATTAAGTATATTATATTTATTATAGTTACTACGGAACCCTTCATGGGCGAGTCCGACTCGCACTTAGCCAATTTTTTCTACTTACCTCACAATCGAGATGTAAAGCAGAGTAGTTAGATCGGGTGTAAGCATCAATTGCACCCTCGAACTATAGACTAAATATCTCGGGCTGCAATTGACCTTACAGCCCTTGGCTACTAATCTACTATTATATTTTATACGATGTGACATGTGTGTGATGACTGAAAATTGATGAAATTGAAAATGTATGGACCCAATATGTCTGAAATAAAAAGATTTTTTTTATTTATTTAAACATAGACATTCCTACATAATCCCTAAATCTGTCTCCCTTTATTTCAGTCTATCCAGAGGTTGTAAGAGATCACTGAGCGACACGACCACCCATTGTATACTAGTTTTACTTTTAGTATACATATAAATATTGTGAGGTGTTAATAAATTATTAGGCATATTGATATTCCAAGAATCTTTTCATTAGATTATGTAATGACTACTAGACATGTTACAATCATATAATATTTAATTAAAATGTTCTATTCTCGGAATTATAATAATATTACAATACCTACCACCCGCACGCTGTTAATACGTTTGGGAAAGTTTGGAATAAACTAAGCTAATGTTATCACGAATTCAAGAGTTCATATATTCAGGTCTGTCTGTTTGAACAGATTTAAGCTAGAATTTGTTACAGAAATGAAATTCTGGAAATCCTGTCTACCTACTAAGTATATTAGAAGACTGTTTGGAGTTATTTGGTTTCGCTCACTTCATATCCTGGAAGTGTGACAACATGGACCAGGTATGTGTACTACGTCTCCCGTAACGCATTCACTGTTTCAGAAAAACAAAAAGTAGTTTTTTTTTTTTTAATCCCTCTCTAGAAATTTGTCCTGCACAGTGATTGCCGGAATACAGAAATGTTCTAAATAGATACCATGGCCACGGATCGCAAAGGCAACTGAACAAACAGGGTGGGTTTTTGAAGTGAAAACTTCTTTAGCTTCGTTGTGATTTGAAAGTTTATGAAACGAAAAAGTGACACGACACAACATAAATTTCCGAATTTTGGAATCCTGATGAGGCCAAGTGGTAGAGCTTTTGATGCCCTTTAAAATGAGCCCAAACTCGGCTATCTTGCGACCACGGGAACGAAGTTAGGCACGGTAGGGCCAGGTAGCTCTGAGAGGGGGCGGGGAGGGGGGGAGAAGGGGGTCTCGTGGGGAGTCGAAAAAGCGACAGTAAAAAGAGACAGACACATATTTGTTTTAAGGTTTTACTACCACGTGTGAATTGCACACATGTTTTTTAATTAATAGATGGCTGACACTCTCTTCAGCCCTACCCAGAGCGGAAGGAGTCATTTGATGATTTTCCCACCAAAAAAAGTCATACAAATATACATATTTTGTCCCGGTGTGAAATTTACACCGATACTGCGAATTGCGTTCTTTTAAATTGGAATGGAAAATTATTTGGTATTATGGGAATTCTGGGAATAAAGACGGTTTCTCCTGCACCGCAACCTGTTAAAATTTGAGCCTCGATTATATTTTGTTGTAACTGGGTTACTTTTAGCCGAGTTCCATTGCAAAGTTGTGGTGGTTTTAAATTTCGGAGCAGAATAATAATCAGAAAGCTTCGAACTGCTAAGCTATCGGGAGTTACACGTGTTATTGTGAGTCAACCATAAAAGATAGATATATGCTGTCGTGGGATATTTTTTATATAATTTTAAGGAGAACATTTCCGTCATAAATGATTTCTGTGTAGCTTT
Organism: Tholera decimalis; assembly: GCA_943138885.2. Taxonomy (NCBI): domain Eukaryota; kingdom Metazoa; phylum Arthropoda; class Insecta; order Lepidoptera; family Noctuidae; genus Tholera; species Tholera decimalis. The sequence goes on along the minus strand of OW964552.2, from coordinate 4,535,025 downwards.
AACCATTAAGGTTGCACTCGCGACGGAAGCTTAAAAAATTGGCCAAGTGCGAGTCGGACTCGCTCATGAAGGGTTCCGTGGTAACTATAATAAATATAATATACTTAATATATTTAATTGAAAAAAAAAAACAAAAAACCTTAAAAATTTCTTAAAACTGGCTTCTTTACAATTTTTACAACTACGCCAAATAACTTTGTTTTTCATAGTATTTGTATGAATTACAAAGTTATATTTGCGGTTTTAGAAAATATACTGTATCTCAAAAACTGCCGACTCGATCTCGTTCAAACTAATTTTGATTGAAAGTTTACATTAAAATCTACAACATATAGTTTTTTTTAGATTTTTCACTTCATTATTATAGAAGTTAGAGGGGGGACACACATTTTACCACTTTGGAAGCGTATATCTTTTAAACGATTAACTTTATGAAAAAGTCACTTTAGAAACCTTAATGTCATTTTTAAAGACCTGTCTATACACACGTGTAGGTTTCATGAAAAAAAATAGTTTCAGTTTCAGTTCCATGTATGGGGAGCCCCCTTTATTTTAAATGTTTTTTTTTTAATTTTCCCTTAAAATCGGAAAGCGGTTTACAGAATACATCTATCTACCAAGTTTTGCATGTATAGTCCTTATAGTTTCGGAATAAAATGGCTGTGACATACGGACGGACGGACAGACAGACAGACGGACAGACATGTCGAAACTATAAGGGTTCCGTTTTTTGCCATTCGGCTACGGAACCCTAAAAATGGAGTAACTTCTCCCGTTTTCCCAACATTTCCCTTCACTGCTCTGCTCCTATTGATTGTAGCGTGATGAAAAGTATACTATAACCAGCTCAGGAGTATAAAAAATAATTGTACCAATTTTCGTTAAAATCCGTTGAGTAGTTTTTGTTTCTATAACGAAAGACAGACAGACCGACAGACAGACAGACAGACAGACAGACAAAAATTTTACTGATTGCATTTTTGGCATCAGTATCGATCCCTAATCACCCCCTGATAGTTATTTTGTAAATATATTTCATGTACAGAATTAACCTATCTACAGATTTATTATAAGTATAGATTGTGCTCATTGGTGAAGAAAGTAGATCAGCAATATCCTCCTCTTGAATGCATAGCGACTGTTAGCCATCCTAATCTCATAAGTAAGCGCATTCCAGATGAGAATCGACTGAATATGAAAAGAAGAATGAAAAAAGTCAGAAGTATGAGAACGGCAGAGTAATAGAAGATTGTTGGAGGAGGAGATTGAAGTCGCGGGCACAGCTAGTAGAAAATAAACAACAAAATAACAACACAAAATGTAGTATCATACAACAGAAATCAGAGCTCAAGTGACCAGGAGCACATAAATCAGTAGGAATTTAAACTGCGTCCGTGCCTCCCCAGGGAGTAAGTATCTCGCAAGATGAGGGTGAAATACTGAGTTAAGAGGTAGAAATATATTCCGAGGTGGAAAACTTAGAGAGTAATTGAACACTTGACGTGTGAGTTGAATTCTGGAATGATAATTTACATGGTGATTTTTGTATGTGAGTAAAAAGACAGATGGTGAGGTAGTTTTTGTGTTGGAATTTTTGAACGGATTTTGTTTTTAAAACGTATCTTAAAAATACTTCATAAGTGGTAAGAGTTTTCTTTCATAGCTGGTGGTGGACTTCGTCTACCAGGACTCCAGAATATTCTACAGTTGATTAATAGATTTTTTAAATTTGACGCAGATAATTATTTCAAGGTCTTTTGTTTTTACATACATAAGTTGGTAGGTTAAAATACTTGTGCTTTAAGGCTAACTTTATAAAACCCACTTCAGACTTCTACGCATAGAACTTTCCAAATTCCTTTGTTGTTCACTTACGATGTAACAAAAACAAATACAAAAACAATCTTTTTTTACAAAAAATTGAACCAACTTCAAAACTTACATAAAATACTTACATTACATTACAAAGAGAGAAATAACCTCAAATATTGTTTTATTGGATGTCTAATTCCGTTAAAAATAAGGGCTAGGTATTGTAGCGTAAATAAAATTAAGTGCTCAGTAAAACACAAACCGCTACTTAAAACGTTTAATTTTGATTAAAAGGAAAAAGATAGAAAACAAGTACTTAATTAAAAAATATAAAAAAGTTAAATATTTGTTATTATTGGGAACCTTTCAGTGATGGCGTGGGTTAACTTAGCGGAAAGAAAAAGAATGTTATCGAAAGTATTATGCAAATATTTTTAACTTACCTGACAAAAAAATCGATTGCAATCGGTTATAGCTAGGCGAATACGCATTATTAGTAATTTTAATTACAAAAACACTAAGAGCATCCAACGCGTCTCGATAGGCCTTAGGTTAGAAAGAGTTTTTGACGTGAGAATTTTTAGATTAGAAATATACAAATTAGGTGCACTATTTAAAATAGAACTCCTGCTGCGAAAACTCGGTAATTCCTGGACGGCTGAACACGACTGTGGGAAGTAACGTAGAAATCACGGAGCCACTGCGCTGCGGAGTCCGCATCTACCTCGTACCCTCTTCAGGCCTTTGAGATGAACGTCTCAGGCACAGGATGTGCTCGGATATCGGGCGAGAGCGCCCCGACCTCCGTCGTCGATAACCGACGTCGCTTGCCCGTAGGGTGGAGCCAAAAATTGGCTTGTAACGGGATCTAAACAAAAAAGAAACTTCAGACCACCGATGCAAGCTGAATCTTTGATTAATTATGAAACTAGTGCGAAATGGATCGAAAAGAAAAAAGACGACAATACATACCAAATTAACCAGAAAATCACCCACAGACTATACTTTTGCTAGGACACTTTATATTTTTTATTGGGTTTACACCAACAGAAAAAAAACTTTCACTTCATAATTTCGATATTAATCACAAAAAATAAGGTCGACCATCACTTATCGGGTCCCAAAAATGTAATGACGCCGTCAAAAGGCAAACAACCGACGATTTTTTCACGATTCCTGGTTCAAATGTGAATAACAGCTATGAAGAAAAAATTTTTTATTGAAAAGTTTGGATTAGGATTGGAGGAGGTTTTAACCGTAGCGGTTTTACGCTACAGTACCCCATTCCCAGTAAAAAAAAATTGAGAGTAGCAACCCTAAAGGTGAGTGGCAACTCTAAAGGAAAGGTGAGTGACAACCCTAAAAGAAAGGTGGTTGACAACCCTAAAAGAAAGGTGAGAGATCAACCCAAGTGAATGTATCAACCCAGTGAGAGGGTGACAACGCTATAACAGATTGACATCACAACAACAGATTGAAAACACAACAACAGATTGAAAACACAATAACAGACTGACAACACAAAAGGGATAGCATCAACCAAGAGTGAAAACCATAATATACAAATTAAATAAACTAGCCTAACTAACTTTAAACTAAATACATCAAATCAACAACATCGAAGTGCAGCTGATACTGAATAAAATTGAAAGCCGGCCTCCAGTTTAGACGTTAACAGTGCGAGCTTCAGATGCGTCTCCTAAACCTACATTAGAATAGAAAAACAAACGATAGATCTAGAGTAATATTCTTAAATATATATAGGAACAAAGAACAATAATCAACACGAAACAAATAAGAGTTGAGATTAAGAAATAACTTAAAAATACGACGAAAACTCAAAGGAAGTCAAACAAAAACTCGAAGTCGAACACAAAAGCTCGAAGTCAGATAAAAACTCGAAGTGAGACACGACTCAAAGTCCAACACGACTCAAAGTCAAACACAACTCAAAGTCAAACACGACTCAAAGTCGAACACGACTCAAAGTCAAACACGACTCAAAGTCAAACACGACTCAAAGTCAAACACGACTCAAAGTCAAACACGACTCAAAGTCAAACACGACTCAAAGTCAAACACGACTCAAAGTCAAACACGACTCAAAGTCAAACACGACTCAAGACTGAATTTAAGAGCTTAAGTTATAGAGGGATAAGTTAGAAGGTTAAGTTAAAGAGAGAGGGTTAAGTTGAAGAGGGTGGACCTCAAATCAAAATCAAAAATACGACGCCTAATGAGAGGAAATGGTTATGAATAAATATTAACTCCAGGGAGGAATGAGGGTCGAAATAATAAAAGAGGTGTCGTTAATTGAAAACTAATGGCCTAACATAAGTAATGCTGATTAAGTTAAGAATATGGAACAAATTAATTCATTTAAGTATGTCTTTTATATGATATTGTCCAATATGATGAGAATCACAGTCTTGTAGGACATATGTAGTCATGGAGATGACTCTGATCACACGACATTTAATGAAACGAGGAGCAAGCTTTCCTGTAAAGTATTCAGCAGCTGACGATTTTGAAAAATTTCGCCTCCATACAATGTCGCCGGCATTAAGTGTAATAGCCGTCCGGTTCGTATTGTAATTTCGTGAATTACGGAGAAAAGCAGAAGAAAGATTGTCCGCTACTTTTGCGTAAATCTCGGCGAGCGAAGTCAGATTACTCGCGTGTTGTTCCCGACTTTCAGCTAAATTAGTGCTTAGAGTCTGGTTATTCGCACGCGATGAATCCATACAGACTTCTCTACCGAATATGAGAAAGTTTGGCGTAAACCCTGTGGCTAAATTAATACATGAATTGAGGTAAAGTTTGACCTTGGGTAACAATTTAGCCCAATTCCTTTGGTTCTCGCCAACCAATATGCTCAAACAAGTAACGACACTTTGGTTATAACGTTCTACCGTGTTTGCTTGTGGAGTGTAATAAGGGGTATATGTAGGGGATTCAATGCGAAACGATCTAAGAAAGTTTAAAAACTGATTACTACGAAAAACGGTAGCATTATCACAGAGAATAGACCGTGGAACTCCGAAGTTAAAAAATATTTCAGATTCCAAAGCTTTTATAACTGAATTGGCGTCAATCCTTTTAAGGGGCACTAACCAAACATATTTAGAAAAAACATCGACCATAGATAAAATGTATTTGAACCCATAATAAGCGATTGGAAGCGGTCCAATAACGTCGATAGAAATCATTTGTAAAGGCAAAGAAACTTCCTTTGGATAACACATATGACCACGTGGTTGGGAATTCGCGATCTTATAAGCTTTACAAACCTCACATTGCCTTAAAGTCTCAGAAACATCTCGAAACATATTTGGCCAGTAAAAGTTATCCTTGAGCTTAAAATAAGTCTTTGAAACTCCAGGATGTATAGAGAGAGGATTGAGAGTCAGAGGGAAGGGTATGTGAGTCAGGAGGTAGGGAATTAGAGTCGGGAGGAAGGTACATATTACCTTTGATATTTTTGTTAAAAGCTTGACTAAAAACTGAAGTCAAACCGAACTTATTCCAAAATTCGATACCTAAAATAACTGAAGAAGACATAGAACGTGCTACTAAAAATTCGTGGACAAAAGTCGTACCATTAAACTTAACTGGGAGAAAGATAGTTCCTAAAATATCAATAGGAGAGTTATTAGCGGAAATAACACGTGGGCACTGAACGTTTGATTTTAAAGAAATATCCAGTTGTTGGGTTAAACAATCACTAATAAGGGACATTTGTGCACCAGAGTCAAGTAGGGCTTTAACGACCCGGTTACACAATATGATCTCGATGAAAGGACGGTTATCAGACGAATCGGACGCTATCACCGGTGACACTGTACGGAGTAATGCGTGTCGCCGGTGGGCTAAACATTTTTTGGATTGCATTTTGGGCAATCACGAGTTATAAAACCAGGTGTGCGGCATTTAAAACATAGCATACCAGGGAAATCAGGGCAAGTACGATAGGGGTGTCCCGTTTTATTGCATTTTGGACAGATTTGTGATTGATTTGTTGCGCTTGAAACTAATTTTGTAGATTTGGGCAAAAAGCTTTCAAAATGCGATGCAGTGTCAATGAGCGCATCTAAGTCAGTAAATTTATGTATCGATAAGCATGGAAAATATCTAGGATGCATGTTGTGAGTGATAATTTCTAATAGTTCAGATTTATCGACTGGTTTACGTAATGTATCATTCAATTGAGAAATCTGATGCACAAAATGTAAAACAGGTTGATCTGATTTCTGTTTTGTATTTCTAACTTGTTGACCGGTTTTAAACTCGAAATCAATTTCTCCGAATGTATTGAAGAAATTTTGTTTTAATTCGGGGTAAGTCATATCAGGTCGACGGATTGACCTATAATAATTCAAGGCGCGACCGGATAACACTTCGTGGAAGCGTTTAAGCAGATATCTGTCAGTTAGGTCGTCTGAATCCTTCTCTTCTTCGATACTGGTAAAAAAATTTCGAACACTGGTATCTCCAGTATAATTTATGTTCCATTTTCTTAGCGAAAATCGTTTTAGAAGGTAACCGGGACAGTTCTCGGATTTCATAGGAGAAGGTAAGTTAGAACGACTAGTACCCGGAGTGGGCCTAGGTGGAATGGGAGGAGGTCTAGAAATAATAATAATTTTAAACACAAAATAGAAATAGATTAAATGAAAGAGAGCGGGACTTAGCAGGAAATCGTTAGATATCGTGCCGTAATATCGATACGGGAAGAAGACAACAAAATGAACGTCAAAGGAATCCGCTGGGCTAAGAATCCAACAAAAACAGATACTAGCAAATAGCAGAAAAGCAAACAGTCGGGCTAAAAAAAATAAAAAAGGTAGACACTAGCACACGACCATTCAAAAAGCTTACCTTTGGTCACGATGCCTAACCATCCACACATCAAACACACTCTACGGGAAACTAACTACCGCTACCTACTGGGATAAAATAAAACTCGGGATAGATACGTATATTTTGGGAGAAAATAAAAGAATTGGAAATTGGGTATAGTTACAAAGTTAATCTTTAAAATTGAATTTCACAAACATCACACAATTTAGCAAAGAACATAAATTCAGTTAGCAATTCTGTAGTCCAGTCGTATGAATCGGGAAAACATTCAAGACAGGTAATCCTTTTAACTTCCATACGGGTATCTGACCAATTCTAAAACCTGAAACTCACAACAAGAAAGATGAAAATTAAAGATTGCTCTCAAGAGCAACCACACACGAGATAACAAAAAAAAAGGTATTTTAGTAATAATTAATATGCAAACTTACTTTAATTCGGGCGCCATATTGTAGCGTAAATAAAATTAAGTGCTCAGTAAAACACAAACCGCTACTTAAAACGTTTAATTTTGATTAAAAGGAAAAAGATAGAAAACAAGTACTTAATTAAAAAATATAAAAAAGTTAAATATTAGTTATTATTGGGAACCTTTCAGTGATGGCGTGGGTTAACTTAGCGGAAAGAAAAAGAATGTTATCGAAAGTATTATGCAAATATTTTTAACTTACCTGACAAAAAAATCGATTGCAATCGGTTATAGCTAGGCGAATACGCATTATTAGTAATTTTAATTACAAAAACACTAAGAGCATCCAACGCGTCTCGATAGGCCTTAGGTTAGAAAGAGTTTTTGACGTGAGAATTTTTAGATTAGAAATATACAAATTAGGTGCACTATTTAAAATAGAACTCCTGCTGCGAAAACTCGGTAATTCCTGGACGGCTGAACACGACTGTGGGAAGTAACGTAGAAATCACGGAGCCACTGCGCTGCGGAGTCCGCATCTACCTCGTACCCTCTTCAGGCCTTTGAGATGAACGTCTCAGGCACAGGATGTGCTCGGATATCGGGCGAGAGCGCCCCGACCTCCGTCGTCGATAACCGACGTCGCTTGCCCGTAGGGTGGAGCCAAAAATTGGCTTGTAACGGGATCTAAACAAAAAAGAAACTTCAGACCACCGATGCAAGCTGAATCTTTGATTAATTATGAAACTAGTGCGAAATGGATCGAAAAGAAAAAAGACGACAATACATACCAAATTAACCAGAAAATCACCCACAGACTATACTTTTGCTAGGACACTTTATATTTTTTATTGGGTTTACACCAACAGAAAAAAAACTTTCACTTCATAATTTCGATATTAATCACAAAAAATAAGGTCGACCATCACTTATCGGGTCCCAAAAATGTAATGACGCCGTCAAAAGGCAAACAACCGACGATTTTTTCACGATTCCTGGTTCAAATGTGAATAACAGCTATGAAGAAAAAAATTTTTATTGAAAAGTTTGGATTAGGATTGGAGGAGGTTTTAACCGTAGCGGTTTTACGCTACAGTATCTCTCACATGGCTAAAATCGGTGCCAAGATAAATGAATAGGTTTCAACACCTCGGGTGTGCCCCAGAATGCGACTTTCTTTTCTTATGAAAACTATTCATTGGCTGTTTTAAATTGAAGCGTGTTTCATCTTCGACCACATCATCGCTTAACATCAGGTGAGATGGTGGTCAAACGCAAGCCTATATACAATAAAAAAATGGTTTATTAATATAAGGAAATAAAAAACACCATTATTCGTTATTTACTTTCCGGTTCTGTGTGTCCCTAATCAACGTCACGACTTTGATGGTATCAAGAATGGTATACGCTCAAAGCACTTTTGTCCTTACATATTTTCTGCCAATATTTGAGAATTTATTTATTCATGCAGGCCCTTTTTATTTTCTCCATTTTGTGAGAAACCCATTGCCATCACGCAGGTCAAGGAAATAGATGCCCGTTTCTTTGAATAACAAAGAAAGCGATTTATAAATAAGAAATCCAAATAAAATGTAGGTTAACAGCCAATCAGGGCCCAGTAAATTGGCGATGCCACTAATTAGACAAACCAAACGAAGACCAATTATTACAGGCATTACAGTGCCCAATTAAGCTATTAGAATCCGTTCTTATCTGAAGGCCAATATTCTCGTACTTAAAAATGTTCGAATTCAAGTCACAATAACATCTCATTCTGTGTTTCCTGATACCTAGCTATAACCTTGGGGTCGTTAAGTCAAGAGTATATAGGTTACTTCTAGGTAAGCGTGCTTCATCTTCGACCAAATCATCACTGACCATCAGGTGAGATAGTTGTCAAACTCAAGCCTATAACCAATCAAAACAAGTAGATACATCAGCTGCCGACGAAGTCGAAAAATAGCGCCTCGTACTTTTTTTGGTCTTTGAAAGACATAGACAGTCCATTCATTGAACACGGGGCAAGTATACTTTTGCAGGAGAATAAAAAAATTGTTGTATTTAGGTGTTATTTTTGTCGACTTACTAATATGTTTTGTAACTCTTAGAAACTTACTAAGAAATGTAAGTAAAGATTTTATGGACACTGGGTCTGAAATAAAGATATTTTTATTAAATACATAACGATAATAATGCAGCTTATTACGTTCCCACTGCTGTGAAACGGGCCTTCGCTCTATGAGGATATGAGCCAGGGAGTAATCCACCACACAGACTCAGTGCGGATGTTAAATAAATATGAATAAATGGCCAAGTGCGAGTCATATTCGCCCATGAAGGGTTCCATAGTAACTACGCCAAATAACTTTGTTTTTCAGAGTGTTTGTATGAATTACAAAGTAATATTTGCGGTTGATCTAGTGGTCAGTGGCCCTGACTGCTATGCTCAAGCTTTATGTATAATAGTGTTACATGGACGGACTTAATGCAACAAGACATTCTCTACCAGTCAACCTTGGGTTAAAAAAACTTTTTACCAAAAAATTAAACCGACTCCCAAAAAACACTGCAAAGTGAAAAATAACTTTAATTTCGGTAGTCGGTGTCTTTAGTTTTGTATTTTCGTTTTTGGCACCGACTTCCGAAATTAAAGTTATTTTTCACTTTTCAGTGTTTTTTTGGGAGTCGGTTTAATTTTTTGGTAAAAAGTTTTTATTTCACTCTTTTTAGTTGGTCTATTTTTAATTTACCTAGTTACAAGAGCCTAAATGTCTACTACTTATAACCTTTTACAAAATATTGCTTTTCCCAATGCTGGGCCGTTAATTGTTGAGGAGTTCTCCTGGTACTTCACCATCAGCTCTACATTACCATATGCATTGTGACGAGCATAAAGTGCTTAACATCCATATTCAAGTAATCGAATCGCAATCCACTCAATACTTATTATTGAGTAGTTTCGGCGGCCATCTGTGGTCTTCATCATCAGTTCCACTTCCTCAAATGGTACTTTTTGAGAGCAACTGCACAAGTTACTATAATAAATACCCAAAACGTCATAGGTGTGCCTATAATATTTGACGAGTTCCCTCGATTTCTCCAGGATCCCATCATCAGATCCTGACGTTTATGAAAATGAGACCAATTTCAAAGTATACCCTTTCAATCAAAAAAAGAATTTTCCAAATCGGTTCAGCTGTCTTCGAGTAATCGATGATCATACATTAAACAAAAAATATACGCATCGAATTGATAACCTCCTCTTTTTGTCGTCGGTTGAAAAGACCAGAATGTCATGTTATGGCAGCGTTAGATGTAACTTAATACATTATTTGCAGTATGTGACAAACAATATTCATTGATAGATAGATAGATTCTGTACTGGGTTCGGGACCTGTATTACAGATCTCCAGCCTCACACCCTTTAAAATTTTGAATTTAATTACATTTAGGTACTACAAGTATAAACATAATAACTCCAAGTAGATCATAGTAGATCTGTCTCTTAATTAGGTAAATCTATATATCTAGTAGATCTAGTGACACCTTAGAGATTGGCACAACTCAAATTAATCGGATGTCAAGCATTAAACCACGGCGGCTGACACTAGATTCGGTAACACCAACATGTCAACACTCACTTCACGTCATCACACGTCATGTCGTGAGCACATACATTGATAATGAACTATGCCCGAAAAGCTATAATAATTGGTATATAGGGACTTATATATGTGTTAAATAAAAATTTAAAATTAAATTTTCGTTTATTTCAGGCATTGATACCCATAAAATAAAAATTACAATAAAAATAAAAAAAATTACTGACATAAAATTATAAAATTTATAAAAATAGAAATAATACACAGACCTTGCGTTAATTTATAAGACGACTGGTAAAAACTAAATGGAAAAATTAAATTACATATCAAAATGAAAAAGCTTTATTATTCCTTAACTACTTTTGATATTCCTTAAAAGCCCAGTGCTTGTAAGATAGTAATAAATTAACTAACTGTTTTTTTAACTATATTATGTATGAGTTAGTGTTGTAGTTACACTTATGTTTCATTCTCTTTTGTTTGTTATTTTTACCCGACTGCAAAGGAAGGGTTATGTTTTTCGCGCGTATCTTGTATGTATGTATGTATGTATGTATGTATGTTTGTAATATTCTTTATTACCTCATATCTCCAGAACCGCTGAACGGATTTGCACAATTGAGGTATCGTTAAATTTTTCTTAACAGCCCGAGTGTTCTTAGATAGGTGACATTTAAAAAAATTTAACATGGTGGCTGTGCGAAGCCATGATACATGGTGAAAAAAAAATTTTTTTTTTCAAATACTACAATATGAATATCAAATTAAAGGTCTTAACATAAGGATTTCAAAAAGGTATATCTTGTTTATCATTAGTGTAATATTAGCAAAATAACACAATGAGAAAGTTTAAAAATATGGACTCACTTTCTGAATCCGGTGGAGTGCCAATGTGACACGACCGGGAAAACTAGAAATTGTTAATTAATATTTTAACTAAAAAGTTGAAAAAAAAAACTTATTTAAAAAATCTAAAAATCCCGACTGCTCAACTGAAGTGTAAAAAACAAGCACATTTTTACCCATCCCATTTTAAAAAAATATGTTTAATTGGGTCCCGCCTGCTTGTCACTTTTAAAAATAAAAATGTGCTTGTTTCTTACACTTCAGTTGAGCAGTCGGGTTTTTTAGATTTTTTAAATAAGTTTTTTTACCCATACGCACGAAACGTTTTGAGTATACTTTCATTGTGCATACGGCTAAGGAGTGGAATTCCTTGCCGGAGTCTGTGTTTCCTGATCGCTATAACCTGAGAGTCTTTAACCAAGTCATGGGGGCTGGGTCAAAATTACCCGCGCTTTTGTAGTTCACTTATAATTTTAAAACGACGCACGTGACGTTGCCGCTCTTCTCAGTAGATTGAGTACCTCTACACGTTTTTGCCACGAAATCAGTTTGGCGGGGACCGCGTTGAGAGTTACAAGTGTTGTCTTGGATAAAAAAAAAGTAATTAAAAAAATTAAAAACCCGACTGCAACCTTATACTTAAACTAACTGAAAAGCTAATAAAAATAAGCCCATTTTAAATTAAATAAAAGTTGGAAGCAGGCGGGGCCCATACCATTATTATAGTTTCAAACTCAAATGGGTCCCGCGGTCCCACCTGCTTCCAACTTTTATTTAATTTAAAATGGGCTTATTTTTATTAGCTTTTCAGTTAGTTTTAGTATAAGGTTGCAGTCGGGTTTTTAATTTTTTTAATTACTTTTTTTTTTATTTCCAGCTTTTCAGTTTACAAATGTGAAAGATTTCGCAGACGATTTAGTTCTTGATACGTGTTTTTTAAGATTTGTCACTTTGAATTACTTTTAACCATATAAGTTGTATATATCTGTCTGTAATCACCTTTTAAAACCCTTTATTTTGATACCCCACTCGATAGGTTTTGAGAACAAAAAAAACTTTTTTGAAGGCATAATATGGCGCCAAAAATCCGCCATTTTGGTTTTTTTTCTTTTGATATACCCAGTGTCACTTTCACAGTCAATACGAATCTAACGATACCTCTCAAGCTAAAATCCGTCAAGCCGTTCAGGCCCCAGAGCGTGCCAAACAATTATACCTACATACATACTCTCGAAAAACATAACCCTCCTTCTGGCGCAGTCGGGTAAAAAAAGGTAAACATGACCCATGCCTGTATTCAGTGTAACTATTTTATGCCCGGAATGTTCTAAGTTTGCCACGAGAACTTATAGAGGAGCCCCCAGCAAAAATAACAAATGCTCGTAAGAGGTGTCAGATGTGTCCTGCAAGCAAAGATCGCAAAACTACACACGTATGTGAAGGATGCAACAAGCATATTTGTCCCCAACATACAGTGCCTTTCTGCGCCAATTGTATTAATAATGATGAGTCTGATTAGCTTTTTTATATTATTTTATATAAGAACATTTATAAAAGTGCCTTTAGAAAACCAAAGACTGGTTAATATTCTATTTATGTTAAGTTTTGGTAAAGGAAGCCAAATTTGTTGATTTTTGAGTGCATAGTTTTCAAAACGTTGTTCTTATTAATAAAAAATTACATTTTCATTATGTTTATAGTTTTTTATTACCCTTATAACAGTCAATTATTGTAGGCAAAAAAATATTAATTTTCTCATATACATAGGTACAGAAATACTCACATTCCTTATCCAGGTAATGATGACCCAGGCCCCACGTCCGTGTAACAATTTTCCACCCCCATGACGCCGGGTTAAGTCAAGAGTGAATAGGTTACTTCTAGGCAAGCGTGCTTAAGCGATGATCTGGTCGAAGGTGGAGCACGGTGCTCCACCTTCGACCACATCATCGCTTACCGTCCGGTGAGATGGTGGTCTAACGCAAGCCTATTCTGAATAAAAAAAAATGTAACTCCCGCTGTCGGTAGAGCGGAAGGGACTATCAAGACTTCTAGAGACTAAATAAATACCCACCCTGTTTCTTCAGTTGCCTTGTGGTTCGGGGCCGTAGTATCTCTTTAGAACATTTCCGCAACCCCGGCAGATGGCATAGGTAGGTTGATGCTTAATTAAGGAATTCTCGGCGGGTTTGAATTAGTAGGTAGGCCTGATTTAATTATTACCTTCTAATAATTGTAATTCCAGAATTTATTCAAAGTTCTGTTTATACTTCCTTATTCTTCTTTAGTTATTTTTTTTTTATGGAAAAATTATGTTATGTTTCGTTTTGTCCTGTTTGTTAGCTGAACTACCTAAAAAAAAGAAAATGTTTTAGTACTTGGGCATTTTCACTTTTAAGGGTACCCTGATAAAAATACGAGTATTTTTTTAAAGTACATAGTCTGACGGACTGAAAATAGTATTTTGTTTTAAATAAATAGCATATTTTCCTTACGAAAAATGGAAAATATATGGACATTCTAGAAAACTACTGGTCAGTTTGGTGACGATTTAAAAATCGTTCTGTTTTTATGTTTTAAGTAATTTGACTTAATTTTTATTTTCTATTGCTACTACATATTACAATCTATCGAAAAATACGGATAATCTCCTTGAATTGAAAGCTCATTTTAATCAAATGAGGTTTCAACTTCAGTTTGGTGACAAGTGTTTATTGATAAGTGATAGGTGTTATTATTTATTTATTTATTTATTTTTATTTAAATTGGGACAGTCACCAAACTGACTCACTGAAAAACCTTAAGCTGAGGTTACATGATACAAAATAATTCATCTTTATGGTTTACATTTTTTATTAAAAGTTAAACTTATGTATTAATATATCTTAATCTAATGAATTATCTATCGACAACCAAGGAACATATTTTAGGCAAATAAATGAATCTAATCTAATATAATCTATTAATCAATATGCAAAAGGAACAACCTCCCTAAATTTATGATTAAATATAACTGCAAAAATACCTACAGTAGGTTTTTTAATTACCTTTAAAAGGAATTTAATCAGTCTAAAGTTAAGTAGTCTTTGATATACTGAGAGTAGGTATAATATAATTTAAATAGTAAGTAAACTAGCCAACTGTTCTACTTCTTAAGAAAACAAATTTTGGTATTTTATTTAATAATATTATAATTACTTACAAGTTTCATTTATTATCAATCAACTTAGGAATGTTATATCAACGATACCTATATAATTATATACCAAAACATATTAGTTTGGTATCTTATATAAAACTTCAAAAATAAGAACTCAAAACGTAATAACAAATTAACCATATAAATTACAAACATCACATTCATCTGGAGTAAAATGGTCATAAACAAAATAATTACAAAAAAAAAAACACACCAGTAGTATGAACATTGTAACAAATTCCAAATATCCATTTTAGTCATTTTCAAAGTGAAATGTTGTAGTCTTGTTGAATTGTTTATCTCTTGTTGACATCCAATAAACTTTTTAACTAAAATAAAATGAGTCATGGGCCAGGGCCAGTTAGCGTCATCAATATAAAACTGCATCAAATCATGCATTGTGAGTACCTCATCCACGTCATGGAAAATCACCATATTTTGCGATATACCTAATTGCATCGGACTTAGGTACTCAAGCGTTCAATCAATCTGAAACAAAAATAAATATATTTATAGAAAAAAAACTTTCACTGAATTAATCTTATAGAGCTCTATTACAAAATATAGTACCTTTCAATTCCAAGCATGATTCGCAAACATAATTACGGCAGTTAGGTTCTGCCATGCACTCATAACAAAACCAGTTTTTGCAAGAAGTAGATACATTTTCCTTTTTGGTTAAGAACAGAAGAAAAGCATTTATGACTATATATACTATCATGTTCTTTCCGCGCCACTTAAAGGCATTGTGAGATATACTTAAAAACACTACCTGAAAATAAATATTGCAAATGGTGGATGTGATCCCATCTTTATGTGTCAGTTTAGTCACATTTTGTAGTCAGTCTTATATGTGACGCAATAAAAATGTCACCACACGGACCTCACATTCACAGGCAAGATTAAAAGAAATAAGTTTACTTCTCACAGCTAAATATTTCGTAAGAATAAAGTATGTGAAAATAGTTTTGAGTTATATCTGATTCGTTTATAACAGTTGAAGGATATTAAACATCCTGCATTAATAAGGAAATAACATAACAAACCTGACAAAAAAGTGGAGACAGCCGCCGACACGAACTAAAAAACCCTTTCGCTCGAGACACTGTGGCAAAACTCACGTTTTTAAATGCTGGCCTAGATCTTCTACGCCGCAATTGCGGCGGTAAGACCCCTCTTTGAGGAGTGGCTAGATCGGCGTCACGGCGTCCTGACCTACCGCATGACGCAGGTCCTCACCGGACACGGAAGTTTCGGGAGGTACCTGTGTCTGATGGGTAAGGAAGAGACGCCTGGGTGTCACCACTGCGAGGGTCGCCCTGAGGACACAGTCGAGCACACGGTGCAGGACTGCCCAGCTTGGGCAGAGCACCGACGTGTCCTCACGGCGACAATAGGCGGAGACCTCTCGCGGCCGGCCTTGGTCGAGGCCATGCTGCGGGGCGAGAGGGAGTGGGAAGCGGTCGCCTCCTTCTGCGAAGCAGTCATGCTTTCGAAGGAGGAGGCGGGCCGCGTGAGGGAGAGGATGGCGTCCTCCCTCCAGCCCAGCCGCAGTGGTAGACGCCCACGGCGTCGGACGTCGGCCGACGATCTCCGGCCACCGTAGGCGCGGGCATGCGGACAGCGAGTAAAGGGCAACTCGCTGTCCGACCATGGACCATGCCCGGGTCGACGGCGCGTCGTGTTCCACGCGCGCCTCAAAGAGCGTCAGCAACATGACGAGGCCCCCTCTGCAGAGGGCCGAAGCCAGCCGGGGTCGTGGGACTCATCCCGTTACCGTGGCCCCGGTATGTAAAGGGTTATTGAAGGAACACCGTGGATTTTAGTCAGTAAAAGTCTGACAGTCCCTCCCACCCTGCCCGGAGTGGGAGGACTTATTTGATCATTTTACCACGTTAAAAAAAAAGGTCTTCTTCACAAAATGTTGGTATTTTAGGTACTATGAGTTTTTTTGTAAATATTTTGAATAACTGGAACCGTCACTAAACTGACATGTCCGTCCGGCATCAGTTTAGAACATATTTTGAAAATGTATTTTCGTTATATGTTTTATTAGATTTTAAATTGTAAAAAAATAATTTTTGGGACGAGAGGAACATACACTATGATTGCACCAAAACTTTTAAATATATTCGTAGTACTATTTTAGTAATTTCGGCCAAATCAATGTTGGTAAGGGGTGGGACATGCCAAAAATAGTTACTCGAAATACTTAAAATACTCATAAATAAATAATTTAAACGCATTTTACTAGAATGGCATATGGATTTGTTAATTTAATATATATTTTACCTTTTTATTCAAAAAATTACACAATATCCCCACTGTTTATCTTGCTATTTAATTTTGAATACGTGGGACAGCCTCAAAATGGCGGGTACACTTAAAAGTGAAAATGCCCACTTATAATAATATTCGACTGCGCTTATTATTTTCATGCTGTGTTATCGCTCGATGTATGTAAGTAGTATTTCATACATTATTGTGTATTGCGCCCTCTAGTAGGGTTTAATAGAACTATTGGACACGTTCGATAAGTGTATGTCTATCAATTGACATCCAACGTATTGAATTTCACTGTTTATCTTAGTAGTTTTACTATTCGAAGGCAGATGGTGTTCTAAATAGTTCCAAGTGATACCTAACAACAACTTATCCACTATTTTAAAGACCATAAAGTCAAAAGTTTTTCAGTGTACGTATAATAACTTCATTCTTTTCGATTTTTAACTCGTTATTAAAAACAAACTTGGTATTTCATTTCATTTCATTCAACAAAACTCAATTGGTTAGTAACAAAATTCCTTAATCCTATGATAGTACTTAACTTAAATTACAAGGTTGGTTCGCGAATCGAAGCTACAAGCTCAACACCGACGTGGAGAGCTTGCAGCAGCGATTCACGAACACATAGTCGAGCCTGCTCGCCACACAACGAAGGATTATGTTGGGGCTGGCCCGCACCCAGCGCACCAGGGAAGCGCATCGTTTTCGCTTCGTCGCATAGAAGCAGTCAACGCGAGTTTCAGCAAACATCCCTGATGCGCTACAGACGCGGGGCAGCCCCATCAACACCCGGAACGCATTATTATACTGAACGCGAAGGGCACTGTACGATTTACGAGTATATGCACCCACAGGCTGCACGTGTAGAAAGAACAGCAGAATGCACGGAATATGGTTATTTATACACCAAGTGAGCAACGTATAAACCTGCGAGCTATCATATTAGCTCTAACCGACAATGCCCTTCGCTCCCTCTCAATGTCATCATTGTCTTTGAGGTCAGCGGTCAAGAGATGTCCCAGGTATTTAAACTTTAACACTCTCCTGAGAGCTACTCCATACAACTTGACTGGTGGTACAGTTTCAGAGCTCCGACCACCGGCCTCAAACACCATGATCTCACTTTTTCCTATGTTGTATACCAATCCATGATGCTTAGCATAAGCTTCACAGATGGCAACCAACTTCCGAAGACCGCAGACCGAGGCGCTCAGCAGCGCCATGTCATCAGCGTAACTTATATTATTAAAGCACACCCCGTCAATATAGCAGCCCACTCGCTCTCTGCTGAGCGCCTCGATTAGCTCATTGACGTATAGATTGAAGAGCAAAGGTGAGGCCAACCCACCCTGCCTCACCCCACACTCCAACCTATACGGCTCCGACAATTCTCCAGCCCATCGAACCTGATTGACCTGGTCTCCATACCAGTACCTAAGAGAGCTAACCAACCCTGAAGGGACTCCAGCTTTCCTAAGCTTATTCCAAAGAATACTATAAGAGACCAGGTCAACCGACTTGGATAGGTCAAGAAAGCAAGCATAAGTAGGTGTCTTCCTATCAGTATAGTACTTGACAGCCCACTTCAGCCCCAAAATAGCACTCTCCGTAGACAAGCCTGCACGAAAACCGAACTGATTATCATGCAGCTGGATATGATTGGCTAGTTGTCTGTTAAGCAGACTGTCAAGCACTTTCGCTATTACTGTAGCTAGGGAAATTGGCCTATAGTTTGTAATGTCAGCGTGGTCAATAGTTTTACTTTTAACTATAGGAACCACAATAGTTCTAGTTAGCTGACTAGGTAAATACGCATGACTAATACAGAAATTTAGGAACACTGCCAACACTCTTGGTAAATGGGCACCAGCAAACCTAAGATGCTCAACACTAAGACCATCATGACACGGAGACTGACCGCCCGTCATAGCGTTTATAGCACATTTGACCTCCTTGGCAGTGAATCTAGTTCCTAGATCATAACAGCAATCAGTAGTATCAGGCACAGACTCGCAGGGGCCCAGTGGTGATTTTACAGTGAAATGTTCCTTAAGAGCGCGCCTAAAGCCAGCAAAATTTTAGAATTCACCCGCACTGTCCTACCCGCTCCTCACATCGAATACGATCGCGCGTGTACCTACGCGCTCGCTCGACGCGTATCTTCTGTAGTAAGTATACGTATAATATTCAGATGAAACAACTGTATTCAAAGTATGACTGCGTTATACAATATTACGAAATGTTATTATGTGTACGCGAATAATACGTAAATAGTAAGTTAGTAGGAGGTGACTATACCACTGATACTGAACACGAATCAATATAAAATCAATACCAAAAGGTAATATTATATTATGTATAATATAATATTATTTTGGCGCGTGATTTTGGTGTGGCGTAAATAATGGATAACTCTGAAACTGTCGATTGGCCAGATAATATCTATCATTTACCCCACTTATATCGTCATATGCCCATGGATGACCAAATTATTGATATTTTTAATATTTTAAATAAAAATCGTACTTACTCTTACAAAATTAGGTACCATTTCTAAAATTGGTGATATTTTGTTTGTTTGCTTGAACGCGCTAATCTTCGAAAGTACTGGGTGGATTTGGATGAAATTTGGTATGGAAATAGCTTGAAGCTTGAGGAAGGTTATAGGCTACTTTTTACGTGACTGCAAAAAAGGAGAGTTATGTTTTTACCGTGATAGAATCCACGGGAGCGAAGCCCCGCGTGAGTACTAGTTTTATTATAAATGGGATTGATTAAGTATATGTTGATATTTTTATAGGTAGATATGTTAGCCTGCGATTAACAGGATTTTTATTCTTTTGTTTCTAGGTAGGTACTCTACTTATTTCGAAATTGAATGCTATTTTTATAAATGTCAGTAGTTGAATAAAAAACCAGGCCTAGCATATTTTATTTGTTTTTTGAAAAAGGGTTACCTATGTTTTTGGTTAGTTTGTATGTAGCTCTGTACGCATCGCGAGTATTCGCGAGTCGCATAGGTAGGTATTAATCATTACCTACCTACTTAACGCGTTTAATAGCCCAGCCAATAAAAACAATTAAAGGCAAACCTTGCAAGCAAACACGTTTTGATGCGGTTTTCAGAAAAGTATTTGTTATACTTAGGTAGGAGCAAGTTTTGGTATATTAACCGACTTCAAAGGTCGATTTTCCTGGTTTCTTTTGGCAGTTGAAATATTCCCAAAGTTTCGGAATATTTCGGAATACTTCCGAAGTATACGACGGGAATGATTCGGAATTATTCCCGCCAGACTATATCGAAAAAAAATGTACTACACTGCGGTGGCTCATTATTTTAGACTAGCTTTTGCCCGCGACTTCGTCCGCGTGGAATAGTTACTTTGGGCTAACGTTAAATTTAAGCCCGATTTTGAAGCATTCTTCATTGGTGCTCCGCTCCTATTGGCCTTAGCGTAATGATATATATATATTACCTTTCTCTATAAATTGAGTATTTAATTAAAAATATTTTTTTCAATTCGAACCAGTAGTTCCTGAGATTATCGCGTTCAAACAAACAAACAAACTCTTCAGCCTTATATATTAGCATAGATAGCTGTTGCCCGCGACTTCGTCCACGTTTCCGTCGTTTTTCGTAAAAAAAAGTAGCCTATGTCCTTCCTCACGGTTCAGTGATTTAGATGTAACACACAGATTAACTTTCGTAATTTAGTAGGGAAATATAATATGTCAATCTATAATACTGTTGAAAAATATATTTCATGTACAGAATTGACCTCTCTACAGATTTATTATAAGTATAGATAATTGCCTATTTATTGCAAATTCTAAAATGGTATAATAATAACCAGTATCTTGATAAAGTACATAGTTATTGCTGTTCGAATCTTAAAGGAGAATTTTTATACAAATTTGATTTCATAATTAAATTACTTTAACACTGCTGTAACTAATTTTAGACTCAAAGAGAATGAGAATTTCCTTAAAATTTGATCACTATGGGTTTGTTGACACCATAAAAGACATTAGTAATTAAACAAATTTATTGAAAAAGAAAATATACAAGATGTTCGAAGTGGGCTCCTTCAGCTGCTATACACGCTCTACACCTTCTTATGAAGGACCGTCTCAATCGGCGCGCAAATCCTGCCGACGATATTTCGTCAGCAGCCGAACGTATGCGTTGTCGCAGCTGTTCAACTGAAGTGATTTCTTCTTTATAAACTACCTCCTTTAAACAGCCCCAGTCCAATGGGTTTAAATCTGGCGAGCGAGGTGGCCACATTCTGAAAATAAAATATTATTTCAAAACAAATTCCTTGTTATACAATCACGTCCACAATAAATTGATCTACAAAAATATTCATCTTGTGTTTATTATGCATATACTATTCTGCCCGCGTTACCTACAACTACGAGTGACCATATAAATATTAAATAAGAAGTGGTATAGGTAGATAATTTTTTTTTATATAGGATACTCGCAAGATCATTATTGTTGTCCATCCGTGTATCTAGATTTGTAGAAGATCTCATAACTACCTACATTATGGGAAAATGATCATAAAATTGTATCGTGAAGAATAACATAACAAAATAGCAAAAGTAAATAGCTACCTATTATGAATGTAATTTATTACCTATTATCCTAATAATCTAATAAAGTACCTACCACGAATTTTTGATATCGTCGTGTCTGGGTGTTGTTTATCTATATATGTATGTATTTAAAAATATATTTGTCTATGTATATCAGCTGTCTGACACCCATAGTACAGGGTCTTCCTAGTTTGGGGTCAGACAGCCGTGTGTGAAATGTCCCCACATATTATTATGTCTAGTTACCTACTCGGCCCACGAAAGTGCGTAGGTAAACGAATTTAGATCTTGTGTCTCTCAAAATAAAATCTAAAATCACCTGCATAAACTTTCTCGAAAGTATAAAATGTATTTTTATTTTTTCAGTATATAACAAACAAGTAACTCACAAACTTACCTTCGACAATTAGCCATCCTGTCAATTTGTAACTTTTTTAGTTCTCTTTCAATGTTTTTTTTTTGTTTCCCATTTCACTATTTAGTTCGAACAACAACAACAATTACGATTGAAATGATTATAACTCGGCGCAGCTAAAACACTTGAGCGTAGTCCTCTCGTCTCAACAGAGCGGTAGCGACTGATGTGTGAAATAGAAATATGCTTGAAGCTCCCGCAACGAGCGACGGAAGATGACTTCTTGCGCGGAATAAAAACGTAGTATGCGCCAAAAGTGTTTTATCGTAATAAATCCAAAACTAAAAGGAATTACATAAAATGCCTAAGCAAAGCCTTTACTCTTGTTTAAATATAATTATTTATCAAATTTTTGTCGCAATAGGCATTATTTTTTTATTTTAAGATTTGGTCTGGAATTTTTCAAAAAATTGGTAATTTTGCTTTATACGCGCTCTTAAGAGCGCGTATAAAGCAAAATTACCAATTTTCTATTTGATTTTACATGAAAAATTCCAGACCAAATCTTAAAATAAAAAAATATGAATAACTACATCATATTTTCAAGGGCTCTCTCTGATCAAAAACATAAAATAATAACATTTCCTTGGTAGAAAAAAATCACGAAATAACCTCTAATTCTCATGTTTTTCCGTTTTGTACTCGATATGGTAATGCCTATTGCGACAAAAATTTGATAAATAATTATATTTAAACAAGAGTAAAGGCTTTGCTTAGGCATTTTATGTAATTCCTTTTAGTTTTGGATTTATTACGATAAAACACTTTTGGCGCATACTACGTTTTTATTCCGCGCAAGAAGTCATCTTCCGTCGCTCGTTGCGGGAGCTTCAAGCATATTTCTATTTCACACATCAGTCGCTACCGCTCTGTTGAGACGAGAGGACTACGCTCAAGTGTTTTAGCTGCGCCGAGTTATAATCATTTCAATCGTAATTGTTGTTGTTGTTCGAACTAAATAGTGAAATGGGAAACAAAAAAAAACATTGAAAAGAGAACTAAAAAATTTACAAATTGACAGGATGGCTAATTGTCGAAGGTAAGTTTGTGAGTTACTTGTTTGTTATATACTGAAAAAATAAAAATACATTTTATACTTTCGAGAAAGTTTATGCAGGTGATTTTAGATTTTATTTTGAGAGACACAAGATCTAAATTCGTTTACCTACGCACTTTCGTAGGCCGAGTAGGTAACTAGACATAATAATATGTAGGGACATTTCACACACGGCTATCTGACCCCAAACTAGGAAGACCCTGTACTATGGGTGTCAGACAGCTGATATACATAGACAAATACATGTTTAAATACATACATAATATAGATAAACAACACCCAGACACGACGATATCAAAAATTCGTGGTAGGTACTTTATTAGATTATTAGGATAATAGGTAATAAATTACATTCATAATAGGTAGCTATTTACTTTTGCTATTTTGTTATGTTATTCAAAAATCTAGATACACGGATGGACAACAATAATGATCTTGCGAGTATCCTATATAAAAAAAAAGTTATCTACCTATACCACTTCTTATTTAATATTTCTATGGTCACTCGTAGTCGTAGGTAACGCGGGCAGAATAGTATATGCAAAATAAACACAAGCTTTTAGTTGGTATCCGTGTTTGTTCGATGAAATATATTTATATCGATTACGAACCTATTTAAGTATGCCCATTAGGTATTTAAACCCTATTTTTGTAGATCAATTTATTGTGGACGTGATTGTATAACAAGGAATTTGTTTTGAAATAATATTTTATTTTCAGAATGTGGCCACCTCGCTCGCCAGATTTAAACCCATTGGACTTTTTTACTGGGGCTGTTTAAAGGAGGTAGTTTATAAAGAAGAAATCACTTCAGTTGAACAGCTGCGACAACGCATACGTTCGGCTGCTGATGAAATATCGTCGGCAGGATTTGCGCGCCGATTGAGACGGTCCTTCATAAGAAGGTGTAGAGCGTGTATAGCAGCTGAAGGAGCCCACTTCGAACATCTTGTATATTTTCTTTTTCAATAAATTTGTTTAATTACTAATGTCTTTTATGGTGTCAACAAACCCATAGTGATCAAATTTTAAGGAAATTCTCATTCTCTTTGAGTCTAAAATTAGTAACAGCAGTGTTAAAGTAATTTAATTTTGAAATCAAATTTGTATAAAAATTCTCCTTTAAGATTCGAACAGCAATAACTTTTTACTTTATCAAGATACTGGTTATTATTATACCATTTTAGAATTTGCATTAAATAGGCAATTATCTATACTTATAATAAATCTGTAGAGAGGTCAATTCTGTACATGAAATATATTTACAAAATAACTATCAGAGGGTGATTAGGGATCGATACTGATGCCAAAAATGCAATCAGTAAAATTTTTGTCTGTCTGTCTGTCTGTCTGTCTGTATAACCGTTATAGAAACAAAAACTACTCGACGGATTTTAACGAAACTTGGTACAAATATTTTTCATACTCCTGAGCTGGTTATAGTATACTTTTCATCACGCTACAATCAATAGGAGCAGAGCAGTGAAGGGAAATGTTGGGAAAACGGGAGAAGTTACTCCATTTTTAAGCTTCCGTCGCGTGTGCAACCTTAATGGTTAAAGCTACACAGAAATCATTTATGACGGAAATGTTCTCCATAAAATTATATAAAAAATATCCCACGACAACATATATCTATCTTTTATGGTTGACTCACAATAACACGTGTAACTCCCGATAGCTTAGCAGTTCGAAGCTTTCTGATTATTATTCTGCTCCGAAATTTAAAACCACCACAACTTTGCAATGGAACTCGGCTAAAAGTAACCCAGTTGCAACAAAATATAATCGAGGCTCAAATTTTAACAGGTTGCGGTGCAGGAGAAACCGTCTTTATTCCCAGAATTCCCATAATACCAAATAATTTTCCATTCTAATATAAAAGAACGCGATTCCCAGTATCGGTGTGTTATGCAATGACAATTAATAAGACTCAAGGGCAGACTTTTCGTGTTGCTGGAGTAGATCTCGGTGTCAGTTGTTTCTCGCATGGTCAGTTGTACGTCGCGCTTTCCCGGGTTAGCAGTTCTAGAAATCTTTATGTTCACGTGCCGGCCGGGTCAACTTTCAACATAGTTTACCCGGAAGCTTTGCGCTGAAGTATTGTCGTTCTATAGGTACTTAAGCCTCATGTGAACGTGATCTAAACAATATTACCAATACATTAACTTAATAACACACAAGGAGTTACACGCTGACGGAGTCGCGGGCACAGCTATTAACAATAATATTGTGCGGTTCGGTATTGCGATATTTTTCAGTATTATAGCTATTATAACAGTATTATTTTACTATTTTAACAGTATTATAGATTGACATATTATATTTCCCTACTAAATTACGAAAGTTAATCTGTGTGTTACATCTAAATCACTGAACCGTGAGGAAGGACATAGGCTACTTTTTTTTTACGAAAAACGACGGAAACGTGGACGAAGTCGCGGGCAACAGCTATCTATGCTAATATATAAGGCTGAAGAGTTTGTTTGTTTGTTTGAACGCGATAATCTAAGGAACTACCGGTTCGAATTGAAAAAAATATCTTTAATTAAATAGTCAATTTATAGAGAAAGGCTATAGGCTATATATATCATTACGTTAAGGCCAATAGGAGCGGAGCACCAATGAAGAATGCTTCAAAATCGGGCTTAAATTTAACGTTAGCCCAAAGTAACTATTCCACGCGGACGAAGTCGCGGGCAAAAGCTAGTCTAAAATAATGAGCCACCGCAGTGTAGTACATTTTTTTTCGATATAGTCTGGCGGGAATAATTCCGAATCATTCCCGTCGTATACTTCGGAAGTATTCCGAAATATTCCGAAACTTTGGGAATATTTCAACTGCCAAAAGAAACCAGGAAAATCGACCTTTGAAGTCAGTTAATATACCAAAACCTGCTCCTACCTAAGTATAACAAATACTTTTCTAAAAACCGCATCAAAACGTGTTTGCTTGCAAGGTTTGCCTTTAATTGTTTTTATTGGCTGGGCTATTATACGCGTTAAGTAGGTAGGTAATGATTAATACCTACCTATGCGACTCGCGAATACTCGCGATGCGTACAGAGCTACATACAAACTAACCAAAAACATAGGTAGCCCTTTTTCAAAAAACAAATAAAATATGCTAGGCCTGGTTTTTTATTCAACTACTGACATTTATAAAAATAGCATTCAATTTCGAAATAAGTAGAGTACCTACCTAGAAACAAAAGAATAAAAATCCTGTTAATCGCAGGCTAACATATCTACTTATAAAAATATCAACATATACTTAATCAATCCCATTTATAATAAAACTAGTACTCACGCGGGGCTTCGCTCCCGTGGATTCTATCACGGCAAAAACATAACTCTCCTTTTTTGCAGTCGCGTAAAAAGTAGCCTATAACCTTCCTCAAGCTTCAAGCTATTTCCATACCAAATTTCATCCAAATCCACCCAGTACTTTCGAAGATTAGCGCGTTCAAGCAAACAAACAAACAAACTTTTCCGCTTTATAATATTAGTATAGATAAACATTTATATTTTACTCTTGTATCGTACGTAGTCTCGCACTGAACAATAATTAACCCACCCACCACACAACAAACAAACACGTTAATTTCGATTGAATTATTCGGGCGAAATATTCGGAAACATTCGATTGCGGGGTACGAATCTTTCTCGCGGGGGGAAAACTTCTCAGGGGAGCATCTCCCCTCTTACCGCACCCCGCACCGCCATCGCAGCGCGGCGGCAGCGGCCGGCGCACAGAGGGCTTTATTTAAATTCATTTTGAATAATTCTGATTTAAAGAAACTTTCCCAGAAGTATTCCGGAATTATTCCGAATTTTTCAGAAGTTTTGCAACTATAGATACAGGGGCCCAAAATTGCGTAATTCCGTAGAAAAAAATGTTAAAATTTAAGAATAAGTATTTTTTTCAATATTGATTTAGAATGTAATAAAAAAACTTGATACTGATCTAATAATACAAATATTCAGGACTGATATAAAAAAAAACAAAATGAAAAAAATATCACCAATTTTAGAAATGGTACCTAATTTTGTAAAAGTAAGTACGATTTTTATTTAAAATATTAAAAATATCAATAATTTGGTCATCCATGGGCATATGACGATATAAGTTTATCATTATTTACGCCACACCAAAATCACGCGCCAAAATAATATTATATTATACATAATATAACATTACCTTTTGGTATTGATTTTATATTGATTCGTGTTCAGTATCAGTGGTATAGTCACCTCCTACTAACTTACTATTTACGTATTATTCGCGTACACATAATAACATTTCGTAATATTGTATAACGCAGTCATACTTTGAATACAGTTGTTTCATCTGAATATTATACGTATACTTACTACAGAAGATACGCGTCGAGCGAGCGCGTAGGTACACGCGCGATCGTATTCGATGTGAGGAGCGGATACTGAGTGGGGGTGAATTCTAAAATTTTGCTGGCTTTAGGCGCGCTCTTAAAGAGGTTCGCAATGCCTACGGAATCACTCACACCGTTGACGCACACAGGGAGGCCAGGCTTACTGCTTAACTTGTTTGTGTGCTTCCAAAAGGAACGAAAATCGAAGAATGATGCGAAGCCAAAATATAATATTAATTACGGGTCAAAATAATCACTTATTGTACCTACTGTAGGGGTCAATAATAAAGTATCTTGAGTCCATTGGCATTGAAAAAAAAATGGTTTCTGTAATTCCTTAGTCAAGACAGTTACTTCAAGATGCAGCTATTTACCGGTAGGAGGCACTGCAAATCACCATATTGACCCATATAAAGTGCTGCCTTCTATCTAATACCTTTGATTAATAATTTATGACTTGGATATTCAGCTATTCACTATTCACTAACTCACTAAATCAGTAATGACGGTTATTGATTTTTTACAAAGAAAATGCCGCTTCCTACATTTGGTTTCGAGAACAATAATTCTTCGTTATTTGATGACAACAGTTAAACGTCATTTAACTGTTGTCCTCTTCTTTCTTTAAATACCTTTTTAATCGGAAATCGAATACGAGATCAAAAATTTGAACGAACGTATTGCCTTGCCAATTTTAAATAATAACCTTAATTGTGTAGTTTGACGAAAGTACTAAAACATAGAAAAGTATAAATTGCGATACAAGAATAAAATATAACTGAAATAAAGTCGGGCAAATTAATTTTGTGCTACTGGGAATAACGCAGTGGCCTTAAACTTATTTATTTATTTATTTATTTCTCACCACAATACAGTGTTTTATAATACATTAGATACATTAGTTACACATTTTGGACTTCATTTTTTTTTAACTAGCGAAAAGCCTTGGCTTCGCATGGGCAACTGGTTTATAAGAATATGTATCTTTTATTTTCGTTTCGTTTACCTTATATTAGGACTTACCTCATATTTTTAATTTTGACACGCTACTTTAGCGTTCTTTCAAAAAGCACTAAAATTATAATAATACTTAAGTAATTTGAATTACTAGGGAAACGTTGACTACCCCTGAACTGTCACTTTGACAATGGCATTTCTTTATTTTCATTTTTTATTTCGAATTAGATTTCTGGGTATAGTCATGAACAGAAAGCCAGGAAATATACCTATCATGTGCAATATAATTAAGTGTTACAAAAATATTATTTTTGAATTAAACTACTGTTATATGCAGTTCAAATCATTGATTCCGCTTTTGTCCACTATGGTTTTTTCTAGTTAAATTATAGAGTAGCATACTCTAGCTTTAAAGGCTGCTACATACATAGAAGTAAGAAATGCAGTCAGAAAACAGATTCTACTTATTTAGATACATTATCGTGTTCTTAAAACAATTCTTTTATCTTTTTAACGAATCACGACATCAGATCTACTCCCACTTTAACTAGATACAGTTAGGCGATAGTATCTCGACCATCCTATGAATATTTTCTATTACTCTAAGTTCGGTTGGCCCGGGGCGGAATTGTAACAGTTACGGGACCATCACAGTGAACTGCGCCCAACGATAAGTGATATCACCGACAATTTCACTAGGAAGCCACTAGGTTGGAGAGGGTTCGGTAGGCGGTTGGCAGGAGCGTGCATAGGATTATGACAGGGCATGCGGCGGAGTAAAAACACACAAAAACTTCTTCTTTTATAGGTTTTTAGCATAGCCACAGCCACGCATCGTAGCATGGTGGCAATGCGTGGCTGTGGCTATGCTAAAAATCTATAAAAGAAGAAGTTTTTGTGAGTAATCGGTCACAAAAACTTCTTCTTTTATAGATTTTTAGCATAGCCACAGCCACGCATCGTAGCATGGTGGCGATGCGTGGCTGTGGCTATGCTAAAAATCTATAAAAGAAGAAGTTTTTGTGTGTTTTTACTCCGCCGCATGCCCTGTCATAATCCTATGCACGCGCCTGGCGGTTGGTTAGAGTTTTATTCTTAAATACCTATTTTTTTAATATAATTTATACAAACTATATCATTGTGTATTTGATTTTTTATGTAGATTTTCTAAAACGTATTTTACGTAAGATTATTTTTGTAGTTTTTCATGTTAAGGAAAAAATAAATAAAAGGATCATAAGTTAACAATCTGTAGTTTTTGCTTATCTCAAAAAAATACATAAGTTTATAGATGCATGAAGATATAGATGCACTACTGCTTTGATGTATGATTGGTTTCGCGGTTAGTGGTTTCTGATTGCAAAAATTAATCATTACTCGAAATATATGTATGCAACAATACTGCAGTGTACAGACAACGAAAGCTCATGGACATATGCATTCTGCCTATCCTCGTCTAAGGAGCGCAAATGAGACCTTCCAAGTTTCAACTGTGTAGTCTTAATAGTTTCGGAATAAAATTGCTATGACATACCCACAGAACAGACAAAAGAGTTTAGAAAGGAAATAGTTCCTGATTTGTATGAGAACGCGTGTCGCCGCTTGTCTCCCGTTACGTATGCGAATTACGCACACAAATAAATTACACATACTTGAATCGAGACCTTTATACTGATTATAACTCACTGTCGATAAACATGCGCCGTGTATCACGGCCAATCAGGGCAAAGGACAAAACGTCAATGGTTGAAGTGTGGCGCATGCAGTACATTGTAAGCGGACTTAGTCATTGCGTTGATTAATTAAGCGAGTACACATCGGGCAATGTATATTTTTGTAACTTGTTGCAATAATGTTGTTAATGTTCGGAATTTCATAGTGATCAGAATATTTTTATGTTTTTAACAACGGTCTGACTTTTTGTTTTACAGATCATAATTGCACAACACGGCATTTTAAAGCATATCTCTGTGTTGCAAAGTAATCCGAAGCGCACTAAACGCGGTGAATGAATTAATCGGTCGTGCTATGATTTTCGTATCATAAATGTGGCGCGCTCACCACGCCCACATTACCATTCCAACCTTATTCATCTATTCTGTGGACATACCGATGGTCAGGCTCAGGCAGACAGACATGATGAATCTATAAGGTTGCCGTTGTTTGCCATTCAGATACGGAACCCTAAAAAGTACTTATTATTTCACATATTGTGCAACATCTTTCAAATAAGTATTTATTCAAGTAAATCTTCGATTTAAATTCAAATGTGTAACTAAAACTCTCTGTTTGTATGGCCCAACACTGCCACAATCTCTTTATTAGACTCCTGTTAAATTTGCAAATGGTTACAAGCTATATAGCATTAAGGACGTAACGACACCAATATGCATAATTAAAATATCTTAAAGTGTTTGACGTAATCTGCTTAAGTGAAATAAATTGGTTCAATTGTTCCGTCTTGGATGGTAATCACTGAATATTATACAAGTATTATTTACGAAAGGCTTTTACTTAGAACACAGCATTTGTAAAATCCTGTTAAAATTTCGATGAAAAGGAAATTATTTCCAAATTCCCCTATTGTATGGCTCCATAAAGGAAATCGTTCGATTTGTATACGCATGTTATTTTATTTATTTGTAGGCAAACCAAGTATATTGTTTAAATATCGTTTGTTCGTTTTAATTATTAAATTCACCATAAAGTAAACCGCATTATAAAATTTAAATTCTGATGTTTTCATAAATATTACGCTTGTGGTTGTTATGCTCTTAAATAAACCAAAATTACTTATTGCAACACCGGTTTTTGCCCGCTTAATGCCGCTATAAAGGTTTTTGTTTTGGTGAAACGGCCAGGATTAAAAATACCTGTATATATAAATGTGGTTTGGTGGATATAATAGTGACCATTGGAATCTAAATGAAAACAAATTTTAACAAAAACACGGTCAGTAGGAGTCGTAGTTGCGCATTAAGGGTTCCGAACGATTGATTTGAGTTGTAACATTCAAACCATAGCCTTTCTAAAAAAAAATGTTAGTACCACGCCGCGTTTTGTGCTAGTAAAACGCATATATTTTATTCATAAATGCCTTATTTTGTTCTTAGTTTTTTTGTGGCATTACGCTTGTGGAAATTTAACGCATTATTTTCTTCTCAGAAATCTTAATCTCAGTAAATTCTAAAATAAAGAAGTATGAACAATTTGCATTTATGCATGTTCCTAATTAACAATGGTATTGTGAAAGAAACGTTCACAATAAGCAAAGGCTTATTGTGAACGTTTCTATAAAGAAAAGTCTTTTAACAACACCTACAGTACAATTTAAAACAAGAATACATTTTCTTATTTTCCTCCGAAAACTGACACCAGTAATTTATTTTATTTACGTTACGCGTCAGCGTCGGTGTCCTCGAAGTTCATACATGTAAATGGTGGACAGACAGATACACGATTAATCTTTACGCATTTGGTTTTGCTCAAAGACATTTGGACCCCTAAAAATGTTACGTTAGTTACCGAAAACGTTTGTATAATAAAACTAAATTAACATCAGGATTTTTATTTATTTATACAACGTGTAATTTAAGGGGTATATACATACCAAGTGCATGGCTTCTTTGGATGATAACAAATGATATGGCAAGGGTTTTGTAATCATAAGTCTACGTGTGCTGAACTTATTACAAATTCCAATACACTGATACCAGAGACCGAATTTTTCAAATTAAGAAGAACGAAAAGAATTATCGTGTTATTGGCAAGTGACGTGGAAAGTTATTGACCCTCGTAGTGCTGTGACACGTTTGATATTATTGGTATTCAAGAAATATATGAAACCAATAATTTGGTATCAATTTTTTGAGTCAGTTATTTTATGCTGAAACTGTGCATAGAGACTCCATAACAGATGTTGTCTTCAGCCCTTTTGGATAGATATGGGGTTTCCGTTACACATTGTATTATGGATAATTCTCACTCTGAGCTAATCCGAGATCAGGTATAGGACCAATTGCTTTACGTGCTTTTCGAGGCATGGGGGTTATCACTCCATCAACTCCGGGATACTACTGAGAAATTTTTAACAAAAATAGCACTTTTCCCCGACCCGGGAATCGAACATGAGAACTCTTGCACAGCAGTTGCGCTTGCAACCACTGAGGCAGTTCAGAACGGATAGTACGGACTTAAAAAGAGACATTGGCCTCTGAGCTTCGTTTCAAGATTCAAGATTCTTTATTTGTTGAAACATTAGTACACATACAGAGCATGCAAGTTATTAAAATCACTTTATACAGGGTTAAATGTAAAACACTGAAAACCTCTCAGGACTATGTTACTAACATCATAATCAATAACTTTTGTTCTATGACTTTTAAAAATTCGTCATATTTTAGTTCACCAGATTTTCATATAAAAATAAAAATATTTAATATGAACTCTATCGTCTATGCAAAATAAAAGAAATTGATAGTATAAATTGCTTTCTTTTGCTTCGCATAGAGTTCATAACATTTAGGGCGATTAATTTAAATATTTTTATTTTTGTATGAAAATCTGATGAACTAAAATATGACGAATTCTTAAAAGTTTTTGTTTTTGGTGTTTTACAATTAACCCTGTATAGATCAGTCATGTTTGGCCTTAGTGGCGTACAAATATTTAAATGTCACTGATATAAGTTAGTAGATAATTATAATATTAGATTAAATAAGAACACAATAGTAAAATGTCAATTTTGAAAACAAATAAATTAAATATATGGTCGTAATTACGTAACAATTATAAAATGTCAATTAAAATTATTCGTTGGTGTTTCTTTTCAGGATAGTCGCCTAGAAAACACTGGCCTCATCTAGTTTAAATTTAAGAAAAAAAGATGTGTAAAGGTTTTATTTATTACCAATTTGCCAAATAAATATCGTTTATTTAATTTTTTTACTGTAAAAGCAATCTTTTCACCTTCTTATACATTTTTAACCCCAATCTGAACTCGAAACTCTGTGTGTTGGTAAGTAGAAATACTACACAGGAAGCATTTCAGGAAGCGCAGTTGACACCGCTCTGCGTGCACTCGAAGCCAATGAATACATGATCACCACATCACTACGGTACACCCGTAAAGGCATACCTCACTACAAGTATACCTACCGTGTCACAGGCTAAGTGCGGAGCTATGTGGAGTAGAAGCTAGATTGGTTAGTGAGTTTGGAATTTTTCATGATGCCTTAGTACCTATACGAGGAATACAGGTACTAGGGCATCATGAAAAATTCCAATAGTGAGTGGTTTGGTAGTAAAATTGCAAATCGTTGGTCTCGATGAATAGACAAAGGATGTGACAACGATAGTATGATTTCGTAGAGAAACTGTACTTACTTCCTGCAGATAGAACAATTTCTATGCGGTATTGTATTGACACGTCGGATACATAGTACAATTGAAATATCCTATCAAAAGTGGTCAACTTAATTAGAGTTTTTTGTAAGGAAAAATTCTCAGAAATATCTTTAAAATTGTCAATGAAATTGAAGTGTCCAGTAATGTTCAATTTTGCTTACCACTTCTTCTCGTTCTGGGTAGAGCGGAAAAGAGTGTCAGAAATTTTCTGACTGAAAACTCACTCTGTTACCACGAACGAAGCTAATTTATATTTAGACTTTTTGACATTGTAATTTTATTGTTTTGTTTAATTATATTAAACTGATATTGTTACAAAATTTGCATGCCGAATTTAGTAGGCGAAATATGTAGAACTATTGTGTATCTGTTATAATATCTGTAAAATACCATATTTCTGGCAAATAAATGAATCTAACCCCGGATCGCAAAGATAAAAAATTGGCCAAGTGCGAGTCGGACTCGCCCATGAAGGGTTCCGTAGTAACTATAATAAATATAATATACTTACTATATTTATTTGAAAAAAAAAACAAAAAACCTTACAAACTTCTTAAAACTAACTTATTTACAATTTTTACAACTACGCCAAATAACTTTGTTTTTCATAGTATTTGTATGAATTACAAAGTTATATTTGCGGTTTTATAAAATATACTGTATCTCAAAAACTGCTGACTCGATCTCATTCAAACCAATTTTGATTGAAAGTTTACATTAAGATCTACAACATATGGTTTCTTTAGATTTTTCACTTCATTATTATAGAAGTTAGAGGGGGCGGGACACACATTTTACAACTTTGGAAGCGTATATCTTTTAAACGATTAACTTTATGAAAAAGTCATTTTAGAAACCTTAATGTCATTTTTAAATACCTGTCTATAGATAGGACGGACAGACAGACAGACGGACAGACATATCGAAACTATAAGGGTTCCGTTTTTTGCCATTCGGCTACGGAACCCTAAAAATCTGGTTATCATCATGGCATCGGCAACGTAATGCCACCAAATCGGCTTCTATACGTTACATTTCGGAGAGTGTGCGATAGAATTGCACAATCTAATTCCACCAAGCCCGTTCCATCATCGGACTTCAAGACGAAGAGCGATGCGCCATCGTTACATGGCAGAAATCGCACTCATACGCACGGCACTTATTAGAAATGATTTCATTGTTCGTACAAACAAGAAGTTCAATCCTACCAGAGTCTCTGTTTTCTAACAGCTATAAACTAGGATGTCTTTAAATCAAGAGTAAAAAGATCATTTCTAGGTAAACATGGTTTATCTGCACCCTCTCATCAATAAAAAAACACCAAAACATTCACACATATTCGTTTAAATTGTCAAACGCAATAAATATTGCGCTCACATATCAAAGAATTTCTGGTGGTACTCGAATTTTCTTGAACACCGAAGGCGGTTGCAGCGGAGCGAAACCAATGAATATCTAATCAGCCCATATGGTGTGATCTAAAGGAATTGAATGTACGACTCAGCTGTGTTTCAAATTATTTTATTTTGTACTCTATATGGTAACTTTAGGTTGGTGTCTTTTCCGGTTTTGGGAAATATTTCCCAACTGTTTTGGGATTAGTTTCGACGGTCTAACCACATACTGCCGAAATTCAAATTTTTTTACTGAATTCAAAAATAGTGAATTCCGTTTTATCAGATTTTAATATTCATAGCATAATATTGGACGGTATTAGATATATCAACAGCTGCATGAGCCCTCCAAAGCACTTCAGTACCTTAGAAGTATTTAGGATCGTCTCCAATTTAAGACAGACAATAAGCAATGCCGTTTCACAGATCAATGGATTCTAGCTCATTTTATAGCAATGAGCACCACAGCAGTACCAACCTTCACCTCAAAGATATACCCCGCAGCGATTGCAAAATAATTTTCACGCAAGCTCTGCCCCCATCCACCCCGGTTAGGCCATTGCATACTAAACAGTAACGTAGCAATAATTAAGTTGAATATCGCGTGCGCTCTTTCACCATGTTTGGTTTCGAAACTGCCGTTGTGTGCTAAACGCTAACTCAGCAGTAATAAAGTTGAATATCGCGTGCGCTCTTTTACCATATTCTGGTTTGAAACTAAATATCGTAATTCTCGATTCTTATTTCGTTTATAACGAAAAAGATAATTGATCTAGAGAAAAAATGTCCTATATTTGGATAATAAACTATATTTTCTTACTGTTAATACTAATTTTAGACATAAAAGCCGAGTAATCTTGATTAAATTTTGAATAATCTTTAAAAAAGACATGATTTTCGATTTAAAAAATGAACCGAGCGAAACTGTTCCAATTTCGAAACTGGTCTAGATATGGAAAGAAAAAGATCCAATAAATCAATTACATACAACTTAGGGAGCCTCCTCTTAAACCGATTTCTGAGGTCTATTCGGCGGCGTGGCACTAAGTAAGATCCAAGACGCTGCATGAGAACAATGGAACTCAAATAGAATTGATCAGGAATCTAGCAGTACTCTAGATGGGACGCACATACTTCAATATTATTTGTGGAATAGTATACGTAGTATGAAATTGCCGTTTTATAGTAAGAGATACTTTGAATTGATTTGTTCCACTTTACTCACTTGGGTAATATCACCCAGGTGAACAAAGGTGGCTTTTTTTATTTATCTTGTTGACTTATGTCGTCATTTACTACGAAAATCCAAATAATCTTTGAATACGAGTTTCGCTCGATTCGTCCTTCGTTTCTGTCTATCTGGATATTCGCGATAAACTCAAAAACTGCTAAACAGATTTTCATGCACTCGTCTTCAATAAATAGAGCGAGTCTTCTTCAATAAATAAATAAATATTATGATGATTATATAAGGTTTTGTTTGAAATAGCGAAACGCTTAATAGCTTTGAGTCCAGCTAGGACGGATCGCAAGAAATAAATAAAATTGAAGTGTGTATTTATGATTTCAATGTAAGACCCTTCATGTTTACATGTAAAAAAAATCTATGCTAAACATGAAACATATACACCGGTATCGGAAAAATGGTGAAAGCTACTACCGAGAGTCAGGGCTATAGAAAGAGAAACCGCCGTACAATTCGAGCCGCGTCGAGAACCACCGCTTTTTGAATCAAGCCCTTGATCCAACTGCTTACCATAACCTTTCTAAGGGGTTGATGGAGTTTCATGTTTTTAGTCAAGGGACGGTGGACTTTGAGACGTTCGCTAGGCCCCTATTGCACTTACGTTCCTTTTAGACGTCGCGGCGAGTCAAACACCTTACTCCCTTGACTAGAAGGCCCCTAATTGATGAGTATTTAAGTTTATTAAGGTTTTAATTACACAGGAAGCTTCCTGTTGCCTATGCACAGCCGTGTATAGACTCGGAATAGAACAACTGTCATGAAGCGTTCCGCTTGGCATCTGTTGATCGGATTTCAAATTACAAATCAGCGTCCAAGGACTGGAAAGAGGAGCGTTGGTCGTCTCCCATCGAGATGGGCAGACGACATTGTTGCCATCGCGGGTATACCCTGGTTGAGACTGTACATGAACGTGGAGCTTGGCACAAGCGAAGGGGGCCTCACTTCGCTTGTGCCAAACTCCACGTTCATGTACCAGTCTCATATACCCAACAGTGAATGAAGTCAGGCTGTGGTTAATGATAAAATATTGTAATTTGTACAATAAAGGAGTTCAAATCAGAAAATATACACTTCAATAAAAAAAACCCTAAACTATAATATATATCTCAAAATAATCTAAAATATTGCGTCCAAAAATTCGTGAGCATCTCTGTCCACTGGTAATGTGCCCAAAATACTGGCTGCTTTGCCACGTTGTATGGCAATGCTTATCTTCTGTCCAAGGTAAAAGCCTGCCCACTAGGCATCTGTAAAGTTCTTTAAATAATTTGTGAGCACTCGGACCCCAGGATCCCAGGGTTTCAACTCCGAACAGCTCAAAAATATACCTACCAAGAAGGTTATTATATTTCGCCGCTTGAGGTTCTCTGCAGCCGCAGCGGCAGCGCCAGCACAGCGAGACGAGCTAGGAAGATGGGATGGCGCAAGAGTGTCAACGCAGGTTGCGTAAAGTAATAAAGTATATTATAAATAAATGAAGATTTTAATCAGTTTTACAGTCTTACAGACCCCTTTGACCTTCCCAGGGCCTAGATCATCCTTGAAGATTTCCAAGAAAAGGCTCGTGGCTGAAATTCAGTACAATGATTGCCGCGTTCCAACAACCTCGCGAGACAAGTGAAGATTATTTGATTTGCTTATCTTACTCGGCTTTCAAGAATTTCTATTAGAATATTTACCTGAACTTATATATTTTATAAGCCTATTTTTTGTTAGCAAAATACCGTCGTATATTCTCAACATCGAGAAACGAGAAAACTGCTAATAATAAATTACATACCTATGCAGGCTGCTGCATGCTATGCTTTCAGGTCACTAATGGGATTGCCTCGTTACTGCAGTGCGTCAGCCATGTTTGCTGAAGCTCAAGCGGACGGCTTTCACGCCATTATACGAAAGAGAGCAGCATCACTGATGCGGGGAGTGATGGACAGTCCCAACAGCACCCAGAGGGTAATTGCTGGAAACATGCATAGTCCAATTAGGATGAAAATACACATAATGTAGGATGACTCGTTTTCCTTTTTGATTTTTATAGTTGTTTGTAATTTACACATAACATAGTTTTTAAGTATTTTTCTCAATTATGAGACCAAAAACTTACACTCTATGGACTGAAAAGTCGAAAATAAATGTTTTTTTATTTGATTGATAATAGGTTCACGTTTGACCACCATCTCACCTGATGGTAAGTGATGATGTGGTCGAAGATGAAGCACGCTTACCTAAAAGTAACCTATTCACTTTTGACTTAAATACCCCCTAGGTTATAGCTATCGGGAAACACAGACTAAATATTCCGGCAGGGAATTCCACTCCTTAGCCTTACGCACAATGAAAGTATTCCCAAAACGTTTGAATTGAAAAATGCTGCTAAAAAACCAGCAATTTTAATTCCTAAAACAGAAAGGTACGAACAAAAGTAGAAGTTTTCTCTTTTATACCACAAAGCAGATAGTCCGATGGCTCGCGTCAAATAACTCACAAACTGCTGAAGTGTCACTGCATCTAATATGTTCCGTTTTGCTACGTCTGTGGTATGTGTCTACACTGTCTTGTCTTGTTCCATCGCAACTGTTTTTGGAACGAAATAAATTGTAGTAGCAGGATGTTTTGAGTCGTAATAGATTTGTATTATAGGAGTTTGTGGGTAAATAACAACAGACGATTTTCAAGATAAGCAAAGCTTGCTGTAGTATTTACATGAGTGGGTGACCATCGTTTTTTTTTTTTTAAGAGACTTAGCAGTTTGGGTTGAATTCACATCACTAGCAATCTCGTTAACCCTCTAACTAAGCTAAATATGCTTGTGGCTAAAAGGAGTTAACGAAAATAGTGTAATGAGTGGAGTTCGAACTCGCGACCTCTCGATCACAAGCCGACCGACTTAGTCATTAGTGTATTGGCACTTAATATATCGAGATGCCTCCGTGCTTTGATAAGCTCATTCAGCCATTGGACGCGCTTGTCATTTGTTTATTCTTTTTTATTGCACATTCTTTTATGCAATTTTGTGTTGTAACTAGTAACTTGAGGGAAAAGGAGTTTGTGTACATATTTTACTCTGAATTTGACCTATTGAATCTACTTCATAACTTTAATACGAATTTTGAGTATGTACTCAACATAATGTATTAAAATTTTCCACGAATAGTTGTTTTGAAATGATTATAGAGACAGTCATCCATAATGTTGCCCTATTTTCTATTTATATTTTTTTTTCTGTAAGTTAAAACATAGAAAACATTTATTCGATAAAGGCACAAACCAAGAGCAACACCTATGTACAAATTTATACAATAAGGCAATTTTTTTATAAACAACGTAGAGATCCTTGTGCAAATACCAATAATGAACATCAAAGTAAAAAAAATGCCTACTATTTTCAACCGACGACCAAAAGAGGAGGTTATCAATTCGACGCGTATATTTTTTTTAATGTATTATCACCGATTACTCGAAGACGGCTGAACCGATTTGGAAAATTCTTTTTTTTATTAAAAGGGTATACATACTTCGAAATTGGTCCCATTGTCACTAGGTCAGGATCTTATGATGGGATCCTGGAGAAATCGAGGGAACTCTTCAAATATTATAGGCACACCTATGGCGTTTTGGGTATTTCTTATAGTAACTTGTGCAGTTGCTCTCAAGAAATACCATTTGGGGAAGTGGAACTGATGCTGCTCGTGGATTGCGATTCGATTATTTGAATATGGATGTTACGCACTTTATTCGTCACAATGCATATGGTGATGTAGAGCTGATGGTGAAGTACCAGGAGAACTCCTCAACAATTAACGGCCCAGCATTGGGAAAAGCAATATTTTGTAAAAGGTTATAAGTAGTTGACATTTAGGCTCTTTTAACTAGGTAAATTAAAAATCTACCAACTAAAAAGAGTGAAATAAAAACTTTTTACCAAAACATTAAACCGACTCCCAAAAACACTGCAAAGTGAAAAATAACTTTAATTTCGGAAGTCGTTGCCAAAAACGAAAACACAAAACTAAAGACACCGACTACCGAAATTAAAGTTATTTTTCACTTTGCAGTGTTTTTGGGAGTCGGTTTAATTTTTTGGTAAAAAGTTTTTATGTATTTATTATAGGTTTATAGGGTTATTAGGTGTAGGTCGTGTTTGGCCACCATGTCACTTGTTGGTACGCGATGATGTGGTAAAAGATGGAGCACGGTTACCTAGACTTACGCTTATAGCTATCACGAAACACAGATTCCGGAAAAGAATTCCACTCCTTAGCCGTACGCACAATGAAAGTACCTATTCTCAAAACGTTTTGTGCGTATGGGTAGGATATTCGCCATGTAACAATGGCGTTCATACGAAACATGGTTTATCCTTCTTTTACAACAAAACTACGCAACGGTTTGAAATGTTTTCTGGTGTGAATATAGTTTTTTTCACGCAAGAGAAACCGCGAGCAAAAACCAGTAAAATCCTACTAATATTATAAAATAATGCGAGTTACTCTTTCACGCAAAAACGACTAAACGGAACTCAATGAAATTTGGAAAGTATATAGGTGATATCCTGGAAAAACACGTAGGCTACTTGTTATCCCGGAATTCTTACGGAATCGGCATTTATGCGGAAAAAACCTCTCACGCTAACGAACTTGCGGGCAAAAGCTAGTTTAAAATATACACTTCACAAAATTATAAGATAATCTTTTACTAATGAGACCGTGAATATATTCTACCCACAACGATACGCTCAGTATCATTTAAACCAATTCAGATATACATAAAAAAGGCAAAATTTCCTAGACAACCAAAGAAAATGACTCAGTCCTCATCACACAAATTCTAATAGGATTGTTCCAGTAATCGTATTAGAACAAAAGGTAAGTATCTAGACATATAAATAACTTTGAAATATCTGTCTGTGGTTTCAAAGAGTGTCTTCTCAAGTGCTTATAATTATTTACACTATACAAAAACTTTTTTTCAACCGACGACAATAAAGGAGGAGGTTATAAATTCAACGCGTATATTTTTTTTTGTATGTATGATCACCGATTACTCGAAGACGGCTAAATCGATTTGGAAAATTCTGTTTTGTTTGAAAGGGTTTACTTCGAGATTGGTTTTATTATCACCAAGTCAGGATCTGATGATGGGATCCTGGAGAAATCGAGGGAACTCTTCAAATATTATAGGCACACCTATAGTGATTTAAGTATTTTGTATAGTAACTTGTGTAGTTGCATTCGAAAAGCACCATTTGTGAAGTGGACATGATGATGAAGACCACAGATGGCCACTGGAACTACTCAATGTATAAGTAGGAGTAATAACTATTTCATGTGTTCCTCTTCGATTAATTGAATGCACAATATGCTCGTCACAATGCATATGGTGAATCGAAGCTGGTGGTGAAGTACTAGGAGGACTCCTCAACAATTAACGGCTCAACATTAGGAAAAGCAATATTTTGTAAACTAGCTTCCGCCCGCGACTTCGTCTGCGTGGAAAAAATATCTCCCGATTTTGAAGCATTCTTCATTAGTGCTCCGTTTCTATTGGTGTTAGCGTGATGATATATAGCCTATAGCCTTTCTCGATAAGTGGGCTATCTAACACTGAAAGAATTTTTCAAATCAGAACCGTAGTTCCTGAGATTAGCGCGTTCAAGCAAACAAACAAACAAACAAATAAACAAACTCTTCAGCTTTATAATATTAGTATAGATGAATATTAGTAGTTGACATTCAGGCTCTCGTAACTAGTTAAATTAAAAATCGATCAACTAAAAAGAGCGAAATAAAAAAATCCGGGTTGCACTCCGGGAGTGCCGGCAGAAGTGAAAACTTGAATATTAACGTTGTGCATTTTTGACATTTTGGAATGGTTAGGGAATAATTTTGCACGATTTGCTTTAATTATCAGTATAAAAGTACTATCATTTATGTGGTAGAATACAATATTTATTTATTGCGCTATCGTACACAAACATGACAATTTATATTACATTAAAAAGTTTATCTCTTAGAAAAATCAACTTTCATGTTAACACACACGAACATTCGCGCAAGCGTCCTGCGCCGCCTAAACAAAACAGCAGGCGCAGGCATACATTTTCGCCGCGCCGTAGAATGAGAGGGGGATACTTCCTCTCCTACGCCGCGCCGGCTGTCTACTCTCCGTCCGTCTTACGAATTTTCGATCAGGTCACGTGTCTTGACGCGAGTTTAACATTTTTTACCCATTACAAAAAAAAGTGCACAACACCGCTAAAGAAGGTTTCACTTCAAAAAAGTCCTTCAAAAATTTACGAAATTTCAAAGGTATACGTTTGCCCTGGTTTGCCCATATAAAATTTCCACGACATAAGAAACACTGTATAATGCTCCCTATCTCATTTTCTCCCACGTTAAATCTTATGAATTTATATGTCTGTCTCTTTTTACTGTTGCTTTTTCGTTTCATAAAATTTCAAATCACAAAGACGCTAAAGAAGTTTTCACTTCAAAAAACCCTGTTTCTTGCTGCATTTCAAGGCTAATATTTAAATGAGTTTCCCATTTATTAAGGTAAATAAAATATAACTTAATTTTAATTACTTTTGTAATAGAATTTACTTAATTAACAATCCACATTATCAATTATTTTAAATAAATCACTTAAATCCCGACTTGGCGTTTCATTTGAAATTTCGAAATTCTTAAAGTCGTACATGTTTACATTATATAATTGTAACATTTTTGGAGATGGAGACAGATGGAGTAAACGTAACGCAAGATCCATCATCACGTTTCGTGTCATCATCAAACTTAACAGCATTTCAAGGGACAATCGGTGTCGTAATTTGTTTTTCAGCATATGATATATCGAAAAAGCGCGTTCAATTTTAAAATGGTACAGTCATGAATGCAAGTGCAAGTTTGGAAATATTTTCAAGACGCTTATTAAATGCCTACTAGCGTCACAATCATCAAATACTTCCGAATACTGCCTAGTACTAGTACCTACATAGATATACTACTTCCTAGTACTAGTACATAGATAATCTGTAATGTAGTAGTACTAGGCCGCTGATGGCCGCGCGCCCCGCGGGCATATATGTGATGCTTGTAAATGTATGTATGCCCCTAAAAATAGCCCTACTTATTTTTGGGCCCAAAAAAATCCCAATAAGCATTATTTTACCCTAAATTTGGGGCTAATAGCCCTAAGAAGTTTAATCATGGATAAAAAATCCCCCTCATCTCGCCCCTCAACTCATCCCTCAACTCACCCCTCAACATATCCCGCACCTCATCCCGCACCTCATCCCTCAACTCATCCCTCAACTCTTCCCGCACCTCATCCCGTACCTGATCCTTCAACTCATCCTTAATCTCATCCCTCAACTCATCCCTCAAATCACCCTTCAACTCACCTCTCAACTCACCCCTCAACTCATCCCTCAACTCATCCTGCAACTCATACAGCACCTCATCCCACAACCCATCCCTCAACTCACCCCTAAACTCATCCCTCAACTCACCCCTTAACTCACCCCTCAACTCACCCCTCAACACACCCCTCAACTCACCCCTCAACTCACCCCTCAACTCACCCCTCAACTCACCCCTCAACTCACCCCTCAACTCATCCCTCAACTCATCCCCCAACTCATCACTCAACTCATCCCTCAACTCATACAGCACCTCATCCCGCAACCCATCCCTCAACTCACCCCTAAACTCATCCCTAAACTCACCCCTCAACTCACCCCTCAACTCACCCCTAAACTCATCCCTCAACTCACCCCTCAACTCACCCCTCAACTCACCCCTCAACTCACCCCTCAACTCACCCCTCAATTCCTCCCTCATCTCACCCCTCAACTCACCCCTCAACTCACCCCTCAACTCACATCTCAACTCACCCGTCAACTCAACCGTCAACTCACCCGTCATCTCACCCCTCAACTCACCCCTCAACTCACCCCTCAACTCATCCCTCAGCTCACCCCTCAACTCAC
Organism: Tholera decimalis; assembly: GCA_943138885.2. NCBI lineage: Eukaryota > Metazoa > Arthropoda > Insecta > Lepidoptera > Noctuidae > Tholera > Tholera decimalis. The sequence continues at coordinate 4,490,553 of OW964552.2, read as the reverse complement.
CCCTCAACTCCTCCTTCAACTCCCCCCTCAGCTCCCCCCTCAGCTCCCCCATCAACTCCTCCCTCAACTCACCCCTCAACTCACCCCTCAACTCACCCCTCAACTCACGCCTCAACTCACCCCTCAACTCACACCTCAACTCACCCCTCAACTCACCCCTCAACTACTCCCTCAACACCCCCCTCAGTTCCCCCTCAACTCTCCCCTCAACTCCCCCCTCAACTCCCCCTCTACTCCCCCTCAACACCCGACGAGACACCCCTCCCCCCACCCTGCACCCACACGGGACCCCTCTTACCCCTCAACTCACCCCTCAACTCACCCGTCAACTCACCCCTCAATTCACCCGTCAACTCAACCGTCAACTCACCCGTCAACTCACCCCTCAACTCACCCCTCAACTCACCCCTCAACTCATCCCTCAACTCACCCCTCAACTCACCCCTCAACTCCTCCCTCAACTCCCCCGTCAGCTCCCCCCTCAACTCCCCCATCAACTCCTCCCTCAACTCACCCCTCAACTCACCCCTCAACTCACCCCTCAACTCACGCCTCAACTCACCCCTCAACTCACCCCTCAACTCACCCCTCAACTCACCCCTCAACTACTGCCTCAACAACCCCCTCAATTCCCCCTCAACTCCCCCTCTACACCCCCTCAACACCCGACGAGACCCCCCTCCCCCCCCCCACCCCCTCTCAGGGATACCTCAACCCCTGCGACCTAACTCCTAGGTCCCAACAGATAGATACTGTCGCTTTTTCGTTTCATTAACTTTCAAATCACAACGATGCTAAAGAAGTTTTCACGGTCCCCATCATTGATATACTAAAAACCCAAGATGCACACTCAACGTCTCAAAACCGTCCACATATAAAAACTTTTTTGCAAAAAATAAAACCGACTTCCATATCAAAACACTACAAAGCCAAAAATAATTTTAATTTCGGTAGTCGGTGTTATTGGTTTTGTATTTTCTTTTTTTTTCACACCGCCTTCCGAAATTAAAATTATTTTTGGCTTTGTAGTGTTTTGATATGGAAGTCGGTTTTATTTTTTGCAAAAAAGTTTTTATTTTCGCGCTTTTTAGTGGGTCAGTGAATTTTCCAAATCGATTCGTAAATGACGGAGTTATGCGCGAACAAAAAACGCAATGCAGAGTAAACGAAAAGATCATCAAGGTAAATTATTTTTTTCAACTTTTTTTGATTTTTCAGAAACGGCTCGTCCGATTTCGATAAAATTTTCATGGGACCATTTGGGAAGTATACCCTTTCCAACAAAAAAAGAATTTTTCAAATTGGTTGGCAAGCGACGGAGTTATGCGTGGACAAACATAAAAAAAAAAAAAAAAAAAAAAAAAAAAAAATACAAACATCCGAATTGAGAACCTCCTCCTTTTTTAGAAGTCGGTTAAAAATGAGTGCTTAATTCAAAATTATGAGCTCATTTCAAATACATAGTATTGGCAAATTTCAATGGCCGCGTTTTCAGTGTCAAAACAATGTATTATTGGCATCTTTTTTATTTTAGTCGCATAATAAATATTACCCTGTTGAACAAATAATGGAGTCGATTTTTTTTTCTTGTACTTATTAATTTTTTATTAATAATTTTATGCTTTATTGTCCATATTGTCCATACTAATATTAAAAATGCGAAAGTAAGTCTGTCTATCTGTGTGTTACCTTTTCACGCCTAATCCGCTGAACCGATTTAGATGAAATTTAGCATGGGAATAGTTTAGGACCGTGGGAAGGACATGAGATAGTTTTTATCCCAAAATTCCCACGCGATCAAAAAAAAACCTCTACGCAAACGAAGACGCGGACAAAAGCTAGTTAGAATAGATTAAAATAAACTTTATTGTACACCAAAAGTTAAACACTTCTATTTTACAATAGTTAATACTAATTTAGTTTTTGAAAAATATGTATACGTTATATAATATACAGAAGGAGAAGAGGTCGTCAATTTTACGTTTTTTTTAATGTTCATAAATAAAATAAATATATAATTTATTGAACATAAAAATATTACATCTTTCAAGTGAAGCCCCTGACTCCTATGCTAAGCGAGCCTGTGTTACAGGAATCAGTGTCCTACGCTATACATTAAAACACATTTCAATTTTTATGTAATAAATTACAAACAAAAAGTAACATTAGAAGGTATTGAGAACAAAATAAATAGAAGCGAAACGAGAAATAGAAGCGAAACGTGTATATGTGTGTAAGTTTGAGTGTATGGGCGTAATTGCGTGTGTGTGTGCGTGTGTGTGTGTTTTGAATAGCTTAATTTACTGTACTGACGAAATGATTTTTTTAATATCGTCATAGCTCAAAGACTGAAGCCATGGTTTTAAAATTTGTTTGACCTTATGTCACATAAGCTTCTAAATTGGGATTGTTTTATTTGCTCTATTGTAGATCCTAGAACTTAATGCCTAAAAGTATCTAGACTTAAGTTTAGTGTGACATTTGGGAACTTTACAAACGGGAAACCCAGTGCGTTTGTTTATTAAATCTGGGCTTACTGGTAACAATCTGTGTCTATGTACAATGGTAGGGAGAATATATATTGGGAACTGTAAGTACTTGAGCTTCCGAGTATAGCAGTCCAGTGGGATAAATTAGTTTTTTGAACGACATTACTTTAAGTATTGCCCATTGTGCGCGTTCCGCTCTTAGTATTACAATTTTAAACGTCCCTCTCGATATTGGAATAATTTAAATGATTTTATAATAGAATAAAAATATATTTTAAGTATATCGATTCATTATGGGGTAACTTATGGGTTCACGACATGCGGTATGCTAATGATAAAAGTGTGTGTGAGTGTTGCTTTGGCGCAACACCAATCTCATTAAAAACTTCTTATTTTTATACTTTAGTTTTTCCCGTGACCAAATACGATGCGGAGAACGGACATCAATCGTCAGCCAAAAAAGGCGAGAGATTTTTTTATGGCGAATTTTTTTGACGAAGATATTATGTATATCACGGCAAAAGGTAGGTATAAGCTTTATTGAATTAAAAAAATTGATAAACGATTTTAACAGTTAATATTTGTTTCATTGATATACACATGTTCTACCCAAAAACATTTACGCTATAATTACGTCTTTAGAACACAATTTAATAAACTTATAATACTAACAAAAATGTCTTATAAAAAAATTATTATAAGGTGTAAGTCTCCACTCAAGGCCTTGTCATATCGAGCAACGTCAGTCGTAAAATTTGATTGTCTTTCGCACACTGCTTTGTAAAAACAACTTTAAACAATTTTCATAAGATTGAATTTGCAAAAACATATTTTATACTTATAGCATTACTATTACTACGTAGGTGGTGAGTGTTTGGTGACAGTTTCGAGCGTCACTTTTCTTCGAGACTGTGCATCTTGGGTTTTTAGTATATCAATGGTCCCCATACATATTTATGCTGAATCTGTTCATTTTTTTAAATATTGTTACGAAATCAAATCATTTACTCAGAATAGAATAGAATAGAATAAGTCTTTATTTGCTTGGAATGTAGGTACATAAAAATAAGTTGTTAAATACATAAAGACTCCATGTACATTCTGCCTTAGTGTGGCATGCAAATGTTATTATAACAGATAAAATTGATTATAACAGATAAAATTGATTACGACAAATAAAATTGATTACAACAATAAAATTGATTACAACAAATAAAATTGATTTCAACAAATATAATAAAAAATATTAATGCAAACAGAAATTAATTCAAATATTACAAATCATTGTCATTTAGGAAATCTTGCACAGAATAATAACATTTATTAACAAGTAATTGTTTGAAGTCTTTTTTAAATTTTTGCAACGGCAAGTTTTTAATATTGTCAGGTATTTTATTATAGATTTTAGGAGCCATACAAATCACATTTCTTTTCATTAAGGTAGTTTTAAATACGCCTGTGTGCAGTAAATTCTGGTATTGAGATCTCATAGCTGTACTTCTTTTTCTTGTTTCTATTAAAGTTGCAAATAGACATCGATTTGTTATAACAAATATTGCTACCTCAAGGATATAAAGGCACGGGAAAGTTAATAAATGATGAGACTTAAATATAGGTACACAACTGTCAGTTGATTTGAGGCCAAAGATAGCTCTCAGGCAGCGCTTTTGAGCTTTGAAAATGCTTTCTCGTTCGCTACAGTGACCCCAAAAAATAACACCAAATCTCAAGATAGAAATTACCAGACCATGATAAGCAACTAGTATTTTCGGCAAATTAATCAGCTCAGTTTCATTTCACCCAGTTAACTCAAGTTACTTAACTCGAGTTGAACTCGAGTTATGTGAATTTCAACTCGAGTTGTGTTTATTCCGAGTTGGCACATCACTAGTTTTTAGTCAGTAGAAGTCTGACACTCTTAAAAAAAGTCTTACGCTTTTCGATCGGTCACGTGACCCTGACGCGAGTTTAACAGTTTTTACCCATACAAAAAGTGCTCAGCGCCGCTAAAGAAGTTTTAACTTCAAAAACTTTTTACCAAGAAATTAAACCGACTCCCAAAAAACACTGCAAAGTGAAAAATAACTTTAATTTCGGTAGTCGGTGTCTTTAGTTTTGTATTTTCGTTTTTGGCAAATTAGTGTTTGTCTTTCTGATTCTCTGGTGATGGTTCCTTCACTGAAAGATAGTTGGAGATTATGGGGCTACATTATAATCTCTTTAATTTTAATAGAATCCTCGACAGTGGTTGTACGAATAGCTGCTGTACTGCGCTTTGTGCGCTGCGTGTCGCTGGTTCAATTCTCGCACTGAAATAAACGTTTATATAACCCAAAAATAGTTTTTTCGGATCTGTGGTTTTTTAAATGCACCCACGATACAGGATACCCTCGGGTAGCGGACGGTACTGTGCAGATGTGGTGAGAAGACGACCACTCCCTGACCTGGCTGACTCAGAATGTTCCACTGATAAGACTTTCAAATACTGACCAGACACTAACAGTTATGCGACAGACTGACATACCTACCCGTGTCCGAGCGGCGCTATTTGTACCCCGGTATAATGGGGACATAGCGCGGCTCCAGAGCGTTCTGATCCGTCAGAACACTTGGTACGACATTGGTAGGTGGTCACTGTACAGGGCGACTTCTGTCGGTGAGGATAATCATGGGACGTACCTGACCCTGGGGATCCCGACCGATGAAGCCGAAAAGGTCTTGGGGCGGGAACGACGTGTATCGTACCTACTTGGGTTCATATACGTTCGCTTCTACCCCAAGAAACTACCCTCAGACAAGACTGAGACCACTGAACCGACACAGACAGACATTGAAGTGACCATACTGGAGGAGGAAATGGCGAAAGCTGCGATGGCCGACGCTGAGTCAGTCTCAGCGCCACCCCCGTCACCGGGATGGACAACGCAGCTGCTCGCATCCTCACCTAGCGACACCTGGCGAGAAACGGAGGAGGGAGATATAGTATCTGATGGATCCGACGCCTCCTAACTCCGCTTCAACGTCAGCACCACCCACACCAAACACCCAGATCATCCAGGCCAACCTCCAGCATAGCCAGACCGCCACGGCTAGCCTTCGCAGAGCGCTGGAGATGAATCCACGAACAATCGCACTCATACAAGAGCCGTGGATTAGAAATAACAAAATATGTGGCCTTGGAAACACCGGAGGTAAAGTCACTCTAAACACATTTAACTCAGAAGCCACGCACTTGCATATACACACCAAAAGACATACCTATCACCCCACTAAATCAATTCTGTTCCAGAGACCTGACATCAATGTTCCAGATTTAGTACTAGCCTCGGTGTACATGCCAGGCGACAACGAAAACTGCCCACCAATAGAGATGATTGATCTGGTGCGTCACTGCGAGGACGCCAACCTGGATCTGATCATCTGCACCGACTCGAATGCTCATCACCCGCTTTGGGGAAGTGAAGTATCCAACGCCAGAGGTGAGACACTATCCACATATCTATTCTCCACTAACTTGAACATTGTTAACCGAGGCTCAGAGCCCACTTGGGTCACAGCCAGAAGTCAAACAATCATAGACCTAACTTTAGCTACTGAATACGCGACTAACCTTATTTCTAATTGGCACGTATCTGACGAACCCTCCTGTTCTGATCATAGGAGAATCTGCTTTACCTTATCAACCAACATAGTAAAACCCATACCAAGGCGCAACCCGCGTCGCACAAATGTTATAGAATACAAACACCACCTAGCCTCCTTGTTGGCTAGACGACAATCACACCCGACACCTTTGACTGATCCCACACAACTTGAGGAAATTGTGACAAAAGTAACAAACAGCATAACGGAGGCATACCACGTAAGCTGCAAACCAAGAACACCTAACACCAGGAGTAAGGGAAACTCTTGGTGGAATGCTGAACTTGGTGGGCTCAGGAACACACTACGGAAACAATTCAACAGAGCAAAGAACACTAGGCTCCTGGAAGACTGGGAGCAATACAAAGAAATCCAATACCAATTCCAGAAAAAAGTCAGAATAGCCAAGAGAACTGCTTGGCAGAACTTCTGTACATCCATAGAATCATACAGTGAAGCCGCACGAGTAAAGAAAATCCTATCAACTGATCAGGACCGTACTCTCGGCGCACTCAAGAAATCTGACAACTCCTACACACAGACAGACCAAGAAACCAGTAAGGTCCTTCTGGAGACGCACTTCCCGGACTGCCGCATCTCCGAGAACATCACGTGGGAAAGCGAACCCAGACAGACCCCAAGTACAACAGACTGGTCTAGAGCCCGCGATATAATCACTGAGGACCGCATAGCATGGGCCATTAAAACGTTCCAGTCATACAAATCTGCAGGACTAGATGGCATTTTTCCAGCCCTTCTACAATGTGGTGAGCATATCCTGACACCCTGGCTGTCGGAAATATACCAAACCTGCATAGCACTCAGATACGTTCCACTAGCATGGCGTGAGGTGAAGGTCATCTTCATACCTAAACCAGGCAAAACTGACTACACACAGCGCAAAGCATACAGGCCGATAAGTCTCACATCCTTCTTACTGAAAACCCTAGAGAGGCTTTGCGACAGACACATTCGGGATGGACCTCTCTGGAAGAATCCACTCCATGGACAACAGCACGCCTACTCAACGGGGAAGTCAACAGAATCTGCCCTACACAGCGTAATATCAAAAATTGAATGCGCGATACACCACAAATGCTCCTCGATAGCTGTCTTCATAGATATCGAAGGAGCTTTTGACAAGACTACGTTCCAGAGTATGAATACAGCACTCAGCAGGCACGGTGTAGACCAAACCCTGAGTGGCTGGATCACCAACATACTCAAACAGAGAGCAGTACAAGTCACAATAAATAGCACAACGAGGGCCATTGTGGCGAAAGGCTGCCCCCAAGGGGGTGTCCTCTCACCACTGCTATGGAACCTGGTCGCAGACAGCCTCATCAGGAGACTCAATGATAAAGGATACTTTACCGTTGGCTACGCTGATGACATAACCATAATAATAAATGGAAGCCATGAGAACACCATATGCAACCTCATGCGCCAGGCCCTAAGGATAGTAGAGGACTGGTGCCGAGAGCATCAACTCTCAGTGAACCCCACAAAAACCGAACTAATACTCTTTACCAAAAAGAGGAAGCTAGCGAAGCTGGAGCTGCCAAGTTTCTTTGGCACCATCTTAAGCCTCTCAGCTGACACCAAATATTTGGGCATCTTTTTGGATAAGCAACTGAATTGGGCAAAACACATTGAACACACCACCAAGAAAGCTAGCATCTGCATGTGGCAGTGCAAACGTATGCTGAACAGGAACTGGGGCATCAGCCCCAGAACAACCCACTGGCTATACACAACAGTTATAAGACCAATCATCACGTACGGTTCCCTTGTCTGGTGGCCCAGAACAGACTTAGGTACAGCACAAAAAGACCTCGAGAAGCTGCAACGACTTGCATGTGTGGCAATCACCAGCAGCATGAGAACTGCACCCACTGCCGCTCTACAGGCCATGCTGGGACTACCACCATTGCATCTCATAGTACGAGAAGAGGCTGCCCTGGTAGCCTTCAGACTCGCCATATCCGGAGCACTCTTAAGGGACTCCAGGATCAAGCACACACGCATCATGGAGGACTCTATCAAACGACAACCTCTGATGACTGCACCCTATGATAAGATTACAAAGACACACCACTTCCAAAAAAACTACCAAATACAGCTCATGCCGGAGCCAGAGGATAACTCAGGACCCAAGCAGCTTAGAATCTACACTGATGGCTCAAAGACAGACACTGGAACTGGAGTTGGAGTCTTCTCCAACGATCTCAACATAAAGATATCCAGACCGCTAGGCAAGCTCAACACCGCATACCAGGTGGAATGTGTCGGTATTATCCAAGCGATCCATGCCTTGGAAGCCAGGAGAGTTACGGATAGCCATATCCGTATACTCTCCGACAGTGCCTCAGTACTACAATCCCTAGGGAAAAACTATATCACATCTAAACTCATACTAGAATGTCACAACGCGCTGCAACGCTCGGCAGTCGAGAACCGCAACACTGTGACACTACAATGGATAAAGGGGCACAGCGGATTACTCGGCAATGATGCGGCGGATGAACTGGCCAGGAGGGGGTCCAACACGGTGGTTTTCGGACCAGAGCCCATCGTGCCGCTCCCCCCCACTCAGCTGTGCACATGGTTAAAAGAACACACACACGATCAAGCCCAGAAATGTTGGTCCTCGGCACCAGGCTGCAGGCAGTCCAAGGAGGCGATGCCAAACCTAGACAAAAAACTAAGCAGGCGCCTCCTACATATGGACAGGAAAAGCCTGCGAATGGTGGCGGGGACCATCACCGGGCACTGCTCACTGAACAAGCACTACCACACAATAGGTGTAACGGACAGTCCCCTATGCAGGGCATGCATGGGGACGGAGGAAACGGTGGCACACGTGCTCCTAGAGTGCACGGAAATCACTGACATACGAAAGCAAACCCTCGGGTCTTTGAATTCCCTTACAGACATCCTGAACAGACCGAGAGACCTGATCTGCTTCTGGAGGGAGGTTGGCTGGATGGAGTGACGGCCGACATGGCTCACGCACAATGGTCTCGTGCAGAGACTAAGTGCGGAAACCAAACCAAAGAAGAAGAAGAAGAAGATACAGGAGAAATTTCTTTCATGAACACTTAAGTAGTAGTACTTACGTTAGTAACTTATTAGTAATCTGTGGTAGTACTTGACTTACTTAAGGTACCTACACAACAAGAATATTTAATTAATAATAAATAAATTAAGAATAAATAATTAATTAATTAAAAACCATAGGAACGAGAATAGATACCTACGTGGTTTTATGAGGAAAGTACCATACAGGTACCTAATAACGATACCAATACGAACAAATTCGCGGGAACAGCTAGTTCTCCAAAATAAAAGATAAGCCTAAGTCTGCCTAGTATAAGTAAGTGGATAGTGATTCACTAGTAAATAATGAGCGTTTGAATGCTCCCCGAGCTCTCTGGGAGGTCGATATCGCCTCGCTCAGCCGCCGGGAAAGACGACAGCATTGTCTGTGAGGGGATTGTGAGGAACGATACTATTACTATTGTGAATACCTTTGTACAGCCTTCTTGTAATAGTCGAACAGGGAATAGAGTTGCCGCTGATTTGGTTTCGTGTACATAATAATAATTCAGCTTATATTTCCCACTGGGCCTTCTATATAAGGTCGTTATGATCTGGATATTTTTACAACTACTGCGAACTCAGCTTTAGTAGGTTCTTTTTTAAGGTTCCGTACCCCTCAATAACGGAACCCTGATAGGATCACTTTGTTGTCCGTATTTGCGTCCATCCGTCTGTCTCTTTTCATACGTGAAATAGATATCGACCTGAAACTTATTAAAAAGTGCTAAATAAGTGCTACTTGCTAAATTTCAATCAGATCCGTTCAGCAGTTTTTGCGTGAAAGAGTAACAAACATCCATCCATCCTCACAAACTCACATTTATAATATTACTAGCTTTTGCCCGTGGCTTCGCCCGCGTTAATTTACACTTTGTCAATAATTTTTGTTGTTTGTTGCGTACGGCACTTTCTTGGGTGGTTAAAAAACGCATATATTATTTAAAAAACCATCACCAGGGTCCATCCACTCCCAAAAAAGACAGAAAGGCATTTAGAATTTAAAACCAAAAACGTAGTTTACAATACATTTTTGTAAATTACGTTTCTGGTTTTCCCGTCCTTGGCTAAAACGTGTCGATCTTGATACTTGTGAGCACGCCACATACAGTTGCCCATGGGAAAAGCAGTCTTTTTCTAAATGTACACTTGTGACTTTTAGTGTCTGTCCTTGAGCTTTGTTTATGGTCATTGCGAATGCTGCTTTTAGGGAAATTTGAGTTTCTTGAACTGGAATGGCAAATCGGTCGGGATTATTGGAATGCGAAAAATAAATAAGTTTTCTCATAGGTATGTACTAATTTTAAATTTCATCTAAATCGGTTCAGCGGTTTAGGCGTGAAAAGGTAACAGACATACAGACAGAGTTACTTTCGCATTTATTATAATAATAATAATATTTTTATTCCACAACTTGCACACAACGCCATCTAGTCCCAAACTAAGCAGAGCTTGTGCTATGAGTACTAGACAACTGATAAACATACATAAATATATATTTCTAAATACATACATATTAAAGATAAATTACACCCAGACAAAGAACAAATGATCGTGCTCATCACACAAACATTTGTCCTGGGTGGGAATCGAACCCACGACCTTGCGCATAGCAGTCAGGGCCACTGACCACTAGACCAACAGGCCTGTCAATATTAGTAAGTAAGTAAGTATAGAGTATGGATGGATAGTAAGTATAGTATTATAGTATAGTAAGTAAGAGTAAGACTTATCATCTGCTTCGCCTTTTCCTTCGCGATCTTGGAGTCGGCTTCCAATCTAACCAAATGCAACAAAGTACTAGTGTTTATATGGAGCGACTGCCTATCCGATACTTCCAAAACCCAGTATCTGGGTAACACGATACACCTTGACATGACAGCTGGTCACAGATTTTCTGGGTTCTGACTACCCGTAACGACTGTCAAACGTCCTTTTCGAAGCACGGAGAAATATCTATATGTTAATATGGTCGCTAACCGACCTCGTCAAGCATTTAAACGTGAAGACTGAACCGTGCAGCTGTAATTATTAAACCACGAGCTTCTCCAATGAGACTCGTCTGCGGTGATATACATACTATGCGGCGCGAAAAAGAGCATATGAGAAGATACGTTATGGCTATAGAAGAACCCAAGCTAGGCTGAGGTAGATCGTCGACTTCCTGGATGGGGACTATAAAAACGACTTAAAGAAGACAGGAATACAAGCGGGAATGACACAGCTGCGCTCATAGTGGCGAACACAGAACAGATAAAAGAGGTTAGAAAGGAAATAGTTCCTGATTTGTATGCGAACGCGTGTCGCCGCTTGTCTCCCACTCTTTAGCTCCACTCAAGTAAGAGGCCCATTACGTATGCGAATTACGCACACAAATAAATTACACACACTTAAATTGAGAGCTTGCTACTGGTTGATTATAACTCACTGTCGATAAACATGCGCCGTGCATCACTGCCAATCAGGGCAAAGGACGAAACGTCAATGGTTGAAGTGTGGATTATTGCGTTGATTAAGTGAATACACATCGGGCATTGTATGCTTTTTGTAACTTGTTGCAATAATGTTGTTAATGTTTGGAATTTCATAGTGATCAGAATATTTTTATGTGTTTAGAAATAAAATTGTAATTAAATGTTATTTTCGACTTACCGATGGAAAGATATACCACTTCGCTCTATACCTGCGGTCTGACTTTTTGTTTTACAGGTTATAATTGCACAACACGGCATTTTAAAGTAGAGCTCTGTATTCCGAAGTAATCCGAAGCGCACTAAACGCGGTGAATGATTTAATCAGTCGAGCTATGATTTTCGAATCATAAATGTAGCGCGCTCGCCACGCCCACATTACCATTCCAACCTTATTCATCTATTCCGTGCTGGCGAAGGTAGACAAGAAGGGCCGATCCCAAAAGACATGGGAAGTAACGGCACGGATAAAGAAGAAGAAGAGTTTCTTCACAATGCATTAAATCTGCAGTCGTAATAAAATCCCTTCCTCCACATAGGTACATTGTCTTCAGCGCATCGATGTCAAAGATTTAATATTGAAGCACCGCTCGCTTCGCTGCTGCCTCCTTTGAATTATTCATCGCACCTGTATACTGATTTTAAAACTATATTTACATTCACAGTTTGTATGTTGACTCTTTGAATAGCTTAGTTTATTGGAACTGCATGTCTTTGTGATGCGGTTTTCAAAGGAGGAAGACTCTAAAAGCATTCAAATGATAATTCTCAAGTGAATTCGTTTGTGAACGTATTTCTCTCATATTTTATATGTCATCGAATGTTTTAGAACACATTTCAATAGATTTAACGCTTTTGTTTGTTCACGTTTTTACTCTATGTTGTAAGAGTGTTGCATTTTACAGATGGTGCTGAAAGCTCTAATGATATACAAAATAACATTAGAGCTATTGAAAATTACATTATCTATCCTATTTTCGATTTCAAAATAACTGTGTTTTCTTAAGTGTTTATAGGCTGACACGACACTAAAATACAAACAAAGTTTTGAAACTTGTATCTGTATGTCTTTCTGACTCCAGTCAGAAATATATTTCATTTATACATTTATCAGCTAATCTCTGGAATGTTTGAACCAATTTATAAATTCACTGGAAGACAGATGAGGCTACATTAGGCAACCTTGTATCCCAGAATTAACGGCATTGGGATTTAAACAGGAAAAGACTCCCACGCGAATGAAAAAGTTATCATATAATAATATGTTGATATCTTTGTTCTCTCCGCTTTTGCTCAAAAGCTTGTGCATTTCAGTTAAAACAGGTTAGTTAAGACCTAGTTTAATAGCAGTCTATAAAGTACTCGCTATTTACGGGCGAATCCGGATGATTACCATACTAAACCACTGCAATATCAACACATCATAATCAAATAATTGTATATAGTATCGACTAAAAGCATATTAATGTGATAGCTGGCTCTAAAACAATTACATTATTGGAACGAACAGTAAATATTATGGCGTACTTTATTCTCTCCGTGCCATAGAGCATGCAAATGCCTCTCGTCGCAAAAGTAGTGAAAATAAGTCTACTTTTACTTTTGGAAAAGCCTAGGGGTTCAAGTCCGGGGTTGCGGGAATGTTCTAACGGAATACCGTGACCCCGGAACAAGGGCAACTGAAGAAGCAGGGTGGGTTTTTAGTCAGTATAAGTCTGACATTCCCTTCCACTCTACACACAGCGGCAGGGGTCATTTGGTGATTTACCCACCCAGAAAAAAGGGGGTTCAGTTTGCGGCCTCAGGCAGCTGAAGGAACACACACACAGGTAGATTTTGAGTCAATAGAAGTCTGACACTCCCTTCCGCTCCATCGAGAGCGGGAGAAGTCATTCGAAGAATTTCCCGCCTGAAAAAAAAAATGAAAAACAGGGGTATCAAATCATCTTATCTCATGGCAAAAATAGTCCTATCCAGTACCTATGACTGCCAGGGTTGCGAGAAAGTTCTAACAAGATAACGCGGTCCGGGAATACAAGGGCAACTGGAGGAGTAAGGTAGGAGTTTAGTCAGTAGAAGCCTGACACAGTTCCACCCAGAGCGTAAACTCCTTTTGATTATTTTCCCACCAATAACATAAGAGTTCGTTGGATGTTTCGTGTGCTCTCAAAGACTAATAAACCACTCTCTGTGTGCTCTCCCGGCCGAGCAGAAGGTGCACCTCTCGTCGGTAGAGGTCAGATATCTTCTGGCGGCCCCCCTTAATGTGTCCAAGCACGGCACTCTTGGAGATCAGCTGTCCCCTATAACACGAAACCCGAGGTGGCGGTGCATATTGTTCAAGTCAAGTCGTCGAGAGTCAATGTCGCTGAGAGTATTTAAGTGTACCCCCAGCACTCGGTGCAAGCATACACAGGGTTGTTTTATTCAGTCAGAGTCTGACAGACCAGTGCCTATTTCTTTCAATTTCTATTATGTCACAAACTAAGATGAATATTACTTTTTATTGTATACCGTAAAAGAAAACAAATAAGGACTTAACAACTAAAAATGGTGATACTATTTTGTGGTGATACAGTTGCATTTTATACAAACAACACTAATATTATTACAGCAAGCTGAATAGAAGACCCCCAGATTATACAGTATGTTAAATAACAGAGGGCGTTCCCGTTAACCCGCAATAGTATAGCATCCATACATGCTAAAAATATACTACCATTCGAAAACAAAATGTTTTTTTTTTTAATATTAACATATTCACTAAAAATTTTAAATTGATACGTAAAAGAAACACTCTGTACACGCGTACTTGAAGGACGGCAACGTCGCAATTTATTTGTGAATGACGGGCCGCGTGTGCGGCGATCTAATTGGTGTGCTTATACTATTGCGGGTTAACGGGAACGCCCTCTGTTAGTTAACATACTGTATAGCTAATACTTTATAATAATAATATTTTTAGTATTATAAGGTACAACAGTGAAGCTACAGGTACACAGCACTAATAAAATTCCTACAGCCGGAAATACGATGAGCTTACAGCGTCTGTCAGCTCCACCATTCAGTTCCGTCGGTTTTTCCCCCCCACCCGTACGTCGCGGTGAGCAGTCGTGTTTTCGTGTGCTCCTAAGTTATTATTTCTAAAGCTAGTCTAAAACTAATTTCTGGACTCAAAACTTACAAGACAGTATAGACATTGGTTTAAACCTGCGTTAAGTGAAATTTCGTCAAAAAATCTCGTGTATAAGTTGCTTAAATCAGTTTTAAAAACAAAGTGTTGTGAGATGTCGAATGACTTGTGATTTGCAAAAGTGAAAGGCATTGACCGCTCGTCAAGGTTACGCGAGCCGCACGTCACTAGCTAACTTCTAGTAACGGATAACATATTTCACGAATACTAATCAAGCTTATTTGGCTGAGTGGTTACAACGCTCTATCTGGAACTCCGAGATATACGACTTCGAGCCTCGCACTACCCGACTTGTCTTTTTGCTTAGCAATTTTTTATTTTTTGCTGTTGGCTGCATTTTTTTTATCAACTTTTGCCGCTTTATTTCTGCAAATATCTAGTACTCATTACTGTACTTAAACACAGTCCGTATACATTCGATATTTACTCCGGTTCCTCAATGCCGTTGCGCAGGACTCCTCCAGCTACTCCACAAGAGATGTCCAAGTCAGATACAAACCTGAGTTCGGCGCCGCCCACAGACACAGATAATGAAACTTCCAGTAATGTCACCAGCAGACCTCGTGCCCGGAAACGCCAGTATGACGATGAGGCGTCTGTTCTTATGTTGGAAATGAAAAAATCCCTAGATAGTTTTAAATTACAGCAAAACTCAATTCTAGAAAGCATAAAAGGCATCCAGGACCAAAACAGTGAAATTATTAAATCTATGGAGTTCATCGAAAAACACTACGAGGAGATTAAAAATAAACTTACTGCGTTGGAGACTGAAAGACGTTCACACCTAGCTTATATACAAAACCTGGAAGCTAAAGTGGAGTCCTTGGAGAGATCTCAAAAACAAACCTCCATTGAAATACGAAACGTTCCCGTTCAAAAAAATGAATCGAAAGATGATCTCCTGAAGTTAGTTCAAAAAGTCGGCTCAGCAACTGCAATTAATGTTAACTTGGACCATGTAAGAGATGTTTTCCGGTTAAATGCTGACAAAAGTGGGAACAGAACCATTTTAGTTGATTTCTCCTCCGTTATTTTAAAGGAAAAGATTCTGAATTCAGTAAAAAACTTCAATCGGAAGAATCAAAACAACAAACTAAATTCGACTCATTTACAACTCGACGGGCCACCACTGCCAATATATACTGCTGAAAGCCTTACACAAAAAACAAGAAAATTGTTTTATCAGGCTCGTGAATTTGCCAAAAAACACAGCTATGAATTTTGCTGGATTGCTCACGGAAAGGTTTACCTACGCCATAGAGTCGGTGCTTCATCTTATCGAATTGATAAGGACAGTGACTTGGACAAGTTGCTCTCTCAACCTAAACCGTGACTAGACAGCGTTTTATGGCTTGTATATTTTATTTACTGCATGTTGTTTTTTAAATTAATTTTGCTTGTCACATGTTATCATGGTTTTAAACGAATATTAAAAATCCTTGCGTTACCACAAACACTAAACTCACGAAGCTCTTTAATCCTACACACAATTCCTAACATACACAAACAATTATACATCAGCACTACACAAATAAGAACACACCCACAAATAAAGCTAATTATAAGCTTAATAATGTATTTCCGTAACACAACAGTTTCATTTAGTCTAATAATAAAAACCAAATCTTTATGTACCATTCTTATACGCAACCTCGAGCCTTATTGTATTTATAATGTTCTTCTTGGATACCATATCGAAAGATATAGACTCAGTGCGAATATCTGAGTCTATAATCTGCTCCCCTGAAAGTCTTGCAGATAAAATTGACTTGTCCCGGACATCTTTATCCATAATGCATACCAATATTCGTAGTGTAGCTTGTAATTTCGACCAATTAATAATTCTATTGGAACGTATTTGTATACAGTGTGACATTCTCGTGCTTACAGAATGCTGGCTCAGTAAAACACCGACCCTACCTGTAATTGCTGGATACACGTCATATTCTTCAGATTATATTAACCAGAATGATGGTGTTATTATTTATATTAAGTCGGAAATTAAGCATTTTGTAAGTATACCCCTACTCCTAGATGCCAATTGTCTTGTTTTACAGCATGACGACGAATATGCTGTCGTGGCGGTATATAGATCACCATCATGTCGAAATATTAGCGCATTCTCTGACAGCCTAGACACATGCCTGACCTCACTTAAGTTAGTGAAATCCGTAATTTTAATAGGTGACATTAATATTAATATCGCTCAAGACAGCAATGACCCAAACTGTAATAATTATTTAGATCAGTTGGTACTCCACGGTTTAATTCCTGCCCATAGTTTTCCCACTCGTAATGCTAGTTGTCTAGATCACGTGATGCTTAGATCTGACAGATTTTCTGCTACTTATGTACTTGACTCATATATAACTGACCATGCGCCTCTTGTTTTTTGTCTTGATTGCAAAGTAAAAAGAAATACGTCTAAGACTTCTCTTCTCAAAATTGATTACCCGTCTTTGAGTCGAAAACTGTCTGATACCGACTTTAGTTCTGTTTATTTAGCTACAGATGCTAATGGTGCGGCTACCAACTTAATTAATATTATTACGGAAGCAATTTCTTTGCACTCAATACAAGTAACAATTCCTCATCGCAAGCAAATCATTAAACCATGGTTAACTCCGGGACTAGTGCGATGCATCAGACATAGAGATAGATTGCATATGGCTGCTAACCAAAATCAAGATAATGTAATAATGAAGGTGACGTATACTAGATACCGCAATTTTTGCAATAATCTCTTAAAAAAATTAAAAACTGAGTATGAAAAATCCGAATTCCTCAAAAATAAAAACAATCCCAAGGGTATGTGGAACACCATAAATAAAATTACCTACCTTAAACAAAAGTCACCCACTCCCAGCGAGTTGCTAACCCTGAATCAAGATCCACAGGTGTCAGTCAACTCCGTTAACGACTATTTTGCAGGAATCGGGGAGACTCTTGCTAATGCGATACTAAAAACGCGCGACAAAAATTGGCATGATATACAACAAACATCTAGCCAGTTTCAATCACCAAGAGACTCTATGGTACTCTTTGACGCTGACTTTTTGGAGATAGAAACAATCATTTCTAACTTAAAAAATGACTGGCATTGATAGTATACCTACACTAGTGATAAAAAATGCGAAGAGTAGCCTTGTTGGTCCCATTACCCATATGTGCAACTTATGTTTAGCTACTGGTGTATTTCCGAATCTCTTAAAGAATGCACTTGTACATCCTATTTATAAGACTGGAGACAGAGGCAGTGTTGGAAATTATAGACCAATATCTGTGTTGACTGCTATTTCTAAAATTTTAGAAAAACTCCTTAATTGTCGTCTTGTAAATTATATGAAGCATAATAACATTATTGCAAGAAACCAATTCGGCTTCATGAAGGGCAAATCCACAGAAGATGCAACTTTGCTACTTACGGAGACTATCGCTAAAAAACTAGATGCCAATCAGAAGGTTATAGGTGTGTTTCTAGATATGTCTAAAGCTTTCGATACTGTATCTGTTCCCATTCTACTTAAGAAAATGGAGTCAATTGGTATTCGTGGAGTTGTGCTTGATATTTTCCGTTCTTACCTAACAAATCGAACTCAGTGCGTTAGGATAGGAAAATATACAAGTACACCGTTACCTTTATCATTTGGTGTACCGCAAGGTAGCGTCCTCGGACCCACTATCTTTCTCGTCTATATCAATAGCTTGTGTGAAAAGTCACTACCAAACTGTGAAATTATTACGTACGCTGATGACACTGCATTGATTGTGCATGGAAATGACTGGGAACAGGTTAAACACTACACAGAGCTTGCGCTAAAGGAGATCATGACATGGCTTGATGATAATCTCCTGACCCTGAACGTAGACAAATCAAAATTTATAACATTTTCCCATCGAATTTACACCCAACCACCCTCAGACTTTGTTGTTACTGCACACTCGTGTCAGTCACAAGTCAACTGTAGTTGCCAAAATCTGACACGTGCTAGCAATATTAAATATCTAGGTCTCATTATTGATGGCTCTCTAAATTGGTCAGCGCATATAAGACAGTTAATCGCCCGCTCCCGTAAGTTAATTCCAATTTTCAGGAAACTAAGAAATTCTGCCGACTATAGAACTCTCCTATGTATTTATTATGCACTTGCTCAAAGTCAATTGCGTTATTGTATTGTAGTTTGGGGTGGGATTGGCAAGACTACTCTTCTTCCACTAGAACGTGCTCAAAGGGCAATACTTAAGGTCATACTTGGTCGCCCTCGAAGGTATAGCACTGTTTCCTTATACAGTGAGTGCCCTGTACTTACTATTAGACAAATGTTTATACAATCAACTATACTACGTAAGCATAAAAACTTGTACTTTACCCCTATATTAAAGCGTAACAAAACAAGAGTTTGTCCAGTAACACCTCACAGAACCACACTTGCTAGACGGCAATATTATGTAATAAGCAGTAACATATACAATGTAGCAAATCGCATAAATAATGTATATGCACTAACAATCAATAAATGCAAGACTGTAACACGCAGCTGGCTTCAACGATTGGACTATACTGAAACTGAGAAGGTTATAAATAGCTTTAGTTGATTACTTATTATTTTGTTATTGGATCGTATTCAGAGAAACACTTATTTCCACATAATAAACTTATTTCTTTATTTAAAATATAATTACAGAATACCATTTTACTCAGTGCAAGCCATGACAGGGAAGAAGGGAAGTTGCCAACTTAGAAAAATAGAAATGTATACCAGTGTAATAACACACTAATACTTTAACACGCCTCCTTACATTTATATTTTTATTTTCACATCTCATTACTTTAACAAATTCTTACTAGGCAACATCAATTACAATTATCTTTTACTTACAACATAATATGTACCTATTCATAGAACTTCTATAATATTTATTCACTTAAGTATACTAGTACCTACCTAGCTTGCACACTCTTTCCTTTAAAACAGTTCTGTTAAATTGTTTAACTTAAATATTAACAAAATAAAAACAAACAAAAAGCTTTTCTTTCTCAACAAAAATTAAAACAAACTTAAGACATTCTTTCTTATTCACCTATTAACTTAAAATTCTTATTTATTAATTAACTTTCTTATGTATCTACTAATTTAACTTTCTTATTCATTTAAGTTTTACATATGTAATTTCAACATTTCTCTAAACTTAAGAAATTTTAATTTACCCAGAGATTTGGTAAGTATATCTGCAACATTTGAATCTGAGTTTATCTTTACAATTTCAATAACTTTACTTTTACAGTTTTCATGTACATAATGATACTGTACTTCTATATGTTTAGAATTTTTAGTAAAATTTCCGTATTTTGCTATAGCAAGTGCTCCTGAATTATCTTCATAAATCTTAATAGGTTTACATATTTTAATGAACATATCACTAATTACATTTTTTAAGAAATTTATCTCAGTTACAGCCTCAGATAATGCAACATATTCTGCAAAGGTAGATGATTTAGTTACACAAGTTTGTTTTCTAGATTTCCAATAAATTGGATTTCCAAACAATTCAATAACAAAACCTGTAGTTGATTTCCTATCTGTACTATCTCCTGCCCAATCGGCATCTACATAGCAATTTACAATATTATCAGTATTAAGACTCTGTTGGTAAGTTAGTTTTAAATCTTTTGTTAGATACAAATACTTTAGAACTCTCAGAGCATATTTAAAATGTGTTTCATCGTAACAATTCTGAAATCTACTTAAATAATTCACACTGTAAGATATGTCTGGTCTAGTACCATGACTGATATACAAGAGTGCACCTATCAAGTTTCTATATTTAACATCTTCATTTACATCACATTTACTTAGTTTCAAGTTGGGTTCCATAGGTGTCTTATACAGTTTTGCATTTTTAATATTATATTTTTCAGCTAAAGACTCTATGTAATTTTCCTGACACAATGTTAAGACATTTGTAGAGTTATCATAATCATATTCAATATCAATACCAATATAGCTTTTTACTTTATTTAAATCCTTCATTTTAAATTTATTATGCAACTGTTTCTTTATATTATCAATAATGTTTATATCTCTACAACAAATTAATAAATCGTCAACAAATAAAAGTATATAAACTGTTACATTGCACTCTCTTTTTACATAAAGACAATAATCGTACTTGCTTCTACAAAAACCAAGATTCTTAATAAAATCATTAAAACATTCGTACCAAGCTCTAGGGCTTTCTTTTAATCCGTACAAAGCTTTATTTAGTTTATAAACTTTATTAGAAACATCATTATAACCTTGTGGTTGTTTTACATAAACTTCTGATACTACTTTACCATTCAAAAAGGCTGTTTCCACATCCATCTGATGAATGAGAAAGCTGAACTGACAAGAATAAGATAACAACAATTTTAATGTTTGCATTTTGGCAACAGGTGAGTATGTATCATCAATATTATCCTTTTGCTGAAAACCTCTAACTACTAAACGAGCTTTAAAAATGTTACCTGGTTTCCTTTTGTAAACCCACTTCACATCTAGGATCTCTTTGCCCTCTGGTCTACTCACAAAGTTCCATGTATTGTTTTTAACAAGGCTGCTCATCTCACGGTCCATTGCTTCTTTCCATTGATTGGCCTCATCACATTGCATCGCCTCCTGAAATGTACCTGGAATCATAGCATCACAAAAATTTGCACAAATGCAGTAATATCCAAATTCTTCATCAAATCTGATTGGACGTCTGATTGTTCTCTTTGCTCTTCCTTGTACTTTATCATCATTCATCGAGTTGTCATCAAATTTTATTAATTTAGTCTCTTCCGGTAAGTTATTTTCAAATTTTTCCTTTTCTTCTTCTTGTCTTTCTTCCTCTGAGTCTGTATCTTCATTGTTATTCATAAACTTGACATCTTCTTCTATTATATCAACATGTCTGGCAACTACTATTCTATTATTTATCAACACTTTGTAGCCAACTTCAACATATCCAAGTAATATTCCTAATTCTGCCTTTTTATCCCATTTTGATCTTCTTTTTTCTTCTGGTATTCTCACATAAACTCTACTTCCATACAATTTCAATTGCTCTATTGATGGTTTCTTATTGAAGAATATTTCATAGGGTGTTTTTCTTTCTATAGTATTTGCCAAACTTCTATTTTTTAAATAAGCTGCTGTTTTAATTACTTCCGGCCAATAGCATTTATTTACTCTTGCTTCTGCTAGTAGACATCTAGCCATATCCATTATAGTCCTGTTATATCTCTCTGCAGTTCCATTCAACTCGTGTACATATGCCGGGCATGCCTTTATCATTATTCCCTTTTCTCTTGCAAAACTATACATCTTACTGTTCATATATTCTTTACCATTGTCACATCTTAATTCTTTTATCATTTTTCCAGTTAAATTTTGAACTGTATTTACATATTCTTTAAAACAATCTGCAACTTGATCTTTAGACTTGATGCAATAAACTTTTGCCAATTTACTGTAGTCATCTATGAATGTTACGAAGTATTTTTCACCACAATAACCTATTGTATTATGTGGTCCATTTACATCTGTATGCACAATCTCTAATATATCTTGAGCTCTTCTTCTTTTGTTTTTAAAGGGTAAGTTATGCATTTTATTCTCTATGCATATAGCACACTTCATATACTCTGATTCAATTTCTTTAGGTATTCCTTCCAGTAACTGTTCCTTACATAAGATTTCTAGATATTTGAAATTTACATGACCAAGTGTACGGTGTAATTTTTCCTTCACTGACAATTTACTTTCAATTATATTTGCTTGTACTTTACTTTGTATATCTATGTAGCTGTTCACTTTATATAAGCTGTTTTCCTTTTGTGCTATAGCTATTACTTTTCTATTTGAATTATAAATTTTTGCCCATTGTCCTTTCGATATTACCGTGTTGTTATTATCTGTGATCCTTGCATAACTCAATAAATTTGCCTTCATTTCTTTTACATAGAATACATTTTTTACTGTTATATATGATTTAGAACCATAAACAAGAAAATGTATGTTAATATCACCAACCTTTGTGGCCTCCAGCATCCGTCCATCTCCAACTTTCACTTGCGCTGGTTTTTTTAATATAACTGAATTTTCAAAATACTTGTCGCAGTTGATTATGTGGTCTGTGCATCCACTGTCTAATAACCATGTAATTTGGTTCTTATTTGACTTATCTTCGCTCACACTTGATGTCATGTTGTTTTGAATAACTAAAGTTTGGAAAACATTTTGTTGATTTTGTGTATTTGATGCACTATGTTCAGTGTGTCTACCTCGACCACGATTATTAAATCCACGACCACGTCCCCGATGATTTGAATGACCTCTTCCTCTTGTATTATTGTTATTTGTGTATCTATTATGCTGTCCTCGATTGTACCAACAGTTGCGTTTCACATGGCCTGGTTTTCCACAAGTAAAACATAAATTTGAGTTAGGGGCTGACAGGGCTGACTTTGTTTCTGTTTTAAAAGCATTTGATTTGTCTGTAACTTCTGACTTTTCTTGTGGTTTTTGTGTCAAATATTTAATTTTAATTTTATTTGTTAGATATTCCACAGTTCTTTCCTCTTTTGACAACACATCCAATAAGTCTCCAATGTGACTATATTCACTGGGCAGTGCTCTTAGCATATAATTCAACTTCTCATTTTCTGATATAGTAGCACCTGCCTGTTTCAGCTCGTTTACTGATCTTTCAAAATCATCAAAAAAGGAGTCTAGTTCTTGATAGTTTTTTTAACTTTAAATTTTCAAGATTGTTTCGGTAAACTATTTGCAAGGATGTTGAACCTTGTAAGTACATAGAATCAAATTTACAAATTATGTCGTATGCCGTTTCACATTCTGATATATATTCCAATTGCTTATTCGTTATTGCCCCGTAAATGTAGTTCGTTGCTTGCACATCTTTGTCCGTCCATTTTTCTTTGTCATCAGTGCTTAAGATTTTTCTCGTAATAACGTCTTGACACTTTTTGAATTGCAGAAATTTTGTTAGTCTTATTTTCCAATGTGCGTATTCTTTTCCGTCGAAAATGGGTATTACAATTTGTTGATTACGCTCCATTTTTTATTTTCAGCACACACATGTATGCCACAGCACAAAAACAATTTTCACTTTTTTTCAATCCTGCGATATTTTAGCAATCTTTTTACATATTCAATTAACCACGGACTGCTACCATATTTTGTTATTGGATCGTATTCAGAGAAACACTTATTTCCACATAATAAACTTATTTCTTTATTTAAAATATAATTACAGAATACCATTTTACTCAGTGCAAGCCATGACAGGGAAGAAGGGAAGTTGCCAACTTAGAAAAATAGAAATGTATACCAGTGTAATAACACACTAATACTTTAACACTTATATACCAAGTACTCTCTTACCTACCAAACAACTCATTAACACTCACGCATATAACCACTTTCTCACTCACTCGCTCAACTCATTACTCACTTACACACAGCTCATTACTCACTTACACACACTACTCAATACTCACTCAAACACTACACTTGCACTACTATAACGTAAATTCACACAGACATCTCATTTGCTCTTGGTAATGCACTACTTATTTTATATTATATTACATCAAAACACTTACTTACCTTATTTTTTTATGTTTTTTTATCTGTCATTAAATCATATCTTGTTTGTTTATAGGATTAAAATCAAATATGTATTTACCTACAAATTTAGAGTGCCAAAACGATGAATTTTGTGATTTTTACCAGGGTGGAAGGCGCTGTCGACTGTAACACAGTTAATACTAGTACAGTCGTCAACGTGATCTCTTACTATGTACCTAAATTCATTGCCTTGTGTATTTAGAATAAGAGAAATTTGTACATTGAGATAAAAAATTAATTTTATGAATTATGAAATTATGAATTTTGATGTCAATATGTCATTAGTGCACGTCAGTCTAGCATCCTGAAAACTGTACCGGACAGGTAGGACAGCCCAGCACTGGGCCTCAGGAACATTATACACCTACATACCACTATTGCATATAACCAATCTAACCATGTACCTATTAAATCGTGAAGAAAAACTTTGTAAGAACCCTTTTACCGAAAATTACGCAGACAGAACACTACTACTTAGCTTAGACTGGAAGATGACCCCAACAGAGTTGGAAAAAGGCTAAGCTGATGAGTTATTTATGAGAAATTTGAAAGTGAGAAAAAATAGTAAGATTATAAGTTTTGGAAGCTGAAATTCAAGAAAAGCTCAAGAAGTCGAGGCTCGATTTCAAAACTATTTGTCACCTACAAAATACGGAACCGTCGGTGTTCGAGTCGCACTTTTCCGTTTTTTATACATATGCAACGTGTAATTTAAAGGGTATATACATACTAAGTGCATGGCTTCTTTGGATGATAACAAACGATATGGCAAGGGTTTTGTAATCCTACTCGTAAGTCTACGTG
Organism: Tholera decimalis; assembly: GCA_943138885.2. Classification (NCBI taxonomy): domain Eukaryota; kingdom Metazoa; phylum Arthropoda; class Insecta; order Lepidoptera; family Noctuidae; genus Tholera; species Tholera decimalis. Next base: position 4,465,178 of record OW964552.2, on the reverse strand, counting down.
TGTAGAACTTATTACAAATACTATTACACTGATACCAGAGACCGAAATTTCAAACTGTGCATAGAGACTCCATACCAGATGTTGTCTTCAACCCTTTTGGATAGATATGGGGTTTCCGTTACACATTGTATTGTCATAGATCAGTATTAATATTATTATTCCTGATTGATATCTGTAATGGTGCTGTTAAAATATCACAACATTCGCTATCAAATTATCAATAAGTGAAAATTTCAACTGCCTGCCGGTTCATCAGATACAGCCAGGCAGACAGACGGACAGCGCAGTCTTAGTAATAGGGTCCCGTTTTTAGGGTTTCCGTAGCCGAATGGCAAAAAACGGAACCCTTATAGTTTCGACATGTCTGTCCGTCTGTCTGTCTGTCCGTCCGTCCGTATGTCACAGCCATTTTATTCCGAAACTATTAGGACTATACATGTAAAACTTGGTAGATAGATGTATTCTGTGAACCGCTTTCCGATTTTAAGAGAAAATTAAAAAAATATTTAAAATAAAGGGGACTCCCCATACATGGAACTGAAACTGAAAATATTTTTTTTTCATGAAACTATACGTGTGTGGTATTTATAGACAGGTCTTTAAAAATGACATTAAGGTTTCTAAAATGACTTTTTCATAAAGTTAATTGTTTCAAAGATATACTCTTCCAAAGTGGTAAAATGTGTGTCCCTCCCCTCTAACTTCTATAATAATGAAGTGAAAAATCTAAAAAAACCATATGTTATAGAACTGAATGTAAACTTTCAATCAAACTTGGTTTGAACGAGATCGAGTCAGCAGTTTTTGAGATACAGTATATTTTCTAAAACCGCAAATATAACTTTGTAATTCATACAAATACTATGAAAAACAAAGTTATTTGGCGTAGTTGTAAAAATTGTAAATTAGCTAGTTTTAAGAAATTTATAAGGTTTTTTTTTTTCAAATAAATAATTAAGTATATTATATTTATTATAGTTACTACGGAACCCTTCATGGGCGAGTCCGACTCGCACTTGGCTAATTTTTAACCTTTGGGTACGGAACCCTAAAAATGAGTTGTAAAATTGTTTTTATAACCAAAATAAATATCATTAGGTCATTATTATTGTGACTGTAAATGTAACACTGTAGTCGGTACCTCTATCAGTTACGAGTCTAGTCGCCTCCTAGCACTGTGGTCCCCGCCAATATTTATGAACGTAAAGTCGTAACGCATACACTCGTTAAGTTGGAGGTGCACTTATAGCGATAACTTTTATTATTGTTATTTTCAGTCTGCCCGAACGAGCAACTATGTATGTATTAATGCACACATTGATGGCTCGCGTTTCGTGTGGGACTTTTTGCCTTTTATAACAGTAGATAGTACTTTTTTCTTTATTACAAGTGAAACATTTTTATATTCAAAATACCATTAAACTAGGTTTAGTTTAGAGGGATATTCATTCGTGTTAATATCACTACTTACACACTAATCTACACTACTAATTTAGAATACTATAAAGAGGTAAATTTTGTTTGTAAGTTTGTGTGGTGGGGGTACTTAAACTCTGGAACTAAAAAAAAATCTAAAAATAAATCATTGGTATTAAAGTGCATTACTGGTGAGTGCTATAGGCTAGGCGGGAGAACCCTAAAATATGTCATTCAATATTTTATTTTACTTTATTGGCGTGATCAATATGTATATCCATGTGAAATTTCAGCGTTCTAGTACCAAAAGTTTCAGAGCTGATCCGCGGTCAGACGGACGGACAGACGGACATGGTGAAACTATAAGGGTTCCTTGTCAGCTACGAAACCCTAAAAACTACTCAAAAGTGAAACCGCGGGCATAAGCATGTTCATTATAATCTAAGAATTAAACTTGAATTACCATAATCTCTTCTGTAAACACTCCATATCTTCGTTGTTACTCCTCACAAACCCTAATAATGACTACAGTGATAAGGAAACTAGTAATAATGGAGAGGTTACTTTATATTGTGGATCGCAGTTGTGCCCCAAACCTAACCAAACTACTAATAACGTCAATTCATTATACTCGGTACCACAATACTCGTGTTTGCTGGTCTTAACTCAGTCCACACACTACCAGCGGCTACGGTTATGTTAGTCCCACATTGTACGGTTTCCTAGTTAATTGTGTGTAGATTAATTGAAACTTTTATTTAAACAACATTTCATGTTTGCGGAATATGGTCGTCAAAATGTCAAATGTATTTATAGAGCGTTTGGAAGTAGGACGTTGATTGTAAGAGACTGTCGTGAGTCGTGAAAATGAGGTAGTGAATCTTTTAAACAGCTTAATTATTTTCCTGTCGAAATATAATATCGTACAATAAACTTACATGCCGCATGCCCAATGAGTTGTGGGCCAAAATCACCACTTTCTAGAGAGCCCTGGCACAGCTAGAAGGCGTGGTGACAGGCCTCGTAGAAGATGGCTTGACTAGTTTGACCACAGTAACAACCAAAGATCCACTTCGGCCTTGGACAGAACAATATTGAAATGATAAATGATGGGGAGAGAAGTTTACCCAGCAGTGAGGTAACGTAGGCAAACAGTAGGCAAGAATCCGGTCGAGTCAAAGCACCAGAGCCTTGAACATCGGCGACGAGTTGCAAGTCTATCAGTTTTCTATCGGTAGCATTTCGGGGAGTGCACAAACTAATTCCTCCAAGCCCGTTCCATCATTGGACTACAAGTCGAACGGGAATGTACACTCATTACATAAGCTCAAAATATTTTGGGAATACTTTAATTATGCGTACAGCTAAGGAGTAGAATTCCCTGCCGGAGTCAGTGTTCCTGATAAACTGGTGGTCTTTAAGTCAAGAGTGAATAGGTTACTTCTAGGCAATCATGCTCCAACTTAGACAACATCATCGCTTACCATCTGGTGAGATAGTGGTCAAACGTCAACAATTAAGTAACAGTTAATGAAATGCACATTAAATATAAAATAACCTTTTGGCATTTAATCGAAAGTATTTTTTTATATTTTTTAAATAAAAATGTACTATTGTATAAATACAAGTTCTTCAAAGATAATAGTGAGATGTGTTGCTGGTGAGTTAGTAGCGACTATTCTTGTTTCCAGGTTAAACATATTATACCTATGTCGTACTGCTTTCAGATCCTAGTCTGAATCTAGACTTTAGATATTGAATAAAACTTAAATGTTGATGATTTATTAGTTACTCATAATTATTAATGTGAGTCCAAAGCCAATAAATCAAAGAATTTTCTAATTTAAGTTGTAAGGGTGTAAAGTCCTGCAATCCCATTGAAAAGGGAGGATCCTCCGACCAGACAGGTGTTTTGTCTGGTGGGCAACTGCCCGATGTTTGTGATCGGGAGTGTTCGGGAGATTTGTATGCAGGCTAGTTGTGCGGTAAACTCTGCTTGCGTGATACAGGATTTCAATAGTTTAGTCTGTATGTCGCGAGATAGATGTCGCTACAGTTTTACAACTCGCTACAGATCTAAAATTTTACCATTTTCTCAAATTTAATTGTCAAATTCATTTTAACATATTTAACTTACTGTCTTATAAATTGGTGTAGTCTTTAAAAGTCTGGATCCGCCATTTTTCAGCATTAGACCAGGCAGACATGTAATGAGCAGTCTTGGGAAGCCTCTATGGCAGTCTTAAAGCCCAAAAAGTCTTTACCATCAGGTGAGATGGTGGTCAAACGTGAGCCTATTACCATTAAAAAAAATAGAAGAAGACCGAACACTGTTTAGTTCACCTTTTTTTGTCTGGGTGGGAAAATCATCGAATGACTTCTCCCGCTCTGGGTGGAGCAGAAGTGAGACTAAAAACCCATCCTGTTCCTTCAGCTGCCCTTTAGTTTCCGGAGTTGCGGTATTTCGTTAGAGCATTCCCGCAACCCCGGCTGTTTAGTTCACCTAACAATTACATTTGTAAACCCTGCCCAATGAGACACAAAATATATTCACTATTCCCATAATTCCTAACAAAAACTCAGGCAGATTTTGATAACACGCCACCAACATGCATCTTTCAATAGTATTGACATACGGACCGACGGACAGACAGACAGACATGACGAAACTATAAGGGTTCTGTTTTTTCCATTACCCTAAAAATGACTTATTCAAATAGAAAATGACTAAGTACGTGTACCTCGTGTCTGTATTTCTAAACAAAACAATCAATCGCATGTGGACCGAATAAACTATGATGGTACGAGTATTACATAGTACCTCAGAGTTCAGACAAGACTAAACATTGCTGTGTTAAGCTCTTTGCAAAGGCAAAGAGATAATATGCGCGGATGCGCCCATCCTCTAATAAAATTAACTAATGGGATCTAATTAGGAAAATGGTATGGGACCCCTTTTGCCCAAAACCAACGAGCCTACGATGCGAAGACCGGTATACCTATAGACAACTAGCTTTTGCCTGCGATTTCGCTCGCCTTAAAAGTGATTTTTTGAAAAAAGTAGCCTATGTCCTTCTCTATAATTATGTTTGTACCTTTCTTCAAAATTGGTTAAGTGGTTTAGACGAGAAAGTGTAACAGACAGACAAACAGAGTTATTGTCGTATTTATAATATTAAATAATTCCTTGTCAAAATTGTGTTTCGTTTTATGCTAATTCTTCTCCATTACCGGTCAATGACTTTAAATATTACTTCCGATCAGTACTAAGTCACTGGATTACTTTTTTTAGTCATACGTATATTTAGAAGCCAATACTGTTATAAAAGTTCACATATTTTATAAAAATCTTTGAGATTGTTTCAAAAATCAAAAGTCAATAACTCAAGCTAGGCAGAAAATCAGCATTTTTTGAACATCACCAATTTTAATTTGGAAGAAGTAGGTACGTTTTATCGTCAAAAAAATGGAAAGCCAACATTCACGTGTTTACTAATATAAATTTCAACAATTTTCACATAGCACACGCTCAAATAATCACGTAACAAACAACTATTTAGGTCAACATTGTGACCCACTTACTTAAAACTCCAAAAACGACAATAACCACCGCCCTTTCAAAGAAGAAAAGCATGAATTTTACGACCTTTTAAAGCTAGATGTTTTTAACTACAAACTCGGTAACATCGCTTGCATATTTCTGCTAGAATAACAAGTTTAAGATTCAGAGAAGCCACAGTAACGGTTAGAATGGCGCGCGGCAGATAAATTAATAAAATGCTTTAGCAACGGAGCCGTGGACGTGATGAATGGAATCATGCTGGTTGTTCCGCTAACAGGTTTGTGGAGCCACGGAAAGCGAGGTGGTGGAATTGTTTTTGTCTGTTGCTATATTTTTTTTCTAGGAAAACAGTCACCTTATACTAACTATACTTAGGTTAACTATCAACATCTGAGTTACTGTTACGCTGAGGTACAAAGTCAAGAAAAACTGTCACTGATGGCAATTCGAAAGACAATCAGATAACCCCATGGTACAAAACAAAGTAAAGTCACAAATGATTGTCTAAAGATATTTTAGGTAACCGTTATTCTAAATAGCAATTTGTCTTGGAAACTAAATTATCAGCAATTCTCCTTTCTTCAATTGATCGTCGTTCCCATAAAGTTAATTCTAATTTAAAGTATTCTATGATGTTTTGAATGTATAAAATAATTTTTAGCAAAAAATAGAACCGACTTCTATATAAAAACACTACAAAGGCAAAAATAACTTAAATTTTGGTAGTCGGTGTAATTTGTTTTGTATTTTCTTTTTTTTTTTTTGAGACCGCCATCCGAAATTAAAGTTATTTTTGCCTTTGTAGTGTTTTTATATACAACGTGTAACGGAAACCCCATATCTATCCAAAAGGACTGAAGACAACATCTGGTATGGAGTCTCTATGCAAAATTTCAGCTCAAAATAAGTGACTCACAGAATTGACCCCAAATTATCGGTTTGATATGTTTCTCGAATACCAATAATAACAAACGTGTCACAGCACTACGACGGTCAATAACTTTCCACGTCACTTGCCAATAACACGATAATTCTCTTCGTTCTTCTTAATTTGAAAAATTCGGTCTCTGGTATCGGTGTATTGATATTTGTAATAAGTTCTACATACGTAGACTTAGGATTACAAAACCCTTGCCATATCGTTTGTTATCATCCAAAGAAGCCATGCACTTGGTATGTATATACCCTTTAAATTACACGTTGTAGAAGTCGCTTCTACTTTTTGCAAAAAAATTCAACTACTTATCACCTTTTACAAAATATTGCTTTTCCCGGTGCAGAGCCGTTAATTTTTGAGGAGTTCTCCTGGTACATCACCATCAGCTCTACTTCACCATATGCATTGTGACGAGCATAAAGTGCTTAACATCTATATTCAAGTAATCTAATCGCAATCCACGAAATACTTATTATTGAGTAGTTTCGGTGGCCATCTGGGGTCTTCATCGTCAGTTCCACTTCCTCAAATGGTGCTTTTCGAGAGCAACTGCACAAGGTACTATAAGAAATACCCAAAACGCTACAGGTGTGCCTATAATATTTGAAGAGTTCCCTCGATTTCTCCATGATTCCATCATCAGATCCAAACATGACGACAATGGGACCAACTAGAAAGAAAACAAAAAAAGAATTTTTGAAATCGGTCCAGCCATCTGCGAGTAATGAAGTAACATACATAAAAAAAAAGTTCAAGACGAATTGAGAACCTCCTCCTTTTTTTTGAAGTCGGTTAAAAATATCTATAACAGTTGGTTTTAGTATAGAATTTTATAACAGTGTCCTGCTAGGATATTATTCTAAATTGCTATAGTAGGCTTAAGGTTGCAAATAAATTACCTTAATAAGTAATTTGTTTGTACCAACGTAGGTAACAGTATCGTTCTTGCAAAACCCTCTTAATAAAAGATTGTAAAAAGAACAGTTAGTTTTCCAACCATTTCACAAATTCCTTCTGCGACTCCGCTATCAAAATTCCCTACTATAACTTTCCGTTTCTCGCTGTTCTCTTGGCCTCACCTGTCAGCGAGTGAGGTGAGTTAGCTGGATATCTCGCCGAGACTTCCGTGCATTGTGTGCACTCGTGTTTCATACCGCTGTAGCTTCGGCATTATGTGCATAGATATGCGATTGTTTTGTTCCAAGATAACTCTGTCACTGATTAGGATGATAAAGTGTTTCATGAGGATGTTTTATGATGTCACTTTTAGGTCCCCAAGGTATTTCTGAGTTCGGTACTTTTTGGTACTCATACCGAGATATACGGTTAGGAATCGGACAATCAAACTGTACATGAATATCTATTTATACGCCTATTTGGAGTATAAATAGATAGGGATCCCTTATCCCAACTTTTTGGTGGGCCGCGGAAGATGCCTAAGTGTCCTTATAGAATCAGTTATAAAAGAAGTATTGTTTCTTTCTAGAAAAAAACACGCAAACACACATACGCTCATTTACAGAACTTTACATAAACTAAAATTAACACAAAACCTTAAGAAATTATACACTATAACTTTCTTCATGATCATTAGTTTAGCGTGTATCGTAAGCAAACAGACAGACATGGCAGGAGATTTTGTTTTATAATATGTAAATATTGTCCGGCATCGAGGGCCCGCGACTTCATTCGCGTGGGATGATTTTCCGCGTAAATCCTGACCCCGTGGGAATTCCGGGATAAAAATCCTATGTATTATTCCAGGATGTCAACTATCCACTTACCAAATTTTATTAAAATCCATCCAGTAGGTCCGGAGATTAGCGTGTACGAAGAGTCAAACAGACATCCTTTTTACCTGACTGCGCCAGAAGGAGGGTTATGTTTTTCGAGAGTATGTATGTTTGTATAATTGTTTGGCACGCTCTGTGGCCTGAACGGCTCGACGGATTTTAGGCCGTGCGCGCACTGCGTTGTGTTTTGGAAACGCAAAATCTGTGAAGTATGGAGTGTCATAGAAGTGCGCGCACTGCGGTGGAATAAACGCGTGCGGTAGAGTCACCGGTGGCCCCGGTCATTCTACCGGTGCGGTAGAACTACCGCAATTGCGGCCACCGCAAGGCAGTGCGCGCACGGCCTTAGCTTGAGAGGTATCGTTAGATTCGTATTATCTGTGAAAGTGACACTGGGTATATCAAAATAAAAATGAAAAATTGCGGATTTTTGGCGCCATATTATGCCTTCAAAAAAGTTTTTTTTTTCTCAAAACCTATCGAGTGGGGTATCAAAATAAAGGGTTTTAAAAGGTGATTACAAACATATACACAACTTATGTGGTTAAAAGTAATTCAAAGTGACAAATCGTAAAAAACACGTATCAAGAACTAAATCGTCTGCGAAATCTTTCACATTTGTAAACTAAAAAGCTGGAAATAAAAAAGTAATTAAAAAAAATAAAAAACCCGACTGCAACCTTATACTAAAACTAACTGAAAAGTTAATAAAAACAAGCCCATTTTAAATTTAATAAAAGTTGGAAGCAGGCGGGACCCATTTGAGTTTGAAACTATAATAATGGTATGGGCCCCGCCTGCTTCCAACTTTTATTTAATTTAAAATGGGCTTGTTTTTATTAACTTTTCAGTTAGTTTTAGTATAAGGTTGCAGTCGAGTTTTTTAATTTTTTTAATTACTTTTTTTATTATTTGTATCCTTAAAATGGATTGTAAGGTGTACAATAAAGCATATGTATAATAAATAAATAAATATTTTAATGATTTACTTTCAATGTTATACATTTAATTTGCTGTAATTTTAATAACATAGATTGGTTCATTGCATAAAAGTAGCACAACCTGTTATTGAAAAGAAGACACTGACTACTGAAATACAGGTATTGTGCACCTAGCTCGGTAGACAGGGCTTCACTAATTCTGTAAAATATGCCAATTAAGAATTATTATTATTTTTATTTATAAAACCCCCAAACTACCTACCTCAGTAATCTCAAGATATTCCATTTTACCTTTCATTTACCTTCATAATTATCGTCATCCATAACCTTAACATAACTTTAATTCATCCAATTCTTAGCATAGACGTCTTATTCATGTGCCAATCCCCACACATCTATGCCACTCTCATCCAGATTCTTAGACCCCCAAAGTCACCACCAACATCAATGTAATATCGTCTATACATATCGCAAAATAAAACTTAAAAAAGAAATTGAACCGACTTCAAAACGAACAAAAACACTACTGCACTGCATAGCGAGAAATAGCCTTAGACATTGTTTCATTGGATGTCTAATTCCGATTATAATAAGGACAATCTAATCACATGGGTTGCGGGAATGTTCTAACGAAATACCATGACCCCGGAACGTAAGGGCCACTGAAGGAGCAGGGTGGGTTTTTAGTCAGTAGAAGTCTGACAATCTTCCCTCTACTCCACCCACAGCAGGAGGAATCATTTGAGGATTTTCTCAACCAGAAAAAAAGGTCACAAGGCTGAAATCGGTGTGAAAACGTGATCGTAATCGGATCAGTATTTTTTGAGAAAATCGCGGACGTAAAAACATAGGTACATACATACTGGTCGTATACAGAATCTCTGTTTTGAAATCGGTTAAAAAGAAACAAATTTCTACCTAATTAATCACTTTGCATATTAAACCACCTCACTGTCTCAGTGTAAACGGACAGAGCCACTTAATTGGAGCCCCAAACTCGAGACAAGACAGAACAAGTCCCCCGACATGTTGACATGTAAACAGACTAATTTCGGAGACGGACGTGTGGCTAATGGCTAACTATCTTCGCCAGATACTTGGCTATATTATAGACACAGGTGTTGAGGATGTTTGCTGGAGTAAATAGTATTGTGTATTAGCTGTGCCCGCGTCTTTGTGCGCGTAAGCCGAGAAGTTTTTACCGTGTAAATTTGGACAACGGGAGACCTTTTTAAGAGAGCAATTTGGGTAGTAATTCACATTACTAGCAATTTTGTTAACCCCTCCGACGATCCTCCCTCTCGATCACAAGTTCGACATCTTGGCCACTAGGCTATTGATTGAATTTCAGACAATAAGCTTGTATGTTGCCTTATAACCTCCTCTATTTTTCAGTGCAAGTAACTGTTAATATCGGTACAGCCTAGGTACTGGACGCACTTGAGTCAATCGAGAAACGGGCCAAAAGATTCATTGACAACGATGCACTGGTCGAGTCAAAGCTTCAGAGCCTTGACCATCGACGAAGAGTTGCTAGTCTATCGGTTTTCTATCGGTTACATTTCGGAGAGTGTGCGATGGAATTACACAGTCTAATTCCGCCGAGCCCGTTCCATCATTGGACTACAAGACGAACGGCGATGCGCCATCGTTACATGGTGGACATCCCACACATACGCACAAAACGTTTTGGGAATACTTTCATTGTGCGTACAGCTAAGGAGTGGAATTCCCTGCCGGAATCTGTGTTTCCCGATAGCTATAACCTTGGGGTCTTCAAGTCAAGAATGAATAGGTTGCTTCTGGGTAGGCGTGCTCCATCTTCGACCACATTATCACTTGCCATCAGGTCTCACCTGATGGCAAGTGACAATGGTGGTCAAACGCGAACCTATTATCAATAGAAAAAGCTATTCAGAGTAATTTAATGTAAATTCCAGATTAACCCGGACAAACTAAAAAACAGATAGACGGACAAATATTTCAATGTATTTTCGTGTTTTAGTATTGTGTAAATAACTATATATAAGCACTTGATAAAACACAGTTACTTTGGAAATCACAGACAGACACATTAATTTTATTTAGATGACACTAACATAGTCAAAGGTAGTGTTTGTAGGTATGGAGCCTAGAAGAACTATTGTAAGTTACATATACCAGTGTAATTTGAAGTAGCCATTTAGCCATAATCACACGGGAATTTTTGTTGACAGAGTGACAGATATTGCTGCCATACCTAACATACCTAATTAAGATCAAGATTTAATAGTACATTGTTCACCGAGAGGAGAAAGTGACCGATTACCGTCGAGGGTGTCGTTTGAAGCCCGAGCCGTAGGCGAGGGCTTTAAAACACCCTAGATCGGGAATCGCACTTTCTCTCGAGTGATACATAGTGCTTTATACTACACCTACGAGGAAAATAAAAAACTAAATTGAAATTTATATTGAAATTGTTGCAGTTAGTGAAGCTTAATGTAACACTTTTTCCATTAATGTTTGTTTGAGATGTTTGCGACAATGTAGGAGGAATAACCGGCTGTGCTATTGGCACTGCGCTCGTAGAAGGCTGTGGTGCCAAAGGGGCAACTGGCTGCTGAGGGGCATTTGGCATCGCCGCGCTCGTTGATGGTTGAGGAGATGAGTCTTGATGCACATTAATCGATCCCGATATTTGGTTATTTATTCGTGTTTTGTTTTCTACGGAATTCTCTATGTAACCTTCTGCAACAGCGGACGATTTCCAACCACCGTGGCGTTTTATTGTGGTTAAATCAGTACCAGTATCGGCAAGAATAGTCGCTGAAGTTCTGCGAAAGCAGTGGCCAGTGTATTCTAGTGGATTGAGTAAATAAAGGTAGGAAGCTATTTCTCTTGGCACAGTACTTATTTTGTTTTTCCCAATTACTTGTTTCGTATATTTTTTGTTTTTATATTGTAGAAAAATCGATTGGTTTTGGGGTCACTGGGGCGAATTTCGTTATATTTCTTCATTATCTCATAAAATAAGCCCGATATAACAAATGATCGCTGAATTTTGGTTATTGTGTTAGGAATATTGACAATTATTCCATTTTCGAGGATTTCGATATCGTCTGTTGTCATATCCACAAGTTCTTGAGAACGACAGGCCCCATTTACTCCTAAAACCAAAATAACCTGTAAACAAAAATATCAAACATGAAAACCTAGTAGATTTCTACTCATAAATAGTTACGTAATAAACCATAAACCAGTGCATTTTGTTCATAAACTTACCTTCATCAACAAATATTTGTCATCTGGAGCATTCTGCAAAAAGGAATAATCATCCTTTGTAGTTTTGTTTCACTTTTGATTTCTTACTACGGAATCCCTCCAACTTTCTTTTCAGAAATGCTGTAAGTTTTTTGTATTCTTGAATATTTATGTCGTTTCTTGTCAATATAGTACTTTTCAACATTGAGTACATAGACCATAACGTACTTGGTTTGTATTTTTGCGCTTTTTCACTGAAATAAGCTAGAAAAAGTTTCAGAAAAAGATGCCGCATTTTTTTTCACTTTTCCATTGCAAAAAATCGTCATAAGTTTTATTTTATTTTTTAATTTATTTCTGTGGTAAAAGGTTATCAATCAGTATTTTTGCTGTTTCCTTCAGTTGCGGCGGAGTTAAAAAATCTTCATCATCACTATCACTACTTATCATTTTGATAGTTTTATTTTACTTTCTACGAAAACTGAATCCTCAAACAACACACAAATTGAAAATGGCGCCAATGGCGTCTGCTATTTTCACATGTTCTTTTTTCAAATTGTTTATCCTGCCGCCGCAGGGTCGCACTGCCAGCCCGACACCATCCAACACACAGCTAGTGGCCAGTGTCATTTTGCGAACTTGGAGATAAAAACTCACTGTAAAAACTTTTTGGCTTATAATTTTTTGGTTACCGGCGCATAGTCTTACCCAAAATTAAAAAAGAAAAACCACGTAAGAAATGGATTTTCATACACTTTTCTCTCCCGCTCAGATGCGTTTTCTCCCCGCATATTTGTTCGATATGCAATGACGTACTTTCTACCGTAAATTTGATAAAGTATGAAGGTACTTTCCAAGCAGGTGTAGTATAAAAATCTTTTTCTTTATTTATTACTAGCTTCTGCCCGGGACTTCGTTTCCGTGGGAATTCTGCGATAAAAAGTAGCCTATGTCCGTGACCGTGGTCTAATATATCTCTATGTTAAATTTCATCAAATTCGGTTCAGCCGTTTCGGCGTGAAAATGGAACATAGATACATACATAAACACTCGTATTTAAAATTTTAGTAGGGATTGTAAACTTTACCATCTAAAAATGAACCAGAGACTAGAAACTGTAACAGAATATCCAATGATATTTAAGGAGTAAGTCTTATCATCAAAATAACGGAGAAAACGATATTTTATATTCTGATAAAACTTACTTCTTAGTACACTTACGTGCAAACACCGGCCTCATATACTTAGTTTAAATTTATGAAAAAAATAACGTATGAAAGTGTTATTTAATAACTAATGTGCAAAATAAAGATCTAGAAGAAGATATTTATCATGGTAATAAATTAATAATCAAAAATCGATGTCCTCACCAACTGAAAATTCAAAGCTAGAACAGTGTTTTTTGTAAGCACGCCATGCATTTATCGACGTAGTACAGTGAAAAGCACCACATTTTCCATTGAAACTCGAGAATTCGCTTTCATTTTGTTATTGTGTGTGATGGGCTGCTGTCTCAATGTTGTTATTGATACTTGATAACTGACAAATGCTTGCACTGAGAGGTCTGCTCTCTCTCAATCTCTGTAAGTATTTCTTTATTGAAAAGAGCTCTACAGATATAAACCTACATGGTTGTCATAAGCCGAGGTCCGTACCCCACAGGGGGAGCCCTTAGCGTGTAACAGTAGTCGCCTAGTTTGTAAGTTTTATAAGAAGCCCTGGCTGGAGGCTTTAATTAATTTATTAGTTAAGGCAACCACAGGCAAGCCCGATTAAGCAGCCGACAACCTCAGAGGTTGACCTGCGAGAATAATAATAATAATAATATTCCACAACTTTTCACACAACGCCATCTAGTCCCAAACTAAGCAGAGCTTGTGGTATGGGTACTAGACAACTGATAAACATACATATATATTTCTAAATACATACATATCTATACTAATATTATAAAGCGGAAAAGTTTGTTAGTTTGTTTGTTTGTTTGTTTGTTTGTTTGTTTGCTTGAACGCGCTAATCTTCGAAAGTACTGGGTGGATTTGGATGAAATTTGGTATGGAAGTAGCTTGAAGCTTGAGGAAGGTTATAGGCTACTTTTTACCCGACTGCAAAAAAGGAGAGTTATGTTTTTACCGTGATAGAATCCACGGGAGCGAAGCCCCGCGAAAGTACTAGTTATATATAAATTACAGCCAGACAAAGAACAAATGACCGTGCTCATCACACAAACATTTGTCCTAGGTGGGAATCCACACACTATGAAAAAATTGTCAACTATCTACATACATACTTACCGAATTTCATTCAGATCCGTTCAGTAGTTTTTGCGTGAAAGAGCATCAAACATACCGACATCCTTACAAACTTTCGCATTTATAAAATTACATTAGTAGGATATTATATTAGTACGGCTTATCAATATTCGTACCGCTGTGCACGTATTTATGATCGTGACTGTACACCCTTGTTACGACCAATTTTATATAAATTTCGTTGGTGCGTCCCAGAGGTGACAATTTAACTAATTCTCTTGAGCTCAATTAATTCATTGCGTGAACGGAATTGTTTGAAGATAAGAAGCGACTGACTAATTTAATTTTGGTTTTAAACTCCTGGTTAGAATATAATTGGTTACGAGGGTGGTGGGGTAATCGATTTATGGTGAAGAATTGCGTAAAAATTATTATTTAATACTTTTTTTTGTAATAAGAATTTCAATTCTATTGCATAACTCACTTCGTAGTAATTGCATATATTCTAAATATGGTGTGTCAAACTTCTACTGACTAAAAACCCACCCTGTTCCTTCAGCAGCCCTTAAATTCCGGGGCCGCCCCCGGGGTTGTGGGAATGTTCTAACGAGGTATCTCGTTCAATATTCTGGTTGTCTCTTTATATCCATCCACAGATTGTCTTTAGAAGAAAGCTTTTAGCGATACACCCAATGTGTCACTCATCATGTAATGTTTTTAAACAATGTTTTACTCTTACATAAGTATAAGATAGATATGCTCATTATTGCACACCGCAACAGAATTAAATAAGTACGAGTACTTATCAACCGCAGAGGGTGCTACAATGCTGTCTTATCGCTTAAAGCGAGAACCTTTATATGGTGTTTGTTATAAAGAGTGTTCTAATGAATTCTATTCTACACTCAGTGACTAGTGATTTCAGCTACGTGTTTTTCCTATGGCTTAGCTCATGTAGCTTTAGAGGCCAGAGACAATACAATATAATAGCGTATGACTGCTGATACTGAAACCGTCCAGCAGAAAAAAATGTGTAATTGTATCTTTATGTACAAAAATATCCCATATGAATATCGATTTTTAGGGTTCCGTAGCCAAATGGCAAAAAACGAACCCTTATAGTTTCTTCATGTCTGTCTGTCTGCAGTCTGTCTGTCTGTCCGTGCGCGTGCGTCCGTATGTCACAGCCATGTTATTCCGAAACTATTAGGACTATACATGTGAAACTTGGTAGGTAGATGTATTCTGTGAACCGCTTTCCGATTTTAAGTTTATGCTTTTATACTGTAGATCTTAATGTTAACTTTCAACCAAAATTGGTTTGAATGAGATCGGATCAGCAGTTTTTGAGATACAGAATATTTTCTAGAACCGCAAATATAACTTTGTAATTCATACAAACACTAAGAAAAACAAAGTTATTTGGCGTAGTTACTACGGAACCCTTCATGGGCGAGTTTGACTCGCATTTGGCCAATTTTTTGTTATTAAGTGAAAATACATAGAAACGTTGATAGTTCCTTCCCTATGGAGGGGCCCTAACAGTCTTTGACCGATTCGGAGCGATCGCGAGATCACAGATGATAAAGGGTCCCGGTGCTTACCTCCATGTGTTGATGGTGACCATCGGAGTGGTTTTAGTGAAGTAAATATCCCACACTCATTGGTCATAACCTGAAAGACCGAGTGCCTTTTGAATTTTGCTCTCTGATACAAAATAAAAGACAGCCATACTGATTTAGATCAGACCTCCTCCTCGAGTCGTTTATGATGCAGGCTATTCGGTTGTGGAATGCATTGCCGGTGTCAGTAAGACAAGCTCAATCACTCGCTGTTTTTAAAAGCTCGGTTGCCAATAATTTTATTTCCAACTTATGATTATTCCTTTGTTTTTCTCCACATGATGTTAAAGAAAACTTTATAAATTTATTTATTTTATGTACTTATATATTGTATATTTTATCAGTTTTTCAGTTTTGATGAAAATTTGTACAGTAGTACACTAATATAGCCCTCCCCATATTAATTAAAGCTCGTAAAGTCCTTCCAAAAGTTGTCTGGAAGATATCGCTCTCAGCGATAAGATCGCCATTGTAACCGATTTTATTTACAACTAGCTTTTGCCCGCGACTTCGTCCGCGTGGAATAGTTACTTTGGGCTAACGTTAAATTTAACCCCGATTTTGAAGCATTCTTCATTGGCGCTCCGCTCCTATTGGCCTTAGCGTAATTATACAATATAGCTGTGCCCGCGACTCCGTCAGCGTAAGTTAATGTATTGGTAATATTGTTTAGATCACGTTCACATGAGGCTTAAGTACCTAGAGAACGCTTCGACCGCGAGACGCGTCGAGCGCGGCGACCGATTCTCAAAAATAATCCTTATAGCATGATTCACGCGCGATGGCTTATTATTATAAGCGTATTTCATGTATAACTTTGGTGTTTCTATACCGATTTATATGATTCTTTTTACGGTTTCGTAGCAAAAAACGGAATCTTTATAGTTTCGACATGTCTGTCCGTCTGTCTGTCTGTCTGTCTGTCCGTCCGTCCGTCTGTCACAGCAATTTTATTCCGAAACTATTAGGACTATACATGTGAAACTTGATAGGTAGATGTATTCTGTGAACCGCTTTCCGATTTTGAGAAAAAAATTAAAAAATATTTAAAATAAAGGGGGGCCCCCATACATGGAACTAAACCTGAAAATATTTTTTTTCATGAAATCGATGCATGTGTGGTATCTATAGACAGTTCTTTAAAAACGACATCGGGGTTTCTAAAACCACTTTCCCATAAAGTCAATCGTTTAAAAGATATAAGCTTCCAAAGTGGTAAAATGTGTGTGTGGCGGACACAACCTCTAACTTCTATAATAATGGAGTGAAAAATCTAAAAAAATATATGTCTGTAGATCTTAATATAAACTTTCAACCAAAATTAGTTTGAACGAAATCAGTTCAGCAGTTTTTGAGATACAGCATATTTTCTAAAACCGCAAATATAACTTTGTAATTCATACAAACACTATGAAAAACAAATTTATTCGGCGCAGTTGTAAAAAATGTAAAAAAGCCAGTTTTAAGAAATTTGTAAGGTATTTTTTCCAAAACAAATTTATTTGGCGCAGTTGTAAAAAATGTAAATAAGCTAGTTTTAAGAAATTAGTAAGGTTTTTTTTTCGTCAAATAAATTTGCATATTATATTATAGTTACTACGGAACCCTTCATGGGCGAGTCTGACTCGCACTTGGCCAATTTTTTATGGAATAGTTAATAATGTTAACTTTTTCAATTAGGGGTGACTGAGAGTGTTATAAACGTAAGAGTAGACAAATATTATAATCAGAAAGCTTCGAACTGCTAAGCTATCGGGAGTTACACGTGTTATTGTAAGTCAACCATAAAAGTTAGACATATGCTGTCGTGGGATATTTTTTATATAATTTTAAGGAGAACATTTCCGTCATGAAATGATTTGTGTAGCTTTAAGCATTAAGGTTGCACACGCGACGGAAGCTTAAAAAATGGTGTAACTTCTCCCGTTTTCCCAACATTTCCCTTCACTGCTCTGCTCCTATTGATTGTAGCGTGATGAAAAGTATACTATAACCCGCTCAGGAGTATGAAAAATAATTGTACCAAGTTTCGTTAAAATCCGTCGAGTAGTTTTTGTTTCTATAACGGTTATACAGACAGACAGACAGACAGACAAAAATTTAACTGATTGCATTTTTGGCATGAGTATCGATCCTTAATCACCCCCTGATAGTTATTTTGGAAATATATTTCATGTACAGAATTGACCTCTCTACAGATTTATTATAAGTATAGATATTGTTATTTAAGTGTGATTCAATTATTGGTGTATAATAAAGTATATTCTATCTTTCTACGATGGAAACGTCGTGACATGCTTTACCATCTATTACGGTCTTCAGCCTGATGGAGAGCCTGGGACATCGGCATACGCAGTACTTCGGACATCTGATTAGGTTGAATCAGTCATTATGAGCGTTTCCAAACTGTTTGTACTTCGGCGTGCTACATAATCAAAGTACTGCAATACTCTGTGGAGGCATACAAAGACCACTCATGCATGGTTGACTGGTAGAGACTGCCTATGGCATTAGGTTTGCCTTTGTTAGATACAAAGGCAAACTTAATGTGCATAAAGTGTAAACAAATACATAAATGTCGATCAGTACAAAGGCTTTTAAATCCAGTAACGTGGAAAACAATACTACTAACATCAAACATTATAAGTTACATAACACCCAATATAAATGTTTTTACATAAGCAAAGTTTTGTTAAACACACGGTTAGGTGAAATTGTGTTTACGGCTGAATAAACTTGCTACAATAGAGTTTTGGAGAGACAATAAAACCCGGAGGGCGGGTGTACGTAACCGT
The DNA here is from genome assembly GCA_943138885.2 of Tholera decimalis. Classification (NCBI taxonomy): domain Eukaryota; kingdom Metazoa; phylum Arthropoda; class Insecta; order Lepidoptera; family Noctuidae; genus Tholera; species Tholera decimalis. The sequence goes on along the minus strand of OW964552.2, from coordinate 4,446,620 downwards.
TGGGAAATCACTAATAAATGCTCTTGTGCGTTCCAGATGATAAGGCTGCTTCCAGACTGGCGGTCGCAACGCGGGACCCTATGGCAAATATAATAACGTTATCAGCCAATAACAGCAAATGACATATGTAAATAATTTGAACTTGTAATGTCACCAATGTTATTTTCTTACAAAAGGTTTTACAAAAATAAATAAAAATCTTAGTAGTACCACGGGTAGATTATTTTTGCCCGTAGTACTACTAGACTGCTTGGTAGTACCACGGGAAAAAAAAATGCCCGTGGTACTACTGGTAGTACCACCGGTAGTAGGTACCACGGGCAACAAACGTATTATTAAGGAACCGTCACCGAGTTCGGTGTTTTGCAGATTTTTGCAGCCGTTATAATTAGTTAGAGGGAGCACCAGGCTTGTAAATGCTATCTTGTTTATTTATTTATAACAAAATCCACAGCTCTACAATGTTTTTATAGCATCTTATATCTAATCTTATAGCGAATTACGGATTTACAATTACTTACTGATTCACTATGAGTTACAAACGTGTAAGTATTACCCAGTTACCGGGTCGTGGAGGTAAAATATACAGTCCTTTCATGTTAGTGGTATTCAGCGGCATTTGGTTAGACTAAAAGCAGACCCCAATAGTTAGAGAAAAGGTTAAGCACATTGGATATGCATCTGCTATATTTGGGCGTTATGTGTTGAGACGTTTGTCCCGCCGAGTTTGCCGGCACCCTAAAAATATTTCCAAAAGACACTAGCTCTACCATTTTCTCAAATAATACTGAATATTGTATTCACTTGTTATCTTTTGGTGAGATAACCGAGGATTTTTCGTGTAAACGTGTGTATTGTCTTACTTTTATATTTTGTGCTATAGGGAAAATAATAATGTCGACTTTTGTGTAACTACATACATTTGGTACAAAAATGTAAGTAAAGTAACCGTGTTCATAGATGTTCATTAGGTAATCTAGATAATTATTATAGGTACTTAGGAGAAGAAAATTTGTGAACATTTACTGTGTTAGACTTGGTGCTGTGGAAACTGTGACGCAATGAAAACGCAGGAAAGCTTAATAAGGCGGTTGTAGCATTTTGAACAAAAATCAAGATGGCCGCTTGTTCGAAATAAGAATCAATTCGCTTCTAGTAGTAGCGGGGGACGGGGGAGAAAAGTGTCAAGCAGTGAGTCCAATAACGCAGATTAACTAGAAAGGTACTTATAGATACTTAGATCACTAAGTATTCCTTTTTAGGGTTCCTTAGCCGAATGGCAAAAAACGAAACTCTTGTAGTTTCGTCATGTCTATCTGTCTGTCCATCCGTCCGCACCATTTAATTCCAAAACTACTGACACATGTGAAACTTAGTAAGTAGATGTATGTATTCGGTAAACGCTTCCAAAGTGGTAAAATGTGTCCCCTCCCTCTAACTTTTATAATAATAGAGTGAAAAATCTAAAAAAGTATAAATGTTGTAGATCTTAATAAAAACTTTCAACAAAAATTAGTTTGGACTAGCACATTTTCTAAAACCGCAAATATGACTTTGTATTTCATACAAACACAAAGAAAAACAAAGTTATTTGGCGTAGTTACTACGGAACCCTTCATGGGTGAGTCTGACCCGCACTTGGCCAAAATGTTTAATTATTAAGTGGAAAATACCTACTTACTAGTACTAGTCTTTAGTCTCATTATTACCAAATATTGAGGGTAAAGTGCGCGTACCTAAAGTAGGTACAAATTTTCTATTTAAAAAAACTTATTTAAAAAATCTAAAAAACCCGACTGCTCAACTGAAGTGTAAGAAACAAGCACATTTTTATTTTTAAAAGTGACAAGCAGGCGGGACCCTGTTGAACATATTTTTTTTTAAATGGGATGGGACCGCCTGCTTGTCACTTTTAAAAAATTGGCCAAGTGCGAGTCGGACTCGCCCATGAAGGGTTCCGTAGTAACTATAATAAATATAATATACTTAATATATTTATTTGAAAAAAAAAAAAACAAAAAACCTTACAAATTTCTTAAAACTAGCTTATTTACAATTTTTACAACTACGCCAAATAACTTTGTTTTTCATAGTATTTGTATGAATTACAAAGTTATATTTGCGGTTTTAGAAAATATACTGTATCTCAAAAACTACTGACTCGATCTCGTTCAAACCAATTTTGGTTGAAAGTTTACATTAAGGTCTACAACATATGGTTCTTTTAGATTTTTCACTTAATTATTATAGAAGTTAGAGGGGGTGGACACACATTTTACCACTTTGGAAGCGTATATCTTTTAAACGATTAACTTCATGAAAAAGTAATTTTAGAAACCTTAACGTCATTTTTAAAGACCTGTTTATAGATACCACACACGTATAGGTTTCATGAAATAAAATATTTTCAGTTTCAGTTCCATGTATGGGGAGCCCCCTTTATTTTAAATATTTATTAAATTTTCTCTTAAAATCGGAAAGCGGTTCACAGAATACATCTACCTACCAAGTTTTACATGTATAGTCCTAATAGTTTCAGAATAAAATGGCTGTGACATACGGACGGACGGACAGACAGACAGACGGACAGACATGTCGAAACTATAAAGGTTCCGTTTTTTGCCATTCGGCTACGGAACCCTAAAAAGGAGGAGGTTCTCAATTCGGATGTTTGTATTTTATTTTTTTATGTTTGTCTGCGCATAATTCCGTCGCTTGCCAACCGATTAGAAAAATTCTTATTTTCTTAGAAAGGGTATACTTCCCAAATAGTCCCATGAAAATTTTATCGAAATCGAATAAGCCGTTTCTGAAAAATCAACAAAAGTCTAAAAAAATATTTACGTTGATGATCTTTTCGTTTACTCTGCATTGCGTTTTTTTGTTCGCGCATAACTCCGTCATTTACGAACCGATTTGGAAAATTCACTGACCCACTAAAAAGCACGAAATAAAAACTTTTTTTGCAAAAAATAAAACCGACTTCCATATCAAAACACTACAAATCCAAAAATAATTTTATTTTCGGAAGGCGGTGTGAAAAAAAAAGAAAATACAAAACCAATAACACCGACTTTAACAACGACAAAAAAAGTTTTTATTATTTTGAAATTATACATGGTGAAAAAAAAAAATTTTTTTTCACCATGTGTAATGGCTTCGCACAGCCGCCACGTTATTTTTTTTTAAATGTCACCTATTTAAGAACACTCGGGCTGTTAAGACAAATCTAACGATACCTCAATTGTGTGAATCCGTTCAGCGGTTCTGGAGATATGAGGTAATAAAGAATATTACAAACATACATACATACAAGATACGCGCGAAAAACATAACCCTTCCTTTGCAGTCGGGTAAAAACAGGCCAGCCAGTACAAATACCTTACTGTATTTCCAAATCTGCTGTTATAGCGGCAACAGAAAAACATAATTTGTGAAAATTTCAACTGTCTAGATCGCCAGACAGTTGAAATTTTGAATCGCGATAGCGATTCTTTAGATACAGCCTGGTGACCGATAGACAGACGGACAGACAGCAAAGTTTTAGTAATAGGGTCTCATTTTTACCCTTTGGGTACAGAACCCTAATAACAGAGTATATAACCACTAGAGAGCGTATAGGCCGATTTCTTTGAAGAACACGAGTCACTGTTACGGGTCGCCGGTCGGGTGGGATTGGTTAGTTCAAGGTCAAGTTGATATGTCTGGTTAGGGATTGGTCTACTTGATTAAGGGAAAGTAGTCAATATCGATAAAATTGATGTTAACATTGTAAAAATACCGAGTAAAAATCAAATAGTAAAATTATTTTAATTAAAGCCCAAGTTAATATTTGTATTAGAGTCCGCCATACTATGTGAAGCCTAAAATGATTGGATATAGGTATCTTATTTTCACGATTTGACTCTTCTCAACATTATGACAGGCCCGTTGGTATAGTGGTCAGTGGCCCTGACTGCTATGCGCAAGGTCGTGGGTTCGATTCCCACCTAGGACAAATGTTTGTGTGATGAGCACGGTCATTTGTTCTTTGTCTGGGTGTAATTTATCTATAATATGTATGTATTTAGAAATATATATGTATGTTTATCAGTTGTCTAGTACCCATACCACAAGCTCTGCTTAGTTTGGGACTAGATGGCGTTGTGTGAAAATGTTGTGGAATATTATTATTATTATATAAATAAAAACAAAACTAGAAACCAATATTCCCTGGTAACCTTATCTATCCACTGTAATTTTTATTCTGGAATCATCGGAAATCTTAAATGAAAACATGAATGTCACACAGAAGACAAACTTTTAGAACTTCCTCTTTTTCAAAGTAGGTTAAAATTTGTAATAATTGTTTAGCATGCACACAAGTCTAACACTTGGTCACAGCCAAAAAGTAGTAACTATAGAGGGAAAGAGTAACAACTCTGTGGTAAAATTTGCAGGTATGGAAAGTGCTGCCACCTTGAGTTTGGTAGATGAACTAATGCTCTAATAAATATATACCTACGTAGGTATGCATACTTACAATGAGTACCGAGTCTTTCATAAATTTTATTAAATGACTAGCTTTTGCCCGCGACTTCGTCCGCGTGGAATAGTTACTTTGGGCTAACGTTAAATTTAACCCTGATTTTGAAGCATTCTTCATAGCCTATGTCCTTCCTCACGGTTCAGTGATTTTGATGTAACAGACAGATTAACTTTCGTAATTTAGTAGGGAAATATAATATGTCAATCTATAATACTGTTGAAAAATATCGCAATGCGGAACCGCACAATATTATTGTTAATAGCTGTGCCCGCGACTCCGTCAGCGTGTAACTCCTTGTGTGTTATTAAGTTAATGTATTGGTAATATTGTTTAGATCACGTTCACATGAGGCTTAAGTACCTATAGAACGAAAATACTTTAGCGTAAAGCTTCCGGGTAAACTATGTTGAAAGTTGACCCGTCCGGCACGCGAACATAAAGATTTCTAGAACTGCTAACCCGGGAAAGAGCGACGTACAACTGACCATGCGAGAAACAACTGACACTGAGATCTACTCCAGCAACACGAAAAGTCTGCCCTTGAACCTTATTAATTGTCATTGCATAACACACCGATACTGGGAATTGCGTTCTTTTAAATTCGAAGGAAATTTTTTTTTTTTTTATTTTTTTTTTTATAGTTGATAGGCTTGCGTTTGACCACAATCTCACCTGATCTTGAGCGATGATGTGGTCGAAGATGAAGCACGCTTGCCTAGAAGTAACCTATTCACTCTTGACTTAAAGACTCCCAGGTTGGGAGGTAGTTGAACAAGTAACACACATATAATTTTGCTCTGTTAAATAAATTGTAATTTAATTCAAATTAATAGTATTTCTTCACAATTTTTTATGAATAACAGTTTCTACTAGTAATACTACCTGCCAGTTGTGTGGATTTCCTATATTGCACTCTCTTATTTTCACAAAAACAAAACTGAAAAATGGATTCACTCAAGGGGTCAATGTCTGAATTAATGGCACAATTCCATGACAGAATGTCAAAATTTGAGGCAGAATTGACCAAGTCAACACCCAGCACTTCGTCCAGCAACAGTTCAGACAGTCTTGCAGCAGAGTATGCAGGTTTCAAGAAATTTGTTCTGGAGTCCCTTGGCTGTCTTCAGCATCAGATGGAGGCCCTTGCCAGGGATGTTGATGCATTGGAGATGAGAAGTCGTCGGAAGATGCTGCTTGTCCATGGTGTTGCTGAGGTGAGTGACGAGGATACATCACTGGTGGTTGCTTCATTGTTCCATGACAAACTTAAGTTGGACAACTTTTCCATCGCTGCTATTCGTCGGTGCCACAGAATGGGCAGTCACAGAAGTGCTGGAAAGCCTAGACCTATACTGGTCAAATTACAGGATGTAGATGTTCGTGACAAGGTTTGGTTTGCTAAAACCGCATTAAAAGGTTCTGGTATAACCTTGTCAGAATTCTTAACAAAGTCACGACATCAGATATTCTTGAAGGCTCGTGAGAAGTTCGGCGTGATGAATTGCTGGACCAAGCAGGGAAATATCTTTGTGCTGGGAGCTGATGGGAGTAAGCGTCGGGTCATCAACTGCAGAGAGCTCGCTGCTATCAATGTGGCTGAGCATGATGTCGATTCCGATAAGCCGGAGGGCCAACTAGATGTCCATAAGGCACAGGCTGGGAAGCTAGCCTCAGCAGCCCCATTAAAAAGATATAGGAAGCCTGTGGTGAAGAAGTGATTTATCTCTCGCAATGCGTCGTTCGGGTAACAGTTTTTCATCAGTATTTAATCACTGGTTTACCTTCACAGCTATTTTATAATATTTAACGTCTACCTCACGTTTTTTGGTTTATAAAATTTTTCTTTTTCATTTGTATGTATCTTCGGTTTTCTGACATTTGACATATGCCAAGAGTTATGTCAATGTCGCGTTTCGTTTACTTTTGTTTCGTAATTTGTTACATTTTGAGCATAGATTATCTATGGAAACATTATAATTTGATACCGCAATAATAATGCAACATAGGAATTCTTTTTGTATTTCTTTTTTTGTGTTTATATACACTTCTGGACACATCTATTGGCCCACCTTGTATTTTCAGTTTCGTTTGGTCCTAGCTAAAATTTTATATTAGGTCGAGCAAAAAGTTTTTATGCAGTTTTGAACCTGGCACATTCACAATTTCATTCAATAGTCTTTTTTTGAATTTCGAACACAGAATTTAAAGAAACAAAAGACAATTTGGAGCCTGTTTGTTGATATCAAACAATCGAATACTAAGAAAACTTGGTTTTATTGGTTTACTTGGATTTAATTCTTGAAAAAGTGATTGATATCTTTGCTTTTGCAACAAACATTACTTATTCTTAACATTAAGGTGAGGTTCTATCAATAATCTATGGATACTTCACCTGAAGTCGCCGCCCAAGCTGTGGTACTTATTCAGGCCGGACACAGCCAAAGAAACGTGAGTGCTCAACTTAATTTAAGTCGATCTGCGGTCCGAAATGTTTATCGGAGGTACCTAGAGACTGGCGGCTTTGTTCATCGCCAAGGAAGGCCACGATCTCGGGTCACAACTGAAAGGCAGGATCGATTCATCGTGACGACCAGCTTGAGAAATCGTCACCTTACCTCCATTGAGATACAAAACCAACTTCGCGACTTCCACGGAGTATCTGTGAGCGCTCGAACTGTTCGGAGAAGGTTAAAAGAACGCGATATGGTACCACACAAGCCAGCTAATGGGCCCAAACTAAAGCGAGCCCACCGAACAGCGCGCCTTCATTTCGCACTCAGTCATTTAAATTGGACACAGCAAGATTGGAGCCGTGTACTCTTTTCTGATGAGTCTAAAATTGTGTTACATGGCAATGATGGAAGGAAGAAGGTCTACCGGCGTAAGGGAGAGCGTTTCGCACAATGCTGCTTTGAAGAGAGGGTTGCTTATGGCGGTGGCTCATGGACTGTCTGGGGCGGTATATCCGCGAGCGGCAAAACTCAACTTGAGGTTGTTACAGGACCACGGCTGCCAACATTAAATGCTGAAAGATACATTCGTGAGTGCTTAGAACCTCACGTGATACCATACGCGGACTATGTGGGCCCAAATTTCCTTTTTATGTATGATAATGCAAGAGCCCATGCGGCCGGCATCGTCAGGGAATATCTTCGGGATGTGAACATCACAGTTATGGACTGGCCAGCCAGAAGCCCAGACATGAACCCCATTGAGCACATGTGGGACGAGCTAAAAAGGCGTGTTAGGGCTCGTCAGCCAGTTGCCCAGACGATGCAGGAGTTGAAAACTGCCATAGAAGAGGAATGGGAGATGATCCCTCAAAATTTCATAGAGCGGTTGATAAACTCTATGCCTAATCGTATGAGAGCTGTGGTAGATGCCCATGGAGGCAACACGCGTTATTAAATTAAACCTTTATTTGATAAAACATGTTTTTTATTCAAAAATTAATTGCCTTTAACAAGGCGCATATCCGACTTGTTAGGCGTAGGTCCATGTCGTATGGTATTCTGAATTCAAATTTAAAACTATACGATCGAAAAAGATGGTAAAATGTATCAGGTTTAAAACTGCATCAACAGTTTTTGTTCAATCTAGCAATCATATTTCGGTAGGGGCCATCGAAACCTAAACTCTAAGGTGGGCCAATAGATGTGTCCAGAAGTGTATTATTTTATATGTTGCTCTAAGTGTAAGGTGAGCTTGTGCCCAAACGATGCACTAATATTTGATAAAATATTTTTGATTTAGGTTTTGTATTGTTATTCTTTTCTGTTAACGCATAACTGGCGGGTGGACTTTACGTTTTTAAGTACCGTTCGTCTTTATAATATACATTTATATTTTATTTATATTCCCTTTTTAATTATTTATTGTGTTTTTTTTTTTTTTTAATGATTGATAGTAACAGTGATGATGAAAGTTTTGTAACTGCAAGCAGTGACAATGACAGCTTCACTAGTATTCCGAATCTTGCTGACACGCTTCAGTTTCAGTTTTCTGATGTTCCCAAAAATCTAAATGTAGTCCACATTAATGCTCAAAGTATTCCGGCTCACTATCATGATATGCTTGTGAGTTTGGACTGTAAGGACATCCATGCAATTCTTGTTTCCGAATCCTGGCTGAAACCTTGTCTTCCGTCTACATCCTATTCCCTCCCTGGGTTCAAGCTAATAAGGAATGACCGCACAAGCGGCGGCGGTGGTGGTGTTGCCATCTACCTGCGTGCACATATTCCCTTTTCCATTATTAACATTTCAGTGCAGCCACCACCGTCGAATGCTGGCGAGCATCTCTTTTTAGAAATTGACCTTAACCATGTGAAAGTTTTGCTGGGTGTCTATTATTGTCCCTCTCTGCGTATCGATTACTTCTCCTCATTTGAAAGCCTAATAGTCAACCTTGCGCCCTCTTACAGGCATACAATTGTTATGGGTGACTTTAACACCTGTCTCCTTAAAAATGATTCCCGCTCTTCCTCACTTCAATCTATTTCTCAATCATGCAATTTATCTCTCCTTCCATTAAGCGCAACTCACCATTTTCCAAACTGTATTCCTTCACTTCTTGACCTCATCTTTGTTTCCTCCACACAACACGTCGCTAAGCATGGGCAATGTTCAGCTGACGCTTTCTCCTACCACGACTTGATTTTCCTTTCCTACAAAATTCGCCCTCCTAAGACTAAACCTAAAAGTATTCTTCAGCGCAGTTTTGGTGGAATGGACTTGGAAGGTCTTCGGGAAGATGCTAGCAGTATTGACTGGTCTGAGCTTGTTCATGCAGACTCGATTGATGAAAAAATTAACCTCCTTAATTCGAATCTCATCGGGCTGTATGATGTGCATGCACCTGTTCGGTTGGTCAAGATGAAGCATCTGCCTGCTCCGTGGCTGAAAGATGACGTGAAAGCAATTTTACAAAAAAAGGCAGCAGCAAAATCTAGGTATAAGTGCAGACCTAGCTCCTTAAATCGTGAAAAATACGTCGCTATCAGAAATCGCAGCAACTTGGTTTGTAGGGATGCCCAACGCCGCCACGTTCATAAGTCCGTTGAAAACGGTGATCCAGCTAAAGTCTGGAAATTTCTTAGATCAATGGGAATTGGGAAGTCACGTCAAGAGTCTGTTCCTAAAGATATAGATCTTGAATTACTCAATCAACATTTTTCCACCTCTTGTAGTTTCAATGGGCCTGTTAAAACCAAAACTTTAGATAATCTTTTGTCTCTTCCCACTCCCGATTATTCTCCTTTTGTTTTTAATCAATTTGCTTGTTGTGATGTTAAGAAGAGTATTTTATCAATCACGTCAAATGCTGTTGGTAGTGACTGTGTAAGTCGCAAGATGATACTCCCTATTTTGGACGAAATCCTTCCTGTCATCTGCCATATCCTTAATCATTCTGTATCCTCTGGTGTTTTTCCATCTGCATGGAAAGAAGCTCATGTAACCCCACTTCCAAAAAAATGTAATCCTGTTTCTTTCTCTGAATTCCGTCCCATTTCCATTTTACCGTTTCTGTCCAAAGTCCTTGAACGCCTTATTCATAGTCAGCTTAGTGCTTTCCTCTGTAGAAACAGACTCCTTAATTTTTACCAATCCGGATTTCGTCCGGGGCATAGCACTACCACAGCTCTTGTTAACATTACGGATGATATAAGATTGGGTATGGACAATAGAAAATTGACGGTCCTTTCTTTACTTGATTTCAGTAATGCTTTTAACACTGTTGATTTTGATGTCTTGCTCGGGATACTTTGCTCTCTTAACATATCTCCAACAGCTATTGATTGGTTTCGTAGTTACCTGTGTGGCCGCCGACAACGTATTTGCATTGAAGGTTCGTTGTCTTCCTGGTGCAATACTACTGCTGGCGTACCACAGGGGGGCGTTCTCTCTCCTCTTCTTTTCGCCATATTTATAAATTCTATTTCAAATGAACTTCTCTCATCCTACCACCTTTATGCTGACGATCTGCAAATTTATTCGCAAGCTCCCGTTGAAGATTTATCTGAGGCGGTGAAGGCGGTGAATAGAGATTTAGCGCGTATTTCCGATTGGAGTTTGTATCATGGTTTGAAGGTTAATCCTGCGAAGACTAAAGTCATTATTGTTGGCAGCCCTAGGCTACGTTCCAAAATTGACTGGACGACCCTTCCCCAAATAATTTTTGATGGAACTGTTATACCCTACTGTGACTCAGTAAAAGACCTTGGCATTTATATTGATAAGGATTTGTCTTGGGGTCCCCAGTTGCAGGAAGTGAGCCGCAAACTGTTCGCCTCTGCGGGGTCTTTACGCAGATTGCGCAATTTCCTACCGACTGCTACTAAAACTGCGCTTGCCCAATCTCTTCTACTCCCTATCCTTGACTATGCTGATGCAAGTTATCCAGATCTAACTGAAGTGCAGCTAGATAAGCTTGAGCGACTCCAAAATTTTTGTATCAGATTCATATTTGGTTTGCGCAAATATGATCATGTTTCTGAGTTTCGCACTAAACTCAAGTGGCTGCCTATCCGCCTTCGCCGGAATGCACATATTTTATCATTACTCTACAGTATTCTTTTCAATCCAACGACTCCCTTTTACCTCAAAGAACGTTTTAAGTTCCTTCATGACACACATGTTAGAGATTTGAGATCATCAGAGAATTTGAGACTTTTGATGCCTACCCATTCCACAAAATTTTACGACCAGTCGTTTACGGTGCAGGCCATTCGGTTGTGGAATGGATTGCCGGTGTCAGTAAGACAAGCTCAGTCACTTGCTGTTTTTAAAAGCTCGGTTACCAATCATTTTATTTCAAACTTATGATTATTCCTTTGCTTTCTCCACACGATGTTAAAGAACACATTATATATTTATTTATTTTATGTACTTATGTATTTGTATATATTTTTTTTTTGTTGTATTTTTATTAGTTTTTCCGTTATTAATGAATTCCGTTATTAAAGTACAGTAGTACACTAATATAGCCCTCCCCATTTTAAATAAAGCTCATAAAGTCCTTCCAAAGGTTGTCTGGAAGATATCGCTCTCAGCGATAAGACCGCCATTGTAACCAATTTTTTTTTTTTTACAATATTGTTATTTAAGTGTGATTCAATTATTGGTGTACAATAAAGTATATTCTATCTATCTATCTATCTAACTATCAGGAAATACAGACTCCAGTACGTCGATTCTGTAAAATTCGAACAACAACTCGCATCTCACATAGCTATTCACTGTCACTTCGCTTATGGTTCAAAGTGACCTTGTTTTTGCATTCTGTAAACAGCGTCGAAGTGACGGAGGAATTACCTTACCGAATGCCACTTCTCACGTCATCTCATACTTTATCTGTCAAAATCTTTAGTTCAACTCGCTGACACGCTCGCAAGGGTAGCGCTAGTGTAAATTCGAATTATCAACCGAGTTTTTAGAATGCCAATCAATAAACTCACAGCGGATTCAGATTCGAAGTTTAGAATGAGGTCTTACAGAATAACACAGCAGCAGGGAATTCCACTCCTTAGCCGTACGCACAATGAAAGTATTCCCAAAACGTTTCGTGCGTATGGGTGGGATGTCCACCATGTAACGATGGCGCATCGCCGTTTGTCTTGTAGTCCGATGATGGAACTGGAATATTTGGTATAATGGGAATTCTGGGAATAAGGACGGTTTCTCCTGCACCGCAACCTGTTAAAATTTGAGCCTCGATTATATTTTGTTGCAACTGGGTGAAAATAAAACTAATATAAAAAAGTGAACGTAAATTTGCCAAAACTTAACCTATCGGTATACTAAAATAACTAATAATTTACCTATTTTATAAAATAACAACAAAAGGAATCTAAGAATAAATTATCAACGACTAAAAGTTGCGCTGATAAGCACGGTTTGTTAATATCAATTAAGTATTGTCTGTCAATAAGGTCGAACGCTCTGAACGTCTATTCGGCTCAACAGGCAAAAATTGTATGATGCTCGCACTTTTTTTTTAGGTAGGGCCTCTCGTAGTTCAGCACACTAAGGCTGGTCACTTTTCAACCGCGAAGCTCGCGCTCGGACGCCCCGCCTTTTTAGGGTTCCGTAGCCGAATGGCAAAACACGGAACCCATATAGTTTCGATATGTCTGTCCGTCTGTGTCTGTCTGTCTGTCTGTCTGTCCGTCCGTCCGTAGGTCACAGCCATTTTATTCCGAAACTACTAAGACTATACATGAGAAACTTAGTAGGTAGATGTATTCTATGAACCGCTTTCCGACATTAAGAAAAAAATTAATAAAAATATTTAAAATAAAAGGGGGTCCCCATACATGGAACTAAAACTGAAAATATTTTTTTTATGAAAACTATGCGTGTGTAGTACTGATAGACAGGTCTTTAAAAATGATATAAGGGTTTCTAAAACCACTTTTTCATAAAGTCAATCGTTTAAAAGATATAAGCTTCCAAAGTGGTAAAATGTCCCCACCTCCCTCTAACTTCTATAATAATGGAATGAAAAATCTAAAAAAATATATATGTCTGTAGATCTTAATGTAAACTTTCAACCAAAATTGGTTTGAACGAAATCGGGTAAGCAGTTTTGAGAAACAGCATATTTTCTAAAACCGCAAATATAACTTTGTAATTCATACAAACACTATGAAAAACAAAGTTGTCTAGCGTAGTTGTAAAAATGTAAATAAGCTGGTTTCTAGAAATTTTTAAGGTTTTTAGGAACCCTTCATGGGCGAGTCTGGCTCGCACTTGGCCAATCAAGACGCGTCGAGCGCGGCGACCGATTCTCAAAAATAATCCTTATAGCATGATTCAGTATTCACGCGCGTTGGCTTATTATTAGCGTATTTCATGTATAACTTTGGTGTTTCTATACCGATTTATATGATTCTTTTTTATGGAATAGTTAATAATGTTAACTTTTTCAATTAGGGGTGACTGAGAGTGTTATAAACGTAAGAGTAGACAAATATTATAATCAGAAAGCTTCGAACTGCTAAGCTATCGGGAGTTACACGTGTTATTGTGAGTCAACCATAAAAGATAGACATATGCTGTCGTGGAATATTTTTTATATAATTTTAAGGAGAACATTTCCGTCATAAATGATTTCTGTGTAGCTTTAACCATTAAGGTTGCACACGCGACGGAAGCTTAAAAAATGGAGTAACTTCTCCCGTTTTCCCAACATTTCCCTTCACTGCTCTGCTCCTATTGATTGTAGCGTGATGAAAAGTATACTATAACCAGCTCAGGAGTATGAGAAATAATTGTACCAAGTTTCGTTAAAATCCGTCGAGTAGTTTTTGTTTCTATAACGGTTATACAGACAGACAGACAGACAGACAGACAGACAGACAAAAATTTTACTGATTGCATTTTTGGCATCAGTATCGATCCCTAATCACCCCCTGATAGTTATTTTGGAAATATATTTCATGTACAGAATTGACCTCTCTACAGATTTATTATAAGTATAGAAGAAGATTATAGTCACAATCAGGGTTTTGAACTAAATAAAAAAGAACACGTATGAAGTTCAGAATAATTTTAACAAAACAAATAACAGTAACAAGTAACAATTTTAACAGAATCAGCTGAGATAAACTCGGAATTTCGGGAAGCGCATCAACGTCGGGAAAGCCAGAGTTGACAATGGCTGACAATGATATTTGTTTGACAAGTTGACAAACAAGACAAGATGGCTGCCAAGTGTTTTTAACCCACCAAACTTCAGATGTCGCTGTCGTCTATTGAAATTGATAACAGTGTTGTGTGCCCCCCTGGTCACAACTAAAATGGTTCATGTACCGCCAATGTACAACGTGTAACGGAAACCCCATATCTATCCAAAAGGACTGAAGACAACATCTGGTATGGAGTCTCTGCAAAGTTTCAGCTCAAAATAAGTGACTCACAGAATTGACCCCAAATTATTGGTTTCATATGTTTCTTGAATACTAATAATAATAAACGTGTCCCAGCACTATGAGGGTCACCATTTTCCACGTCACTTGCCAATAAAACGATAATTCTCTTCGTTCTTCTTAATTTTAAAAATTCGGTCTCTGATATCAATGTATTGAAATTTCTAATATGCTCCACACATGTAGACATAGTATTAGAAAACCCTTGCCGTATCGTTTATTATCATCCAAAGAAGCCGGGCACTTGGTATGTATATACCCTTTAAATTACACGTAGTATAGGTGCAAAAAGCCTAATAGTTTACGTACATCGGGGCACTGTATGCGCGGTCAAGTGGTTTTATAATCTTTTCCTATTAAAAACACGAGCACGGGTCGATCTTACTTTTTTATTCAGAATAGGCTTTTTTTTATTGAAAATAGGTTCGCGTTTGACCACTATCTCACCTGATGGTAAGTGATGATGTGATCGAAGATGGAGCACGCTTACCTAAAAGTAACCTATTCACTCTGGACTTTTTTTTTTTAGCGTGGTAAAATTATCAAATAAGTCCTCCCACCCCGGGCAGGGTGAGAGGGACTGTCAGACTTTTACTGACTAAAATCCACGGTGTTCCTTCTATAACCCTTTACGTACCGGGGTCACGGTAACGGGATGAGTCCCACGACCCCGGCAGGCTTCGGCCCTCTACGGGGGGGCCTCGTCATATTGCTGACGCTCTTTGAGGCGCGCGTGGAACACGACGCGCCGTCGACCCGGGCATGGTCCATGGTCGGACAGCGAGTTGCCCTTTACCCGCTATCCGCATGCCCGCGCCTACGGTGGCCGGAGATCGTCGGCCGATTCACTCTGGACTTAAAGACTCCAAGGTTGTAGCTGTCGGGAAACACAGACTCCACTCCAAACATTTTGAGCGTATCGGTGGGATGTTTACGTATGTCGTTACGTTGTGTATGACGTGTAAAAGTGTTATTTATAACCAATTTACAAAATAAATATTTCATTTCATTTCATGTAACGATGACACATCCCCGTTATTCTTGAATTCCGATGATGGAACGAGCTGGATGGAATCAGAATAAATAATTCTATTGCACACTCCCCGAAATGCAACCGATCGAAAACTGATAGACTTGCAACACGTACGTAGAGGTAGCGATGCCTGTAAATTTTGCTGACGCTCTTTGAGGCGCGCGTGGAACACGACGCGCCGTCGACCCGGGCATGGTCCATGGTCGGACAGCGAGTTGCCCTTTACTCGCTATCCGCATGCCCGCGCCTACGGTGGCCGGAGATCGTCGGCCGATTCACTCTGGACTTAAAGACTCCAAGGTTGTAGCTGTCGGGAAACACAGACTCCACTCCAAACATTTTGAGCGTATCGGTGGTATGTTTACGTATGTCGTTACGTTGTGTATGACGTGTAAAAGTGTTATTTATAACCAATTTACAAAATAAATATTTCATTTCATTTCATTTCATTTCATTTCATGTAACGATGACACATCCCCGTTATTCTTGAATTCCGATGATGGAACGAGCTGGATGGAATCAGAATAAATAATTCTATTGCACACTCCCCGAAATGCAACCGATCGAAAACTGATAGACTTGCAACACGTACGTAGAGGTAGCGATGCCTGTAAATTTTTCATCACTTTTGCCAAGAGATATCGTATCACTCAGTTACTAGATTTTAAGGATGCGTTATGATTAAAAACGTGTAAAGCCTATTTGAATGTTAAAATTTAACAAGTCTTTATTTATTTCATATTTCTAATCATATTTTTTAATTACTTCTTAGTACAATCGAATTTGAATTGTATTTTTTATGTAAGCTGTAATCGTCACGTAGGTAAATCAGACCAATTGCAAATTCGAAATGTTCGAAAATTTTGCAGTATTAATAATTTAAAAAGAGGACTAGCAATATTGGCTGAATTCACATTACTAGCAATCTTGTTAACCCCTCCAACTAAATTATGAACGTGTCTGGCTGGAGTGGGTTCACGGCAATAGTGTAATGGGTAGGTTCGAACCCGCCACCTCTCGATCACAAGTCCGACGCCTTACCCATTAGGTTATTGACGCTAAATAAGTTTGTTACACACTCAACTCATCCAGAAACATACAGCATCGAGAATCAAGAAGATCATCAACTAACAAAAATAAATAAAACACGCGCAACAAAGAAAAAATCATTTCCTTACTATTTCCGACATAACAAAACCATACAACATTAGCAGTTAACATCGATCGTAGGTGCAGTCGACTTTGTACCACCACTCACCGCAAACAGTCCATAAAAAACTGCAAAAAAAACGCTAATGGACAGCAAAATGGCTTTTAACACGAAAACTCGTTTGAATGAAATGAGGTATTGATTGGTTGCATAGTATGGTGGTTGTGTCTTTTATGAATACTTATATTGAAACAGTACAGACCTACACGATTAAACGAATATGATAAATGATCTTTCTTTTGTGAATAGGTTATTAAACACTAAATATAAACTAGATGAGGCCTGTTTTTTAATAACTGATTAATAACGTAATCACTGACTACCCTGAGAATAAACACCGAAACAAATTCAGTGGTTCAAGTCTCTTTTAAAGTCTATATAATCTGTGTTTTATGTTTAAGGTTCTCATAATTATATTCGAATTATATGAGACCCTTGTAGGTTAAGGCGGTCTTTTGAGGAAAGATGCATACAGGTTGACTGGACTTGTCCAGACAGTGCAAGCATTCGTTAGATAATGTATAGCTCAACTTAGAACATTAAAGAGCTCAACGATTTGTCATCATGTTTTCTTGAATATAATAACCTCTATGTAGGTTTTTATTAGTGTTGCCCAAACGAGAGTCTCGCAAGAGTCTTGCAATTAGCGATTATCCTATTGCTATTTATTAAACGGTAGTTGAGATCTCAGAACAATGTAACAGACTCTGTTACATTTCCATATACCAACCCCTTTCCCTCACTCTCAAACAGATCTCAAAGTACGCAAAAATTTCGCCCGTCATGTCACCCAAGTGGTTTGACGCTCTTGTCAAACATGTCATGTAAGTGTAAACAAGACGTTGACGAGACCGTGACGACGCTGTGACGACGCCGTGACAAGTTTCCGCTAGTCAGAGCCCGTCTAAGGACGTACTTTAAAAGCTACTTACAGTCACAAGGGTCCCATCAGTTCAAATCGTGGGTTCGGTACTAGTCATGAGTGAATAGCGGGCTATATGATGTTTTGGTACAAAAGTTTTTATATAGCTTCAATCTGATTCTGAATCTAAATAATACGTTTATTTTTTCCACCACAATTGTATGAACAGATAGATAGGTAAATAGATATATTCTTTATTGTACACCATAACAGTAAAACAATAAGGAATTTACAACTAAAAAGGGTGATACAATGGGCGGTCTTATCGCTAAAAGCGATCTTTTACAGACAACCTTTGGATGGATTTGACACAGGAGAAAATAAATACGCGGGTAGTCCACGGTGTACTATTTATCTTTATAAAATATAAAAACAATAAATAACATTCTCAAAACATATACATATGTATATGTTTTGAGAATGTTATTAATGTGCTAATGCAAAAATTTTGGAGAACAGATTTAAGAATATGTTACAATTACTTAGGTACTCATTAAAATGTTACAATAATCGTTTATTACAATATTCAAAGGGTCGACTGGAGCCTAAACTAGGGAAACCCTGTATTTCAGGGCTCCAGGTCACTCGCCTACGGCTTCTAGCTTCTACCTGAAAGACGTGAAAGTGTTTTTTCAGCGAAAAACTATGTACTTCTCCAAGGCTTAATCTACCTCTTAACCAAATTTTGTCAATATCGGTTAAGTGTTTTAGATATGAAAGTTTAACATGCTGAGTTAATTTCACATTTAATTTTGTAATATTACAATGGATTTTTTATATTGATTGATTGGATTATAACCTTTTTGGTATTATCAAGATAAGAAGCGACAAGTGTAGATCAAATAATAAATACAATACCATTCAGTACTTCTGTATCAGTATCTTAGTGATTTAAGTTGTCGAAAAGACGAAATTTTAGTGATGTTATCTCGTGATGTTTTCTATTATTGATCTCGTTGATACTGGTTCTTTGATTCTACAAAAAACCTCCCCGTGAAAAGTTTGTTAAAGTCAAAATCATTTTCCCTATTCCCTAGCGATTAAGGAATTTAAGTTCACTCTAACTCATTTTACTTAAGTTATAAATGGTTAGGCCACAGATAAAAATGGACGGGCTATTCGTGGATACGATGGTTTTAATTAGACAAAATAATAAAGGCGTAAGCAATACTCGCCCAAGCTGGTTCATACATTCGTGAGATTCTTCCATGCCTCGGAAAGTTAAGCCGTTAGTCCCAGTTGTAATTTTTTATGATAATGATAAATGATCTTTATTTTGCAAGTTGATTATTAAGTAACACTTTTATACGTTATTTTTTCCGTACATTTAAAAACTATATGAAGTTGGTATTTCCCAAATGACTGACCCTTAGAAGAAACACCGAAACAAACTCAGAGGTCCGTCTCTTTTAAAGTCCATACAATCTGTACTGGGTAAGTCATTTGAAAACACATACATTATTGACAGTCGTTACACGTAATTAGAATACAGAAAGCTGATAGCAGTCTTAAACCCAAAACTCAAACTCAAAATGTATTATTTCACATAGACCTACATGGGCACTTACAAAACGTCAGCAGTTAGGGCACGGTTCGAAATTGGTCGTTTTCCATGGAGAAGAACCGGCAAGAAACTCCATAGTTACTCTTTTAAAATATCGTTCTTACAATGTATCCACAATACAGGTAAATTAGATATGAGAGAACAGTATAGACCAATTAATACAGCACAATGGAATTACAAATAAAAAATTGTTAAACAAATCTAAGAGTCTTTATTTAGACTTCAATAATGAAGTATAAATTAATAATAAAAATGAAACAAAAAGAAAATCTGTCAAATCGGATGGATTATCGTAGGGAAAAATAAAAAGACACACTTACAAAAGTGGAGTTGTTAATACACTAGTCGATAACGCAATTACAATAAGCCAGGGAAGCCACATGTGTAGAAGGAAGGAATCATCGCCTAGCAGTCATGTCTTTAATGTAGTCCTTAGGAAAGTATATCGTGTAACTCAACAGCTGGGTTGTGGAGGTCAGACAGGCAGTCGCCCTATGAAAAACACTATAATCAGCTGCATTCGGTTACATTGACAGCCGAACCCAACATATTATGTTATTGGGGTAAAGGCTATAACTATACTACTATAACTATAAGGGTAAGGTATATACTAGGGTATAATACTAAAGGAGGAGTAAATTGGTACCCAGTGTAATCCAGTTAGACTGGAACATACGATCCCGACATCGACATGGTAAAAGAATGATGCCGTTTAGGATAATGATATGCTATAAACCCTTCCTTCTTTCAAAAACATGTAAAAGATCTCTATCTCTCTCTTTAATTTGTTACTATGTTTTATATATCTCAGCTTTGTTCTTTTTATGTATATTGTTACGAGCTGGGGTTCGGGATAGAAATAATTAACGCCAATTAGACCAAAATTAACACTTTAATTAAGTAAACACAAAATAAAAATTACCACAGTTATCCACACTATAAAACTTGTCACTTAACACTTAAATCGCACTGAAATTCACTTGTAAAGCTTTGATTATATCGCCTCGTATCTTGAAATAAGACTATCGTCTGCGTTCCTCTGCTATCTATTTATACCCCGGTCTATAAGTTCTAGAACATTCTTTTAAAATCGACTCACCGTTTATACTGCCAAGAATATTGCAGAAGCTACTCGAGATACTCAGTACTGCTACTCGCCGCTAGATGGCGTTAGTGTCTCGAACATTCTAGATTTCGGTTGAAGTTTCTCGACGTACTTAGCTAATCGACTGGCGTAACAATATAATTATATGTTTATGTGTATTGAGTATTTAGGTTATTACTTATTTATTGTATATAAGTGGACCACCATGGACTACCCGCGTATTTATTTTCTCCCGCTGTGTCAAATCCATCCAAAGGTTGTCTGTAAAAGATCGCTTTTAGCGATAAGACCGCCCATTGTAATACCCTTTGTAGTTTTTAAGTCCTTATTTAATTCTGTTATGGTGTACAATAAAGAGTATGTCTATCTATCTACTTATCCTTTTTAAACGTCTCTTGAAATGTTTAAACGTATTAAGTAAACAGAAAACGTTGTCTACAGTCAAGATATCAAGTCTTTTTGCCTCCTATCCCGTAGGGAAATTAAACTTTCTCAGTGTGACGTATTACTTATTTTATGATAACTTTTTTCTGATAGCTCACGTGTAGGTATTGTAAGATAGGCTCACTCACACGTGCCTGGGATTAGAATGAGACTTATTTGTTTTATAGACATCTGAAAAACCTGTCTCATCTTAATGTGTTTGTGTGGATGGATGTGTTACACTTTCACACAAAAACTTCTGAACGGGTTAGATTGAAATTTGGTATGTTAGATAGTTGACATCCTGGCTACTTTTTATCTCGGAAATCGCACAGCATCGGGATTTATGCGGGAAAACCCTACAAATATCCATGTCGATGGCTGAATTGGCAGCATGACTGCATGATATTATTCAGTTCACAGTCCCATTTGCCAAGGTTATTGGTTATGGCACTCATTGCTGATTGTTTAACTACTGCATTGCTCAATAGGAACCCTTATTGAGCAATGAATCTTTTAACGATTTACAGAAAACAAACGATATTATATATTTTCTTTTTAAAAAAAGATCTAGCAATGTGGGTAGAATTCACATTGCAATCTTGTTAACCCCTCCAACTAAGCTAAATGTGTTTGTGTCTGGAGACCTGGAGTTGGTTCGTGGCAAAATGAGTGGTGTTCGAACCCGCGATCTCTCGATTACAAGTCGCTTTTTATTAAATTCAATGAAATGTTATTGTTTGTTATTTATGGGTGTTTTATATAAACTATTTCAGACTGTTAGTATTAGATGAAATAGACCAGTTGGACAGTAAACATCAGTCAGTTCTGTACACGATATTCGAGTGGCCAGCGTTGTTCGCATCGCGAGTGGTGTTGGTGGGCGTGGCCAATGCACTGGACTTGACACCGCGCGTTATCTCGCCTGCAGGCGCGCTGTTCACTGCGTCCACTCACACTGCACTTCGCACCCTACACCAAGCAGCAGATCATCAACATATTCACCAACATAGTGGCTCCTGATGCTTGGAATCACGGAATAGAAAATACTTAATTTTCTGTTCTGTGCTTGGAATGGAGCGGGCCAACAGGGTGCACGGTTTTAGCCCGTAGAGTCGTAGTAAAAACCATGTGCATTCTTAACCTTTAATATTCCTTTTTTTTTTAATTATTATGGTCACGTTCTTGATTGTTGCCACATATGACCCGTCAGCCTTTAAAGCAAGAGTGAATAGGCATTTTCTGGGCTCGCTCGTTCAATCGTAGACCTCATCTTACACTTACCATCAGGTGTGTTCGAGGTCACAGCGGGCTCATTTGTAATAAAAAAGAGTAAACAAGGTTTTTAATTGTACATATTTAGTTACGAATATTATGATATGGAAGAGCGAAGTCTCCCAATACAGGCTCTATTTGCTTAACGGGAACTTCACTACCTACATCCTATATTACCTTTGTGAACTAATAAAATATTTTGATTTTTTAACTTCTGGGGCCGCGGTATCTATTTAGTTCGTGACCGGAACCCCGCCACACAATAGTAGGTAATAATTTACATAATAGTTAAACTCCCAAGTCTTACACCTTATACCCTTACCTGTAATTTCGTCAATACCCAACAGCTAAGTTGAACTAGCGACGCTCCACGGTGATTACACTGAAAACTATGCACATTACCACTTATGTTGTTTATTAACTCTTGTCCGAGTTTCGGCCAGTTTCACTGAGTTTCAGAAGTAAATTGTGGCAATTATCATTCGTGCTGAACCTGCAGAATGTTGTTACTACTCTATAAATTGTAGCACTGTGATGCTCTTATTCTATCCACAATTCCACATTGAAAATACCTTTTTTGGGAGGTACCTAAGTCATCAAATGTTTGATTCCGTACGGCTAAGGAGTGGAATTCTCTGCCGGAGTCTGTGTTTCCCGATAGCTATAACCTAGGGGTCTTTAAGTCAAGAGTAAATAGGTTACTTTTAGGTAAGCGTGCCCCATCTTCGACCACATCATCAAGATGGCGGTCAAACGTGAACCAATTTTTAATAAAAAAAAAAGACTAGAAACCGACTTGTTATCAATTATAAAATATTTTGTTGTTTATTATTTATTTGAGAAACAAACGGTTGCATAATAAATGTTACAA
Source organism: Tholera decimalis (assembly GCA_943138885.2). Taxonomy (NCBI): domain Eukaryota; kingdom Metazoa; phylum Arthropoda; class Insecta; order Lepidoptera; family Noctuidae; genus Tholera; species Tholera decimalis. The sequence goes on along the minus strand of OW964552.2, from coordinate 4,423,761 downwards.
TAAAAAATTAATAATAAATATAATTCATACCTTTTCCTCAGAATACTCATTGTACTTACCTGATTAATAATATACGCCATATTGTTAATCAGGTAAGTACAATTACCTGAAAATTACGCTTAAATAGTAGGTATCTTACATGTTTAGCTTAGGTGTTAAAACAAACACCTAATAAACACAAAAAAAAAAACAATAAATAACAAACACTGTCGAACATACCCTCAACAATTTTATTCGTAAATTCGTAAGACGGCCTTTGGATAGAAAGAAAATATCCAAATGATAAAAAATGGAGGAATCTATGGATAATTTAAATGTAGAATCTCCTAATTAGTGTCTAAACAGCAGTTCCTGTGGCAATTATATCGGCAACAAAACGCTAGAAAACAATTGTCGGTCTACTACTTATTACAAACCTATTTTTTCTAGTAAAACCTCTGTTACTACCTTACACCTACAGATTCTAACAAAATAAAGACAAAAGAATTCTCCTTACGTTTCAGTAATAGGTCCCCAAAACAGGGTAATCCCCAATTGTTTATAGTTATCCCCGTAAGTAATCGCGTCGTGGGTATCTGTGGTTGCTACGGGTATTATAGACTTTGCTACTACATATACCTACCCTGTTCTGTTTGCTTTAGCTCGTAAATTAATTGGGCTTAACGGTATTAGACACCTTACCTACAAGTTTCAGGTTATTCTTGAATAAGTCTTAATAATATTGACAGCGTAACTTTTAATCAAGATTACAAAGATAATAGTTTAGGGTGTACAATATACTGCTAGGGTTGCGATTCTAACGAGATAACGAGGCCTTGGAATGCAAGGGAAATTAAAAGAGCGAATTTCTGTGTGGGTAAATCACTCTCTCTGGGTGGAGGGGAAGAGAGCGTTAGACTTCTGCTGGCTAAAAGCCGCGATATCTCGTTTAAACATTCCCGCAAACGCTGCATGCAATGGCCCTATGGGGTCCCGTCACTAGTGCTGAGTTGCTGACATCTCTTTGAGGCACGCTTGGAACACGACGCGCCGCTGGGCCGGTCCATACCGGACGGTGAACTACCCCTGCTCGCCGATGGCCAGCGCCTACGATGGCCGGAGATCAGCTCGCGGTCCCCGGCGCGGCACCTGAGGCGTCCCCCGTGCTGGCTACGGCAAGTCAATTAAGCATCTACGACATGTACCAGAAAAATGGTTAATCTGTCATGGATCCTGCTATGAAATAAATCTGAAATTAATAGCGGAGGAATTAGAAAACAACCAGAAATTCTACTTCATTTTTTTTTCTAACAGGAGACAGATTTTCTTTATTATGATACTAGCTTTTGCCCGCGACTTCGTCTGCGTGGAATAGTTACTTTGGGCTAACGTTAAATTTAACCCCGATTTTGAAGCATTCTTCATGGGCGCTCTGCTCCTATTGGCCTTAGCGTAATGATATATAGCCTATAGCCTTTCTCTATAAATTGACTATTTAATTAAAAAATAATCTTCAATTCGAACCAGTAGTTCCTGAGATTATCGCGTTCAAACAAACAAACAAACTCTTCAGCCTTATGTTATTAGTATAGATAGCTGTTGCCCGCGACTTCGTCCACGTTTCCGTCGTTTTTCGTAAAAAAAAAAAAGTAGCCTATGTCCTTCCTCACGGTTCATTGATTTTGATGTAACAGACAGATTAACTTTCGTAATTTAGTAGGGAAATATAATGTGTCAATCTATAATACTGTTGAAAAATATCGCAATACCGAACCGCACAATATTATTGTTAATAGCTGTGCCCGCGACTCCGTCAGCGTGTAACTCCTTGTGTGTTATTAAGTTAATGTATTGGTAATATTGTTTAGATCACGTTCACATGAGGCTTAAGTACCTATAGAACGAAAATACTTCAGCGCAAAGCTTCCGGGTAAACTATGTTGAAAGTTGACCCGTCCGGCACGTGAACATAAAGATTTCTAGAACTGCTAATCCGGGAAAGAGCGACGTACAACTGACCATGCGAGAAACAACTGACACCGAGATGTACTCCAGCAACACGAAAAGTCTACCCTTGAGCCTTATTAATTGTCTTTGCATAACACACCGATACTGGGAATTGCGTTCTTTTAAATTGGAATGGAAAATTATTTGATATTATGGGAATTCTGGGAATAAAGACGGTTTCTCCTGCACCGCAACCTGTTAAAATTTGAGCCTCGATTATATTTTGTTGCAACTGGGTTACTTTTAGCCGAGTTTCATTGCAAAGTTGTGGTGGTTTTAAATTTCGAAGTAGAATAATAATCAGAAAGCTTCGAACTGCTAAGCTATCGGGAGTTACACGTGTTATTGTGAGTCAACCATAAAAGATAGATATACGCTTTCGTGGGATATTTTTTATATAATTTTAAGGAGAACATTTCCGTCATAAATGATTTCTGTGTAGCTTTAACCATTAAGGTTGCACTCGCGACGGAATCTTAAAAAATGGGGTAACTTCTCCCGTTTTCCCAACATTTCCCTTCACTGCTCTGCTCCTATTGATTGTAGCGTGATGAAAAGTATACTATAACCAGCTCAGGAGTATGAAAAATAATTGTACCAAGTTTCGTTAAAATCCGTCGAGTAGTTTTTGTTTCTATAACGGTTATACAGACAGACAGACAGACAGACAGACAGACAGACAAAAATTTTACTGATTGCATTTTTGGCATCAGTATCGATCCCTAATCACCCTCTGATAGTTATTTTGTAAATATATTTCATGTACAGAATTGACCTCTCTACAGATTTATTATAAGTATAGATAGGTATCTATATGATAGTTAGAGGTACAAAATGTTCTGAACAACGCGGTTTTGAAGCCAATCACTAGAAGTCAGTGATATGGATATTCACGAGGACTTAAATCCACCAATGACTTTAAAGCACCTTTATATACTTTGTACTTTAAAAATAGAGAACATTTTACATTTCAAAAATGTACTTTACCGCACAAACAAAGATGAAGTGGACTGTTCACATTGTCGTTTCGCCGTGTCTCGAATGCATGCAAAATATTATCTACTGAATTTTTCATCTTTTCACGACGTTAAAGATTTTCCCCTGAACTCTTAAAAATCCTTAGGTACTCTCTGATACTGTATCTTTTCGTAGTGAAACGATTTTTAAGTAGCACAGAAATTTCCTTTACAACCTCAAAAGAAAGTCATAAGTCCGCTAGCAACCTCGACCTTTTTTCATAAAAAGAAGAGTAAAGAGCGTTCTTTTGATAGAACAAAGTAAAATAAATACGATTACAGAAAGAATTCAACCTAGAAATGTGCATTGAATACAGCACGACGCTCGCTTTTCTCCCTCTGAGTTATTAAATTTTTGTTTCACGGCACAGACTTCATTACTTTACGACATCTGTTCCTTCGGAGAACCTTACTAAGTCCGCATAACACGTCTCTCCTCGGAGACTGAACCAAATGTAAACTTAATAAGATAACTAACAAAGGAACATAGTAAAATCAGACGACCAACAGCACACATACACAGATACACTTGTTTGTAACGGTCCCTAAAGATCACTGATTGCTGTGCTGTGATCACCAAGCAACACATTCACTCCGATCAAAGGAATTCAAACTTTATGTCGTCACGATAAGGGTATGATGATATGCAAACGTAAAGGTGTATTTCAATAAGCATCAGTTCACTATTCTAGGCACGCTTTCGCTAGCGACACGGGAAATAATAGGGGGAGGGGGGGTTGTAACGACCATCGGTCTTTAAGAGCCGGTGTAAATTCCGAAGGGAAATGCGCAGTTATTTAGTATACAACCCTAAGTGCGCCGGTCAGGAATGTCCGAATCACCTAATACTTACTGAGGTGAAAACCCAGTAAAAGGTTTATGGGCCAGGTTGTAAAACGGACTACGTTCCCACGCTGACAGCTAAACCACGGAGTGATTTTTATTTTTTATTTTTTTTTCAAAATTAGAACACTTATGCGTTTTGTATTTTCTAAGTGCGGTTTTATAACTCACCATCTACTAAAACCTTTTTGTTACAATGTGGATAGATACTGCTTTTAAGACAGATTTTAGCAGCGAGCTGACGGGTAACTATTTTTTTCAGTTTTCACGAGAAAGGAACATGCAGAAAGGAATGTGAATGAGCTACTCAAGGCGGTTCATAAAAAAAATATTTTAAATACCTAGGTTTTTTTTAATGACTGGGGTATAGATAGCATTTCTAATACAAATTACAAACACTCTCCATTAATCTTTTTACAGATAACACCTGTATAAAATATGTTATACTGATATTTATTTTGAAATTTGCTTCTAAGTATCAGTTTAACACGTAAATTATTTTCTTAAATTTAAACTACTTATGTAAATAGAACCGGTCAGTCCAAAATATGTTTAAGGCCGTGCGCGCACTGCGTTGCGTTTTGGAAACGCAAAATCTGTGAAGTATGGAGTGTCATAGAAGTGCGCGCACTGCGGTGGAATAAACGCGTGAGGTAGAGTCACCGGTGGCCCCGGTCATTCTACCGGTGCGGTAGAACTACCGCAATTACGGCCACCGCAAGCAGGGACTGAATAACCCAAAAATTACTCTATCTTTTAATTGTGGTATGACGTCATACCGAAAAATAACGGTTGCCGCTTTATTTCGATATCTAAATTGATTTCGGTACCGAAACTTTTTGTGTATAAATAGAAAAAGGTATATTTCGGTAGCGGTACTAAAACCTTAATTAATAAAGATATGAAAGAGACGGATATTGACCACCCCTGGCCCTTGTTCGGTAGCGCGAGTTTCTCATCAAATTGCATTAGTTTGGCTTGTTCTCGAGGCACAAAGTCACATGCGCGGTGCGCCTCGCATAATTTCTTGTCACACAATGTCAAATAGCACACGAAAAGTTATAATTACAGAAAAAGGTAAGTAATAAATACTTATGTGGATACTTATACTCTAATAAAGTGTAGAACAATAGTGTTAGTGTATAATATTTTCTTCAGCTAACTCATCGACTGGACTTTAGTAGGTATTTTTACTCATTCGTTTTTCAGATCAGAGCAAGATTAAAAAACGTGACAACATTCGCAAAAATCTTAATTCCCAGTCTGAAAATATGTCAACGGAATACGAAACTTCATTAAAAAAATCCAGAGTGCCGACTAATACCCAGGAAACCTGTTACTCACAAGACGAATTTCCGGATTCTCAACCTTTTGATGGTTTCATATATTCGAGAAAAATCGATAAAAATATCCATGAGGCACCTTACACTTTTGATTTACATAATGATCTGCGTGATTATCAAACTAATGATGATTTATCCAACTCTGGAGAATTGTGTACCCATAAATATAACACTATTACAACAACAAGAGAAATTGGGACTATGACGGAATACGAAGGCTGCAACGTGATTGCAGAAAAAGAAGCTGAATGTAACGAGTTCTTTGCGAAAATAGTAGCATTGGAGATGTCTAAGTTTCACGGAAACATGCGTTACAATAAGATGAAGGAAATATTGGATATACTGAAGAAAAGTGACGCATAAAAAAATATATATTCTTATTAATTAACGGCTGATTAAATTGTACCTAAGCCATATGATTGTCTCCTACTTAGGATTGTTCGGTAAATTTAATAAAACAAATCAAAAGTATTCTTCAGAGCAGTTTTGGTGCAATGAACTTGGAAAGTCTTCGGGAAGATGCTAGCAATATTGACTGGTCTGATCTTGTTCATGCAGAGTCGATTGATGACAAAGTTAACCTCCTCAATTCCAATCTTAACCAGCTTTATGACGTGCATGTACCTGTTCCTTTGGTAAAGATTAAGCATCTACCTGCTCCGTGGCTAACAGATGACGTGAAAGTAATTTTACAAAGAAAGGCAGCAGCAAAGTCTAAATTCAAGTGCAGACCTAGTCGAGAAAGTCGAGAAAAATACGTCGCTATCCGAAATCGCAGCAACTTGGTTTGTAGGGATGCCCAACGCCGCCACATTCATAAGTCCGTTGAAAACGGTGATCCAGCTAAAGTCTGGAAATTTCTTTCTTCTCTTTCTATGGGAATTGGGAAGTCACGTCAAGAGTCTATTCCTAAGGATATAGACCTTGAATCGCTCAATCAACATTTTTCCACCTCTTGTAGCTTCAATGATGCTGTTAAAGCCAATACTCTAAATAATCTTTCTCCTCTTCCCACTCCCAATTATTCTCCTTTTATTTTTAATCAATTTACCAGTTGTGATGTTAAGAAGAGCATGCTATCTATAACGTCAAATGCCTTTGGTAATGACTGTATTAGCCGTAAGATGATACTCCCTATCTTGGACGAAATTCTTCCTGTCATTTGCCATGTCCTCAATTATTCCGTATCCTCAGGTGTTTTTCCATCTTTGTGGAAAGAAGCTCAGATAACTCCTCTCCCTCAAAAGTCTAATCCTGTTTCTTTCTCTGATTTCCGCCCTATTTCCATATTACCGTTCCTATCCAAAGTCCTCGAACGCCTTATCCACAATCAACTTAGTGCCTTCCTTTGTAAAAACCAACTCCTAAATTTGTACCAATCCGGGTTTCGTTCAGGACATAGCACTACCACAGCTCTAGTTAAAATTACTGACGATATCAGATTTTGATGTCCTGCTCGGTATACTCTGCTCTCTTAACATATCTCCAACAGCAATTGATTGGTTTCGTAGTTACCTGTGTGGCCGCCGACAACGTATTTGCATTGAAGGTACATCATCTTCATGGTGCAATACTACTGCTGGCATACCACAGGGGGCGTTCGCTCTCCTCTTCTTTTCGCCATATTTATAAATTCTATTTCAAATGAACTTATCTCATCTTATCACCTTTATGCTGACGATCTGCAAATTTATTCGCAAGCTCCCGTTGAAGAACTGTCTGAGGCGGTGAAGATTGTGAATAAAGATTTAGCGTGTATTTCTGATTGGAGTTTGAATCATGGTTTGAAGGTTAATCCTGCGAAGACTCAAGTCATTATTGTTGGCAGCCCTAGGCTACGTTCCAAAATTAACTGGGTGACCCTTCCTCAAATCGTTTTTGATGGAGCTGCTATACCTTACTGTTACTCAGTAAAAGACCTCGGTATTTATATTGATAGGGATTTGTCTTGGGGTCCCCAGTTGCAAGAAGTAAGCCGCAAACAGTATGCCTCTGCGGGGTCTTTACGCAGATTGCGCAATTTCCTGCCGACTGCCACTAAAATTGCGCTTGCCCAATCGCTTCTTCTCCCTGTTCTCGACTATGCTGATGCAGGTTATCCAGATCTTACTGAAGTGCAGCTAGATAAGCTTGAACGACTCCAAAATTTTTGTATCAGTTTCATATTTGGTTTGCGCAAATAGATCATGTTTCTGAGTTTCGCATTAAACTCTGGTGGCTGCCGATCCGCCTTCGCCGGAATGCACATATTTTATAATTACTTTACAGTATTCTCTTCAATCCTACAATTTCGTTTTATCTCAAAGAACGCTTTAAGTTCCTTCATGACACATATGTAAGAGATTTGAGATCATCGGAGAATTTGAGACTTTCAATGCCTGCACATTTCACTAAATTCTATGGCTCATCTTTTACGGTGCAAGCTATTCGTTTGTGGAATGCATTGCCGATGTCAGTAAGACAAGCTCAGTCACTGGCTACTTTTAAAAGCTCGGTTGCTAATTATTTTCATTCCAATTTATGACTATTCTTTTGTTTTCTCTCCACTTAATGTTAAAGATCACATTATATGTATTGTATTATTTAATTACCTATGTATTACATTGTATTTATATATATATTTGCATATTCATTTATTTATTTTAATATTTAAATAATTTTTGTTTCTCTGTTTTTATGAGTAATGTAGTAAGTACACTAATTTAGCCCTCCCTACTTTAATTTAAGTTTTTAAAGTCCTTCCAAAGGTTGTCTGGAAGATATCGCTTTCAGCGATAAGACCGCTATTGTTACCATAGAATAAGCAATATTGTTAAATAGGTGTGTTTAAATTTTGGTGTACAATAAAGTATATTCTATCTATCTATTACATGGTATTTTTAATAGGTTATATACCTGTTAACAAACACCCTGTAATTCCCGAAAGGGGGTTAACGTACTCATCATAATATCATCATAACTTTTACTATAAACCAACTCTGAACATAGGTATACATTAAAGATGCGCCGAATGTTCGGCCGGATATTCGTATTCGGTACATTCGGCATATTTTTTCATGTTCGTATTCGACTGAATATTCGATTGATTTGCCGAATAATTACCGAATATTTAAATTATTGTTATAAAAAAGAATATATATTTAAAAAAAGAATATTTTATTAAACAGCAAGGTTAACTAATTACTAAACAAGTGTGTTTTATTCCGAAAGTTTTACATAGTTTTTGTAAATGAAAGAAACACTACTTTTTGTACCAATTATTTATTGACAAAATAAAAAAAGATTAACTGTAACAATCAATTTCAATATAATTTTAATCAAATAAACTTCTGTTTTTCTATTCAATTAATTATGAAATAAACAATTTTAAAAACACTGCTTTGAGTAACAACTTTTTTCAGAAATATTTTTTTTAGAATAATATAATATAATAATTACTATCTTTAGGAACCAACACAATTATTAAAATATATATATAATCAATTTAAGTATTTTTTAAATAAATATCTATATGCGCTTAATAAAATGTATGAAATCAACATTAAAAAAACTTATGTAATAAATATTAATTTGCAACATAAAAACTAGGAATTGTGTTCTAAATAACACGACACACACAACACAACTTTTATTGAGTGTTAGTGGTCACTGTATGCGAGCGTCCGGCGACAAGCGACAAAAGCAGGTTCTAATAGGTTTGCCGGCGCGCACGCCTGTGCTTTGTCCACCCTTGCCGGTGCCTCACACCCCTCGACGAGGACGTCCTGCAACGGTCAATTCTATGTTTTTCGGTACCGATATCGCATAAAGGTTAAATAACGGTATAGCCTTACCTTTATTTTATTAAGGTACATTTATTTTATACAGGTATCGTAACCGTATACCGTAACCGTTTTCAGTCCCTGACCGCAAGGCAGTGCGCGCACGGCCTTACACTAGCTTCTAACCGCGATTTCGTTCGTGTGGGAGGATTTTCCCTCGTAAATCCCGGTCCTGTGGGAATTCTAAGATAAATTGCACAATTTTTGGCTTAAATGGTTCCAAAGATCGCACACTCGCTTGGCATTTCAGTTCTAGTCTGCCCTAGAGTCAGGATCGCTACCTCAATTCCTCACTACAGGAATAACCCACCTGCTCCATAAATCAGGCAGTACTACGGAACCTAAAAATTATAGACCGATCACGTGCCTACCGACAATCTATAAAGTTCTTACGTCCATTCTGAGAACTAAAATTAATAATCATATTGATGTAAATTCAATCGTGTCTGTTTCTCAGAATGGAAAATGTTTGTGAAGAAGTGGCATTCAGTAAGGTAATTCCTCCGTCACACGACGCTGTTTACAGAATGCAAAATCAAGGTCACTTTGAACCATAAGCGAAGTGACAGTGAATAGCTATGTGAGATGCGAGTTGTTGTTCCAATTTTACAGAATCGACGTACTGCTCCTCATTGATACTGCCATAAACCAAAAGGTTCGTCGTTTCCGAAGAGATTTGTCGAGATGTTGGATAGATTATAAAAAGGCCTATGAATTCTGTTCCACATACATGGCTCAAGAAGGTGTTGTATTTGTATAAAATAGATCCAATGCTACGCAATTTTCTTGAGTCATGTGTGGGGCAATGGAAGACGGTCCTCTGCTAGCCAGGATGTCGATAGATCCAGGAAAACAGCGAACCAATTAGGATTGAGCGTGGCATATTTCAGGGCGACAGTCTGAGCCCACTGTGGTTTTGTCTGGCTCTCAACCCTCTCAGTACATTGCTGGAGGGTTCGGGGCTAGGCTATCATTTGAGAAGAGGTGGTCAGGTCATATCACACTTGCTTTACATGGATGATTTGAAAATCTTTGCCACCAGCAAATTGCAACTGATGCTACTGAAGGTAACAGACTTTCAGTAGTGCCATCGGAATAGAATTTGGGATTGACAAGTGTGCGGTCATGCATGTAAAGCGAGAGGAGATTATGGAATTCATGGGAACTCAACTCTCGGATTCCACACACCTAAGATCCCTCGGATCAACTGAAACTTACAAGTATCCCAAATACTTGTAAGTTTCAGTCAGTTATGTCAAAAGCGCTAGGCATCAATGCTGCTTATGTTAAACAGTCATGATGGAACGTTTCTTTGGCCGTCTGAATAAAGTACTGAATAGTCTTCTATCAGGCGGAAACAAGGTGCGTGCCTTCAATGGTTGGGTTATGCCAGTATTATTGTATTTTTTTGGAATATTCAAATGGACTAAGACTAAACTTGACGCCTTGGGCAGGCGGATCCACACAACGCTGACTGCAAATCAGATGCATCTCCCACGTTCATCGGTGATAAGGCTGTATATCCCGCGGAAGTGCGGGGGTCGTGGCTTTTTAAATGCAAAGACCCTGCACAACCGCGAGGTATGCAGCCTTAGAGAATATTTCCTAAAAGCTGACGTGGGTATGCATCGGGATGTGGTAGCGGTGGACAAAGACTTCACCCCGCTCTCCTTAGGTAACGAGAATTGGCGCAAACCTTTAGTATTACATACTAACGACCGCAGAGAAGTATGGCAGAGCAAGGAGCTTCACGGACGCTATTACCGAGCCCTTCATGGGTCTGAAGTAGATTTATTAGCGTCCGTAGCCTGGTTACGTTTTGGTGACCTCTTCGGGGAAACCGAAGGTTTTGTCTGTGCGATTGTGGACGAAGTTATGATGACGAATAACTATCGGAAATATATTGTGAAGGATGGTACGGTAGACATATGTCGGGCATGTCACAAACCGAAAGCATCCATAAAAATTAAAATGTTCGGATATCAAAATGAATTTCGATGTGATCTAAAAAGTTTCAACACTTTTCCTTTCCGGTCTACTTCTTGTATACCAACAACAAATTTTCTAAAAGCCCTCTCTCTGGCTTTTTTATTCCTTTGACCATTTTACAAGTTACCTTTGAACATAATTATATCTAGATACCTATATACACCTATTATTCCATTATATTATACATAATTATATACAGGTACACTAATTAATTAACTATAAATGTAAATTTATGCAGTTGATGTATCTGGAAAAGTAGACCGAAATTGAAAAATATTTTAGTTTTTCCTTGATTCATACACTAAACACTAATTGTATTCTAAATTTGAAGCTTCTATGTCTGCTAGAAGTGCCTTAGACTTTTCATGATCGGTCAGCCAGTCAGCGAGTGACAAAATTAAGAAACTTTGACTCGTTATAACTCTTAAACTACTGGTCCAAATTGAATGAAATTAGAAATGTACCGTGTTGATACAATGTCTGCTTGGTTACTGTAAATGCAGGCTTCTAGTTTTATCTAGAACGAAGTTATAGGGGGTCGAAAATGGCCTGAACTGCTTCGAGAAAAGTATGGTACGGCCGTGCCGCTTTTTGCTTGACTTGGCGGGGGCACTGCCGTGCCCCCAGATAATAATAAATGTATTTATTTACCAAGGAAACACGCACACAGACAAACAAAGATTTAACATGGTTTCATTACAATTAAAAATGAAATATAACTAATAATAAATAGAATAAGCAATATTGTTAAATAGGTGTATTTAAATTTTGGTGTAGAGTAAAGTATATTCTATCTATCTATTACTAGCAATATTGTGAACCCCTCCAACTAAGCTAAATTTATGCTTGTTTCTGGAGTGGGTTCACGACATAGAGTGGTTTTATAGTATTTGGTTCACGGCGATAATTTAGTGAGTGGGGTTCGATCCCGCAACCTCTCTGTTGGAACTAACGTAATTACATCAATGATGTTGGTATGTGCCTAATACACATACATGGAGTTTGTATATATGTCCCTCTATAAACTCTGGTAGTTTAGAATAAGTTTTCTAGACAGATGTCAGTTGCTAGTCTGTTCTGATCGTTTTGCCTGCGCGGATGCACAATATATTTGGAATCTAATATGGTATTTTATTGAGTAGTTCACGGAATATCTAACATGGTAGCAGAGCGTTAAATTCGCTACTCTAATAATTATTTTCCCAAGTGTGCGCGTATGTTTTCGTAAAATTATTTTCAAAAATTTTTTCGCAATAAAACAAAAGATGGCAACTGCCATTCAGAATTTTTCTGTTGAAAAATTATCCGGGATCCAAGATTATCCATCCTGGAAATTTATGATGCGGATGGTGCTCATCCACGACGATCTTTGGGATTGTGTGGGCACAACTGAAAATAAAAACGAAGACGCGAAGAAACAGGAAAAGGCGCTCGCGAAAATCGCCTTGAACGTGAAGTCTTGTGTATTTCCACAAATTAGAAATGCCAAGACGGCTCGCGAAGCGTGGAGCAACCTGCAGAAGGCATACGAGGACCGAGGCTTGTCACGACGGCTCGGATTGCTTCGCACATTGTTAGCCACCAAATTAAGCGAATGTGCGAGCATGGAGGCATACGTTAATAAGGTCATGGATACATCGCAACAACTGAGCGACATCGGAGCGGCTTTGGAAGATGACTTCGTGGCCGTGATTTTACTCAGCGGTTTGACAAGCGATTACGATCCGTTGATGATGGCTCTAGAAAATTCGAACACGTCACTCTCAAGTGAAAATGTCAAAGCGAAATTGCTTCTAGAAAATGCAAGACGTGATATGAAAAGCGAAGATGTTACGGCTTTAGCAGCTCGGAAAGCACCGAAACCAATTAAGTGCTTCAGGTGCAAAAAGAGTGGGCATATCAAGAAGGATTGTCCTGACAACTCTGACGGCAAGAAGAGTGGCCGGAAAAGCCAGGCGCATCTCACAGCGTTGTCCGCAGGAGTCAAGCGTAACGTTTGGTACGTTGACAGCGGTGCGGCGCAGCATTTTTGCAATGATCGCAGTTTTTTATCAGATTTTACAACTGAAAAGCCAAAGAAGGTCTTAATTGCCAATGGTGAAGCATTGCCGACAGCTGGAAAAGGAACTGCGCAAACTGTGCTAAAGGACAATAGTGTGAGATCGATAAGTAATGTGTACTTAGTCCCTAAATTGTCTGCTAATTTGTTATCTGTTAGTGCGATGGATAAGAAAGGTTTCGAAATTGTGTTTCGTTCTGGCGTGTGTACAGTCTATGACAATGGGGAGGTTTTGGCTACAGCTACCCTGAGAGATGGTATTTATGAACTTGATGCCATTGAAACTGTTTCTGTTTCGTGTAGCGAGCCATCCTCGCAGGCCATGTGTTCGTCTTTATCTGTAGGTACAGGTGACAGCAAAGCGGTGCCGGCACGTCAACTGAAGGTTGATAGTCGTCCTGTTGCCGTGAGCGTGAAGCAAGCGCCGCAGTCCCTTGCTACTGGAAGCCAGTCAACACAACAAATTTGGCACCATCGTCTAGCGCATCTGAACACCCGAAGCATGGAGTTACTGCGAAAAGGTATGGTCAAAGGTATTTCTTATGACAACAATAACTTTCAGTCGTGTGTTTCCTGCATCTTAGGTAAACAGACTAAGTTGCCATTTCCGAAGAAATCTGAGACTAGGGCCAAGGAAATCCTTGGATTAGTTCACAGTGACGTCATGGGACCACTGCCGTGCCCGTCCCTAGGTGGGAAAAGATATTTTCTGTTGTTTATTGACGACCTGTCACGAAAAACATTCGTTTATTTTCTTAGGAGGAAGGATGAGGTTTTCGAGATGTTTAAAGAATTCAAAGCTCTCGTAGAAGACCAAACCAATAAAAAAATAAAAGTTTTTCGTAGTGACAATGGTGGTGAATATGTCAATTCTAATTTTCAGAAGTTCCTGAAGAAGCATGGGATTCGACATCAGACCACGGTTCCAAGGTCATCAGCTCAGAATGGAGTCGCGGAACGCGCGATCAGAAGTGTTACGGAGAAAGCTCGGTGCATGCTCCAGGAAGCAGGCTTGAAAAAGAAATTCTGGGCAGAAGCAGTTAACACTGCCGTCTACCTGAAGAATCGCTCTCCAACTAAGGCGGTGATGGGCTTTACACCGGAAGAAAAATGGTCAGGTAAAAAGGAGAATCTGAGTTACCTACGCATTTTTGGTTGTCAAGCTTATGCCCTACAGCACAAAAGGGACAAATTGGATGCCAAAAGTAAGAAATATATTTTTGTCGGATACTGTGACGAGACAAAGGGTTACAGATTGATTGATCCGGCGAGCTCGAAGAATGTCATAAAAGCAAGAAATGTCACTTTTCTAGAACATGCTTTTTGGAATGACACTTCATCGGATGAGTATGACAGTTCACGTTACACTCAGATTGGTTTGTTTCCGAACAATGTAACTGTCGCCGATAATGTTCCAGTGCAACCCGCCTTACTCGATTTACCCCAAGAGCCCGCAGAAATATCTAACGAAAACTGTCAAGATAACAGCGCCATTACGATAGATGATTCTGAGAGCAGTAGTGAGACCCCAGATGACCCTGCGGATGAGATGTATGTCCCAGGAGATTCCACACTGGAAGACTACGAGAACTCTACGGACGAATCTAGTGAGTTTGAGTCAGCTAGTGTAGCACGCACTGTATGCAGTGACACGGGGGACCCTCAGACAGTACGCGAGGCACTCAATGGCCCAGAAGCAAGTAAGTGGAATGCCGCGATGGCGGAAGAGTATAAATCCTTCATCGTTAATAAGTGTTGGACTCTGACTGACCGCGATGCGAAGCAACGGCCTGTCAAATGCAAGTGGATCTTTAAAAGAAAGCTTGGCCTCGACGGGGAAATATTGAGGTATAAAGCGCGCCTAGTCGCAAAGGGTTATACCCAGAAATACGGTATTGATTACGAAGAAACGTTCTCCCCTGTAGTACGATATTCTACTATACGTACGTTACTAGCTTTAGCAACGGAACATAACATGAATATCGAGCATCTGGATGTAAAAACGGCATTTTTGAATGGAGATTTAAAAGAGACCGTTTTTATGGAGCAGCCAGAGGGCTACAAGATAAAAGGCCAAGAAGATAAAGTTTACAAGTTGAATAAGGCCATATACGGACTGAAGCAAGCTTCAAAGTCTTGGTATGAGAAAATAAATGGCGTTTTGACAAGCAAAATGAAATTCAAACGTTTATCTTCCGAACCTTGTGTTTATGTAAAGTCGAGTGGGAAATGTATGACTATAATTGCGCTCTATGTTGATGACATAATGTTATTTTCTTCAGCTGGTTGCCGAGATACGGCAGGAATCAAAGAAGAATTAAAGAAGGCCTTCGAAATCAAAGATTTAGGGCCAGCACATCACATTCTTGGAATGAGGCTTTGCAGACAGAACAAGGAAATAACTCTAGACCAGTCAAGCTATATAAAGAAGGTGCTAGAACGATTTCATATGTCAGATTGCAAACCTGCGAGAACACCTATGGAGACAGGTCTGAAGCTCGTGAAATCTACAAAGAAGGATTGTACGCACGACTACAGAGGCCTGATAGGATGTCTGATGTACATAGCGGTATGTACGCGGCCGGATATTGCGCACGCTGTCAGCTCGCTCAGCCAGTTCAACGACGCGTACGACGAGACTCATTGGAAGGCGGCAAAACGCGTTCTTCGCTATCTGAAAGGTACGCCTGATTATTATTTAACTTTTCAAAAGTCAGGGTTGGATATCGTCGTATATGCTGATGCTGATTTTGCGTCAAATGAGGTCGACCGCCGATCTTATACCGGTTATGTGTTCAAAATTGGAAATTCTACTATCTCTTGGGAGAGTAGAAAACAGAAAACAGTGGCGCTTTCAAGCACAGAGGCCGAATACATGTGTCTGTCAGATGCTTGTAAAGAGGCACTTTTTCTACGCAAGTTTCTGTTCGAAATTTACGGGGTACAGTATAGGATTACGTTGTTTAATGATAATCAGTCTGCACTGAAGTTGTGCACTAATTCTATGTACCACGCCAGAACGAAACACATTGACGTAAGACATCATTTCATCAGGGAAATCGTTGAGGAAGGTACAGTCGTTATAAAATACCTATCTACTGATGAAATGGTAGCCGACGTTTTAACGAAACCGTTGGCAAAGGAAAAACACGATAAGTTTGTATGTCGTTTATTTCTATCGTTAAATAAATGATATGATGGTTCTAAGCAGTAGGTAAGGTATACTTGCAGAAGTATAATTTGTTTTAGATCCGTATCACATAGTTTTGAAAATTTACTGTTTACATGTGTGACGGATACTTTGATAAATTTATATTTTTGCTTTGTTTTAGCTGTTATAATGTTTTATTATTTTTAGACAGCGGATGTGTTTAGGCTTAGATTATTTATTGTGTTCAATGTGTGTAACATGAGTTTATATAGGTTCAAGGGCCAGTGTTGGAACTAACGTAATTACATCAATGATGTTGGTATGTGCCTAATACACATACATGGAGTTTGTATATATCGCACCCTTCCTGTAAGAAAGCGGTAAGTGAATTCGGACAACTTTTCAGGAGCTTAAAAAAAGTGTCCAACTTTGTTAAAAAAAATCCCAGGAGTACCGTATAAAGAACAAAAGATGGCATTTAGCAGCGGCGAAATGATAGAGTTTCCGATTTTTCATTGTTTTATGTATACTGTGAGATAAGGTTGAATTATACGGTTACCTAAATAATCCCCGAAACTGTTACAAAAGATGCCGGTGTAAAAATGAATATTGCTTTGTTACGATCTTTGGTGTACCGCATCGGCTGCGTTAAGTGTAGTTATTCCATTATGCATGTTACAATTTTAGGCTAGTCTGAAAGTGTAAGTATCAATTACGTAGTTTTTACACGAAAAATTAATTTAAGTAAACAGAAATACATACTTTATGCATGCGAAAGTATCTACGTTTTGCTGGAGCTTCTGAATAAACTTGTTTTTGATTGGAAAAAATATTCAAATAATGAAGTGTATCATCGTAAACTTCTATTTTACTGTTAACAGCTTGTCATGTACAAAAATTGTATGTCAATACTATATAGATTTATAATAATTAAAGAAAAAGTTAAATTGCTGCGTTTCAATCATACTAATCGATTTAAATTATGTTTGTATGTGTGCGAAGAAAAAACGTGCTATAGAAGCCTATAGTATGTAAAATGAAGTGCTCAAAAGTAAAAAAAAAAAAGGAAATCTTCTACCAATTACTCAAACACAGAAAAAATTACCTTTGTTAATGTTAAAACATTTTGACTCTACACTGAGAAAAAAAAAACAACCAGATTTTACATTGCTTCAACAAGTTTTCGGGTTAAAATAGCGCCTACGTGCTGTTTGGTTGAAACTACGAGTTTGATCTTGTAAAGTGTAACTTATTGATTCTACAAGCTACGTATTCGCCATGGCAACGAAAGTAACAATAGTCGCTTTGTTGTAATTTGTGGTGAAAATAAATAAATAAAAATAGTTTTCTGAATAATTGAGAGCAATTAACTTCATTCCCGGGTTCCCGAAAATTTTCCGGGACACTTGCACGTAAAATTACCATCCGCGATAACGATTTATTCTCCCCACTTGAAGTCCCGACTTCGAGATGGAGGAGAGTAAGAGTGAGGAGGACATGAGTGATTCGGAGTTTTTAGCGAACGTTGATCGAGATCTAGACTTATCAGATGGTGAAAATATATTAACAAGAAGAAATGAAAGTTCGGAAAAAAAGGCAGCAAAAAGAAAAGAAAGAGATGGAAGTAGTGAAGGAGAAGGACTAAAGAGCGATGAAGATTTTCTTACGGTTACTCGAAGGAAACAGAAACGGTTGATCAAAAGTGATTCTTTGGATATACAAACAAATGTGAGTGTAGTTAGAGGAAAAAAGGACGATAAGATAGAAACCGTGGAGAAACATCAAGTTTGCATCACAGCGTTAGAAGGTTTGCCTAAGCAAATTGCGATGGCTAAGTTGTTAAGATCGCAAAATATTACAGGTATTGATCATATTAAATATAAAAACATAAACAGAGCAATTATTACATTTTTCAAGAAACAAGATGCCCTATTGTTGGTGGAATGCAAAAAACTTGAAGAGATGGGGCTTCGCTGTCAATTTACACATGAATTAAACATGATTCATGGAGTAGTCAGAGGAATCGATCTAGATTTGAGTGAAGAAGAGTTACTCAAAATTATGGAGTGTGATGTTAAAATTGTGAGTCTGAAGAGAATGAACCGAATATGTACTAATGGTTCATGGACACCGAGTGAAGCTATCAAAATATGTTTTAAGGGCGGTGTGTTGCCAAAATATATATACGCATACGATTGCCGTTTTAAAGTAGACGCATATCATTTTCCCGTCTCACAATGCTCAGGGTGTTGGCAATTCGGGCATATTAAAAAGTTCTGCTCAGCCAAAAAGTCATTATGTCCAAAATGCGGTAGCTCAGAACATGAAAACTGCGATATTGAAATGCATAAATGTTTGAACTGTAAAGGAGACCACTTTGTTCTAGACAAAACGTGCCCGTTTTTTATTAGAGAAAAAGAAATAAGAAATATTATGAGTAAAGAGCAAGTTACTTATAGAAAGGCATTGCAGTTATACTCAGAAATGAGAGCAAATAAGCATTCATCAAATCGAGAAGGCATATTGACACCAGCTAACAGCGTCACATTAAATTCTAAGAATTTAAGAGGCACCTACAGCAGTGTAGTCAAGGGGAGTTCAGAACATCAACAAGAATCTTCAGGGGGTCCTTCGCAGGCCAGTATTCAGGGAGAGGAAGAGGGATGCGACAAAATTTCTAAACAAAATATAATAAAACTTAGTCGAAAATCAGTTCAAAATGTGATTAGTAAACCAGGAAAGGTGTTTACAGAGAGTTTAAAAGAAGTAAATATGGAGGTTGAACATCAGAATTTGCAGAATACAGAGGAACGTAGAAAAAGAGACGAGCACATTAAGGATAAGTTAGAATTAAAGCAGTTTTGGATTAAAATTAAACCTATAATTATGTCAGAAAGCAAATTGGAAGATAAAGTATCGGCAGTATTTGTAGTCATATGGGAAGAACTAAAGCAATATGTTGTTAGTAAGTTATTTAATTTTTCTGACTTTGTTAATGGATAATATATCTAGTTATGTTAGACTTAACATAGTACAGTGGAATGCTCAAAGCCTTCGCCCCAAATTAGTGGCATTTACAGACCTTTTAGCACGTGAAACTATACACATTGCGATTATTAGTGAAACTTGGCTAGATATTGAGTCCATCATAAATATTAATAGTTATAACATATATAGGAAAGATAGAATTGATTCGTACGGCGGCGTTGCTATTATTGTCCATAAGTCGATACAATCCTGCTTGGAGCCATTTCTAACAAATAATACAGGTATCGAGGTAGTTTGTGTAAAGTTAATTAACTGCAAAGACTTAGAATATGTGGCATCTATATACTGTCCTTCTACTATACAAACTCAAGTTAACGATTGGGATGAGATCTTCTCACATTTTTCATCGAAAACTTTAATAGCGGGAGATTTTAATGGGCACCACACCAATTGGTCAGTGAAATCGGATGTACGGGGTTCCCAAATCGTAGATTCCTCTTTAGATAACGGTTTCATATCTATTAATAATGGTGACTCCACGCGTGTAAAGCTTGTAAACGGGCACTTACAACAAACTTCACCTGATGTTTCGTTTGTTTCTTCTGATGTTGCCATTAAGTTTTGTTGGAAAGTCTTAAACGAGAATCTAGGGAGTGATCACCTAATAATCAAGCTGACAACTGATATTGTAAATGATAGCAGATACATAAAAAAACGTAATTATAAACTAGCAAGTTGGGATAAGTATTCACAAACTATTTCAGAAAATTCTACCTTTTATAATCTCTATGACGAAAATATTCAAGAGAACTATGACAATTTTGTAAGTATAATAAATAGTGCAGCAGATAAACATATACCTTTAATTAAAATATACAATAAACCGGATGCAAAATTCAAACCGAAAGATTATTGGACTCCTGATCTGTCTAAAATAGTCGCGCAGAGAAGGTTAGCTTTAGCTAACTTCAGAAAAAATCCGACGCCTGATAATCTTACAATATTAGAAAATTTAACAGATAAATCACAGAGGTTAATTCGAAAAGCAAGGTCCGATGCTTGGCACAAGTTTTGTGATTCTTTAGATGAAAGAGTTTCAGCATCTTATGTCTGGCAGCGTTTGAAGTGGGTTAAAGGTTGTAAGCAACCAAAAGTATATCCGTCCATTGAAAAATCTCAAGATTTACTTCGTTCTCTTACTGCGGATTATGCTTCCAACATAGAACCAGTCTTTACATCCAAAAATGAACTGTTAGAATCAAAGTTTTCAATCGAAGATTTACATAGCGTTTTAAAAAAAAAGGACTCATCCCCGGGAGAAGATGACATATCATATACAATGCTTTATTATTTACCGGACATAGCTAAAAAATATTTGCTTAATTTATATAATAACATTTATCAAAGTGGTGTTATTCCTTCTCAGTGGCGGAACATTCAAATAGTCCCTATTCCCAAAAGCAGTACTAACAGTGATGTGAAATTAAGGCCAATATCCTTAATATCATGTATATGTAAAACTTTTCATTTAATGATCTTTAAACGCTTAGAATGGTATACCGAAAAGCAAAAGATATTGTCTCCGTTCACAGTAGGTTTTAGAAAATCACAGTCCTGTTTGGACTGCTTGAGTCATATAGTAACTAGTATCCAGATTGGATTCTCCAAGAATTTGCCAACATTAGCTTGTTTTTTGGATATTGAGAACGCTTATAATAATGTTTCAATAGACGCAGCATCATATGTTCTGGATAGTTTAGGGATTGGTTCCAAGCTTTGTAAGTATCTGTGGAGGTTTCTCAATCAGCGAAATTTGAAAATAAAGTTATGTGACGGTAATGTAATAAGCAGATTCACAAATAAAGGTCTAGCACAAGGAGACCCTCTGTCTCCGTTGCTTTTTAATTTAATTACTTACAAGATATGTCATAGACTTCAAAATGTATCAGTTTTGCAATACGCGGACGATTTTGTAATATATGTCACTAATAAGGACATTCAAATATGTGAAAGATATGTACAAAATGGTTTAGCCTTAGTTGTAGAGCTATTAAATGAACTAGGGTTGGTACTTTCGGCAAATAAAACACAATATTGTCTTTTCAGTAGAGGTCGCAGGAAAAAACTACCAGTGCTAAGAATAGAAGAGCCCTTGGTTTATTCAGAAAATATCAAGTATTTGGGCATATGGCTAGATAGGAGTCTAACCTGGGGAAAACACATTAATGAAGTGGTCAACAAATGCTCAAAATTCTTAAATATATTAAAATTACTAGCAGGAAGTTCTTGGGGGGTGCACATGATACATTTGAGAAGATTGTACATATCCTTAATTAGAAGTCGTATTGATTACGCATCAGTTTTATACGATAATAGTACAAAAAGTCATATTAGTAAACTCGATAAAATTCAGAATCAAGCCTTAAGGATAATAGGCGGCTTTATCAAAAGTACTCCAATTCATGTTATGGAGAGCGAGTTACACATTGCCCCTTTATTTATAAGAAGACAATATTTAGCCTATAAGTATTTATTAAAAATCAGTGCTTGGTCTAATAATAGTAATACTTGTGTACTTTCTGAATTGAGGGCTCTTTTGCAAATTAGTTATTGGGTTAATAAAAAAAAGCCTCTACTCGCACAAACAATTGAGGATGTAATACAGACTGAAGGTGTTTCTGTGGATATTCTTAGAATGTTTACTTTTGATATTTGGTTATCAGCTGTTGATTTTCATAAATGCTTAGTTATGGGCTTAGAATGTGTATCGCTGGCTAAAACAAGGTACGAGCCCAACACTTTACTCAATGAAGTCGTGAGAGAATTGAATATTAATTACCATGGGTGGCAGAAACTATATTCAGATGGGTCTAAGGGCGCTCACGGATTAGGTGCAGCGTTTTACGATTCCAGTTGTAATTATAGAGTAGGTTTTAAAATAGTATCCAATGTATCTATCATGACGTTGGAACTCATTGCAATTTTGCAAGCCTTGTCCTATGTAACGAAAAAAAAATATGATAAGGTTGTTATATTTACTGATAGCAAAAGTGCATTGCATCACGTGGCTCGATGTGCCTCTGGCTTCAGAGGCACATCGATAGGTTACGACATTTTAAAATATATTCTCATGTTTATGGGAATTGGCACAGAGTTGAAGTTGCAATGGGTTCCAGCGCATCTTGGTTTGCAGGGTAATGAGGAAGCTGATTGCTCATCTAAATTGGCAGCAAAGGAAGGAATCGAGCTGAACTTCATACCAGATTATGTTGAATACGTATCAAAATTTAAAATAAGATGTTTCAATAACTAGAAACAACATTTTAACAGGAAATCATTAGATAAAGGTATATGGTACAAAACTGTTCAAAATGAGCTTCCTCAAGTGCCCTGGTTTGACAGTAGTAGCTTAAGTAGAAGTTATGTTAAGTTAGTTGTAAGATTAAGGTCTGGACACTATCCATCAGCAAAGTTTGCATTTCTCATGAAGAAAGTAAATTCTCCCAACTGCAACGCATGCAGTGTTTTAGAGGATGTACATCATTTGTTGATGGAGTGTGTCAAGAACCAAGAGGAAAGGAGAAGGCTAATCAATGAGTTTAGTTTAAATATATTACAGGTAGGTTTAATACAATCAATTTTAGCTCAACCGAAGTCAGATGTAGCAAAAAGATTTAGCGAGTTAGTGTACTATATTGATTAGTATTCTTCTTTAAATTTAATTAAGAATTTTTTTTTGAAGCTTGTGTTCGGCATGATGGGGTTGGCGTATCCATTGAGATAAAAACCCCAAATCAACTTAATAAAGATTTAAAAAAAAAAAAAAGCTACGTATTATGTTATTTCTACGTTACGTCAGGTCGAATTTACGTTAACATTTTCCGATTGTTTTTACAAGTTTAGCAAGTAGATTTAACATGCTCAGCACGTTGTTGTGACATGACTAGCTTGTTGAATCTCAAGAAGCTTGTTAATTTATCTTTTTACTTCTACGTGTTGGGCATATAGTTCCAACATGCTCGCCTTGTTGTTTCAACATGCTTGACATGTTTTTGTGACATGACTATTTTGTTGAATTTACAAGCAGCTTGTTAGTTTATCTTGTTACTCTTACGTGCTGGGCAGATAGTTCTGACATGCTCGCCTTGTTGTTTCCACATGCTTGACATGTTGTTGTGACTTGACAAGCTTGTTGAATCTACAAGCAGCTTGTTAGTTTATCTTGTTACTCTTACGTGTTGGGCATATACGTCCGACATGCTCACCTTGTTGTTTCAACATGCTTGACATGTTGTGATATGACTAGCTTCTTGAATCTACAAGCAGCTTGTTAATTTATCTTGTTACTCCCACGTGTTGGGCATATAGTTCCAACATGCTCGCCTCGTTGTTTTTTTTTTTATTATAAAATAGGTTCGCGTTTGACCACCATCTCACCTGATGGTAAGTGATGATGTGGTTGAAGATAGAGCACGCTTATCTAAAAGTAACCTATTCACTCTTGACTTAAAGACTCCTAGGTTATAGCTATCGGGAAACACAGACTCCGGCAGGGAATTCCACTCCTTAGCCGTACGCACAATGAAGGTATTCCCAAAACATTTTGTGCGTATGGGTGGGATGTCCACCATGTAACGATGGCGCTTCGCCGTTTGTCTCGTAGTCCGATGATGGAACGGGCTTGGCGGAATTAGACTGTGTAATTCCATCGCGCACTCGCCGAAATTTATTCGATAGAAAACCGATAGACTTGCAACTCGTCGTCGATGTTCAATAGTGTTGCCCAAACGAGAGTCTCGCAAGAGTCTTGCAATTAGCGATTATCCTATTGCTATTTATTAAACGGTAGTTGAGATCTCAGAACAATGTAATAGAGTCTGTTACATTGTTCTGAGATCTCAACTACCGTTTAATAAATAGCAATAGGATAATCGCTAATTGCAAAACTCTTGCGAGACTCTCGTTTGGGCAACACTAATGTTCAAGGCTCTGGAGCTTTGACTCGACCAGTGCATCGTTGCCAATGAGTCTCTTAGCCCGCTTCTTGATAGACTCAAGCGCGTCCAGTTGGTATTTGGCAAATCCATCCCAAAGATGAGAGCAGTACTCCATACACGACCGAACCTAGGCTTGATAGAGATTGAGCAACTGTTCGGGTGTGAAGTACCGTCTCATCTTTGCTAGAATTCCCAACTTTTTTGATGCTAGTTGAGCCTTAGCCTCGATAAACGGGCCAAAATTGAGGGTAGAAGTTAGTGTTACCCCCAGAAGCTCGATACGGTCGGTTATCGGCACGGTTACACCCCGGAAAGTAGGAGCTGGTTTGAATTGACTCCTTTTTGCGAAGAAGAGACATGCCTGGGTCTTAGCTGCATTAAACTTGACCAAGTTGGCATTGCCCCATTCGGAGACAGCCTTCAAGGACAATTTCAAGCGCCCAACCATGTCCTCACGCAGAGACTGGATCTGTGATCCACCAGCTCGCGCGCTAGGCATATATCTCTCAGAAACTGTGCTGTCGTCTGCATACCCAAAGGTACCGGGAATCAGCAGTTCGTTAATATGCAGCAAAAATAAAGTTGCTGAGAGAACAGACCCCTGATGGGACCGCGGCATTAATTGCCAATTGGCCAGACGAGCAGCCATCAATGAACACTCGAATGGACCGATCTCTCAGGAAGTCTTCAATCCAAACGCAAAGTTGAGTGGGTAAATCGAAGGAAGGAAGCTTAACAATAAGGTTATCGTTCCAGATCCTGTCAAAGGCCTTGGAAATGTCAAGGGAAACAGCAAGTGCTTCCCCGTGCTTCTCAATGGCCTCACTACAGGTATGAATGGCATACGCTACTTATTATATATTAATGGTACACGCTCCATACTCTTACAAAGTATGGACGTGTCTGAAATAAGCCTGTAGTTGGCCGGGTCAGCACGACTGCCCTTTTTGGGTACAGGCTGTACGTTAGCCAGCTTTCATGCTTTCGGCACCTTTCCAGTCTCTAGCGAAACGCGAAACAGGCGTGTCAAGATTGGAGACAGTTCGGGCGCACAAGTCGCCTTGTTGTTCCAGCATGCATTTTATCATGTTGTAGTTACAGTACGTGCTTGTTCTATCAACTTGTAGCTTATTATGTTACCTTGTTGAATCTGCATTATTGGTTTGTTCTATTCACAGTTGAGGACTGAGTGAAGCGGTCAGACTATAAGTGTAAAAAGAACCAGTCTATAATGCAGATTCAACAAGGTAACATAACAAGCTACATAATTAGTTTTTTTTTTTATGTAAACTTAAACAACCAAACATAAATAACGCACAGATAATAACAAAAATACTATATGCAATTACATTTAAATAAATCACTAGCAAACAAATTTTTTTTTAGTTAAACGCATTACAGCCTTTAACCGCATCTTATTTTGAGGTACCTACGTCGTTGGGTCGCAAAGGAATAATCGTTATATAGATTTGTAAATAAATAACATGTATTTTAAGGTCTTAATTATTTATTAATTTACAGTGTTACCACAATGGCGTTTAGAGGTTATAGAACAATGTTCTCTGTCCTAGAAGTTAAAACTACATATAGTTATGCAAATGTATAGTTGACCAAGTGTTCCACTTTAAACCTTATAGACATATGTTTAGACTTGAAAGTGGTAAGGTATATCTTGGTCAACTATGCCTTAATTTATGTATATACAAGTATTTTAAGGTCTTATTTATTACAATTTTTATTTTTTGACAATGTGCATCTTTGGTGTTTAAAAGGTTATAGAACAATGCTTCCCTGTCCTAAAAGTGAAAACTACATACAGTTTTGCAAATTTATGGTCGACTAACTGAAAGAAGATTCACTTTTGTGACATAAATTATTAATTTGCTTTGATAGTGATTTTATAGAATGAAAATGCTGGAAACATCCTTCTTCTCCGCAATGAAACACGGTTTTTTCTAAGGCAGCAAAACACAGAGAACGCAAATGGTGACAAAGAGATCTAGTATTAGAAAATTGAGCCTTACACGCAAAACAAGTTAACATTTTAATCCTTTAAATCACCCATTAAGGTATGAATAACACTAAGTGATTTATCAAATTTAGTGTTTATGTTATATAATGCTCTTTGTATAAACAGCCAAATGAGATAAGATTCGTCAGAGTATTCTGCTCCTGTCGCATGTATAATCTTAAATGCCACATCCACTCCCTGGAGTAATGAATTTACTTTGTAAATAGTCTGACCAACAACGCCGTAAATTTTTAAAAATATCACAAATTGTACCCTTGTAGATTATCAAGGGCTGAAATGTTCGTCCGAGTTTCACCAATTTCGTTCTCTTACTTGATACTGCTGTTTGTAGATCATCAACGCCAGCTATTTGCAATATAAATCCATCCCGGATTTCACTACGCGATGGCTTCCTTGAGAGCTTTCCTTTTTTCTTTGATACTGTTGAAGGCACTAAATATGGCAGCAACAACAACGCTGCATTGATTTCCGACTCTGGTTTGGTATCTGTAACTATAATAAGTAATGTTCAAACTGCAATCTGCGTAAATTACGTACTCAATGAAAACAGTAGGAAAGAGCAAAAAAGTCATGCAACGTCAATAGTATCACAAATCACACAGTAGGTAACCACAACATACGTCCGGTTTGCTCGTGTGGAAACGTTACAAAATAAAACAAATTAATTATTGATGTTATCTCCAGTTAAAGTTCTGGTATGTATTTTAGGAGGTACCTATATTGGCACTTAGTAAAAAGTATTCTAGTAGAAAATAGCAGGGGAAACAACTCACCGTAATTAATGCTGTCCATATTAAGCATACGCCTGACCCGTGGGTTTCTTACCACCACACTCAGCGGACGATGTTTTTTTATCCTCGATTGCTTCCAAAATTTTAATTCGCCAAGTCAACATACACCTACACCACGATAGCGCTGACGCACGAATGCATGCAATGCGTCGACGTGACACCCTCGCGCCCCCGCAGCCGCACGACCGCGCGTTCGCAAGCGCAGTTCCACACTTTGGTATTAAAATCTAACGCGTGTATAAGTAAGTTTTGAGGGTTTCCGATCTTAGATTGTCGTTCTAATATAACTTAAGTACAGGTACACCAAAAACTTTCACTTAATGTCTATGGAAAAACAAGTGTTCATTATTACGATTTGTATAAAACTATTTTCTTCGTAGAGTAAAGAAGTAAGTGCAGCTACGCGTCAGGTATTTATGACAACTGCTTGAAGAAACTACGTAACGATAGTAACGCAAAACAATCCCGCAACAAGTTTCGTGCAATAAGTAAGTAAGTGGACTTGCAAGACACGCCTTCGCAATAGTATCCAAGAACAAATGCCTATGTTTATTTACTTTTATAAAGTTATGTTAATTCTTCGTGTTAGTTATGGGTATGTGTGTTTATGGCTTTATACCCAGGGAAATTTGTAAAATAAATAAATGTATGTATGTTTACATCTATATAAGAATGGAAAACTATTTTATTTTTTGTCGCAAAAATACACATTTTTTTTGACAGTACCCTTATTTTTGGCGCTAGCTTCATGAAAATTTGTGAGAAGGTGTATTAGAGTACGCTCGATTTTTTGCAATAATAAAAAAAATATGACGCAAGTTGAGTTACGCGACTCTTCCAGGAAGGGTGCGATATGTCCCTCTATAAACTCTGGTAGTTTAGAATAAGTTTTCTAGACAGATGTCAGTTGCTAGTCTGTTCTGATCGTTTTGCCTGCGCGGATGCACAATATATTTGGAATCTAATATGGTATTTTATTGAGTAGTTCACGGAATATCTAACACTCTCAACCAAGAGTTCGAAACCGCAGCCTATTGATGATACTTCAAAATTATTACTTTGGGAATCAACGTACCTTGCAGAGCTGCCGGTGGTATATTATAAATGCGAAAGTTTGTGAGGATGTACGTGCTCTTTCACGCAAAAACTACTGAACGGATCTGAAAGCACTACTTTATTGTAACACCAATTGGACCATGTCTCTGGCGAAATGAATGATTTTGGAACAAAAATATTTGAATGGCAAGTTGGCAACCATATAAATTGACATAGGATAATTACATTAATTAGTATGGACATTGATCTCAATATGTATATACTTAGACATGTTAACAATAATAATTTGACTGGTTTATATTGCGAAGTTTTCTTTTGTTAATCTATCGAGTTTTTTTTTTATTACATTTGTATTAGTCTTTTGACACGTTTTAGGAATCTATTGACATCTTTAATTATTATTGTAAATTAAATTAATTTTATGATTTGCTGTACCCTACGGGGTCTATAATTGTATCCTAGCTTTAAGCAATCATTGTGACATCTAAAAAAACATTATGGTACGCAAATAAATATATGAATATGAAATATGGTTAGTAGATAGTTGACATCCTGGAATAACGCATAGACGTTTTATTCCGGAATTTCCACGGGATCGGGATTGACGCGGGAATACCCAGTCACGCGAACGAAGTCGCGGGCAGAGGCTAGTTCATCATAAATGCGCGCATGATACTCGATCATTAGTTTGTTGCGGACTTAATTTAGAACTATTATATTTACTAAAATTGATAGATAGATAGATAGATAAAACGTTTATTTGGTACAACACAAGACACAAAATTCACATAATAAAAAGAAAAATAATAATGATTCACAACAAAAAAAAAATAACAAAAGAAAAAATATAACATGCAGTTTGAGTAACATTATGAAAATACATAAAGTAACACTTACATACATTAAAAAAAAGGCGTAAACATAGCGGTGTGTGTCTCACGATTGCACCAAATGGGTCCCCAGCTCAGCATGTGCCAGGCTGTAAATACCTGGCGCTGATATTCTGCTGGGTCCCTGCAGTGACATACGGATGACGAGTAGCTTAGACGCGAAATTGTCAGTATAAAAATAAAGTGAAAATTAAAAATAAATGGAATTTAATTTGACATTTAATTTGATAATTTGACATGATTTTTTATTTATTTATTATTATTAAATTAATTGAATTTTAATATATCTTTGAATCTTTTTGTATATAAATTTCTCCATTTGTATTTTTAATTGCATTTCACAGCATTTGATTTCCATGTACTCGTATATCATGGAAATACTTGTGATGTCACTATTTGTAATGATTATTTTATTTAGATAAGGATTAATTTAGATTTTTTTAATAAAACGGCTATTGGGTCAACCTTTAAAGAATGTCATACCTACTGTCACGTATTTTTTATAGAACTTTATAGAAAAAACATCCGTCATACATTATTTGCGTAATTTTAACCGTTTACGTAGCGCACGCAACGGAAGCTCCCAAAAAGAAAATATTTTTCCCGTTTTTGAAACATTTTTCATTGATGCTCATATATGATGATATATATAGCTGATAGCCTTTCCCGAGAAATGGACTATCAACACATACAAGTTACTTTTTCGATTTAGAAGTTTCAGACAATTGTGCGTTAAACTAAACATACAAACAAAGTCTTCAGCTTTAAAAAATTGCTATAGATAGTTAAAACATACTAAAAACTAAGATAATATAACTACAAATAAAAGATTATTCATTTCTAACCAGGCGTTCCCGACATAAAAGAAAAGTTGTAGCGCCCATCCCTCCAAATAAAATCATATTACCAGAATTTTTGATTGGCCGCCTACTACTACTAACCACACGAAACACCAATAAATTTCCCCACAGAAGAAAGACAGGGCTAACCTTTCCTGCAATCTCTCTCCTGAGACTCATAGAAAATTCATTATCCTTTGTTCCCGGCATCCATAGCCCTTTGAACATTGGGCCTAGTATGGCCGATAAGGATACTTAGATAGTGGTTACCTAAAATTTCTTACGGGGTCGGTTTGAACGCATTAAAGAGAAATATGGGTGTTCTATATTAAAAGCAAAGGCGTTTCAGGGGATTTGGGGTGGGGTTATGCGTTTATGGTAATTTTAATGAGGGAACTTAGTGGTTTGGCTGTAACATTAGTGCCAATACAATGGTAATTCACCACCCATATAGAAAGAATATAGTAGTAACTCTTAATTTTACTGAATGGATGGATGTATAGAAGTGTGGATCGATGGATGTATGGATGATTGTGAATGTTAGGTATGTAGATAGTTGACATCGGAATAACACATATACTAAGTTTATCCCGTTATTCCCACGGGGTCGGGATTAGTAGGTTAGCCACGCTAATTGCGACCTCAATGGTGTTTATCAGGTCTTCAAAGGTACACGACTTAGAAGAATAACGCATAGAAAGGGCGTCTAGAACAAAATACGAGCGATTTCGTATGTCCACTTTATTTTCTTTGTTTGCGTGAGCCGAATGTGTCTACGTTCTTCAAACGCACACAAACATAGCTTTCAGTGATACCATTACCAGACCATTACCCACAAAAATGGGAAAATGCACTATTATGTTTTTGGATCAAATCAAGTATTTTATGTTATGTAACTGGATAAGATGATATTTTTTCATGTAATGTGACTTATATGACATATTTTTATGGAAGGTAAACGAAATGGGATATCGTTCATTGCGTTTAGAATGTTTGATGTGTAATGTGCTATAAAAATATTATAGAAATGTATTAATTGCATAAAAAATCTCGTTTGATATCAATTAAAAGTAAGTGTTGTATTTATGAAATAGAAAAATATTATTGAGAATATTACTTAACTGAAAAAATCTTAATCAATAAAATTGTAATCTTTATGATGCCACTCTTCGAACTAACAGTAACTTTTAGTTTTAAAACACTGTAGGTATTAGCTGTAAATAAATATAGTTTAGTTTGACGCATACACAATTGCCGCTAAAACTATATTTTTTTAAACAAAAATAAGCACAAAAGAAATCAATATGGGTATTTTTTCCTCACGGATAGCAACATTGAATTGTGATAAGTTAGGTTATTAGAATTTTTGTTTGATGATCGATTTACGTAAAAATAAAGTATAGAATGTAAGTATTTATTTGTGAAATGTAACTTGATTACACGTTTTTAGTTTTTTTTAAGGACTATGACATCCCTTTACGCTACAAACGATCGTTTTAAATTATTTACTCGCGAGCTCTGTTCGGTGGAATGTGACCTTGAGTACTGACGGCTCGTCGAGAAAAGTTAACCAAAATGGCTATGTTTTAGCTGCCTCACTTTTTGCACTCGTAATAGACTTCTATGCGTTATTCTTCTAAGTTGTATTTGGGCATTTTGTACATTCAGCAGAAGAGATATAATTTGCTCAGAAGCTTCCCATTCACACTGGGTATCGCAGTCGATTGATTGCTTTCAAAACTGGCCACTGCAGATCATGTCGCTAACAGAATTTGTTACAGACAACCTTTGTTTGTATTTTTTAAATTTGAATTAACAATGTGGGTAGAATTCAAAATAGTAGCAATCTTGTTAACGCCTCCAACCAAGCTAAATATGCTTACAGCCAACAACAGTGCAACTCTCTGCCTGCTTCTGTGTTCCCTACCACATATTACCCATCAGCCATTAAAGCAAGAGTGAGCAGGCATCTTCAGGGCTCGTTCGTTTCATAGTAGACCTCGTCTATCGCGTACCATCACGTGTGATCGAGGTCAAGAGCGGGCTCATTCGAAATAAATAAAAACTTCGTTCGCTTGGAAATATTGCACAATTTCCCGAGATAAAAAGTAGACCAAACGTCAGACCGACCCGTTCAGCCAATTTAGCGTGATTGAATATCAAATACCCATCCACGTAGTAGGTACATCAACACTTTCGCATTTATAACGTAGGTTAGTATAGATTTGCATGCCATTGTAGTATTACGGAATGTATCCAGTATTAAATACATATACTGGGTGACTGAAATTTCCATTCCTGGTTAGGGTTCAAATGCCTGGTTATTATTGAGTTATTAAACCTAAGAATAAGAATAAAAAAATTAGCATAAAAAAAGTTGGGAATTTCGGCAAAGGTGAGACGGTACTTCACACCGGAACAGCTGCTCAATCTGTATCAAGCCCAGGTTCGGTCGTGTATGGAGTACTGCTCACATCTTTGGGATGGATCTGCCAAATACCAACTGAACGCGCTTGAGTCAATTGAGAAACGGGCCAAGAGACTCATCGGCAACGATGCACTGGTCGAGTCAAAGCTCCAGAGCCTTGAACATCGACTCGTCGACTCATCGACAACGAGTTGTAAGTCTATCGGTTTTCTATCGGTTACGTTGCGGGGAGTGTGCGATGGAATTACACAAACTAATTCCGCCAAGCCCGTTCCATCATCGGACTACAAGACAACCGGCGATGCGCCATCGTTACATGGAGGACATCCCACCCATACGCACTAAAAGTTTTGGGAATACTTTCACTGTGCGTATTAAGGAGTGGAATTCCCTGCCGGAGTGTGTGTTTCCCGATAGCTATAACCTAGTAGGTTATTATTTATATTTTGACAGGCCCGTTGGTATAGTGGTCAGTGGCCCTGACTTCTATGCGCAAGGTCGTGGGTTCGATTCCCACCTAGGACAAATGTTTGTGTGATGAGCACGATCATTTGTTCTTTGTCTGGGTGTAATTTATCTATAATATGTATGTATTTAGAAATATATATGTATGTTTATCAGTTGTCTAGTACCCATACCACAAGCTCTGTGTTAGCATACACAATAATCGACTATATCTAACTGATCTTATCAATGAGGTGCAACACTGTTACCTTTAACGTAACAGTTATAATATTATTCATGGCAACCCACAGTGTTAGCAAACACAATAATCGACTATTTCACTATTTTGTTTGTGGGTTGCAAAACGATGATTATTTGTGACAGCCCATAGAGCTATTTCTGTTTCTTAAAAAGGCGGTACACGCGTTAAATTGATTCATTATACGGTCAACGTTTAAAAAAGCTAACTGAGACGACAAAGGAGGACTCGGGTCGATAATTACTATAAAAGAACTATTAATTAAGAACTATTTATCATTAAGAGCTATTAAAGTGATTGTGAGAAGCATAACCAGTGACTATTCTTTCAAGTCAGAAGTGGGATCCAGATATTCTCCGGGCCTGAGGCTACGCTATCCTGCACAAAGGAGGGATCTCAAGGTCAGAAATTCATGATTCAACTTTACAATACTGCTGTGATTTTATTATACATGTGTTGCGACCATAAATAGTACCTGTGTAAAACGGCAAACGATATTCAAATCTCTAAAACAATAAACGTGTATAGTGATTGTTGGAATAAAAGTGCATAGATTAGTAATACACTGGAACCATATACCCTCGTGCGCAACTATAAACGAATTTGAAACATTTTATAAAACAGTGAATTAATTAATAAACCTTCTTTGAAAAATTATCTACCCTCAAAAGTGAAAACATTATTCTTAATAACGCGTCCGCGTCTGTGCGTTTTAAATAGGTTAGATTTGCTTTGTTTTGTGTACATACTTTAACCACATTATAATTATATAATAAGGAACTGTAATTTTTTTTGAATAACGTCTATGTTTTTCGGTGATTTAAGTGTAATAGGTTAGTTTTAAATAACAGACATATTTGCTTCGCTAAGAACAGTACATACTTAAACCGTATTATATATCGCTTAGATTTATCGTATTTGTTAATTTATTTTGAATCACTCAAATCTTAGACGTACTCATGGGGAATTCTAGACGTAGGCGGCGTGAATCAAGTAGTGAAAGTTCAAATACGAGTGCTAGTGATGATTATCACCGTAAATCGAGGCAAAGTGAAAAACAGCGCAAAAGAAAACGTAGTGATAACCATAAGTATAGTAAGCGTAATAAAAAACAAAAATATTCGAAACCAAACTCGGATCGCGAGTGTACTAAAACTCCACCGTTAACTGCTTCACAATTATGTGCAACGTCCAATCAGACTGTCTCTGAAATAAATAACATCCCAGCAACTATAGATAATTGTATTACTAATTCTGCACCCGTAGCGACCCCAAATTTTTGGGCACAAAATAATTTTCCGGTCTCATTTAGTGTGGTACCTGAATTTGACCCCAGTGATAATAGGCAAACAATAGAAAACTGGATTAATAAGGTTAGTGAATGTGCGCAAATCTACTCTTGGAATGATCGTCAAACGTGTCACTATGCGCTCCCCAAATTAAGTGGTTTAGACAAGATATGGTATCAGGGTTTACCCTCAGTTTTGTTTAGTTGGTCCGAGTGGAAGCAAAAGTTAAAACAGGCATTTCCTTGTAATGAAAATTATGGTGATCTATTGACCATGATTTTAAAGGTCAGATGCAAATTCGGAAATTCTTTAGAGCGATATTATTTTGACAAAATGGCACTCATAAACAAATGTGATATAACGGGTATTAAAGCAGTTGGTTGTCTTATACACGGTATTGACGACAAATTTGTAAGAATGGGAGCAGGCACTTGCATGTTTAGTGAACCAGAACAAATATTAAATTACTTGCGTACAATATCCCAACATGAAACCTCGAACTTTCGTAACCGGAGCAATATACCAGCAAAGTCGAATAAGATATCTAGTGAACAAATTAAATTAAATACGACTGATGATATTCGCTGTTTTAATTGCAACGAATTAGGGCACATAAGTTTGAAAAGTACTAATCCCATCAAAAAATGTAATTTTTGTTCAAAGTTAGGTCACAACACCAAAGACTGTCGAAAAAGGAAAAAATATAACGGTATAAACTTACCTAAAACTGATAATGCTGAAATGGAGCAGAATATATTGTGTATTACCAATAATGAATCTACAAATTCAAAGTATTACAAACATGTTAAGGTAAACGACGTCATGTTGCAAGGTTATATTGATCTCGGTAGTAAGTGTACCCTCATACGAGAATCGAATGCGAAGCTACTAGTCAGTACTTGGGATATCGATAATTTGCCCATCTTACAAGGCTTCGGAAATTCCGCTGTAAAGCCAATAGGGAAGTTTATAGCTATTTTGGACATTGGCTCTGTTCAGAGTGAGGCTGAAATTCTCATTGTGAATGATCATTACTTAAAGACACCAATTTTAGTAGGGCAGTCATTTACTGAAAAACCAAACGTCATTCTCTTAAAAACAAATGATGAACTAATATTTATGCATACACCAGAACCTGAGGATAATGTTTTTCAAACTGTTAATATACATATATTCAGTTAGTGAGGTTATTATCAAACCTAAAACCATGATGCCAATAGACGTCATTACCAATGATGCGTATAGTGGTAGTTTATTAGTACAGTACAGTTTACGGATTCTACCTCGGAATGAATATGCTGTATTATCTGGTATTTTTGAGTTCAAATCAGGTGATGGATATTTAATGATAGCAAATTTGTCTTCACGGGATTTAAAGATTAATAAGGGTTTAGTTGGTGGTTAGAGGTCAGCAATATCAAGTAGTAAGTAGAGAGTATGTAGGTTTAACAACGGAAACAAATCATTACGAAGAATTACCTTTAACAGATATAAAAATTAGTACTGAAGTAACGGAGCATCAAAAACAAAAGTTAATTGAACTAATAAGAGAGTATCGAGATTGTTTTGCAATGAATTTAACAGAGTTAGGTAAAACTAATCTTGCAAAAATGGAAATTTCCTTAACAGATGATAGACCAGTAGTATACAATCCCTACAGGATTTCACACAGTGAGCGTGATCACCTTAATAAGATTATCGAGGAGTTATTAGAAAACGGTATAGTTCGCGAAAGTACTTCAGATTACGCAAGCCCTGTTATATTGGTCAGTAAGAAAAATGGAGATAAACGACTATGTATCGACTATAGGTCTCTTAATAGAAAAACCTTAAAAGATAAATATCCGTTGCCCCGTATTGAAGATCAATTAGATAGGTTAGGGGGCAATAAATTCTTTATAAGCCTTGATCTTACGTCAGGCTAGTAAGCGATTTACTGCGTTTGTGACACCAGACGGTTTGTATGAGTTTGAAAGGATGCCTTTTGGGTTAGCTAATGCACCAAGTGTTTTTCAGAGGACCATTAATTGTATGTTAAAAGGCAAGCAAAACTTGGCTTTGGCTTATATGAATGATCTATTAGTGACATCACGTACCATTGAGAAGGGTTTAGATAAGCTCGAAAAGGTTTTCCAATTATTGAGATCTGCCCATCTTACATTAAATCTTAAAAAGTGCGATTTCTTTCAGACTCGTATAAATTATTTAGGCTACGAAATCAACTCGGATGGAATCCGACCCAGGTTAGCGAAAATCCAAGCTGTAGTCGATTTTCCATTGCCTAAAAATTTTCATGATGTTCGTCAGTTTGTAGGCTTTACTAGCTATTTCCGACGGTTTATCCAAAATTACTCCACGCTAGCAAAACCACTTACCATTCTTACAAAAAAGAACGTTCCCTGGTGCTTTAATGAACTCCAAATAAAAGCGTTTAATCAATTAAAAAGTTTGTTAACGACACGACCTGTTCTGGCATTATGTGAGTTAGAAATTCATACGGATGCTAGTAAAATTGGTATAGGAGCAATCTTGTTACAACGTGCGAATTCGGATAATATTCTACACCCTATAGCTTATTATAGCCGGCAAACGACATCAGATGAGAGCAAACTTCGCTCATATGAATTAGAAACTTTGGCGATAGTGTGTGCTTTGAATAGATTTCGCGTTTATGTTTTAGGCAAATCGTTTAAAGTTGTCACTGATTGTGCTGCCATAAGCAGCACAATGACTAAAAAGGACTTAATACCTAGAGTCGCGCGTTGGTACATATTAATGCAAGAGTACGATATAACAGTAGAACATTGCGACGGCAACAAGATGTGTCATGTTGATGCACTGTCACGCAACTATAGGATAACTAATGATAAAGATAACGTTGTCAATTTAAAGTGGGTAGTTCCAAAATCTGTAAGATGGCAAATAGTGCGCATGAATCACGACGATATAGGTCATTTCGGGTTAGAGAAGACTTACAGTAGAATAAATCAGAATTACCAAAAAAAAAAAAAAAAACTTAAATGAGACGTTTTATTAAAAAAATATTGTAGCTCTTGTTTAAATTGTGCTCATAATAAGTTGCCAGCTGGAGCTAAAGAGGGCGAACTGCATCCAATCCCAAAAATTAATAAACCGTTTGATACGCTTCATACCGATCACTGTTGTCCCTTTCCTATAAGTAAAAAGAAAAATTGTCATATCTTAGTCATAATCGATGTTTTTACCAAATTTATTTACATAAAGCCAGTTAAAAACGTCAAGAGTAGCACTAGTGTTCAGGTATTTACAGAATACTTCTCGCTGTTCGGAGTACCACGATGCTTAATCTCAGACCGCGGTACCAGCTTTACGAGTAAAGAGTTTACGGACTTTATACATAAAAAGGGCGTTAAACATATTTTAAACGCAGTTGCCTCTCCTAGGGCCAATGGACAGGTAGAGAGGTACAATCGAACTATCGTAGATGCGATAACGGCAACTAATCATAACAAACCGGAAAATGAGTGGGACTTATGCCTACCCCAAATACAGTGGTCTTTAAATAATACCATGAACAAGTCCACGGGTCGTACTCCTTCTGAAATGTTGTTCGGTATACAAACCACAGGCGTTTCGGATAGTATCATGAATTCACTCGTTTCAGAGTCGCACGCGCCTCTAAATCGTGATGAAATAAGATCAGATGCAGACTTACGGATTCAACTAAGTCAAAAGATTCAGAAAGAGCTTTTTGATAAGGTACATAAAAAGCCAACTGAATATAAGGTAGGCGACTTGGTTCGGGATGAAAAAGACATCCGCACGAAGCCTGGATGTAGTCGTAAATTAATACCGAAATGTGTAGGACCGTATAGAATTTCTAAAGTATTAGGTAACGATCGATACGAAATTGAGGATACGCCTTTAACTAGGAAAGTAGGTTGCAAACCGTATAGGTCAGTTTACGCCATCGACAAGTTACATCCTTGGCTTGTTTTTAATAATGATGCGATTTCGAGTGATTCAGAATAGAAAAGGCAATAATAATAATTGTAATAGTGCTAAGTATAATAGAGATGAAGTATAAATAAAGATAGTGTTAAATTTAAAGCGAAGAGTAAAAATTATGATAGATTTGGATATGATTATTAACTACGATAGTCGTGATTATTGTCTATGAAGTATGTAAATTAATATTTAACATGAAGGGAAGAATTTGTATTTAAAAACTGATATAATGTTATTAACCCAGATCGATTATTCTAAATTATTGTTGAGTAGTTCAAGCAACATAAAAGAGCGAAATTACATAAAATAGCTTTGAGTAGTGAATATAGTAGGTAGTGATTACTAATTGAATACTTATTTGAATAAAACCAAGTGACTGATATTTATGCAAAGTAGAAATATGTAAATTGAATTATAGCAAATAAACAGAGAAAGTGATGATATGATATTATAATAATGAAAATGATCAGTGAAGTGATACAAGCAAGATTGCTTGAAATCAATGTATAGAGATAAAAGTGAGATGATACAAGTGAGTACCTGTAATCAATGTATAATTATAAGAGGGAGTCGATACAAGTGAGTGCTTGTAATCGATGTATAGTTTTAAGAGTGAGTCGATACAAATGAGTGTTTGTAATCGATGTATAATTCTAAGAGTGAGTCGATACAAATGAGTGTTTGTAATCGATGTATAATCCTAAGAGTGAGTCGATACAAATGAGTGTTTGTAATCGAAGTATAGTTATAAGAGTGAGTCGATACAAGTGAGAGTGCTTGTTATCGATGTATAATTATAAGAGTGAGTCGATACAAGTGAGAGTGTTGTTATCGATGTATAATTATAAGAGTGAGTCGATACAAGTGAGAGTGCTTGTAATCGATGTCAAAATTAGTTTTAATTAGTTGAAATTGTGTATAAATTTCTGTATGATGCTTTGTCTTCTTTTCCATTGTTAAACGCGAGGCCGCGTTTGTCGTCAGGATTAGCCGAATGTTAGCATACACAATAATCGACTAATTCTAACTGATCTTATCAATGAGGTGCAACACTGTTACCTTTAACGTAACAGTTATAATATTATTCATGGCAACCCACAGTGTTAGCAAACACAATAATCGACTATTTCACTATTTTGTTTGTGGGTTGCAAAACGATGATTATTTGTGACAGCCCATAGAGCTATTTCTGTTTCTTAAAAAGGCGGTACACGCGTTAAATTGATTCATTATACGGTCAACGTTTAAAAAAGCTAACTGAGACGACAAAGGAGGACTCGGGTCGATAATTACTATAAAAGAACTATTAATTAAGAACTATTTATCATTAAGAGCTATTAAAGTGATTGTGAGAAGCATAACCAGTGACTATTCTTTCATCTGCTTAGTTTGGGACTAGATGGCGTTGTGTGAAAAGTTGTGGAATATTATATTATATTATATTATTATATTATATTAGGTAAGCGTGCTACATCTTCGACCACAACATCACTTACCATCAGGTGTGATGGTGGTCAAACGCGAACCTATTATCAAAACAAAAAAAATATATTTGCATAAAACATGGTACACTATAGGACTTATTATAATTACAGAGATCATTCATGTTTCGCCATTTATTGGCACACAAATAATTAAACAATAATAATTTGATAATTTTATAATTATCACTTCAGTAGTTCAGGTAAATCAGGTATTCGTAAAAAACTTTTGAGTTTTTACCCTTCACTTAGACCAGCCATACTTAAGTGTGTTCCACGGAACCCTAGGATTCCGCAATGCCCTTATAAGGGTTCCGCGAGAATTTAGAAAAAAAAAAAATAAAGCACCTCTATCATGAGGCGCAGCCGAACTTAGTCGCCAACCACAAGTCACAACAGTAGGTATAATTAGGTAGGTTACTATGCCGCCACCGCACCGCGCCGCGGCGCGCCTATATCTGCTAGTGAGCGCGCGTGCAGTCCCTTTGATAAAAGTTGCCTGTGAGATTAGAAGCTATTGTTGTGAAAAAGCGACTCTCGTAAACAATCTCGACTTTATGTTTTGAAGTTAGAGCCGAATCTAACTTCAAAACATAAAGTCGAGATTGTTTACACCGCATTTTTATTATTTCTTTTTTTATAGAATACTAGCTTTTGCCCGCGACTTCGTTCGCGTGGGAGGTTTTTCCCGCGTAAATCCCGAGCCCGTGGGAATTCCGGGATAAGAAGTAGCCTATGTGTTATTCCAGGATGCCTACTATCTACTCACCAAATTTCATTGAGATCCGTTCAGTAGTTTTTACGTGAAAGAGTAACAAACATCCATCCATCCTCACAAACTTTCACATTTATAATATTAGTAGGAAGAAATTTTTAATAAAAACTTTTTACCAAAAAATTAAACCGACTCCCAAAAAACACTGCAAAGTGAAAAATAACTTTAATTTCGGTAGTCGGTGTCTTTAGTTTTGTATTTTCGTTTTTGGCACCGACTTCCGAAATTAAAGTTATTTTTCACTTTGCAGTGTTTTTTGGGAGTCGGTTTAATTTTTTGGTAAAAAGTTTTTATTTCACTCTTTTTAGTTGGTCTATTTTTAATTTACCTAGTTACAAGAGCCTAATTATCAACTACTTACTTACCTTTTACAAAATATTGCTTTTCCCAATGCTGGGCCGTTAATTGTTGAGGAGTTCTCCTGGTACTTCACCATCAGCTCTACATCACCATATGCATTGTGGGGCATAAAGTGCGTAACATTCATATTCAAGTAATCGAATCGCAATCCACTCAATACTTTTTATTGAGTAGTTTCGGCGGCCATCTGTGGTCTTCATTATCAGTTCCACTTCCTCAAATGGTACTTTTTGAGAGCAACTGCACAAGTTACTATAATAAATACCCAAAACGACATAGGTGTGCGTATAATATTTGAAGAGTTCCCTCGATTTCTCCAGGATCCCATCATCAGATCCTGACGTTTATGAAAATGGGACCAATATCGAAGTATACCCTTTCAATCAAAAAAAGAATTTTCCAAATCGGTTCAGCCGTCTTCGAGTAATCGATGACCATACAAAAAAAAATATATATATATATATACGCGTCGAATTGATAACCTCCTCTTTTTGTCGTCGGTTGAAAATATACGCGTCGAATTGATAACCTCCTCTTTTTGTCGTCGGTTGATAAAATGAATATATTTTTTGATGAAAATTATCTCACTTCGAACAACTGCATTGACATTTGTACAGATCAAATGGGGCCAAAGCGATGACGGGTAAAACAGCAGGCGCAGTGTCACTAAAAAAAATATAGCGCCTAATTGTAGTTCCAGCCATAGTATCCTTCATAGACAAGCACTTGCGATAAAGGAAATGCCGTCAAATCTAAAATTAGTTATGGATGAAGCGGCGAAAAAAATTAATTTTTAACCGACTTCAAAAAAAGGAGGTTTACAATTCGTCCTGAACTTTTTTTTTTAATGTATTTATGACCGATTTGGAAAATTCTTTTTTTGTTTGAAAGGGTATACTTTCTAGTTGGTCCCATTGTCGTCACGTTTGGATCTGATGATGGAATAATGGAGAAATCGAGGGAACTCTTCAAATATTATAGGCACACCTATAACGTTTTGGGTATTTCTTATAGTACATTGTGCAGTTGCTCTCGAAAAGCACCATTTGAGGAAGTGGAACTGATGATGAAGACCCCAGATGGCCACCGAAACTACTCATAATAAGTATTTCGTTGATTGCGATTAGATTACTTGAATATGGATGTTAAGCACTTTATGCTCGTCACAATGCATATGGTGAAGTAGAGCTGATGGTGATGTACCAGGAGAACTCCTCAAAAATTGACGGCTCTGCACCGGGAAAAGCAATATTTTGTAAAAGGTGATAAGTAGTTGAGATTTTGGCTTTTGTAACTAGATAAATTACAAACCGACCCACTAAAAAGCGTGAAAAAAAAACTTTTTAGCAAAAAATAGAACCGACTTCCATATAAAAACACTACAAAGGCAAAAATAACTTTAATTTCGGAAGGCGGTGTCTTTAGTTTTGTATATATTTTCGTATTTGACACCGCCTTCCGAAATTAAAGTTATTTTTGCCTTTGTAGTGTTTTTATATGGAAGTCGGTTCTATTTTTTGCTAAAAAGTTTTTTTATTAAATCACGACCACTACAATCCCGATTGTTCTCATTATTGTGTGAAGATTATGGCAGCAAACAAAACACTGCTGCTCCATACAGAAGTGCGAAGGTTGTCACGGGGTAAAACACTAACAAGGCTATTTGAACTAAGAGCCGAGTTACAAATGTTTCTTTCAGATACTTCTTTTAATTTGAAAGACTGTTTGTATGATAAAACTTGATTGTTCCGACTGTATTTTATGGCGGATTTCTTTCAAAAACTGAACGAATTAAATTTATCATTGCAAGGTAAACAGACAACAGGTCTATAACAAAATAACTGCCTTCAAAATAAAATTAGTTTTTTGGATTATTTGCGTTGGTAAGAGAGAAATAGAAAGCTTTACGTTACTCAGACTCAGAAATGTTTCAAGATGATGTATTTCAAGAATTGGTCCAATATCTCACTTCAATGCACGCATCTTTTGAGAAGTATTTTCCTGAAGAACAGAATACAAACAGGAAACTGAATTCATGGATTCATAATCCTTTTTACCCAAGTTGCAAAAGCCCGCAACTATGTCAAACGAGGAATATGAATCTCTTTTAGAAATGTCATCAGACATATCGCACCCTTCCTGGAAGAGTTGCGTAACTCAACTTGCGTCATATTTTTTTATTATTGCAAAAAATCGAGCGTACTCTAATACACCATCTCACAAATTTTCATGAAGCTAGCGCTAAAAATAAGGGTACTGTCACAAAAAATGTGTATTTTTGCGACAAAAAATAAAATATTTTTCCATTCTTATATAGATGTAAACATACATACATTTATTTATTTTACAAATTTCCCTGGGTATAAAACCATAAACACACATACCCATAACTAACACGAAGAATTAACATAACTTTATAAAAGTAAATAAACATAGGCATTTGTTCTTGGATACTATTGCGAAGGCGTGTCTTGCAAGTCCACTTACTTACTTAATGCACAAAACTTGTTGCGGGATTGTTTTGCGTTACTATCGTTACGTAGTTTCTCCAAGCAGTTGTCATAAATACCTGACGCGTAGCTGCACTTACTTCTTTACTCTACGAAGAAAATAGTTTTATACAAATCGTAATAATGAACACTTGTTTTTCCATAGACATTAAGTGAAAGTTTTTGGTGTACCTGTACTTAAGTTATATTAGAACGACAATCTTAGATCGGTAACCCTCAAAACTTACTTATACACGCGTTAGATTTTAATACCAAAGTGTGGAACTGCGCTTGCGAGCGCGCGGTCATGCGGCTGCGGGGCCGCGGGTGTGTCGCGTCGACGCATTGCATGCATTCGTGCGTCAGCGCTATTGTGCTGTAGGTGTATGTTGACTAGGCGAATTAAAATTTTGGAAGCAATCGAGGATAAAAAACATCGTCCGCTGAGTGTGGTGGTAAGAAACCCACGGGTCAGGCGTATGCTTAATATGGACAGCATTAATTACGGTGAGTTGTTTCCCCTGCTATTTTCTACTAGAATATTTTTTACTAAGTGCCAATATAGGTACCTCCTAAAATACATACCA
Source organism: Tholera decimalis (assembly GCA_943138885.2). Lineage (NCBI taxonomy): Eukaryota > Metazoa > Arthropoda > Insecta > Lepidoptera > Noctuidae > Tholera > Tholera decimalis. The sequence goes on along the minus strand of OW964552.2, from coordinate 4,379,861 downwards.
GAACTTTACTGGAGATAACATCAATAATTAATTTGTTTTATTTTGTAAGGTTTCCACACGAGCAGACTGGACGTAAGTTGGTTGTGGTTACCTACTGTGTGATTTGTGATACTATTGACGTTGCATGACTTTTTTTGCTCTTTCCTACTGTTTTCATTGAGTACGTAATTTACGCAGATTGCAGTTTGAACGTTACTTATTATAGTTACAGATACCAAACCAGAGTCGGAAACCAATGCAGCGTTGTTGTTGCTGCTGCCATATTTGGTGCCTTCAACCGTGTCAAAGAAAAAAGGAAAGCTCTCATGGAAGCCATCGCGTAGTGAAATCCGGGATGGATTTATATTGCAAATAGCTAGCGTTGATGATCTACAATCAGCAATATCAAGTAGGAGAACGAAATTGGTGAAACTCGGATGAACATTTTAGCCCTTGATAATCTACACGGGTACAATTTGTGATATTTTATAAATTTACGGCGTTGTTGGTCAGACTATTTACAAAGTAAATTCATTACTCCAGGGAGTGGATGTAGCATTTAAGATTATACATGCGACAGGAGCAGAATACTCTGACGAATCTTATCTCATTTGGCTGTTTATACAAAGAGCATTGAACATATACACTAAATTTGATAAATCACTTAGTGTTATTCATACCTTAATGGGTGATTTAAAGGATTAAAATGTTAACTTGTTTTGCGTGTAAGGCTCAATTTTCTAATACTAGATCTCTTTGTCACCATTTGCGTTCTCTGTGTTTTGCTGCCTTAGAAAAAACCGTGTTTCATTGCGGAGAAGAAGGATGTTTCCGGCATTCATTCTGTAAAATCACTATCAAAGCAAATTAATTTATGTCACAAAAGTGAATCTACTTTCAGTTAGTCGACCATAAATTTGCAAAACTGTATGTAGTTTTCACTTTTAGGACAGGGAAGCATTGTTCTATAACCTTTTAAACACCATTGACGCACATTGTCAAAAAATAAAAATTGTAATAAATAAGACCTTAAAATACTTGTATATACATAAATTAAGGCATAGTTGACCAAGATATTACCTTACCACTTTCAAGTCTAAACATATGTCTATATGGTTTAATGTGGAACACTTGGTCAACTATACCTTTGCATAACTGTATGTAGTTTTAACTTCTAGGACAGGGAACATTGTTCTATAACCTTTAAACGCCATTGTGGTAACACTGTAAATTAATAAATAATTAAGACCTTAAAATACATGTTATTTATTTACAAATCTATTTAACGATTATTCCTTTGCGACACCAACGACGTAGGTAACTCAAAATAAGATGCGGTTAAAGGGTGTAATGCGTTTAGCTAAAAAATTTTTTTGTTTGCTAGTGATTAATTTAAATGTAATTGCATATAGTATTTTTGTTATTATCTGTGCGTTATTTATGTTTGGTTGTTTAAGTTGACATAAAAAACTAATTATGTAGCTTGTTATGTCACCTTGTTGAATCTGCATTATTGACTTGTTCTATTTACAGTTATAGTCCGACCGCTTCACGCAGTCCTCACCTGCGCCCTTTATCGTCATGAGTGAAGCGGTCGGACTATAACTGTAAATAGAACAAGCCAATAATGCAGATTCAACAAGGTAACATAATAAACTACAAGTTGATTGAACAAGCACGTACTGTAACTATAACATGATAAAATGTATGTTGGAACAACAAGGCGACTTGTGCGCCTGAACTGTCTCCAATCTTGACACGCCTGTTTCGCCTTTCGCTAGAGACTGGAAAGGTGCCGAAAGCATGGAAGCTGGCTAACGTACAGTCTGTACCCAAAAAGGGCAGTCGTGCTGACCCGGCCAACTACAGGCCTATTTCAGTCACGTCCATACTTTGTAAGAGTATGGAGCGTGTACCATTAATATATAATAAGTTGCGTATGCCATTCATACCTATAGTGAGGCCATTGAGAAGCACGGGGAAGCACTTGCTGTTTCCCTTGACATTTCCAAGGCATTTCACAGGGTCTGGAACGATAACCTTATTGCTAAGCTTCCTTCCTTCGGTTTACCCACTCAACTTTGCGTTTGGATTGAAGACTTCCTGAGAGATCGGTCCATTCGAGTGGTCATTGATGGCTGCTCGTCTGACCAATTGGCAATTAATGCCGGGGCCCCTCAGGGGTCTGTTCTCTCAGCAACTTTATTTTTGCTGCACATTAACGATCTGCTGATTCCCGGTACCTTTGGGTATGCAAACGACAGCACAGTTTCTGAGAGATATGTGTCTAGCGCGCGATCTGGTGGATCACAGATCCAGTCTCTCCGTGAGGACATGGTTGGGCGCTTGAACTTGTCCTTGAAGGCTGTCTCCGAATGGGACGATGCCAACTTGGTCAAGTTTAATGCAGCTAAGACCCAGGCGTGTCTCTTCTTCGCAAAAAGGAGTCAATTCAAACCGGCTCCTACTTTCCGGGGTGTAACCGTGCCGATAACCGACCGTATCGAGCTTCTGGGAGTAACACTAACTTGTACCCTCAATTTTGGCCCGTTTATCGAGGCTAAGGCTCAACTAGCATCAAAAAAATTGGGAATCCTAGCAAAGATGAGACGGTACTTCACACCCGAACAGTTGCTCAATCTCTATCAAGCCTAGGTTCGGTCGTGTATGGAGTACTGCTCTCACCTTTGGGATGGATCTGCTAAATACCAACTGGACGCGCTTGAGTCTATCGAGAAGCGGGCCAAGAGACTCATTGGCAACGATGCACAGCTCGAGTCAAAGCTCCAGAGCCTTGAACATCAACGACGAGTTGCAAGTCTATCGGTCTTCTAACGGTTATATTTCGGGGAGTGTGCGATGGAATTACTATACGGCCGACGGATCTTGGCGAGTGTGAACATAGGCTTTGCGAACTTTAGCGCATGTACACTCGTGAAGAAAACTGTTACTACCATTTTTTTATAAACCTATCTATACTAATATTATAAAGCGGAAAGTTTGTTTGTTTGTTTGCTTGAACGCGCCAATCTTCGAAAGTACTAGGTGGATTTGGATGCAATTTGGTATGGAAGTAGCTTGAAGCTTGAGGAAGGTTATAGGCTGCAAAAAAGGAGAGTTATGTTTTTACCGTGATAGAATCCACGGGAGCGAAGCCCGTGTGAGTACTAGTGTACTAATAACATTTCCCTAAGTACAAATAAAATAAATATCAAAAAACATCGAGAAAGAAGACTCCAAAATTATTATATAAATTAAAAATTCAATTTCTAAACCTCACCTTTCGATAATGGCAAATTTTAATCACGAACACACACAATATTATTTACACTTAATACTTTTTATACATATACACTTAATATGTACTTTTTATATATTTACACTTAATAATACTTAATCACTGTCACTGAGGGGGGAAATCCCTAACATAAAATCGTCGATCCCTTGTGTACCATGTGAGGTACTTGGCATAGGTTCATCATCGTAATCGTCGCTCTCACTTTCAGACTCACTTTCCGAATCTGAAGCTGTATTAATGATGATTTCTTGTTCCGTCATTTCGTCAATAATGTGGTCGCTCTTTCTATATTCATCTTCGACCTCTTGCACTTTTCTGCATAAAACTTTCCATTCTTCCGGACCCATTAAATTTACTTTTTCCTGTATGAGCTCCATTGTCCGGGTTACATTCCAGTCGACGTTTTTAGCGGCTACGTGCCCTTTAATGGCAGCCCACGCCATCTCGATGGGGTTTAAATCGGGATGATATGGGGGTAAACGAAGGACATCATGGTTGTTTTTTTTAAACATTTCATCTATTACGTATTTTTTATGCACGTCTTTGTTTTTTTTATTAGATCGTAAAGTTGAGGTTTACACATTTCCTTTTCATAGGGTATACCCCTTTCTACAAACCACGATTGCATTTTTGCCTTCTTGTCATTAGTTGTAGGGGCAGGATCCATGAGTTTGTTGTGGTATGGAGCGTTATCGATAACCACCACCGAGTTAGGGGTCAAATTTGGAATCAGTTGGGTCCGTAACCATTTCTCGTAATTTGTGAAATTCATGTCATCATGATAGTCTCCAGTTTTGCTTCCAGATTTAAACATCAGTAGGGCGTTCGGAACAAATCCTGCTTCTGACCCAGCGTGTACCATAACTATCCGCTGACCTTTTGATATCGGGCGCTTTAGTCCTTGAGCGGAACCATCAGACCACGCTTTACCTTTTGTATGTGATGAGTGAGCATATGACTCATCAGTGAATACAACTGGTCGCCCTTCATCCCTGTATTTTTCATTGCTTTCAAGTACAAAATCCTTTTCAGGCGAATGTCTGTCTTCTCTATAAGAACCATTCTATTAGTTTCGGTCTTTCGCCACTTGAAACCCAAGTTCTTGACTATTGTCTTTAAGCTCGTTTTACCACCTTGAAAATTTATATCCCGATTGAGTTTGGCTAGTAATTTGTTTATGGTCGGCATTTCTTTTTCGGTTTTGTGGAAGTTATGTATGCATCTTTTTATTACACCTTGGTCAAAATTATCTATATCAGTAATAGGTTTTGATCTAGGCCTTTTTTTACCAGGCGTGCGGAATACCGAAAGTAAACCCGAAACATTACCTTCAGTTGCAATTCGCTGTATTGTGCGTTGGGATACTCCAGTTGCGTTAGCAACTCTTAAATAAACGTTGTCCACATCTTTTACACCCTCTTCTTTTTCTTTTTTCATATAACGCATTAAATCATAAATAAATTTTCTTTGTTGGCGATTTAATACCCTATTGTGCTTTGGTGGCATATTTAACTAATAATATAAGTGCCAACTGACACTTGCACAAAATAACACAATAACTTAACAACAATAATAAAAATTAACGAAAGTAACAACGAAAAGTTTTGTAACCGACTGCACTTAAGACAGAGATAGCGACACGAACACGACACCGATGCTAACGTGTGACTGAGACATATTACCGTGTACCGAATATTGCCGAATAAGCACGAAGCTTTACGAAGTAACAAAAAAGGGATGTCCAATTGGCGTGCCTGAGGGTGTTGTTTAATCGATTTTCACTTCAATGCACGCATCTTTTGAGAAGTATTTTCCTGAAGAACAGAATACAAACAGGAAACTGAATTCATGGATTCATAATCCTTTTTACCCAAGTTGCAAAAGCCCGCAACTATGTCAAACGAGGAATATGAATCTCTTTTAGAAATGTCATCAGACATATCGCACCCTTCCTGGAAGAGTTGCGTAACTCAACTTGCGTCATATTTTTTTATTATTGCAAAAAATCGAGCGTACTCTAATACACCATCTCACAAATTTTCATGAAGCTAGCGCTAAAAATAAGGGTACTGTCACAAAAAATGTGTATTTTTGCGACAAAAAATAAAATATTTTTCCATTCTTATATAGATGTAAACATACATACATTTATTTATTTTACAAATTTCCCTGGGTATAAAACCATAAACACACATACCCATAACTAACACGAAGAATTAACATAACTTTATAAAAGTAAATAAACATAGGCATTTGTTCTTGGATACTATTGCGAAGGCGTGTCTTGCAAGTCCACTTACTTACTTAATGCACAAAACTTGTTGCGGGATTGTTTTGCGTTACTATCGTTACGTAGTTTCTCCAAGCAGTTGTCATAAATACCTGACGCGTAGCTGCACTTACTTCTTTACTCTACGAAGAAAATAGTTTTATACAAATCGTAATAATGAACACTTGTTTTTCCATAGACATTAAGTGAAAGTTTTTGGTGTACCTGTACTTAAGTTATATTAGAACGACAATCTTAGATCGGTAACCCTCAAAACTTACTTATACACGCGTTAGATTTTAATACCAAAGTGTGGAACTGCGCTTGCGAGCGCGCGGTCATGCGGCTGCGGGGCCGCGGGTGTGTCGCGTCGACGCATTGCATGCATTCGTGCGTCAGCGCTATTGTGCTGTAGGTGTATGTTGACTAGGCGAATTAAAATTTTGGAAGCAATCGAGGATAAAAAACATCGTCCGCTGAGTGTGGTGGTAAGAAACCCACGGGTCAGGCGTATGCTTAATATGGACAGCATTAATTACGGTGAGTTGTTTCCCCTGCTATTTTCTACTAGAATATTTTTTACTAAGTGCCAATATAGGTACCTCCTAAAATACATACCAGAACTTTACTGGAGATAACATCAATAATTAATTTGTTTTATTTTGTAAGGTTTCCACACGAGCAGACTGGACGTAAGTTGGTTGTGGTTACCTACTGTGTGATTTGTGATACTATTGACGTTGCATGACTTTTTTTGCTCTTTCCTACTGTTTTCATTGAGTACGTAATTTACGCAGATTGCAGTTTGAACGTTACTTATTATAGTTACAGATACCAAACCAGAGTCGGAAACCAATGCAGCGTTGTTGTTGCTGCTGCCATATTTGGTGCCTTCAACCGTGTCAAAGAAAAAAGGAAAGCTCTCATGGAAGCCATCGCGTAGTGAAATCCGGGATGGATTTATATTGCAAATAGCTAGCGTTGATGATCTACAATCAGCAATATCAAGTAGGAGAACGAAATTGGTGAAACTCGGATGAACATTTTAGCCCTTGATAATCTACACGGGTACAATTTGTGATATTTTATAAATTTACGGCGTTGTTGGTCAGACTATTTACAAAGTAAATTCATTACTCCAGGGAGTGGATGTAGCATTTAAGATTATACATGCGACAGGAGCAGAATACTCTGACGAATCTTATCTCATTTGGCTGTTTATACAAAGAGCATTGAACATATACACTAAATTTGATAAATCACTTAGTGTTATTCATACCTTAATGGGTGATTTAAAGGATTAAAATGTTAACTTGTTTTGCGTGTAAGGCTCAATTTTCTAATACTAGATCTCTTTGTCACCATTTGCGTTCTCTGTGTTTTGCTGCCTTAGAAAAAACCGTGTTTCATTGCGGAGAAGAAGGATGTTTCCGGCATTCATTCTGTAAAATCACTATCAAAGCAAATTAATTTATGTCACAAAAGTGAATCTACTTTCAGTTAGTCGACCATAAATTTGCAAAACTGTATGTAGTTTTCACTTTTAGGACAGGGAAGCATTGTTCTATAACCTTTTAAACACCATTGACGCACATTGTCAAAAAATAAAAATTGTAATAAATAAGACCTTAAAATACTTGTATATACATAAATTAAGGCATAGTTGACCAAGATATTACCTTACCACTTTCAAGTCTAAACATATGTCTATATGGTTTAATGTGGAACACTTGGTCAACTATACCTTTGCATAACTGTATGTAGTTTTAACTTCTAGGACAGGGAACATTGTTCTATAACCTTTAAACGCCATTGTGGTAACACTGTAAATTAATAAATAATTAAGACCTTAAAATACATGTTATTTATTTACAAATCTATTTAACGATTATTCCTTTGCGACACCAACGACGTAGGTAACTCAAAATAAGATGCGGTTAAAGGGTGTAATGCGTTTAGCTAAAAAATTTTTTTGTTTGCTAGTGATTAATTTAAATGTAATTGCATATAGTATTTTTGTTATTATCTGTGCGTTATTTATGTTTGGTTGTTTAAGTTGACATAAAAAACTAATTATGTAGCTTGTTATGTCACCTTGTTGAATCTGCATTATTGACTTGTTCTATTTACAGTTATAGTCCGACCGCTTCACGCAGTCCTCACCTGCGCCCTTTATCGTCATGAGTGAAGCGGTCGGACTATAACTGTAAATAGAACAAGCCAATAATGCAGATTCAACAAGGTAACATAATAAGCTACAAGTTGATTGAACAAGCACGTACTGTAACTATAACATGATAAAATGTATGTTGGAACAACAAGGCGACTTGTGCGCCTGAACTGTCTCCAATCTTGACACGCCTGTTTCGCCTTTCGCTAGAGACTGGAAAGGTGCCGAAAGCATGGAAGCTGGCTAACGTACAGTCTGTACCCAAAAAGGGCAGTCGTGCTGACCCGGCCAACTACAGGCCTATTTCAGTCACGTCCATACTTTGTAAGAGTATGGAGCGTGTACCATTAATATATAATAAGTTGCGTATGCCATTCATACCTATAGTGAGGCCATTGAGAAGCACGGGGAAGCACTTGCTGTTTCCCTTGACATTTCCAAGGCATTTCACAGGGTCTGGAACGATAACCTTATTGCTAAGCTTCCTTCCTTCGGTTTACCCACTCAACTTTGCGTTTGGATTGAAGACTTCCTGAGAGATCGGTCCATTCGAGTGGTCATTGATGGCTGCTCGTCTGACCAATTGGCAATTAATGCCGGGGCCCCTCAGGGGTCTGTTCTCTCAGCAACTTTATTTTTGCTGCACATTAACGATCTGCTGATTCCCGGTACCTTTGGGTATGCAAACGACAGCACAGTTTCTGAGAGATATGTGTCTAGCGCGCGATCTGGTGGATCACAGATCCAGTCTCTCCGTGAGGACATGGTTGGGCGCTTGAACTTGTCCTTGAAGGCTGTCTCCGAATGGGACGATGCCAACTTGGTCAAGTTTAATGCAGCTAAGACCCAGGCGTGTCTCTTCTTCGCAAAAAGGAGTCAATTCAAACCGGCTCCTACTTTCCGGGGTGTAACCGTGCCGATAACCGACCGTATCGAGCTTCTGGGAGTAACACTAACTTGTACCCTCAATTTTGGCCCGTTTATCGAGGCTAAGGCTCAACTAGCATCAAAAAAATTGGGAATCCTAGCAAAGATGAGACGGTACTTCACACCCGAACAGTTGCTCAATCTCTATCAAGCCTAGGTTCGGTCGTGTATGGAGTACTGCTCTCACCTTTGGGATGGATCTGCTAAATACCAACTGGACGCGCTTGAGTCTATCGAGAAGCGGGCCAAGAGACTCATTGGCAACGATGCACAGCTCGAGTCAAAGCTCCAGAGCCTTGAACATCAACGACGAGTTGCAAGTCTATCGGTCTTCTAACGGTTATATTTCGGGGAGTGTGCGATGGAATTACTATACGGCCGACGGATCTTGGCGAGTGTGAACATAGGCTTTGCGAACTTTAGCGCATGTACACTCGTGAAGAAAACTGTTACTACCATTTTTTTATAAACCTATCTATACTAATATTATAAAGCGGAAAGTTTGTTTGTTTGTTTGCTTGAACGCGCCAATCTTCGAAAGTACTAGGTGGATTTGGATGCAATTTGGTATGGAAGTAGCTTGAAGCTTGAGGAAGGTTATAGGCTGCAAAAAAGGAGAGTTATGTTTTTACCGTGATAGAATCCACGGGAGCGAAGCCCGTGTGAGTACTAGTGTACTAATAAAATTTCCCTAAGTACAAATAAAATAAATATCAAAAAACATCGAGAAAGAAGACTCCAAAATTATTATATAAATTAAAAATTCAATTTCTAAACCTCACCTTTCGATAATGGCAAATTTTAATCACGAACACACACAATATTATTTACACTTAATACTTTTTATACATATACACTTAATATGTACTTTTTATATATTTACACTTAATAATACTTAATCACTGTCACTGAGGGGGGAAATCCCTAACATAAAATCGTCGATCCCTTGTGTACCATGTGAGGTACTTGGCATAGGTTCATCATCGTAATCGTCGCTCTCACTTTCAGACTCACTTTCCGAATCTGAAGCTGTATTAATGATGATTTCTTGTTCCGTCATTTCGTCAATAATGTGGTCGCTCTTTCTATATTCATCTTCGACCTCTTGCACTTTTCTGCATAAAACTTTCCATTCTTCCGGACCCATTAAATTTACTTTTTCCTGTATGAGCTCCATTGTCCGGGTTACATTCCAGTCGACGTTTTTAGCGGCTACGTGCCCTTTAATGGCAGCCCACGCCATCTCGATGGGGTTTAAATCGGGATGATATGGGGGTAAACGAAGGACATCATGGTTGTTTTTTTTAAACATTTCATCTATTACGTATTTTTTATGCACGTCTTTGTTTTTTTTTATTAGATCGTAAAGTTGAGGTTTACACATTTCCTTTTCATAGGGTATACCCCTTTCTACAAACCACGATTGCATTTTTGCCTTCTTGTCATTAGTTGTAGGGGCAGGATCCATGAGTTTGTTGTGGTATGGAGCGTTATCGATAACCACCACCGAGTTAGGGGTCAAATTTGGAATCAGTTGGGTCCGTAACCATTTCTCGTAATTTGTGAAATTCATGTCATCATGATAGTCTCCAGTTTTGCTTCCAGATTTAAACATCAGTAGGGCGTTCGGAACAAATCCTGCTTCTGACCCAGCGTGTACCATAACTATCCGCTGACCTTTTGATATCGGGCGCTTTAGTCCTTGAGCGGAACCATCAGACCACGCTTTACCTTTTGTATGTGATGAGTGAGCATATGACTCATCAGTGAATACAACTGGTCGCCCTTCATCCCTGTATTTTTCATTGCTTTCAAGTACAAAATCCTTTTCAGGCGAATGTCTGTCTTCTCTATAAGAACCATTCTATTAGTTTCGGTCTTTCGCCACTTGAAACCCAAGTTCTTGACTATTGTCTTTAAGCTCGTTTTACCACCTTGAAAATTTATATCCCGATTGAGTTTGGCTAGTAATTTGTTTATGGTCGGCATTTCTTTTTCGGTTTTGTGGAAGTTATGTATGCATCTTTTTATTACACCTTGGTCAAAATTATCTATATCAGTAATAGGTTTTGATCTAGGCCTTTTTTTACCAGGCGTGCGGAATACCGAAAGTAAACCCGAAACATTACCTTCAGTTGCAATTCGCTGTATTGTGCGTTGGGATACTCCAGTTGCGTTAGCAACTCTTAAATAAACGTTGTCCACATCTTTTACACCCTCTTCTTTTTCTTTTTTCATATAACGCATTAAATCATAAATAAATTTTCTTTGTTGGCGATTTAATACCCTATTGTGCTTTGGTGGCATATTTAACTAATAATATAAGTGCCAACTGACACTTGCACAAAATAACACAATAACTTAACAACAATAATAAAAATTAACGAAAGTAACAACGAAAAGTTTTGTAACCGACTGCACTTAAGACAGAGATAGCGACACGAACACGACACCGATGCTAACGTGTGACTGAGACATATTACCGTGTACCGAATATTGCCGAATAAGCACGAAGCTTTACGAAGTAACAAAAAAGGGATGTCCAATTGGCGTGCCTGAGGGTGTTGTTTAATCGATTTTCTTCAAATCGATTGATATCAAATCACAAAAATATATTTATTTTCAATGTTATATTGAGGTTTTATATTGAAATTATATTGAAATTTTCTCAAACAGTCGTTAATAGATAATTCATATTCAAGTAAATCACGACTTTCAATTGAGAAAATACTTTCTTTTAGTTTTTTTTTATATTAATGTCGAAATCTCGTTTATTAACGACAAAATTCACTATGTTTGTAAACCTTATTTCGTTTAATATATTCTATAAACAAAAATTAATAAATTCTAACTAAAATTATCGATTGCGATATTTGATCGATTAGATAGATAGATAGATAGAATACTCTTTATTGTACACCAATAATTTAAACAAGCACTTGATTTACAATAATGCAAAAAAAAAAGATGGTTACAATGGCGGTCTTATCGCTGATAGCGATATCTTCCAGACAACCTTTGGATGGACTTTAAGAACATAAAACAAAGAGGGGAGGAGAAAGTCAGTGTACTTACTTCAAATATATAACATACACAAAAAGTAACTAAAGTAGTTAATATAACTATAAATATAGGTATATATAATACAATACAATACATAAATAAGTATAAATAAATATATGTGTTTCATATATATAAATATGTCATAAGGAAAGAAATACAATGTAAAATCATAGGAGTGTATAAAAATGTTTGACAACAGAGCTTTTAAAAGCAGCAAGTGACTGCGCTTGTCTAACTGACAACGGCAATGCGTTCCACAGACGAGTAGCCTGCACCGTATACGATGAATCATAAAATTTTGTGGAATGCGCAGGCATTGAAAGTGTCAAATTTACCGATGATCTCAAATCTCTAGTATGTGTGTCATGAAGGAACTTAAAACGTTCTTTGAGGTAAAAGGGAATTCTTGGATTGAACAGAATATTGTAAAGTAATGATAAAATATGCGCATTCCGGCGAAGACGGATAGGCAGCCACTTGAGCTTAATACGAAACTCAGAAACATGATCGTATTTGCGCAAACCAAATATGAATCTGATACAGAAATTTTGGAGTCGCTCAAGCTTATCTAGCTGCACTTCAGTGAGGTCTGGAAAACTTGCATCAGCATAGTCAAGAATAGGAAGAAGGAGAGATTGGGCGAGCGCAGTTTTAGTGGCAGTTGGCAGGAAATTGCGCAGTCTACGCAAAGACCCCGCAGATGCAAACAGTTTGCGACTCACTTCTTGTAACTGGGGACCCCAAGACAAGTCCTTATCTATGTAAATACCCAAGTCTTTCACTACATCACTATAAGGTATTACTGCACCATCAAAAACAATTTGGGGAAGGTTCATCCAGTCAATTTTGGATCGCATTCTAGAGCTGCCAACCACAATGACTTGGGTCTTCGCAGGATTAACCTTCAAACCATGATCCAAGCTCCATTGAGAAATACGTGCTAAGTCATTATTCACAATGATCACTGCCTCAGACAGTTCATCTACGGGAGCTTGCGAATAAATTTGCAAATCGTCAGCATAAAGGTGGTAGGATGAGAGAAGTTCATTAGAAATAGAATTTATAAATACAGCGAAAAGAAGAGGAGAGATAACGCCCCCCTGTGGAACGCCGGCAGTGGTATTGCACCAAGAAGATGATGAATCTTCAATGCGAATACGTTGTCGGCGGCCACACAGGTAACTTCGAAACCAATCAATTGCTGTTGGAGATATGTTAAGAGAGCGGAGTATACTGAGCAGGACATCGAAATCGACAGTATTAAAAGCGTTGCTGAAGTCCAGTAACGAAAGGACCGTCAACTTCCCATTATCCATACCTGATCTGATATCATCAGTAATTTTAACAAGAGCTGTGGTAGTGCTATGTCCTGAACGAAACCCGGATTGGTACAAATTTAGGAGCTGGTTTTTACAAAGGAAGGCACTAAGCTGACTGTGGATAAGGCGCTCGAGGACTTTGGATAGGAATGGTAAAATGGAAATAGGACGAAATTCAGAGAAAGAAACAGGATTAAAGGGTCGATTGTATTTACACATGGTCAATCTCTAGCCTAGATCAGCGGCCCCCGCACGTCGCCATTTGGTTCCTAAAAAGAGTTACTGCGCAACCTTCTGCGCGAAGTTCGGACTCGCCAAGAACCGTCGGCCGCACAGTACACAGTCTAAGGCTGCGTTTCCACCAGAGATGTGTGAGGATGTGTAGCGAGGGATGTGTTTGTAAAGAACCAATAGAATCGCTTCATTTACCTCGCCTCGGTCAGCACAGCTCTGGTGGAAACGGCTCAGCGGAGCTAGATTTTTGCGCATACAAAACAAGCGAGGGATGGGTGCGAGAGATGTGTTGCGATGGAAGTGTTGCGAGGAATGTGTGTTGAGAAGGATATGTTGCGAGGTTTGTGCATCCTCGCACTACACATTTGGGCTGCGTTTCCACAAGAGATGTGCGATGGAAATGTGTCGTGCGAGGATGTCTAGCTGTGTTGTGAAAATGTGTGTGGGGATTTCCACCAAAGCTGTGCGATGAAAATGTGCCTACGAGGATGTGTAGCGGAGCTGTGAAAATGTGCATTAATGTGTAGTGCGAGGATGCGCATACCTCGCAACACATCCTTCTCAACACACATTCCTCGCAACACATCCCTCGCAACACATCTCTCGCACAAATCCCTCGCTCACATCCCTCGCTTGTTTTGTATGCGCAAAAATCTAGCTCCGCTAAGCCGTTTCCACCAGAGCTGTGCTGACCGAGGTGAGGTAAAGGAAGCGATTCTATTGGTTCTTTACAAACACATCCTTCGCTACGTATCCTCGCACATCTCTGGTGGAAGCGCAGCCTAATGCGCATTTTCACAGCTCCGCTACACATCCTCGTAGGCACATTTTTATCGCACAGCTTTGGTGGAAACCCCCACACATTTTCACAACACAGCTAGACATCCTCGTACAACACATTTCCATCGCACATCTCTGGTGGAAACGCAGCCTAATTCCGCCAAGCCCGTTCCATCATCGGACTACGAGACAAACGGCGAAGCGCCATCGTTATATGGTGGTGTATATCCCACCCATAGGCACAAAACTTTTTGGGAATACCTTCATTGTGCGTACGGCTAAGGAGTGGAATTCCCTGCCGGAGTCTGTGTTTCCTGATAGCTATAACCTAGGAGTCTTTACGTCAAGAGTGAATAGGTTACTTTTAGATAAGCGTGCTCGGTCTTTAACCACATCATCACTTACCATCAGGTGAGATGGTGGTCAAACGCGAACCTATTTTATAATAAAAAAAAACCAACGAGGCGAGCATGTCGGAATTATATGCCCAGCACGTAAGAGTAACAAGATAAACTAACAAGCTGCTTGTAGATTCAACAAAATAGTCATATCACAAAAACATTTCAAGCATGTTGAAACAACAAGGCGAGCATGTTGGAACTATATGCCCAACACGTAGGAGTAACAAGATAAATTAACAAGCTAGCAACAAGCTAGTCATGTCACAACAACGTGCTGAGCATGTTAAATCTACTTGCTAAATTTGTAAAAACAATCAGAAAGTGTTAACGTAAATTTGACATGACGTAACGTAGAAATAACATGATACGTAGCTTGTAGGATCAACAAGTTACACTTTACAAGATCAAACTTGTAGTTTAACTTCAGCAATTTAACTTTTCCTTTAAGTATTATAAATCTATATAGTATTGACATACAATTTTTATACATGACAAGCTGTGAATAGTAAAATAGAAGTTTACTATGATACACTTCATTATTTGAATATTTTTTCCAATAAAAAAACAAGTTTATTCAGAAGCTCCAGCAAAACGTAGATACTTTCGCATGCATAAAGTATGTATTTCTGTTTACTTAAATGAATTTTTCGTGTAAAAACTACGTAATTGATACTTACACTTTCAGACTAGCCTAAAATTGTAACATGAATAATGGAATAACTACACTTAACGCAGCTAATGCGGTACACTAAAGATCATAACAAAGCAATATTCATTTTTACACCAGCATCTTTTGTAACAGTTTCGGGGATTATTTAGGTAACCGTATAATTCAATCTTATCTCACAGTATACATAAAACAATGAAAAATCGGAAACTCTATCATTTCGCCGCTGCTAAATGCCATCTTTTGATCTTTATAAGGTACCCCTGGGATTTTTTTTAACAAAGTTGGACACTATTTTTAAGCTCCTGAAAAGTTGTCAGAATTCACTTACCGCTTTCTTACAGGAAGGGTGCGATATTGTATGGAGTCTATGTTTAAAACAACGCCTCTCAACAATTTTTGGTGCAGAATCCGTGATGAATATCCAATGCTTGCCAAAATGGCTATGAATATTCTTCTCCCGTTCCCAACAACATATTTGTGCGAAACAGGATTCTCAACTTCTGCAGCCACGCAAACAAAATACTGCAATAGACTGGACGCCGAACCTGATGAGATTTCAACTGTCTTCTATCAAACCTAATATCAACCAATTGATGAAAAATAAAAAATGGTTTCATACTTCCCATTAGTTAGTTTTTTTTTCTTTTTTAATATCTATTATTCTTCTTTTATTACACTTTTTATGTAGTAATTTACTAAGTAATAAGTAGTAACTGTTACATTGTACTTTTATTATGCTTATTAATAAAGAATACATTTAGAAAAACAATTGTTTTATTTCTTTTTTATTGCACAAAAGAAAAGTACAATTGGCGGACTTATTGCCATGAATTTATTGTAGGGTTCCGTCAAGTATTTCGTTTTCCAAAAGGGTTCCGTCACCAAAACCGTTTGAGAACTGCTGATCAGACAATAGCAGAATTTTAGGGTCTTGTAATCGAATAGCAAAAAACGGAAACTTTAAATATTCGTCATGTCTCTCTGTCAGTCCGTACGTATTTTACAGGCATTTTATACCAAAGCTATCAAAACTACATAGTTGACACTTGGTATTAGATGTATTCTATGAACCACTTATAATTTTAATATAAAAATAAAATATTAAAGGATGCTCTAGAAACATGGAACTGGAATTAAAAAAAATTATTAATTTTTGGCATTCCTACATATAGGTAAAAATTTATTGCAAAATTTCATACTCTTCCATCGGCTTAATTTTAGTAAAATGCAACAATATATAGTAAATAATAACCTATAACTTATAATATGTAATCAATATGACGTAATACACGATTCGTCGACAATTCAGATTCGATAAAGTGACATCTAACGTACTTTACTGGAACTATGAACTGGCCTAGTTGGTTAGCTCTCGAGAGGTAAAAGTCGTCTCTCAATGTTTTATGTAGTTGAGTTAATTGATCATAGATGGCGCTTAGAGATAGAAGATATAATAATACGTCATTCATGGTATAAAATAGTAGATTATTAACCAAGGGGATAAAGCAGTGTCTTCTGTCGCGGGTGACGATTTAAATCGATAGCGTAACGAAGGACTCGAGGTTTACTCCCGAGCGTAGCGAGGGTGTTAAAAACTTAAATCACGAGCGAAACGAGGGATTTAGGATGAGTCCTGAGTGTAGCGAGGGATTAAAGTTCACCCAAGACTAAGACAGCTTTATCACAGAGGAAAATACTCTACTTTTCGTACCATTTGCGAAAAAATTAACACAATAATAATATGAAATATAAACTTAACGTTTATGTATTTGAAGAAAACAAAAACGCGACAAATTCCTAGACTAATATTTTTTTGTCGGAAAAGCAAAGGCATCAAACTCATACGGCCTCGTCGGTTTCCGTAATTTTATTTAATAACTAGCTTTTGCCCGCGACTTCGACCGCGTGGAATAGTTACTTTGGGCTAACGTTAAATTTAACCCCGATTTTGAAGCATTCTTCATTGGCGCTCCGCTCCTATTGGCCTTAGCGTAATGATCAATATAGCTGTGCCCGCGACTCCGTCAGCGTAAGTTAATGTATTGGTAATATTGGTACCTAGAGAACGCTTCGACCGCGAGACGCGTCGAGCGCGGCGACCGATTCTCAAAAATAATCCTTATAGCATGATTCAGTATTCACGCGCGATGGCTTATTATTATAAGCGTATTTCATGTATAACTTTGGTGTTTCTATACCGATTTATATGATTCTTTTTACGGTTTCGTAGCCGAATGGCAAAAAACGGAATCTTTATAGTTTCGACATGTCTGTCCGTCTGTATGTCTGTCTGTCTGTCCGTCCGTCCGTCTGTCACAGCAATTTTATTCCGAAACTATTAGGACTATACATGTGAAACTTGATAGGTAGATGTATTCTGTGAACCGCTTTCCGATTTTGAGAAAAAAATTAAAAAATATTTAAAATAAAGGGGGGCTCCCCATACATGGAACTAAACCTGAAAATATTTTTTTTTTTCATGAAATCGATGCATATGTGGTATCTATAGACAGTTCTTTAAAAACGACATCGGGGTTTCTAAAACCACTTTTCCATAAAGTCAATCGTTTAAAAGATATAAGCTTCCAAAGTGGTAAAATGTGTGTGTGGCGGACACAAACTCTAACTTCTATAATAATGGAGTGAAAAATCTAAAAAAAATATGTCTGTAGATCTTAATATAAACTTTCAACCAAAATTAGTTTGAACGAAATCAGTTCAGCAGTTTTTGAGATACAGCATATTTTCTAAAACCGCAAATATAACTTTGTAATTCATACAAACACTATGAAAAACAAATTTATTCGGCGCAGTTGTAAAAAATGTAAAAAAGCCAGTTTTAAGAAATTTGTAAGGTTTTTTTTCAAAACAAATTTATTTGGCGCAGTTGTAAAAAATGTAAATAAGCTAGTTTTAAGAAATTTGTAAGGTTTTTTTTCGTCAAATAAATTTGCATATTATATTATAGTTACTACGGAACCCTTCATGGGCGAGTCTGACTCGCACTTGGCCAATTTTTTATGGAATAGTTAATAACGTTAACTTTTTCAATTAGGGGTGACTGAGAGTGTTATAAACGTAAGAGTAGACAAATATTATAATCAGAAAGCTTCGAACTGCTAAGCTATCGGGATTTACACGTGTTATTGTGAGTCAACCATAAAAGTTAGACATATGCTGTCGTGGGATATTTTTTATATAATTTTAAGGAGAACATTTCCGTCATGAAATGATTTGTGTAGCTTTAACCATTAAGGTTGCACACGCGACGGAAGCTTAAAAAATGGAGTAACTTCTCCCGTTTTCCCAACATTTCCCTTCACTGCTCTGCTCCTATTGATTGTAGCGTGATGAAAAGTATACTATAACCCGCTCAGGAGTATGAAAAATAATTGTACCAAGTTTCGTTAAAATCCGTCGAGTAGTTTTTGTTTCTATAACGGTTATACAGACAGACAGACAGACAGACAGACAGACAGACAGACAGACAAAATTTAACTGATTGCATTTTTGGCATGAGTATCGATCCTTAATCACCCCCTGATAGTTATTTTGGAAATATATTTCATGTACAGAATTGACCTCTCTACAGATTTATTATAAGTATAGACTAGCTTTTGCCCGCGACTTCGTCCGCGTGGAATAGTTACTTTAAAACATAACAACACAGGCTAACATTAAATTTAACCCCGATTTTGAAGTATTCTTCATTGTTGCTCCGCTCCTATTGGCCTTAGCGTAATGATACAATATTATTGTTAATAGCTGTGCCCGCGACTCCGTCAGCGTAAGTTAATGTATTGGTAATATTGTTTAGATCACGTTCACATGAGGCTTAAGTACCTATAGAACGCTTCAGCCGCGAGGCGCGTCGAGCGCGGCGACCGATTCTCAAAAATAATCCTTATAGCATGATTCAGCATTCACGCGCGATGGCTTATTATTAGCGTATTTCACATATAACTTTGGTGTTTCTATACCGATTTATATGATTCTTTTTAGGGTTCCGTAGCCGAATGGCAAAAAACGGAACCCTTATAGTTTCGACATGTCTGTCCATCTGTCTGTCTGTCTGTCCGTCCGTACGTCTGTCACAGCAATTTTATTCCGAAACTATTAAGACTATACATGTGAAACTTGATAGATAGATGTATTCTGTGAACCGCTTTCCGATTTTGAGAAAAAAATTAAAAAATATTTAAAATAAAGGGGGGCTCCCCATACATGGAACTAAAACTGAAAATATTTTTTTTCATGAAATCGATGCATGTGTGGTATCTATAAACAGTTCTTTAAAAACGACATCGGGGTTTCTAAAACCACTTTTCCATAAAGTCAATCGTTTAAAAGATATAAGCTTCCAAATTGGTAAAAAGTGTGTGGGGGACACCCTCTAACTTCTATAATAATGGAGTGAAAAATCTAAAAAAAATATATGTCTGTAGATCTTAATGTAAACTTTCAACCAAAATTGGTTTGAACGAAATCAGTTCAGCAGTTTTAGAGATACAGCATATTTTCTAAAACCGCAAATATAACTTTGTAATTCATACAAACACTATGAAAAACAAATTTATTTGGCGCAGTTGTAAAAAATGTAAATAAGCTAGTTTTAAGAAATTTGCAAGGTTTTTTTTTTCGTCAAATAAATATGCATATTATATTATTATAGCTACTACGGAACCCTTCATGGGCGAGTCTGACTCGCACTTGGCCATTTTTTTTATAGAATAGTTAATAATGTTAACTTTTTCAATTAGGGGTGACTGAGAGTGTTATAAACGTAAGAGTAGACAAATATTATAATCAGAAAGCTTCGAACTGCTATGCTATCGGGAGTTACACGTGTTATTATGAGTCAACCATAAAAGATAGACATATGTGGGATATTTTATATAATTTTAAAGAGAACATTTCCGTCATGTTATGATTTCTGTGTAGCTTTAACCATTAAGATTGCACACGCCACGGAAGCTTAAAAAATGGAGTAACTCCTCCCGTTTTCCCAACATTTCCCTTCACTGCTCTGCTCCTATTGATTGTAGCGTGATGAAAAGTATACTATAACCAGCTCAGGAGTATGAAAAATAATTGTACCAAGTTTTGTTAAAATCCGTCGAGTAGTTTTTGTTTCTATAACGGTTATACAGACAGACAGACAAAAATGTTACTGATTGCATTTTTGGCATCAGTATCGATCCCTAATCACCCCCTGATAGTTATTTTGTAAATATATTTCAGGTACAGAATTGACCTCTCTACAGATTTATTATAAGTATAGATCATAACTGCATAATAAATGCGTATTCCTTTTTCAAAAAGATGTATGATGCTTTATATACAAACTCAATGGTGTAAACACAGATGTAGTCAATGACGTATTATAATAGACGCGTCATATTCCCACAAAACACCTCTCAAAAACGGCACGAAACACACACATAGAGAATTACTATCTAATACGTGTAAACAAAGGGACAGAAAATAAATGCCATCTTTAGGTACACCTGATGTTAGAGAGAGATGAATATACATCTTTAGTTAACAACCTCCCCTAACGTCCCGTGACTGACTTCATTCATAAGCTAGCCGCCATTAGCCGTGTAGAAAAATTAAAATAAAAAATGTATTTCTGTTGATATTTACCTATGAAATGACACATTTTGACCTCTCACGGAAGCAGTATAATTAGTGCAACGTCTGAAAACACACAAAGGCATGCTTTTTTCCTAATTTTCTTTTAAAACACATTTTTTCTTAAGATGTGTAGTGTAGCGATCGCGACACAGGTTCGTGCGTAACTAAACAGACACGAGGCACTTACCTTGATTTCAACTTGCCATTTTAGAGCTCGGACAACGTATCTATAGTTTATTATATATCTTTGGATGTAGTTCAGTATAAATTTCGGTAAGTATTCCAAATTTAAATCACATTCTCCCCCTAGAGGATGAATGAAATTCAGTACAATTTTCTTTCCCTGTTTTTAACAGATTAAAAATGACTATTGTTATGTTCGCTTTTTGTGGCATAGAATGTCACTTTTTTGAGCAAGTGGTACGAAAAACATATTATTATACCATGACGTCATTGATTGTAAAGAATGGAGGCATAGATTATTATACTCTTTGATGGAGGCTATCGCGTGTGAGTTTGCCACTAGAGGCGCTTGTGTCGTGCGAGGTCCAAAAAAATCAAATCTTCACTGGTTTTAGCGGGTTTCGTGACATAAATTATAATTTCTTTAATTTATCGATTGAAAAGTCCTTCGTGAAATTATCGCAAATATGGATTATTTGGCGATGAATGTGAATGCTTTGAAAGCGGAATTAAGAAAAAAAGGCCCAAAAATAAGCGGCCTCAAAGAGCAGCTAATTCAGAGGTTAGATTGTTTACTGTTTATAAACTTATTTTTTGCCAAAAGTAGGTATGCTTGTTTGCCGAGGTAATAGCTATGTTTTTTCTTTTTACAGACTTCAAGACTATGACCGAAACAATAACTTTGTTGGAAACGCAGAGGAAAACATAGTATTACAAAACAATTTCGCATGATTGAGCTCTTTCTGCACGTTTTCTTTTAAGGAAATGCTCCAGGAATTATATTTTCTTTTTGATGAAATGTTGTCCTAAAACAGATAATTATTTATAAATAAATAAATAATAATAAGTTAATTGGAACAGTAACTTGGTGCGAAATTATAAATAATTTTCGTATCGTCCTCTTAAATCGTACCGGTACGTTTTAAGAACTTGCTTCGAGTACGAAATAGGCACAATTGCCGAACGTATTTAAAATTTTCAGCAAAAAGTAATGACAACCAACATGCTTGTTTAACTGCGTCAAATAGACATTTTATTCATTTCATTATTAGAAATTCACAATTATACACATAAGTACGACACAAATGATTAAACATGTTACGAATGAAATACTTTGAAAGCAGTTCTTATGAAATATGCAAAACAATTATAAAAAAGTTAGACAAAACTTACTTTTTCAATATTTTTGTCGAAAGCAGAGTAACAGGTGTTGTTTGCTACCGCGCAATATGGCCGACTGTTAAAAACATATTTGACCACAGGAGGCGCTGGTAACTGTTACCCAAGCCGAGATATAAGCGAGGTATGAGTTAGGAACAAGTACGAATTAAGCAACTTTACCCTACCTATCGTAAAATTTACTCAAATCAGGATGAATAAGAAACATAATAAATTTATTTACGATTTTTTTCTGTATTTGATTCTTTGGGTAACACATAATCCTCGGGGTTGAGATGTGTTTACAAACACGAGAATGTTTTGTCGTAGTATAGTTATTCCTGCGAATCGCCACAAGCCACTGTTTTAGAACAGTAAGTTATCTTTTGGAAACATTTTGATTTCCTTTTGTTTTCCGAACAAAACGGAAATGCACAGCATTGCGGTATAGCTACTCGATATGATGATAGTTATTTATAATTAATAAACGAGATATTATTCATAATTAATTAATGAGATTCAAGATTCAAAACTTTGTTTCGGCACCGATCTTATAAAGTCGCCATACAGAGTGAACCTCTTCGCGTGCCCTGATTCATGAATAGTGTTCATATTAGTAGAAAACTGATTGTTACTGCTCTTAGACTCAGATGTGGACACATTCCATGCAAAAAATTTGCCTTCATGATGAAGAAAATCGCTTCACCCAATTGTGAGGAATGTGGAGTTGTCGAGGACCTACAACATTTATTGATGGAATGTGTCCGGTATGAGTCTAGTAGAAATTATTTATTGAAGACTCTGAATTTGAACAGAACTGATGTAGGCATGTACACCACACGATTCTCTGCCAACCAAATGGCGACGCTGCAAAGGATTTGTTCAAATTCATGGCCCACATATTGTGAAGGTACAATTGTTTAGGATACGATGGGACTGACATACGGTATGCGTAAAAGTCCCTATAAATAAATAAAGAATAAAAAAAAGCTACACATTTGGAGCTTAGTCAACAGTGGCGCCAACTGGTGAGCAAAAAACGATAGTTCCCATTATTGTGAATGGCTCTTTTTGCGAAAGGTTTCGTATTTCGAACAAAAGCTCTTCTTTAGTACCGTAATAACAGAAATTCATCTTTAATACCTTTGAATGGCATTTTAACTATATTAAAATATTGTTCGTAAAATTCAAGGTCTCTAAGTTCTGAATCTATGTTAATTATTCTTAAAGATCATCTAATAATCTGCTTCTTTTAATCCCAGGAAACCACAGACTTTCATACTTTCACTGTCCGCCATCTTCGACCACGTCATCACTTACCATCAGGTGAGATGGTGGTAAGACGCAAGCCTATTATCTATAAAAAAAAAACTAGATACCTAGCTAGAATCCTGGTTGCAATTTACAACCAGCAGCATGACTCTTTCTGTTTCCTTGACCTGTGCTGTTTCAAAACAAAATAAGCATGTCACATTGGTCATCCATCATATTTAAAAGAAATATATTCAAATAAGAGTTCCCAAAAATTTACATAACCAAGAGATATACCTATGTATTCTACCTACACTTACCTAACTACGTTTTTCGATTTTACAACAAAATTGAGAATTTCTAAGTACCTACTTAGAAATTCTCTTAATAAAAAAACTTTTTACCAAAAAATTAAACCGACTCCCAAAAACACTGCAAAGTGAAAAATAACTTTAATTTCGGTAGTCGGTGTCTTTAGTTTTGTATTTTCGTTTTTGGCACCGACTACCGAAATTAAAGTTATTTTTCACTTTGCAGTGTTTTTGGGAGTCGGTTTAATTTTTTGGTAAAAAGTTTTTATTTTACTCTTTTTAGTTGGTCTATTTTTAATTTACCTAGTTACAAGAGCCTAAATGTCAACTACTTATAACCTTTTACAAAATATTGCTTTTCCCAATGCTGGGCCGTTAATTGTTGAGGAGTTCTCCTGGTACTTCACCATCAGCTCTACATCACCATATGCATTGTGACGAGCATAAAGTGCTTAACATCCATATTTAAGTAGTAATCGAATCGCAATCCACTCAATACTTATTATTGAGTAGTTTCGGCGGCTATCTGTGGTCTTCATCATCAGTTCCACTTCCTCAAATGGTACTTTTTGAGAGCAACTGCACAAGTTACTATAATAAATACCCAAAACGTCATAGGTGTGCCTATAATATTTGAAGAGTTCCCTCGATTTCTCCAGGATCCCATCATCAGATCCTAACTTTTATAAAAATCGGACCAATTTCGAAGTATACCCTTTCAATAAAAAAAAAAATTTTCCAAATCGGTTCAGCCGTCTTCGAGTAATCGGTGATCATACACAAAAAAAAAAAATATACGCGTCGAATTAATAACCTCCTCTTTTGGTCGTCGGTTGAAAATAAAAGTGACTCTTACACCAATCTATACATACAAATAAAATTGATATGTTTGTCTGTTAGTTATTTACATAACACTAAAACAGAAATAAACTTAAAATAAATAGCTTTCTATAGCTTAATTTTCGCCCCTATATGTATATGTGCCATATAGGGATGAAATGGTGCGGACAGCTAGGGAATGGAATTCCCTGTCGGAGTCTGTGTTTCCTGATAGCTATAACTTGGAAGTTTTGAAGTCAAGAGTGAATATGTTACTTATAGGTAAGCGTGCTTCATCTTCATCGTTTACCATCAGGTGAGATGGTGATCAAGCGCCTATAATCAATAAAAAATATTCAAACCCAACCTTGAAATGATGAAGCGCTTCGCTTGGCTTGTTTTGACTGCTCCCGCCAACCGCGCTACCATTCCCATTAAAGATGTGAATAAGTCACAATGTTACTAAACTTTAAAAAACGTTAAACATTACTTACATATTTTAAAATCAAAATGTGCTCAAACAACATTGCTTCTTTAATTTCTATTAACTACCGATTTACATAAAAAATACAATTAATCATTTTTTTTTTCTATCTACAATCACAGGGATTATGTATATCGGCAAAATATTAATATTATTTAATTTGTGCTTATCTCAAATTAGTCCCAAACTACATATAAGCAGATATGAACTTAGCTCTTTCACTTTCTGAATCCGGTGGGGTGCCAATGTGACACGACCGGGAAAGCTAAAAAATTGTTAATTAATATTTTAACTAAAAAGCTGAAAAAAAAAGTTATTTAAAAATCTAAAAAACCAGACTGCTACACTGAAATGCAATAAACAAGCACATTTTTTTAATGGTTTGGGTGGGTCCCTTTTGCTTGTCACTTTTTATAATTCTTTTTTAAACTCTTCCTTAACAGTTCTTATGCGCAGGGCTTCATGGATCTCTGTATTGGTGATGAACCATGGTGCATTTGAAATGGTTCTTAGAATTCCATTTTTAATCATTTCCTATACAAATAATTT
Source organism: Tholera decimalis (assembly GCA_943138885.2). Taxonomy (NCBI): domain Eukaryota; kingdom Metazoa; phylum Arthropoda; class Insecta; order Lepidoptera; family Noctuidae; genus Tholera; species Tholera decimalis. The sequence continues at coordinate 4,354,359 of OW964552.2, read as the reverse complement.
TTGCCCAAAATTTTCGGCCTTTTCCCTTCCGGCAGGTAGCCCGAATAGAAACACATTGCCCATTTCAAAAGTTTTATCTATCTCTAGATAGACGCGATTTTGCATAAGCAACATTTAGCTCAATAGAGACAACTAATTAATCCGAAACACTAAACACAACTCTGGCAGTCTGCTGCATGGTTGCTGGTACGGTTCTGCATTCTGAACTTTAATAGCATACAAATATGGTCACATTTTGTTACTAAACATTATTATTGTCTGTAACCGGATTTTTTATACTTGAAATAAATGTATCTAACGAATACCTATTTTGACGAATTTAAATATTGTAGATAATATAACTATCAGTAGTGTTTTGTTTCTAAAAGAATATCGACGCGTTAGAGTTTTCTTAAATTTATGATAAGTTGTTTTTTTTTATCAAGTTCGATTCACAGTTTTTAGTTTATTATTCAATTTTAGTAATAGAAAATGATTTGGCAGTTATTTGTGGGTGTGATAGTAGTATATTGTTTAGCGTTACGATGGAAAGCTAGGCATAAGATAAGGTTCGCAAAGTTATTCAAAAATAGTATAAAGGCTTTGCCGGTTCTGGGACATTCGTATTGGTTTATCAAGTGTAAAACTGATACTGGTAAGTGTTTTCCAAGAATTTATTTATTTATTGGAGCTTTTTTATACCGGAATCATTACCCTCTTTAACGACTTCGTTTGTGCCGGTTTCTTATTTTATCTAAAAGTGGAAATCCTCGTAAATGTCCTCCGCCCTGGGGGTAGAGGGGGGTTGGGTAAGAGCTCTGTGTGACTCCAGACTGAAACACCGTAGGCGCGGACCTACGGGCTGCGAGCAATGGGTAACTCGCTTCCCGGCTGAAACCAAGACAGCGCGTCGTGTTCCACGCGCGCCTCAGTGTCAGCAACATTGTCGCGGCCTTGGAACACGAAGGGCATTTGATGGAACACGGATGGGTTTTAGTCAGAAAATGTCTGACACACCCTCCCGCTTCGCCAGATCGGGAGGCAGTCATTGGATGAATTCCCATATATAAAAAACTAGTAAAACCTCCCCGTGTACCCTTGCACGTGGATAGCCACTAATATAAGACTAAGATAATAACAATTGCACGGTTCGGTCTTCCAAGATTAAGCAGCGTTGGCTTAACATATTGAGATTCCTACCTCAAAAAACACGTTAAGCCATTGCCATTGGTGTCACCACTGCGAGGGTCGCCCTGAGGACACAGTCGAGCACACGGTGCAGGACTGCCCCGCTTGGGCAGAGCACCGACGTGTCCTCACGGCGGCAATAGGCGGAGACCTCTCGCGCCCGGCATTGGTCGAGGTCATGCTGCGGGGCGAGAGGGAGTGGGAAGCGGTCGCCTCCTTCTGCGAAGCAGTCATGCTTCCGAAGGAGGAGGCGGGCCGCGTGAGGGAGAGAATGGCGTCCTCCCTCCAGCCCAGCCGCAGTGGTAGACGTCCACGGCGTCGGACGTCGGTCGACGATCTCCGGCCACCGTAGGCGAGGGCATGCGGACAGCGAGTAAAGGGCAACTCGCTGTCCGACCATGGACCATGCCCGGGTCGACGGCGCGTTGTGTTCCACGCGCGCCTCAAAGAGCATCAGCAATATGACGAGGCCCCCCCGTAGAGGGCCGAAGCCTGCCGGGGTCGTGGGACTCATCCCATTACCGTGACCCCGGAACGTAAAGGGTTATTGAAGGAGCACCGTGGATTTTAGTCAGTAAAAGTCTGACAGTCCCTCCCACCCTGCCCGGGGTGGGAGGACTTATTTGATAATTTTACCACGATAAAAAAAGCCATTGCAATCGGCTGTCACTTGTATATCGACGCCTTAGAGTGAAAACCACGTAAGTGAAAAAGGAGTAACTTTTCAGGAGGAACAAAAATTTGCGTGCTATAAAATTTTTGTAAGGTTTCTTTTATGTTTTTTTTTTATTAATTTATATGTTAATTTAACCCGTTTTTATATCCAGAACTGTTCAATATTATGTATAATATGAAAAATATTATACATAATATCGAACAGTTCAGAAATGCATAATCCATGGCCTGATTACGCTAAACTGACGACGCGATGCGAGTGTTTACGAGGTTCTCACTTACATTCATAGATAGCGTTTCGGGTATCGAATTAACATATTAGTAAGATCAGGATGTGCGTTGCTAGGATTGCTTTCTGGAAACACAATAAAAAAAATTGGACAAAAATGTACTCCCGAGGTTTTCACTCTAAGGCGACGATATCCTTGATAGTTGTTAAGGTTAGTGAAAAGCCAGAAAATCTAACATTGGTGTTGCCTATGGGTATCTGTGTGGTGCTTTTATAAAAACCCACTTCAGCACACTACACTGTTCCCCTATGATTCGACCAGTACGAATTGTATTGACTTTAAAAAGACTTTGACCTCTCAGTTTGTTTCTTCTCCTCTGAGTTTGTTTAATCCTTCTCTGTGTTTGTTTCTTCTCAGAGTTGTCAGCTAGAAAAAATCAGCCTCATCTAGTTTAGATTGACCAAAAAGATTGACGTGTAAATGTTTTATTTTTAACGTAGTTACAGCATAAATCTATTTTACTAAACATAATATTTGGCGTTGTCTGTTGTAAAAATCCTCATAATTTTTTTGCATTTTCAGATCGATGGCGAATACTGGAGATGTTTTCCCGGGAAGCATTGAAGCAAGGCGGCGTGACTGCTTCTTGGAACCTCCACAGACTTTATTTCCGTAAGTTATTATTTAGAATTATCCTTTACCCTACTTTTATTTATAAATATTAGGTAATTATTCATTCTTCAAATCACGTCAGCGACGGCCGTCGCTGAATACTATCGCTGTGTAATTGTCTCGCATGGAAGCACAGCATTATGCTTAGCGATGACCGTTGTGCGAGTATGTGACGCATATTTTAGAATAGAAATACATTTATTTGAGTACATAAATGAAAAAAAAAAACACAAAATCTACAATGGAAAGCTACAACATTATCAAGATAACAACAAAAATTGCGCTGAGCATGTCCGACCGAAAGGATCACCTATTAACTCGGCATTTAGCTGTTTTCTTCGTAGTTTAAATTATTTTTGTATACGGCTCAGTTGTGGTAGGGAACGCAGACGCCGGCAGAAAGTTCCACATCTTGGCTGTGCACCCAATAAATGTGGACGAGAAATGCTTAGTGCGACAAGACGGTATATTAACCAAGTGTGGATGTTACCTTGCCTGGTCTGGTATAGGGAACATGTGGTAGGGAACATAGAAGCCGACAGAAGGTTCCATATCTACTAACAAAGTCTTAATCATGTCTATAAACATAAAGAATTTATTTATTTATTTAAATAGTACGGCTGAAACCTGTTTTTTATATTTCTATGGCTGAAACCAATTACACTATTTAATATAATTTATTTAACAAATTTTTCTCACGAAAATTCTAACATTCTGACAGGTTTTTTTTATTTCTGATGTGTCCACTCTTAACCTCGATCTCGCCTGATGGTAAGCGAAAGATGAGGTCTAAGATGGGACGAGCGAGCCCAGAAGATGCCTATTTACTCGTGCTTTAAAGGCTGAAAGGTCATAAGTGGCAGGGAACACAGAAGCCGGCAGAGAACTCCACAGCTTGGCTGTGCGCACAATAAATGTGGAGGAGAAACGCTTGGTACGACAAGTATAGTGTATATGTAGTGGTATATCAACCAAGTGTGGGTGGTACCCAGCCGTGCGTCTGGTAGACCGGTAGTGAAAGGGAGATGGAGGAATCAGGTCACGGAGCTCTTGCGCACACTCCCCGAAGTACAATCTGTAGAAAACCGACAGGCAAGCAACGGTTCGTCGTTGAGCCAGGCTATGAAGCTTGTCCTGTATCTTCCATTCATACGCAAACATATCTAAATCCGTGTTTGAGTCCAAGAGAGCGTTAATAGCGGCTAGAGTTCGAGGAACCAGGCAACTTGGAGTATGCAACTGTACGGCGAGTTGGAATAGCCAGTAGGCGGTCTTTTTCTATGAGCACAATAATTGTCTGGGAAAAACCGATTGCAGACCTCATTATGCAGGTCAGGTGCATCAATTATTCCCCTGAGAATATTAAACATGACAGTTATCTGATCATGCGACCGTCTCACTTCCAACGAATTGAAAGACAAGCAACCCAATAATTGAAGTTAACAATTCAAAAGGCACAAAGACATCAACACAACAAGCGTTTACTTTAAGTCAAAACACAGACCAAACAGGCTCACTCAAATCTGTGAGCATCTTTCCTCAAAAGATCACCTCAGATGGTAAACTGGTTAAATTATATGGGAACCTTGTAGGTTCCCATATAATTTAACCAGTATATATGGACTTTAAAAGACACGAATCCCTGACTTTGTTTCGGTGTTTCTTCTCAGGGTAAAAGTGTTATTTAATAATCAATTTGCAAAATAAAGATCATTTATCAGACTATATATTTTACAGTTGTAGCGGATCCCGTGGTAGCAGAATGTGTGATGAAGCACTGCCTTGAAAAGGATGACTCCATGAAACTGACATTGGCTCTTGTTGGTAACGGCAGTGCAATTGCTGAGGGTAAGGAAACTTCAATAAATACCATACATAGTAATGATAATTGATAATAGTTCTCCCAGCCGCATTTTTAATTTAGTACAGACTCGCGATTGACCATTATCTCACCTGATGTGGTTTTCAGGTTACTTCTTTTCACTTAAAGACCGCCAGGTTATAGCTATCTGGAAATACAGAGAGGCAGGGAATTCCACTCCTTAGCTGTACGCATAATGAGAGTATTTCCAAAACGTTTTGTGCGTATGGGTGGGATGTCCACCATGTAACGATAGCGCATAGCCCTTAGTCTTTTAGTCCGATGATGGAATGGGTTTGGTGGAATTAGATTGTGCAATTCCATCGCACACTCCCCGAAATGTAACCGATAGAAAACCGATAGACATACAACTTGTCGCCGATGTTCAAGTCTCTGCAGCTTTGACTCGACCAGTTCCTCGAAGCCAATGAACTTTTTGGCCCGTTTCTCGATTTCGGCGAAGATTAGACATCTGCGTAGGAGATATTACAGTGCACAAATATGTGCGAATGTACAGATGCACTCTCTCTTCCTTTACTTTCATAGGCCGTTTGGACGGCAATCCGATATAATCGGAGAGAGATCAGGCGCAAAACCAACGGCTTGACGTGCTTTCCGAGCAAGGGCGGATCCAGGGGGCGTCATGGGGTCATGACCCCCCCCTGGGCTGGGTCCAGGACCTAGCTGGACCACTAATTAAAATTTTTAAACATTGTTATTTCTGTCGTTTCTGTCTGCAGTGTTGTTTCTGTCGTTGTAAACGAATATCGGCAGTGGATGGCCAAGTGGCAGCGGAGTCAGGAAATACAAATTATAACTTCTTGTGACTTGACCACGATTATGTGACCCCCCCGGCACCAAAGCTGGATCCGCCCTTGGGCACGGGGGTATTACAACATATATTATACACAGTCAGCCTATAATGTTCCCACAACTCGGGTACAGGCCTCCTATTATTATGAAAGGGAATAGGCTGTAATCCACCATGTGAGATCTTTGCGGGTTAATGGATGTTGTATGTCTTCGGAATTTCCGTCCTAGAAGTCGAAATTCTATTCACGATGGTTTCCGCCACCGTTTTGGGAGCAATGGTGATTTTGACAACACCTACAACCCGTTAGTCCAAGGACTAACCTCGACAAGCATCGCTTAGCCTTAAAGATGGATTCATGTGGCTGCCAAGCCACGACGCTCCTAAGAAACAAACTGCGGAACAAAGTATGATAAACGCATTACTTATACCGGCGACCTTCATTAATTGCCGGTTCGCCTTCTATGAGGTCAAACTACGCTGTTCCTTCCTGTATAATTAGTATTAGATGACGTCTAGATGAATGCTTCAATATTGCACCGGTGACCTTTTTTTTACTGTGTGGGAAAATCATCAAATGACTCCTCCCACTGCGGGTGGAGCGGAAGGAAGTGTCAGACTTTTACTGACTAAAAACTCTGCTCCTTCAGCTGCGGGGCCGCGGTGTCTCGATAGAATATTTACAACCCCGTAAGGCAATGGTCCCATCAACGCTGCTGACTGCCCTTTGAGGCGTGCGCGGAACACGATGCGCCACCAGCTCGGGTCTGGTCGTTACTGGGGGTAGCTTACCGGCCGAGCTACCCCTGCTCGCCGACCGCAGACCAGCGCCTACGGTGGCCGGAAATCGGCTCACAATCCCCGACGCCCGGGTTGTCTCCCGCGGCGGCTAGCGTGCGAGGAAGAGAGTTGCCTCTCCCTCGCGCGTTCAGCCTCCTCCTTCGCTAGCATGACTGCTTTGCAGAAATAAGCGGCTGCATCCCATTCCCTCTGGCTCCGCATCATGGTCTGACCTAGAGCAGGGCGTGAGAGGTCGCCGCCGGCGATCGCCTCTACGGGGACACGACGGTACTCCGCCCAAGCAGGGGACACCTCGACCGTATGCTCCACCGTGACCTCCGGGTGGTCCTCACAATGACGACACCCGGGCGTGTCCTCCCGCTGTATCCAAAACAGGTACCTCCCGAAACAGCCATGTCCAGTCAGTACCTGCGTCAGGCGGAAGGTGACGACGCCATGGCGTCTCTCAAGACACTTCTCAAAGAGGGGACTTATCACCGCGATTGCGGCGTGCCCAGCCCTCAGTTGCGATAGTCGCTCTTTCCATGCCACCGCATGAGATCGTGCCGAAGCAATGTCCGCTGTGGTGTAATTTGCCGCGGTAGCGGAGTTTCACCCCGGCTAAGCGTCTCCGTACGCTATTCGTGTAAGCGCGCGAGGCCTACCGCCTGCAAATCCCATGGTAGCAATCCGGCAAGGAGGCTCGCCGCCTCACTGGAGATCGTGCGGTATCCCCGAATCATTCCGATGGCCATGACCCTCTGGGACGTGATCAGCTTACGGGCTGGTTGCCGTTGCAAATTCAGCGCCCACACAGTGGCCCCATAGAAGGCCATGGACCGCGCAATCCCTGCGTAGAGCCTCCGGCAGGAGGCGTTTGACCTAGATTGGGTAGGAACCGCTTCAGTGCAGCCCCTGCCCGATCAAGCTTGGAGCTAGGAGCCAAACGACGGAAGTGCTCCACGAAGTTCCATCGGCCGTCGAGGACGAGTCCCAGGTACTTCATCGTCGTCTCGACGCCGATGCGAACCCCTCCCTCCGTTATTTGGGAACCCAGACCGTTGACCTAGTGGTCGCAAATGCGACTGCTGAGCAAGAGATCTCGGGTTCGATTGCCGGGTTGGGCAAAAAAGTGCTATTGAGTTTTTCTGTTGGATATTTCTCAGTAGCAGTCCAGAGTTTGGAAGCCCGTGCCTTGGAAAGCACGTTAGGCCGTTGACCCTGCGATCTGCTGATCTCTCCGATCGTGTCGGATTGCCGTCCCATTGGACAATGAGAGTAAAGGAATAGAAGGTGCACTTGCGTACATATTGTGGACTATAATTTATCTCCTGTGCTGAAGGCTTATCTAAATATATATAACTCAAAGGTGACTGACTGACTGACTGACATAGTGATCTATCAACGCACAGCCCAAACCACTGGACGGATCGGGCTGAAATTTAGCATGCAGGTAGATGTTATGACGTAAGCATCCGCTAAGAAAGGATTTTGCGAAATTCCCACGGGATCGGGATTTACACGGGAAAAACTTCCCACGCGGGCGAAGCCGCTGGCACAAGCTTGTCAACAATATACTTACAAATCAAAAATAAATCTGTAAGTCTACAGTGTTCTCACATTCACATAAGAAGTAAGCTTTTAACGAGGTCAATAAGTGCTTAACACAATATCAAATGTCCAATATATATATATATATATATTAGCTGTTTGTTCTAATAACACTATAGAGAAACTTATAGCCATCACCAGACGCCTTTTTATCTTTTTATTTCTTTCTTTTTATTCATAATGAGCTCACTCTTGACCTCAATCTCGCCTGATGGTAAGCAATAGATGAGGTCTACGATGGAACGAGCGAGCCCAGAAGATGCCTGTTTACTCTTGCTTTAAAGGCTGAAAGGTCATAAGTGGCAGGGAACACAGAAGCCGGCAGAGAATTCCACAGCTTGGAAGTGCGCACAATAAATGTGGAGGAGAAGCGCTTGGTACGACAAGACGGTATCTATACTAATATTATAAAGCGGAAAAGTTTGTTTGTTTGTTTGTTTGCTTGAACGCGCTAATCTTCGAAAGTACTAGGTGGATTTGGATGCAATTTGGTATGGAAGTAGCTTGAAGCTTGAGGAAGATTATAGGCTACTTTTTACGCAACTGCAAAAAAGGAGAGTTATGTTTTTACCGTGATAGAATCCACGGGAGCGAAGCCCCGCGTGAGTACTAGTATCAAATATTTTCTAATGAAAATAATGTTTTTGGGAGTTATTTTTGAAGATATTATATTTAAAATTTGCTTAAAGTTTTAAATATAGTTTCCATTTATTACAAGGCCATTCTACGATGTTCTACGTATCTATGCACCCGGAGGTCATGTTTTCACGTAACTCATGTATTCATAAGTCTCAGCTTATTATTCAGTTTTCTAAATTACTTGAAAATGAGATATTGCTTCTATAAAACGTTAAAATTTAACACAAATAAAGAAAAGAGGCTTAATTTTATGTTTTGAAATCTTTTATCGTATACTTTTGGCGTATATTTTTCCTTATTTCGCAAAATCATCATATATGTAATCATCTGTTTATAGTTTGTATTTGTTAGTTTGCTCCGTTTTTAGGGTTCCGTAGCCGAATGGAAAAAACAGAACCCTTATAGTTTCGTCATGTCTGTCTGTCTATCTGTCTGTCGGTATGTCTATCCGTCTGTCTGTCCGTCCATCCGTATGTCACAGCCATTTTATTCCGAAACTATTAGGAATACACATGTGAAACGTGGTAGGTAGATGTATTCTGTTAACCACTTTCCGATTTTTTTTATAATTAATAAAAATATATAAAAAATTAAGGGGGGCTCCCCATACATATAACTGAAACTAAAAATATTATTTTTCATCAAACCTATACGTGTATGGTATCTATAGACAGGTCTTAAATGACATTGATGTTTCTAGAACCATTTTTTCCTAAAGTCAATCATTTAAGAGATATACGCTCCCAAAGTGGTAAAATGTGTGTCCCCCTCCCCTCTAACTTATATAATAATAGAGTGAAAAATCTAAAAAAATATATGCTGTAGATCTTAATAAAAACTTTCAACGAAATTTAGTATGAACGACATCGGGTCAGTAGTTTTTGAAATATATATATAATAAAAACTTTTTTGCAAAAAATAAAACCGACTTCCATATCAAAACACTACAAAGCCATAAATAATTTTAATTTCGGTAGTCGGTGTTATTGGTTTTGTATTTTCTTTTTTTTTACACCGCCTTCCGAAATTAAAATTATTTTTGGCTTTGTAGTGTTTTGATATGGAAGTCTGTTTTATTTTTTGCAAAAAAGTTTTTATTTTCGCGCTTTTTAGTGGGTCAGTGAATTTTCCAAATCGATTCGTAAATGACGGAGTTATGCGCGAACAAAAAACGCAATGCAGAGTAAACGAAAAGATCATCAACATAAATATTTTTTTAGACTTTTGTTGATTTTTCAGAAACGGCTTGTCCGATTTCGATAAAATTTTCATGGGACCATTTGGGAAGTATACTCTTTCTAACAAGATAAGAATTTTTCAAATCGGTTGGCAAGCGACGGAGTTATGAGCGGACAAACATAAAAAAAAATACAAACATCCGAATTGAGAACCTCCTCCTTTTTTAGAAGTCCGTTAAAAACAAAGTTATTTTGCGTAGTTACTACGGAACCAAAAGGCCCATAAAAATGGGCGAGTCTGGCTCGCACTTGGCCAATTTTTCTTTTTCTGCAGTAATAGTTTTGATAATAATAATTAATATTTATTTCAGAATTTCCATAGACTTACAAAAACAAAATAAGTAGGGTTGTTAGTAGTGCACACAAAAATTAGGACGATGAGCTACCCCTGCTCACCGCCCGGAAGCACTTCCAATGCAGGGTGCATCGTGTTTTATGATGGTACTAAATACAGTTTTAGTATTAACCTTACTGTATATTTCTTCCACAGTGCCAATATGGCGTCCTCGTCGCAAGATTCTGGTGCCAACATTCAGTCATAAAAATTTGCTCAAGTTCACGGAGATATTCTCGAAGCAGAGTGTCATCATGGTAAACCAGCTACAGAAGGTAGCAGGATATGAAAGCTTTTCCTTGTCTCAATATATTATGGCGTATGCCATGGATTCAGTTTGTGGTAAGTGTTCATTTGAGAGTTACATTTTCAGTTGTTCCAGTTGAAATGCCTGCTTTATACGGGCTTCGATTTGTAATGTAATGATCGCTCAGCTGTTGGCCACGCTGGTAATTTTCAGATATCTGAAAGTCGTTAATTTTCAACTGAATAATAAAAACTTTTTTGCAAAAAATAAAACCGACTTCCATATCAAAACACTACAAAGCCAAAAATAATTTTAATTTCGGTAGGCGGTGTTATTGGTTTTGTATTTTCTTTTTTTTTCACACCGCCTTCCGAAATTAAAATTATTTTTGGCTTTGTAGTGTTTTGATATGGAAGTCGGTTTTATTTGTTTTTATTTTCATGCTTTTTAGTGGGTCAGTGAATTTTCCAAATCGGTTCGTAAATGACGGAGTTATGCGCGAACAAAAAACGCAATGCAGAGTAAACGAAAAGATCATCAACGTAAATATATTTTTAGACTTTTGTTCATTTTTCAGAAACGGGTTGTCCGATTTCAATAAAATTTTCATGGGACCATTTGGGAAGTATACCTTTTCTAACAAGATAAGAATTTTTCAAATCGGTTGGCAAGCGACGGAGTTATGCGCGGACAAACATAAAAAAAAATACAAACATCCGAATTGAGAACCTCCTCCTTTTTTAGAAGTCGGTTAAAAACCCACACAGCTTCTTCAGAACACCCTTGTGTTCAAGGGCTACGGTATCTTTTTAGAACTTTCCCACCCCCGGCAGGCAATGGTCCGATCGAGCCAAATTGGTAACAAATAACATTTTCATGTGTAATTCAATACAATATATGTTAAATTTCAACTAGTTAGCTATGAAACATTGTCCTTTGATAGCTAACTACCTTGAGAAAAAATCACCGAAATAAACTCGAAGGTCACCGTCTCTTTCGAAGTCATACAATCCATACTTCTCAAATTATATGAGAACTTTGTAGGGTCTGAGGCGATCTTTTGAGATAAAGATGCACACAGATTTGAGTGGGCCTGTCCAGGCAGTGCAAGCATTTGTCAGATAACGTATTACAATTTTTTTTTTATGATAACAGGCTTGCATTCAACCACCATCTCATCCGATGTTAAGCGATGATGTGGTCGAAGATGAAGCCCGCTTGCCTAGAAGTAACCTATTCACTCTTGACTTAGTACTTACTTGACCAAGAAACACAGACTCCAGAAAGGATTCCACTCCTTATATGTAGGCACATTGCAACAATTCCCAAAATGTTTTGTGCGTATGGGTGGGATGTCCACCATGTAACTGAGAACATGAAGGTTTGTGTCTCTGGTGCTCTTTTGAGGAAGAAAACATATGATAAGTCAATATTTTTATGGTTTCCAGAAACGGCCCTCGGTATCACAGCCAACGCTCTGCTGAATCCAGATCAGAAGCTGTTAGGAGCATTCACAGGATCTTGCCAGCTGATATCAGACCGCATTACCAAACCGTGGCTACATTTAGACCCGCTGTACAAACTGACTGCAGACTACACGCAGTTCATGGAGTATAATGATGTCATAACCAGGTTTATTAATGAGGTAATTTAAAAAAACTCCTACATAGGTTACAAAAGTTTTAATTAGAGCTTAAAACGGGATATTTACGATGTGTTTTTTGTTTCGAATTTCCGATATTCAAACGATACTGTTAGTGACTATGTTAGCTTTAAAACTACCTTTTTTTAAATAACAAGGAAAGGAATGTAGGTAGAATTTGCATTACTAGCAATCATGTTAACATCCTCTAACTAGCTAAATAGACTTGTCTGGAGTGGGTTCACGGCAATAGTGTAATAGGTGGGGTTCAATCCGCAACCTCTTGATCACAAGTACGTAACCTGCAATACATGTTGGCCGAGCGTTGGAAAATAGGTACAAGGCAAGAAATAATGTCCACACGTTCGACAAGTTCATCGAACGCCAATGCAGACGACCAATGTAGAAGAGGGTTTGTAGAGCTGCCCACACGTTGGCCGAGCGCCTTTGATTTGTGACCAAAAACCGACACCGATCCGAAGTGAGGCAAGTGACCACGAGCAACGGCGACCGAAGACAAGTTGCACCAAATGAGCTCTATACACGTTGGCGCTGGCCTTCACTTGGCCAACTAGGCAAGTGACACCGAGCGATAGCAAGACAAGGCAAATATACTGTCTACATGTTGGTATTGGCCTTCACTTGACAACGCTCGGCCAACATGTATTGCAGGCTTAAGGCATTAAGCTTTTGACGCGTCGATATGTTACAAAAGTTATCATCAGAATTTTAAACGAGATATTTACCTTGTGTATTTATCGTTTTGAGTTTTTATCGAGAACCGAGTTTTGAGTGATACATGTGGCAGTGATAGTGGTGTTGATCACAAAAACACGAACAAGAAAGAGGGTAGACCAATTTGTCTGCTCATAAACATCCACCAGCAATAACTTTAGTTCATCCGTGATCATGGCGCTTACCACAGTGCCGAAATAGTTGAAACTCGAGACAATATGAAATAAAATGAAATATTTATTTCGTAAATTGGTTGTAAATAACACTTTTACACGTTATGTTTTTATGCGTTTTAGTTTAGCTAGATGAGGCCGGCGTTTCCTAACTGACTGCTTTGAGAAGAAACACCGAAACAAACTCAGAGGTCGTAAGCGAGTAACGTACAAAAAACAAAACATACACCTGGTGTTTATCCCGTTTTAAGTTCTAATGATACTGTTAGTGACTATGTTAAAAACTTATGTTAAATAAGTTTAGTTTTGCAGTAATTAATAAAAAAATTGTAAATAATATTACAAAGAACCTATCGGTATTGTTATAGCAATCAGTTCACCACTGGTTAGATAGCATAATATATTAGAATCGTTCAACATGTTTGTTTATGTATCTTTATGAATTTTCTTATATTTACAGTGTATCAAAAATAAACGGAGAGAACTGGCTGAAAACAATTACACTAAAAAAGATGATGAAGGTAAAACCTTATAATTTGTAATTATGTAGGTACTAAAATATTTAAAATACAAATTAGAATAAAGCATCAAAAAATTGATCTTCAACGCTGTCGGCTGGCAACGTACCCAAGATACTGGCGGCATTGCCTCGTTGTATGGCAATACCGCCAGTTATGTAAGTATATTTTCTGAATTATGACTTTAAATAATTAAATATTATATTTCAAATCGATGTGAGAGTAGCAACAATTTAAAATAAACCGTTATTATTTGTAATTTAAAATTTAAAAAATGCACACATATTTTAAGCATTTTAACGCTATTACGGAATTATAATAAGCACTAAAACATATATACCACAGTGAGCAGTGGGAGTTCGTGACTTAATAATAACAAGGGACGACCTTCAAGTTAAGCAATGCTGGTCTAAGTCTATCCAGTGATGGGTGGCCATTCTTAACATATCAAGTTTCGTCCGTGCTTTGGAAAGCATGTACAGTGCGTTTCAACTGCTATTAGAAAGCACTTACGGCCATATTGTGACGTCATAGCTATCAAATCGAACCATTTGAGTACAGTGAAACAAACAAGGGTTTAATAAATGATTTATTTACAAATATTTAGCAAACCAAAACTAGTCCCCTTTCCATATTTTGGTGGTCAAACGTAAGCCTATAATCAAATAAAGTTTTAATAATTTCGACATGACTTGGCCTCGCGTCATGCGTTCTCTTTACTTTCGGGCATATTGGTGCCAACAATAAAAAAAGGAAAGAAAAGTATGTTTAAATAAAAACTAATTATGACGATAAATAATTAAATATTTTATTTAAATTTGATATAAGACTCGGTTAAACAAAGTAAAATAAACCGGTATTGTTTTTTGCCATTAAGTTTTCTTTGCAAACCGTACTTTTTGAATGACATTTGACAGATAAAGATCATTGAAATTCCTAATAGCATTTGAAACGCATAGTATAAGCGTAACGGCTAAATGACAGCCAGACCAATGTCCTAGCTGTCATTTGTACATCTTTGACAGTCGTTACAAGTTGACAGAAGCCCAAAAATCTGACATAAGTCTTACCAAGGGCCCTGTATATTACTTTACTCTTTGCCAAGGGCTATTTTGCTACCCAGAACATGTAAAGCACTAGTACTTAGCTTATCAATTTGGACTGGAAGCCTACCCAATATAGCGGCGAAAAGACTATAAAGCAGTTAATGACGATGGTTTATTTCAACTGAAATTTCCTTTTTTCAGACGACGACCGCTTCAAAACCTTCCTAGAGCTCATGATCGAGTCGTCCGGAGGAGACAAGGGGTACAACGACACTGAACTGCGCGAGGAGACTGTGGTGCTGTTCACTGCCGGAACTGACACTTCTACCCTCGGGTCCTCATTCACCAGCGTGTTGCTAGCAAGGCATCCTGACATACAGGAGAAGGTTTACCAAGAGTGAGTAGAATCTGAACCAGAACCTGATTAGTTTGAAGGTCATACATGTTTTTGTGGGATTTTTTTTCTCATCTAGATCATCTTACCTGTTAGTAAGCGAGTTAGATGAGGTCTACCATTGAACAAGCGAGCCCACAAGATGCATATTCACTCCTACTCTAAAGGTTAAAAAGTCATCAGTGGTGGGGAATACAGAAGCAAGCAGGGAGTATATGGACCAAGTGTGGATGGTACCCAGCACTTTGGTACACCGATTATGTAAGGGTGATGGAGGGATCATGGAGCTCCTGTGCACACTCCCCGTAGTACAATCTGTAGAAAACCGACAGACAGCTTCTTCCGATGAGCCAAGCTATGAAGCTTGTCCACTAACGCGTCGTCACCTATAAGCCTTTTAGGTCTGCGCTCGATTGAATCCAATACAGCAAGTTGTTATATTGCAGAGCCATCCCACAAGTGGCTTCAATACTCCACATTTACAAACCTGTATTTCATATAGATTCAGAAGCTGTCCAGGCGTAAAAAAAACAATCTCAGTCAATAATCTGCGTGGTCCTTAAATGACGTAGGTATTGTAAATGTTCACATTTCACATGAGAGTGGAATTTACATCTCCATACTTTGTTACTGTTCGTCCGATCATTGAGGTCCTTAAAGTAATGCGTTAGCAATTTACTGTAACTGGCATATGCTTGCAATGTATGAACATGTCAATTCTTCGTGAGGTACTTTCCTGAAAAGACCACCAGAGACATTAACCGTTGGACATAGTATGCTTTGATTTTTTCAACATACAACTCTTATTTGACATCTACATCATAACCAGCCTATACAACGTGTAACAGAATAAACGCAATTCCTGGAAGTAGTTGGTTCAAAATCAGCTTCTGATCCATTTCCGTCATAAAAAATAGGTGTTAAATTTTGATGGAAACATCTTTCATTTAACTTAAAATGGAAACACAGTATCAAAAACAAATAAATACAATCCTTAATTCAAGGAAATCGTGTGCGTGTCGCGTCGGCCGCTAACATTGCATGAGTGTATGCTGTGTAAGGATATTGTATGACGCACATACGTTTTGCGTTTAGTAAGGATAAAATTTTATAAAAAATGCCTGAGTTTGGTTTCAATTTAATTTAATAATAATTAATTTAATATAATTTTTTAATTTAATATTCTAATTGGGGTGTCTGAGGTATTGCGTTTAATCTGTTACACATTGTATACATACTTTAATGGTTAATATTAACATAGCAAAAGTGAGGTGAGGAACTCGTAGCTAATTAATTACAGCCAAACGGGTCGATCTTTGAGGTTAAGCAACGTTCGCCGAGGTTGGCACACGGATGGGTGACATCATAACGTATCGCGATTCTTCCTCCATACCTCGGAAACACGTAAAGCCGTTTGTGTGTTTGTTTGTTTGTATATTTGACAGTCGTTACGGTAGTCAGAAGCCAGAAAATCTGACATTTATTTAATTACTTAATTTATTTATTCTTCCCAACAAAGGACATCCTCCATTTTGGCCCAAATTCGAAAATGGCGGCCAAAGAAAAATAATACAATATCTTGTTAGAACGTGTTCTCCTTATCATTTTTTATTATGGCACCAAAACTGTGTGACCATTGCCCTCGGTTTTATTTGAGTTAAACGTCGCACACCTATTTCTTAACATGAATTGTCAAAACAAAGGATTTAGCTTGAATAGAAACTTCTAGGTAGCTGCCGTTTACCTCCACGCAATATGATGCACCTCCCCTACCCGCTGAACGACCTGCCCTGCTCCGCGCATCACAACTGTTACTATATTTATTAAGTTCTGAAAGCAACGCTATCGTGTACGCTGTGTGAAATACGCTAGCTCCTACTATAAGCTGTTTTGTTTTTTTTTTGTTCGTTATCATCCTTGTTAAGTTTTATTATTGACTGTTACGTGTAGCTTGGTTATTGTTTTTGTTGAGTTTTAAACTGTTATATTAAAGTGAGCCATGACGGACTTCTGTATCTTGTGTCGTGAATCGACAGAGAATTGACGAAGATACTCTTGGAGTTCTCGTGAAAGCGATCATCTTGATATTTCCCAAATAGTGACAGAAGATTTACTACTTCGACAGGTAAGAACGCAGTGCCCTTTATTTATGTCTGTGATATGTATATTATTATATGAAAAAACCTGTATTAGCACATCATCAAAAAGACCAAGTTTATGTTTGCTTCTATTGAAAATAAACGTGGTGCAGTATTACATTAACTGGGCTAAGGGCTGTTCATAACAATGATTTTTGTCTATCAAATACTTAGTGTTTTTTTTTACTTTCTAGTTGGTGGCTACAGAATTCATTTGCCGTCCGTGTGGCAAAGAACTGAACGTACGCACCAACGACGTATGCGAGAAACCGAAGAGCAAGTTGATCAAGAAGATGAGCCAGCCGAAAATACAATTGCAAGACCAATTTCCTTAGAATTGCCTGGTCTTCTTCGCGCACCGAATACCTCAAATAGCTGCATTTTTCAACATTGTTTGAATGAATCTCATCGTCGGATACCCGAAAATAAAAGGTTTCGTATATAGTGTGTGTACAGTTATTATGTGCCAGAAAGCACACGTGTATGCAATGAACACATGGAGCAAAACGTGTGGTATTTACTCCCTTTATAAGACAGCTCATCAGAAGAGTTCACTTCTGTTCAAATAATGGACATAGTATCAACATTACAGAGACATATTACTCAGGACCATATTAACTTCGAACAGTATGAAAATATGGCACCGGACGAGTTCCATATCTGAACTGGAATACTTCAAGACCAGTAAGTCGAATTGATGGAGGGTTTGCCAAGCTTGAGGTCAGTTACTAAAAAAATATTTTTTTTGGCGGCAGTATTAGTTAAGTTGAGGACTGGAGACTCCAATGTTAGACTAGTGAACGTTTTCAAATGTGGTGAATCAACCTTCCAAAGGTGATTACAGATTGGACGCGATGCGCTTTTACAGGATTTTGTACTCTTAAACCTTGGTTTTAATCACATAACACGTGAGAACGTAGCACTAAGGAACACGTTAATAGCAAACCATCTATTCGGGAATCCCTTGAGCCCAGAAGTTGAAAGGAAGGCAATAACAATTTGTGATGGTACGTACATATATTTGCAAAAAAGTAGCAATTACTTTTTTCAGCGACAGTCTTACAGCCATCACAAATATAGAAACCTCCTGAAACCATTCCTCTTGGTTTGTTGCGATGGACATATTATTGAGGTAATTGGACCGTATGCTGCGTTACATTTGACGCAGAAATCATGAATGGTATGATGATGAAATGTAAAAAGTCCATTCTTTTGGTTTTTTAGGACCGGAGATGTGTTTATTTTGGACCGTGGCTTTCGCGATTCTGTGGCAAACCAAAGTCTTGTGGTTACATACGACATATGCCAGCAACAAAATACCAAAATGAAACACAACTCACGACAGATCAGGCAAACAAATCAAGGCTGATTACGATTTGTCAATGGGTTAAAAGAGATTTTCGGCTGTTACGAAATATTACAACAATAGAGCCGCTAGAAACATGTTTGATTACTTCAGAATCGCAGCAGCCATTTTAAATAAATACCATGTTGTAATTGAAAATAATCCACATGCTACAGACATTTTAGAGATAATAAATGAAAACATTAATACGCCAAATGTATTAGCAAACCTGGTTAATCGCCATAATTATAATCGCAGACAAGCTCAGTTCTCCATAATGACAGCAGATATGCCAGAGTTCACAGATTTTCCTAGGCTGAGTGAAGATGATCTCTTTTTATTCGCTTTTGGCGTATACCAATTAAAACAGGCCAAAAGCTACTATGGCGAACATATCCTTCACAACGGATCGTTTTCTATTGAGCTCAGTAATGAAATACCAAATGAACACTTGGAAGAGTTAGAAGGAACAGATCTGTGGATGATACGACGACGACTGCAACCTCGTCATGTCCGAGCTCGCCAATATTATACCTACATCGTAATAGACAGAACATCATCCAGTCGAAGTGCAATCCGTCACTATTATTGCACGTGCATAATAGGAAAAAGAACGATTGGGTGCTGTTCGCATATTATGTGCATAATATGGTACATGAGTTACGCTCGTCATTTACAGGTGTTATTACCCTCAGCTTTGGGATTAGAGAACATTATTGTAGTTCCAGACGAGGATGATTTTCTTGTTTAACCATATGTTTTGTATTAACATTCTTGTAAGACGTACGTGTATTTTTGGAAATAATAAAGGGTTCATTAACAATTGAACATATGATACAACTGTATTTTTATTTGTAGAAAATCACATAAACCACAAAAACCAAAATAACACAATAAAAAACCAGTACAGGCAGGCTGTATTTTCTCAATATTGTATTTTTTAAACTATTGTAATGTTATAGCAGTACAATTCTTTTTTTTAATTCATTTCATAGAAAATGTATAAAATAAAAAAATGAACTCAAATAAAAGCGAGGGCAATGGTCCCACAGTTTTGGTGCCATAATAAGAAATGTTAAGGAGAACAAGTTCTAACAGAATATTGTATTATTTTTCTTTGGCCGCCATTTTAAAATTTGGACCAAAAATGTATGGAACGTGGATGATGTCCTTTACATTTGTGTCGAACAGTGGTTACAAATGTTACAATATAAAAATTAAATAGTCGTCATAAAAAAAAAACACTACATAATACATTAATAATTGTAATAATCTAACATAACAAAATTCAAAATAATTATACAATATAAATTCAATTAATAAATAAAAAATAAGAATAATATAAATGTCAATAAAATTCATTAAGATGAACATTGGTCTTGTCAAGGGGTATCGTGTTACCCAGTTACTGGGTTGTGGAGGTCAGATAGGCAGTCGCTCCAGGCAAAACACAAATACTCAGCTGCATCCGGTTAGACAGGAAGCCGACCACAATATAGTTCTGAAAAGGCTAAGAAGATAATGATTGACGTAACAAAAGTGTCTGTTAATGTCGTTTTTAGGGTTCCGTAGCCGAATGGCAAAAAACGGAACCCTTATAGTTTCGATATGTCTGTCCGTCCGTCCGTATGTCACAGCCATTTTATTCCGAACCTATTAAGACTATATATACATGTGAAACTTAGTAGGTAGATGTATTCTGTGAACCGCTTTCCGATTTTAAGAAAAAAATTAAAAAAATATTTAAAATAAAGGGGGGTCCCCATACATGGAACTGAAACTGAAAATTTTTTTTTTCATGAAACCTATGCGTGTGTATCTATAGACAGGTCTTTAAAAATGATATCAGGGTTTCTAAAACCACTTTTTCATAAAGTCAATCGTTTAAAAGATATAAGTTTCCACATTGGTAAAATGTGTCCCCCCCTCTTACTTCTATAATAGTGGAGTGAAAAATCTAAAAAAATATATGTCCGTAGATCTTAATGTAAACTTTCAACCAAAGTTGGTTTGAATGAGATTAGGTCATCAGTTTTTAAGATACGGTATATTTTCTAAAACCGCAAAGATAATTTTGTAATTCATACAAACACTATGAAAAACAAACTTATCTAGCGTAGGTGTAACAAATGTAAATAAGCTAGTTTTAAGGCAAGGTTTTTTTTCGTCAAATAAATATACTTATTATATTATTATAGTTACTACGGAACCCTTCATGGGCGAGTCTGACTCGCACTTGGCCAATTTTTATTTTATTAATGTGGTTTCTTAATAAATGAATTTAGATTGATTTTAACTCTTCTAAAGACTACTCATCATTATTTACAGGTTAAAAGATGTCTTCGGCGACTCGCAACGACCCGTCACAGCTGATGATCTAACGAAGCTCAAGTATATGGATGCCGTGATCAAAGAGAGCCTCCGGCTCTACCCATCTGCACCGACGCTGTTGAGGAAAGTTGACAAAGATGTCGTTCTTCGTGAGTATAAACTGGTTTTACTTAGGATCTATCATAGCCAATGAAAAACTTAAGGCTTGAGGTAACGAGTCACTCGACCAACTTCTTTGGTAATTCGTTCGCGGATCAAGCAGTACGGCTGTGGAATGCTTTACTCGTGTCAGTAAGACAAGCACAAATAATTTTTTCTTTTAAAATCATGGTAAAAGATCTCTATCTCTCCCCTTTAATTGTTAATATCATATATGTCTTAGCCTTTTTCATATATTTTGAGTATGTAATTCATTAATTTTGTATTGTCTACTATGTATGTAAACAGTACACCATAGACTACCCGCGTATTAATTTCTCCTTCTGTGCTAAATTTACCAAAAGCCCAAAGTTTTTCTGTAATAGATTGCTTTTAGCGATAAGACAGTCCATTGTATAACACTTTTAAGTTGTTAAGGATTTGTTTTCTGATATGGTGTATAGAATATATATCTTTCTATCTAACACAGAGTGTTTTAGATTAAATTGTCCGTACTAGCCAGCGACTTTTCTCGCGTGGGAGTCTGTATTAATCGGAAAGCGAGTATAACACAGTTAGTCGACTATTACTGATAGTTTTCTTTTTAACTTCGTTATACATATGTAGGTACTACTGCCGGAACGTTTGAATTCTTACCTACAACCAGTTCGTTGGTAGCGGGGAGGGACACTTGACTGTAATGAAAATTAGCACTTTAAAATTTACGGTTCACCGAATTGATCTTCCACACTCCCATTATTTTTGGATGACCTGTCCAACAATATGGGGTAGAATAAATAAAATAAAACTATCCCCTCTTTACATGTAGGGTGAGTAACTTAAACACAAGTTTTTTCTTGATTTTGTTTTACCACTTTGTCGGCGTGATTAGTAAATCCTTTCTGTGGTAAGCCGCGGACAGACGGACGGACATAGTGAAACTATAGGGCTCCTTGTCGATTACGGAACCTGAAAAATAATCATCGTTGTACTAGGCACGAAATAGTAGTTTTATGTGTGATAAAAATTTGTTACGACGTTACTTTTGTCTGTATTTCGCGCCTGATGACGCCACCGCACTGGTTTATACTCCTCACTCTGTTTTCGGCTTTTGTATTTTAAGGTAGCACTAGACACAATGTTGAAAGTGGATTTTAGTTTATTATAATCGCATTCATATCTCAAGCGAAGCGTCAATGTTCTAACGGCTAAGGTATATCGGACTTGTGTTCGAGAGGTCGCCTGTTTGAACCCCACCCAATGCACTATTGTCGTGAATCCGCTCCAGACACAAGTATATTTAGCTTAGTAGATTGCTAGTAATATGAATTCTACCCACAATGTTAAGCAAATCTGAACCATTTTCCCGTCTTTTGCTTTCTAGCATCCGGAGACACGCTGCCTGCTGGCACGGGTATCATGCTGAGCCTGTTCGCCACGCACCGCAACGTTAACTACTGGGGACACGACGCCGAGCTCTTCCGACCTCAGCGGTTCATCGACACCCAGCTCAAGCACCCCGCTGCCTTCCTGTCCTTCAGCTATGGTCCTAGGAATTGTATTGGTGAGTTTATAGTGGCCTAACAATATCATAGTGTCACACGACGCCGAGCTCTTCCGACCTCAGCGGTTCATCGACACCCAGCTCAAGCACCCCGCTGCCTTCCTTATAGTATAGTTCCATATAGTTTTTAGATTTCTAGATATATTAGCGGTTTTTATTATTTCGGCGCGGGCGCGGACTTGTAGCTTCAGCGGTGGTTTTTTCACAGAACACAATATGGCGGTGATTGGTTGCGGTGAATGCGCCACTGATTGGCGCGTGCGGTGAGCATTTCTTCTCTCTCTGATTTATGGGAATAGGATAGGAGGAAAGGAGATATGGCTAGCTCAAAAACTGAGGTCAAATAAGAATCTGTATTCTAATATGTAGCGTTCGGAATTGTGACAGTAGAAAAATTATAAATTAAATAAAACTTGTGCAAGCGCCGAGCTCTTTCGACCTCAGCGGTTCATCGACACCCAGCTCAAGTACCCCGCTGCCTTTCTATCCTTTAGCTATGTTCCTAGGAATTTTATTGGTAAGTTTATAGTGGCCTAACAATATCGTCGTGTTACACGACGCCGAGCTCTTCCGACCTCAGCGGTTCATCGACACCCAGCTCAAGTACCCCGCTGCCTTCCTGTCCTTCAGCTATGGTCCTAGGAATTGTATTGGTGAGTTTATAGTGGCCTAACAATATCATAGTGTCACACGACGCCGAGCTCTTCCGACCTCAGCGGTTCATCGACACCCAGCTCAAGCACCCCGCTGCCTTCCTTATAGTTTAGTTCCATATAGTTTTTAGTTTCTAGATATATTAGCGGTTTTTATTATTCCGGCGCGGGCGCGGACTTGTAGCTTCAGCGGTGGTTTTTTCACAGAACACAATATGGCGGTGATTGGTTGCGGTGAATGCGCCACTGATTGGCGCGTGCGGTGAGCATTTCTTCTCTCTCTGATTTATGGGAATAGGATAGGAGGAAAGGAGATATGGCTAGCTCAAAAACTGCGGTCAAATAAGAATATTTATTCTAATATTATATATAATATATATATAATTATGACAGGCCCGTTGGTATAGTGGTCAGTGGCCCTGACTGCTGTGCGCAAGGTCGTGGGTTCGATTCCCACCTAGGACAAATGTTTGTGTGATGAGCACGGTCATTTGTTCTTTGTCTGGGTGTAATTTATCTATAATATGTATGTATTTAGAAATATATATGTATGTTTATCAGTTGTCTAGTACCCATACCACAAGCTCTGCTTAGTTTGGGACTAGATGGCGTTGTGTGAAAAAAAAGTTGTGAATATTATTATTGTGAATATTATATGTAGCGTTCGGAAATGTGACAGTAGAAAAATTATAAATTAACTAAAACTTGCGCAAGCACCGAGCTCTTTCGACCTCAGCGGTTCATCGACACCCAGCTCAAGTACCCCGCTGCCTTTCTATCCTTTAGCTATGTTCCTAGGAATGTTATTGGTGAGTTTATAGTGGCCTAAGAATATCGTCGTGTCACACGACTCCGAGTTCTTCCGACCTCAGCGGTTCATCGACACCCAGCTCAAGCACCCCGCTGCCTTTCTGTCCTTTAGCTATGTTCCTAGAATTTTTATTGGTGAGTTTATAGTGGCCTAACAATATCGTCATGTCACACGACGCCGAGCTCTTCCGACCTCAGCGGTTCATCGACACCCAGCTCAAACACCTTCCCGTCCTTTTACTATGGTCCGAAAAACTGTATCGGCCAGTTTACAGACCCAAACTCTTTTTACAATTTTGCATTATTCACCCATTTATTATTAAAAAAAGAAAACAATCTTGCAGTCCAATGTTAAGTTTCAATTTCGCCAAAAAGTACAATCGACTTTGAATCACGATCCACTTTGACGAGAAATCGTTTGGAACCGTCAAAATAACAAAGCTAACGGGTATCTTGTTATACCCAGCTACTAGGCTTTGGAGGTCAGATAAGCAGTCGCTCTATGTACCACACTGGTACTACATCACCACACTGGTACTACATCACCACACTGGTACTACATCATCACACTGGTACTATATCACCACACTGGTACTGCATCACCACACTGGTACTCCATCACCACACTGGTACTACATCACCACACTGGTACTACATCACCACACTGGTACTACATCACCACATAGCATCCAGTTGACAGAAAGCTGACCCTGAAATATTTGGGAAAAGGGTTAGAAGAAGTGATTTCCGAGGCACGGAGGAGTTTGGCTAAGTTAATATGGTCATCCATCCACGGACCAACGGTGGCAAGCGTTGCTTAATCCTGAAGATCGACCTGAATGGCTGTTATTATTTAGCCACGAGCTCCTTTTGAAAAAGCTGTTACACGTGTTAATAACATAACACGTGTAAAGCTTTGGTTTCCTAGGAAAGCGGTGCCGTCATATAGCGGACGTAATATTACGGACGCAAAAAGGCGGCCGTCTTTACGGTGACGACATGTGGAAAGTTCCACGGCCGTTTTAACACAGTCTGCTTCATCGCTATCAATGAAGCGTTCACGAAACCATCTGTCACCGACAAGACGGCCGTCATGAAAATGGCGGCACCGCTTTTTGACGTTACGGTGTCAGTTACCGCTCTCTAGGAAACCGCGCCATTTTGTTTACATAGACAACGTTTTAGTGACGTCATTCACCGCTGTATTACGGCCGCTATATGACGGCACCGCTATCCTAGGAAAACAAAGCTTAAGACGTGTTAATAACATTAACACGTGTAAGACGTTTGTGAAGTACTAACAGTTCGCCAGTTATTCATAATGAGCACCGTACTAAGACAACACACAGCGCTTCCCTATCGCATTGAATTTACTAAAAAAAGACGGAAAGATTTAGTTTGCCTCAAAAGAACTACAAAACATGCTTTCACAGCCAAATTTTATATGTTCCTTGGACCACTACTTTATAACAGACTAAACGCAAAATTAAACATTTATTCCCTGAATTATTGTAACTGCAAGAAGACTCTCAAGGAAGCTCTTCAAAGTATGTCCTATGAAGACACAGAGAAGTTATTACTGGTACTTAAATAGAGATAGTTCGTATTTTATTTAAATGTAAGTAAGATTAAGAATAAGAGACTAAGAATTTTGTCATACTATTTACAACTTTATACATTACCTAAGATGACCATATACAATTTATTTTATGTACAATAAAGAGTATTCTATCTATCTATCTACCTATTCTCGCCAGGAACACAGGATTACCTAGTTCAGGCACATGACATGTGTGAACTTAATGTAGATTTAAGCGAAATTGTACTTATTATTTACCTTGTGATTTTAAATAAATATTTTATTATTATCTCCTTTATTTTATATACCTCTCAAAAATTACATTTTTAAATATTTTTCTATAAAAAAGTGACAATAAAAAACATTTAAAAATATAAAAAATGGCATTCCACTGGTATCGGGAACGGGGTCCAAGCTACCGGTGGTTAGGTCATATTATTATTATTATTATAACATTAACACGTGTAAGACGTGTTAATAACATTACACGTGTTACGGCTTAATAATAACAGATCTGATAGTTCCAGAAAACAGTAACAGATCAATCAGTCTGGCTGGTTAGAGTGCGATAATACTGCCTATTGTACATTAGTTTTTCATTTTGTATCCATAGAAAACTTGTAAGGTGTGCAATAAAGTATATAATAAATATAATAATTAACCTATATACTTACTCTTTTTCCGCAGGCTATCGCTACGCAATGATGTCAATGAAGACGGTACTAGCAACACTTCTGCGGCGATTCAAAGTGTTGCCAGTCTCCAAGCTAGACTTAGGGAAGCCTTTAGACCTGAAGTTTGATATCATGCTCAGAGCAGCTGATGATTTCCAGGTCATATTGGAACCTAGAATATAAAAATTTATGAGTTTTGGATCGTTCGAACTTAAAATGGTGTATTTAATGTATGGATTCATTTGTTATGTATTTAAGATACTCAACTAAGTGTTATTTTTTTTTATAAATAAATAGCTATGCCAAAAACATTAATTAGTTATACACTAAAATCCTCATGAATCATTTTATCCATTACTGAAAAACGCATGAAAATCTGTTCAGTGGTTTTTAAGTTTATGGCGAACAAACAGACAGAGAAACAGGCTAAAACGCTCATTGACAACGAGGTATTATTGGTCGAGTCAAAGCTGTAGAGCCTTGAACATCGCCGACGTGTTTGTTGCATGTCTATCGGTTTTCTATCATTTACATTCCGGGAAGTGTGCGTTGGAATTAAGCCGGCTCTACACGTTGGCCAACACAGTGGCGAATGTAGTGGCCAGCATATTGGCCAAGAGTTCGTGATGGCGTCCACACGTTGGAAGGTCGTTCAGTTTGCTTTGGTTCAGGCCAAAGTGCGGACGTATTTATTAAAATGGATATTGAGGCGCTAACTGCTGCTTCTTGGGTTCCACAAACAATTTACGGTTTGGTAGAGCTCTATAAACTGAAAAGTTTCTTCGTTATTAGTCATTACTGATATTTTGTATAGGTACACTAGTTGTTACCGACGCGTGACTATAATTTTTTTTTAACAAAAATAAAACCATTTTCCATAATTATCAAAAGTGACGTGTTGACATATAGTCGGTGTTATTGGTTTTGTATTTTCTTTTTCTTTTGACACCTCCTTCCGAAATTAAAGTTATTTTTGCCTTTGTAGTGTTTTGATATGGAAGTCGGTTTTACTTTTTGTTAGTTTTTTTTTCACGCTTTTTTGTGGGTCGGTTTGTAATTTATCTAGTTATAAAAGCTTCGACCGAGTAAACATATTCTATTTTAGAGATATAAATTAAGCCGATGTCCTTCTCCAAGGCCTAATGTATCTCTGTACCAAATTTCATCAATATCGTTTAATTGGTTTAGAGGTGCAAGCATAAAAGACTCACAGTCAGAATTACTTTTGCGTTTATATTATTAGTTGCGATATTAGGGATGATAACAGATACATTTTCTGATTCGGCTTTCTTCGTGTTAGTTGGCAAAAAGATTTAAAAGCATTTACTCTTAATGCTCTTTTGTAGAAGTACTTGTTCTAGAAAAACTTTTTTGCACAAAATAAAACCGACTTCCATATCAAAACACTACAAAGCCAAAAATAACTTTAATTTCGGTAGTCGGTGTTATTGGTTTTGTATTTTCTTTTTTTCACACCGCCTTCCGAAATTAAAGTTATTTTTGCCTTTGTTGTGTTTTCATATAGAAGTCGGTTTTATTCTTTTTTTTAAGTTTTTTTCACGTCTTTTAGTGGGTCGGTTTGTAATTTATCTAGTTACAAAAGCCAAAATGTCAACTACTCATCAACTTTTACAAAATACTGCTTTTCCCGATGCAAAGCCGTTAATTTTTGAGGAGTTCTCCTGATACTTCACCATCAGCTCTACATCACCATATGCATTATGACGAGCATAAAGTACTTAACATCCATATTCAAGTAATCGAATCGCTATCCACGAAATACTTATTATTGAGTAGTTTCTGTGGTCATCTGTGGTCTTCATCATTCATCATCATTCATGAGTTCCACTTCCCCAAATGGTTCTTTTCGAGAGCAACTGCAGAAGATACTATAAGAAATACTCAAAACGCTATAGGTGTGCCTATAATATTTGAAGAGTTCCCTCGATTACTCCAGGATCCCATCATCAGATCCTGATTTCATAACAATGGGATCAACTAGAAAGTATACCCTTTCAAACGAAAAGAGAATTTTCTAAATCGGTCCAGCCGACTTCGAGTTATGAGGTAACATACATTAAAAAGAAGTTCAAGACGAACTGAGAACCTCTTTCTTTTTATGAAGTCGGTTAAAAATTTGAATCAGGTGCGTGCGATCGCTCTGGGAGGTCGTAGCAAACTAAACGCGCAGCCAACGTGTGGATGCGGTGGCCAATACTCGGCCAACAACCCTTTGATCTTTTGCAAAAAACCGACACCACACGGATCTCGCGCCAACTCGTCGGCCATCGCTCCAATACAACCCAAGATGCACGAACACCCCCTCTACACGTTGGCCAATAGGCACTGGCCACTACATTCGCCACTGTGTTGGCCAACGTGTAGAGCCGGCTTTAGACATTCCCATTCTGCCAAGCCCGTTCCAATATCGAATGGACGGTGATGCTATCATGATACATGGTGGACATCCCACCCATACGCACAAAACGTTTAGGGAATACTTTAATTGTACGCACAGCTAAGGAGTAGAATTGACTTCCGGAGTCTGCGTTTTCTGATAGGTTTAAAAGAGTGCATAGGTTATTTCTAGGCAAGCATTCTTCATCATCGCTTACCATCAGGTAAAATTATGGTCAAACGCGTGCTTATCAACAATAAATACTTTTAAAATCAAGTACCTATATCATAAATAATCATAATTGCTTATATAATATATCAAGCGATGGATGTTTTTATGGCTTAATTCGTGTTTAATTAAAAGATTATTAACAAGTTTTATGCCGGAAAATTGTTTTTTTACAAATATACGTCAGTGAAACTATTTATTTATTTATTTTATTATTTATGTACACACAGTAAAATATATTAGGATACAACATAATAATAATATTTGAGTACAAAGGTACTGCTTATTTCTTAAGATATTTCTTCCAGCAGACCTGCGAAAGGAGAAGTGAAAAAGAAATGTAGACAATAGTGTGTGAGAACAAAAAGAGAATTAAACATGAATATGTGAAGTCTAAAACTAAAATATTAAATATACCTACACATACTTATAATACAATAAAAATAACATATACTTAAATAAATACATAATGTTAGAATATACAGGTTGAAATTGAAAACATGCGACAAATTGAAATGGGAAATTCAGTAATGGTTACCTAATCATTTTAAATTGTTATATCGGAAATATAAATAGTGAAATCAATTGTGTAATTATCGCCTTAGATAGTGCAAACTAAGTTATTGTCTTCACATAGAGTGGTATGATTGATTCATAGGTAGGTACTTTGTACCTACGTAGGTTAGTACTCTTATGCGAAATTAACGATAGCGTTAATACGAGGAATTATTTAGTTGATACCAAGTTGATACTTTTATTTTTTTATGGTTTTAGCAAGTTTTTGTTTTTAATTAATTTTCCTATTATTTCTTTGTAGCAAGTTGAATTATATATTTAAATTTGTCGCGTCTATTCAATTTCATTCTGTATAAACCTATACTATAAATATATACATAAATAATTAACACAGTTAAGAGGAAAGGTAATGCTCTTTTAATCGACATTTGAATAGAGATATAGTTTTTAACCCTAGATAGCTAACGTTCCTAAACTTCTATGATAAGCTAACCATTCGACTTTTTGACGAGCATCTTTTAAAGTTGATTTTTATTAAAATTGTATATTATTTTAATCAGTTTTATTATATTTATGGGTAATATTGGATATAAATTAAAGATTATTATTACGTAAATGAATATTTATTTAACTTTTAAGTACTAAATCACAAATCTTAAATGACACATGTTTCTTTGAGATCAATAAGGCACTAAATCTTACAATGACTAAATTAGGCACTATTTTTTATAAATTTCTTCTGTTTCTTTTGATATAATAATGCTAAAATCTTAAAATGAACCATTAGTATCAAATTACTTAGATTTGTTTTGGCGCAAGTTGGGCAAAAGTCGACTGTATGTTTGTCACAAATGGGAACTCTGCAACTATTGTGATTCTTTGTCATGCGCCTTTTCTTATTGGAACACAAACTGCAGCTTTTCCTTTTCCTTGCTAGGCATTATCAGGTATCAGAGGACATTTAGAACCAGATTGCCCAAGAATTTGACCTTGACCTTCAGCGTGTTCCTCATGGTTCAAACCCAATACGTCTTGTTTTGTCATTTATTCTTCGTGGCATTGTTGGTATTTCATGCCGACGTTTTAGCCATGGTTCAACGAGTTGTTCATGCAATTATTTCATAAAGCTTCCTCGTAACAGTGATTTACCTCCAGACACCAAGACATTATGGCAATATAGGACGTACGAGTTGATACTCGATATATTGAGCATTTCATAAAACGAATATTGGCTTGGCTCAAGTGGATAATAGTGTTGTAAGCCGATGAAGAATTGTATTTGAGAGGAAGAGCATCGGAAGTGAACTTTCTTGTTTCTCCTCAATATCTAAAGGTGGACTTACTTTTGTCCAAGGGTTCATCGTGAAAGTCATTTTCCAGGTCATCCGCCAACTCTTTTTCACTATAAAAAAAAATTGTGTTGACATCATCGTCATCATCTAACGCACGAACTATGTCATTATCTGTGATCAACCTCGTAGCCAATCATTACTATTAACTAAGTAACTAAAAAATCAAAACAAAGTACAGATTTAAAAGTTACGCATAAGCTAACCATTCGTCAAAATGACGAGTATGCAGTAAGTATCTCAAAAACAAAAGTACTTACCGACTAAACGTGACCACCCCGCGACGTAGTCTAGCGGTCAATAAGTTGGCTCAAATCAGCAAATGTGTAGGTAAAACCATTAGAAAGGGAGAGGGAGATATTTATTAGATGCTCGTCATTTTGACGAACGTTAGCTATCTAGGGTTAAATCATGAATGCTAGGCGGAAGTGAGTTCCACAATCTTACAGCATGGACAGAGAAGGAATAAAAATAGTAGCTAGTTTTATGAAGATGAGATTTAAGGAGAGAACTATAATACATTTTAATAAAAACATTGCCAAAATTGATTTTTTAACGCGAAACCACTTTCTCATCAGAATGGTTGACTGCTTCCAGGTGTGTAAGGCCCGCTTTCCGAAAGCCAGCCTAGGTATTTACGCTCATTTTACTCAGGACTCAGGAGTAAAATGAGCGAAAATTAATATTGAGCGTCAATCGCCTAATGGTGTGTGTTGTGATCGAGAGGTCGGGTTCGAACCCCACCCATTACACTATTGCTAGTAATATTAATTCTACACACATTGCTGTTATTCGATTAAAAAAGCTCAAGATGTCAATCGACTGTCTGAGCAGTTGCGCTTGCGTATATGATCAATCACGTAGTCACAGCATAGAAGAATAGTGCAAAAAAAATTGGCCAAGTGCAAGTCAGACGCCCATGAAGGGTTCCGTAGTAACTATAATAATATAATATAATATGCGTATTTATTTCACAAAAAAAAACCTTAATGTCATTTTTAAAGACCTGTCTATAAATACCGCATACGCATAGGTTTCATGAAAAAAATATTTTCAGTTTTAGTTCCATGTATGGGGAGTCCCTCTTTATTTTTAATTTTTTTTAATTTTTTTCTCAAAATCGGAAAGCGGTTTTCAGAATACATCTATCTACCAAGTTTCACATGTACAGTCTTAATGGTTTCGGAATAAAATGGCTGTGACATACGGACGGACGGACAGACAGACAGATAGACAGACAGACCGACAGACAGATAGACAGACATGACGAAACTATAAGGGTTCCGTTTTTTGCCATTCGGCTACGGAACCCTAAAAACTAGACGTCTTCTATCGCTTACGATCAAGCGATATCTATATCGAGGTCAAGGGTCTTTATATGGACTCATTAGTCACTCGGTAATGAGTTTTTGTGTCAATAGTGAGTTACCAATGCTCCGCACAACGAAACAGACAGTATCATGTTTTACTGCGCGACGGAAAGAGAGAAAAGTGACAAGGAGGCGAGACCCATACTATCTGTACGCCAAGTCGAGCGCAAAGCAAACACTGCCGTACCATCCTTTTCTGGAACCATTTCGGCGTATTTTCAGGCCCCTATTTGGGGACCTCTGGATAGATTTAGAACGCTGAAATTATCGTTATCTAGTAAGCTACCAGCACACACTTAAACCACAAAATTTCGTGTTTGTAGCTTGTTTATTTCCTAAGTTATGCAAA
The DNA here is from genome assembly GCA_943138885.2 of Tholera decimalis. NCBI lineage: Eukaryota > Metazoa > Arthropoda > Insecta > Lepidoptera > Noctuidae > Tholera > Tholera decimalis. Next base: position 4,322,144 of record OW964552.2, on the reverse strand, counting down.
AGCAAAGTTGTACTATTTCGACATATATAGACTCACTGATCATCAAAATAGAACTAGTACTTCCCATAAACCTAGAGAGTTGAAATTTGGCATAGAGGTAGGGCTTAGTGCCTATATGAAGGGAAAACTATCCAAACTAGGATTATGGAAGATAGAGTACCTTACGACCCTGAGGAGAAACCGTAACAGACCAGCCAAACTATTAAAATTATCGACATGCTATGTTCACAAAGTTTATTGAGCGTGGTTAGCCCTTTATTTTGAAATTAAAAAACTGATGGTCTGAAGTATCTGATGAAGAACCTTAAGAGCTCAGCTGAACTATGGGAGATATGGAAATGCGCCTTAACAAAAGTTATGCAGTGTGACGAGCCCTTTCTACTGATGTGTATAAAAAACTGAAGGTCTGAAGTATCTGATGAAGAACCCTAAGAGCTCAGCTGAACTATGGGAGATATGGAAATACGCCTTTACAAAAGTTATTCAGAGTGACGAGTCCCGTCTACTGATGTGTATAAAAAATTGAAGGTCTGAAGTATCTGATGAAGAACCCGTAGAGCTCAGCTGAACTATGGGAGATATGGAAATGCGCCTTGACAAAAGTTATTCAATGTGACGAGCCCCTTCTTATAAATAAATATGAAACTGGAGTCTGAATAATTAAGAAACTAATCAAGTAAAAAATAGCTTTCTGCAAAAAGAAGTGAAATCCCACCAAAAAGATCCTGTAAAAAATTTGCCAAGTCTCGCCTAAGCTGCTTGTTTCTCTATAAAAAGTAATAAAATCTCTAAGCAAAGCGAAGCCAAATCTAAGGATCTTTACTCTGATTTATTTATTAACATAGTTAGATTTTATGTGACTTGGCCGTTGACTTCGATGTAATAACTAGTAAAAGTGCATAGAGTATGTTCAACGGCCGGTTACATAAAATCTAACTATATTAATAAAGAAATCGCAGTAAAGATCCTTAGACTTGCCTTCGCTTTGCTTAGAGGTTTTATTACTTTTTATAGAGAAACAAGCAGCTTAGGCGAGACTTGGCTAATTTTTTACAGGATGGTTTTGGTGGGATTTTCATAATTACCTATACTAGCAGACGTGTGGAGGTTCTCTCCCGGGGACGTTATCTTGGTTACTTCTAGGCAAGGGTGCTTCATCTTCGACCACATCATCGCTTAACAGGTGAGATGGTGGTCAAACGCGAGCTTATCAACTATTAAAAAACAAAAAAGGTATAATTTTAAAAACCCAATCTTTAAATGTTCTTTTATAATTAATACTCGTATTTTGAGTTGCATTGCAGCGCCATACATAGGTATGTATGTACATTTATTAATAAGTAATACAACAAAGGAGTACTTTTATAGTCTACTCTACAGTTTTATCATCCGCACAGTAGATGATAGACCTTAAGACGCGCAATTTGTGACATTATTTTAATTGAGCTAAATTAGTAACATTATTCGACAACACAATGCAATAACACTAGTTTACAAGGTTCTTGTCCACAGGGACAAGAACCTTGTAAACTAGTGTATATTGTAAATTGTTGTTTTCAGAGGGCTGTAAATGTGCTAAATTAAATTCTGTAATTATTATTATTATATTAGCCCGTAGCGTCCCACTGTTGGGCAAAGGCCTCCCTCCATTTCTTCCAGCGGTCACGGTTCTGCGCCTCATCCTTCCAATTCTTAAGGAAGGCATCCATGTCGTCCCGCCATCTGCTTCGTGTTCTACCGTGGCCACGCGTTGCAATCTCTGGGCACCAATCCTGTATCTTACGAGATCACAGCTTATCATGCGGCAGACTTATCCTGCCCAGTCCCATTTAAGTTGAGCAGCCTTTTGAGTCACGTTGACAAATTGCGTTCTGGAGCGTAGTATGCTGTTAATTTAACACCTAGGATACTTGGCTCCATAGCAACGTTGACAAACCTTGAGCTTGGATTTTTGGATGTTAGTCAAAGACCAGTCTGTGCACCATAAGTCAATGTGGGGAGAAAACACATGTCCATCAGCTTGCGTTTTAGTGACATGGGCAACGTGCCCATAAATAGCTCTTTCATGGACTAGTAGCTTTTCCAGGCATTTTCTGTTGGTCTTGCAATTTCCTTGTCTTGCCTTGCCTGGAAAGAGGCTACTTGGCCCAAGTAGATAATTATATTCCTGGGCATATTGTATATTCTCCCCATCTACTTGTATGTTCTTCTCTGAACTGTTGGTCATTATTTTGGTCTTCGACATGTTCATCTTAAGTCCAACTTCAAGGCTTGCATTGCTCAGATCTTGTAGCATTCCTCCTAGTTCTGTGGCTGTGGAAGAGAAAAGGACAATATCATCAGCGAAACGTAAATTAGTCAACCTCGTTTCACTGATGTTAATAGTTCCTCTTCCCATTTGGCTGCCAGTGTCTGAAAGACTTCTTCCAGGGTACTGGTGAACAACTTTGAGGACAACAGATCGCCCTGTGAGTCAAACAGTGCGATTTGTTGTCTGTTATAGTCTTAAGGATTTCAAACTTTGGACCTAATTTCTCTAATTTGAATGCAGCAGTGTAAAATGTTTCGCAGTAAAAATATATACTACGTTGGTTCAAGCTGTTGCTTGGTAAGGGCATTGAATATCGCGGGATGTGTAATGCTGTCGAACGCTTTGGAATAATCTACAAATGCAACATACTGAGGAACTTTAAATTCTTGATATTTTTCGACTATTTGATTGATGGTATGTAAGTGGTCGGTGGCGGAAAGTCCTCTGCGGAAGCCTGCTCGTTTTGGGGGTTGTTTTTTGTCCATCTTCAACCACATCATCACTTACCATCAGGTGAGATGGTAGTCAAACGCGAGCTTATAACCAATAAAAAAAAAGTTGATCACCAATTCATGTTTCAAAAACTTTGATAAAAGTTTTGTAAATATGTGAAATAAAGCTGATCGGTGTATCGGTGTATATATAAAAGGTGTATATTATTGATATCTGATTTATCACCTTTTTGTAGAGATGTATTTATATTGGCATGGCAAAATTTATTGGGAAGGTACGAAGAATGCCATTGCATAACTTTGTCAGATAGACAAAGTTACTCAATTGAATTCTGATGTTACAAAAATTCCAACACATCAAGATACCTAGATATCTTTGCTTAAAGTAGCGAGCTCTCCAGTTTCAAAGCACTGTTATACCATAATTTTAATAAGCTCGGTAAAAATTGACTGCGATGACTTAAAGCTTTCACTTCCCTCACAATAATCAAATTTGATTTTTTGTGATATCTGTTTTCATCCCCAAATAATCGAGTATTTGCTAGCAAATTCTATCAAATATTTACTTGCCAAACATAAACTGTTATTGATAACTGCTACAAAATAATAAATATAAATGCGGTAATTTAGGTTTTTATGTAATGTTTGTAATGCATAGTAGTATTTTTAGATACCATGACAAGTTTTTCGTGAAAATATTTTTTCATGGTGCTGTGATAAATCTGCAAAATCGGTCAAGTGCGAGTCAGACTCGCGCACCATGGGTTCCGTGCCATTAACTATAAAAACGAAAAAAAAATCACGTTTGTTATAGCGGCAACTGAAATACATCATCTGTGAAAATTTCAACTGTCTAGCTATCATGGTTCATGAGATACAGCCTGGTCCCGTTTTACCCTTTAGGTACGGAACCCTAAAAATCAAGATTTTGGTACTTTTCGCACAAAATTATATTTCGCCCATAAACCTGACGTGTTAGAAAAGTTTTGACGTCTGATTTTAATTCAGTACACCGAAAACCTTCTAGAATGGGTAGCATTGTCAATAGGACTAACTCAAAAGAAATATTTGTAAATTAATGTAATTTATACATATTTATTCAAGGACATTTCAACTGTACTTTTTATTTAAACAAATCAAAATGTCTTCTTAGTGCCTATTTATAATTTTTGATTGAGTATCTTCAAAATGTCTCTTAGAAAAAAAAAAACATTTTGCAAAAATATGATACTTTTAGTCTGTGTAGGTACGTGTGCCATTCATGGCATTACAGGAGCACCTGACTATACTGATTTGCATGGCCTTTATTAGGCACTATTTCCGTCCAGCGCAGCGTGAGGGTGATCGACCTAGCCTAGTAAGCCATTAAACGGGATCAAAATTATCTTGCGTTAACCTTTATTTCAAACGATCAGTAGGTACATACGCAAATTTTTATGCCTTTTTTATTTAGTCGTTTTTACGCTTGTGAAATACAAACCGGTCTACTAGACGGTCTACCACGGCTGAGTACCACCCACACTTGGTTGATATACCGTCTTGTCGTACCAAGTGCTTTTCCTCCACATTTATTGTGCGCACAGCCAAGCTGTGGAATTCTCTGCTGGCTTCTGTGTTCCCTGCCACTTATGACCTTTCAGCCTTTAAAGCACGAGTAAATAGGCATCTTCTGGGCTCGCTCGTCCCATCTTAGACCTCATTTATCGCTTACCATCAGGCGAGATCGAGGTCAAGAGTGGGCCCATCAGTATAATAAAAAAAAATTAAAACTTTCGTATCTATAATATTTGTTCATTAGGAAAGTTTACCAGGGTTAGTTGGCATTTTTAATGGAAGACGCTGTACTTATCGTCAGTGCTAGTACATTCTTATACTCTCATCAAAATAAATAACTGCTCACCATTTTTACTGAAACAATAACATTAATACCGAAACGGAATTTCAGGTACTCCGACTTGAACAGGTTAGGTTCGAAGGAGATGACGGGAGCTTGGGTGAACTACTAGCTAGCTAGCGCTAACAAAGCGCGTAATCCTCCGTCATCTCCTCTGTGTTACTCTTGACCCGTTACTCTCTGGTTACTTTTGACCCGTTATACAGAAATAGTCGTAGCGTAGCAGTCGACGCGGTGAAACATAACTTGGTGAGCATTTATCCACTCTGGCTAGTGTTTTGAATTAATTGGTAGTAAAGTAAGTGCATTTCTAATCCGGATGCCACACGATCTCCGGTGAGGTGGCGAACCTACTTGCCGGATTGCTGCCGTGGGATCTGGAGGCGGAAGTCCTCTCGCGCGTGTACATTTGGCGCGTGGAGTTGCTAAGCCGGGGTGAAACTCCGCTGCCGTGTCAAACCGCGGCACAGCGAACAGAGTTTCGGCGCGATCTCACGGTGGCATGGAAAGCGCGGCTGTCGCAACCGAGTGTGTGTGGAGTGGCTTCAGAGACGCAAGCTGATCTCCGGCCACCGTAGGCGCGGGCTTGCGGACGGCGAGCAGGGGTAGCTCACCGTCCGGTTAAGACCAGACCCGGGTCGGTAGCACGTCGTGTTCCACGCGCGTCTCAAAGAGTCGTCAGCACTAGTGATGGAGCCCCATAGGGCTATTGCTTGCTGCGGGTTGCGGGAATATTCTAACGAGATACCGCGGCCCCAGAACTTAAGGGCAGCTGAAGGAACAGGGTGGGTTTTTGTCAGTAGAAATCTGATACTCCGTTCCGCTCCACCCAGAGCGAGAGAAGTCATTCGATGATACTAACACGCCGAAAAAAAAGAGGCGTCTGTAAATCCTGATCCCATGGGAATTCCGGAAGAAAAAGTAGTCTATGTGTTAGCCAGGATGTCAACTACCTACTTATCAAATTTAATTCAGATTCGTTCAGTATTTCTTGCGTGAAAGAGGAACAAACATACATTTATCCTCACAAAATTTCGCATTTATGATATTAGTAAGAAAAATATACTACTGCAGGTTGATTTCCGTCATCCACGCAAACATTGTAATAGTTACATAATAAAAACGTTAGCAGTGAATTTATAATTGAGCTGGTCATGTTTATTGTAAACATTAATTCAAAACTATATGTTTAAGACAAAAAGTCACATTTTGCTACCGCCAATATCATTTTCTGTATCCGTATTTATTCATATATTAGCGTATTTGAAAATAAATGTACAGTACATGTGTGTAAGTAACTTGTGTTTTGACGAATTTAAATATTCTAGATACGAGTATAACACTAGCATTATAGTCACTTGTGTTTTGTTTCTATAAGAAATACAACACGTTTGAATTTAAACATTACGTTTTTTTAAATGTGCAATATTTGATTTTTTAACTTTATTTCATTAATGTTCAAGTAATGATTTGGCAGTTGTTTTTTGGTGTAATAATAGTTTATTGTTTGTGGTTACGATGGGAAGCGAGGCATCAAATAAAGTTTTCAAAGTTATACAAAAGTGGTATAAAGTCCGTGCCGGTTGTTGGACATTTGTTTTGGTTTACTAAATGTAAAACTGATAGTGGTAAGTAAATTTTATAATAATTATTTATTTATTTAATGAAGATTTTTTAATGTATTTTTTCGGGCCGAATACTAAGATTTTTTTATAATAAATAAACATTATAGAAATCATGGAAAGGCTGTCGATGGACTGAGCTAGGGAAGACTGAATGTAGAATTGTGGAAACAGTTAAATCGAAAAGATACAAAATATACCGATACAGCTACAGGAATGAAACCTAGGAAGGCATATATAATTATAATATAAGATTTTTCACCTAAATACTTGATGATTAGATATTTAAAGGTAATTCATAGTTATAACAACATGTTTAAAACGACTCAACCGATCCCACTGCCAAACCGATAACATGGTTTTATATTCATAACATCTGTCTTGGCTCACTGTCTACTATACTATATATTTCCTGTATTTAATAGCAGTTAGTCCTCCAATCCATATTTCTTAAATTCTGTGTGAGGTTGTGGTCAATGAAAGATGTAGTCGTCGTAGATCCTTTTACTTTAATTATTAATAGACACAGGCAGAACAGAGTCGGTAACAGCAGACAATGGTTTTTCGACAACAACAAATCCTTATTTTTATCTAAAATCAGAGACTCAGGACTGCCTGTAAGTTTAAATGTTACATTATTTACTCTCTTTATCACGTTTCCCTTCCTAAAATATTATAACACTTGAGGTCTACAATGTGAAAATTTACTTTGGAAGAGTTATTTTTATGACTGACCGGTAAATCACACTGTCCCACTGTTGGTATTGTTTCTCCACTAAATGTTGACAGTTGAAATTTACTCTTTGTAATGACATTTAAGGGTATGTTAAGTGTGTTATATGTGTTAATGAACATTATGTTTGTATCTGCGCCAGTGTCTAGCAAAAAACTAATGTTGGTATTGTGTATGCTCAAATCCGCTTTCAATTGATTATCTTTATGGTGTGACTTTACACAGAACATAGAACCAATAAAAATATCATTGCCTGACGCATCAACATTATTTTCTACTGACTGTACTACTTTAACATTCTTACTTCTACAAACTATAGCATAATGATTTTAATGGCAGATATTTCACTTGACTCCCTTGGCAGGACACATTGATCGATGTGCTTGACCACACTTATCGCAGACATTTGAGTTATATCTGGCTCCTGATTGAGAACGTTGCTTGGCTTTTTGACTCCTGACTTTGTATATTTCATGTTCTTGACTTGTCCAACGAACCCTGTCTCTTGTAGGACTTTCGCTGGGTTTCTAGTGGCTTCTAACTGCTTGGCTAGTTCGACTGCAGGATCAAGTGAGCTCGGCTTCTCCATAAGTATATTTTCCTTTATGTATTGGTTGTCGGTATTTAAATTCCAGCTGAATATATCTCTGACTAGGTTGTCCTCTAGTTTATCCAGTTCACATTGTCTACTAATATTCCGTATATCTGTGACGTAATCATCTATGCTTTCGTCTGCGCCTTGTTTCCTAAACAATTTATGACGTTCCATTATGACATTCACTTTGGGCATGAAATACTGCTCAAACTTCTTTATGAGATCATCGAAGCTATTTGTATCTGTGTCTACATTAAATGAATAAAAAATTGTTAGCACGTCGGTGCCGATGAAGTGCAACAAAATGGCGACTTTTCTTTGGTCAGTTTCCTTTTCCAAATTGTTGGCTCGTAGATATATTTTAAGCTTAGTCAGCCAATTTTTCCATTCCAATGGCATATTTGCAGTTTTTTCTAAAAACTTTATAGGTTACCGATACCAGGATTTGCAGATAACTTTGGTTCACCCTTGCTTCCTGAAGCTGTTGACATGTTGGTTTTTTGCGTATAAGGCCTTGCGCGCACTGCGTTGCGTTTTGGAAACGCAAAATCTGTGAAGTATGGAGTGTCATAGAAGTGCGCGCACTGCGATGGAATAAACGCGTGCGGTAGAGTCACCGGTGGCCCCGGTCATTCTACCGGTGCGGTAGAACTACCGCAATTGCGGCCACCGCAAGGCAGTGCGCGCACGGCCTAATATGTGATCCAGTCGTCAGTGTTATGGATTCACTTACCGCTTTTGCTTCTGACACCATGTGAGGTTGTGGTCAATGAAAGATGTAGTCGTCGTAGATCCTTTTACTTTAATTATTAATAGACACAGGCAGAACAGAGGCGGTAACAGCAGACAATGGTTTTTCGAACACGTTGGCGTCGGTATAGACTAATATATATATTTTTAATACATAGATGGTTGCTACTTGACATACTGCACAAAGTTTGAGGCACACAACACGTTTACAGGATAAATAAACCAAATGCCAAAAATACCTATAAAAACATTGTTATTTTAATAACTTAAAAAAGCCTCGCAGATAATACTTTTGAAGCAGAGTTCTTAGAACCTGTAACCTGAAAACTATATTCAACTCTATGAAGGTAGATATGTAGTGTTTTATTAAGAGTTTTTTTTTTTAATTATTAATTTCTGTAGTTACTCCTATATACATCTGCTATCTATTTGTTCAATTTGGATATTGAACGATATGGTTATATTAAAATCATAATTATTTTAAGTGTTCACTGTAAGATTTTCCTGCCTCTAAGCGTGAGGACTTTTAATTGACACACTGTCTTCCAGTGGCGAAGGGTGTATTTTCATAAAAGGGAAGCCTGACCAAAAAATACTTACCTTGCTCGAGTGTGATGCGTGAATTCCAGTAACTGTGGCCCTGTGGCTGACTTCGAAATCTTGTAACTTCGTAAATAATTATTTGTTTAATTGAAAATAATAGATTACTATTTATATATTCATATATAAAATAATAGACTAATATTTGCCATATTTCAAAAGGGAAGCCGGTAGGAATCTAGTTGTGTGGAGCCTTCGCCACTGCTGTCTACTATCTATACTTATAATAAATCTGTAGAGAGGTCAGTTCTGTACATGAAATGTATTTCCAAAATAACTATCAGGGGGTGATTAGGGATCGATACTGATGCCAAAAATGCAATCAGTAAAATTTTTGTCTGTCTGTCTGTCTGTATAACTGTTATAGAAACAAAAACTAGTTACTCGACGGATTTTAACGAAACTTGGTACAATTATTTTTCATACTCCTGAGCTGGTTATAGTATACTTTTCATCACGCTACAATCAATAGGAGCAGAGCAGTGAAGGGAAATGTTGGGAAAACGGGAGAAGTTACTCCATTTTTTAAGCTTCCGTCGCGTGTGCAACCTTGATGGTTAAATTAAAGCTACACAGAAATCATTTCATGACGGAAATGTTCTCCTTTAAATTATATAAAAAATATCCCACGACAGCATATGTCTATCTTTTATGGTTGACTCACAATAACACGTGTAAATCCCGATAGCTTAGCAGTTCGAAGCTTTCTGATTATAATATTTGTCTACTCTTACGTTTATAACACTCTCAGTCACCCCTAATTGAAAAAGTTAACATTATTAACTATTCCATAAAAAAAATCATATAAATCGGTATAGAAACACCAAAGTTATACATGAAATACGCTAATAATAAGCCATCGCGCGTGAATACTGAATCATGCTATAAGGATTATTTTTGGGAATCGGTCGCCGCGCTCGACGCGTCTCACGGCTGAAGGTATAAAATTTCGTTCTATAGGTACTTAAGCCTCATGTGAACGTGATCTAAACAATATTACCAATACATTAACTTAATAACACACAAGGAGTTACACGCTGACGGAGTCGCGGGCTCAGCTATTAACAATAATATTGTGATGTTCCGTATTGCGACATTTTTCAACAGTATTATAGATTGACATATTATATTTCCCTACTAAATTACGAAAGTTAATCTGTCTGTTACATCAAATTCACTGAACCGTGAGGAAGGACATAGGCTACGTTTTTTTACGAAAAACGACGGAAACGCGAACGAAGTCGCGGGCAACAGCTATCTATACTTATAATATAAGGCTGAAGAATTTGTTTGTTTGTTTGAACGCGATAATCTCAGGAACTACTGGTTCCAATTGAACAATTATTTTTTAATTAAATAGTCAATTTATAAAGAAAGGCTATAGGCTACATATCATTACGCTAAGGCCAATAGGAGCGGAGCGCCAATGAAGAATGCTTCAAAATCGGGGTTAAATTTAACGCTAGCCCAAAATAACTATTTCACGCGGACGAAGTCGCGGGCAAAAGCTAGTACTAAATAAATATATAAATTTTTTCAGACCGATGGCGTTTACTGGATATGTTTGGTCGCGACGCGTTGAAGCAAGGTGGTGTGAGCACTTCATGGATATTCCACAAACTTAATATCAGTAAGTATACTAGCACTTACACCTGAACGCTCTTAAGTCTATCGAGAAGCGGGCCAAGAGACTCTTTGGCAACTATGGAATGTGTCAAATCAAAGCTCCAGAGCGTAGAACATCGAGAACGAGTTGCTAGTCTATCGGGTTACATATCGGGGAGTGTGCGGTGGAATTACACTAATTCCACCAAGCCCGTTACATCATCGGACTACAAGACAGACGGCGATGTGCCATCTTTACATGGTAGACATCCTACCTATACGCACAACACGTTTTGGGAATACTTTCATTGTGCGTACGGCTAAGTAGTGGAATTCCCTGCCGGAGTCCGTGTTTCCTGATAGCTATAACTTGGGGGTCTTTAAGACAAGAGTTAATGAATAATAATAAAAATGAATACCAATGTTCGTACTTCGGCAAATCACAGTGAAACCTCATCAAATACCGTGCAGTGTCCTCATTGTCCTAGAACCTTCAAAGTAAATGGAATACAACGACATTTGCGCGCCGCCCATACTGAGAATCCACCTCCAGCTATAACCCAGACCATACCCACAACATGCCTAGAAGATGCTTTTGGATCCCCGTTTTTTAATGGAATAGGATCGAAGACAGACATATGGCAAAAACGATGGGAAAAAGTGTGCACCCTTCATGGGAAACTCTATGACCTTCCCTCCAACACTGTAAGTAGAAGATTTATTCACAAATTAGCTGAAGAAATAGAATATCTTGTTAAATCAGACTATCCTTCTGAACGTATTTTGATTTACGTTGCTGTCATGCTACAAAGAGAGAAAAATGTTAAACAAGCAAAAGATATAACAAGATTACTTGACCGACGCCAAAATCTATGGGCCGAAGAAAACATTGATATACTAATAACTGAGGCTATGAAAGCAGACCACTCTCTCCGTAACTCCTACAACAGAAATAATTATAATGATAATAATGAATATGTCACAAAAAATTTCACCCGTCTCATACAGCGAGGAAAAACACGTGAAGCCCTAAATTGGTTAATGACAAAAGATACAAGCAAAATTCTTAAACCTGAAGACGAAATTGATGTAACAGGAAAAACGGTAATGAATGTACTGCAAGAAAAGCACCCCCCCGGATTCAATCCCGATTCAAGACTGTTCACACTGCCTGATGGCCTCCCCGAATTGACTCCATTACTAGAAGTAGACATAACCAGTGAACATGTGGAATCAGTTGCTAGAAAATTGCACGGTGGTGGAGGCCCAACAGGTACCACATCAGACAATTGGAAAGATTACTTGCTACGATTTGGAGAAGCAAGCCTGCATCTGAGGACTGCAGTAGCACAATTAACAATGCATTTAAATAACAATTTTGTGCCATGGAATCAAATACAAGCTCTTATGTCAAGTCGACTTATCGCCCTAGACAAATGCCCAGGTGTGAGACCGATTGGCATTGGCGAATGCCTACGCAGGATCCTATCCAAATGCATGATTTTAGTCACCGGATCCGAGGTCACCGAAGCCTGTGCTCAATCGCAACTCTGCAGTGGACTAAGCAGCGGTATCGAAGGTGCTATTCACGCGATGAACGATCTTTTCCAAAAAGAATGTCAACCAAGCTCTAACTGGGGAATGCTACTCGTCGATGCAAATAATGCCTTTAATTCTATGAACAGACAGTTAGCTCTCTGGCAAGCAAGAATATATTGGCCACATTGCGCTCGTTTCTTATACAACACCTACAATGGTCACGCAGAACTTGTAATACGTGATTCCGATATGAGATTATATAGCAAAGAAGGAGTTACCCAAGGTGATCCACTTGCCATGCCATTGTATGCCCTTGCAACACTACCCATAATAAACGAACTAAAAAAAGAACAAGCAACTACCCAATGCTGGTATGCAGATGACTCCTCCGCCCAAGGTAAGCTCAGAAACCTATGTCAATGGTGGGATAAAATGAGTAAAATAGGCCCTGAATATGGTTACTTTCCTCAAGATAAAAAATCATACCTAATCATTACCGAGAGCGACAAGCAAACAGCTCAACAGATTTTCAAAGGGATTAACGTAACCATCATAACTGGATCACGCTTCCTTGGTAGTTATATTGGCGAAGGAAAAGAACACTTTGTGAACAAGAAAATTAAAAACTGGCAATCTACAATAGAAAAACTTTCACTTATCTGTAAAGACTCACCCCAAGCTGCTTACACTGCCCTTACTAAAGCAGTTCAATTTCAATGGTCATTCCTTTTAAGAGTCTTAGATGATGTAACCCAATTCTTCGAACCATTAACAAACACATTGCGTACCAATTTTTTACCCACTTTACTAGGAGGCGATATCTCACCTTTGGAAGCTGACCTATTCTCTCTACCCGTTCACAAAGGTGGTCTAGCAATATCCGCTCTATCAAAAATGACAAATATAAACTATGTATGCTCAAAAAAAGGCTGTGCAGTCCTCTCAAATGCTCTGATTGATAATACACATATGGACCTCTCTCAACATCATAAATCCCTCAAAGATGCACAAAAAGAATGCCGCAACGAGAAAGACTTTCTCAATGACCAACTCTTGGATACCGTCTTAGTCAAACTATCCCCTATCAAGAGAAGAGCGATTGAACGTTCAATTTCGACAAAAATGAAAACTAAATCCTCCAACTGGTTATCTACCTTACCGACTAAGAAGGACCATTTCGATCTGTCACCATTAGAGTTTAGAGACGCACTTGCATTACGTTACCACAGATTACCAGTCTCTATGCCAAAATCATGTGATGGCTGCGGCTGCAATGAATTTAATGTCGATCATGCTCTATGTTGTAAAAAGGGTGGTCTAATAACACGTCGTCATAATGAAATTAGAGATCTGTTCTGTGACTTATGTCAACATGCATGGGGAAACGTAGTCAAAGAACCCATCATCTCCGAAGGAGATTGCGGACTACGTGGAGACCTTTCATGCCGCGGCGTTTGGGATGCTCAGAGGGAGGCGTTATTTGATATCCGTGTTGTAGACACTGACGCTCCTTCTTACATTTCACGTCCTGTTGCCTCTGTACTAAAATCCGCCGAAGATGAAAAAATAAGAAAATATTCAAACGCTTGTGAATTGCGACATACTACATTCACCCCTATTGTTACATCCGTTGACGGAGTCTTCGCTCCACAAATGTCTACTTTCGTAAAACATCTTGGAACTGCAATCGCTGACCGCTGGAACAGGTCCTTCAGCGTAGTGATGGGTTGGTTAAGATCAAGAATCATCATCTCAATAATACGTGCCACTAGCATGTGCATTCGCGGCACAAGACATAAATTTAAACCATTAGCCAAGTTATTTGGTTTCGGCGATGGAGCAGCCCTACCTGGGCAAAACTAATGCGGATGTGGCCGACGAACCATGAAGCTGTCGTACAAAACCTCATTTTAAAACAAATTTAAGTTCCTCTATACAAGTTCATTTATAATCCTAATCTGTTGTTATGTTGCCTAATTGTTAAATAAATTTATTCTATAAAATATAAAAAAAAGACAAGAGTTAAAAGGTTAGTTGTAGGTAAACGAGCTTCGTTATTGACCACATTATCGATTACCGTCAGGTGAGATGGTGGTCAAAAGTTGAACATAATCTACCAGTAACGTGCTCTCTCTCGCTCTGCTTTTTTTTTTAACGTGGTAAAATTATCAAATAAGTCCTCCCACCCCGGGCAGGGCGGGAGGGACTGTCAGACTTTTACTGACTAAAATCCACGGTGTTCCTTCAATAACCCTTTACGTACCGGGGTCACGGTAATGGGATAAGTCCCACGACCCCGAGAGGCTTCGGCCCTCTACAGGGGGGGCCTCGTCATGTTGCTGACGCTCTTGGAGGCGCGCGTGGAACACAACGCGCCGTCGACCCGGGCATGGTCCATGGTCGGACAGCGAGTTGCCCTTTACTCGCTGTCCGCATGCCCGCGCCTACGGTGGCCGGAGATCGTCGGCCGACGTCCGACGCCGTGGGCGTCTGCCACTGCGGCTGGGCTGGAGGGAGGATGCCATCCTCTCCCTCACACGGCCCGCCTCCTCCTTCGGAAGCATGACTGCTAACACCCAGGCGTTTCTTCCTTTCCCATCAGACACAGGTACCTCCCGAAACTTCCGTGTCCGGTGAGGACCTGTGTCATGCGGTAGGTCAGGACGCAGTGACGCCGATCTAGCCACTCCTCAAAGAGGGGTCTTACCGCCGCAATTGCGGCGTGCCCGAAACTCTCGCTCTGCTAGGGCAGAGGCTTCCTTTCTATGAGAGGGAATAGGCCGTAATTCACTAAACACGCCCAGTGCGAGATGGTAGCAGCAGATCCTCGGATTTTTCGGCTCGGTGAAGAAAAACGTCATGAAGAAACCGACATGTGGGTTTTCCTTCACCATTTTGAAAGCAATGATAATGATGAAAATTAAGATGAGATTGAAATTACAGAAAGTTTTATGCCTGTGTTCAAACCCTCCACTAGCAATGCTTTCATAGTAATCTTTTTATTAGGGTTCCGTAGCCAAAAAGCAAAAAACGAAACCCTTATAGTTTCGTCATGTCTGTCTGTCTGTCTGTCCGTCCGTCCGTATGTCACAGCCATTTTATTCCGAAACTATTGAGATACGAAACTTGGTAGGTAGATGTATACTGTGAACCGCTTTCCAGTTTTAAGAAAAAATAAAAAATATTATAAATTAAGGGGCCCCCCTTAATTTATAATATTTTTTTATTTATACATGGAACTGAAAATGAAAAGATTTTTTTCATGAAACCTATGCGTGTGTGGTATCTATAAACAGATCTTTAAAAATGACATTGAGGTTTCTTAAACCACTTCTTCATAAAGTCAATAGTTTAAAAGATATACGCTTCTAAACTGGTAAAATTTGTGCCCCCCACCTCTCTAACTTCTGGGTGATTCTTTGAAACACAGTTTTGATATGTTTTTGACTGAAGAACACGTTTAAATAATATTCAATCTCAACTGCAATTACAGGTTTTATAGTAAATGTAAACGTCTATCGAGGCCTAACGTAGTTAATTGAGATTACTTAAAACAAGCAGTAATTAAGTCACCAGAAAACAGTCAAAACTAATTAATCTGGTATGTCCCCATGCCGGTTTTTATTTAACTAATCAATTTTTTGCGATCTTAATGAAGCAATATATTAAAATGAGTGCGTTTCACCGATATTTAAATATTTGTTTCTTGATATTGTATGATTCGATTTTCAAATAATTGCGGATATTCGTAATTATATAACTTCAAAAAATGTCCCCGACCAAAATAATAATTTAACTGGCGCAATTTGTTCAAACCTGCTTTCAACGTAAACACAATATATTTGATAGAATAATATCCACTCGTGATTGGCCGCGTCGGTCAGTGCCGTCCTGTTACATCGAAAGTACGTGCGCGGGTGCAATTTTGTAAAAAACTTTAATTGAAAGTTGTGATCTGGCATTTGTCAGGTAAGTCGCATAATTAATCTGTCTTTTTTTATGAATTGTGTGTATGTAGTTACGTTTTGCAACTAAATTAAAGTCTCTGATAAGGTTGTTTATTCATGTTAGTTATATCTATGATATCATCCGGTCATAAATAAAAGAGTAGGATTCGGTTATCTTGCAATTCCTAATTTATCTGGCTCCCATTAGTCTGGTTTTATCTGGCTCTTATGTCCAGATGAATTTGAACGGGGCATATGAATTTGATTTGATATAAATAAGGATGATCACATTGATCACATAGCACCAGATTCATTTTTATTTATCAGATAAATTAGTTTTAATAAAGAAGTTAGTAATTGATTTGTTTTATTATAGGGGATAGAACTTTTGTGTCCCACCTTTTTGTAATAATAGAGTGAAAAATCTGAAAAAAATATATACAGATCTTAATAGAAACTTTCAACAAAAATTGGTTTGAAATGAATCGTGATAGCGTTTTTGCGATATAGCACATTTTCTAAAACATTATATTTCATAAGAACTCTATGAACAACTTATTTTGCGTACTTACTACGGAACCCTTCATGGGCAAGTTTGACTCGCATTTGGCCTATTTTTGTTTTGATTTTATTTCAATGTCACGGCCCCTGGTGAAGCAGCTATATATTAGGTTTTTTTGTAGGTCTAAACTATATTGTTTTACTGTAGCTGTCGCTTTAAGCCTATTTATTTTTTCAGATATATATTTTGAAATGGCAAAACCAAAGAAGCAAACAAGAGAAGAAAGACTAAGAAAAAAAGACTTGCAGAGAAAAGGAGATATGAAAGAATTAAAAATAACGAAGAGTTGTGGAAAGAAAAACAAGAAAAAAATCGACAAACCTACATACGTAGAAAAAAAGAAAAAAAGCAACTATCAATAAATGAAATGAATTCTAGACAACAAAGACTGCAGAGAAAGAGATGGAGAAAGAATTATAAGGCCTATTACCTTAGAAAGAAACAAGAAAACAGAATAGCGGCCATGCTTGAAGAAAACACTCCACCTCAAAGTCCAAGCATTCTATCGGATACTGAACCGATAGTTTTCCAAGACAGCAATAATGAGCAACCTTTACGTTTCCAGTTTCCAAACAGAGAACTGCAGTCACCCGTACCAGGACCATCTAGAATTTTGCGCAGCATTTCTCAACACAGCAATGAAGTCTCCACTGATTTAGGACTAAATACACTTAATGCAAAATCTATTTCCTATTCTTCACCTGCAACTTCTGCTATAAGGCGTATCCGTTACAAGTCACAAAAGGAGATAAATAATCTTAAACAAATAATTATTAACATGAAGCAAAAAAAATGAACGTTACAAGAAAAAACTGCAAACATTAATGTCGGAACAAGTAAAAAACGTACCCTCAGCTATAACATCCAATCAAAATAGAATAGTCCCTGTAATAAAACGTATTAGTACAAAGTCAAATAGAACCCTGACTCATAGTTTAAATTCTTTGCCTGAACTTCTGAA
This sequence comes from Tholera decimalis, assembly GCA_943138885.2. NCBI lineage: Eukaryota > Metazoa > Arthropoda > Insecta > Lepidoptera > Noctuidae > Tholera > Tholera decimalis. The sequence goes on along the minus strand of OW964552.2, from coordinate 4,304,573 downwards.
AAAAGAAGCAGAAATATTTTACGAAGACGATGAAAATAGCAGACTGTGCTCTGGAAAAAAGAATTCATAACAAGAAACAAGATACGTAAACAAAAGCGGTATCTAAGTGACAGTCTTATCAATCTGCATCAAAAGTTTCTAAAAAACTCAAATTTCACTCTCAGCTATTCAACATTCTGCAAGCTAAGACCATTTTGGGTGCTGCTACCTGACATTAGATCAAGAGACACTTGTTTGTGCAAATTGCACACTAACATGGATTTAATCGTCCAAGGATTGTACCAGAGGAAGATAATATCATCTAAGACCTCCCAAGATCTTCTCTCTTTGCTCTGTTGCGACATATATGATGTTGATTGCTTGCATCGTACGTGTTCAACGTGCAAGAATAAAGCAGTTTGCTATCAAGAATTTGATAATTCTATTTATATAATGTACTGGCAGTGGGAGACTAAACAAAACATCATTCAAGGTACAGAGAGAAAAATAAGAGTTACTGAAAAAATGAAAAAAAGAGAAGAACCAAAGAAATGTATTGAAAAATTTGAATCTACATTGAATGAGTATTTCATGCATTGTGGTAACTTCGTTGCTCAACAAAAGGCTTTTAAACATTTAAAAGATCATCTTCAAGAGGGTGAATGTATTGTGCATGTTGATTTTAGTGAAAATTATGCAGTTAAGTGTAACGAGTAAATTCAGTCCTATCATTTTGGTGGTAGCCGTAAACAATTAACGTTACATACTTCGGTAATATATTTTCTGGACGACAAGAAGATACAGCAAGTACAATCTTTTTGTACGGTTAGTGAATGCCTTCATCATGACATTTCAGCAGTATGGGCTCATATTGTACCAATCCTCGAATATCTAGGTGAAACGAATACGAGTGAATACTCGTACTAGATGGAGAATCAGAAATAAAATGTATAGTGTGAATACACTATACATTTTATTTCTGATTCTCCATCTAGTCAGTATCGGAATAAAAAAATATTCCATGTAATTTCTTCTTTGCACATATACCTGAGCTCTATCAAAACCATTACGTGGAACTACAGCGAATCTGGTCATGGAAAAGGTGCCCCTGATGGAGTAGGTGCTGTTATGAAGAGGACTGCGGATCGTGCTGTTTCCCAAGGACAAGATATAAAAGATCTGGATGATTTTTTTAATATTATGGAGCAAAATTTAAATAAAGTGAAATTGAAAACTGTTTCAGAATATGATGTCAGTGAAAAGGACTTTCTATTCCCCCAAAACGTAAAAGGTTTTCCTGGTTCAATGAAAATGCACCAGATAGTATGGAACGTCCAATCCACCTCATTGGCTGTTCGTAAACTGAGCTGTACAGATAGCGTTTGCCAGTATCAATGAATGAAACATCTTGGTTTTTATAACCTGGAAGACGTGGAAAAGCAAAACTCACCAGTCACACCGCTAGCTAATTCAAAAAGACAATTAAGAGAAATTGGTGTATCTTTTTGGACAACACATGAAGGTCGAGGTAATATTTCTTCAAATAAAAATAAAAAAAGAAACACACGAAAAGGTTTTAATATATCAAATAACTCTGAAATAAATACAAAACATGCACGCAATTCAATAGGTATAAGCAATAGAATAGATAAAGAAGTTGTTATGATTAAAGAAACTGAAGAAAAAGGTGAAATTAAGGCAAGTACAGAAGAAAGTGTGGCATATATATATCTCAGAGATAACGTTTTCAAAAGATGGTGATAATAAATTTAGCATCGATTTAGAAAATGTTAATCCACACTTGTTAGATTCTAGTGATGAAGACCTCAGTATTTTTTAAAATAATTATAGATATTTTTTTGTAGTCATTCATTTAGTTTTCAACGATATCATGTTTAGTTCCATTAATGTGACCAGAAATTGCAATTAAAAATACCTCAGTTTTGCAGGCTACATTTGTCGGATCTCTCTGCATATTCCTATTACTAATTTGATTTATTAGTCTGAATTTGATACTCATAGTGATTATGTTTTATTTTATTTTTAATAAGATTTTTATTGTTCTTGTATTTTTTGTTTGTAATAGTTAGTAACGACCTGCGTATACTGGTGGATGGTATGGCAGAGTATTTAAAATTTATCAATTGAATTTACTACTTAACCAATCGAACTTAACAAATCACATAAGGTATATACTTGAATGCTCGATGATTCAAGGTCGATCACCGAGCATTGAAATATATACCTATTGGAATTGGATATGTATTAAATTCATTTAGTGAAATTAAAAACCCCAGCCGTACCTTCAGCCTGTATACCCGTATTTGTTTGAAACTTAGAAGAAATTCTGATTTACCTACATTAAGTTTTTAAATTCAAGTGTGTTTTTAAAGTCAATGTGTGTCAGTATTTAGTTACATTAAGATTTAATTTATGATTTTCTTGTTTTAGACAATAATTACATGTGACTGTAATTATTTTCATATTTGTCCGTTGATTCATGAATAATAAAGTTTATTGAAGAAAATATTTTATTCTCATTTATCTGCATGGTTCCAATTAATATGGTACCAAGTTTCATTCATCTGCATTGGTCATCATTAATCTGGTTGGCCAATTAATCAGCACAGCCCAAATCCTAAGCTACTGGGTAAAAATCTGTGCCTTTGATATATATTATAACATGTAATGACAAGGAAAAGATGTCATATCAATTTCAAGAAAAAAGTAAAAAAAAAATTGAGCCATATCAATGAGTCAAATACACTCGGTTTCAAAGAATCACCCTTCTATATTATTGGAGTGAAAAATCTAAAATAAATATATGTAGATCTTAATGTAAACTTTCAACGAAAATTAATTTGAACGAGATCGGGTTAGCAGTTTTTTGGTAATTCATACAAAAACTATGAAAAACAAAGTTATTTGGCGTAGTTACTACGGAACCCTTCATGGACGAGTCTGACTCGCACTTGGCCAATTTTTGATTATGTTACAGTAATAGCAGATCCTGTGGTGTCAGAATTTGTCATGAAGCACTGCCTTGAAAAGGGAGACGCGATGAAACTATCACTATCTCTTGTTGGAAACGGCAGTGCGGTGGCCGATGGTAAGTAATTTATTCAATAATGTAAATTGACTATCCATCCTCTACGAGGCCGCTGTAATCAGTTGGAACCTTCAAAATACTAAAATAACTTTCATTGTGCGTACAGCTAAAGAGTGGAATTTCCTGCATGCGTCTATGTTCCCTATAGCTCATAACCTTGGAGTCTTTAAGACAAGAGTGAATAGGTTACTTTTAGGTAAGCGTGCTCCATCTTCGACCACATCATCACTTACCATCAGGTGAGATGGTGGTCAAACGCGAACCTATTTTTAATAAAAAAAAGGTGAGATGGTGGTCAAATCAATAAAAAAAATAAAAAAAATAAAGAGTGAATAGGTTACTTTTAGGTAAACGTGCTTCTTCTTCGACCACATCATAGCTTACCATAGGTGAAATAGTGGTTGACCACAATCCGAGCCTGTTATCATTAAGAAATTAAACAGTAAAGATTGGTGTAGATGGTTAATTTCATGGGTTCAAAGAGAGTGTCAGACTTCTAGGGACTAAAAATCCACCCTTTTGATTCAGTTACTCTTGTGTCTGGAGCTAAGGTATTCCGTTAGAACATTATCGTAACAAGGTCCCACAGAGAACTTATATTTTGAGTTATTGTAGAAAAAAACTTACCTTACCTCAGTTTCTAAATTTAGTGGCTATATATTAGAAGGCCATTCTTTTAAATCCTAGGTATCTATTTATTAGTAGCAGGTACATTATTTTAACGAGTTTCATAAAAACAGCTCATTATTCAAAGTTATATTAATGACTTGAAACTTATTTTTTTCATCACATACTAAGTAGCTGTGCTCGCTACTTCTATAGCGTGGGATTCATTCCCGCGTAAATCCCGATCACGTGGGAATTCTGGGATAAAATGTATCTGCTCTATCTTACAGTGAAAGTTCCATTATAATCAGTTCATCCGTTCCACAGATTATCTTGGACAAACAGAAGAAAAAAGACAGACATAAAAATAATAAAAAAGTCTGTTTGTGTTTTAGTATCTTTGTAAATAATTTTAAGCGCTTGAGAAGACACAGTTGTTTTGAAGTTGTTTTTCACAGTCAGCACTTCAATTTTATTTCTATATAATGTATGTATAGAGTAGGTATAAATAAAGATGCGTGTTAGGTATAATTTATTCTGAGTGTTTTTTGCTCTTTCTCTTCCAATGTATTATATTTTATCATTTTCGTGAGCACAAATTATTATATTTTTCATCCACAGTTCCCATTTGGCGTCCTCGTCGTAAAATCCTGGTACCAACATTCAGTTATAAGAATCTTCTGAAATTCACTGAGATCTTCTCGAAACAGAGTATGATCATGGTAGACGAACTGCAGAAGGTCGCAGGATATGGAAACCTCTCCATGTCTCAATACATTATGTCGTATGCCATGGATTCTGTTAGCGGTAAGTATTCATTTGCGGCAGTTTATTTATCTGCTTCATAAAGAAACTTGCAAATAAATAGGACCATTTTATTCTATTATATTTATTAGCTTAAAATCCCGATCCCGTGGGAATTCCGGGATAAAAAGTAGCCTATGTGTAATTCTAAGGGCCTTATCATACTAGCGGTTTGGAAGCGGCTGCGGGGCGGAGCGGACGCGCAGCGAATGCGTCGCGAATACGCTGCGGCTGCGCAGCGAGGACGTCGCGGACGCGTGACAAATACGTTACGTTTACGTCGCGTGTTTGTAGCAAATTATCACAATACACTACACTCAGTAACAAAATAGATTCCGATGAGGAAACACTTCTGTTGGCTTTATTACTTCGAAGAAGACGAAAACGAAAACATCGACGAATTTGGGAAGATCCATTATCAGTTAATCGAATGGAGGAGAGCGACTATGAATTGTTTTGCAAACGAATAAAAAATAATCCAAAACAATTTCGTCCCTACCTGCGAATGTCAAGACCTACATTTTATGAGTTGTTGCATCTGATACAAACTGACATAAGACATAAAGACATGCATTTGAGATTATCAGTGTAAGAAAGGCGTTTGTTCGAGGCAGTACAAAATGGCGTCCACTTTGCTGTTCGCGGCGATCCCGTTGTGCATCCGCAACGAATTCGCTGCGCATGCGCGGCGTGTTCGTTGTGTGTCCGTAACGAATTCGTTGCGCACCCGCTCCGCTTTGAGGACGTTCGCAATCCGCTAGTATGATAAGGCCCTAAGATGTCAACTATCTACTTACCAAATTTTATTCAGATCCGTTCAGTAGTTTTTGTGTGTAAGAATAACAAACACCCTTACATCTATACAACGTGTAACGGAAACCCTATATCTATCTCCAAGGGCTGAAGACAACATCTGGTATGAAGACTCTATGCACAGTTTCAGCTCAAAATAAGTGACTCAAAGAATTGATACCAAATTATCAGTTTCATATGTTTCTTGAATGTCAATCATAACAGACCTGTCAAAGCACTACGAGGGTTTATAACTTTCCACGTGACTTAGCAATAACACGATAATTCTCTTCGTTCTTCTTAATTTGAAAGATTTGTTCTCTGGTATCAATGTACTGAAATTTCTAATAAGTTCTATACATGTAGACATAGGATTACAAAACTCTAACCATATCATTTGTTATCATCCAAAGAAGCTGTGCACTTGATATGTATATACCCTTTATGTTACACGTTGTATAGCCATCCTCGATAAAAACAACATGGGTTTATAAGAGTTTCTTCATGCAATTGCAACTCACACAAAATATTAAAATGAACCTAGAAAATGTAATAATAAAAGATTAAAATGTGATTTATTACTAAATTCCAAGGTTTTTTGTATTCCGAATAAAAAGTATTCAGTATAAACACTCCATCAAACAATTAACATTCGATACTTTGAGCACTAGATGTGTTGAGTGTACGATATATTGAATGTTCGATTTATTAACTATTTGATATTATGAACGTTTGAGTATTTAGATCTTCGATTTATATATAGTAGTCGATCAATTGATATTCGATTATTTGGCATAGTATACCCGACCCCACTTAGTTGAAAAAGGCTAAGCAGGTAATGACTACTGAAACCTCTGCGTGATAAAATTATTTTTTGATTTCCAGAAACTACCCTTGGTATCACAGCTAACGTCCTACAAAATCCGGATCAGAACCTGTTACAAGCATTCACAGGATGTTACCAACTGATATCTGACCGAATCATCAAGCCGTGGCTACATTTGGACCAAGTGTACAAATTGACGTCGAACTATACCCAGTTCATGGAGTATAATGATGTCATATTCAAGTTTATTGATGAGGTAATTCTATTCCGAAAACAGTCAATTTAGATCATTTCCGATTTCAGGTCCCCGGATCGCAAGGGCAGCTGAAGTAACAGGGTGGGTTTTTAGTCAGTAGAAGTCTGACACTCCCGTCCACTCTATCTAGAGCGGGAGAAGTCATTGAATGATTTTCCCACCCGAAAAAAAGAAATAATTTCATTTGTCAGTCAATTCATTTTCAATTTCAAAAATCTTTATATTTTTTGTACACCATAACAAAATCATTACATTACATAACTCATATTGTTACAAGAATGCATCTATCCTAAGTTACACCAACACAATATATTAATACAATTTATTAGGCTACACTTCACCTTCGAAAGCATATCTACATGCTAAAGGTAACTGGTACAGACATAAATTAATAGACAGAAACACTAATGAAGTTAAAGACTAAATTATTACGTTACAATTTACTGCTTGCACATAGGTATGTTAGCTTCACAGTTGGTTTTCTACAGATGTACTTCGGGGAGTGTGCGCAGGAGCTCCATGACCTGATTCCTCCATCTCCCTTTCACTACCGGTCTACCAGACACACGGCTGGGTACCACCCACACTTGGTTGATATACCGTCTTGTCGTACCAAGCGCTTCTCCTCCACATTTATTCTGCGCACAGCCAAGCTGTGGAATTCTCTGCCGGCTTCTGTGTTCCCTGCCACTTATGACCTTTCAGCCTTTAAAGCACGAGTAAATAGGCATCTTCTGGGCTCGCTCGTCCCATCTTAGACCTCATCTATCGCTTACCATCAGGTGAGATCGAGGTCAAGAGCGGGCTCATTCATAATAAAAAAGCAGTTGTCAGTAAGTAAATATGTTTGAAAACAGTAACAATACTAACAATGCTCTTGTAGCATACGTAGCATACCCTTCACTTTGATAACCAATCGCTCATACAATGCACACAGGAATATTATTATAAATACTATAAATTAAATATAATGTAAACAGTTACATGAGACGCGGGCGGAGGGCCGCGCCCTCACACAGTGACCACTGTTTAACTTACGTAAACACTACTATTATATATAGACAATTCTATTTTAAGAAAGAACATTCATTCCACATTCTTTACTGCGACTTCACGCCTTGTCATTGCTCTCCCTAACTTATTCTCCAAAGTGCTGTCTAAAGTAAATCTCTGTCAGTCAATGCTCAATGTCGTCTTTCGCTTTTAAATAATGTAAAAAGCGCCTAACGGTATTGTTATTGCAATCAGTTCACCACTGTAGTCTGATAATCTGTACATAGTATAAAACAGTCGCTCCCGCTGTCTGTACGTTTAGATCTTTTAAATTACGCAACGTATTTTAATGCGGTTTTCAGCAATAGATAGAGTGATTCAAGAGGAAAGGTTTTATGTATAATACATGCATATTATTAGGAAATAACAAGCCCGTGCGAAGTCTGAGCGGGTTGCTAGTATTGCATAATTATTTGTTTTGTCTGTATGTATTTTTCTTATATTTACAGTGCATTCGGAATAAAAGGAAAGAACTGGCCCAAAACACTAATAATAAAAAAGATGATGAAGGTAAAAATGTTTTCATATATTTTATTACCACTTTTTTGAGGTTTAAAGACATTTATTTCTCATAAGAACATTATGGTTCACTTAAAATGAGATACAAAGTATTGATATATTTAAATATTAATTATTAAGTAGCGTTCACTCTTGGAAAGTTGGAGGCGTTTTGTTACATTGTTCGGACATGTTTCTTAAGTTTATTTTTGAAGATATTGACACTATTAATTCGTTTCAAATCCTCAAACAGACCATTGTACAGCCGTACGCCCTCAAACAATATAGTACTTTAGTCCGTGTATGTGATTAGTTAGTGTATTCTGCGTTACGTTACAAATAACTTGACTTCAAGATTGATCAACATCATCATCTTTAACCTTTTGCCAAATATGTTCGGTTTAGCTTCAAGTCTAAGTCTAACCGGATGCAGCCGACTACCAGTGTTTTACTTGGAGCGACTGCCAACTTACGGGTACAGCGACTTACGGGTACAGCGACTTACGGGTAGTGCCCCTCGGTTCTACCCGTAACTACTGTCAAAGAGCTACAAATGACAGCAGGATCCAACGGGTTAGCGTGCCTTCAGAAGCACGGAAGATCTTGATATGATAAGAACTGTATATTTTGACTATACACTGTGGCTAATTAAAGTCCAATTACAATTTTAAAGGTTAATAAAAAATATCGTGCGTATTAGAGTGACAGGAAGGCTGGTACATTATAAAATAGGAAGAAGCTAAGACAAACGCCTACTAAAATCACGATAGTGCGTAGACCTATCGACGTGTGAATTTAGTATTAGATAACTGTGAGGCGCTGCGCCGCAACAAGAACCTTTGATTTTCCTGAAATATTAACCCGTGGGGCTCTTATTATTTAGCTGAGCTCCTCGCGTTCAACATTGAAACATTTTTATATATAAAGAGAACAAGCAATGTGAAAAGAATTCAAATACTATGATAATTATTTGTTTCAAGAATAATCCTTCCTCTTTCAGACGACGACCGTTTCAAACCCTTCCTAGAGCTCATGATCGAGTCGTCAGGAGGAGACACGGGGTACAACGACACCGAACTGCGCGAGGAGACTGTGGTGCTGTTCACTGCCGGAACTGACACCTCTACCCTCGGCTCCTCGTTCACCAGCGTGCTGCTGGCAAGGCATCCTGACATACAGGAGAAGGTTTACCAAGAGTACGTTTATTATACGCTCGAAGACTTTGTAAACTAAAGCTAACTCATCATCTGCTGGGCCATTTTCCAACTTTGATGGAGTTGGCTTCCAGATACAGCTGAGTATTAGTGTTTTACATGGAGCGACTGCCTATCTGACCTCCACAACCCAGTAACTGGGTAACACGACAGCTCTTGGTAAGACTAGTATCAGATTTTCTGATTTCTTTACATTTCTTCTAAATGCCAGGAGAATTAATAGTTTACTGTAAGTGATTCCCGAGCCCGTTCCATCATCTGACTACGAGACAAACGGTGAAGCGCCATCGTTACATGATGGACATCCCACCCATACGCACGAAACGTTTTGGGAATACCTTTACTGTGCGTACGGCTAAGGAGTGGAATTCCCTGCCGGAGTCTGTGTTTCCCGATAGCTATAACCTAGGGGTCTAAGTCAAGAGTGAATAGGTTACTTTTAGGTAAGCGTGCTCCATCTTCGACCACATCATCACTTACCATCAGGTGAGATAGTAATCAAACGCGAACCTATTTTCAATAAAAAGAGATTCACCAGCCAAACAGGAATTCCGGTTAGTTTAAATGATCATCCTTCAACGGATAACTTAGCAAGCGTGGCATAACCTAAACGACCAACGTAAAGGCTGGTATAATTTCAATTTATCTAGTCACTCATCATCTGGAAAGAAATGAAGAAAAGAAGAAAAAAGTGGGGAATCCTAGCAAAGGTGAGACGGTACTTCACACCCGAACAGCTGCTCAATCTCTATCAAGCCCAGGTTAGGTCATGTATGGAGTACTGCTCTCATCTTTGGGATGGGTCTGCCAAGTACCAGCAGTCTATTGAGAAACGGGCCAAAAGACTCATTGGCAACGATACACTGGTCGAATCAAAGCTCCAGAGCCTTGAACATCGGCGACGAGTTGCTAGTCTATCGGTTTTATATCGGTTACATTTCGGGGAGTGTGCGATGGAATTACACAATCTAATTCCACCAAGCCCGTTCCATCATCGGACTACAAGACAAACGGCGATGCGCCATCATTACATGGTGGACATCCCACTTATATGCACTAAACGTTTTGGGAATACCTTCATTGTGCGTACGGCTAAGGAGTGGAATTCTCTGTCGGAGTCTATGTTTCCCGATAGCTATAACCTAGGGGTCTAAGTCAAGAGTGAATAGGTTACTTTTAGGTAAGCGTGCTCCATCTTCGACCACATCATCACTTACCATCAGGTGAGGTGGTGGTCAAACGCGAGCCTATTCTGAATAAAAAAAATTATAATGAACAGGTTGAAAGATGTCTTCGGCGACTCGCAGCGACCCGTCACAGCAGATGATCTAACGAAGCTCAAGTATATGGATGCCGTGATCAAGGAGAGCTTCAGGCTCTACCCACCTGCACCGACGCTGTTGAGGAAAGTTGACAAAGATGTCGTTCTTCGTAAGTAGATCAATATTGTGTACAAAATATACCCAATCATTCTGGCTAAGATTCAAAATATAACACATAATAATGACAAAATGATAAATGATCTTTATTTTGCAAATTGGTTATTAAATAACACTTTTACACGTCATTGTTTTCGTAAACATTAACTAGATGAGGCCGGTGTTTCTTAACTGACTACCCTGAGAAGAAACACCGAAACAAACTCAGGGGTCCGTCTCTTTTAAAGTCCATACAAGATATATTGGTTTAATTATATGGGAACCTTGTAGGTTTCAGTCTGAGGCGATCTTTTAAAGAAAGATGGTCACAGATTTGACTGGGCGTGTCCATACAGTGCAAGCATTTGTGAAATGACGTATAGCTCAACTTAGAACAAGGAGCTTATTAAGATTTGACGAACAATACCAAAGTTAAGGACGTTTGGGTAGGCCGCAAAAAGCACTCAAACTGACAGACAATCATATTTTACTCGAATAAAATAACCTACATAGTTCACATATTCACGATCGTTTATGAGGATTATGTAGATTAGTCTGAAATGGCCTTTTGAGAAAAGATCCACACAGATTTGAGTAGACCCGTCCTGTCAGTGCAAGCCTTTGTCAGTTAGTCTGTAAGCTCAACTTACAGAGACTATCTTCAATGTTTACTTAGCCTTTTCTAATTACGTCATGGTCGCCTTCCAATCTAAGTGGATTCAGTTGAGTAGTAGTTTTAATATGGAGCGACATGATCTTTATTTTACAAACTAGCTGCTGCCCGCAACTGCGTTCACGTGGGAGGGTTGCCCGTGTAAATCCCGATCCTATGGGAATTACGGGCCTGTGTTATTCCAGGATGTCAACTCCATCCAGTAGGTCCGGAGATTAGCGTGTACAAACAGACGATCAGACAGACTTTTTTATTTTTTGGCGTATAAAATTTAAATGTACGGACACACTTTTTTAGTGTTTTATTATATGTATAGATATATAGATTGGTAATTTTAATGTCACGTTTAAACTTCATTTTTTTCGTAAATTTAAACTATGTAGATGAAGTCGGTGTTTGCTAACAGACCAAGTGTCAAGAGTTCGAACCCCACCCATTGCAGTATCGCCGTGAACCCACTCCAGACACAAACATGTTTAGCTTGGTTGGAGGGGTTAACAAGATTAATACTAGTATTGTAAATACTACCCACATTACTTTCAACTCTCTCAGCGTCGGCTCAACCATCGAGTCCAGAGCTCAGACTGCAGCAAAAAAGCTGGGAATCCTACACGAGGCGGTTCTTCTCGCCTGGGCAGCTTCTGAATCTATACATATAAAGCACATATCCGATCCTGCGTGAAGTATTGCAGCCACTTGTGGGATGGGTCTGGAAAATATCAAATTGCTGCACTGGACTGGATCGAGCGCAGAGCCAAAAGGCTAATAGGCGACGAGGCGCTAGTGGACTAGCTTCACAGTCTGGCTCATCAGCGGAACGTTACTTGCCTGTCGGTTTCCTACAGATTGTACTAAGAGGCGTGTGCGCAGGAGCTCCATGACCTTGATTGATATACCGTCTTGGTCATTGTGTGCACAGCCAAGCTATGGAACACTGTCGTCGTCTGTGTTCCCTACCACATATGACCTTTCAGCCTTTAAAGCAAGAGTGAACATGCATCTTCTGGGCTCACTCTTTCCATCGTAGACCTCATCTATCGCTTAACATCAGGCGAGATCGAGGTAAAAAAAAGATCCCATCTGATACATTTTTCCGTCTTTTACATTCCAGCATCGGGTGACACGTTACCTGCTGGCGCGGGCATCATGCTGAGCCTGTTCGCCACACACCGCAACTTTAACTACTGGGGACACGACGCCGAGCTCTTCCGACCTCAGCGGTTCATCGACACCCATCTCAAGCACCCCGCTGCCTTCCTGCCCTTCAGCTATGGTCCTAGGAATTGTATTGGTGCGTTTATAGTGGCCTAACAATATCGTCGTGTCACACGACGCCGAGCTCTTCCGACCTCAGCGGTTCATCGACAACCAGCTCAAGCACCCCGCTGCCTTCCTGCCCTTCAGCTATGGTCCTAGGAATTGTATTGGTGAGTTTATAGTGGCCTAACAATATCGTCGTGTCACACGACGCCGAGCTCTTCCGACCTCAGCGGTTCATCGACACCCAGCTCAAGCACCCCGCTGCCTTCCTGCCCTTCAGCTATGGTCCTAGGAATTGTATTGGTGAGTTTATAGTGGCCTCACAATATCGTCGTGTCACACGACGCCGAGCTCTTCTGACCTCAGCGGTTCATCGACACCCAGCTCAAGCACCCCGCTGCCTTCCTGCCCTTCAGCTATGGTCCTAGGAATTGTATTGGTGAGTTTATAGTGGCCTGACAACATCGTCGTGTCACACGATGCCGAGCTCTTCCGATTTCAGCGGTTCATCGACAACCAGCTCAAGCACCCCGCTGCCTTCCTGTCCTCCAGCTATGGTTCTAGGAATTGTATTTGTGAGTTTATAGTGACCTAACAATATCATCGTGTCACACAACGCCGAGCTCTTCCGACCTCAGCGGTTCATCGACACCCAGCTCAAGCACCCCGCTGCCTTCCTGCCCTTCAGCTATGGTCCTAGGAATTGTATTGGAGAGTTTATAGTGGCCTAACAATATGATTTAAAATTAAAAAAGGTCTTAGTGCAAGCAGCTCACTGTGGTCGTGTATCTAAGTTATGAGGAAACGATCCAACAATAAAAGTATCGAGTACTTTAGGATTTGAACTTTGAATTGTATGACTTAGAATTCACTGTTACAAAATACGAAAATTATCTTGAAGTTGTACATATGTAAGCTTAGATGCACAAAAATTACAAAGTTTATGAATACATTGTTTATGGCCATTGTTTAGTATATCATTGACTGCCTACCTTTATTTGGCCTAGCGGAGACTGGTTTTTAAACATAGGGCGAAGAGCAATTTTTAAGTTTATGTATGTGTACTTAAGTTAAATTAAAGTTATTAATTTCTTAACAAATTTCCCCCTTTTCCGCAGGCTATCGCTACGCTATGATGTCAATGAAGACGGTGCTAGCAACTCTTCTGCGGCGATTCAAAGTGTTGCCAGTTTCCAAGCTAGACTTAGGGAAGCCTTTGGACCTGAAGTTTGATACCATGTTGAGAGCAGCTGATGATTTCCAGGTCATATTGGAACCTAGAACATGAAGATGTATTTTTGTTTTTTTTTTGTGTAATTTTTATGCTGTTCCTTTAATATTCTATTATTATGTGACGAATCTTTAGATATTGTCGCGAGTACTGTGCTAAGATTTCTGACCACTGCTGCGCGATATCTGGAGTCAATATCTAGTATCTATTTCAACTACTATCTCATTAGAGTTATAGAACTAAAATATTAATTTTATTATATTGTGCAATCTTAATTCTGTACAATTATTATTCATACTTACTTATTTAGTTCGGTATAATTTAATTTGTTTTGTTGGTAAAATAAAAATTTATCTTCTACTTGTTGTTATTTGTTCATTTTTTTTTGGGAAAATTATTTATTTAATTACTAATGGAATATACACTTAAATAAAAACCCTGAACTACATATATATGCATCTAAAAATAAACTAAAATATGACGTCCAGAAATTCGTGCTAATAAACTAAAATATGCTGTCCACTGGTAATGTGCCCAAAAGACTGGTGGCATTGCCACGCTCTATGTTTTTTTTTTAATTTCCAGTTCTTTTATTGTACTAATTTTATTTTACTATTAAGTACCTACTTAACCCATAACTTGAATGTGTGATATGTAATTACTGCTAGTGCTAGTCGGTGACTAATAAATTAATTAATTTTTAAATGTTGAATCAGAACTTATTTTAAGTATAACAAGTTTTGGTAAATTTAATAAATAAATGAAAACTTAACGACTATTATTTTTGTTAGAAGTAAATATTTTAAAATAGTTTTATTCTCAATATTATTTGATGCGATGAACCAGTTACTGCCAATATACCACAGATTAGCAAAGTTATAAAAACATGTACGGGATATTAAGCAGTGGATCCAGTTTTCTGTTGCCTTTCTTGGTAGACTGGAACTAAACAGCCACTTAGTTCGATGACACATGGATTGGATAGGAAGCTATTAGGAACCAGGGAATCAGGTTCGTAAAGTAATCAATTCTACCTTAGTGCACGTATAAGAAGAAGATTTAATTAATTACCGGACTCGGCAAACGTCGTAACAGTATAACAACCAGTGTAACAGCGCAACCTACTGGGTACAATTGTTACACAAAATGTCGTCTAAATCAGTTCAGCCGTTTAGGAGGAATTAGGTAACAAATACACGTACAGAAGAAATGTGGGCAGAAACAAAAAACAAATTTAAAATAATATCTTTAAAGAAATATTTCTTATTTTCTATTTATTGCATATACAACAAAATAGGACAGTTTATGTACAAACATTGTTTCGCTGGGAAAATCATTTCATGACTCCGAGCGGAAGGGAGTGTCAAACTCCTAATGACTAAACCCCAACATGTTCTCTTGATTGCCCTTGCGTTCCGAAGCCACCTAAATGAGGAATTATTTATGTTTCAGAAAATATATATATGTCAAAATAATTAAAGTGCCAACAATTAGAATGTCAAATAATTAAAACGTGAAATAATTAAAGGTCAATCAAATCAACATGTCAAATAATACAAATGTCAAAACTAATAATTGTGGTAATAAATTAATTCGTCATTTAAGTATTCGTCAATGGTATAACAGCATTTATTAAATATAAATATAATATAATATTCCACAACTTTTTCACACAACGCCATCTAGTCCCAAACTAAGCAGAGCTTGTGGTATGGGTACCAGACAACTGATAAACATACATATATATTTCTGAATACATACATATTATAGATAAATTACACCTGGACAAAGAACAAATGACCGTGCTCATCACACAAACATTTGTCCTAGGTGGGAATCGAACCCACGACCTTGCGCATAGCAGTCAGGGCCACTGACCACTATACCAACGGGCCTGTCATTTAATTGATTGTTGTTGATTGATTGATTGATTGTTATTGATTAAGAATAATTGCATTATTTTCTTAAATTGTGTCAAATATAATTCTTTTATAAAATCTGGAATTTTATTACAAATGCATGGCGCCATACCCAGGACACTTCCTTACTAATGCAGATTTGTATTTATAATTACTCAAAGAATTTTTGTATTGATTACGAATTGGAACATTTCGTACCGTTTTAATTCTTTCAAAAAGGTTGGTATTTGATTTGACGAAGATACTGATTTCTAATATGTATATCGCCGGTAGCGTAAGTATCTTTAATGATTTAAAGTATAGTACACAACTGTCATCTGTTTTCAGACCACACATAGCTCTAATGCACCTTTTTTGTGTCTTAAATATTAATTCCCTATCTGGGGACTTACCTCAAAAAAATATTCCATACCTGAGAAGTGAGGCTACTACACCATACTCAACCTACCTTACTCGTAACCTTAAGTCTTTTTTCCGTTTGGTAAAGCATCGAATGACTTCTCCCGCTCTGGGTGGAGCGGAAGTGAGTGTCAGGCTTCTACTGACTAAACACTCTTAGCCCCAGCTGCCCTTAAGTTCCGGGATCACGGTATCTCGTTTCAAACATTCCCGCCACCCCGTCAGGCAATGGGCCCTATGGTGACCCATCACTAGTGCTGTCATCTCTTTGAGGCGCGCGTGGAACACGACGTGCCGCCGACTCGGGCCTGGTCCTTACCGGACAGTGCCTGTGCAGTGCTACCCCTGCTCGCCGTCCGCTAGCCCGCGCCTGCTGTGGCCGGAAATCGGCTCGCGATCCCCGCAGGTCACCTCCACCGTATGCTCCACCGTGTCCTCCGGGTGGTCCACACAATGACGACACCCGGGCGTGTCTTCCCACTGTATCCGAAATAGGTACCTCCCGAAACAGCCATGTCCGATAAGCATCTGCGTGAGGCGGAAGGTGAGGACGCCGTGACGTCTCTCCAGCCACTCCTCAATTCCAAACCAGTTTTGGTTAAGCCTAAAATTACAATTTTGAACAGTTTCCTGGCCTCATCCTGACAATGAACAGGACAGGATACATTTATAAAATCCTAAATTATAAACATATTCTCCAAAGGTTGACTGTTTTTGTGGCCTCGTCCGGGCACATTCCCAAATATCTCTAAATACGGATTACATAGTTTCTACTGCATTATAATATCTTTAATTAATGAATTATTATTTATTTAATTATAAATAAAATATTAAATAAATCATAAATAATTATTTATTATAACAAATAATATCTTTAACTGCTTATAGCAACATGAAAAAATCCATACTAATATTATAAATGTGAAAGTGTGTTTATTTACATAGGTAAATAAACACACTTTCAAACGTTGCTCTGTTTTTCACTTCAAAACAGAGCAACGTTTTAATTTGATATATTTATAATGTAGATAGAAGAGCTGGCTATGTTTGCTGAAAAAACAAAAGAAAGCGCGCGCTAAATAACCTATAAATATAATAATCCTAGCAAAGATGAGACGGTACTTCACATCGGAACAACTGCTCAATCACCCACCATTGTATCACCCTTTTTAATTGTTATGTCCATAATTTTGTTTTACTGTTATGGTGTACCATAAAGAATATATCTATCAATATCTATCAAGCCCAGGTTCGGTCGTGTATGGAGTACTCACTGCTCTCATCTTTGGGATGGATCTGCCAAATACCAACTGGACGCGCTTGAGTCTATCGAGAAGCGGGCCAAGAGACTCATTAGCAATGACGCACTGGTCGAGTCAAAGCTGCAGAGCCTTGACCTTCGATGACGAGTTGCAAGTCTATCGGTTTTCTATCGGTTACATTTCGGGGAGTGTGCGATGGAATTATATAATCTAATTCCACCAAGCCCGTTCCATCATCGGACTACAAAACAAACGGCGATGCGCCATCGTTACATGGTGGACATCCCACCCACACGCACAAAACGTTTTGGGAATACTTTCATTGTGCGTAAGGCTAAGGAGTGGAATTCCCTGCAGAAGTCTGTGTTTCCCGATAGCTATAACCTGGGGGTCTTTAAGTCAAGAGTGAATAGGTTACTTCTAGGTAAGCGTGCTCCATTTTCGACCACATCATCACTTACCATCAGGTGAGGTGGTGTTCAAACGCGTAAAAGTTAGTTCTTATTGCTTATTGTTTCATCGTCTACCTCTTACGAACTATGATGGGGTAAGCTTCTAGTCTATTGGAAATTTGTAACTGAGTATTAGTGTTTTACTGGGAGCGACTGTGTATCTGACCTTTACAACCCAGTATCTGGGTAACACAATACACCTTGGTAAAACGGGTCCAATATAACAATGCTTTCAGTTTGCAGATGGGATTGCCTCGTTACTGTAGTGCGTCAGCGATGTTAGCGGAAGCTCAAGTGGACGACTTTCACGCCATTATTCGTAAAAGAGTAGCATCGCTGATGCGAAGGTTGAGGGACAGTCCCAACAGCTACCTGAAGGTCATTGCTGAAAATATCCATAGTCCGATATGAAGGCAAGGGATGAAAATTCATGTTAGATAGGCTGACTCTAATTTTTTCACATTTTTATTTTTGTTTCTTTTGTTACGTGTATGTGTATAATTTACTAACACTAGGGTACAAGATTTTATTTAATATATATAAAAATATAATAAGATGAAAATACCAGATGAGGAAAACAAAATAAAACATTGAATTAAACAAAAAACATTCCTAAACATAAAAAAAACTATGTACATATAAAATTAAAACTAAAAAAAAAAACACAAAAATCAAGCTTCTAAGGCGTCAAAGTAACAACTCGTTCAAACGTTCCTTTAATGTAATACTAACACTTTATGAACGTAAGTCTGAAATAAATGTTTTGAATTGAATTGAATTGAAAAACCAGCGTCAGTTCTGGTTCTGACTACCCGTAATGACTGCCAAAGATGTATAACTGATCGCTGGGACGAACAGCTTAACGTGCATTCCTTGACACGGAGAAATCTCGAGACATTTTTTATTGAGCCAAAAACATCAGAATACATTTAGCATTAATCTTAGACCCCCAAATTAGGCAAGATATTATATCTGTATTATTTTTAGTCTATTGATTCGTTACAATAACAATGTAACTTACACTTATTTGTTATTTAGTGAAGTTTACTAGTTGGATCGTAGATTTGAACATAAAAAAAAAATTGGCCAAGTGCGAGTCGGACTCGCCCATCAAGGGTTCCGTAGTAACTATAATAAATATAATATGCTTAATTTTATTTAATTAAACTAGTAACAATCCCGCCATATATATACATATATACTAAACCTAACTATGTACAAAAAAAAATAAAATAAAGAAATAAAATAAAAAAGAAACAAGCTTAGGCGTCAAAGTACTCCTCCTCATATGCTTAACATATTTATTTGAAAAAAAAAAACAAAAAACCTTACAAATTTCTTAAAACTAGCTTATTTACAATTTTTACAACTACGCCAAATAACTTTGTTTTTCATAGTATTTGTATGAATTACAAAGTTACATTTGCGGTTTTAGAAAATATACTGTATCTCAAAAACTGCTGACTCGATCTCATTTAAACCAATTTTATTTGAAAGTTTACATTAAGAGCTACAACATATGATTTTTTTAGATTTTTCACTTCCTTATTATAGAAGTTAGAGGGGGGGCACACATTTTACCACTTTGGAAGCGTATATCTTTTAAACGATTAACTTTATGAAAAAGTCATTTTAGAAACCTTAATGTCATTTTTAAAGACCTGTCTATAGATACCACACACGTATAGGTTTCCTAAAAGAAAATATTTTCAGTTTCAGTTCCATGTATGGAGAGCCCCCTTTATTTTAAATATTTTTTAAATTTTCTCTTAAAATCGGAAAGCGGTTCACAGAATACATCTACCTACCAAGTTTTACATGTATAGTCTTAATAGTTTCGGAATAAAATGACTGTGACATACGGACGGACGGACAGACAGACAGACGGACAGACATGTCGAAACTATAAGGGTTCCGTTTTTTGCCATTCGGCTACGGAACCCTAATTAGATTAAAATTAAAATCAGAATTGAATAAATCCTAAGTAAGTAATCGCTTTTAGTAATGAGACTGCTCATTGTATGATCCTTTTTGACCGACTTCTGAAAAAGGAGGAGGGTCTCAATTCGGATGTTTGTTTGTTTTTTTTTTTTAATGTTTGTTCGGGCATAGCTCCGTCGCTCGCCAACCTATATGAAAAATTCTTTTTTTGTTCGAAAGGGTATACTTTCCAAATGGTCCCATGAAAATTTTATCGATATCGAACAAGCCGTTTCTGAAAAATCAACAAAAGTCTAAAAAAAATATTTACATTGATGATCTTTTCGTTTACTCTGCATTGTGTTTTTTGTTCGCTCGTTTTTAGTTTTTTGTAGTTGACATTTTGGCTTTTATAACTAGCTTAATTACAAATTGACCCACTAAAAAGCGCGAAAATAAAAACTTTTTTGCAAAAAAATAAAACCGACTTCCATATCAAAACACTACAAAGCCAAAAATAATTTTAATTTCGGTAGTCGGTGTTATTGGTTTTGTATTTTCTTTTTGTCACACCGCCTACCGAAATTAAAATTATTTTTGGCTTTGTAGTGTTTTGATATGGAAGTCGGTTTTATTTTTTTGCAAAAAAGTTTTTATTTTCGCGCTTTTTAGTGGGTCAATTTGTAATTAATCTGTAAATAATAATAATAATTAATCTGTAATTTTGATATGATTTTAACTAATATTTTTAACCAAGTTACAGATAGATGGTATATTTATCTATAACTTTATTATACACCATAACATAAAACAAATAAGGATTTACCAACTAATAAAAACTTTTTTGCAAAAAAATAAAACCGACTTCCATATCAAAACACTACAAAGCCAAAAATAATTTTAATTTCGGTAGTCGGTGTTATTGGTTTTGTATTTTCTTTTTGTCACACCGCCTACCGAAATTAAAATTATTTTTGGCTTTGTAGTGTTTTGATATGGAAGTCGGTTTTATTTTTTTGCAAAAAAGTTTTTATTAGTTGGTAAATCCTTATTTGTTTTATGTTATGGTGTATAATAAAGTTATAGATAAATATACCATCTATCTGTAACTTGGTTAAAAATATTAGTTAAAATCATATCAAAATTACAGTAACTAATTGAAAAAAAAAACACAGTTTATTTGTGCCCCACGCTCAGTTCTTGAAATCCACAACACAAACGTATGCGACACTATTATCACCCGAAACTTTCATCCCAATTTTCCATTTTACCTTATAAGTATATAAGATTGTAATGAGTTCACTTATCGAATGTGGTACATGGAGATATTATGGCACAATAGCCACAGTTCCGGACAACAGAAGTCTAGTAGTTCCCGACGAGACAAGTTGCTGTATAATGCTGGACAGGGGTGCTGAAACCTGGGGCTATCGATGATTTTACTATAAAATTTTAAAATTGCAATCAATCAATTATATTGACTGCCTCTTTGGTCGAGTGGTTGTAAGCAAGACTGCTGAGCACGAGTCTCGGGTACGATTTCCGGGTCAGGCAAAAAGTGCTTTGGGTTTTTCTGTAAGGTTTCCCATAGTTCTGTGGAGTTTCTTGCCGGTTCTTCTCCATAGGAAACGACCAATTTTGAACCGTGCCCTAACTGCTGACGTTTTGTAATGAAATTAAATATTTATTTTTGTAAATTGTTTATAAATAACACTTTTACACGTCATGTTTTTTGCGTGTTTAGTTTAGCTAGATGAGGCCGGTGTTCCTAACTGACTACTCTGAGAAGAAACACCGAAACAAACTCATAGGTCAAAGTCTCTTAAAGTCCAGATAATTTGTATTTGTATAATGAGAAGCATATGGGTTATGTCCATGGTATTCTTTTGATGAAATAACCACGCAAATTTGAGCGGACCTGACCAGACAGTGCAAGCATTTGTCAGTTATCGTGTAGCTCAACTTAGAACTTAAGGAGCTCAACAATTTGACGAACAACAACAACAACAACAGTAAGGAAATTGAAGTAGGCCACACAAGTACTCAAACTGCTTGACATCATTAAATAAATTATAGTGAAAGTAAAAACAACGAAGAAAGATATAACCTACATTGTCCTCACATATAGGTAAGTGCCTATATAGTAGGGTATCCCGTAAAAATTTTTTTTTCGCTTTTCGCTACTCAAGCCCCCTCAAAAGTTGCATTATTAGTTTTAGATTACCGTAAAAATAATAAAAAAAAAACATAAAAAAATATCTTGAGGGTTCTACCGGCATTTTTTTTTATTTTTTTATCACTTAAATAACCCTCCAGTCAATGTCGTCTATTCTATTTTATGTACATTATTCCCATTTTATATTTTATTTCATTGATAGTGAAACCCGTTTTAATTTTTTTTTTTTTTTTTTTTTTTAACGTGGTAAAATTATCAAATAAGTCCTCCCACTCCGGGCAGGGTGGGAGGGACTGTCAGACTTTTACTGACTAAAATCCACGGTGTTCCTTCAATAACCCTTTACATACCGGGGCCACGGTAACGGGATGAGTCCCACGACCCCGGCAGGCTTCGGCCCTCTGCAGAGGGGGCCTCGTCATGTTGCTGACGCTCTTTGAGGCGCGCGTGGAACACGACGCGCCGTCGACCCGGGCATGGTCCATGGTCGGACAGCGAGTTGCCCTTTACTCGCTGTCCGCATGCCCGCGCCTACGGTGGCCGGAGATCGTCGGCCGACGTCCGACGCCGTGGGCGTCTACCACTGCGGCTGGGCTGGAGGGAGGACGCCATCCTCTCCCTCTCGCGGCCCGCCTCCTCCTTCGGAAGCATGACTGCTTCGCAGAAGGAGGCGACCGCTTCCCACTCCCTCTCGCCCCGCAGCATGGCCTCGACCAATGCCGGGCGCGAGAGGTCTCCGCCTATCGCCGCCGTGAGGACACGTCGGTGCTCTGCCCAGGCGGGGCAGTCTTGCACCGTGTGCTCTACGGTGTCCTCAGGGCGACCCTCGCAGTGGTGACACCCAGACGTTTCCTCCTTTCCCATCAGACACAGGTACCTCCCGAAACTTCCGTGTCCGGTGAGGACCTGCGTCATGCGGTAGGTCAGGACGCCGTGACGCCGATCTAGCCACTCCTCAAAGAGGGGTCTTACCGCCGCAATTGCATAGTGAAACCCTAAGTTATGATTTGCAGGCAACGACAGGATTTTTTCTGTTAGGAATATAGTGAAACCCTAAGTTATGATTTGCAGGCAACGACAGGATTTTTTCTGTTAGGAATTGGTTTGGAACAAACTCGCAAAATTCATGTTTTGACTTGTTTTTCTTAAATTCTCTACTTCTACTGTGAGGCAGTTCGTCTCATTTCTATTGCGGTTTTATTGCTGTAAGGTGTCGCTCTGCACTTCCTTGTGATAAAATACGTGTTTTTGTTATATATAATAATGGGTTCAAGATGAAGTGAGACTACTTGTGCTATTTTGGGATCATATAAAGAACTTGACGATCGCCAGTTACCAGTGATAAGTGACGTTATCAAATTATAATATAACTAGTACTCTCGCGGGGCTTCGCTCCCGTGGATTCTATCACGGTAAAAACATAACTCACCTTTTTTGCAGTCGGGTAAGAGGTAGCCTATAACCTTCCTCAAGCTTCAAGCTACTTCCATACCAAATTTCATCCAAATCCACCCAGTACTTTCGAAGATTAGCGCGTTCAAGCAAACAAACAAACTAACAAACTTTTCCGCTTTATAATATTAGTATAGATAATATATATATACTATAATAATATAATAATATATAACTAAAACTACAGAAGAATGGGAAAGATCCTTCCAACACAGAAGTTTTTTCAATCGTTTCTGGAAAACTTGATACGATTTGGACCAAAGCTTCGATTCCTATCGTTTCCAACGTACGAGTTACCCAATTGCTGAAATCATATTTCGACAAATACCTGTCATTAATAAGATATCCCAAAAATAAAAGAAATGATAGTTACGAAAGCAAAGTGAAGTGCTTTTTGGAATCGTCGAACAAGCTCTTCGATATTGCTGCTTGTAAGTGCACTTCGTTTGACATTTGTTCCTGCATAAAACCTGAGAAAGTTCCTATTTCTGAAAGAGACTTTTTACTGGATCAAAGAAGTGACAGAAAAATGGCAATAAGCGGTATAGACACAAAAGAAACAGCAAGACTTTTAAAGAAACATCAGAGACAAGAAAATTTGAGTCAGAGCATGCATGTTTCCCCAGTGCATCACTAAAAACCAATCCTGTTCCGGTGCGCGAGTTGCCGCCTCGGCCGCAGTCGCCTGTAACAGAGCTTTCTGCGAATAGTGACGTGCCTGTAAATGAGACTCCATCTACTTCGTTGAATCGGAACACTCTGGCGCTGCCACCAGTAGCTAAGGTATGTGATCGGTATGGACTATCAACGCGATCTGCGGCTGCGGTCGCTTCGGCGGTCTTAGCTGACGTAGGATTGGTATCTTCCGAAGATCTAAGTCTTGTTATTGATAAGAATAAAATTCATAGAGCTGTTTCTAAAGCACGGACCAAGGCCAGCAAAGACATTGATACGATTGTAATAAAAAGTATCTACTTTGATGGACGAAAGGACAAAACACTCATAAACGAGAAAATAGGCGATCGGTACCACCGCAGAGAAGTCTTGCAAGAACACATTTCAGTTCTCACAGAGCCGGGATCTATTTATTTGGGACATATGATGCCAAGTCGTGGCACTGCCAAAGGGATCGTCTCTTCTATCATATCTTTGTTAGAAAATCAAGGGTTGAACTTGGAAGAGGTGATCTGTGTGGGGTGCGATGGTACTGCTACGAATACAGGTTGGAAGGGAGGTGTCATTCAAAACCTGGAAAACTATTTAAAGAGACCGTTACAATGGTGTGTTTGTATGCTTCACGCGAATGAATTACCGCTTCGTCATTTGTTCATGTCTCTGGATGGTAGCACATCTGGGCCAAAAGAATATTCAGGACCTATTGGAAAACAGCTAGCTGCTTGTGAAAATAAACCTCTAGCGTCTTTTTGTGCAGTGTCTGGCAATTTGCTAGTATTACCTGATAATATTGTGAAGGAACTAAGCACGGATCAAAAGTATCTGTACGAAATGTGTCATGCTGTGATGGCTGGTTCCTGTTCCCTTGAGCTAGCGAACCGCCAACCTGGAAAAATGGCGCATTCGAGATGGCTCACTACTGCCAATCGCATACTCAGACTTTACGTAAGTACTGTTTCGCCGTCAAATAATTAATTTGCAGCTGCTTGTGAACTACGTGGTCAAAGTTTACGCTCCTGTTTGGTTCCTAATCAAGCAACACTCATCATTTAAAGATGGAGCCAAGCATATTTTTCAAATGATTATATACTCTCGATTTTTGCCTGATAGTCAGAGATCTATTGTAAATTCGGTGATCGAAAGAAACGCTTTTTTTGCGCACCCAGAAAACTTGCTTATTGCCTTGTTATTCGACGATAGAGAGCATATTCGAGAGCTTGCATCTCGCAAAATATTAAAGGCCAGAGAAGCAGAAAAGAGCAACTCTCGCAGGGTATTTAAAGCACCAAAGCTTAACTTCTGTGCGCGAGACTACACCGATATAATATTTTGGCAAGAGTGTGAAATATCAGCTCCACCAATTTTGCGACACGTCTCCAACGATGAACTTAGAATTAAGGCTAAAGAACACATCCTCGACATTATTGACTTTCCCTGCCACACACAGTCAGTGGAAAGATGTGTAAAACTAGTGACGGAGGCTTCTCAAAGCGTCACGGACGCTACAGCTCGGGATGGTTTTATTAGGAACAGATTAAAATCTCGCTCAGAAATGCCTAATTTTGGTCACAAAAACCAGTTCCGTTTTTAAAGTTGCCATTGATTATTTTGTCTTTCAACTATTTTAAACCTTGCTTTAACTCATTGTTGTACGCTTAAATTTAATAAAAACCATTTAAATGTTATTGTATGATTTATAGTTTATATTAGGAACCCCTAAAAATAGCAAATTTGAAAAACTTCAAGGACTGGTAGAGGCCTCAAGATGCCGGATATCTAATTAAATTTTATAATAATCGTAATATATGTGTCAAAACGCAACTTTTGATACCTCTTGCGTAGCCGTAGCTCATTTTTTTTCCCCCATACATGAACGGGACACCCTACTATATAGGCCTATGTGAAATAAAACATTTTGAGTTTGAGTTCGAAGTTGGCAGTGTTACACCCCCGTTCCTCGAAAAGCATGTTAATTCGTTGGTCTCAGCTGTCATTTAATCATCTTTGACGGTTGTTAAGGGTAAATCTGTGTGGTGCCAGTAAATCGGAAACTGGTCTAGCCAAGGGTTATCGTGTTACCCAGCTACTGGCTATGTACGGCTGTGGAAGTCAAATAGGTAGTCACTCTATGTAAAACACTAATACACAGCTGCGTTCGGTTAGACTGGAAGCCGACCCTGACATAGCTAGGAAAAGGCTAAGCAGATGATGATGTAATCACACTCTTTGCGCTGTAGCATGGTGCCGGTGACAGTTTCAATAACATTTCGTTTCACTCTTGAAAGTTACCGCGATTTACAAAACATGACTTAGTATTTCATCTGTACCACATTCGTAATATATTAAATCATTAATAACTGTAGTAAATTAAATTAAACCCAACCAGAATGTTCTAGTCTACAAATAAAATTAAATCAAATTTTATGCTGCGAGTATCGTTAGCGATAAAAATGAATTGCATACCGTCACATCCCTAGTCATGTGGTACTGGCAGATGTCAACGTCATACAGGCAACTGTCACCCGCACCATGCTACAGCGCAAGTAGTGTATATAAATTAAATTATTAAGTGATTCCTGACCAGATTAAAGCACTAGAAAAGTCATTTGACCTAAAGGATGGAGACCTGGAGTCCTGATGAAATCCCAAACCTAGCTTAGGCACCAGTCTCACAGTAATTGTAAAAACTGAGCCTAATAATTGTAAAAATGTATATTGTGGCGAGAACTTAAAGATTATGATTAGTTATTTACTTTGTTAAACATCTAGGTAGGCTTACAGATAGCTAGTACACACTATGTTTATGGTGACTGATGATTCTACGCCTGTCTTCAGTTATGACTACGCCTCGTTTTCTGTCTGTTTTATGAACCCTTATATTTTGATAGTCAGTTGAAATTTGTATAGACTATATAAATACCTAAACACTATTTAAATGAAATGTGTTGCTATTTTTTAGGACCAAAAATTCAAAGACATGTGACATTCAAACGTGGTGGATAATGGTCCCTTCCCTATCATACGGAGGATGGCTGTGTCCCAGAACGTTAAAACATTTTTTTTATTTAGTAATTATAAAATAAATAAAAAATAAAAAATTTAGTAATTATGTAACAGTGACCATAAATAATTTGCTGTCCATATTTCGTTTCTACGTTTATTGCACTTTTTAGGGTTCCGTAGCCGAATGGCAAAAACCGGAATCCTTATAGTTTCGTCACGCCTGTCTGTCTGTCTGTCCGTCCGTATGTCACAGCAATTTTATTCAGAAAATATTAAGACTATCCATGTGAAACTTGCTAGGTTCATGAATTCTGTTAACCGCTTTCCGATTTTAAGAAAAAAATTAAAGATATTTAAAATTAAGGGGGTCTCTCTATACATGTAACTGAAACTCAAAATATTTTTTTTTCATGAAACCTATGCATGTGTGACATTTATAGACAGATTTTAAAATTACATTGAGGTTTCTAAAACAACTCTTTCATAAAGTCAGTCGTTTAAAAGATATACGCTTCCAAAGTGGTAACATGTCCCCCCCCCCCCCTCCTCTAACTTCTATTATAATAAAGTTAAAAATCTAAAATGAATATATGCTGTAGATACTAATGTAAACTTTCAGCAAAAATTGGTTTGAACGAGATCGGGTCAGTAGTTTTTGAGATATAGCATATTTTCTAAAACTGCAAATATGACATTGTAATTCATACAAACACTATGAAAAACAAAGTTATTTGGCGTAATTACTACGGAACCCTTCATGGGCGAGTCTGACTCGCACTTGGCAAATTTTTGATAGCTATTACACTAATATTCGTCAAAAAATACATAGTTACGAGTAGGTAACAGTTTGTGTTGGGATTTTAAAAAAATGTTACTGAGAAAAGGTTCCAAAAAAAGAAAAATTTGGCGTGTGAAGAGTTAGCTTAGAACATCCAGATTTCTCAGATCACTCTATTATGAGTATGACACAGAAATATAATCAATAGATATATAAAAGGTATCCCTATCAAGTTTACCCACCCCTGCCTCAGTTCAGGCGAGTTCAGTCAACCTTCCAAGCGCTTCCCGGTCGCATCCACTCCTGCGCATCTAGTCGCTCCGTGAACGCGATCCGCGGAACACTATCAAGGTGAGTCATAATTATTACTTTAATCCAGTGTTCCTTGCTCAGAAATCCTGTAAAAAAGCACATTGTGCGAGAGAAATAAAGATTAATTAGGTACTTTTATGGTGATGCTGTGTTTTTAACACGCTTTTATTAGGTTGAGCTGTAACTGTAACTATGCAATACAATCTAAGAATCTGAATTACACGCACTTCTAATTGTTGTATCATCATGAAACTTGGCAATTATATGTAGATTAGATGATAGTACCTTATGGTACCTACTATTGAGCTGGTCTGATAATGGAATTGGAAGGTGATGGAACCTTGGACTGCCTACTAGTACCTACCTATACATATTGAGTTTTTTAAACTATTAATTTGTGGATAATAAGTAAAAGAAAGGTGCATGTATCTGTTTGTTCAATCATCATTATCCCTACTATCGATCACGTACATAATAATATGTTTTTTTTTATTACTGATGGGCCCACACTTGACCTCGATCTCGCCTGATGGTAAGCGATAGATGAGGTCTAAGACGGGACGAGCGAGCCCAGAAGATACCTATTTACTCGTGCTTTAAAGGCTGAAAGGTCATAAGTGGCAGGGAACACAGAAGCCGGCAGAGAATTCCACAGCTTGGCTGTGCGCACAATAAATGTGGAAGAGAAGCACTTGGTACGACAAGACGGTATATCAACCAAGTGTGGGTGATACCCAGCCGTGCGTCTGGTAGACCGGTAGTGTACTGTAATGGGTACATTTATCGTATTCTTAAACAAACGGCATTATTAAAGCTATAGGGCGCACTATACAAATTAACTCTCTCTAAGCTAGAATGGTCTGAAAAATATATAGGTACATACAATCGGAATGTGTATTATATTTAACGCGTTATGTAATACTAACAGTCACGCGTGGCTTTCCTCCCGTGGACTTTATCACGATAAATATCCTATAACCTTTCTCAAGCTACTGCCATGCCAAATTTCATCCAAAACCGCCCAGTACTTTCAAAGATTTAGCGCCTTTAAACAACCAAACTTTTCCGCCTTATAATAATAACTTTTAGCGATCAGACCCCTCATTGTATCACCCATGTTTAGTTATTAAGTTCTTATTTATTTTCTACTAGCTTTTGCCCGCGACTTCGTCCGCGTGGAATAGTTACTTTGGGCTAACGTTAAATTTAATCCCGATTTTGAAGCGTTCTTTATTGGCGCTCCCCTTCTATAGGCCTTTTTTTTTTTTTTTTTTAACGTGGTAAAATTATCAAATAAGTCCTCCCACTCCGGGCAGGGTGGGAGGGACTGTCAGACTTTTACTGACTAAAATCCACGGTGTTCCTTCAATAACCCTTTACATACCGGGGCCACGGTAACGGGATGAGTCCCACGACCCCGGCAGGCTTCGGCCCTCTGCAGAGGGGGCCTCGTCATGTTGCTGACGCTCTTTGAGGCGCGCGTGGAACACGACGCGCCGTCGACCCGGGCATGGTCCATGGTCGGACAGCGAGTTGCCCCCTTCTATTGGCCTTAGCGTAATGATATATAGCCTTTCTCTATAAATTGGCTATTTAATTAAAAAAATATTTTTCAATTCGAACCAAAAGTTCCTGAGATTATCGCGTTCAAACAAACAAACAAACTCTTCAGCCTTATATTATTAGTATAGATAGCTGTTGCCCGCGACTTCGTCCGCGTTTCCGTCGTTTTTCGTAAAAAACAAAAGTAGCCTATGTCCTTCCTCACTGTTCAGTGGTTTTGATGTAAGAAACAGATTAACTTTCGTAATTTAGTAAGGAAATATAATATGTCAATCTATAATACTGTTGAAAAATATCGCAATACGGTACCTCACAATATTATTGTTAATAGCTGTGCCCGCGACTCCGTCAGCGTGTAACTCCTTGTGTGTTATTAAGTTAATGTATGGGTAGTATTGTTTAGATCACGTTCACATGAGGCTTAAGTACCTATAGAACGAAATTTTATACCTTCGGCCGCGAGAGACGCGTCGAGCGCGGCGACCGATTCTCAAAAATAATCCTTATAGCATGATTCAGTATTCACGCGCGATGGCTTATTATTAGCGTATTTCATGTATAATTTTGGTGTTTCTATACCGATTTATATGATTCTTTTTTATGGAATAGTTAACAATGTTAACTTTTTCAATTAGGGGTGACTGAGAGTGTTATAAACGTAAGAGTAGACAAATATTATAATCAGAAAGCTTCGAACTGCTAAGCTATCGGGAGTTACACGTGTTATTGTGAGTCAACCATAAAAGATAGACATATGCTGTCGTGGGATATTTTTTATATAATTTTAAGGAGAACATTTCCGTCATGAAATGATTTCTGTGTAGCTTTAACCATTAAGGTTGCACACGCGACGGAAGCTTAAAAAATGGAGTAACTTCTCCCGTTTTCCCAACATTTCCCTTCACTGCTCTGCTTCTATTGATTGTAACGTGATGAAAAGTATACTATAACCCGCTCAGGAGTATGAAAAATAATTGTACCAAGTTTCGTTAAAATCCGTCGAGTAGTTTTTGTTTCTCTAACGGTTATACAGACAGACAGACAAAAATTTAACTGATTGCATTTTTGGCATCAGTATCGATCCTTAATCACCCCCTGATAGTTATTTTGGAAATATATTTCATGTACAGAATTGACCTCTCTACAGATTTATTATAAGTATAGATTATGGTATCAAAAATCAAAATCTAAAATTATTTATTTGCTCTAATAAGGTACAGAAAGTATACAAAAAGAGTATATCTATCTATCTATCTACAGTACAGATTACTATCGTCACGCAACGAGACTCACCTGTCTCTGGTCTGAGCTTTTAGTGTGTCGCCGTTTTTCACTAAATCTTTCCAGTATAAAAGCTTCAAACACCTGAACACGTAGCGTTGTAGTATAAAGACAGACACTCACACAGATAAAGATATTACCTGTTGAAAGTTAGATATCTAAAGGTACATCCACATTGCAGTATATTTTTGTCGAGTAACAGTTTGTACTACGTTAACATTAGGTAAATATCGGTAACATTTAACAGGTACATGCTAATATTATGTTGAATGTTACTCATCGCATCCATACCACCAATAACATAAATTAACAATATCATTGGAACTTATAACGGGATATTTACCATGTATATCGTTTTACTTGGTAAATATCCCGTTTTAAGTATAATAATGATAGTGTTAGTGACCATGTTAGTTTAAAAACTTATGAATTAACAAAATCAACCGAATTGAGTACCTCCTGTTTTTTGAAGTCGGTAAAATATTTTATAAATAGAACTTTTAAAGAGTTTTACTTGTGTCCGCATGGATGATAAAGAACGAATTATAGGGACAGCATGTTTTCTCATTTTGAACAAGAAAAACATTATGATGAAGTTGATGATAAGATGTTATTTTCCTTTGTTGTATTAAGGTAAAATTTCTCTTATAATGTTATCGATTGTTATCACAGTCATGTTGACTGTCTTCAAAAGTTAAACAACATTACTTAATACATACTCGTACTAACACGGAAATTATTGCTATCGGATGTTACTTAGTAACACTTGGAAATGTAGTTATATAAAAAGAAAGCGTTTCCCAATAAAAACCTGCGAGTCTTTAACTCAAGAGTGAATAGGGTACTTCTAGGTAGGCGTGCTCCATCTTCGACCACATCATCACTTACCATCAGGTGAGATGAGACGGTGGTCAAACGCGAGCCTATTATCAATAAAGAAATTAGTAACTGCAGTGTGGATGCATCTTAAGACCACGGTTTTACTATCGTCGTTAAGCTTTAAATTAAATGTAAAAATCAAATCTAACTGTTCTGTCGACCACAAGCCGGCTTGTAGGCCAGTAGAACAAATAACTATAAATAAAACTGCATTATCTTTGCAGTTAAGAATAGTAATAGTAATAATTTATTTGAGCAGTAAAGTGAAAACATATTGTTGAAATAGCATGAAGTTACATTGTTTTTTTATACACAGTAAGATATTAAGTAATTATTTTTATTTTTATTATGATATAAATTATTTAACAAAAATAAGTAAACAAAATAAAAATGGTAAAACGAAAGATGTAGTGTAAGGATGTGTCGGTGTGTGAGAGGGTGTGTTTGTATGTGTATGAGAGTGCGTGTATGCACATGTGTGTGTGTGAGTGAGTGTCTAGGTATGTTTTTGTGATGTCAGAGGATTTATTTATTTATTTATTTAGGATTTGTATTTTAACCGTTTTTTTGTATCGAACATGGTTTTTTTACCCAAGGTAAGGCTAAGATTACAGGTACTCTTGGTTTTCCATCCATACTTTACTATAAGTAGGTCTTATAGTTTTTTTTCGGGATTCGGTCGTGGTCCACCTACTTAGTTCACCTAGGTGGACAACGGGCATATTTTTTGCCTGCGGTCTACCTACATGATGAGGAATATGCAAATAATAAATGTCTATAGGTCTACCTAAAATTAATTCCACGGATATAATACTCCCCACTGATCGTGATCCTGTCATTTTGAAAATAAATGCCGAAAGAACCACGAAAATCGAAAAAAAAATTAATGCGCAACGAAACGAAAAATAAACTGAAGAAATAATTAAACAAACAAAAAAAAATATTTATCATTGAGACAATTAGCGAAACTTTTCCAGTGAGTCCCGTAAAAATTTCATGTTTCACAAACATCACGGGCGAGAAAAAGTGCCCGTGGTCAATCAAGGTGAAATAAGAAGGTGGACCACGACCGAACCCCGGTTTTTTTTTTTAATATTGACCCCCACTACGATTACAAACACCCAGACCCGGAACAACTGCTGTTTTGTACCTAGGTCATATAAACATTTGTTCCGTGCGGGAATGGAGTCTGCGCAACACAGTATCGCCCAACCACTGCGCCATCTGTGTCATCGCTTAATTATCGCATAAAAAATATTGATTTTCTCATTTCAGATGCAGTGTTTCATCTGCGTCACGTACATGATCATTCTCTGTAGTTCCAGTCCAACAAAAAATCGTGAAATCGCTACAACCCACGAGAAACGTTCCTTGTTCCGCGATGTCATTGAGTCCCTGAGAATCCATTCTCAGCTACCTGAAGAAATAAATCAAAACGACGAAAATAATCTGTCCCAAAATTATGTAAGATACGGATATGAGAACGAACCGCCCTTACCCAGTGATGCCGACTACATACCAAGAAGAAACGATAGAATTGAAATGCCCACAATGAAGTATCGCTTTCCAAAAAGCATCAACACGAGTACAAGCGATGAAAATATGAAGTCTAAAGAAGAATTAGTAGTTTTTATAGATACGAATAAACATAAAACGACCACTTCAAAACCAAAAAAAGACAAGCGACCACGGCCTTCTAATAATAAAATCAAAAACCCATATAAGAATAAGGAAAATGAAGATGTCGTTGATTCAGAAGCTGATGCTGCTAATGAGCCTGAAGATTATACACCCTTCACTAACACAATGGCTGGACAAAGCCAGATTGGGAACAGGGAGTCACAAACAGTACTTAAACCAACAGTAATTGTCAATATCCGAGGCACCGTCACTCATCGCGATAGTGATATTAGACTCGAGAGCAGAGAGGTACCAAGTAACAAAACCAACCCAATTCAGAATATATTCAACATAAACCAAGAAATAAAGATAGAAACAGAAGGAAATAAGAAGAAGCCTTCTAATGTGAAACAAGAAATTAAAATGATTACTGAAAATGAAAACGCTAAAAATGAAGAGGATATGATGATGTGTGAAACAGCTACTTGGAAACCTGACAATAGCCAGGAGGCTCGGAAACTCGACAGCGTTCTGCAAATCCTGTTTTCTATATAAAATGTAATTTTCGATATTATGGTAAAAAAATTGTAATAACAAGTGAGCATCAGAATTACCGATCAACTTAAAAATATTATTAAAATCGAATACTTATATTGAATACGTTTCTTAAACAATTGGTACCTAATTAAAAACTGAGCAAATGAAATTCAAAAAGGTAGTCGTTTTTAAGTCATGATCACTGCTCATTTATTTATTTGATACCTTAACATAATTTTTTCTAGAGTTTTTGGGCAAAACTACAGATCTAATTAGAGTTTTATTATTCATGAGAGATGATTAGTCATTTTGGCGGGTCATTCTTGATGCTCACAGATAACGTAACATTTTAAAATTAATTAAGAATTGTGATAGACTGAAACTAGTGATAAACTGCCCAATAACACTTTATCTTAAGCCTTCTAACATTTAATTTATTAAGATAACAATCAGTTAAGTAACATTCAATCTTGTTTTTAATTATATTGTATCTCGATGAAGGTGTGTATTATTAAAACACATGTTTCATCTCAATAATGATCTTTTACATTAATGAACTTGTAATAATTTATAGGTTAAAGCTTTTAGCATTATAATTAATTACAGTTATCATTTCAACGTGCCTTTTACTCCTTTATAAGTTAATTTAAAACCGTTTCTTTGTTATGGTATCTTAAATTTATTAGACGATTTATTATTTTGGTTACACATAGGCCTAATGAAGTGAAAAAATCTATCAATATGTTCCTTATGGTGTAGAGAATTTTGTAAAACTAATTTCTTTTAAAATATTTTGCATTTAAACAGTCGGCTTTAAGAATGTGTATTTGGAGTTAAGAAAGTGCCCTTTAACAATGCTAAAGACATTACAAGGGTTTTACAATACAATATAAAAAAATATTTAAATTTTTTCGAGTATGAATATTTTTTTATTACCTATTTTGGATCTTGAGCCGATCTTCGGACACTGTAGGCGCGTGCTTGCAGGCGGGGCGAGAGGGTAGCTCTTCTTCCAGTAAGGACCAAGCCCGGGTCTACGGCGCGTCGGGCGCCTCAGAGTCGTCAGCAGCATTGAAGAAGCCCGACAGGGCCATTGCCTGCCACGAAAATGGGAATTTTCTTACGTATCTCGTACCACGGCCACGGAACGTAAAGGCTATTTGAAGGAATAGGGTGAGTTTTTACCCGACTGCAAAGGAAGGGTTATGTTTTTCGCGCGGATCTTGTATGTATGTTTGTAATTTTTTTTTTATATTCCACAACTTTCACACAACGCCATCTAGTCCCAAACTAAGCAGAGCTTGTGGTATGAGTACTAGACAACTGATAAACATACATATATATTTCTAAATACATACATATTATAGATAAATTACACCCAGACAAAGAACAAATGATCGTGCTCATCACACAAACATTTTTCCTAGGTGGGAATCGAACCCACGACCTTGCGCATAGCAGTCAGGGCCACTGACCACTATACCAACGGGCCTGTCTAATATTCTTTTTATTTATAATATTTTAATATTCTTTATTACCTCATATCTCCAGAACCACTGAACGGATTTACATAATTGAGGTATCGTTAGATTTGTCTTAGCAGCCTAAGTGTTCTTAGATAGGTGACATTTGAAAAAATCAAATATGGCGGCTGTGCGAAGTCATTATACACAGTGAAAGAAAAATGTTTTTTTTTTTCTAATACCCCAATATGGATATCAAATTAAAGGGTTTATCACAAGGATTTCAAAAAGGTATATCATATTTATATATCATTAGTGTAATACTAGCAAAAATAATACAAAGAGAAAGTTTAAAAATATGGACTTGAGCTCTTTCACTTTCTGAATCCGGTGGGGTGCCAATGTGACACGACCGGGAAAATTAAAAATATGTCAATTAATATTTTAACTGAAAAGTTGAAAAAAAAAACAGTTATTTAAAAAATCTAAAAAACCCGACTGCTCAACTGAAATGCAAGGAATAAGCACATTTTTATTTTAAAAAGTGACAAGCAGGTGGGACCCAATTGAACGTATTTTTTGTTATTTGACGGGTCCGCTTATAATAACTTTTTTTTAACCAGTAGAAATCTGACATTCCCTTCCGCTCCACCCAGAATGAAATGAGTCATTAGATGATTTCCCACCGAAAAAAAAGGCGTCGGGTGCAATTAAAACGTGACATGATATTAAAAGCTAAGTTTTCTGTTCATAAAATTATCCATAACGATTATTATGGACAGGTCGCTAAACCGCTCTGTCTCATTTTCGTATATATGACATCACTAGTTTGAGCCGTCAACTATATCCCCACCAAAAATTACTCTGATCCGTTGCTCCGTTTTGATGTGAAAGAATGACAAACAAACAAACTTTCGTATATACAACGTGTAATTTAAAGGGTATATACATACCAAGTGCACGACATCTTTGGATGATAACAAACGATATGGCAAGGGTTTTGTAATCCTATGTCTACATGTGTGGAGCTTATTAGAAATTTCAATACATTGATACCAAAGATCGAATTTTTAAAATTAAGAAGAATGAAGAGAATTATCGTTTTATTGGCAAGTGACGTGGAAAGTGATGACCCTCATAGTGCTGTGACACGTTTGTTATTACTGGTATTCAAGAAACATATGAAACCAATAATTTGGGGTCAATTCTGTGAGTCACTTATTTTGAGCTGAAACTTTGCATAGAGACTCCATACCAGATGTTGTTTTCAGTCCTTTTGGATAGATATGGGGTTTCCGTTACACGTTGTATACTATTAATATTATAAAGAGGAAAAGTTTGTTGTTTTGTCTGTTAAACACGCTAATCTTCGAAAGTACTTGGTGGATATAGATGAAATTTGGTATGGTAGTAGTTTGAAACTTGAGGAAGGTTATAGGTATATCATGTAACATAATTAATGCACATCCTGAAATTAGTTTGTTCAGAATCGTTTACTGAATCTATTTTTATCGTTTTTAATATCGATAATTTTTATCCGAAAACAATTAAATCTACGTAAATTACAAATTACAATTTCGATGTATAGTAAAAACAAACTAACTATGGACCGTAAATTAAAGTAGTAACTTTTTAAATGCAGATTTATACAAATTCCGTCATTCAGTAGACATTACAGAAAAATGAAACTCGTTTAAAGGAAGTGAAAGTCTTAAAAAAACTCTTTAAACAAGTAAAACTAAAAATTCAGAGTATGTATTATGATAATAAAATAATTTCCTAATTGGGGTGTTTGAGGGTGTGCGTCAATTACGATACATGTTGTATATACTTTTTATGTTGATAATGTCTATGGAAGCGAAGCCCGGGGCAATTGCTTTTTTATTATCTTAGTAACACTTAGTTAGGTAACACAAAAGGTCATTTTTCAACTGTGAGCGCCATATTACCTACGTACTTACTTTTGCGTTCATCAAATGCTTTTGGGAAACTAAGTTGATTGAAGTTTTTAGTATTTTTTTTTAATATTTATAATAGGCTCGAGTTTGACCACCATCTCACCTGATGGTAAGTGATGATGTGGTCGAAGATGGAGTACGCTTACCTAAAAGTAACCTATTCACTCTTGACTTAAAGACCCCTAGGTTATAGCTATCGGGAAACACAGACTCCGGTAGGGAATTCCACTCCTTAGCCGTACGCATAATGAAGGTATTCCCAAAACGTTGAGTGCGTATAGGAGGGATGTCCACCACCTAACGATGGCGCTTCACCGTTTGTCTTGTAGTCCGATGATGAAACGGGCTTGACGGAATTAGATTGTGTAATTCCATCGCACACTCCCCGAAATGTAACCGATAGAAAACCGATAGACTAGTAACTTGTCGCCTATGTTCAAGGCTCTGCAGCTTTGATTCGTATATCTCAGAATAATTAGTAATTAAGCATGATCCATCCAAAACAGTGTTATAGAACTAAAATGCAAGTTTTTGATCCTAACATAGATATTTAGGGAACAAAGTGGATTTTTCTCAAATTATCGAACGCAATGTAGGTTCAGATGGACATGAAGATGAAGGAGACCTTTGCCCAGCAGTGGGACACAATAGACTAACAAAAAAAAAAACTCAACGAAAGTATTTTTTTTTTGGATGTAAGCAGCATCACGACGAAAAGATGTTCCTCGCGAGGAATCTACTCCATAAAAAACTTATACTTTTTAAAACTCATGTACATTCACATTGTATCTATATAAAGCACAGTTCCTGCATGGAGTATTGCAGCCACTTGTGGGATGGCTCTACAAAATAGTAACTTGCTGCACTGGACTGGACTGCACTGGACTTTAGCCCTGCGCTCGATCGAGGCGCAGGGCTAAAAGGCTTATAGGCGACGAGGCGCTATCGGGCAAGCTTCATAGCCTGGCTCATCGGCGAACCGTTGCTTACCTGTCGGTTTTCTACAGATTGTACTTCGGGGAGTCTACGCAGGAGCTCCATGACCTGATCCCTCCATTTCCCTTTCACTACAGGTCTATCAGATGCACGGCTGAGTACCATCCACACTTGGTTGATATACCGTCTTGTCGTACCAAGCGCTACTCCTCCACATTTATTGTGCGCACTTCCAAGCTGTGGAATTCTCTGCCGGCTTCTGTGTTCCCTGCCTCTTATGACCTTTCAACCTTTAAAGCAAGAGTAAACAGGCATCTTCTGGGCTCGCTCGTTCTATCCTAGACCTCATCTATCGCTTACTATCAAGCGAGATCGAAATCGAGAGTGGACTCATTCCGAATAAAAATAGTGCAATGATTATTTTTTTACTAAAGAATAACTAAAACCAAATTTGTGCTTCTCGAGATATACTTAATTTGTCTCCCAATACTACTGGATTTCGGGAATATTCTAACGAGACACCGTGATGTGTGACAAAATGTGTATTAGTGTATTAAATAATATGTAGTACATTGTAAATTTTTGTCTATATTTTCCTACGGGTTTTAGTAGTCTCAAATAAAGGAACCAACGCTACTCCGCTCCACCAAGAGCGGGAGATGACATTTGATGATTTTATCACCGAAAAGAAATGCCATTCCATATGAAGGAACGCTTTCAATTAACAGTTAGTATAGAAACCAATTATGATTGAATGGGCTATGATATCGACACTTATTAAACATGAAAGTGGGATTGGAATTAAAACAATCCTTTTGTGAAATTTATTAAAAATAATGTTGTTTCTGTCCTAAAATCCAAGTTCATTCGTTAGCTTTCATCACAATGCACCGTTACCATCCTACGCTATTGTGACCAAAATGTCAGACACCATTATAATATAAGCCTTTTTTAGACTACAATCATTCTTGAATGACTTTGTGCCTTTTAAATTGTCATCACAATTTTTTTTAAGTTAAGTTAATATAATAAAGTTTATTATCTTCAATGTATATTGACGGTTCATACATGGTAGGGAACATGGAAGTACCGTGACGGAAGTTAGCAAAATTGCCTTTCGTTATATAGTATACAGAATGGAATCAGGCTTATTATCTAGTAAATACCCAGAATAAAATTGAAACTTAATAAATTCAATAAAATTAAACTTTATAATACCAACTGGTAATAAACATAAGAACATGCGCAATTAAATATGTTAGGACAAGAAAAAGTATTTAATTCATTGACATAATGATCCAGTAGACCACATTCCGTAGACATATAAAATAGATGGTGCGTTCTCTTCATAGTGTACAAACACGTGCACATAATTTTACAGAAGTCGATAAATTTTACACAATTAAGTTGTCTTTTTGTGCGAGAGAATCGCTCAGTCCATTCTCTATGCCTGTTCTTCCAACAATCAAACTATTATAAATTTTGGACGTTAAAATGTCAACCAGCATTATATTTTCCTGATGTGGGGGTACCAGTCTCTTTGCAAGGCCGGTTGGCATCAAACGCCGATCTAATTCCTTGTATGTCATTAAAATATAGATCAAGCTCTGAATCAGAGATGTCATGAAGAAAGAACGTAAATGTCAAGGTATTTAGATACTGTATTTAAAGCTCTGTAACCATGTCAATAAAGGCTAAATTTAAGAATTTCTTTAAGGTTTTCAAAATTGTAATAGTACTTTTTATTATTTCTATGCACCATACTTATAAGTTATAGAAAAAATTCAATTAAAAACGTGGTAAAAAGGTGGTGTTATCGCTACTACGTAAATAAATATTGTTCCAGTGGTTGAACGTTTGGCTGCTGCGCCGCGTGTCGTCGGTTCAATACCCGCATGTTTTTATGGCCTACAGATAGTTCTTCTGGGTGTGAGAGTTTGTAAAAATGGACTCAAGATACAGGAGACGTTCCTGAAAAAATATTGAAAAGCCTTTTATTTTTATTGAAGTGAAGATGAAATACCTGATACCAAATAATAAAAAATATTATTAACCTACTTATTATAATCAACCTATAATGTTCCCACTGCTAGAACACAGGCCGTAGCCGAATGGCAAAAAACGGAACCCTTATAGTTTCGTCATGTCTGTCTGTCGGTCTGTCCATCCGTCCGTATGTCACAGCCATTTTATTCCGAAACTATTAAGACTACATGTGAAACTTGATAGGTAGATGTATTCTGTAAACCGCTTTCCGATTTTAAGAAAAATATAAAAACATATTGAAAATTAAGGAGGGATTCTCATACATGGAACTGAAACTGAAAATACTTTTTTCATGAAACCTATGCGTGTGTAGTATCTATAGAAAGGCCTTTAAAAATGACATGGAGGTTTTTC
The DNA here is from genome assembly GCA_943138885.2 of Tholera decimalis. Lineage (NCBI taxonomy): Eukaryota > Metazoa > Arthropoda > Insecta > Lepidoptera > Noctuidae > Tholera > Tholera decimalis. The sequence continues at coordinate 4,263,869 of OW964552.2, read as the reverse complement.
ATACTACTTTTTCATAAATTCAATCGTTTAAAAGATATACGCTTCCAAAGTGGTAAAATGTGTGTCCCCCTCCCTCCCCTCTAACTTCTATAATAATGGAGAGAAAAATTCAAAAATATTTATACTGTAGATTTTAATATAAACTTTCAAAGAAAATTGGTTTGAACGAGATTGGGTTAGTTGTTTTTGAGATATAGCATATTTTCTAATACTGCAAATGTAACTTTGTAATTCATACAAACACGATGAAAAACAAAATTATTTGGCGTAGTTACTACAGAACCCTTCATGGGCGAGTCTGTCTCGCACTTGGCCAATTTATTATTCTTTGGTTTTTAAGAGTTATTCCGGTCTAATCCCCAGATCTGATCACCGAAGGGATCAGTTTCATTTTATAATAATTTTCTATTCCGATATGATCCTCCGTATGGATTATCTATACTTATAATAAATCTGTAGAGAGGTCAATTCTGTACATGAAATATATTTACAAAATAACTATCAGGGGGTGATTAGAGATCGATACTGATACCAAAAATGCAATCAGTAAAATTTTTGTCTGTCTGTCTGTATAACCGTTATAGAAACAAAAACTACTCGACGGATTTTAACGAAACTTGGTACAATTAATATTCATACTCCTGAGCAGGTTATAGTATACTTTTCATCACGCTACAATCAATAGGAGCACAGCAGTGAAGGGAAATGTTGGGAAAACGGGAGAAGTTACTCCATTTTTTAAGCTTCCGTCGCGTGTGCAACCTTAATGGTTAAAGCTACACAGAAATCATGTATGACGGAAATGTTCTCCTTAAAATTATATAAAAAATATCCCACGACAGCATCTATCTATCTTTTATGGTTGACTCACAATAACACGTGTAACTCCCGATAGCTTAGCAGTTCGAAGCTTTCTGATTATTATTCTGCTCCGAAATTTCAAACCACCACAACTTTGCAATGGAACTCGGCTAAAAGTAACCCAGTTGCAACAAAATATAATCGAGGCTCAAATTTTAACAGGTTGCGGTGCAGGAGAAACCGTCTTTATTCCCAGAATTCCCATAATACCAAATAATTTTCCATTCATTCCAATGTTGCTGGAGTAGATCTCGGTGTCAGTTGTTTCTCGCATGGTCAGTTGTACGTCGCTCTTTCCCGGGTTAGCAGTTCTAGAAATCTTTATGTTCACGTGCCGGACGGGTCAACTTTCAACATAGTTTACGTGGAAGCTTTGCGCTGAAGTATTGTCGTTCTATAGGTACTTAAGCCTCATGTGAACGTGATCTAAACAATATTACCAATACATTAACTTAATAACACACAAGGAGTTACACGCTGACGGAGTCGCGGGCACAGATATTAACAATAATATTGTGTGGTTCGGTATTGCGATATTTTTCAACAGTATTATAGATTGACATATTATATTTCCCTACTAAATTACGAAAGTTAATCTGTCTGTTACATCAAAATCACTGAACCGTGAGGAAGGACATAGACGTACTTTTTTTACGACGACGGAAACGTGGACGGAGTCGCGGGCAACAGCTATCTATACTAATAATATAAGGCTGAAGAGTTTATTTGTTTGTTTGAACGCGATAATTTCAGGAACTACTGGTTCGAATTGAAAAATATTTTTTAATTAAATAGTCAATTTATAGAGAAAGGCTATAGGCCATATATCATTACGCTAAGGCCGATAGGAGCGGAGCGCCAATGAAGAATGCTTCAAAATCGGGGTTTTAAACGATAACCCAAAGTAACTATTCTACGCGGACGGAGTCGCGGGCAAAAGCTAGTCATAAATAAATTAAAATATTTCATTCCAGTCGGATACCTTGGTTATATATGACCTGATTTTTGAGACTGTCAGCAAAACAAAATAAGATCAGGGTTTATTGAAGTACTAAAATAAAATATAAACTAATATTTTTACATGTGCAACTGTTTCTTTGTTTGACTATGCTTACTTTTCAAAAAGACTAAGGGGATTAGACCGGAATTACAAAGTTCATAGTGGATCAGACAGAAATTGAAACATAGAAATAACCAGCAGGGGATCAGGTGAGAGGATCCGAACGAAATAACTCGTAAAAACCAAAGAAGATAAATCATGAAAAAAGACCCACTGATTAGAAACAACCAAAGCTTAAACCTCTCAAACTAAAAGAGGATAAATTACTGGGAATTTCCTATTGACATTCGTACTTTGATTAATTAGAATCGGTTAAATGATACGTCATCCAAACCACTTAGGTAGGGCAAACACGTGACAAATTTAGAGCGTTAAACTCCTCTCGGCGTTTCATGCAAACATTTAATAATAATAGTTCTTACCGATTTCGGTCATGGCAGCCAACCTCAGAGAAGATTAGTAAAGATACAGGTTCATAGTCCGTGTGGGGTGTCTATAGAACTATTTTTTTAAAGTCAATCGTTTGAAAGATAGATACCTCCAAAGTGCTAAATATCCCCCCCCCCCTCTAACTTTTAAAATAACAGAGTGAAAAAGAAATACGCGTCAACAGTATTGAGATATATATCACATTTTTAAAAACCAAACAAATATATCTTAGTCATTTATACAAACACTATGCATATCAAAGTTATTTTGCGTAGCTACTACGGAATCGTTCATAGGCGAGTCTGACTCGCACTTGCCCAATAATTTTTTCTTGACATGAGTATCCTCATTGATGTCTGGTCTGTCACTCTAACAAACTAAAACCACCCCGTGTTCTATCGCACACTTGCGCCGCCGCGCCGTGAGCTTCGGGAACACTTAAGTACTCTACGCGGCCCCAGACCGGTACATCTTTTTCTTCTTCCCGACTAATAAACTAAAGAGGACCAACGTTGTTTTCTCGATTTCAAAGGCACTCATCACCCACCCATCACAACCCATCCATGAACCATACCAGTCGCTTAACCTTGAAAATCGAAAGTTGCAGATGTTCTTGTAGCTCTTCTTAAAATAGCCAAGTTCAATGACCTAATAAACCAACAAGATAAGGAAACATAAATCTCTAAAATAGGTTAGGTATCATAAAATTCATAATACTTCTCTAAGCATTCGACTTAATTAGCAACAATGATGAATATGTATGAAGATTTTAATAAGAAAAAAGTCCTTTGCGATATATCATTCAATTACAATGTCCTGTTACAATTAACTAATATCCTGTTTTGGAAGATTAAAGCGGTTAATTGAAATACAAGTCAAGTTTTTACCGTAGATGTAACCTAATTTTGATGTACAAGGATCATCAATGATAATAAATCGTCTGAGAAACGGCTTGATGGTCGTAATTTTTAAATAAAGCAATTAATTTGCAAATCAATCATATGTAAATTCTATGTAACTGGAAAACCAATGTTACCAAAATAGTACGAAGAATTGTAAAATTGTGTCGCTTTGAATAAGCTAGCATCGATAAATGATATTTATTTAGCAAACTGGTTATAAATAACACATTAATACGTATTTTTAGGGTTATGTTCCCCTAAACAATACGGAATCCTTATAGGATCACTTTATTGTCCGCATGTCTGTCCCTTATTCTCCGGTCTGGGGAAAGATACCAAATTAAAATTTTTAAAAAAAACCAGTCAATATGCATTTAAGCGAAAGATGCGGAATTATTTTCTGGACAAACAGTGGAAGCAGAGTTTTCATTAACCCCTTTCTATATATTTTTATTAATATATATTGGTATGGAAATACCTATGTACCTTTGTCAGTTTATTTTAGTTATATATAACATGTAATAAACACTACTTTAAATGTAATAATATCTACTTCGTTTACTTTTTTATACACCTGCCATAATATCATTCCCCACGCACGGTTGACTGGTAAAGAATGCCTAAGGCATTAAGTCCACCTTTGTACCATTTGTGTTGCATAAAATTTCAATAAATATCTAAATAGCTGAAAGTATTACTAACCAATTGTATCTAGACACGCGGCAGCGTGTCAAGCCAAGTTCAATCAAAGAAAACTGGCGAGCAGCGGCCGTGTGTAATATTACACGAACCATTTGTAGAGAGAAATCTGCCTCTTTGCTCTGCAGAGTGCGGGGCAGCTCCAACTCCATCCTGAAGACCATAGCGGAGAGGTACGATTCTCCTTTGTTAGGTGATGTTGTTCAGTTCAAAAGTAGCCAAGTCAAATGATGAGGTTCGATCATAAGTTATTTGCTTTGTGTAAATAATTCGACTATTCATATTGAAAAAGTCATATTTTTAAATAAGCATTGTTCTAGCAAAAAAACAAAAACAAGAAATTAGAATATTATACGTTCTTATAAATAAATTTCAGGATTGTCTACAGAAATTGGCACACATTTAGATCTCAAGTCTTTTATCGGCGAAGTCGACAATTGAACTTGGCTCTCATTTTCACATTTATGTTTTTGGTGGGATATATGTAATATCTGAATCAATGTTTAAATAAAATAAATTAATAATAAGCTAAATAAACTTATTTAGCTTATTATTAATTTATTTTATTTCAGGGTAATCAACTGATTACCCTGAGAAACACCAAAACAAACTCAGAGATCAGAGTTCTACTTTGAGGAATTTGTCAGCCATCGTGTAGGTCTAAATTTTAAAGGAGCTTGCAAACGATTCGATGAACAATACCAAAAAATTTAGTTATTTGGATACCTATATTGCACGAAGTAATTAATCAAAGTAACAGACAGATAAAATTACACAAACACGACAGAAAATCATATCCCACTGTCGGGAAGCAGAAAGGAGTGTCAGACTTCTACTGACTAAAGACCCATCCTGTTCCTTCAACTGCCCTTACGTTCCGGGGTCACGGTATCTCATTAGAACATTCCGTAACCCCGAACAGACAGTATACTATAATCAACTCGTAACATTCGTTATATGTTTTTTTAGGGTTCCGTAGCCGAATGGCAAAAAAACGGAACCCTTATAGTTTCGATACGTCTGTCCGTCTGTCTGTCTGTCTGTCTGTCCGTCCGTCCGTATGTCACAGCCATTTTATTCCGAAACTATTAAGACTATACATATGAAACTTAGTAGGTAGATGTATTCTGTGAACCGCTTTCCGATTTTAAGAAAAAAATTAAAAAATATTTAAAATAAAGGGAGATCCCCACCCCATACATGGAACTAGAACTGAAAATATTTTTTTTCATGAAACCTATGCGTGTGTGGTATCTATAGACAGGACTTTAAAAATGATATAAGGGTTTCTTAAACCACTTTTTCATAAAGTCAATCGTTTAAAAGATATAAGCTTCCAAAGTGGTAAAATGCGTGTCCCCCCTCTAACTTCTATAATAATAGAGTGAAAAATCTAAAAAAAATATAAGTCTGTAAATCTCAATGAAAACTTTCAACCAAAATTAGTTTGAACGAAATCGGGTCAGCAGTTTTTAGATACAGCATATTTTCTAAAACCGCAAATATAACTTTGTAATTCATACAAACACTATGAAAAACAAAGTTATTTAGCGTAGTTGTAAAAATGTAAATAAGCTAGTTTTAAGAAACTTCAAGTTTTTTTTTATTCGTCAAATAAATATACTAATATTATATTATATTATTATAGTTACTACGGAACCCTACATGGGCGAGTCTGACTCGCACTTGGCCAATTTTTTTACTTCTAGTTTAACCCCTAAAGCTAAATATGCTTGTGGCTGGAGTGGGTTGTGGGTGGTGCAATAAAGTAACAGGTGGGGTTCGAACCCGGGACCTCTCGATCACAAGTCCGACACCTTATGCATTAAGCTCTTGACACAAGTAGAATCGAATATCTTTCGATGTAATTTATAAAAAAGAAATTTTACAAAATAATCCTATCTTCTAGATATGGGCTGGTTGCCATAAAAAGCAAATAGTTAAGTCCAGTTTTATTGGCGACTAGTACTCACGCGGGGCTTCGCTCCCGTGGATTCTATCACGGTAAAAACATAAATCTCCTTTTTTGCAGTCGCGTAAAAAAGTAGCCTATAACCTTCCTCAAGCTTCAAGCTACTTCCATACCAAATTTCATCCAAATCCACCCAGTAGTTTCTAAGATTAGCGCGTTCAAGCAAACAAACAAGCAAACAATCAAACAAACTTTTCCGCTTTATAATATTAGTATAGATTCCGCTTATGTAGAAGTTTAGTAGCGAACTACAGTCGTCACCAATCCATCTAAGGCGCATAGCAAATTGAGTAGGAACATTTTTGACATAGTTTCTCTCATCATAATATTTAAAGCCCATCCTATTCTTCTGACTCCTAAAATGAGTTGTATTTCTTTCAGATGAGGCCTTTGATCACGCCTGAAGGTAAGCTATAGATCATGTCTACGATGAACCGAGTGATCTGGAAGATGCCTGTTCACTCTTGTTTTAAAGGCTGAAAGTACAAGTGGCAGGGAACACAGAAGCCGGCAGAGAGTTCCACCTTGGCTGTGCGTACAAAAATGTGGAGGAAAAGCTTAAGCCTAAAGACGGTATAGCAACCAAGTGTCTATGGCACCAGTAAGTTTGGAAGTCCGGTAGTGAAAGGGAGACGGAGGTATCAATCTTGAACATTGTTTAAAAAGACATGTGACAAATTATACAGATAATTTTCGAGTTCCAACCGCTCTGCGAGATAAAGAAAGTTGCTAAGCAGGAAGCTTGTGGAAAGATGCAAATTTTTAATGCATCAACACCAGATGAAACACGTGTTTGCCAGAGAATGAAAGTAAAACATAACATAGGAAAATTAACAATAAAAAATAACAGAAATTATTGTGTATTATTGTTTCATTTCAACGGGAAAACTTTCGTTTTAACGGAATATTTTAGTCCCCACAAACCTCAATTTCTTCTAATAATATACTTTGTCTGAAGCTTTTCAATAGAATTTTGTACCCATGATTAATTTCTTGCATCATTCAAGTGTCATAACACAATCAAAAACTACTCAGTTTACTTCGAAACTTCAAGACAGCGCTGTTTGCCAAGGATTCGACAGATTTCCGTGTGTCAAGATTTATTGTTCATCATTTTTAAGTTTTTTGATACCACTACGTGGTTTATAATTAGCGTACCTATAGAAACACCTACATTTTGATAGATCATAACAGTTACCAATAATTTATAATAATTACTACATAAACAAAAACTCGACGTTGATATTTGGGTCAGCAATCTTGTAAAGTCCAAGGTCTAGTTCAAGTAAAGTTAATTTAAAAGTGATTGTAATACGGTACTCGATGCTCTCATAGTGGTGGGCGCGTGCGGTACTGAAATATCGATGTTCTTAAATTTTTTATCATACACTTAATCAATCGCCTACCATTACGGGCAATTGGGTTCTAGCATGTGCTTATTAAGAATATTAAAGTATTTGCAATGTATGTTGTACATTGCAGTCTGTAGCATATGGCAAGTACGGCTAGAAAAGTTTTTATTTTGTTTTTTCAATATGTTTTTTTCTCTTCCAATGGGAAGAGAAAAAAACTCCACCCAGAATGCTGGGTGGAGCTACCCAGTTCCATTAGTTGCCCTTGTGTTCCAGGGCCGCGGTATAGAAGGCATTGGTGCTGATTGCTCTTTGAAGTACGCGTGGAATGCCACGCGCTTTCATCTCGGAAAGTTTAGGTACCTTGATGAGTCATTTTCCAGGGTTAAAATAAGAGGGACAAAACGGGGCTCCTTGATTAAGAGAATAGTTTCTATAGTATAAAAAATATTTTATAATTTTATATTCTGTATCCCGGTTTTTAATTAAACTGATTCTCTAAAAATATATGTACTTACCAGTTATATTAATGACCAGTTGTATTAAAGCACGCAATTAAATTTAATAGCCAAACTTCGTGCTATAAAATAGCTAAACATAATAAAATAAAATACTCACCAAATTGATCTGATTAGTTTTTTCTAAACATGAATAATGAAACCACTCTCAATTTAATTTATAAAAAGAACGAATAGTTTACGTTTTATTATCGATATATCAAAATAAAAAAGGTTCGATCCTTCTTAATTAACTGTAAATAAATTTAAATTATAATCAAGCCTACATTTCGCACATTAACAGACAAAATATTGAATACAACATGTTGAATTGTTGACAATAACGCATAAAAATAGAGCTGGTTTATAGAGCTACTACAATTCGCATCCCTGTTTAATATTACTAGCGTAACTCGAAACGCACGACCATCGATAAGATCTGAGTTCTTTACGATTGGAAGACACACTGACACTATCTTTTATTTTAAGCTTGTAGGGTAATTCTCTTTTGTTTTATGAGCCTTTAGTGGTAAGTTGTGTTCTACGAAAAGGTCATCTAGGAATAGTAATTAAAACAGTCCGTTTTAATAGGTACATAATATAAACAGGTACGTTTTGCGGAATTCCTTGCCGGAATATGTATTTCCTAATAGGTACAACCTGGGGTCTTAAAATTACTTCTCTTTCCATCAAATTAATTTATAGGTTTATAACAAAAAAAAATTCCCAACTTCGAATAAATTTAAAATGAAATTCGAATATGTCATTTAAATTGCGTAAACATATATTTTTTAAGTTAAAACTTGAACTATACATTTCACTAATATAGGAAATCTTAAAAACTAATCAAACTTACATTTATATTTATGTAAATAATAAGTCAAGCACAAATTAAATATGTTGTCTCAAGAAATCTCACATTCACTATTCCATTCGAGATCCAAACCCGTAGTAAACTCATTTTCAAAGTGAAGCAAAAAGCTGGCGACTCGGTCGAAGCTTCGAACTCGCCAGTGAGCAGCGCGAGTGACCGCACGTGTTCCAAATTCAAATTTTTAAATACCGATACTCGAATTATTTGGAAGTAACGTGTTTATTTACATCGATATTAATATATCTGGAAAGATGATGCGTCACTATCGTGTTGGAATTTTGGTGAGTAACTTTTAATACTTATATTGTTTTTTTGCGATTGAGATCCTAATTTAAATTACTAAACGCGAACTTATAATCAATAAAAAAAAAAAAATTTTTTTAGTTTGAAGACTATGAAGGTTTTTATACTAAAAAGCTCATTAATTACATTCATATACTTAATATAATTAAAACATACACTGACACGGTGAACTTATCACCGCCAGTTTTTTTTTTATTTAATATTTTCTCAAGTTTACATTTTTTCTTATTTTAAAACTGAAATTAGCCAAATCTTGCTATAAAGTTTGTAACTTTGTCGTACCTATTGCAACAGTGCTTTTAAGCCCAAATTAATTCTATTAGTACCCATGGTACAAAAAATGTAATAATTGGATGTTTCTTATAAGCTCGAAGCTCAATTAGGTAACAGCCAATCAACTATAACCGTTTTAAAGAAACAAATTTTAATTCTATCAAAAATTATAGCTTTAAGTATATGACAATTTCACTGGTCTGTACATAGAGTTAAGTATGCTTGACAGTGTGAATAAAATTTGTTAGCATACAACTCTCGCACTTGACCGTTTTACCTAGTGAGGAAATTCAAGTACCCCGCTTACACTGTGGGGCTTTTCAAACTAGGTTACATAGAGTTTGTAAAGGTCAAGGAATAATTTTTAGTAAGATTGGAATTAACTTAACTAAAGTAACAGTGTTGTTTCTGACGTCCTTTTCAGATTACAGACTAATCTGTGTTAAGGACCATCAGGTATACCCACAGTGAAAGAACAAGTAGATTGCAATTTTATATTGAATTATTATAATTTTAAAAAGTTTAATTTTTTTGTAATTTATTAATACAGGCAAATGTTTAGCGGTCTAGACGTGAAACAGTAATCCACAGTAAGGCAGAGTTATTTTCAGATTTATTATATTACAAGGAAAATTAGGAAAATATTCGTTTTCTGGACTTCATCTCCATATCTACTTTCGTCTGCGCAATTTTAGTTAAAATGAATACCAAGTTTTCATTCACGTTTTAATATAGAGATTTATTTTTATCGGTTTTAGTACAAGTTAGTGTGCTAGCCAACATGGAGCATTTAATTAATTTAATGACTTGTTTAGCCTAAGTTCTTTAACATACAAATGTGTAGCTAGGGAAAAACTCCCTTGCAACACATCTGCCCTTGATCCATTTCTACTTCCCAACTATAACGCTAGGAAGTGGTGACGGGTCTCGCTATTGTCTTCATGGATCTATTTATGCCATTCTAAATGTGCTGATTTTAAGCCTATGTTGACTTTTGATTTTGATGTCATTTTTATCATAGACAGCGATCTTTGTTTTGAAAAGGTCATCTGTAAAAAAACACTTTTAGTGATAAGTCCTCCCACTATCACCCTTTTTAGTTGTTAAGTCCTCATTTGTTTCTGTTATGGTATACAATAAAGAGTATAATTATCTTCTATCTATCTTAGAACAATGTGTTCTCTGTTTGATCATACCAGATCTTATAGCAATCGCATTTTATGATATCAGTACTTTTAGATACTTTTTATTTATATGAACATGTGTATTAACATGTATGTAACATGTATGTGTGTATGTATTAACATGAATACCGAATACTTCCAAAGATAACATGAGATCTCATAATCTTATGAGATTACAAGCCCCACAGACCAGTATCTCTGACACTCATTAACTGATTCCGTCGCAGTGCGAAGAAGGACAATTTTCTAGGAATTTAAAGTAAATGAACGACCAATTTGTAAGACAATTCAATACCAAAGTTGAAGGTAGACCATCATTACTATAAAAAACAAAAAATAAAGGCTAAAATTACATAAATAAATGAAATACACGTATATCATGCAGTTTAACCAGAAAAACGGCTATATTTAACAGGACGGGTTACTCATAGCATCGACTAATATGTAAAAATAATGAATGTCACTATTTGTTCTAGGTATTGCTATTTTTGTACTTTTGAAACTGTTGCGCCTCTTACGTTTTATCTTTATTTTTAAACCAGCTTCTGCTCGCGGCTTCGCTCACGTGAAATGGTTTTTTTCCAGCAAATTAAACTAGGCTATGTTACTAACTAATAATGTAGCTTGATACCTATTGGTGAAAGAATTTTTGAAATCGGTCCAGCAGTTTTTGTTTTGGTCTATTACAAACACACATAAAAATGTTTTCTCTTTATAATATCAGATATAGATGAAAAGATATTATAAATATCACATGACTAGGCCTCTAGTAGTAATGATATTAACTAATAAATACAATTACTTAAGAAAATAAACAAAATCTATAGGATTTTTTTGTAATTTTCAATAATCTGTTGATTATTATCCATGAAAAAATAAACCTGCGTCTTATTTACAAAATACTATTCAACGTTTGTACAATATCATTTAAAGTACCCCTTGTCAAATATGAAACAAAAACATTTCAAAACAACTGATTCGCTTTAGTAATTGTTTACACACACACTTTTACTCTCACTTTGCTTCGAGGAAAAATTATATTTGTCAAGATCGTTGACTTTAAGAAGAAACAAAGGTTTTAGTTTTGACCCTTTGTTTGACAAGTAACGAGTATTTCTAATATCACTTCACACATTTCTCTACTCAAAACTTCTTTCCATTTCATTTCATAAGTAGTATATGAAATATAAGTATAGTATAACGTCGCCTTAGAGTGAAAACCTCGGGAGTACATTTTTGTCCAAATTTTTTTTATTGCATTTACAGAAATCAATCCTAGCAACGCACATCCTGATCTCACTAATTTGTTCATTCGATACTCGAAACGCTATCTATGAAAGTAAGTGAGAACCTCGTAAACACTCGCATCGCGTCGCCAGTTTAGCGTAATCAGGCCATGGATTATGCATTTCTGAACTGTTCGATATTATGCATAATATTTTTCATATTATACTTAATATTGAACAGTTCTGGATATAAAAACGGGTTAAAATTACATATAAATTAATAAAAAAAGAACATAAAAGAAACCGTACAAAAATTTTTTAGCACGCAGATTTTTCTTCCTCCTGAAAAGTTACTCCTTTTTCACTTACGAGGTTTTCACTCTAAGGCGTCGATACGTAGAAATAATGTTAAATAGGTGTGTTTAAATTTTTGTGTTCAATAAAGTATATTCTATCTATCTATCTATACAGTTATACTTTTAGTAAATGATCATCATTTGCTTAGCCTTTTTCTAGCTATATTGGAATAGACTTACAGTCTAACCACAGGCAGCTGAATACTAGCGTTTTTTATGGAACGACCTTCTATCAGACCTCCACTTTATCAAAATCTATTCAGGTTGTCGGAGTTGTTGTTGTTGTTATTTATGTTGTTTCAAGGTTGTCGGAGGTTACATAAAGTTTTTAATTTTAATTCTTAAGTTATATATCTTTTGGTAGTTTTTAAGTTCAGTCATTATTTTCGTCAAATAGACCGTTCACATCTTGAATGGTTTTAAGAAAAGAAAATACACTTTTATTTTTTCTAAACTTGTATGTAATCATGTACTTTTGAAGTGAATTATAGTCTCACGCTTCAAAGACCTATGACCAGTCTGATCTCTTCACCAGCTCAGAATACAATATGAACGTATAATTCACAGCGATGAACACTTTCCATGTATTATCTCACAGCATCATAACTTTACTTACACTCGTTCCATGACATTATGGCCGCTGCGTGCTTAGATATTGCCCTCATTACCAACCATTTTAGACTTTCCTATGTCAACGAAACTGGTTTTCTAACGAAATGTCATACAACTAGTGTCACTTTGACTAAACGTTTCCTATTAATAACAACATACGAATATTATACAGAGTTGATACGACAGAGGGGCATTAAATTACACTACGTATACTATACGTGTTTAGTATTAATTTGATACAGTTAAAAAATAAAAAGAGCCAAATAAAATTTTTTTTCAAACAAACTACATAGCTTACAAATCAGAGTAAAACGCAACCACCCTTTGTAAATAAATGTGACTGACCTTAAATACCTAGGTAACAAAGTGGCAACGTAGCGCGGCGTGTGTTACCTCTTGTCTTGGTCAGATTTATCGCTTTAAGGTGCATCTCATGAAAATAATTTGCGACTAAATTACTTCTCCTATTTAATTGATTTTTGGTACAAAGCTTGAAAATGGTACCTAGTATACACAGTTTAAAAGAAAGCCCTCAGTCGTATCAACTGACCCGGCACTCGATGTTTTGCTACGTAAATTATTCTAATGAAAAAAAAAAATCATAAAAATCGGTCAAGCTGTTTCGGAGGATATCTATAACAAACACTGTGACACACGATTTTTATACATATCTATACTAATATTATAAAGTGGAAAAATTTGTTTGTATGTTTGATCGCGCTAATCTCGAAAGTACCTACTGGGTAAATTTGGATGAAATTTGGTTTTCATACCTAGGTTATGTCTGTGGTCAGTAAGACACAGATTTGAGCAGGCCCGTCCAAACAGTGCAAGCATTTGTCAGTAAGCGATATACAGGGTTAATTGTAAAACAAAAAAGAATTTTACAATTCGGTTCAGACGTCTTCGAGTAATCGGTGATCATACATAAAAAAAAATATATATACGCCTCGACTTAATAACCTCCTCCTTTTTTGTCGTCGGTTGTAAACTCATCACCATTATTACATGTTCTCAAGTTGTTATTGTAATTTCAAAAAGAGTAAAATAATAAATCGTGTTCTTGCTAATCATGGATGATTGAAAAGTGATGTTACATCGTTGTGGTTATAAATATCGATATCGTTGAATAATTTGTACGATGATTTATTTTTAACATAAATCATCAAATAAATACAAATGTTTGTTTTTTTTACGGCCTATCATATTAATTTATGGAAATAGTGGAGAATATATTTCGTTTTAATATAAGCAGATTAATAAAGTAAGTCAATATTTATAATATAAAACTTTTTATGCACAAAGGTGATTTATGTAAATTTGTATTTTCTTTTTATAATAACGAACCATTCGTATTCAGATCACTCAAACAGTAATGGCCGGAATTTGCAAACACTTTCACTGTTGCCAAATCAATTTCGCAGCAAAAGTCCGCGATGTTTTTCTGCACTCGAGATAACTTGGCGTGCAAATAACGAACATAAACTTTTTAGTTTAATTCTTATTACAAGATTTTACTTTGGTAATTAAATGAGTAAATACAAAGTGCCCTCGATATCGATAAATTAGCGTAAACTTTTGAATCCTTAAACTAAGTACTACTACTAGCTAGTAAGTTCATTAAAAATACTTTTTTTGTTGGTTATAAAGGATGTCACAGGTATTTCGTTGTCCGTATATCGCAGCAATATTCATGTCGGTTTAAGGTGATACGTAAAAAATAAGACATAGCTCGAGGGGCGTAGCTTAACGGAAGACGCGGGGAGCACCCCCGCTAGAATACATTGCAAACTCGAGCGCACGCTCGCGGTGAGTTTGCGATGTAGTTTGTGTGTTTTGATGTTTTAGAATAGAGAAGGCACGGAGTCGCCAAAATCAAATACATTTCTTTTTAATCTGAATTAAACTAACTTATTCATTATATTGTTAGGTATTTAGTGTTTTACTTTATTTAAGAATGACAAAAAATAATATAACGTGTGTAAATGCACAGACCGTAACAGTAAATGATCATATTGACCTAAGAAAAAGAACTACTAGTGTAGTAAACAAATTCTTACTATGATTTTATTTAATTAATTTACTTAAAATGAGTAGTAACAAAAAGTTGCTTCAAAACGCTTTTTAACACGCTTTTATTAGGTCGACCTGTATGTAACTAACTATGTAATGGAATCTAAGGCAACTACTTTAACCATCTTCCAAGGGTCGTAGCGTAATGAAAATTAGCAACTGTATGTAGTTCTGATGACAATACAATAATATGGTACTGTCGAACTGATCTAATGATGGAGCCGGAAGATATGAACTGGAACTTCATGATGGAAAATCGTATCATAGCTGTTTTGGATTTCTTAGAAAAGTCTTGTAATGAACTTTGACCACGATTAGGTTTCAAGGTCTGATGATGAAGCCGGAAGATAGGCAGTGGCATTCCATGATGGAATATCGTATCATAGTCGTGTTTGTACTTGTGAGAAAAGCCACGTAATGGACTTTGAACACGATCAGGTTTCAAACAGGATCAGGTTTCAGGATAACAAACCTAAAGAAAATCCGTTATCAGTTTTCTTAACCTTTTTGTCAACTTTTTGTGATGTCACTTTCAAATCCTCTGGGGTGATTGACCGTTTAATTGTTCACTACTCGTGGGAATAATATAAAAAAAGAAACAGCAACACAAAGAAAACAGAGGCTACAAAAAAAAAGGAAAAGCGCGAACAAATTTTTTGTTTTTACGTGCACTTATAAAAGCGTGTTTTTCTAGTGATTTTTAAACTATTAATTTATTATTAATTAATTAAAGATTATTCATCCAATTAAATTTTTTGATGGATATTTTCTTACGAATAAAAGTCAGAGATTTAATTAAAAATTACTAAAATCTATAACTACACTATTTTCTTGGAATACAAGTCTGTCGCCTTCATTTAATATTTCATCAGAGACATTTCCCCCGCGTGTTTTATTTTCTTTGTTTGTATCCTTGCCCCTATTTTTATTAATTACATATTCTGGATCACGGATCTCTCATGTACCGAGGATCTACCAGTCATATCATTATTTTCAATCTCTATTTCATATGGTAGAGGCTCATCATCTTCACTGACCTCTAGTGAATGCACCAAATCATCGTCGCGTATTTCCCTTTCCGTGTCCAACTGGCGACATCGGTCTCGCGAAATACACACGCTTTTGTATTACTACACAATTCAACCAACCCGTGCTCAACTCGCGTCAAATGAGTACGTTTTTGCGGTCAAGCAACTTTAAAAGAGGTTTTACAAAATAGTGTGCAATTGAATTGAACACGGTTTTTTAACTGGTCTGTTCGAAACAAATCCGTACTGATTTAGCGGGGTGCGTCTCATATCATAAAAAGTTATTTGGTATATTTTCATTTCAATAACGTTCACAAGATAGTGAGTTATACCAACTGTTGATGTAATTTCTTTAGACGTAACATTTATATACTCTAAAACTTATTTCGTACAACGTTATTGGATATAACGTTTATTTAATCGAAAATCATTAAGCCTATCGTTTAAAATATATAATATTGCGAGTAATTTGATTGAGCGTGCTGTGGAAGCGGCGTGACAGAAACGAATTGCTGCGAAACCGATTCCACGTCTGTTCCATGTCTGTCCTACCCCTAGAGTGTTATTTAAAATCGCTCAGGCGCGGAGGGGTGAGGCGGCCCGCGAGGTGAGGAGCAGGTGGTTTTAACACTCGCCGCCGCGGCTGAGGCTGGCCGGCGAAGCCAGCCAGCAAGCCGCAGCCGCGGTGGTGAGCGTGAAACACATCTGCGAGGATAAGCTTGCATGGGACCGCCGGAGCCCTGAAGCACCGGAGCCGTGACAGAAACTATGCCTCTAGTTTCTGTCACGGCTCCGGTGCTGCAGGGCTCCGGCGGTCCCATGGTCAGTAGAGAAGTCTCTTGGTTTAAAGAGCATCACTTTCAGTACTGCTCGTTGTCAGTTATGTTTAATTTTTAAATAATTTATAAATATTTGATATTTAATAACAGGGCTTTACCTATGAATTCGCTGTTTTGCCGTACTGGCAATTTCAAATTATAATATTAAATCATATACTGTCCTCTTAATCTGTATCATGGATACTGTGGAGTTTTTTTGCCGGTTTTTCTCCCTAGAAAACGACCAATTTCAAACCATGCACTAACTTCTGACGTATTGTAAGTGCCCATGTGGGCCTATGTGAAATAAATATGTTGAGTTTGAGTTCGATAATCATATTGTTTTGGCTAATAATTATAATTTCAAATTAATTTTATTTTATAATTTGGAATTCTTGTTTCAAAGTTTGGCATAACCGTGCCCCTTGTACCTACGGCCCACAACCTCAACGACGTTTACAAAACGAACTCTAAAAATGAATGCACCACCCGTTATTAGTTTGCTCGTGTCCGATCTGGAAATTTCGACCTGAAAAATGAACCCTTTGGTTGTCGATGACGAATTAAAGGCGATTGTGGGAGCTGATGACACCCAATCTGCGGCTGAATTAGAAGCAGCTTTCAACGCTAGTATCAAAACAATATTGGTTTACTTGCGTCAAATTGGCAAGGTAAAAAAGCTTGACGTCTGCCCCACGAATTCAGTGATCATCACCGCGAAGGACGCATCGAGACGTACCTTGCACTGCTTAACAGGCACACAAACGAAATAATTTTGTTGCCTGCGGTGAAAAACAGATCCTGTTCGACAATCGTAAGCGAAATTGGTTAGATTCTGGATTAGCATCTAAACGTTTTCCTAAACGAAAACTGACCCCTAGAAAAGTGATGGTCGCTGTTTGGTGGTCTAACCCTGGTGTAATGAGTTATCTACCAAACAGGATGAGCATTACTGCAGAACTGAACACAATTATGGAGAAGCTCGCACGTCTCCAACCAGCTTTGGTCAATCGCTCGGCTCCGCTGCTCTTGCACGACAACGCGCGTCCTCATACTACACAGCAGACGGTCTACAAGTTACAAGAGCTGGTGTTGGAAGTTCTCCGCCATCTGTCGTACTCACTAGACCTTGCACCTACAGACTTCTACTTTTTCCTGAATTCTAAACTTCTCGGAAAAAAATCAACATCATAGAGGCAGTAAAAATGCCTTTGCAGAATTTGTTGCCTCCCGTCCAACTGATTTCTTCAAGAAGGGTATCAATAAGCTACCAGTGCGTTGGAAAAGATGCATCGATTGCCTGGGTGATTACTTTGATAAATAGAAATAAAATATATAGAAAAAAACACGATGACTGATTTCATGAATAACGGCAATATCATTGGTAATGGCTTTCAGTATTAATATACCAGACGTACTACAGGGCACCATCCTCACTTGGTCAATATACCACTTTGTCATACTATGTAATTCTCCTCTACATTTATTGTGCGCACTTTGTCGGTCGGACTTCGGTCGGACTTCGACCGGTCTTCGAATCGGTTTGGAACTCTCTGTCGGCTTGTGTGTTCTTTTCCACATATGACCCGTCTGCCACCTTTAAAGTAAGAGAAAAATCTCCGGCAGATGCCTTGCCACCACGAATTTTGGCCCTGGCAACGCACTTTCTTTCTATTTCATTAAGAAAAAAGCAGAAGAAAAATATTAGTTTAGTCCTGTCAAATTAAGATATTCCATAGACAATTTTAGACTCGATTAAAAAATTGGTTACTAAAAATACGTCAATTTACGTCAGGCGCTGACTAATTTGACAGAAATAAACTAATATTTTCTGTCCTTTTATAATGAAATAGTAAGAAAAAGATGCACTGAACTTTAGTTTAGTTTGTGAACAAGACAATCCGCGCCAATGTATTTCTTTCTATCTTAATAGGAAATAAACAGTTTACTGACTAATTTTTTTCCAAGAAGTTAGTAGTTAGACACTGTTGATCATCCAAATTTAAAAATTATAATGGCGACTCTAATCTTCTGTTTTCCGAATCACATGTAATATCCGAGGTCTGCTCCGGCGCTGTGATTTACTCTCTGTAAAATAAAACTGGTATGTAAATATTAAAAAATAGGGAACCCTCATAGTTCGTCATGTCTGTCCGTGCGTCCGTTCGTATGTCACAGCCATTTTATTCCGAAGCTATTAGGACTATACATGTGAAACTTGGTAGGTAGATGTATTCTGTAAACCGCTTTCAGATTTTATAAAAAAAAAATTTAAAATAAAGGGGGGCTCACCATACATGGAACTGAAACTGAAATTTTTTTTTTTCATGAAACCTATGTGTGTGTGGTATCTATAGACAGGTCTATAAAAATGACATAGGGGTTTCTGAAACTACTTTTTATAAAGTCAATCGTTTAAAAGATATACGCTCCCAAAGTGGTAAAATGTGTACCTCCCCCCCCCCTCTAACTTCTGTAATAATGGAATGAAAATCTAAAAAAATATATGTCTGTAGATCTTAATGTATACTTTCAACCAAAATTGATTTGAACGAGATCGGGTCAGCATTTTTTGTGATACAACATATTTTCTAAAACCGCAAATATAACTTTGTAATTCATACAAACACTATGAAAAACAAAGTTATTTGGCGTAGTTGTTAAAAATGTAAATAACTTAGTTTTAAGAAATTTGTAAGGTTTTGTTTTTCGTCAAATAAATATACATATTATATTATAATAGTTACTACGAAACCCTTCATGGGCGAGTCTGACTCGCACTTGGCCAATTATTTTCCGTCATTTTACGAGCATGATCCCTCAGGCGTTCCAAATGTCGGTTTTTAGGGTTCCGTAGCCGAATGGCAAAAAACGGAACCCTTATAGTTTCGACATGTCTGTCCGTCTGTCTGTCTGTCCGTCCGTCCGTATGTCACAGCCATTTTATTCCGAAACTATTAAGACTATACATGTAAAACTTGATAGATAGATGTATTCTGTGAACCGCTTTCCGATTTTAAGAGAAAATTTAAAAAATATTTAAAATAAAGGGGGCTCCTCATACATGGAACTAAAACTGAAAATATTTTTTTTCATGAAACCTATACGTGTGTGGTATCTATAGACAGGTCTTTAAAAATGACATTAAGGTTTCTAAAATTACTTTTTCATAAAGTTAATCGTTTAAAAGATATACGCTTCCAAAGTGGTAAAATGTGTATCCCCCCCTCTAACTTCTATAATAATGAAGTGAAAAATCTAAAAAAAACCATATGTTGTAGATCTTAATGTAAACTTTCAACCAAAATTAGTTTGAACGAGATCGAGTCAACATTTTTTGAGATACAGTATATTTTCTAAAACCGCAAATATAACTTTGTAATTCATACAAACACTATGAAAAACAAAGTTATTTGGCGTAGTTGTAAAAATTGTAAATAAGCTACTTTTAAGAAATTTGTAAGGTTTTTGGTTTTTTTTTTTTTTTCAAATAAATATATTAATTATATTATATTTATTATAGTTACTACGGAACCCTTCATGGGCGAGTCCAACTCGCACTTGGCCAATTTTTTCACCTTTCGTTGTCTTTTATACTTATTCCCCATATCGGTAAACTAATGTTATATAAACATTGTTCACTTGTCAAATATAGATAAATAAAATCAGAAAACAAGACTAAACAATAACTATTTCGATAAAAAATTATAATCACGGTTGCGGGAGGAATCGACACAGGTCTATCACTGACAAAGGCCGCAGGCGAACTGGGCGGGCATAAGAAAGTGACAGAGTCTATTACTTCCACGTGCGAAAAAAAGAGAGCGCAACAATACGCTGGAACCAAAATAAAACAACGTAAGCGCCAAACCAAATAAAAATTGTTTAAAAATAAATTAAGCTATGCATCAAAAAATATTTTCAGTCAGAGTTTTCAATTACCTATTATGCACATTTTGAATGCAATTTTGAAATGAAATTCCTTAGGATTTTAGAATTATAGTGAATAATAAAAAAGAATAGAGGTCTTTTCGGAATCAAATTCGACGGAGCAAATTTAACCCAATTGCGTTTTCCTTCGGTCAAAGTATTAATGAAATAGTCAATAAACATATTACCAAAAATTAAATCTATACTTGCTGGAATAGTGAAATAAATGGTGACGAAAAAACCCCTAATTTATTTTGGTATCGCCTTAACTTGAAGTGATCTTTTTTATAATATAACATAATTATTGTAAAGTTTTAATAAAAAAAAAATACAGGTGAATATAAATGCGAGGTGCAGGGTAAATACAAACAAACAAACTTTAGTTTTACAAACTTGTAATGTTTGATCTAAATTCAAAATGATGTGTGTGAATTAATTTATATTATTTTTGAAAATAAGAGTGATGAAATATTAGTTTAATATTTTTTTTATAAAAAAAATCATTGCCCAGCACTAGGAACTTAATCTGTACCATGGGCGTATCTAGAACGGAACAAATATCTGTTAGTCATACAAATTTTTCGGCGCGAGTATGGAACCCGCGACACGCAGAACAGCAGTGAATCGTTTAACTACTACACCAAACATCTAGTGTGTGTGCAAATGCTGTGTAACGTAGCAGGAAATAGATCTATTTAGATCTTATTATACATGTGTACCCATGCAATGCAATGAACATATCTATCGATTGTCCGTCTAAGTACCAAGCTATTGAAATAATTTAAGTAGGTCTATTAATAACACACTTCTTGGACACTTGATATTCATCACACACAATAAAACAATTAAGATTTACAACCGATAACAAACTCGACAAGATTGATCTAAGACAAGCTGCCAATTTGGTATGCTTGCTTAGACATTATGACCAATTTGCCCTTTTAAGTAAGCCGGAACTTAAATTCTTTATGCTATTAAGCTTTAGGCCGTTATGGCCTTTAATCTACCTAAAACGTCTGTAGATCAATATACATAAAACGCTTCCGTTGCAGAAAAATCCAATATTACCTTTGCTGCAAATAATAACCGAATTGGTTATTCGAGATTAAGCAATCTTAATATTATCGAACTTTTTTCGAGTTTCGCAAAGCGCGTTAAGTCTTTGTCGATCGATTCTACATGTTTAGCAGTCATTACGGGTAGTCAGGAAGTGTGGCACCAGTCTTGCGAGGGGGTATCGTGTTACCCAGTTTCTGGATTCTGAAGGTCAGATCGGCAGTCTCTTCTTCTTCTTCTTCTACCACGCCTGCTCCCTTTACTTGGGGTCGGCTCTCCTCGTTTTAAGGCGCCAGGACACTCTGTCCTGGGTTGTCTGTGCTTTCAGCTGAGCTCGCTCCATGTCCTTGGCAGCGGTTGTCCACCACGTGGCTGGCGGTCTTCCTCTGCCCTTTCTGGTCTCTGGGATAGCCAGTGCCTTTTTCACTGGATGTCCTTCTTCTCGCCTCATGACATGGCCAAACCATCTCAGCCGGCTCTCAACCATCTTTTCTGCAATGGGTGCAATCGGCAGTCGCTCCGTCTAAAATATTAGCACCTCAGCTCGCGGGTAGAAACTGATCCCAATATACATAGTTGAGAAAAGAGTAAGCAAATGATGATTGTTTCTGAACTGTGATTGATCAAAGTGATATTCAAGTAGGTTGTACTTTCCTTATTTGAATCTGTTCCTTATCAACCGACGAAAAAAAAACGGAGGAGGTTATCAAGTCGACGCGTATATTTTTTTTTAATGTATGATCACCGATTACTCGAAGACGGCTGAACCAATTTGGAAAATTCTTTTTTTGTTTGAAAGGGTATACTTCGGAATTGGTCCCATTGTCACCAAGTCAGGATCTGATGATGAGATCCTGGTGAAATCGAGGGAACACTTCAAATATTATAGGCACACCTATAGTGATTTGAGTATTTTTTATAGTAACTTGTGTAGTTGCATTCCAAAAGTACTATTTGTGAAGTGGACCTGATGATGAAGACTACAGATGGCCGCTGGAATTACTCAATATACAACGTGTAACGGAAACCCCATATCTATCCAAAAGGACTGAAGACAACATCTAGTATGGAGTCTCTATGCAAAGTTTCAGTTCAAAATAAGTGACTCACAGAATTGACCCCAAATTATTGGTTTCGTATGTTTCTTGAATACCAGTAATAAATAACAAACGTGTTACAGCACTATGAGGGTCATCACTTTCCACGTCACTTGCCAATAAAATGATAATTCTCTTCGGTCTCTGGTATCAATGTATTGAAATTTCTAATAAGTTCCACACATGTAGACATAGGATTATAAAACCCTTGCTATATCGTTTGTTATCATCCAAAGAAGCTGTGCACTTGGTATTTATATACCCTTTAAATTACACGTTGTATAAGTAGGTAGGATTTGATTAGTTGAATATGGTTATTAAGCACAATATGCTCGTCACAATGCATATGCAATTATCTCTCTTAACAATATAAAAACTTTTTACCAAAAAATTAAACTGACTTCCAAAAAACACTGCAAAGTGAAAAATAACTTTAATTTCCGAAGTCGGTGCCAAAAACGAAAATTACAAAACTAAAGACACCGACTTCGGAAATTAAAGTTATTTTTCACTTTGCAGTGTTTTTTGGAAGTCGGTTTAATTTTTTGGTAAAAAGTTTTTATTTTGTTAAGAGAGATAATTGTTGGAAATGTTCGAAAGAATAGTTCTCTCATATTAAATATTGGCTCTTTACAGTTTCAGTTTCTGTGTCTTACTGTTTTCAATTCAGAATTCATTTCAATTATGTGAAAAAAGTACTTTTATTAGCTATCGTCATCAATCAATCTCTCCAATACACTAAAGCTATTCTTGACCACATACAATGATACAGTTTTTAAAGTTTTAGGTATGGAAGAGCGGAGTCTCCTAATACAGAGATTATAATTTGTCTTAAAGCTCCAATAACTATGTTATTGTACGAAAACTGTTGTTTTTAAGAAAAAATACTTTTTGCCACTCTATTGGTTTAGTGGTTCATAGTCATCTAGTGTAATTTAGATATTTAGTAATATCATCTGTGACAGTGAATAGCAAAAACTTGTCAAATTGTAGGGAAATTGGTGGTATTTTCGACAGTTTACGACTGTGATGTGAATACGAGTTGCTTCTCTGAGATGCGATGTAGATTTCAGGAAGACACTTTCAAAATATATGTTAGTGTAAATCTTATCTTAGTGCCCTGTTTTCTTTTCTCTACAATTATGTGACTTTCAAACGAGATAAGAACTAATTTGTATGCAGGAGTAGTGTGAACTCTAGCCCTTCATGGCTTCATAGTTCAATAAAGAGAATAATCATTTTAACTCTTAACCCTACATCGCTACAGTAATATTAATATCAATGAGAAATTAACTCACTCACGTCTAATTCAGTTTAAACTTTGGGGAAGGAAATACTTTTACTGCTGAAACTGATCAATTAGTTATTAAAATATAGAGTACCTATACACTATAACGCATATTTTACCTTTTAGGTCGAAGTTTTAGGTACATGTTGACTTTAATCTCAATCCATTAGGCAGATTTTTAGCCGTCTCAAAAGATCATCTTTTTCCAGAAATGTTCACATGTATCCGAAAAAAAGATACTGATCATCGACATTTCATCACGTCAATCACAATAAAGAAAAATTAAACAAAATCAATGATGGCGCTACAGAAAAGTATTTTTACTGAGCCGTCAACGATGAGCCGAATTTACTTAGGTACGCACTCGGCCAACGATAGTGACCCAATTTTTTGTAGCCATCAATTGGTAATATGTACAAATAAGTAAAGTGAACGGTACTACTGCCAAATACCAACACAATAAGCGTACGCGACCCAGTAATTTCCTTCTTAGGTGTACGCTGTTAGAAATATGGTGAGGTCTCACTGTTGACGGAAATTTCCACATATTATAAATGTGAAAGTTTGGAAGCTTTTTGTGTATATTTTTGTGTTTCAATAAACCAAAAATGACTTAAAGGATTCGAAAGAAACTTGGCACACATATAGTTAACAATCTGGAACAACACAGGCTACTTTTGATACCGGAAATATTTTGACTGCAATTGTGGTGTTTATATTTCCTTGTTTTCGACTTCTATTCGCAGGTGTACCAGAAGAGACTATAAAAAATAACACCTTTGGATACCCGTTTGTGTGCTCCTTCTTTCCGTTGTCCAACTGTGTTGGGGCTGACTTCCAATCTAATTGGATTCAACTAAGTTTTTACATGAAGAAACTGCCTATCTGACAAGTAGTACGATCCCTTGGCTCAATCAGTGTCAAATTTTCTGGCTTCTAAATGATGTCCAAATGAATGCCGAGACCAACGGGTTAATGGGCTTTGCTAGGCACAGGGGTGCCATACCACCATCATCCAAACTACTGCTGAGATATTTCTTATAAAAAACTCAATTATCCTTTTTCCCTTCATACTCAGCAGTTACACTTGCGACCACACGACCACCAAAAAGCCAAGGCACTTGAAAGTGTTTAAAGATAAACAAACTATGTGAAAAGACGAACATTCAAAGTTGTTAATACTGTAGTTAAGCTGTGCGCTTTCTCGACACATCTCCGCTCAGCTTTCGTCGTGACCTCGCCTTTCTCGGGCGGTCGCCAAAACAACGTTTGACACAGTTGCCTTTATCGACATATTATCCGTATTTCTTTTCCGTTATAATTTATACCGTCTCGGCAATTTGGACTTTTACGACGATGCTACTAAATGTTTACGATTGAAAAGTTGTTAATGTCACATGTTGACTCAGCTGTGCCGTGCGCGGTGGCTTATTGGATTAATAAACAATTTAATATTAATGGCTAAGAGCATGTTTATGCAAAATTAGCATACGATTATTAATCTTTAGATAGCCAATTCATTTATCATTAAAATAACTATACACACTAATAAATAAAGATACTAATACAAGAACAGATTCTTTTTATATGTTGTCTATAGACAGACACTTCAATTTTATTTATATTTATGAAAAAGTGTCTGTCTGTGGTTTCAAAATACTTGTAGTTTTTCAAGTTCGACGATATAAAAACACAAACTTTTTCTGTAACGTGGTTGTCATTTTGTTTGTTCGGGCAAACCTCTGTAACGGCTAAATATGTAAATGAATATAATGAGACTTTCACTGGAAGATTGAAAAGGTTTTTTATTTGGTACCTTTAGTAGAAACGTAGTCGCAGGCACAGCTAGTAATTACAATGCTTACTGCCAAAAATTATCCTTGATTACTAACATTATAATCAAGACTTCACTATCAGATCTTTTTTCCAATACAAAATCTTCCCGGACCAGAAACTAGATATATTTAAAGCTACAGCCTTCCAACCTCACCTAACTACAAGGCAAGCAGTCATCATTAAAAAAGCTACCATACAATTGTTTGTAGAAACATCGAAACCGGTAGGTGCGCATGTGACCGGACACAGAGTTTCGCTTCAATCTCAAATAGTTTCACTTTCTTTTAGTCTAGATTAGAAAAACACTTACAAAGACTTACTTTCTGAATCGAGTCTGAATCGATCAAACTAACTTCATACCTTAATGCCAAAAGATGACTGGTTATTATAATTTTCTTTGTAGACGACGATTTTCAAATGACTCTCCTTCCACTCTGGGTTTTCTTTTAGGGATGAGAAATCGTCCAATGACTGCCTCACGATTTGAGTGAAGCGGGAGGGTGTGTCAGACTTTTACTGACTAAAAAAACCCATCCGTGTTCCATCATATGCCCTTCGTATTCCGAGACCACGGTAACTCTTTCTTTTTATTGATAATATAGGTTCGTGTTTGACCACCATCTCACCTGGTAAGTGATGATGTGGTCGAAGATGGAGCACGCTTACCTAAAAGTAACTTATTCACTCTTGACTATACTCCAGAGAGTACATAGGGAATTCTACTTGTAATCCGTACGCACAATGAAAGTATTCCCAAAACATTTTGTGCGTATGGGTGGAATGTGGTGGAATTTTGTAGCTGTAGGTAAACTAAATATACGTTTACGGTATTTAAGTGTAGGTATAATCAACTTTTATGTTTATGGATTTTTGATAGATTTCATTCTCTACAAAGTGTATCGATTGTCCCAATCGATAGAGTAAATAAATACATACTTTTCAATACTGATCCTAACCCACTGATATGTCATGGCAAGTAATTACCAATTATATTAATTATGAACGCTTTCCAATACTTACGAGTGTAAGTATGATTTTGGATAATATTCTAGGAACTTTTATTACTGTCTAGGTGCTAGTGCCTCGCCCCGGCTTTGCACGGATCCAAATTACAAACACAAAGCTTCCTCGTCTATCAATCTGGAAAACCATATTTTATATTCTATCGCGTAATTTAGAAAAAATGATTCTTATATTTTTTTAAACTATTTCTAACGATGTGGGTAGAATTCACATTACTAGCAATCTTGTTAACCGCTCCAATTTTAAATATGCTTGTGTCTGGAGTGGGTTCACGGCAATAGTTTGGCACGGGTTCGAACTCGGGACCTCTCGATCACAAGTCCGACACCTTATCCATTAAGCTATTGACGCTTCTTATAATATTAGGTTTTGAATTTTAAATGTATGTAGCGAATATAATAAAAAACTACTGCACTGATTTCTAAAATTCTTTCACCATTTGAATGCTACGTTATCATCACTGAATCACTTAAGCTACACTTTTATTGAAAAATAACTTTTCCCATGGGCGAAGCCACGAGCAGAAGCTAGTATACCTAGTATTAAAGGGTTCTTTTCTTTTTGTTTTGGTGTTTCTTCTCATGGCAGTCAGTTAGGAAACACCACGCTTCATCTAGTATAAAATGTACGAAAAAAATAACGTGTAAAAGTGGTATTTAATAACCAATTTGCCAAATAAAGATCATTTATCATTTATTTTACTTTTTTATTAAAGATTGTTTTTTTTTAAATTCCAGGTGTTATTTGCTTACTCCTGTATGGAGGTGTCGTCTAGGCCGTCAAATAATGAGTAAGTTTAATTCCACCCAATATTAATATACTACATAAAATAATAATACTGTAGATAATGTAATAATTAAGTAGTATCTTAATAACATTTTAACGATAAGTTTACAGCAATTATACATATTTGACACAAACTAATCAATAATTGTTTAATTCGAAACTGATTTCATTGCATCCACTGTCATTTTTCATGACCATTCATTTAATTGTAGAATAATTTACTGGGAAACGTCAACTTTCATTATTCATTTCCATTTAAATGTCAACTCACCTATGATGATAATTCTTAAAACATTTAGACATTTATGATAATGAAAGTGTATCATTCCTGAATCTTGTCTTGTCAAAAAATCAATGATTTCAGTTTCTTAAAAAATATAGCGCGTAATTTTATTTTATATAATTAATTGAAGACCTGCTACGGTATGGGTCAAAACATTAACGACAACGGTTTTACAGCAGTAGAAATGCACATCTATGTAGAACCAGCACAACTAACAAAAAAGTAGAGCTTTAAAAAATTTAGTGAAAAGCTACATGGGATCAGCAGTAGTTCAGGTATGGTTCACTTTAATTACTATATTGTAAGTTCAACATCGCTTTGTGGTTTACACGCTTAAAATAATGCTTATGGATAATGGTATCACAATTACAGATGTGTGAAAATTCATTAAATTCACGACTAAGTATAGATAATGTATATTTCAGAGCGGCGATAACAAATGATGATTTTAAAGAAGCACCAAATCAACAAGAGAGGTCCCTATCTTACGACCAAACTAACAGAGAAGTTGAAGATATTAGTAAAGAAATATTAGACAAGATAAAAGCAATAAATGATGCACTCAAGAAACCGAGCAAAAGAAATCAGTATCAATGGAACGCCCCGCACCAGACGGGAGGAGAATACGTCCTTGATAAAGAGATATTAGAAAAACTTCAACAAGTTATAGCTTCTGGAAAATTAAACCAAAAACCTAACAATTTACAACAACAAGAGAGTAATACGATTATTAATGATGACCTTGACGATACCAGATATTCAAGACAGCTCGCTTCTCTACTATCTGGAAATCAAGCGCAAATGTCAATGATGACAGGTGCATATATCACAAATATCCCTGTTCTTGTTATGCCACCGATAAACTATTTGCAGTCTATGTACAGTAATAACATTAATCCGATGGAATACGCAACGAAAATCCAAACTCGACAAGAAGGTGGATCACCTTCTCCGTTTCCTAGCCTACCACCTTTCCAATGGCCCTTCGCTTCATTATTTCCAGTTCTTATAAGAGACCCTTTACTCACTATCATGAATGGAGGAGGATGGAATAATTTCATTGAGTATGGACAAAACGCCGATGTTTGCAGGAAACAAAAGTCTAATGCGCCTATTATTGAAGATGTGACAAAAAATCAACAAAAAATTGAAGAAACTGAAAACCTGCTTGGTCACTCAAGTAGAGAAGGAAAGTCAAGGCAAAAAAGAGCAGTTAAAAAACGCACCGTTGCTCACGGAAGTCAATTACAAGAAATCGATCAAGCTAAACTGAATAAATTCTTTGCTGGCAAACCTAGTTCTACTACTGCGAAACCCACGAAGCGGGATCCTGCAAAAATACAAGACACTAAAACCGTCGGAGAAAATGACGGAGATTTGCGATTTCCATTCTTAGATCTATTTGGTCACAAACAATCATACAAACAACCTACTGGCCCCGGTTTCTTCATAAACAGGCTGAAAGTACGACGAGGAGGAGTCGCCATCGCTGGGCCTGGAGGAGTGGCGACTGCTGGCAGAGGTGGGACCGCCATTGTAGGTCCAGGTGGTCTAGCCTACACCCAACCAGGAGGACTTGCTGTAGCCGGACCCGCCGCACGGATCGTAGCATTATCTTCCGATGCTGACCTCACATCAATCGCCCATCGTCTACAAGAACAAAGTAAAATAGATGGTTCTATTGCACAACTATTACAAGCTATACCTGAAGGAAAAATTGTTGCTACTGGTCCTATTATTTACTACCATCCTAACAAACGATAGTCATTTCTAACTAACCCACATGTATCATGTCTTCCTTCTCATTAAACTATTCTCTTTCTCATCTATTAGATTCAACGGACGAGGATGGCGACGAGACAGAGAGTGGAGCAGAACAGTGAAGAGTTCAGATCAGTATATATACGATGGCATGAATTTTCAGGAAGCACCCTTGAAATTGGAAGACATCACATTCATGCTGTTCATAAAGCCGACAGCTCACGCTTCGAACTCTCAAGGATTAGCTTTGGCTAATCCTATATCAAACGTTATCATTGCGAGAAATCAGAGTGGAACTATACTCCACGCGCCTCTTGCGTCGGCTGTGGCCGGCCCTGGAGGCGTTGCCCATGCACAATCAGACCTTTATCTATACGAATTTGTAGATGAATGATATCGAAAAATCACTAATTAGGCTGTAAGAGCAATAATGGTTAATTGATTTAATGTCGGAAATTACTTTTGACTTTTAACTTAAAAATGATTTTCGAATGTAAATGTATGTTGAATTATATGTAAAAGACGAGAGTTAAATAAATGTTAATTTCATTTGAAGTGTTTGTTTTTTTTATTTAATTAAAAAACTTCCTATAATGTCAGGGGCAGTCGCATTATGTTATAGTTGGCAGATATTAATGTCAGAATGAATACTGATTAAAGTCAATTCTACTAAAGATGGAGGATAATGAAAATATCTGGATCGATATAAATACAGTTTATTGTGACCGAATAAAGTAGACATATCAAACTAAAATGGAAGTTCAACCACTACTAGACCAGTCTAACAACGTAATTATTTTTAACGTTATGAATAATAAAGTTCAAGCTGACATCTTTTTGTGATAAGTCACTAGCTTAAGCGGAGAAGACGTAAATATAACGGCCACACTTACGCAAACTACGAGAACATTGAGCAAATTGTGTAGAATTAATTTCTTATACACCCACTACATCCCAAATGTGGAATTACCGTTAGTGCTTTGAGACTATGAGTATTAATTTTGTCTAGATTATTTTTCATGGTAATATTTACACACACCTATAATTACACACCTACACAAACAACATAAACAAAGAGTCTATGGGAGCCAGTTAAAGCTTATTCAAAGATTTACCCTTTTTTACACTTATAGGGAATCAGTACAATACGTACCATTCTACGGAGGAGCAAAAGGCCAATACTTGGAAGTTAAAAAAGATAATCTTGGCAGGATAACTGATGAAAAAATAGTCTCAGAAGAAAATATTAGTAGTGAAAGTATCATGAAAGCCAGCGATGAAAATCTCATTACTCAATTACTGACCAGGAACTTGCAAAATCTCAGGTCGCTATCAACGAGCGTTTTGAGATTACTTAATCGTGCTCGTATGGCTGGGAGCCTGGGACGTGATGATAAAATTAAATTGAAGACTCAAATGGCGTCTTTGGGAGAAGCTGCTTCGGACTATATAAAGCTTATGGAAGAATTTGAAGATGTTGATATGCTGTTCAAGAAAAATCCCAACGTCAAGACTAGGTACGAAGAGGACGATGATTATGTAAGTTTATATCGTTAACTAACTAACACGACAGATTTTGTCTTTCTGACCTACCCTTTTATACCTTCACTGTATGAGAAGGAACATAAAAGTAAAAGAAATAATGAAATTGGTTTAGCCGTTCTCTAGTTTTAGTGACACTAACGAGCAGTTATTTATTTTTATTTATAAAAAGAATAAGACGTATGTATATAAGACATTTTTCACACAGCGTTAAAAGATGTCCAATATCAACCTTACCTATTCTTGAAAATAAAATATTGCATGTAGCGAAACATTGCTAAGCATTGCGCTTTAGGAGTTCTCAATAAGACTAAAGCCTAAAACTTAACTTTAGCGTAAGTCTTGTAACAAGAACAAATATTGAGTTATTAAAGAATTGAAAGATTGATTTTCAATCCTTGTTTAATGAAGTTAAAGAAATATGTACAAATATAAACAATAAGTTTCTTCAGATTGCAGAAGAAGGCGTTGGCATCGAGGCTCCCAGCGATGACGACTATGGAAACGATGGTTCTGACTACCTAGATAAAGGGACTATTGCTGAAGCGAAACCTGTTGGTTAGTATAATTACTTCATTGTTCTTATGCAAAAAAAATAGTACTCGAATTAGAAATGCAGCGGTACTGCCAACGAAAAATTAAGAAACTAGAGAATCACCATCAAGCGACTTAGTAATTAATATCTTCGTCGCTAGATGTCGCTACTTGTATTTTAATTCCCCGGCCTATCTATGAAAATAAATTAAATTATTGACAAATGATTGATTATTAAATAACACTGTTTTTATTGATAATAAACTCGCGTTTGACCACCATCTCACCTGATGGTAAGTGATGATCGAAGATAAAGCACGCTTACCTAGAAGTACCCTATTCACTCTAGACTTAAAAACTACCAGGTTAGCTATCAGCTTTTACACGCAATTTTTTCCATAAATTTGAACTGGTTGAATATGAGGCCGGTGTTTCCTAACTGACTTCCGTAAGAAAAAACACCAAGGCAAACTCAGAGGGCATAGTCTCTATTGGAGTCTATACAATCTGTACTGCTCAAATCACATAAGAACCTTGTAGGTTAAAGTGTGGGGCGTTCTCTAAAGGAAATTTGCACACTGATTTGACAGTATATACAGATTTGATACGACCGAGGGGCTTTCCTTTAAACTGCGTATACTAGGTACCATTTTCAAGCTTTGTACCAAAAATCAATTAAATAGGAGAAGTAGTTTAGTCGCAAATGATTTTGATGAGATGCACCTTAAAGCCATAAATCTGACAAAGACAAGAGATAACACACGCCGCGCTACCAAGGTCAGTCAAATTTATTTACAAAGGTGGTTGCGTTTTACTCTGATTTGTAAGCTATTTAGTTTGTTTAAAATTTTTTTTTTGTCTCTTTTTAATCTGTATCAAATTAACATTAAACACGTATAGTATACGAGTGTAATTTAATGCCCCCCTGTCGTATCAACTCTGTAATCTATATCTATAGCCTTGTAATATCATTGCCACGTGTGACTGACTATTCAAAAATCAATCACGGCTCATTTTCTTTTAATTAAAAAAGGTATTAAGTAAAGAGTTCTGTTTGTGCAAGTGGAGCACGCTTTGTCAAGGATATCACCTGCTGGAGAATATAAAGATATATTTTTTGGGACATTACACCTTCACAGAATTAAATAAGGACTTCCCACCCATACGCCCATAACGTTTTGGGAATACTTTCATTGTGCGTAAGGAGTGGAAATTCCCTGCTAGA
The DNA here is from genome assembly GCA_943138885.2 of Tholera decimalis. NCBI lineage: Eukaryota > Metazoa > Arthropoda > Insecta > Lepidoptera > Noctuidae > Tholera > Tholera decimalis. The sequence continues at coordinate 4,230,989 of OW964552.2, read as the reverse complement.
GTCTGTGTTTCCTAATAGCTATAACCTGGGGTTCTTGAAGTGAAGAGGGAATAGTTTACTTCTAAGCAAGCGTGCCCTCTTCGACCACATCATCGCTTACCATCAGGTGAGACGGTGGTTAAACGTGAGCCTGTCAACAATAAATTAGTAAAAAAGACTTGTGGGTGTTACAATGGCCGGTCTTATCGCTAAATGATTAATGATATGTTATTACTTAATGATTTTAAAGACAACCTTTCTTTTTTATTATATTTATACAACGTGTAATTTAAAGGGTATATACATACCAAATGCATGGCTTCTTTGGATGATAACAAACGATATGGCAAGGGTTTTGTAATGCTAAGTCTACGTGTGTAGAACTTATTACAAATACCAATACACTGATACCAGACCCCGAATTTTTCAAATTAAGAAGAACGTAGAGAATTATCGTGTTATTGGTAAGTGACGTGGAAAGTTATTGACCCTCGTAGTGCTGTGACACGTTTGTTATGATTGGTATTCAAGAAACATATGAAACCGATAATTCGGTATCAATTCTTTGAGTCCGTTATTTTGTGCTGAAACTGTGCTTAGAGACTCCATACGAGAAGTTGTCTTCAGCCCTTTTGGATAGATATGGGGTTTCCGTTACACATTGTATATATATATATATATATTCTGAATATATATTACAGAAATAATTTTCTTCCAGGTCTTGCAGTCATCGGTCAGCATGGTCTGGCAGCGTCAAGGCCGATGGCCACAGCTATATCCGTATCTGGTGTCGCACTAGCCAGGCCTATAGCCACCGCCGTCGCTGGCGTGGACCCTTCAACATTGGGAATAAAATTGGATCTGAATCGTTTGAGGAAAGCGAAGAAAAACTGAATGCATAACACCATTTCTGTTAAGATTTTAAGATAGTCAGATCATACAATGTTGTGCCTATTATTTGTAAATAGCTGTATCTATTACTTCAACAGCTAAGTTGAAATATTCTAAAACACAACCTATCTGTCTGTACTGTCAAATCACACCTATTTTAACTAAAAGTTTGACCGACGATGTTTATGTTTAAGATCTAAGTTAATTGATCACGACTTAACGGTCATGCTAGACTTTAGTTAATAATCAAGCAGTGATATATACTTTAGTCGTCAGGTTTTACCCACTGATACTAAGTTTAATTTAATATTACCATTAGAAATATTTTAAGCCGTAGTGCAGACAAATGTTACAATTTTAATAAAGGGGTTTTGATTAGTGTAGTGATAGGTACCTATCAATATCATTAGTAGAAATGTGGCAATGCGACAATTTTCAACTATCGCAAGAAAAATGGTGTAATCTTTTTTGTCTTAAGTGCGTGGTGAAATTATAATAAAAAAATTCAAAACAAAACACTTTTCGAAAACTCTGATGAATTTGAACACCAATAATGTGATTGAATAAATACCTATCACCGTTTTATTTTACTGTATATTACACACAGAACTTCCGAAACTACGCAGTTCTAAAACAGCGTTCTTTAGAAACAGCACAATTTGAAAACAGCGCTCTTCTTATACACCCTGAAAATATGTCGTATTGTCAGTTTAATTAAATACTCGAATTTTTAAAATATATCTGGCATAAGATTGTGATAAGCACAAGGTAAGGTCTTCCTATCAGACATTTGAAGAAAAATTGAAAATTAAAATTGAAATTGTAACCCTATCTGCAGGTACATACTATTATAAGATCTGCCATAACTGTGTGAATGAGTGTGATAGTAATGTCTTGTGAAGACAAAAAATATATTAATTATTTATTTATCTTATTGCTAATAAACTTTACACTGTGATTGTCGTTTTAATATATAATACTGGTGATGTCCATTGGTCGAAATTCAACCATAAATGAAATAATTTCAAATGCATTAATAAACATAAAAATACGGGCTAGCAAAATAGCTGGGAATCCTATACAAGGTGAGGCGGTACTTCACGCCTGAACAGCTTCTAAATCTGTATAAAGCACAGGTCCGTTCCTGCGTGGAGTATTGCAGCCACTTGTGGGATGGCTCTGCAAAATACCAACTTGCTGCACTAGACTCGCTCGAGCGCAGGGCTAAAAGGCTTATAGGCGACGAGGTGCTATCGGGCAAGCTTTATAGTCTGGCTCATCGGCGAACCGTTGCTTGCCTGTCGGGTTTCTATTCTTCGGGGAGTGTGCGCAGGAGCTCCATAACCTGATTCCTCCATCTCCATTTCACTACCGGTCTACCAGACGCACAGCTGGATACCATCCACACTTGGTTGATATACCGTCTTGTCGTACCAAGCGCTTCTCCTCCACATTTATTGTGCGCACAGCCAAGTTGTGGAATTCTCTGCCGCCTTCTGTGTTCCCTGCCACTTATGACCTTTCAGCCTTTAAAGCAAGAGTAAATAGGCATCTTCTGGGCTCGCTCGTCACATCGTAGACCTCATCTATCGCTTACCATCAGGCGAGATCGAGGTCAAGAGCGGACTCATCCGTAATTTAAAAAAAATTATTAATGCATTTCTATCGTTCCGACTTCTGGGACATAGGCACCCTCTCTATGAGAAGGAATATACCGTATCCACCACACGTGTCCACAGAACAGATAATTCTTCTATTATGTGCGCGGGTCCAATGCGGGTTGGTTAATGTCGCAGCTCCTCGGATTTTTCGTTCCTAGGATTTTTAGATTAAGTTTCCTAACGATGTTTTCTTCGACCGTTTTGAGGGTAGTGGTGATTACGCAAAGTAGGTAATATGCCTGACAGGGTTCAAACTTACGACCAGATTATCAGAAGTCGGACCCGTAAGCTTTGTATTTGCTTTGCATTATTATATAAAACCCTATAAGTTTTTAAGCTAACATGGTCACTAACAGAATCATTAGAACTTAAAACGGGATATTTACCATGTGTACGTATTGTTTCGAGTTTCCGATATTTCGGCACTGTTGCAAGCGCCATGATCACGGATGAACTGCAGTAATTGCGGGTGGACGTTTATGAGCAGACGAATCGTTTTTTGTGATCGCCACCGCACCGCTACCACTGTCACATAATATGTCTAAGTTGTCTGTAAGTTGAGCTACACGATATTTGACAAATGCTTGCACTGTTTGGACGGACCTGCTCAAATCTGTATGATTCTGTCCTTTAAAGGGCGCCACAGGCATAAACCTACATGGCTCTCATATGATTTGATTACTACACATTGTATGGACTTTAAAAGAGACGTTGACCTCTGAGTTTGTTTCAGTGTTTCTTCTCAGAGTAGTCAGTTAGGAAACACTGGCCTCATCTAGCTTACATTTACGAAAAAAAAAATGACGTGTAAAAGTGTTACTTATAACCCATTTGCAAAATAAACATCATAAACATCATAAACTCATAAAAACTTTTTAACAAAAAATTAAACCGACTCCCAAAAAACACTGCAAAGTGAAGAATAACTTTAATTTCGGTAGTCGGTGTCTTTAGTTTTGTTTTTTCGTTTTTGGCACCGACTTCCGAAATTAAAGTTATTTTTCACTTTGCAGTGTTTTTTGGGAGTCGGTTTAATTTTTTGTTAAAAAGTTTTTATTTCAATCTTTTTAGTTGGTTGATTTTTAATTTACCTAGTTACAAGAGCCTAAATGTCAACTACTTATAACCTTTTACAAAATATTGCTTTTCCCAATGCCGGGCCGTTAATTGTTGAGGAGTTCTCCTGGTACTTCACCATAACCATATGCATTGCATATGCATCACCATATGCATTTTGACGAGCATAAAGTGCTTAACATCCATATTCAAGTAATCGAATCGCAATCCACTCAATACTTATTATTGAGTAGTTTCAGCGGCCATCTGTGGTCTTCATCATCAGTTCCACTTCCCCAAATGGTTCTTTTTGAGAGCAACTGCACAAGTTACTATAAGAAATACCCAAAACGCCATAGGTGTGCCTATAATATTTGAAGAGTTCCCTCGATTTCTCCAGGATCCCATCATCAGATCCTGACTTTGGTGATAATGGGACCAATTTCGAAGTATACCCATTCGAACAAAAAAAGAATTTTCCAAATCGGTTCAGCCGTCTTCGAGTACTCGATGATCATACATAAAAAAAAATAAAAATATACGCGCCGAATTGATAACCTCCTCTTTTTGTCGTCGGTTGAAAACACGATTCTGTTCCCGACACACAAAACTCACCGTGCCCGCTCGCGAATTTTTTTAAACACTTTTACGGGGATTACACAATTGAACCACTGGATTCCAGGCCCTCGACAGTTGAAACCCGTCCTCCCGGTTGAAGATCTTGTATTTTTAGATTAATTATTTTTATACCGTGCTGCATATAGATTTATTAGTTATATTTAAATTCTTGAATTTTGAATTGGTGTTGGAAATATAACCTACATAATTATAAATGGACTCTTCAAAGAAACTCACAAAACAATAAAGGTGGAAGACCGAATGACGGTTGGAGTGTAGCCTTGGGGGCGCTATGGCGGCCAAAAAAGTGTTATATTCACAAATCGTTTATTTTCTCGATTCTATCGTATAAAACACCTAAATATAAGGCTAAAAGTGTCTTGGTGTTTTTGTCTCTGACCAACCGTTTTTCGTAAAAACGATGTTGAAGAGATCCACAGGTTAGGTTAGGTTAGAACTGTGACCAACGGGCGAGCCGAGCGAGCGAAGCAAGTGGTACCGCGGCAGCGGCCGGCGAGCGCTACCTCGAAGTTGGTCGCGAAATTTTTCTAAGTATTTTTTTCATAGTGCCCCTAACACTCTGACCCGAATGACAGGCAATCTTGTTCCTAGAAAAGACCTTAGAATTAATTTAAAACTAATTTCATGCAGCATTGATTTGCTCACTGTTAATGAGCAGGCGCTCGAACCACGAACTCCTCAATAGGCTCGCTGTTTGACCACAATCTCACCTGATAGTAAGCGACGATGTGGTAGAAGTAACCTATTCCCGCTTAATTTAAACACATCCAGGTTATAGCTATCAGGAAACACAGGCTGCAGCAGAGAATTCCACTTCTTAGTCGTACGCATAGTGAAAGTATTCTCAATCGTTAAACTTATTAGTGTTGTAATGTCGTATTTTCTTTGCTTACTCGCAATAATATTCTATGAAACGACAGCCAGAGAGACGGAGAGAGGATCTCGTAGGTAAATACAGCCGCACGGGTTAATCTGCAAAGTTAAGCAACCCTTGCTGAGGTAGGTCCAAGGATGAGTGATTCTAACACATCGTGATTCCTCTATGCTTCGGAAAGCACGTTAATCCGTTGGACCCGGCTGTTATTTGTACAGGTTTAGAGGTAATAGTCTTGATTAGACCAACTAACTCTAATTTAGTTAGAAAAAGGATTGGCAAATGAAACGACAGCCCCAAAAAGATGAAAATATGAAAGTGTCACAAATGTAGTTAGCTTGTTTTAAGTAGTACTTTACTTAAGTATCTTGGTATTCTGATGACATACTCAATATTATGTACCTAGTTATTAACACGGAATTCCAGCTCTAAGTATGTAGGTAGGTACTTGAAAATCATTGGTTTTTTTTTATTAAGATAGGTTCGCGTTTGATCACCATCTCACCTGATGGTAAGTGATAATGTGGTCGAAGATGGAGCACGCTTACCTAAAAGTAACCTATTCACTCTTGACTTAAGGACTCCTAGGTTATAGCTATCGGGAAACACGGACTCCGGCAGGGAATTCCACTCCTTAGCCATACGCACAATGAAGGTATTCCCAAAACGTTTTGTGCGTATGGGTGGGATGTCCACCATGTAACGATGGCGCTTCGCCGTTTGTCTCGTAGTCCGATGATGGAACGGGCTTGGCGGAATAAGACTGTGTAATTCCATCGCACACTCCCCAAAATGTAACCGATAGAAAACCGATAGACTTGCAACTCGTCGTCAATGTTCAAGGCTCTGGAGCTTTGATGCGACCAGTGCATCGTTGCCAATGAGTCTCTTGGCCCGCTTTTCGATAGACTCAAGTGCGTCCAGTTAGTATTTAGCAGATCCATCCCAAAGATGAGAGCAGTACTCCATACACGACCGAACCTGTTAGTTTATGATTCATTAGTATTTATGTACATTTTTTGAGTTTCCTGGATGAACAGTAACTTTCAAACAATTAAAATACGATTACTATATCCTGTACAAACTTCAACTTCCATGACAAAGGGATTATTAAAACAATAAATGAAAAATAACAATATTTTAAGTGCTTCTTGTGAACATGATGTTGTGAGTTCGATTTCCTTGTTTATAAAACTGCTATTTTGTATGTATGTATATTTTTAACCGACTTCAACAAAGGTGGAGTTTTTAACAGATTTTAACATCCTTAATTTATTCGAACGCGTATAGGTACTTCTGAGATGGTTTCGAAGATCATTCTAATCTATCAAGTATCATAATCATAATCATTTATTGACAGTTTTATGTAGTACATTCAAGAAGTCCCTAGCTCCTGCGCTAGTATTTACTGTATTGCAGGAGCCAGGTTGTACCCCATGACAATAGGTTACAGTTTTAAGCCAATAACATGAGATGAATAGAAAAATACAAAATGAATTAAAATAAATGATGCTGGAAGAGCTTAAACAGTAATAACAATAAAATATTAAAAAAATAAAAGATGATGAATTTAACAAAGCAATTTAGACTTATACATAATATGATTAACAATGGTGTGTGAGGGTGTGAGTGTGTGAGAGTGTGTGTGTGTGTGTGTGAGAGTGTGTGTGTGTGTGTGTGTGTGTGTGTGTGTGTGGGTGTGTGTGTTTTGTGTGTGCGTTGAAGTATGTATGTCGAAGTCCACTTCCAGACTAACCGGATGCAGCTGAGCTGAGGTGTTTTAGAGCGACTGCTTACTGATCTCCATGACTTGGGCTGCCATCACCAAAATTGCCGGCCCCAGACAAGACTTCATAAACCCCGGACATTTGAGTAAAATCGCAATTTTCCCCCGGACACCGTAGAAAAATACATTTTTGTACTTGAAACTAAAGACAATGAAAAGAAAAAAGAAAATGATGTTTAATTATGGTTTTTAGGGTTCCGTAGTCAACAAGGAACCCTTGTAGTTTCGCCATGTCCGTCTGTCTGTCTGTCTGTCCGTCCGCAGTTTAGCTCAAAAACTATTGGTACTAGAAAGTTTTAATTTGGCATGAGTATACAGGTTAAAGATACCGAAAAAGGGGTAAAATAAAATTTTGAAAAAAACAATTATTTAGGGTACCTCCCCTACATGTAAAGTGTGATGATAATTTTTTTTTTCGTCCTTCCCGTATTGTGGGATATCGTTGGATAGGTCTTTCAAAAATATTAGGGGTTTGAGAAGACCGTTTTTTGATTAAGTAAACCGTTCGTGACATATCAAGCTTTAAAGTACCAATTTTCGTTAGAGACTCTAACGAAAATTGGTATCTACCCTCTACCAACTAAACGGTTGTAGTTAGAAATTCAAATGTCACGGCAGTAGTACCTATATATAACGAAATTTAAAGGAAAACTATCACACATACGTGGGCTTTACAAGTTTACGAATAATAGTCGACCAATTGTATTTGACTCGAAAATTCCGAACAACTCCATAGAAATGTCGATAGACGGCGCTAAGCGTCAGTTGTATCGCGCTAGTTTCATATTTAAATAAGTTTTATAGAAAAAACTTTTTAATAAAAAAAACCGACTTCCAAAAAACCACTAGGTACAATGTGAAAAATAACTTTAATTTCAGAAGATGGTGTCTTTGGATCTGTATTTTAGTTTTTTGCCACTGACTTCCGAAATTAAAATTAGTCTAATTATTATATAGACGAAATTTCCATGCTAGGATCCAGGACATTCCACCAAATAAATCGTAGACTTCAGCAAATATTTCATTCGTCTTCCTTTTTTGCTGGCATTTCTGTAATCTTAATTGGAGACTTAAGGCAGTTACCACCTGTTGGTGATAACTGGGTGTTTCAAACTAATGCTCGAAACCCTTTAGCAGGTACTCCGCTTTGGGATTTATTTGTATTGACAGAACTCGATGAAATAATGCGCCAAAAGGATGATGCCACATTTGCGATGTCCTTAAATAATATGGCCAGTGGGTCAATGACACCTGAAGATATTAATTTAATTAAAAGTCGATCCTTTAGCAGTTTGTCGCTTCCTAGCACATGTGAGGGTGCAGTCCATCTATACAGCAGTAATCGTGAAGTCGATGATCATAATAATAGGGTTTTGTCAACGATGATTTCTGAAGGAGCGTTATCCCGCGCTGTGCATAATGTGAGCGGAGAATCAAATTCAACTATGCAAGCGAAAGCTTTAGACAATGTGGCCTAGTTACAGACTCAACAGACGTATGGTCTACCTAAAAATATTAAGTTAAAAGTTGGAGCCAAATACATGATGACAGTCAATATTGATACGTCTGACGGATTAGTAAATGGTTCTACGGGAAAATTGATTGCAATCGATTTTGCAAGAAATAGAACCACTGGTGAGAGGAGACCGTTACGGGTTTGGTTATATTTTGAAGATATAAATATAGGGAAAATAAAACGGACACAGAGCTCTACATCACTCACTCGCCACAAAACAAGATTGAAAAATAATTGGACTCCAATAGATCCAGTTACATACACTATTAAAAGATCATCCAACCTACAAGTTCGTCGCACTCAATTCCCATTGGTTCCAGCTGAGGCTGTTACAATTCTCAAAAGCCAGGGTTCCACATTAGAAAAAGTTGTTGTACATTTGAAGCCCGGTATTTCAAGGTCAATGTTATATGTTGCTTGCTCACGTGCCACATGTGCTGAAGGTTTATTTATCGTTACTGAATGTTTTCATCCTCCACGTCCACCCTCTGACCAAGATTCAGTCGTAATGGAAATGGAAAAGCTGCGTCGAAATCCTCTAATACCTATGTATCGATTTTTGAGGGAGCCCCACAGTTCATACCAAATTATGTTCCATAATGTTCAATCCTTTCGTGCACACTTGCAAGATACTGTAAACGATCCTCAAATAATGTCTTCAGATATCTACTTAGCAGTAGAAACGTGGAGCTGTTCTCAAGATTCTTTTTATATAACTAATTATAAGGAAAGAATTAGAACAAATTCCCTTAAACAGTCTAGTTCAAACACAGGTTTTGGTGTGTGTGCATGAGCAAAAAATTATATTGAATATAACATAATTATATTAAATTATTTGAACCCACGGTATTACATTGACATTGCTGGAGGTGACCACTGTGAAGCACTAATTTTCGAAATAAATGCAGTGAAGATTATAGCTTTTTATAGATCATGCAAATGTCCCTACAGTCGCGCAGTAGGTTTTGTAAGTAATTTACTATCGCATAATAGTCCTTGCATAATATTTGGAGATTTTAATGAAGACTATCTCCGTAACGACAACACTGCAGTTTTCAAATTAATACGTGACGCTGGTTACCAGTCTTTATTACAACCACTTCTCTCTACACGCGGTGGTACTCAAATAGATCGTATTTTTTCAAACTTCCCTTGTGAAGTTGGATTTTATAATTCCTTCTTCAGTTACCATCGCCCTATGGGGGCCCGTTTTTAGAGTGAATTCAAATTAAAATGTTTTTATTTATTTATTATTTTGCTATATAATATCAAACACAAAGCTCCCCCAGCAAACTACTTCCTCAATTTTATTTTTTTGTGACGATTGAGTAGTGTAGCTCTGTGTCTTGTATTTAAATTCAAAACACCGGCTATGACAAGTTTTATACAAATCTCTAAAAAAATTAAAACTTTCCGTGCAAAATTGTCGGATCAGGTGAGGATTTGTATAGGAAGTCAAATTAGTTAGTTAGTCATGTTTGGCTTTTAGTTAGAGCATGGTACGAAACGATCAGTCAGCGAATACGACACGCACTTGGCTGTTGTAAAAACTACGGAACCCTACACTGCGCGTGGCCAGACACGCACTTGACCGGTTTTTATTTACTGGTAACATTGTAGACAGTTAGAAGTTTATTAATAATAGGCTTTCTTTTTAATTAATCAACGTAACAAAAACAATAAGATGAAATACAGAGATCGTGCTTTTTGGTGCTCGTAAGACCAATGTGTGGGTTTTACCGGGACGCTTGTAGGAAAAATCCCCCGGACGCCCCCGGACGCTCTCCAAACTAGGACAAATCTGGGGGAACCCGGACGGATGGCAGCCCTATCCATGACCAACTAGATGGGTATCACCACAGATCTTATAAACACATGATCTGTTTATACCCCTTGGCCAGAACACCGTCAGATTTACTGACTTCTGTCACGACTCCACATACAACTTCATGTGATTTTAAATTCAACTTCACGTCTAAACGAGCAAGCGTTTATGAAAAAAAAACTTGATAGGTCTATGTGTAATTAATTTATTTACGAGCTGCGACCGCGACTTCATTTGCGTAAGATGATTTTCCCTCGAAAAACCCAATCCTTAAAAGCATAGCCTCCTCTATCTTTCAGTGAAAGTCCCACTAAAATCGGTTCGGCCATTCCAGAGATTAGCCCGGACAAACAGAAAGAAGTTTTTAAAGAAGTTTGCTTGTGTTTAAGTTTTGTGTAATTAGATAACTTAAAGCACTCGAGAAAACAGTTATTTTGATATCACAGACAGACACTACAATTTTATTTATGTATATAGAATATATAATACACTTTTATTTCCATGTAACAGGAGAAATGACAATAGGTAGTATAAAGCTGTTACAGGAACTAATATGCATACAATGCATTTACCTATTCACACAGTGATTCAAGGATTAAACTCATAAGGGAATCCCAATGCAAATTTCTTGTTCAAATTTCTAAAAAAGCTACATTACTAATCGGGGGTTATTCGGATTTGTCACTTATTTTGTACGTTATAAAAGTGAATGTATTTAAGTATAAGTAAGGTCCTAAAAAGTAAATGTAAATTATTACTGTCTGTTTCGGTGTTTCTTCTCACGGTTCTCAGAAACACCAGCCTCATCAAGTTGAAAGAACCCTAAAAGATTGAATTGTATCTGTTCAGAAAACGCTTGCGACAGTATTTGATAGACGCACAGCGAAGACTGGACATGGTCAATTTAAATGTGTCCCTGATATGATGCTTTGTCAATTTGAGTGGAATGTTTGTGTTTACGAGCGATGCGCGTGCAACTACTGGAAATACACATATAATTATTATGTATTGTATATAAATATATATTGGAATCGTAAAGTACTTTATATTTATATTTTATGTATAATAATATTATATTATATGTATATTTTTACTATATTATATGATAAACTGATTGACATCCGTACACTCACTATTAGGACCAGTTGAAAACCAGCGTTGGACACTAGTTGTACGGCTTTTTGCTGAACTGGGCCTATTTGGCGCATCCGTGAGTCACACGGTAATATTAATCATCCTGGATCTATTCAATTTCACTTTTTTAATATATTTTATTTTCATAATAATATGACTTTGTTTGTTTCTTGTAAGTTTTTTTTTACTGTGTGTACTTGTGGCATGTGTCAATAAAAGTTTTTACTTTCTTTCTTTATTTTTAAATTTACATAGTAAATATTATTTATCATGTATGGCGTACCAGTCAACGCGCGGCGCAGTGGTTAAGCGACTAGCCGCTGCCCTACGTGTCGCCAGTTCGATCCCCGCATGGAACAAACATTTGTGTGGCCAAAAGACAATAGTTCTAACTTTCAGGAATATTCTAACGAGATATGTACCGCAACCTCGGAATTCAAGGGTAACTGAAGGGACAGCGTGGGATTTTAGTAATTAGGAATCTAACCTACTCAGAGCAGGAGAAGGCATTTAATGATGTAAAAAAGAGAGCCTAGCTGTTTATATATATGTTTGTTAATGAATATCTTGCAGAACAATTTACTGTGACATAGATTTATTGAATCAATATTGTATGTTATTAATCTTGACATGTATACTTCTGATATTAAAATTTTTATTTTTAGTTTGGACATGTACAATTTGACTTTATGTTATTTTTTACTTTTGACATATGATATTTTTTTTACTTTTGTTTCGTTTTGTTATGTATAATTTGACATTTAATATTTTTATTTTTGTGATGTATAGTTTTGAAATTTATTTTTTTAATTATTGCTAATCTGTATCAATTTATATTATTGGGTTTAAATTAAAATTGTCATATTAATTATTTAAAACATTTGCACGCCATCGTATAGGCAAACATGTCTGAACTTTATTTTCATTTTTATGTTATCTCACATGCATATTCTGTATGTGTACACATGTTTGGAGCAAATAAAGAAATCTTATCTTATCTTATCTAATGCACCTACGAAACAGGAATAATTATTATGGGACGTTATACAAGGTGTAACAGATTAAGCGCAACTCAGACACCCCAATTAGAATATTTAATTATAAGTCTGAAACAACATCCGTAACTAAATAAATTGAAACCAAACCTAGACATTTTTTTACAAAATAGTATCCTTACTAAACGCAAAACGTATGCGCGTCATACAAATCCTTACGCAGACGTATACACTCATGCTATGTTAGCGGCCGACACGCACACGAGCGCATTTCCTTGAATCTGGGGGCACGGCAGTGCCCCCGCCAAGTCGAGCAAAAAAGCGGCACGGCCGTACCATTCTTTTCTCGAAGCAATTCAGGCCATTTTCGACCCCCTATAACTTCGTTGTGGATAAAACTAGAAGCCTGAATTTTCAGTAACCAAACAGGCATTGTATAGACACGCTATATTTCAAATTTCATTCAATTTGAACCAGTAGTTTAAGAATTATAACGAGTCAAAGTTCCTTAATTTTGTCACTCACTGACTGACCGAACATCAAAAGTCTAAGGCACTTCTAGCAGACATAGAAGCTTCAAATTTAGAATAAAATTAGTGTTTAGTATATGAATCAAGGAAATACTATAATATTTTTCAATTTCGTTCCAGTTTTCTAGATACATCAACTGCATAAATAACTTTGTAATCCCATATAAATATATAGGATTACAAAGTTACATTTGCAGTTAATTAATCAGTGTACCTGTATAATATAATGAAATAATAGATGTAGATGGGTACTTTTTTTTTCTTGGTGAAAAATATCATCGAATGACTTCTTCCGCTCGGGTGTATCAGAATTCTACTGACTAAAAACCCACCCTGTTCCTTCGGAAGCCCTAAAGTTCCGGGGCCGCGGTATCTCGATGGAACTTTCCCGCAAACCCCGACAGGCAATGGCCCTATGAGGCCCCGTCACTGGTAAATAAAAGCAATAAACAATTTAATTTATATATGTATTACTTGTGAGGTATATTGTGTTTTCATGCGATGGCCGAGTTAATCTATTTATTTGAAACGGTAAAGATTTTTAATATTGATATGGTCACTATAAGATGTCGTTAGGTTAGATAATTACGTAACAACTTAAGACAGCAGGTCCCTTAAGTAGGGACTGAATAAATTAATAACCGACTTGGTATTACATGGATCTCACAACTTTTTACGGTAGAACAACTAAGTTGCGAGACTTGGTTTTTTGACAAGTATTGTTTTTTATGGGATTAAGTATTGTATTAATTTGTCTTGATACTGTGTTTCCATTTTAAGTTAAATGAAAGATTTTTCCGTCAAAATTTAACACCTATTTTTATGACGGAAATCGATTCAGAAGCCGATTCTGAACTAACTACTCACAGGAATTGCGTTTATTCTGTTACACGTTGTATAAAAAGACTGGTTTCTGCTCGCGAATCCGTTCGCGTGTTTTTTTTTTTTTTTTTGTGTGTGGCATCTCGCAGGTCAACCTCTGAGGTTGTCGGCTGCTTAACCGGGCTTGCCTGTGGTTGCCTTAATTAATTAATTAATTAAAGCCTCCAGCCAGGGCTTATTAGAAAACTTACAAACTAGGCGACTACACGCTAAGGGCACCCCCTGTGGGGTACGGACCTCGGCTTAGGGCGTCGCAGTGGGAGGGCAGCTAGGGACAGGCTGGATCATATCATTTTTATTATTAATAAGGGAATTTAAAGCTACTGGCTCAGCGTCGCGGGCTGGCTCTGGCAAGGGTCGGGGCGGACTATTACGGGGACGTCGCGGCGGGCCTCGGCGGCGAGGACGGAAGGACGGTCGGTTTTTGTTTTTGTGTGCCACTGTACTTGTTTCCCTACGGCTCTCTTGGAGCAGGGTGATTGCGTCATCGGGAGTGACAAGGGTGTGCCTTGGTCGGCGAATCTTAGAGATACGCGAGGGTTCGTATTGGGCGGCCGATACGATAAGGGGATTCCTATGTTGGATTGCAGTATCAAAGAAACGCTTGGAGACACGTTTCATGAACTGCTGGATGGTGGGCATCTTGAGGTCTACGTGAAGAAGCTCATTTCGAACATAAAAGGGGGCTCCCGTGACTCTACGGAGGAATCGGTTTTGAAGGGTCTGCATCTTGTGGAGGAGGTAGGGCTTTGCGTGTGCGAAAACAACGCAGGCGTAGGTCATGATGGGACGGATGACCGCGGTGAAAATACGCAGCTTGCACCTGAGTGATAACTTGCTGCGGGAGCTAAGAATGAAGTGGAGCCTACCTAGAGCGAAAGCGGCGCGCGAACGTGCCTGCTTTATGTGCTCAGCGAAGGAAAGGTGTTTATCGAAGACCACGCCTAAGTATTTGGCTTGCTTTTCCCAGGGGATCGGCTTGCCGTACATGGTAATCGGACGGGGGGAGGGTGGGTTTATCCGCGGCTTAGAAAAGAGGACTGCCTGGCTTTTGTCTGGATTGACTTCGATTCTCCATTTCCGGAACCACTTGGCCAGAGTGTTTGCGGAAGTTTGGAGAGTGCGAGCGATGGCATCGGGTTTAAGACCGGTATAATAGATAGCCGTATCGTCGGCAAATAGGGCTAGCTGAGTATTTTTATGCTTGGGGATATCGCTAGTGAATAGCGTGAAAACGAGGGGGGATAGTACGGAGCCTTGAGGAACTCCTGCGCGAATGGGATGGGGGGAGGAAAGCTCCCCCTCAATTCGGTAACGAAAAGTGCGATTCGATAAAAAGTCCCGTAGGATGAGCACGAGACGGTCAGGCACGCCGAGTTGGTATAGCTTATAGATTAAGCCATTGTGCCAGACTTTGTCGAACGCTTTCGCTATGTCGAAGAATAAGGCTCCCGTTATTGCGCCCCGTTGGAAGCCGGCGCTGACGTGTTCTATGATGCGGTGGACTTGTTGGATACATGAGTGTTCGGTTCTAAATCCAAACTGCTCATTGGGTATAAGACTCTTTGCTTCTGCAAAATCTTTGAGCCGCTTATATATAAGCCTTTCATAGATTTTACCAAGGACGTTGAGTAAGCTAATGGGACGGTAGCTAGACGGGTCAGACTTGGGCTTGCCTGGTTTGGGAATACCTATGACGGTGGCCTGTTTCCAGGTTGCGGGGAATATATTATTGCTCAATGCACCATTGAAGATGGCAGTCATTAGCACTATAAGCTGGGCGGGGAAAAGTTTGAAAACCCTATTGGTGATGCCGTCGGAGCCAGGGGCTTTTCGCGGTTGGAGACTTTTAATGATATCCTGGACCTCATCAGGAGTGATGGGGGCCAGTGGATTATCGGGATCTTCGACGGGCGGAAGGGAAGTTCTACGTTCGACTTCGGCGTTCACCATATCGAGGTGGGCTTGGTCTACTGGTTGAGAGCTGGGAGAACACTGGGACTCTAGGCTGTCGGCTAGGCATTCTGCTTTTTCAGAGTTATCGAAGGCGACACTCTTATCGGGACGAATGAGAGGAGGCATTGTGGCCTCTTCAGTGGATCGTAACTTCCTCTGAAGCTGCCAGAAGGCAAGATGGGTGGGCTCAAGTTCACTCAGCATCTTGTCCCAGCTCGCATTACGCTGCTCGGTAATGCGTTTCCTTACAGCACGCTGTAAGTTGCGCATGTGAGCTTTGTTTGCGGCGCAGGGAAAAGCGCTGTACGCACGGATGGCTGCGTTCTTCTCGGTTATCAGATTCCGTACATCGTCCGGGAGTTTCCAGCGGTGGTCTTCCACTACAGGAACTTCCCTTGAGCAATCGTTCAGGACGGATTGTACGTGATTTGTAAGCGAGTCGATCGCCGCCGTCGTGTCAGCGACTGAGACTATGTGGTCAGGAATGGTGTCCAATTGAGGCGACGTGGTGGATTTCAGTTTTTCACTTACTTTCCTCCAGTCGGTGATCAATTGGGTCGGAGGAGGTTGGGTAGGATCATGGTTACCCGAGCGGGAACCTAGGTGTAGGATAACGGGACGGTGATCCGAGTTGAGCTCGTGAAGCGCTTCTATGGAGTGTAAACGGAGGTTTACATTCTTTAGGAGCGCCACATCGAGGACATCGGGGTTATGGTTGGGGTCGTGTGGGTAGTGGGTGGGAGTCATCGGAGCGATGACGTCGTAGTTTAGGGTCGCGCCTAGGTTATACACGATTCTGCCTCTGGCATTTGTCGTGTTGCTGTTCCAAGCGGGGTGTTTGGCGTTGAGATCGCCCGCTAGTAAGACGGAGTCACTCAGGCCGAAGAGAGTCGTGAGATCGCTGGTGAGCGCGATAGGATCGTCTGAAGCAAGAGACGCGACCGATGGTGGCGGATGGTAGGCAGAGATGATGGTTATCGGAGGATGACCAGTCATGCCTAGTCGACAGGCAGAGTACTCTAGGTGAGAGAGAGGCGCGGGTGGGGTCAGAGGGATGCAGTATAACTCCTTTCTATAATAAATAAGGGTACCGCCGCCGTGGCAACGTGTTCTGTCATTGCGAACTAGACGGTAATTCGCAATTTTGGGATCAGCGCGGTGGGGTTTCAAAAGGGTCTCCTGTATAAGGAGGACGTCTAATTGGTGGTCGCGGAGGAATTTAGTTATTTCGGCGCGTTGGTTGAAAATTCCATTGGCGTTGAAAAAACCTAATTTGAGGGATCGAGGCCTAGTGTGGTTTGTGCGTTGGGAATCCATTGGATCAGTCCATCGCATCCATCTGGTCGAGACCTAGCACCACATCACTGTGTGTGCTGAATATTTGGCTGTACATTGCCGTCGTAATTTTGCCGTTATTCTGCTGTTCGGCAGCCAGAAGGGCATCGCGGAGAGATCTGGCTTGGCGGGTCATAAATAACCTATAATGGCGCAGTATAGTCTGGGCGCAAGCCTCGCCATGCGCGACGGGTGAGGGATTGGGCGGTTGTTTGACTGCAGGAGCAGCAGTGGTTTGAGGCGCGGGTTTGTGACTGGCTGTGGGCTCTGTAGCCACGGCTATAGGCAGGATCTGCGCTGCGATGGGTATATCCATCAGTGCCTGCAAAGGTTTGGCAGGGGCCAAGGAGGGAAAGGCTTTTTCGTGGTTTAGCCTGTTCCACGGGGACGGTCTCTGAGGAGCGAGACGTTGGGGAATTTGAGAAGAAGGTGCCTCTCTCTGTTGGCGGGCGTTGGCGCGCTTCGCTAATTTAGGAGCGAGTTTGGGGGCTTTGGGACAGCCGCGGTAGTTTGCCGGGTGACCGGTCTGGCCGCAGAGAACGCAGCTGGGTGGTTCCGAACAGAGGGTTCGGTCTTTAGGCCGTGGGCAGTCCGCAGTGCTATGCTCGCCCAGACACTTGACGCATCTGGGAGTCGCATAGCAGTTGCTCTGCGCATGGCCATACAGTTGGCAACGGTGGCATTGTCCCACTGTTGCGGTTTTGTAGGGCTTTTCTATTGAGATACCGGATAGGGAGCAAATAGACTTAATCTTAAATATTGGGTGATGACCTTCGGTTGGTTCACAAATGACAAGAACCATGTCGTACAATTCACCGCCTCTCGCTTTATGTAAGCGATGGACGGCGATCACTGGTATACCTTGATCGGCAAGGTCGTCTTTAATATCCTGTACTAGGATTTCTTTAGGGACACGTTTAATAATAACACGAGTGGGCGTGTCCTCGGGGAAGGAGAAAGTGTGAAAGGAAATATTCCTTTCACGGAGGGCGCGATATAGTTCCCTATAGTCGTTCGACGTAGGGACGGTGACTTTAATGCCATTTTGGCAGGCACGGGCGTTTGTGTAGTTGATCTTTCGATCAACACACATCTTGGACACATCAGTCCATTTACCCTTGTCCTGGATGTAAAAGGGGGGCGGAGGGCGTTGCTTCCTTTGGGCTGAGGAAGTTTGGGCTATCGGGCTGGCGGGACGACTATTCTGCGCTCGAGCAGAGGTAGTTGGGGCGGGGCTAGCGGGTCGAACGGGCGTTTGAGTTGGGGACGGGGGCGACGCGGTGGTCTTTTTGGCCTTGCTGGCCTGGGAGGTTTTCCCTTTCTTCCTCTTGCCACCGGTGACGACTTGAAAGTCGTCTTCCGAGGACGAGGGGCATGATGACAAATCATTGTCAGAGTTGTTATTGGACACAGGTTCGGTGGTGTCCATTTCACGGAATTCAGGTGCAGCGCACACCTGCGCGGCGTCCATTGTTTTAGGAACAATGGGATTAGCAGGTGGGCCGGAAACAATGGGTGATTTCGGGAATCGGGCGATCGGCACGACTTTGTCGGCGGGCGGGGGCAATAAAGGGCTATCTACCTGGAAGTCGTTCGTTGTTTGACGAACAATGGGATCGGAGTTAATAAATACTTCCGTGAACTGACCTACCGGGATGCCTTGATCGGCAAGCGGGGGAGATAATGGGCTGTCAAGCGCGTCACTAAAATCAGCGACGTTGGCTTCGGTAGCCGGGGGACAATTAGCGATTTCACGCTGGATTTTTCCGCCATATTTGGCGGAAATAGTAGGGTTTTCCCTAAGGATTTCTAACAGAATCTCCAAAATATTGGAGTTCGCCATGATTGGCAATTGGATCAAAATTGAATGGGGAAATTTTGGAGATTTCTCTCCCGCGGGGGGCCTATTTAAAGCCTAACTGGCCTAACTCCCCGGATGGATGGGTCCGGGGATGTGTAACCCTCCCAGTCGGGTAGAGACTGGGAGGTGAGTACCTAATGGTGAGCCCTAAGCTTGTAACCGGTCGCCAGTCTTATTGTGCGAACCGGGCCCTATTGGGTCTAGTGCGAAGGGGTAGACACACCCAACCGACACTAGGTGTGTAGCTGAAAAGGAAACTCAGTAACTAGGTTTGACTAGGAGATCCCCCAAGGCCAAAACCTAGCACTCGACTCCAATTTACTGCTTCACCCTGAAGGGGATCAGCGGGTGCGTCGGGTCAGCACCCCCTTGGTATTGTTGACACCGTGAGGTTTCCAACCAAGGACCACGAAACTGTGGTTTTACCCTGAAGGGGCCAAACCAAATTGTTTTTGACGATACTCTGTTATAGAAACAGGATATCCTTCACCGCCTCGAAAAAGGCGGATCCGGACCAGGCGTCGTAGTCGGCGACTACGAGTGACGTCACGGCGAGCGTGACGAAGCGTAGCGATGACTCAGGCACGGAACGATCGAGAGCGCGGAGCGGTACGACCGTCGCGGGCGAGCGTCGGAAGCGGAATGATCCGTTCGCGTGTGACGGTTTTCCCGTGTAAATCCCGATCTCGTGAGAATTCCTAGATAAAAAGGAGCCTATGTGACATAGGCTACTTTCTTTCTTTCAGGATTTCAACAACATATCATTTCATTCAGAACCGTTCAGTAGTTTTATAGGCTCGTGTTTCACCATCATCTCACCTGATGGTAAGTTTTGACTCTTAATTTAAAAACTTCCAGATTATAGCAATCGGGAACACACAAACTCCAACAGGGAATTCCAGTCCTTAGCCGTACGCACAATGAAACAAGCATCCTACTACCATCCATATATTTTCACATACTTTCAC
This sequence comes from Tholera decimalis, assembly GCA_943138885.2. Classification (NCBI taxonomy): domain Eukaryota; kingdom Metazoa; phylum Arthropoda; class Insecta; order Lepidoptera; family Noctuidae; genus Tholera; species Tholera decimalis. Next base: position 4,211,101 of record OW964552.2, on the reverse strand, counting down.
TTTAGAAAATGAACTTCTATAAGTGTAGCAATGTTTTTGGTAGCACGTTCATTTTCAATATAGCTGTATACCTGTGTATACAAGGTGTAATTTAATATACTAATAAATAAATATACATACCGAGTGCACGGCTTATTTGTATGATAACAAACGATATGGTCAGGGTTTTCTAATCCTATGTCTACATGTGTGGAACTTATTAGAAATTTCAATACATTGATACCAGAGACCGAATTTTTCAAATTAAGAAGAACGAAGAGTAGTATCATTTTAATGGCAAGTGACGTGGACCAGAAAGTTATGACCCTCATAGTGATGTGACGCGTTTGTTATTATTGGTATTCAAGAAACATATGAAACCAACAATTTGGGGTCAATTCTGTGAGTCACTTATTTTGAGCTGAAACTTTGCATAGAGACTCCATACCAGATGTTGTCTTCAGTCCTTTTGGATAGATATGGGGTTTCCGTTACACGTTGTATACCTGTTTCCTATTCATCTATATGAATAGTAAACAGGTAAAACGCCTGAGTGCATTCAATATTACTATCTCTACACATACTTGTTTTTCTAGAACTTGCAAATTATGTAAAGAACCCTATTTATAATCGCGTCGTTTGCAAAAAAGTGTATCACACACGCTATATCAATATACATCTGACCATTTGAAAATGCATATATTTCTAACACGTGGTATTGGTAATAGTTTGTGCGATAAACAACTTATTAATTCATTTTATTACGCACTAAAATCTTAGGTTTTAAGTATACTGGTCGTGGGCAACTTGTAGGTGTGTGCTAGAGGCTGTGATCAAGGGCGTAAAGTATAATTATCATGTTTATAGGTATTCTATTCGTTTCTCTTTGCGTAGATATTTATAATCATTGAAATAATAAAATATTACAAAGTATAACATGACTATTAAAATATGAAGAACTAGCCATTACCCGCGTCATCATTTGAGTGAAGGTTTTGTAAATTTTGCCGGGATATATTGTAGCTAATGTGCTAATTCAGTCTATAACTAATAATCTTTAATCATCCGCGTTAATTTGAGGAAAAAATCAAATTTCTTAAAATTGGTTAAGCTGTTTGAATTTCTCATACAAACTTTCATCCCCTATTTCAACCCTTTAGGGGTTCATTTATGGTAAAAAAAACGTAGCGGATGTTTGACTCAGGGTCTTTAAATATTTTCATTTTATCCAAATCGGTGCTGTGGTTTAACCGTGAAAGCGTAATAGTCAGACAGACACAGTGTCAGGCAGTCTTTCGCATTTCTGATATTAGTATAGACCGACCGTAGGTAGGCAGGAAAAATGTACTCCTTTTTTAAAAAAGGAGCATATTTCTCGGTCCAGCCCTTCAACTACCTCCACACAAAAAATAGATAAACAATACATCGATACGTTCCTCTGACTTCATGTGAAAAACGGTCAAACAGACAAACCCAACTTTCGTATGAATGCGTAAAATTGGCTTTGTCTGTTAAATATTATTTATATTAGTATATATCAATTAAAAGTCCACAGAACCCGATATTGCGTGAGTAAATAATATTGACCAAACTCGGTTCAAAATTTTAGCCTTAACCATAATTTTACATAGCACGCCAACACCCTGCATAATCTTCTTACCAAGACCACACAGAAAACAATGCAAATCCTGTCCCTACTTGGAATCCTCAGTAATCCAAATTGATTCAGGGCAAACAAATCCTCTTGACGCATGTAAACATACATACGTCATTTGGAACATCCGATCCAATAGCCGCGTATTTACAGGAACCAGGTAACTGACCGCAGAACCAGTAAAAAATAAATGAAATTCTCGCCAAACTTTGTGAGTCAACAGTGAGGAAGTTCAAGGGAATACTGACTTGCAATAACGTTCTAGGTACAAAAAACATGTCCAATACCTGTCAGATTTATTCGCAAAAAATTGATCAAGGGCGAGTCAGACTCGCCCATGAAGGGTTCCGTAGTAACTCCGCCAAATGACTTTGTTTTTCATAGTATTTACTATGAAAAACAAAATTATATTTGTGGTTTTAGAAAATATACCAAAAATTTGCTATATACCAAAAACTGCTAACTCGATCTCGTTCAAAACAATTTTTGTTGAAAGTTTATATTAAGATCTACAGCATATATATATTTTAGATTTTTCCCTCCATTAATATAGACTAGCTTCTGCCCGCGACTTCGTACGCGTAGGAAGGTTTTCCCGCGCAAATTCCGATCCCGTGGGAATTTCGGGATAAAAAGTAGCCTATGTGTTATTCCAGAATGTCAACTATCTACTTACCAAATTTCATTCAGATCCGATCAGTAGTTTTAGCGTGAAAGAGTAACAAACATCCATCCATCCTCACAAACTTTCGCATTTATAATATTAGTATATATATATATTAGTATTAGTATTAGTACGAGTACGATAGTACGAAGTACGAAGTTACCGACATATACGGACACATATTACCAATTCGGAAGCGTATATCTTTTAAACGATTGACATTATGAAAAAGTGATTTTAGAAACCTCAATGTCATTTTTAAAGACCTTTCTATAGATACCACACACGCATATGTTTCATGAAAAAAATATTTTCAGTTTCAGTTCCATATATATTATGAGGAGTAATCCCTTAATTTTAATTTTTTTTTTCTTAATATCGGAACGGTTCACAGAATACATCTATTTACCAAGTTTCATATATATAGTCCTAATAGTTTTGAAATAAAATGGCTGTGACATACGGACAGACAGACAGACGTGACAAAACTATAAGGGTTCCGTTTTTTGCCATTTGGCTACGGAACCCTAAAAAGCACGCCTTTTCTGTTTTCTTGTTCTAGGTTTCAATTGACCTGATAAACAACAGGTGCACTCAACATGGTATCAAACTTCAGGTCCAAAGGAAAGATCGGCCGTTGTAAATATAATCTGACCAAATGTGGTGTCCTTGATCCATCGAGGACGCAATGCAATGTGGAGCTCCTGAACAAAATATGACGCACCTCTTCTCATGTGGTGTCTATGGATAGATCTTTGATAATGACATTAAGGTTTCTAAAATATTTTTTCCTAAAATCTATCGTTTAAGTGATAGACACTTCCAAAGTGGTAAAATGGGCGTCCCCCCACCTCTAACTTCTATAATAATAGAGAGAAAAATCTAAATAAAATAAATGCTGTAGATCTTATTGTCAACTTTCAAGTTTGAACGAGATAGAGTTTGTGATTTCTGAGATATAGTACATTTTCTAATACCGCAATATAAATATTAAACAGACAGGGCGGAGTCAGGTGATTTTTATTTACATAGGAAGTAGGGCATAGAGAATGTTTTATAGTCTTTGAAGTAGGGGGTCAAAAACTGGCAAAAGGCGTCTTTCTTAATAACTAGATAGACCATAAGGCGAATAGTGGTAACACCAGGTCGTATCTAATTTGAAATAAAGTCTAGTTCAGCCAATGAGCCATACAGCCTCTGCGTATCTAATCTGTATATCTAATTCAGGATGGCAGCATTTCATTACAATGCTAATTATATGCTTTATCTATTTTTCCGCATTGGGCAATATTATAATGAGTCCATCAACAATCATTAACAATCATATTGTGGTGAAAAACAAATAGATTAAGCATAACATACAACGTGGCAATGCCGCCAGTCTTTTGGGCACACTACCAGTGGATAGCGATCGATGCGCACGAATTTCTGGATGCCATATTTTAGTTTATTTTTAGATGTATATATGTAGTTTAGGGATTTTATTAATTGCGATGTTGATGCAAGAATACTTATCGACGCCTTAGAGTGAAAACCTCGTAAGTGAAAAAGGAGTAACTTTTCAGGAGGAAGAAAAATCTACGTGCTATAAAATTTTTGTACGGTTTCTTTTATGTTTTTTTTTTATTAATTTATGTGTAAATTTAACCCGTTTTTATATCCAGAACTGTTCGATATTATGTATAATATGAAAAATATTATACATAATATCGAACATTTCAGAAATGCATAATCCATGGCCTGATTACGCTAAACTGACGACGCGATGCGAGTGTTTACGAGGTTCTCACTTACTTTCATAGATAGCGTTTCGAATATCGAATGAACATATTAGTGAGATCAGGATGTGCGTTGCTAGGATTGCTTTCTGGAAAAGCAATAAAAAAAATTTAGACAAATATGTACTCCCGAGTTTTTCATTCTAAGGCGACGTTATGTGCTCTTGCAGCCCCAGGCGCATGTGTACGAGGGAACACGGGGTGGTTTTAGTCAGTACGAATCTGACAGACCCCTTCGCCCGCCCCAGGGCGGAGGACATCCATGAGGATTTCCACCTCGGAACAAAAAAATAAAGGACAGAAAAAGATGTGTTAGCTTAGTAAATATAAGCGGTATCCATATTTGTTTTGTACAAAGATCAAGGGGAGGGGGTTGCGGGGAACAATATTGTGGAATTCTCTGCCGGCTTCTGTGTTCCCTGCCTGACCTTTCAACCTTTAAAGCAAGAGTGAACAGGCATCTTCTAGGCTCGCTCGTCACATCGTAGATCTCATCTATCGCTTACCATCAGGCGAGATCGATGTCAAGAGTAGGTTCATACTGAATAAAACAAATGCAAGTAGCCAATTTAGCGAACATTATAGGTATCACGATGGGTCCTGTTTACTGTGTTTATCCCGAGTTGCCAGCCCTTAATGAGAGTAGATGCAAACGATAAAATTCATAACATAGCTGCATATGGTTAGCCTTAGCCTTTTCTGGTTGCATGCCAACCAGAAAAAGGCTAAGGAGATAATGACGATATTAAGTTACCGACCCAATTCTTTAAGTACCATCATTCTACCATCACTCAGCTTATTTCTTCCAAAGTATTTTTGGACTATTCCCATAAAAAGGAACAATAAAATACCTACGTTTGATCGCTTATTACCGCGTTCATTATCTGCGTGTCCACAAAACTATCTCTTTTATGCAATTTTCATAAACCTCCGCTTGAGTAAAAAAAGCCGAGTTCATATTGTCAAACAGTTGCGGGCCAATGACACAATATTATGTCACACGACTATTAGTTGAAAATGTATGCAAATGCGACTTAATGGTACATTATGTAGTTTGTTATGAAGTAACAGAATTGAAAGGAACTAAAACTTACGAACATCTTTTGGACTTATAAAAACTAGTTTCTGAAAGCGGATATGTATGCGGAAAAGTCGAAAATGATCGCAAATAACGGGAGTATACTACATCGTATAACAGAACATGGTCTACTCGAGTGCCAGATCTCTGCCGGGGTTGCGGAAATGTTCTAACGTGACTCCGCGGCCCCGGAACACAAGGGCACCTGAAGGAACAGTATAATTATGTTTTTCGAGAAGAGAAGTATCCATTTGGGTAGAATTCACATACTCCCTCTCTCTCTCTTCTGCTCCACCTACAGCGGGAGAAGTCATTCGATGATTTTCCACCAGAAAAAAGGTGGTACGTGGAATGTGGGCACCAAAATAATATATTGTGAAGCATTCCTTACCTCAGTAGTATTAGTCTTCCCCATCGTCATTTGTACATGAGGAGGACACGCCCGGGTGTCGTCATTGTGTGGACCACCCAGAGGACACGGTGGAGCATACGGTGGAGGTGTGCCTCGCTTGGGCAGAGCTTCGCCATGTCCTCGTTGAGGCCATCGGTGGCAGTGACTTCTGACACCCGGCCCTGGTTCAGACCATGGTGCGGAGCGAGAGGGAATGGGATGCGGTTGCCTCCTTCTACGAGGCAGTAATGCTAGCGAAGGAGGAGGCCGAACGCGCGAGGGAGAGGCAACTCTCTTCCTCACGCTCCAGCCGCCGCGGGAGACGCCCCGGCGTCGGGGATCGCGAGCCGATCTCTGGCCACCGTAGGCGCGGGCTTGCGGACGCCGAGCAGGGATAGTTCACCGTCCGATAAGGACTACGCTCGGGTCGGCAGCGCGTCGTCTTCCGCGCGCGCCTCAAGGAGCTGTCAGCACCGGTGACGTGGCCCCATTGCCTGCCGGGGTTGAGGAAAAATTTCAACGAGATACCGCGGCCACGGAACTTAAGGGCAGTTGAAGGAACAGAGTGGGTTTTTAGTCAGTAGAAGTCTGACACACCCTTCCGTTTAACCTAGAGCTGGAGAACTTATTCGATGATTTTCCAACCGAAAAAAAAGTCTTGTCATGTTACCCAGTTAGTGGGTTTTGGAAGACAAATAGGCAGTAGCTCAAAGTAAAACACTAGTACTCAACCGATTAGAATGGAAGCTGATCCCCCAAATCATTATCTTCTTAACCTTTCCCCAAATATGTTGGGGTTGGCTTCCAGCCAGTCTAACTGGACGCTCCTGGGTATTATTGTTTTTGCAAACCCAACATAGTTATTTTTTTAATTGATAATATAGGGTCACGTTTGACCAACATCTCACCTGATGGTAAAAGATGACGTGGTCGAAGTTGAAGCACGTGTACCTAGAAGTAACCTAGTCACTCTTGACTTAATGACCCCCAAGTTATAGCTATCAGGAAACAGACTCCGGCAGGGAATTCCACTAAGACGTACGCACCATGAAAGTATTCCCGAAACGTTTTGTGCGTATGGACGGGATGTCCACCATGTCCAATTTTAACTCAATGTAGGTACAAATTTCTCTAAATCTATTTTTATTTTATTTAGCCATTTATTTCCCACTGCTGGGCAAGACCTCCCCCAAATTCTTCCAGGTTCTGTATTCGAGCGCTACTTCGGACCAACCAACGCAATGTGCGTCTAGGTCATCTCGCCTTTTCCTGGGCCGGCCTCGGCAGCGCCATCCATTATCAGGCACCCAGTGCGTGGATATTTTTGCCCAGCGACTGTCATGCATGCGGTTTACTCTTCATCTATACAAGGTAAGATATTTAGATACATGGTAAGTATTCAAGTTAATGACTGTGACGAATTGGAAAAGGTTAAATAGATTACAAAGTCCTTGATAAAAGTTGACTAAGATGAAAATGACAGACTTCTAACGCAGCGTTTTAAACAATAACAGCTTTACCTAAGCCTAAGTCTGTAACTATTTTGGTATCCTGCCAAGTACATCCGTACAAAGAACCAAGGAGCTTGTTGTTTGTTTGTTTGTGCATATAATCATTCGTCAACAGTCATCGCTTACTTATCTTCTAATAAATGAATGTTTCCTAGTTCTTGTCAATGTAGTGATGAAGACGTAAAGTCATGACTAAAGAATTTTTTGTAGTAATAATAATATACTTTTTATTTCAGACCAAGGATCCATCAAAACTTGTTAGTATAAACTTAAAAACTATGTTAGTGGGAATACAAAAATAAACAGCATACACAAAACAAAAATAAGACACACAAACAAACACACTCAATTTGGCACATGAACTCCCGCTCTCACGTGTACATGTACACCCACACAGTGCCTGAGAAAAGGACCATCAATTTTTTTCGATAAGGTGGCGAGGATACTGTTGGTGCTGACTCTGAATCGCTGCAGCATCGAGGCGCATGATAGCATAGAAATCATCCAGCCGCGCTTCAGCAAACATACCTGATGCGCTGCATAACCTAGGCAACCCCAACAGCATTCTCAACACGCATTATTGTACTGAATGCGCAGAGCGTTGTAAGCCTTTTGCGTATACCTAACCCATAGGTTATTTGTCAGTCAATTTAAATTTTTCTTTCACTGCTGAACCGAGTTGTAAAAGCGTCAATAGCCAAATGGCTAAATCGGACTTGTGATCGAAAGGTCGCGGTTTCGAACCCCACCCATTACAAACCCACTCCAGACACAAGCATATTTAGCTTAGTTGAAGGCTTAACAAGATTGCTATTACGTAATGTGAATTCTACACACATTCTATTTAAAAATAATGAGTAAGGTGTTGGGACTTGTAATCGTCAGGTCGCGGCTTGGAACCTCACCTATTATGCTATTGCTGTGCACCCACTTCAGATGCAAGCACATTTGCCTTAGATGGAGGGGTTAACAAGATTACTAGTAATGTAAAAAGAAAAAGAAAGACCATGAGTTCGAACCCAGGAAGGCACATTAGTTGTGTAATTTTCATCATCGCAACTGGACTCTCAAAACGGTAGAAGACCACATCATGAGGAAACCGGTATGTCACAGGACCAGAAATCTGAAGACCACCATCCTTCCACCAACTTCCACTACCTTATAAAACCATAGGTTATAATAAATATCCCGAACGATCTTGTGACACCATTTAAAATGCATCACAAAATAAAAAAATCTTACTACTGGCAGTTCTCTTCACGCACAAAGTTCTAGAAATGCTCCGCCGCAGAGCTTTTTTGACATATGGCAGATACTTACAATTCGCAGCCGCCGGGACCTGCTCCAGCCGTGAGTGAAGAGACTCCGGCCGCTGCAGTTGCGTCGAGCTCGAGCGACGAGTACTTCTCGCTGCCGACGACACCACCACCTGCGCGTCGGCGAGGAAGAGGCCGCCCTTCGGTCGGCTTAGGACTTCGAGGCCCTCCGGCCTCCAGTGGAGTCCCCGCTGCCGGTGGAAGTGTGCAGCGCATGCGATGGACACATTCCATCAATGAAAATGTCATGCGCTCATACTTCGGGGCTACAGAGGGGGGAACTAGCCTGACTGCGTACTTACAATTATTGTTAACACTTAAATATTTCTTTGTTTCTGTTTTTTAAACATTACACACACTAGGAATTTCTCCTGTATCATAAGTGAATTTTCATAAACACGCAGGCTCGAAACACCTATTTTATGTTACACAATATACGTTCTGGTCAGCCAATCGGTCAAGCACTGCCTTAAACCATTTCGTCAATTTTTTTATAACAACACTGCTTCATCTTACTTCTTACTAATATTATAAATACGAATGTTTACGAGGATGAATGGATGTATTGTTACTCTTTCACGCAAAAAGTACTGAACGGATCTGAATGAAATTTGGTAAGTAGATAGTTGACATTCTGGAATAACACATAGGCTACTTTTATCCCGAAATTGGCAGGTGGAAGCTATAACTATACAACGTGTAACGGAAACCCCATATCTATCCAAAAGGACTGAAGACAACATCTGGTATGGAGTCTCTATGCACAGTTACAGCTCAAAATAAGTGACTCACAGAATTGACCCCAAATTATCGGTTTCATATGTTTCTTGAATACCAATAATAACAAACGTGTCACAGCACTATCAGGGTCATCACTTTCCACGTCATTAGCCAATAACACGATAATTCTCTTCATTCTTCTTAATTTGAAAAATTCGGTCTCTGGTATCAATGTATTCAAATTTCTAATAAGCTCCACACATTTAGACATAGGATTACAAAACCCTTGCTATATCGTTTGTTATCATCCAAAGAAGCCGTGCACTCGGTATGTATATACCCTTTAAATTACACGTTGTATAAACCCTTTTTTTTGGTAGGGAAAATTAACAAATGTCTTTCCACTCTAGTTGGATCGGGAGGGAGTGTAAAACTTCTACTGACTAAAAATCCACCCTGCTCCTTCATTTTCCAGTGAATTCCAGGCCCGCGACATCTAGTTAGTCGATATATATAAAAAAAATACATAAGTGAAAATAAATTAATAGTTTAAAAAACACTAGAAAAACACGCTTTTATAAATGCACGTAAAAACTAAAATGAAACCTGATCGTGTTCAAAGTCCATTACATGGCCTTTCTCACAAGTGCAAACACGACTCTGATACGATATTCCATCATGGAATGCCAGTGCCTATCTTCCGACTTCATCATCAGACCTTGAAACCTAATCGTGGCCAAAGTTCATTACAAGACTTTTCTAAGAAATCCAAAACAGCTATGATACGATTTTCCACCATGAATTTTGAGTTTATATCTTCCGGCTCCATCATCAGATCAGTTCGACAGTACCATATTATTATATTGTCATCAGAACTACATACAGCTCCCAATTTTTATTACGCCCCGCGCCGGACCCTTGGAAGATGGTTAAATTAGTTACTTTAGATTCCATTACATAGTTAGTTACATACAGGTCGACCTAATAAAAGCGTGTTAAAAATTATTAAGTGCAAAAATTAAAATTAGATGTTGTTGATTATTAAGTGGAAATAAGTAAACGATTAGGTATTAGGAAAATGCAACGAACGTTTATTGTTTAGTTAACACAAGGTAAAAAGGAACAAGCTTATGCGCCATAGAGAGATGAGAGATTACACACCGAGTATAGACACAGAGTATAAAATATTGCCAACTTATAAATATGGTTGCGTTCTTATTTGCCAACACTCCCCACAGAACGCAAACCCATTTTACTGATACAGAATAAATGTTTTTCATAAGTAGTACCTTTAGTTAAGTTATCAGCTACCATGTTACAACCATTTACAAATTTAAATTTAACTTTAGAAACTACAATATTTTCTCGAATAAAATGTAAACGAATATCTATATGTTTAGTTTTTGGTTTATAACAGTCCGTTGATGCGAGTCTTATTGCACTTTGGTTGTCACAGTGGATGAGTAGCGCGCTGCCTTCGCCTTGACCGAGCTCGGCCTGCAGTTGCCGCAGCCACAGTGCCTCCTGGGTCGCTGCTGCCATCGCCATGTATTCGGCCTCCGCCGTAGAGAGTGCCACGGTTTGCTGCTTACACGAATTCCAAGATAAACAAGCATTCTGAAACAGAAAAATATAACCCGTGCACGATCTTCTATCCACTGGGTCACTCGCCCAGTCAGCATCACAGTATCCAGTTATTTCCTTTGAGTCATCTTTGACATAGCATAACTTTAGGTTCTTGGTTCCTTGAAGATACCTCATAATCCTTTTTATTCCAAGCCAGTGTTGATTTCCTGGATTATTACAGTACTGACTCAACTTGTTAACTGCATAGGTAATATCAGGTCTCGTAACATGTGCCAGATATATCAGACATCCCACTGCTTCCCTGTATGGGATATTTTTGTTTCCATCTACAGGATTATTTTCAAATTTTGCATTCACCTCTATCGGCGTACAAACTGGTTTGCATTCAGACATATTAAAGCGGTCCAATACTAGGTTAATGTACTTTTCTTGATCTAACATAATCATACCTGCCTCTCGGTTTCTATTTATGTTTATGCCAATACAATTCTTGATTTCACCTAAGTCTTTCATACTGCATTCTTCTTTTAATTTGTTTTTTATCTCTGTTGCTCTATCCTTATTATTTGTGAATATCAAAAGATCATCCACCCACACTGCAATGAATACAATTGTCGACTCATTTACTAAAAAATAAATACAGGGATCCACATGTGATCTTTGTAAGCCAATCTTCAATAAAATACTATTTAATTTAAGATTCCACTGCCTGCTAGCTTGTTTGAGCCCATAAATTGATTTATGTAAAATACATACTTGATCATTCTCTTTGTAGTACTCTGGTTGTGACATGTATATCTGAGTATCTATGTCACCCTGAAGAAAAGCACTTATAGCATCCATCTGGAACATTTCTAAATCATGCTTCGCAGCCAGCGAAAGTAAGAATCGAACAGATGTATATCTGACAACAGGAGCATATGTCTCATCATAGTCACTTCCTTTTCTCTGAGCATACCCTTTGATCACCAATCTAGCTTTAAAACGGATAATCTCACCTTTTTCATTTGTTTTTGTTTTATAGACCCATTTACAAGGTAAGACTCTTTTTCCAGGTGGGGCATTAACCAGTGACCAAGTTTTGTTTTTGATCAGAGAGTCATACTCTTCTTGCATAGCCTTTTTCCATTGGTCAGCATGAGATGATGATAGTGCTTCATCTGTTGTTTGTGGATCATTTAAATTAAGTATTGGGCAGAAGTAACTTACGTCATGGTCATCTGTTTCTGCATACTGAACAGCTCTCCATGGACGTAAATTTATGTTTCTTATTGGTGACTCGAGATCAATCGACTGCTCTGGTATGTAGGATGTATCGTCATTCTCGCCAGACTGGTAGTCCTCGCTTGACTCACCAGTAAAACGGTCTGTGCTGTCCTCTAATTCTTCTTTACAGGTTTCTTCGAGTCGTTGTATCACTGAACTGCTGCTGTTGGATGTACAAGGTAAGTATATATTATTATCATATTTTTCTACATTTTCCAAAAATACTACATCTCTACTTTTTATAATTTTATTGGTATCTGGATCAAGTATTCGGTATCCTTTGGTGGATTCACAATAACCAACAAACAATAACTTTTTGGATTTGGAGTCCCATTTGAGGCGTTTTTCTTTTGGAACTTGTGTCATTACTTCACAGCCGAATACTTTTAAGTTAGACAAGTTGGGTTTCTTACCAGTCCACATCTCCATAGGAGTTTTACCATTAATTGATTTTGTAGGTGATCTGTTAATTATATATGCCGCTGTTGCAAGGGCTTCTGCCCAGAACTGTTTTGTAAGCTGAGCATCAAACAACATACATTTTGCTCTTTCCACCAGAGTCCTGTTCATCCTCTCAGCAAGACCATTCTGTTGGGGTGAGTACGGAGTACTTGTTTGATGTTCAATTCCATGTTTATTCAAGAAGTTTTCAAATTCTCTGTTACAGTATTCTTTTCCATTATCTGAACGAATTACTTTTATTTTTCTCTCATGTTCATTCTCTACTTTGTTTTTGTAATCTTTGAAAACTTCTACAACATTCAATTTATTTTTCAAAAAATAGACATGAACTCTTTTTGTGTAATCATCTATAAAGGTAATAAAATATTTCATACCTCCTAAAGATTCTTGCTCCATTGGTCCACATAAATCAGTGTGGATCAGATGCAGTGGTTGTGAAGATCTTGAACCAATGTTATTAAAGGGCAATTTGGTCTGTTTTCCCGAGAGACAGGTAGTACAAGTAATAGGACCTTCATATTTCTCTGAAAATGGCTGAACTCCCTCAGCACACTCCGGCAGCTTGTTAACATCTGAAAAATTCAGGTGTCCCATGCGTCTATGCCACAGGACAAAATCATTTATGTTATCTGAACAAGACAGGTTAGAGAACACCTCTCTGTGGGTGTTTAATAAATATAAATTGTTTACTAGTGTGGCTGAACACAAGAGCTTGCCATTTTTATCATAGATATCACAACCTTTGTCTCTAAAATTTATATTACAGCCATTTTTCACCATAGCACTGACTGACAGGAGGTTTGCTGCAAGTTTAGGTATGTATAAAACTTGTCTCACCTGAATTTTATTTTCTTTATTACCATTTAGCATTAAATTAACCTTTCCCATACTTTCCACAGGTAGCGGTGTATTACTGGCAACAGTTATGGTGGGTATCGGTGGACTTGTAACATCATACATCCAATCTCGTCTATTTGTCATATGCATGGAGGCACCAGAGTCCACATACCACAGGTCTGCATTAATTGTCTGAGGAGATGCTGAAAAAGCTGCAACAAAACCTTTATCTTCTTCTGTATTTTCTACATTCTTCTTTCTCGGAGCACGACAATTATTAGCAAAATGTCCATGCTTGTTACAATTATAACATCGGGGTCCTTTGTAGACCTTTGTTGAATCATGTTGTTTTCTATGAATGACCTTTTTCCTTGTGAAGAATGCTGAATTATCTGAGCATTGAACTTCCTGCAGGAGTTTAGATTTAATAGAATCAGCACTTATCTTGATGCCAGAGCTCTCCAGTCCCATGATCATGGGCTTATATGCTTCAGGGAGGCCGGCTAACATCAGTGTACCGAGCCATTCATCATCAATGTTAAACTTAATATTCCTAAGCTTGTGGGCGGTCGACATTATTTTATTCACATACTCATCTACGCTTCGAGAAGATTCCAGTGTAGTTGTGATCAAGTTTCTCAACAAGGCTACTCTCCTGTACAACCCGCTGTCATCAAAAGCCTGTTCCAAATTCTCCCAGACTTCTTTACAAGTAGTTGCATTCTGTACATGGACGTAAATGATAGGGTCCAGTAATAAAATCAACTTAGATTTCGCCTTAGTTTCTTTCTTTTGGTCTGTATTAGTGCCGGTGACACAACTCCATAAATCGTCGAGTTCGAAATATGCTTGGATTGCAAACTTCCAACTGGCATAATTATCTCTTCCAACTAATCTGTCGATATGGAATGGATTATTACCTGAATTCGACATCTTCTATGCGTATTTGTGATTTTTACGTGATTTTTCACCGAGCACGCCGCCCCGGTTAACCTCAAAATGTATGACGGACAAAACACGCCGGCCGGTTTTCTTAATTTCACTGCGTTTACTTTTTCTTTTATTTCCACAAGTAGCAATCAACCACGGACTGCTACCATGTTGATTATTAAGTGGAAATAAGTAAACGATTAGGTATTAGGAAAATGCAACGAACGTTTATTGTTTAGTTAACACAAGGTAAAAAGGAACAAGCTTATGCGCCATAGAGAGATGAGAGATTACACACCGAGTATAGACACAGAGTATAAAATATTGCCAACTTATAAATATGGTTGCGTTCTTATTTGCCAACAGATGTAATAAAAATCATCACTTACCATCAGGTGAGATGGTGGTCAAACGCGCGCCTATTATTAATAAAAAAAATTAAAATCCGTATGATGTTTATCCACCAACACGAGGCAGTATCTTGACTATAAAATAATCTATTCTATACATATTGTAATAAAACCGCGCTTTTAAAAGTGACTGATGACATCCGCTGGGCAATGGAGAATAAGTCCCTTACAGTTCTTGTATTGCTGGACTTCAGTAGCGCATTCAACTCAGTGGATTTCGACATATTACTAGGTATCCTCAAATCTATCAATTTCTCTCCTTCCACTTTAGCCTGGTTCGGTTCTTATCTTCGGGGACGCTCTCAGTGTGTTCGCCTGGAGGAGTCCTTCTCTGATTGGTGTAGCCTCACTGAGGGTGTTCCGTAGCGTTCTCTCTCCTCTTCTTTTTTCAATTTTCATAAACTTTGTTACCAGAGTAATCTCCTCTAGTTTTCATCTCTACGCTGATGACTTGCAGCTTTACCGACATTTTACTGTAGCTGACGCGGGTTCTGCAATTGCTGCAATGAATCATGACCTGGCTTGCATCAGCGTTTGGGCTAAGTCATTTGGTTTGCAAATTAACCCAACTAAATTCCAGGCCATAATCATTGGCAGTAGATTCGTTCGCAGTGCGGCTGTTGTTGCATCTCTGATGCCTTTATATCTCGATGGTGTTCGCATTGAATATACCGAAACTGCTAAAGATCTGGGTGTAGTTATTGACTCCAATCTCTCGTGGCGTGCTCAGGTCAACGAGGTCAGCCGAAAGGTAAATTTTTCCTTTCATTCGCTGAAATGCCTTCAAAGTCTTCTTCCCTTGAAGACTAAAATTTCTTTGGCACAAACACTTATTCAGCCGATTATAGATTATGCCGATGCCTGCTATTTGGATGCTACCGAGGAGCTATTAAACAAGCTTGAGCGCTTGCAAAATCTATGCATTCGTTTTGTTTTCGGTCTTCGAAAGTATGACCATGTTTCTCACCTTCGCAAGCAACTCAAGTGGCTCCCAATCCGTCTTCGCAGGAACACTAGGATTTTGTGTCTCCTCTTCAACATTCTACACAACCCGTCTTACCCTTCCTACCTGCGTGAGCGTTTTTCTTACGCTCGTTCTAGCGACGTACCGTGCAGATCACACCTTAGATCCCTCCTTAAATCTCATCCTCATAAAACTAGCTACTACTCTTATTCCTTCTCTGTCCATGCTGTAAGATTGTGGAACTCACTTCCGCCTAGCATTCGTTATTTAAAAACTATATCTCTATTCAAATGTCGATTAAAAGAGCATTACCTTTCCTCTTAACTGTGTTAATTATTTATGTATATATTTATATTATATGTTTATATATTTTAACATTATGTATTTATTTAAGTATATGTTATTTTTATTGCATTGTAAGTATGTGTAAGTATATTTAATGTTTTAGTTTTAGACTTCACATATTCATATCTATTTCTCTTCTTGTTCTCACACACTATTGTCTACATTTCTTTTTCACTTCTCCTTTCGCAGGTCTGCTGGAAGAAATTTCTTAAGAAATAAGCAGTACCTTTGTACTCAGATATTATAGTTATGTTTATCTTAATGTATTTTACTGTGTGTACATAAATAATAAAATAAATAAATAAACTGTATATCAATAAAATTTAACTCTGTCTATGATTTGAAAATTACTTTGTTTTCTCTAGAGAAAACAAAGTAATTTTAAATTTTAAATTTAACCCTTACGTAGTGCATAAGCACTAGTGCTTATGCACTACGTAAGGGTGTGCCACACTGTGCTGGTGTTTAGGCTTGGATCTCATTGGTAGTAGTCTCGATGGTGGTACCAGCAGGCTTAGTGGTAGCTTTTAGCTTGGCCTGTTGCTGTTGTGTTGGTATATACGTATACGATAAAAAAAACACTCTACTCTTACACTGTTTCTAAATTTTTGTTTGTCTGTCTGTCTTTACATTTGTCCAGGCTAATATCCGGAACGGTTGAACCGATTTTGATGAAACTCACTCAAAGAGTTAATAGGTTATGGGGCAACATATAGGATATACACGCAGGACCACCACGCAAAGGAAGTCGAGGGCACAGTTAGTCTAATTAAAATATCTATAGTCAAGATATTAAAAGTTTTATCGCAGCTTGTTTGTAGATCTACTACGTCTAGATTATTTCAATCCAGCTCTCAAGTGAGTCAACCTGAATACATTGAACGGGTTCTGCGCAAGCAAGTTATTTAGTACATTTTTAGACATTGCTAAACATCAAAAATATTTTAACTATTGTTTTAGTCTCTCTTACAAACTGACCTAGTTCCATCTTTTATAATGGCGTATTATATGTGAGCACATCGAATAAAGATCGCTAAGAAAGGATTTTGCGAAATTGCCACGGGATTGGGATTTACACGAGAAAAAATTCCCACGCGGGCGAAGCCGCTGGCACAAGCTAGTTACTTAACTAAATCTAAAAGTATTTTACACGAATTATCGACGTCGTGTGTAGTGCAGTAAGCTATGCTTATAAGTTATAGTACCGAGATTCGAACTTCGGAAAGTACGCCAAACTGTTCTTTCCATGTGTCATTTAAAAGTTCCTTGTGGTAATATTTAATGGTATTCAGATGTCAAAAAAACTAACGATATTTAACCGAGTAGTATCGTATTACCCAGTTACTGATTGTATTACAGTTACTCAGTGTGGATCGACTGCCCATACAGGCACTCTCTCCAATCACCAGCATCCAATTAAACTGGAAGACGACTACAAAATATTTAAGTAAAAAACTTTTTTGCAAAAAAATAAAACCGACTTCCATATCAAAACACTACAAAGCCAAAAATAACACCGACTACCGAAATTAAAGTTATTTTTGCCTTTTTAGTGTTTTTATATGGTAGCCGGTTTTATTTTTAGCTAAAAAGTTTTTTTTTTTTTCATACTTTTTAGTGGGTCGGTTTGTAATTTATCTAGTTACAAAAGCCAAAATGTCAACTACTTATCACCTTTTACACAATATTACTTTTCCCAATGCAGAGCCGTTAATTTTTGAGTTCTCCTGGAACTTCACCATCAGCTCTACGTCACCATATGCATTGTGACGAGCATAAAATGCTTAACATGTATATTCAAGTAATCGAATCGCATTCCACGAAAGACTTATTATTGAGTAGTTTCGGTGGCCATCTGTGGTCTTCATCATCAGTTCCACTTCCCCAAATGATGCTTTTCGAGAGCAAACTGCACAAGGTACTATAAGAAATACCCAAAACGCTATAGGTGTGTCTATAATATTTGAAGAGTTCCCTCGATTGCTCCAAGATCCCATCATCAGATCCTGATTTCATAACAATGGGACCAACTAGAAAGTATACCCTTTCAAACTAAACAAGAATTTTCCAAATCGGTTTAGCGGTCTTCGAGTTATGAGGTAATATTCATAAAAAAAAAGTTCAACACGAACTGAGAACCTCCTTTTTTGAAGTTGGTTAAAATGAAATGCGCATTGATGATTTTTTATCTTCTAAATACTAAAGCTGAGATGCTTTATTAAATTACGTTCCATGATCAATCAATTACAATATTAATGCATTTCCAAAATACTGTTAAAAAATTACCAATTACATTACCCTGAAGTCTCAGATATACAGAGGTCGTCCACAGGACTCCCAAACACCAATTTGGAAAAAAAAAATTTCCAAAAGTGTAAAGAGATGTGTCCATAAAGCCGAGTGTATACTTATCCCTATAGTGCTCGCACGCAATACTCGCGTCTCATATAAGTGCGCGCGGGTCGGCGTGTGCGCATTGTTTCAGTGACCATTATAGTGCGCGGGTCAAGACGTGTCGTGACAAATATGGCTGGTTCTTTTGTAAGTACCTTTATAATTCTTTTTTCAATGCATAAAAAGAAAATGATAGAAAAGGTCATTTAAGAAAATACATACTTATTTGTTTAAATTCATAAGTTACTTTTTCGTTTTGTAAGTACCTTAACTATTCTGTTTTGTGTCTGGATAAAAGGAAATTACAGAAGAGGTCATTTTAAAATCTATTTATTTTTCGGAGTTTGAATGTTGACTTTAGTAATTTTAAAATCGAAGCAACAATTTTTCCTCGAATTTGACTTCACTATTGTCTTTGCATAATTTTATGTTAGCGATAATATTTTCAGTCAAAATAGAGGTCGTTAACCTAAACGAGCTTTGGAAATTAGGCCCTAAGCAGCTTATGCTGAAGGATCATTTTCTATTGGAATACAATACAACCCATTCCATATTTGGTAAACCGTCAATCATTAGTTAATATCATTAGGTAATCATTAGTTATGTATGCTATAAATATATCGCCAGCGTAGCTGTCACAAGCGCGACAGCTCAATGAACACTCCAGAGTTCGATCTCGACTTTTGCCATTATAAGATATAATTTAAAAAAATATATATTAAAATGTTATTTATTATCAGCGCGAAAACGAGAAGTGGGGTTAATCCGGAGTTTCAAGAATTTTATACGAATTTTAAGTTCGTCGAATCGTTGAGCTCCATAGCAGTTTCGAATTGAGCTTCACGATTGTTAACAGAAGCATGTACTGACTGAAGAGGTCCATTCAAATCTGTATGTTTTTAACTATCGAATTTAATTATAAAACGGTTAGTTATAATATGCCAAATTGTAAATACATGAACGAAACAGTACGAGTAGATTACAGTACACTCTAGCAAATTGGCCTACACAAATGGACCTACTTTGGTATTGTTCGTCAAATTGTTCGAGCTCTTTAAAGTTCTAAGTTAAGCTACGCGATAACTGACTAATGCTTGCACTATTTGTACAGGTCCACTGAAATCTGTGTGTTTTTCTTTCTCCTATGGAGCACCACAGACATTAATCGACGTTGTTCTCATGGAATTTGACGAGTCCGGATTTTGTGGAATTCTTAAGAGACCTCTGTGTTTGTAACAGTGTTTATTCGCTTAATTTTACAGAGAAATAGACATGTCATAGTGTTATTTGTAAGCAACTTGCTTATTATTAAGGAAGTACAGACCTTCCTCAATGAATAATGTGGTTACAATATGATTCGCGGCGAAAGTAAAGTGCAACATTCATAGCGGACTACCCCAAAGGCAGGCGTGACGCTTTGTTATGTAATTACATCAGAATTATTTTCATAACACACAGACCGATCGCATATCCTTGTTTTGTATTTATAATCAACATTTCTGTGTTTTAAAACGGATACAATTTTTAAGGCTACTAGCGATACCGATTGGTGAAATCTAAAACCCGATTGAAGCGCTATCTACCGGGACATTGTAATTCTTAACCTACTACTACTATACTACTTAACAACATATTTCATCAAACAGATCTAGCCGTTTAGATAGAGTTCAGTGACACATGTCTGTCACTGAACTTAAGAACGTACAAATGATAATAATAATAGTAGGTACTTCCATCTTCGACCACATCATCGGTTACCATCAGGTGAGATGGTGGTCATTCTTCATTAAACTTGATTTCTTAAAACCAATCAGATTGTAATGAATGATGCAAGATGCACGCAACCTTTGGTTTACTTAATTATTAAAAAAAAAAAACGCAAACAACGATACAAAATCGTTACATGGGATCCTATCCTTACGCACAAAACGTTTTGGGAATACTTTCATTGCACGTGAATGCTGAGTTGGTAACCGTTTCGGTGTGGACAAACGCAATGATTGTTGTTATTTTTTGTTGTTTGTAACTCTATACTGTATGTTGTTGTATGTGACTACATTCGAATAAATATCTACCTATTCTATTCTATGTAAAAATAAGTACCATCAAAAATAATTAGCAGAGCGTGGTTTCGATCCACGGACCTCTGGGTTATGGGCCCAGCACGCTTCCACTGCGCCACTCTGCTCATGGAATCTTTCTTCAAAATACACCAGTCTTCCAAAGAAGGCATAAGTAGAGCCCGATTTTGTCAGAATCCCAATACGAGCGGGGTATTTTTACAGATTTTACGCCTCCTATTTCAGGCATTTCATGGTTTTAATACATCTATGTACTGCCTGAAAAATAATAATTATTACTTTGGGATGTCTTTAAACTCTCATTGGAATAATCAATACAAAACCCCAATAGCAGATAGAAATATTGACACTATAGAAAAATATCATAATTATGAAAAGTAACATGCAGATGATGAGGAAGACCGGAAAAACCAAAATATATTTTAAAACGATCTTCTTCTCATCGTGTAGGTAGTAAGGTCTAACGACCCCACACACCCTAGTGTCAGAGTTTCTAGACCGCCTCAAGGGCCTCTGACGTGGTCTATTTTGACGACCGCCATTTGGCGACCGGGACCACCGGCTTATACGTGCCTTCCGAAGCACGGAACCATTTTTATCAGACAATCAGATAATTCATACCTGCAATGTCCTAGCCAAACTAGAAACAGCTTTAGAAAGTATGCTAACCGCGGGAATCGAACCCACGACCACCGGGTCACAAAGCAAACGCCCAAACCACTCGACCACGATACGATAATCTGGCTAATGTGACTACAATAGAAAACTTGTACTCAGTTTACGACTACCAACTTGTACATACTTCCTCTTCCTTTTGATTCGTATAATTAAACCGTGATGTTAATCTAATGACTAACATTATTTTATACACAATACTATCTAGACAGACATTTTATTAAAGTACTTTCACAGTAAACACAGGCCCCGAGTATAGTTAAGAGGAGGCTCCCTAAATTGTATGTAACTTTGCATTAATATTCTGAAACAATCACGCATACAGTCAAAATGGAACTTTAGTATATGATTTATTGGATCGTTTTCTTTACATATCTAGACTAGTTACGTAATTGGAACATTTACGCTCGATTCATTTTTTAATCGAAAATCATGTCTTTTTTAAAGATTATTCAAAATTTAATCAAGGTTACTCGGCTTTTATGTCTAAAATTAGTATTGACAGTAAGAAAATATATTTTATTATCCAAATATAGGACATTTTTTCTCTAGATCAATTATTACTTTAGTTATAAACGAAATAAGAATTGAGACTTACGACATTTAGTTTCGAACCCGAACATGGTAAAAGAGTGCACGCGATATTCCACTTTATTACAGCTGCGTTAGCGTTTTTTTTTTCATTACGGATGAGCCCGCTCTTGACCTCGATCTCGCCTGATGGTAAGCGATAGATGAAGTCTACGATGTGACGAGCGATCCCAGAAGATGCCTATTTACTCTTGCTTTAAAGGCTGAAAGGTTAGGTTAGCACACAACAGCAGCTTCGGACCCGAACATGGTGAAAGAGCGCACGCGATATTCAACTTGGTACTGCTGCGTTAGCGTTTAGCATATAACGGCCTAACCGGGATGCATGGGGGCGGAGCTTGCGTGAAAATTATTTTAGACTGCCTGGTCTTAAGGCACGTCTCCTAATGTTGAGGGTGTGAACTGTGAAATATGTCCCCAAAATATTTATAATTATCTACTTAGTCTTTCCCAATTATGTTGAGGTTAGCTTCCAGTCTGCATATGCAGCTGAGTATCTGGACCGACTGCTTATTTGACCTCCACAACCCAGTAGCTTCAGGGCAGCACGATACGTCTTGGCCTACCCAGTCTCAGATTATCTGGCTTCTGACTACCCGTAAACACTAAAAAAATATTATAGTGTGGCAATAATATTAGTAGCTGACCCAGCCAACTTCTTACCGCCATAATTTTGTTCTATTTTCCATATTTTCTCACCTTTGAAACTTTCTCTGGACTTCCACAAATATTCTGAAACGGAAACTAGCCAAATCGGTCCCGCGGTTCTCGAGTTTTAATGAGACTTACAAACAGAAATTGATTTTTATATGAACGGTTCGTTTACCTAGAAAACCACATAACCATCAGCCTTCACTTCTAACG
The DNA here is from genome assembly GCA_943138885.2 of Tholera decimalis. Taxonomy (NCBI): domain Eukaryota; kingdom Metazoa; phylum Arthropoda; class Insecta; order Lepidoptera; family Noctuidae; genus Tholera; species Tholera decimalis. The sequence continues at coordinate 4,188,604 of OW964552.2, read as the reverse complement.
GGGTCGCATAAGAGTAGTATGTAGGCACAGGCAGCGACGCGCGTCCCTAACTGTCCTCACACGTAATTACGACCAAATTACACTTTTGAGCTTGCGTTACACCATGTTGCAATAAAAGGAATCATTCAGACACTTACTTACCTCCATGCCTCGTGTTTAAATGCGTGTGACAGTTTGTGTCATTGTTCGTTTTGTAATATTTTCGCAACACTGAGACCCATGTCACATGCGTTAGGGAAAAACTACGGTGGTCTTAGTTATCTGATGAATAGAACTGGGTACGTAGTTATGTCGTTTTAGAGGACGATGTAACGAGGATTCTAGTTTGGCTATTTTTATAGTAAGTACTTTATAAGTTTTAACTGTAAGTGTGTGAGTGGCATTTTAACTGTCATACCTCTAGACTAATTTAAGTAATAATTATGTTCCATTGAATGAACTTCGTAAAATCTTGCTTAATTAGCAGAGATCCTTTTTCGGGGGGGAACAATTAAATCCTCCCATTTTGGGGGGGCTGGAAAAGAGTGTCAGAATTCTACTGACTAAAAACCCACCCTGCTACTTTTGCGTTAATTGCATTCCGGGGTTGGGGTATCTCATTCGAATGTTCTCCCAGCCTCGGCAGGCAATGGACCTATGACGATAAGGCTGCTAACTGCCCTTTGAGACGCGCGTGGAATTCTAGACTATTGCGATGAGGTTACTTATATTTAATTTTCAGCCATTTCTTTCTCAATGTGCACGGTGACATCTTCAGTGAACTTTTCAACTTTTAAATAGTTAATGGCCATGCGGTACTTATGATAAACTAGTACTCTCGCGGGGCTTCGCTCCCGTGGATTCTATCACGGTAAAAACATAACTCTCCTTTTTTGCAGTCGGGTAAAAAGTAGCTTCCTCAAGCTTCAAGCTACTTCCATACCAAATTTCATCCAAATCCACCCAGTACTTTCGAAGATTAGCGCGTTCAAGCAAACAAACAAACAAACAAACTAACAAACTTTTCCGCTTTATAATATTAGTATAGATGTCAAAGATATGTACACTTTATTCACACGAAAAAGGACCATAAAACTTTAAAAAATCTTTAAATTAATCAAATCCTTTCTCAGACAATGCTTCGTTACAATTATTTTATCAGCCTTGTGTGGGTCTCACTGAGCAGTGGACAGTGTGGGACAGAGTTGAACGATCCCTTGATGTGTCACTCATGATAAATTGTTATACGAAGGTCAAGGGCGCAGTGTTACATGAATTTTATATCACAAATGTTATGTCAACTTACAAGTTTGCGAATAAATGTTTTGAGGATTCCAGTTCAATGTTTTTGTGTGTTAAAAAAATGTGGACTGTTAGTTAAATGATTTCCCATTAAAGGTAAAAATTTTGTCGACCATAAATACTTTCTGTAAACTTTGGTGTATTACAGCGCACAGATTTTTTATTTCGCTGGTGACTAACTTAGTAAATTATTATTGTAGAAATAAATATAACCACCATATAAATAATTAATTCAATAATTTTGCAATAACTGTAAAACTATAGACACACCTAAATATTTTTCCGTAAACTCTAGTGTGTAGACTTATGGCGAATAGTTTTTTCATGTCATAATTTTCGCGGTTTCCTATCTCATTAAATGGTAGTTATTATTGCAGTACTTCATACAATTATAGTTATACTTCATATAATCATAAATAGATACTAAAAACAGAAGTATTTTTTACAAAAAAAAATTCATCGCCTTTTTATTTGCAATAAATTATTTTTTGAAATTATTCATCTTTTACAACGTTCTGATCAAAAGTGACAGACTATGCATTAGGTCCTACATCGTACGTAGTACAAAATCAAATCTATTTACAGTTTTTTTTTTCTCCTCCTACGGGAGTAAGTCTTAATCCTATGTGGTTTGAGAAACCGCACAGAATCAAGACGTACTCCCAATAAACGCAAGGCCACAACGTTATATCGTATGTAACAAATTCTCTTTACGATTGCAATGACCACGGTATGGCCTGTATGATTCAGTAAGTGGGTGAAGGTCCGGACGTCACACACATACTAATGTGACAGCTACTTACTTACCGGCTTCCTTCCGTTCCGTGCCATCAAATTACGAAGATGTGACGAATGACCGGTGGGGAGATGATGGGACTTATGATGGCAGGATGCTGTATCTACTCAGGTTTATTTTGTGTGACGACATGGTAGGCGCAGTGGTTGAGGGACAGGCTGCTAGGCTACGTGTCACGAGTTCGATTCCCGTAACAGAACAAATGTTTGTATGGTTTAGAAAAAGTTTTCTGGGTCTGAGTGTTTGTAAAGAATTTAGGAGAAATTACTTAGAATTAGGGATAGAAAAAAAAATGTAGAGGTTCATATTCATTTAATTTATTTATTTAAAATTAGATTCATCCCACAATTTCGTTCACGTTCTTACTTCGTTTCCGAAACGAAACCTTCTTCTGACAATAAGAAACAGAACAAAAAAGAATTAAGTATTCAATTTGGTGCAGTAGTTCCGAAGTTATCGTTGTACATATGTACATTTCAGCGATCCATTTGCTATAGCAATCGTGCGGGGCTTCAAAAGCTTAGCGCGCAGATTAGCACGTTCAGACAACAAACAAACAAACATTTCCGCTTTCTAATACTTTTTCAATATCAAAATTATTTTATTTTACATGTAGGCCAACATAGACACTCATAAAACGTCAGAAGTTAGTGCACGATTCGAAATTGGTCGTTTCCTATAGAGAAGAACCGGCAAGAAACTTAAAAAAATTCTTGATTTTCACAATCTTTGCTTAATACATACAAAACGAGAAACAACCGATCAGACTTTCGCAAATAGCATGATAAATGATCTTTATTTTGCAAATTGGTTATTAAATAACACCTTTGCACGTAATTTTTTTCGTAAATTTAAACAAGATGGAGCCGGTGTTTCCTAACTGACTACCCTGAGAAGAAACACCGAAACAAACTCAGGGGTCCGTCCCTTTTGAAGTCTATACAATCTATACTGGTTTAAATTATATGGGAACCTTGTAGGTTTCAGTCTGAGACGATCTTTTGAAGAAAGATGCTCACAGATTTGAGTGGGCCTGTCCATACAGTGCAAGCATTTGTCAGATGACGTATAGCTCAACTTAGAACGATTAATATGTTATAACAGTACAATAGTTATATTACGGTAAATTTATAAACATAAGTAAGCCACACTAGTGCCCACGAATTAAATAAAAATACATAATACTAGCGGTTGCACGTGGTTTCGCTCTCGTGGGCTTTATCAAATAAAAATTATTATATATATTATTATTAACCGTCCTTCTTTCTTCAAGCTTCAAGCTTCTTCTTCACCAAATTTCATCCATAACTATTTATCGCTTTCGAATATTAGCGCGTTTAAACAAACTATCCCGCTTTATAATAACAGTATACATTTGCAAAAACTGAAAATCGTAACATAGCTTCAATTGAATATTTTCGCAAACCTCTTCAAAGTGGTTTCATGCTATATGTACTTATGTCTTGTTATCATTGAAATGTGTTAGTTTCTACGTCTTTAAATATCCTGACCATACCATATACCATAGATACCATAGATACCATATACCATACAGATAATGCTAGTCGCATTCATAACCCACATTCTTTCAGTAGTCTGAACAGACTTTAGGATTCATTAAAAAAATCCACGTTTATCATTAAATACCTCAAACTTCATAATAAAATAGTCTTGCGTGATTCACATTAATTACGCAGTTTGTGTATGCAAGCATGAGTTCCGACTTCAAAACGATATAAATCACAGAGAAATCATGTTGTTTCACCGACCATTGTAGTGGAAACATTAAATAATATGTTACGATTAAATTGGTTGTGCGTAACCGAATTACAAGCTAATTTCAATAACTGCATGTGTAATGTAACGGTTCTTTGTTCCGACAAAGAGAGAGGAGAGAATCATTAAATAACTCCCCCGATCTGGGTGGAGCAGAAGTTTGACTTTGGACTTTCCTTCAAGTCAAAGTCAAGTTAAAAATATTTTATTTCACATAGGCCTTTTAAAACGTCAAAAGCTAGTGCGATATTGGTCGTTTCCTATAGAGAAGAACCGGCATGAAATTCATGGTTACTGAGTTCTTCGCATGCTCTTGTGCTCCGGGGCAGCGGTATCACGTCAAAACATTCCCACAACACCGGCAGGCATTAGCCCTGTCGGGCTTCATCAATGGTGCTGACTGCTCAGCGCTCAATTTACACCGCCGTGGAATGGAATGGAATGGAAGCGTCAATTTCGCCTCCAACGCGAGAAGGCGCGCAAATTCACTGGAATGCTCGAGTATTCTCGCGCATTCCAGCGAATTCGCGCCACTGCGCCATGAGAGACGTTCAGACTAGATCTATTAAGTTGGCACCGCACTGCTGTGACCGACACAACCGATTCCCCGTTCGCGCCACTTCCCGCGGATTCCACAGACGGCGCCGACAGTAGCTAGGGCAATTCTCGAGAATGCGCGAGGATTCCCCGGAAGACGCGTGACCTTTTTTGGCTCCTATTTAGTTTGTACCTATGTTATACGATTGACAAAGTTCATTATGCTATGTACAATTTAAGTCGCTTTCATTCCATTCCGCAGCGGTGTAAATTGAGGCTAAGGCACTTGGAATACAACACACTGTCGTCTCCTCAGGAACAGTATATATCTTGGTACCTTACTAGAAAATACTAACCCTTTGTGAAATTAGGCTGGGCTCATACCCCACAGTTTAAAGTCCTTACCGATGCACAGAGGAACCTCTGTGCATTAATGCTGTGTCCCATTCCAATGGACCTAAGCTAGCGTATCAACAAATCGTTCGGGCTGTTATAATTTAACCCCGGCTTCTGTGTTCCCTACCATATCTGATCCGTCAGCCATTAAAGCAAGATTGAACAGGCATCTTCTGGGCTCGTTCATTCCATCGTAGATCGACCTTACCATTAGGCGTGATCAACAGGCTCATCCGTAATAGAATTTTTCTTTTGTATTTTCTACAACCAGTTTTCTAGTAATTACTAGTCTATTCTTAATTGGCTATTCATTTTTGCATTTCCTGCAAAATTAATCCTGTCACCGACACTAATGCCTTTGCTAACCTTAGCTAACTGCACTGCTAACGATCATGAATATGGAATAAGTCAATAAAAGTCCACACAACAAGTATGGCATGCCAATCAACTGGCACATACATGTTTTTCTTTGTACCGTCATCATTTAATTCCGTTCGTTACATAAATGATTTAAAATAAACAACACACGATCATCCATTGAATGAACTTTGATGATTAGCTGCGATAGCATTTGTTTTGTAATTTACAAGTGATTTAATCACAATTAAATAACTTGCAAAAGTTTTGCAAGTTATGCAACCAGACAAAGCCAGGTCTTGCTGAGGGTTATCGTGTTACCCAGCTTCTTATTACATTAAAAATAAAAAACAATATCATACATATAATATTGTTTTTTATTAGGATTCCGTAGCCGAATGGCAAAAAACGGAACCCTTTAGTTTCGTCATGTCTGGCTGTCTGTCTGACATGTGAAACTTGGTAGGTAGATGTATTCTGTGAACCGCTTTCTGATTTTATGAAAAAAAAAGGGGGGGCTCTCCATACACACTGAACTGAAACTGAAAATATTTATTTTCATGAAACCAATAGACAGGTCTTTAAAAATGACAAAAAAACAAAGTTATTTGGCGTAGTTACAACGGAACCCTACATGGGCGAGTCTAACTCGCACTTGGCCATTTTTTATTTTTATGTTGTATATGATGTATTTTTCCTTTTTTATTTGCCAATAAACGCAAATTTTTTTCTTTCTTTCTTTCTACTAGGCTGTGTAGGTCAGATAGGGAGTCTATCCATGTTAAACACTAGTACACAGCTGCATCCGATTAGACTGAAGCTGATCATAATGCTCCCATAGTTACAGAGCATGATGATTTAAACGACACTGTATTACTATCAATAGAACTTAAAGCGGGTTATTTACCATGTATACCATGTTTTGACCGATTTGTCCGCTTATAAACTGCCACCCGCAATAACTTCATTATCGAGACATCGGAAACACAAAACAATTAATATATTTACGTAGTAAGTCGTCGTAAGTTCTCGATGTAAGGCCGTGCACGCACTGCCTTGCGGTGGCCGCAATTGCGGTAGTTCTACCGCACCAGTAGAATGACCGGGGCCACCGGTGACTCTACCGCACGCGTTTATTCCACCGCAGTGCGCGCACTTCTATGACACTCCATACTTCACAGATTTTGCGTTACCAAAACGCAACGCAATTCCGGTAGTTCTACCGCACCGGTAGACTGACCGCAGTGCGCGCACTTCTATGACACTCCATACTTCACAAATTTTGCGGTGCGGTAGAACTACCGGAATTGCGGCCACCGCAAGGCAGTGCGCGCACGGCCTTAGTTCTAATTATACTGTTAGTGGCTATGCCAGTTTAGTAGTCTATCTGTATATATCTATAGTAGTATTATAAAAACGAAAAGTTTGTTTTGTTCTGTTTAAAAGTGATAATCTTCGAAAGTACTAGGTGGATTTGAATGTATTTTTTTTATTCATAATAGGCTCCTGTTTGACCACCATCTCACCTGATGGTAAGTCATGATGTGGTCGAAGATGGAGCACGCTTACCTAGAAGTAACCTATTCACTCTTGACTTAACGACCCCTAGGTTGTAATGGTAGGTTGGCATGAAAGTAAGTTGAGTCTTGAGAAAAGTTAAAGGCTACTTTTACCCTACTGCAAAAAAGGAGGATTATGTTTGTTTGTAATACAAGTCCACGGGAGCGAAGACTGCTGGTTATTAAATATTCGGTTTTAAGGAAACAATACGACTATAACCAAAACAAGGAAAATGGCATACAATTACAATTCCCAATACATGAGTGCTAATGAGTAATGAGTCGAATTTCGCGACAGTGACGATGACGCGTCCGTGTAATGTATGCAATAAGATAACCTCACTTGTTGTGACCGTTGTGAAGGCCGGTTAAGAACACATGTAGGAGGCTATTTAGATCGATGTATGGAATTGTAAGTATGTACGATACAATTTTGAGATAACGTGTTTGAAATGACTTTCGTTTTGAGTTAGGTCAACCCTTGGAAACAAAACATTCGTCTACTGCGTAAAATTCCCAACACCTTAAGATCTGTGTATGTGTGTCTGTGTGATTGTGCGTGCAAATACACATACGCAAACACTCTATATGCAATACATAAACACTCAAACTCACGGCCGTCACATTATCTTATTTTGATGTTGGGAACTAGAAATGTGAATAAAATTCACATTACTCGCAATCTTGTTAACCCCTCTAACGAAGCTAAATATACAACGTGTAACGGAAACCCCATATCTATCCAAAAGGGCTGAAGACAACATCTGGTATGGAGTCTCTATACACAGTTTCAGCACAAAATAACTGACTCAAAGAATTGATACCAAATTATTGATTTCATATATTTCTTGAATACCAATCATAACAAACGTGTCACAGCACTACGAGGGTCAATAACTTTCCACGTCACTTGCCAATAACACGCTAATTCTTTTCGTTCTTCTTAACTTGAAAAATTCGGTCTCTGGTATCAGTGTAATAGTGTATTGGAATTTGTAATAAGTTCTACACACGTAGACTTAGGATTACAAAACCCTTGCCATATCCTTTGTTATCATCCAAAGAAGCAATGCACTTGGTATGTATATATACCCTTTAAATTACACGTTGTATATAATTACGTATATAATACGCTATTAACGCTTTATCATATATCGCAGTCTCATACCATGTTACCATCTTAAGTTAGTGATCTTGGTAGTTCTGCTTTCATTACAAACTTGTACCTCTGGGAACTAAGGGCTGATTTGCCTTAATACAGGCTATGATGTAACCTAGCTAGAAATTCCAATTTGTTTTTAATACTGTTTCTGTATCTCTTTATAATACCTTCCTAATTAAGATGAAAACCTTCCCTTACCTATGAACTATTTTATGAACATTACTACAATACAAAGTTTGATAGCTTAGAATCAGTTTTCACGGCCAATGTTACTTGTGTTCTTATGTATGCCAATGAATAAATAATTAAATAAAAATAAATAAATAAAGGGTGTCTCGGGATGTTTTTCTTTTTAGATGTTAAATAAAAATCAACAATATCAATTAAAACTCGTTTTATATATTGTTAATTTAAACAGCAGTTCTTGAAGTTTATATGAAACTAGCTTGTGCCAGCGGCTTCGCCCGCGTGGGAAGTTTTTCCCGTGTAAATCCCGATCCCTTGGGAATTTCGCAAAATGATTTCTTAGCGGATGCCTACGTCATAACATCTACCTGCATGCCAAATTTCAGCCCGATCCGTCCAGTGGTTTCGGCTGTGCGTTGATAGATCACTATGTCAGTCAGTCAGTCAGTCAGTCAGTCACTTTTGAGTTATATATATTTAGATACAACCGTTTGCAATTTTTTTTTTATTAAATCATAGTTTTATGCTTGATTGATATATTAATTTAGTCTACGCATATTTACCCACGAATACAGAGCATTGCAAAATAAAAACTTTTTAACAAAAAATTAAACCGACTCCCAAAACACTGCAAAGTGAAAAATAACTTTAATTTCGGTAGTCGGTGTCTTTAGTTTTGTATTTTCGTTTTTGGCACCGACTTCCGAAATTAAAGTTATTTTTCACTTTGCAGTGTTTTGGGAGTCGGTTTAATTTTTTGTTAAAAAGTTTTTATTTCACTCTTTTTAGTTGGATGATTTTTAATTTACCTAGTTACAAGAGCCTAAATGTCAACTACTTATAACCTTTTACAAAATATTGCTTTTCCCAATGCTGGGCCGTTAATTGTTGAGGAGTTCTCCTGGTACTTCACCATCAGCTCTACATCACCATATGCATTGTGACGAGCATAAAGTGCTTAACATCCATATTCAAGTAATCGAATCGCAATCCACTCAATACTTATTATTGAGTAGTTTCGGCGGCCATCTGTGGTCTTCATCATCAGTTCCACTTCCCCAAATGGTACTTTTTGAGAGCAACTGCACAAGTTACTATAAGAAATACCCAAAACGCCATAGGTGTGCCTATAATATTTGAAGAGTTCCCTCGATTTCTCCAGGATCCCATCATCAGATCCTGACTTTGGTGATAATGGTACCAATTTCGAAGTATACCCATTCGAACAAAAAAAGAATTTTCCAAATCGGTTCAGCCGTCTTCGAGTACTCGATGATCATACATAAAAAAAAAAAAAAAAAAAAATATACGCGTCGAATTGATAACCTCCTCTTTTGGTCGTCGGTTGAAAAATATTCATGTTCTTACTGATCTGTTGTTTCTCTTATTTCCAGTTTTTAATGGCGGCGGTGGTAGCGGCGGTGACCGCTGCTCCCCCTGTGGCACAGCAGCGATACCATCAACAAGCAGGGCTGCATCAGCTCAACCCGTAACTACAATTATTATTTTAAAGCAATTAATCTATTACTAACGAACTACACTTCCCGAAACGGTGCTCTTTTCCGAATTATGTCGAGATCGGCGTTCAGTGTGACCGGGTAAAGCTGAGTCAGTATCAATGTTTTAAATGTATCAACAGACTATCTGCCCGTTTTCAATAAGCTATCTATCTACATTTGTAGCAGCTAAAGATAAAGAAATCTAACCTTTTGTCCTTACTTGCTTTCCTATAACCTACCGACGGATAACATTTCCTACCAAAGTTGTATATCTATCGTCGGGAGGTCGGATAGTTTACTCACAGAACATATGTATATTATCCTAGAGAGATAGGACCGCTTATACAATTCGTCCTTACCTGCATTTCAATATCGTTGCTGTCTGTAGAATGAATACCTCGTATGTCAAAAAAACATTTTTTTCCTATTTTTTGTAAAAATCGTACGGAAATCACGTATTTTATAATACGGTGAAACTGTGAACCCAGTATATGACTACAAGTGCCATCTATGGAGTAAAACGAAAACCTCTTATATCATTTATAAATAAAATATATTTCATTTATAAATAATATATATTCATAGATAAAATAATTTTTTATTTCTGTGCACAATACAGTTAAGTAACGCATTGGTTAATAACATAAATAAGTCCTTTTGTCCTTTTTATCATTCAAAACATGAGACAAAAGCACATAAAAATATTTTAAACATTGACAAAATTAACCGTTTTTTTCGTTTCCTGTGAAGTTTGGATTTCTGGACATACGAGCTTATTATAGCATTCCACAGTGACAATATAAGTTTGAAGTTACTCTCCGATAGGTGGAGCCATAGATAAATATTTTGTATTTCTATGAGTGGAGCTAACTCTAGTAACGTCATCTGCGTATCCATCATTATCGACCGGTAACGGGAATAAGCGTTTGAAAATTAATATTTGTTGTGTTGTAAAGGGTGGTTTAATTTTAAGGGCCGATGTTGATTTTGAATAAAACACAAATTATTTAGGAAATTATTGTCGTTTCTTTTTATTATGATAATATGGTATGGTTCAATTATGTATGGAACAAAATATCGGCCAAATGGCCGCCGTGACCTCGGCGGCACACCTCCATCCGATGGTTCAAATTTTCGATGACGCTGAGGCATAATTGAGGTTCTATGCCCTTAATGTGCCGAATTATCTCATCCTTTAGCTCTTGAATTGTTGCTGGCTTAGCGACGTACACCTTTTCTTTCAAATAACCCCAAAGAAAGAAGTCCAACGGTGTCAAATCACATGATCTTGGCGGCCAGCCCATAAACCGCACCAAACAGTCACTATTTGTGGGTGCATTGGTTTTTCGACAATCACTCTTGGATTATCATTCGCTCAAATGCGGCAATTCTGCTTATTGACGAATCCGAATCCGAATCTAAATCATCGAAATCGAAAAAATCGAAAGAAAAAATCCGAATTGATTTGAACGCCCATTTTCATAATAAGCCTGAATAACATTAACGCGTTGCTCGGTTGTGTATCTTTCCATGGTTCAAATTGAGTTAGTCTGAAATTCAGAAATGTCAAATGAAATGCAGAAAAAAACTTGACGTAAACGTCAAGTTGTTTTCAACATCGGCCCTTAAAATTTAACCACCCGTTACAAGTGTTTGTTTTCTTGTCACAATAGAATATTTTGGTCAGTGGGGTCGTCTTAGGGGCGGATTTTAGCAGTGATGACAGTTATATGGAATTATTTCAAAGGATAATAGATTGTGATGCAGAGAGTGACAGTGATACGATACCCCAAGCTACACTGGTGCCCAATATTCTGGCTTTTTTATATCCGCAACAACTGTCAAAGATGTAACATATTTTTCGAGGCACGAAAGAATCTCGATACATTAAAATTTTATTTTATTTTAATAAGTACAGAAACAGACTACAGACAATTAGTACAGCTATAACAATATACATAACCATAAATCTAAGGTCCGTTTATTACTGTACAAAGCATTCATTGTTGTACTTCATTAGTGACGGTTGGGTTCAGTTAATTAATATAAAGTTACTAAATGATAATTATGGTTGTAATAATAATAATATTATAAATAATATAATAATAATATTCCACAACTTTTCACACAACGCCATCTAGTCCCAAACTAAGCAGAGCTTGCGCTGTGAGTACTAGACAACTGATAAACATACATATATATTTCTAAATACATACATATTATAGATAAATTGCACCCAGACAAAGATCAAATGATCGTGCTCATCACACAAACATTTGTCCTAGGTGGGAATCGAACCCACGACCTTGCGCATAGCTGTCAGGGCCACTGACCACTATACCAACGGGCCTGTCAATTGTGCAGGGCAGTGTAATTAACATTTTATATAGCAAATTTCTAAATTTGTTAAAACCGTTCAAAAACAAATCCAAAATAGAGCATATTACATTATATTGACTACACATTCATAGTCATACGTCCACGGACCGACCTCGAAAAACGTTGTCTAATCTTGAAGATCCGTTCGGCTGTTATTTAAATACCACAAGCTCCTCAAAATCAAAATCAAAATTGTTTTTATTTTACATAGGCCTAAATGGGCACTCATAAAACGTCAGAAGTTAAGTGCACGGTTCGAAATTGGTCGTTTCCTACGGAGAAGAACCCGCAAGAAACTCCACGGTTACTCTTTTAAAAAAAAATCTTGATTTTCACAATCTTTGCATAATAGATACAATTTTTTATTTATTTTTTGGTATGAGAGGACAGTATAGACTAATTGACATAATAAAATGTAATATAACTAATCAGAAATGAATCTCAGAGTCTATGGTGTTCACAGATTTACATTAAATATTAACTTTACAAAACTGCAAATAAACTAAAGCAAATGACATAAAAATAAAAATTATATACAAGTAAAATAAAATAAAAATAACAACAAAAAAAAACAAAATAAAAACAAGTAATAACAACAATACAAAAAAGTGGGGTTGCCTCGCCCTGTCTTCGCACCGAACAAATATCTATACTAATATTATAAAGCGAAAAAGTTTGTTTATTAGTTTGTTTAAACTTGCTAATCTTCGAAAGTCCTGAGTGAATTTGATATGGAAGTAACTTGAAGGTTGAGAAAGGCCATATTCCTTATCTAGCTGCAAAAGGACGGTTATGTTTTGTCGTGATAAAGTCCACGGACCGAAGCCCAGGGCGACTGCTGGTTATACATAAACTTACGTCATTCATCATGAATTATACAACGTGGCGATTAGGTTGTCACATTAATTGAAACCACGTCCTCTATATTAGGTTTTTTATTGTATACAATTAAAATAATTAACGGAAATTGTTGCCATAGAGCAAATATGTCAAGTAGTTATAAGTTTTTTGGAAATAAACATTATTATTATTAAGCTATTGCATAGCTTTTATCACGGGCTTTGAGCGCGGAGACCAAATCAAAAAATTCCGTAACGAAAATAAACCTAACGCCCCCCACTCCAACCGGCACAGCGGTGCGGCGTTGAAAGCCGTGCATCGTCTAACGTCGTTTCAGTTCGGCACACTTCGGCACAGTGTTTGTGTGCGTGCGACTAGACGCATGCGTGTAGACTAGCTGCTAATAAACCCATAGTTTCAATGATAAAAATTCCTGAATAACCTACATGTATTGTAAGATAATAAAAATATTTTATTCAATATTAACTTCTCATTTATTCAATAAAAGAAAAAAAAATTGTTTTCTTATCAGTCACCACTCTCAAAAAGTGTAACTTGAATTAATATCAAAGAAAAAACTTTAATTAATATCAAAGAACAAAAATACTGCATAAATAAAATAAATAAATAATTATAATTGCATAATTTGATAAAAAATGCTATGCAATAGCTTTACCGCGGCAGTCCCCGAGTGCCACACTCATTTTTTATTATTACAGGTCAGTAAACTAAGATTACAAAGGGTTATTTATTTTTTACCAATAACGCCATCTATTTTGTTTGTAAATAAATGCATTTTTTTTTTTTTTTTATTTTTTTTATTTAGAATAGGTTCGCGTTTGACCACCATCTCCCCATCTCACCTGATGGTAAGTGATGATGTGGTCGAAGATGGAGCACGCTTACCTAAAAGTAACCTATTCACTCTTGACTTAAAGACTCCTAGGTTATAGCTATCGGGAAACACAGCATTTTCTTAATTTTATTAAAATTATTTAATTTATTATTTTAACGGACTGATAACAACTTGCAATACCTGCTGTATAATTTAATGTGATAACCTTATCGTCACCCTGTATATACATACAAATATAATATGCTATATACAAATACATATACAGTGATACAAAACTTGCAAAATGAACTTATTGAAGCATGAAATACCTATGATACCGTCAACACAGTAGGTAGTTGTTTCGTAGATTGACCCGTGTGTTTAGACATATTTTTTTACGAATTAATCCTATTTTCTATATTACAGACTGGATTACTTTTTGGAGCAGCCAGCAGATAACTATTACAGACCAGCTGAACAGAAGCAAGGTAAGTTTCATATTCAAAACTTCTTCAAAGAAACTTATTTTATTTATGTATTTTATCTACACTAAACTAAAATAAATAAAACATATGAGAAAAATAAAAGGTTGCCGGTCTCTGGTTTATAACACAAACATGACACATTTGGCATCACGTTCGAACATAATTATGAGGGTAAATGGATTCTAACTGGCCAGCTATGAGTAGGGTTGCCAACTTTTATTAGAAGAAATAGTGTATATCTGATTTCAAAGGAGATAAATAAAGAGTACGGATTTATAACAAAGAGAACCATTTACTAAAAAAGGCATTTTGGTACATTTTGCAGCACATAACAAATTTTCATTTATTTTAAAAGAATTGTACGACTCCAAACATTCTAAATCTAAGTTTACATAGATCAGGAGCTAAATTTTTAACAAATTTCGTTTTAATTTAAGTATAATATGCGTGACTGGCACTAGTATAGTAAACATTGTGTAAAAGAGTTTTTTAGCGTCCTCTATTAGTGTTATAGATTATAGAGTACACCTACATGAGATAGAGTACAATACTCTATTTTAGAGTACGGTTGGCAACCCTAGCTATGAGTTCAAATCTTAGATATACCTACCCTTTAATATTTTACAATTGTTTCTTATGTTTAAACGTAAATGAAATATACTTTATTTTAGTATTATTATTGCATGCTGCGTCAATAGACGACGATTAAATTATTGTTAAATTTCAAATCTCATACAAGTGAACTGTACAATGTTCTTTCCTAACTTAACTATTGGAGAAAAGTATTAGTTTACTTACAGTTTACTGTAACAGCACAGCTGGCTGTTTAGAGACTTCTCAATCAACGCTTTATAGTTAGATGCCTACCATTAAAATTGCATATTCCATAAAAATTATTTACGAATATAACTCTCTTTCACGTATTGTACTTTCGTATTGTTTTATCCTTGAAAGCACAGCTGTACTCTCAAATTAACCCTTTTCAGATAAATAATTTGTCCAGAAATTTAACCATAACCCATTTTTATTCGGGAAGGAAATCATCAAATTACTTCTCCCGTTCTGGGTGGAGAGGAAAGGAGTGTCAGACTTTTACTGACTAAAACCACACTGTTCCTTCAGTTGCCCTAGCGCGTCGGGGTCGCGGTTTCCTGTGTTACAAAATCATTATTTTATTTAGTCCATAAGGTAGATTTTCAAAAAATATTGGTCACGTATTTTTTGCTTTTTCAAGTCAAGAAAAATTCACAAAGATGGAAAGCTTCAAAGTACAGGAGTGGGGGCTGCTGACGTCACACCTTGCTAAGAATTATACCGAGGTGTGACGTCACGCGAAATTTCAATTCACTGTATCGTCTTAATTTTTCAATTCCGTGAAAAAATAAAAATTACGTGTCTAATCATTTTTGTTAAACTACGTGACGGACTAAATAAAATATTTTAGGAAACTACACTATTCATTAGCATTCGCGCAACATCGGGCCTCGTCATTAGTGCTAACTGCTCTTGTTAAATGTCAAGAGAGTGAAGTTTTACACATGATAAATATTCCGATGATAGTTTTCGAAGGATATCAAAATTCCTTTTGTATTTTTAAAAACAGGTGTTTTATCTTAAATCTGCGCCCTATCTGGTGCGGGCTTATCTTTGACTTTTGGGTCAGGTTATATGCAGTTTTCATTGGTTTAGTCTGATTAGGACTGAAGAATATTATTAACTGCTAAGCTGTCATACGGTAAAGGAAAATCTACCAGGAAAACTATAGCGAGCAATAAAATCTTCAACGTGTTTATTGCATTAGTAACTACGCTTACCCCGATTATGAGATCATGACATGTCCTTACATAAATCCACTTGGATGGTTTATAGCTGTACCTAACTAAGAACAGTCTTGAAGCCTTCCTTCCTCAACTGACTAAGTTCTTTCCTTAGCTTTCCCACTGAATGGTTGCAGTCGGTGCCGATCCAAATAAATAGGTAAGATAGGCTACGTATATCCTATATATGACGCTGACTTCTGACCAGATAAGTAGGTACTACCTAGTCCTTATTATACAAGACATTAGACACCCAGATGATCAGTCTTGGGCGCCTTTTTCTTCTTTAAATTAAATGTCTAATTAAATATATTTTTAGTCCAGTACCGTCTTTTTGTTGTTTTGAGTCGATTTAATTTATTTTAATTTGTTTGTTTGTTAATAAACCGATTACAGGTACTTTTGCCTTTTCAAGGTCATTCAGTCAAAGAAATTAAGCTGGTTGCACGTTGCACAGATTAGATCTCAATAGAGAATAAATTTGGGGTATAAAATCAATCGTGATTACATTATTTATGATGGTTCTATATGTGAGAACAGTGAAGAAAAACAACAAAAACATAACTTTGCACTTGGAGTCTCTCAACGAGCTATAAATACTGGGTGTCAAACTTACGGACCGTATTAGAAACTGTATGCTTCGCTCCAAACCATAAATAGAAGTTGCAAGCCTCACTGCTGCTAGTTTAAAGTGTAACTGCGCTGGTAATATTTGCCGCATATCGGAGGAGCTGGCAAGAAACCACAGCGCAGTAAGCCCAAAAGAAGAGGTGAGCTGGACGCACTCTTAGATAATTGGCCTACTGTGGTATTAGATCGCGAACGGTGGAAAGAACGTAGGGATGCCTATGCAGTGGAACATCACATATTCATATTCATATCAATAAACACTATTTATTTTTGGTTTCCAGTAAGCGCCAACGGTCCAAACGGTGCACCTGCGCGGCTAGAGACTCTGGAGCCGGACAGTGAAGTAGAGCTGGTCCCAGGAGTACAGCAGCCACAGCAACCTCCACAACAGGTACGTCACTACTACCTATAATAATTCGTCTCGCATATACCCAGAAAGTATATGTAAGAATTAGGTATATATTCCATTATATCGAGTTTCCTCCAAGCCTCGGAAAGTATAGCCAGAAAATCTGACATTGGTATTTCCATTCTTTCCGTGTTACCCAGCTACTGGCTTGTGAAGGGTAGATCAACAGTATTCCATTGAAAAATACAATCACGCAGCTACATCTGGTCTGGAAACTGAATCATACCTTGTTGGAGAAAGACCTAAGGTATGATATACCCAAAAAGGAAAGTCGCATGTGGTTCAAATTCAGCAAGTGTTATTGACTCTCTTGTCATACAGTTCAAATATATTTTTATCAGCCGAAAAAAAAAACAATTCTCAACTGGAAAATAACCAGCCTGTAACGTTCCTACTACTGACTTTCTGTCTATGAGGGCGGAATGGCCCGTAATAAACCACGCGGGCCCTGTGCGAGATGGTAGATGTTGTATGTTAGGCATTAAGTCCGCCATTGTACTTTTGTAATAATAATAAGACTATTTGCATAGACACAACCTTGAAGCCAGTATTGTTCACCAGCAATTTGCTCTTAAATACAATCTTAATATAAGCCTGACATAGTGGTGATAGACCGATTAGAGCTTCGCACAATGATTTTTGATATAGCGGTCCCTCAAGACGAGAACCTCGTGAAAGCCGAGAAAGATAAGCAATTTAAGTACCTTGATCTGGCTCGTGAGGTTGTCAACATGTGGGATGTGGATACAGCAATAATTGTGCCGATAGTCGTCTCAGCCAATGGTATAATAGCCAAGACTCTCAACCAATATCTGAAGAGACTCTCGTTGGGCAGCTGGATCAAAGGCTTGATACAGAAAGCAGTACTTCTGGACACGGTGCGAATTGTTAGGAGGTTCCTCTCTCAAGAGCCCTGACCACCGGTAGCTTGGACCCTGTTCCCGATACCGGTGGGCTACTGTTTTTTATATTTTTTTAAATGTTTCTTTTTTTTATAGAAATTGTAAAAATGTAAACGATATGTATATAAAATGTAATAAATGAAATAATAATAAAAAGAAAGAGCTAAATGTGATCGTTGACATGTGGAATGTGGCCTCGGCTGTCATTGTGCCGGATAGCTAAAAGCTTCGACGACCATCTGTCGAAGCTGGCGTTGCACAGCTAGATAAAGGGCCTGATCACAGAAATCTTAATAATAAGGCAATATTATTAAGATTTCTGTGGGCCTGATACAGAAGGCAGTTCTCCTCGATACAGCTCGCATTGTGAGGAGGTTCCTTTCTCTGGAGACCTAACCACCGGTAGCTTGGACCCTGCTCCCGACACCAGTGTACTACCATTTTTCATATTTTTTAATGTTTTTTTAATTGTAAGTTTTTTTGTCGAAAAATATTAAAAATTTAATTTTTGAGAAATGTGTTGAATAAAGGAAATAATAATAATATATACTTTATTTCGGATATAGAAAATCCATAATGTGTTAGTAACAGAAATACTTATACAACTATATTAGTAACAAAATGAATGAAACAGGATAAATTAACTTTAAAATATCGTCCCCTCTTAATTCATATATTTTATCGTGTTGCACAAAGTTTACATAATTTAAAAATCACAATTTTTTCACAAAAGTTTTTCACAAATTTTCCTTCATCGTTTTGAGAGTAGTGGTTATGTTGAAAATTACACAAAGTAATGTACCTGTCTGGTTTTGAACCCTCGACCTACAAGTCGTAGGTCGTGCTTTTAACCAATACCACCACACCACACACCACACACACCACAGAATATAACGACAAAACTATGTATGCATATAACACTAGATACTTTGTCAACCAAGGAATTAGACTCAAGAAGTGGCGCAACAAGAATTACTTTTTAACAGAATTGGCCATATACAAAATTAGGCATTTAGAGAATTAGCAAATTTGAGAACTAGACTCCTTTTGCGTGTTAAGCCGGCTCTACACGTTGGCCAACACAGTGGCGAATGTAGTGGCCAGCATATTGGCCAAGAGTTCGTGATAGCGTCTAAGCGTCCACACGTTGGAAGGTCGTTCAGTTTCCTACGGTTCAGGCCAATGTGCGGACGTATTTATTAAAATAGATATTGAGGCGCTAACTGCTGCTTCTTGGGTTCCACAAACAATTTACGGCTTGGTAGAGCTCTATAAACCGAAAAGTTTCTTCGTTATTAGTCATTACTGACATTATGTTTACACTAGTTGTTACAGACGCGTGACTAAACTTTTTAACAAAAAATAAAACCAACTTCCATATCAAAACACTACAACGCCAAAAATAACTTTAATTTCGGTAGTCGGTGTTATTCGTTTTGTATTTTCTTTTTTTGACACCGCCTTCCAAAATTATAGTTATTTTTGCCTTTGTAGTATTTTAATATGGAAGTCGGTTTTATTTTTTGTTCACCACCTTTTACAAAATATTGCTTTTCCCGATGCAGAGCTGTTAATTTTTGAGGAGTTCTCCTGGTACTTCACCATCAGCTCTACATCACCATATGCATTATGACGAACATAAAGTGCTTAACATCCATATTCAAGTAATCGAATCGCAATCCATGAAATACGTAGATATTATTGAGTAGTTTCGGTGGTCATCTGTGGTCTTCATCATCAGTTCCACTTCCCCAAATGGTGCTTTTCGAGAGCAACTGCACAAGATACTATAAGATATAACCAAAACGTTATAGATGTGCCTATAATATTTGAAGAGTTCCCTCGATTACTCCAGGATCCCATCATCAGATCCTGATTTCATAACAATGGGACCAACTAGAAAGTATACCATTTCAAATGAAAAGAGAATTTTCTAAATCGGTCGAGCTGACTTCGAGTTATGAGGTAACATACATAAAAAAAAAGTTCAAGACGAACTGAGAACCTCCTTATTTTTTTTGAAGTCGGTTAAAATGTTTAATCAGATGCGTGCGATCGTTCTGGGAGCTCGTAGCATACTAAACGCGCGGCCAACGTGTGGACGCGGTAGCCAATACTCGGCCAACAACCCTTTGATCTTTTGCAAAAAACCGACACCACACGGATCTCGCGCCAACTCGTCGGCCATCATTCCAATACAACCCAAGATGCACAAACACCCCCTCTACACGTTTTCGAATAGGCACTGGCCACTACATTCGCCACTGTGTTGGCCAACGTGTAGAGCCGGCTTTAACCGTACTTACAAAGAGCCTAAGAGAATTAAATAGCAATACGATAGTCATGAAATTCATGCTCGTATTTGTAAAGGCACATAAGATTTTTTTTTAAAACGCTTTTTCTGACCATCGGCTTAGCCTTTATCAGTTTTTCTTTTCCAGTCTAACGAGATGCAATTGAGTACTAGTGTATTAGATGGACCGACTACTTTTCTGACGTCCTGGTAGCTAGTTAGCACGATACCTCTTCGCAAGACCATTGGTGCGGTAATTTCTCGAAGGACCGTGGCGCAAACTTGCGCAAGCAACCATTGTTAGATTTTCTGGCGTCTGACAACTCGTAACGACTCTCAATGACAAATCATAACCGGGAACAACGACTTAACTTGCTTTCCAAAGGCACTAAGGAATCTTGGTATCTTAAAATGATCACCCATCCACGGACCGGTCTCGGCAAGTGTTGCTTAACCTAGAAAATCGACAGTGACCTTGAAAATAGTAAAAAAGTGTGTCTTAAAGGTGAACGCAGACCTAGCCGCACCGCACGCGCCGCAGTCTTCGCATTCGAATTCTTTATATGAAGTTCTATGCAACGCACACCCACCCGCGTTGCAGTCGCCGCAGTCCCTGAAACGACCGAACCCCCAAGCCGTAGCTGATGACGTCACCAAACCCGCACGCAGCGGACGCTGCGGCTAGCGCGGCGCGGATGACGTCATCCACGGCGCGAGCCGAACCGGAGCTGGAAGAAAGAAAATCAAGTGCGATGCGTGCGGCGACGGGAATGACTGCGGTGCGGATAGATGTGCGAGGCCATTAACAAAAAGCGATGACTTCGGGGACTGCGGAGACTGCGGTGCGGCCAAGTCTGAGTTCACCTTTAAGTCAGGGTTAAAAAACGGTAACATGGCAAAAAAAAATCTGTCTGTTTGACTATTTGTACACGCTAATCTCCGGACCTACTGCATGGATTTTAATGAAATTTGGTAAGTATCCTGGAATAACACACAGGCTACTTTTTATCCCGGAATTCCCACGGGATCGGGATTTACGCGATAAATCCTCCCACGCGAACGATGTTGCGTGCAGCAGCTAGTTACAAATATTTAGCCACAAGTCTTCTCTGATCATAGTTATGTTTTTTTTCCAGAATCCAGTTGCTCCGAATATACCAGGATTACTGCCAGGACAACGAGTCTTCATTGTGCACATGCCAATACCTGGATACACGTAAGAATATAAAAACATAACCCTCCTTTTAAGCAGTCGGATAAAATGTAGCCGAGCCACATCCCCCCAGTTAAGTACTTTTAAAGATTATCGCGTTCAAACAAGCAAACATTTACGCTCCATATTGTAATAGGTATTAGTATACATAATAGATCCAACTACTTTCTTAAAGCACATTTCATAAGGTAGAGTTTCCCGAGACGAACATTTAAGAACTGTACGACGTTTTGGGAATACATTCATTATGCGTACGGCTAAGGAGTGGAATTCCCTGCCGGAGTCTGTGTTTCCCGACAGCTACAACCTAGGTGTCTTTCAATCAAGAGTGAATAGGTTACTTCTAGACATGCGTGCTCCATCTTCAACCACATCATCGCTTACCATCAGGTGAGATTGTGGTCAAGCGCGAGCCTATTCTGAATAAAAAAACGTGTACTTGTGTGTCAGGACTTTCTTTCATTAACCCTCCGATCAACAGTACATTGATCGAAGCATTAACCACTAGCTGTGCCACCGACTTCGATCGCGTATAAATCGATATTTCTAGCGTACATCCCAATCCTGTGAGTTTTTCGGTTTAAGAGGTATCCTATACGTTACCCTACAACCTCTAGTGAAATTCAAAATCTTGTAGAGAAAGTATTGAAAGTATCAAAATCGTCTCAGCTGTTCTAGAGATTAACTCGGACAAACAGAAAGACAGACAGACTGACCGACGGGAAAAACTTTGCTTTTGTGTTATCATCGTATAAATAACTAACTAAAAGTATTTGAGAAAACAGTTATTTTGAAATCACAACAGACACTTCAATTTGATTTTTATGTAGCATATTTTATTACTGGTGGTTGGACTCTAACACCTTTTACCATAGCTGCTGTGTAAGAGCCACGCACTATATACCTTTTTAGCTGGCCTTCAATTCCTCAAATAATGAGCTGATGCTTGTTCCAGCCCCGGTAGCATCGGAGGATACCAACCAGTATACATAGTTGCTGCCGGCCCTCAAGGAAATGGTAGATTCCCTGGAAATGGTAAGTTTATAAAACGTCAATCTCAGTATTCCTTAATAACCATAAACTATTTTTGCGGTATACCAATTTTTATTTTTATTGTTTTTGTTACTTACTTCCTTCCTAATCTCATTGGAGCAGTGACTGAACGATTGGCTACTGCGCTGCGAGTCGCGGGTCTATTCCCAAACGGTGTGTATGTGAATACACTCGCATCAATAATAATCATCTGTAACATTTAAACTCACGTTTAAATGTATGTAAACGAATCCGCGATACAAGGAAAAGAAAAGGCTGGTTTTAAATAGAAACAGAAAATAATGAAAATAATATAAATAAATTGTCATTACTACGTAGGCGTAGACGACTACGTAGGGGCCTACTCATTTTGAATAATAAATTGGTTACTTACAATTATTGAGTATACTACATGTTCAGGACTGCAATAGGCCAGCCAACGGTAACTGGACGTGTCCGGAACTTTTCCACGATACGTGGAGGTACCGTTGCTTTTCAATAGACAAGGTTACACAATGGCCTGCCTTTACTAGGCTTCGGCCTACAACAATAAAAACAAAAATGGTACCACTAACCTGATGTGCTGGGTTCGCCAACTTCGACCTTCAAAGGTCACGCCCTAAGTGTGGTTTGTATGTAAAATGAGGTGAGTAATTGAAAGGTGTGATGTAGGTAAAGTGTTGTAGAACGTTCACTAGGCGCCGATCTCCAGCTGGCGCGGTCACAACAGCAATCACAGCACAACTCTTCCCACCAAGCGCGTGCCACACGAGGTGACGCAATAAGGCGATATGTTCCAAGAAATATCACTGGATTCTTGTTAATCCGAGATTACAAGGTTCAATCAATCACTGAACACAATTAATATGTTAATCTCACGTGAGATCCAAGCTGATTTCCAATTATTCCGCGTGCCAGCCCGACCGACGACAAGGCGGCGTATGATTCAACAATATCCCGGGGTTTTCGGCAAATGGGGAATACACTTCAACAATTAGATAATTCGCGACCCAATTATCGGTCTCAACAGGCGAATCCAACAATATTTTACCAATTAATTAACTCAACAGGGTTCCGACGACCGGCATTTTTTCCAAGCAAGCAAAGTCAATCTGTCAAAGTCAGAGAGGTTATGTCAAGTCCACAGATAATTAATGTTGCCGGCCAAAAGGTGCGTTCTGTTTCACGTCGGACCGAACATCTACCCCCCCCGGACGGGCCTACCCGTCCGCTAATCAATTGGAAGTCTTGACAAGGTTGCAAATTCAACACAGCTTCAATGCGGCCAAATACCGTAGCTAGTTCCTCTAAGGTGAGAACGGTGTCTCCCAACAATCTCCGCCAGCGTCCCTTTGCCGCTTTCACCGCGGCCCCAAAAATACCCCCCCAATGGGGGGCAGGCTGGCGGGTCAAACAACCAAGTGACCCCTCGGCGGGCCAAACTATTACCAATATCAACCTGGCTCTCATTAAGGAAGGCGTATAGCTCCTTCAAATAGTTACTTGTACCCTTGTAATTCGTACCGCAATCAGACCTAATCAACGAAGGTAACCCACGGCGAGACACAAATCTTTCCCAAGTCGCCTCAAAGGCCTCTGTCGAGAGGGAGGTTACCAGCTCCAAATGTACTGCCTTGGTTGACAGGCAGACAAACACACAAATAAGCCCCAACAATCTTGCTATTACGAAGGGTGGACGTCTTCAACAAAGGGGGACCAACAAAATCCGTTACGACGCCAGCAAAGGGCCTCGCCTCATTGATGCGATCAGCCGACAAAATCCAAAATTCTCGCTGCAGAATGGCCAACAGCGCATTGCAACCGGCACGCGAGCTCTTAGTGTGACGATCAGTCACCAACAATTGAACCAAGTTCAGTTATAACAAGGGCAGGAGCACCAATTTTAGGGTAAGGACAACTCACAAGGGTGATTTCAAACCAGGTCCTTCCCTCAACAGTGGTGTCAGCCGGTTTGCCAATTCCCCAAATCTTGCCTGAAAGGTCGTTCACCTTCAGGCCAACCTGTCCCGCTAACCAAGAAGACAAAAGGCAACCCCGGACTCCCGTCTCCAAAATGGCACAGACCACAATCGAGTCACCCAAGGGTCCCCAGACCGTGACCGAGGCCGTTGGCAACAAACCGTCTTGATCGGGGGGTTCCTTTAGCGGGGCAGGCGTCAATCTCTTAGTGATGCCTGGGCGGCGACCGATCGCCGCTTCCAGGCTGCCTTCGTTCACGACGAGGCCAACAATCAAACCATTCGTCCGCGCGGTGTCCCAAGCCGCTCGCCATCACTGGAGGGGCATATCCCACCGAATGCCCGAATGGCGGAGGCCGCGACTCCAGCGGGGGACGTTCCGCCAACGGAGGGGAAAGGCAGCGGCGCCGACCCGGCCACTGCTGCCTAGCAGCCAATGCGCGTTCTCCCTGACGAGGGAAGACCAAATGGCGCTCGTGGGGCTCCCGTTCAACTTGCGCGGGGGGTGGAGAGCGGCGTACGGAATCGCGGGTCTCAGCCCGGTGCTCGTCTCCGGGGTACCCCCCCCTGCGCGAACCCCCCTCAGAAGCTGGTCTGCTGGAGCGGTTCGCGTTGGCGCACAAAATCTCCAAGTGGGACCCATCACAAATTCTACACGGGCGGGGGTCGGGGCAGTCCCGATGGAAGTGGGCCCCCAAGCACGAAAAGCACAAACGGCGTGCGTTGACAATACGGCGGCGGGCACTTACGTGCAAATTCAAAAAATCCGGGCAACGCGCCATGACATGCCCCGTTGCTTTACAAAAGTCACAATGATGAGGACTCCGGGCACCATCAAAACGGGGGGCGGGGCGAACATCAACAGGCCCCGTAGCCCGAGGACTCCGGGCGCCAGCCAAACGGGGGGCGGGGCGATCAACAACAGGCCCCCTAGCCCGAGGACTCCGGGCGCCAGCAACACGGGGGGCGGGGCGATCATCAACAGGCCCCCTAGCCCGAGGACTCCGGGCGCCAGCAAAACGAGGGGCGGGGCGATCATCAACAGGCCCCCTAGCCCGAGGACTCCGGGCGCCAGCAAAACGGGGGGCGGGGGGAACATCAACAGGCCCCCGGGCCCTAGTCCGTCCCTGGTCTCTGGGCTGAGAAGGTAGTGGGGGCGACCCCGTAGCGCCACGAGTGTTATCCGCAAACCGACACTCGTCTTCCAAAAATTTGAGGAGGTCGTCAAAGGGGGGAAGATGGGTGGCACCATCCCCACCATACTCCTGCTCAAAACGTGACCTCAACTCCGCGGGGAGCAACTGCAGCACTATGTGCACCAACAAGTAGGACCAATGTTCTACCGGTAACTCCAAGCGTCTCAAAGCGTTGGTCGCTGAAACCAACGGGTTCAGCAAGTCAGTGCGCAACGTCGACGTGCTGACAATGGCCGGTAGCCCCAAAATCTGGTCGATGTGCACATCAGCCAGGCAGCGCTTGTTCTGATACCGTCGGGAGAGAAGCTCCAGAGCGGTCGGGTAAGAGGAATCCGTCACCGGCAAGTGCTGCACCAAGGCTCTGGCTTCGCCCTCCAGGACAGACAATAAATAGGCCAGCTTCTGGGCAGGTCCGAGGTCCGAGCGTGCATCGACAAGACTCTCAAAGAGATCTAGGAAGCCCAGCCAGTGGTCCAAGCGACCGTCAAAATGTGGCAGCTCCAGGGTGGACAGCCTACTCAATAGTCCAGGGCCTGCAACAACAGGGGTCTGCGGCTTGGCCGCATCAGGCACCCGGCTCTTCAAAATTTTCCGCACTCGAAGACATATGACATCCCCCAGGTGGATAATCTGGTCATAGTCACCCAAAATCTTATCGCGGGCTGTCTGATCCATCACCCCCAAATCCACATCCATGATGTACTCGTTGAAGCGTATGAGCGCAGCATCAGCTGACTTGATCCTCTCAATCACTTGCCCATACCGAGCAAGGGTGAGCTCTTCCAATTCCACACGCTCAACAGTTGCAGCTGCCGATGTGAACCATCTCAACTGTGAGGTCAATCCCGCAGCAGCCTCCCTGACTGCCCTTAATGAGGCCATTGCAACAATCAAATATTAATACAAAACAACAATCAACAACCAACAATCAAATATTAAACAAACAGCAATGACTTGTTAGCCGGCCAAATAGTTTCAACAAAATAAAAATTCAAATTCAATTATTTCAGGTCCAAATTCAACCCTGTACTTATTCCAAGTATGAATCTAGCTTGGTACAGATGGCTAGTTACAAAATAAATAACAATTCAATGTATAATACAATGCTGGATCAACCTCAAATTAAACATCAATAAGCACAACAATTGTCTGTATAATATTGAGCCGGACAATCTCTAACAAAATCCAATAAATACAAATAAATGCAATAAGTCAATCCACACCATTCAAGTCTTGTTATGTTAGACTATGTGTAATTATTATTTAGATAACCTTTCAAATTCAGATCAATGACATTCAATTATTAATTGCAACAAATACCAAATTATGTACCAAATTATACCAATTCCTAATTTCACAAATAAATCCTATTTGTCAATTCAATTCTAAGGGGCTAGCACTACAAATTACAGTACAAACTACAAGTACTATTTGAGCCCGGCTGACAAAGCAATATATTCAAACTTATCAAGTTATAAGTTGTGTTAAGTAATTAAACTCAAGTTTTAAGTTTTCAA
The DNA here is from genome assembly GCA_943138885.2 of Tholera decimalis. NCBI lineage: Eukaryota > Metazoa > Arthropoda > Insecta > Lepidoptera > Noctuidae > Tholera > Tholera decimalis. Next base: position 4,161,528 of record OW964552.2, on the reverse strand, counting down.
CAATATTCAAAACTTCCAATTAAACCAGTCGATCTTATAAGACCACGCTTCTGCTACCAAATTGGAAGTTTTGAATATTGTTGAAAACTTAAAACTTGAGTTTAATTACTTAACACAACTTATAACTTGATAAGTTTGAATATATTGCTTTGTCAGCCGGGCTCAAATAGTACTTGTAGTTTGTACTGTAATTTGTAGTGCTAGCCCCTTAGAATTGAATTGACAAATAGGATTTATTTGTGAAATTAGGAATTGGTATAATTTGGTACATAATTTGGTACATAATTTGGTATTTGTTGCAATTAATAATTGAATGTCATTGATCTGAATTTGAAAGGTTATCTAAATAATAATTACACATAGTCTAACATAACAAGACTTGAATGGTGTGGATTGAATTATTGCATTTATTTGTATTTATTGGATTTTGTTAGAGATTGTCCGGCTCAATATTATACAGACAATTGTTGTGCTTATTGATGTTTAATTTGAGGTTGATCCAGCATTGTATTATACATTGAATTGTTATTTATTTTGTAACTAGCCATCTGTACCAAGCTAGATTCATACTTGGAATTATTTCAGGTCCAAATTCAACCCTGTACTTATTCCAAGTATGAATCTAGCTTGGTACAGATGGCTAGTTACAAAATAAATAACAATTCAATGTATAATACAATGCTGGATCAACCTCAAATTAAACATCAATAAGCACAACAATTGTCTGTATAATATTGAGCCGGACAATCTCTAACAAAATCCAATAAATACAAATAAATGCAATAAGTCAATCCACACCATTCAAGTCTTGTTATGTTAGACTATGTGTAATTATTATTTAGATAACCTTTCAAATTCAGATCAATGACATTCAATTATTAATTGCAACAAATACCAAATTATGTACCAAATTATACCAATTCCTAATTTCACAAATAAATCCTATTTGTCAATTCAATTCTAAGGGGCTAGCACTACAAATTACAGTACAAACTACAAGTACTATTTGAGCCCGGCTGACAAAGCAATATATTCAAACTTATCAAGTTATAAGTTGTGTTAAGTAATTAAACTCAAGTTTTAAGTTTTCAACAATATTCAAAACTTCCAATTAAACCAGTCGATCTTATAAGACCACGCTTCTGCTACCAAATTGGAAGTTTTGAATATTGTTGAAAACTTAAAACTTGAGTTTAATTACTTAACACAACTTATAACTTGATAAGTTTGAATATATTGCTTTGTCAGCCGGGCTCAAATAGTACTTGTAGTTTGTACTGTAATTTGTAGTGCTAGCCCCTTAGAATTGAATTGACAAATAGGATTTATTTGTGAAATTAGGAATTGGTATAATTTGGTACATAATTTGGTACATAATTTGGTATTTGTTGCAATTAATAATTGAATGTCATTGATCTGAATTTGAAAGGTTATCTAAATAATAATTACACATAGTCTAACATAACAAGACTTGAATGGTGTGGATTGAATTATTGCATTTATTTGTATTTATTGGATTTTGTTAGAGATTGTCCGGCTCAATATTATACAGACAATTGTTGTGCTTATTGATGTTTAATTTGAGGTTGATCCAGCATTGTATTATACATTGAATTGTTATTTATTTTGTAACTAGCCATCTGTACCAAGCTAGATTCATACTTGGAATTATTTCAGGTCCAAATTCAACCCTGTACTTATTCCAAGTATGAATCTAGCTTGGTACAGATGGCTAGTTACAAAATAAATAACAATTCAATGTATAATACAATGCTGGATCAACCTCAAATTAAACATCAATAAGCACAACAATTGTCTGTATAATATTGAGCCGGACAATCTCTAACAAAATCCAATAAATACAAATAAATGCAATAAGTCAATCCACACCATTCAAGTCTTGTTATGTTAGACTATGTGTAATTATTATTTAGATAACCTTTCAAATTCAGATCAATGACATTCAATTATTAATTGCAACAAATACCAAATTATGTACCAAATTATACCAATTCCTAATTTCACAAATAAATCCTATTTGTCAATTCAATTCTAAGGGGCTAGCACTACAAATTACAGTACAAACTACAAGTACTATTTGAGCCCGGCTGACAAAGCAATATATTCAAACTTATCAAGTTATAAGTTGTGTTAAGTAATTAAACTCAAGTTTTAAGTTTTCAACAATATTCAAAACTTCCAATTAAACCAGTGGATCTTATAAAACCACGCTCTGCTACCAAATTGTTCAGGACTGCAATAGGCCAGCCAACGGTAACTGGACGTGTCCGGAACTTTTCCACGATACGTGGAGGTACCGTTGCTTTTCAATAGACAAGGTTACACAATGGCCTGCCTCTACTAGGCTTCGGCCTACAACAATAAAAACAAAAATGGTACCACTAACCTGATGTGCTGGGTTCGCCAACTTCGACCTTCAAAGGTCACGCCCTAAGTGTGGTTTGTATGTAAAATGGGGTGAGTAATTGAAAGGTGTGATGTAGGTAAAGTGTTGTAGAACGTTCACTAGGCGCCGATCTCCAGCTGGCGCGGTCACAACAGCAATCACAGCACAACTCTTCCCACCAAGCGCGTGCCACACGAGGTGACGCAATAAGGCGATATGTTCCAAGAAATATCACTGGATTCTTGTTAATCCGAGATTACAAGGTTCAATCAATCACTGAACACAATTAATATGTTAATCTCACGTGAGATCCAAGCTGATTTCCAATTATTCCGCGTGCCAGCCCGACCGACGACAAGGCGGCGTATGATTCAACAATATCCCGGGGTTTTCGGCAAATGGGGAATACACTTCAACAATTAGATAATTCGCGACGCAATTATCGGTCTCAACAGGCGAATCCAACAATATTTTACCAATTAATTAACTCAACAGGGTTCCGACGACCGGCATTTTTTCCAAGCAAGCAAAGTCAATCTGTCAAAGTCAGAGAGGTTATGTCAAGTCCACAGATAATTAATGTTGCCGGCCAAAAGGTGCGTTCTGTTTCACGTCGGACCGAACACTACATTATTATATTATTAGGCTTTTTGTACTGGTTCCAAAGCACTAACAGAAGCTTGTTATTAATATTTTCCACTGATGTCTTCAGGTTACCAAAACGCTGTTCTCCTTGACCCATCAGGCCAAGGCGTCTTAAACCCATTCGGAGGGTACCCCAGAAACTTGGTCCAGCCACAAGTCCTGGGCGCTCCCTTGGCCTACCCCAACAGACCATATGACTTGGTATACCAGGATCCTGGACTAGTCAATCCGTAAGTAACACTATAGTTTTTAGATTATAAGAAATTTCAAATAAGACAACGACGAAAACATCAATTTCAAAGATTGCACATCAATTTTGAGAAATATAATCAATTTTTATTTCATTTATGATTTTGCGAATTGAAACTATTTTTAACTTTAATATAACTAATAACTTCCTAGTTTCGAATTGGATATTAATAATTTAAAAAACGGTAGATAATGGTCGCATTAAAAAAGCAATCGCAATATTGTATAAGGAAACAGATTAAATTAAATTTTACCTAGATTTCCTAACCATGTATGAAATATATGTAGGTACGTAGATATGTTGAAATGTCTTATTAACACACAATCTGTTATTATATTCTTTACGAGCTTAAAAAGTAGCCAGGCAGCATTGATATACAAAAACCCCAGGCAGTGCAAAATAATTTTCACGCAAGCTCCGCCCCCATCCACCCCGGTTAGGCCGTTGCATACTAAACGCTAACGCAGCAGTAATTAAGTTGAATATCGCGGGCGCTCTTTCACCATGTTCGGTTTCGAAACTGCCATTGTGTGCTAAACGCTAACGCAGCAGTAATAAAGTTGAATATCGCGTGCGCTCTTTTACCATATTCTGGTTCGAAACTAAATGTTGTAAGTCTCAATTCTTATTTCGTTTATAACTAAAGTTATAATTGATCTAGAGAAATAATGTCCTATATTTGAATAATAAATTATATTTTCTTACAGTCAATACTAATTTTAGACATAAAAGCCGAGTAATCTTGATTAAATTTTGAATAATCTTTAAAAAAGACATGATTTTCGATGAAAAAAATGAACCCAGTGAAAATGTTCCAATTACGAAACTGGTCTAGACATGGAAAGAAAAAGATCCAATAAATCATATACTAAAGTTCCATTTTGATTGTATGCGTGATTGTTTCAGAATATTAATACAAAATTACATACAATTTAGGGAGCCTCCTCTTAACCTACATTGTCTTCCTGTTAAAATTGATTCAGCAGTTCCAGAGATAAACCCAGTCATACAGAAATAAAGACAAACAAACACATAAAAGTTTGTTGTACTTCAGTAGAAATATTTTTTCTCAAGTGCTTTGAGAAAAATAATCATTATGAAATTACAGATAGACACATCAATTTCATTTATATATATAAATATCGATGTAAAGAAGATTTAACCCCGATGTCCTCGATGTGGCGCTCCTAAAGAATGTAAACCTCCATTTACACTCCATAGAAGCGCTTCACGAGCTTAACTCGGATCACCGTCCCGTTATCCTACACCTAGGTTCCCGTTCGGGTAACCATGATCCTACCCAACCTCCTCCGACCCAATTGATCACCGACTGGAGGAAAGTAAGTGAAAAACTGAAATCCACCACGTCACCTCAATTGGACACCATTCCTGACCACATAGTCTCAGTCGCTGACACGACGGCGGCGATCGACTCGCTTACAGATCACGTACAATCCGTCCTGAACGATTGTTCAAGGGAAGTTCCTGTAGTGGAAGACCACCGCTGGAAACTCCCGGACGATGTACGGAATCTGATAACCGAGAAGAACGCAGCCATCCGTGCGTACAGCGCTTTTCCATGCGCCGCAAACAAAGCTCACATGCGCAACTTACAGCGTGCTGTAAGGAAACGCATTGCCGAGCAGCGTAATGCGAGCTGGGACAAGATGCTGAGCGAACTTGAGCCCACCCATCTTGCCTTCTGGCAGCTTCAGAGGAAGTTACGATCCACTGAAGAGGCCACAATGCCTCCTCTCATTCGTCCCGATAAGAGTGTCGCCTTCGATAACTCTGAAAAAGCAGAATGCCTAGCCGACAGCCTAGAGTCTCAGTGTTCTCCCAGCTCTCAACCAGTAGACCAAGCCCACCTCGATATGGTGAACGCCGAAGTCGAACGTAGAACTTCCCTTCCGCCCGTCGAAGATCCCGATAATCCACTGGCCCCCATCACTCCTGATGAGGTCCAGGATATCATTAAAAGTCTCCAACCGCGAAAAGCCCCTGGCTCCGACGGCATCACCAATAGGGTTTTCAAACTTTTCCCCGCCCAGCTTATAGTGCTAATGACTGCCATCTTCAATGGCGCATTGAGCAATAATATGTTCCCCGCAACCTGGAAACAGGCCACCGTCATAGGTATTCCCAAACCAGGCAAGCCCTGGTCTGACCCGTCTAGCTACCGTCCCATTAGCTTACTCAACGTCCTCGGTAAAATCTATGAAAGGCTTATATATAAGCGGCTCAAAGATTTTGCCGAAGCAAAGAGTCTTATACCCAATGAGCAGTTTGGATTTAGAACCGAACACTCATGTATCCAACAAGTCCACCGCATCATAGAACACGTCAGCGCCGGCTTCCAACGGGGCGCAATAACGGGAGCCTTATTCTTCGACATAGCGAAAGCGTTCGACAAAGTCTGGCACAATGGCTTAATCTATAAGCTATACCAACTCGGCGTGCCTGACCGTCTCGTGCTCATCCTACGGGACTTTTTATCGAATCGCACCTTTCGTTACCGAATTGAGGGGGAGCTTTCCTCCCCCCATCCCATACGCGCAGGAGTTCCTCAAGGCTCCGTACTATCCCCCCTCGTTTTCACGCTATTTACTAGCGATATCCCCAAGCATAAAAATACTCAGCTAGCCCTATTTGCCGACGATACGGCTATCTATTATACCGGTCTTAAACCCGATGCCATCGCTCGCACTCTCCAAACTTCCGCAAACACTCTGGCCAAGTGGTTCCGGAAATGGAGAATCGAAGTCAATCCAGACAAAAGCCAGGCAGTCCTCTTTTCTAAGCCGCGGATAAACCCACCCTCCCCCCGTCCGATTACCATGTACGGCAAGCCGATCCCTTGGGAAAAGCAAGCCAAATACTTAGGCGTGGTCCTCGATAGACACCTCTCCTTCGCTGAGCACATAAAGCAGGCACGTTCGCGCGCCGCTTTCGCACTAGGTAGGCTCCACTTCATTCTTAGCTCTCGCAGCAAGTTATCACTCAGGTGCAAGCTGCGTATTTTCACCGCGGTCATCCGTCCCATCATGACCTACGCCTGCGTTGTTTTCGCACACGCAAAGCCCTACCTCCTCCATAAGATGCAGACCCTCCAAAACCGATTCCTCCGTAGAGTCACGGGAGCCCCCTTTTATGTTCGAAATGAGCTTCTTCACGTAGACCTCAAGATGCCCACCATCCAGCAGTTCATGAAACGCGTCTCCAAGCGTTTCTTTGAAACTTCAATCCAACATAGGAATCCCCTTATCGTATCGGCCGCCCAATACGAACCCTCGCGTATCTCTAAGATTCGCCGACCAAGGCATACCCTAGTCACTCCCGATGACGCAATCACCCTGCTCCAAGAGAGCCGTAGGGAAACAAGTACAGTGGCACACAAACACAAAAACCGACCGTCCTTCCGTCCTCGCCGCCGAGGCCCGCCGCGACGTCCCCGTAATAGTCCACCCCGACCCTTGCCAGAGCCAGCCCGCGACGCTGAGCCAGTAGCTTTAAATTCCCTTATTAATAATAATAATGATATGATCCAGCCTGTCCCTAGCTGCCCTCCCCTGCGACGCCCTAAGCCGAGGTCCGTACCCCACAGGGGGTGCCCTTAGCGTGTAGTCGCCTAGTTTGTAAGTTTTTTAATAAGCCCTGGCTGGAGGCTTTAATTAATTTATTAATTAAGGCAACCACAGGCAAGCCCGGTTAAGCAGCCGACAACCTCAGAGGTTGACCTGCGAGATGCCACACAAAAAAAAAAAAAAAAAAAAAAAAAGTAAAGAAGATTTGACATTCCGCTTCCGACGCTCGCCCGCGACGGTCGTACCGCTCCGCGCTCTCGATCGTTCCGTGCCTGAGTCATCGCTACGCTTCGTCACGCCCGCCGTAACGTCACTCGTAGTCGCCGACTACGACGCCTGGTCCGGATCCGCCTTTTTCGAGGCGGTGAAGGATATCCTGTTTCTATAACAGAGTTTCGTCAAAAACAATTTGGTTTGGCCCCTTCAGGGTAAAACCACAGTTTCGTGGTCCTTGGTTGGAAACCTCACGGTGTCAACAATACCAAGGGGGTGCTGACCCGACGCACCCGCTGATCCCCTTCAGGGTGAAGCAGTAAATTGGAGTCGAGTGCTAGGTTTTGGCCTTGGGGGATCTCCTAGTCAAACCTAGTTACTGAGTTTCCTTTTCAGCTACACACCTAGTGTCGGTTGGGTGTGTCTACCCCTTCGCACTAGACCCAATAGGGCCCGGTTCGCACAATAAGACTGGCGACCGGTTACAAGCTTAGGGCTCACCATTAGGTACTCACCTCCCAGTCTCTACCCGACTGGGAGGGTTACACATCCCCGGACCCATCCATCCGGGGAGTTAGGCCAGTTAGGCTTTAAATAGGCCCCCCGCGGGAGAGAAATCTCCAAAATTTCCCAATTCAATTTTTAATCCATTCGCCAATCATGGCAAACTCCAATATTTTGGAGATACTGTTAGAAATCCTTAGGGAAAACCCTGCTATTTCCGCCAAATATGGCGGAAAAATCCAGCGTGAAATCGCTAATTGTCCTCCGGCTACCGAAGCCAACGTCGCTGATTTTAGTGACGCGCTTGACAGCCCATTATCTCCCCCGCTTGCTTACCAAGGCATTCCGGTTGGTCAATTCACGGAAGTGTTTATTAACTCCGATCCCATTGTTCATCGAACAACGAACGACTTCCAGGTAGATAGCCCTCTATCGCTCTCGCCCGCCGTCAATGTCGTGCCGACCGCCCAATTCCCGAAATCATCCATTGTTTCCGGCCCACCTACTAATCCCATTGTTCATAGAACAATGGACGTCGCGCAGGTGTGCGCTACAGTTGAATTCCGTGAAATGGACACCACCGAACCTGTGTCCAATAACAACTCCGACAATGATTTGTCATCATGCCCCTCGTCCTCGGAAGACGACTTTCAAGTCGTCACCGGCGGCAAGAGGAAGAAAGGGAAAACCTCCCAGGCCAGCAAGGCCAAAAAGACCACCGCGTCGCCCCCGTCCCCAACTCAAACACCCGTACGACCCGCTAGCCCCGTCCCAACTACTTCTGCTCGCGCGCAGAATAGTCGTCCCTCCAGCCCGATAGCCCAAACTTCCTCAGCCCAAAGGAAGCAACGCCCTCCGCCCCCCTTTTACATCCAGGACAAGGGTAAATGGACTGATGTGTCCAAGATGTGTGTTGATCGAAAGATCAACTACACAAACGCCCGTGCCTGCCAAAATGGCATTAAAGTCACCGTCCCTACGTCGAACGACTATAGGGAACTATACCGCGCCCTCCGTGAAAGGAATATTTCCTTTCACACTTTCTCCTTCCCCGAGGACACGCCCACTCGTGTTATTATTAAACGTGTCCCTAAAGAAATTCTAGTACAGGATATTAAAGACGACCTTGCCGATCAAGGTATACCAGTGATCGCCGTCCATCGCTTACATAAAGCGAGAGGCGGTGAATTGTACGACATGGTTCTTGTCATTTGTGAACCAACCGAAGGTCATCACCCGATATTCAAGATTAAGTCCATTTGCTCCCTATCCGGTATCTCGATTGAAAAGCCCTACAAAACCGCAACAGTGGGACAATGCCACCGTTGCCAACTTTATGGCCATGCGCAGAGCAACTGCTATGCGACTCCCAGATGCGTCAAGTGTCTGGGCGAGCACAGCACTGCGGACTGCCCTCGGCCCAAAGACCGAACCCTCTGTTCGGAACCACCCAGCTGCGTTCTCTGCGGCCAGACCGGTCACCCGGCAAACTACCGCGGCTGTCCCAAAGCCCCCAAACTCGCTCCTAAATTAACGAAGCGCGCCAACACCCGCCAACAAAGAGAGGCACCTTCCTCTCAAATTCCCCAACGTCTCGCTCCTCAGAGACCTTCCCCGTGGAACAGGCTAAACCACGAAAAAGCCTTTCCCTCCTTGGCCCCTGCCAAATCTTTGCAGGCACTGATGGATATACCCATCGCAGCGCCGATCCTGCCTATAGCCGTGGCTCCAGAGGCCACAGCCAGTCCCCAACCCGAGCCTCAAACCACTGCTGCTCCTGCAGCCAAACAACCGCCCAATCCCTCACCCGTCGCGCACGGCGAGTCTTGCGGCCAGACTCTACTGCGCCACTATAGAATATTTATGACCCGCCAAGCCAGGTCCCTCCGCGATGCCCTTCTGGCTGCCGAGCAGCAGACTAACGGCAAAATTACGACGGCAATGTACAGCCAAATATTCAGCACACACAGTGATGTCGTGCTAGGCCTCGACCAGATGGATGCGATGGACTGATCCAATGGATTCCCAACGCACAAACCACACTAGGCCTCGATCCCTCAAATTAGGTTTTTTCAACGCCAATGGCATTTTCAACCAACGCGCCGAAATAACTAAATTCCTCCGCGACCACCAATTAGACGTCCTCCTTATACAGGAGACCCTTTTGAAACCCCACCGCGCTGACCCCAAAATTGCGAATTACCGTCTAGTTCGCAATGACAGAACACGCTGCCACGGCGGCGGTACTCTTATTTATTATAGGAAGGAGTTATACTGCATCCCTCTGACCCCACCCGCACCTCTCTCTCACCTAGAGTACTCTGCCTGTCGACTAGGCATGACTGGTCATCCTCCGATAACCATCATCTCTGCCTACCATCCCCCACCATCGGTCGCGTCTCTTGCTTCAGACGATCCTATCGCGCTCACCAGCGATCTCACGACTCTCTTTGGCCTGAGTGACTCCGTCTTACTAGCGGGCGATCTCAACGCCAAACACCCCGCTTGGAACAGCAACACGACAAATGCCAGAGGCAGAATCGTGTATAACCTAGGCGCGACCCTAAACTATGACGTCATCGCTCCGATGACTCCCACCCACTACCCACACGACCACAACCATAGGCCCGATGTCCTCGATGTGGCGCTCCTAAAGAATGTAAACCTCCATTTACACTCCATAGAAGCGCTTCACGAACTCAACTCGGATCACCGTCCCGTTATCCTACACCTAGGTTCCCGCTCGGGTAACCATGATCCTACCCAACCTCCTCCGACCCAATTGATCACCGACTGGAGGAAAGTAAGTGAAAAACTGAAATCCACAACGTCGCCTCACTTGGACACCATTCCTGACCACATAGTCTCAGTCGCTGACACGACGGCGGCGATCGACTCGCTTACAGATCACGTACAATCCGTCCTGAACGATTGTTCAAGGGAAGTTCCAGTAGCGGTAGACCACCGCTGGAAACTCCCGGACGATGTACGGAATCTGATAACCGAGAAGAACGCAGCCATCCGTGCGTACAGCGCTTTTCCCTGCGCCGCAAACAAAGCTCACATGCGCAACTTACAGCGTGCTGTAAGGAAACGCATTGCCGAGCAGCGTAATGCGAGCTAGGACAAGATGCTGAGCGAACTTGAGCCCACCCATCTTGCCTTCTGGCAGCTTCAGAGGAAGTTACGATCCACTGAAGAGGCCACAATGCCTCCTCTCATTCGTCCCGATAAGAGTGTCGCCTTCGATAACTCTGAAAAAGCAGAATGCCTAGCCGACAGCCTAGAGTCCCAGTGTTCTCCCAGCTCTCAACCAGTAGACCAAGCCCACCTCGATATGGTGAACGCCGAAGTCGAACGTAGAACTTCCCTTCCGCCCGTCGAAGATTATGATAATCCATTGGCCCCCATCACTCCTGATGAGATCCAGGATATCATTAAAAGTCTCCAACCGCGAAAAGCCCCTGGCTCCGACGGCATCACCAATAGGGTTTTCAAACTTTTCCCCGCCCAGCTTATAGTGCTAATGACTGCCATCTTCAATGGCGCATTGAGCAATAATATGTTCCCCGCAACCTGGAAACAGGCCACCGTCATAGGTATTCCCAAACCAGGCAAGCCCAAGTCTGACCCGTCTAGCTACCGTCCCATTAGCTTACTCAACGTCCTCGGTAAAATCTATGAAAGGCTTATATATAAGCGGCTCAAAGATTTTGCCGAAGCAAAGAGTCTTATACCCAATGAGCAGTTTGGATTTAGAACCGAACACTCATGTATCCAACAAGTCCACCGCATCATAGAACACGTCAGCGCCGGCTTCCAACGGGGCGCAATAACGGGAGCCTTATTCTTCGACATAGCGAAAGCGTTCGACAAAGTCTGGCACAATGGCTTAATCTATAAGCTATACCAACTCGGCGTGCCTGACCGTCTCGTGCTCATCCTACGGGACTTTTTATCGAATCGCACCTTTCGTTACCGAATTGAGGGGGAGCTTTCCTCCCCCCATCCCATTCGCGCAGGCGTTCCTCAAGGCTCCGTACTATCCCCCCTCGTTTTCACGCTATTCACTAGCGATATCCCCAAGCATAAAAATACTCAGCTAGCCCTATTTGCCGACGATACGGCTATCTATTATACCGGTCTTAAACCCGATGCCATCGCTCGCACTCTCCAAACTTCCGCAAACACTCTGGCCAAGTGGTTCCGGAAATGGAGAATCGAAGTCAATCCAGACAAAAGCCAGGCAGTCCTCTTTTCTAAGCCGCGGATAAACCCACCCTCCCCCCGTCCGATTACCATGTACGGCAAGCCGATCCCTTGGGAAAAGCAAGCCAAATACTTAGGCGTGGTCCTCGATAGACACCTCTCCTTCGCTGAGCACATAAAGCAGGCACGTTCGCGCGCCGCTTTCGCTCTAGGTAGGCTCCACTTCATTCTTAGCTCTCGCAGCAAGTTATCACTCAGGTGCAAGCTGCGTATTTTCACCGCGGTCATCCGTCCCATCATGACCTACGCCTGCGTTGTTTTCGCACACGCAAAGCCCTACCTCCTCCATAAGATGCAGACCCTTCAAAACCGATTCCTCCGTAGAGTCACGGGAGCCCCTTTTTATGTTCGAAATGAGCTTCTTCACGTAGACCTCAAGATGCCCACCATCCAGCAGTTCATGAAACGCGTCTCCAAGCGTTTCTTTGAAACTTCAATCCAACATAGGAATCCCCTTATCGTATCGGCCGCCCAATACGAACCCTCGCGTATCTCTAAGATTCGCCGACCAAGGCATACCCTAGTCACTCCCGATGACGCAATCACCCTGCTCCAAGAGAGCCGTAGGGAAACAAGTACAGTGGCACACAAACACAAAAACCGACCGTCTTTCCGTCCTCGCCACCGAGGCCCGCCGCGACGTCCCCGTAATAGTCCACCCCGACCCTTGCCAGAGCCAGCCCGCGACGCTGAGCCAGAAGCTTTAAATTCCCTTATGAATAATAATAATGATATGATCCAGCCTGTCCCTAGCTGCCCTCCCCTGCGACGCCCTAAGCCGAGGTCCGTACCCCACAGGGGGTGCCCTTAGCGTGTAGTCGCCTAGTTTGTAAGTGTTTTAATAAGTCCTGGCTGGAGGCTTTAATTAATTTATTAATTAAGGCAACCACAGGCAAGCCCGGTTAAGCAGCCGACAACCTCAGAGGTTGACCTGCGAGATGCCACACAAAAAAAAAAAAAAAAAAAAGTAAAGAAGATTTTGAATTGACAATTTTGTTTTCATCCATAGGGCAGGTCAGCAAATCCAAGGTGAAGCAGGTAGAGGCCCTATCCAGTTCTCACAAAATGTTGGGCTCCAGGGACCAGTGAACCACGCTGGCTACCAGGGACCAGCTACCCAACTTAGTCATCCAGGTGCCCAGCTTGCCCATCCAGATGTCCAACTTGGTCATCCAGGTCAAGCCAACACGATAGCACCAAACGGTAAAGACCTGTTTGTTTAACTTAAATAACAACTGTATAATCACAATAGAAAAAATTCAACTAATTAACTATTATTATTATTTCATAGCATTATTACAACTACAATGTTCTATTTTATGATTCCATACCCAAACGGTAAAGACCCTATTACTAAGGCTCCGCTGTCTGTCTGTCTGTCACCAGGCTGTATCTCATGAACCGTGATAGCTAGACAGTTAAAATTTTCACAGATGATGTATTTCTGTTGCCGGTATAACAAAAAATACCAAAGACAGAATAAAAAGATATTTTAGGGGGCTTTTATACAATAAATGTGTTTATTTTGCCGTTTTTTATAGATACGGAACCCTTCGTGCGCAAGTCCAACACGCACTTGGCCGGTTTTTTTAGAATACAAAGCATAACTATGTAGACATGATGATGTTGAATGATCTTACTTCTGCATATATTTTTCTTTTTATTCTGTTAGAGGTATATTTTATTCTGTTTTTTAGTATTTCTTGTTATAGCGGCAACAGAAATACATCATCTGTGAAGATTTCAACTGTCTAACTATCACGGTTCATAAGATACAGCCTGGTGACAGACAGACAGATAGACAGACGTTTTACGCTTTGGGTACGGAACCCTAAAAATAACATTCTGTTCAAGCAATTCGTAGCTTAGTATTAGCAGACGCATGGGTCAATTTTCAAGTAAAGGCAACGCCTGCCCAGAACGGTCCAAAGACGGGTGATGAACAAATGGTCTTGGCAAACAGTTGTACAGACGGCAGCACATGAAGCTACCCGAAACTGTCAAATTTTTCCAATCAATCTTGAACCTAATTTCTTTAACAATAAAGTTGAAAATCTATTTGAAAAATTTGACAGATTGTTGTATCTTGATGTGCTGGCGTCTGTACATTTTTGAGAGTCATTATGTGTGGTCAAACTTTATCAAATCTGATAACAGTCTTAACAACATGTGTTATCAATTTACTGGATTATGGTGGGGTCAGATAGGCAGTTTCTATATGTACAGCACCGTTGCTTACTGCACACTTACTGATCAGTCTAGAAACCGAGCCCAATAGAGTTGGAAAAGGTCTAGGTAGGTGAGACTGATAATATGTCAATAGCCCAATGGCTAAAGTTGTTGAGTCGATTGTGATCGAGACGTCGCGGGCTCGAATCCCATCCATTACACTATTTATTTATTTATTGACACACCAATGACTTATTCACTAGTTATTTGACAAATAAAAAAGACACGAATGAAATAGTTTGTGGTGAATTCGTCACTATGTACACAGTACTTGTATAAACAGTAAATTAAATTAAATTAAAAATTAAGATAACATTAAAATCTTGAGCTAAGTTGCATTGAAACGAAGCAAAGATAACATTGGAACTTCAGTGAGTCAGAATACAATAAATAACACTAAATTATTACAATGTCATTAAGTTTGATTAATATTAATAATATAACATTAACAGAAAAAGTAAAAAGAAATTAAAACAAATAAATAACAGATAAATTATTTCCTAGTACATTAATTACAATTTTTATAAATAGGGATTATTTTAATCAAACTTAAATTACAATATAATTTCATTTGATTGTGATCAATAATCACACTAATCACAATCAAATGTGAACTATTGCCGTGAACCCACTACAGATACAAGCATATTTAGCTTAGTTGGAGGAGTTAACAAGTTTGCTAGTAATGTGAATTCTACCTTCAAAGTTAGATCGATTTTTTATTAAAAAAAAATATGATTTTACCATTCCAGGTGCCCCAGCTCAACTTAAACAAGGAAACGAAGAAACCAAAGAAGCTGTTGAAGCTAAATCAAACCACCGAGCACAATCCGTACGAAGCAAAGCGTAGCTCAACGATACCAATTAGTTTAATGCAATTAAACAAATTGGAACTAAACCAGCTCAAATATTCGAATCAGACTTAATAGTACTGAATCAAGTGATTTTAGTTTTAGAATTAGAATTCGATACCAGTCTTTGTTAAATTGTACTCTGATGTAGACAATTTTATGTTTGTTACTAGTTTGCGAATAACAATGCAATTATAGTTTCTTATATTTATTACGAAAATTAAATATTTGAACTTACAGTTTTTTTTAATAACAATTTGGCTATGGTATACCCTTTGATCAAATGTATCTATTTACGATGTGATCGCGACTTTCTTCGCGTGGGGGTTTTGAAAACCTGATCCCGGTGGTCATTGAATGGGATAAAAGTAAACAAGCCTATATGTTTCCCTATAACCTCCTCTATCATTCAGTGAAAGACCCATTAAAATCAGTTCAGGCCTTTCCACAGGTTAGCCCGGACAAACAGAAAGACAGACAGAACAAAACGTAAGATGTTTGTTTGTGTGTTAGTATCGTAAGTAAGCACATGAAAAAGCATAGCTTTTTTAAATCACGGATAGACATTTTAACTTTATTCATATGTGTATATATAGATATTTTATGCACTGCAGTAAGGTAGACTTACTGAGAGACTAATGCCCTCTAGTAGGCCCCCTAAAGACTTAAGCATTTTCGTGTCCAGATCTCACAAGTTTTTGTTTGGCTGATATTGCAATAAATTAAACTCAACCCAGCATGTTCCCATCAGCTTTGCTTTATGATTTAATAGCAGCTCCGCGGTGCTTCGCTCCTGTGGACTTTGGTGAATAAAAACATAACCTCCTTCTTTTGCAGTCGAGTAAAAATCCTATAACCTTCCTCAAGCTTCAAGCTAAAAATCCACCCAGTACTGTCTAAGATTTAGCGCGTTCAAACAAACAAACACATTTTTCCGCTATATGATATCAGTATCGATTGCATTAATTTGATTTTGGCTTCAACAAAGTATTCGATATTAAAGGAGCGTACTCAATTTGTTCTTAAAAAATTAATGGAAATACGAGAAAAGACATTGTATGCTGTGTATGTCAATAAACTTAGAGATCGAACAGGTGTAATCAGAGAAGTGAATTCATATAAGCCCTAGAACATATACTCGCAATTCTATTACCTCGTTAACTTAACTCGTAAGTAAACAGCAACTTCCAGTAAATTCCTTAGAAAATCAGCACTAGCAACTGTACAGCTAACATGGAGCTACACTGCGGCCAGGACCGGTTGCTTTCTCCTATAATAAATTAACTACAACGCGTATTACGGTCCCATCTATCAGATAAGTGACTAGTACTGTCGTGGCGTTTATACTATCGACATTTTACAAATTCTGGTCAATATTTAATGCTCGATCTTCGAGGTTAAGCAACACTCGTCGAGGTTGGTCTGCAGATGGGTAACCATAATAAAATATCGAGATTCACGCTAAGCCCTTGGTCTCGGCTATCTTTTGTGCATCGTTGACAGTCGCTACGAGTATTCAGAAGCCAAATGTACATGCCAAATTCTGAGGTCATCGGAAAACTTAAGGCTAGAGGTACCGAGTCACTCCACCAATTTCTTTGGTAAGTCATTCGCAGCTCAAGCAGTACGACTGTGGAATATTCTTCCCGTGTCAGTAACACAAGCACAAACCCTTCTTTCTTTCAAAAACATGGTAAAAGATCTCTATGTCTCTCTTTAATTTGTTACTATTTTTTTATATATGCAAGCTTTTTTATGTATAATATATATATATGTGTATTGTGTATTGTGTATGTAGGTTATTACTTATGTATTGTATATAAGTGAATAGTACACCATGGACTACCCGCGTATTTATTTTCTCCTGCTGTGTCAAATCCATCCAAAGGTTGTCTGTAAAAGATCGCTTTTAGCGATAAGACCGCCCATTGTAACACCCTTTGTAGTTTTTAAGTCCTTATTTAATTTCTGTTATGGTGTACAATAAAGAGTATATCTATCTATCTATCTGACCCTGGTTTTGCTAAAGGTATTGTGTTACCCAGTTACTGGGTTGTGGACGTCAGATAGGCAGTCACTGCATGTAAAACACTAATACTAGCTGCATCCGGTTAGACCCGAAGCTGACCCTAACATATGTGGGAAAAGGCTAACCAAATAAAGATTATTCAAATGTCATATAAGAGTACGTGTCTAAACAAAATTGGCCAAGTGCGAGTCAGACTCACCCATGAAGGTTTCCGTAGTGACTACGCCAAATAACTTTGTTCTTGATAGTATTTGTATGAATTACAAAGTTATATTTGCGGTTTTAGAAAATATGCTGTATCTCAAAACTGTTCACTCGATCTCGTTCAAACCAATTTTGGTTGAGAGTTTACATTAAGATCTACAGCTTATATTTTTTTAGATTTTTTCCTCTGTTGTTATAGAAGTTAGAGGGGGGACATTTTACCACTTTGGAAGCGTATATCTTTTAAACGATTGACTTTTTGTAAAAGTGGTTTTAGAAACCTCAACGTCATTTTTAAAGACCTTTCTATAGACACGCAAAGGTTTCATGAAAAAAAAAAGTTTTTCGGTTTCAGTTCATTGTATGCCTAAATTTAATTTTTTTTTTTCTTGAAATCGAAAAGCGTTTTATAGAATACATCTACCTACCAAGTTTCATGTGTATAGTCCTTATAATTAGTTTCCGAATAAAATGGCTGTGACATACTGACGGACGGACAGACAGACAGTGTATATGTATTTTATATATATGTATTTTAACTCTATGTATGTATATATTTGTTTATTATATTATTATTGTTTAATTTATTAGCTAAGTATGTTTTATTCATCGTAGTATTAGTATTTATACACACTATGTCTATCATCTCCTCTTCAACTCTCCTGTCGCAGGTGTGCTGGAAGAAATTTCTTAGGAAATAAGCAACACCTTTGTGCTCTTTTGTCTGTATTTATGTGTTTTTTCTTTTGGAAGTGTCATTTGTGTACATAATAAATAAATAAATATTATATTATATTATTATAGTTACTTCGGAACCCTTCATGGGCGAGTCTGACTCGCACTTGGCCAATTTTTTTGCCGTTCGGCTACGGAACCCTAAAAAGGAATGTGTTTGAATTTTGATGGATGGAGAAGTAGATGAAGGTAAGAGATTTCCCTGGGTGATAAGACCGCACATTGAGCATTTTTTTTCTTCTTATTGCCCAGGATATTTAGAAATGGTATTAAATGTACAAAAAATACTAAAGACTCAATAAATAAGTTGTTTAAGCAGCGACTGTACCTCTGGTAAAATTGCCCGCATAATTTCCCTTTATAAGATGAAAAACAGTTACACTAAATATGTCAGCTCCGTTTATGCGTGCAATAAGATTAATGCTCTGAGTAGGTTTTCATTCTCTGGACGTCGTTGTAAAGTATTGTTATTAGACAGGTTGCATATCTGGCATCATTGTTTTGTATCTTGCCACTAAATAATGCATAATAATACGCGTCAATAGTCTAATGGCTGAGGTGTTGGACTTGTGATCGAGTGGTCACAAGTTCACTCCAGACACAAGCATATTTAGTTTAGTTGGAGGGGTTAACAAGATTGCTAGTAATGTGAATATTACACACATTGCTAGCTTTCTTTAAAAAAAAGTATGGTTTATATCATAAACAAACAAATATTTATTCATTATTATTTTTTCCAATACACTTAACACAATATAATAGACAATGTTTTGCCATACACGAAAGCCTTTTAGGGCTTATCTGTTTGCTAACAAGTCGTAATTTCTCCTTTTTTATTATACATATTTTTTATTATTATTGTATTCTTGTGTCGGAAGATATTCTATGGTTACCTCTTTATCTTTTTGGTCGTAATGGAGCTTTTAGCTGAGATCTATGTCATATCATAATAGCTTGTAACGTTGCATTCCGTTCTCATCCTATGCGAGAGAATGGGGCGCAGTGTAGGTAGATGGATGTTATACGCCTTCGGATTTTTCGGTCCTAAAACATCCAGTTTCCTCCCGATGTTATCCTTTACCGTTTGCCTCTGCAAACCGCCGTTACTTAGTGTAATTTTCAACATCACTGCTCTCAATGATGTTGAAAATTACACTAAGTAACGGCCTGCCTGGGTACGAACCCACTCTTAAGTCGTGCCTGTAACCACTAGGCCCCCACTATTCTTCTCGCCATCACGACCTGTTTCTAACAGTATAATAGCGAAAATTTGTGAGGATGTTTGTTACTATTTCAGAGAAAAACTACAGAACGGATCTGAATGCAATTTTGTAAGTAGATATTTAACATCTTGAAATAATACATAGGTTATTTTTCGTCCCGGAATTCCCACGGGATGTGATTTACGCGGGAGAACCGTACCAAGCAAACTAAGTCACGGGCAGTTTCATTCTAACTTTACTTTTTCGTTTCGTGTTAGTGTTTAAATATTTCGGGTTGAGTCGCAGCGTTGATTTTGGCAGTAGTGTCGAGTGCAAACTTGATGCTGACTTAAATTAAGCATAATTTTAGACGAACGGACATTCGTCTAAAATTATGATCATGTAGTTACATCTTTCAGAAAATATATTTTTTTTTTTTTGGTTAAATAAACAAAAGTAATTTGTTCATTTCTTGTTTTTAGGTTTCCGTAGCCGAATGGTAAAAAACGGAACCTTTATAGTTTCGTCATATCTGTCTGTCCGTCCGTCCGTATGTCACAGCCATTTTATTCCAAAACTATTAGGACTATACATGTAAAACTTGGTAGATATATGTATTCTGTGAACCGCTTTCCGATTTTAAGAAAAAATATTTAAAATAAAGGCTAACATTTTTATTTTTTCATGAAACCTATGCGTTTGTGGTATCTATAAAATGGTCTTTAAAAATGACGTTGAGGTTTGTAAAACCTCTTTTTCATAAAGTCAATCATTAACGAATTACGCTTCTAAAGTGGTAAAATGTGTGTCCGTACCCCTCTAACTTCTATAATGATGGAGGGAAAAATAAAATATATGCTGTTGATCTTAATGTAAACTTTCAACCAAAATTGGTTTCAAAGAGATCGGGTCAGCAGTTTTTGAGATACAGAATATATTATAAAACCGCAAATATAACTTCGTTATTTGGCGTAGTTACTACGGAACCCTTCATGGGCGAGTCTGACTCGTACTTGGCTAATTTTTAATCCCCACTATTGTTCACAAATTAACAGTATAAACATAAGGATTTAGTCAGCATTTACTTAAATAATTTAGATAATTACAAAATATAGACTGAGTGATTGATAATGAAGCAATTTCTAGTACAAACACATAAAAGATTTTTTTATACGGCACAATGACAAATAAAAGCAATTAAAACAAAAAAAAAACTCGCCACAGGAAATTTAACTTTCCATAGAGCCTCAAAAAACGAAAGTACCCAAAAACTTGTTCGTGCCAAAAGATACCAGCAATATAACATCAATAAAATAATTAATTTAATCAACACTTCCTGAAGTGAAATTGCTATCATTAACAATATTAATACTTCCCTGTGGAGTCTAAGTTTTATCTGCGAAACTGCTACCGTTAGCACTTAAGTCGCATTTTATCGTCTCTAACGGAGCTTCATCCTGTGGTGGTTCAGTCCTATAAAGTATAACATATCCCAACTCAAATTTACCATCAAGACTCATCTGCATCACCCCTATCCCCTTTTAATAAGACACAATTTGTAACGTCAAACCATTTGCCACCGTCTCGTTTAAAATTGTCAGTTTCCAAGAATGGTTTCCAGTTTATGATCTCCAAAGGAATCGGACATATAATTATGGTCAGTTGGAAATGCGATTGGACATAAATAACGGATAATTGACGCGAGATAGACGTGGACGTTTTAATTCAATTATATAGTAATTTTGCTTCAATTATTGTGTGTTCTGCTATTAGTCATTTGCGCTGACCAAGTATGAAGTTTTGATACGCATAATATCCTCTTGTAGAGATACATGAAGTATGTGAAACAAAGTATATAAAAATGGCTGCCTATGGCCTTACATACCAACTTAACGATCTATCTGAGCTTATAAAAGTTATGAAATTTGGTAAAATCATCGGTTGTTTTGAAAATTCTTCACTTTTATGTTAAGATTATAACGTTGGTAAAAATACATGTTTGGACATAGACCTATGCTACATAAAGCATAGGTCTCAAGCAAGAATTCATAGTGAATTAATCCTCTGCCATTCTCCAATCATGCATTTTCACCAACACAATAATTGCAGCACATTTAGACACACACTCTGCAAAGATACAAAAAAACTCAATTCGTTTCACGTAATTGGGCATAAAATTTCTAACATTAAAAAGTAATAAAAGGTAAGAACAATAGCAAAAAGCCCACAAACCGCATTTTGTTTATTTTCATTGACCTGCATTGTGATGACCTTGATACTGCATCATTATATTACCATCAATCACGTACACGAGCTACTAATGATGGATGCCCATAAATATGATTTAAAACTACATGTGCAATAATGTGCAAATTATATCACCTCTAGCATAATCGAATCTAGTCCATAAAGCTAACATGTTAAGGTTCACCGCTTTAACGCAGCATTGACACTGTAATATCAGTATCTTTTTATTCGGACTTTAATGGTCCACTCAAAACCAATTATACTAGAACTATCTGCATGTTCTGGGATGCCTAGCTCAAAACCAAATTTTATAGACAGCACTCGTCAACGAAGATCTACAGATTTTGGGCGTCTGATAATGATGACTCACTTAAATTAAGATGGAATCGCTTTCCAAAGGAAAGGTGTCGAGAGATCGTTGCAATTATCAGACGTTCGGTACGATGCGAGGCAATTATGATCTTTTTGCCGTGGACCCGTTATCTTGGCTTAGATGCGCGGCAAAAACGCAACTGGCGCAGTGTGGAGTCTTTCGCCGCCGTGGGCGCACGCTACCGCCTCGCGAACTGTCTGAGACACCATGTCCCCTCGCGCGCTGCTCGTACTCGTCGCTATAGCCTGCCTCGCGCTGGCAGCGGCCCGCCCGGTCAAGAAGACCCTCAACTTCAACATGTTTCTGCTCCGACCCAAAGAAGGAGCGTCCGACAGATTCTTGCTGTCAACCGACGGTGTGTCCAGGTTTGGGCCAATATTAGAGATGTTCGTCCAACGCTTCCAAGGTTTGATGTCCGTGAAGTTGCCGCAAGACCAGCTTAATGGTATATCTGTTCCTGGTGCAGCGACAGGTGTGAAGAGTGAGGTGCCTATTGGTAATAATGCGGAAAATGAAGTAGATGGTGTGCAAGAGTCGAAAATGCCTGGAATAGTGGTGCGGCCATCGCGCACAAAGCCTGGTACTTATGAAGTTGAAATAGACATGGTTATAGATGACGGCCAACCTGATGAGAAGACGACGTAGGCCACGATGTGTTATATGGTAAATCCGGTCCAAAAAGCCTAGATGTGAATGGATGAAAATAATTGAGTTCGACTTTATGATCAGAGCACGTTCGATATTCGAATATTTTTCTATCGATAAGTATTGTGTAATCTGTGTATGATATAAGATTAAAATATTTTAGTGTTGGTAAACAAAAAAAGCTGTTCGAAAAAGTCGTTTCATAATAAAAATGTCACTTCCGTAGATTTTGTTCGGCCTTAGTATCGTGATATCTTTATTGTTTGCATTTATTAATATTAATTTAGTTTTAAGTTGAAGTCGTAATATTATTTATTTTGTTTATTCTTGCCATATCATTAAGGTTTAGAGTTCGTAATAAATTATTTTACTATTTTCGTTCTTTGTTTATTTTTGTGGTTGTTAACGAATCAGTACTTATGTAGTAATCGTTTTAGACTTATGTAATCGGTTGTCATTAAATAACTTCTTGGAATTCTGTTCTCAATTTCTGCCAACTGATTTTGATGTCATTCCATAATATGATCTGATTTTATTTGCATTTAATTAGAAATCCACTTACATAACAAAGCGTTAACTAGTAACATCTGTCTATTTTAAAGTCCCCAGTATCTTATAGGCTTATAGAAAATAGATGCTCAATTTACCAACCTTTCCAGATTCTTGTAATTATAACTAGACTAGCTTCTACACACGACTTCATTCGTGTTGGAGGGTTTTCCCGCTTGAATCCCGATCCCGTGGGAATTCCGGGATAAAAAGAAGCCTATATAGTAAGTAGGTAAGTAAGTAAATGGTTTATTTCTCGCCACTATACAATGGTTTTGTACATTAACAATATAATTAATTAATTAGAAATAATATAAATACACATTGTGGGAGACTGGTGCCTAAGCTAGGCTCATGGCCTGTATTTCAGGACACCAGGCCTCCTCCTTAGTTATTTAAAATTTACAAAGTGCATAGAATAGTTTTCAATAGATTATGGTCGAAACTTATACGTTTATATTATGTTATATTTTTCCAAGATGTCAAATATATACTTACCAAAGTTCAGTAGTTTTTGCATAAAAGAATAACAAATATACATACATTTATACATCCATGCTCACAAACTCGCATTTATAATATTTGAAAGATAAGATAGATAAACATAACAACCTAAACTTAGATTATTGTAGTTGGCAAAAAGTCTTCGGATTGACCAAGTTCAAAGATAAAACCTCTTATTTATTTTATGCCCATAATTACGACAAATTTTTAACTTTTATAAAATTGGCCTGATGTTGTATATTAATAATAAAAATACGATAGAATGGGCTTTTTTAACTGTAGTTTTAAGAACTCTCTGCTGACTTTTGTTTTCCCTGCCAGTTATGACCTTTCAGCCTTTAAAGCAAGAATAAAATAGGCATCTTCTGGGCTTGCTCGGTCCCATCGTAGACCTCATCTATCGCTTACCATCAGGCGAGACCTAGGTCAAGCGTGGACTCATCCCTTATTAAAAAAATAGGACTCATCCTGTTATGACACAAAACGGGTGCCGATATTTTTTTTATTTCAGTAAATCAGAACAAAGGTCTCTTTTTCGTCCCGTCTCTTCTTGGTGTTTTATCATTACGCCTAGCTGCGGACGGCTAGCAGGGGTAGCTCACCGTTCGGTAAGGTCCTTTCCTAAGGTCAGCAGCGTTGCGCAACCCCGGCGGGCAATGACACGATTGAGCTCTCAATCGGGTTATTGCCTGACGGGGTTGCGGCAATGTTCGAGATACCAGCGCTCAGGCAGCGCAGGATTTTCAAAAAAATAAATGAACGCCTACCTATCTCGATAATACCTCACTAGAGGTAAGTAGTAGATAAGGCCCATTGCAGTCATATAGATGGCCTGCCGAGGCCGGCAGAGGGCAGCCTCTGCCACTTTTTTCAACCAATGACAAAAAAAGAAGGAGGTTATCAATTCGACGATATATATTTTTTTATTATTTGATTACTCGAAGACGGCTGAACCGATTTAGAATTTTTTTTTTGGAAGGATATACTTCGAAATTGGTCCCATTGTCACCAAGTCAGGATCTGATGATGGCATCCTGGAGAAATCGAGGGAACTCTTCAAATATTATAGGCACACCTTTAGTGATTTGAGTATTTTTTTAGTAACTTGTGTAGTTGCATTCGAAAAGCACCATTTGTGAAGTGGACCTGATGATGTAGACCACAGATGGCCACTGGAACTACTCAATATAAGTATAAGTAGGCATAATAAGTATTTCATGTGTTCCGCTTTGATTACTTGAATGTGGTTATTAAGCATAATATGCTCGTCATAATGCATATGGTGAAGTGAAGCTGATGGTGAAGTACCAGGAGAACTCCTCAACAATTAACGGCCCAACATTGGGAAAAGCAATATTTTGTAAATGAATATAAGTAGTTTACATTTAGGCTCTTGTAATTAGGTAAATTAAAAATCGACCAACTAAAAAAAGTGAAATAAAAACTTTTTACCAAAAAATTAAACCGACTCCCAAAAAACACTGCAAAGTGAAAAATAACTTTAATTTCCGAAGTCGGTGCCAAAAACGAAAATACAAAACTAAAGACACTGACTACCGAAATTAAAGTTATTTTTCACTTTGCAGTGTTTTTTGGGAGCCGGTTTAATTTTTTGGTAAAAAGTTTTTATTGTCTGTGTTTCCCAATAGCTATAACCTGGGGGTGTTAAAGTCAAGAGTGAATAGATTAGTTTTAGGTAAACGTGCTCCAGCTTCGACAACATCATCACTTACCATCAGGTGAGATGGTGGTCAAACACGAGCCTATTAACAATAAAAAAAACCCTTGTACATTATAATTTGAATGTTACTAGTTCAACACATAGGTACGTCTGAATTATTTCAAGTAAATAAGCCCAGTACCACTAACGACTGGAAGCATAACTTAAAACCTTAGAACAGCTAGTAACAAATATCAAAATAACAGAGTTGCGGCGAAGAGATAAACTAAGGCCTTACACATTAACGGGACGCGCGGTTAGTAAACCGCACGATTACTGTCGTGTGCCGATGTGTTGTACACCTTTATCTGAGTTTTCTTTTCTATTTATCGTGAAGGTGTTTATTTTAATTCTTTGACTAAATGGTAAAGATTTGAAGGTCTGTGTACAGATGCTGTTCATTTGGATACTAACAGTCACACGTGGCTTCGGACGCTTGTGGACGCGATCATAACATTACCCTCCTCGTTTTGCAGTAAAAAAGCCTAAAAACTTCCTCAAATTTCAAGCTACTTCCATACCTAATTGCATCCAAATCCACCCAGTACTTTCGAAGATTAGCGCGTTCAAGCAAACAAACGAACAAACTTTTCCGCTTTATAATATTAGTATAGATAATAATTATACACTTCTCATCAGAAAAATCGAAACACCTTGCAAGTTTATGTTTTGTAAGGATTATCAGAAAAATGTGTGAATAAGAGGAATGTATTATGTCAAACGTCGTTTAATAGTGAATAATATGAGGTTTTCAAATCCTAATGTTAATGTTCTAAATTCGAATTAAATTTTCATAGGTTTCGTATTATGTTTAACAAGTAATTTTTACCCTGTATGGAGTATGAAGGAAATTGATAAAACAACATATGTAAATGAAAAAAAAAAGCTAAGAAACGTTTATTTAATAACTTGTATTCCCTCCCCGAGCTTTTATTACTGCTTCCATACGGTTCTTCATCAATCGGTTGAGAGTCACGATCAAATTTTGTGGCATTTCATTCCTCTTGGATTGCATTTTGCAGCTGGCTAAGTGTTACTGGGGCAGGATCTCTTGCACGAATTCGTCTCTTTAATTCATCCCATAGATGTTCAATCGGATTCATGTCCGAGCTTCTTGCTGGTCATTCCATAATGGAGATACCGACTTCGGTAACATAATCTCGTGCAACGCTCGCGGTGTGAGCCCTAGCATTGTTGTGCATAAATATGAAACCGTTATCAATCAAATGTGCATAGGACACGTGAGGTTCAAGACATTGTTCAACGTACCGATGACTGTTTAGTGCAGGCAGACGTGGCCCAGACACAAAGACAAGCTCTGTTTTACCGTCGGCGCTGATTCCTCCCCAAAGCGTCCACGAACCACCTCCATAATTGAGCTTTTCTTCGATGCAGCATTGTGCAAAGCATTCTTCATCTCTTCTGTAGACCTTATTCCTTCCGTCGTTACCATAAAGCATAATTTTACACTCATCATAAAAGAGGACTTTGTTCCACTGGAGGTATGACCAATTTAGGTGCTCACGTGCAATGTTATGGCACGCTCTTCGATGGTCTGCAGTTCATTTCAGCCCATTTGCTGGCTTGTGTGGTACCAGTCCACGTTCCTTCAACCGTCTTCTAATTGTAGAATCACTTACAGCCACCCTACGTACAACATGAAGCTACTGCTGCAGTTGAAAAGCATTAAGGCGTCGATTTCGTAAAGAAGTTGTTACAATAAATCGATCGTCTCGCTCAGAAGTCAGAAGTGACCCGACTCCTGCCAGATCCTGAACGGCGCGTGAAGAAACCAGTCTCCCGATAGGGTTTGTAGACTCTATGAACAGACGACAGGCTTAAAATATGCAATCTTTCAGCCACAATACGCTAAGTCCAGAACCCAGCAATGCTTAGGCGGCTTCTGCGGGCGAAGTATCCATATGTTTTACAAAAATCTTTTTCAGATGTCCCAAAGTCACAACAAAAACAAATAAATACCAAAAAGTTTTAAGATAAGCGCTAATTTTTAGTTTTCAAAGGTGAAATATACTCTAAATACACATTTGTCTCAAAAGAGTGAATCATTTCATTTATAGGATAATCAAATGAAATTCTAATTTTGAAATTAGAATTTTTTTCACTGTAATGGCCAAATTGCTAGCTATACAATGATGTGATTTTTTTCATGGAATGAAAACTCTTTTGTGTTAAATTATAACGGAAACCATAAAAACAGAAGTGTTTTGATTTTTCTGATGAGAAGTGTATTTAATTTAATTCTAATACTGTCTGTGAAAACTTGTAATTGGCCTTCTTTCAATATTTTTCAACTATCTGTATCCTAGCTGTAAGTTTTCCTAAGATAATAAAATAAAATAAACAATTTACCCGAAAGTATAGCTGTCCAACTATTTGATACCGCTTCGGGTCTAAAGGATTGGACGGATATGCATGAAACTTGGCTCACCAGTAGACCATATTGTGGTACCTATAAGGTATAGGATCTATGGGTAATTTCTTAAGAGTCCGTTGACATAAATGCTGGCGAAACCGCTGACAGAAATGAATCAAAAATATTGGTTTATTCTACGGAATGATCATTATCTGCTTAACCTTTGCAGCTGCCTATCTGACCTTCACAACCCAGTAACTGGGTAACACAATACCCTTTGGAAAGACAGTGTCAGAATTTCTGGCTTCTGACTACCCGTTACGACTATCAAAGATATAAAAAATTGGCCTAATGCGAGTCAAACTCGCCCATGAAGCGTTCCGTAGTAACTACGTGAAATAACTTTGATTGTATGAAATACAAAGTTATATTTGCGGTTTTAGAAAACGTGCTATATCTCAGAAACCACTAACTCTGTCTCGTTCAAACTAATTTTTGTTAAAAGTTTACAATAAGATCACAACATTTATTTTATTTAGATTTTTCACTTTATTATTGTATAATAATAAAGTGACTCCCTCCTCCCCCTCTAACTTGTATAAGTTAGAGGGGGAGACGCCCATTTTACCAATTTGGAAGAGGCTATCCTTTAAACGATAGATTTTAGGAAAAAAAATATTTTAGAAACCTTAATATCATTTTCAAAGATCTATCTATAGACACCAAATACGTATAGGTTTGATGAAAAAAAAATATTTTCAGTTTCATGTATGGAAAGCCTTAATTTTATATTTTTTTTTAATTTTTGTATCAGAATCGGTAAGCGGTTCATGGAATACATCTACCTACCAAGTCTTTACCAAGTTTCACATGCATAGTCCTAATAGTTTCGGAATAAAATGGCTGTGACATATACGGACGGACGGATTAATAGGCAGACAGACAGACATGACGAAACTACAAGGGCTCCGTTTTTGCCACCGGCTACGGAACCCTAAAAAGACAGCTGGGACCAACGGCACAAAGTCCTTACGACGCGCGGAGGAATCTTATATTAGGATGGTCACCCATCAATGGTCCGACCTCGGGAAGCTTTGCTTAACCTTGATGATATGCGGATGTTATTATTAAGCTTGGAGCTCTAAGTACATTTCATTCTAATACACATATTATGTATTACTAGTACTCACGCGGGGCTTCGCTCCCGTGGATTCTATCACGGTAAAAATATAACTCTCCTTTTTGCAGTCGCGTAAAAATGGCCTATAACCTTCCTCAAGCTTCAAGCTACGTCCATACCAAATTGCATCCAAATCCACCTAGTACTTTCGAAGATTAGCGCGTTCAAGCCAACGAACAAAGAAACAAACTTTTCCGCTTTATAATATTAGTATAGATTATATGCTAATATTAAATTTGGTAAAAATAGAATAGAATATTCGACATTCTTATTCAACTTCAGGGAATCTAAATTAAATCGGAGTAGCACATGCAACTACTGGAATGATGAGCCTTTTAAAATCTATATATACAACGTCTAACGGAAACCCCATATCTATCCAAAAGGACTGAAGACGTCTGGTATGGAGTCTCTATGCAAAGTTTCAGCTCAAAATAAGTGACTAACAGAATTGACCCCAAATTGTCGGTTTCGTATGTTTCTTGAATACCAATAATAACAAATGTGTCACAGCACTATTAGGGTCATCACTTTCCACGTCACTTGCCAATAAAACGATAATTCTCTTCGTTCTTCTTAATTTGAAAAATTCGGTCTCTGGTATCAATGTATTGAAATTTCTAATAAGCTCCACACATATAGACAGGATTACAAAACCCTTGCTATATCGTTTGTTATCATCCAAAGAAGCCGTGCACTCGGTATGTATATACCCTTTAAATTACACGTTGTATAGCACTGCGTGAATACTTCTTTTAATAAGTTCTTCGTGGGCAATAAACTATTTAAAACAAGTAAAATGATAACCTATTTTTCAACGGGAAAATCATCTAAAGATTCCCCCACTCTGGGTAAAGCGGAAGGGAGTATCAAACTTCTACTACCTAAAAAACCCGTCCTTCAGTTGCCGTTACGTTCCGAGGCTCCGCTATCTCGCTATTCCTGCAACCGTGGCAATTTAAGGATAACCTTATTACAATGGTTTACACAATTTGCTTGTACAGGTAGTCCTAAGAGCACACAAGCGAAAGTGCACGAAACCCGGAAGTTACATGCACACTTTTCGCATTCTAATCAGGTGCATCTCTGGTCGGACGCACTCGGTAACATCACGATTGTGCACGCATCGTAATGTATGCACAACGGTATATGTAGCGCCTCTCTTGTTAGCTATGGGAAACTTGGAAAAGACAATGGAGCAAGGGGTTACTTATTTTTTTTTTACCTTCCGTTGTGTCATTATTGGGAAACTGTCAACGTTTTCGTCCACTTCTCAATATGAAAATAGGATCAAAGTATTTCATATCAGTTTTGATTTTCAAGAAACTAATCCATATTGCAGGCCCGCTGGTATAATGGTCAGTGGCCCTGACTGCTATGCGCAAGATCGTGTGTTCAATTCCCACCTAGGACAAATGTTTGTGTGATGAGCACGGTCATTTGTTCTTTGTCTGGGTGTAATTTATCTATAATATGTATGTATTTAGAAATATATATGTATGTTTATCAGTTGTCTAGTACCCATACCACAAGCTCTGCTTAGTTTGGGACTAGATGGCGTTGTGTAAAAAGTTGTGGAATATTATTATTATTATTATTATTGCCTTGACCCTAGTTACCACTTAAATATGTAGGTATTAATAATTGTATTGTGCTTGTGATAAATAGATCACTTTAACTAAATCTATAACTCCTTATGATTCCACATTTACTGTCGAAACAAAAAAATTGGCGAAACGAAAATCTGACGAAATAAAAATCTGTCGAAACGAAAATCTGTCTAAACGGAAACAACCCTTATATTCCTATGTAATTCTGCGCTCACAACTCAAGAGAAGAAAACTGGCAATTTTTGTGGGTATGATAATTCATTCGTTGACTTTTATTCTGCTTTTCCCAACTATCGAGTCGGCTTCCAGTCTAACCATATGCAGCTGTAATATGCCACAACTTTCACACAACGCCATCTAGTCCCAAACTAAGCAGAGCTTGTGCTATGAGTACTAGACAACTGATAAACATATATATATATACAACTTGTAACGAAAACCCCATATCTATCCAAAAGGATTGAAGACAACATCTGGTATGGAGTCTCTATGCAAAGTTTCAGCTCAAAATAAGTGACTCACAGAATTGACCCCAAATTGTTGATTACGTATGTTTCTTAAATACCAATAATAACAAACGTGTCACAGCACTATGAGGGTCATCACTTTCCACGTCACTTGCCAATAAAACGATAGTTCTCTTCGTTCTTCTTAATTTGAAAAATTCGGTCTCTGGTATCAATGTATTGAAATTTCTAATAAGTTCCACACATTTACACATAGGATTAGAAAACCATTGCCATATCGTTTATTATCATCCAAAGAAGCCGTGCACTTGGTATGTATATACCCTTTAAATTACACGTTGTATATATATTTCTAAATACATACATATTATAGATAAATTACACCCAGACAAAGTACAGCTGAGTACTAGTGCTTTACGGCGAGCGTCTACCTTTCTAACCTCTACAATCCAGTAGCTGGATAACAAGATAGCCCTTAGCAAGACGTGCTAGATTTTCTGTTTTCCGACTATTCATAGCTACTAGCAAAGTATAATAATAACAATATACAAATGACAACCGGGACCTACGGCTTAACATTATTTCAAGGCACGAAGGAATCTCGTTATTACGAGTATAAGATGGTCCATCCACGACCAGTACTCCAGGCGATGCTTATCTTTAAAGATTGACTCGTGCGGCTGGTAGTATTCAGCCACGAGCTCATCAATAAATGAAATTGTAGATAAGGTGGGTGACCCAAATAAAGCCAATGTCCCAATAAGGCCTATCTTTCAAATTTCGCGCTTCACGATTTCAAATGGCCGCCAATGTTTGTAGAAGTGTGCGTCTACATTAACTAACGCACACAAGCACAGCCAGCGGCCCGTGCCGCAAGAGTGTTGGAACCTGCAGTCGAAAACAACCACGACGCGGAGCGCACGCTTGTTTTTGTAAAACTTTGGCAGAGTAAACAGTAAGTATTTCTATTTTTATTCGAACACGGTGTGCTGTGTTTTGTCTATAGGATAATCATACGTTTAGCCATCTCCTCACATAAGTGAAAAAGCTGTAATATCGTTATATTCGTTATAATTGTTGTTTTGTTTACCCATGTGCCATGCCCTAATACAGCCTATAACAAAAATGTATAGGCCTTATAACGGCACAGGTACAGACCTTATTACAACAATGTTTTATGTCAGTTAGAAAAGTATCACAGTAAAATAGTAAACCCTTGTTTTCAGTAACATCATGGAAAACGGATCACCAGCTTCTACCACAAGGAAAAAGAATGACTATTACCAATACCTCGAATGGATTTCGCGCTACAGGGTTGTATCCATATAACCCAAATGCTTTTCCTGAAGAGGCGTTTGTGCCCTCTGCGTTGTCAGAACTTTCAAACCCCACAAACAGTGAGAATATTGCTGTCTTATCTGATGAATCGGGGGAACAAGAGATTTCAACTCCAAATGTGGAAGATTCAGATGGCTCAGGCACAAATACTGAGAATTTGCCACTGTTTTTGCTCTCAAAAAGCAATCCGAATGCTGAAACTCCACATAAGACAGACAATCAATAAACCGCGTGTTAGATTTATGAATTTTTACCAACTCTTAAGTTTAAAGTTAAAGATTAACACAAAGACACCAAAATCAGCGTCAGTTACTGGCTGTATATCTGCACAACCTGCAGTTGCTGTAACACGAAAGCGAATCGCAGTAAAGATTACTTCTTTGACAGCAGATAAGCTTAGGATCGGGATCTAAACCAAAACGTAACGATAATAAACCTTCTTGGTACTGTCCAGCTTGTAAAGAAGATCGAGTTGACGATATGCGACAATGTATTACTTGTGGCATATGGTATCATGAGCTGTGTGTTGCACTCACACCCGCTGATAAAATATTTTAGTGTACAGGAGATTTAAAAAAAAAATATGAAAAAGGCTGATTAATATAGGACTTTTACATGATGAGAAACCCGTTAAGTCTGATTTAAAATGACCAAAAGTAATTAATAGGATCTCATTAGATTTAATATAAGTATTGACAACGTTTTGTATTAATTAAGAAGTTGAATGCTTACTTGTTTTTATTAAGGCTTTATTAAGACACAGGGTTCCCAATAAGGCCAAAGTGCCAATTTAGTTATTTGTTATCACAAAAGTGTGATTTTTGTTTCTAAAGCAATTTTGTTCAATTTATTACAAAGTTTAATAAATAAATATAAGTATGTCAAATTACCAGTGCATTTTTACTATAAACCTGTTAGTTAGGTCATAAAAAAATTAAGGTAGGCCTTATTTGGTAACCTTACCTTACTTCCTGTGACCCAAGGGATGGCTATTACAAAGACTAAGCATTTGCACTAGTAAAAACAAAACAAAAAAATATATATTAAACTATTATTTGTAATACAACGTGGCAATGCCACCAGGCTGTTGGGTACGTTACCAGCCGACAGCGTTGAGAGCGAATTTTTGATGCTTAGTTTCTTTCAGATTTAATAATAAAGAACTGTATAACTAAACTTATTTTATTGTTCATTATTAACACTTTAAAAACTTAAATAAAAACCCTAAAGTACATATATAAATCTAAAAATAAACTATAATATGGCATCCAGAAATTCGTGCGCATCGCTGTCCACTGGTAATATGCTCAAAAGACTGGCGGCATTGCCAGTCATTGCCCTCCACTGTATAACTTATTTGCTAAAGTAAAGTATGAATTAATCACCCGGAAGAGACATAAAAATCGATAAATTCAATGGAGTGAAATAATAATATCATACATTGACAAATACGCAACCAACGCGAAAGCTGTACGCGTCGTGCATTGTAATTATTTTAGACAAGACATAGTTTAGCGAAGCGAAATACGCTCAGGCGATAATGGATCTAAGTGCTATTGACATAAGAGCGCTATGGTCAATATCGAATATGTAGTTACTGCTGATTAGCGGTACACTGTCTCTGCATGAATCTTGCAGGTTAAATGCGTAATTAATCCCACAAGGCATGTGCATTTTTGATAACTTATAATCTATAGCTTAGTGTTTCCTCCTCTTTAAGCCGGTTCAGAGATTAGCCCGGACAAACAGAAAGACCGACCATTTTAATAATAAAAAGTTTGTGTTTTAGTACCATATCAAAAGTTACCCATAAAAACAATACTTGTCAAAAAAACCAAGTCTCGCAACTCAGTTCTTCTACCGTAAAAAGTTGTAAGATCCATGTAATACCAAGTCGGTTATTAATTTATTCAGTCCCTACTTAACGGACCTTCTGTCTTAAGTTGTTACGTAATTCTCTAACTTAACAACATCTTATAGTAACCATATCAATATTAAAAATCTTTAACCTTTTAAATAAACAGATTGACTCGGCCATCGCATGAAAACACAATATATCTCACAAGTAATACATACATAATATATAAATTAGATGGTTTTTTACGCTTCAATTTCATTTATATATAGTTAACACTGATCAATAAAATTTAAATTTTGTTTTGATACATCTAAAACTATGTTAATTTCATAAAGAACTAAATATGCATTGCGTTTCAAAACCTATGAAACTTTAGGTCTGTCAGTTCTAGATTTCGAGTAATCAAATCTAAACTACGAAGATCTAGTACTTCGACAATTTTGTAGTTTTTGCATATTTCATGAAATTGCACTTAGTGACCATTTTATTTAAAAAAGAATAATAAATATGTTGTAACATGTATGTCCTGCTCTCTTCATTGCACTTTCAAACAACTTTGACAGGCCCGTTGGTATAGTGGTCAGTGGCCCTGACTGCTATGCGCAAGGTCGTGGGTTCGATTCCCACCTAGGACAAATGTTTGTGTGATGAGCACGATCATTTGTTCTTTGTCTGGGTGTAATTTATCTATAATATGTATGTATTTAGAAATATATATGTAAGTTTATCAGTTGTCTAGTACTCATACCACAAGCTTTGCTTAGTTTGGGACTAGATGGCGTTGTGTGCAAGTTGTGGAATATTATAAAGTTGTGGAATATTATAACTCTTCACGATTTTCCACCACTGAAATATAGCTAGATGTATTGAATTGTGTTAGTTTTTTCTACAAATTGAGCTTTAGGAATTTCAATAGTAGAATCTGCCAAAATTTCAAACGTCTATATTTCAGAAACGGAAATCCAAAGAGACTTGATTATAAAGAGAATAGTAATTATACTTTACAACATATTTATTCAAAATTGATTTTGTAATAATAAATGTACAAAGTGACCCAACAAACCGTTGGGTCAGTTTGTACAAAATCATGAATTAAGAAGCAAAAACGATGAAACTGTATGACTTTGGCTGCAGATTCCTCAAAATCTAAAGCTGATAGACAGAATTATAGTTTTCGAAGGACTAAACACGCTAGGCATAGTTCTTTATGAAATAATCAATGCTTTAGAAGAAAAAAAATTTTTACCAGTATATATGTATATTTATCGTAATTAACGCACTCCTTCTGATTATAAAATTCTGTTATAATCATAATACATTACCTACACTGAATTTTTAGTTTTACTTGAATCATAAATAGTTTCTTTTTAGATTTTAATTTCCTTAAATTATGAAAATTGTATAAAACTGCATTAAAATAGTAGATTATTAACCAAGGGGATAAAGCAGTGTCTTCTGTCGCGGGTGACGATTTAAATCGCGAGCGTAACGAAGGACTCGAGGTTTACTCCCGAGCATAGCGAGGGTGTTAAAAACTTAAATCACGAGCGAAGCGAGGGATTTAAGACGAGTCCTGAGTGTAGCAGGGGTTTTTCACCCAGAGGGAAGTTCACCCAAGACTGAGACAGCTTTATCACAGAGGAAAATACTCTACTTTTCGTACCATTTGCGAAAAAATTAACACAATAATAATATGAGATAAGCATTTATTTAAAAATAATAACAATTAAAAGTAAAAGTTAACATTCGAAACATTGGTCCAATTTTTGATAGAGAGAGTTACATTTTTGTTTGGTACATTTATTGTTGATAAGTTGATTTGAGTATTTCTCTGTTCTTGCGTCTGAGGAACTTGCGTTTCATTGTAGATAGTATACGTCGGAGATAGTGGTGGTGCATCGTGAGTTATGGACGAAGATAAGATGTCGGAAGTTGATGGTTGTGGCTCTGATGGTTTAAGTTTTATATTTTTGTTAATTTGACTGCTTAATATGGTTTTATTCGCCATTGAGTTTTCGATATAACCCTCAGCTACTCCATCAGAGCTCCAACCACCGTGTCTTTTTATTGACTTAATATCCGCCCCTGAATCCGCCAAGAAAGTCGCCGAGGTTCTTTTAAAGCAGTGACCGAAGTAGAGTTCAACATCTTTGAGTTTTAAATATTTAGCAATTTTTTGACATATTTCTAATTTTATTTTTGCCGATGGCTTGTCGAGTACATTTCCCATTCCGATAGTTTATAAAAAATCTATTGTTTTCCATGTTGGTGGGACGTAATGCTTGGTATTTATGAATGATTTTAGTATATTGTCCTTGTACAATGTATGACCGATTTTTCTTAGTCTTAGTTTCCTTTACATTAATCAGCAGCAACTCATTGGAATGATTTTCAACGTCCTCCACCTTTAAGTTTACAAGTTCACATCCGCGGCAAGCACCATTGAGTCCAAAAATTAATGCCACCTATAACAAAGATAAAAAACAGGTAAATATATATAGAATAATTACCATTACTAAGATACGAAATATTCATAGTTAAATCATGTATACTTACTTTTGTGGTCAGAAAAATTTCGTCAGGAGCTTCATTAAGAAATTTTTCCACATTTTGAGTCATAAAAATTTTGGACTTCTTTGCGCAATGCCCTTCTGATTTTCTTTTAAAAAAAGCCAGTAATTTCGTGAATCTATTTATTTCAATGCTGTGTTTGATGCTTATTGTAGCTTTCAGTTTTGAGTATATGCACCAAAGTGTATTCGGATTCTTTGTCTTGGATAAATAATCAAACTAGACAAGAAGTACTGATTCTGAAATTGATAGGCCTTTCACACTTCTCGACGTTGAAAATTCTTCATAAGTTTTTAAATAATTTTCCTTGGATTTTGTTGGAAGCAAATTATTTATAATTGCGGCAGCGTTTGCACTGATGGAATCCGACAATTCACTGTCACTGTCGCTTTGATTTAACATCGTAACGTATTTTTAGAACATTAACTTATTTATAAAAATAAATTAAAATAAACTTAACGTTTATGTATTTGAAGAAAACAAAAACGCGGCAAATTCCTAGACTAATATTTTTGTCGGAAAAGCAAAGGCATCACGCTCATACGGCCTCGTCGGTTTTCGTAATTTTATTAAACGACTTCAAAAATAGCAGGTTTTCAAATCGTCTTGAACTTTTTTTTTATGTATGTTACCTCATTACTCGGAGACGGCTGGACCGATTCGAAAAATTATTTTTGCGTTTGAAAGGGTATACTTTCTAGTTGGTCCCAAAATCACGATCTGATGATAGGATCCTGGAGAAATCGAGGGAACTCTTCAAATATCATAGGCGCACCTATAGCGTTTTGGGTATTTCTTATAGTATCTTGAGCAGTTGCTTTCGAAAAGTACCATTTGGGGAAGTTGAACTGATGATGAAAACCACAGATGGCCACTGAAACTACTCAATAATAAGTATTTTGTGGATTGCGATTCAATTACTTGAGTAAGGATGTTAAACAGTTTATGCTCGTCGCAATACATACAAGTATGGTGATCTAGAGCTGATGGTCAAGTACCAGGAGAACTCCTCAAAAATTAACGGCTATGCATCGGGAAAAGCAATATTTTGTAAAAGGTGATAAGTTGTTGACATTATGGCTTTTGTAACTAGATAAATTACAAACCGACCCACTAAAAAGCGTGAAAAAATTTATTTACAAAATAGAACCGACTTCCATATCAAAACACTACAAAGCCAAAAATAACTTTAATTTCGGAAGGCGCTGTGAAAAAGAAGAAAATCCAAAACCAATAACACCGACTACCGAAATTGAAGTTATTATTGGCTTTGTAGTGTTTTGATATGGAGTCGGTTCTATTTTTTGTTAATTTTTTTTTTAACAATCATAACTGCTTAATAAATGCGTATTCCTTTCCAAAAAGATGTATAATGCTTTATATACAAACTCAATGGTGTAAACACAGATGTAGTTCAGTATAAATTTCGGTAAGTATTCCAAATTAAAATCACATTCTCCCCCTAGAGGATCAATGAAATTCAGTACAATTTTCTTTCCGTTTTTAACAGATCAAAAATGACTATCGTTATGTTCACTCTTTGTGGCATAGAATATCACTTTTTACCCGAAGAGGTATCGTTAGATTCGTATTGACTGTGAAAGTGACACTGGGTATATCAAAATAAAAATAAAAAAACAAAATGGCGGATTTTTGGCGCCATGTTATGCCTTCAAAAAAGTATTTTTTTCTTTAAACCTATCGAGTGGGGTATCAAAATAAAGGGTTTTAAAAGGTGATTACAAAAATATATACACAACTTATATGGTTAAAAGTAATTCAAAGTGACAAATCGTAAAAACACGTATAAAGAAATAAATCATCTGCGAAATCTTTCACATCTGTAAACTAAAAACCTGGAAATAAAAAGTAATTAAAAGTATTAAAAAACCCTACTGCAACCTTACACTAAAACTAACTGAAAAGCTAATAAAAACAAGCCCATTTTAAATTAAATAAAAGCAGGCGGGACCCATTTGTGTTTGAAACTATAATAATGGTATGGGCCCCGCCTGTTTCCAATTTTTATTTAATTTAAAATGGGCTTGTTTTTATTAGCTTTTCAGTTACTTTTAGTGTAAGGTTGCAGTAGGGTTTTTTTTATTTTTTTTATTACTTTTTTTTTAGCAAGTGGTACGAAAAAAGTTATTACATTGATTTACGGTCCATTCTGGTTTGTTTCGACAGTACAGCGTAGTGTAATTCTAATATACTCGTACCTGCGTAGATTACATTATTTTTTGAATAAAAAATACCTTTATTAATACCTGGTAATGATTGCAGGGAGGCTTGATTGTTCATATGTGAGGCACTGTTATTGTTAAGGTGAATAAAAGAAAAATAACCTGACGTTTTCTATGTAAAAGCTGTAGTTTGGTAATTTAATGTGAATTTTAATTTGGAATTTAATTCGACTTTTAATTTGAAATTTAATTTGATAATTTGACATGATTTTATTTTTTTATTAATTTAATTGACTTTTAATATATCTTTGTATATTTTCGTATGTAAATTTCTCCATTTGTATTTAAAATTAGGAAGCAGAGCAATTGTTGGAATTTATGTATTTTTATTTTATTTTGTATATGGGTTTTGGACCTGAAATATATATTTTTTTAATTTTAATTAAAAATGATAAAAATCTAAAAAATATATTATTCTGGATGAGCCCACTCTTACCATGATCTTGCCTGATGGTAAGCGATAGATGGAGTCTATGATGGAACGAGCGAGCCCAGAAGATGCCTGTTCATTCATGCTTTAAAGGTTATGTTGTATAATCTTAGAGTAGCTAACCTTGATAGCAGTGGTAACTCAATGATTGCAGGAAGCTTACGTGTCACGAGAGAGTGTGGGCGAGATATCGCAGGATAAAAAAACAAACCCTACTTCTTTTGCAGTCGGGTAAAAAGTCTGCAAATGTCATGCAAATCCACCCAGTACTTTCGGAAATAAGCGCGTTTAAACAACCAAAACTTTCCACTTTATAATCCATACTAATATTATAAATGCGAAAGTAACGCTGTCTGTCTGTATGTTACCTTTTCACGCCTAAACCGCTAATCCGATTTAGATGAAATTTGGCATGGGAATAGTTTAGGATCCTGCAAAGGATATAGGACAGTTTTTATTCCGGTATTCCCACTGGATCGGGAATTACGCGGGAAAAACCTCTCACGCGAACGCAATCGCGGGCAAAAGCTAGTATTATCTATAATATGTATGTATTTAGAAATATATATGTATGTTTATCAGTTGTCTAGTACCCATACCACAAGCTCTGCTTAGTTTGGGACTAGATGGCGTTGTGTGAAAAGTTGTGGAATATTATTATATTATTATTATTATTATTATTATTATTATTATCTATATCAATATTATAAAGTCGAAAAGTTTGTTTAAACGTGCTAATCCTCGAAAATACTGGGTAAGTTTGAGAAATGCGATAACCTTACCTTGCCTTTTCAGCCGGCAAAAGAAGAAGAGTTCTGTTATTGTCGTAATAAAGTCTACGGGAATGAAGCCCCACGCGTCTGCTAGTAATTTTTATAAATAAAGTCATTTTAAAAATCACTGTCCACAACTACCGCGGGCTGTTCACCCTTGCCACCAATTAGCTAGTACGACTTGCGGAAATGACAACTTATGGGTGCAACGAACTACTTATGTTTTCAGTCATAATCAGCTTACGTTTTTTTTTTCAGGACATAAAAATTGCAGCTCTAAAATAATTCAGCTTACCCCTTCTTTTCAGGGGTAAAATCAGCAAACTTCGTTTCAAGGAAGAGGCGACTACATCCCATTCCCACTCGCCCCGCACCATGGTCTTAACGAACACGGCGATACTCTGCCAAGCGAAGCACACCTAGCTAAATGATGCCCTGACTATGTATTATGTCTAACCTGAACCTATTCACTGCTATCCATATCATATATTGTTTCCAGTGTTGGGCCACTTCTTACACATTCCTATACAAGGTGTAACAGATTAAGCGCAATACCTCAGACACCCCAATTAGAATATTAAATTATAAGTCTAAAACAACATCCGTAACTAAATAAATTGAAACCAAACCTAGACATTTTTTATAAAATAGTCATCCTTACTAAACGCAAAACTTATGTGCGCCGTACAATAATCCTTACGCAGAAGCTTACACTCATGCAATGTTAGCGGCCGACACGCACACGAGTGCATTTCCTTGAATTAAGGATTGTATTAATTTGTCATGATACTGTTTCCATTTTAAGTTAAATGAAAGATTTTTCCGTCAAAATTTTACACCAATTTTTTATAACGGAAATCGATTCGATGAACCAACTAATTTCAGGAATTGCGTTTTATTCTGTTACTCGTTGTATACTAGACAAAACGTACAAGTCATCCCGCCATCTCTATCGTGGTGTTTATTTCTCGAAATGACAATTGAATGGTCCCTCCCCGCCTGGGTCAGTCTAGTCAACCAGTCAACCAATGGAGGTATGAGGTGGTTTATTTTCGTGATCTGCCGCAGCCTCGTCATACAGCTGGGTCTTCCGTTCAATAGCCAAATGGCAGTGGCGGTACCTTCATATAAGCCCAAAAGCCTTACTAAAAAATGCTCGATAGAGAATCAATGTCAAACCCGAACTATTTAAAAGTTCGCGCGCTTAATTCTTATCAAAATAACACAATGTATCTACTGAGTACTGCTACACTACTACGCATCGCGATTGTTCGCGCGCAGAGTTTCGCATTTGTAGCATCTAATGATCTACATATTGCTATCTCGCTTACACGCACCGGCTTTTACCGGGCTTTCAAATACTATATCTGTCACTTTCGCACTTATAGCGATGTGCCGTATAACGAGTTAGGCCTTGTGCATAGAACAAATCGATCACTATGGCAGATTTAAGCAGGGCATTCGTATGAAGTTGCATGCGTATGCGTGACCTTGTCAGCTTGCCAACTCTGCAGTGTTGCCGTTTTAGCCACACGTTGAAAGATCTTGGAGATTTTTAACGTGTTTGGAAACTTTTTTAACATTTATCAACAATAAAAACTAGCGACTTTTAAAATAACGAAATTAAATACAGTCAAAACCGTTTACAACAACATCATTTAGAACAACATACCGGTTATATAGACCAAAATTATAGGTACAAAATACTTTGTACCTTGAAAACATCACCGGTTATTACGACTATCGGTTTTTACAACCAAATATGAGTGGTCCCTTGGATGTTGTTATAACAGATTTTGACTGTATTCAAGCAATATCTTAAAAATTAAAAAAATTTAGCTAGATTTTTCATATACCTGGCGACATTTTTTGCCTAAATGACAACACTTGAGTAGTTCCCGACATCCTAAAGTGCAACTAACTTCAGTTTCATTTGCTTTAGTGGGAAAAGGTTTTGTTGTTAAAGTTTTTTGTTTGTTTTCTAAGATTTTCTCAGTGATACAATTGTTTTGGTGATTTACCTACAACAATGGAGGTAATTGTACCTTGTGAGGATTTAAAATGCGTTCAAGTTTTGATTGGCGAAGATAAGGTAAAATCTTTAAAAAAACTTTGCTCAGAAAAAACAGTTAATTTCTTCATTAAAACCGACGCCTAATCTGTGTATTTCTCAGACTAGTAAATCGCATAAACGAAAATTTAATAGATCAGTGTATAAAACTAGTTGGATAGTTGGCTGTTCGCACACTAATAAGTTGTATTGCTGGGGCTGCATATTTTTTTCGAATGAAGATTCCGTTTGGAATACATCTGGTTATAATGATTTAAATAACATATCTGGCGCCATTAAAAGGCACGCAAATTCCCATAAACACCTGTGTGCAATGGTTTCTTTCGGTAATTTTGGTAAACAACGAATTGAGACATCTATATCACGCCAGTTATCTGAGGAAATTTCAAAATATAACACGCGCGTTGAAAACAACCGTAGTGTTTTTCAAAGATTAGTCGATATTGTTTGTCATTTAGCACAACAGGAACTTCCTCTAAGAGGACATGATGAGTCCAAAACTTCATTAAATAAAGGCAATTTTTTAGAACTGGTCTCGTTAATTTCAAAATACGATGTCGTTTTAGAAAAACATATGCAGCATCAGGAAAGTGACAAACCGGGGCCGAGTTATTTATCTAATAAAATTCAAAACGATATTATTCATTCCGTAGCCGATGTGATGCAAACTTGCATCGATTACGAAGTTAGACAAACAAAATTTGTTTCAATTATTATTGACGAAACCCCCGATGTTAGTCATAGAGAACAACTGTGCTTGATTCTCAGATATTATTATAAAAATGAAATTCATGACCGTTTTTTGGGCTTTCTTAATGTGTCGGAAAGTCGCACAGCAGACTCACTCTCTAATACACTTCTGGACACATCTATTGGCCCACCTTGTATTTTCAGTTTCGTTTGGTCCTAGCTAAAATTTTATATTAGGTCGAGCAAAAAGTTTTTATGCAGTTTTGAACCTGGCACATTCACAATTTCATTCAATAGTCTTTTTTTGAATTTCGAACACAGAATTTAAAGAAACAAAAGACAATTTGGAGCCTGTTTGTTGATATCAAACAATCGAATACTAAGAAAACTTGGTTTTATTGGTTTACTTGGATTTAATTCTTGAAAAAGTGATTGATATCTTTGCTTTTGCAACAAACATTACTTATTCTTAACATTAAGGTGAGGTTCTATCAATAATCTATGGATACTTCACCTGAAGTCGCCGCCCAAGCTGTGGCACTTATTCAGGCCGGACACAGCCAAAGAAACGTGAGTGCTCAACTTAATTTAAGTCGATCTGCGGTCCGAAATGTTTATCGGAGGTACCTAGAGACTGGCGGCTTTGTTCGTCGCCAAGGAAGGCCACGATCTCGGGTCACAACTGAAAGGCAGGATCGATTCATCGTGACGACCAGCTTGAGAAATCGTCACCTTACCTCCATTGAGATACAAAACCAACTTCGCGACTTCCACGGAGTATCTGTGAGCGCTCGAACTGTTCGGAGAAGGTTAAAAGAACGCGATATGGTACCACACAAGCCAGCTAATGGGCCCAAACTAAAGCGAGCCCACCGAACAGCGCGCCTTCATTTCGCACGCAGTCATTTAAATTGGACACAGCAAGATTGGAGCCGTGTACTCTTTTCTGATGAGTCTAAAATTGTGTTACATGGCAATGATGGAAGGAAGAAGGTCTACCGGCGTAAGGGAGAGCGTTTCGCACAATGCTGCTTTGAAGAGAGGGTTGCTTATGGCGGTGGCTCATGGACTGTCTGGGGCGGTATATCCGCGAGCGGCAAAACTCAACTTGAGGTTGTTACAGGACCACGGCTGCCAACATTAAATGCTGAAAGATACATTCGTGAGTGCTTAGAACCTCACGTGATACCATACGCGGACTATGTGGGCCCAAATTTCCTTTTTATGCATGATAATGCAAGAGCCCATGCGGCCGGCATCGTCAGGGAATATCTTCGGGATGTGAACATCACAGTTATGGACTGGCC
The DNA here is from genome assembly GCA_943138885.2 of Tholera decimalis. Classification (NCBI taxonomy): domain Eukaryota; kingdom Metazoa; phylum Arthropoda; class Insecta; order Lepidoptera; family Noctuidae; genus Tholera; species Tholera decimalis. Next base: position 4,117,456 of record OW964552.2, on the reverse strand, counting down.
AGCCAGAAGCCCAGACATGAACCCCATTGAGCACATGTGGGACGAGCTAAAAAGGCGTGTTAGGGCTCGTCAGCCAGTTGCCCAGACGATGCAGGAGTTGAAAACTGCCATAGAAGAGGAATGGGAGATGATCCCTCAAAATTTCATAGAGCGGTTGATAAACTCTATGCCTAATCGTATGAGAGCTGTGGTAGATGCCCATGGAGGCAACACGCGTTATTAAATTAAACCTTTATTTGATAAAACATGTTTTTTATTCAAAAATTAATTGCCTTTAACAAGGCGCATATCCGACTTGTTAGGCGTAGGTCCATGTCGTATGGTATTCTGAATTCAAATTTAAAACTATACGATCGAAAAAGATGGTAAAATGTATCAGGTTTAAAACTGCATCAACAGTTTTTGTTCAATCTAGCAATCATATTTCGGTAGGGGCCATCGAAACCTAAACTCTAAGGTGGGCCAATAGATGTGTCCAGAAGTGTATTATTTTAGAATTATTGAATAGACATGATTGCATCGCAAAATTAGTAGCGCAAAGCTATGACGGTGCTAGTGTAATGTCCGGTCTAAGAAATGGAGTGCAACAAAAAGTTAAAGATGTTTGTCCACAAGCAATTTACATTTGGTGTAATGCGCATATTTTGGCCTTAGTGTTGTCTAAATCATGCAATAGAATTCAGGAGGTTAGTTTATTTTTTTCAGCCCTTCAGGCTTTGTGTAATTTTTTTAGTAATAGTACAAAACGAGCTGCTTTTTACGATACTCATTGCAGCAAAAAATTGCCTAATGCTCCCGCAACTCGTTGGACATACATGTCGCGAGTTGTAAACACGGTTTTTGAACAAAAAAGTAAACTTATTGAGTTGTTTTCTGATCTGTGCGACAATCCACAGAACTGGGACGGGGATACGATTTTAGCTGCGGAGAATTTTGAAACCACTTTGCGATCTTATAATTTAAATTTTTTTCTTTTTATCTTTCATCGGATATTTGAAAAAACTGACTGCTTGTACAATATTCTACAAAAATCACAAGTTGATGTCGGTTATTGTATTAATAAAATAAAGGAATTTCAGGCATGGTTACGTGCTGAATTTCAATCCGAATTTGATCAAATTTATGAGAACACGTTGCAAAATAACTCGGCTCCTCGTTTGAGACGCAACGTACGCTGTGCAAAAACGGAATACAGACGACTTTTTGTAGAAGTAATTGATAATATTAATACCGAAATTACTGACCGATATTCTGAAATTTATAAATTAAAGTTTTTCCAACTGCTCAACAACAAAAAATTTGACAATTATCACTCACATTTTCCTACAGAGGAATTAGATTCATTATTTGACATTTATGCAAACTATTTCGACAAACAAACATTAAAAAGCCAATTGATTTGCTTGTATTCTAGTCCTGATCTGAAAGATCGTAATGTTTTCGAATTAATTGATTTCATTCATGAGAATAACCTCGAAGATGCCTTTCCCGAGCTGTTAAAGTTAGCGTATCTTGTTGTTACTATTCCGGCTACAAGTTCTTCCGCGGAACATGCTTTTCGTTTCTTAAACGTATCCATACCTATCTGAGAAATACACAAGGTCAAGAGCGTCTTTCCGTATTATCAATGATAGCTATTGAAAAACAGTTGTTGGTAGAATTAAAACGATCACCAACATTTTACTCTGATGTAATTAAATCATTTCTTAAGAAAGATAGACGATTCCAATTAGAATATAAATAATTTATTTAAATTCCGTATTACATTCTATCTAGCTATTTTTTAACTTTCGTTTTGTAACTTTTTGTTTTGTTTTTTTTTGTCTGTAACCTGGGTTCTGTTACGAAGGAAGCAACTACTTACCATAACTTTGTTCCCTCAAGCAATGAAGCAAACCAAACGGCTTTTTTCAAAGCCACCGGAGGTATGCAATTGCTGATATGTTTATTATATTCAATCTAGCACTAGCATGCCTTCAGTGTGCTTTGGTTACCTCATTCACCGCACGACAAGCAAGAGTGAAATTGAAGAAAGAAGAGGAAAGACGAAGATGGATGAATTCACTTTTAATTTATTGTACCTAACCAGTAGTTTATGAGAAAATTGCGATGATACATACGTAGGTACCTACATACTCAGTCGAAAACTGAACTTTCTTTTTTTGAAATCGGTTAAAATTTTATTGGGCTTGCGTTATTTTGAAACCCTAGGCACGCCACTGCCAAATGGCTAAGGCTAATTTGTCAGACTTCTGATAAAGAGGTCATGGGTTCGAAACCCACCCATTATCCGATCCTATTGCCGCTCCAACCCACTTCGGACACGAGCATATGGGCATTGGGGGGTCTAACAAAATAACTAATAAATTATTAATATTTATAACTATAAATTTTACCCACATTGCTAGTTCCCTTTAAAAAAATGGGCATGCAGTAGATATAACCAACCCAGTCAAATCTACATTGTCCTACACTAAGATTGTCTCCTGAATCGCATTTTTACAAACACCCAGCACGGTACAACTATTTTTAGGCCATACAAAAAAAAAACCAGTGTGGGAATCAAACCCGCGATACGCGCCAGCAGTAGTGATAATATAATAATCCTTTATTTCATTTCCATTACAATGATAAAATAACCATAATAAGACCTGGTGAAGATTGTTGATATTCGGTGGATGCGTGAAGAACAAGGCTTCAGGGGACCGAAATAATAAAAAAAATATATTGTTGATAGGCTCGCATGTGACCTATCAACAATATATATTTACTATCTCACCTGATGGTAAACGATGATGTGGTGGAAGATGAAGCAGGCTCACCTAGAAGTAAAAGCTATTCACTCTTGATCGAAACACCCCGTGGTCATAGTTATCAAGTAATATAGACTCCAGGGAATTCAAGTGCTTAGCTAAAAAACACAAAATAAAAACCATTAAAAATTCACACATTATGGAAATAATTCAGTCGCATCTTCGCCTGAAAAACGTAAATATTAATGTAACGGTTCTGTAATGATTACATCTATCTACATATGTAATGAGTGAAATAAGCATTTTCTTGTTTCTGTTCTGCTAACTTAATGACAAAACATTAAACGTTACGCATAACAATATTTTAGCTCGGATTAATAATAATACCCACATAATACCTCTCAGTTTTTTTATTAATAATAATACCCACATAATACCTCTCAGTTTTTTTATTGGAGCTATGTTTAACATTTGCAAAGATAAAATTTTTGTTTCAAGTGTAACTACAGCATGTTTAGATTTTGTCAATGAATATTCGCGAAAACTATTAAAAATGTTGGTGTGAAAAATTGTTAATTCTTAAATTAATTGTTAATTGTTAAATCTTCGTCAAAGAAAATATGGTTACGAACGCAAATATTTTTATGAGATCGGAGGATATTGAAAGCTTATTTATAAAGATTGAAAATGAAAATGACATATTTATTTTGTAAATTACGGTACTTGACACCGGAACAGATGGTCAATCTCTATCAAGCCCAGGTTCGGTCGCATGAAGTGCTGCTTTCATCTTTGGGATGGAGCTGCCAAATACCAACTGGACGCGCTTGAGTCTTTCGAGAAACGGGCCAAGAGACTCATTGGCAACGATTCACTGGTCAAAGCAGAGCCTTGAACATCGACGACGAGTTGCAAGTCTATCGGTTTTCTATCGGTTACATTTCGGGGAGTGTGCGATGGAATTACACAATCTAATTCCGCCAAGCCCGTTCCATCATCGGACTACAAAACAAACGACGATGCGCCATCGTTACATGGTGGACATCCCACCCATACGCACAAAACGTGTTGGGAATACTTTCATTGTACCTACGGCTAAGGAGTGGAATTTCCTGCTGGAGTCTGTGTTTCCTGATCGCTATAACCAGTGAGATTTAAACTCATGAGTGAATAGGTTACTTCTAGGCAAGCTTGCTCCATCTTCATCACTTAACATCAGGTGAGATGGTGGTCAAACGCGAGCCTAATACCAATAAAATAAAAAAAGTAAATTGGTTATAAATCACACTTTTACACGTCATGTTTTATATCGTTTTATGTTTAGCTTGATGAGGCTGGTGTTTCGTAACTACTACTTACCCTGATTAAATCATTTTAAGCCGATGGTCCCAGCTTTCATTTGTACATGTTTGACAGTCGTTACAGGACGTCCAGAAGCTAGAAAATCTGTCACCAGTTTTGCCAAAGGGTATGGTGCTACCCAGATACAGAATTTTGGAGGTCGGACACGGTGGAGCACACGCTCGAGGTGTGCCTTGCTTGGGCGGAGCACCGCAATGTCCTCGTTGAGGCGATCGGCGGCGGCGACCTCTCGCGCCCAGCCCTGGTTCAGACCATGGTGCGGAGCGAGAGCTGCGAAGCAGTCATGCTAGCGAAGGAGGAGACTGAACGCGTGTGGGAGAGACAGTTATCTCCCTCACGCCCCAGCTGTCGCGGGAGACGCCCCGGGCGTCAGGGATCACGAGCTGATTTCCGGCCACAGTAGACGCGGGTCTGCGGACGGCGAGCAGGGGTAGTTCACTGTCCGGTAAGGACCAGACACGGGTCAGCGGCGTGTAGAGTTCCGCGCGTGCCTCAAAGAGCAGTCATTAGCATTGATGGGGCCCGATAGAGCTATTTCCTCACGGGGTTGCGGGAATTGTTCTAACGAGACACCGCGGCCCCGGAATGCAAGGTCAACAGAAGGAGCAGGGTGGGTTTTTAGTCAGTAGAAGTCTGACACTCCCTTCCGCTCCACCCACAGCGGGAGAAGTCATAATATGATGACTTTCCCACCCAGAAAAAAAAAATTGAAACTGAATTCTGAAATCTGAAATGATGAAAAAACACAAACACTGTTGGAAAATAGCAGAATAACCCATGTCCACAACACTACCGCTTTCTTTGCAGTTTTTTGTTAACATCAGTGTCAGTATTTTAGTGCAGTTTTCTGAATTGATTTCTAGGACATACTTAGACGATCCTGGGATCTAGGTAAACCGGGTCAATATTAGCAATCTATCGATTGTTCTAGGTAGTCGATAGCTATTGATATTCATTCGTACATACGTCAAAGAATTTAAATGTAGCTTTCGTGCTGCTCTCATGTTTTTTAACATTTTGACACCCAAAATGATGAAGTCGTGTTCGGTTTTTGCAAGAGAAGGCGCGGGTTCGCGATATAATCTTTATATTTATGTATACTATATATAAAACTCTGCTTATGTTTTAAATCCTTGCTTTTTATAATACAAAGTCGATCCTTGCCGCAATTCTGAACATCCGAACATGCGGCTATCAGTAATGAAAAAAGTGACTCATGACGATATGGTTTATAATTTATTAAGGTTTTGTGTGAATTAACAGAATTTGTAAAGCTGGCACGGGTTGCTAATAAGATATATTTATTGAATGCATTTAATTACATCTACATTTTGCCAATGTTGTTATGAAGTCTCATGTGCCAAAGATAAAAATATTCTTTATATTGCTACGGTGTTTTTTTAATATAAAAACAAAAAACAATATTATGTTGTCCTATACTGGTACTGAGTGCCTAGCAGAGTCACTTGCGATCAGCTACATAACAATAACCAAAATATATATTTTTTATAAAATTAATTTTGAACGCACCATTTATAATTTTTGAAAACAACGAACCCCAAAAAAGAAAGCAATGGCCGCCGTAAGGTCAGGGCTGGAAGAGTAGGTCGATGTGACAGCTTGAATAATAACACAGCACCGAACGCACATACAGACATACACTTCCTAACCGGCAGACAAACGGTCGCTCCTGCAATTCTTGAGACACGCCAAAAAAAATAAAAAAAAACAAACTGTCAAAGTGTTCCCGCCAAAACCATATTTGACGTATTCGGTTTTTTTTTTTAAGATAACCAGTGCGTTCTTCTTGTTTTGTTATCGGAGTTAAATTTGCAACGCTCACGTTTGACATAAATTCATAGTCGTATATACTCTAGGTTCTCTAAAGTAGAGGGCATATAGAGCTAAACCTACAGCCACGATCGTGTTAAAATGAACCATAAACTCGTAATAGTGTTGTACATCTGCATCGCTGCGGTGTTCAGCGCGCCGGCGCCGATGCAACTACCTTACCTGCCGATGCAGTACGGGATGCAGTCGCCGCTTCCATTCCTGAGGAATATGGCTCCAAATTTACAGTCGCCTTCCATGTGAGTATATCTTGAATATTATTAACTTACCATTATTACTTACCATTACCAGCTGGGTAACATGATGCCCCTTGGAACGACTAATGTCAGATATTTCAGTTTCTGGCTACCTGTAACGTATAATAACGACTATTGAAGAATTATAAATTATAGCCGGAACGAACGGCTTACCGTAATTTCCGAGGCATAATCTATACTAATATTATAAAGCGGAAAAGTTTGTTTGTTTGTTGCTTGAATGCGCTAATCTTCGAAAGTAATGGGTGGATTTGGATGCAATTTGGTATGGAAGTAGCTTGAAGCTTGAGGAAGGTTATATGCTGCTTTTTATGCGACTGCAATAAAGGAGAGTTATGTTTTTACCGTGATAGAATCCACGGGAGCGAAGACCCGCGTGAATACTAGTTATTCATAAATTACCTAAATATACAGGCTACTTATTTTATATAAAACAACTATTTTTAGTTAACTTCTTGACTGTTATTGTGTCCATTCGCATACTCACAAGTTAAACAGGGAGAGAAGCAAAACGTTTCGATTTTTTTTTAAATTGAGGCTTTATTTATCTGGTTCAGCCAATAACTGTAGTAATTGTTTGAACACCTGCTATTTTACTCGTACTAAAACTTCTATCTCTTATCTAATGTCCCCGGTATTTTGATCAGGTATGAGCGACACTTTACTAAGAAAATCAAACGATCTCAATAGTGTTTCCAATTATATAATTAACACGTACCATCTCCCCGTATCGGCAGCAAAGAAATTGGAATTTTTCACTCAGAACTTAGAAAAATGTTTTTAAAATCTTCAGAATATTTAATTGGTATTGATGAGTAAAAATGTTGCAGTATTCAGGTACAGTTTACTTACCTCTAATGTGTGCAAAAGTCACAGTTAAGTTAAACACGAGATTAAGAGGACAAATATGACAGGAAACAAGTTAGTGGAATTCAAGTTACCAGTTATACGGTGTGTGTACATTAGCTGTTCTCAAATTTAGCACGCAATACAAATGTATACATAGTTTACATATTGAGCTTATAATCTCTCCTAGGTGAACAGACATACCACTCATAATTAACAAAGAAATAGTAATTCAGCTTACATCGTTCGCATAGGCCTTTTCTTTATGAGAGGGAATGGACCGTAATTCTCTTGGACCCAGTGGTAAGACACGCCAGTTTCCTCACGATGTCTTCCTTTACCGACTTGAGGCCAGTGGTGATAATATTTATATCACATAAAGTAATGTGCCTATCTGGGTTCAAACGACCTGCAACTCGGAAGTCGAGTCCTTAACCAATAAGTCACCACTGCTCTCATACATCATACCACTTTCTCATTAGATAATCTAGATTCCGGTGTAGATCTCATAGTTAGAACAATAATTCCGCATCGGCAGTACCGTTTTGTACGCAAGAAATTTACAAAGATTTATATGAATTCCAGGTACCCACAGCAGCAACCATTGGTGATAGTCCTACCAAACGCAGTATCCAATGCGGAAACAGACGACAGACACATGAATCTCAACGAACAAATACTAAATGCTAACCTAAAAAGTAATAATGGACACATAGACGAAAATAAAGACGCCATCGTTGTTGATGCCAATCCAAAAGCTCCAGAAACACAAACTAAGAATGCAGTAGTATATCTCGCTGATGAAGGAAGATACGCCATTGGACAGATTATCTCATACATTCCGTTCCTGCCAATAGAAGTGAATGTTCCTGACACAATATCCTGGATAACGAACTTGCTTACAGGAGGATGGTTCAGACCTCATGGACAGGTACCTACTGGAAGCATGAAGACAACACCGAACAGAGGTCAGATGCCAGTCATAGTGATGCCTTACCCTGGGCAAATGGCTGCTATGAACCAATAAGTGAAATAGGATGTTGAGAATTGATGAAGACTGACTGTAAACTTAGTGACTATATTCAAAATAGTGCTGGTGTAGTTATGAAAAGTGGTGGTAAAGAATGGTTGTGTCCATAATATATTTTTAGTAATATAAACGATGAGTGTTTATTTTAACTAGCTGTAAGTGCTTGCAACGCTGTTCTAGTAGAAATTTTGATGTGCTATTCCAGATTATTATATATCTTAGTTCAAATGTTTCATCCAGCACCCTTCATTAATTTTGACGTGATACAAAAGTACACATCCATCCTTACTTTCACATTTATAATTATCACAACTGGAAATAACTAGACCGTTAATTTTTCACTTATTTGTTACATGATTGTCATTTGTAGTTTGGTTTAGATCAATGATAGCTAACATCTGAATGATGATTGCACGGTGAACAATATCGCTGATAAGAACAAATAAGTGTTACTTTGCATATTCGCTATATTTTTTTGAAAAGTCTAATACTTTTTAAACACAGTAGACAACTTTTCATGATAAATTGGAATAGACTCCAATCATACTGAGACTGCGGCAAATCCAAACATAGGCAGGGGGATGCAAACATACGACGTATTTTATGCAAAATGCTTTATTATTATAAAATGATAATAATTATTACAAATTGCTGTCATAAACTGAAGCCTTAAATAATATACATATAATATTTTACATTATATCTAAGGCGTTATGGTAACAAAACTTAACTTTAGCAAGACTGGGTTCAAGAGCGTAACCAGAGAAAAACAAAGTTTAAAAATAAACCGACTAAATTCTATTGTATAATTTTATAGTGCTGAAAAAGTTACACTATCAAACTCTAACCTTGCTGCTAGAAATTAGAATCAATCCGAAGTAGCGAATATAATAATGAACCGAAGACTATTAAAATACAACAAAAAAATATAGACCCAAATCATAATTCCACTTTCAATTACGCTACTCCGGATCAAAAAAGGAAAGGCGATAACTTCACTCCTAAAATGGCAACGTATATAGTACAGGCCAGTAATCTAACGACAAAACATTAAGTATGCTTCTAATTAGGTTACCGGTGTCATACAAACTACCTCATTATACCATCGGCTATGGAAGCCAATCATAAAACTAATATCTTGATGACCGTTTTCGATTTCAACCTACTGAACCTCACTAGGCGAAATTAAAGAGCCATCGAAGACCTAGAAAGTTTTGTACTAGTTAAAGATTAGATAGAGGGCACAAATAAAATTAAAGTTATTGAAATTGTGTATCGAAATTCCTTTCTTTCAATTTCAAATTTAAATCTAACTTAATGAACTAAACATTTTTGGACCAAATCACAAAATATAACATAGAAGACCTAAATTTTACAAAATTCTGTCCAAAAATGTCAAGCGTGAACGGTTTATTGATTGCTGACTCCGACGGTGTCGTAGTCAACTGGTTTCTGGGCGTCCAGATCCTTCTTGGGGACAATTATGGAGACTGGGTAGTTGAAACTGTAGAAGAAGCCATGAGGAGGACCCTGGAAATAGAAGGAGATAATTAAAACATGACTATCTATAGTAAACCAATTTGATATATTTATAACAAGCTTCTGCCCGTGGCCTAAGGTTTAATCTATCTCTGAACCAAATTGCAAGGAAATCGGTTAAGCGGTTTAGACGTGCAAGTGTAACAGATAGTCAGAGTTACTTTCGCATTTCTAATGTTAGTGGGGAATGTAGGGACAATGCGTGAGTTCACAGTCTCAGGCCTAGTATTCGCTTTTATAATACTTGCTACCCTTTTATTTCGGGTGGGTAAATAAATGACTCCTGCCACTGTGGGTTAAGCGAAAGGGTGTGTCAGACTGCCACTGACTAAAAACCCACCCTGTTCCTCCAGTTGCCCTAGCGATCCGGGGCCGCGGTATCTCCACAACCCCAGCAGGCAATGACCCTATCGAGACCGATCAATAATATTTGCTACCTCCCGATGAATAAGCTTGCAATCAGAGCGAACAGAAGCGAAACAATATTTTCTAGTTCAGTGAAACGAATCCGTAAAGCAGCGTAAGCGCACACACTGCATTTTCCGCGTACAGTAGTGTATGCTACTAGTGTATTACATATTGTAGCTTCGATAACACGTTCTTGATTCTTACACTACGTCATTGGTCTTAATTATACGGAGACGATATGTCCATCCAAATGAGTCAAGCCATTCCAGAGATTAGCCCTGCCAAAAACTACAATATTTTTTTAAGTCTGTGTTTCAGTATCGTGTGAGTAACTATAAGCATTTGAGAAAACATAGTTGTTTTAGTAATACAGACAGACACTTCAATATTATTTATTAGCTTCAGCCCGCGACTTCGTTCGCGCGTGAGCATTCTCCCGCGTAAATCCCGATCCCGTGGGAATTCCCGGATAAAAAACAGCCTATGTGTTATTCCAGGATGTCAACTATCTAATTACCAATTTCATTGAGATCCGTTCAGTAGTTTTTGCGTGGAACAGTAACAAACGTCCATACATTTATCCATCCTGACAAACTTTCGCATTTATAATATTATTTATTTATTTATTATATACTTTATTGTACATCTTACAATACACTTAAGGATACAAATAATAAAACTAGTGTACAATGTGCGATCTTATCGCACAGGGCAATCTCTTACAGACAACCTTTGGATGTACAGAAAATTAATTAGTAAGATAAGACACTCACAGTAGGCTCTGGTTCCTCAAGTTTTCCATCAGGTCCAATTTTCTGTTGTGGCTGTCCGCCAAATTTCTGTTGCGCGTATTGTTGCTGTTGAGCGTACTCCTGTTGCTGGTTGCCCTGGTAGCTTTGGGCCTGGGCGTAGGCTAGGGCTTTGCCATCACGAGCCTGGTTGCCTGGAGCTGGGGCGGAGACTACGACGCCTTCGGGTTCTGAAGCCTGAGCTTGGTAGTTGTTGTTGTTGTATTGTCTGTGTAAGGACAAAATATGTTTTGAGATTTTAACATTTTTGTCGCTGCTCTCAAATTAGTAAAGAAAATCGTCGTGAGGTAACTACTACATTACTAGCCATCTTTTTACCCTTCCAGCTAAGCTAAATATGCTTGTGACTGGAATGGGTTCACAGCAATTGTGTAATGGGTGGGGTTCGAACCCGCGACCTCTCTAGGCACCTTAGCTGTATTTTTAGGGTTCCGTAGCCGAATGACAAAAAGCGGAAACCTTATAGTTTCGTCATGTCTGTCTGTCTGTCTGTCCGTCTGTCCGTCCGTATGTCACTGCCATTTTATTCCGAAACTATTAGAACTATACATGTGAAACTTGGTAGGTAGATGTATTCTGTGAACCGCTTTTTGGTATTAAGAAAAAAATAAAAAAATATTTAAAATAAAGGGGAACCAAATAAAATAACTTTGTTTTTTCATAAGGTTTGTATGAATTACAAAATTATATTTGCGGTTTTAGGAAATATGCTATATCTCAAAAACTGCTCATTCAATCTCGTTCAAACTAATTTTTGTTAAAATTCATATTAAGTTTATAACATATATTTTTTTTTTTAGATTTTTCACCCCATTATTATAGAAGTTAGAGCGGGGACACATTTTTCAATACTCAATACTATGTCATATATATGTATATAATGTCATTTTTAAATACCTGTCTATAGATACCACACATGGATAGGCTTCATGAAAAAAAAACAGTTTTACCAAGTTTCACATGTATAGTCTTAATAGTTTCGGAATAAAATGGCTGTGACATACGGACGGACGGACGGACAGACAGACCGATAGATAGACAGACAGACGTGATGAAACTATAAGGGTTCTGTTTTTTGCCATTCGGCTATAGAACACTAAAAACGGCAAAAAAATCACGTTTGATGTATAAGAGCCCCCTTAAATATTTTTTATTCTGTTTTTAGTATTTTTGTTACAGCGGCAACAGAAATATAAGTACCGGCACGTAAGTCTAGCGCTGAACGAACCGCGGAGGGGATTGCTGCGCATGGGTACTTTCGCGCACGCAATACAATTATTAGCTAAATAACGTTAATGACATTATTTTAATGTAATGTCAAATAGTAGGTCTAGCGCTGAACGAAGTGTAGAGGATAGCTGCGCATGAGTACTGTCCCGCATGCAAATAATATTACCTATGCTTTAATAAATAGTTTATCTCCAATGCCAATGTCCAAGGATTTATAGTAGGTACCTAAGATTTAATTTTTAACAACTTTTGTGGAGAGTATAAAAATAAAAACATTATTTGTTAATTTGAAATTTTTTATTTTAGATTTAAGTCTAATCTGAATCAGAGAATCTACAGTGAATCTGAATCTACAGAGAACCATTCTCAAATTTACAGTGATGCTGTCCGAATGACTGAGTAAAGTATTTGTAGCTTCGTCAATCTCACTTTTAATTTGTTTTAAAGAATCAATTAATTCGTTAGAATCCCTTTTTAAAAAGCAACTCACGTCATAAACCATTTTCCTTGCCTGTCTTTTCAAAACAGTATTTCTTCTAGGTATATTCACTTTAAAGTCACAAACAAACTAAAAAACAACAACAAAAATTAACAGCAATAACAATACAATTAATGTCGCGACTGTACACGGGATGTGCGCGGAGCGTCGTATCGGCGCGGGGAACATAATGCGGCTGGAGAGCCAATCGGCGCTACGCACGGCCGCCCTTCATCCCGCTAGCCCCCCTCAGGTACCTTAATTTTTACTTCTGCGCAATAACGGTCACCGCTAAAGTTTCGTGCCGCGACTTATACATCATCTGTAAAAATTTCAACTGCCTAGCTATCACGGTTCATAAGATACAGCCTGGTGACAGACAGACAGCCTTAGTAATATGGCCGGGGTTTTAACGCTTTGGGTACGGAACCCTAAAAATGGTCTAGTGCTCACAAAGACCTGCACTGCATTTTAATATACTTATGTATAATTTTATTACCTCAACGTTGGACTTCTTAACGACGTGCCAATTTTTAGTTGACACAAGACTTTAAAATATTTTATCTAGTTACTCACTGGTTGTAGTATGTCGGTGGAACAGTGGGTGCTTGATTGTTGGCAGCAGCTGCCTCTTTCCATGCCTTCTCGAAGGCCAGACGAGCGGCCAACAGTTCAGGGGTCTCTTGTGCAGGTTGCAGCTCGACTTTGGGGAGATTGTCTTCCTGGTGGAAGCCTTGGCTGTCAGCGTAGTAACGGACCTGAAAGGAAGAAAAAGGTTTGGTTAATACACATTGTAGGGACACATGTAAGTATGTATGGCAAAGTGCAAGGGCAGCAAAATGTATGCGAGCGCGATGTGTGAATGAGACGGCTAGTTACTGCGCATTGGCCGGTACGAACGGTTCTCTAAGGGTTTCGCGTGAAATATCGTCGCCTTGGTGGTGAAAAGAGCTAATGCCGGCTCTTCACGTTGGCCAACATAGTGGCGAATGTAGTGGCCAACGCCTATTGGCCAACGTGAAGAGCCGGCATTAGCTCTTATCACCACCAAGGCGACGATATATTCGGTCTATATAACACCGACTTTCAATCAATCGCCGAATCGCCTACCAGACGAAGCAAGACTCATACAGGTAATACCTATCCAGGTCAAAGGACTGGATAATAAAGAATCCCTAAAACATCTTTACCAAGGTAAAACAAGACTGAAGAGGTATTATGAAGCGTTAATCGACCAATGGCTAAAGTGTCGTCCTTGTGATTGGGGTTTGAACCTCACCCATTACACTGTATTGCCGTGAACCCACTCCAGACACAGGTATATTTACCGTAGTTGGAGGGATTAACAAGATTGCTAGTAATTGCCCTGTGTTCGAATCCGATTAATGCAAAAGATTTTCCTATGACGATATTTTCAGTAGCAACCCTGTCGAGTATTTGTGCTCATTTAGATTTGTGCGCGTGATACTTAATAGCTTTTATTCTAATTTTAATGGCTATTGCTTTTATGAATATTACTAACTTCTGGCCGCAACTTCTGAGGGAATTCCGGGAAAAAAATTAGCCTATGTGTTATTTCAGGATGTCAACTATCCACTTACCAATTTCATTCAGATTCGTTCAGTAGTTTTTGCGTGAAAGATTATCAAACATCCATACATCCACTACTTAAAAGCCTGTCATTCTTAGTTTGTTTTTCGCCATAAATATAATTATTGTGAGTTCTTTAGTCAGAAAAATTATTATAAAGCAGCGTATTTATTAGTCTATTATTTTAGCATATCTATTTTATTATATATATATACAGTATGTTAACTAACAGAGGGCGTTCCCGCTAACCCGCAATAGTATAAGCACATGAATTAGATCGCCGCACACGCGGCTCGTCATTCATAAATAAATTACGACGTTGCCGTCCTTCAAGTACGCGTGTACAGAGTGTTTCTTTTACGTATCAATTTAACATTTTTAGTGAATAATTTAATATTTAAAAAATAAAAACATTTTGTTTTCGAATGGTAATATTTTTTTAGCATGTAAGGATACTATACTATTGCGGGTTAACGGGAACGCCCTCTGTTAGTTAATATACTGTATATTTATACATATACTCTTTCGATAGTGACATTTATTTTACTCGTACACCTACCACATTGCGGTCTATTTAGCCCAAAGGTTGACTGGTAGAGAATGCCTTGTTGCATTAAGTCCGCCCATATAACACCATTGTACATAGTTAAAATAAATAAATAAATACATACATCCTCACAAACTTTTGCATTTATAATATTAGTAGGAAGTAAAGATATTAATTACCTTAACGAGATCCTTTTGGCCGGGAACTTGGTAGACGTAAGAACCAGAGACAACTCCGGAACCCTCACGATTTTCAACCTTGGAAGACTGAGGGGTCTCGTAACCGTAGGCGTATTGACCTAAGCCGTCCTGTCCGTGGTATTGGGCTGCGTCGTAGACCTATAAAATTGAGAAATATTTTTTAGAATAACGCTAACAGAACACTCAAACTTTTTTTAAACTGTATGCATCCTATATTGTTTCCTATAATCCTTTAGTAACAATCAGTTTTTGTAATTTGAATAATAATTAAAATAATTTTTCGTTGTTGTAAGTATTTGTACGCCTTTCTAGCCAAAACATGTTGATGCATTTTCTTGTAATCGTTCCAACTGATTGTGAAAGTTTCACGTGTTTTGACAAATAAATATACCTTATCTTTGATATATAATATCTGCCATTTTTAATGAATAAACTAAGTTTTATTTTAAAATAATAACTTAATTTTTTGTCTATATTTCACACGGTATGAAAACTTTTCTCATTCGGCCATCAAATGCGACCACCGGTAAAATAAAATAAAAAATTGTATGAATACAATAAACAATTATTATTTACCTCCTCAACGTAGTCTTCTGTGTTCTCGATCTCCTTTCCATTCTTCCAGTAGTGGCCAAGGGTTGGGCCAGCTTCAGCGGAACGAAACCTAGGGTCGTCGTAACGGACCTAAAAAAATATCTCTTATTAATTATACGAGAGGCAAAAGTTAAAACCTTTTTAACCGAATTCAAAAAAGGAGGTTCTGTATTCTTACGAAAATTACTCAGAAGGCGATGAATGGCAAATTTTTAAGTTTATTAAGAGTGCAGAAAGCTACTTATTTATTTATTTAATAATGTTATTCGTAATATTTTAAATTACGTTCGATTTTTGACCACTGGGCGGCTATGAGTATAAATTAAGAAGGCTTCATGAAAAATGATGTTTACAAAGGCTTTATTTTGCGTTTAACTTAATGTTAGCCACATACGTGAGAGAACCGTTAACAATGTTCTTAATTGTGTGCACTATATGTATTTATGTAATGTGTTTTATTTTTCAACGACACTACGGGACTAGATGATTTGGTTCACTGAGTTTGTACTGCTAAGAATGCGAGTGGTAGGATTCTGAACAAAAATGAATCATAACTGAATGATTTGTTTCTTAGTAACCAACTGTTTGGAACCGTGCACTAGCGTCTGAGGATTTACAAGTGTCTATGTAGTAATATGTGCAATATTTTTTTTAGGGTTTGGTGGTAGGACGTCTGTGTCCTAGCAGTAGGAACATTTTATGCTTTCTATATTTAGCAATCATTATACATAGGAACGCCGACACTTTACATACGGAATTGTTTATACGTACATATCTACCTAGCCAAATATCACCAACAACGCAATAACTATTGATGTTTCTTCCGACAAAATAGCAAATATGATACCCTCAAAAACAGCCCTACTGTCTAAAAGCTTCTTCGGAATGGCTTCAAGAATTTATAATAAGATTCCGAAACAAATAAAGGAAATTGAAAATATTAAACTTTTTAAAAAACAATTATTTAGTCTATTAGTGAAAAGGCCATATTACACTGTGCATGAATTTTTGTCCGATAGATTTGAGACCGGATAGTGCCAATATTTTTATGTTTTGACGCAAAATTATAAAATATTATATATCAATTATTACTGATTAATGCTAATTGGAATGTTATTTTTATTTATTTTTAAATTTAATTGATATGTTATAGTTATTTTGTTTCCAAATATTGTATGCCTAATATGGTGGAGCAGTGCGAACGCACACAATAAACTAATAACATCCCTGTAACCAGTCTCACAATAAACAACTTTTGACTTTTTTCTATAATTTTGTGTAAAGCCTTGAATAAGTTTTTATTGTATACATATAGGTACATAATGTAGAACTTTCTGGTCTACGTTTATGCCTTAGCGGACCCCTTTCTTATAATTTAGATCTTGTGAATGGCTTAAGTTATAAATGGTGGTAGTAGAATACTCACAAGGGGTAAGACAGCGGTACGTCCAGACAGCTTGGGCTCGTTGAACGGCAACTGTTTGAGGTACGACTGTGCCTCCTCGGGAGTGATGTCATTCTTGAAGATAAAGTTGGACTGCGGCGCGCCTGAAGCGAACACCACCTGGAGAAGAGAAGAGAAGAACAGATTAGATACAGGTTTGACAGCAGCAGAATTTATACTATAATCTATTTATATACAAAATAATACGCGCGTAACTTCGTAACGACTTCACCAAATTGGATAAGGTAAAAGTAGAAAAAAAGAAGACAAAAGATTTTTGTTTCAATGGTCAGCTAGTATTATAAATATTATGCACATACGTAGAGATGTAAGTACGCTACGAACGTACACTTACACGTTTGTTACGGTATTCCTGTTTTTGTTTCGGGTATGGCAGTATGTGTATACAGTGATGAATGATGTTTTTGAAAAATCAAAGGGGTCAATATTTAAAACATTTAATATTTGTCCTTCTCTTTTTTATCATGACAAAAGTTTAGGGGTTGGAGAATGGCATAGCCTGCTTTTTTAAGGCAAAACAAATTCATGGGTGTTGTACTCGTAAATTTGTCTCGCAAAATGAATCCAAAATTATGCATCTACCTACAATAATACATTTTTTGCATGACAAAACTACAAAAGAACTAGAACAAGCCAATTCCTCTACTACACTATAAGTTCAATCAACCTAACTTAACATTGACAGAATAAATTACTGTTTTAAGCAGGATCTTAATGTGTTTCAAGGTGAAAATATAACAACGAGGTATAGATTACAGATGATCCTAAAATAATAAGTTACTACAGAGCTGACTCATCAACGTGCTTAGAAGCCGGTTCATTCACAACCGGACTTGAATATAAGGTGTTCACGTTTGCTGTTTACTTTAGTATGATGATCTTATTTGTTTTGTTGGATTAAATTTCGCACGAAAAACATGAATACTTGAATGACGCATGTCCAACGATACTACATCTGGTCTAGTCATATACAAGGTGAAACAGATTAAGCACAATACCTCAGACACCCCAATTAGAATATTAAATTATAAGTCTAAAACGACATCCGTAACTAAATAAATTGAAACCAAACCTAGACATTTTTTATAAAATAGTTATCCTTACTAAACGCAAAACGTATGTGCGTCATACAATATCCTTACGCAGACGCATACACTCATGTAATGTTAGCGGCCGACACGCACACGAGCGCATTTCCTTGAATTAAGGATTGTATTAAATGGTCATGATACTGTGTTTCCATTTTAAGTTAAATGAAAGATTTTTCAAAATGTTGTTTATGACGGAAATCGATTCAGAAGCCGATTCAGAACCAACTAGTTTCAGGAATTGCGTTTATTCTGTTACAAGTTGTATAAGGTGCTTTTTATCCCATAACTCTGATATGAATGACATTCAGGTAAGAAGGTGATCAAACGCAAGTCCATAAAACCAACAAAAATTATCAAAGGATCAACTGACGTAATAATTATTTTCCAATAATATTTTTTGTTTTCCTTTTTCATATAAAATAATTCGACACAGTCACGATTATTAATGTGAAACACCCTTACGTGAAATCAAGCGTGAAATATGATAACGTTGCATTTTCGTAGCTTTAAATTGAATGAAAATTAATTACTCGTATTTATTAATGAAACTTAAATACATATACTACTCATCGAGAGTCTAGTGTTAGTATTTTGATGATTTCTTCGAAACTATTTATTTTTGGATCACAGATTTTAGGACATTCTGATTTTTTTTTCTTTTTAGGATATAACCCTAGAGTTATGGGATATAAAAGAAAACACATTGTACTCAGAGTTATTCAAGGGATGGACCAATGATGTCGCAAAGGCGGGGGACATTATCTACCAATTTAACTCCTATGGAATTTGCGGTGCTTCAAAAAATCTTCCAAACACAACGCACTGCCCTGTACTTATACAACGTGTAATTTAAAGGGTATATACGTACCAAGTGCATGGCTTCTTTGGATGATAACAAACGATATGGCAAGGGTTTTGTAATCCTAACTTATTACAAATTCCAATACACTGATACCAGAGACCGAATTTTTCAAATTTAGACTACCGAAAAGAATTATCGTGTTATTGGCAAATGACGTGGATAGTTATTGACCCTCGTAGTGCTGTGACACATTTGTTATGATTGGTATTCAAGAAATATATGAAACCAATAATTTGGTATCAATTCTTTGAGTCAGTTATTTTGTGCTGAAACTGTGCATAGAGACTCCATACCAGATGTTGTCTTCAGCCCCTTTGGATAGATATGGGGTTTCCGTTACACGTTGTATAAAAACTTATAATATTTACTCTGTAATTTTTTAGCACGATTTGGCAAAACTAAACGTGACGAAAATTCATTTTCTCTACCAGCAATGGTTTTTTTTATACACTCGCAAAAGTATTGTGCAAAAACTACTAAACATAAAATATAATACTACAAACAACTATGACAATACCGTGGCCTTAGCATAATTCATGCTTATTTCACATCAACATGCGCTAACATGACGTCAATATATTCGTATTGACACTAACAATTTTCAACTTACATATGGGTGTAGAAATATCCAGTTCAATTTGAGGATTCATGATTCACTTATTTTCATACGAATAGCACATGCAATAAGTTTGATAAAGAAATATAGTTGGCTTAAATCACTACTTAATTCTCAAAACATAAACAACCAATCAGTACCAAATCAGAATCAAAACCGGTCAGATCGTGTAATTTATTAAGTTCCCGAATTTTCAGGTGGTGTGACCAAAAGGCCAATAAACCAAGCAAGCAAACCGTAATATCTCAGTGACAATCGCTGTCAAAAACCGGCCAAATGTGACTTGTACTCGCGTACAAAGGGGTCCAATCGAATCATATTATTAACCTGTTACTTTATAACCATAACCATCTTTTTTGCCATAATCTATAGATATGGAAATTCTATCGTTTCTAGTAAATATTTATACTTTTTTAAATTGTGTGACCTCACAATGAGTCTTTTCTTTTGATATTTTTCGTCACTATTTGAAACAAAGATTATTATTAGAGCCCAATTTAAGCCCACCAAAAGTGACCTCAGAAGTCAATATTGGTTTGTTTAGATTACTTTTTTGAATTTTGATTAGGAGTAACCTTAATTTTTGGGTTTCGTTTTTCCATAAAACCCTAATAATGGCGTCAAATCAAATGCGTTTTTCAACAGAGATTTTATGGGAAAGTGTCTTAAAACCACTTAGCTCTTCAGTCAACTGAAAACAGAGTGTATAACTTTATCAAATCATTAATGTATAGATTTGAAATTCACTATATTGAAATACAATTGTAATTTGCCGTCCGTCAAGTTAAAATAGTTATTATTTTCACCAACAAGATGAATAAATTTGAATATGATGATAAAGGGTATTAATTAAGTTCCACTGCGTATAATTTCAAACATGTGTTTCTTATGATAATTTAAAATGCAGGATGTTTTTATACAAAGTCACATTTTGATAAATGTGGTGAGATCAGCGCCCTGTTCGTTGTATATTTATTTCTCTATGCGTCTGTCACATTTGTTTATTACCTACATCGCTGTTTGCTTCTGTAAAGACTATAGAAAATGCAATTCTTCTCTTCTTTCTGAGATTTCGGTCGCGTTAAAAGTTATATTTGCAGAAAAAATGTAGTCTTTGTCACCCAGTGATAACACTGATAACGTAACATTATAATTGTGAAATAATTTTTCAAATACTTAGATAGAATATACTTTCCTGTACACCAAAATTTACACACACCTATTTGTTAATATTTTAACTTATTCTATGGTTCTACAGTATCGATCCTCTAGTTTTCGAGTTTATGCGTTACAAATATTTCCTCTTTATTATATTAATATAGATGACTATTAATATTTCTATTTTCTACGTCTTTATATTGATTACGTAGCTTCTACCTATGATTTCGCTCGCGTATAATTTTATACATACACTTTTAACGAAAAAAAGTAAAGTTGGATTGATCTACACTCATTTTAAATTAATTTCTAAAGATTTGTTTATTTTAAATACTGTCTATACGCAGTTTTGTTCCCCTTTCAGCGAAAAGAATTAGCTTATTTCACTCTCTTGTCTTTCAACTATCTTTAGTCGAGTCGTAGCTCCGTTTAAAAGTGAAATAAGGACAAACAAACACACTTGAGCGTGTTTAGAAATATTTACATCGATACATATTTTTCCTTCAGGTAATTTTATATTATTATCCTCTAAACTTGTTTTATATTGTCTCATAAATTAAATAGACCTGAAAAGCAGGTTATTCAAGTAAACTTTTAATTGTATACCTACTATATATTATGTATATATAGACGTAAGATTTTGCGCCCGTTCCATCATCGGACTACAAGACAAACGGCAATGCGCTATCGTTACATGGCGGATATCCCACCCATATACCTACACAAAACGTTTTGGGAATACCTTCATTGTGCGTACGGTACGGTTAAGGAGTGGAATTGAAGTTTCCCGATAGCTATAACCTGGGGGTCTTTAAGTCAAGAGTGAATAGGCTACTTTTAGGTAAGCGTGCTCCATCTTCGACCACATCGTCACTTACTATCAGGTGAGATGGTGGTCAAACGCAAAACTAACATCAATAAAAAAAAATATATAAAAATCTTATTTTACGTAGGCATAGATGGTATCTATCACAATTATATGCAGTCCTCATTAAAACTGCTGGGTCACATATTTTATCCTTATTAATCTTATAACGATATCATTATTCTTCATATACACATAATTATACCATTCATTATGTATAGCAGGTCCTATACACAATACATATATGGGAGAGACAGTTGCTAAAGAATGTGTTTTAATAACGTTTAAATAGATATTACAGTTACCATGTTATTATGGGTCTATTTGCCTAAGTAAATACAAATATTATCTGTGTATCAGAATTTGCATTAGTGTAGTTCTTATAATTGTTTGGTTACTAAAATCGTAATCATCTATCGGCTTCCAGTCTATTCGGATGCAGCCGAGTACTAGTGCTGTACCTCCACAACTGCGAAAATTAAATTGTTTTCTACTTAATATTTCTTATTTTGAAATTTAGATATTTTTAAATCAACAATGTATTATTTAAATAATTTGATTATTATTTTATTTGACAATTATATCATATTTTTAGCTTTATTCCAATACGTCTTCTTAATTATTTTCTTGTATATTTGTATGCCAAGAAGGCCAAACATGACGGATTTTATTTACTTATTGTTAACAACCTGCATGCCTTGTATGTATACTCATGTTTCGACAAATAAATTAATCTTGAATCTTAACTTCTGTTTCAAAAATTAAAAAAAAATCGAACACCCGATTTTTGTACCAATGGAATAGAATACAATGTAAATATAATATATAACTCAAAGGTGACTGACTGACTGACTGACTGACATAGTGATCTATCAACCTACAGCCCAAACCACTGGACGGATCGGGCTGAAATTTGGCATGCAGGTAGATGTTATGACGTAGGCATCCGCTAAGAAAGGATTTTGCGAAATTCCCACGGGATCGGGATTTACACGGGAAAAACTTCCCACGCGGGCGAAGCCGCTGGCACAAGCTAGTAGAATATAAATTTATTTGTATGCCCGGTGGAAACGACAACCTATAACTCGTTAGTCGAGCTTGTAACCAGCACTGCACAGGTTCTCAATGCATTGCAATATCAGGTTATTCAAAGCAGATTGCTAGCAAAAAATCAACTGCAAATTAAATAAAAAAAGAGAATAGGTATCAATCTATCGTTGACCCGTGATATAAGTTCTATAAATAAAGTATCGAATCATTAATGCAGACAATTTCCTATAATAACAGGATCCATGTCTAGTTTCTAAAATATATACAAATAAAAAGATTTCGTCGTATATTCCGCGTCATTCTTTAAGACGATTGACATAATTTGGTCATCAATTTAATAGACTAACGCTGTATCGGAAAGCCATTTCCCAACAATGTTAAAAGCCTAAACAGATGCAGTTATAACAGTTCGTTCCGCCTGAGGAGCATTTGCCTCCCGGACGTAACTTGCAGTGGCCAGTTTCAGAAGCAATCAATCGACTGCGAACCCAATTAGGCCGCTGTAAGCACAATTTCGCAAAATGAGGCCAGTGAACATGCGGTGTTCCTGATCAAACAAATACTTATATACCTTTGAAGACCTATAAAGGCCTCGACTACCGTTGTTACCTACTGGGTCAACTCTATTTGGGATATATGGAACAGGGTGTAATGTCCCGCAATCCCGTTGAAAAGGGAGGATGTGTTTTTGTCTGGTGGGCAACTGCCCAATGTTTGTGATCGGGTGATTTGTATACAGGCTAGTTGTGCGGTAAACTTTGCTTGCGCGATTCAGGATTTCTATCATTTAGTTTGTATGTTGCGAGATAGATGTCACTACACCTATACGTAAAGTACTAACTTCTGTCCGTGACTCCGTTCGCGTAAGATTTTCCCACGTAAATCCTGATCCCGTGGGAATTCCGAGATAAAAACTAGCCTATGTTATTATTCCAGGATTTCAAGTATGTACTATCGACCAATCTTCCGCATGCTCACCTTTAAGGCTATAATCGCATAGCACGGCTCACAACTCGATCGCCTAATGCATGTATTTTGACCAATAGGATGCTCGAAGCGTATTTTAGTAGTGTTCGTAATAGTATTAATATAATGGTTCACGCCCTGTACTCACAAAATGCATATTGTCTCTAATTGGGCGAAACCAGGAAGGGATGTGGTTTGTCACTAGCTGCGCTTCCGCAGAAATATTTTCTTAAGTGAGCATGCGTATCGATAGTACATATCAAATTTAATTTGAATCCGTTCAGTAGTTTTTGCATGAAAGAGTTAGAAACATCATACATCTTTACAGCGATCCTCACAAACTTTCGAATTTATAATATAAGTAAAGTAAGATTAATTAGATTCGATTTAACATTGATACGAAGAATAAAACGATTTCCTTACAATTCTAACATTTTGTCCAGATATAGGTTATAGTTCCTAGCTAGTAGTTATGACAAGTTTTAGCTGTAGTAGTCAACCGTTTAAAACACTACATACTTCAGTAGCTCCACGTAATGTTTTGGTGTCCTAAAGCACTACACTAAATGCACATTGTATTCAACACAATACAGTTGTAACAAAACTGGCCGAGTTTGCATTGAACGCTTGAGGTCAAGAAGATTCGCCACACATTGTGACTTCAAAATCTAAACCCTATTGTTTAGTACACTTACGTGATAATAACTGACAGCGAAATTATGTAAGTTGCAAAACGTTTTCAGAATTGGGGACTTAGAATTAGGAAACTAATACGAAGGCACGAAATTTACAGTTTTGTGCAAATTATTTCGATGTTAAAAGGAATTTTAACTACACGTTGAAGGTTCCGTAAAAACGTAGGTATTTAAGCAGGCACGAATACATAAGTTCGTGAGTAACACACTATCTACAATTTTACATATTTACGGTTTTCAGAGTTTTTCTTTTACATTCGCTGTAAAATATTGTTGCTTGCGAATCAACTTTGAAATCGCAAAATATGCGACAACAAACGGTCATAACTTTTGACCGCATTGATTTAGAAATTTGGTTTTTTTTACAGAAAATAAAAGATATGTTGGTTACATAGGTTGGTGGATATATATTGCATAGGTACTCAGTACAGTTTGATATCTCTACGTGTTGTTGAGACATAGGCTCTTGACAGGGATCCGTTTTTGCTTTGGAACTACGGAAGCCATTAAACGGGTATCGGATGTAATGGTACCGTTTGAGCCAGTAAATTGAATGTCTTATGTTCTGGCTACTAGCTGGCGCCAACGACTCCGCTCGCGTTGTTGTTTCTTTTTAGAGAATTAGCAATATGGGTAGAACACATTACTAGCAATCTTGTCAACCCTGGAGGGGTTAATAAGATTGCTAGTAATGTGTGTTAGTAATGTGTGTTAGTAATGTGTGCTAGTAATGTGTGCTAGTAATGTATGCTAGTAATGTGTGCTAGTAATGTGTGCTAGTAATGTGTGCTAGTAATGTGTGTAGAACACACTACTAGCAATTTTGTTAACCCCTCCAACTAAGCTAAATATGCTTGTGTCTGGAGTGGGCTTACGCCAATAGTTTAATGGGTGGGGTTCGAACCTGAGTCCTCTCGATCACAATTCCGACACCCTAGACATTAAGCTATTGACCCTTAAATGTTTAATGACTATTTCGCTATATTATAAATCATGACCTTCTTGTAACTCGATATAAGCAACCAGTACCATAGAAACGCGCACCTTCGCAAATATTATTTTCTAACTTTAAATTATTTGTAGATATGTCCTATATCCTTCTTTAATTTCCTCGAATATTTTTATTAAAATATTCACTAGCTAAGCCATTAATTTTGATTCATAGTTTTTTTTTTAAGATTTTGGTCGTAAACAACTAGGTATTTAAGTACATAAAAAAGAAGTACGTATCAAATTACAATAGTTAATTTATATTGACGTTTTTTAGGTTTCTTTTTTATTTGTATACTGATATTAAACAAGAGATCGTTAGGAAATAATAATAAAAAAGACAACAAAATTACAGACCCAAAGATCATCAGAGTATTATTAAACCGATTCATAAAAAAATAACGCTAACAACTCATTTAATAGTTACCTCCTAAAAAATCATCTAACAAACATCAAAAGGCTCTTGGGATACCTACGCAATCACTAAAAAAATAAGTACTATTGATATCAATACAGCAATTTAGGAGGTTTATCATGTATCAAACAACAAAACAATTCATCTTAAGTGATACCTTTTGCGGACCTGCGGGCTGCGAGCAATGGGTAGGTCGCCGCCCGACTGAAACCAGGCCCGTGTAGACGGCGCGTCGTGTTCCACGCGCGCCTCAAAGAGTGTCAGCAAAATTGTCGGGGCTCACAAGGGGGCCGTGGCCTGCCAGGGTGTGGAATTGTTCGAAAGAGTGACCGCGGCCTCGGAACACGAAGGGCTAATGACGGAACACGGATGGATTTTAGTCAGTAAAAGTCTGACACACCCTCCCGCTTCGTCCAGATCGGGAGACAGTCATAGGATGATTTCCCATCCTTAAAAAAAATATAAAAAAGCGATACCTTCTAAATAACTCAAATCCGTTTTACAATTAATAAAAAAAACCGGTCAAGTGCCTGTCGGGCCACGCGCAGTGTAGGGTTCCGTAGTTTTTATAACAGCCAAGTGCGTGTCGTATTCGCTGACTGATCGTTTTGTACCATGCTCTAACTAAAAGCCAAACATGACTACCTAACTAATTTGACTTCCTATACAAATCCTCACCTGATCCGACAATTTTACACGGAAAGTTTTAATTTTTTTAGAGATTTGTATAAAACTTGTCATAGCCGGTGTTTTGAATTTAAATACGGACACAGAGCTACACTACTCAATCGTCACAAGAAACTAGCACGATACAACTGGCGCTTAGCGCCATCTATCGACATTTCTATAGAGTTGTTCGAAATTTTCGAGTCAAATACAATTGGTCGACTATTACTCGTAAACTTGTAAAGCCCACTTATGTGTGATAGTTTTCCTTTAAATTTCGTTATATATAGGTACTACTGCCGTGACATTTGAATTTCTAACTACAACCGTTTAGTTGATAGAGGGGGTGGACACTTGACTCTAACGAAAATTGGTACTTTAAAGCTTGATAAGTCACGAACGGTTTACTTAATAAAAAAACGGTCTTACCAAACCCGTAATATTTTTGAAAGACCTATCCAACGATATCCCACACTATGGGAAGAATGAAAAAATATAATTATCATCCCACTTTACATGTATGGGAGGTACCCTAAATAATTGTATTTTTTTTTTCAAAATTTTATTTTACCACTTTTTCGGCGTCATTAACGTGTATACTCATGCCAAAGTACAACTTTCTAGTGCCAATAGTTTTTGAGCTAAACCGCGGACAGACGGACAGACAGACGGACATGGCGAAACTATAAGGGTTCCTTGTTGACTACGGAACCCTAAAAAGGCGAGAACATAATCTTTAAGTTGTTTGTAAGTTTTGCGGTTAACGCTATTGATATTAATAATTTACGATCATTATGTATATGTTGTAGACAAATGTTTATTTTAATGAACATTTGCATATACAATGTATACCTAAGGTTTAGACTTGTATTTGCCTACTCATCCGGGAGTTAATTTGTCTTATTACTCATCATATCGCATAAATGTCATTAATTATTCAAAACAATTTAATTAAATACAATGATGTTTACTCCGTTTTAATAAATGAACATCAATATTTTAAAAATTGTCTACCTACTAACAACTAGGTACTGCACTTAACTTCGTACATAAATATATGTTGTGGGTAATATTTGTGGTGGTTTCTATCGCTACCCACAAAGTATATTTTATATGTGTTAAACAAATTATTAATGACTACCTACTGTCTTCATAACTTTACTTAATGCATATAGTATTAAGATTGTCTTTTTTAGGGTTCCGTAGCCGAATGGCAAAAAACGGAACCCTTATAGTTTCGACATGTCTGTCCATCTGTCTGTCTGTCCGTTCGTCCGTATGTCACGCCATTTTATTCCGAAACTATTAGGACTATACATGTAAAACTTGGTAGGTAGATGTATTCTGTGAACCGCTTTCCGATTTTAAGAGAAAATTTAAAAAATATTTAAAATAAAGGGGGCTCCCCATACATGGAACTGAAACTGAAAATTTTTTTTTTCATGAAACCTATACGTGTGTGGTATCTATAGACAGGTCTTTAAAAATGACATTATGGTTTCTATAATGACTTTTTTATAAAGTTAATCGTTTAAAAGATATACGCTTCCAAAGTGGTAAAATGTGTGTGTCCCCCCTCTAACTTCTATAATAATGAAGTGAAAAATCTAAAAAAACCATATGTTGTAGATCTTAATGTAAACTTTCAATCAAAATTAGTTTGAACGAGATCGAGTCAGCAGTTTTTGAGATACAGTATATTTTTAAAAACCGCAAATATAACTTTGTAATTCATACAAATACTATGAAAAACAAAGTTATTTGTCGTAGTTGTAAAAATTGTAAATAAGCTAGTTTTAAGAAATTTGTAAGGTTTTTTGTATTTTTTTTTTGAAATAAATATATTAAGTATGTTATATTTGTTATAGTTACTACGGAACCCTTCATGGGCGAGTCGGACTGGCCAATTTTTACTGACATACATTCAAACAGGACCTTCAACGCGCTTCGAACATATTTGTCTAGATTTGATTAGCTTTAAACTAGAGCTGCACTAATTGGCTTAGTAAATATATGAGTAATTACTTTGTCAACATAAAGAAAAGAAGAAAAAAATATTTTTTTTACATAATTTTCTTTGCTTTTTTAATGAAGTAAAACTACTTCTTTTAATTCGAACACAGATTTGAAAATTTTAGTCGCTTTTTGCTGTAGAGTTTTTATAAGTGTTTTTTTGTAATGCTGAATCCCCGTCCCCATCATCATCAAACACACTGTATTAATTTATGTTTATCGCTAGCGAGGGAGCGAGATATTTCTTCATAACTACAATTGTATATATTATACCTTCTTGTAATTCTGTTATACAAGAATCTCTTTCTTTCTTATACGTTATTAGCTTGTGTGATGTTCTTCCTCAAATCTGTATTGGCCCTATGAGATATCCAACCTTTTTTTTTTTGTAAAAAATATGTATAATTAAATAATCTGGTGGAGAGGAAGGGAGTGTCAGACTTCTACTGACTAAAAACCCACCCTGTTCCTTCAGCTGCCCTTAAGTTCCGGGGCTGCTGTTTCTCGTTAGAACATTCCCACAACCCCGGTAG
The DNA here is from genome assembly GCA_943138885.2 of Tholera decimalis. NCBI lineage: Eukaryota > Metazoa > Arthropoda > Insecta > Lepidoptera > Noctuidae > Tholera > Tholera decimalis. The sequence continues at coordinate 4,088,577 of OW964552.2, read as the reverse complement.
GCATTGGCCTTATCTCTGCTCTCTTATCTTTTTCTTTTCATAATATCCTTCCTATCACTATGAGGATATTATGTAACGGCAGTCATAAACCCTTCGTAATAAAAATAAAGTAAGCGGTCAAGGTATGTACGTTATATGAATAGAATTCAATATCACCGCAAAGGCCGAGGAAGTCAATACCGTAATTATGATTACTATTAACTCCAAAACAAGCTAAGATTACTCTTCGATAATCATATTATGCAAAAATATTGGCAACAGAACTTCTATAGGTAACTGTTATTGGCACGACGTACGACTTAACCGTTTTATCATATTATAAAGAGGTAAAATTTGTTTGTCAGCTTGTATGTAGGGGGTAATCTCCGGAACTAATGATTTGAATTCTATACCACATTTCTTCACCGATTTTTACTTTCGAAGATCAGCTTGTTCAAACAAACAAACTATTCCGCTTTATTATAATATTGTATTCTAGATGGTATTATTATGTTTGTCTTATTATGTGAGGAGAAATAAATGAATTTGATTATACAAAAAAATAGGACATTATTATCGCCTTATTCCTCTAATAAGTACCGCGTTAAAATATGTACAGTTCTATTATTTTCCACACTAGACTTTTTAGAAAATTTATTAACAAAAAGATGTTTAAAAACTCAACCAATTAATTCTATTGTAGGTATGCATTTAGTGGTAACCTAAGCTACGTAATTTATTTTATTCAAGTTTTATTTTACGTTTTCCTGCTTTTCTAAATCCTGTTAGAATCTCGCGTGACATAGTGATTAAATTATAATAAATATATGCATGCCAAAATAAATTATTTTTCTACAAAATAATATTTCCATCCACACTTGGTTGATATACCATACGGTTTTGTCGTACCAAGCGCTTCTCCTCCACATTTATTGTGCGCACAGCCAAGCTGTGGAATTCTCTGCCGGCTTCTGTGTTCCCTGACACTTATAACCTTTCAGCCTTTAAAGCAAGAGTGAATGCATCTTCTGGGCTCGCTCGTCACATCGCGATGTGACGAGCGAGCCCAGAAGATGCATCGTAGACCTCATCTATCGCTGACCATCAGGCGAGATTAAGGTCAACAGTGGGCTCATACGTAATAAAAAAAATTATTATAATCTTAATAAAATCGCTTAAAATAGCAGCGTACGGCTGATCTCCAAGGTTACACTAAGCTAGCCAAAGGATGAGTGACCGTCTCAACTCAACACGTTCGCTGACAGTACGTCGTGAGGCGGGTAATTAAAATAGTGCGTTATGACAGTACGTCGAGGGACGGGCCACTTATTTTTAAGAGTACGTCGTCTCACGATAATTTTTCATATAAGTATTATGAAGAGCAGTATCCACTGTCATGTTATGATTTCACAACTTCATATTTCTTACTGCCGTAATACGAGTATTTTGTGGGTAGTTTCATATTGCTTGCTTGTGCACGAGTACTACGTTGATTTGTAATTTTGTATGGAAAATTCTACTGTCGTAATGTGGTGTCAGGGTAAGTGCTCACTGTCAGCGAACATGTTAACATAACGAGGTTCTTCCGTGCCTCGGGAAGTTAAGCTGTTGGTACAAGTTGACATTTGTACATTTTTGACAGTCATAACGGATAGTTAGAAGCCAGAAAATTTGAAACCAGTCTTGCCAATGGGTCTTACCCAGTTACTGGGTTCTGGAGGTCAGATAGGCAGACGTCTCATGTAAAACTGTACTCAGCTGCATCCGCCCAGAGCCGGATTAACCCTGTCAGAGGCCCTACGGCAATGGCATTCTCGGGACCCTTTTCTTACTTTGACTGACCAAATCGTGTGTGAACTGAGGAAACGCACATTAAGGGCTGTGGTTTTTAATATATTTGTTTACTTATTCCCAGATTTGTTCTAAAATTGTTTTAATTCTACTACTAAATCCAACGATTTGTATTTTGTGAGATAACAGTGAGGTCCCTAAGTGCACACGCACATCAAATTCTCGTTCGAAGAAACACGTTTTCTTGGTGCGTGCACTGGGCCTGGGCCCCATAGTTGATGCGGGGCCCCTAGGCAGTTGCCTACTCCGCCTAATGGTGAATCCGGCCCTGCATCCGCTATCCGGTTACACTGGAAACCAACCCTAACATACTTAGAAAAAGGCTAGGCAAATATGATGACATGGAAAATCCAAGACCACGTGTTTTAACATGTGAATGATAAAACAACACAAAAACATTTAAGGAATTGCAATTAAAATTATCTTGTTTTTGTTTGACCTTACGTAAATTCTTCAAATTGTTTTGTTTTTTATTTATTCAAGATATATACTGCAGAAGTAACCAATTATTCCATTTTGAAATGCCTAAGTGTACTAGATAGATGCTAATCTTTGATTGATTGATTGACTACCTCGTCTTGATATTTTTGGAATTATCTTTTTTTATATTAAAACACATTTAAACGTCTTTATAAATAAAATTGATGTATCCGTCTGTAATTTTAAAATAACTATGCTTCCTCAAGCGCTTAGTGTTAATTACACGATATTAAAACAAAAACATTTATTTTTTAATTTTTGTCTGTCTGTATTTCTATTTGTCCGAGTTTACCTCTGGAAAGGCTGAACTGATTTTAATGATTCTTTCACTGGATGATAGAGGAGGTTACAGGGCAACATACAGGCTATTTTTTATGTCGACTCCTACGTCTACAATGTCACAAATACACCTAGTTGATAATATGAAACACTTTATCATGACTTCAATTCGTATTACTACAATATCCTATCTATTAAATCAACTTTATCAGAAATCATTTATTTATAAACCACCTGTGTTTTATCTATTTCTGTCCCCAGTTCTACAAAACCTGCATAATTAATCGTTGTAGGTACGAATACATCTTTGTCAAATAGTTTTTTTATTTTTAACTATATTGATTGCTAGCTCATCTACATAATTGTCGACACGTTTGACCTTTGTAGTTTCGAAATATATTGTCTACATCTATACTTATAATAAATCTGTAGAGAGGTCAATTCTGTACATGAAATATATTTCCAAAATAACTATCAGGGGGTGATTAAGGATCGATACTCATGCCAAAAATGCAATCAGTTAAATTTTTGTCTGTCTGTCTGTCTGTCTGTCTGTCTGTCTGTCTGTATAACCGTTATAGAAACAAAAACTACACGACGGATTTTAACGAAACTTGGTACAATTATTTTTCATACTCCTGAGCGGGTTATAGTATACTTTTCATCACGCTACAATCAATAGGAGCAGAGCAGTGAAGGGAAATGTTGGGAAAACGGGAGAAGTTACTCCATTTTTTAAGCTTCCGTCGCGTGTGCAACCTTAATGGTTAAAGCTACACAAATCATTTCATGACGGAAATGTTCTCCTTAAAATTATATAAAAAATATCCAACGACAGCATATGTCTAACTTTTATGGTTGACTCACAATAACACGTGTAACTCCCGATAGCTTAGCAGTTCGAAGCTTTCTGATTATAATATTTGTCTACTCTTACGTTTATAACACTCTCAGTCACCCCTAATTGAAAAAGTTAACATTATTAACTATTCCATAAAAAAATTGGCCAAGTGCGAGTCAGACTCGCCCATGAAGGGTTCCGTAGTAACTATAATATAATATGCAAATTTATTTGACGAAAAAAAAATCCTTACAAATTTCTTAAAACTGGCTTTTTTACATTTTTTACAACTGCGCCGAATAAATTTGTTTTTCATAGTGTTTGTATGAATTACAAAGTTATATTTGCGGTTTTAGAAAATATTCTGTATCTCAAAAACTGCTGAACTGATTTCGTTCAAACTAATTTTGGTTGAAAGTTTATATTAAGATCTACAGACATATATTTTTTAGATTTTTCACTCCATTATTATAGAAGTTAGAAGTTGTGTCCGCCACACACACATTTTACCACTTTGGAAGCTTATATCTTTTAAACGATTGACTTTATGGAAAAGTGGTTTTAGAAACCCCGATGTCGTTTTTAAAGAACTGTCTATAGATACTACACATGCATCGATTTCATGAAAAAAAATATTTTCAGGTTTAGTTCCATGTAGCCCCCCTTTATTTTAAATATATTTTAATTTTTTTTCTCAAAATCGGAAAGCGGTTCACAGAATACATCTACCTATCAAGTTTCACATGTATAGTCCTAATAGTTTCGGAATAAAATAGCTGTGACAGACGGACGGACGGACAGACAGACAGACAGACAGACGGACAGACATGTCGAAACTATAAAGATTCCGTTTTTTGCCATTCGGCTACGAAACCGTAAAAAGAATCATATAAATCGGTATAGAAACACCAAAGTTATACATGAAATACGCTTATAATAATAAGCCATCGCGCGTGAATACTGAATCATGCTATAAGGATTATTTTTGAGAATCGGTCGCCGCGCTCGACGCGTCTCGCGGTCGAAGCGTTCTCTAGATACTTAAGCCTCATGTGAACGTGATCTAAACAATATTACCAATACATTAACTTACGCTGACGGAGTCGCGGGCACAGCTATATTGTATCATTACGCTAAGGCCAATAGGAGCGGAGCGCCAATGAAGAATGCTTCAAAATCGGGGTTAAATTTAACGTTAGCCCAAAGTAACTATTCCACGCGGACGAAGTCGCGGGCAAAAGCTAGTATAATATAAATTAGGTAGTTATTGTAAAAAATTACATAATTGATTATTGCTTCAATAATAATCCTGTAGCTATATTTTTTGTTTCTATAAGATTTCTAGAAGCGCATTCCTTTTCTTTAAACGAACTCAATTTGGTCATCTGTTTGTTTTACAGAAATTAAAACATGTAGTTAGATTTTAATTAAAGTGGTAATAGTTAACTTCGTTTCACATTTTTTTAATATCCTGACAATAAAAAACACAAAAATAATGGAATTATCCAATTTGCTGCAGTAGTTCAGAAGTTATGCGCGTACATACCTTTTGGGCGATTCATTTTTTTAATTATAGATTGGAATAACAACATCCCGTTTCTCGTTGAAAACACTTCCAACTTCAAAAAAATCTTTCTCAACCAACAATTTAGTGCAACCCAAGAATCAAAAAACTGCCTCCAGTAAAAACTACTTACACAAATATACGTAACAAGTTTGATATAGAGGCTGTGACGTAATCATTTGTGATAGGTGACTGGTGCCATAAAAAGCACAAATCACTGCTTGCGAGAGCTTCAAACTGGTTTGAAGCCGTGAACTTGAACGGGCAATAACGCAAGCAGGTCTTGTGTACGGCTAGGAGAACAGCGGTTCTTGTGGAAAAGTCTCCGATGTTACTACATAGATATATATACTCTTTATATATACGCCATAACAGAAACAAATAAGGACTTATATATCTCAAAACATATTCCTGTGTATGCGCAGCAAATCTGATTTGAGATAGATCACACCATCATGCTATAAAGTTTGAAAGTTCCAGTTTCAAAAATAGAATGGCAAAGATACTATTTATTTTTTAAATAATAACATATCAAAACTTATTAAAAAAGGAGTGACCGTTTTCTTATTTTCAATTCTTATTTTAAAATATCAATTCGATCATTTTAAATAATAATTCTGTATAGAAAGATTTTATGAAGAATCTTTGCTAATCAGTATTTAAACTGAGAACGATTACGGTTAAAGAGTTTTCAAGAGTTGTTTATAAGAAACAAAAATAATATAAAAAAAACTTATTTTAAAAAATCTAAAAAACCCGACTGGTCAACTGAAGGGTAAGAAACAAGTACATATTTATTTTTAAAAGTGACAAGCAGGCGGGACCCAATTGAACATATTTTTTTAATTAAAATGAGATGGATCCGCCTGCTTGTCACTTTTAAAAATAAAAATGTACTTGTTTCTTACACTTCAGTTGAGCAGTCGGGTTTTTTAGATTTTTTAAAATAAGTTTTTTTTTCAACTTTTTAGTTAAAATATTAATTAACATTTTTTTAGTTTTCCCGGTCGTGTCACATTGGCACTCCACCGGATTTAGAAAGCGAGTCCTTATTTTTAAACTTTCTCATTGTGTTATTTTGCTAGTATTACACTAGTGAGAAACATGATATACCTTTTTGAAATCCTTATGCTATGCCCTTCAATTTGATATCCATATTGTAGTAATTGTAAAAAAAAAATTTTTTTCACCATGTATAATGGCTTCGCACAGCCGCCATGTTTAATTTTTTTAAATGTCACCTATCTAAGAACACTCGGGCTATTAAGACAGATCTGACGATACCTCAATTGTGTGAATCCGTTCAGCGGTTCTGGAGATATGAGGTAATAAAGAATATTACATACATACATACATACAAGATACGCGCGAAAAACATAACCCTTCCTTTGCAGTCGGGTAAAAATACAAAGATTGGAAAAAATATGCTATACGAAAAGCAGTCTTTATGGCTCAAGACCGCCAAAATCTGACCTTGCATAATAAATTAGCATTCTATGTGAGTATATATAATTCTAGACCAGACCGTTCCCAACGGTTTACTCGGAATGTGGATTTTCAACACGGACTAAAATCTAACCGTCAATAGTTTACCGATAATGGCTGGAGCGTGTACTGAAAGTGGTTCAGTTTTACTGTGATGCTTTAAAACTGGCGTTTAAATGTTCCAATTGGGATTACGAATGTAGGTTATATTGGTATTAAAGATGAATAGATAGTTTATAGATAGGGTACTTTTCAAATATAGCAGTTTTGTGTCCTATCAATGTAGAAAAATATACATATCGGGTTTGCGAGATTGTTCTATCGAGATACCGCGGCCCCGGGAGCTAAGGGCAACTGAAGGAACAGAGTGGGTTTTTGGTCAGTAAAAGTCTGACACGCTCCACCTGCAGCGGGAGGAGTAATTTAATCATTTTCCCACCGGAAAAAAAATGTACTTCATCCTCTGAAGCTCACGTTTTTAAACTGGTACAGGCAAATACGTTAGTATTCCTTCATTTAATTCTTAAGAGTTTTCTTGTTATTGTATTTGCAATGTTTTCGAAATAAAAATTGATTATTATCTATACTAATTAAGTCTAAGTTTGTTTGTTTGAACCAGGGACCGAAAGGTTAACCCGTATGAGGGTTTTAAACCGGTTATTTTTTAGGATTAGGTTACAAAACCCTCAATAAAGGTTAACCCGTATTATAGGGTTAATCAGCCTATAAGAACCGGTTTCGACATAAGGTGCATTTTAGCACATAAAACATCTGCAAGAAAGTGACAGAGATAACTACCACGCGGTGTTTGATCGTGTACCGACATGACTCTCGTAGTCACCGCGTAGAATGCATTGAACTTTGAGCCCTATTAATGTTGCACAATACTGTTTTTAATATTGACTAATGTTCGACGCTAAAATATTAAAAATAATATTTCGATTCTAGCGCATTTCACCGACCGACACGGTTGAATTGTGAGTGTATTTGTACTTGTACATATCGTCGTTTGTCGTAGGTACTTAGTATAACTTTGTTATTTTTAACAGACTTCAAAAAGGAGGTTCTCAATTTTATTCGTCTTGAACATTGATATATTAAAAAGAGGAAGATACGGTACTAGACACTGAGTTTGGTCCTACAAAACTAAGTGATTGCCCGTAGTTGGCGGGCGCTCACTCTCAGTCGCGTACGGAACGTTGTTGATCACACAGCTCAAGAAATTCTCGTCTCTTCGTGTTTTTAAGGATTTTTTTGGAATAAATACGAATCAAAATGACTTCTTGTATAGCTAGACAGTGTTTTAATTACACCAGGAAGAAAAATAAGAGACGTGGGTCATGGGAATCACTAACTACGTACTTACCTAATACATGCAATCTTATTTCATTCATAAGCGCAAACATTCGACAACTGAGGCGATTTCGCTCGCACTACAGCGCCGTCTCCTATCTCTATCCTTGTCTATCGGTAACTGTAGGTTTGGGACTGATGACGACACTGAACACAGATGTGTGAGTTACTGTGCATGTATTCGTGCGCCGAGCCCAGGTTTACTGATTGCGATGTTAGAGAGTAACATATCTTCCTCCTTTTAATACATCAATGGTCTTGACAATTTTTTTTTTAATGTAGGTATGTTAAGTACCTCATAACTCGGAGACGGCTGGACCGATTTGAAAAATTATTTTTGCGTTTGAATGGGTATACTTTCTAGTTGGTCCCATTGTTACAAAATCAGGATCTGATGATGGGATCCTGGAGAAATCGAGGCATCTCTTCAAATATTATAGGCACACCTATAGCGTTTTGGGTATTTCTTATAGTACCTTGAGCAGTTGCTTCCGAAAAGTACTATTTGGGGAAGTTGAACTGATGATGAAGACCACAGATGGCCACTGAAACTCCTCAATAATAAGTATTTCGTGGATTGCGATTCGATTACTTGAGTACGGATGTTAAACACTATGCTCGTCACAATACATATGGTGATGTAGAGCTGATGGTCAAGTACCAGGAGAACTCCTCAAAAATTAACGGCTATGCATCGGGAAAAGCAATATTTTGTAAAAGGTGATAAGTTGTTGACATTATGGCTTTTGTAACTAGATAAATTACAAACCGGCCCACTAAAAAGCGTGAAAATTTTTTTTTTGCAAAAATTAGAACCGGCTTCCATATCAAAACGCTACAAAGCCAAAAATAACTTTAATTTCTATATGGAAGTCGGTTCTAATTTTTGCTAAAAAATTTTTTGATCTCATAATTTGCACATACATAAATAGCGTTATTACCAACCTGTTTTGAAGTCAAAACTTCTTTAGCATCGTTGTGATTTGAAAGTTTATGAAACAAAAAAGTGACAGTAAAAAGAGACAGACACAGGAATTCATAAGAAAAAAAAAGCCAACATTGAAAGTTTCACTTCTACCACGTGTGAATTGCCCACATGTTTTTTTTTTATTTTTATACCTACGTGAACTTATAGTGATCTGATTAAGTATGCCTAAAACCAGGCGTCCGTCACTCGCTCAAGGCCACGTGTTATATGCCTACCGCTTCGCGTATCGCCGTCGGTACATCCGACAGTGGGTTGCCGCACGCCTGCCTGAACCTTTTAAAATAATTTTGACAACGTCATAATGGATCGACCTAAAAACAATTGATTTTCCTCCCCTTTGCTACTGTTTCCATTTTGATTAATTATTTATTACAATTATTTACGCGGTTTCGGATATTTTAGACGTTAAAATTTATATAATCGGGAAATCAGGGAAGGAAAAAAATGCATCTATCATTTTATTAAACTGAAACATATTTGATCAACAAATAAAAAAAGAATTGTTTTTCTACAACATTGGTTTTTTTACCAATATCAGCATAGGTACAACCATAGAAATATAATATTATATTTATGGGTACAACCCTAACACATTCGTGGGCCGCGCGGCGGTTAAAACAATCTTAACTCTCTGTGTACGGAATTATGGTACATTTCTTCTCGCTGCAAACAGCTGGTATTATTATTATTAGGTACCCGCGCTCGCATTGAGCTGCATTGCGCCAAGATATCATCTCCGTGAGCGGTGTCTATGAGTGCGTTGCTCGAGCGCGCTTTTTATGTAGATTGACTTCTGAACCTATCTATTTTGTGGCTGCACAGTGGGACGGCATCGCGTGCCTATCAATTATTGGTCGTTAGCTTAGATGTAGCGTTCGGCGGCTATGTTGCTTACTGGTTTTGCATTACAATATAAGGACGAAGCTAACACAATCAATGTACAAAATATAAAATCCCACCAAAACATCCTGTAAAAAATTAGCCAAGCCTCGCCTAAGCTGCTTGTTTCTCTATAAAAAGTAATGAAATCTCTAAGCAAAGCGAAGCCAAGTCTAAGGATCTTTACTGCGATTTCCTTATTAATATAGTTAGATTTTATGTAACCGGCCGTTGAACATACTCTGTGCACTTTTTTTACTAGTTAATACATCGAAGTCAACGGCCAAGTCACCGTGCATTTATGGGCATAAAGGTACAATATATTAAAAACGGCATTATAATCATACGCACTTTAGCGACAGAGGAAGTCTACAGAAGTCAAGCAAATTCAGCGTATATTCACCAAACTTTACTGCGTTAACAGAAAATCCTGATGACATAGTTTACAGAATTATGTATAATCTCTTGATCAACTCTTCATCGATACCCGTGATTTCTGCAGAACATTGATAGGTTTGGAAGAATCTCCTTGCCGTATTTCCGTCATTGCTGTTTCCAGAATCTTGACGAGGTTTATCAATGTGTAAACCAAGCAATTTCCGGAAGCGAGTTTGAACGTGCTTCTTTTTCTCTTCTTTGATCTTTTATTCTCTGGAGTCGATTCAGCCCACTTTTCAAATCCTAGGTTATAAGAAATATGCAGAATCATTTCCATACATCTTATCCAAGCATGTAAGGTAGACAGCCCGTATTTAAACGTATCTTCATTCTCAATTCTTGCAGTTACTTTTGTTATATTGTGCATCTGTCTAGGAGTTGCTCCACAAACAGTACATGAAGCACTCGATGGAGTCTGCGTTAACACTTGAGCAACTTTCCCGTCGATCATTGTCATAAACAGCTCATGTCTTACTCATGTTACCTTCTTTTGCTGCAGGCGTTCGCGTTTGACTTAATTCATTAATTTTTGCTTCAAGTTCACTTACAACAGCTGTAGTTTTTTCAGGAGTTTCTTTTGCTAATTCCAGAGAAATGGGTCTGCAATATTTAACTGAAGAACATGTTGGATTTTGCGATATAACTACTTTACTTTATTCATCCACTAGTCTCAATGGTACAAATGAAACTATAAACATATTAGCATCCGATATTTGTTCATTTTCTTCCGGTAAAACTTGTTTATACTCACTTTGTCCCGAGGATCCATCGCAACCCCATTTGCTATACAGTTTGAGACGGGTGAACTTTTTCGAAACCGAGTCTATTTTTAAAATACGACAGGCAGTATGATCTGAGAGTTCTTGAAGGTTCACTTTAGCACTTATATTCGTTACGGATATGCTTGACGCAAGAGGATAGCAATCCTTCTTTGCTTCAGCCAAAATTTGGTATGATGGAAATACCGAAAATAAGTTTTTCTCAACAAGTCTCAGCCTCAGGTAGGAATATTGAGCTTTGGATAGATCGGTTTCAATATATATACATAATGCTTCTTCTTTGGTATGGGAAGGTACACCATCTGGACTTCGTAAAATGACTTTTTCTCCTCCTTTTCTGTATTTCTCGTAATACTCACAATCGAAGCTTCATCATTTTCACCCATAGATCGTAAACCTTGAACATAAGCGTAATGCACATGTCCCATTCCATACTCCTGGAGTAATTCCAAGTTTTTACGTTTTTTTCGTACTCTCCGAACACGTCAGGATTTTCTTTTTTTTCACGTACTCTAAACTCGCCATTTAACCAATTTGTGTTTTGGCTCTCGAAGCAATCTTGTTTTCTTTGAGCTTTCACCCATTTTTGGTTACAAATCGTAATCAAATTTCTTTGAATACTTTGCATAACCGTGCTCACATCTGTTGTTGATAAATGGAAATTGTCCAACAAATATTTTCAATAACTGAAGTACTTTTCCCGCTTATTATCTGAGCACATATATCGCGTCGAAAACACACAAATTCACTCATTTTAACCTTTTTTCAGCAAATTCACAGTTACCGAAGGAAGGTATCCGGACACTGATGAACACGCTGCAAACCCGAGTATTTATAGGACCCTAGTTTCAGTAACTTGTGCAAAACCAATAAGAAAATTGATAAAAACAGTTTTCACACTAATACTTATTATAATTACAACAATAGATAAGAACTATGCAACATGATTTTTATCATACGTGTGGTTAAAATGGTTCCCGCAAAAAAATATCGTGTGAAAATATATTTAGGTCGACATTTTTGCTTCTAGTTCGAAATGGCGCAGCAATGACGCAGGTTTTTTTTGTATTACTGAATAGGTAAGGTATCTAAACATGTCATTAACTTGACATCGGGAGCCATCGGTAACAAGGAAACCTCAACTTGAAAATTAAATAGACGTAAAATTTCCTTATGACAATTAAAAATTATATTAAAAAATTCGAAAATATATTTTTCATCACAAAATAACGTAGTTATGAACTAGAAATCTTAAGTTGAACTTCCATAACGAGTAGTCTAGTTAATATCAAATTATCAAAGTATAAAGTTTGGGTGTAATTTAATGTACCTAAAAAATTTTTGTATTTTTTTTTTTACTATTATATCGGGTGGCTTTTTCATCTTAGAATGTAAAACAATCAAAACAGTTTCAAAAACACGACTTTTGTCCCAACTAATTTTGAGATGGAAAATACCGGTTGGTCCCATAGTGCGTCGCGCCGTGCGCGTCTAGTGGCGTGCTGCGTGACCTGTGTTGTGCGCCGTATCATTGCGTATATATGCTACTAAGTGTCCAAACAAAAAAGGTTTATAAAATATTAGATTCGATTTAGTTACTTATTCCGAACGAACTATATTCACATTTCGCATATACTAAACATAATGTTGTATACTTACGGGTAAAACATTCCCACCTCGGAACACCTTTCAGGTGTGTAATATACAGAACAAAGTAAACCAATAAATATAGTAACATAAATAAAAAAAATTGGCCAAGTGCGAGTCAAACTCGCCCATGAAGGGTTCCTTAGTAACTATAATAAATATAATTTAATATATTTATTTGAAAATAAAAAAACTTAAAAATGTCTTAAAACTAGTTCATTTGCAATTTTTACAAGTACGCCAAATAACTTTGTTTTTCATAGTGTTTGTATGAATTACAAAGTTATATTTGCGGTTTTAGAAAATATGCTGTATCTCAAAAACTGCAGACCCGATCTCGTTCAAACCAATTTTGGTTGAAAGATTACATTAAGATCTATAGCATATATTTTTTTTCATATTTTTCACTCTATAATTATAGAAGTTACAGTGGGGGGGACACACATTTTACCACTTTAGACGCGTATATCTTTTAAACGATTATCTTTATGAAAAAGTGGTTTTAGACACATTTATATCATTTTTGAAGACCTGTCTATAGATACCACACACGCATAGGTTTCATGAAAAAATATAATTTCAGTTTCAGTTCCATGTATCGGGAGCCCCTTTTATTTTAATTCTTTTTTCATAAAATCGGAAAGCGGTTCACAGAATACATCTACCTACCAAGTTTCACATGTACAGTTCTAACAGTTTCGGAATAAAATGGCTGTGACATACGGACGGACGGACAGACAGACAGACAGACAGACAGACAGACGGACAGACATGTCGAAACTATAAGGGTTCCGTTTTTTGCCATTTGGCTACGAAACCCTAAAAAGATACCTAACCTGTTCTACCGTCTATCTACTTACTAAAAAAAATTTTTTAGCCAAAAATAGAACCGACTTCCATATCAAAACACTACAAAGGTAAAAATAACTTTAATTTCGGAAGGTGGTGTCAAAAACGAAAATATATACAAAACTAAAGACACCGCCTTCCGAAATTAAAGTTATTTTTACCTTTGTAGTGTTTTGATATGGAAGTCGGTTCTATTTTTTGCTAAAAATTTTTTTTCACTCTTTTGAGTGGGTCGGTTTGTAATTTATCTAGTTACAAAAGCCATAATGTCAAAAACTTATCACCTTTTACAAAATATTGCTTTTCCCTGTGCATAGCCGTTAATTTTTGAGGAGTTCTCCTGGTATTTGACAATCAGCTCTACATCACCATATGTATTGTGACGAGCGTAAAGTGTTTAACATCCGTACTCAAGTAATCGAATTGCAATCCACGAAATACTTATTATTGAGGAGTTTCAGTGGCCCTCTGTGGTCTTCATCATCAGTTCAACTTCCCCAAATGGTACTTTTCGGAAGCAACTGCTCAAGGTACTATAAGAAATACCCAAAACGCTATAGGTGTGCCTATAATATTTGAAGAGTTCCCTCGATTTCTCCAGGATCCCATCATCAGATCCTAATTTCGTAACAATGGGACCAACTAGAAAGTATACCCATTCAAACGCAAAAAGAATTTTTCAAATCGGTCCAGCCGTCTCCGAGTTATGAGGTAAAATACATTAAAAAAAAAAAGTTCAAGACGAATTGTAAACCTCCTTTTTTTGAAGTCGGTTAAAAAGACACCTACCTACTTACCTGCCTACATTTCTCAATTTGCTTTTGTCATTGATTTTTTAATGTTCACCATACACTTACCTACCAAACATTTTCATTCCACTGTGCGTGGTTACGCACATAATTTTGAATAAGTGCAAAATTCAACAAAAGAGCGACAAATAAACCTGAGCAACATTCAGCCGCGTGTGACGTAAGATACCGCGACGCAGCCGAGATTGTGCAACTTACAGGTTCTGTCTCTTTCATTCAGATTAATCAGCAATATTTTATAGATTAACCTTTATAGTATACAGGTTAACCCGTATAAAGGTTAATCAAACAAATGGGTTAAACGTCTAACCGGTTAACCTTTTAATCCGATTAATGGGTCCTTGAGTTTGAACGCGCTAATCTTAGAAAGTACTAAGTGGATTTAGATGGTATGGAAGTAACTTGAACCTTGAGGAAGGTTTTTTACCCAACAGCAAAAGAAGATGGTTATGTTTTTATCGAAATAAAGTCCACGAAAGAGCTTTCGTGGGCTTTATTTGCGAGGGGCTACTGCTAGTTTCTATATATACTTTGGCTGTGACAGATAAACAGGCACATCAACAAGTCAGACCGTCTCATAAGTGTCCCATTTTTCCCCATGTTCAAAACCTTGAAAACCTGTTCAGACCTGTCGCAAACATGTAGCCTCAAGGTTTCCTCCGAAGGCCAACAGGAACAGAATGATGGCGCTCATGAATATGAATGAACATCAAGAAATAAAGTGAACTGTCTCCTTTATTGCATTCATCTTTCAACACTTAGCATGATACTGTGGAAAATCAGTCACTGATATTTTCCTGTTTCCTGTTTTGATAAACAACGTGTAATTTTAAGGGTATATACCGACGCCTTAGAGTGAAAACCTTTTCAGGAGGAAGAAAAATCTGCGTGCTATAAAATTTTGTACGGTTTCTTTTATATTTCTTTTTTTATTAATTTATATGTAAATTTAACCCGTTTTTATATCCAGAACTGTTCGATATTATGTATTAATATGAAAAATATTATACATAATATCGAACAGTTCAGAAATGCATAATCCATGGCCTGATTACGCTAAACTGACGACGCGATGCGAGTGTTTACGAGGTTCTCACTTACTTTCATAGATAGCGTTTCGAGTATCGAATAAACATATTAGTGAGATCAGGATGTGCGTTGCTTGGATTGATTTCTGGAAACGCAATAAAAAGATATTGGACAAAAATGTACTCCCGAGGTTTTCACTCTAAGGCGAAGATACACACCAAGTGCATGGCTTCTTTGGATGATATCAAAACTTATTAAACATTTCACTACATTGATACCAGAGACCAAATTTTTCAAATTAAGAACAAAGAGATTTGTTGTTATTGGCAAGTGACGTGTAAAGTTATTGACCATCGTAGAACTGTGTGCTGTGAGCCTGTGACACGTTTGTTATGATTGGTTTTCCAGAAACATATGAAACCGATAATTTGGTATAAATTCTTTGAGTCACTTATTCTGAGCTGAAACTGTGCATAGAGACTCTATACCAGATGTTGTCTTCAGCACTTTTGGATAGATATGGGGTGTCCGTTACACGTTGTAGATATAATGTGAACTTTTAAAAAGGAACCAAGTTTATTACTTTTACATACGTGGACGAATATAACGGAAGATCTGAATCTCCAAATTTTTTTAATGGAGGCAGCAATGTAGGTAGAATTCACATTACTAGCAAAAACCTAGTATGTTCTTTCACTTGCCTTTGCTATCTAAGGCCGCGGTATTTCTTTTAAACACTTCCGCGACCTGGGCACGCAGTCAAAACTCCCTTACATCATGTATGTATAAGTGGGAAACGGGTACAATTGCCAGAAATATTTAACGACATTCAGGTATACAGACTTTCTTATGGACTTGTCATATTGAGAACTTAAAAACACTATTAAATAACATGGCTCTCCCGGATAATCTGCTATAACTAATGATCTATGTGATATATCACGAGTTCACGACAAGATTACTCGCAAATACACGCCTTTCTCTACACTTACTTACGTGTCACTTCCACTTCAAAATGACATTAAAATTGTATAATAATATGTCAAAACATTACCTATCATAACTAGGAAGTAAGAATATTTCAGTGAAGAAAAATTATAAGAAAGAAATGTAAATTATAAGCCTTAGTTCGATATCCGTATACAAAATATTGACTTGAAGATTAGAAAAATCCAAATTGAATTCTAGATCTTGAGGCAAAAACTGCTATGAATTACAGCAACCAGTCCAAGGGGTTCCGTACTAATTATTATTTACTTAGTATTTTCAATTTCATTTCAGACACTACAGACATACCTACTTAGCTTAGCTGGGTTAACAACATTGCTAGTAATGTGAATTCTATCCGCTAGTTATCTTTTTAAACAACAACAAAAATGTTTAAACTCTCGATTTTGCGACTGTCTGTGTTTTGGGCGTCAATCATCTCACAAAACAACAGGCATACAAGTATCACTTTATACCAAAGAGTAAAGTAATATTGCTTTATACCATTCATCCAAAAACACATCTAGTGTTATGCAACAGTCAATTTAGTTTTTATTTTTATTGTATTATTTAATTTATTCAAAATAAAACATTGAATTAAAAAAACACAGCTAAACCTAACTATGTAAATAAAAAACTAAAATAAAAAATAGTAATAATAATAATATATTTTTTTATTATTATTTTTTTTATATATATATATTTTTAATTGTTTTTTATAGGAATATTATATATATATAATATAATAATATAAATAAAAATGTAAATAATATGTATATAAAATGTAATAACTGAAATAATAATAATATCAATTTAATTGAAATACAATATAATCACAGCCTATTTCGTTCCCACTGCTGAGACACATGCCTCCTCTCTACGTGAGGTAATGGGCCATAACCCACCACGCTGGCCCAGTGCTGGTTGGTGAATGACACATATCTCCTTATGTTTCCCTTCACCGATTTGCGAGCAGGAGTGATGAAATAAATTACACAAAGCAATGTGCCTGAGACGATTCGAACCCACGACGTTCAGTTCGGAAGTCGGGCCCGTAACCCCTGTGCCAACACTGCACTAAAATATAATATAAAGTTTTAATTTTATTTTCAAGAGATTTTTTTGAATATTCTTAGTGCGTTTGATTGACAGGTCGACATGTAGACGAATCTGTAACTGACGGAAGACAGACAGATGGAATATAATATTTTGTATTTCGTATTTGCGTACGGAATTCCAAACATACTGATGAGCTGTATTCTATAATATTTTTTGTTCATAATGTGATTAGATTCGCGGATATCCCCAAAATATTGATTGATGTTCGTATTATTGTAATACCTATTATTTAGTTTTTCGTTATAAGGTCAAGTTCGTGTTCTTTTGAAACTCAGTAATTATATGTTGGTATTAAATAATAATAAAAATAGAAATTAAGACTTAGATCAAGCATCGCCATAAACTAGATTAAGTAGGTACAATTATTTTTAAATAGAATATCTATATTTAATATTATAAAGGGGAAAAATTTGTTTGTTTGTTTGCTTGAACGCGCTTATCTTCGAAAGTACTGGGTGGATTTGGATGCAATTTGGTATGGAAGTAGCTTGATGCTTGAGGAAGGTTATAGGCTACTTTTTATGCGTCTGCAAAAAAGGAGAGTTATGTTTTTACCGTGATAGAATCCACGGGAGCAAAGCCCCGCGTGAGTACTAGTTCTTAATATTCCTAAATGCCATCATCAAGCAGTGGGTCAATGGTAGTTGACAAAAAAAAATTAAGTTATAGTACTACACTAGCAAAAACGAAATACAACTACACATTGCACTTTTTTACATCATTTTATGCGTCCTTGTCCGTTATGCATTCGTGGCTAAACCACTGCACCGATTTTGACGAAATTTGGATGCCGCTATTGGTACCCGGGCTCAAACATAGTATACTTTTTATTACAAAAATCAACCATTGAGAGGTTGAAATAGGGAATACCAGTATCCACAGCAATTTTTAAATGAAAAAGTTCAAGAATTGACACACCGATATTTTAAATTCACAACTTTTTCACCAGTATACAACTTACGAATTCCACTCAACAAAAAATGGTGTAAGTATCGTCCTTATTCCGAACTCCTCATTAACACAAAGCAGAAAATATATTCATTTTTCTACAACCTCCGAGTTATTAACTCATTTACACATTACCTTCGACAACACAGGCTTTACAATAGGTAAGTCTAAACAAACAAAAGTATTCGTTTTAAAATAAAATCACGTTATCTGTAGAAAATATGCACAATAATAGACCACAACAAAAATCCTTTACTCGAAAATTAAGGAAACGTTTACTCGAAAATACTAATATTTAGTTTACCCATTTATTTCAAAGAGCGGAAGTACTATTAGCCTGTTTGTCCTGTTAGCGTATTTCTCAGAAACGGCTGAACTGGTTTAAGTGCGATTTCGTGCTAATGAATATGTGACATATTGGATTATAATATTTGGTCACAACAAGGTCGTTGTCAATTTGAATGTTGACGGGTATTTTTAGAATTTTCGCAGTAAGTTTATTATTTTTTCAAACTCGAGTCTATGGTTTTGTATCGAAAAACTACAATTTTAAGAACGTTCTGCTTAACTGGTTGCAGCTGAGTACTTTTGTATTACTTGGATCAACTGCCTATCTGACCTGGAGGTCACCGTCAGATAGGTCCTTGAGGTATTGTGTTATCCAGTAGCTGGGTAACACAACACCTCTAGGCCAAACTGGTGTAATTTTTTCTGGCTTCTCACTACCTGTAACGACTGTCAAAGATATACAACGTGTAACGGAAACCCCATATCTATCCAAAACGACTGAAGACAACATCTGGTATGGAGTCTCTATGCAAAGTTTCAGCTCAAAATAAGTGACTCACAGAATTGACCCCAAATTATTGGTTGCATATGTTTCTTGAATACCAGTAATAACAAACGTGTCACAGCACTATGAGGGTCATCACTTTCCACGTCACTTGCCAATAAAACGATAATTCTCTTCGTTCTTCTTAATTTCAATAATTCGGTCTCTGGTATCAATGTATTGAAATTTCTAATATGCTCCACACGTGTTGACATAGGATTACAAACCCTTGCCATATCGTTTGTTATCATCCAAAGAAGCCGTGCACTTGGTATGTATATACCCTTTAAATTACACGTTGTATAAATGACATCAGAGACCAACAGTTTAAAGTGCTTTCCCAGGCACGAAGGAATCTCGATAATTATGTTAAGACCTATCCATGTACCAATTTCGGCCAGTGTTGCTTATGCTTAAAGATCAAGCCTTGCAGCTATTATTAGCCACAAGCCTTCATATTCATCAATCAAACTCAAACTATTTCACATAGGCCTACATGGGCACTTACTAAACGTCAGAAGTTATTGGACGGTTGGAAATTGGTCGTTTTCTATGGAGAAGAATACGTGAGTCGTTCGAGCGAGAAAGAGTGATGAAGCTATGCACGCTATACAACGTGTAATTTAAAGGGTATATATACATACCAAGTGCACAGCTTCTTTGGATGATAACAAACGATATAGCAAGGGTTTTGTAACCCTATGTCTACATGTGTGGAACTTATTAGAAATTTCAATACATTGATACCAGAGACCGAATTTTTCAAATTAAGAAGAACGAAGAGAATTATCGTTTTATTGGCATGTGACGTGGAAAGTGATGACCCTCATAGTGCTGTGACACGTTTGTTATTATTCGTATTCAAGAAACATATGAAACCAATAATTTGGGGTCAATTCTGTGAGTCACTTATTTTGAGCTGAAACTTTGCATAGAGACTCTATACCAGATGTTGTCTTCAGTCCTCTTGGATAGATATGGGGTTTCCGTTACACATTGTATAGATCCATCCCTCTTTCTCGCTCGAACGACTCACGTTTTAACACTTCATGGTATGGCCTGTTCGTTTCGGTAATAAGTATGACTCAGTTGAATTTATTGCAAATAAACCTTTATAGTACGCAGCAGCGTAATTCTTTTTGGTGTATACATCTATTGCTCTAGTCTTGACAATCTTGTCACTAGATCACAAGCAAAAATGTCAGAATTCTGTACAAAATTATTGTGAAATAAATCTATTGTTACTGGTTTCGATTGAAGATAAATTATCCCATTATCAGGTACGTGCAGAATCTTTTATACTGTAGTTCATGTCACCAATGCAAATGGCAACTCTGCCAAAACGCATTTATAGCGGAGAAAATTATTGGGAGAGACTAAATGTGGAAAGCTGAGATCTCGGTAGCAAAAGTCTCGCAGATATCTCTAAACGAAATAAAAATTTAGGGAAATTGCGCCGAAAATTGATTATCCTCAAAAAACATACATATGTCTACGTACATGTTTACAAAGTACGAACGCAAACAAAGTCGGAACAAAAGCTAGTAAATATATAACTAAGCTATCAAAAAAAGACCATTGTGAGGGATGGTTGTACATGTGAAGTTTGAAATTAGAGGCACTAGTGGTTAATAATAACAGCGCTACACGTGGGGCATTATATGCCAAACTGACACCCAGTGCGATTGCGGCGCTCCTGATCTAACAATGTCCGATCTGCTGGAGTGTCCTAATGGTCCAAGAATATGTACACTAGAAGACCTAATAAACGACACTGAAAACGCGACCAGCGTGGCTATCTATTGGGTCCAATACATATAAAGTACGTGATTTACCATCGATACGTAGTTGAAGAAGAATCCCTAAACGTTAATCTTCCAAGTTAAGCATGGCGCGAGTTCGGTCTTTGGATTATCATAATAAGATATCGGGATTACTCAATATCTTATTGTTGAAATTGTTGAAATGTTGGAGATAACTCAATAAGAGATATCTCGATATATACTGCTTATCAAAGAGTACGGTGACCATTCTTATTTAATTATTTCTATTAGTTACTAAGCTTATTAATTCTATTGCCTTGACAAGCGGGTTAGTGATCGCTGTAATAGATGTTAATTGACATGAATGGTAATTATTATTAACAAATAAGATGCTATCTGGCCATCTGACACTCCTGAGTCATATTTTAAAGGTTTTGTAAATTATTTTCTTAATATTTAAATAAGCTATGGGAAATAACCTTATCAATACCTGAAATAGACTGGCAGAATCGAAAAAAAAAACGTTCATTGAATGACTGTTTCAAATGCAAAATGATTTTAGTGATTAAATTATTAAATAGGGTCTCATTCAACAAATTTGATTTTACACATATGCTTCTTTAACATTTTGGAAGAGCAATGCGGCTGGATTGTTTTATTCTGGATGAGTCCACTCTTGACCTCGATTAAAAAAAAATGGTTAAGGGTATATTGTTTTCTTTTTATTGTTTATAGGCTTGCGTTTGACCACAATCTCATCTGATGTTACGCGATGATGTCGTCGAAGATGAAGCACGCTTGCCTAGAAGTAACCTATTCACTCTTTACTTAAAGACTCCTGGGTTATAGCTATCAGGACTCCGGCAGAGAATTCCACTCCTTAGCTTTTATTTTACTTTATGTACCTCCCAAACTCAGGTGTCGTGAATTCGAATCCAAGCAGGCATATCTTTAATTTTCATTATCATCACAACTCTCAAACGGTGAAAGAAAGCTGTCCTAAGACTGAATATCGGAATACATGCGACCAACAAGCATTAAGTTTGCGTGTTTGGATTACGACCAATTTCCTCTCGGGAACACGTATACGTAGTCCATGTATTATTTATCAAATAAATCTCTCGTTCTTCCAATAGTGTAATTTAATATAATAATCTACCAAGAGAAATTTTAGCCCTGGAGCGCCGGGCGTGCGTGCGATACGATGGAAAATTAGTTTCCGGCCTTAAGATCGTTTGAGTTCCAATTTACATAAGAAATATGGTTATCTTGAAAAAAGACCATTGAATTTAAGTAATCTTTAAGTGAGTGAATAGTTTAGTTCTTCGTAAACGTGCTTCATCTTCGACCACATCATCACTTACCATCAGGTGAGATGGTGGTCAAACGCGAGCCTATTTTTAATTAAAATTAAGGAAAAAATAGAGGAGCTCGTGGTTAATAGATCTTCCGGTCGATCCTTGTGCCGTTACCATAATAACATCATATCGACTAATAGCGAGATACTTCCATGCCTCTGAATGCATGTTCACACTTTGGTCTTCGCTGTCATTTCCTTATCTTTGACAATCATTTCAAATAGTCAGAGAATAGAAAACCCGACCACGGTCTCCTAAAGAGTATCATATTACTCAGTTTATTATAGAGAGTCAGGCATGGTACCAGGCTATATCCGATTATACTATAGAAGCCAGCTCTACACTCGGTTAAATCAATCCATCCTAATATTATAAATGTGAAAGTAACTCTGTCTGTGTGTTACCTTATCACGCCTAAACCGCTGAACCGATTTAGATGAAATTTGGCATGGGAATAGTTTAGGACCCTGGGACGGACATAGGATAGTTTTATCCCGAAATTCCCACGGGATCGGGATTTAAGCGGGCAACCCCTTCCATGCGAACGAAGTCGCGGACGGAAGCTAGTAGATTATATACAATTTTTTTTTCGGATCCTGTGTATTCGGAATGTACCTTCAGAAGCCCTAGCATTCCAGGGTTACCTCGATAACATATTCCCGCCACCCCGGCTGTCATTTGTGTTAACTGCCCTTTATGGCGCGCTTTGGACACGATGCGCGTCAACTCAGGATTCAACTTACAACTTAAATTGCTATTACAGCCTAATAAATAATTAGCATTTAAAATTAAAATAAATATTTACCGATCGAAAATCGAGAATCGTTCTTACTATTCAAATAAAATACGAACATCCCAAGGTCTTGTAGAACCGATGAGAATGTTTAGAACTGATAAGAAGGTTCTAGAAATTAATACATATTATGTGTGTCATATAAAAGTTGCATTCCTTCCTAATACATAAGTAACAAAATGTCAATATTTTTTTTACTTCAAGTGAAATAAAAAGAACGATATCTTTATAATTCTACACGCTTCTACAGGTTCTACAGGCTTCTATAATGTTACTAGTGTTTGCCCGCGTCTACGCTTGCGTGAAAAGCTTTTTTCAGCAAAAAGCCTGTGTTACTCAAGAATGATGTAGCTTTCTATTGGTGAAAGAATTTTGAAAATCAGTTATACATTAAGTACACATCAAACGACTTATCCCACTACTTTATGCCTTTCTTTGGCATCGCGCGCGTGGCTTACTTTTCGGAGATAAAATTACATAAGTCTGTCAGTCTCCAACCCTTCTTTAATGAAGGACATACTAACAAACTTTCGTATTTTTTTAGCAATAGCGGAGGAGGTCTGTGTTATTTATATTATTTCTGTCTGCGGCTTCGCTTTTAGTTTCTTCATGGTAGGTAACTAAAGTAACGTATGTTAGTAGTTGATAATGTAGCAAATTTTGGTAAAAGAATTTGCGCGATAGAAAGCCGTAGTATGATTTCGGGGATGCCTATGCCTCAGAAGCAGAGATGACTGGTCCAAATAACACAATGAAGAAATACTGAAACTGTTTAACTCAGATTTTTAATATTGTATTTAGTGGAATTATATAGTATTCTAGCCGAACCACGAACTTCGCAACGTCATATTTTTTATTTTCTTTTATATCTACAATATCGAACATAAAAAAATGAAGAATGATTTTCAAACTCTTATTAAACAAAACTAAGCTCCTACCATTGCCATGTCTAATCTATTTCTCTTGGTTTTTATATTCAAGATATTAATCACATTTGGTTAATGAGATCATAATAGTAACATTAAAAACCCATAAATCATGGATTATTCTATTAATGCACACAAAGTGTAAACAGTATAATAGACATCGACAAAAAACTTCACGAGTAATTCTCATTATCATCAAAATCAATTTACGTTTAATCACATAGAGCACGTTTATAATCACGTGTGATACTTAGACACACACCGTATTACATAATACACTGTGGTACACTTGAGTGCAAAAAAGCGACCCACCCTGTGCAAGTGTGGTTTAACTTATTTATTTTCTGTTATTGTCTGTAACCACGCAGATACTATTGTAATTGTACCTACTATATATATGTACGTACAGTTTTGATAGGTATGCGTGTTCTCTCATACCTATCAAAACTGTATTATGGAAAAATAATGAAAAAGATTTTTTTAAGTTTTAAAATGAGTATTTTCGGTTCTTCTCCACCTAAGAGAATTACAAGAAGACCTAAGTCAATTAAAATATACTTAATTTTGATTTCATTAGATGTTAACACTATGTGAATAGTATAGCTGTGGCAAGCTCTGAGGAAGACGTATGCTTGAAAGCAAGACAACCGAAACGTACCGGTGTCACAAAAAAATGAAATAAAAATGTGTGCGTTATTATTAACGAATTGCTATATCATTATTAAGATCAATGAATTAAAACGATTATTATATTTATTTGCTTATTGAACATGAGTTTATACCGGCTTAAAAATGGATGTTCTAATACTAAATTTTTCTTTACATTCGTGTTTTTGCGTTTCACTTATTAATTATTATTGAATGTTGATTACTGATTCACTAACGTCAGCTAGTTATATTCTTTTAGAAAGTTTAAACTATGTATGTATAGTATGTTAAGGATTTGTAAATTTAATTTATTATAACAGCAGAGGTCGGTAATTTTTCACGTAAGTGTAATTATTTGTGTATTGTACAAGTATTGTATAGAATCTGTAAATCAGAGTTATGTCTCGGATTGTCATTAGATTACATTTTAATTCATAATCTTTGTGTAGAAGTTGATTGGTTATTTTATTGTAGACAGCATGGCGACTTTACCGCCCACGTTTCACGTAGTATTTTTATATTGTATAAGGTATAATATTTACGAGAAACCGAGATAATTTTACGTTTAATTAAAAAAACATACTTTTTACAGAATATTTAATTGAATATCCTGAGTCTACTTTGAAAATAAGAAAGCGTGCGTTTAAATGTTTAACGTTTATCCTCCTAAATTCTCCATTGCACAAAATACGTTTAATATTTCACAAGGATAACATGAGGAAAAGTGAAAACGAATTTAAAATTTTAACCACATTTAAAAATGGTGATGATCCCAAAGGCGAAGTAATAAAAATTAAACTCACCACTGCGGCCAAAATCGTAAAACGTAGCATGTTTATTCCTTCAATATTCACAATAAACTTGCTTCTCACACTATTCAAATATACTAATATACAACCGTGTGATGCGCACGCGCATCTCCTATATATCGTCGCAGCCTCCTCTGACGTCACGTGCCCCCCCTCCACTCCCCCCGAACCTGTTCTGAGACATCTTCGCGACATTTGACCTTCGTTTTACTTACATCGCCGTTTTTACACCAAACGTGTATTTGTTTGTTTTGAACGCAGCGATGGATGACGCACCGTTGAACCTAGCTTCTGACCATGACTTCGTCTGATAATTTTTTTTCGAGTTGCTTCTTTTATTTTCTACTCGGTTTTGGTTTTGTAGTTAGCTTAGTAAATAATGTTCTAAAATGCTAATGTTGTGGTTCATTGGCTTGTCTCAAAGTAACCGACTAAATTGATTATATTTCATGGAGATATTCTTAAAACATTGCATGCATTATAATAAATCTTGCTGATTATTTTAACTCAAGTAATGGCTCTAATGGGTATTTCGGTAGTTTAGAAGAGGTTTCTCAGTATTCAGTATCTCTTACTCATTGCGTTACAGCATTATAAACAAGGCCGTCTATTATCTTTCAAGTTGTCTTATAAACCTTCCTTTTTGCATGTCTTTCTCTTTTCTTCGCTTATCTTATGTTCCTCTATCTGTTTGCGGATCTCGTGGCTAAATAATAACAGCGGCACAGGTGTATCTTCTGGGTGAAGCAACGCTTACCAAGTTTCGTGGATGGATGACGTTTTTTTATTTCTTTAAAAATTTAGAGACTTTTATAACGCACAGCGTATGTCAGGCCATCGTACCCTAAAACAATTATAACCTAACAAACGAGATCAATGGATCAGGGCCATAAAGCCGAACAATATTCTCGCATCATCGGAAGTACTTAGTATTTGGTGGAATGTACCTATATTGTTCTCGTTCAACTTCAAAGCCCTGAACAACTTACTCCTATCAGCCTCATACTGAACACATTCCATTAGCAAATGATGCATATCTTCTACAACTCCACACACCTCACAGTTGGGAGAGGTTATCTTTTTCATCAAGAAAGTGAATTTTTTACATGGAAATCTGAGTCTGTGAGCAAAAGCACGTTAAACTATTAGTTCAAAATGCCATTTGTATATCTAAGACCGTCGTTACGGATAGTCAGAAGTCAGAAAATCTGACAGCAGTCTTGCCGAGGTGTATTGAGCTACCCAGTTACTGGGTTGTCGAGGTCAGATAGCCTGCTACTGTATTACTCCATTGGCGGCGCGAGCAGTCAGCAGCAGTGAAGGGGCCCGACGAGGCCATTGCCTGCTGGGGTTGTTTGGATGTTCTAACTATATACCGCGGCCATGGAATGCAAGAGCAACTGAAGGATTAGACTGGGTTTTAGTCAGTAGAAGTCTTACACCCCCTTTCGCTCCAGAGCGGGAAGAGACACAAGGGCGGATCCAGCTTTGGTGCCAGGGGGGGTCACATAATCGTGGTCAAGTCACAAGAAGTTATAATTTGTATTTCCTGACTCCGCTGCCACTTGGCCATCCACTGCAGATATTGGTTTACAACGACAGAAACTGGAGTATTATCCAGTAACAATGTTTAAAAATTTTAATTAGTGGTCCACCTAGGTCCTGGGCCCAGCCCACGGGGGGTCATGGCCCCATGACCCCCTCCTGGATCCGCCCTTGAAGAGACATTCGATGATTTTCCAACCGGAAAAAAAAATCATTAAAAAAAATGTAGAACACTATACCCGGACTTTTAATTCGATGCTGTAAGCTGACATAAGCTAGTGTCACTTACTAAAATAATGATACCATATTTAATCTAATAGTGATGGACTCAATCAATCGAATAATAAATGAGCGATTATTAACCGTGAGAAGTATAAATAAATGACAAAAATTATACTATTATCTTTAATTTTTAAGTAGTAACCAGATTTTATTATAAATAAATTTATTTTTATTAAAAAATATTCATATCTAACCAGACATAATAAAAGTCACTCTTTTGGAAATTGTTCCATGTGATGAATATTTTAATAAATTGCGCCAGATTACTATTAAAAAGACTACCTCCGCACCACTGCGACCTAAACCCTGTTGGAATGGGTATAGGTACAGAAGCATGTTGCAAAAAATTAAAAATAATATCATGATCTATTCGTTTATTTTCCCGTCCCTTCATAACCACATTTTACTTTTTGTTATTTTCACACAATATTTACATCGATATTCGATTTTATTCCTAAATCGATTAATTTAGTTACACCACAATTTCGTAGTCGTCATTATCTGACAACTCAGAAACTGTCAGTCTACTGCATCGAATTAAAAGTCCGGGTATAGTACCTACTCTGGTGCATTCGGTTTGGTTAGACTGGAAGCTGGCCTCGAAATGGTTGGCATAATTATGATACTTTCTTGTTGGCCTACATCGTTGGCTTGAAACCAAGCAAAACTTTCTTCATGTTCAGCAAATCTTCACACACCATATACGAAGCACACGCCTCTCCAGATACCATCCAAGTTGCCTTGTTATAAGATCTCTCCTTGTCAAAAAGTTCCTCTGACCGCAACTATAACGTAGGACCGTGCTAGTAGTCTGCCTTCGTAACTACTTCTGTTACATTATCCTCTAGCGCTTATCAGTTACTTGGGGTCAACGCAACACGTTTACTTCTTGCATTCTTCCCTGCCAGACGTCTCGGCATCATTTACACTTTTTTATTTCATATCTCACTCAATCCATCTATATTTTCTTGGGCCTTTCTTTACCTTTCCAACCATCAACATTTACTACTTCTGTATGTCTTTGTAATATTACTGTCGACGGTGTTCTATGCGTCCCTCAATATCCAAACTCTTTTTTACCCAACTACGGCAAAGCCATAAAGAAGCTGTTTGATGGTAAAACCGTGTTCACAAGCCTGTGGCAACCATGTGGTTGATAAGATCAACCAAAAACTACGGGACTACGGGTTTAATTTACCTTTTTTTGTGTCCTAAATTTTTAATACTTTATCCGTATACGGTTTTTTGAAGAGCTCACCAGTTAGGTATTTCTTTTTTTTTTTAATTGATAATTGGTTCGAGTTTTACCACCATCTCACCTGATGGTAAGTGATGATGTGGTCGAAGTTGGAGCACGCTTACCTAAAAGTAACCTATTCACTCTTGACTTAAAGACTCCTAGGTTATAGCTATCTGGAAACAGACTCCGGCGGGGAATTCCACTCCTTAGCCGTACGCACAATGAAGGTATTCCCAAAACGTTTTGTGCGTATGGGTAACGATGGCGCTTCGCCGTTTGTCTCGTAGTCCGAAGATGGAACAGGCTTGGCGGAATTAGATTGTGTAATTCCATTACTAGCATTCAGCTGCAATTGGTTAGGCTAGAAGCTGCCCCTAGCATGTGTGGGAAATGGCTGGGCATAATATGATGATGATACCAGTTACAGTATCAAAATATGACGCTTTATGCACGATACAAGGCTCTAGAGAAGGTCAAACTTCTCGCCACCACCAAAAACACTATAAATAATTAATTAGGACACTTAAATTCAGCTTGTCGGTTTTTTTTTTCATAACTCTTTCAAGGCAGACTGAAAAACCGTATTTCGTATTTACCTATTCTGAATACAAACTAATACAAATTGAAGTTCTATTTATAACTCGGAAACTGTTTTGTGTACGGTTTGTTTTAAAAATTCTCAATGTACCACGATGTACGTAACGATTGTCAGTTCACAATATTTGTATTGGACTATTTTGGAGTTTGTCGTCGTTGTAATTTTTGTATTTGGATATTGTTTATTATGCAGCAGTCTATTGAAACCGATGAATAAAACACTCACTCACTTCAATGTCTTATCGTAATCGTAAAGTAGTAGATGCGAGCACATCTTTTCTGCAATTGCTGATAGAGTTGGGCATGGCTTTTCAATAGGCTTTGTCTAAATGTGGGAAATAGGGTAGTGCCGCATTGTAGGCCCTAAAATTACATACAGTTTATTTCAATTTATAAAGCACTAGCAGTCATGCGGAGCTTCGTTTCCGTGGACTTAATCACGATTAAAACATAACTCCCCTTCTTTGCAGTCAGGTAAAAACTAGCCTATAACCTTCCTCAAGCTTCAGGATTTGCCGTTTTAACAAACAAACTTACCGCTTCATAATATTCGTATAATGAAATAACGATGTTTATTTTGCAAATGGGTTTTAAGGTTACTTTTACACGTCATTTTTTTTTTCGTAAATGTAAGCTAGATGAGGCCAGTGTTTCCTAACTGACTACTCTGAGAAGAAACACTGAAACAAACTCAGAGGTCAACGTCTCTTTTAAAGTCCATACAATGTGTAGTAATCAAATCATATGAGAGCCATGTAGGTTTATGCCTGTGGCGCCCTTTAAAGGACAGAATCATACAGATTTGAGTAGGTCCGTCCAAACAGTGCAAGCATTTGTCAAATATCGTGTAGCTCAACTTATATCTTAAGGAGCTTCAACGATTTGACGAACAATACCAAAGTTAGGACATTTGGGTGGGCCGTATAAAGCACTCAAACTGCCAGACAGTGCGGTATAGATTAAGTTATAGCGGTTGGATGATACAGGAAGCCTACTATTGTGCTAGTTTAAGGAAAAATCAAGAGCGTAAACCTTACAGTTAAACTGTATTTTGAAGGTTTTTCATAGAATCACAAACCTCTGCTGAAACTTAGAATATTGTTAAACTGATTCGGTTCGGATTCAATTGGTTAATATTGAGGTCCCTTCTTCAAATTACTTCTGCCGCTCTGGGTAGAGTGGAAAATAGAGTCAGATTTCTGACTACAAACTCACCCTGCTTCTTTCAGTTGCCCTTATGTTGAGGGGCCTCGGTATTTCATTTGAACATTCCCGCAACCCTGAAAGGCATTAACCTAGTCACTAGGGCTGATTGCTCTGTGAGGCGCGCGTGGAACACGACGCGCCATGCGTCTACCCGGACCTAGTCTTTATCCCGGTGAGCTACTCCTGCTCGCCGTCCTCAAGCCCGTAGGCTTCATACCGAGCATACGTATTTGTCAATGTAAAAATGTCAAGGAATACTCAACGGGATAAGTCTAAATAAAAATGCAAGTAGTCTAACTCAAACCATGTCTAACTGAACACAAGTATTGTACAGAAATGCATAGAATAATGCAGTGCACTGTCAAATGTAGGTCGCGTTCAAAGTGCAAATGCGCGAGCCTAGTATGGTTGTTCTATTACAATAAAAATATTCTTTAAACTCATGTGTATGGACCGTACAGTTACTATTTACTGGAAAGAAGGCTGCTTAAAGAGATTTTCTATTTCATTATGTGGTTTTTTAATCAGTAGAAGTCTGAAACTCCCTTCAACTCCATTCTTACCGGGAGCAGTCATTTGACGATTTACAACCAACATAAAAAAAATATATAATTGAAAATAAAGATATTTGGACTGTTAAACCGTGCCAAACAGACCGAGAGATTCCCTTTCGCATGATTTACTAACAATATTCGAGTAAATTATTTTCCTTTCCAATTGAGGGTGGCAATTAATTTTACTATAAAGGTTCCCCAACCACTTCCGCGTTTCTTGAAAATAAAAACCTGATGTCATAATTTATAATTAACATTCTCATGTTTACGCATTATAAATCAGCATCGATGTGAGTCACCTCTTAAGAAAGAAATTATTTTTCTGTGATGATACCGAGAGGCTGTGGCTCTTAAATTTTCAAAATTAATTACATAAATAATAAAAAGTAAAAAAACTAAAACCCGACTACGACAAAAAATCGATGCTAAAAAGGAAGAAACAAGATTTTCAGGATGCTTAAATAAACAAGGTTACTGGAAAAACAAGAACAGAACAAAAATAAAAGCCGTAGTCACACGTCACGATATTCATTGTTTTGTTACGGTTGATATCCTATATAACGTGTGACTACGGCTTTTATTTTTGTTCTGTTCTTGTTTTTCCAGTAACCTTGTTTATTTAAGCATCCTGAAAATCTTGTTTCTTCCTTTTTAGCATCGATTTTTTGTCGTAGTCGGGTTTTAGTTTTTTTACTTTTTATTATTTAAACTATTTTGGTGTTAAATCACTGTGCTTCTATACTATTTACTTTATTTTTTATAAGTTCAAGTGAAGCCCTTTCAAATGATACCAAACACGGTATATCTATCTTACTTTTATTTTTTACACATAACTTTTTGACCGCTAGAGGGCGCCACGTTAAATTTAAGCAATATTTTTGATAAGTAGAAGTGAAGCCCTTTCAAATGATACCAAACACGGTGTATCTATCTTATTTTTATTTTTTTACGCATGATTTTTTGTCCACTAGAGGGCGCCACTTTAAATTTAAGCAATGTTTTGGAAATGTGCATGTGACGCCCTTTCAAATGGTATCAAACACGATGTGTTTCTCTTATTTTTATTTTTTAACACAACACTTTTTGGGCGCTAGAGGGCGCCACATTGGGTTTTGTGACACTTCACGTAGCCTATGTTTAGCGGACGGTCAAGACGGTTCTAACGATACCTCATTTGTTGAGTTCCGATAAGCAGCTTTGGAGCTATGAGGGAACAGATGAACATACACACATACATACATATATACATACATAGCCTGTCAAAATCATAACCCTCCTTTGGCTTTGCCGTAGTCGGGTAATAAAGGTCTATGACACATATTTTTATCTGAACGGCGTTAATGGTGCTGAAAGCTCTTAGGGGAGCGTGGAACATGAGACTTTAACTGATCTTCTGCTGGTTTGAACATGTGTCGTAAGACAGAAAGAAATATACTGAATGTCAGGCGTTACTTTACGCACATCCACACCAAACTAATACATACTATATGCAAGCAAACCACACTTGTTCGTGTTTCACCCCTCCTCAAGACATGTTGATGTTAGTGCAGCAGTCGACGAGGCAACATCTCCTGATGATGCCTCGTGGAGGGGCGAAACACTTATCGAGTGTAGTTTGCTTGCATGTGGTATGATTTTTATTGCATCCCTTTTGCATGTGCATATCTATTTGCGGGCGGGAGGACATTGCTGCATACTGCATGCAAGATTGAACATCTTGTTCTTGGCGGAATTAACAGTGGATATTTTCTGAAGTAATACTTCAGAAAGAAATACTATGAAAAATTACAGATATGTTTCGATGACATCCTAATCAATCTGAGTCGTTAATAAAACGTAGACATAATTATTTTTCAATTCATATAAGCTATTTATAGGTTTAAAATATTGCTCAATAAATCTTTAAGAGGCATATTGTATTTCATAATTTAAATAGATGTAAAACATAAAATGAACAAATATTAGCTGGCTGTCGTAGATGAATAACATAAATTATTTTATATTTGCAAAATTATTTTTGATATTTGAAGTTTGTTTCACAGCGCTAGCGCAGTAAATGGTATTTCATCCTTTCTTTTAAAAATAATCTTTATAAGTAATATATTTTGTTTTAAATACTATCTTAAGTTTGAGAAACAATACATCCGGGTAGGTATCATTTTTTACCACGGTTTTATTTAAAATTGTCGACGCCATCTTTTTTTAAAGGGCTGTAGGCACCTACTGCGTACTGGACAATGTAGTGATGTTAATAATGCAAAATGCCAATTCAATGAATAGTTAATGTTTCAAGTTTTTTTTTTATATAATAAACCCAACGTGTCCTTAAAATTATAATTTTATATTTTAAAGCCATTGTATATTTTTTCTATATTTTTTGCATGGGACTTTTTATAACTGCAGCGTGTCTTTTGATGTTAATATCCCTCGCAAGCAGAACTTTCTGTAGTAACATATACAGTATCTGTACGACATATATGCAATAAATAAAAACACTGGCAATACTCATCATAATGAACAACTTTTTATATGAGGCCAACACTGAAATCGCTAAAAAACTAAGACTGCCCTATACATTTGTGTGTGCATAAGTTGATCAAATGTACTGAACAGTTGTTTTTTTTTGCGATTCCAGTGTTGGTCCCATACAAAAAGATGTTCATTACGTTGACTATTGCCAGTGTTTTCATTTTGCTCATATGTCGTATGCATACTATCTATACTAATATTATAAAGCTGAAGAGTTTGTTTGTTTGTTTGTTTGTTTGTTTGTTTGTTTGTTTGCTTGAACGCGCTAATCTCAGGAACTACAGTTCTGATTTGAAAAATTCTTTCAGTGTTAGATAGCCCATTTATCGAGGAAGGCTATAGGCTATATATCATCACGCTAAGACCAATAGGAGCGGAGCACTAATGAAGAATGTTTCAAAATCGGGGGAACATTTTTCCACGCGGACGAAGTCGCGGGCGGAAGCTAGTATAATATATAAGTATACGTAAATACGCCTACTCTTCTCTTATTTGCCATGATTCCCTGGTATTTGAGTCTCATCATCTACTTCATCATCTTTTTAGACTTTTTCCCAACTATTGGTCGACTTCTTGTCTAAACGGTTGCAGCTGATTACTAGTGTTTTACATGGAGCGACTTTCTATCTATTCTCCACAAGCCAGTAGCTCCATAGCAAGTATCATTATCTACTTCATCATCCCCTTAGCCTTGTTCCCAACTATTGGTCGACTTTCAGTCTAAACGGTTGCAGCTGATTACTAGTGTTTTACATGGAGCGACTTTTTATCTATTCTCCACAAGCCAATAGTGTTTTACATGGAGCGACTTTCTATCTATTCTCCACAAGCCAGTAGCTCCATAGCAAGTATCATTATCTACTTCATCATCCCCTTAGCCTTGTTCCCAACTATTGGTCGACTTTCAGTCTAAACGGTTGCAGCTGATTACTAGTGTTTTACATGGAGCGACTTTCTATCTGTCCTCCACAAGCCAGTAGCTGTACAGCACGATAGCCTTTGGCAAGACTTTTGTCAGTTATTCTGGTTTCTGACTGACCTGTAACGGCTGTCATAGATGGATGTACAAATGACATCCGTGACTAACGACTCAACGTCTTTTCCGAGATGATCACCCATCCAAGGACTGACCTCGGCAACTCGTTCGCTGACAGTACGTCGTGAGGCGGGAAATTAAAATAGTGCGTTATGACAGTACGTCGTGAGGCGGGAAATTAAAATAGTGCGTTATGACAGTACGTCGTGAGGCGGGAAATTAAAATAGTGCGTTATGACAGTACGTCGTGAGGCGGGAAATTAAAATAGTGCGTTATGACAGTACGTCGTGAGGCGGGAAATTAAAATAGTGCGTTATGACAGTACGTCGAGGGACGGGCCACTTATTTTTAAGAGTACGTCGTCTCACGATAATTTTTCATATAAGTATTATGAAGAGCAGTATCCACTGTCATATTATTAGCAATTTCATATTTCTTACTGCCGTAACACGAGTATTTTGTGGGTAGTTTTATATTATTTGCTTGTGCACGAGTACTACGTTGATTTGTCATTTAGTATGGAAAATTCTACTGTCGTAATGTGGTGTCAGGGTAAGTGCTCACTGTCAGCGAACATGTTAACCATGAAGATCGACCCGTGTTAGCTGTTATTATTTAGCCACAAGCCTCTCAGATGTTTTAGAAGTTTATTCCTGAATCTCATTACTGAGAAAATCCCTGCCGGTTCTATTTCCACCTGTTCAAAACCTCTATAATCCAATATTTGTTAATATTATTATATAGAGTGTTTTAGAGCACATATTTCGAGGGGAAAAGCATGAAATATCTCCTCCCATCTACACAGTTTATTGTGGAAGTCAGATAAGCATGGTATTTTTTTATACCAGGCTGTATCGGATTATACTAGAAGCCATCCCTAAACTCGATAAAATCAATTGTACAGGTGTTTTTTTCGGATGAGTGTCAAAATCATCAAATGAACGCTCTCGCTTTTCAACCGACGACAAAAAGAGGAGGTTATCAATTCGACGCGTATATTTTGGGTAGATCGAAAGAGTTTCAGATATCTACTGACTAAAAACTCACCCGGTTCCTTCAGTTGCCCTCGCGTTCCAGGGCCTCCGTATCTCGTTAGAATGTTCCCGCAACCCCGGTAATTAAGAGCCTGACTGTCATAAGTTGCATAATTCACACAAATGACAATTCTATGTTAAACGGAACTAAAGATGATTGCCCTCGGCCTTTTGTTGCTAAAAATAATGGCGGACCTCCTGTGGCACCCATATATCTTATTTAAATAATATCATCTTCTTTAAATCTATCATTGTTATTCAGTTACAAAAAAGGCAATCGAGAATATTTCATAATGTCGTGCACAATAGCTTAAGTCTATGCCCCGTAAAAAGTATTTGACATAGTCATCGAGTGATGCTTATCTTTGAAAAGCTTTAGTTTCCGTGTGTCTACAAATGCTTACTATCTGTAATCTTCAGTTTTCAAAGCGAATATCATGGCTTTTTTTTTAAATTGAACAACTCAAATCCTCTAGAAAGTGTACCTAAATACATGAATTGAAACATCTTTTTCCTGTTTAGCAATTCATTCCCTGAGCTTATATATTCTAAAGTAGATTTTGCCCACGATTTAACTTGCTTAAAAAGATTTTTTGTACAAAAAGAGGGTGTATGGCCATCTACAAGGCCTAATCTATCTCTTTACACAATTTCAACAAAATCAATCAAGTGGTTTAAACGTGAAAGTGCAACAGACAGACAGTGTTATTTTTGCATTTATAAATTAGTAGGGATCTTAATAATTCTTGAAATTGTATGTTCTTCTGGAGGTATAAAGTTTATATCTATCAAATATTGTACTAAAATTCTCTGAAATTGCCACAGTCAGTATTGCAGCATCATCATTGTGTCAAATTCTATATAAAAGTACAGTCATACTAAGATAACGTAATATAACCCCCACACAAAATTCATTGCAACTTGCACCTTCGTAAACCTTCAAACCACTATAATGTTGACGCAGTTTTCCGGTAGAAAATACCTTATGGCTGACGTGGCAACCCTAACTTGTGTCGCCGGCTCGACGTATACCGATTACACCGGCTAGCGTAGTGATGCTCCTATAAAGTTCAAGGACACTACAGCGACACAACACTCAATGATTAAAAGCCACGTCTTTTAAATTAATAAAAGAATATTGTAATCAGTTTCAAGGTGAGGAGGGGAAAACCCAGTGGCTTCTAAGAAAAGATTATCCGTTCAGGTAATCGGTCAGTCCCATCGTATTGTGATGTCCTGGGTTATGAGACACCTCGAATAGAGGGAGCGTCTTGATCCACGTGCGCCTCAAACAATAGTCAGCAGCGGCGCCTGATAGAGGGTTTGTAGGAATGTTCTGACGAGATGCGGCCCAGGGAGGGATTCTGGGATGAGACCATTCTGGAATGTATGGAAGGTACATTACCAATAAGAGTCCACGACCCATCTTCATCAGTATCATCAACACTAAAGACAAAAGATGTACCTGTTGTATTGTAGGTACGTCACATTGACCTATCTAACTAGTATCTATAATAGCAAAAGTATAATGTTGTTAATCAAACTTGACCCGACATTCTTAGCTTCTTTAACACCAGTTGCCCATTACATGGGCACCGCTGATAAAGTTCAAGGTATAGGATGAAAGATCGCGGTGCGTCCGCGCAACGTGTATCAAATCGTGCTGGATGACGGAAAGTTACGGCTTTAATGTTTTATTTACTGATGGAAAGCGATTAAAGTAACCTTTTCTCTATTAGTGTAGACCTCCAGGTTGTAGCTTTCAGGAAACTCGCACGTACAATGAAAGTACCTACCTATTCACAAAACGTTCCGTGTATGTTTACAATTAGCGATTACCTTACACGTCTGGAACGTTTTTGTATTTTGTAATGTTTTTTTTTCCAAAACTGTAAGCAGTATCAATATTGTTTATATTAACTAGAACTAGAACTAGAACAACAACATTTCTCATGTATGTGAAATTCTTTATGAGAAATAAAGATATCTCAAACCTCAAATGTTAAATATACATACATAAGTAGACGTATCGCCATACGTTTTGTATTCCGATCAAGGATCCGGGCTAGGCGGAATTAAATTGTGCAATTGCGACGCACTCCCCGTAGTATAACCGATAAAAAACGTACAGGTCAGCAACTCGACATGGAAGTTCAAGGCTTTGAAATAAATTAGCATTAATTATCTATTTAAGCAACGAGTCGGGCACGCGTCGAGACCAGCAGCACTGACGGGACTCGATAGGGCTGTTGGGGTTGCGATATTGTTCTAACGAGATACCGCAGTTCTAGAACGGAAGTGGAACTAAAGGAACAGGGTGGATTTTTTATAAGCGGGAAGAGTCATATTATTATTTTCGCAACGAAAAAGAGGATCGGCTAGCCGGAATTAAATTGTGCAATTGCGACACATAGGTACTCTCCGTAGTGCATCCGATAAAAAAATCGACTGGTCAGCAACTCAGCGTGAAAAATGAAAGCTTTGAAACTTTGAAATAAATTAGAATTTAGGGTTATTTAAGTAATTCTCCGTTTTTTCAATAGACAATCACAAGCCAAATCCAACCTGGTTTGGGTAAAGATTTGGTTGATTTTGTGGCGATAAACTAGTACGATAACTATTCCCGAGATCGTCCATTCTTTTTTTTTAAAACAGTAATTTTCTTTTGAACAGTAATTCCGTGTTTCGAGATATATTAACTTTAAAAATAAATACCTACTCAACTATTGCGTTGGATATCCACTTATTAATATTATCTCAGATAAAATCAAGTTTTAATTTAAATATTCTAATTAAGTACTCAAGGTCCGAACACAATTTCTTTTTGTCTCTATGTCTCAAATAGACTTTAAATCATTTATTATTCTCTGCCTGTTTAAAATAAAAAGATAATAATATAATTTTTAACAATGTTTTTCCTACCCATAAATTCGGTTTGACCTTTCACAAATATCACGGAATGATTAGTGCTAAAATTCATATTGAATTGTAACTTAAAAACATTGGTTCTTCTTGAAGTCTAGTTGGCGCGCAACAAAAACAACCTCCTTCTTTTGTAGTCAGATAAAAAATTATATAACCTTCCTCAAGCTTCAAGTTACTTCCATGCCAAATTTCATCCAAATCCACTCAGTACATTCGAAGATTAGCGCCTTCAAACAAACAAACAAACAAACCGCTTTATAATATAGTATAGATGTTTGTGATAGTGCCTGTGTGAGTCATTCACTTGGTC
Source organism: Tholera decimalis (assembly GCA_943138885.2). NCBI lineage: Eukaryota > Metazoa > Arthropoda > Insecta > Lepidoptera > Noctuidae > Tholera > Tholera decimalis. The sequence goes on along the minus strand of OW964552.2, from coordinate 4,049,885 downwards.
TACTAGGTATATACCTAGTTCCTGGTAGAAAAAAAAAATAGGTTGTTTACACACGATTCATTTTAATTTTAAAGCAAATATCGGTCATGATCTTATTTTAGTGTAAGCCGATTTCGCAGAATATTGATTGTGACAAATTGTGATTTTTAATAACGACCTTTTTTAGGTATTTTTGGGTGATGACCATCATAATATTTTGACGCGAACTACGTTTTAAGATACGTATACATACTTGTTGTTGTACTTTAAAGATTGGTAACCGGTCTTATGACGTACCTACTTTAAAAACCAGAGAAAAAGTAATAATTTGCGTCTCACACAGGACAAATAACAAAATAAAATAAATGCAACTAGATAATAATAACTAAGTGATAAAATCTAACAACATAAAAATACCTCGTATCATACGCTTGTATATTTTTTTAAACATGAGAAATTCGATATTTAAAAAAAACCTTAAATGCTTTCTGAGTTCATTATCTTTTTTTCGTGATGGGAAAATCATCGAATGACTTCTCCCGTTCTGGGTGGAGCGGGAGGGAGTGTCAGACTTGTACTGACTAAAAACCCACCCTGTTCCTTCAGCTGCCCTTAAGTTCCGGGCTGCGGTATCTCGTCAGAACATTCCCGCTACCCTGTCAGAGTTCCTTATCTCACACTCACACTCCATGAATGGTATGGTAATATGGGCTCGATACAACCTTTTTTTTTCTTATTCCATGATCACCTGTTAACCGTCAGGCCCCAGCCGCTTTTAATCCGAATTTGTCATCCGGATACAGTTGCCACCAGGATTTTACAAGGAGCGACTTCTTATCCGAGCTCTATAACACTATGTAAGGGTATTAACTAGTTACTCTTTCAAAATACAGGTGTCTGATTTGCTTATATCAACTACTGTAGAGGCTTTCTCACTATAGTGTGTTCACGGCAAAAGTGTAATCGGCGGGTTTCGAACCTGCGTGCTCTCGATTACAAGTCCGCCACCTTAGCCATTAGGCTATGGGCGCTTCGAATTTTAATAACTTTTTAAGTTATTACAACAGAAGAAAAGATTTTCTTATCTCATCCACTTAGCATTTTCATTGAGAAGATTGAGTCATGCTAAAAAAATCTCTTAAAAGAAAAGATTTTCTAATTCAAATTCTTTATTTCGGATAATAAAAAATCCATAGATGTGTTAGTATAATGCTGAGGCTAGGGTTTCTACATATTATCAACAAAAAAAGTTATAACTAGCTTTATGGGAAGGACCATCAATTTATGGGAAACGTGCCCCGGTTGATAGTCATTCCTATAAAGTGTATCATGAAAGGAGAGTTTAATCTCTCCGCCACAGTCAACAGAATGCTGTTGTTACTCGCCCGCACTCTGCTGACCAGCGAACAGAGAACAAAATAATATCAAAGCTTTTTACTAAATTCCCAACGTAGCCATACAGTCAAAATTATTTCGACAGAAATCGGGACCCTTACTGACCACTTTGGAAATACTTCCCCCCGGCCATCTTAGGAATCTGAAACCTATGGTCCCTATAATTACATTATTGATTCAATGATTGTAGCTTTTACCGATGAATAATGATTATAGTTTGTTGATGTAATCGAATAGCATTTGGTTTATAATTATAAATTCCGACTCGGGTATTTTTAAGTCGTGCTGTCATTTCTGCCTGGCCAGTTTAGATAATGATAACGTTAATTCAAAAAGTTTAGTAACATTAATATTTATTTTATTTTATTTATTTATGTACACACATGACACTTACAAAATAAAAAACATAGAAATACAGACAAAAGAGCACAAAGGTGCTGCTTATTTCCTAAGAAATTTCTTACAGCAGACCTGCGACAGGAGAGTTGAAGAGGAGATGATAGACACAGTGTGTATAAATACTAATTACGATAAATAAAACATACTTAGCTAATAAATTAAACTATAATGATATATATTGGCTTCTTCATGAATACTATATGCATACATAAGTACGTAAAATTCACATGATGTGTCTGTTATTTCAAATTAACTGTGTTTCCTCAAGATACTAATAATACCAAGGGTACTTGGTATTTTTAAAATGGTAATTTTAGGGTTCCGTAGCTGAATAGCAAATAACGGAATTATTATAGATTCGTCATGATGTCTGCCTTTCCATCTGTACATACCGCCCGAACCAAACCAACACCAACCGTCCGAAACTATTAGGAAGAGAACTCAATTTTGTTCAGGCTAGAAAGTTTTTAGAAACTTATACAATAAATTAACAAAGGATTAAGTAGTTGACTATATTACGAAAAAAACTAATTAAACGCCACAGCATATTTTACTTTGACACAAAAAGCAGATCTTATGGCTCATCGTACACTGAATGACTATCATGTTCACAGAAAAAAGCCAAGTGCATTTCGAATGACGCACAGTATAGGTAGTAGGTATAGGTAGCGCCAAATAACTTGGCAAGAGTCGTTCAATGCGCAGAAGTCGATTTTTAGGTGTCAGCGGTTGTCAGCGGGACGCGCGGTATGACGTAGCGCCACTCCGAGCGCGCGATTGGTGCGTCAGTAGTTCTCGTTCAATTTGCTCCCGAATACACTTGCGTACACGAAAGTTGTGCCCTTTGTTTTTTGTTACGAGTTGTTGTTTTAAATTTATTTTTGTTACCTCGATTACAATGCCAGGACCAAATATCGTTTTACGCAGACTATTAAAACGTCAGAAAGAACAGTTAGACACTATAGTTTCGAAAGGTTGAAATTCCGAATTCGTCACTGTCTTTAGGACACCGGGAAAAAAGAAGAATAAAAGGGGTAGCAGTTTTATTAACTAATTGTGCCGACGAGAACATATTATTTTTAATGTTTTTTTAAATACATTTATTCACTTTTAAATGTATTTATGTATTATATCTATTTTATTTATAATACCGAATTAACGAATGAATTTTTCTTCTTTCTTTAACATTCTTCTGAACAGATATGATTAAAAATAAATGATGGCAATAACCAAAGAATAATGGCAAGCAGTAAAAGTTACCACTTTTTTCTTCCACTAAGTGCACGATGCGCGAACTTACCCCCACTACGCCAAAACCTTGCCAAGTTATTTGGCGTCATCTATAGCTACTTGCAGCAGCATCTTTAGCTGTTAGAAAATAATTTTGAGCCCATTTACATAATTGTGAATCTAAAAACCATGAAAATACACCATGTCTCAAAAACTACATAGGTATTCTTCGTCGGTGCTATTTTAGATTTGAATTGAATCCATTTTAATTTATTTTCGACAAAACTATTACTAAATCAATTCAATTGTTGTCTGTAAAAGATTCCCTTTAGCGATAAGACCGCCCATTCTAAATCCGTTTTTAGTTGGTAAGCTCTTAGCTAATTGCTAGCGTCTGCCCACGACTTCTTTTATGTGGGAGGGTTTTCCCGCGTATATCTCGATCCTGTGGGATTTCCGGGATAAAAAGTAGCCTATGTGTTATTTCAGGACGTGTACTATCAAATAATCTCAAAAGAGTAACAAACATCCATAAAATCTACACATACATCCATCATCCGTCCCCACAAACTTTCGCATTTGTTTATAATACTAAGTAAGAAGTCTTTAAATAGACTCCGTACCCAGATTGGTCGCAGCAAAGAAAATCTGTTCGCGTGGAGATGTATCGATGCCTCTGCCTTGGGGTGTATATGTAGTTCTGTTCCACAAACCATGACACACTTAATTTCCTGTCCTGCGTGCCCTGTCAACTGCTCACTGCAGGACTTGATGGAAGCTATCGAAGATGCCAAACTTGTTGCTCAGTTCTGGGCTGACTCCATCTAGCTATTTGCCATCGACAAGCTTAGAAGAAGAAGTAAGAAGACTAAGTGAGATAAGATGTTATCTTACTTAGTTTGCGGGAATGTTTTAACGAGGTACCGCAACGTTAGGGCAGTTGAAGGAACAGAGTGGGTTAGGGTAGCACTCCCTTCCGCTTCACCCGCAGCGGAAGGAGTCAAAAATATTACTTAGTGGTTGTCTGTTTTTGTTGTGTACTCGTATGTTCGGTTGAAAATCCGATAGTACTACATAAATTTACCCATACAGTAAATTTAAATATATATAAATGTATATATATTAGATCGTGATATTAAACGACCTGGCACAAAATACATAAAATGTTTTGTTCGTCCGGTTCGTTTTTTGCTTAAAACGGCAAACTCTTTTATGATTATCCGACCCATTCACTAATGAACCCGGAACTACTCAATGCAAATTAAAAAAGCTTTGTATTGACACAATTATAAATCTTATTGTCATGCATAAATTACGAGTTGACAATCTTATCGAAGATACGTCGTGATATATCACGTTTATGTTTTATTGTGTGATTCCAATATGTTATAGGTAGTACCTAAGGACGGCGCAATTATTGCTGACTGATTTTCTCTTCTGCTTTTCAGGTTAATTTACGATATAACACACGAAATAAAAACATTATAATGAATTACTAATTAAAGCCCACGATGTATACCAACCCGCAATGAGCCTCGCGTGGTGGACAATTCACTCCCTCTCACAGAGAGAAGGCGTGTCCCAGCTGTAGGAACTTTATATGTCGGTCATGCTACGTTGAGTATAAGTAGGAACACTTAGATGCAACACACAATTGTTTCTTTGGCATTAAGTATGTTGTTTCTAAACGTTCACATCGCCTACATGTGCATACATAATTATATTTGCTGGCAGGAGGCACGTGTGTAGTTTTCAGCAGGATTATCACTAAACTAGTATTCGCGTGGGGCTTCGCTCCTGTGGACTTTATTAAAAATAGCCTTTCTCAAGCTTCAATCTACTTCCATACCAAATCTCATCCAAATCCACCCAGTACTTTCCAAGATTAGGGCGTTTAAACAAACTTTCCCGCTTTTAGTATAGATTTTCCGTAAAAGCGGCGGATGATAAAGCAAGTCACTGAACATAACGATATTACGTGACGACCATTGTTAAAAGTGAGAGACTGAAAAGAAGAAGAATACTTAACTAAATATTGTCATCAATATGTCATGAATTGCTGTAATGTAACACCTGATTCCATTTTATTGTTCTATCTTTTCCTCAGGTATTCTGCCCAGCATGGGTGCCAGTCAGTCAGTTCGCACATCAGCCTTCCAGCGACCTAAAGCGGAAGTCTCGGAAACCTTAATTGATGAAGAGCCTGATGATCACCACATCAGCATCTCAAACAAAATGGTTTGTACCTTCATCATCATATGTCAACTTCCGGTCTAATTGGATTCAGCCGAGTATATACTAGTGCTTTAGGGCAAGGCCCCATTAGTGCGCTGCGCTGCGTTGCGTCATCGCAACGTCGTCGCTGCGTCGTTTTTCATATACTTATTTTTTATGAGATGCCCCATTAGACCGTTGCGTCGTCGCGCGCGACGTTTCAACGGATCGACGGACAAGAGACGAAGCGGGAGGGAGGGTGATGCGCTGCGTTGTCGGAGCTCCGCTGCGACGACGGACAGTGACCCACTGCTAGAGGAGGAAGGCTGAACTGAGACGCAGCTGCGACGACGTGCATACCATCTTGCGTTGTGGTGATAAGGTGTAAGGTGTGGCATACAACGCGTTGTTCCGTTTCGACGATGCGACGCAACGCACTAATGGGGCCTCGCCCTTACATGGGGAGCAACTGCCTATCTGACCTCCATAACCCAGTAACTGGGTAGCACGACACCCCTTCGCAAGTCTGGTGTCAGATTTCTGATTACCCGTAACGAGCGTCGAAGATGTGCAAATGACAGCTTGAACCAACAGCTTAATGGTCATTCAGACACAAAGAGGAATTCACGACGCATTCGTTAAGGCTGGTAGTCGATCATGACTTAAATTAAAACGGGATATTTACCGTGTCTATTCACTGTTTTGAGTTTCCGATATTTCGGCACTGTTGCAAGCGCCATGATCATTGATGAACTGAAGTGATTGCGGGTGGATATTTATGAGCAGACAAATTGGTCTACCCTCTTTCTCGTTCGTTTTTTGTGACCGACAAAGCTACCTCTGTCACATGTATAACTCGAAAGTCGATTCTGTTTCCGAAACACCAAACTCACCGTGTCCACTCGCGAACTTTTTTGGGCAGTTATACGGTTTTTACACAATTGAATTCTAAAGATACTGATAGTGGCCATGTTAGCTTAAACACTTATAAGCAGATAATGAAGGTTAATAGAATGATTGACGACTCTTTAATGCCTCAGGTGGAGAGATTGGTGGAAGATGCAACCCTGGCAGGCGGGGCGGCAGCGGCAACATCGCAAGCTTCACTACCCACCCCGCGCGGTGATTACAGAGACAAGATCTACATGGAAAAGCTCAAGTGCATGGACGAGAGCCATTCTGAAATAACGGGGTGCGTATTTTAAATTGTAGTAGGTAGGCACGTAGGTATAAAGCAGAACCATCACTACACTGCAAAACATTGCCGGTAAACTGTTCTCCAGTGCAGAAGATATATATCTGCAGATATGCATTTGTCGGATGAATTTGTCGGTTGCCTTCATTGTTTTCCTAAAACATTAGATCTTTTTTTCACCATATCAGCAAGAAGATAAGAACAAAATAATCAAGGTACTTTTACAAAAAAAAAATTCAAGCCTAGCTGTGTCCTCGCGGCTTCGTTCGCGGGAGAAGTTTGCCCTCGTAAAATCCGATCTCGTAGTACTTCCAGTGAAATTCCCATTTTCAAATCGGTTCTAGAGATAAACAGAAAGACAGAGGCACAATAGTTCAAGTTTGTTTGTGTTTTAGTATCGTGTAAATAACTTGACAAAACAAAAAACTAAAATAACTTACTTACCTTTTATTTTGATGTCAAAGACACACTTTTATTTACATAACTACTAGCTATTGCCCGCAGCTTCGCTCGCATTCTGTAAGCTCTTTGTAATAGATTCCTACTTTGGCAGCATGACCGTCGAATAATAATTTAAATAACTTTGTGCCTAGGCGGGAACGGTTCAAGCCAAATTCGACCTTAGGCCTTACATTTACTGCGTAACGATATTGAACTCTACTGCGGGTGACGTAACGTATGACAAACTTCTTATTTGCGGTTGGTACAGTAATCGTGTCTAGGGATCCAACCTTAAAATTAAGTTTGTTTTTTATTATATACTTTTCCGGGATAAAAAGTATCCAGTGTGGTGCCCAGGATGTAAAAGTATAATTATACCAAGTTTCATCGTTATCGAACCGTTACTTTTTGCGTGATGCTTGAACAAACAGACAAAAATGTTGACACTTTTACAGTTTTATTATATTTATAGATATGTAACTGCGAGCATTATCAAGCCTACACCAATTTACTTGAGGTCAGCTCAGTATCTACTTAGTCGCATTTCCTGGGATTACGGAAATGTTTTAACGAGATACCGCAGTCCCAGATTGCCCTTTACATATTCAACTGAGGGAATAGGATGAGTTTCGGTAAAAGTCAGACACTCCCTTTTCGCTTCACCCAGAGAGAATCATTCATTAGATGGTTTTCCCACAAAAAAAAATGCAAAAAATAGAACCGACTTCCATATCAAAACACTACAAAGCCATAAATAACTTTAATTTCGGTAGTCGGTGTTATTGGTTTTGTATTTCCTTTTTTTTTCACACCGCCTTCCGAAATTAAAGTTATTTTTGGCTTTGTGGTGTTTTGATATGGAAGTCGGTTCTATTCTTTGGAAAAAAATTTTTTTCATGCTTTTTAGTGGGTCGGTTTGTAACATAGATAAAATAAATAACTAGATATGGTCAACAGACGAAATTATATCGGAACCGTGTGTCTCCAGTTAGGCGCTGGGCGGGGCAACAACTACACATGCAGTTTAATAAAATCAATAGATACGCACTCGCACACACACCCGCATTTCTTGAATCAGAACGTACTATACAATCAATAATAAACCTTATTCCGTCAAACACAGCGTGTATTTACCATGCACCGTAGAACTTACCCACACAAAAACATCGGTCGCTATCGTTGTGCTGTGCAAAAGCAATTTATTTTACATATACGCTAGTGATTGACTAAATCGGAAAGTTATCGATTCTTCCATTTATTATTGTACAATTTTTTTTGGGCACCTGAAAATGAACCAAATAAAAAATGGCATGTCCAGAAAATATTACAATAACAATAAACATATTATTAAGAACATAACATTACATAATTATTATTAAGTACTACCTACTAAGTATTAAGGGCTACCCTGGCGCTTTCGACTTAAATCTTAATATTTAATTATCATAGTGATAGGTCAAATAGAAGTTGATGTTAACTTACATTACGCTCTTGATCGGAACATACCAGCCGTATAGGTTGTATAGAATCCTGAAAAGTTGAATGACTGATTTTATGAATACCCTAAATCATGAGAATAGCTTTCAGTAATAAAATAAAATTCAACCCCTTCTGCAAAAATCAGTTGTACTCTTAATTTTGGAATTTTCCATTCAAAAATCCTGCGACTTTTCTTTAGAGACTAGAACATTTCTGCGTTGAAGTGAACCGAGCATATGGTGCTATTTTTTGTAGGGTACCAGTTAGGTGGCATGCCTGTGGCATCAATCTATTCCTTTTTTATGTTACCATCTTTTGGGAAACTGAAAAGTACGAAAAGCACTTATTTATCATTTACATACATCCTAAGCTACTTCTAAACGTCACCATATAATATCGCAATAATTACGTAACACACTATAAATCAAGATCTGAATGATTTTGACGTATATTGCTAATGCATTGCTTCATATGTTCGAAATATTGGTCTGCTCAACAACGTAAATACCGCAGTGAGTGTTGTTGATTTAGCATAATGAAACCGATTCCTACTGTAAGTGTGTTACGCAATTACCCCGCAGATAATAGTTTAGTAGGTTATAATAGGTTTTTGTTATAAGAAAAATCCTAGTTAGTAGAGAAATTGTTAAATATATGAAAACAAACACACATCCATGCATAACAAATAAATAGCATGAATATATTGACTTATTTTAAGCTCAATTCACAAATACATTATCTGAACCATGCCGATTATTATAACGCATTCGAAGCTTCAACGGAAGCAAAATACAAAAACCATAAAAAATAAAGAAACAGCATGAGGATAAGGCATAACATACGATAATTCTAAACCGAAAAACACCACCGATTATTAACCTAAAATTAAAGTAACTTACTTTACGAATATTGGTTACGCATTTCTCTACTACTCTGTAAAAAAATCAAAATAAGTAAAAAAACATTATTTACATCGATCTTCCAACCAGGCTAAAACGGTTGACAGATTGAAAAATAAACTATTGTAGCGACGGCGACGTCGGAACTCCACGCATGCTGCGGGCGTAAAATAAATTGTTTATTTTTTTTTACTTTTTTGTACACTTGACTTTTCAACGTATTTTTATTTCTGTCACCTCATGTAAAATAAAAGTTAAACATATTTTCTTAGAGGTTTCCGTATGTTATAAAAAACTTTTTACCAAAAAATTAAACAGACTCCCAAATAACACTGCAAAGTGAAAAATAACTTTAATTTCGGTAGTCGGTGTCTTTAGTTTTGTATTTTCGTTTTTGGCACCGACTTCCGAAATTAAAGTTATTTTTCACTTTGCAGTGTTTTTTGGGAGTCGGTTTAATTTTTTGGTAAAAAGTTTTTATTTCACTCTTTTTAGTTGGTCGATTTTTAATTTACCTAGTTACAAGAGCCTAAATGTCAACTACTTATATTCATTTACAAAATATTGCTTTTCCCAATGTTGGGCTGTTATTTGTTGAGGAGTTCTCCTGGTAGTTCACCATCAGCTTCACTTCACCACGCTGCATTGTGACGAGCATATTGTGCTTAATAACCACATTCAAGTAATCGAAGCGGAACACATGAAATATTTATATATTGAGTAGTTCCAGTGGCCATCTGTGGTCTTCATCATCAGGTCCACTTCACAAATGGTGCTTTTCGAATGCAACTACACAAGTTACTTTAAAAATACTCAAATCACTATAGGTGTGCCTATAATATTTGAAGAGTTCCCTCGATTTCTCCAGGATCCCATCATCAGATCCTGGCTTGGTGACAATGGGACCAATTTCAAAGTATACCCTTTCAAACAAAAAAAGAATTTTCCATATCGGTTCAGCCGTCTCCGAGTAATCGGTGATCATACATAAAAAAAAAAAATATACGCGTCGAATTGATAACCTCCTCTTTTTTTTGTCGTCGGTTGAAAAACCCCTAAACTATAATAGCAATATTTCATTCGTCAATCGACATTCCTGTCGATAGCCTACGTTAGTGGATCTGCACAAGCACATCACTAATTCGTCGCAAGAAGTGGCGGCCTCACTACGCGATGAATCCGCGTAATACAGTTTCGTATGTTATGTTTACATTGCTTGTCCAGTTACTTAGTGACGAACTCAGGTAGTTGTTAAGGAGCAATGTATTTATAGCAAAAGGAGTACAATCGCTCTGATATTTGAAAACAAAAATAACATAGTAAAACCAAGAAATATTTTACGGTTTATTGTTTTTCATGATTTTAAAGACAAATATTGTAAAATACTTGTACTTACATATGGTAAGTGATTCCATGATTCACATAGATTTGATTTTGGCTTCGGTTTTTACAAGATACCACAGAACAACTCGGCATTCATATATGTTATCACGAATCACGATCGCCGTCGAAAGCGCACTAGTTCGCGGAGACGGCCATTTGCCTGTGACATGAGCCCTGTGGCCATGTCGCGCGGACACCGATACGCCCCCTTACCACTTCTCCTGTATTTTTGATTTCTGTGGTTTGTAATTTATCTAGTTACAAAAGCCATAATGTCAACAACTTATCACCTTTTACAAAATAATGCTTTTCCCGTTGCAGAGCCCTTAATTTTTGAGGAGTTCTCCTGGTACTTGACCATCAGCTCTACATCACCATATGCATTGTGACGAGCATAAAGTGCTTAACATCCGTACTCAAGTAATAGAATCGCAATCCACGAAATACTTATTATTGAGTAGTTTCAGTGGCCATCTGTGGTCTTCATCATCAGTTCAACAACCCCAAATGGTACTTTTCGAAAGCTCAAGGTACTATAAGAAATACCCAAAACGCTATAGGTGTGCCTATAATATTTGAAAAAAAAAAGTTGAAGACGAACTGAGAACCTCCTCCTTTTTTGAAGTCGGTTAAAAAGAAAATTGACGCATATTTTACTGCGTACATCCATCGTTTCTTCGGCCTTTTCTTACTGTTATGGAGGAACTCGTAGTTAATTAGTAACAGGCACACGAGTCGATCTTCGAGGTTAAGCAGCGCTTACCGAGGTCAGTTTGTGGATGGGGTACCATCTGAACATTTCGAGATTTCTCCGCGCCTCAGAGAGCATGTTAAGTTGGTCCCGGTTGTCATTTGCACATCTTTGACAGTCGTCACGGCTAGTCAATAACCAGGAAATCTGACCCTGGTGATGCCCAAGGGAGTGCTGTCCAGCTACTGGGTTGTGGAGGTCAGAGAGGCACTCGCTCCATGTATAACTCGCTCCTTTTAAGAGCTCGGTTGCTAATCATTTTCTTTCTAATTTATGATTATTCCTTTGATTCCTCTCAACATGTTGTTAATTGAACACATTATATTTATATATAATTTCCCACGTGTTGTATTGGATTTATACAGGGTTAATTGTAAAACACCGAAAACCTCTCAGGACTATGTTACTAACATCATAATAAACAACTTTTGTTCTATGACTTTTAAAATCTCGTCATTTTTAGTTCCCCAGATTTTTATGTGAAGCAAAAGAAAGCGATTTGCAAATCGCTTTCTTTTGCTTCGCATATACTTCGTAACATTTAGGGCGTTCAATTTAAATATTTTTTATTTATGTATGAAAATCTGGTGAGCTAAAATATGACGAATTTTTAAAAGTCATAGGTAAGTAGAACAAAAGTTGTTGATTATGATGTTAGTAACATAGTCCTGAGAGGTTTTCAGTGTTTTACAATTGAGGCATGGAATTTACATGAAGTGCCAAAATAAAATTATAGAGAAATTGAATAAAAATGTATTAGTTTTTTAATCAACGTTATATTTGGCTTAATAATATGATAAAAGATATCAAACAGGTACTGTTCATACATGCACCATTTAATAACATTAGTTGTAAGTTATTTCTGAAAACAAATGATTATTATTTTAGCCAATAAAGAAATGGGTCAAAATACAAGATATTTACTTTACATATGGGCTAAGTACCATACTAATTATATTATTATTGGGGTTAAGTGCCAATATTTTGAAATAATTAATTATTACCTTTTATTTAAATATAAACATAGGCTCTAATAACTGTGACGTAGGAACACAAAATTACCTTAACCTTTGCTCTTATCTTGGTTTTCTACCCGCTCATACTCTGCCCACACATCAGAGTGGATCCTGTCTAGATCATATGATGATTAAATCTAGTCTACCATACATAACCCTTGTAACTAATTCAACCATTACCGATCATCACGCTGTCCTACTAACACTAAATTTAATGCCACCTAAGCTAAATCGTCCCCAGACAAAGGCTAAATTAAAAATAAACAAACTTGAAAATGATTTACACAATATTGACTTTAGTCCAATTTATGATACTGCTGACGCAAACTTGTCTTTATCATACTTAATAAAAAATGTCCATCAAGCTATATTACGCAATACGACTATTACGACAAATAATAAAAAAATGCATAATATCAAACCTTGGATTACACCTGGACTCATCCGTTGTATTAGACACAGGGACAAACTTCATCAGAGAACAAAGTGGTTTCCAGGTAATTTGGATACTCAAAGTAACTTATAAGAGGTATCGAAATTTTTGCAACGATCTCTTAAAACGACTTAAAGTTAACTATGATAAAAATGAATTGCAGAAAGCAGGTAACAATAGCAAATCACTATGGAAACACATAAAAAAGTCACTTATTTATCAAAACAGCGTGAACCAATCTCAAGTTTACTGTTTAATGATTCTTCCCCGCTTCTGTCGGCTAACAATGTAAATAACTATTTTGTAAATATAGGAAAAACCCTTGCCGAACAGATCCTAAAGTCAACAGGCATACAATCATCAAACATTCGAAATGCAAACACAAGAAGTAAAAAATCCTTTGTTATGCTTGACCCTGACCCACACGAAATAGCGCGAATTATTTCAGGACTGAAGGATGATAGTGCAGTCGGCTGGGATAACATAAGCAATAAAATATTAAAACGCTTCAAGCACATTTTGGTACCCCCTTTAACGTATATATTCCGACTATGCCTCTCTAATGGAGTTTTTCCTGAATTTCTGAAAAAGGCTGTAGTAATCCCTATTTATAAATCAGGAAACAAAGATCTAATAAATAATTATAGACTGATATCGATACTTCCTTCGATATCCAAAGTACTAGAAAAAATTATTAACAGCAGACTAATCAATTACTTGGAAAAACACGGCTTACTTTCGCCTATGCAATTCGGCTTTAGATCGAAATTATCCACAGCAGATGCGGTACATAGCCTGACTGATTATGCCGCAGAGCAACTTGGCAAGGGGAACCAAAGCTTAGCAATCTTTATTGACCTAGCCAAAGCTTTTGACACAATATCCATTCCCTTGCTTTTACACAAACTAGAGGCTGTAGGTATACGAGGCACACAGCTAAAACTAATAGCTGATTACTTAAATGATCGTTATCAATGCGTTCGAATCGATACTACTGTGAGTGATGACCTGAAAAACCATGGTTTAGGTGTGCCTCAAGGTAGCATCTTAGCCCCAACCCTTTTCCTTATCTACATAAATGACCTATGTAATCTAGATATAGAAAACGGCAAAATTATATCATACGCCGACGACACAGCGCTAATATTTACTGCAAAAACTACTAACGAACTCTACGAGAGCGCACAAAAAGGTTTTAATATTGTCACTAACTGGCTAAACAACCAATCTACTAACACTAAATATTGATAAAACAAAATATATACACTTTTCTATGCGTAAAATTCAAAATAACATTACTGATACTCATCTACGCGCACATCATTGTAAAAATCCTTTAATTATCTGGGTGTTATAATCGACGACACACTTTCCTTCAGACAACACATCGACAACTTGGTGTCTAGAGTACGGAAATTAATGTTTGTTTTTAAAAAACTACGCACAATCGCAGAACCTAAGCTAGTGACGCAAATTTATTTAGCCCTATGTCAATCCATTCTCACATATTGTGTCACCTCGTGGGGCGGAGCACCAAAAACTACAATGCCCATCGAACGAGCCCAGAGAGCAATTTTAAAAGTAGCCCACTCCCGTCCTTTCCTCTTTCCCACAGATCAGTTATATAAATCCTGCAACGTTGTAACTGTTGCACGTAATACTAAAACAACACTCTCAGTTTTCCTACAATTCTAACATTACTAACAAAAGACGTAATGATATCTATAGTTTGCAGTTCAAACTCCACCTCAAAATATGTATATACGAATAGATTCTTCAGATTTTTAGGCCCATTTCTATATAATAAACTTAATAGCGAACTAAGTATTTACAGCTTAAACCACTTTAAATGCAGAAAAAATGTTTATAATTATCTGCATAGCCTGTCTTATGTCCACACGGAAGACCTACTTACAGTGTGCAAATAAAATTTCAGACGTAAATGAAAATCACTAAATAATGTATTAGGTATAGGCATAAATATTATAATTGATGTAGCTCTTTAATTATAAGTCTATTTTTAGATTGTTAATTTATAATGTCAAATATCATGTAAGCACTTTTTTTCGCCTGAGGCACAGGTTTAACCTAGTTCAGGCAAATATATTGTTAGCACTTAAGTTTAGACTGTAAGACAAATTGTTTTTTCGTGTACACTTTGATATGAATAAATGATTATGATTATGATTATGATGACCTACACAAATTCCTGTAGAATTCTTGACAATTTTCTGGCAAGTATTCCATCATACTTTCTAAGTCCTTCTTTTTTCTGCTTATAGTATTTTTAGCCACAAGTCAATGTAACTCCACATTTTTTATGTCTGAAATAGTCTTCCCTCTTTTCAACTAAGATGCCGTTTGTAAAACATCTCTGAGTTAGAGGAGTAGGCACGAAGAGCACCTGCTGAAGATCTATGGCTAGTGTGACAGTAGTACTACCTGGTAGTTGAGATTGCTCCCTATCTATGCTCATATGCACACGGGATTTTTCTGTTTTTCGGTGATGTAGTTCTTAAGCAATTTTTGCAGGCCATCTTCCTGATTTTTGAGAACGCACTGTTGCCGACAAGCGATCGCGAAGCGCGAAAGCGAAGTCACAACGAAAGTTTGTGACTTTACAAGTATCAGTCCTAGGTCTCTTGAACTTTAAATTAGAAAAATCTCTCAAAAATATTGTTCTATAAAACTTATAAGATAAGTACTTAGTTATCAGGATGAATTTCATTGAAAGCACCCATTTGTAAAGAAAAAATGTTTGGCACTTACACCCAACACCATCTATGAAAAATTCCCAAAATTAGAATAAACTTTTGTTGGCACTTTGCACCTTTGAAATGGAATGGCTGTACAACATAGCTCCTATGAAATGTAAAATATAAATTTTGCTTTTTCTGGCACTTAGCCCATTTATAAATTCCATGCCTCAATTAACCCTGTATAATTGTATATATATTATTTTCTGTTATAAAAGTATATTTATGTAGTAAGTACACTAATTTAGCCCTCCCCACTTTAATTAAAGTTTTGGAAATCCTTCCAAAGGTTGTCTGGAAGATATCGCTTTTAGCGATAAGACCGCCATGACTTCTATGGTTACAAGAAGTAAAATTATGTTAAATAGGTGTGTTTAAATTTTGGTGTACAATAAAGTATATTCTATCATCTATCTATAACACTTATACTCAGCTGTATACGGATATAATGGCTCCTGTCATACAGTTTACAACTAGTTCAGGAGTCAGGGAATTTCAATTGTAATGAGTATATAATCTTTCTGGTAATAAAGAATGTTTTTATGATGTATAAAATTTCGTTTGGAAGTAGCTTGTTGCTTGAGGAAGGTTATAAGCTACTTTTTACCCGACTGAAAAGAAGGAGGGTTAAGTTTTTAGCGTAATAAAGTCCACTCTAATGCTAGTTTGAAGCCGACGAAGCATAGCTGGGATAAAGCTTAGCAGATGTTAGCCCCCCAATCTAACGATTATAACTTTGCTATCAACAGCCTTGTTCTCTGCCGCCGTCTCTCCCTGGCTGCTGACGGCAGCAGTCGCCTTTGTCATGCCACCCGACGCCCCTCGGCTTTTCCTGCCCTAAGGAAATCCTGGAGCTTTGCCCATACATGCCAGGCACCGACATCAGTAATAGAAGGCTTAGCAAATTTAGGTAGGTGATCATAATTAAATGAAAATACCAAGTAGGCAGGCAGGGATGCCATATGTACACGCTAAAATCAAATAAAATTGAAAATAATAATAATAAGTAAAAAAATTCATCATCATCCACAGGCTGACTTTACCCACAGCTGGGTATAGGCTTGTCTTCGCAAGTGCCAAGCTCCACGATACTGTGCCAGTCTCATCCAGGGTATATCCTATATGACTACAATCTCGTCTGCCCATCTCACTGCTTGATGACCCACACTCTTCTTTCCAGTCGACGTCACTCGGTCACAGCATTACTCAAACATAAACATATTTCACAACATAAACATATTTTATAGCGTTAAACATGTTTCGGGAATTTTATCTTGCTAACTTGGTCTTCGTTATATAGTATGAGCACGAGAAGGTCGTGAGGGAAGTTTTTGACTATGAAAATAGCTATAACAATAGGGGAAAACCAAAGAAACGAATAGACAGTATGAGAAATAAACGGAAAAAGGTAAAAATATTAATATCGGTTCTTACCTTATTAAATGTCTATACATTCTAAGTGGCTTGAACAATGACTTTTAATGTCCTAAGTCCCCTCGCGTCTACAGATCTCCACAATCGCGTTCTGTCTAGGGCCACGCTAACCCAATTTTCTTCAACTCCGCTGCTAATGAACGATTCCAAGCAAGCTTTGGACGGCCACGTTTCGTTTCCCCTGTGTGGTCCACTCTAGACCTTGTTTAGGGATTTGGCTGGATTACCTTCGGAGAGTGTGGCTGAGCCGATCCAAGACCACTTGCGAGACTTTGGATCCGCTAGGTGGCGCTGATATGTAAACAATGTGGTGCTCCCGTTTAAATTATTCCGAAAAATAGTGTAATCAGTGTCCGGACCATGTAAAGTGCGTAGAAGTGAATTTGGACACACAAAATTGCTGTGACAGTGTAATCAACAATTTATTTTGGATGAGTCCACTATTGCCCTCGATCACGCCTGTCTTGTTTCTAATACTCACAGTTTAACACGATAAGTTTAGTAACAATGATAGCTTTTAAAAAAAATTGCCCCGCACTAGGAATGTCTCGTCTCTTGTATCGTGGGTGCATTTTACAAACACGGAACAATATTTTTAGGGCATACAAACATTTGTTCCGGTACGGAAATCGAATCCGCGACACGCAGCATATCGTGTCGTGAATCCCATTATGGGAAGCCGGTGTACAACAGCCCTGCACTAGACTACTGTCTTACTGTATACAACGTGTAACGAAAACCCCATATCTATCCAAAAGGGCTGAAGACAACATCTGGTATGGAGTCTCTATGCACAGTTTCAGCACTAAATAACTGACTCAAAGAACTGATACCAAATTATTGGTTTCACATATTTCTTGAATACCTACCAATCATAACAAACGTGTCACAGCACTACGAGGGTCAATAACTTTCCACGTCACTTGCCAATAACACGATAATTACACACACACCACACCACACCTACCACAGTGTCTTTTTTTAACCCAAAGGTTGACTGGTAGAGAATGCCTTGCTGCATTAAGTCCGCCCATGTAACACAATTGTACATAAAGTTTAAATAAATAAATAATTCTCTTCGTTCTTCTTAATTTGAAAAATTCCGTCTCTGGTATCAGCGTATTGGAATTTGTAATAAGTTCTACACACGTAGACTTATGATTACAAAACCCTTGCCATATCTTTTGTTATCATCCAATGTATATACCCTTTAAATTACACGTTGTATATAGACACGTACTCTTCGGAAGTAATATTGCAAGAGAGCCGGGAGGGTGTCAAACTAGTTATTGAGATCACGGCTAACGGAAAAATATGAAGGAACACGTCATGCTGCAGCAACCCAAATACATACAGTATGTTAACTAACAGAGGGCGTTCCCGTTAACCCGCAATAGCATAGCATCCATACATGCTAAAAAAAAATATTGCCATTCGAAAATAAAATGATTTTATTTTTTTAATATTAAAATATTCACTAAACATATTAAATTGATACGTAAAAGAAACACTCTGTACACGCGTACTTGAAGGACGGCAACGTCGCAATTTATTTATGAATGATGGGCCGCGTGTGCGGCGATCAAATTGATGTGCTTATACTATTGCGGGTTAACGGGAACGCCCTCTGTTAGTTAACATACTGCATACCTAAGGAATAAGGACAGGATAGGCAGGATCACCATCATCTACTTCGACTTCCAGCCTAACCGAAATCAGCTCAGTACTAGTGTTTCACATGGGGCGACTGCCCACCTGACTTCCACGACCCAGTAGCACAATACCTAATGGCAAGACTGGTGTCAGATATTACCAATGGGACCAGATATTACCGATGGGACCAGATATTACCGATGGGACCAAAGACTTAACGTGCTTTCCGAAGTACGGACGAATCTCTTTGTTAAGATGGCTATCAACCACGGACTGAACTCGAAGATAGAGCAGTGCAGCTAACATTATTTAGCCTCGAGCTCCTAATCAGGCTAGGCAGGATGTAACACATAATAAATTAATTTGACATGATGACGTATTTTATCTGTTACAGAATCACAGTAAACGATCTGAGCGCTATAGCAGCCCGTATCGACTTGCGTACGTCGAACATGGTGAGCGTGGACCCGATATGTGCGGAGTGCAAGCAGATGGTCATACAGTGCTACGACGACGCCAAACCGGGCGCCGATATCATCAAGTGTTGGGATACTGTTGGTAAGTGTCTGCTGGGCTGTCCCACGTTAGCATTCTTCACAATGCACTCCAGCCAGAAGGGACGAAAAGAAAACCGTGTGGCTTTAGTGCGTTGGGAGTCTAACAATCCCCTCCGCTACCCTAAGGCTATGGGCATTCATAGGCATTTCCACTGACTATTGTAGAAAAATTCTCACTTTTAAAGAAGCATCACTGTACAACAACATATCCTCACGTATTATAACGCATGTACACTTTTGCCTGGATATAGTTATAGTAAGCGAAGTTGTGGTCCAAGATGAAAGCACACTTACCTTATTGAGTCTTTACTTAGACCCCCAGTTTATAGCTATCAGGAAACTCAAACTCCGGCAGGGAATTCCACTCTTTAGCTGTTAGCCCAATGAAAGTATTCCCATGTAACCATTTCAATCGACGAGCCAACGTCTCCTGTGGTCGTTCGGCGGATGGGCGAAACACTTTTGGTTTGCTTGCGTGTGACATGGTTTTTGTTGCATCAATTTTGTGTCTACTTTCGCAATGATATTGTATGCAAGAATGAACATCTAGTTCTTGGCGGAATGAACCTAGATATTTTTCTAAAGTATTCATTTGGTATGTATTTCCACAAAGCAACGCCCGTTTCCATTCTATAATGGTTGTGTTGTCTGCAGGAGCGTTCACAAAGTGCGTGCAGGACGCAGCGAGCACTCGGCTGCGCGCTCGCACCATGCGCGACGCACGCGAGCGAGCGCGCCGCACCAGGCACGTCGCACACGCCAGGGAACATGCTCTTAGGGACCTCTCCCCTAACTGACCAACCGATAAAATGTTGCCTGTTCCCTTTTAAATTTGAAAAACATTTTAAATAACGCAACTTGTCAATGAGGATTTTCGGGAAAATTTAAGTCACCAATTGGCGTTAATGAGGCGAAAGGTCTTCTTTGGAAACGAAACTTTAACGTATACATGACATTGACGTCAATTTGACAGACGTCAAAAAACTCAAGCGTTTATCAGAAGTCCGGACCTCAGTGCTGCCGCCTGGTGGACGTTATTACAGAAAACCTTCATTGGAGGAACACCGGTTTCTAAAAAAAGGTGGTATAACTACGAGGGAAATTGATTAGGTACATAAAATTGTACTTGTATTCAAAGAATTATTAAATGTAAAACTACTTTTAAGTTTTGATCACACCTTAAAACGGCTTACCATCTGGTAAGACAGTGGAAACATCAATAAAAAAAGTGGCGGCTTAAATAATGATCCATATTATGACATATTTTTCTATAAAACTATTATCATGCATATTTATATTTTAAAGCTAACTTATGACAGTCATAATTGATAATATTCCAATAGAATAAAACCTGCATTTTACTGCCCCAAATACATTTTTACCGTTCATACATTTAAAAAATTTAATGACTACCCCAACATTAGCACAATTTTAATAAAAACTGTCAAGTTACAAGTAGAAATTGAACTCTTAAGCACTGTTGGCTTTGAGCTGTACCTTAATAGTACCGCGAATACCGCGCTTTCACTTAGGTATTAATATATACCTGCTTACATATGAAATCGTGGTGTTTGAATTCATCGCCACCAACTGAAATATCGACTTTAGCACTTTGTATTTCAAGTTTATTTTTAAATGTCCTTTTGAGCCCTAAAATAAGTAGGCATGGGTTGCAATTGAATTTGTACTTTGTATTGTTTAATAGAGAGTTCCTTGTTCTAAAATCTGATAAATATCTGGAATTCTGAATTCGAAAATAAAGCATTCGGTACTACAAGTCTAACATTCCAGTTAAACGGTAGGCCTTAATATCCATAAATAATATTCATGTGTACGTAACCTAAGCGAGATTCTCAATCTCACTAACTACGATAAGTATTACAGCGAATATGAACCCTATTCGTATTAGAGGACACTTTATATTCGTTTGAATCGCCTGTAAATATTTGCTTATACGAATATCGAAATGATTAGTTACACATAAGGTTTATATTCATATGAAACGCTTACTTAACTATATTAAATAGTCGAAGACCTCTATTGAGTTACGTTTTTAAACGTATGAATTAATTACATATACAAAGCTTTAGAATAACAATGTTCATGGCAAATGATTTCGGGAAGATATGATACTAATTAGTCTTAATATAAGGACTCAAGACAGGATAATTACCTATACCAAAGAAATTGTTTGCAAAATATTCAACTGGACAATTTAGAATCCGTTAATAATAAATAGAGTTATTTTTTAGAGCTTCGACATATAAAATAATGTATTTTATTGTGTTTGTTCAAATTTGTAACTAATTAATATTTCATATAAACTTTACTGTGCTACATTTTATTATTATCGGTCCACTTAATGTTTGTAAAAAGGGGTGCAAAGGTTTTACTTCACTTTTTCCGAAAAGAACCTTTTTCTTCTACCTGCAGAGTACTTTTAAAACTGTTTATATATCCTCGCCTTACTGTCGCATTGTCGCGTCGTACTTGTTTGCAAATCGTTTTGTAAGTTTGTCTGTAGGGGGTAATCTCCGGAACTAATGACCTATTCTAACAAAAAATCATGTGTAGTAAGTAAGGTGCATTATTGGTGAGTCTTATTCTGTGCTATAGGCTAGAAATAATCGCACGCAAACGCAGCCGCGGGCGAAGTGCTACTGTTAGTAAATTTTCATGTTTCATTTGTTTAACATTAAAATGGTAATTAGGAATTATGTCTCAAACTAAGTACTTTTGTATTCGTATGGATATTGTACTTTAATAAAACTAAACATGTTGATCGTATGTTTATTTTACTTATTGATTATTCATAATTTTATACTATTAGATACATTTTAAGGCTGTGTAAATATGATTCGGAGGTATTGATTTTGGACGACGAAGTTTATTATTTACTAGTACTCACGCGGGGCTTCGCTCCCGTGGATTCTATCATGGTAAAAACATAACTCTCCTTTTTTGCAGTCGCGTAAAATGTAGCCTATAACCTGCTTCAAGCTACTTCCATACCACATTGCATCCAAATCCACCCAATACTTTCGAAGAAGCGCGTTCAAGCAAACAAACAAACAAACTTTTCCGCTTTATAATATTAGTATAGATTTAAATCTAAACTAATTTTTTAAGAGAATTAGCTATGTGAAAAAAAATACATTTAGGCTCAATTTACACCGCCGCGGAATGGAATGGAATGGAAGCGTCAATTTCGCCTCATGACGCGAGAAGGCGCGCAATTTCGCTGGAATGCTCGAATATTTTCGCGCATTCCAGCGAATTCGCGCGACTGCGTCATGAGGGACGTTCAGTCTAGATGTATTGTTGTCCCCGCACTGCTGTGACCGACAACTGACTCCCCGTTCGCGCCACTTCCCGCGGATTCCACAGACGGCGCCGACAGTAGCTAGGGCAATTCTCGAGAATGCGCGAGGATTCCCCGGAAGACGCGTGACCTATGTTATACGATTGACAAAGTTCATTATGCTCTGTACGATTTCGTTGCAAAAAGTCGCTTCCATTCCATTCCGCGGCGGTGTAAATTGAGCCTTAAGCTAAGGGTCCAAGCTAGTCGGTGGTCAGGGCTCCAGAGAGAGGAAACTCCTAACGATACACGGTGTGCAGGAGTACCGCTTTCTGAAGAAAACCCTTATGATATGATTTATTATTATTTACCCAGCAGTGGGGCAGTGAAGGCTAGAAACAACATTCAGGACTATCAAACTGACATACGGTAAATGGGACTTGTAAAGCTGATAAATATTTCAACATCGACAGAAACTTTATATCATAGCCTTAAGGTCTATTATCAAACTTCTCCAACTCCGAACCAAATTTACTCACAGCCATACTTAAAGCTCTACATCAATTAAAGGAAACTTTCTTCTTAACATCATCAGGGGTAGGTTTACTCCTGGCTTGCGCCGCAACTTTGGGTATGGGAACATCGGTGTTATTGTGTGGGGGGTTAGTGTCAGGTTTGCTTGCGGGGGAGATGGTTTGTTTAGTGGAACTGGCAGTGAGTAGGGCGAGCTTTCTACGTAGTTCGCGTACTTGTGCTGCACTCGCTAACTGCGCTGCGCCACGGGATAGGACTTCGGCTCGAAGTTGCTCGCATTCGGATCTGGAAAGAAGAGGTTAAGGGGATTTAAAAATAGTATGGGCCTCGAATTCAAGGATTCGTGTTATATATTTATTTACACTTCAGGAAAAAGACTGTCTTAATGCCATAGGCATAGAAGTATGCAACTCCATCCCTTCCCAAAGCCAAACATATCCACGAGGGGTCTAACAGATTTAACTGACTGCAACACGAGGGTTTGCAACCTTCGGTCAAGACGCTGGAGTGCTACCACAGTATATTTTACTATGACCATGTTTCGCATAATTATTTCTGCATTAAAACATGTACTTCTATTACAGGGATTTTACTGTATTATTTGATAATTACGTAGGGTTGCCAGATGGTATCCAAAAGGAGGACATGTCCTCCTTTTCCATATTTTGTCTTCCCTTACCTACTGTCCTCCTTTTTGCTAAACATCGTAGGAAATTTGGTGTCATGCGTGCACGCGTCGATCTGTGAGTTTTATTTTTGTATAAGTCCACATAACGCAAATGCGGAAAGAGTTTCTTCCCTGATTAATAATCAGTGGAGAAAAGAGAGGAACAGACTAAACGTGCAGTCAGTTAAATCTTTAATTCTTTCTGAATACAGCTTCCAAAAGATGGCATATGAAAATTGACATAATTAGGTATTTGTTGAAAACCAAGAACTTGTTGCAAAATTTGGCAGCTCAGCTAAATATGATTAAAATAAAGTAATATAATGTGAAAAAAATTGGCCAAGTGCGAGTCAGACTCGCCCATGAAGGGTTCCGTAGTAGCTACGCAAAATAATTTTGTTTTTCATTGTGTTTGTATGAAGTACAAAGTTATATTTGCGGTTTTATAAAATGTGCTATAACTCAACTGTTGACCCGATCTCATTCAAACCAATTTTCGTTGAAAGTTTTAAGTAATATCTACAGCATATATGTTTATTTTTTATTTATTACTCCATTATTAAATTTTGACACATTTTACCACTTTGGAAGCGTAGGTATATCTTTTAAACGATTGACTTTGAGAAGAAGTGATTTCAGAAACCTCAATGTCATTTTGAAAGATCTGTCTACAGATGCTACACACGTATAGGCAACGAATTAGGAATGATATAGAAACATAACTCTCTAACGAAGCCCGCTAAAACATGGTTCCAAACTCATACCACTAAACTGATAATACGAATGCAACACGCGCACAAACAAAACAAAATACTTTGCTTTTATTTTCTGCGCATGGATCCGACAATTCATTCATTTGGGGCGCTATTTTATTTAGTAAGATAATGTTAGAGTGACACTGAAATATCGAATCAAGCGAGTGCGAACGAGATGGATTGTTTTGTGACATCGAGCGGCGAGGATGGTGTTATACAGTATGAGTCAGTCATTTATTATGAACTCAAATATTATAAATTAATATTAAACCTCTTTACATTAAGTTTACAAAAAGTGTAAAGCTTCATAAAAGGGAATGCCCGTCGGCCATATAAAAAAAAATCCTGAAATGAACAAGAGTGAAATATACGCCAAATGTTACTACAAATCATAGGTAACCCATTACAATTTCAATAATTATTAAAAAAAACTAGGGAGAAGTCAATTACAAACCTTTTTCTGAAATATTGGTCGTAATAAGTCTAGGGTTAAGGATGCCAAGTCGTCGTTTAGGCGGGTCCAACCTAAGTCCGTGTTTAAAAATGGGTATCGTGTGCACAACTAAAATCAAAATCTTCGATAAATGACCATAGTCGTTGCTATACCATAAAAAAGCAATCCGTACGTAACTCAATTCGCAAGCGCTATTGTAGAATCAAGTAAACAAACAATCGAAAATGCAGTAATGTGAAACTGTCAGTCTGTCCGTAGGTAAGGCAAAGGAGATGTGATTCATACAGCCTACGATACGTTTTCTATTCAAAAAATATTTGATTTTAATTAATATTGACATGCATATATATTTTTTTTTAGATTTATGGTACACATAGGTCGAATTAAATTAAATTAATAACTACTGTACACTAAATCTGCAAACTAATTCGTTAGGAATTATTTTACGATTCCTGTTTGGCTGAATGCCACTTACTAGTGTCAAATAAACACTGACCTCCAATAAAAATAAGAATAAATTAAACGGATATCAGGTTAAATATTTTAATGATTTCCATATTTTTATATCCTACTTAAACAAACTTGAAAATTATTTCATTATACATATTTTATTTTAAAAAGAATTAAGGACTATTCGCAGTTTCTGTCCATTTCAAGCATTTGGACAACACCCTTTGGAAACGAAAAAGTTATTTTATTACTTACCTCATACCTATTTTAAATGGAAATCATTATTTCCTCAGGATCTACCGAATTTCATATTTATTAATTTCTTAAAGTACATAAATAAGGTAAGAATTCATTAGCTAACCCCCCATCAGAAGAGCGTTAGGCTTATAAGCTGTGAAACTAGATTAATATATATATATATATATATAATGTGTGAGTAGAGTAAATTTAATATACAAGGTGGTTTTTAACAAGTACGAGCCATAATTTAAGGGTACTCGAGGTACTCAAAACAAAACTTGTTGTTTAGTAAAATGGACAGAAACATCTCCTAAATATTGGCTCGCCTTATTTATCAGCTCATATACGGAGTGCCGATTTAATGACCTGCATTGTTTCAACGTGGTGTAATACCTACTGATAACATAAAACACATTAGACGTGATTTAAAATTTGTATTCTTAAGCAATCAGGATTTACCCGAATTTTTCACGAAATGCTGTGCAACAGTACTAACCGTACAAATAGGTACAGCTGATTTTTTTAGCATACGATAGCCAGTGCGTGACGAATATATGTCTTCGTTACCAAAATGTATGGAGCAAACCCTACTGGCATTAGTTGGTAACCAACATTGGAAACATCCTCTCTTTTTTCTGAGCGGACTGTTGCAATCCACTGTAGTCGTCGAATCTCTTTTTTGGGGAAACTAAAATAATAAACACACAGGCAAACCAATCCATCCAATTATAAAATACTAGCTTTTGCCCGCAACTTCGTTCGCGTGGGAGGTTTTTCCCACGTAAATCCCGATATCATAGGAATTCCGGGATAAAAATATCCTATGTCCGTCTCCTGGTTCTAAGCTACCTCCCTACCAATTTTCAGCTAAATCGGTTCAGCCGTTCTTGAGTTATAAATAGTGTAACTAACACGACTTTCTTTTATACAGCGTGGATAGGACGATATGATCTTAAATTAAACTTCGTATTTAGTTATTATATTCCCAACCTGCACACAAACAATCAATAGAATATATGCCGTAGTTTAGACACAGGACATTATTTTTATTCTAAGCATTTTGTACATGATGTATTGTTAACGGGACAGGTTAACGACCCTCGAGCGCATCAATATTATCCACGTTGCCAGCTCGCTACTACAAAAACCTACAACTTTTATTTCTAAAACTGATCACCTGATACAAATCAATGCAAATTATACCGTATGCTTGAGGCGTAAGAGTCATAAGTCGAGGCGAGCGCGGGTCAAGGGAGGGTGTACGGGAGGGGTAGTCATATTCTCTCTCTAGGTCACGGTCATTTGGTCAGTGTACCACTGGACGTGCTCTGTGTCTGTAACGCATTTTGGAATTTCTGATGCGCCCGCGCTCTTCGAAAGTCAAGCTGCTACTGGTAACCTATTATCAAGAGTGAGAAATAACATTATACGTCAGTGTACAATGTGTATTCAATAACACGGCGGATATGTTGAAAATAAAAAATAATAATACTGAATACTTAGTGAAGTGATCGAAAAGTGATTGTGGTTAATAAACAATGACGTATTATAATATTAATAAATTGATTTCTGAATAACTCGTTGGTGAATGGTGCCTGACTATTTCGTTAATAATCTGTGATTTGATTTAATGTAATCGAGCTAACCTGATGGTGACCTATTATCAAGAGTGAGAAATAACATTATACGTCAGTGTACATTATGTATTCAAAAACACGGCGGAAATGTTGAAAATAAAAAATAATAATACTGACTACTTAGCAAAGTGATCGAAAAGTGATTGTGGTTAATAAATTGATTACTGAATAACTCGCTGGTGAATGGTGCCTGACTATTTCGTTAATAATCTGTGTAGTAATTTGATTTAATGTAATTGAACATTAATAATAATATGAATGGCGCCAAAACATTACGTCGCTACGCGGTGTCCATGTTGTCGTCGCCGGCCGCCGCAAACCGCGCGCGCGCGTTCTTAAAGCGCGCTGTTGCCATTCTGCGTCTCTTCGTACAGGTCATTGAACCAATATTTCTAAATGATGTTCTATTGGTGTATAGGTTTATGCTATTTAGTTTGTTTGACAAAATCGTTTTTTTAATTTCGATGTTATATCCTAACATCGAAATTATTTGATAGTCTATAAATGTTTCTAGGAACCAGCAATGCCAGTGTTTTCAATTAAAGTCATATCGTCGTATCCACGCTGTATATATAGATATAATAGTTAGGTATTAAAAACTGGCTGGCTACCTGTTGCATAATACTGACAACTCGTGGTAGTCTATACGAAAATAAAACATGAAATTATTTTACTTACGAGTGATAAGCTATCCCAGTTAGTTTTTTACTTTCTTCTTTCCGTCTTTTACACCACCTTACTTCGCAGGTCATTTTTATCCCTCAGAAACGAGCTTTTTCTTGGATTTTTCACTAATCAACACGATTCTGGCGTCTGTCACTGAGCGTACTTCAGACTGAGAGGCGCTTTGAATGTATTTTTTTCACCCCGCCTACTTGATTGTGTTTTGCGTGAAACCATTTTTGAGCGGAGTTCGTGTTCTATATCATTCCTAATTCGTTGCGTATAGGTTTTATGAGAAAATAATTTTTAGTTTCAGTTCTATGTATGGGTACCCTCCTTAATTATATGTATTTTTTTTTTTCATTTTTATTAAAAACCGGGTAGCGGTTAACAGAATACTCTACCTACCAATTTTAATATGTGTAATCCTAATAGTTTCAGAATAAAATGGCTGACATACGGACGGACCGACGGACAGACAGACATGAAACTATAAGAGTTCCGTTTTTTGCCATTCGGTTACGGAATCCTAAAAATCGTTTAATTGTGAATGTCCTCCTTTTTTACAGAAAATCATTCTTGTTAGACCCATCTGCCCTCCTTAATGAAAATCATCTGGCAACCCCATGCGTCTTCCTCTTGCGTCAAACACTTTTACTGTTTTTGGGTGGAGCTCACAAAAGGACTGGTATACAAAGAAGGTGGTCAAACTTGAAGTGGTCGAGCACGGCGGGCAGCCAGCCGCTGGCGGTGGGCTCGCACAGCTTGCCGAACCAGCGCGCCAGCTCGCGCCGCTGCTTCTCACACGCGCCCTCCAGCTGGCTGATACTAACTTGAAGTGGTCGAGTACGGCGGGCAGCCAGCCGCTGGCGGTGGGCTCGCACAGCTTGCCGAACCAGCGCGCCAGCTCGCGCCGCTGCTTCTCACACGCGCCCTCCAGCTGGCTGATACTAACTTGAAGTGGTCGAGCACGGCGGGCAGCCAGCCGCTGGCGGTGGGCTCGCACAGCTTGCCGAACCAGCGCGCCAGCTCGCGCCGCTGCTTCTCACACGCGCCCTCCAGCTGGCTGATACTAACTTGAAGTGGTCGAGCACGGCGGGCAGCCAGCCGCTGGCGGTGGGCTCGCACAGCTTGCCGAACCAGCGCGCCAGCTCGCGCCGCTGCTTCTCACACGCGCCCTCCAGCTGGCTGATACTAACTTGAAGTGGTCGAGTACGGCGGGCAGCCAGCCGCTGGCGGTGGGCTCGCACAGCTTGCCGAACCAGCGCGCCAGCTCGCGCCGCTGCTTCTCACACGCGCCCTCCAGCTGGCTGATACTAACTTGAAGTGGTCGAGTACGGCGGGCAGCCAGCCGCTGGCGGTGGGCTCGCACAGCTTGCCGAACCAGCGCGCCAGCTCGCGCCGCTGCTTCTCACACGCGCCCTCCAGCTGGCTGATACTAACTTGAAGTGGTCGAGTACGGCGGGCAGCCAGCCGCTGGCGGTGGGCTCGCACAGCTTGCCGAACCAGCGCGCCAGCTCGCGCCGCTGCTTCTCACACGCGCCCTCCAGCTGGCTGATACTAACTTGAAGTGGTCGAGTACGGCGGGCAGCCAGCCGCTGGCGGTGGGCTCGCACAGCTTGCCGAACCAGCGCGCCAGCTCGCGCCGCTGCTTCTCACACGCGCCCTCCAGCTGGCTGATACTAACTTGAAGTGGTCGAGTACGGCGGGCAGCCAGCCGCTGGCGGTGGGCTCGCACAGCTTGCCGAACCAGCGCGCCAGCTCGCGCCGCTGCTTCTCACACGCGCCCTCCAGCTGGCTGATACTAACTTGAAGTGGTCGAGTACGGCGGGCAGCCAGCCGCTGGCGGTGGGCTCGCACAGCTTGCCGAACCAGCGCGCCAGCTCGCGCCGCTGCTTCTCACACGCGCCCTCCAGCTGGCTGATACTAACTTGAAGTGGTCGAGTACGGCGGGCAGCCAGCCGCTGGCGGTGGGCTCGCACAGCTTGCCGAACCAGCGCGCCAGCTCGCGCCGCTGCTTCTCACACGCGCCCTCCAGCTGGCTGATACTAACTTGAAGTGGTCGAGTACGGCGGGCAGCCAGCCGCTGGCGGTGGGCTCGCACAGCTTGCCGAACCAGCGCGCCAGCTCGCGCCGCTGCTTCTCACACGCGCCCTCCAGCTGGCTGATACTAACTTGAAGTGGTCGAGTACGGCGGGCAGCCAGCCGCTGGCGGTGGGCTCGCACAGCTTGCCGAACCAGCGCGCCAGCTCGCGCCGCTGCTTCTCACACGCGCCCTCCAGCTGGCTGATACTAACTTGAAGTGGTCGAGTACGGCGGGCAGCCAGCCGCTGGCGGTGGGCTCGCACAGCTTGCCGAACCAGCGCGCCAGCTCGCGCCGCTGCTTCTCACACGCGCCCTCCAGCTGGCTGATACTAACTTGAAGTGGTCGAGTACGGCGGGCAGCCAGCCGCTGGCGGTGGGCTCGCACAGCTTGCCGAACCAGCGCGCCAGCTCGCGCCGCTGCTTCTCACACGCGCCCTCCAGCTGGCTGATACTAACTTGAAGTGGTCGAGTACGGCGGGCAGCCAGCCGCTGGCGGTGGGCTCGCACAGCTTGCCGAACCAGCGCGCCAGCTCGCGCCGCTGCTTCTCACACGCGCCCTCCAGCTGGCTGATACTAACTTGAAGTGGTCGAGTACGGCGGGCAGCCAGCCGCTGGCGGTGGGCTCGCACAGCTTGCCGAACCAGCGCGCCAGCTCGCGCCGCTGCTTCTCACACGCGCCCTCCAGCTGGCTGATACTAACTTGAAGTGGTCGAGTACGGCGGGCAGCCAGCCGCTGGCGGTGGGCTCGCACAGCTTGCCGAACCAGCGCGCCAGCTCGCGCCGCTGCTTCTCACACGCGCCCTCCAGCTGGCTGATACTAACTTGAAGTGGTCGAGTACGGCGGGCAGCCAGCCGCTGGCGGTGGGCTCGCACAGCTTGCCGAACCAGCGCGCCAGCTCGCGCCGCTGCTTCTCACACGCGCCCTCCAGCTGGCTGATACTAACTTGAAGTGGTCGAGTACGGCGGGCAGCCAGCCGCTGGCGGTGGGCTCGCACAGCTTGCCGAACCAGCGCGCCAGCTCGCGCCGCTGCTTCTCACACGCGCCCTCCAGCTGGCTGATACTAACTTGAAGTGGTCGAGTACGGCGGGCAGCCAGCCGCTGGCGGTGGGCTCGCACAGCTTGCCGAACCAGCGCGCCAGCTCGCGCCGCTGCTTCTCACACGCGCCCTCCAGCTGGCTGATACTAACTTGAAGTGGTCGAGTACGGCGGGAAGCCAGCCGCTGGCGGTGGGCTCGCACAGCTTGCCGAACCAGCGCGCCAGCTCGCGCCGCTGCTTCTCACACGCGCCCTCCAGCTGGCTGATACTAACTTGAAGTGGTCGAGTACGGCGGGCAGCCAGCCGCTGGCGGTGGGCTCGCACAGCTTGCCGAACCAGCGCGCCAGCTCGCGCCGCTGCTTCTCACACGCGCCCTCCAGCTGGCTGATACTAACTTGAAGTGGTCGAGTACGGCGGGCAGCCAGCCGCTGGCGGTGGGCTCGCACAGCTTGCCGAACCAGCGCGCCAGCTCGCGCCGCTGCTTCTCACACTCGCCCTCCAGCTGGCTGATACTAACTTGAAGTGGTCGAGTACGGCGGGCAGCCAGCCGCTGGCGGTGGGCTCGCACAGCTTGCCGAACCAGCGCGCCAGCTCGCGCCGCTGCTTCTCACACGCGCCCTCCAGCTGCCTGATACTCACTTGAAGTGGTCGAGTACGGCGGGCAGCCAGCCGCTGGCGGTGGGCTCGCACAGCTTGCCGAACCAGCGCGCCAGCTCGCGCCACTGCTTCTCACACGCGCCCTCCAGCTGGCTGATACTAACTTAAAGTGGTCGAGTACGGCGGGCAGCCAGCCGCTGGCGGTGGGCTCGCACAGCTTGCCGAACCAGCGCGCCAGCTCGCGCCGCTGCTTCTCACACGCGCCCTCCAGCTGGCTGATACTAACTTGAAGTGGTCGAGTACGGCGGGCAGCCAGCCGCTGGCGGTGGGCTCGCACAGCTTGCCGAACCAGCGCGCCAGCTCGCGCCGCTGCTTCTCACACGCGCCCTCCAGCTGGCTGATACTAACTTGAAGTGGTCGAGTACGGCGGGCAGCCAGCCGCTGGCGGTGGGCTCGCACAGCTTGCCGAACCAGCGCGCCAGCTCGCGCCGCTGCTTCTCACACGCGCCCTCCAGCTGGCTGATACTAACTTGAAGTGGTCGAGTACGGCGGGCAGCCAGCCGCTGGCGGTGGGCTCGCACAGCTTGCCGAACCAGCGCGCCAGCTCGCGCCGCTGCTTCTCACACGCGCCCTCCAGCTGGCTGATACTAACTTGAAGTGGTCGAGTACGGCGGGCAGCCAGCCGCTGGCGGTGGGCTCGCACAGCTTGCCGAACCAGCGCGCCAGCTCGCGCCGCTGCTTCTCACACGCGCCCTCCAGCTGGCTGATACTAACTTGAAGTGGTCGAGTACGGCGGGCAGCCAGCCGCTGGCGGTGGGCTCGCACAGCTTGCCGAACCAGCGCGCCAGCTCGCGCCGCTGCTTCTCACACGCGCCCTCCAGCTGGCTGATACTAACTTGAAGTGGTCGAGTACGGCGGGCAGCCAGCCGCTGGCGGTGGGCTCGCACAGCTTGCCGAACCAGCGCGCCAGCTCGCGCCGCTGCTTCTCACACGCGCCCTCCAGCTGGCTGATACTAACTTGAAGTGGTCGAGTACGGCGGGCAGCCAGCCGCTGGCGGTGGGCTCGCACAGCTTGCCGAACCAGCGCGCCAGCTCGCGCTGCTGCTTCTCACACGCGCCCTCCAGCTGGCTGATACTAACTTGAAGTGGTCGAGTACGGCGGGCAGCCAGCCGCTGGCGGTGGGCTCGCACAGCTTGCCGAACCAGCGCGCCAGCTCGCGCCGCTGCTTCTCACACGCGCCCTCCAGCTGGCTGATACTAACTTGAAGTGGTCGAGTACGGCGGGCAGCCAGCCGCTGGCGGTGGGCTCGCACAGCTTGCCGAACCAGCGCGCCAGCTCGCGCCGCTGCTTCTCACACGCGCCCTCCAGCTGGCTGATACTAACTTGAAGTGGTCGAGTACGGCGGGCAGCCAGCCGCTGGCGGTGGGCTCGCACAGCTTGCCGAACCAGCGCGCCAGCTCGCGCCGCTGCTTCTCACACGCGCCCTCCAGCTGGCTGATACTAACTTGAAGTGGTCGAGTACGGCGGGCAGCCAGCCGCTGGCGGTGGGCTCGCACAGCTTGCCGAACCAGCGCGCCAGCTCGCGCCGCTGCTTCTCACACGCGCCCTCCAGCTGGCTGATACTAACTTGAAGTGGTCGAGTACGGCGGGCAGCCAGCCGCTGGCGGTGGGCTCGCACAGCTTGCCGAACCAGCGCGCCAGCTCGCGCCGCTGCTTCTCACACGCGCCCTCCAGCTGGCTGATACTAACTTGAAGTGGTCGAGTACGGCGGGCAGCCAGCCGCTGGCGGTGGGCTCGCACAGCTTGCCGAACCAGCGCGCCAGCTCGCGCCGCTGCTTCTCACACGCGCCCTCCAGCTGGCTGATACTAACTTGAAGTGGTCGAGTACGGCGGGCAGCCAGCCGCTGGCGGTGGGCTCGCACAGCTTGCCGAACCAGCGCGCCAGCTCGCGCCGCTGCTTCTCACACGCGCCCTCCAGCTGGCTGATACTAACTTGAAGTGGTCGAGTACGGCGGGCAGCCAGCCGCTGGCGGTGGGCTCGCACAGCTTGCCGAACCAGCGCGCCAGCTCGCGCCGCTGCTTCTCACACGCGCCCTCCAGCTGGCTGATACTAACTTGAAGTGGTCGAGTACGGCGGGCAGCCAGCCGCTGGCGGTGGGCTCGCACAGCTTGCCGAACCAGCGCGCCAGCTCGCGCCGCTGCTTCTCACACGCGCCCTCCAGCTGGCTGATACTAACTTGAAGTGGTCGAGTACGGCGGGCAGCCAGCCGCTGGCGGTGGGCTCGCACAGCTTGCCGAACCAGCGCGCCAGCTCGCGCCGCTGCTTCTCACACGCGCCCTCCAGCTGGCTGATACTAACTTGAAGTGGTCGAGTACGGCGGGAAGCCAGCCGCTGGCGGTGGGCTCGCACAGCTTGCCGAACCAGCACGCCAGCTCGCGCCGCTGCTTCTCACACGCGCCCTCCAGCTGGCTGATACTAACTTGAAGTGGTCGAGTACGGCGGGCAGCCAGCCGCTGGCGGTGGGCTCGCACAGCTTGCCGAACCAGCGCGCCAGCTCGCGCCGCTGCTTCTCACACGCGCCCTCCAGCTGGCTGATACTAACTTGAAGTGGTCGAGTACGGCGGGCAGCCAGCCGCTGGCGGTGGGCTCGCACAGCTTGCCGAACCAGCGCGCCAGCTCGCGCCGCTGCTTCTCACACGCGCCCTCCAGCTGGCTGATACTAACTTGAAGTGGTCGAGTACGGCGGGCAGCCAGCCGCTGGCGGTGGGCTCGCACAGCTTGCCGAACCAGCGCGCCAGCTCGCGCCGCTGCTTCTCACACGCGCCCTCCAGCTGGCTGATACGCTCCTCGTAGCCTTCTGAAGTTGACCAGTTATCACACGTGAATAATATTAATAACATAAAGGCTGAGTTGCTGAGCTTAGTTGTAACATAATAATACAAATAGCCAAATGGCTATAGTGTCGTCCTTTCTAAATGCAACGAGCATAATCAACCAACAACGGTCTCCTTGCTGGGAGACAGGCCTCCTCTATATGAGCGAAAAATTGGCCAAGGGCCAGTCAGACCCGCCCATGAAGGTTTCCGTAGTAACTACGCCAAATAACTTTGTTTTTCATAGTATTTGTATGAATTACAAAGTTATATTTGTGGTTTTAGAAAATATGCTATATCTCAAAAACTGCTGACCCGATCTCGTTCACACTAATTTTCGTTGAATTCGGCGACGGGGACAACGGAAATACACCGTATGAAAAACTGGTTTCAGAAACCTCAATGTAATTTTTAAAGACCAGAAGGTTTCATGAAAAAAATATTTTCAGTTTCAGTTCCATGTATGAGGAGCCCCCCTTAATTTTACACTACCCTTAGTTCACAGAATACATCTACCTATCAAGTTTCATGTGTATAGTCCTAATAGATTCGGAATAAAATGGCTGTGACATACGGACGGACCGACAAACAAAGACAGACATGACGAAACTGTAAGGGTTCCATTTTTTGCCATTCGGCTACGGAACCCTAAAAAGTGGATTGCGCATGTAGTCACATTTTTCAGTAAAGCCCCCCCTTGAACCCACATCTTAAAAGTTATAAATCGTGCCAGATACCACTGAAATTCAACTGGTCTCTGTGCGTTGACTGATACGCCAATAATTTCCCTTCATCATAGGCTATCCTTATTTCCTACAGATATTCCTCAAAGAAGAGTTTTGGGAAAAGAGTTTCGTGTTTCGACAATGTCGCGGGAGGCTACCTACTTTCGAAGATTAGAGCGTAAAAACAAACAAACTTTTCCGCTTTATAATTCTTCTTTTTTTCTAATCTATACTTATAATACATCTGTAGAGAGGTCAATTCTGTACATGAAATATATTTCCAAAATAACTATCAGGGGTTGATTAGGGAACGATACTGATGCCAAAAATGCAATCAGTTAAATTTTTGTCTGTCTGTCTGTATAACCGTTATAGGAACAAAAACTACTCGACGGATTTTAACGAAACTTGGTATAATTATTTTTCATACTCCTGAGCTGGTTATAGTATACTTTTCATCACGCTACAATCAATAGGAGCAGAGCAGTGAAGGGAAATGTTGGGAAAACGGGAGAAGTTACTCCATTTTTTAAGCTTCCGTCGCGTGTGCAACCTTAAT
Organism: Tholera decimalis; assembly: GCA_943138885.2. Lineage (NCBI taxonomy): Eukaryota > Metazoa > Arthropoda > Insecta > Lepidoptera > Noctuidae > Tholera > Tholera decimalis. Next base: position 4,014,092 of record OW964552.2, on the reverse strand, counting down.
GGTTAAAGCTACACAGAAATCATTTCATGACGGAAATGTTCTCCTTAAAATTATATAAAAAATATCCCACGAAAGCATATGTCTATCTTTTATGGTTGACTCACAATAACACGTGTAACTCCCGATAGCTTAGCAGTTCGAAGCTTTCTGATTATAATATTTGTCTACTCACACTCTCAGTCACCCCTAATTGAAAAAGTTAACATTATTAACTATTCCATAAAAAAGAATCATATAAATCGGTATAGAAACACCAAAGTTATACATGAAATACGCTAATAATAAGCCATCGCGCGTGAATACTGAATCATGCTATAAGGATTATTTTTGAGAATCGGTCGCCGCGCTCGACGCGTCTCGCGGCCGAAGGTATAAAATTTCGTTCTATAGGTACTTAAGCCTCATGTGAACGTGATCTAAACAATATTACCAATACATTAACTAACGCTGACGGAGTCGCGGGCACAGCTATTAACAATAATATTGTGCGGTTCCGTATTTCGATATTTTTCAACAGTATTATAGATTGACATATTATATTTCCCTACTAAATTACGAAAGTTAATCTGTCTGTTACATCAAAATCACTGAACCGTGAGGAAGGGCATAGGCTACTTATTTTTACGAAAAACGACGGAAACGCGGATTAAGTCGCGGGCAACAGCTATCTATACTAATAATATAAGGCTGAAGAGTTTGTTTGTTTGTTTGAACGCGGTAATCTCAGGAACTACTAGTTCGAATTGAAAAATTATTTTTTAATTAAATAGTCAATTTATAGAGAAAAGCTATAGGCTATATATCATTACGCTAAGGCCAATAGGAGCGAAGCGCCAATGAAGAATGCTTCAAAATCGGGGATAAATTTAACGTTAGCCCAAAGTAGCTATTCCACGCGGACGAAGTCGCGGGCAAAAGCTAGTAAGAAATAAATATAATAAACTAGCTTTTGCCCTTGACTTCGTTCGAGTTTTTCCCGTGTAAATCCCGATCCCGTGGGAATTTCACAAAATCCCGTCTTAGCGAGCATCTACGTACTAAAAGGAGCACCCATGAAAAATTTGAGAGCCCTACTAGTAGTTTCTGAGATTTCGTGATTAATCAGTAAGTGATATTTCGCTTTTATATATAAAAATTAATATTCAACAAACAATTATTTAGCATTTACCCAACTATGCTGAGGTCTGCTCTTAGTCTTACCAGATGCAGCTAGCCAGATTACTAGTATCTTACCCCATAACTGGGTCACCTTGGCTAGGTTAGTGCCAGATTCTCTGGCTTCTGACTGCCAAAGATGTTCAAATGACAGCTGGGACCAACGGTTTAACGTGCTTTCCGAGCCCGTAGGAAACTCGCAATGTTAAGATGATCACCCGTCCAGAAACCGACCTCGCTACAAACCTTGAAAATCGACTAATGCGGCTGTTTCTTTTTACACCTACATGGCTCTCATATGATTTAAATACTACAGATTGTATGGACTTCAAAAGAGACATTGACTTCTGAGTTTGTTTCAGTGTTTCATCTGAGTAGTCAGTTAGGAAACACTGGCCTCACCTAGTTTACATTTACGAAAAAAAAAGTTTAGTGTAAAAGTGTTATTTATAACCTATTTGCGAAACAAACAACATTCTTTCATTATATACACCAGCTCCTCAATGGTAAATCCATACTAATATTATAAATGTAAAAATAACTCTGTCTGTGTGTTACCTTTTCACGCCTAAACCGCTGAACCGATTTAGACGAAATTTGGCATGGGAATAGTTTAGGACCCTGGAAAGGACATAGGATAGTTTTTATCTCGAAATTTCCACGCGATCAGGATTTACTCGGGGAAAACCCCCACGCGAACGAATTCACGGGCAAAAGCTAGTTTTCAATACATCAAATAATTTAACTGACTTACCAATAAGTTCTCTATCATAGTGTGCTGACGCCCCTGCCTGCAGCTCCCACACTGTCTGCTTCTCATGCAGCAAGGCATCCACCTCAGCTTGCTTGTTTGCCAACTCTCTTCTTAACTGGAATTAAAACAAAATCATTTTAAAACTTAGCATAAATTGCTAAAGTTGGTCAAGCAGTGCTGGGCCCAGTGGTTATGAGGCATGCCTTTTAAGTTCTGTTGTTTCCATATTTCCCAGCAATTTTGAATTTGGAACTGTTCTATATTCGAATATGTTTAAATTTTGAATCTCAAAACAGTTGAAAGTATTAGGATTAATGCTATTGTTTAGTCACAGCGTCGATTGGAATCTGTCAGGTTACGTACGAAAATTAATCTTTCTAAGGAAAATGTTCGTGCAATAATTTTCTACAACTTTAGAAGAGGCCTGACACGGCTTCTGTGTTTTGAAGAGCTAACATCTGTGTTCAGTGATGAAGCCCCATGTCTGCGGACTGTCGAACGCTGGTATTTAGAATTCCAGCGTGGACATACTAGTGTTAGTGACAAATCTCGCGAAGGACGCCCAAAATCCGCCTTCACTGAAGATAACATCATTGCTGTGAGACAACTAATTCTCGAAGATCGTCATGTGACGTATCGAGAGATAGAGGCTCTATTAGGCATTTCAGGGACAACCATTCAGAAGATCTTGCATGAAGCGCTTGGTGTGAGAAAGCTAGTTTGCCGTTGGATACCGCATCTGCTTTCCGACGATCACAAGGCGGCCCACGTCAAATGGTGTAAGAAAACTCTGCAAAGGTTCAACCGAGGAGAGTCAAATCACGTCTACGACATCATCAGTGGTGACGAATCTTGGATCTATGTCTACAATCCTGATTCCAAATAACAATCTACAATCTGGGTCTTTCAAGACGAGCCAATGCCGACTAAACTTGTTCGTTCTCAAAGCACTTCAAAGAAGATGGTGGCCACGTTCGTTAGAAAAACCGTCCATGTTGCGACTATTGCACTTGAAAATCGTAGAACGGTTAACGCAGAGTAGTATACCACAGTTTGTTTGCCACAAGTCATCGCCGAATTTCGAAAATCTCTGCAAAGGTTCAACTGACGAAAGTCAAATCACGTCTACGACATCATCAGTGGTGACGAATCTTGGATCTATGCCTACGATCCTGATTCCAAACAACAATCTACAATCTGGGTCTTTCAAGACGAGCCAAAGCAGACTAAAGTTGTTTGTTCTCGAAGCACTTCAAAGAAGATGGCGGCCACGTTCATTGGAAAAACCGGCCATGTTGCGACTATTGCACTTGAAGATCGTAGAACGGTTAACGCAGGCTTACCACAGTTTGATTACCACAAGTCATCACCGAACTTCGAAAATCTAACTCAAAGCGACGCATCATCCTGCACCACGACAACGCAAGCTCACACAGCGCTCGTCAAACGATTGAGTATTTGAAGCAGGAAAAAGTAGAAATTTTTGACCATCCTCCATACAGTCCTGACTTGATTGAATGACTGATTGGAACATTTGCATCTCGATCACTGAAATGATCCGGAACACTGATATGTTTCATTTGGCTCATTTGGATCATCGGCTCAAATGACTCAGTGAACGCACGCGACGTCATGTATAGAAACGTAAGATTTTTACGTTGCGTCTCGGGCGTTTACTATTGAGACATAGAAATGTTTTGGGGCAATTCAATACTGAATGTTTTATGTTTACAGATTTATTGTAATAAGTGAGATTATAAATAAAGTCGATCTTCGTGCATACGATACGACAGTCAATAGTTAAAGTAACTCAGTGTCTCTCGGTCTCCCTCTCTCGCTCGCTCACTTCTCAGTCGCCACACGAGCGACGCGTCGCGCGAAATGAGCCAGAGCAAAGTAATGTTTCAGATTCAAATGATGCATTTGAAACGTTGTTACTGAACAAATCTTTTGAATCACTTAAATGATTCGGATCAGTGAGTCGGTTCCGTAAAGAGTTACACACGCCTAGTCCTGACCTAAGCCCTAACGATTTCTTTACATTTCCTAAAATTAAGAAAAGTCTTCATGGTCAAAGGTTCCAGTCCGGTGAAGAAGCAGTTGACGCTTTCAAGTCAGCCATTTTGAACACCCCCACTTTAGAGTGGAATAAATGTTATAATAACTAGTTTGAGCGAATGGAAAAGTGTATTAAGCTATGTGGTGAATAGTTTGAAAAATAATAAAAAGTACTATAAGGTTCAAGTAGTGAGAAAGTGGGGATGAATAAATGAATAAGTATTAACAAATATGCCCAAGTGGCGTATCAATTAAAGGGAACGACGCGTACTACATTACAAAAACTGTCTATTGCATGAAATTGGTCAAATTGACAAATGCTATGGTAGATGGAAAGTTTAAAAGGCTTAAAATAAAATTTAGATTAAAAATATAAAAATCTTAAAATCTTTAAAAAAAATTTAAATAAAACTTAAAAAACCCCCTTGTAAAAAATAGTTTAAGTAACATCCCTTAAAAATGTAAAAAATTATAGTCGCGGCGGGGTATCGCCAATCCAGAATCGATATTTAAATTTGTTACCCGCCGTTTGTTATAGCGATACCCGCCGCAACTATTCTTTTTTTTATTTTTATGGATGTCTTTTAAACTATTTTTTGCATAGGGGTTTTTTAAGTTTTATTTACATTTTTATCATATAAAATTTTCGATAATAATTTTGAATATGACAACTTCTTTTGTGGAGAAGTTGCCACCTACTTTTAAGATACTATTTTTTTTATAATAAGGCTCACGTTTGACCTCCATCTCACCCAATACTATGTCTCGTTATAGCTATAGAATATATAAATTAAGTTTTGAACGTTTATAACTTCTGCATTACAGTATCACTTGTTTCATGCCCCTCCCCAACGATGATAACTAGTGATGCATATGTACTTCGTTTTGGTCTTGATTGATTTCTAATTTATTAATATGTACATGGACTTTTGACTTTCTCTACACTTTAAATTGATAAATCAAAAGCTTAATGTAACTCCTGGTTTGTATAACATGTTTGACACTTTTCTTCTATGTTATAAACTGATTCTACCGTAAACTAGAATAAAATTGTATTACCCTAGAATTGGTTTGTTTCATTTGAATGAGATTCTTCGCCATTTCCTGCCTCTTGTCTTCAACTTCAGCAAATATAGAATTTCCTTTAGCAGCTGAAAGTCACAAAAAAACAATTGTTAAACAAATGTGCAGGTACTGATGAACTTAGAGGATAGGGAGTGGTGTTTTAGATGTAACAGGGCCTCTTCTATCAATCTAACCAAATCCAAATATTTAGTTCTAAGAATATGGTACAATAAATGTTTTATTGATTCCAGCATATCCTGCCATTATACCATAAAATGATGTGCTCATGTTGATCACCAGGGTATTTTTAGTGACGTAACAGTGCCTCACTCTCTTTTCTTTACCCCAAAAGGTCAGGTGCCTTTTGAAGGGTTATCAACCACAAAAAAGATATTGCTGAACTGTTATACAACATAGTGTTTCAGAAGTATTTGATAGAATTGGTCAGGTTATATTCTGTATAATAATACTCCTCAATCACTGAATCACCAAAACATTGATTTTTCTATGTTTTATTTACATATCAAATATGTGAATGAATTAATAACATCATAATTCCTGCCGAAATTTAATCCATTGTCAGATATAACTATATAGTCTCAAATACCGCACTGGAGTCCTAGGGATATGTCTTTCTTTGGTAAGTCGTATCCTAGGAGTCCATCTCAGATACCATGATGAGCAAAAGGCCTTTATTTTACTTTAAAAAGTTTAGATTTTTTTACCATGAGGTTGTAGGTCCTGTTGAGTATCTGTGCACTGATGTAGCATAGCTTTGGCTTCTGCTAATTCAGCAAGTGCAGTAGCTTCACGCTCATTAGCTGCCCTCAACTCCTCCCGTCGCAAGTCAGCAGCTGCACGCATCTCAGCCATAGTTGAAATCAAGTCATCAGCTTTAATTCGCCAGGAAGCAATCTCCATTCTCGCATCTTCAAGCGCTGCTTTCGCTGCAGCCGCATCAGACAATGCGCTGTTCACGGTTTTACGAGCCTCTTCCAATTCTGAATTGTCCCGCTCCGGGCTTTCTCGCACTTTTAACGATTGTTCCTCTTTTAAAGATCGGATTTGACTTTCGAACTTTTTCACCTCTGCTGCATGCTTTTCAGTGATCTCGGTGCGCTCTTCCCGCAGCTCAGCGATTTCTTCTTGTAACGTTGTTATACGTGACGTAAAGTCATTCTTTCGACGAACTTCATCAGCCTGATAACTCTCTAACTCAGCGTTCAAATGCCTTTGAACATCCAGTGCTGTCTGATAACTTCGTCTCGTATCATGTAGTTCTTGTTTGGTCGCTTCATAGCTGCTCGAAATGTTGTCGTATTGTTTCTTGAGTAAATAATAGCGTTCACTAAGCTCGCCGTTTGTTAAATCTTCAACTTCTGTACAGTTGTTGGTCTTGTTGCTGATAGTAGAGTAATCCATTTTAAAGGTACATATATACTTATTACAAACTGAATGTCACGTACAGGATTTTATACAGTATCAGAACTTTAATAATCACGATATAATTTTAAAGACGAAACAACACGATGTAAACAAAACGAACTTTTTGAATTCAAATAATGACAGATGGAAAAGAAAGACGTAATTAATTCGTCCTGAAATTGTAATCTTACACACTTATTTAGACTTTCAAATGTACATCTACATACTGTAAATCACGCCATAAATGTATTTTTTTTTATAACTGGCTTCTTGGAGCTCAATATTGGAGGTACTTACTAAGCTGCTTAACCCGACATGCCTGAGGCGGCCGTAATTACAAAGCCCCCAGCTAGGGCTTACAAAAAATCACTAAATAGGCGACTACAGGCAAAGGGCATCCTAGAGAATTAAGATCATTTATTGGGTGAATCGACCTTTTGGTCTACAAAATCTAATCAAATAAATAGTTAGAACTAATTGATTTGTGATGAAGACTACAACTATTTGATTATTAAATTAAAAGATTTATTATTTTGACCGATTTGTTTTCCATAGTTGCCTTTGTTTAAATAACTTTGATTTCTGGAAAATATAATCTTAAAACCTTTTTAATTATTGATTTATAACTTATAAGACTTTGATTCTAATTTTTTTTTAAAGAATCACCGTCCCTAGAAGCGAAGCGGAGCAGGTACAGGTAGAGACGGGCTGTTGACATGCATGTTGTTATTGTTCAAACCATGTGTTTTCAGTATTAATAAAATACCAACTGGACGCGCTTGAGTCTATCGAGAAAAGGGCCAAGAGACTCATTGGCAACGATTCATTGGTCGACTCAAAGCTCCATAGCCTTGAACATCGACGACGAGTTGCAAGTCTATCGGTTTTCTATCGGTTACATTTCGGGGAGTGTGCGATGGAATTACACTGTAGCATACGTAGCACACCCTTCACTTTGATAACCCATCGCTCATACAATGCACAAAGGAATATTATTCTAAGTACTATAAATTAAATATAATGTCAACAGTTATATGAGACGCGGGCGGAGGGCCGCGCTCCCACACAGTGATCACTGTTTAACTAATGTAAACACTACAATTATACATACACAATTCTATTTTAATAAAGAACATTCATTTCACATTCATTACTGCGACTTCACGCCTTGTCATTGCTCTCCCTAACTTATTCTCCAAAGTGCTGTCTAAAGTAAATCTCCGCTACCTTTAAATAATCTCCTAAAATAGTGCTCAAACATAGCACTAAAGTAGTGCTACGATATAGCGCCAAAGTGGTGACCCCGAGCTAAACACGCCTGACGCGGAGAAACACCTGAAGCGGAGAAACGCCTGACACGGAGAAAACCCGAAGCGAACATCTGAAGCGGAGAAAACCCGAGCCAGACACACCTAAAGCGGAGGAAACCTCGAACCAGAAATACCTGAGGTCAGTAAATCATTCAGCACTAAGACATACTCGAAGAAATCGTTCTACTCGCCGACAAAATGATGAAGCAGACCACAGCAAACAAAGTCGCAGCCGTACATTCATTCGCAGCACCTACATCAGCACCGCAGTCGGTTACGCAGTACCTCGTCAACGAGATAAGAAAACTCTCGCTAGAAATAGCCGATCTAAAAGCAAGACCGTCGTATGATCACAATGATCACAGCTATCGCCGCCGCCGCTACCCATCTCACCACCGTAGCCCATCACGATCAAAAAGCCGAGAAGCATCAACATCAAAACACTGCTATTATCACCGACGTTTCAAGGATCTAGCTAGACACTGCACGTCGCCCTGCTCTTTTAAGAAACAACAGTCGGAAAACTAGACAGAACGTTGGCAGAGGCGGACACCGGCGTTCAAGAGAATTCACACCGCCTATATATCACCGACAAAAACTCGAAATTATCTTTCTTGGTCGACACGGGAGCAAACCTTGAAACGGGAGCTTTACGCTGCAAACAACACAAAAATAGCTACGTATGGCGAAAAAACATTAAGTCTCAAATTCAACCTACGACGCCCGTACAAATGGAAATTCATAATAGCAGATGTTTCAAAACCAATACTCGGAGCCGATTTTCTCAAGTACCATCAACTTATCGTCGACTTGAAAAACCGCAGACTTATCGACGGCGTCACGAGCTTAAAGGTCAATGTCCCAGTACGTGTAACAGATGTTCCTACCATACGTAGTATTGACATGTCGCAGTCATACCACGACATCCTAGCTCAGTATCCCGAAATAACGCGACTAACATCAATGCAATTGAACTGCAACATCACTGTGCAACATTGTATTGAAACTCGCGGACCACCGGTACACTGCCGCACCCGTCCTATTCCACCGCATCGCTTCGAGATTGTAAAGAAGGAATTCGAAAACATGATCGAACAAGGTCTATGCAGACCTAGCAAGAGTCCATGGGCATCACCTCTTCATATCGTGCCTAAAAAGAATGGCGATATCAGAGTTTGTGGTGACTATCGCCGACTCAACTCTATCACCGTACCAGACAGATATCCCGTGCCACGCATCAAAGATTTTACGCATCATCTATCTGGTAAGACTATCTTCTCTACGATAGATCTAAACCGTGCTTACCAACAACTGAATGTCCGAGAAGAAGACATAGAAAAAACCGCAATCATCACACCGATGGGACTATATGAATTCCCACGTATGTGCCCTGGTTTAAAGAACGCAGGACAAACATTTCAACGGTATATCTATGAAGTACTACGAGGATTAGATTTTGTTTTCCCATTCATCGACGATCTACTTCTGGCATCTGAAAATGAAACCCAACACCGAGAACATCACAACAACCAGAACAACCGATTTTGTTCGAGTCTCTTGAGTACAATATGCAGGATATTGTACTCAAGAGACTCGAACAAAATGGCATCACTATTAACCCTGCCAAATGATAGATAGATAGATATATTCTTTATTGTACACCATAACAGTAAAATAAAATTATGGACTTAACAATTAAAAAGGGTGATACAAGGGGCGGTCTTATCGCTAAAAGCGATCTTTTACAGACAACCTTTGGATGGATTTGACTCAGAAGGAGAAAATAAATACGCGGGTAGTCCACGGTGTACTTTTTCATTTATCTATATAAAATACAAAACAATAAATAACGTTCTCAAAACATATATATACATATAAATAAGTAAAAAGAAAAAAGAAACGAAGACATACATAATAACACCAATTTAAGAAGAGAGATAAAGATCTTTTACTAAGTTTTTGAAAGAAGATAGGGTTTGTGCTTGTCTTACTGACACGGGTAGAGCATTCCACAGCCGTACTGCTTGAGCTGCGAACGACTTAGCATAGAAATTGGTGGCGTGACTCGGTACCGCAAGCCTTAAGTTTTCTGATGACCTCAGAGATTTTGCATGTGTGTCATGAAGGAACTTAAATGGTTCTTTAAGATAAGTGGGGGTTTTAGGATTAAACAGCACACTGTAAAGCAGAGACAAAATGTGTAAGTTCCGGCGAAGACGTATTGGAAGCCACTTGAGTTTCGTACGAAATTCGGATACGTGATCATATTTGCGCAAGCCAAATATAAATCTAATGCAAACATTTTGGAGTCGCTCAAGTTTATCAAATTGTGCCTCAGTAAGATCAAGATAACTGACATCAGCGTAGTCTAGGATAGGAAGTAAAAGAGACTGTGCTAGCGCAATTTTAGTAGCAGTTGGCAGAAAGTTACGCAATCGTCTTAGGGAATGGACAGAAGCAAATAATTTGCGACTGACTTCTTGTAATTGAGGACCCCAAGAAAGATGTTTGTCAACCCAAACCCCAAGGTTCTTAACTTTCTCGCTTAATGGAATAGCTGTGCCGTTGAAAATAACCTGAGGAAGCTGCGTCCATTTTACCTTAGGCGCCAACCTGGAACTACCAACCACAATGACCTGGGTATTTGACGGGTTAACCTGCAAACCATGTGCTTCACTCCATTCGCAAACAGAAGCCAAGTCCTGGTTCATGATATCAATAGCAGTATGCAAATCTGTATAGGGAGTTTGTCTGTAAATTTGCAAATCATCAGCATAAAGATAATAGGAGGACTGAAGTGTTTTAGAAATAGAATTTATGAATATTGCGAAGAGTAAAGGAAGTAAAGGAGATAAAGCGCCACCCTGAGGAACACCGGCTGAAGTACTACACCAAGAAGAGCAGGACTCATCTATGCAAATACGTTGCCGGCGGCCAAACAGGTAACTACGAAACCAGTCAATCGCTGTTGGAGATATGTTAATAGAGCGAAGTATGTTGAGCATGATTTCAAAATCAACGGTATTAAAAGCGTTGCTAAAATCTAGCAAGCAAAGAATCGTCATATTTCCTTTATCCATGCCCAACCTTATCTCATCCGTAACGCTTACTAAGGCGGAAGTGGTACTATGACCAGGGTGAAAGCCGGATTGGAAAGGATTCAGCAGACTATTCTTGCAAAGAAAAGAGCTAAGCTGATTGTGGACAAGGCGTTCAAGGACTTTAGATAAAAAAGGCAAGATGGAAATAGGAGGATTTAATTTTTTGGGTAGAGGAATAATTTTGGCCTCTTTCCATACCGATGGAAAGACACCATTGGAAATAGAATAGTTAAGGATATAGGTAAGGATAGGAAGGATTTAATCGAGGACAGGGAGTATCATCTTCCGACTGACACAATCACTACCAACGGCATTGGATGTGATTGAAACTATGCTTTTCTTAACATCACAATCAGAAAATTGACTAAAATTAAATGCGGAGTGATCCGGAGTTGGAAGGTTAGAAAGATAATTTATTGTATTTGCCTTCATTGTCCCATTAGAGGAGGACGAGGATGAGAAGTGTTGATTCAACAGATCAATATTTAGGTTTTTAGGAATCAGTTTAGGAAAAGTTCAGTTCCTTGGTTACACAGTATCAAACCTCCAAAACATAAAGTCGAAGCTATCACTAACCATCCCAAGCCGACTACCATTGAAGAGCTGAGAAGATTTCTTGGTATGATCAATTTCTATCGCGATCATATACCAAACGCCGCATCTCAACAAGCACCGTTGAACGCATACCTACACAACGTCAAGAAGAAAGATAAAACGCAAATCACGTGGACCGATGAAGCAACGCAAGCTTTCGAGCAGTGTAAAGCCAGCATAATAAACGCAGCTTTACTCGCTCATCCATCTCACCATGCAACAATCGCTTTATTCTGCTACGCATCCGATACATCAGCTGGAGCCGTACTTCAACAGTACATACACGAAACATGGCAACCGCTCAGATATTTTTCCAAGAGATTCACTGACGCGCAGAAGAAATACTCTACATTCGATCGTGAACTACTTGCAATCTACATGGCAGTCAAACACTTCCGCAAGATATTTGAAGGACGAAATCTCATTATATTTACGGATCACAAACCGCTGACATACGTAATGTCAAAAACTCCTTCAAATTCAGAAACAAACAGGCGAACAAGGCAACTTTTGTTTATCAGCGAATTTACGACCGACATTCGATACGTAAGCGGTAAACAAAACGTCGTCGCCGACACACTTAGCCGCATAGAAACAATCTCATGCCCACCCACAATCAATTATACCGATATAGCCAGCGCGCAAGAAAAGGATACCAACATCAAACAATTATTATCACAAGACAACATTTGTCTCAAGAAAATATCTATACCCAACAGCAACATCGAGTTATACTGCGAAACCTCCACTGTTTATGTACGACCGTACATACCAGAACAATATAGAAGACAAGTATTTAACAGCGTGCACAATGTCAGTCATCCTGGTACGCGCACGGCTCGCAAACTTATCACACAAAAATATTTCTGGCCATCAATGAACGCAGACATCAGCTGTTGGACTCGAACGTGCATACCTTGTCAAAAAAGCAAAGTTCAACGACATACACACTCAAACATCGCATCTTTCCCACCAACCGAACTTTTTAAACATTTACACGTTGACATCGTAGGACCTCTACCTACAACATCTCAAGGACATCGATACTTAATTACAATGATCGACCGATTAACTAAGTGGCCCGAAGCAATTCCTACCGACGAAATATCAGCTGATCGCATAGCCCAAATTGTTTACCAACATTGGATCACAAGATTTGGATGTTCGACTACACTAACAAGCGACCAAGGCCGCCAATTCGAAAGTCAACTTTTCCAAAACCTAATGAAGCTAATGGGAATAAAGAAACCTCGCACAACAGCTTATCACCCACAGAGCAACGGCATAATCGAGAGATGGCATCGCACCCTCAAGACCGCATTACGCGCGAAACTGACAAACGCAAGTTCCTGGATAGATGAGCTCCCGACAATCCTAATGGGTCTACGAGCCTCTCTAAACACTGACACCGGAGTAAGCGCAGCTGAACTTACCTACGGTTACAATTTACGATTACCTGGCGAATTTTTCACAGAAAATACGTGACATAATTCAAGTAAACAAGCCGCAAGCCGTTACCAAACACCACAGCAACAAAAAATCCGTATTCATTCATCAAGACCTTTTGAAGTGCACCCACGTGTTTATCAGAACCGACGCAGTCAAGAAACCACTTCAAACACCATACGAAGGACCCTACCGAGTGATAAGCCGCACAGAATAAGTTTACATAGTACAGTTACCCGATCGGCAAGCAAACATTTCGATAGATCGATTGAAACCTGCATATCTTATCTCAGAAGAAACTTTACCATCTACCACTCTAGTTACAGTCAGCGATACCAAGAAAACAGAAGTACCGAGAGCAAGCCTGACGTCACATCCCGCTGAAAACAAGCAGACACGTTCAGGACGTATCATCAAACTGCCGGTACGCTTAGCTTGAAGGGGAGTCCTGTAGCATACGTAGCACACCCTTCACTTTGATAACCAATCGCTCATACAATGCACAAAGGAATATTATTCTAAGTACTATAAATTAAATATAATGTCAACAGTTATATGAGACGCGGGCGGAGGGCCGCGCTCCCACACAGTGACCACAGTTTAACTAATGTAAACACTACAATTATACATACACAATTCTATTTTAATAAAGAACATTCATTCCACATTCATTACTGCGACTTCACGCCTTGTCATTGCTCTCCTTAACTTATTCTCCAAAGTGCTGTCTAAAGTAAATCTCCACTACCTTATAAATAATCTCCTAAAATAGTGCTCAAACATAGCACTAAAGTAGTGCTACGATATAGCGGCAAAACACAATCTAATTCCGCCAAGCCCGTTACATCATCGGACTACAAGACAAACGGCGATGCGCCATCGTTACATGGTGGACATCCCACCCATATGCACAAAACGTTTTAACTTCAACATTCATTGTGCGCACAGCCAAGGTGTGGAACTCTCTGCCGGCTTCTGTGTTTCCTGCCACATATAACCCGTCAGCCTTTAAAGCAAGAGTGAATAGGCATTTTCTGGGCTCGCTCGTTCGATCTTAGACCTCATCTTACACTTACTATCAGGTGTGATCGAGGTCAAGAGCGGGCTCATTCGTAATAAAAAAAAAAAAATACTTTCATTGTGCGTACGGCTAAGGAGTGGAATTCCCTGCCGGAGTCTGTGTTTCCTGGTCGCTATAACCTGGGAGTCTTTAAGTCAAGAGTGAATAGGTTACTTCTAGGCAAGCGTGCTCCATCTTCGACACCATCGTCACTTACCATCAGGAGAGATGGTGGTCAAACGCGAGCCTATTATCTATAAAAAGAACTTTTTTTAAAATAATAATTCGATTTCTGAACGAATCATATGACTGTCAAATTTGGACATTGACAGCTTTAAGTGTTGACAAGTGATGAAATGACAGCTTTGTTTTTCAATAATACAAGGGGCGGAGTGTCGAGTGATATCATATTTTATTATCACAAAAATAAGGAAAACCGCCGTATTTTAACGCCAACATAAACAGTATGTCCTCTCCTCCTCCTACTAAACCCCCTCGGGGGGTTAAACAAGGAAAAGAAACAGTGAGTATTTCAGCGTCAGCCATGTATCCACGATATTCACGAGATAAAGTAAGGAATTTAGAAATTTCTATTGCTATTGACATAGTTTTTCCGCATTTTTTAGAAGAAAATCGTTAATATTGTAACTTTGTATGTAATTCTCGTTCATGTTACTCAATACTATTGTTTGTGAGTATATAGCAAGTTATATTGCAACAACCTTTTCCTTTGCAATGGGAGACGATAATGGATGCTACAATTTTTAGCATAGGTCAACTGTAACTTAAACTAGAACAAGTATGTAGTTTTATGTGTGTGAGTCACAATAAATTACACAAAACAATATCTTAAACAAGTTCCTGTTCCATCATCCACAGAGTGGGTTACTTATGTCAGTAATCCGCACCCTCTCTGCAAGTGAAACAAATGAACAGCGGGAGAAAGAGAGAGCAAAACTAGAGAAGGAGTACAAGAAGAGTGATGCAAGACTTGATGAGCTGGTGGAGCAACATGCTCAGGAGATCATGGAAGTAATGCAGGTAGATTTAAATGTAGTACCATGAAAACAGTAATTCCTTTTTTTTATTTAAGTATGAGTAAATACATAAAAATGTTAGCTAGTAGGGCTGAACTAGAAAAATACCTACAAGCTATGTAAAATAATGTAGAAAAACTTAAAAAACAAATACTAATATAATAATCAAAACATTAAATAAAAACTGCTAAATAAATACTATAACCATTCTAGAATAAATAATAAAATTTATTTCATATATGTACAATAACTGCAAAAAATAAATATGCAACATAATTTTTTACTAACTAATATTGCGAACGGATCCAGTGATGTCCCTGAGTTGTTGAGCAAAATTGGGCTGCGTGTACCTGGTTCGTTCTTACGTACATCCCGTTTATTGCACACACCAACGACAAGAACTAACTATAGGCAAAACTCGTACATGGTTAGGTCGAGCTGTGTGTACAATGCGACTTGCCAGGAGGTTGATATCGACATCTTTAATACTAGCGTGTCTAAGTTGAAGAAGACTCTATGTAGGCATTTCTTTGAAAATATTTAAGGTTTTTTTTTTAACAATTTGTACTTATTTATATTTTTTTTTCTCTCTGTATCTCAGCTAACCTGTCTGTATTATTATATTGTATATCTAGTTATTAGTGAAAACTTGTAATTGGCCATATTGTATTTATTATCCTTGTTATGTTCTCTGTCTAGCTGTAAGTTTTCCAAACATAATATAATAAAATAAAATAAAATAAAATAAAATAATGTATTTGGCAAATCATTGTACAGTGAAGCAACTTTATAAAGCACACTGATACCCTAAACTAAGAGGATGTTTTATTTCGGGATTCAGTGCTTGCCCACTCTAGTGTCATTATTCTTACCTCACTTTGTTAGTATGCTTTACGAAGTTATTCTTAACCACTCAACTGACGGAAGACCGCCGGCGGCCACAAGGCGGTACATTTTGTGATGTGGTGTGTTTGAGAGGTTAAATTATGTTTTAAGAACAAACTTAGGTAATAGCTGTGATTATGTGAAAAAAGCCGTGGGTGCAGCATTAATATCAAGTTTTGTATATTGAAATCAAACTCAATTATTTTATGTCACATAGGCCTATATGACAAAATGTCAGAAGTTAGTGCACTGTTCGAAATTGGTTGTATTCTATGGAGAATAACCAGCAAGAAACGCCACGGTTACTCTTTTAGTAAATCTTATTTTTATAACTTTCCAGAAATTCGGCAGCGTTACGTCAGCACTGTCGGTGTGGGGGCAGCACTGCGACGCGGTGGTGGCGCGGCTGGGCGCGTGCCGCGGCCTGCTGCGCCTGCGCAGGGACGACCTCCGGCGGCTGTGGGCGGACGCTCGCACGCACCACTATGCGCTGCAGATGTTGACTGACATGTGAGTATGTTACGTCAGCACTGTCGGTGTGGGGGCAGCACTGCGACGCGGTGGTGGCGCGGCTGGGCGCGTGCCGCGGCCTGCTGCGCCTGCGCAGGGACGACCTCCGGCGGCTGTGGGCGGACGCTCGCACGCACCACTATGCGCTGCAGATGTTGACTGACATGTGAGTATGTTACGTCAGCACTGTCGGTGTGGGGGCAGCACTGCGACGCGGTGGTGGCGCGGCTGGGCGCGTGCCGCGGCCTGCTGCGCCTGCGCAGGGACGACCTCCGGCGGCTGTGGGCGGACGCTCGCACGCACCACTATGCGCTGCAGATGTTGACTGACATGTGAGTATGTTACGTCAGCACTGTCGGTGTGGGGGCAGCACTGCGACGCGGTGGTGGCGCGGCTGGGCGCGTGCCGCGGCCTGCTGCGCCTGCGCAGGGACGACCTCCGGCGGCTGTGGGCGGACGCTCGCACGCACCACTATGCGCTGCAGATGTTGACTGACATGTGAGTATGTTACGTCAGCACTGTCGGTGTGGGGGCAGCACTGCGACGCGGTGGTGGCGCGGCTGGGCGCGTGCCGCGGCCTGCTGCGCCTGCGCAGGGACGACCTCCGGCGGCTGTGGGCGGACGCTCGCACGCACCACTATGCGCTGCAGATGTTGACTGACATGTGAGTATGTTACGTCAGCACTGTCGGTGTGGGGGCAGCACTGCGACGCGGTGGTGGCGCGGCTGGGCGCGTGCCGCGGCCTGCTGCGCCTGCGCAGGGACGACCTCCGGCGGCTGTGGGCGGACGCTCGCACGCACCACTATGCGCTGCAGATGTTGACTGACATGTGAGTATGTTACGTCAGCACTGTCGGTGTGGGGGCAGCACTGCGACGCGGTGGTGGCGCGGCTGGGCGCGTGCCGCGGCCTGCTGCGCCTGCGCAGGGACGACCTCCGGCGGCTGTGGGCGGACGCTCGCACGCACCACTATGCGCTGCAGATGTTGACTGACATGTGAGTATGTTACGTCAGCACTGTCGGTGTGGGGGCAGCACTGCGACGCGGTGGTGGCGCGGCTGGGCGCGTGCCGCGGCCTGCTGCGCCTGCGCAGGGACGACCTCCGGCGGCTGTGGGCGGACGCTCGCACGCACCACTATGCGCTGCAGATGTTGACTGACATGTGAGTATGTTACGTCAGCACTGTCGGTGTGGGGGCAGCACTGCGACGCGGTGGTGGCGCGGCTGGGCGCGTGCCGCGGCCTGCTGCGCCTGCGCAGGGACGACCTCCGGCGGCTGTGGGCGGACGCTCGCACGCACCACTATGCGCTGCAGATGTTGACTGACATGTGAGTATGTTACGTCAGCACTGTCGGTGTGGGGGCAGCACTGCGACGCGGTGGTGGCGCGGCTGGGCGCGTGCCGCGGCCTGCTGCGCCTGCGCAGGGACGACCTCCGGCGGCTGTGGGCGGACGCTCGCACGCACCACTATGCGCTGCAGATGTTGACTGACATGTGAGTATGTTACGTCAGCACTGTCGGTGTGGGGGCAGCACTGCGACGCGGTGGTGGCGCGGCTGGGCGCGTGCCGCGGCCTGCTGCGCCTGCGCAGGGACGACCTCCGGCGGCTGTGGGCGGACGCTCGCACGCACCACTATGCGCTGCAGATGTTGACTGACATGTGAGTATGTTACGTCAGCACTGTCGGTGTGGGGGCAGCACTGCGACGCGGTGGTGGCGCGGCTGGGCGCGTGCCGCGGCCTGCTGCGCCTGCGCAGGGACGACCTCCGGCGGCTGTGGGCGGACGCTCGCACGCACCACTATGCGCTGCAGATGTTGACTGACATGTGAGTATGTTACGTCAGCACTGTCGGTGTGGGGGCAGCACTGCGACGCGGTGGTGGCGCGGCTGGGCGCGTGCCGCGGCCTGCTGCGCCTGCGCAGGGACGACCTCCGGCGGCTGTGGGCGGACGCTCGCACGCACCACTATGCGCTGCAGATGTTGACTGACATGTGAGTATGTTACGTCAGCACTGTCGGTGTGGGGGCAGCACTGCGACGCGGTGGTGGCGCGGCTGGGCGCGTGCCGCGGCCTGCTGCGCCTGCGCAGGGACGACCTCCGGCGGCTGTGGGCGGACGCTCGCACGCACCACTATGCGCTGCAGATGTTGACTGACATGTGAGTATGTTACGTCAGCACTGTCGGTGTGGGGGCAGCACTGCGACGCGGTGGTGGCGCGGCTGGGCGCGTGCCGCGGCCTGCTGCGCCTGCGCAGGGACGACCTCCGGCGGCTGTGGGCGGACGCTCGCACGCACCACTATGCGCTGCAGATGTTGACTGACATGTGAGTATGTTACGTCAGCACTGTCGGTGTGGGGGCAGCACTGCGACGCGGTGGTGGCGCGGCTGGGCGCGTGCCGCGGCCTGCTGCGCCTGCGCAGGGACGACCTCCGGCGGCTGTGGGCGGACGCTCGCACGCACCACTATGCGCTGCAGATGTTGACTGACATGTGAGTATGTTACGTCAGCACTGTCGGTGTGGGGGCAGCACTGCGACGCGGTGGTGGCGCGGCTGGGCGCGTGCCGCGGCCTGCTGCGCCTGCGCAGGGACGACCTCCGGCGGCTGTGGGCGGACGCTCGCACGCACCACTATGCGCTGCAGATGTTGACTGACATGTGAGTATATAATGATCAACAGTGTGATCAGGGAGCATTTATTTATTTATAAACCTTGCCAACCTACGTGATGAGGAATATACATAAATAATTAAAATTTATATTCATAATTTTGTAGTGATATCTATATCACAACATAAAAACTAATGACAGGATTCCTATATAGCACAAGCAGAGTTTACCACACAAGTAACCTGCATACATTTCACCCGATAACAAACATCGGGCAGTTACCCACCAGGCAAAACACCTGTCTGATCGGAGGATCCTTCGTTTTCAACGGGATTGCAGGACTTTCACTACACACAATTCGCTCCGCATATCTTCTTCCTTCCTATAACGTTTCTCAAACTTCAAGCTACTTCCATAGCAAAGGAGATGTTTCATTTTCGGCCAGCAGATGTACATTTATCGAAAAACAGGAAAAATAATACAAATTGGGGAAAAATATTCTCTGGTGAATTTGAGCCTGATTTGTTGTGCACAAAAAATAATAGTTTTTCAATTATTGCCATGTTTTATTCAACATGGCGTCTCGTTTGCTTGCATACTTCATTCGTTCTGAAATCATATCTCATCAAATCAATGTTACGTAGAAAATAATAAAAAAATGTGTATATTCTTGTAGTGTTAAAAACAAATTACTATTATTCTGTTGTACACATTTTTGAGTAAACAATTAAGTGTGTCGATTTCATCGTTATAAAAATCTTTAGTCTCCACTTTTGAAATGTGTTCCTGAATGTATTCAAAATAACCGCTTGTTGTCTTGAAAGTTGAAACTCTATCAGTCAGTAGTGTTCTGTAGGTTAGTTCTGATGAACAAAAACAAAACAAGGTTAACCTGTCAAGGACCGCCATACACACATCAAAAGTGTCTAGGGATCAAGCATTTTTATGCGGATTTCTTGAGATTGAGATGTGGCTTTGTAATAAATTTATGATTTTATAAATTTATATGGATCCTTTTTGGTGCATTTCATAATTTGAAACAGGAACTGTTAATCAAATTCGAGTAAAAGATGAAAATCAGCTGTCAATATTTTCCCTATAAAAACATACAACGCATTGAAGACATTATTAGTGCTACTGTTTCCCTACTACTGATTAAAACCAACGTTATTATGGAGCGGCGACGTCATTTAAGCAGGGAAGAAATGCTCAGAGCCGTGGGAATGATAGAAGCTGGTTCCCGGCAACGTACTGTGGCTTTAGCTCTGAATACAAGTCAGAGTGTTATCAGTCGACTTTGGACACGTTACCGAAGCACTGGTACCGTGGCTGAGCGCCATGGAGGACGGTATCGCTGCACCACACGGAGACAAGACCGATACATTCAAATCTTAACTCGAAGAGCTCCACCACTAACCGCCATGATGTTAGCCGTGAGGCTTCATCACTCTTCAGGGAACTTAATTAGCGACCAAACAGTCAGAAACCGCTTGCATGAAGTGAACCTTCATTCCCGAAGACCGCTACGGGTACTACCTATAGCAATGCACAATCGTAGGATTCGATATCAATGGGCTCTTGAACACAGAAATTGGGCAGAAGAACAATGGCGTTTCATGTGCTTTTCTGATGAGTCTCGTTTTGGTATGAGACCGGATACAAGACGTATACGACACTGGAGAACCCCTGGACGCCAACAGCGATTAAAATCCTGCCAGGAAGTCCATCCTTATAGTGGTGGAACCATCATGGTATGGGCGGGTATTTGGATCGGCGGAAGAACTGAGTTGATTTGGATCAGAGGCAACCTCAACGCTCAAATTTATGCTGAGACGATTGTATCTGACGTCATCGTTCCTCTACAAGTGCAAATCGGTCCCTTATTTCAGTTAATGCATGATAATGCACGACCGCACACCGCAAGAGTTGTAAGACAGACTCTCGCCGCAGCTAACATCAATGTCCTGCTCTGGCCTGCTCAGTCGCCAGACTTGAACCCGATTGAGCATGCATGGGATATGCTACAGAGAAGAGCTCTGCCGAATATGGAGGGTATCCAGTCGCAAGAAGACCTTTTTTTGTTGTTGCAACGAACATGGGCGGCCATTCCACAGCGTGATTTGGATGAACTCATTTTGAGTATGCCAAACCGATGTTCTTGTGTTGTTAGTGTTCGCGGTAGAAACACGGATTATTAATTGTTTAAGTTACCCAATAAAATTTTAAAGAAAACTGTTATTTCAGTCTTTTTTTCGAACTTTAATGTTAGTGGTTCAAATGTCAAAAATCCCTTTATTGGGAAAATGGCAAATTTCTTTATTAATGCAAAGGTGACTTGGTTTATCGTTACTGTGACAAACGAAAACACTTTATTTGATGAATCCTTAAAGAAAATTTAAATTAATATCAATCAGGAGAAAAGTTATTGCAAAAATATATGTTGATCCCTAGACACTTTTGATGTGTGTATTTAGGTCAACTATTAGTTGAGCCCCGCTAGCACACACATTTGTTGCCAGCGGGGCTCAACTAATACTGGTTTGGCACGTTTTTGTGCCGCTGGGGCTATAGAGGTTAAGTAAACGTCATTTACTTAACCTGTCATGGCTGGCATAACTCTTACCACAAACGTCAAACATTTTTAATTTTAATTTTGTACATAAAAACGTTTTGATATTATGAAAAAAAAAATTACTTTATTCTATTCAGGGGTAAGTTTATCAGCTTTGCTGAAATGTACATGTTATGGCCGGAGCCCCATATAAAAATGAAACATCTCCTTTCATACAAATCCAGTACTTTCGAAGATTTTAGCGCGTTTAAACACACAAACGAACAAACTTTTCCGCATTATAATATTAGTATTGATAAGTGTAGATAAATCCATTTTTTTAGGTTCAAGCATGAATCAAAGGTCAGAATGGAAAGTACACACCAACGAATTGAAAAACTTGAAGAGTAAACCAGTCTAGACTCTGTTTAAACTAGCGTAAGCGTTAATAGCTCAATGACTAAGATGTCGGACTTGTGATCGAGAGGTCGCGGGTTCTAACCCCACCCATTACACTATTGCTGTGAACCCACTCCAGACACAAGCATATTTAGCTTAGTTGGACGGGTTAACAGGGTTGCTAGTAATGTGAATTCTACCCATGTTGTTAGTATCTTTATACATAAATAAATTGATAGTTTAAAATTCACTAGAAAAACACGCTTTTATAAATGCACGTAATAACAAAAAAATTATTCGCGCTTTTTCTTTTTTCTGTAGTCTTTGTTTTCTTTGTGTTGCTGTTTTTTTTTGTAGTTTTTGCCATATTATTCCCACGAGTAGTGAACAATTAAACGGTCGATCACCCCAGAGGATTTGAAAGTGACATCGATAAAAAAAATCTATGGATTACGCGGTAATTCAAAAAGGTTAAGAAAACCGATAACGGATTTTCTTTAGGTTTGTTATAACCTTGAAACCTGATCGTGTTCAAAGTCCATTACGTGGCTTTTCTCACAAGTGCAAACACGACTATGATACGGTATTCCATCATGAAATGCCAGTGCCTATCTTCCGGCTTCATCATCAGACCTTGAAACCTAATCGTGGTCAAAGTTCATTACGTGGCTTTTCTCACAAGTGCAAACACGACTATGATACGGTATTCCATCATGGAATGCCAGTGCCTATCTTCTGGCTTCATCGTCAGACCTTGAAACCCAATCGTGTTCAAAGTTCATTACGTGGCTTTTCTCACAAGTTCAAACACGACTATGATACGGTATTCCATCATGGAATGCCAGTGCCTATCTTCCGGCTTCATCATCAGACCTTGAAACCTAATCGTGGTCAAAGTTCATTACAAGACTTTTCTAAGAAATCCAAAACAGCTATGATAAGATTTTCCATCATGAAGTTCCAGTTCGTATCTTCCGGCTCTATCATCAGACCAATTCGACAGTACTATATTATTGTATTGTCATCAAAACTACATACAGCTGCCAATTTTTATTACGCTACGACCCTTGGAAGATGGTTAAATTAGTTACCTTAGATTTCATTACATAGTTACATACAGGTCGACCTAATAAAAGCGTGTTAAAAACGGTGTTATCTTGTTTTTTTTTTTATTTATAAAAGAAAGTTCACATGGTTATTTTGATTTAGTATCACATAAACCTCTCGGTAGTGTATGCGATACTTCACAATTCTATTCTATGTGTGTATATGGTTATATTAAGATTATACACCTTTAAGTGTTCAATTTAAGATTTTTCTGCCTCTAAACATGAGGGCTTTTAATTGGCTCACTGTCTACTATACTATATATATTTCTGTATTTAATAGCTGTTAGTCCTCCATACTTCTTAAATAATTAAATAAATAATATATATACAGGGTTAATTGTAAAACACCGAAAACCTCTCAGGACTATGTTACTAACATCATAATCAACATCTTTTGTTCTATGACTTTTAAAAATTCGTCATATTTTAGTTCACTATAGTAGCGATAGTATAAATCGCTTTCTTTTGCTTCGCATAGACTTCGTAACATCTAGGGCGTTCAATTTAAATATTTTTATTTTTGTACGAAAATCTGGTGAACTAAAATACTAATGACGAATTTTTAAAAGTCATAGAACAAAAGTTGTTTATTATGATGTTAGTAACATAGTACTGAGAGGTTTTCGGTGTTTTACAGTTAACCCTGTATACAGAAAATTTAAAGTTCCACAATTTATTTGTGTGTCTGTCCCCAGAGAACGTGTAGTGGTATCAGAGCGCGAGACCCGCGAGTATCTGTCCGCCGGCCGAGTGTTGGCGGCGGCGCAGACACTGAAGGCCGCTCTCGACACCGCAGACACCACGCTGTCGCATGTCGACGCTCTCAACGGCACTAGGCAACATTTGCAGGTAAAAACTGAATATATTAACTAGAGAATTCTGCCGTGCCAATCCCCAATACTGTAAGTCGACTTACAGTGTTTTTGCTTAACAGCTTTATATTAGTTCCTAGAAAAATGTAAGTCAGGGGTGTTAAACGTCTGTTTAACACCCCTGACTTACTTTTTTTCTTCATTACAATGTATATTCTGCAAAATAAGGCAAGCTAAAAAACACTGTATCACTTTCAAATTAAATAAAGTAAAAACCTATATCGTTAAATATCTCAAATGTGGTTTTCGAAAGTTAGTGTTTTAGATTGGCAGGACAGAGATTCTCAGATCTTCATTGTTTTAGATTGAGTTGACCTATTAGCTGTAGGTAGTATCATTACTAGTAGTATGTAGAGTCAGTGTTTCCTGGCAAATATAACCTAGGGGCTTTGCGTTGCGACTGGAGTGGGTTCACGGCAATAGTGGATAGGGTTCGAACCCGCGACCTTTGATCACAAATCCGTCACTTTAGCCTTTTAGGCTATTGACGCTTCAAAGCCCGAGTCCCATTAGCCCGTTTAAAAGTGGTTTTGTACCATAATTCGCGCCTTATTCTTTTTTCTATAGAATTTGAAAGATTAAGGCTCAATTTACACCGCCGCGGAATGGAATGGAAGCGTCAATTTCGCCTCATGACGCGAGAAAATCATGATTAACGATAAAATCATTGCACTGGCCAACTGGCAACCAAAAAACTTACACTGGTCTGGCCAAGGGCTATCGTGTTACCCAGTTACTGGGTTGTGTAGGTCAGATAAGCAGACGTTCCATGTAAAACATTGGTACTCAGCTGCTTCTGGTTAGACTGGAAGGTGAACCCAATATAGTAAATGGCTAAGCAGGTGATGTAGTGTTACCGCTAAAAATAACAAATTATTACTTTGAAATGTATTCAAAGCATATCTGCTAGCGTTTATCAGCTTTGTGTCTTTTCTTTGCAATTATTTGTTTATTTAAACTTTATGTACAATGGTGTTACATGGGCGGACTTAATGCAACAAGGCATTCTCTACCAGTCAATCTTTGGGTTAAAAAAAACACATTGTGGTAGATATACGAGAAAATGGAATGAAATAACGTATACAGGGTTATTTGTAAAACACCGAAAACCTCTCAGGACTATGTTACTAACATCATAATCAACAACTTTGGTTCTATGACTTTTAAAAATTCGTCATATTTTAGTTCACCAGATTTTCATACAAAAATAAAAATAATTAAATTGAACGGCCTAAATGTTACGAAGTCTATTTGAAGCAAAAGAAAGTGATAGTATAAATCGTTTTCTTTTGCTTCGCATAGACCTCGTAACATTTAGGG
Organism: Tholera decimalis; assembly: GCA_943138885.2. Lineage (NCBI taxonomy): Eukaryota > Metazoa > Arthropoda > Insecta > Lepidoptera > Noctuidae > Tholera > Tholera decimalis. Next base: position 3,988,833 of record OW964552.2, on the reverse strand, counting down.
CGTTTTATTTAAATATTTTTATTTTTGTATGAAAATCTGGTGAACTAAAATATGACGAATTTTTAAAAGTCATAGAACAAAAGTTGTTGATTATGATGTTAGTAACATAGTCCTGAGAGGTTTTCGGTGTTTTACAATTAACCCTGTATAATTTTATGAGAATTCTCATAAAATACACATAATATGCTAAAACAATAAACTAAGAAATACGGTGCTTTATAATAATCTTTCTGAATAAGAGAGCTCATAATAATTATGACGAAGACCAAACTAATAATAACAGCCCCTTAAGTAGTAAAAATAAAATAAATATATAAAATTCATTTATTGCAGGTCCATGACCCATATAAAATTAAATTAAAATAATCATGTTACTATTGCTTACAATCATAAATTTTAAATGTCAAAATAACATTACTATACGAGTAAACAGAGTTAAAAGAAAAATACGAAGGAAATGAGGGATGTCCTTTGACGGATAGGCAACCATTTAAGCTGAGAACGGAAGGAAGAAATGTGATCATATTTTCGAAGGCCAAAATGAAACGAATACTGTTGTTGAGAAGTCGATTCAGTTTGTTAAGAAGTTCTTGGGAAAGATCAGAGTAGCAAACATCAACATAATCAATGTTAGGAAGCACAAGTGATTGGACCAATGTGGTATTAGTGCTACAAGGAAGGAAATGCTTGAATCTATAGAGGGATCGCAGTATGAATGTTACCCTCTGGCTAACTTGAATTGAGAAACTGGCCAAAAGACTCATTGGCAACGATACACGGGTCGAATCAAAGCTCCAGAGCCTTGAACATCGGCGACGAGTTGCTAGTCTATCGGTTTTCTATCGGTTACATTTAGGGGAGTGTGCAATGGAATTACACAATCTAATTCCGTCAAGCCCGTTCCATCATCGGACTACAAGACAAACGGCGATGCGCCATCGTTACATGGTGGACATCCCACCTATACGCACTAAACGCTTTGGGAATACCAACATTGTGCGTACGGCTAAGGAGTGGAATTCCCTGCCGGAGTCTGTATTTCCTCATAGCTATAACCTGGGGGTCTTTAAATCAAAAGTGAATAGGTTACTTTTAGGTAAGCGTGCTCCATCTTCGACCACATCGTCACTTACCATCAGGTGAGATGGTGGTCAAACGCGAGCCTATTATCAATAAAAAAAAAAACCTGTGCAATCTGCTTATTCCAGCTTAACCTGTCGTCAATGTATAGGCCTAAGTCTTTTACTTGTGGCGAGAGAGGGATGACAGTATTGCTGAAGTTAAGCGGGTTATCTTTTTGACTGTTTATTTATTTAATTACTATGGGCAGAATGGTCTTCAACAAGTCAGTGGCCACTTTTTCCATCTATTTTAGGGTCGCCTTGCAGCCTAACTGGATGTAGCTGAGTATTACTGATTTACATGAAGCGACCGCCTGTCTAACCTCCACAACCCAGTAACTGGGTAACACGATACCCTGCCAAGACTGGTGCCAGATCTGCCTTGTGACTACCTCTAATGATATCATTAGAACTTAAAACGGGATATTTACCATGTGTATTTTTAAGCTATTGCATAGCTTTTATCGCGGGCTTTGAGCGCGGTGACCGAATCAAGAAATTCCGTAACGAAAATAAACCTAACACCCCCATTCCGAGCGGCACAGCGGTGCGGCGTTGAAAGCCGTGCATCGTCTAACGTCGTTTCAGTTCGGCACACTTCGGCACGGTGTTTGTGTGCGTGCGACTAGACGTATGCGATTAATTGCATAAGTTGATAAAAAATGCTATGCAATAGCTTTACCGCGGCAGTCTCCGAGTGCCACACTCATTTTTTTTTCGTGTAAACCTCAAGTCATCTCGACAGAACGCCACTATAAACCAAGACTGGTAAGGGAAGCGGTTGAGATTACCAAATACGACAATTTCAACCGGGAGGATGGGTTTCAACTGTCGAGGGCCTGGAATCCAGTGGTTCAAATGTGTAAAAACCGAAAAAGTTCCGTAGAAAGTTCACGAGTCGACACGGTGAACTCACCGTGTCGACTCGTGAACTTTGTGTGTCGGGAACAGAATCGAGTGTTTAGTGATACATGTGACAGTGGTAGCGGTGTCGCTAACAGAAAACGAACGAGAAAGAGGGTAGACCGATTTGCTCATAACTAACTTCCACCCGCAATTACTTCAGTTCATCCGTGATCATGGCGCTTGCAACAATGCCGAAATATCGGAAACTCAAAACAAAAACTACACATGGTAAATATCCCGTTTTAGTTCTAATGATACTGTTAGAGACCATGTCAGCTTAAAAACTTATGTCCCTAACGACTGTCAAAGATGGACGGCTAAACGTGCTTTGCAAGGCACGGAGTAATCTCGATATATTAAGGTCACCCGTCCACGGAATTACCTCAGCAAGCGTTGCTTTACCTTGAAGATCGACCAGTGCGGCTGCAATGGGGCGTGCAAGTGAAAGCTGATCGCAGATGGCGCCACCACCGTAAGAACCTTTGTCACTGTCAGTGTTAGTTAGATTGTAAGATAATATATAGTTATCTGTATCATCTATGGTTATCTGTGGTGAGCTAAACATTTACACGCTTCGTATTTTTTATTTTCATTTCATTGATTTCAATTGATTTCATTACAATGTTCTTTAATCGGAATTTTCTCAATAACTGTCTCTAATTTAGGAATTCACTACAATTTCCATAGTGTTCCATAGAGAAACTGCTTTGTTATTGGTAAGTGTGCTACTAGCGCCACTTTGACAGTTGCACGCCCCATTTAGCCACAAGCTTTTCGGTCACAGGTCAGTGGCCAAAGAAGGAAAAATAGTCATTTTAACTGCTTGTTCTTTCAGCAAAAAAAATGCGAGTTGGTTGAAGTGATAGTCCGTCGCTTGAGCGAGGCGGTGTACCGGGATGAACGAGCACCGCTTACGAGACGTGTGTCCGCGAGACGACGAACTGCCCTGTTACTGGCTGGTGAGAATATCGTTTGATACTTTTTCATCACACTTGCACGTAAACAGTATCTAAACATACAGGTTAACTTGGCCGTAATGCCCCATATAAAACCCTCGGGCTTTCTTTTTGTCATGAAACCCAAGGTCGGTAAGTAATTTTTGTTAATTTATAGCACAGCACACAGCTCATGCAAGTTCAAGCAAGGAGTTTTCACGCAATTGAAAAATTGTCTTAAAATGTTATCTAAACAAGTATTTCATTGCAATCTCGCTACATGTTACTTAAATACTCATCTAATGTTCTTAATAATCGATTTTAATAGTTTTTTGGATCAAAACGTCGAAATTATTTTTTATTTTTTTATACTCCGTCATGGCTGTATATCTACGTAAGTATTTGCCCTTAACGTTTCTGAACGAAACATTGGTATACTCTGTGGTGTGGACAAAAAGCCCGCCATCCGCTTAAAAAAAGTTCACTTATTTCGTAAGTTTCGTAATAATAGTTGTGCTTTCTGCCCTATTATTTTATTTATTTACTCGCAAATGTGATGAAAAACATTGTATGTTTTACGGGCGGTACGTGAATTACGAACCTCGACTCAGAAAGCCCTCAGTCTCCGACTTCGGGCTTCTACTAGAGCCTCGCTCGTAATTCCTTACTTACCGCCCTTAATACACAATATATTATTACTCAGCAATAGACATACGCTACCTACATTTTCTGTAGTGAGTCCTATTTATAATAAGAAATACATTAATGAACAAAGCCAAACTTGATAAAAAATAACTATTTTCGTAACTTATTTATCAATCAATCAATCAATCAATCATTTATTCTCTCTTCACAAAGTTACCTTATATATAATTAATCTAGTACAATTTCTTAAGCTGTATTCTTTGTGAGAGACTGGTGCCTGAAATAGGTTTTTGGAAAAAAATCTGTGTTACAGGTCACCAGGCCCCTTCACGGCTATTACTTAGATTAGCTTTTACTTAGGTGCCGTGTAAGGAAAAGGGAGTAAACATTATTAAAAAGAAAAAATAGAAATACAAATAGAAATGTAGCTATGACACAAAAACAAAAAACAAAATATAAATTAATAAAAAAAAAAAAAAAATATAACTAAAACATAATTAGGCAGAAATTATTAACTCGTGTTGTGAGGTGGGTTGTGTGAGTGAGAAGATTGAGTAGTTTCAGTTTGGTTGTGTGTGATATTTGTCAGTTTGGTGAGGAGTGTGTGAGTAGAGGTGATAATAATGTGTGTGAGGCAAGTATGGAGGAGTAGCTGTGAATTGGGTTAATATGGGTAACATTTATTTCAAAATGGTTAAAAGATTTTCTGTTTTCTGATAGTCCAGGGTTTTAAGGTGTTTTTTTATTGCTTCAATACAGCTTGATTTAGTTTTGGGATATAGATTCAGATATTTATTAAGTTTATTATAAAGATATTGCCCGAGGAAACAGAAGAATCTTTTAGGGAGCGAGGATTTGAATTGGACCGTGGGACACACTCTACCCTTTCGTCGCTTGTCTTTCAGTAGGTTTGCATCAAACTGCAGGTGAGAATGCTTTTTCATTAAAATATGTAGTATGAACGTTTGCCTGACAGTTAGAGTATCCCATTCTTTGTACAACTCAGTGGTTGGAAAACGAAATGGGAGAGCAGCACCAACCTTGAGTATGGCCCGCTGCGCTCTTTCTACTTCAATCAGATGCGTTTTTGCAGAGCCACCCCAAGATATGATGCAATAGTCAATTAGCGATTGGCATAATGCGTAATAGACCATTTTAATAGTCTTTCGTTCTGCCGAGTTCCTTAATATTTTAAAAATATAGATTAGCTTACGCAATCTGGTCACAAGGCTCTCAATGTGTGGCTTAAATGATAGATACTGGTCAATAGTAATCCCGAGGTATTTAATGTTGTCTGTCATTTCAAGACATGGGCAATCGCACTCAGAAGTTTTAAAGCTACAAGTGTGAGCAGTAATAGTAAGGGACGAGGGTGGAAGCAAGTTAGACCTGTGTGCAAACACCATGTACTTTGTTTTCGAGACATTAAGGGTCAAAATATTGTCTAGGAGCCACTGACTAACTGTGTTAAGGCCCATTTGTGCAAGAAGAAATACCTCATCCCAGTTATCACCACTAAAGAACAGGGCAGTATCATCCGCAAAGGTAATGATCTTTCCCTTCCTTAGAGAAAGACGACAGAGATCATTGATGTATACCAAGAATAGTGTCGGGCCAATAATACTACCCTGCGGAACACCAAAATGCACTGATAGCTCGTCACTTAGGGTATCATTGATCCGTACCCGTTGCTTTCTACCAGTAAGATAGTCCTCTAAAAGTTTCAAGGGGATCCCTCTGATACCGAGCCGTTCCAGTTTATTTAGAAGGTGCGGGATAGAGACAGTACCGAACGCTTTTGCAAGGTCGATAAATACCGCCAAACATCTCTTTCTGTCATCCAAGCTCATCACGACAGAGTTCACTAATTCGTGGACCGCATCGTTTGTACATTTGCCAGCTCTAAATCCGTACTGTGCTGAGGAAAGCAATTTGTTTGCTTCCAGGAACCTTATAAGACGCTGGTTAATTAAACGTTCCAGAACCTTGGATAGGGCAGGCAAGATAGAGATGGGACGGTAGTTATTTACGCAGTCTCTACTGCCGGACTTATGTATGGGTTTGATAACAGCTGTTTTAAAAACTCTGGGGAAAACTCCACGTTGTGATGGAAAGGTTGCAAATATGTGTAATTGGAGCGCAGAGGAGCTTTTCATATCTCTTGATAATTTTACTGCTAATCTGATCAATTCCCACTGCGCAATTATCCCTCAGACCTTTAATTTACATCTATACATGTAAATAAAGTTGGTGTCTGTCTGTGATTTCAAAATAACTGTGTTTTAACAAGTGATATTTACATGATATTAGATCATAAACTTTTAAAAAATGATATACAATGTGGCTTTTATTGAAAAATAGAGGAGGTTATATTATATGGCAACATAGAGGCTACGCGGGATAAACGCGCGTCTTTAGAGGAGGCTCCGTAAATTGTATGTAAATTTGCATTAATATTCTGAAACAACCACGCATACAATCAAAATAGATCTTTAGTATATGATTTATTGGATATTTTTCTTTTCATGTCTAAGACCAGTTACGTAATTGGAACATTTTCGCTTGATTCAATTTTTAATCGAAAATCATGTCTGTTTTAAAGATTATTCAAAATTTAATCAAGATTACTCGGCTTTTATGTCTAAAATTAGTATTGACAATAAGAAAATATAGTTTGCTATCCAAATATAAAATATATTTTCTCTAGATCAATTATTACTTTAGTTATAAACGAAATAAGAATTGAGACTTACGACATTTAGTTATTACTGCTGCGTTAGCGTTTAGCACACAACGGCCTAACCGGGGTGCATGGGGGCGGAGCTTGCGTGAAATTATTTTAGAGTGCCTGGTCTTAACTAATGAGTCCACCAGATAGATATGAAAAATCATTTTCTTATACAACGTCGATAAAAGTGGGAGGCATTAAATTACACTACATATACTATACATGCTTACGGTAAATTCGAAACTATTAAAAAAGTTAACTAGAAATATTTTTCCAAAGATTTTGAATAGCTGAATAATCAAAGTAAAATGTTAACAGGCTTTGTAAAAACTTATGACGCAGAGCGAAATCGCAGCGTGAATTTTGTTGTTTTAAGGTGTCCGAACCGTAGTCAGCTGCTCGGGAAGATACATCGTATTTAACAGAGAAAAAGCTTCAACAATTTCCTGTAACAAAACTATTGCTTGTATTGATCTGATTATTGGTTTGTAGCCTGAAAAATATACATAGGAAATGTGGTTTCGTTGAATGCCTCTCACTTTTATCAAAACTATGTTGACGTGAATACATTTAAAAAGTAATACATACTTCTTCAATTATATTTTATGACCAAACTAAGGTATTATCGACTCCCATGCAAACATATTTGCATGAAAAAAAAATATGCTTAACCGAACCCGTTTTTCACCACTAAAACTCGCTTTCCAGAACTAACTAAAAGCGAGGAAGTAACAGACGCATATCTGCAAGAAGTGACTCCTGAGTTCGAAGCCTCTCTGTCGGAAGAAGACAAGACCTTCGAGACTACTGTTATGATATCACTCGAAGCTCTCGGTGTATTGGAACAGCTGAAGGAAGCAACTGAGGTAAAAAAATCTCCCCAGAATCATATATGTGATTCGCAGTGTAGTGATTCGCGCTCTTCCTCACTTCAATATATTTCTCAATCCTGCAATTTATCTCTCCTTCCATTAAGCGCAACTCACCATTTTCCAAACTGTACTCCTTCACTTCTTGATCTCTCTTTCTCCTCATCTTTGTTTCCTCCACACAACACGTCGCTAAGCATGGGCAATGTTCAGCTGACGCTTTCTCCTACCACGATTTGATTTTCCTTTCCTACAAAATTCGCCCTCCTAAGACTAAACCTAAAAGTATTCTTCAGCGCAGTTTTGGTGGAATGGACTTGAAGGTCTTCGGGAAGATGCTAGCAGTATTGACTGGTCTGAGCTTGTTCATGCAGACTCGATTGATGAAAAAATTAACCTCCTTAATTCCAATCTCATCGGGCTGTATGATGTGCGTGCACCTGTTCGGTTGGTCAAGATCAAGCATCTGCCTGCTCCGTGGCTAACAGATGACGTGAAAGCAATTTTACAAAAAAAGGCAGCAGCTAAATCTAGGTATAAGTGCAGAACTAGCTCCTTAAATCGTGAAAAATACGTCGCTATCAGAAATCGCAGCAACTTGGTTTGTAGGGATGCCCAACGCCGCCACATTCATAAGTCTGTTGAAAACGGTGATCCAGCTAAAGTCTGGAAATTTCTTAGATCAATGGGAATTGGGAAGTCACGTCAAGAGTCTGTTCCTAAAGATATAGATCTTGAATTACTCAATCAACATTTTTCCACCTCTTGTAGTTTCAATGGGGCTGTTAAAACCAAAACTTTAGATAATCTTTCGTCTCTTCCCACTCCCGATTATTCTCCTTTTGTTTTTAATCAATTTGCTTGTTGTGATGTTAAGAAGAGTATTTTATCAATCACGTCAAATGCTGTTGGTAGTGACTGTGTAAGTCGCAAGATGATACTCCCTATTTTGGACGAAATCCTTCCTGTCATGTGCCATATCCTTAATCATTCTGTATCCTCTGGTGTTTTTCCATCTGCATGGAAAGAAGCTCATGTAACCCCACTTCCAAATAAAAACTTTTTTGCAAAAAAATAAAACCGACTTCCATATCAAAACACTACAAAGCCAAAAATAATTTTAATTTCGGTAGTCGGTGTTATTGGTTTTGTATTTTCTTTTTTTTCACACCGCCTTCCGAAATTAAAATTATTTTTGGCTTTGTAGTGTTTTGATATGGAAGTCGGTTTTATTTTTTTGCAAAAAAGTTTTTATTTGGAAGTGGGGTTACATGAGCTTCTTTCCATGCAGATGGAAAAACACCAGAGGATACTATAGGATACTATACTCTCAAACCTACGGGAAAAGTGCCAAACCTCCCCTTTTCACCCCCCTTCTCCCCCCTCCCTATCGTATCTCGGAAACTACGAGACCCGTATTTTTTTCTTTTTACGGATTCGTATAGAGGAGGCTCGGTAAAGTTAAAACCATTTTTCAAAGTGCCCCCCCCCCCGCCCCCCTTCTCCCCCCTTTAGGCGGATCTCGGAATCTAAGAGACTTGGAACATTTTTTTTTCAGATTCATTTAGAGGGGCAATGCTTTAGTCGAAATAATTGTGCAACCCCCCCCCATTTCCCCCCCCTTTTTTTTTATTTTTTATTCACAAGCACGCGATGTGCTTGCACCTCGCGCAACACGCAAATACTAAACCCCCCATCTCCCCCCCCCCCATTTTTATTTCTTTTTTTTTTTCTCAAGCACGCGAGGTGCTTGCACCTCGCGCAACACGCAAATACTAGTTACACTATATAAAGCTAGATTACCACTGACTGACTGACTGACTCACTCACTCACTCACTCATTGACATAATTGTTCTCCCAGATGGTGGATGGGGAGGTGGGTATATTTTGACAGATTCGTAAACAAGTAACTCTCAAACCTACGGGAAAAGTGCCAAACCTCCCCTTTTCACCCCCCTTCTCCCCCCTCCCTATCGTATCTCGGAAACTACGAGACCCGTATTTTTTGTTTTTTACGGATTCGTAGAGAGGAGGCTCGGTAAAGTAAAAACCATTTTTCAAAGTCCCCCTCCCCGCCCCCCTTCTCCCCCCCTTTAGGCGGATCTCGGAATCTAAGAGACTTGGAACATTTTTTTTTTCAGATTCATTTAGAGGGGCAATGCTTTAGTCGAAATACTTGTGCAACCCCCCCCCCCCATCACCCCCCCCTCTTTTTTTTTTTTTTCTTTGTCACAAGCTCGCGAGGTGCTTGCACCTCGCGCAACACGCAAATACCAATTTCTTTTTTCACAAGCACGCGAGGTGCTTGCACCTCGCGCAACACGCAAATACTTGATTTAGAGGGGCAATGCTTTAGTTTTTTTCACAAGCACGCGAGGTGCTTGCACCTCGCGCAACACGCAAATACTAAACCCCCCCATCTCCCCCCCCCCCTTTTTTTTTTCACAAGCACGCGAGGTGCTTGCACCTCGCGCAACACGCACATACTAGTCTAGTTATAAAAGCCAAAATGTCAACTACAAAAAACTAAAAACGCGCGAACAAAAAACACAATATAGAGTAACCGAAAAGGTCATCAATGTAAATATTTTTTTAGACTTTTGTTGATTTTTCAGAAATGGCTTGTTCGATGTCGATAAAATTTTCATGGGACCATTTGGGAAGTATACCCTTTCCAACAAAAAAAGAATTTTTCAAATCGGTTGGCGAGCGACGGAGCTATGCCCGAACAAATATAAAAAAAAAAAAAACAAACAAACATCCAAATTGAGAACCTCCTCCTTTTTCAGAAGTCGGTTAAAAAATGTAATCCTGTTTTTTTCTCTGAATTTCGTCCCATTTCCATTTTACCGTTTCTGTCCAAAGTCCTAGAACGCCTTATTCATAGTCAGCTTAGTGCTTTCCTCGGTAGAAACAGACTCCTTAATTTTTACCAATCCGGATTTCGTCCGGGGCATAGCACTACCACAGCTCTTGTTAACATTACGGATGATATAAGACTGGGTATGGGCAATAGGAAATTGACAGTCCTTTCTTTACTTGATTTCAGTAATGCTTTTAACACTGTTGATTTTGATGTCTTGCTCGGGATACTATGCTCTCTTAACATATCTCCAACAGCTATTGATTGGTTTCGTAGTTACCTGTGTGGCCGCCGACAACGTATTTGCATTGAAGGTTCGTTGTCTTCGTGGTGCAATACTACTGCTGGCGTACCACAGGGGGGCGTTCTCTCTCCTCTTCTTTTCGCCATATTTATAAATTCTATTTCAAATGAACTTCTCTCATCCTACCACCTTTATGCTGACGATCTGCAAATTTATTCGCAAGCTCCCGTTGAAGATTTGTCTGAGGCGGTGAAGACAGTGAATAAAGATTTAGTGCGTATTTCCGATTGGAGTTTGGATCATGGTTTGAAGGTTAATCCTGCGAAGACTAAAGACATTATTGTTGGCAGCCCTAGGCTACGTTCCAAAATTGACTGGACGACCCTTCCCCAAATCATTTTCGATGGAGCTGTTATACCCTACTGTGACTCAGTAAAAGACCTTGGTATTTATATTGATAAAGATTTGTCTTGGGGTCCCCAGTTGCAAGAAGTGAGCCGCAAACTGTTCGCCTCTGCGGGGTCTTTGCGCAGATTGCGCAATTTCCTACCGACTGCTACTAAAACTGCGCTTGCCCAATCTCTTCTTCTCCCTATCCTTGACTATGCTGATGCAAGTTATCCAGATCTAACTGAAGTGCAGCTAGATAAGCTTGAGCGACTCCAAAATTTTTGTATCAGATTCATATTTGGATTGCGCAAATATGATCATGTTTCTGAGTTTCGCACTAAACTCAAGTGGCTGCCTATTCGCCTTCGCCGGAATGCACATATTTTATCATTACTCTACAGTATTCTTTTCAATCCAACGACTCCCTTTTACCTCAAAGAACGTTTTAAGTTCCTTCATGACACACATGTTAGAGATTTGAGATCATCAGAGAATTTGAGACTTTTGATGCCTACGCATTCCACAAAATTTTACGACCAGTCATTTACTGTGCAGGCCATTCGGTTGTGGAATGGATTGCCGGTGTCAGTAAGACAAGCTCAGTCACTTGCTGTTTTTAAAAGCTCGGTTGCCAATCATTTTATTTCAAACTTATGATTATTCCTTTGCTTTCTCCACACGATGTTAAAGAACACATAATATATTTATTTATTTTATTTTATTTTGTTTTTCCGTTATTAATGAATATTTGTACAGTAGTACACTAATATAGCCCTCCCCTTTTTAATTAAAGCTCATAAAGTCCTTCCAAAGGTTGTCTGGAAGATATCGCTCTCAGCGATAAGACCGCCATTGTAACCAATTTTTTACAATATTGTTATTTAAGTGTGGTTCAATTATTGGTGTACAATAAAGTATATTCTATCTATCTATCTATCTATGTAATTATTTTTTTATCCTGAATGTAGCAGTCGCTCCCATGGACTTACCCACGATAAAATCATAACCCTCCTTTTTTGCAGTCGGGTAAAAAGAAGCCTATGACCTTCCTCAAGCTTCAAGTTACTTCCATACCAAATTTCATACAAATCCACCCAGTACTTTCGAAGATTAAGGCGTTTAAACTAACTATTCCTCTTTATAATATTTTTATAGATAACCCAGCCTTGAAACTCTTACTAAATAATAAAGAGATGGAAGAGAAGCTCGTGGATAAATAATAACAGCCCAATCGATCTCAAAGGGCGATGAGTCGTGTCCCAGCTACTAGGTTGTGTGTAGCTGTTATTCAGCTGTTAGATTTGAAGCCGAACCCATAGTTTGGAAAAGGCAGATTGAACTAAGCCTTGGAACATACTGCTTTTAAAGATACACGATGAGAATAACATCGTCTTTTCGTCCATTTTAAGTTGTAATTATTAGGTCTTCCGGATAGTTTTGAGGGATTTATTAAAAATGATATACTCTTGTATTATAAAAGAGATAATTTATATTTTAATCAAAATATGCTCCATTATTAACTACAACCTATTGCCATTTTTCGGGCAACAAATGGGATTCCATCATAAAAAAACTGATCATCTTTTGAAGCGATCCGTTCATCCACTCATTTTTTGATACATTCATAAGATTTGAAGTGCTGATCTGCAAGGCTGTGTTGCATAGATCGAAATAGGTGGTAATCAGAAGGAGCACAATCTGGTGAATATGCGGGATGCGGTAACACTTCCCACTGAAGATCGGAAAGTGTATCTCTTACAACTCTTGCGATGTGTGGGCGAGCATTGTCATGCACTAAAATGACGTTTTCTTTTCTATGTGCAATTCTTGGACGTTTTTGGTTCAATGCATGACTCAATTCGATTAATTGACGTTGATAACGCTCAGCTGTGATAGTTTCATTTGGTTTTAACAATTCATAATAAATAACACCTTTCATATCCCACCAAATGCATAACAATACCTTATTTACGCGAATGTTACGCTTCGGAGTCGATGTGGACGGTTGACCAGGATCTGCCCATGATTTCCTACGTTTTGGATTATCATAGTAGATCCATTTTTCATCGCCGGTAACGATTTAATACAAAAAAGATTTCTTTTTGTGACGAGACAGTAGTGAAGCACAAATGGTTACTCGATTTTGCAAAGCTAATTCTGATAAAACATGTGGAATCCATTTTCCTTGTTTTTGAATTTTACCCATTGCGTGTAAACGATCAGAAATTGTTGATTTACCTACATTTAATGTGCGGGCAGGGTTTTCGTCCAATAACGCCTGCAATTCACCGTCTTCAAACTTTTTTGGTTTTCCACTACGTTCTTTATCCTCTAAATCAAAATTACCACTTTTAAATCGTCGAAACCAGTATTCACATGTTTTAACAGATGGTGCAGATTCATGATACTTGAAAAAAATTATCCATGCTCTCAACATCGCATATGACAATTCGTCCCACACTAATAATAATATCCTTTTCTGATAAAGCATTTCTTAAGCGATGGGACCCACCACCCTTTGTAATTGTTAAGTCCTTATTTAATTATATGTTATGGTGTACAATGAAGAGTATATTTATATATTTATCTTTTCTCATCCAGAAATTCAAAGTCCAAATCCAACACGAGTTACTAGAAGTAATAGACTCGGTATCCCGACGTATTATCGAAGAGGGTGAAGTAGAGGCTGACGCCGATGTAGACGAGGACGGAGAGATACCCGACAGTGAGGGAGTGACAGAGACAGGGCGACCGCTCGCCAGGCTGGTCACGAGCCTCGGCGAAGAGTTCCGAGCGTGTGCCACGAGGAACAAGAGGTAGGAGCTTATGTGTGAAAAGGACAGAGATATAAAGTAGTTAAGGGTAGACAGGGTAACCGTTCGCGGGGGTGGTCGCGGGTTACAAATAGATAAATTAAGAAGAAACAAATGGGAAGTGAGAGGTGAGAGGGATAAAAAATATGATTTGTTGAATGTGTAATAGAGATAGAGTAAAAGTAACGTTACTGCGTTCGATAATTATTGCTATAATTCTAAGCAGAAACAATTACTGTATACCTATCGACTACCGCCTATAATTATTTCATTTGTGAAGAAGTGAGGAGAAAATATATGATTTTATTATTATTATTGCAAAGACACGAGCGTAAGCATTGAACAATTTTGACTTTAATTAGTATACGAGCAAGAAGAAGACTGAGATATAGAACAGTATTTATTATAGGAGTGAGAGATCCAGGCATATCACGATTCTTGGCTAGATTTCCGACCACGGGCTATGAGAAATAAAAGGTTGGCTTTAAAAAATAAAACGGTACATGAGGTCCAAGTTTGATAGAGACGGGGCGACTGTTTAGCAAGGATGGTCATTACGGCGAAGTGTTCCGAGCATGCACTATGGGGAATAAAATTTATCTCTTATTTGAAAACCTTCGTCCAACTTTTTCTTTTCACTTTAATGGACAATGTTCACTAACAAGTTTTATTGACTCTGTGTTATGGCCTTACAAATAGAAGCTGTTATTAAGTCCGCCCATATACCACCATTGGACATAAAGTTTAAATAAATAAATGTTATTATGTTACTTCTTTTTTAAATGTTTCTCTAGCACTGTATATTAGAGCACAAGATAATTTAACCTACCTTTATTATTATTATTATATATTAGGAGTCGCAAATAAACTGAAATTTGGACAAAAATGCTTCTTAAAGTTCCTTATTTTACTCCTTTGCTTGTTTTAACTATAATTTTTCATACTTCAGGCTGCTGCAATTATGGAGGGCTTCGCTACAAAAGTACCGCCTGCCCGACTCCTGCCTGCATACGGAACAGCATTACTGGAGTGCCGTGCAACAAGTCGTACGTATCCTACCCTTACGCAAAATACGTGCTTGGCGTATCCTACCCTTACGCAAAATACGTGCTTGGCGTATCTTACCCTTACGCAAAATACGCGCTTGGTCGTGGAGTTGCGGATACCTGCCCGACATACAAGTCGTACGTTTTATTGAAATCCTTCATCACTCTTCCCTGCACTCCCCATTCTCAATTATAACTAGTCTGTAACGTTCCCATTGCTGGAACTACTACGCAAGCTATCGCGTTCAGATCACGGGCAGGTTTTTCGAGACAGATCATAATTAGGTAAGAAATATAATTAAATAAGAGAATATTTATCTGTGTGGACATGCTCAGTGGAATTTTTATAATGTTTGTAACTTTATATTGTAGTTTTTGTCTGTGTCTGCAGTCGAATAAATGTTTCTGTATTCTCTCTATATTATATTCTTTGTGATGTTAAATCAGTTGCTTGAGCAGGAGAAGTCAAAATAAAATGCGTGGACTATAATGATTACTGGCGTATTTACTGGTTAATAATAAATAATGTTACCGTGATGTTGGTAGGGGTCATTTGTGAAGTTCTCCACGAATCAGTAATATATATCAACCCTGGTGCGGCCAGGCTATGGATTCATGAAATATCCATTTGTTACAGGCAAGAATTTCGAATTGTAGGTCGAACCCAAGCAGGCACATTACTTGTGTAATTTACATCATTTAGTCAGTTGGGCTGATTATGTATACTCGTACATGTTACTAAATCTTCAACTTCAACTCTTGTCTGATCGACCATCAAACGCAGGAATGTATAAATATGTTGTTCGGTAATGTATTTTGGATGGTGAAAAGTATGTGAATTAAAAACCGGAATTATTTTCAACACAGACCTGACATGACAGATTTTGTAATTAATAAATCTTGTCTAAAACTTAACATCTGCCAAATTACAGAGCTGTTTGTTAGAGTCATTTTTGTCAGGCAACCTTGCATCAAAACAAATTAACAAACCTTAAAACATTTCGTTCGCAGCTCCAACTTCTTCTAACAGAATATCTTGAGATCGAAAGCGTAAATTTGGCAGCTCAACGATCAGTGGGCTCAACAGTAACAGATACGACGGAGCTGCGATTAGCTGACTACTTCACGAAGAAGAGGCCGCAGAGACGAGGGGCTAAGCTTTTCAAGCTATCTGGTAAGTTAATTACTATACATGATAATATATCTAACAGCCTGCTTAAATAGTAATATTTTTAATAGATAGTAAATTTAATAGTTTTTAAGTTTATACTAACAAGTTTTAATGGATACTTGATGTGAAATAAAAATATATTATTATTATTATAAAGCTATACTAGTCATTACTCCACCGCTCACTCATTTATTCAATGTTCGTCTTAGTCGGGGTGTCTTCTCAAATGTTCTGAAAAAAGCTATCATTGTCCCTGTCTTCAAGTCGGGAGATAAATACCGTGTCTGTAACTATAGGCATATTGCTTTACTTCCAGCTATATCTAAGATCCTGGAAAAAATAATTAATGGTAGACTTGTTAAGTATCTCGAAAGCAATAATATGATTTCATCCTGTCAATTTGGTTTCCGTTCAAGGAAGTCAACAGAGGACGCAGTACATAAACTTACTGATCACGTTCTTAGAAATCTTGATAACGGAAACGAACCGCTTGCCATCTTCCTTGACCTTACCAAGGCATTTGACACGGTGTCTATCCCGCGACTTCTTCTCAAATTGGAATGTTTAGGTATAAGAGGCTGGCAGCTGAAATTATTCCAAGATTATCTAAGTGGTCGTAAACAATGCCTGAAACTAGGTTCCTACATTAGTACTGATTTATCTGTGACTTTTGGTGTGCCTCAGGGCTCAGTGCTCGGACCTACACTCTTCTTAGTGTATATTAATGACCTCTGTGACCTGAAACTGGAGCAGGGTATTATAATTTCTTATGCGGACAATACTGTACAGCTTTTCTCTGCTAAAACTTGGAATAATACCTTCATGCTGGCGCAGGAGGGTTTCAACAAGGTATCCGACTGGCTGAAACAAAATTGCTTTACGCTAAATACAGAGAAAACAACGTACATGCCCTGGGCCGCGGTATCATTAGAACATTCCCGCAACCCCGGACCAATCATTATCTTGGCAGATAGTGAAATTGGGCTTAAGATTTCAAGATTGCTATATTAATACAACAGAAAAGATATATTACTCTGACAAAAACGTTTGTTTGTTTTTTGTAAAATTCTTTATTAATATAGAATGTGTACATAATAATTTAGAATTTACAGATCAAGCAACAATTACACTTTTACAGACTATAAGCGCCTTTTTAAGTATTCAAATAGACAAGAATAGATACTATTTGCAACATAAATCATCATAATACTTTCATCTATCATGTTAAGTATGTGAAATAATTTTGAAGAAGGAGAAACATTAACTCATATACTCAACACGAGTACCGCCCCTCTACGGAGCATCCTCAAAGGATGTTCTTGGCGACCGCTGCGCTGCGTTTTCATGGAGACATTGTGATCGATTTTATATAGAGATGGATGGACGAGTTCCTAGCTAAATAATAACAGCTGCACGAAACGATCTTCATGGTTAAACTAGGCTTCATTAGAACTTAAAAAATATTTACCATGTGTACTTATTGTGAGACGAATTGGTCTACCCTCATAAACGTCCTCTCGCCATTACTTCAGTTCATCCGTGATCATGGCGCTTGCAACAGTGCCGAAATATCTTATATCGAAAACTCAAACTCAATATGTTTTATTTAACATAGGCCTACATGGGCGGCACTTACAAAACATCAGCAGTTAGGGCATGGTTCGAAATTGGTCGTTTTCTATGGGAAGAACCGGCAAGAAACTCCACAGTTACTCTTGTATACAATAAGTAAAGCAGAAACAATAAGTACTCATGATAATTATCCCGTTTTAAGTTCTAATGATATTGTTAGTGAGCATGTTAGCTTAAAAACTTATAAGCAAGACTTGTCGAGGGCGGCCCGCGGATGGGACCATGTCGAGATTATGTGGAGGCCAGATAAGCATCCAGTTATACTGTAAGCGGATGATGATGATGGATGAAGCTTGTTATGGATTTCCAATAAGATAGATAGATAGATATATTATATACAGTATGTTAACTAACAGAGGGCGTTCCCGTTAACCCGCAATAGTATAGCATCCATACATGCTAAAAAAAAATATTACCATTCGGAAACAAAATGTTTTTATTTTTTTTAACATTAAAATATTTTCTAAAAATGTTAAATTGGTACGTAAAAGAAACACTCTGTACACGCGTACTTGAACACAACGGCAATGTCGCAATGTATTTATGAACGCGTACGCGTGTACAGAGTGTTTTGTTACGTATCAATTTAACATTTTTAGTGAATATTTTAATATTAAAAAAAAAACTTTTTGTTTTCGAATGGTAATATTTTTTTAGCATGTACGGATGCTATACTATTGCGGGTTAACGGGAACGCCCTCTGTTAGTTAGCATACTGTACATTCTTTATTGTACACCATAACGGTAAAACAAATAAGGACTTAACAACTAAAAAGGGGGCATACGATGGGCGGTCTTATCGCTAAAAGCGATCTTTTACAGACCTTTCCTTCGTTTTGGTTCCATTCTGTATATATTTTCATGGTGGCAGGCCCCCCTGCCGTATCGCCCAGCCTGTCGGCCCGGCGCCACAACTACCCGCTAGTGTGTCGGCCCGACCCCGCTCACCTACACGCGGTACTACCAGCGTTGCATCCGCTATGTGCCCACATAGAGCCTGTTACTGGGTGAGTACTGACGATCACGACATACTTCAACATTTATTTATTTATTATACAGTATGTTAGTTTAAACGAGGGACATATTCAAACCTACAATAGTGTATGCTTACATGATACTAATAAAAATATGAACAAAAAAAAACACTGATAAATACCAGACAGAACCATACCAAAAGTCCTCGGGGGGACTCCCGCGGGGGCGGAGTTTACACACGAGCTTCCTTTTTTGGCAGGATCGGGCTGTTTTGCCACGTGATTACTTTAGATACTGTTTATAAGTTCATTCGTCTCTTGCGGCTCAGTGTACATTATAATTGTATTGTATTGGACAATTACGTCAAAAATTTAGGTTATAGGTTTTTCACATATTTGGGATGAGAATCGAATACTGAATACCCTCCCTCAATAAGTCCCTCGTTTAACTTAACACACTGTATACTTTATTGTACACCTTACAATATTTCAATGGATACAAAAATAGTGTACATTGTTAAATTTGTTCTGTGTTTATAACTTTAGGTCAGATTCTTACCTTATCCAACATGAAATCACTATAACTGCCAAGTTTTGTGTTCATCACTATTTTAGAGCTATTTTCGCCATGTGCGAAGCAAGTTAAAGTTTAAGTTCTTTATTTCATAACAAAAATACATTTGTGTTGAAATATTTACACAGTAAGTACACACAAATAAATAATAAACAATTATAATAGGTAACAAAACAAATTCCGTAGCAGATAATGCTACAAAAAACATTTAATGTCAAAATTTTAATAAAAAAAGTAAAAATTATAAAAAAGATAGGTAGGTATACATATTTAAATTAACTTCAATTTTATACTAGTTACAAGATTTTCTGTCATTACAATATACGTCAATGCTGTAATAGGCTTTATTGATTAACAATGCCTTGAGTTTATTTTTAAACATGTTCACATTCTGAATATTCTTTAATTCTGCTGGTAATTTGTTGAACAAAATGACAGACTGCACACGTGACGAGTGTTTGACAACATTAAGCTTTGCCTGCAGAATAGTAGGAAGATCTTTTCTGCGAGTACCTACTCTGTTTTTTCTGTCGTCGTCTGTTTCAAACTCGTTTAAGTATTTATTAAAATGAGTTAGGAGAACTAAAATATAAAGACACGGTAAGCAGTTCAGAAATGATTCATTTTTGGTTGAAGATGACTTTTTCCTCCTTAAAATTCGCTGAAGGTCTTCGAAGATATACAGTAAAACTTTTCAATGTTAAAAATAAATAATTAATATGAAATGTTCCACAAGTTCATGTGTAGGTACAGTTCAAGTTGATACCACCAGTTATGTTCGATTTTTAGGACTATCTAAGGGTAAATAAATACTGTATTTCGTAAATAAATACCTTTTGTTTACGTTGCAAGTACGACTGCTGCGCAAGAGGTCTCGGGTTCAATTCCTGGGTCTGGCAAAAAGTGCTATTAGGTTTTCCTGTTACTGCCGAGGTTGCGAGAATGTTTCAACGAGATACCGCGGCCCCGGAACTTAAGGGCACCTGAAGGAACAGGGTGGGATTTTAGTCATTAGAATTCTGACACTCCCTTCCGCTCCACCCAGAGCGGGAGAAGTCATTCGATGACTTTCCCACACAGAGAAAAAAAAGGTTTTTCTGTTAGAAATTTCGAGTTTGGAAGTTTGTAGTGTGATAACTCCCGTGCCTCGAAAAGCCGATCGTGTCGGACAATGAGAGTAAAGGAACAAAGAGTGCATCTATACCTGCGCACAAACTTGTGCACTATAATATCTCCTGTGCAGATGGGTAATCAATTCTGATAATGGTCGCTGTGGCAGAAATGGGTTAGGAGGACTATTATTACCTTTTGTTTATTAACCGTATTTATGTTGTGTTTACTTATTTATTTACTTTATGGAGGACTTACAGCTAATAAAACCATAAAAAGAGGAATACATAGTCGCCAGAGAGCCATTAGCAAGTCCTCATGTTTAGACTTATACTAAAATAAAGTTATAAGCATACAAACAATTGCTTGTTTATAAAGCTAATTATAAATTGAAGTTACAATTTACAAAGTCAGAATACGTAATACAACGTGTAATTTAAAGGGTATATACATACCGAGTGCACGGCTTCTTTGGATGATAATAAACGATATAGCAAGGGTTTTGTAATCCTATGTCTACATGTGTGGAGCTTATTAGAAATTTCAATACATTGATACCAGAGACCGAATTTGGAAAAAAGGAGGAACGAAGAGAATTATCGTGTTATTGGCTAGTGACGTGGAAAGTGATGACCCTCATAGTGCTGTGACACGTTTGTTATTACTGGTGTTCAAGAAATATATGAAACCAATAATTTAGGTTCAATTCTGTGAGTCACTTATTTTGAGCTAAAACTTTGCATAGAGACTCCATACCAGATGTTGTCTTCAGTCCTTTTGGATAGATATGGGGTTTCCGTTACACGTTTTATATAAAGATTTGCTTGCAATGAGTCAACAGCATAACATAACCACTAATACTTGAAAAAGTTGAGGCTTAAGCACCTTCTGGCTGAGTTCACACTAGTTGTGAAAGGATCCAGATCATACTGCTTGCATATGTCATTAAAAGTTCTGCTGGCGCGCACAATATAGCTATTTTGCCTATAATTAAATGATGAATGAGGTATACATATGGGAGGATTAAAACGCAATGTTATATAGCTTTAAATTTTCGTTACTCCTCAAGGTCTAAGCAATACTATTTAATTTGTGTTTGGGTGATGGATTTGGTCCCAAAACAAAGTTAGGATTTCTTTCTAAGCGCTGGGCTATACTTGAATCGCACATAACCGAATGATCTCACGACCAACAGTGCGAATATTTAAATTGGCCACCGATACTGGCGGTACAACAACTTTGCAAAACTGGTCACCAAATAAAAAACTCATCTAAGCATAAAATAACTTGAGATATCGAAAAACAAAACCAGAATACTGACTTACGACTTTTTGTTTTCTTTTTCTTTATGCGCGTTTTAAGTATAGCGGCCGGCAACAGAAACATGAATCTAACCTCAAAATCTATCTTATCTTGTCTCTCAGCGGAGGCGAATGTTCTCTGCGCGCGTTTATAACGGACTACGTGCGCTGCGGGGAGAGCGAGCGGCTCGCGGCACAAGCGAGGGCCGCCATCGATGAGGTCATGCGAGCGCCCTCTGCTTGGAGGGAGAGGGGACCTCCACCACCTACTCTTATTAAGTCTGGGTAAGTGTTACACAGTCATGAAGTTTAATGAAACTTCCGTAGGGTTACCTATCTTCAAACTATGATTTGTCTACATTTTGCTAAGGTAATTCAGCAGTAGGCGGTGAAAATGACAGCCCACCCACCCCACACAAAATATTTGAGAATACTTTCATTGTGAATACAACTGAAGAGTGGAATTTCCTGCCGGAGTCTCCTGATAGCTATAACCTGGGGGACATTAAGTCAAGAGTGAATGTAATATAGGGTCTTTCAACAAGGACGGGTCGATGTTGAAATTAAATAAAACAAGCTGTATATGAGATATTAAAGAAATTATTTTTTTTATTTGAAAGGCACATTAATGCCATTATTTATGAAATATGACATCGTTTAAATGTTCACCGCAGCATCGAACGGTGGCACGGATCCGAGAGGTCCAATTTTCAATTACTCTACTGCATAGATCTGGCTGAATCTGAGCGATGGCCTGGGGTATGTTGACTTTCAGGACATCGGTTGATTGCGGATTATTGGCATAGACCTGCGACTTGAGAAAACCCCACAAGAAAAGTCTAGCGGGGTCAAATCACACGATTTTGGTGGCCAATTCACGTCACCTCTACGAGAGATAACCCTACCCTCGAACCGTTTATGCAGAATGTCCATTGTGTCGCTCGCTGTGTGGCACGTAGCGCCGTCTTGTTGGAACCACATGTTGTCCACGTCCATATCGTTCAATTCAGGCCAAAATAAATTGTTAATCATTGATCTGTAGCGCTCGCCGTTGACAGTAATGGCCTCGCCATCATCGTTTTCGAAGAAGTACGAACCAATAACGCCGCCCGACCAAAATCCTCACCAAACAGTAACTTTTTGTGGATGCATTACCACCTGGTGAACCTCATGTGGGTTGTAGTCGTCCCATATACCACAATTTTGCTTATTAACAAAACCATTCATCGAAAAATGCGCCTCGTCGCTAAAGATGATTTTTCGGACAAAATCGGGGTCCTCTTCCAAACGTTCTGTAGCCCAGTCAGCGAACAAACGGCGTTGTCTATGGTCATTTACTTTGAGCTCCTGGGTCAGTTGGACTTTGTACGGGTGTAGGCCCAAGTCACGCAAAATTCGCCAAGTTGAAGTCTGCAAAAGGCCGAATTCTTGTGCACGGCGAGAAATTCAATTCAATTCATTCTTTATTGCAGTAACATGTGTTAACAAGATCTTAATAATATATAGGTAATAGCTCACATGAACCCTGTGGGGCACAGCAATTTTACATATTGTATAGATTAGAGTGGCTCTATACAAACTAGAAAATCCAAATAAAAATAATCATCAATCATCAGTCAAATTAAAATAGCAATGTCAGTATACAGTAGGGTCAAATTATTACATTACGTGTGTACTACTTATATCACAAAAAATATAATAAAATGCAAATTTCTTTCGGTACTACGTTGTAAAGTCAGAGTCAAAAAATTCATTCAATGTACCTATAATAGCATTTATCGATGAGTAGTTTTTTAAGGCGTTTTATAAATATTTTGTCGTTTTGCTCGGATTTCATGTCGTTCGGTAGTTTATTGTATATTCTAAAGAATGTCACAAGAGGGCTCGTGCTGTGTAACTTTAATTTTGATGGGGGTAGTATGTTTAAATCGTGAACGCTGTGCGTATCGGCGAGGTAGATCTATAGTTTTTTGGTAAAAGTTTGGGTTCTGTCGTACAAATTTACAGTTTTCTAGAATATTGATTTCTTGTTCCTTGAAATGCGGTCTACAACTTTCGTCAGTGTGAATGTTTACGATTATTCTGACACATTTTTTCTGAAGTATGAACAAGTCGTTGCTATCTACACTATTTCCCCAGAGAATTATGCCGTAATTAAGCCACGTGTAAGCATATTCATAATAAGCAGATAGTGCTGTTTTAATATCAGTCGTTCACGTAACGCGTAAATAAAACTGGACAGTTTTAACTTAATTTTATTTATGTGTGCTTTCCAGGTATGTGAATGTCTAAATCCAGACCATGCAAAGTAAACGTGTCAGCGCATTTCAGTTGAATACTGTCAAACGTAAAATTGGTATTTAAAGGACTTTTTTGACGAGGTCTAAATTGCGGTTTATCCTCACCCACCCTTTTCAACCTCTACATGGATGCACTCATCGTTGCGCTCAGCAGTGAGCATGTCGGTTGTCATGTTGAAGGGGTATGTGTCAATAATTTAAGCTATGCTGCTGAGTACGTCGGTCTGTGGTCTGCGGAGGTTGCTGCATATTTGTGAGGAGTACGCGGGTGCAACTGGCCTTAAATATAATGTGTCAAAGAGCAAATGCATGGTCTTTGAGGCAGGTGGTGCTAAGTGCCCAGAAACAGTGCCTCCAGTACATCTTTGTGGTTTACCTCTGGATAGAGTGGAACAATTTAAATACCTTGGGCATTGGGTTGTGTCTGATCTCAGAGACCACGCTGACATCGAACGGGAGCGGAGGGCTTTGTCGAGAAGAGCAAACATGCTCGCCCGCAGGTTTGCACGTTGTTCTAACTTAGTTAAGATCACCCTTTTCAAGGCGTACTGCACCTCTTTGTACACGTGCAGCCTGTGGGCTCGCTATACACAAGCTAGCTTAATGATTGATGAGAAATTTAATGTAACTTTTAATTTGGAATTTAATATGAAATTTAATTTGATAATTTGTAACGTTTTTTTTTATTATGATTATTAATTTAATTGACTTTTAAAATATCTTTGAATCTTTTTGTATGTAAATTTCTCCATTTGTATTTTAAATTAGGAAGCCGAGCAATTGTTTGAATTTGTGTATTTTTATTGTATTTTACATATCTCTTGCTCTGTAAGTACACCCTTACACCCCTGAATGCCGGGGTGTATGACTATCATTACAGCATAGGTTTTGGAATTTGAAAAAAGAACTGTCATACTCATACTGCACGAAGAATATTTTTAAAAAGTTAATTTTTTTTTTCTCGGTATCGATTAATTACTCGAATCGGAATCTAGACAATTTATTTTATAAAGATTTTATTTTAAATATGGAACTATTTGTTTCCACATCGTATGTTAGATGGAATCGATTTAAAAATCAAACTGGCCAGCAAGATTTGACGCGCTTGCGTGCGTGAAAAAAAAAGGCAGTCTATTAGTAGGCGCGAAAGCATCGCGAAAATAATTAATTTTCTTGTTTGAGTTCTTTTTCAAAAGTTTTAAACATGTCTAGTGACGAAGACATAGATCTAACGCCCGATTTTATTAAAGAAAGGGCAAAAACAGTTGTCGAAAATATATTACCGCCGAACTCGAAAGAAAGATATGTAAAGGCATACGACGAATTTATGAAATGGCGGTCAGAAAAAAAAGTGAAATCTCTTTCTGAAAGTGTTTTTATATCATATTTTGATGAATTATCTAAGAGGCTACAACCTTCCAGTTTATGGTGCTTTTATTCCATGCTAAAATCTACAATGATGACAAAACATGACGTGAATTTGAAAGATTTTTCTAAACTTACTGCTTTCTTGAAAAGGCAGTCTGACGGCTTTAAAAGCAAGAAATCGAAGGTATTTACTGCAGAAGAAGTACAGAAATTCTTAAATGAAGCTCCGGATGAAATTTATTTAGCAATAAAGGTACCTACGTATTTACTTGCCCTTTTTAATAAGTTACCAAAATATTTCACAGAAATACTATGCGAATTTGGTGCCTTTAATACAACTTATGTCTTTTTTACAGGTTGTTCTAATTTTTGGGATATCGGGAGCCTGCAGAACCGTGGAATTGACAAACTTGACAATAGAAAATGTAGAAAAACATAACAAATTACTACTCATAAAACTGCCTAACACGAAAACTAAAATTGACCGGTCATTTGTTGTGCATGAAGAATTTGCAAATTATGTTGAAAAATATCAAGCTCTTCGGCCTGAAAACGTGGATACAAATCGTTTTTTTCTTAATTACAGTAAAGGAAAATGCCACAGACAAGTAATAGGAAAAAACAAATTTACAGGCATGCCAAAGCAAATAGCCACATATTTAAAACTGAGTAACGTAGAGTTATACACCGGGCATAGCTTTCGCAGAACATCAGCGACTCTATTGGCTGATTCGGGAGCCAACCTCACTCTGTTAAAAAGGCACGGCGGCTGGAAGTCCAGCAAAGTGGCCGAAGGTTATATCGAAGATTCGATGGCAAACAAAAGCAAAATTACTTCTAAAATAACAGAAAATATAAACTTAAAATCACCACGTCAAAGCACATCATCTGAGCCATTTTTTAATGAAGAAAATAGTACCAGTCAACTGCCGCCATTTACGATGCAAGAACCTCAAGTCACTCAAACTCAAGTCTTATCATCACAAACTCATATTCAAACTATAAATATACCTAAAAAGAACGTGACCATATCTCTTACAAATTGTAATAATTTTACTATTAATTTTAATTAAATACACATTTTTTTCTTCTTAATAAATGTTCATTGAAACCTGCTGTCTTGTTGTTTACTTACCTCACAATCGATATGTAAAGCAGAGTATTTATCTCGGGCGTAAGCATCAATTGCATACTCGGGTTAATTAGCGCCTTCGCTTCGCTCAGGCGCCAAAAACCTCGTATGCAATTGATGTCATACAGCCCTTGGTTAATAATCTACTATTACATATCTCTTGCTCTGTAAGTACACCCTTACACCCCTGAATGCCGGGGTGTATGACTATCATTACAGCATAGGTTTTGGAATTTGAAAAAAGAACTGTCATACTCATTCTGCACGAAGAATATTTTTAAAAAGTTAATTTTTTTTTTCTCGGTATCGATTAATTACTCGAATCGGAATCTAGACAATTTATTTTATAAAGATTTTATTTTAAATATGGAACTATTTGTTTCCACATCGTATGTTAGATGGAATCGATTTAAAAATCAAACTGGCCAGCAAGATTTGACGCGCTTGCGTGCGTGAAAAAAAAAGGCAGTCTATTAGTAGGCGCGAAAGCATCGCGAAAATAATTAATTTTCTTGTTTGAGTTCTTTTTCAAAAGTTTTAAACATGTCTAGTGACGAAGACATAGATCTAACGCCCGATTTTATTAAAGAAAGGGCAAAAACAGTTGTCGAAAATATATTACCGCCGAACTCGAAAGAAAGATATGTAAAGGCATACGACGAATTTATGAAATGGCGGTCAGAAAAAAAAGTGAAATCTCTTTCTGAAAGTGTTTTTATATCATATTTTGATGAATTATCTAAGAGGCTACAACCTTCCAGTTTATGGTGCTTTTATTCCATGCTAAAATCTACAATGATGACAAAACATGACGTGAATTTGAAAGATTTTTCTAAACTTACTGCTTTCTTGAAAAGGCAGTCTGACGGCTTTAAAAGCAAGAAATCGAAGGTATTTACTGCAGAAGAAGTACAGAAATTCTTAAATGAAGCTCCGGATGAAATTTATTTAGCAATAAAGGTACCTACGTATTTACTTGCCCTTTTTAATAAGTTACCAAAATATTTCACAGAAATACTATGCGAATTTGGTGCCTTTAATACAACTTATGTCTTTTTTACAGGTTGTTCTAATTTTTGGGATATCGGGAGCCTGCAGAACCGTGGAATTGACAAACTTGACAATAGAAAATGTAGAAAAACATAACAAATTACTACTCATAAAACTGCCTAACACGAAAACTAAAATTGACCGGTCATTTGTTGTGCATGAAGAATTTGCAAATTATGTTGAAAAATATCAAGCTCTTCGGCCTGAAAACGTGGATACAAATCGTTTTTTTCTTAATTACAGTAAAGGAAAATGCCACAGACAAGTAATAGGAAAAAACAAATTTACAGGCATGCCAAAGCAAATAGCCACATATTTAAAACTGAGTAACGTAGAGTTATACACCGGGCATTGCTTTCGCAGAACATCAGCGACTCTATTGGCTGATTCGGGAGCCAACCTCACTCTGTTAAAAAGGCACGGCGGCTGGAAGTCCAGCAAAGTGGCCGAAGGTTATATCGAAGATTCGATGGCAAACAAAAGCAAAATTACTTCTAAAATAACAGAAAATATAAACTTAAAATCACCACGTCAAACCACATCATCTGAGCCATTTTTTAATGAAGAAAATAGTACCAGTCAACTGCCGCCATTTACGATGCAAGAACCTCAAGTCACTCAAACTCAAGTCTTATCATCACAAACTCATATTCAAACTATAAATATACCTAAAAAGAACGTGACCATATCTCTTACAAATTGTAATAATTTTACTATTAATTTTAATTAAATACACATTTTTTTCTTCTTAATAAATGTTCATTGAAACCTGCTGTCTTGTTGTTTACTTACCTCACAATCGATATGTAAAGCAGAGTATTTATCTCGGGCGTAAGCATCAATTGCATACTCGGGTTAATTAGCGCCTTCGCTTCGCTCAGGCGCCAAAAACCTCGTATGCAATTGATGTCATACAGCCCTTGGTTAATAATCTACTATTATTTTAGGTCCAAGACCCGTATAATAGGAGATTATTAACCAAGGGCTGTATGACATCAATTGCATACGAGGTTTTTGGCGCCTGAGCGAAGCGAAGGCGCTAATTAACCCGAGTATGCAATTGATGCTTACGCCCGAGATAAATACTCTGCTTTACATATCGATTGTGAGGTAAGTAAACAACAAGACAGCAGGTTTCAATGAACATTTATTAAGAAGAAAAAAATGTGTATTTAATTAAAATTAATAGTAAAATTATTACAATTTGTAAGAGATATGGTCACGTTCTTTTTAGGTATATTTATAGTTTGAATATGAGTTTGTGATGATAAGACTTGAGTTTGAGTGACTTGAGGTTCTTGCATCGTAAATGGCGGCAGTTGACTGGTACTATTTTCTTCATTAAAAAATGGCTCAGATGATGTGCTTTGACGTGGTGATTTTAAGTTTATATTTTCTGTTATTTTAGAAGTAATTTTGCTTTTGTTTGCCATCGAATCTTCGATATAACCTTCGGCCACTTTGCTGGACTTCCAGCCGCCGTGCCTTTTTAACAGAGTGAGGTTGGCTCCCGAATCAGCCAATAGAGTCGCTGATGTTCTGCGAAAGCAATGCCCGGTGTATAACTCTACGTTACTCAGTTTTAAATATGTGGCTATTTGCTTTGGCATGCCTGTAAATTTGTTTTTTCCTATTACTTGTCTGTGGCATTTTCCTTTACTGTAATTAAGAAAAAAACGATTTGTATCCACGTTTTCAGGCCGAAGAGCTTGATATTTTTCAACATAATTTGCAAATTCTTCATGCACAACAAATGACCGGTCAATTTTAGTTTTCGTGTTAGGCAGTTTTATGAGTAGTAATTTGTTATGTTTTTCTACATTTTCTATTGTCAAGTTTGTCAATTCCACGGTTCTGCAGGCTCCCGATATCCCAAAAATTAGAACAACCTGTAAAAAAGACATAAGTTGTATTAAAGGCACCAAATTCGCATAGTATTTCTGTGAAATATTTTGGTAACTTATTAAAAAGGGCAAGTAAATACGTAGGTACCTTTATTGCTAAATAAATTTCATCCGGAGCTTCATTTAAGAATTTCTGTACTTCTTCTGCAGTAAATACCTTCGATTTCTTGCTTTTAAAGCCGTCAGACTGCCTTTTCAAGAAAGCAGTAAGTTTAGAAAAATCTTTCAAATTCACGTCATGTTTTGTCATCATTGTAGATTTTAGCATGGAATAAAAGCACCATAAACTGGAAGGTTGTAGCCTCTTAGATAATTCATCAAAATATGATATAAAAACACTTTCAGAAAGAGATTTCACTTTTTTTTCTGACCGCCATTTCATAAATTCGTCGTATGCCTTTACATATCTTTCTTTCGAGTTCGGCGGTAATATATTTTCGACAACTGTTTTTGCCCTTTCTTTAATAAAATCGGGCGTTAGATCTATGTCTTCGTCACTAGACATGTTTAAAACTTTTGAAAAAGAACTCAAACAAGAAAATTAATTATTTTCGCGATGCTTTCGCGCCTACTAATAGACTGCCTTTTTTTTTCACGCACGCAAGCGCGTCAAATCTTGCTGGCCAGTTTGATTTTTAAATCGATTCCATCTAACATACGATGTGGAAACAAATAGTTCCATATTTAAAATAAAATCTTTATAAAATAAATTGTCTAGATTCCGATTCGAGTAATTAATCGATACCGAGAAAAAAAAAATTAACTTTTTAAAAATATTCTTCGTGCAGTATGAGTATGACAGTTCTTTTTTCAAATTCCAAAACCTATGCTGTAATGATAGTCATACACCCCGGCATTCAGGGGTGTAAGGGTGTACTTACAGAGCAAGAGATATGTAAATGAATTTTATTTTATTTTAATTTTTTATAAATTGCATTAATATGGTTTTTGTTAAGTTAATTTCTAAATTATAGTCTTTCATCCAATGTTGTATATTTTGCAATATATTTGTTAGATTTACATTTAGATTTTGAGAGTCAATACAGGAAGTAATCAAAGATATGTCATCAGCAAACAGTACACACGAATCAGTCATAATTTTTGGGAGGTCATTAATATAAATCAAGAACAGTAAACATCCGACTACACTACCTTGCGGGATAGAATGTCTAATCCTAAGTACATTCGAACGTATTAGGTTAAGTTCGCCAGAGTTTTCATTGAAATGTTCCATTTCTACAAACTGCTGTCGGTTTTGTAGGTAAGATGTGAACCACTTATGTGCTGTACCTCTTATACCGATACCGTATAGTTTGTCTAGTAGTATCTTATACTGAACTTTATCGTATGCTTTGGTCATGTCAAAGAAGACATCAATAGCGTATTTTTTTTTAATTATTTTAAATGTTAAGTATTTCTTGCGTGAACTTATATGTCGCTAAAACCGTTGACCGTTTTTTCCGAAAACCATTTTGACATTCATCAAAAACATTAAACGCGTTTACACATAGCCTTTTCAAATATTTTAGATGACGTAGGTAATAATGCGATTGGACGGTAGTTATTAGGGTCTAACTTCTTTTTTTTTTGTGAATTGGCTTTACAGGTTTTTTTTAAAGTATCTGGAAATTCTCCTTCAGAAAAAGATTGATTTACTAACAAGTAAAAAGGCAGTGTTAGTTCCTCAGCACACATTTTTATTAATATCGGGGGTAGTTCATCTGATCCGTGACTATATTTACTTTTTAGATTCTTAATAATATTTTTTATTTCTTGCGGTGTGGGTGGATCAAGAAACATAGTGTTTACACTGGGTCGCAGTACGGGTCGGCTGCGCGGCTCCGCGTCATTCTGCCTAATTCGCCCAACTAATGCGAAAAAGTCATTTAACAAGTTAGAAATGTGTTTTGGGTCGGACGTAAGTTTATTATGGATCTTTAGTGTAATGTTTTGTCGAGTCTTATACAGGTTTTTATTCGTACGTTCCTTAATCATTTTCCACATCGCTTTAGTTTTATTAGTTGAGTTTTTAATTTGATTAATGTATTGTAACTTTTTGATTTATTGACTATCTTTTTTAATGTTTTTTCATATATTTTGTAATGGTTTGTTAATACCGCATCTTTACAATAAGAAGTAAGAATTTTGAGCAGCCGCTTATTTTTGCATGATATTTTAATGCCACGTGTCAACCAGTTTTTACTTTTATTTTCATTTAATTTTATTGTTTTTATGGGTCATTTAATATTTCGAGTAATTGGTTTTCAAGTGAGATATAGTTTTCATTCATGGTTTTATCCAAACTTATTATTAGATTCCAGTTAATTTTTTGTAGTGCTAATCTAAATTTCTCCATGTTTTACTATTAAATAATCCTTTTTTAGCTTTCCATATTTTAACATTTGAGTTTATCGCGTCATTTCTTTTTAAGTTTATTATTGTTCCTTTATGGTCAGAGAATCCGAAATCGTTTACGTGAGTAGTTGCTAATTTAGGGTCAAAGTTTATGAATATTAGATCAAGACAGGTGGACGTGGTTTTTGTCACTCGAGTAGGGTTTGAATGAATTGAATGAAGTTATATTCTAACATTAAGTTTAATAGTATTTTAGATTGCAAACTTTTATCGAAGACATTTACATTAAAATCTCCTCCAAATATTATTTTTACAATATTTTTTTAAGATCAATTGTTGTATTCATTTTAATTGTTTATAAAATACATCAGGCTGTCTGTTATTCCAATACAAAGTAATGAGTATAGTTTTAAGTTTAGGCAATTGTACGGCACACACTTCTATAATGTATTCGACCGACATATCCATAATATCCCTACGTTCAATAAATTCGATGTGTTTTTGTAGCAGTATGCATACTCCGCCGCCTCCGTAGTTCTGTCGACAGTATGATGTACCGAGGATGTATCCATTGCAGTTAACCGTGTCTTTTTTGCATATGATAGCCACGTTTCCGATAAGCATAGAGCTTGATATTTTTCTTTATTTTCATCAAGAAACTCTTCTAATAAACCGAGTTTATTGTTAATACTTTGCACGTTTTGAAATAACACTGTGAAATTAATATCTTTAGGAACGAAAGGTGCTCGTTACAACTGTGTTAACCAGTGAGATGTCTCTGTTACGTTTGTTGGAGTCATTTGTGTGTCCGTTTTTTTTTGGAAGTCAATAGTTTGGTTTAATTCTGTTGTTTTCTTTTCGTCATTAGTCTTGTCTATATTGGGGTGGGTATTGTTTGCCGTCTACTATTAATTTATTGTTTTTGATAATTGCATGATGTCCTTGTTGTCTGGCTAAACGTAGCTGTTCTTGTAGTGCTTTTTTTTGTCGAAGTGCAGTCTCATTTAAGTACTCGGATATGAAAAGTCCAGTTTGTTTAAAATATGTTGCGTTATCTAATAGGTATTTCGTCATTCGCTTGCTTATAAGCTCAATAATAATAGGTCTTCGAGGGTTGCTGAATTTTCCTATTCGTGAAAGTCTTCAATATATCCAGTCAGGTCTACATTTAATGTCTTTAAATGCTTCAATAATGCGATACTGTAATTGGTTCTCAGATTCTTGGTCATATTCGGTGAGTCCAAATAGTATGAATTTTTTTACATTGGTGTCCCGTTGTTGATGGTCGATTGTTATCAACTTTTGTTGGATTTCCTTTAATTGTAGTTTTAATTCGTTATTTTCTTCATTGAGTGTTATTAATTTCTCGTTAAGTGTGTTTATATTATTCTTAACAATTTTTTGCTCACGTGTTAGTTTATGAGTATCTTTTAAAATATCTTCTTTTAACTCTACAATGCTCTTTTGAATTTCATTTTGGATGGTGTTTTTCAGTACAGAAAGTAGAGATTGATTATTTTTTTCTAGTTTTAAATCAAGCAGTTTACTGAGGCTGTCCAAGGCGATAGAAGAACCTTCTGTTGCAATTTCTTTTATTTTGGTGGTGAATTGATTGTTCTGAACAGGGGTTATACACTCTTTTTTTTTTTTTAACTTGGTAAATTTATCAAATAAGTCCTCCCACTCCGGGAAGGGTGGGAGGGACTGTCAGACTTTTACTGACTAAAATCCACGGTGTTCCTTCAATAACCCTTTACATACCGGGGCCACGGTAACGGGATGAGTCCCACGACCCCGGCAGGCTTCGGCCCTCTGCAGAGGGGGCCTCGTCATGTTGCTGACGCTCTTTGAGGCGCGCGTGGAACACGACGCGCCGTCGACCCGGGCATGGTCCATGGTCGGACAGCGAGTTGCCCTTTACTCGCTGTCCGCATGCCCGCGCCTACGGTGGCCGGAGATCGTCGGCCGACGTCCGACGCCGTGGGCGTCTACCACTGCGGCTGGGCTGGAGGGAGGACGCCATCCTCTCCCTCACGCGGCCCGCCTCCTCCTTCGAAAGCATGACTGCTTCGCAGAAGGAGGCGACCGCTTCCCACTCCCTCTCGCCCCGCAGCATGGCCTCGACCAAGGCCGGGCGCGAGATGTCTCCGCCGATCGCCGCCGTGAGGACACGTCGGTGCTCTGCCCAGGCGGGGCAGTCTTGCACCGTGTGCTCTACGGTGTCCTCAGGGCGATCCTCGCAGTGGTGACACCCAGGCGTTTCCTCCTTTCCCATCAGACACAGGTACCTCCCGAAACTTCCGTGTCCGGTGAGGACCTGCGTCATGCGGTAGGTCAGGACGCCGTGACGCCGATCTAGCCACTCCTCAAAGAGGGGTCTTACCGCCGCAATTGCGGCGTGCCCGAGGGGTTATACACTCGGAACTGGTCGTAATGTCTGTGTTAGATTCGTTATGTGCATCGTCAATTGACATTGTAGTGTCGTTTAGTGAGGATGATTTGAGTGTCCGAACGTATTATCGTCTTAAGCGACGAGTGATATTTACACTGTCAGGGCAGCGCCAGCTTTTTTGAGGTTCAAAATTATTCTCTAGAAAATAAGCTGATGTCATATTGAGGCACGCATAATGATATTTAGTAGAACACCCTGTGCATTTTAAGGCCTCTCCAGCATATTGTATTTTTCCACGGCAAGCTCGGCAGTTCATTTTAAAAACAGGGCAAGGGCCAGTTTATTTTATATTTTAAAAATGTAGTATGCTTCTATCCAAAATTTCCTTAAAGGGTTGGTTAATTATAAAGTTTCTGAACGACGATATTTGTGTCAAAACTTCAATAGTCCGTGCTGAGATTTGATTGGTCAATTCGTAAGTCATCAAATACCTAATGAGTCCGATATCGTTTGTTTACGTTTTGTGAAATCTATACATTTGAAATCCCAACTGATTCTCGAGAAAAAATATATACATTTTGTTGTTATTTCATTGTTAATTTCACCGTTTTATAATGAATTAGTGTCACTTTAGTACTTATGTATGTTTAATTATGCTTACAAATCTTCGTTTTGCTTCCAAAGTCGCCAACAGTCACATAATTTCTTAATATCACTTTCATCAAGATTCGCAATTGATCACCGAGATAACACTTCTACTGGTAGTTTAACCTAAGTAAATTGCATCCGTATTCCGTTTACGTTTTAGGTTCATTAGTCAACATTAGTCAAGTTAGTTCAATCGACTGCCTCAGAGTCTCCTGCACACTCTCACGGATAGCAGCGATGTTTTCGGCTGATCTGATTTTCCTTTGACGTAAGGGTGTTGGTTGGTTGTTTACCGAACCAGTCGTCTCGAATTTGGTCACCAAATGTTGGAGAGTCGACTTTGAAGAGCCACCGCGCCTGCGGTAAAATGTACGTAATGCGCGCAACGTTTGCACTAACGAACACTCATTTTGATAATAAAGTTTTATCATTTGGAGATGCTGTTCAATCGTGTAACTTGCCATGGTGATTTGGCATCAGTAACTGAAGAAATAACAACGCATTTGACAGATGCTGTCGAAACAACATGGCCGCCACAAACTGTCAACATCGACCCTTTACTTCTAGGCAAGCCTGCTTCATCTTCGACTAATTTTATCAAGTTTTCTCTGTTTCTCGGAAAGCATGTAAGCCTTGGGTCCCGGCTGTCATTTGTACATCTTTGACAATCGTTACGGGTAGTCGGAAGCCAGAAAGTTTGAATCTGGTCTAGCCAATGGGAGTCGTGTTATCCAGCTACTGGGATGTAGAGGCCATATAAACTCCGTGTAAAACACTAATACTCAGCTGCATCCGGTTAGACTAGATAGACCTTAAAATAGGGAAAAAGTTAAGGGCCTATACTACCTCAGCGCTTCTCACTCTTTATCTCGCTCGCACACTACTGGCCGCGGTCACGCGAGCAAGCGAGACAGGGTGGCAGGGAAAAGACTCCAAGACACCGATAATTTAGTTTATTTTTTTTACGGTGAAAATAATGGTGATTTAAAAAAGTGAATAACATAAAACCTGCTTTATTCAATTAATATGCAAAGTTTAATTATCTAATTTGAAGTTATTTTTGAATACCAGCGGTTTATTGTTCGGTTCGGAGGTAACTTTGGATTTTTTTCTATCAAAAAAAAAGTTATGGAATCGTGTTTTCGGCAAACATAGTACCTAGCATTAATCCTCAACTTTACCATATATTTATTTCAAAATTATTGCTGCAGTATTTTCGACATAATGGAGGATCATGCTAAGCCATTTGAGGTTAAGCAGATGATGGTGACAGGATGTTTTTCCATAGTAAGTTTTTCATACAATTTGTAGGAAAAATCTAATATTGAAGATTTGATTCAATATTAGATTTTTCTGTTCGGAAAGAGATATCGAAAATAAATGTAGGTGGATCATTACGAGTTAAGCGAGTTCCAGAACATACTATGGCCAAAATTTCATGGAACTCACTTATTTCATGGTATTATGATGTCTCAAAACTGTAGATTTAACCACTTTGAGCTAACTGGAAATCCTGACGTGGTGAAAAATTTTTATACGTCAGATTTAAATTGAGCTAGTCAAAATTTTTCTAAAAACAATAACGGAATTTAAAATAGAAATAGTAAAGTAAAGTATTTATTGAAGCCATATACACAAGGAACAAAGCAATTTTACAATATTTATATTCGGCTAGGTCGATACACATAACTTGAAACTTCCGACACCCAAACTAGGACACGTCCTGTATCTCAGGTGTCGGGGTTCCTTCCAAACTGGTCACAAAAATATAGCCTAAAAGAATATTCATTACAAGATAAAACTAAAAATTATAAATTAAAAAATAAAATTAATTAAAATTAATATGAAACTAAAATGAATCTAAAACAAAACAAAAAGCAAAAAGTTTGTCCGAAAATACTAAGTAAATAAACTGCTCATTGATGTGTGTACAACTGTGACACAAGGAACAAAGCAATTTTACAATATTTATATTCGGCTAGGTCGATACACATAACTTGAAACTTCCGACACCCAAACTAGGACACGTCCTGTATCTCAGGTGTCGGGGTTCCTTCCAAACTGGTCACAAAAATATAGCCTAAAAGAATATTCATTACAAGATAAAACTAAAAATTATAAATTAAAAAATAAAATTAATTAAAATTAATATGAAACTAAAATGAATCTAAAACAAAACAAAAAGCAAAAAGTTTGTCCGAAAATACTAAGTAAATAAACTGCTCATTGATGTGTGTACAACTGTGTATGTTGTAGTGTAACTGTGAGTGTATGTGAGATTTAATATTCTAGGGGAATACAGATCGGGCACGCCGCAATTGCGGCGGTAAGACCCCTCTTTGAGGAGTGGCTAGATCGGCGTCACGGCGTCCTGACCTACCGCATGACGCAGGTCCTCACCGGACACGGAAGTTTCGGGAGGTACCTGTGTCTGATGGGAAAGGAAGAAACGCCTGGGTGTCACCACTGCGAGGGTCGCCCTGAGGACACCGTAGAGCACACGGTGCAAGACTGCCCCGCCTGGGCAGAGCACCGACGTGTCCTCACGGCGGCGATAGGCGGAGACCTCTCGCGCCCGGCATTGGTCGACGCCATGCTGCGGGGCGAGAGGGAGTGGGAAGCGGTCGCCTCCTTCTGCGAAGCAGTCATGCTTCCGAAGGAGGAGGCGGGCCGCGCGAGGGAGAGGATGGCGTCCTCCCTCCAGCCCAGCCGCAGTGGTAGACGCCCACGGCGTCGGACGTCGGCCGACGATCTCCGGCCACCGTAGGCGCGGGCATGCGGACAGCGAGTAAAGGGCAACTCGCTGTCCGACCATGGACCATGCCCGGGTCGACGGCGCGTCGTGTTCCACGCGCGCCTCAAAAAGCGTCAGCAACATGACGAGGCCCCCTCTGCAGAGGGCCGAAGCCCGCCGGGGTCGTGGGACCCATCCCGTTACCGTGGCCCCGGTATGTAAAGGGTTATTGAAGGAACACCGTGGATTTTAGTCAGTAAAAGTCTGACAGTCCCTCCCACCCTGCCCGGAGTGGGAGGACTTATTTGATAATTTTACCACGTTAAAAAAAAAAAGGGGGAATACAGATTATAATATAATGTGTGTTGTGTGTTTGATAACTTAATAAAATTACTTAGACATGGCAGCCAATAGGTCCTCGGTTTCCTGGTAGGAGAAAGAAGTCAGCCAATCCTTTAATTTCATTTTACAGGTTTTCCTATTAAGATAGAATATACCTAACTGTTTATTTACTTTATTGTACAGCCTTGCGTTTAGGGAGAAGTAATGGTTGCGGGCAAAGACTGTTCTGGTGCGATCCGGCTTGAAGACTGTGTCCTTTATTCTACCTATAGGCTCCTGTAGTGGTCGGGACTTGTGTATGCGAGTTATTGTAAGAAGGACGTAAAGTTGCCTCACCGTTAGGACTTTACAGTCAGCATATAGCAGCGAGGTTGGGTACCTGTAAGGCTTATTGGTCAACACCTTAAGTACTGCACGCTGTGCAATCTCGAGTTGTAGGATTGTAGACTTTGGTGCTCCACCCCACACAGTTAGGCAATATGATAGCAGGGACTGACATAGAGCCAAATATACCATTTTCAAAGTCTCTGTGTCAGCAGACTGACGAAGTTTTTTAAAGATAAATATAAGCCTTCGTGCTCGGGTTGTTACAGTTTCAATTTGCTTGTGCCAGCGAAAAAAGAAAAAATTCCTTGTTGGCAAAGTATCCCAAGAAGATAGGAGAGAATGCTGCTGCAACAGGAAGCAAGCCAGGAGTTCGAAGTCAGTGTACACGTTAGTCCTCACATCATCTCGCTGTTAGTGTTCGTGTTTGTAGCGCCATTTCTCTCGGATTAGGTAGTGTACTTTTCTACCCACATCATATAGTTGTGACCTTTGTATAAGTTTAATTTGATTTTTGCTCTTTGAAGTTATGGTAAAATTTTATTTTGTTTTCGTGAGTAACAATGTCACTGTCACTTGTCAGTCATTAAATTACATCAAATGTTTTTAATATTCAACTCTAGATAAGTGGCTTTTGAGCCACTTCAATAATTGCTAATATCATAACGTTGGATTATTTTAAAATCTTTTAGTAATGAAATGTGTTATTTTATGTTATTCTGTTCCACGTTTTGTATTATGCCTATTTCTTAATTTCTTAGTCTGAGATTTCCGTTTTGTTTTTGTATAATGTGTATTTTAGTATGTAGTTTTGTTCCTCGCTTGCGTAAATCTATACTTTTTTTTCTTTATTTTGTTTTATAAACAATTGTACACTAGTGTGGCTGGTGGGTGGTGCACAGATAGTAGTGTATCACCGGACGGTAATTTGGTAGTTTAAGCATATATTTGTTTATATTTATATATTTTTTTTCTCTATGTCCTCTGATGACTCCTTTCATTCTGTTTTTGATTCCGCAAATTCTTCTGCTAATGCAAGTTTCTGTTCCTTGCCTGACACTGTCAGTGACTTTGTGCATCGCAGCTTCAGCCAACAAAATGAAAGCTTTTTCAATGTCTGCCATATAAATGCACAGAGTGTTCCTAGTCATTATAGCGATCTGTATGACACCTTTTCTAATGCTAATGTACATGCCGTTCTGGTTTCTGAGAGTTGGCTCAAACCCCATCTTCTTTCCACTGCCTACTCTCTTCCCGGTTTCATTCTCATCCGGAATGATAGAATTGGAAAGGGTGGAGGTGGTGTAGCTATCTATCTTCGCAGTGATTTTTCTTTCAAAATAGTAGCCAGTTCTCCTTCACAATATTGCGCTTCTGCAGAGTACCTCTTCCTGGAAATTTGCGTTAAGGGTGTCAAGGCTCTGCTAGGCGTTGTCTATTGCCCGCCTGCCGTTAATTATTTTTCCAACCTTGAACTGGCACTTGAATCTATAGGTTCTGAGTATGCACATTGCGTCATCATGGGTGATTTCAACACAGACCTTTCTCGCTCAACCCCTCCTTCCCGAAATCTCCTTCACATCATTGAGTCCGTTAGTCTCCATGTTCTTCCACTGCAGCCCACTCATTTTAATGTGTCTGGTGATGATACGTGGCTCGACTTGATCCTAATATCCACTCCTTCCTTGGTTTCATCTCATGGCCAATGTCCTGCACCTGGTTTTTCCCATCATGATCTCATTTTCCTCTCCTATATCTTAAAGCCACCTAAACCTCTTCCTAAAGTTCTGCACATGCGTTGTTACGCGCGCATGGATGTTGAAAAGCTGCATCAAGATGCGTCAGATATTGATTGGGACCAGCTTGCAGCGGCAACGACAATTGATGACAAACTGCATATCTTCAATCAGGCTGTCCTTGCTCTCTTCGATGAACATGCTCCTGTTCGTAGGGTTAAACTTAGGCGAGCACCAGCCCCTTGGATGTCACCAGGGGTTCGTTTAGCGAGGAGGTGCAGGGATCGGGCCTTTCGGAAGTTTAAAAAGGATCGCAGTGAACAGAATAAAAACTCCTACAAAATTGCAAGGAATCGGTGTAATCAGGTGATACGCAACGCTAAACGCCGCCATATTCTTGAAAACATTTCATCTTCTTCGCCTGCTGATATCTGGAAATTCCTTGGAACTCTCGGTATTGGCAGGCCAAGTCATGTTGATTTTCCTAAAGCAATCATTTTAGATGATATCAACCGTCATTTTACTACCACTTGTAATTTGGACCCCCTTATTTTATCTCAGACGGTTGATTTTATCACTAGTTTGCCTGGTCCAATCATTGAACAATTTAAGTTTTCACCAGCCACCTTGGAAGAAATTAAAAAGATTATCCTGTCCATTAAATCCAAAGCTGTAGGCCATGATAACATCAGTCGTGGTATGGTTACCTTGATCCTTGACTGTCTTCTCCCGCCAATTACCCATATCATTAACTTCTCCTTAGATTCCGGGCAATTTCCGTCCTTATGGCGTATGGCCTATGTCCGTCCACTTCCTAAAATATCGAATCCTTCCCTGTCTAATCATTTTCGACCTATATCCATTCTCCCTTTCCTGTCAAAAGTGCTCGAGGCCTGTGTTCACAAACAGTTTTCTGCGTTTGTTTACCGCAATAACCTTGTAAGCCCATTCCATTCTGGATTCAGACCCGGGCACAGTACATCCTCTGCTCTTCTTAAAGTGACTGGTGACATTAGAGAAGCTATGCAGGATACTAAAGTTACTGTATTAGTATTAATTGATTTCTCCAATGCCTTTAACGCGGTCAGTCACGATATACTCCTTGCTATCCTCTCCCATCTTATGGTTTCTTCCGAGGCGCTGGAATGGTTCTCTTCTTATCTTCGGGGACGTCAGCAGTCGGTACGCGTTGATGAGAGATCTTCGAGTTGGCGTGGCCTGGATGCTGGTGTTCCACAAGGCGGTATTCTTTCTCCATTATTATTCTCTGTCTTCATTAACTTTATTACTCACTGTCTTCGGTGTTCGTATCATCTTTATGCCGATGATCTTCAATTATATACAGCTGTGCGGGTAGAAGGTTTGTCAGACGCTATAGGGGATGTAAACCGGGATTTGGAGGCTATCAATGACTGGTCTGATAGATTTGGAGTGTCAGTAAACCCCTCAAAATGTCAGGCCATCGTTATTGGTAGTTCACGTATGATGGGTAGGGTGGCGGCTATCTCTCTACCTCCTATTATTTTTAATGGTGTTGTCATTCCCATTAGCCCCAGCGTAAAAGATCTCGGTTTGCATCTTGACTCGACACTTGGCTGGCAAAGTCAAGTATCTAGTGTCAGCCAAAGGGCCAATGGCACTTTGCGTTCTTTGTATCGTCTGAGTAACTTTTTGCCTGTTAAGACAAAGACTATGCTTGTGCAGACTTTAATTTTCCCTTTGATTGACTATGGTGACGTGTGCTACTACGACCTGAATGCGGTCTTGCTGGATAAGCTTGACCGTATTCTTAATAACTGCATTCGGTTCATATTTAACTTAAGGAAATATGACCATGTCTCAAGTTTCAGGTCTGAGCTTAAATGGATGACTGTTTACAACGAAACCGGAACGCACTAATGCTCGCGAACCGAGCATCACCACAAAAAGATGGAACGCGACGCGATGACAAGATCCTGTGGCGGCCATCTTCTCTTCCCTTTTTTTTCTCTACGGCTGATCGCGCGTACGCATTATGTCGCGCACCCTTTTGTAAAACTAAATATAACTTGTAATGAATAAACGAATGTACACTAAACGCCGTCGACTTTACTTGATCGCCACCAACATTTGGTGACCCCGACGTGATCAAACATACTTATTTGAAGATCAAGACTCTGGTGGCATGGCGGCGACGAAACCGCGAGGCGGCCAACTATAATCTCCAACAATTCTTCCACTACGCCTGCAATCTGATGCCTGATGTTTGGTACATGACTGAACAATAAAAAGAAGAAAAGATGACCTGCTCAAAATAACGGATTCATGTAGTGAGTGATTTGGTTTGGCCACAGGGAAGTACGCCCAATTTAGTCATATTTCTACTAACTGCAAAATGAAAATATAGCCTGCAGTATCTACTTTTATGTTTTGCCTATATTACTTGGAGTCAGATTAACGATGAATAATAGGGAGGTACCTAAAATATGACATGCATACCTTCCTAACTTACTTTCTAAGTTTTGCTTGTTCTTTGGAGTCAGATTAATGATACAGATAAACTAATAGTTAGGCACCTACTTATTTAAATGACAATTATGCCTTCCTATCTAATTTCTTATTCACTGAATTTGCATTCTATGGACTCAGATTAATGATAATTTCTTAGTAGGTTGGTACCTATTTAACGACATTTATACCTCCTACCTTCTTTCTACTTGCACCTCGCTTACGGGAACACCCTGGCATTTTCCAGATTCTCCGTGTGCACCTGCTTCTTGGGTCCCGCTGGAATGCGCTGCTATACATCTATCTACTTGCTACAGCAACTGCTTGCTGGTCCTTGAGCTGTGTGACCTGCTTGCTCGTGTGTGTCGCTGACTGAAGAGTTGTTGTCGTAGCTAATGCGCGACTTGCACGGTTTGGCTTTGTTTGTTAACTTCTACTCGTGGTATCTTATACCGGAATAACTTATTTCTTGACGGTCTGTTCAGTTCTTATAAGCTTTCACTATGTCGGCTGAA
Source organism: Tholera decimalis (assembly GCA_943138885.2). NCBI lineage: Eukaryota > Metazoa > Arthropoda > Insecta > Lepidoptera > Noctuidae > Tholera > Tholera decimalis. The sequence goes on along the minus strand of OW964552.2, from coordinate 3,946,223 downwards.
TTGAAAGCTCTTATTCAGCAACGTGGTACGATAAAGGCTAGAATAACTTTATTTTCAAAATACTTAAATACTATAAAACTGATAGAAACTGACAGCATTCCTAAGCAAATACTTGTCGAAACTGAGATAAAGTTATCTAGATTTAAAGAATTGTTCTTACAGTTTGATGATTTAAAAACTAAAATTGAAAGTTTAGATCCTGATCAGTTGGAAGAAAATGACATGATAGAAAGTGAATTTTGTTCTAACATTGCTAAAGCTCAATTGTTGATTGAAAATCTTGGTCCTACTAAAAATACTAACTGCAATTCTATAACTAGCTGTCAGAATAATAAACAAGATTGCCGTAACTATAATATTAAATTGCCTACCATTCAGCTGCCTTCCTTTGATGGTAACTATTTGAAGTGGATGGAATTTCGAGACACTTTCGATTCTTTAATAAATAATAATGATAGTATTCCAGAAATAAATAAGTTCCATTACCTCCGTTCTTCATTAGAGTCAGGAGCGTCTGATATAATCAAGTCAATAGACTTCACTGCTACCAATTATAAATTAGCTTGGAATTTACTTACTGAACGCTTTGATAACAAGAGGATACTTACAAATAATCATTTAAAGGCTATTTTGAATTATGACACTATAAATAAAGAAAATTACAAATCTCTGCGTTCCATGATAGATTACTATTCTAAAAATATTCGAGCCCTATCTACTTTAAATGATCCTGAATCCCGCTGGGATACTTTACTTGTATACATTATGGTGTCAAAACTAGATGGCGCCACGGGTCGCCAATGGGAGGAGCATAGGAATACTATTGCTGCTGCTCCAACAATTGAGGATTTCTATACTTTTTTAAGAAATCGAGCTGATGTTTTAGAAACCTTGCAATACAATACTACTACTAGTAAATCTGAAAAACATTCTTATTCTAAAGATATTAAACAAACTAAATCATTTGTTTCTTCTAACACAAATTATGATAAAAACTGTGTTGTATGTTCACAAGATCATTTACTATATAAATGTAAAAAATTCAAGGATATGTCTGTAGACGCTAGATACGGTGAAGTTTCCAAGCACAAACTCTGTTATAATTGTCTGCGTCCTGGTCATTTCTCTGCTCACTGCAAACATAACTCTTGCAAATTCTGCAACAGAAAGCACAATTTACTGCTACATAAATCACAGTCCAATAATGACAAGACAAACTCATCTGCTGATAAGACTTCTGCAATATCACTTCCTCAAGAGGCAAGTTCTTCCCAGGCAACTTCTACAATTGCTATGTTCAATCCTGTGTCACTCTCTGCGGCAATGCCTGGGCAGATCCTGCTATGCACTGCTCAAGTGAAAATAATTGACAATCAATCCTCTGAAACATACATTGTTAAGGCACTCTTAGATAATGGCAGCCAGTCCTCATTTATAACTGAAAGAATGCAGAGAAAAGTGAATTTGTCTTGTTCTAATACAGACATATCAATTGCTGGCATAAATAATAAAGTGACTCATACTAGTAAAATGTGTAAGATAAAACTTAAATCGCGGATTAACTTATTCCAGACAAATGTAACATGTCTTGTAGTGCCTGAGATTACTGGCATGTTGCCTAGCTCCGTGATTAACTCTTCTGATTTAAACCTTCCTAAATCTATAGACCTAGCAGATCCTACCTACTATATACCCTCTGAAATAGATTTACTGCTAGGTGCTGATGTTTACTGGGAAATTGTGGAAACTAGACAAATTAAATTAGGGAAAAATAAACCTACACTACAAAATTCTAAACTGGGTTGGCTCGTGTCAGGCCCTACCGGTGTGAGGCCTACTACTACTACTACTTGTTCTAACTTTTCTCAAGAGATTAGGGACTCTCTGGCTAAATTCTGGGAAGTTGAAAGTATTCCTACTCTGGCAAATAAAATTGTTAAGTTTTCCAATGAGGAAACATATTGTGAAAACCACTTTATCGAGAATACTGTCCGTCTGAATGATGGAAGGTTTTGTGTAAAAATTCCTTTGCGTGAAGTACCTAATGAGGCTTTAGGAGACTCTTATCTTACTGCTGAAAGGCGTTTCTTGAATTTGGAAAAGAAACTGAATAAATCTAGAATGAAAAATGACTATGCTAAATTTATTAATGAGTATCAACAATTAGGACATTTAATTGAAGTAACACGTCCAAACTTCGGATACTATATTCCTCATCATGCAGTGATTCGCGAAAGTAGTGAAACCACTCGCTTAAGAGTAGTATTTGATGCATCTTGTAAAACTTCCTCAAACAAATCGCTAAATGATATCCAATTTGTTGGACCCGTAGTTCAGGACGATTTAATGGCAATTTTACTCAGGTTTCGTCAGTATACCTATGTAGTGACAGGTGATATTGAAAAAATGTATAGACAAGTTATGGTAAATGAATCACAGCGTCATTTACAGCTGATACTCTGGAGGGAAGACGAAAGTCAACCATTGAAAATCTTACAGCTGAATACTGTCACTTATGGAACATCTTCAGCTCCGTATCTGAGTACTAGGTGTCTTGTTCAACTCGCAGCGGAGTGTACTAATGAAGCTGTTGCCAATACTATTAGACATGACTTTTTTGTTGACGATTTGAATACTAGATCGGACTCAAAATCGCAGTTAAAAGCTAACATTTCAGGAGTAATCGACAAACTTGCTGAAGGCCATTTCCCTTTGCGTAAATTTAGATCAAATTCACCTGATATTTTTGATGACATACCTACTACTGACCAATCTCAGGATTTCAGTAAACAAGCCTCTGTCTTGGGATTGGGATGGACACCTAGCTCTGATACTTTGCACTATTCAGTCGAAATTAAATCTATTCCTAAAATAACGAAACGCTCTATATTGTCAAACTCGTGTCGAATATTTGATCCTTTAGGTCTCTTATCTGCTTGCACTATTTTTCATAAAATCTTACTACAGAAACTTTGGTTACTTAAAATCGACTGGGATGATGAAATTCCAAAGGATATTGAAAACTCATGGATAGAATTCTATAATGAAACTCAATGTTTACATTGTAATGTAATACATTTTCTGTAGTTCTCCTATTTATATAGAGGCACATTGCTTTTCTGATGCCTCACAAGATGCATATGGTGCATGCATTTATCTAAAATCAACGAATAGTTTAGTTGAGATTAAATGTAACTTGTTATGTGCTAAAACTAAAGTTTCTCCTTTGAAAACTGAAACGATTCCCCGTCTGGAATTGTTAGGTGCTTTACTTAGTGCAAAACTATACTCTAAAGTACTTCAATCTTTAAGAATTAAGATTTCACGCTCAGTATTTTGGACAGATTCAACTATAGTTTTAGGGTGGTTACACACTCCACCCAAAACTCTTAAAACTTATGTAAACAACCGGATTGAACAAATTCGGGAATTAACTGATATTACTACTTGGCGTCATGTACCATCTGAGCATAATCCTGCTGATATGGCGTCCAGGGGCATTCAACCACGTCTTCTCTATAATAATACTCTTTGGTGGCATGGCCCTTCATTTCTGGCCAAGTCTGAAAATGAATGGCCCCAATTTAAATCTACTTCTTCTACTTTACCTGAAATAAAAATAAGTTTAAATGTTCAAACTATGCCCACTAATATTGTTCCATTTCAAAAATACTCTAAACTATATAAACTGCAAAGGATATTTGCTTATGTACTAAGATTTATAAATAACATAAAAAATATGCATACTAAATTTAATGGTGAACTTACTTGTTCTGAATTGAACAACTCACTGGTACTAATAGCTAAGGCGTCACAGAAAGAATGCTTTTCAAAAGAAATTCACTCACTTGAAACTTTACATAAATTAAATTCTAAATCGAGAGTTCTCTCTTTGAATCCATTTTTGGATGAACACGGTGTGTTGCGTGTCGGTGGACGAATCGATAATGCATCTCACTGTCCTTATGGGAAAAGACATCCTATACTACTGGACTCCAAACACACTTTCTCGAAACTGCTATTTGAGCAAGAACATCTTCGTCTTCTACACTGTGGCCCTCAGCAACTTTTAAATACTATTCGTGAGCAATTCTGGCTTACAAGTGGAAAGGTATTAGCTGTAACTACTGTTAGAAAGTGTGTTCGTTGTCAAAGATTTAGAGCTAAGCCTTTAAACCCCATAATGGGTAATTTACCGCAACCTCGTGTAACTCCTGCTCCACCATTTGCGACTTGTGGCACTGACTTTGCAGGACCTTTTTTAATTTTAAATAGAAAGGGCCGCGGTGCCAAAACCTCTAAGTGCTACTTATGCATATTTGTTTGTTTCAGCACCAAGGCTGTTCACTTAGAAGTCGTAAGCGACTTAAGTAGCGATGCCTTTATTTTATGCTTGCGTAGATTTGTTTCACGACGAGGCAAACCTCACACTATATACTGTGATAACGGTAAAAATTTTGTAGGTGCGAATAATGAACTGAACAGACTGCTTAAGGAAAGTGAACGTTTAGTTAGCGACTACGCGAGCAAGGAAGGTATAACGTTTAAATTCTCTCCCGCATTTCGGCGGTATCTGGGAAGCCGGAGTCAAAACGGCCAAATATCACTTAAAAAGAATAGCGGGTAACTCAAGTTTAACTTTCGAGGAATTATATACACTCTTTGCACAGATTGAGGCTATCATGAACTCGCGTCCGATTACTTCAATGTCTGTTGATCCATCCGATCTGTCCGCACTTACACCTGGGCACTTTCTTGTGGGTAAACCATTAACCTCGCTACCTTCACCCGTTACTGAACGAATCGGTATCAATAGATACCAACTGATTGAGCGCTTAAGACAGCACTTATGGTCTCGATGGACAAAGGACTACCTAGTCACTCTGCAGCAACGCGTCAAATGGCAGCAAGCACAGCACCAAGTTCGTGTCGACGACCTGGTCTTAATATTGGATGACCAGCTGCCACCTATGAAGTGGCTCATGGGCCGCATTTTGAAGCTGTATCCAGGAACTGACGGTGTATGCAGGGTAGTCGACGTCAAGACAGAGAATGGCGTCATTCATAGGCCCGTCTCTCGACTAGCCCTACTAAATTCCCAAGAGCTCCTTGGGGAACATGTCCCCAAGGGGGGGGAGGATGTTTACAACGAAACCGGAACGCACTAATGCTCGCGAACCGAGCATCACCACAAAAAGATGGAACGCGACGCGATGACAAGATCCTGTGGCGGCCATCTTCTCTTCCCTTTTTTCTCTACGGCTGATCGCGCGTACGCATTATGTCGCGCACCCTTTTGTAAAACTAAATATAACTTGTAACGAATAAACGAATGTACACTAAACGCCGTCGACTTTACTTGATCGCCACCAACAATGACCATTCGTCAGAGGAGAAGTTTGCGCGCTTTGACAACGCTTTTCTCACTACTCAACTCTCCCAGCCCACCTTCTTATCTATTATCTCACTTTCAATTTCTATGTTCTTCTCACAATAAGAATCTACGTTCATCCAATAATCTTCTCTTATTCTGTCCTTCTCATACTTCTGACTTTGTTCATTCTTCTTTTCATATCCAGTCGATTCTCCTCTGGAATGCGCTTCCTCTCGAGATCAAGACGGCTGACAATCGCTACGCATTTAAAAAGAAATTGCGGATCCACTTTCTTCACCAATAAGTAGAATTTCCATATTTAATTTTCATTTGCTTCTTAAGTATATATGTATATATATGTATTTATATAAGTATTTATTCATATATATTATTTATGTTGATTTCTATTTTATGATATTAGGTTTTTTTGTTTTATCACTATTATTATAATTATTTTTCCAATATAATTTTCACGTACATATTGCACCTCCCACTCTATCTCTTCACCACTCATGGTTGACTGGTAGAGAATGCCTACGGCATTAAGTCCGCCTTTGTACCTATGTGCATAAAGTGTAAATAAATAAATAAATAAATAAATAAAACTCTGGTCAATATGCACGCCCAAATATTTAACGCACGAAGATCTGGATACGGATAAGCAGCTACAATCCGGGACAGTCAGCGAACAAGTGTGAGCCTTAAGTGCAAATGACTCCAGAGGCTGGAGGTCAGCTCTCATTACAAAAGGAATAAACAGAGTTTTATCAATATTCAAAGTCAACAGATTAGTGGATAACCAAGTCATGACCGTTTTAAGAGCATGCTCTGCGTTTTGCCTCGTATGATTCCAATCTAATCCATCCACAATAAGGGCCGTATCGTCAGCATATGTAAAAATTTTGCAATTTGGGAGCGGGATGTCGCATAAGTCATTAATAAAGATAATGAATAATGTGGGGCCAAGGATGCTACCTTGGGGGACGCCACAGTCAACAACCTCTTCCCCACTCGAAAATTCCCCGATTTTCACAACTTGAACCCGGTTTCTGAGATAGTCAGTGAACATTTTAAGGGGGATGCCTCTAACTCCTATGCGTTCCAGCTTATTTAATAGAATGGGGACAGAGACAGTGTCAAATGCTTTAGCTAGATCTAGGAATAGACCCAAGCATTTGTGTTTTTTATCTAGTTTCCTAACAGCATGTTCAGTTAGAGCAAGCACTGCATCTTCCGTGGATATACCAGTACGGAAACCATATTGGTTACTAGATATAATTTTGTTTGATTCTAAGAAATTTGTTAGGCGGTTGTTCATTATTCGTTCAAGAATTTTGGAGAGTGCTGTCAGGACTGATATTGGTCTATAGTTATTGGCACTGCCTCTGTCACCGGTCTTAAAAACTGGATGCACTATTGCCTTTTTAAAAACTCTCGGAAAGGAACCCGTTTTAATTGACAGGTTACATATATGGGTAATAAGGGGCACTAGTGTCCGCCGAGATGAGTTTAATACTGTGACGGAGATTTCATCCCAGCCAACAGCTGAATCAGGTTTTAGGTTAGCCATAATGTGTTTAACCTCGTCCTCATCGGATTCAAGAAGGACCATAGAGTTCAAGTTACTTTTATTGTATTGGGGAGTATCACCATTTAAAACTGAATGATCGGTTGATATTTTTCCGGCCATTTCCCTACCGATGCTAGCAAAATACCTGTTAACTTTATCAATTGAGTTTTTAGGGTCATTATTTGTTATAAGTTCGAAAGGGGCGGTCGGTTTAGTCTTTAAGTTTGTTACTTTATTAATAACATCCCAAGTCGATTTATGGCTATATAAATATATAAAAATACAGTGTAAACTAGTGTTATTTATTAACCAAAATTCCCTTTTTCTGTAGAAACCGGCACCGCACGATCTTTACGTGTTGCGGGAGCGGTTGGCGCGCCATATGCGACACAGCACGCGCTGCAAGACGTTGCGGCGCGTGCGGCGGCGTGGAGGCGCTGCGCGCTACTGGCGCCGCGCTGGGCGCCGCCGCCGCGCACTGCCGCGCCGCGCACGCGCGACACACGCCCACTACTGCACAAGGTAGCCTTTATTCTGTACCCTCTCGCAGCGAGACATATGCGACACAGCCCGTGCGGCGCGTGCGGCGGCGTGGAGGCGCTGCGCGCTACTGGCGCCACGCTGGGCGCCGCCGCCGCGCACTGCCGCGCCGCGCACGCGCGACACACGCCCACTACTGCACAAGGTAGCCTTTATTCTGTACCCTCTCGCAGCGAGACATATGCGACACAGCCCGTGCGGCGCGTGCGGCGGCGTGGAGGCGCTGCGCGCTACTGGCGCCACGCTGGGCGCCGCCGCCGCGCACTGCCGCGCCGCGCACGCGCGACACACGCCCACTACTGCACAAGGTAGCCTTTATTCTGTACCCTCTCGCAGCGAGACATATGCGACACAGCCCGTGCGGCGCGTGCGGCGGCGTGGAGGCGCTGCGCGCTACTGGCGCCGCGCTGGGCGCCGCCGCCGCGCACTGCCGCGCCGCGCACGCGCGACACACGCCCACTACTGCACAAGGTAGCCTTTATTCTGTACCCTCTCGCAGCGAGACATATGCGACACAGCCCGTGCGGCGCGTGCGGCGGCGTGGAGGCGCTGCGCGCTACTGGCGCTGCGCTGGGCGCCGCCGCCGCGCACTGCCGCGCCGCGCACGCGCGACACACGCCCACTACTGCACAAGGTAGCCTTTATTCTGTACCCTCTCGCAGCGAGACATATGCGACACAGCCCGTGCGGCGCGTGCGGCGGCGTGGAGGCGCTGCGCGCTACTGGCGCCGCGCTGGGCGCCGCCGCCGCGCACTGCCGCGCCGCGCACGCGCGACACACGCCCACTACTGCACAAGGTAGCCTTTATTCGAAAAACCACGTAAGAAATAGATTTTCATACACTTTTCTCTCCCGCTCAGATGCGTTTTCTCCCCGCATATTTGTTCGATATGCAATGACGTACTTTCTACCGTAAATTTGATAAAGTATCAAGGTACTTTCCAAGCAGGTGTAGTATAATAGTACATTGTTCATCGAGGGGAGAAAGTGACCGATTACCAATGAGGGTGTAGTTTGAGGACCGAAGCGCAGCTGAGGGCCTTAATACACACGAGTTGGGAAACGCACTTTCTACCGAGTGATACATAGTGCTTTATATTATACCTACGAGGAAAATAAGAGAGAATAATAATAGTAAGGCTCTTGTCTTTTGGCATTATAAGTACTTTTAAGTTAGCTACTGAATTGGTCTAAATTTAAAAAAAAAAAACAGCGCGTTAGTAATGGATTTTCATACACTTGCACATTTGTACTACAGTAATGACGTCCTTTCTGCCAAACTTTTTAAAAAGTAATAAGGCACTTTCTGAGCAGGTATAGTATAAAGTATTTTATTTTTTGCCACATAGATATGTATCTATGCGTGTGTCCACCACCCACATAATTATGGTATGCTCGTTAGTATATGTGCGACAGAGCGCATGCGATGGCCGAACGAAACTATTGAAACAGCAATAGTTCGAGTGGTGAGGATTAGTATGCCAAAAGGGAATGTTCGAACGAGATATTGCGACCCTGGATCACAAAGGCAGCTTTAAAGGGTAAATTGATGGAACAGGCTGGGTTTTAGTTAGTCAGACATTCTATCCACTCCTCTCAAAGAGGGAAGAGCCATTTCATGATGTTCCCCCCCAAAAAAAGTTACAAATTCTAGAAACACCAAGGCAGGATGGTGATGGTGACAGATCTTAGCGAGGTAAAATTTAAAACCCACATTAAACGTGTCCTTTTGAAAAAAGCATATTATAAGATTAAGGACTACGTTGAAGATAAGACTGCTTGGCAATGATTCCTTCTGCACATGTGGCTTCGCTGGCTTATTGTGACTGCGTTATTGTATAAAGGTCTATTAACAACCCCACTTTTTTGTGGTGTTGTTATTTTTATTTTATTTTATTTGTATATAATTTTTAATTTTATGTCATTTACTTTAGTTTATTTGCAGTTTTGTAAAGTTAATTTTTAATGTAAATGTGTGAACACTATAGACTCTGAGATTCAGTTCTGATTAATTATATTACATTTTATTATGTCAATTAGTCTATACTGTCCTCTCATACAAAAAAAAAAATTGTATCTATTATGCAAAGATTGTGAAAATCAAGAATTAAAAAAAAAAGTAACCGTGGAGTTTCTTGTCGGCTCTTCTCCATAGGAAACGACCAATTTCGAACCGTGCACTAACTTCTGACGTTTTATGAGTGTCTATACATATGCCTACATATCGCACCCTTAATAAAGTAAAGGCATATTTCAAAAATATCAACTTTTGGGAAAACATGTTTTAAGATTCAGGGAATCCGATGTTTTTAGTCTATTATTGATAACATCATAATTTAAAGTGCTATAGCTCTGATTTTTTTTGTACCTAGTCTACGTTACATGTACTACGGTATTAATAGCAGAAAAACTACAAAACAAAATATTTAAGTACTAATAAATATATTTTTTAAAGCTCTTTCGAGTTAGGCCTCTTTTTTACTATTTTTATTTTTGTTTTTGATGGCAATATTTGTAATAAGCCTTTACAAGACTAATGATATTCAAAATAATAAGGACTATCACAAAATAATGCTTTATCACACAATATATCCTATCATAAATTAGTAAAAGTGCCCTAATGTAAAATACGAATGAAAAAAAAAAAAACAGAATGTATAAAAAATTAAGCTTTATTAATCTTAAAATTAAAACATACGAAATGGCAAATAATTAATTAAGTAAGAACTTTTCAAATGTTAAATAAACTTCAAATAAACATTTTTATAAACTTGACATTACAAACTTAAAAATAGATCCTTTAATAATAATAAAAAACAATATTATATATATTCACCAGCAACTTGCTCTTAAATACAATCTTGTGGAATCAAAAGTACCATACTATAGATATGTGCCCGACCCAGTTCTCGAAAATGGCAATATTACACTGTACTGGGATCGGTCTATCGTCACTGACAGGACTATTGTTGCCAATAAGCCTGACATAGTGGTGATAGACCGATTAGACCGTCGCACAATGATTGTTGATATAGCAGTCCCCCATGACGAGAACCTCGTGAAACCTGAGATAGATAAAAAAATATCTTGACCTGGCGCGCGAGGTTGTCGACATGTGGGATGTGAAGACAGCAATCACTGTGCCGATAGTCGTCACAGCCAATGGTATAATTGCCTCTTGGCAATTATACCATTGGCTCTTGCCTCGACCAACATCTAAGGAGGCTCTCGTTGGGCAGCTGGATCAAGGGCTTGATCCAGAAAGCAGTACTTCTGGAAACGGCGCGTATTTTGAGGAGGTTCCTCTCTCAAGAGCCCTGACCACCGGTAGCTTGGACCCTGTTCCCGATACCGGTGGGCTACTATTTTATATATTTTTAAATGTTTATACTTTTTATATTAATATTTAAAAATGTCATTTGTATGCACATAGACTAAATACATGGAATAATAAAAAAATAATACTATATAAAAATAATAATTCGACAATAAAACTTTTTTATTACAAGTCTTAGAACAAAACATTTTTTTAATCATTTAACAATTAAACTTTTATATATTTTCTTCATTTCAGTCATATCTTATATAATAATTATAATCAACCTTTAGTTATAATATAAGATGGATGATAATGTGATTATATTTGTTATTTAAAAAGCATACCATTTAAATAACAAATAGCCTCAAATTATCTCTGATGTACTCTAGTAGACGTATTTCAAATTTAAACAAAAATATTAACTACTCAAGACGATAACATACTATCAAAATAGGTCGCGTAGTAAGGATCAATTAGTTTCTTCGAAACTAATTCCTTAAGGTCTCACGGCCATGTGCTCGACGAAGATCGCTGTCTAGCCACCGGTTCTCCGTTATAGGTTGGATCGTTATCACTAAGTTCAGCATCACTTTCTGCAGAATTAATCGGTGAAATGCAATAATCCACGGTAGGAACTTGCTGTGTTATTACTGGTTCAACATTTTGAAGAGTCAAAGAAGACTGAAAATTTTGGCCATAATCTACGTCTCCCACGTAGAGTGTGGCCGAGAAATTAGTGGTTGTTCATCAGATAGTATAAAATCATCTTTAGAAATAGGTAGTGCTCGAGATTCTGGGGAACATTTGCGGGACGATAGGCGGCTGCTAGAAGTTGTACTCGTGGAACTACTACTATCGGAACTTGAAGATGAGCTGGAACAACTTGACGACGATCTGGATGAACGTTTTGATGGTGTTGCGATAAAACTATTGGTTTCAGTCAAGGCCAGGGGTGTATCGACTGATGGTTGAATATTTTCAGCAGTTTTTGGGTTGGGAATCATAATATCAAACGTAATTTCGTTACCTGTGTAATGTTTAAGTGAACATTACACAGGTAACGAAATTACGAAATCTTGGGAATTGTGTTGGGAATATTCTCTTTTTCCAAAATGCGTCCAGTAATATACTGAAATAAAAATTAAACGATTAGATGCTGTACTTATGTAAGTACTTACCTAGTAAGATTTAACCAATAAAGACACGTAGCAAAATAACTTACTTTTGATCCTTAGGCAATTCGCTTTGCTGTTGATTCTGGGCGATTGAGTAAGTTCAAATGTTTTTGCGACCGCGACGTCATGCTTCTGTAAATAAAAATAATAATAGTACCTACCTATTTTGTTTAATTACGTACTTCAACATGTTTAATACCTACTTAACCAATCAATAAAGCGCTTAATTATTGTATGTATTTACTAAACATACTTAAAACTATCGACGTAACTTGTAATTTTATTAAATATTTTACATCATGTAAAGACCTAATCTTAAATGCAAACACAGATCGTTCATAAAGTTTTGTGAAACAAGGAATTATTTCGAGATAAACATCGTAAAAACATAATATATTCGTAAAATAAGGAACTAATTTGATATAATGATGACATATTTTAATACATTGTAGTGATAAGAGGGCCTAACTCTAAGTCGACCTTTTTAAAACTAAAAAATATTGCAATACTTACCCGATAATTTGTAATAAAAAGGCACAACTCCAATTTTGCCATCGCGTCAGTAGTCCGGCTTCGACAAGTACTGGCACCTTACTGGTTGGGCCTCTCTAGTGGGAAGACGCGGGTACGGGAGAGGGTAATGTAAAAGAGACACAATTACAGTATTCGCTTTAATATTGTCTTTTTTCTCTCTCTGTGAAAGCCAAGTGGTAGAACAGTGATTTTGTGCCCATCTATCACAAAAACTCGAAAACTCCAAATTTCGAATTGTGCCCTTACATTACTAAGGGTGCGATATGTAAAATAAAATAATTTTGATTTGATTTGATGCAGTCAGTAGAAGCCTAGCAGGCTTTTCCGCTCCACCCAGAGCAGATAGAGTCATTGAATGATTCCCCCCTTCCCCAAATACTCGTATTATTATTTTGTGAGTGTAATACTCTTCTGAAACATTTATTTATTTAAACTTTATGTACAATTGTGTTACTTGGGCGGATTGACGGAATGCAAAAAAGCATTCTCTACCAGTCAACCTTTGGGTTACTGATTTAAATAAAATTTTGATTAGTTAGTATAACAACTTACAGTATTTATTTTCTCAAAGGACCTGCAAGAGCTCAAAGGTGGTTGGCTGATGACGATATCGTGAGGTTCCTGCAATCACTTCCCAACTGGACTGCTGCCATTCATCAGGATGCGAAGCTTAGCGCTGAGGTAAATATGGAACTATTTATGAAAAAAAGCACATTTTAATCTTCACTTTTGAAACCTTTACAGCATAATTTAGTCTTTAATACCTACCCTAGTTGTTAATGGTAGTGGCAATATTTTTATTGAATCGCAATCATTAGTAATTCACTTCCATTGTCTTTCAAACATTACATTAATTTTTCTTTGGCTTTTTTTTCATGCTTGCATTCAGTATGCAATATCGCCCACAAATATGTACAGTCGCCAGCACATCAAGTTACTACACTTTGACCTTGAACGCGTTTGAGTAACAACAGCGAGAATCGTGCGAAAGAGATGTATAGCTTTTTGTCAGTTCTTACTTGTAATGTTTTGTGCTGCAGTGCGTACTTGAGGATGTGTGTGTGTGCGCGTCGTAGTGTAGAATAAAATACTATGCGATAAGAAATAGCGTAGCAGGTTGAATACTTGAATCGAATCGAAATAATGGCATGGTAAGAAAAGCAGGCGGCCCGCGCATTGCCTAAAATACTTATGAAAGCTTATCTATTATCAATTTGTTTTATTGAAATTATATTTTACTTAATCCTTCATTTTTACATACTTATTTGTTTCTATCACTACATAGTATAAAACAAAGTCGCTTCTCTGTATGTCTGTCCCTATCGGATTTTGATGCGGGTTTTTTAATAGATAGAATCGATAGAGTGATTCTTGAGGAAGGTTTTAGTGTATAATAAGTTAAGGTTTTGTGTAGATTGAATGAAATACGACGATTATACTTCAACATGTTGGAAAGAATTAAGCCTATCGGGAGCTTTAATCGAAAACGCTGCCAAAACCTTTTAAGTATAAAAATACAATATACGGCGGGATTGTTACCTACTCTTTTATAGATCTACAAAAATACGCGATGGCATATTATGTCTATCTCACAAGAATAACCCACAATAACAATTTTTTTCTTTTACAAATTACATTAAAATGATGGGTCATATACGAATCTTTTTTTCACTCCTTATCCAATTAAATACTTCAGATATGTTGAGGATTTAATGTAGATGAAAATTGCTTTTTACACTATATCAATAAAATGAATATCTTACGAGTTATCACCGATAAATGAGTGTGGTGTGGCAAATTACCGGACGAGAAACTGATTAAACAAAATTATATATAAGTAAATTATAACCTTTATTACCCGAGCGAAGCCGGGCCGGGTCGTTAGTTACCTATAAGTATTAAGTAGGTATTACCACATTTTTCAATAACCTTTTCCGGGTTTTGTTACCTACTTACTGGCGGGCTGGCGGTCAACTGTTTTCGTGCGTTCCTTGCTCTTCTGTTCTAAGTATTTTTACGAAATTTGATGCTGGAAACCCATAACACAATCTGCTTGAAAGAAAAAATATGGATACTTAGGTACCCCATCAAGAACCTGTGTGAATTTTAGCCAATTAATTATACCTATAAAAAGTCTCTTTCTTGTCAGTTCGCCGTGTTTGAGATAACCTACCGAAGTTTGCTTTTACATGCAAGTTCAACCTTATTGCGCTAGTAATAAGATACGATTTCGAAGATTATGAATTTTCAAATAAAATTGTAATCTATTATTATCGTTACTTCATTATCATCAGCATCAGCTTATAGCAGTCTAATCTATTATTATCGTTACTTCATCATCATCATCCTCTCCTATTGCACGCTATTTAACTCGATTTTCGGAAACTCTCGTCCAGCTGCTACCAGCTATCCTGCGAATGAATGTTGCATGTAACACGTTGTCAGGGGTACAGAAAAGGACATGGGATCCCGTAATAACCTATTCCTATGGGAACTCGTGTGAAGAAAAAAAAAACCTTACAAATTTCTTAAAACTAGCTTATTTACATTTTTTACAACTACACCAAATAACTTTGTTTTTCATAGTGTTTGTATGAATTACAAAGTTATATTTGCGGTTTTAGAAAATATGCTGTATCTCAAAAACTGCTGACCCGATCTCATTCAAACCAATTTTGATTGAAAGTTTACATTAAGATCTACGATAGGATGCGATAGGTTACTACGGTTAAATAAAATAAAATGCGGAATAACAATCTTAATTTTTTTATTTAATGTAGGTAATAAATGGTAAAATATTTGAAAAATTGAACACTTAAAAACAAATACCTACTCTAAATTAAAATATACTTACAACAAAATTTATAAAACCAAACTATACAATAGACTAAAATTAAGTAGATAATATTTATTTTTCACAAGCTTTTTTTATTGTAGAAAGAAAAAAAAGTTTATTTGCTTATTAGATTGACTGGGCTGTATAAGGCCCGGCACCCACAGGCGGCACGGAGCGACAATTTAATTGTTACGTCACAGCCTGCTTTGGCATCCTTCGGAACGTTCTGGCATGCCGTAGTATCCCGAAATGTGAATGCTAACCAAGATAATATAAGATCTCAAATAATTTGCGCTTACCCTGGAAAATCCCTTGTCGTGCCATGCCGCCAATGGGTGACGGCCCTAATTTAAATTATCATCAACAATTAGTAATGGAAAAATGCTCAAGAATATAACAATGGTGCGAAAAGAAGTATAAAATTTCAATTTACACTATCTTTATCACGTTATTAGAAGAATTATCGATACTAATATTATAAATGCGAAAGTAAATTTGTCTGTCTGTTACGCCTTCACGGCCAAACCGCTGGCTAATTGTGATGAAAAATATGGAGATTTATTTATTTATTGACACACCAACGACTTATTCACTAGTTATTTAACAAATAAAAAAAGACATGAATGAAATAGTTTGTGGTGAATTCGTCACTTATAGGTGTCCACAGCACTTGTATAAAGAGTAGGTAAATTAAAAAAAAAAATTAAGAGAACATTAACGTTAAAATCTTGAGCTAAAGTTGCATTGAAACAAAGCAAAGATAACATTGGGATTTCAGTGAGTCAGAATACCATAAATAACACTAAATTATTACAATATCATTAAGTTTGATTAATTTTAAATATAACATTGACAGAAAAAGTAAAAAGAAATTAAAACATATAAATAAAAGATAAATTATTTCCTAATACATTAATTACAATTTTTATAAATAGATTTTCATTTATTTAAACTTAAATCTTACTATCTTACTAATATTATAAATGCGAAAGTTTGTGAGGATGGATGGATGTTTGTTACTCTTTCACGTAAAAACTACTGAACGGATCTGAATGAAATTTGGTAAGTAGATAGATGACATTCTGGAATAACACATAGGCTACTTTTTATCCCGAAATTTCCACGGGATCGGGATTTGCGCGGGAAAACCTTCCTACGCGTACGAAGTCGCGGGTAAAAGCTAGTACAACATAATTTCATTTGATTGTGATCAATAATCACATTAAAATGGAGAACTCAAATTAAAACAATACAAATAACAATATTAACTAACAAATTAATGTAACCATCATAGTAAAATTAATTGCAATAACAATAAATAGGATAAAAATTAATTAAAATATGAATGTAAAAACTTAAAAATTAAATTAAACTCGTCACTCGTCGTCTCGTCACGTCAACGTAAGTCACTGTGGATCCGACAGCGAAAGCAAAGTATTTAGCAAGACAGATTGTAATTTTTCCAACAGAAATAAATGAAACAACTATGAACCGAGGGTCATGATATAACGCCTGAATTTATTCAGACTATTTGAAAATATGTCCAAGTCATTGGTACGCGTGCTCAACTTATTATAACTGCACAAGAACCTGTATAAAGGAGCGGAACGGCCAGATAGTTTGAAGCTAGTTTATTATGACGCAACATCAACGGACGACATGTCTGGTGTCTTTCCCAAATCAAGGAATGGAAGAATAAGCTTTTGAGAAACAGTGGTTGGAAATACCTAAAAACCTTTAATTTGATAAATAAAAAAATTACAATATTAAAATACAACTTATGGATTGTAAAACTGTGCTACTATTTAATGTGAAAGTTTGTGAGAATGGATGGCTGGATGTTTGTTACTTTTCACGCCTTAACGGTTGAACGGATTTGGCACTTAAATAGACCATGACCTGGATTAACACATAGGATGGGTTCATTAATATCTTCTTGGCAGGGCGGCAGCACTTCTTTCCGGCATCCTTAAGGCGCCTACTGACTGTGTCCATTGAAATCTAAAACAAAGTAAATTTTGTCAATTTGAATACTTACCGTATATTCTTTAGTATGAGAAATATGAGTTTATGGAAAAATAACTTTAATTCCTACACAATAAAGATCAGTATACGCTACAACTTCAAACATTTTTATAACTGCTAGTCTAGTAGTGCTAGTCACTCTGAAATCATCTAATTTCCATTAAAATAAAATTGATACTTGTTTAACTTGAAATAACAACATTTAGGGGGCTGAGTCACCCGCGTCCGTAGGAGAATACCCGTCAGCTAATCCCTACACGTGGTCCCTGGGTGGTGCTAATCAGGTAACACTAACTGGTGGTAGGTTTTAACCGCAGGCTTGTGACCACCCACAGGGCAAAAACATACCGCCAAACGGCCTAGCCGTGTTCCGGTACGATGCCCTGTGTAGCCTATTAAGGAGTTGGGTCAAAATGGCTGCTCCACTGCGGGCAGACTAATCTGGCTCAAACTGGTGCGGACGTATGATGGTCATGGAGGGTAGCGGGATCCGAGGTACGGTTCACCGCTAGCCGACCGCAGGTAGTTGGGGGCCCAAGGAGTGTGCCAGCCACACATGAAAGGCTGCCCCGCCAACTGTCGAAAAATTCCGAAATGCACCATCGTGCTGGTTGGCGACAAGATGAGAGGGCCCGATGGACATTCTCGGGGGGCTCGGGCGTCCCCGCAGTCTCCAGACCAGTCCCCCAATCGATGCCATCCGCCCAATGTGGGCCTGAAGGTTATCATCATGGAGGAGAAATTTTAAATAGCGGCTACACTCCCTCTCTCTTAAAGTGCAACTTACATCCGAGGTCTGCACTCAAATCTCGTCGCAGTCCATCATCACCTAGAGACTGAAAAACCAGCTCTATTATTTCTATCGGAGACGTCCGAGAGAAGAACGGACGAACGAACGGAGAAGTCCGTCAGACGTGTCGTAAACAAAAAGAAAAAAAGCGTAAACCCCTGGGTATGACACCCAGGGGTTTACGCTTTTTTCTTTTTGTTTTTTTTTCTGGGTGGGAAAATCATCGAATAACTTTTCCCGCTCTGGGTTCCAGTTTGACCTGCGCGGATACCCAGCCAACTATGAGTCTTCGGCCCTCTGTAATTATTTTGGCCGCCGCTACAGGGCAGTTCACCACTAGGGTTCGCATGCCCGTGTGGTCAGGGCGTAGAATGCCCGCCCTCACTTGCTCGGGAGAGCAGCCACCCACCCTGACGATGGCGGCCACCTCCTCCAGGGGTTTACCCTGGAGCACAATTTAAGAGCACGCGCGGGTGTATGTACGCCCGATATATATCCAGCGCGCGTGCTGGTGGGTCACAGATCCAGTCTCTACGAGAAGTCATGGTTGGGCGCTTGAACTTGACTTTGAAGACTGTCTCTGAATGGGGCGATGCCAACTTGGTCAGGTTTAATGCTGCTAAGACCCGGGCGTGTCTATTCTCCGCAAAAAGGACCCAATTTCAACCAGCTCCTTCTTTCCGTGGTGTAATCGTGACGATAACTGATCGCATGGAGCTTTTTGGGGTTACGTTGACATCCAACCTTAAATTTTTTTTTTGGCTGCTCTTATTGGCTGCCGAAAAAATTGGGAATCCTAGCAAAGGTGAGACGGTACTTCACACTGGAACAGCTGCTCAACCTTTATCAAGCACAAGTTTGGTCGTGTATGGAGTACTGCTCTCATCTTTGGGACGGATCTGCCAAATACCAGCTTGATGCACTTGAGACTATCGAGAAACGGCCAAAAGGCTCATTGGCAACGAAAAACTGGTCAAGAGAAAGCTTCAGAGCCTTGAACATCGGCGACGTGTTGCAAGCCTATCGGTTTTCTATCGGTTACATTTCGGGGAGTGTGCGATGGAATTGCAGTCTAGTTCCGCCAAGCCCGTTCCATTACCGGACTACTAGGCAAACGGCGTTGCGCCATCGTTACATCACAGTCTAAATACGATCTTTATACTGTGGTTACATGGTAGACATCCCACCCATACGCACAAAACGTTTTGGGAATAGTTTCCTTGTGCGTACAGCTAAGGAGTGGAATTCTCCGCCGGATTCTATGTTTCCTGATAGCTATAACCTGGGAGTCTTTAAGTCAAGAGTGAATAGGTTGCTTCTAGGCAAGCGTGCTTCATCTTCGACCACATCATCGCTTAACATCAGGTGAGATGGTGGTCAAACGCAAGCCTATCAACAATAAAAAAATACATCAATTTGAAACATTCGTTAGAATAAAATTTAAATGAGTATAGGAGAGTTAAAAATATTCAAAATATAAACATAATCAAATAAACAATTTGTCGAATTGAGAACTTCCTTCCTTCTTTGTTGAGGTGGGTTGTAAAGAACTGAAGATTTATCTAATAGTAATACTAATAAGTAGTAATAACAATCACTGAGACCGGCCGCGCGGCGCGCGTAAAACCGGTTTGCGTCGCCCTTCCAACTACCTACATGTCTATTAGGTAGTAGGTATTATTATAATCAATTTTGTTATTCACTTTTTAAGAAAGCTACACATGGACTCACGCTGTTGATGTTATTCGTGTGGTCAAAAAAGGATCGGCGGAGTGTGCAGCGACCAGTCCATAGCCGCATCGTCTATCGCCGTACTAGCTCTCGCGTGGAGTTGTAGTGGTAGGCTTCTATGGTTCTTCCCACCGCCGAAGCAGTTTAACAGTTTTTTTTCTGGAACGAAACAAATAGCTATAGATTATTTGCCCATGATTACTCAATTACTATAGGCAAAGATGTATTAATACTTATACAGTATGTTAGGTTAAACGAGGGAAAAGCAAAGCACGAAATTTAAATTGAAAAGTAATTCAGACTGAAATTTCAATCAATTAAAGAAATCATCAGGAAAATCAAAAGTTAATGAAACCATTCAAGAACAATTTTAAACACAAGAAATGTTACCATGTTGTTAAAAAAGGACATTTGTGGAAGAATACCTATGAAATAAAAAGAAGTCACTTGAAAGCAAATAAATAATAATAATAGTCATGTATGGGGCAATGGAAGACGGTCCTCTGCTACCCAGGATGTCGACAGATCCAGGAAAACAGCGAACCGATTAGGATTGAGTGTGGTATTTTTCAGGGTGATAGTCTGAGCCCACTGTGGTTTTGTCTGCCTCTCAACCGATTTGAAACTTTTTGCCCCCAGCAACTTGCAACTCATGGAGGATCAGGATGGAATTTGGGGTGGACAAATGTGCGATCATGCATGCAAAGCAAGGGGTGATTATGGAATCCGTGGGAACTCAACTCTCGGATTCCATCCACCTAAGATCCGTCGGCTCAACTGAAACAAGTATTTGGGTATGCCTACTGTCTGACCCTGTTCCGATACCAATGGGCTACTGTTTTTTTTATATTTTTAAATGTTTTTTTTTGTTTTTATAGGAATATTTAAAAATGTAATTAATCTGTATATAAAATGTAATAAAGGAAATAATAATAATAAATTTATTTGTTAGAATATTATTGTTACAAGGTATTACATACAATTTTACATCCAAAATATTCTGCTGTTTCCAGCGTACAAATATTTTCAAGAAATTAAATTAAATTAAAATCAATTGATAAAAACCATACAATGTCAAGGATAAGGAAAACAGTAACTGTTATCAAATACAATTTCAAGGGATCCTACATATAATATCACGAATTATTACATACTATGTCAAAGCATACTAATTAGAATGCCAGGAGTTATTAAATACAATTTAACGGAATACTAAATATGTCAGGAATGATTAAATACAATGTCAAGGCATGCTAAATATAATGTCAAAAGTTATCAGATGAAATGTCAAGGAATACTAAATATAATGTCAGGTATTAATAAATACAATGTTAAGAATTATTGAATACAATATCATAGGTATTAGATTCAATTCAATTATTAGGAATGTAAAGGCAAGTCGTCGTCCAATTTAAATTTAGAATCAAACTTTTCATTTAAGAACTCATCTGTTGAGTAGTAGCACTTTACCAATAGGAAGTTAAATAATTTCTTTTTAAATGTCATGAAGTTATGATCTTTAAAAACATTAGGTAATTTATTATAAACACGAATCGCCATACAGTGAACATTATTGGAAAAAAGTTTAATTATTAAAAATAAAAGAATGGTTTGGTTGGTTAGTTCAAAACTACATGATGCAATATGATTCAACCATATGTAAAAATGGGCAAGATAAGTATCCATATATTTATATCTGGATCTGGAGTTTTAAATCATTGGAAAATCAAGAATATTTGGCAGTATGCTTCATTGAGCTTAAAAAGCTAAGATTAAATTCTGGTGAAATGTAGGATTTTACGGGTTACCAAGATAATGGGTGTACCAGGTATACTACAGAAACCCTTCAATTGTATCACTTTCATAAAATAGTACTATTTTATGAAAGTGATACAATTGAAGGGTTTTCTAACAAAACCTATGTAACTAACAATTTTAAGGTTTTGTTTTTAATGATGGCAATATGATCTATAGGAAAAGTTACACTAGACAGTTTAATTCGATTTTATAAAAACAGCATAATTACCACAGAGTCACACTGTAAAATTTTTACAAAAACGACGTTTCTGAATGCAGTTATGTAGTTTTTGTGAAAAACTAAAACGTCATTACGTCAGTCATAGCTGTCAAAAATGTTTTGTGAAATATATGTTATGTTCATTAATCAATTAATAATGTTCAAAAACTATTATTAAAAACAAGAAAGTAAAGGGTGACAAACAACAAAGGATAACATTGTATTTATTTTTTTCGTTAGTATCTTGAAATAGTAGGCCTAACTCAGTCTATTACATTGTTTTAGATGCAAGCATTACCAATGTTTTATTAAAGTGTCACCCAGAGATCGTGAAAAGATACTTGCCAATTTCAATAACCTTGATAACAAGATTGAACAGGATGCATATTTGATGGTTTTGATATCTACCTCTCCAGCTGCTAGACATACAGTTTCTATTCCGCGAAAATTCAGAATGAGTTCTTTCAAATATAAAGTGCGAATGGGACTGGAAGATATTCAGAGATTGAAACATTTTTTGAATGAATAAACTACTTAATTATGATTAATTAGATGTCTTTCATTGCAAAACTTTTACTTTTATTTTTACAAAATTAACATATATATGCATTTTTTTTACAAAAAAAAAAACGATATTATGATATCATTACATTCCATAACAGTAGGTATAAATAATAAAAAATGTTACATATTCAATGCAATACATTAACATGAATAAATGATCAAAAGTTCTAAGTTATTAAATGAAAAATATGGATTACAGAAGGTTTTTTTTATTCACTGTAAAATTGTTGCTAAAAAGTTGTGCTGTTACAAGCACAATAAATATCAATTGATATTTATTGTGCCTAATGATAAATTATGTGAAGCTTAAATGTATGAATAAAAAGCTTGTTGGCCATTTGACAAATTGAAAACAAGATTGGAAACAACCTCTATTTAAAGTGCACACAGATGTTTGCAGTCCTATCACTTCTTCGTCTGTTGATAAACAGGGGTTGTTGTGATTTTGTGGATAAATCGGATGAAATGTTTTTGTTGTTTCGAAACTATATTACAAAATGTGTTTAATTTTGGTCTGAGAATTATTAACTTGTATTGTGATAAGAGAGAGAAATTTGTTTCCAAATAATATAAAGAGTTGTGTGCTCAAAAAGGTATTAATTACCACTAAACAGTACTTTATACTGTGGCTTTCAATGTTAATGCCTAAAGTATATTAAGAACAATGAATACAGAATGGAGTCGTTTCGGTACTCAAGTCTAAATATGACATATCATTCTAGATTGTTCTGGGGAGCACTGGGATAAATAACACACCTGAGTAATGGAATGAGAACAAAGCACAATTAAAGTATGTATTTAAAAGTATTTGGTTCTACTGTTTACTTTGTTTGCAGAACAAAAACAAAATATATTTCTAAAACTGTTAATAGTAAAGGTGTGGGATGTGGTAAATAAAAAGGTGTGGATCTGATAATGCACTTTACATGCACCTCTGTCTTCCCTTTAGAGGATTACAGGCGTGATGTTGTCATGTTATAAAGAATATGTAAGTACTATTGAATATTGACGATCTAGTGTAAAACATACATACTTAAATAACACTGAAGATCATAAACTTTAAAATAAAATGTTTACTGTGAACCAAAATAGCTTAGTCAGAAAACAACAAGTTATTTTGAATTAGTAAATGCTGATAACAGTTCCTGAGAAGTTAACCTGAGAGATTGTAAATTAGTTCACACTCCACTTTCAAAATATTATAGACTAAAAAGCTTAAGTTCCATGAGAAATTACAAGGGCCTTATTGTAACAATCTTATGGGATACTTGATGTAAGAAATAAAAGGGTCCTGAGATATTGAAACCAAACATATGTATAAATCTCAAGATAACTTTTAAACAAAATTATTTCATAATGTTATAAGTAGATATTTGTTGACTTTGACTAGCAATAGGGAAAGTATCCAGTGTTACTTGATAAAATTATGTGGTCAATGAACAGTGTGTGCTTAAAGTCGAAGTGATGACTATTGGCTACTATTTGTTTTATGAAAATAGTTGATGTAAAGGCATTGCAAGCAGTCTTACTGAATATAATGATGAGAAATAATTAAAATGTTTTATGTTTTTACAGATAGCCAGCTGGCTGATATACTGAAATGTTTCTCCATGGAGCGTTACACCAGTATGAGAATGAAATTCGGGATGATGATGTTGTAAACATAATATGAGTATGCAATATGGATTATTAGCTTGGTTATAAGTAAATAAATAACATTTATAGCTTCATTAATTGATGAAAATGATTGGTCTGATTAGGTTTTGCTGGGTTTCCTACTAGGTTAACCTAATCCTGCGCAACAAATGTTGGACCATGATAATATTGTATTCCCAGAGATAAATAAAAAGGTGTGTTTATTCTTGTATAATGTTTGATATAATGTGGAGTTTTATATCGTAATTAGGTAAAAGAAAGAGATTTATTTTTGAGGGGGCGTGTTGGAGGTTGGAGTATAGCAAACATAAATCAATCATACTTCAACATCTATCGTTCTTTTTTCTAACCCATAAAATAATATTGTTTTTAATGTTCCGAGCCCAGT
This sequence comes from Tholera decimalis, assembly GCA_943138885.2. NCBI lineage: Eukaryota > Metazoa > Arthropoda > Insecta > Lepidoptera > Noctuidae > Tholera > Tholera decimalis. The sequence goes on along the minus strand of OW964552.2, from coordinate 3,921,704 downwards.
GTCACCACTTGACTGATATTCCTTATGTGAAACAGTACTGTATTCCCTTAGCCCTGCTTGGGATCACACGTCTTACGTTATATTATTGAAACACACCTTCCGGTATATGTAATATAAAGTAAAGGATAATAACCTCTTATTAATTAAATCCTTGAATTCCTTTGGTATCTACACATTAACCCCGACAATTTACACATAAACATCGCTAGATGGAATAGAGGTAACTAGATTCAATATAAAAATACAAAAATTACAAAAAATATTACTCACCATTATGGCGGCTAGTCAAATATCCATCAGCCGGCATCCACTCAATCGAAGCGCTTTGATGCGCTCTCTCTGAATTTGCGTCAATTGAGGCGGCATATTATTATGTTTATAATTTCTTTAAATACATTTCACAGCACAGCACAACACAACACAGTATAAAATATATGAATAAAAACAACTGTCATAACATAGGTAAACGAAACAAACAATGGACGTCACGTCATGTCATGTGTCGAGGGACTCGTTCAATTTCGTAAAGATTCGGTAAAACTCGTGAGTAGTGGCGTACGCGCATGCGCGAGAGGGTGTGGCTTATTCCTAGTGAGACATGATTGGCTCCCAATTATTAGTATGTGCAACCATTGGGCAATTTTAAAAACGTTGATAACTTCACCAATCAAGTGAAGGTTACTTTCTTTCTAACACTGCAAAGCGCGTCATAGTTATAGATATGTATATGGTATACGTTGACGTGCTGGCGACTGTACACATACAAAAAGCTATGCAATTCAACATGCAAGAAAACTATACTCGAAACATGTTTCGCCCCTCTGCGGAGCATGATAGTTTTAACCGACTTCAAAAAGGAGGAGGTTATCTATTCGTCACGTATATTTTTTTTATGTATCTATGTTCAGCGATTACTCGAAGACGGCTGAACCGATTTGGAAAATTCTCTTTTTGTTCAGAGGTGGTCCCACTGTCATTAAGTCAGAATCTGATGATGGGATCCTGGAGAAATCGAGGGAACTTCAAATATTACAGGCACTCCGATAGCGATTTGAGTATTTTTTGTTGTAACTTGTGCAGTTGCTTTCGAAAAGTACCATTTGTTGAAGTGGAACTGATGATAAAGACCACATATGGCTACCGGAACTACTCAATAAAAAGTATTTCATAGGTTGTGATTCGATTACTTGAATATGGTTACTAAGCACAATATGCTCGTCACAATGCATACGGTGAAGTGAAGCTGACGGTGAAGTACCTGGAGAACTCTTCAATAATTAACGGCCCTGCATCGGGAAAAGCAATATTTTGTAAAAGGTTTTATGAGTAGTTGGCATTTAGGCTTTTGTAACTAGGTAAATTACTATAAAGAGATACTAACTAAAAAGAGAAAAAAAAATACTTTAACAAAAAATTAAACCGACTTCAAAAAACACTGCGTTTAATTTTTTGTTAAAAAGTTTTTATATAAAACGATCAGTCAAAAATCATATCCTTTTAAAGTATGCTATTTTATTAGCGAACATAAAGAACATTGTGTAACAACTTCAAAGTCTGTAATGTCCGATGGATGAAACAAATAATACAGGCACTTCAGACGTACGAATATGATCCTTATTGCTAACTACTATAGTGTGCAAAATAATTTGCGCTGTTACCCGATCGACCAGTTTTTGCCGTCTACTTCACTTTTTTAAACCAGACTTTAAAGCCTTTGCAATAAGGTTGAAGATCGATCAAAGGAATACTTTCGCTCATATTCATGAAGCCGACTATACAATCAACTATCATCCTACAAGCATCACACGCCTAACATTTCATTTTCACATCCTACAGCCATCTAATTGGACTTCAGAACTACATGATGCAAAGAATGTTGCCAACGTAAATATAAATTTTCTACTAAAAATGTAGGCACTTCCGTTACAGGAAGTAGATTGTATAATGCATGATGTAGTTTAAGTAATGTCTTGAGTTAAGTAAAAGTGTCACTTTGGTCTACTTACGCCACATTAGATTATATTAAACGCATAATGAATTAGCGCTAAATATTTTTGCGGTTAACCTACTGAATCCGAACCAAAAACGAGTATTGACAGTCAGAGCTAACCGTATTAAAAAAGCGATTCAGTCGATGAAAAACAAGGCTGAAACTAGTGCCAACTATATGGGCAATTTATATTACAACATTTGCACCATTTATACACGTATTTCGCCCCTCTACAGAGATTATTCACCCTTAACTCTGCTTATAGACCCAAACGACGTTGACCTCTGAGTTTGTTTCGGTATTTCTCCTCAGAAACTTTAATCGGCAAAAAAAAAATACGTTTAGTTGAAGAGTGTTATTTAACCAATTTACAAAATAAAATATTTTATTTCACACTCTTATTTTTATAACTTTTGTCACATAATAGGTAGTGTCATAAACGTCGTAAGAATGATTTCACACTAGATCTAAATGAAAATTTAAACTCGAAATTTGAATCGGATGCAGTTTGTAAAGTCTGCAAAATCATTTAATGTATTAGTGTGATGCTCAAAAACAAGAGTGCGTTTGCGCATCTGGTTAAACCATTTGAAATGGTTGATAAGCCTGCTTGTTTGGCCTTAAATTGAACTTAAAAGCCTATTGTAACTATTATCCTTTCTGTTACAGGACCTAAAACAAGCATATGAGCGTGAAGCAGAGATTCTAGGTTCTAGTCTTGGTGATGGGGCTGTCACGCGCAAAGAAATTATATCGGATATCAACGCTCTGGCTGATCTTGCAGTACTGTGTGAGACTATGGTAAGTAATTAAATTCTTATAAACAAGTAATAGTAAATATTACCACCCGCGTATTTATTTTCGCCTATGTCAAATCCATCCAAAGGTTGTCTGTAAAAAGTCGCTTTTAGGCGATCAGACCGCCCACTGTAATACCCTTTTTTAGTTTTTAACTCCTTATTTGCTTATGTTATGGTGTACAATAGAGTTACATCTATCTTTTTATATGCAATCATTATTATTCGTTTTTATTTAACGTGCCTTGACAGTACGTTCGTTAGTATGTCCGGGTCAAATCTTACAACTGAATTTTGAACCAGTGAACTCTAACTGATTAAAATGAAATTATCCATACACGTTTAGATTGGATGACAATGCATTGTTACTATTGTTAGTTAAGTTACGTTATTTTAAATCCAATATGACGGACGGCCCAAGACAACGAACTTGTTGTTTTTTGTGCACTGCCATGATAGATAGATAGATATACTCTTTATTGTACACCATAACAAAATTAAACAAGGATTTAACAACTACAAAGGGCGTTACAATGGGTGGTCTTATCGCTAAAAGCGATCTTTTACAGACAACCTTTGGATGGATTTAACACATTTATTTTTTCCTGATGTGTCAAATCTGTCCAAGGATTTGATACAGCAGAAAAAAAATACGTGGGTAGTCCATGGGGTACTATGCACTTATATGTATACATACAATACATAAGTAATAAACCACATACTCTATACATATAAAGGGTTGTTAAATTTTAAGGGCCGATGTTGATTTTGAATAAAACAAATTATTTAGTAAATTATTGTCATTTCTTTTTATTATGATAATATGCTATGGTTCAATTATATGTATGGAACAAAATATCGGCCAAATAGCCGCCGTGACCTCGGCGGCACACCTCCATCCGATGGTTCAAATTTTCGATGACGCTGAGGCATAATTGAGGTTCTATGCCGTTAATGTGCCGAATTATCTCAGCTCTTGAATTGTTGCTGGCTTATCGACGTACACCTTTTCTTTCAAATAACCCCAAAGAAAGAAGTCCAACGGTGTCAAATCATATGATCTTGGCGGCCATTGAATTTGTCGCGCAAAAGGGCCATTGTTTCGTTAGCTGTGTGGCAAGTGGCACCGTCCTGTTGAAACCACATATCGTTTCAAATATGGGTTACAAATATGGGTAAAAGACGGAGCAAGGAGGTTCACGTATCTCTTAATTATTCTGCCAGATATATGGTCAATTCCCACGGCACAATTCTGCTGTACAATTTCCTCTTTATTGGTAGGGAAAAGTGCAAATGAATTTAGTGGGGGAGTGGAAAACTGCTCATTCATAATTTCTGAAGATGTAATTTGTTCAGCAAGCTTTTTACCGACATCAGCAAAGAAACTGTTGACATCGTTGATGTTAGTTTCAGGGTTGTCAGATGTTATGAGACAGGGTGAATGATCGGAAACAGTATTAGTGCCATATATTTTCATTTATGATATAACTGGTTATACATATACATATTATGTAGGATAGGGTGAATAATTTTGAAGTCTCACTTAAATTTATAACTTGGGCAATTTGTACATCCTGGTTATAACGAAAAATGAATGTTGTAACGTTAAAATATGTCATTCCGATATAATAGCAGCTGTATATGTTAAAGGCTGTCTCATCTCAAAACACAATGGAATAAAACAAATAACAATGTAGATATATATTAAGAATTCATTTAATGAACGCCGTGCCTTATTTTACGAGCTATCCGCCCACTAAACTGCAAATAGTCAACCTGTGCATAAATCGTACGGAAGCGATTATACGAAATAAAACGGCTTCACTTTTGAAACAGTCGTAACAGCGTCCTGAGAACGGTGAGTGAGAGTGTGTCCTCTCCTAAATGGTGGTTAAATTTTAAGGGCCGATGTTGATTTTGAATAAAACACAAATTAATTAGGAAATTATTGTCATTTCTTTTTATTATGATAATATGCTATGGTTCAATTATGTATGGAACAAAATATCGGCCAAAAGGCCGCCGCGACCTAGGCGGCACACCTCCATCCGATGGTTCAATTTCGATGACGCTGAGGCATAATTGAGGTTCTATGCCGTTAATGTGCCGAATTATCTCATCCTTTAGCTCTTGAATTGTTGCTGGCTTATCGACGTACACCTTTTCTTTCAAATAACCCCAAAGAAAGAAGTCCAACGGTGTCAAATCATATGATCTTGGCGGCCATTGAATTTGTCGCGCAAAAGAGCCATTGTTTCGTTAGCTGTGTGGCAAGTGGCACCGTCCTGTTGAAACCACATATCGTCCACATCCATATCTTCCAATTTGGGCCATAAAAAGTTCGTTATCATCTCACGATAGCGAACGCCATTCACAGTAACTGCAGTACAGTAACTACAGTAAGTGCATTTTGATTTGAACGCCCATTTTCATAATAAGAATAAGAATAAGAATATTTATTTGCATAAAACATGGTACATTATAGGTCTTAATATAATTACATAGATCATTCATGTTTCGCCATTTATTGGCATACAAATATTTAAACAATAATTTGTTCATTTTATATACTACTAGCTTCCGCCCGCGACTTCGTCCGCGTGGAAAAAAAATCCCCCGATTTTGAAACATTCTTCATTAGTGCTCCGCTCCTATTGGTCTTAGCGTGATGATATATAGCCTATAGCCTTCCTCGATAAATGGGCTATCTAACACTGAAAGAATTTTTCAAATCAGAACCGTAGTTCCTGAGATTAGCGCGTTCAAGCAAACAAACAAACAAACAAACTCTTCAGCTTTATAATATTAGTATACATATGCTTACTTAATATAAATTCTATAATTAATTATTTTTGTATTTTTTTATGAATGGTAAATAATATTATTAGTCTATAATTAGGTAATCAGTAATAACTTAAAAAAATCAGTAGCGATATTTATCTGTTACCTTCTTATCAAAAAATTCCTTTACACTATAAAAACAATTATCTATTAGCCATTTTTTTAGTTCGGTTTTGAAGTATTTTAAATGGAGCTCTCGAATTTGTTTTGGTATATTATTGAAAATTTTTATGGATGTAATAAAGCTATTTTTATGGCATAATGTGCTTTTATGGGGAGGCATTCGTAATCTTGTGGGGTCTCTGCGGGCATATTTTGAATTTAAGTCACATGATTTGAATAATTTGGAATGTTCTTTTACAAAAATACCAGCTTGCATTATAAAAAGACTTGTCAAGGTTAATATTTTTAATTTTTTAAATAGAGGTCTGCAGGATGTTTCTGGGCTTATACCACAGATTGCTCTCAGGCATTTTTTTTGCACCAAAAATGCATCATTTATATTTGTGGAGTTCCCCCAGAGTATGAGTCCATATCTGAGTAAGGACGAAACATAACCGTGGTAAGCAACAAGAGCGACTTCTTCGCTTGCGGTACGCCTTGAAACTTTTGAGAGCAAATACAAATTGATTTAGTTTTTTACAAATATGCTCTATATGTAATTTCCAGTTACAATTTTGGTCTAGAATAAGTCCAAGAAATTTGTAATCTTTAACTTCGTTAATTTCTTGTCCTTTACAAGTAATTTTATATGGTTTTGGTTTAGGATTTGTGTTATAATTTTGAAAATTTATGTATTTTGTTTTATTTATATTTGCACAGAGATAATTGTTTTCGAGCCATTTTAAGACTTGAGTTATGGTTTCGTTAAATTTTTTTTCATGATCAATTTCTGATTTATTATCATTAGTTACTATTACCGATATATCATCAGCAAAAAGTATACATTGTTGTTTTAATGCTGTAGGTAAATCGTTGATGTAAATTAGAAAGAGTAACGGTCCAAGTATACTTCCTTGTGGTACACCTGATTTTGTTTGACAGTAATCTGAGCTATATGATGTGTATTCATTATTTTTGTTAGTTGAGTTTAGAATTACTTTTTGATGGCGGTTAGATAGATAGCTTTTTATCCAATCTATTACAATTCCCCTGATCCCATAGCTATTGCATTTTTGTATGAGTAAATCGTGGTTGACATAGTCAAAAGCTTTACTCATATCAAAAAAGATGACTGATAGTGGAGTGCGTTTATCTAAATTTTCAATAACACTTTTTATCAGTGTAAATGCTGCTAACGTAGTTGATTTCCCTCTTTGAAAGCCATTATGTTCCTCTTTGATAATTTGATATTTTTCTAAAAAGTTAACCAATCTACGATGCATTACTTTCTCAAAGACTTTTGATAAATTAGATATTAAGGTTATAGGACGATAATTAGATAAGTCGTTGGTATTGCCTTTTTTAAACAATGGTTTTACTATTGATTGTTTTAGCTTCTCTGGAAATATACCTTCCCAAAACGAGAGATTAACCAAATGTCCAATAATTGGGGATATTATGGTTGCACAGGCTTTCAGAATGTGCGTAGCTAAACCGTCAAACCCAACTGATTTGGTGTCGTTAAGAGACATGATAATATTTTTTATTTCATTCTCGTTACACGGATGTAAAAACATAGTTTGGGATATATTTGGTAAATTAATTGTTTGTCTTCTATCTGAAGAAATATTAATCTTGTTATGAAATTCTTTTGCAATATTTATGAAAAAATCATTGAATGATTCAGCAATGTTTGTAGGCTTATTTATAAGATTATTGCCTATTTTTATATTATCAATATTCGTTTTTGAACTGACGTGATCAGTTTTATTTTTAATTATATCCCATGCAGCTTTGCCCTTATTTTTTGTTCTTGTCATGATTTTATAGTTAATAAGGTATTTAGATCAGTAAACACATTTTTTGAAAATTGTACTGTATTTTGTATAGTTTGAGGCATCATCTTTAGACTTAGAAATATAATGGCGATACCTTAGTTTCCTTTTTTGCTTACTTGATTTTCTTATTCCTGTTGTAATCCACTTTGGTGACGTGTATTTCGAGTTTATTCTAACTTACTTAATCGGAAAGCAAAGGTCGTAAAATAGGCACAATGTTTCATGAAAAACATTAAAAGCAGTATTTAAGTTTTCCTGTTCATATACTTCTGACCAACTTAGCGCTGATAAACAGTTTACAAATTTATCTATGTTGTCCGTATTATAGTCTCTTTTGTAAATATACCAGGTTTTTTGTCTAATCGGTTTAGTGCTAATGGGAAAACTTAAAGATTGGCCTGTATTGTGGTCAGAGAGAAATAATTCGTGGACTATACCTATTGCATCTTTATTGTTGCTTATAAAGTGATCAATGCAGGTCTTTTGTCTAGTTGGCTGATTTATGTGTAGGTGGAGACCAAAGTTTGCTAATATGTTTTTTAGGCATAGTGTAGTTTTATTATTTTTTAAAGTATCTATATTTAGATCGCCTGTTAAAATAATGTTCATGTTTTGTTTGTTACATACTTTATGCAGTAATAATTCAAGTTTATCAAAAAATATATGGATATTACTATCTGGGGTTCTCTATAGGCATATAATAATACAGCTTGGAGAAATAAGTTGTACACCACAACATTCAAATACTTTTTCAGTTGACATGGTGTTACAAATAGCTAATTCTTTATAATCTAATGAGTTTCGGGCAAATATACACACTCCACCCCTTTTTTCTTTAGCTCTAGAGTATGATGTAATTAGTTTAATATCTTTTAAATGAACATTATTTTCGTTACCTCTTTTTATGAATGTTTCTCAGAAGCAAATCACATCAATATAATTCTTATTTTTATGAAACTCGTCTATACATAATTCTACGTTTTCTTGTTTATTTAGTAAACCAGCTATATTCTGATGAAAAAGTTTGAATGGATGTGAATTCTTACATCCGAAAAAACATGTTATCTTGTTGAAATAAATTTTCTGTATTGAGCTGTTGTTTTTTTTTTAGTATTAGATCAAAATAATATGGTATGGTTCCTTTTATGAGGTTTGTTTTGTGACATTTGGTTTCTGTTTTGTCATTAATCTTACTATTTATTATATTTTTGTAAGTAAAAGTATTTTTTCGTGATGAAATCGGGGTTTTGACATTTGGTTTATTTATTTTTGGAGTGAAATTTAAGAATTTTTTATTATAATCTAATGTATCTATAGTTAAATTAATTTTTTTACATAATGAATCTACAGATAATTTATAACAATTTAAGAAAGTGCAGTTAACAATATTATTACAAAAGTTCTTCAAAGTTTCATTTAATGTTTTTTCTTTCAAATGAGTACTCTTATTTACACCAAGAATAATAATTTCAGTCTTCTCAAACTTTTTGACAAAATACGATAAATTGTGTAATAGTTTGATCGGGTTGTTATCGTTTTCACCAACACTGATAATTAATTTATCATTGCTTGTTATATTTATTCGATCGCAGTTACTAAGGATGTCATTTGTTCTATATAATATAATTCTATATTTTTCATACCTGTTATTACTTCTAGAATGAATTAACTTAGCTGCTAGTCCAACACATTGTTGAGCGCCAAATATGTAGATGGAGTGATTCTTATGATTCATATCTATTTCTTCTTCAAGGTTTGGCTGTTTTGCTATTTTTTCAAGTGTAGTTATTTTTCGTTCATCGGCTGTTGATAGTGGATTGCTCATATTTGTAGTCAACCAGCTACGGTTTATTTCAGGTCGTACACATCTTGACACATTAGTATTCTTTATTGTATTATTATGATAAGAAGCACGTAATGAAGTAGTTGGGGTAGTTGGGATCTCATTAAATATTTGTTTAGGTATTGATTTAGATGTTAATAGTTCTTGAATTTCTTTGCGAAGTTGAATATTTTCTAATGACAACTTATCAATTTCAATTTTTGCATTATCTAAAAATATTTGTTTCTCTTCTAGTTCTTTTCTCAATTTATAGACCTCATCTGACTGAGCGCAGGTTGATAGGTCGAACATACTTAGAGCTGTTGTATTTATCTCAGAGTTTATTGAATCTAAGGAGTCACGTCTGGTACAAATTGACTCGAATGATAATGTTCTCACAATATTTTTTTTACAACGCATAAATATATTTTTTTCTTCAGACCCCATTTTTGTACATATATATATATGTATTTTATATTGAATAAACAAAAGGTACCGCAGAATTTCGTAATTCCAAAATGCAGTGAATGAACTGTACCGTGTCAAAGTCAAACTTGCATTTTCTCCTTATCTAATATTCGTAATGACAAAAGCACAATATCTGCCAATGTTGATAAAATTCTTCTTTTTTTCTATTTTAGAATAGTTATACAAAATTCGTTTCGTGGAGAACAGATTTTCGTTTTTAGACGCTAAAGTTCAAAATTTCGATAAACAAACAGGTAAAAGTTCTAATTGTACAATACTGTTGTTTTGACACTGGTTTTAGGTAGAAATCTGGATGTTATAGAATTTTATTCACATATTCAACACACACATGCAAATTATTAGTCAATGTTAATTAGAATATTAATTCTTAGAGTAGTTATGCTGTTTGACACTAGATGTCGATTCTTAAAATGTTGTACACTTCGTATCGTAGAGAACAGACTTCTGGATTCGGACGCCAAAATTCAAAACAAAACAGTTAAACGTTAAGATTTTGTAAATTGTTGTTTTGACACTGGTTTTAGCTACAAATCTAGATGTTCTAAATTTTAATCACATTTAATATCCAACACACAAGCACGTTATTATTGTCAATTTTAATATATAAATCTTATGATAGTTTTGCTACTCGAAACTAGATGGCGCTTTTAAAAAATTTATACACAATTTGTTTCGTGGAAAACAGACTTCTGGTTTTGGACGCCTAAATTTAAAATTTCGAAAAAACAGTTAAATGTTCAGATTTTGTAATATTGTTGTTTTTTCACTGTTTCTTGCTACAAATCTGGATGTTTTTGAATTTTATTCACTTTTATTGTACAAATAATGTTATTTGGTTTTGTTTTACTGGAGAAATCTGAGAACTTTGTTGTTGTTAAGACGCGCTTTCAGAATGCTCTATTGGTTCATAGTTATTACGTTTTTTATATGATATTAAACACAGTTTTTACCACACACGTTTTGTAGTCAATATTGTTTGTTTACACACACTATACACACTATTTGTGTCACTTTGGGAACTTATTACTTTTTTAAGCCTGAATAACTTTAACGCGTTGCTCGGTTGTGTATCTTTCCATGGTTCAAATTGAGTTAGTCTGAAATTGAGAAATGTCAAATGAAATGCAGAAAAAAAACTTGACGTTTAGGTGTAGTTCACATTCAACATCGGCCCTTCAAATTTAACCACCCTTTATGTATATACATAAAAAAGCTGAGAAATATAAAAATAGTAACAAATTGAATAGAGATCTTCTACCATGTTTTTGAAAGTAGGAAGGGTTTGTGCTTGTCTTACTGACACGGAAATACCAAATCAAAAAATACTTTAATAAAAATTATAAACTAGGTATTAATTTTAAACTTTACGCCAAATTTCATACTCCTCTGTGTGTGATGTTCTTTGTGTTAATATATAGACAAGTAACTGCGCGCGGTTTCGATCGTGTGAAAGATCTTTTTCAGCAAAAACATGCCTATGTCGTGTGGGTGAGGTTTGAACGCGCGATCTCTCGATCACAAGTCCGTCACCCTAGCTATCGCTTATATAGAAATGTTTATTTCCAAAATACCAGTTTTACGATGTATTTGTTGTTTTTATATCTCCAGGACTGGATGAGCGCCAACATCCGCAGTCTCCCGGGCATGCTGGGCGGGCCCGGGGGTCTCAGGCTGCCTGAAAGGTTCCTCAGCGACATCTCCTCAACAGCCATGATCTTCGACGAGATATCGCACAAGTGCCTGCTGTTTCTACATTTGGAGGTTAGTGATGTGGAGATTTTAGTTTTGGAAACTGGGCTTTATTTTCTGCATGATAAGGACTATTATTTGTTTACACTTCATGCACATAGATTCAAAGGCGGACTTAATGCCGTATGTATGAGATAGTGTGGGTGGGAGATGCAATACGCGAGCTGAATGATAATAAAAAATGGAACAAAATAACGAAAAGCTAGTACTGTAGAATATAAATTATGTGATGTGCGTGTGTGTTTGTGCGGTAGTCTTTATAAGTAAAGACTTCGTGTAAGAATAGTACATGTAGAGTCGATAAATTTTTAATATGTTTTTTTTTTGTATAATAAGAGAACTAGAATTAAAACTAACAACACAAAATGTATGTATTCAGGATTACAAGTCGTTGGACTAATTATGAAAACCCGTAACTTCAAAAAAATACGAAAATAATAGACACATGGAAATAGGGCGGTATTTTATGATCTACTAGCTTCTACCCGCGACTTCGTACGCGTGGGAAGGTTTTCCCGCGCAAATCCCGATCCCGTGGGAATTTCGGGATAAAAAGTAGCCTATGTGTTATTCCAGGCTGCTAACTATATACTTACCAAATTTCATTCAGATCCATTCAGTAGTTTTTGCGTGAAAGAGTAACAAACATCCATCCATCCTCACAAACTTTCGCATTTATAATATTAGTAGGATAGTAGGATACAATGGAACACTTCTTATTTCCCAAAAACGATTATACTATGAGGTATGTATGTACACTTATCAAACTATAAAAATAAAACATCGAAAAGTTCGTACTTAAGTCAGTTTTCTCACAAATACAATGCAATATTAAAAACAAAATAATATAAATAAATTTATCTATCAATTCTACCCTTAATCACAATTTGAAATATTGTAATAAATGAATAAAATAATCAGTTTTTTTTTGCTCCTGTAAAATTTACTCAAAGTCGAAGTGTAGATTTAATTTAAATAGCTTTTACAAACAGAGTCGAAGTGTAGATTTAATTTATATGGCTTTTACGTACAGAGTCGTAGTGTAGATTTCATTTAAATGGCTTTTACGTACAGAGTCGTAGTGTAGATTTAACTTAAATGGCTTTTACGTACAGATGTGAAGTGTAGATTTAATTTAAATGGCTTTTACGTACAGATTTGAGAAGTATAGATTTAATTTAAATGGCTTTTACGTACAGATTCGAAGTGTAGATTTAATTTAATAGATTTTTCGTACAGATGCGCATCGAGTGCTTCCACTTCTTGGGGCAGGAGGAGCGAGCGGCCGACGGCGCGGACTCAGACGAGCAGGCGGGCGGCGCCGCTCTCCTGGCGCACAAGCTGCTCGCCTTCCACGAGCAGGCCTCCAACGTTCTAGCCCCACATCGCCTTGCGGTCAGTGACACTCACTTGTATACAGGGTGACTAGCAATACAATATAGTCCTGTTAAAGTGCTATAATCCATCATATTAGCCTTTTCTCAACTATTTTGGGGTCGGATTCGAGTCTAACCAGATGTAGCGGAATATTAATGTTTTATGGCACACAAGCTGCTCGCCTTCCACGAACAGGCCTCCAATATTCTAGCTCATACCAAAAAAATAAATAAAAAACAGTATCTATTATGCAAAGATTGTGAAAATCAAGATTTTTTTTAAAAAGAGTAACCGTGGAGTTTCTTGCCGGTTCTTCTCCATAGGAAACGACCAATTTCGAACCGTGCACTAACTTCTGACGTTTTATGAGTTTCTATGTAGGCCAATGTAAAATAAAATAATTTTGACTTTGATTTAGCCCCACATCGCCTCGCGGCGAGTAACACTCACCACGTATTGCCAGTCACCCTGTATACAAGCGTGTATACAGGGTGACTGGCAATACGATACATTTCCAGTAAAGGGTTAAAAATCCATCATCTTAGCCTTTTCCCAACTATTTTTATTTTTTGTTCATAATGACCCCCACTCTTGACCTCGATATCGCCTGATGGTAAGTGATAAATGAGGTTTACAATGGAACGAGCGAGCCCACAAGATGCCTGTTCATTCTTGCTTTAAAGGTTGAAAGGTCATAAGTGGCAGGTAATACAGAAGCCGGCAGTACTTTGTTTTTGTTTTTTTTTCCGGGTGGTAAAATCATGACTGACGCATGACTTCTCTCGCTCTGGGTGGAGCGGAAGGGAGTGTCAGACTTGAAGTAACTAAAAACCTAGCCTGTTCCTTCAGTTGCCCTTAATTTCCGGAGGCCCGGTATCTCGTTTGAATATTCCCGCAACCCCGGCAGAATTACGAGGGTGAATCAAAAAGTTCTTAGAAGTGCATACATATACAAAGTGGAGAGAACAATACGATCATAAATTAAAACACGTACAATACTAGTTTATAGAAATAATTCTACAGTATCAAAAAAATCCCAACTTCGAAATTAAAAATAAAATATAATCAAACAAACTAAATGGCATAAAACTGGATACGACGTAGAACACCATTTATGAATATCGGTTCCCGGGTCCCACGCATCGGTAAAACAACACGTTGCCAACTCGCTATTTAAAAACTTTCGCCAGATTACCTATGTTTTATGAAATGAAATGAAATGAAATGAAATATTTATTTTGTAAATTGGTTATAAATAACACTTTTACACGTCATGTTTTTTTGCGTGTTAAGTTTAGCTAGATGAGGCCGGTATTTCCTAACTGACTACTCTGAGAAGAAACACCGAAACAAACTCAGAGGTCATAGTCTCTTTTAAAGTCCAGACAATTTGTATTTTTATATGAGAAGCATGTAGGTTCATGTCTGTGGTATTCTTTTGAGGAAATAACCACGCAAATTTGAGCGGACCTGTCCAGACAGTGCAAGCATTTGTCAGTTATCGTGTAGCTCAACTTAGAACTTAAGGAGCTCAACAATTTGACAAAAAATACCAACGGACATTTGGGTAGGCCACACAAGTACTCAAACTGCTTGACATCATTAAATAAATTATAGTCAAAGTAAAAACAACGAAGAAAGAATAACCTACATTGTCCTCACATTAACAATAATGAAATAATTATGTTAAAAAAAAAACAAAAACAAAATAAATAGGTATATACAATACTTAACAAAACAAATATTTTAATCAATAAAAAATAAATCAACTATCAAAATTTTAAAAATAAAAAATGCTCACGTATATCACTGGAGCAGCTCATTCCCAAGCCTTCTTGTCCTCAATATAATCTTTAACAGTGTAAAACGCTTTCTGACATAGCTTACGTTTTATAAATAATTTGAATTTATTAATACTTAGTTCTTGAATATGGCTAGGAATTTTATTATAAAAACGTATACATTGGCATCTAAACGAACCATCTATTTTTTTTAACCTTGTTTTAGGAATGACATATGTGTCTTTGTTCCTTGTATTTACACTATGAATATCACTGTATTTTTTAAACAGATTAATATTTTTGTGTGCATACAAGAGATTCTCATAAATATACTGAGATGGCACAGTCATAATATTAATCTCTTTAAATTTGTCTCTTAAGGAGTGCTTGGGACTTAATTTATAAATTGCACGAATGGCCCTTTTTTGTAATACAAATATTGTGTGAATGTCGGCTGCATTTCCCCAAAGTAAAATGCCGTATGACATCACACTGTGAAAGTAACTAAAGTAGACTAAACGTGCTGTTTCGATATCAGTTAATCCACGTATTTTTCTAACGGCATATGCTGCAGAACTTAACTTTTTTGACAATTTATCTATAATTAAATTTTATTTATAGCAAATTATACCTTAAACCAGTCTAATAAGACTCATAAAGCGTGTCATCAGAGTTAGATAAGAAAAGGAAGTTGCACTATGCACTCTATTAATAGAAAATTTAGTGTGTGTGAAAGAGATAAATCTAGTTTCGTTTGTGATACCTTCACTTCCTTGCCCAAACGTGTAACTATAAATTTAGGTCAGTGTGTCGTTGCAATCCTGTGATGATCCACGCGTCATAGCTTTGTACGCGCACGAGTGCCGCACGACGTACTTTCTTTGCGTCTTTGAAGTATCCGCCGGCGCGGCGGAGCTGCCTGCCGCTCGTCTGTTTGTGATTCTACATCGATTATCATAATGTGCGAAATTAGAAGCTTTATTTTAGTGACAGTATTTAGTTAAATAGTTAAGTGATTTGTGCGAAATTTGATGCTTAGTGTTTGTTCAGGACTACAATTGGCCAGTGCAACGATAACTGGGGTGTCCGGAACTGTCCACGATACGTGGAGCCTACCGTTGCTTTTCAAACAAAGTTCTTACAAAGGCCTACTTCTACTAGGCTTCGGCCTACAACCATATACATAAATAGTTACAAATAACACT
Source organism: Tholera decimalis (assembly GCA_943138885.2). NCBI lineage: Eukaryota > Metazoa > Arthropoda > Insecta > Lepidoptera > Noctuidae > Tholera > Tholera decimalis. The sequence goes on along the minus strand of OW964552.2, from coordinate 3,905,713 downwards.
CACCTGAGCTGTAGACGGCAACCCGGATCTGTTTGATCACGTCCAAAGTGTGGTATGTATGTAATATGAGGTGAGTAATTGAAACGTGTGATGTAAGTTACGTGTTCTAGGACGTTCACAAGGCGTCAATCTCCAGATGGCGCGGGTCCAACAGCATCACAGCCTAACTCGTTTCCAGATTGAAGTTAGTTTTCACTACCTTTTTTCAACAAGTGCGCGTGCCTTGGTATGGCGTCAATATGGCGTAATTGTTCCGAGAAATATCCCTGGATTCTCGTCAATCCGGGATTACAAAGTTCAATCAATCACTGAACACAATTAATCTGTTAATAACACGTGAGATCCAATCCGATTTCCAACTATTTATTTCCAACAAAGCGCGTGCCATACCGTGGCAACCAACCGGCGGCAAATCCCAAAATATCCCGGGGTTTTCGTCAAATGGGGATTACACTTCAACCAATAGATAATTCGCGACCCAATTATCGGTTTCAACAGGCGAATCCAACGATATTTTACCAATTATAATTAACTCAACAGGTCCCAATCGGACGGCATTTTTTCCAAGCGAGCAAAGTCTATCTGTCAAGTCAGAGTAATGTCAAGATCAAATTTCTTTATGTCAAAAGGGTGCGTTCGGAAACGCTCGGTACTAAACAGTGTTTATTGTGTTTTGTTTTTATTAATCATGCCTCGTGATAATTAAATTCTAAAAAAACTCTTGTTAAATGTCAAAAATAAACCTCTACGACGCCGACGGACGATTCAGTTTAGGTATTCGAATTAATGGCGGCCATATTGAAAAACGAAAAGTTTAGTTACTTTCATAGCTACTTAGCTAAGTGTTTGAACAGTGATCCAGATAGTGATTAATAATAATTGCACTAATAAATAATCAGCGGGCGAGAGGTGCCTGTAATCTGTGATTCAATGTAATTGTTTTTCTGACCATTATTATTATTATAAGTGGCGCAAAAAAAAAAACAAATCACTACAGGACCGCGTTGTTGTCGCACTTACAACAGGTCAGTGACCCGATATTCATAAATGGTGTTCTATTTCGTATCTAGTTTTATGCCATCTAGTTTTTATGATTATTTATTTTTTTAATTTCGATGTTGGGATTTTTTGATACTGTTGAATTGTTCCTATAAACTAGTATTATACGTGTTTTAATTTATGATCATATTGTCGTCTCCACTCTGTATATAGGTCTACCAGAATCTCATGGCACAAAAAATAATTATAAAAAGCGATTTTGATACGGTAATGTCTATGATATTCTGTCAAGTCAAAGTACATGTTCTGTCACTGACACTTGAATTTTTGTTTATTTTCTGGAAAAACTTATATTTCTGGATATAATGTCGAAAAAAACACTGCGACTCCAAGCAAGAAATATTGTTTTCAATATTTACAATAAAATTTGTGAAGAAGATGATAGAACTAAGCGACAATCAAACATTTTAAAGCGCTTTTATACATTGACAGGTTAGTAGAAGGGACTAGTTTTGATACTTTATTCCTCGTGAATATGAACGTAATATTATTTTCTAAGTGAGTCCTATATATAACCTATACTTTGCTTATACAGGGTGGTGCACATTAAAATGTACAGCAGGTATTACAAGTTGTTATCAGTCCGAATCGCCACGCTGTATAGGGGTTTCTAATAGTACTATACGGCGTATTACTGATGAAGGAAGATCGATCGAAGGTGTATTATCTACGCCTCATTCTTTGGAAAGGTGGAAATTAAAAATCAACATAATATTATAATGATATGAATATTATACAGTTTTGATTTAGAAGTTATAAGAAACAAACTAAAAGAATTTTATACTATACGGAAAGAAAATCCATCTGTAATTAAATTATTACATACTGAATGAATTTAAGTTTTATTTATTTATTTTCTCGAAAGCAGTCGTAAAAAAAGTATTTTCAAACTTTTGTTGCTCGTACTGTTACGTGTATTCTAGATTGTATTTTTTCTTTGATAGGCTTATATTGAAGAAAATTGTCTTGAATTGAAATCAAGCGCAAGTTCGGTCGTGTATGGAGTACTGCTCTCATCTCTGGGACGGATCTGCCAAATACCAGCTTGATGCACTTGAGTCTATAGAGAAACGGGCCAAAAGGCTCATCGGCAACGAGAAACTGGTCGAGACAAGGCTCCAGAGCCTAGATCATCGTGACGTGTTGCAAGCCTGTCAGTTTTCTATCGGTTACATTTCGGGGAGTGTGCGATGGAATTGCACAGTCTTATTCCGCCAAGCCCGTTCCATCATCGGACTACAAGACAAACGGCGATGCGCCATCATTACATGGTGGACATGCCACCCATACGCACGAAACGTTTTGGGAATACTTTCATTGTGCGTACGGCTAAGGAGTGGAATTCCCTGCCGGAGTCTGTATTTCCTGATAGTTATAACCTGGGAGTCTTTAAGTCAAGAGTGAATAGGTTACTTCTAGGCAAGCGTGCTTCATCTTCGACCACATCATCGCTTAACATCAGGTGAGATTGTGGTCAAACGCAAGCCTATCAACTATAAAAAAAAAAGATCAAAAAGAACCATTATGGTGGAGCGGAACGATATAAAAAAAGATTTTAGTATTTGGAACGCATAAATAAGAATCGTGAAGCTCAAAAAAATAATCAATATGTGATTTATTTAGACGAAACTTACATACAAATGGTTCATGTTCAGAAAATAAATGTTGGTTGTTGAATTGCTGGTCCATCCAAAAATACTTCATCTGGGCTGAGGTGAATTATTGTACATCCTGGTGGAGAAAACGGTAGTAAAAACGGAGTATAGATCGAAAAGTACATCTGCCGACTAATCACCATGATATGAATAAGGATAGCTTAATGAGCTGGGTCACAGCAAAGCTGATTCCAAATGGATTCCAAATATTACAAAACCTTTAATCGTCATAGATAATGCAAGTTATCATTCTGTTCAGTTGAATTCCTTCTTAGTTGAGAAACTTATTAAAACTATATTAAAATATATTAAAACTTTAACTTCAATTTTCGTAAAAAGGGGCTCAAAGTTTTTGCTTCACTTATGAATATACTATAGATAATCAACTCATCTATACGCAGCTTAGCTCATGTGGACTAGTTTTATTAAGTTATTATTATATCCAAAATTAGATATAATATTATTAGTGTGGAAAATATCAAGATGGTTTAATCCACCTTCCCTAGTGCTACCTACTAAAAATTTTAATTTTCCGTTATGCTCTGGTACACCTATAATTATTATGTGGGTAATTTTATATTTATTTAAAAGAGTGTCAAAGAAAGAAAGAAAGAAATCATTTATTAGCCATCGCATAATATTTATGCAAACTTCACTTGATTTGATCTTATCGTTCGCAAGTAATAAATTATTTAGTACAAAGAGTTGTCAAAATATTTAAATATGGAAAAAATCGAGTTGCGTGCAGTGATGATTTTTTTAGATAATCAGTATCCTATTCAACGGTTGCTTACTGGGTTGCTGATTTTAAAAGGGGTAGATCGATCTGTGAAGACGATCATCGCTCTGGGCGGCCTTCAACCTCCGTTACGAAAGAAAATATTAAAAAAGTTGAGAATTTGGTTTTGCAAGACAAAAGAACAATTAAACATTTAGCTGAGATTCTGAAGATTTCATTTGGTAGTATTCAATCGATTTTAACAGATTCATTGGGGTTCAGAAAAGTGTCAGCAAGATGGGTACCTCGAATGTTAACGGACGAAAATAAAATGCGTTTGGAAATTTCAAAGCGTAATCTCTAAATGTTACAGCGTAATCTAGATCAATTTTGTCGTCGAGTTGTTACGATGGACGAAACATGGGTTCACCATTTCGATTCCGAAACTAAAAGACAAAGCATGTCTTGGAAACGACCGTCATCTCCGCCGATGAAGAAATTTCGGGTTGCTCCTACCGCTGGCAAAGTTATGGCCTCTGTATTCTGGGATAGTGAAGGAATCCTATTTATTGATTACATGCCGAAAGGACAGACGATCACTGGAACATGTCATGCTGGTTTAATACCAAAAGTGCGTGATGCGGTTAAAAATAAACGTCGTGGAAAACTGTCACTGAGCATGCTGTTTCTTCATGATAACGCTCCCGCTCATCGTTCAGAATTTGCGCTCGAAGCAATCCGCAATGCTGGGTTCGATATCCTTGACCACCCACCATACTCACCGGACTTAGCCCCTAGTGATTTCCACTTATTCCTAAAATGTGGAACTAAATTTGACGATGATGACGCGATAATGTCTGCCGTAGATGAGTTTTTTGAGGGTCAAAAAGATGATTTTTTTCGGAAGGAATAAGAAAGTTAGAAAAGCGGTATTCTAAATGTATTGAGTTAGAAGGAGATTATGTAGAAAAATAAAATATTTTTGTTTAAATTGTCTTATATTTTTATAGTGATTCCAAGAACTTTTTAATTCACCCTCGTATATTGGGAGCGACTCTCGTCTGGGAAGGATCTGACCTCCACAGCCCAGTAGACCAGCCCAGTAAACCGATACTCTTTGGCATCACCAATGTCAGATTTACTGGCTTCTGACCACCTGTAACGACTGTCAAAGAAGTTCTAATGACAGCCAGGTCCAACGACTTAACGCGCTCTCCAAAGCACTCAGGTATCACACCGCTAACGTCTCAACTGCGGGCAGAAATTCCTTACAGAAAAACAAGAATAAAATAAAATATTCATTTATTTGCTCAAAATGTAAGTATTTACAATAAGGTGGTTACAATAATATAAAGGAATCCTTGTACGGTAAACTTCAGAGAAAAGGAACCCCTTCGTGACGCGCCCACCGTCGCTCGGGCGATATTCTTTAAGTCTTTGAGGGGTTTCTTTTCTCTGACGCTGACTGTGCATTCTACCGTTTTGACATGCAAATATTGATACAGTTCATCATTAAACTTGGGTACAAACATAGACACTTAACTAAAATTTATCAGCTAGAAAATACAATACGGAGTAGGATTATTTATTTAATAGAAATACAGTTGAGTAGTTTAAAGAAACTTACAGATGATCAATATCCTCTGTAAGTCAGATTTCTTTCAAAAGTGAAAGAAATCTGACTTACAGAGGATATTGATCATCTGTAGGTAAGTCAAAGTAGAAACATCTATGAAGGCCGTCATTTTTTACTTTAGAGACATAAAATTTATTAATGGGTGACCTCGCTTTCGTGACTCGCGTGGGTTACGTGGCTTGCGTGATTACCAGTGATCGGAGTAGGTAGATTGATTTTTGGTACTTGTATCATAAATGCACACAGAAAGAATAACATGGATAAGCCATTTTCCAGGAAAGTAATTCCGGTATTTCCGGATTCAATTAAACATTGTTAATGTTGGTAGTGATATTATTCCTACTCAATTCAAAATTTAAAGGAAGGTATAAAAACTAAATTAATTCATTATTTATCTGTTGAATAATAAAAACAATCTAATTCCGATCGAAGCTTTAATTTTTATTTTTTTATTTTTAGCCTTTTATGGCTAGAACTTTTATAGATAGACATAAATTGTTGCACTTAAATTTAAATATTTTCATAGTGGTCATGGTAATTTGCATTAAGGGTAGAATAAATGACGGGGCCCCATAGAGGGCCAATGCCTGCTGGGGTCGTGAGACTGTTCTAAGGATGCACCACGACTCTGAAACGTAAAGGGCATACGAAGGAACAGGTTGATTTTAGTCAGATTTTAGGACCAAAAAAAAAGGGGTAGAATAAAGAAAAAAGATAAAAATCAACATTGTTTATCGTTAAATATGTACATTTTACATTTATTCATATTTTTAATCTTCATCGATTACAATGTCAGCATCCTGGTAATCCTGATCTTTACAATTAAAATATATAACTATGAGTTTCTCTATATTTTCAATTTTCAACCTATTTCTTTTAACATCTAAAATCCATTTATAAATGGAAAAAGACCGTTCTACATCTGACGATGTCAAAGGAGCAAATTTTAAAAAAGGTATTAAATTATGTGCTTCATTTTTTTCAATGGCCTCACTATATTCTCTAAGTGTGTCTAAATCTGGGTTTCGTTCCATAACGCATTCTATTTTATTTTTTATATTTTCTGAATTGCACTGATTTATAGCATCTCTGACGTTGTCAAATGCTAAAAGTGAATCTGTCAACGATAAATTATGCTTTTGCAATTCTTTTAAAGACAAATGAATTATAAAATAATTGTCTTTAATGTAATTTAAATCTTCTTTTAAATTTTCTTTTTCTATAATATTTTTTGCCTCTCGAATAGATACCGCATCAGAGCTGCTTAAACAAGATAATACTTCTTTTATTTTTTCAAAGTTTTGAGCGTAATAAAATGCTGCCTCTAATCAAGTGCCCCATCTTGTAACAACTGGTTGGGGAGGTAGCGGCAAATCTGGATAATTTTCTTTTAAAATTTTGACTCTACTTGGGGCTTTCAAAAATACCTTTTTAACATTTGCTATTAAAATGTTAACATCGTGATATTCTAACCTAATTTGCTCTGATACGCGATGAAGAGAGTGCGCCAAACATGTTACGTGCTTCATTTCAGGTAAGTATTGTTTTAAATTTCGTCCTGCAGACAGCATATATGCAACGCTATCAGTGCAGAGGACAAGAATGTTACCTACCTTCGATTCAAAAGAATCTTCCCAAAAGTTTTCCAAACATTCTAACACAAATTGCGTGATTGTTTGTCCATTAACTACAGTTAGCATTTTACATGCTACCAAATAAGGTCTAGTCAAATTGCTAGGATGTAATGGTTTTATTAAAAAATGGACTATATAGTGACCTAAAAAGTCTGTCGTTTCATCTAATGATATCCATAGTTTCTCATTTTTATAATTTTGCCGAATCGAATTGATTTTATTCTTAAAAAAACTTGTCCAAGTAAACTTTCCGTAACTGTGATTCATCTGGCAGAGTACGATTAGTACACGTACAACAACAGGTACTACACATATATTTTTTAAAGAAATCTTGAAAAGTAGTATTTTTCATCTGAGACCACGGAATATTGCGCAAAATGAGAAATTTTATAAGATCGAAATAAAATTCCTCTTCGGGCCGCTCAAACTTTCCCTGGTGTACTGCTCCATCGATATATCTCTTAACGTTTCCTTTATTTATGGTTTTCAAATGGCTTTCACATTTTGAACAGTATATTGTACCACTAGCGTGATCGTAAAGTAGTTCGGGATGACCGGATATCCATTTTTCTACAGTTTCAGCCTTGACGTTTGCCATATCTGAACTCTGTTGTAGAGATGGAACCTCGTATATATCACCTAAAACAAAGACATGAAAAAAATACATTTTATTTAGTTTATTTAGCTTACTCCGTTTGTTTTATTTTTCGTGGATCAAATTTAGTCATTGAAATTTCACCCTCTTCCTGTCAACCGATTGATCTAAAATTTGGTATTCGCCTTTGATTCTGGTGACAATACAATTATGTATATTCAATATTATTGTCAATCCAAAATGGCTGCCGCTACAAGATGGCGGACAACTTAGTTTTTTTTCAATCCCATCAATATGGGTATCAAATGAAAGGGCTTGTTACGTAGAATATTTTGTAGAGAAGTAGATAAGGCCTATAGTAATTTATTTTACCAATACATTGCAAGAGGACACAGCACACAGGGCATTCAAATTATGTACGGATTCCAGTAAAATGTCGGTTAATAGTGGAGTTAGCTGAATTGCGACTACATTACTAGAATATCATAATTTTGTTCCGCACTAAGCTCACTGGTTCATACTCTATTAAAGATTTAACAATATTAAGACTCATGGTATGTTCAGCAGGTTAAGCGAACAAACACAATACTAAAAATATTCTTATAGTACATCCAAACATGCTTTATACTCCTTGTAACTAGTAAAATATTACTTACCAAAGCTTGGTTTAAATATGTAGATCCAATTCAATAGTGAAAAATCTGAGTCCGTATATTCGAGCCAAATCGTGGTTTAGAGCAGATTCCAGAAGTCAGTATGTACACAAGCCAGGGTCAAGTAACGTATTCACAACACAGTAACAAACAAAGATGCGCACTCTACGAACCGAAGTAAACGAGTGAGCTACCTGGCATGTCGTCGGCGGGCGTACGCATTGTTCTGATAACCGGTTATTGTACCACCCATGATCCTTTGTTCTGATTGGTCGTTGGGTTTTGTCAAATCGTGACTGTGTGCCGTTAAAAAAAATATGAAGAATAATAAAGAATAATATTGCTCATTTTATTACAATTCCTACCTTTTTTTTGAGGATGGCAAATCATCAAATGACTCCTTCCACTCTGGCAGAATAAAATTCCTACATAAGTTCCGGTTTTTTTTTAATAATCCACCAATTCCGGAGGAATGTCCATATTAATATATACGTTTCGGATCAATGACCCCATTTCAATCTACCTACTCCGATCACTGGTGATTACATATACAGCCTGATTTTGAATAAATGCGACAAAAAGAAATGGGAGCTTCAGTTACAGTAACATAGTAATAATAAACTGTTTTTTCTACAATCTAAATCGTTAAAAAAAATTACGTGAATATCGTTTTAAAATGGTCCATTGATGTTATTATCTTTATTTAACTACGAATTATCGGTATTCAAGCAAAATACTTAATAGGCAAAATAAATAAAAAAATTAAAGGATCAAAAAATCTCGTCCGACTCATCGCAGTGCTCAATAATCGTCGTGGAGTACTCATGTTATTAAACGTTGCCGTTCATAGCTGTCATTTACCTAATTTTGCCTATTTTCTAGTGTAAGTATCGCGCGACGTTGCCAAACCTCGCATGATCGCCAGCGCAGACATCCCTTCCCGGCGACCGCCCCGCCGCCCACCCTTCCTTCGTTCATTAGTCGTCCTAAAACGTTTGTAGGTTACGGTCGCGCGCGCATTCCGCAAATCCTACTTTACGTATCGCGAATAATTTGTATTGTCTTGTGTTTGTGTCATAACAATGCCTAGGACGTGACGAAATAGTCGTGAACCGTTTACAAACGTACAGTATCTCGATATTGTCGTGTGGTACAACACCGTAAGAAATCTACGTGAAACGCAGCGAAGATTTCGGCTACAATATCCCAATGTCATTCCACTTTCATTGGGAAGAACTCTAAGAATAACTCAGAACATGCTGGACGCGAGTCCGAAACTTTAGACGAGCTAAAAAACAAAATCAGGTGTGCATTCGAAACTGTAAAATCACAAACTTTTGTATTAATAAAACTTAAGGACAATTTGCGGTACCGTGCTCAATGTGTTTACAAAACGGAGGTGGACATTTTGAACAATTATTTATTTATTTATTTATTTACACTTTATGCACATAGGTACAAAGGCGGACTTAATGCCGTAGGCATTCTCTACCAGTCAACCATGAGTGGTGAAGAGATAGAGTGGAAGGTGCAATACGTACGTGAACATTATATTGGAAAAATAATTATAATAGATAATAGTGATAAAACAAAAAAACCTAATATCATAAAATAGAAATCAACATAAATAATATATATGAATAAATACTTATATAAATACATATACATACATATATACTTAAGAAGCAAATGAAAATTAAGTATGGAAATTCTGCTTATTGGTGAAGAAAGTGGATCCGCAATTTCCTTTTAAATGCGTAGCGATTGTCAGCCGTCCTGATCTCGAGAGGAAGCGCATTCCAGAGGAGAATCGACTGGATATGAAAAGAAGAATGAACAAAGTCAGAAGTATGAGAAGGACAGAGTAAGAGAAGATTATTGGATGAACGTAGATTCTTATTGTGTGAAGAACATAGAAATTGAAAGTGAGGCATTAGATAAGAAGGAGGGCTGGGAGAGTTGAGTAAAGAGAAAAGAGTTGTCAAAGCGCGCAAACTTCTCCTCTGGCGAATGGTCATCCATTTAAGCTCAGACCTGAAACTTGAGACATGGTCATATTTCCTTAAATTAAATATGAACCGAATGCAGTTATTGAGGAGACGATCAAGCTTATCGAGCATACCGCATTCAGGTCGTAGTAGCACACGTCACCATAGTCAATCAAAGGGAAAATTAAAGTCTGCACAAGCATAGTCTTTGTCTTAACAGGCAAAAAGTTCCTCAGACGATACAAAGAACGCAAAGTGCCATTGGCCCTTTGGCTGACACTAGATACTTGACTTTGCCAGCCAAGTGTCGAGTCAAGATGCAAACCGAGATCTTTTACGCTGGGGCTAATGGGAATGACGACACCATTAAAAATAATAGGAGGTAGAGAGATAGCCGCCACTCTACCCATCATACGTGAACTACCAATAACGATGGCCTGACATTTTGAGGGGTTTACTGACACTCCAAATCTATCAGACCAGTTATTGATAGCCTCCAAATCCCGGTTTACATCCCCTATAGCGTCTGACAAACCTTCTACCCGCACAGCTGTATATAATTGAAGATCATCGGCATAAAGATGATACGAACACCGAAGACAGTGAGTAATAAAGTTAATGAAGACAGAGAATAATAATGGAGAAAGAATACCGCCTTGTGGAACACCAGCATCCAGGCCACGCCAACTCGAAGATCTCTCATCAACGCGTACCGACTGCTGACGTCCCCGAAGATAAGAAGAGAACCATTCCAGCGCCTCGGAAGAAACCATAAGATGGGAGAGGATAGCAAGGAGTATATCGTGACTGACCGCGTTAAAGGCATTGGAGAAATCAATTAATACTAATACAGTAACTTTAGTATCCTCCATAGCTTCTCTAATGTCACCAGTCACTTTAAGAAGAGCAGAGGATGTACTGTGCCCGGGTCTGAATCCAGACTGGAATGGGCTTACAAGGTTATTGCGGTAAACAAACGCAGAAAACTGTTTGTGAACACAGGCCTCGAGCACTTTTGACAGGAAAGGGAGAATGGATATGGGTCGAAAATGATTAGACAGGGAAGGATTCGATATTTTAGGAAGTGGACGGACATAGGCCATACGCCATAAGGACGGGAATTGCCCGGAATCTAAGGAGAAGTTAATGATATGGGTAATTGGCGGGAGAAGACAGTCAAGGATCAAGGTAACCATACCACGACTGATGTTATCATGGCCTACAGCTTTGGATTTAATGGACAGGATAATCTTTTTAATTTCTTCCAAGGTGGCTGGTGAAAACTTAAATGGTTCAATGATTGGACCAGGCAAACTAGTGACAAAATCAACCGTCTGAGATAAAATAAGGGGGTCCAAATTACAAGTGGTAGTAAAATGACGGTTGATATCATCCAAAATGATTGCTTTAGGAAAATCAACATGACTTGGCCTGCCAATACCAAGAGTTCCAAGGAATTTCCAGATATCAGCAGGCGAAGAAGATGAAATGTTTTCAAGAATATGGCGGCGTTTAGCGTTGCGTATCACCTGATTACACCGATTCCTTGCAATTTTGTAGGAGTTTTTATTCTGTTCACTGCGATCCTTTTTAAACTTCCGAAAGGCCCGATCCCTGCACCTCCTCGCTAAACGAACCCCTGGTGACATCCAAGGGGCTGGTGCTCGCCTAAGTTTAACCCTACGAACAGGAGCATGTTCATCGAAGAGAGCAAGGACAGCCTGATTGAAGATACGCAGTTTGTCATCAATTGTCGTTGCCGCTGCAAGCTGGTCCCAATCAATTTCTGACGCATCTTGATGCAGCTTTTCAACATCCATGCGCACATAACAACGCATGTGCAGAACTTTAGGAAGAGGTTTAGGTGGCTTTAAGATATAGGAGAGGAAAATGAGATCATGATGGGAAAAACCAGGTGCAGGACATTGGCCATGAGATGAAACCAAGGAAGGAGTGGATATTAGGATCAAGTCGAGCCACGTATCATCACCAGACACATTAAAATGAGTGGGCTGCAGTGGAAGAACATGGAGACTAACGGACTCAATGATGTGAAGGAGATTTCGGGAAGGAGGGGTTGAGCGAGAAAGGTCTGTGTTGAAATCACCCATGATGACGCAATGTGCATACTCAGAACCTATAGATTCAAGTGCCAGTTCAAGGTTGGAAAAATAATTAACGGCAGGCGGGCAATAGACAACGCCTAGTAGAGCCTTGACACCCTTAACGCAAATTTCCAGGAAGAGGTACTCTGCAGAAGCGCAATATTGTGAAGGAGAACTGGCTACTATTTTGAAAGAAAAATCACTGCGAAGATAGATAGCTACACCACCTCCACCCTTTCCAATTCTATCATTCCGGATGAGAATGAAACCGGGAAGAGAGTAGGCAGTGGAAAGAAGATGGGGTTTGAGCCAACTCTCAGAAACCAGAACGGCATGTACATTAGCATTAGAAAAGGTGTCATACAGATCGCTATAATGACTAGGAACACTCTGTGCATTTATATGGCAGACATTGAAAAAGCTTTCATTTTGTTGGCTGAAGCTGCGATGCACAAAGTCACTGACAGTGTCAGGCAAGGAACAGAAACTTGCATTAGCAGAAGAATTTGCGGAATCAAAAGCAGAATGAAAGGAGTCATCAGAGGACATAGAGAAAAAAATATATAAATATAAACAAATATATGCTTAAACTACCTAATTACCGTCCGGTGATACACTACTATCTGTGCACCACCCACCAGCCACACTAGTGTACAATTGTTTATAAAACATAATAAAAAAAAGTATAGATTTACGCAAGCGAGGAACAAAACTACATACTAAATTACACATTATACAAAAACAAAACGGAAATCTCAGACTAAGAAATTAAGAAATAGGGATAATACAAAACGTGGAACAGAATAACATAAAATAACACATTTCATTACTAAAAGATTTTAAAATTCTCCGTTATGATATTAGCAATTATTGAAGTGGCTCAAAAGCCACTTATCTAGAGTTGAATATTAAAAATTTGATGTAATTTAATGACTGACAAGTGACAGTGACATTGTTACACACGAAAACAAAATAAAATTTTACCATAACTTCAAAGAGCAAAAACCAAATTAAACTTATACAAAGGTCACAACTATATGATGTGGGTAGAAAAGTACACTACCTAATCCGAGAGAAATGGCGCAACAAACACGAACACTGACAGCGAGATGATGTGAGGACTAACGTGTACACTGACTTCGAACTCCTGGCTTGCTTCCTATTGCAGCAGCATTCTCTCCTATCTTCTTGGGATACTTTGCCAACAAGGAATTCAAATCATCTAATGACGTAATCTTATGACGCGCTCCATCGTGGGATTTAACATTAATCATTCCGTCCTGGGTCCAGCACGCCGTCATCCCAAAATGCAACCGCGCCCGGCTGAAAACAGTCTGCCTAGACCTGGTCAAGAACTCCTTAACTGTAATCGCAGAGCCCTTCAGAGCCGATTTAGCCTTCCAAATAGCAGATCTACAGTTGATATGAGCAAACTTCACCAAAATAGGTCTGCTGCGTGTGGATTCTTTGTTTGAAGCCCCCAGTCTATGACATATTTTAATCGAGGAAGCAACAATTAATAAAATACACGTAAGTGTACCGATTTGATTTATTGTAAATACTTAATAATTATTGTAAATACTGTGATTCTAACTTTTTACATACGCCAAAAATACAATAATTGATTTATTGGTGTAACAAACATTATTCAGGTTATACCTCATACTAAAACATTGTTTTATTATTTTGCTTTTAGTGTATTTTTGTGTAAGTGTATTACGTACGCGAAATTCTTTGATACTTTAATTATTTTAACGTTTTTCGTAACACTGATAAATTATTTTACAATTTTACATTTGATATGTTTTAAATTTTCTTGACAACACGTATTATTGTATATTTAAACTTGTCACGTCTATTCAATTTCACCCTGTATACACATGTAACAGAAAACTTGATGTAATGTGGGATATCATTAACGAATATGTTAAAGAGAATCGGACTGACATGGGAGCCCTGAATGGGTTTTGTACGAGTATCAAATTGCCACTCTCAGAAAGGCTATGGTAGAGCGCATGAATTCGGCCTTAAGTCTCGTTTCCCAATGCGGCGACGACAATCTGGTCAAATTCAACGCTCTGAAAACACAGGCTTGTCTTTTCAGCGCTAAAAGGAGCCCATCTCAATTATCCCCTATTTTCCGAAGTGCATCTGTGCCAGTTACCAACCGCCTAGGAGCTTTTGGGCATGGAGTTGACGTCAGACCTCAACTTTGGCTCAACCATCGAGTCCAGAGCTCAAACCGCAGCAAAAAAGCTAGGAATCCTACACAGGGTGAGGTGGTAATTCACGCCTGGACAGCTTCTGCATCTATATAAGCACAGGTCCGATCCTGCATAGAGTACTGCAGCCACTTGTGGGATAGCTCCGCAAAATACCAACTTGCTGCACTGGACTCGTTTGAGCACAGGGCTAAAAGGCTTATAAGCTACGAGGCGCTATCGGGCAAGTTTCATAGCCTGGCTCATCGGCGAACCGTTGCTCGTCTGTCGGTTTTCTACATATTGTACTTCGGAGAGTGTGCGCAGGAGCTCCATGACCTGATCCCACCATCTCCCTTTCACTACCGGTCTACCAGACGCTTCCCATCCACATTTATTGTGCGCACTTCCAAGCTGTGGAATTCTCTGCCGGCTTCTGTGTCCCTGCCACTTATGACCTTTCAACCTTTAAAGCAAGAGTAAACAGGCATCTTCTGGGCTCGCTTGTTCCATCGTAGACCTCATCTATCTAGATATAAAGGAGATGTTCCAGAAATGTATGGAGCCTGGGCTAGCATTATGTACACCACATGTAAATATAGCTGTATAATGTAGTAACCGCCTTTTAATGTTAATTTTCTATAATTTCACTTTATTTTAGTGTGATATTCAAATACTAACTATGCCAAGGAGAGCAACACAAAAAATATAGTGGATCGGCCATGTTGCTGTTGTCAATTTGAATGACATTTTGACATGTTGGCTTGACGAATCGATATATAAAAATATAGATATTTTTCATAATATAATCGATAAATATTATAATCTCAATAAATCGAAAATCGATATTTTTTTATTCATTTTAGCATAATTAGTCTAACGTATACTAATCTTGTCATATCCGGGGAGTAGTTCAAATGTTGATCACCAGATCGTCAGCACGTTTGCGCCATAAGAATTTATGCATATACCTTCAGGTTAGTTTCGTTTTTTTGTGGCCACGAGATTGCGCAGTGCCAAAAACTACGTAATGTAATGCACTGATTGTTACTTACGTGCGTTACCTTTACGAAAAATATCGATACATCGGTTTATCGTTATTTTTTATATATATGGATAATAATCGATATAGCTGAAAAATATCGATTCTATATTTATCAATATATTTTTTCCACTTTCTCATCCTACGACTCACAGAAAGACGTCACGAAACTCAAATGTGTCAAACGTCATATCGAACAAGACTGTCATGGCTGCTCTAAAACAAGGGTTATCATAATAAAAATCTTCCCAAATAAATAATTTATCACTGCTATACCCGTCTCCAAATAATTTTTTGGATATTTTTATGATAATCCCTATTGATTTATCTATATGGTGTACATAGAGGTAGCCCACAATGAAACATCTCCTTTTTCCAGTTTAAAGAGCACTAGTGATTCCGATGCAGATAACATCTCTGTTAATAATCAACAATAATAGGGATACTTTCACTTAGATATAAATATAGGTGGAATACCATCAGGGATAGCACCTTTACGTAGTCCATAGACTTAAGTTTGTTCTATTAGTATTCACAGTCAACCTCAGGTGATGTCAGTTGCAGACTGTTGTTCTTAATATTCTAAAGAAAATCCGAGGTTGGAGTATTTTATTATTTTTAAATATCGAGGAAATTTGTGAAGCAAACATTTCACATATTTGTAAGCCAACTGATCTCTGACTATGCCGTTAGTCATTGTGACGAGGAACGAACACTAGTTCGTAAAAAAAATATGTAAGAGCCGGATTTTTTGTCTTTAATGTATGGGCTGGGTTCTATTTTTTTATTGTTGCGTTTGATCATCATCTCACCTGATGTTAAGCGATGATGCAGTTGAAGATGAAGCACGCTTGCCTAGAAGTAACCTATTCACTCTTGACTTAAAGACTCCCAGGTTATAGCTACCAGGAAACACAGACTTCGGCAGAGAATTCCACTCCTTAGCTGTACGCACAAGGAAACTATTCCCAAAACGTTTTGTGCGTATAGGTGGGATGTCCACCATGTAACGATGGCGCGACGCCGTTTGTCTAGTAGTCCGATGATGAATTGCACAGTCCCCGAAATGTAACCGATAGAAAACTGATAGGCTTGCAACATGTCGCCGATGTTCAAGGCTCTGAAGCTTTGTCTCGACCAGTTTTTCGTTGCCAATGAGGCTTAGTAGGGTGTTAAATAATAAAGGCCCATGGATAGAACCCTGTAGAACACCGGATGGTAATTTGGTAGTACTCGACCTGTATTCGTCGATGACGACACGTTAGCAGTTGTTGGTGATATCCGATGCGAACCAACGCGATAAGTGTCCTCTGATTTGCTTGAGGGCGATTTTATTAAGCAATAGTTCGTGATCCACCTTGTCAAAAGCCTTACAAAAAACTGTGTGCACGCTGATGGATCAGATTAGACGGCAATTGTAATGTAATTTTTGGTATGATATTATTATTTTCCCGCCGGATAGGAAACATACCTTTGGTGTGTTTTTTACACATTGTAAATAATAGTTACCGGCTTATAAATATAACCTGATGCATTTCGTAGAAGAAGCGGTGCTATGGTCAACAGGTCCAGGTCTTTTGAAAGTATCTATTGACTTGAATTCTTGCCACCTCTTTATTCTCGCTAAAGTATAAGTTTTTCTTTGTATCGTTTCCATAAAAGTGAGCTTTTTTATTTTCACAACAGTCGTAACAGCAGTCATAGTTGGGCTACTGGCTTTAAATAAAAATATGGCAAACATGTTCCAATTAGTCTCAAGGAAAAATAAGATAATCGGTAAAATGTTTATCAATGCCATCTTGAAATTTAAGGAGTTTGCAATGTGTGCCATTATCCGTAGTCATATTGTTTTTTCCGTGATCAGTACATAATGTCGGGCGTGGGCGAGATGATGTCAGCGGGCGTGGTGTGGCGCTGGCAGGGCGAGGAGGGCGCGCGCGGCGGCGAGGCGCGGCTGGCCACGCTGCGCCACTGCCTGGCCGCGCTCGCGCTGCCGCACCGCGGCCTGCACCGCGCGCACGCCTACCTGCACCTGCTCACCTGCACGCCTGAGGTACATACATCACATGGGGTGGAGGGCACGGGGGAGGCGCGGCTGGCCACGCTGCGCCACTGCCTGGCCGCGCTCGCGCTGCCGCACCGCGGCCTGCACCGCGCGCACGCCTACCTGCACCTGCTCACCTGCACGCCTGAGGTACATACATCACATGGGGTGGAGGGCACGGGGGAGGCGCGGCTGGCCACGCTGCGCCACTGCCTGGCCGCGCTCGCGCTGCCGCACCGCGGCCTGCACCGCGCGCACGCCTACCTGCACCTGCTCACCTGCACGCCTGAGGTACATACATCACATGGGGTGGAGGGCACGGGGGAGGCGCGGCTGGCCACGCTGCGCCACTGCCTGGCCGCGCTCGCGCTGCCGCACCGCGGCCTGCACCGCGCGCACGCCTACCTGCACCTGCTCACCTGCACGCCTGAGGTACATACATCACATGGGGTGGAGGGCACGGGGGAGGCGCGGCTGGCCACGCTGCGCCACTGCCTGGCCGCGCTCGCGCTGCCGCACCGCGGCCTGCACCGCGCGCACGCCTACCTGCACCTGCTCACCTGCACGCCTGAGGTACATACATCACATGGGGTGGAGGGCACGGGGGAGGCGCGGCTGGCCACGCTGCGCCACTGCCTGGCCGCGCTCGCGCTGCCGCACCGCGGCCTGCACCGCGCGCACGCCTACCTGCACCTGCTCACCTGCACGCCTGAGGTACATACATCACATGGGGTGGAGGGCACGGGGGAGGCGCGGCTGGCCACGCTGCGCCACTGCCTGGCCGCGCTCGCGCTGCCGCACCGCGGCCTGCACCGCGCGCACGCCTACCTGCACCTGCTCACCTGCACGCCTGAGGTACATACATCACATGGGGTGGAGGGCACGGGGGAGGCGCGGCTGGCCACGCTGCGCCACTGCCTGGCCGCGCTCGCGCTGCCGCACCGCGGCCTGCACCGCGCGCACGCCTACCTGCACCTGCTCACCTGCACGCCTGAGGTACATACATCACATGGGGTGGAGGGCACGGGGGAGGCGCGGCTGGCCACGCTGCGCCACTGCCTGGCCGCGCTCGCGCTGCCGCACCGCGGCCTGCACCGCGCGCACGCCTACCTGCACCTGCTCACCTGCACGCCTGAGGTACACCTGCACACATGTGAGGCGGGAGAATGGAAGGCGGCCTTTATTTAAATTACCTTCCACAGGAAAAGGACATTGCTCTGCGTCCATACATTGTTCGCCCTGAAGCCAAAAGCACCGAAAAATTATTTTTGTATTGTCAATCATGAAGTAAACTCCTTTAAGATCTTATTTTTATAGCGGACTAGCTGCAGAATAGATATATTTCGAAAAAAAAACTATAAGATGTTGAGATTATAATCGAACCATAACGACGAATATTAGGTATGGTTTTTCATAGCTCCGAGTGATTTTAATGAAACAGAAAAACAATATTATAATACTTTTATTTACTGAGATAATTAGCTACCTGCCTTTGCAGTTTTTTTTTCAGAAGAGCCCCAATTAACACAAAATACACATTCCCTTGCCTATGCTTAAACTCAAAACTGACACTGACAGTGACAATTGACCATTAAGTGGTGTCAAAAATAGGAGTGCCAAAATCGATACAAACTTTATCGCATCAACTTTTGTCATACGATAATATGAATACCATTCATTACAAGTATTTATTAAAACATACTTTTATAATGTACTCATAAATTACTACGATAAATATTTTTTACTTGACTACGGTGAAGCCCAAAGGAGGGTTTATACACTTCTGGACACATCTATTGGCCCACCTTGTATTTTCAGTTTCGTTTGGTCCTAGCTAAAATTTTATATTAGGTCGAGCAAAAAGTTTTTATGCAGTTTTGAACCTGGCACATTCACAATTTCATTCAATAGTCTTTTTTTGAATTTCGAACACAGAATTTAAAGAAACAAAAGACAATTTGGAGCCTGTTTGTTGATATCAAACAATCGAATACTAAGAAAACTTGGTTTTATTGGTTTTCTTGGATTTAATTCTTGAAAAAGTGATTGATATCTTTGCTTTTGCAACAAACATTACTTATTCTTAACATTAAGGTGAGGTTCTATCAATAATCTATGGATACTTCACCTGAAGTCGCCGCCCAAGCTGTGGCACTTATTCAGGCCGGACACAGCCAAAGAAACGTGAGTGCTCAACTTAATTTAAGTCGATCTGCGGTCCGAAATGTTTATCGGAGGTACCTAGAGACTGGCGGCTTTGTTCGTCGCCAAGGAAGGCCACGATCTCGGGTCACAACTGAAAGGCAGGATCGATTCATCGTGACGACCAGCTTGAGAAATCGTCACCTTACCTCCATTGAGATACAAAACCAACTTCGCGACTTCCACGGAGTATCTGTGAGCGCTCGAACTGTTCGGAGAAGGTTAAAAGAACGCGATATGGTACCACACAAGCCAGCTAATGGGCCCAAACTAAAGCGAGCCCACCGAACAGCGCGCCTTCATTTCGCACGCAGTCATTTAAATTGGACACAGCAAGATTGGAGCCGTGTACTCTTTTCTGATGAGTCTAAAATTGTGTTACATGGCAATGATGGAAGGAAGAAGGTCTACCGGCGTAAGGGAGAGCGTTTCGCACAATGCTGCTTTGAAGAGAGGGTTGCTTATGGCGGTGGCTCATGGACTGTCTGGGGCGGTATATCCGCGAGCGGCAAAACTCATCTTGAGGTTGTTACAGGACCACGGCTGCCAACATTAAATGCTGAAAGATACATTCGTGAGTGCTTAGAACCTCACGTGATACCATACGCGGACTATGTGGGCCCAAATTTCCTTTTTATGCATGATAATGCAAGAGCCCATGCGGCCGGCATCGTCAGGGAATATCTTCGGGATGTGAACATCACAGTTATGGACTGGCCAGCCAGAAGCCCAGACATGAACCCCATTGAGCACATGTGGGACGAGCTAAAAAGGCGTGTTAGGGCTCGTCAGCCAGTTGCCCAGACGATGCAGGAGTTGAAAACTGCCATAGAAGAGGAATGGGAGATGATCCCTCAAAATTTCATAGAGCGGTTGATAAACTCTATGCCTAATCGTATGAGAGCTGTGGTAGATGCCCATGGAAGCAACACACGTTATTAAATTAAACCTTTATTTGATAAAACATGTTTTTTATTCAAAAATTAATTGCCTTTAACAAGGCGCATATCCGACTTGTTAGGCGTAGGTCCATGTCGTATGGTATTCTGAATTCAAATTTAAAACTATACGATCGAAAAAGATGGTAAAATGTATCAGGTTTAAAACTGCATCAACAGTTTTTGTTCAATCTAGCAATCATATTTCGGTAGGGGCCATCGAAACCTAAACTCTAAGGTGGGCCAATAGATGTGTCCAGAAGTGTAAATTCATGTAGTAAATAATCGTTTAGTTAGAAGTAAATCACTCAATTTTCTAAACGATCATTAGAAAACCCTGTAGAATGATCTTGATGAAATATGTAAGTTTTGTTCATTTCAGCATTATTCTAACTTCCTATTTGAAATCGAGTATGACCTCATTCATAAAGTATACTTCGTAAATCTATCGATCGATTATAATCTGTTACATTTGAGATTTTGTCACTCTGGAGGTAATGGAACAAAAGCCCTGATGTAAGGTGGTTGGTATTGAAACAATAAACGGTTTCAAACAACATTAGTTTATTCAAACAAGATAAAGTAAAATACATAAAGAAGGTTATTGCCAGCCAGCTTAAAATTCAGTCGGTGGAGCTTCAGGTTATGGGGGGTTGAAGATAATACCAGTACTGTTCTATTTTTTTAAGGTTTGAACTAAATATGGTCTAATTTTCTTTACTAAAATATCAAGGTACGATTTTCCAGTTTTGTTGAAAGTGAATTATTACTAAATGTGCCAGGGACTCTAATAGTCCCGGATCCCCGAGCCGATGAAGATGTTCAATATTCTTCCAGTTAAACGTCCCCCCCCCCCCGTTAAACCCCCGGGGTCCTTTAATTAAATTTATTGTAGACCGGCTTCTAAATTTGAAAACCGGACAGGTGATTAACTGGTTCCTTCATGAACCGGTAGAATATGTATGCGTAGTAAATTTATCCATATAAAAATGAATAAAAAGAAAAAAAGATTCAAGAAAAATTAAGAAAAACCGCCTCGCCTGCGCTAGAACGCTAGGCGGACACTGCCACCGCACAGTCGTCTCCACAGGAGGCTTTGGGAGGACTCGAGGAACGGGTCTCGCATCCAGGCTACAGAGGCGCCTCTAGATCCCGGCGGCGAGACATATCTCCCGAGCTGCCTCACCTAGAATCGGCAATACGGAGACCCTATTATATAAGGTGAAACTAAGTTACTTTCCTTGAAAAGGAATTTAGGTGACCGTCTGATCGAGCTAGGAAATCTAAAGGCTTAAACCTTGACCGGTTAACATGGCCCTTTGCAAAGACAATACAATGAGCCACGACCTCTGTTTGCCTAACCCCGCGTGGTGGGACAATAAGAAACAAGAGTACCCATTTGGTAACATGGAGCAACACTCACGGTCGATCAATGGCGAAAACACATGGCTGCAGGGCTTCGACTGGCTGAAGAAAGGGTGCGCCAATCTTTTCGATGAATCTTTATAAAACGTGGAGTCCTGTAATGAATATCCAGGGATCACAATAATATTCTTTTAACGACTCGGAGAAGGACTCAGAGACCACTTCCAAACACCAGTACACCAAATTCCTTACCTTTTAAAACATGGGATTAAGTTTCGTAGCCCATTCCAAGCGTGGTGACTTGTCAAATCGTCGCATAACCTTATATTCTACGGTCGTTTACCAAAAAACCACAGACTAAATATAGACTGTGTTCCCTTCGAAACTTCCAGACTAATGCCTATAATGAAAAAATAATTTCACTCCCGTTTATTAAGTATTTTAACCAAAAGCTGAACTATTAAGGATTGGTCTTTTCGATATTAGTTCGATGGCTTCCAATCAATTTTCTAAAATTCATTAATATCGATTCAGAACTAAAACTACGAATCGGCTTCCGCCAGATGTCGCCACCAACTGTCAGAAACTGACATACAACTGAATGACATTTAGAATGTAAACAAAACCACAACTTCATTACGATATAATGGCTCTAATTTATTTTGAAAGCTGGTTTATTAGGATTTTTAAAAGCGATTTAACGTCCGAAAGTGTTACCAAAGAGTTCAGTGACGAAGTACAGATGAAAGGATGTTCCCTTTCTATAAATCGCAAGCCAAAGTCCATTATACAAACTACAGGGAACAGTTCACTTGGAAACCTTACAATTTACAAAGCAGGTAAGCTAGGATAAAAAAAAACAACGTAACATTGTTTGTGATTGTGTGATTGATTGGGCATCCCTATTCTTATCATTAGAACTTAAAACGGGATATTTACAATGTGTTTATAGTTGTAATTCATAGGGTTTGGCTGGTGAATTTTGAGAGAGAGATCGTGAAATAAAAAACGTGACTTGTTCTTTGAGTCAATCAGGTTGCTATATATTTTTGTGAAATTGACAAGTGACAGTTTTACAGATAATAAAAACATTGCCATTATAATA
Source organism: Tholera decimalis (assembly GCA_943138885.2). Taxonomy (NCBI): domain Eukaryota; kingdom Metazoa; phylum Arthropoda; class Insecta; order Lepidoptera; family Noctuidae; genus Tholera; species Tholera decimalis. The sequence goes on along the minus strand of OW964552.2, from coordinate 3,882,773 downwards.
AATTGATGTTGCAATTAAATTAAATGTTGGGGATGCCAACATACTGCCCGCAGGGACAAAAGTACAAGTAACAAAATGAATGTTGCATTTTTATGAAATTAGTTCAAAACAACTAAAAACTAAACATTATGTAACCTTATGTAACATTATGTACTAACGAAATTTTTATTTTTAAATACCACGAAATAACACATTTAAAATGTACAACAACATTCGTTTTTTCATATTATTTGGTGAACTAGTACTATTGTGTTACTAACTAGCCAATAAAGCTTTACAAAACACTTCACTTAGAACTACTTATTTTTATTAGGTACAACACAATAAATATGATTAATATTAATTTGATAACACAATATCTATGGTTAATATTGAGATAGGTGTTAAGTAATTTCTTAAGTAGAAATGCTTTAAACCTTACTACTCTTAAAAACTAAAATAGACACGTTTATAATATTTAAATAGTACTACACTTTTAAAACTTAAATTTAACCGTTTGCTTAGACTGTACTACACTCTATGGGTAAAACACAGATCTTTACAATAGAACGTTTATGGGTTTTACCATTTGCTGTTTTAACTTCCACAACTCTGACTTTATTATCAGCCCCTGGGAAAATTTGCGTTACTCTGGCCATTGGCCAATACAGTGGTGCAGTGTTATCTTCTTTTAATATTACTAAAGATCCAATTTTTACATTTGGATGGCAATCTCTCCACTTGGGCCGAGATTGCAATATATTCAAATAACACTTATTCCATACTTTCCAAAATGAATTTTTCATGTTTATACATATTTTCCAAAATTTTAAGTTATTTGTAAGTTTTACATCTGGTTCTGGATAAGTGTTTAGCGCAGATCCTATTAAAAAATGACCGGGAGTAAGACAAGAAAAATCATTAATGTCATTCGACAGTGGCATTAGCGGTCTACTATTTAATATAGATTCAATTTGACACAGTACAGTGTTTAATTCTTCATATGTGAGTAAAGCCCTCTGAACCACCCTTTTTAAATGGAATTTGAAACTCTTCACGCCTGCTTCTGCCAAACCAGCAAATATAGGGGAGTAGCATGGTATAAAATTAAAATTGATGCCTTTCTGTGCCGAAAAATCATGAATTTCCTTCTGATGCTCCTTTGAATTTTGTAATTTATACAATTCTTGCAGCTGTTTATCTGCGCACTTGAAAGTTGATGCATTATCACTGTAGATATCAGTGGGCAGGCCCCTTCGTGCTATGAATCTTTTCAAACAGGCGAGAAAGGTTTCTGTTTTAAGATTTGAAGCTAGCTCTAGGTGTATGGCTTTTGTTGCAAAGCACACGAGTACACAAACATATGCCTTACTTACTATTGGTTTTCTTTAACTCTATATTATCAAAATGTTGTAGTGATTCAGGTATGTCAGTTAACAATTCAGGACAGTTTGAAAACCATTTATGTAATTGGAAACCACCTATTTTCAAAAGTTCGCAAAGTTGTCTCTTTGACTCTATTAGAAGCCCTGGAGAACTTTGAGACACCAGGGCATCATCAATATATGTGTAATTTTCGAGTATTTCTGCAGCCAAAGGATACTCATGCTTATATATTTGTGCTAACTCTTTTAAGCAACGTGTGGCCAAATAAGAGGAACACTTTAAACCATATGTGACAGTGTTTAACTGTATGCATTGAATGTTATCCTTGGGGCTATCCCTCCAAAGGATATTTTGTAAAGATCTAAACTTATGTTCCTACGAAACCTGTCTGAACATACTTTTTATATCCGTTATGAAAATATATTTTTCAACTCTGAATAATAACAAAATATCTACCAATTCTTTTTGAACTATGGGACCATTCAATAACACATCGTTCAGTGAAATCTTGGTACTGGTTTTCATAGACCCATCAAATACTACCCGACACTTAGTTGTCTTTTTGTCAAGTCTTAGGACGGGGTGATGTGGCAAGAAATATACTGGGTCAGTACAAAGGTCATATTTACTGATATCTATGACTGTGCCATGGCCTTGCTTCAAATAGTCATGTATAAATTCTTTATATAAATTGTAAAGAATATGATCCTTTTGCAATCTGATTTCTAAATTAAGAAATCTTTTTAAAGCTAAATTAAAGGAACTCCCAAGAGTTGTATTGATTGATTCTAAAGGCAACTTAAGAGGTAGTGCAACTTGAAACTTATTATTTTTAATATCTAATATTACACTGCTACAAAATAGCTTCTCACATGCCTCATGCTCAGGTAATTTTTCAGGATAGACTTCAAGAATACTTTCAGTCTCCCAAAATTTGCAAAGTGTATCATTTACAGAATCATCACATGTTTGACAATATAAAGATGTTACTTGTTTTGAGTGTGGAGCTGCAGGTACAGAACCAGCAATTACATATCCAAATTGAGTGCGTAGCACTGGAACAGTAGGTGTAGTGGCGCTGCCTCCAGGATGAGTGAGCTCCTGGATGCCCACTTTAGGCTCAGGCGGTAGCAGCACCTGGAAGAATACATCAGCACCTAATAACATGTGTATAACACCAGGCTTATTAAAGGTTTGGTCAGCAAGATGGATATTTTGGGGAAGAACCATATTTTTTAAATTTATTTTTACCTGAGGCAGTTTGGTGGTAATATTGTTTAATATAAAACAAGTTACAGGGATGTTAAATTCATTTACAATTGAATGTAACTGTATGTTGACCTTTTTTCCAATATTAATTGAACTACCAATACCCAATACCGGGGTGTTGGCTTCCTTGGGTTCTAATTTTAATAGTTGTACAAGCTCACTTGTAATAAAAGATATTTGAGACCCACTTTCAAGGAGGGCCCTAACATGTACCTCAGTCCCATTAGCCGCTATTAGCTTAACTCGGACAGTAGGCAACAAAACATGTTTTGTATTTGACTCTGTAAACAAAGTCACAGGTGTGTTTAGTACCGAGCGTTTCCGAACGCACCCTTTTGACATAAAGAAATTTGATCTTGACATTACTTTGACTTGACAGATAGATTTTGCTTCCCCGTTGAAAATGTCTGTCATGGGACCCTGTTGAGATAATTATAATTGGTAAAATATCGTTGGATTCGCGTGTTGAAACCGATAATTGGGTCGCGAATTATCTATTGGTTGAAGTGAAATCCCCATTTGACGAAAACCCCGGGATATTTTGGGATTACTCGCCGGTTGGTTGCCACTGAATGGCACGCGCTTTTGTTGAAAATAAATAGTTGGAAATCGAATTGAATCTCACGTGATATTAGCAGATTGAGTGTGAACAGTGTTTAATTGGACTTTGTAATCCCGGATTGACGAGAATCCAGGGATATTTCTCGGAATATATCGCCTTATTGCGTCCATCGCGTGGCACGCGCTTTGCTGGAAACGAGTTGGGTGTGATGCTGAGTTGGAACCGCGCCATCTGGAGACTGGCGTATTGTGAACGTCCACACACTTGACTTACATCACACTTTCAATTACTCGTCTCATATTACATACAAACCACATTTAGACGTGATCAAGCTGATCCTGATTGCCGTCTACAGCTCAGGTTAGTGGTACCAATATTGTGTAACCTTGTTATTGTAAGCAACGTTTATAGCTCCACGTACCGTGGACAGTTCCGGACACCCCAGTTATCGTTGCACTGGGCCAATTGTAGTCCTGAACAAAGTGGTAGCAGGCGTGGCTCTTATAAGATCCACTGATTCATTCTGGTAGTAGGCGTGGCTCTTATAATGTAAGATCCACTGGTTTAATTGGAAGTTTTGAAAGTAACTTTGGTTTGATTACTTAACATAACTTATATAACTTAATAAGTTTGAATATATTGCTTTGTCAGCCGGGCTCAAATAGTACTTGTAGTTTGTACTGTAATTTGTAGTGCTAGCCCCTTGGTATTGAATTGACAAGTAAGATTTATTTGTGAAATTAGGAATTGGTTGTATTTGGTACATAAGTTGGTATATTGTTGTAAAAGTTGTTTGGTATTTGTGGCAATTAATAATTGAATGTCATTGATCTGAATTTGAAAGGTTATCTAAATAATAATCACACATTTGTTAACATAACAAGAATTGAATGGTGTGGATTGACTTATTGCATTTATTTGTTTATTGGATTGTTGTTAGAGATTCTCCGGCTCAATATTATACAGTCAATTGTTGTGCTTATTGATGTTTAATTGGAGTTGATCCTGCACAATATATACATTGAATTGTTATTTATTTTGTAACTAGCCATCTGTACCAAGCTAGATTCATACTTGGAATAAGTACAGGGTCGGATTTGGACTTGAAATAATTGAATTTGAATTTTTATTTTGTTGAAATTATTTGGTCGGCTAACATGTCATTGTTGTTTGTTTAATATTTGATTGTTGGTTGTTGATTGGTGTTGTATTAATATTTGATTGTTGCAATGGCCTCATTAAGGGCACTCAGGGAGGCTGCTGCCGGATTGACCTCACACTTGAGATGGTTCACATCGGCAGCTGCAACGGTTGAGCGTGTAGAATTGGAAGAGCTCACCCTTGCTCGGTATGGGCAAGTGATTGAGAGGATCAAGTCAGCTGATGCTGCGCTCATATGCTTCAACGAGTACATCATGGACGTGGATTTGGGGGTGATGGATCAGACAGCCCGCGATAAGATTTTGGGTGACTATGACCAGATTGTCCACCTGGGGGATGTCATATGTCTACGAGCGTGGGAAATTTTGAAGAGTCGGGTGCCTGACGCGGCCAAGCCGCAGACCCCCGTTGTTGCAGGCCCTGGACTATTGAGTAGGCTGCCCACCCTGGAGCTGCCACATTTTGACGGTCGCTTGGACCACTGGCTGGGCTTCCTAAATCTCTTTGAGAGTCTTGTCGATGCACGCTCGGACCTCGGACCTGCCCAGAAGCTGGCCTATTTGTTGTCTGTCCTGGAGGGCGAAGCCAGAGCCTTGGTGCAGCACTTGCCGGTGACGGATTCCTCTTACCCGACCGCTCTGGAGCTTCTCTCCCGACGGTATCAGAACAAGCGCTGCCTGGCTGATGTGCACATCGACCAGATTTTGGAGCTACCGGCCATTGTCAGCACGTCGACGTTGCGCACTCACTTGCTGAACCCGTTGGTCTCAGCGACCAACGCCTTGAGACGCTTGGAGTTACCGGTAGAACATTGGTCCTACTTGTTGGTGCACATAGTGCTGCAGTTGCTCCCCGCGGAGCTGAGGTCACGTTTTGAGCAGAAGTATGGTGGGGATAGTGCCACCCATCTTCCCCCCTTTGATGACCTCCTCAAATTTTTGGAAGACGAGTGTCGGTTTTCGGATAACACTCGTGGCGCCACGGGGTCACCCCCACTACCTTCTCAGCCCAGAGACCAGGGACGGACTAGGGCTCGGGGGCCTGTTGATGTTCGCTCCGCCCCCCGTTTTGCTGGCGCCCGGAGTCCTCGGGCTATGGGGCCTGTTGATGTTCGCCCCGCCCCCCGTTTTGCTGGCGCCCGGAGTCCTCGGGCTAGGGGGCCTGTTGATGATCGCCCCGCCCCCCGTTTTGCTGGCGCCCGGAGTCCTACGGCTAGGGGGCCTGTTGATGTTCGCCCCGCCCCCCGTTTTGCTGGCGCCCGGAGTCCGCATCATTGTAACTTTTGTAAGGCAACAGGGCATGCCATGGCGCGTTGCCCGGCCTTTTTGAATTTGCACGTAAGTGCCCGCCGCCGCATTGTCAACGCACGCCGTTTGTGCTTCTCGTGCTTGGGGGCCCACTTTCATCGGGACTGCCCCGACCCCCGCCCGTGTAGAATTTGTAAGGGGTCCCACTTGGAGATTTTGTGCGCCAACGCGAACCGCTCCAGCAGACCATCTTCTGAGGAGGGTTCGCGCAGGGGGGGGTACCCCGGAGACGAGCACCGGGCCGAGACCCGCAATTCTGTACGCCGCACTCCACCCCCCGCGCAAGTTGAACGGGAGCCCCACGAGCGCCATTTGGTCTCCCCTCGTCAGGGAGAACGTGCATTGGCTGCTAGGCAGCAGTGGCCGGGTCGGCGCCGCTGCCTTTCCCCTCCTTTGGCGGAACGTCCCCGGTTGGAGTCGCGCCCTCCGCCATTCGGGCATTCGTTGGGATATGCCCCTCCAGTGATGGCGAGCGGCTCGGGACACCGCGCGGACGAATGTTTTGATTGTTGGCCTCGTCGTGAACGAAGGCAGCCTGGATGCGGCGATCGGTCGCCGCCCAGGCATCGCTAAGAGATTGACGCCTGCCCGCTAAAGGACCCCCCAGATCAAGACGGTTTTGTTGCCAACAGCCTCGGTCAAGGTCTGGGGACCCTTGGGTGACTCGATTGTGGTCCGTGCCATTTTGGACACGGGAGTCCGGGGTTGCCTTTTGTCGTCTTGGTTAGCGGGACAGGTTGGCCTGAAGGTGAACGACCTTTCAGGCAAGATTTGGGGAATTGGCGAACCGGCTGACACCACTGTTGAGGGAAGGACCTGGTTTGAAATCACCCTTGTGAGTTGTCCGTACCCTAAAATTGGTGCTCCTGCCCTTGTTATAACTGAACTTGGTTGGGACGAGCCACTTCGGGAAACCCTGTTGGAGGACGGTTGAGGCACTCTAGCCTTCCTTATGGGGCCCGTCACCCCCTTTTGTTGCCCAAGAAGGGCCACTTGGTTCAATTGTTGGTGACTGATCGTCACACTAAGAACTCGCATGCCGGTTGCAATGCGCTGTTGGCAATTCTGCAGCGAGAAATTTGGATTTTGTCGGCTGATCGTGTCAATGAGGCGAGGCCCTTTGCTGGCGTCGTAACGGACTTGTTGGTCCCCTTTTGTTGAAGACGTCCACCCTTCGTAATAGTAAGATTGTAAGGCTTATTTGTGTGTTTGTCTGCCTGTCAACCAAGGCAGTGCATTTGGAGCTGGTAACCTCCCTCTCGACAGAGGCCTTTGAGGCGACTTTGGAAAGATTTGTGTCTCGCCGTGGGTTACCTTTGATTAGTTCTGATTGCGGTACGAATTACAAGGGTACAAGTAACTATTTGAAGGAGGTACACGCCTTCCTAATGAGAGCCAGGTTGACATTGGTAATAGTTTGGCCCGCCGAGGGGTCACTTGGTTGTTTGACCCGCCAGCCTGCCCCCCATTGGGGGGGTATTTTTGGGGCCGCGGTGAAAGCGGCAAAGGGACGCTGGCGGAGATTGTTGGGAGACACCGTTCTCACCTTTGAGGAACAAGCTACGGTATTTGGCCGCATTGAAGCTGTATTAAATTTGCAACCTTGTCAAGACTTCCAATTGATTAGCGGACGGGTAGGCCCGTCCGGGGGGGGTAGATGTTTAGTACCGAGCGTTTCCGAACGCACCCTTTTGACATAAAGAAATTTGATCTTGACATTACTTTGACTTGACAGATAGATTTTGCTTCCCCGTTGAAAATGTCGGTCATGGGACCCTGTTGAGATAATTATAATTGGTAAAATATCGTTGGATTCGCGTGTTGAAACCGATAATTGGGTCGCGAATTATCTATTGGTTGAAGTGAAATCCCCATTTGACGAAAACCCCGGGATATTTTGGGATTACTCGCCGGTTGGTTGCCACTGAATGGCACGCGCTTTTGTTGAAAATAAATAGTTGGAAATCGAATTGAATCTCACGTGATATTAGCAGATTGAGTGTGAACAGTGTTTAATTGGACTTTGTAATCCCGGATTGACGAGAATCCAGGGATATTTCTCGGAATATATCGCCTTATTGCGTCCATCGCGTGGCACGCGCTTTGCTGGAAACGAGTTGGGTGTGATGCTGAGTTGGAACCGCGCCATCTGGAGACTGGCGTATTGTGAACGTCCACACACTTGACTTACATCACACTTTCAATTACTCGTCTCATATTACATACAAACCACATTTAGACGTGATCAAGCTGATCCTGATTGCCGTCTACAGCTCAGGTTAGTGGTACCAATATTGTGTAACCTTGTTATTGTAAGCAACGTTTATAGCTCCACGTACCGTGGACAGTTCCGGACACCCCAGTTATCGTTGCACTGGGCCAATTGTAGTCCTGAACAGGTGACTGGGCCTTATCTAGGTGAAGTAAAGTATTGTGCCTTTCTTTGCATACTTCACATTTAAAGAAGAACCTGCACTTCTTGCTGTGATTGTTTAGACAGATATTGCATAGGTTATTATCTGTGACAAATTTTAAGCGATCTGAAACAGACATTAATTTAAACTTAGGACAAACAAATAATTTATGGGACAACTTACATAGTATGCAGACTGTTGGTGGCGGCGTGGTGTTTATGGATCCATTTCCTGCATCACCTTTTTTAACAGTTACCATGTGAGTCGCTTTAGCTGTGGGGACCTTTACCGGAGTCTTCTCTGCATCCTCAAGTGCAAGTGCTCGCTTCTCTAAAAACGCGATGAAGTCACAAACTTTAGGGTTTTTATCTCTAATAAGTTGGTATTCTTTACTGCAATACATATCATTGCACGGACGCGCGCGGTACAGCACGGACGCGGTATGGCTTTGTCTAGTGAGTTAGTACGAAGGTCAATGACCTGTATTAAAGTTATAAAGTGTGCGAACTGTAACGTTGTAATAAATGAAGTGTTGGCTTTCCTACATAATGTCTTGGGATTCATGGATGAACAGAGCATACACCAGTTGTGTACGTCGTCGTTTTCGGCTGAAGAAATCAGTGATGCAAAGTTACTATTATTTGAGTCGCTACCTAGTGCGAAGAAGATGCCACTTCGAAGAAAAGACGGCAAAAAAAGAATGATAAGGGATCTGGAAGATATTATTTGCCTCATGAAGAAAACAGACCCCGAGTTGTTCCCAATTTTTGTGGCTAAGGAGTTACACAGATTGCCTCCGGTCACTTTCGATCATGTGGATGTCACCCGACTATTAAAGGACATATTAAAGTTGCAAAACCAAATCAGTGCACTAGAAGAAAAAGCTGTTACAACGGAAAAATTTGATTTACTTAAGATGGAGGTAGACAATATGAAGCATGCATCTTTAATAGATTTTACACCAAATATAAATGTAAACAAAAGGAGAGGTGCATATTTACATAGCAGTCCACCTAATAGCGGTCCTATAGGCTTACAATATGTTCCTATAAAAGCGTCGCAATTAACAGCTGATAGTGAGGTCAACGACCGCCCTACCTCGGCTAGTCATTCATCGTTGCCATCTACATGCGAAGATGATGGTGTCTCTTTTATACATAAACAAAAACATGCGACAGAAGCTCAGGGACACGTGGAGGCGAACACTGCGGTTTCAAAAACTGTGAGAGCGAGTAGCGTCGAACATACTCAGGGACGTCACGGCAGTCTAGGGCAGAGCGAGACGGCGCAAAAAGTGAAGGGCGTTGAGGCCACAGCGTGCACCGCGCTTTCGAACAAACCAGTTTGCAGACCGTCTCCATGCGCAGGCGCAGGCACGTCAGCGCAGACACCGGCTAGCGGCGATCGAGCGACAGTGTCACCTGGGATCTTGAATGACTCTGTAGGTGTAAATGGTATGTGTCAGCGTGATTTGAACACAAAATGCGACAGTGTGTTAGGTAATGATAGTACGGAATGGACAGTAGTGCAAAGAAAATCGCCTAAACGATATAAATTGATAGGTCAAAAAGGTCGTGCTGCTATTGTGCCGGATAGCAAATTTAAGGCCGCGGATGTTAATGTGCCGTTGTTTATCTCTAATGTTAGCACAGATACGAGTGAACAGGACATTGTGAGCTATATTAAAGATAAAACGAATCAAATTGTCACGTTAAAAAAGATCAATATGAAAGAAACAAAAAAATATAGTGCATATAAGTTGTTTGTTTCGAAAAATAAGCTAGAAATGTTTTTAAATGATCAACTGTGGCCAGATGGCATAACTTTTAGGCGTTTCGTGCATTTCATGTATCGTAAATAATCTAGCTACCTACATGTTAAAGTCATAAATGTATACTCATTATGGACAAGTACCAAAATTGTAAATTTATTTCTTTTAATTGTAAATCTGTAAAAAGCTCAATTGATAGTGTAAGAGATTTGTGTGAGATATCGGATATAGTGGCCCTTCAGGAGACATGGCTTCTTCCCCATGAAATTCCTTTCCTGGGAACCATAAGTGACAATTTTGAATACACGGGTAAATCAGCTGTTGATACGTCTACTGGTTTATTGATAGGAAGACCTCATGGTGGGGTGGCCATTCTGTGGAGAAAGGGCATTTTTGAATCGGTTTCTGTAATAGAATGCACAAGTTCTCGCTTGGCTGCAATTAAAGCTACCGTCGACTCACGCTCGATTATTGTAATCTCGGTCTATATGCCAACAAATTCGCAGGACAACTTGCCGTTGTTTACTGAGGTTTTAGCTGAAATCAGTGCAATCTCTGCGAGCGGGAATGTTGAGAGTTTATATATATTAGGCGATTTTAATGCGCATCCACACGAGTTATTTTTTAGGGAACTATATAATTTTTGTACTGATCAGTCATGGATATGTGCCGATGTAGATAAATTGGGGTTAGAGGCAGATAACTACACTTTTATTAGCGAAGCTCACGGTTGCAAAAGGTGGTTAGATCACTGTGTTGTGTCGTTAGCAGCTTGGCAGACAGTTACTAAGTTAAGTGTACTAGAAGATGTATATGTTTCAGATCATCTACCGTTGTATATTGAGTGTGACCTAACTATAGTGAAGCCTAAATTGGGGATGCCGAGTACTAAACACTCTAAAGTGATCTGGGGTGAGAGAGACGAGGCACAAATTAGTAAATACCGAGAATTATGCCATAACGAATTACGAAACGTTGATTTTCCTCCCGAGTTTGTAAGCTGTAGTTATGGGTCATGCTCCTTAGTCGAACATAGACGGATACTGGATAAGTTATATAACAAGATTGTGTCCATCTTATGTGGTGCTGCGGAGCAATCTTGTATAGGAGAAATGTGCAGGCCGGGTAGGCAGGGTCGGTCAGGTAGGAGGAAAGTATTATGCGGCTGGAACAATCACGTTCGAGACGCGCACCGGGACGCCAGACTTACTTTTAAAGCGTGGGTGTTGCATAATCGACCGGACTCTGGACCAATACACGAACAGATGTGTGAAGCTCGTAAAATATTTAAGAGTCGCTTAAAATGGTGCCAAAAAAATCAGGAACAGATCAGGATGGATTTACTAGCTAAGCATAGGGCGTCTAATAACTTTAGTAAATTCTGGAAGTCAACTAGTAAACTAGATACCAAGCCTGGTCTGCCCGTAACCGTTGGCGGGGTAAGTGGTCCGGGAGATATAGCAAATATGTTCATGGAACATTTCAAGGTGCAGTCTCCTCTTGGACCGTCAGTTTCTATGATCGATTCTGGGTCTCACTATCAGGGAGAAGAACCACTTGTGAGTTTTTCACCAAAACAAGTGAGAACTGTAATAAAAAATATGAGTACAGGTAAATCTCCCGGGTACGATGGACTCAGTATCGAGCATTTTAAAAACGCGGGAATACACCTACCGAGAGTACTGTCACTGTTTTACACTATGTGCATGAGTCACTCATACTTACCAGCGGAACTCATGAAAACAATTGTTGTGCCGATAGTTAAAAACAGGACTGGAGATATATCTGATAAAGCTAACTATCGGCCAATCTCTCTTGCGACTACCGCTGCAAAAATTATGGATAGTATGATTGATTCATGCTTGAAAAAATACCTTTGCTTGCACGACGCGCAGTTTGGGTTCCAACCTGGGCTATCGACGGAGACAGCTATCGTTACCCTCAAAAACACTGTCCAGTACTACACAGATCGAAAAACGCCGGTGTATGCCTGTTTCCTTGATCTTTCTAGGGCTTTTGACCTTGTCTCATATGACGTACTCTGGAGAAAGCTGGGAGACAGGCATATACCGACGGATGTCCTGAAACTTTTGCAGTACTGGTATGCGAACCAAACGAATCACGTTAAATGGGCTAAAACGCTGTCTATTTCATACGGGTTGGAGTGCGGTGTGAGGCAGGGGGGGCTAACATCTCCACTGCTCTTCAACTTGTATGTTAATGACCTTATAGTGGAGCTCAGCAGCATGCGTGTAGGATGTCGGGTGGGTGGCGTCAGTATTAATAATATCAGCTACGCAGACGACATGGTGCTGTTGGGCCCCACTGCGGGATCTATTGCGGAAATGCTTAGGGTGTGTGAGAGATATGCGGCTGAGCATGGACTTGTGTACAACGTACGTAAAAGTGAATACATGGTCTTTAAGGTCGTCGGTAAATGCCTAGATTATACACCTAGTTTTACCCTAAATGGCTTGCACATAAAGAAAGTAAATAATTTTAAATATCTCGGGCACATAATTACCGACGATCTTAAGGACAATGTAGACATTGAGAGGGAGCGTAGGGCTCTAGCGGTCAGAGGTAATATGTTGACGCGCAGATTCGCTCGCTGTACGGACCAGGTCAAAATAACCCTATTTAAGGCTTATTGTCAGGGCCTGTACACGGGTGGTCTGTGGGTCGGCTACACCAAAAGATCTCTAGATGCCCTACGTGTCCAGTACAACAATATTTTTAGAATGCTGTTAGGACTGCCCCGCTACTGTAGTGCGTCTGAGATGTTTGCGCAGTACCAAACCGATGGGTTTCAAGCCCTCTTACGCAAAAAAACGGCATCTCTCGTGACCAGGTTGCGGGTCAGTAATAATAGCATTCTGAAAACTGTTGCGGAGAATTTTTACTCCCCTGTTTTGAGACATTTTGTATGGGTGATGAACAATTAAATACTTGCCTGTTCATCCCTCATGCAAGATGTACTCGACTTATTAATTATTTCATTTTATTATTATTTTTTATTTGTACTTGTAATTGATTTTTCATACTAACATTAGTTTTAAGCGTGTATATTTACTAACATCATGGATTTATGTTGTCCGAATGCAATAAATAAATTAAATTAAATTAAATATCTAGCTTTCGTGTCAGTATACAAAGAATAATTGGATCCCATGAGCTAATGTCATGTTTTAAATTTTTTAGAGCAGCTAGCTGCTGTTTCACAGTAGATACAAACATCCTAATATTATGTGCTGTTGACTTAGCTATAGGCGTTATGTCTAGTAAGTTATTAATATGCTCACAAGTTATTTTATACTCGTTGTCATAACGATCCTGTAATATAATTCTGGCCTCGCTATAGCTTTCGGCTACTAAAGGTAGATTCTTGACGAGGTCGAGAGGCTCGTCTTGTAAGAAATTACGAAGATAGAACAACTTTTGAATGCTTTCTAAACTGAGATTGCGATGAATTAATGCGTCAAATAATCCTATGAAGGATTTGTACTCTGAGTACTTACCCGTAAATATTGGTACATTGACTTGAGGCAATTTAGTTAGCTGTTTTGAATGAGGATGCTGCTGCGGTGATGGCGAAGTACTGTTAAGAAGGGATTTTATGACTGTTAGCGTGTCTAAATATTTAGACTCGACGGCGTCAAATTCGTCGGCCGTTGGATCAATAGCACAAATTTCCAGGTTCAAGTTTTCGAATCTATCAAAGGTATATCTCAGGCGCTCTTCTTTTAGAAGAAGGGCTTGATGATCGCAATCGCCCTTTCTCTCTTTGAACAGGTTATAATACTTTGTTAGGACGCCCTTCACGGCAGCACGCTTCCTCACCAATGCCAACTTCTCATCATGATTTTCAGCATCGGAATCCGACATTTTGGTACACTTTAATCACTAACTTAGCTTAAAATAACTATTATTTAACTTAATGTTAGCGTGCACGTCTAGAACCAAAATTAGAGTACATTCACAAAATGGCGACACTGCAGAAACTGGGCGGAAGCACATTAACGCCCCCAAGTGGCGAGTGGCAGAACTTCGACGGATCACTTGTAGGAATTGAGACGAGATTGGTTGCAGCTTGAAGAGCACTACGGAGGCCTCTGGCGGCGAGCGGCTGGAACCCCGTAATTTTACCAATATAGTGGCGCCTCTGGCGGCGAGTGGCGGCAGCGTGACCACTCGTAGCGGATGTCGTCGAATGTTCTCGAAGACTCCTGAAGCACGCAACCAAATAGCGATGATGGCAGCTTTGGTCTGCAACTGCGTCTTTTGAAAACCACGCTGATCCTTCGTACGGTTCCTTAAGCCCCTTTCTTTTCACTTTCAGCAGAGGATAGCTTTATTGGATTGCTCAATAAAATCGATCGGCGGCTGTAGATGTTGGCGAATTTTTTTTTTTTGCACAACGACACTCCTACACGACACAATATAACACAATTTTGCACTGTTTTGCACGGGCCTCTCTCTAAACCCGAAGGACCATGTTTATAGTTGTAATTCATAGGGTTTGGCTGGTTAATTTTGAGAGAGAGATCGTGAAATAAAAAACGTGACTTGTTCTTTGAGTCAATCAGGTTGCTAAATATTTTTGTGAAATTGACAAGTGACAGTTTTACAGATAATAAAAACATTGCCATTATAATAAATTGATGTTGCAATTAAATTAAATGTTGGGGATGCCAACACAATGTGTATTTTTGTTTCGAGTTTCCGATATTGATCATGGCGCTTGCAACATTGCCGAAATATCGGAACCTCAAAACAATAAATACACATGGTAAATATCCCGTTTTAAGTTCTAATGATACTGTTAGTGACCATGTCAGCTTAAAAACTTATATCCCTATTATTTTTCAATGCGACATGACGTTTGGCGAAGATGGCAGCGGTACATGTTATTAGTGGCGTAAAATACTTTCATATGTTCATTTTGGCATGCAGCTAGTCCGTGTTACAAAAGTATTTGCAACTAGTATAATAAAATAGATAATTCACTATCGTGTATGACCGATTTTTTTTTGCACAGGGCGATTCTAGACAGTGTCCTTTGATTTCTTTTGTCTGGTTCATGGGACGGGTTACATCGGAACTACACTATGCCCCGACACGCACGTGGCTGATTTTTTTCATAAAACTAATATATTTGTTTTTCTATTTACAGGAAATTATAACTTCAGTCCGCGAGAAGGGCGCCCAGTTCACCGAACTAGAATATTTGAACGCGTTCAAAGTGATCGAGACTCGGCGCGGCATATCGCCCGCTGATATGAAGATGCATCTCAAACAACTGTCTGCTGCACTAGGACATGTTGGGGTCACTGTATAGACTAGAACAATCAACATGTACACCATAATAATAATATAAAAATGTTAGTTCAAGATATTGGAACTGGGCCAATTGAACGCATTCAAAGTGGTCAAGACTAATTTGTAGAGACAGACTCGGCTTTATTACCCCCCAAAGCGAAGTTGTAATAATGTCTTAACCACGGAGAATGTTTATTTATTGACTTCATGGAGGACTAATAAAAACATTCAAAAATAGGAAACATACGTTCAAGTTATACACAACCATTTTTATAATATCAGCACCCAAGATTTGCGACCACTATACGTACTTATCTATAATAAGTACTTGAACGCGGTCAAATTGATAATTATAAAATATGTATCTCAAGCAAATGTCTGACGTAGTTAATTCATGTTGAAGTCACTAAAGACTGAACTGAGAAAATTATAAGAAAAATATATAAACACTTAATACTTCTTTTGCTTTCATGCGATAGTGAAAGTTCCAAGACCGTTAAATATATGTCTTCACTTTACTATGCAAATTAATTACTACTATTACTACTATTATTAAAGTGGTAAAAGGAGCAAACAGTTCATGTTAATTTTATGCCTACCCACAAAAGAAGAAGGCGTTTATGTATTAGTTATACCCGGACTTTTAATTCGATGCAGTAGACTGACAGTTTCTGAGTTGTCAGATAATGACGACTATGAAATTGTGATCTAACTAAATTAATCGATTCAGGAATAAATTCAGGAAAAAAAGACAAAAGAAAAAAAACGATGTAAACAATTTTTTTAAATAATAGTGTGAAAATAACAAAAAGTAAAATGTGATTATAAAAAGGCGTGAAAAATAAACCGAAAAGATCACGATAATATTTTTTATTTTTTGTAATAGTCCCCTGTACCTGTACCCATTCCAACGGGGTTTAGGTCGCAGTGGTGCGGGAGCAGTATTTTTAATAGTAATCTCGCGCAATTTATTAAAATATTCATCACGTGAAACAATTTCCAAAAGACTGGCTTTTATCATGTCTGGTTAGATATGAATATTTTAAGAAAAATATATTTATTTATAATAAAATCTAGGTAACTACTTCAAAATAAAAGATATTAGTATAAATTTTGTATAAATTTATTTATATTTTTCACGATTAAAAATCGCTCATTTATTATTCGATTGACTGGATCCATCACTATTAGGTTAAATAGGGTATCATTATTTTGTGACACTAGCTTATGTCAGATTACTGCATCGAATTGGAAGTCCGGCTATATACAATATACAGTGGAGATACATCATCGTCTGCCAGTCTTCCTAAGTATATCGAGGTCGGGTTCCAGTCTCTGAATGCAGCAGAGTTACAGTATTTACGTAGAGCGACTGCCTATATCTGAGTAATGACATCTGAAGTCACAGTATCTCAGAGAGGTAGTGGATGCAGCTCAGCAGTGGTGACCTTCCCCTCAATGAAGGTATTCTGAAATAACGTGTACCAGGCAGCAGCATTGAGGTAACAGGGGCCATACAATGACGTGTTAAAACGTGAGTCGTTCGAAAGAGAAAGAGGGATAAAGCTATGCACGCTATATAGTTCCATCCCTCTTTCTCGCTCGAACGACTCACGTTTTAACATGTCATGGTATGGCCCCAGGTCTAGTTGTGAGAATGTTCTAACGAGATACCGCGGCCTCTGAACGCAATGACAACTCTAGGAAGAAGATGGGTTTTTAGTCAGTAGACAGATACGGTCGCAGCCTGGAATTTTGGGGGTTCACTAATGTTATGGTGTGTCCAGCATTAATTAATACTCTGTGGTCGATTTTCATATGACAGCTAATGTAGTCTGTGAATGTGTTTGTCTATGTCTCTGTTCCTTTTTCCGCCACCGCAGTTCCGACGACATGCAAAATGTAATCTACTTGAAATGATTATATATAATTATTATAATGTGTACATCGAGTCCAGTTTTTCCTTGGCTGCCACGCCGTCACGTACAGTCACGGACTACAATTGATAAGCCACTTTCAAGATTTCCAATTTTGCAGTTTTATACATTCACGAGATTACACGATTAAACACGAACTCAAACCGAATGCTCGGAAACAAAATGACAAATTACTAATAATCGGAAATAGTCTTATCCATAGAGGTTGAAAAATGACTTTATAAGTTGTCAATGATAAATCCATACAACGGTGCTTACGTGTATCCCATCTATTTGATACTGACCTCCTTTGAAATAGTCCTCATTAAATACTCTTTATTTCTGAAATCCTATCCGAAGACAGAGTGACAGTTGAAATGTCGATGTCAGAAAAGATTTGGAGACGAAAATTTCGAATTTTGGTGAATCGTAGCCGTAGTTATTAACGCGAAAATGCCAGCTGCAATTTCTGAAGAAAGTCGCTATAGAATCATAACAATGCATCAGCAGGGTCTGAGCATTCGTGCAATTTCGAGAGATCTGCACTTGACGGTGAGCTTATTCACTCAATCTATATGTTTTTGTTTTTTTTTAAAAAGGCAATTATCTAATTCCATTAACTTGAAAGTTGTTATTTTTTTAGCGAAACACCGTTTCTTTGTGGGTAAGACGATACGCCGAAGAAGGACATATAAATGATCGTCGCCGAAACAACCATCGCCCTTCTGCATTAAGCGAAGCTCAGAGAACTGAAATGCTCCGCGAATATGAAGTTGATGGATTTATACCAACGCAGCGTTACGCGGAACGTTTTAATGTGAATCCCAGAACCATCCGAAGGCATCTTCACTCAAAGAATTTGCATCATAGGATTCCTGCCTACAAAGTCGATATGACAGACGCTCATAAAACCGCACGTGTAAATTTTGCACACCGATTTTTAAATTTCGATTGGTCATCAACTATTTTTTGTGATGAGAAGTCATTCCAATCAAGTGATAATGGCCGCTTACACCTATGGCGATATAACAGTTCACGGTATGATGCAGATAACGTCATACCAAATAGGGAATCAGGAAGGATAGCTGTTAATATGTGGGGTTGGATGAGCTCCGAATGTGTAGGCGAGCTTGTTCAACTACCACCTCGTGCAAATGCCGTGAACTATATAAGGATTTTGGAAGATTTTATGCTTCCGTCTGTAAGGATTGTGTATCCACAGCACGAAATGGAAAATATTAATTTTGTTCACGATAATTCTGCCATACATCGAGCAAGGACTGTCAGAACCTGGTTTGAAGCACATCCAGACATAACGGTGATTCCATGGCCAGCTAAATCCCCGGACCTGAATCCCATAGAAAATCTGTGGGGTTTAATGGTGCAGCGATGGGATCACAGTAATGAACGAAGAAAGGAAGATCTGGCTCAACATTGTCAAGAAGTATGGGAGAACATGCGAGGGACTGATATTTGCACTCGTCTGGTTAGCTCCATGCAATCACGACTGCAAGCTGTAATAGACAGCCAGGGAGCATTTACAAGATATTAAGACAGTCCAACAGTTTTGATTCTTATTATACAAAATAAAATAATTATTCAAATAATATAGTGTTTTTTTTGCTTAGCACATTTTATGGTGTATTCCCGTTCGTCCCCTCGACTTCGTCCCCCTAGGGGGACGAACGGGAATTCACAAAAATAATATTTAATTTGTTCCCGATCGTCCCCCTAATTTGTTTGGGGGGACGAACGGGAATAATTTATGAATTATTTTTTTAGTTCTTTTGCTCCCACCAAATAATATATATATTTATATAAATATATATATATTGACCAATAGGATGCACAAAGCGTATTTTGGTAGTGTTCGTAATAGTAAGTATTAAGTTACACGCCCTGTAGTATTAAGTTACACGCCCTGTACTCACAAAACGTTTTGGTGACCTCTTCGGGGAAACCGAAGGTTTTGTCTTTGCGATTATGGACGAAGTTATGATGACGAATAACTATCGGAAATATATTGTGAAGGATGGTACGGTAGACATATGTCGGGCATGTCACAAACTGGGAGAATCCATTCGTCACATTATCTCCGGTTGTTCTCGTCTGGCTAACGTCGTCACAGCCAATGGTATAATAGCCAAGAGCCTCGACCAACATCTAAGGAAGCTCTAGTTGGGCAGCTGGATCAAGGGCTTGATCCAGAAAGCTGTACTCCAGGAAACGGCGCGTATTGTGAGGAGGTTCCTCTCTATGGAGCCCTGACCACTGGTAGCTTGGACCCTGTTCCCGATACCGGTGGGCTACTATTTTTTATATTTTGAAATGTTTTTATATTAATATTTAAAAATGTAATTTATATGTACATATATTAAATAAATGGAATAATAATAATATATCCTTTGAAAAGCAGTCTTTTTCTATATGTACACCTGCGACTTTCAGTGTCTTTCTTTGAGCTTTGTTTATGGTCATTGCCGATGCCGCTTCTAGGGGAAATTTGAGTTTTTCGAACTGAATGCAAGGAATAAATACGTTTTCACCGCTTGCTGTTCCTGTCATAATTATTGCTTGAAAACATTGCATCCAAGGTGTGTAATTTGTAGTCGCATGCCATTACAGAGCCTTGGTGCGCCCTGATTACGCATCAACAGGACTGGGACACCAAGTTTAAGACTCAAATAATATGATGGGGTATCCTGACAATTCCAGAGAGTTGATAAACTCTACAGGGTACGACGTCACTTGCTTTGTATCCATGACATTGTCGACGGACAGATACTCGACAACATCACAATCCACATGAGACATAATCTTTTCGTTGATCTGCCCTACAATTTCGTTAGCCGGTGCCAAAATTACTCTTTCACGCAGCCATTCTTTATCCCTCATATTTGTTTTCAAATCAAAATAAACGTGGTTTTTTAAATTATCTGTATCTTGGACTATGTTACAGAATTCAGAGCTCAAATAAATCATCCCGTTGATATCTGTTGCCACACGATCTTCTCCTATTTTCAAAAGGGCAAACGCATATTGCCCCGATTTTGAAATAGAAATGATTCGTATATTAACTTGATGTTGACTGGTCCATGACGTGGGTTCCCCAGCCCTAAACAAAGATTTGTATAGCCTACATGCAGTTGTGTAGTTTAAAAAAAAAATTATGAGTGGTTTTTGAATACGCGATTTGAATGAATTGGGAGGGGGGAATATAAAGTTCCAACACCCTTTTACATCCTTAAGGGATGATTTCCAGGATAAAAACTATCCTATGTCCTTCCCAGGGTCCTAAACTATTCTCATGCCAAATTTCATGTAAATCGGTTCAGCGCGAAAAGGTAACAGACAGACAGACAGATAGACAGACAGATTTACTTTCGCATTTATAATATTAGTATGGAAGTATGGATTACATTAACACCCGTGCACTTTCATTGTTTTGTCAACACTAACCCGACCGGTCTAATTTAAGGATAGGAAAGGGAGAGAATGTCAGGTAAACCAATAGGATTTACGCAAATAACACAATGTTATAGGCACTCTTTTGTTAAGTCCGGCGGCATCGCCGACGCATGCCGCCAAAGCTGTTACATTTAGTGTAGGTAAACATTTTAAATGAAACAATGATAAACTTAGGATACGTTTTTATAATTAAAAAAAAAATAGAGAAGAATTTTGTAAAATAATGATTAAATCTAACGAAGCAACTAATTTAAAAGTAAACTACGAAATAACGAATAAACATATTATGCACAAATCTTTTTGTGGGACGAATGGCACTAATCAAAGAACATATTCCCATTCGTCCCCCCAAAAAAATTAGGGGGACGATCGGGAACAAATTAAATATTATTTTTGTGAATTCCCGTTCGTCCCCCTAGGGGGACGAAGTCGAGGGGACGAACGGGAATACACCCATTTTATGACATTTATAATAGCTAAAACGTAAACTCTTTAGCAGAAATAGCAAATAAAACTTCTTTCAAGATGGCGGCAGTTAGGTGTTATCTATGTTTAATACATAATCCAAGGATCTTCTACCTACTAACTGGATTGCTTACGAATGACTCAAAGAATACAGAAAGTCTTTCTTAGCTGTTAAACAATAGAGTATAAACTTGCACGTATAAAACTGAAGGAACTATTCGTTCCGAGCGAGACAGTGCCGTGTGTGGAATGTGTCCCTTTCTTCTGTGTGTCAGATTAAAAATATTTATTTCAATGGTAATTTTTTCGACCTGTCTGTTGTAGTAATAACACCTAGTTTTAAACTTCTTTGGAATTCTATCTTTAAAATGAATTACCATTATTACTGTATGCATATTAATGTAAATTAAAGTTATTTTACCACGCAAACACAAGATGTTTAAACCAAAAAAAAAATGGAATTTGCAAGAATTAGTAGTGATATATTATACTATACCTGGCAATTACTACGTTGCCGACTGACGTTTACTTGACATCTGTATGTTTGTAAATTTGAATTATATTTAATTTTGTGAGTTTTCGTAATATTAAAGTGCAAGTTATTGTAACCATGGTAAGGACGTGTTTTGTGGTTAATTGCAAGAGTGAAAAGGGTACCCCGGGTCTGGAATTTCCTTTTTTAAGTAAGTTTTGTGACTTTGTTTACAAATTGCATTTAGGGTGACTATGTTTTCAATGTAAAAGTGGATGTTCTTCTCTTTATTCTTCTTATTTATTATTTTTCTTTCTTCTCATTATATATTATTTTTTGTTATTTTAAGCTTTCCTAAAAATGATGATCTTCGAGTCCGGTGGCTCAGTGTTCTACACAGAAAAGGGTCAGAAACGGTTCCAAAATTTGTAGCCGCCATTTCAAGCCCGAAGTAATATTGCATTTCGAAACAAGATCAAATGATGCAATTCCGTCCATTTTCCCTAAAGTAAGTTATCAATCTTTACAAATGACATGAAGATCACCGTTTCGAAATATGTAGAATATGAGCATAGCAAGATGAATTTTCATTTTGAATCTATCTTAACCATAAATACTACAATTTTGTTCTCATCAATCTATTATTATTTTAGATTCCTGTCAGTGAAACAAATAAATGTTTTAAGTACTATAATATTAAAACCCACTAAAGAAAAGAATATACAACCTGTACTGGGCACATTCAAAGATCTGGTAAGTGAAAGTTATGAAAGGAGTCAAATTAATGAGCATAAAAGTCGACATTTTAGTTGTTTTATTTACTTTTGCTTAGCAAATTGATGGCAAAAATATTTTATATCATTTTGGCCAAAAACTCAGCTACGCAAACTTGCTTACAAGTGTAGTTTATTATATTAATAATTACTTATAACTTAATTACTTAACTTTTGTCCACTGCAGTTAGTTAATGTCGACAAATAATAATCTATACTAATATTATAAAGAGGTAAAATTTGTAAGTTTGTATGTATGGGGTAATCTCTGAAACTACCGAACCGATTTTGAAAATTCTTTCGCTTGCATGTAGCTGCATTATCCCTGAGTGCTATAGGCTATAAATTATCTTTATATCATGCATATTAGCCGAGCTAATATAATCTTTGTCAAGCAAGTCGGGGACGGGATCCCGTGGAATATTTTCGACTTCTACGTGGACGAAGTTGCGGGCAGAAGCTAGTAATTCATAATTTAAAGATTATTTCTATACTTTTAACTAATAATAGTGTAATACATTTTTAGGGTTGTGTGTCAAGCCAATCTTGTAACAAACCTGCAGCTGCAACATATGAGGAACTAGAAAATATAGAACCAACCTAATAATAATAACCTTATAATTATCATTCGATCTGCCTCCTTTATGTTTAGAATTATGTATGTTAATAATATTGATTTCTAACCTTAAATAGCACATGTGGTGTTAGCCTGTAATTAATTTTTACACTTATAAATGTAATATGACTGTTTCATACAAATGTATAGTGTAAACAATTGTAGGTTAACCTAAATAAATATATACAGAAATAAATTATATCTCTTCTGTTATTCTTTCTATTTATAATCATCGTCTTTCATGAAGAGTTTTAGTAGTTTTAATTATATATAAACATTGCATCATTTTATTTTAGTCTACTGGCTCTAACCGTACAAGTGTCGAATAAACATAGATTACCAATTAATGCACGTTTGTTTGGACGTCTATACCACTGCCTATCAAGGCCAAGCCTTCGAAGAATTGCCAGCTGGTGATTCTGTTATTAATTCTGTATCTGCAATAATTGTATTTGTATCACGGGTCTTAACCACTTTGAAAGTTTATAATTCAACGCAATAAAGTTTGCAAAACCAATTTTGCATTTAGCCCGCATAAGGAAGGGTTTATTATAGAAATTAGCGCGCTCAATATAAGTTCCTCAGATATATATATTGAGAACTAGCTTTTCGCCCACATAGGATTCTGTTATATCGCGCTACCGAGCAACTGTTCAAAAATCTGAGATAGAAAGAACCCTATATAGTTCCCAGGGTTTTAAACTATCTCCATGCCAAATTTTTTCGAAAGTGGCTCTGTGATTTAATCGTGAAAGCGTAACAGACCGATACAGACCTTTATATTTATAATTGAATTTATTTCTTTCTTTCTATTTAATACGTTGTTAAGAAAAAAACTGGCCAAGTACGAGTCGGACTCGCACATGAAGGGTATTTTTATAGGTAGGTAATGAATGGTACGGAACCATTACCTATAAAAAGCGCCAAAAAAATCACAACTGTTGTATGGGAGTCTCCCTTAAATATTTATTTTAATTAATTTTTAGTATTTTTTGTTATAGCGGTAACAGAAATACATCATTTGTAAGGTTAATAATAAGTGTCTAAAAAAACCTGCAAATATTGCATCAAATAAAATTGTCCTTACGTTTATCGCGAATTGATATCCACACTACTAGAAAGAGATAGCTAGGTCCTTCGAGGGTATACTCTTCGGAACGGATTTGAGCTTCGCGTCCGCATTCCAGTTTAGGTACAAGTTCCTTGTACATAATCATAATTATCGTGAACGTCATCTTGGACGCTACGCGTTCGGATAAAATCGTGGTTTCGAGTTTTTCCGATGTCTAAATTATACCAACTATAATTTCTCCGTACACCAACGTTACTATGGCTACGCTAAAACAATTGTCGCTAGGTTACGGTTTCTACACCTACAATTCGTCGACTTTAGGTAGTCACTCTGTTCTGTGTACGAATATAACCGATTAAACCCGATTTGCATTACACGGCTAAAATACGAATGGTGGCAAGTGGCTCATCATTTATAGTCCGTGACTGTACATTAGGGTGTCCCGTTCATGTATGGGAGAAAAAAAAATGAGCTACGGCTACGCAAGGTGTATCAAAAGTTGCGTTTTGACACATATATTAGGTACGATTATTATAAAATTTAATTAGATATCCGGCATCTTGAGGCCTCTACCAGTCCTTGAAGTTTTTCAAATTTGCTATTTTTTGGGGTTCCTAATATAAACTATAAATCATACAAAAATAACATTTAAATGGGTTTTATTAAATTTAAGGGTACAACAATGAGTTAAAGCAAGGTTTAAAATAGTTGAAAGACAAAATAATCAATGGCAACTTTAAAAACGGAACTGGTTTTTGTGACCAAAATTAGGCATTTCTGAGCGAGATTTTAATCTGTTCCTAATAAAACCATCCCGAGCTGTAGCGTCCGTGACTAGAGATGGGCAGAGGGTTTAAACCCAGCTGGGCGAAAAAGGCATAAACTGGACAAATAGGGCAAAAACGAATTAACGTCCTTTTAAATGCCCCAAAACAGGGCGGAAACTATAATTAGTTAAATTCCAAAGTTATTAAGCCTTTTTCATTAAGTAGTGGTAAGATTTACCTACTTATACAAGTAGAATATTAGAAACAATGGTATTGACCAAAAAAGAGAATCTCAATTAAATCTATGATGAAATCTCCTTACATTTAATTGAAAAAGTAAACTCTTCGGATGGCTAAATAATTGATGTAGACTCGTAATAAAACTAATTTCATAAAATCACAGATTAATTTTTTACCAAGTAAAACTAAACAACAATAAAAAAATTAAAACTATTTAGCTGATTGCTAAGTTACACTTATCAATTAAAATCACAGTCGGTCAGTATTATTTAAATCATCATTTTACCGTACATGGAATAAGAGATTCGTGCCTGCTAATCACTATCATAAGAAAGAGCATCAATTGGGACAAATTCAAATGTTCTGGATGTAGAAGTTGATGCTGGCGGTTCGTTTGAAGCTGTTTCATTCATCGTGTCTACGTCAG
Source organism: Tholera decimalis (assembly GCA_943138885.2). Classification (NCBI taxonomy): domain Eukaryota; kingdom Metazoa; phylum Arthropoda; class Insecta; order Lepidoptera; family Noctuidae; genus Tholera; species Tholera decimalis. The sequence goes on along the minus strand of OW964552.2, from coordinate 3,857,389 downwards.
TTTCGTCATCTGATGTATTCTCCACATAAACATCATCATCCGAAGTAACATGATCATCCAAGAAACTGTCTCTGTACAACAAATTCCAATTATATGCCAGAAATGAAATTTTGGCGGCTCTTTCTGTAGTAAGACGGTTCCTTTTCACACTACGAATGAAGTTGTGGGTACTGAACGATCGTTCTGTAGCAGCTGATGTACAGGGTGCAGTAAGTATACAAACAGTTATTTTACTCAGAGCAGTAGACCCACAAATTCCTCTCCACCACATTACAGGATCTACAGTTTCTGCAGCTTTTTATGTAAACTACTTACTCCACAAACCACCTCGTCCTCTACATATATTAAGCCAAGTCAGCTACACAATCGATATCTAAATATCGCTACTACTACTATACTATTCGCAAGATCATAGATGAACTCCATCGCATCAATCTCCTGATTCTGATCAAGTTCATGTCCTATAGCTGTAGGATCCAGTAAATGTGCAGCGTAGTGTATCGGTTTAATAACCTGTGCGATCCTATTTTCTATGGCAGTCATCAATAGCTCTTTATCTGCATTCTCTATAATTGATGTTGTAGCTAAATTGAATTGCACTTTTGATTTGTTATTTTTCAATACCATAAATTTTTTATTAATATTGTAATCATTTCCTTCGAGTTAAAATATGCTTTCTGTTATTGGCTTCAATACATTCACACATTGATTCACCATAATCCAAAAGTTATCGTCAAGAATTTCAACTTTGACCTCAGTTGATGTTGAATGTGTTCATTGACTGCTAAACTTTGAAGTGCAGCATTATTGGTTTGTACGCTTTTTAGTGCAGAAACATAGCTTCCCCATCTAGTTTTGCAGGGTAGTTTTAAAGTTTCGCCGTCAATATTCTTGTCTTTTTCTGATTTTAATTAAAAGTGCAGTGAGCAGGTACCTGACTTCTTTTTACACACTTAATAACATCTGTCGCAAGATCGATGCAAGCTTTAATTACAGGCAGTTTCATAGCATCTGCACATAATATGTTAAGATTGTGTGCAGCGCAACCCAAAGGAACTACCGAAGGATATTTGATTTGCAACATCTGAAAAGCCTTTTGCAGATTTCTTGCATTATCTCCGATAAGGACGAAAGTTTTATTCTCCCCATAAGATTTAATAACCTTTTCTATTTTGCTGCATAAATACTCACTAGTATGACGGTGGTCTTTAGTATCAAGGCTTTTGACAAATACCGTTTCTGGCTTGGATATTAAAAAATTATAACACCTTGATTACGAATGTTGCTCCACCCGTCGCATTGCAAGTGTAAAAACGTCGCATTTTTAAGATCGTCACACAATTCTTTGGATATATATATATCAGTTTGAAAGTTCACAACGGCGCCACGGTCGTGTGTACAGCACTAATTACATACTCCGTATTTAATATTTTCGTTAACTAGTATAAAGTGTAAATCTTAACTCAAAAGTTATATCAGTGTCAAGCACAAGGAAAGTTCTTTGTTTGGTGATATTGCTCATTTAAATCAGACACGGATTACTTATGTTATTACAGTCTTAAGTGGATCAGTAAACACTAATCAGCTACTTGACAGTTGTGGCCTGGGTGATCGCAGGCGTCGACCGGTCTACCCCCGTGTACTTTTATATCAGCCGTTTGCAGTGTTAGTCAAACTTTCGACTAAAGTCAGCCAGTAGAAAACATGTTTACCTGTAGACGCTGTGATGCCGAATCCAGAGATGGTGCTACGTGTGTGGCTTGTAAGGCGAAATTTGACTTTCCCTGTGCTGGGACCACAGAGACTGGATGGAGAAAATTGGGTGAGCGCAAGTCGACCTGGAGATGTCAAAACTGCAAAGCGACGCCGGTTGCCAGTCCTCAAACAGGTAGTTTGAAGATATCACAAGTCAACTCAGAGACCATCATGCTTGAGCTTCAAGGTCTATCAAGCAAATTAGAAGCATTGCCTGCGCTAATGGAGAGTGTGAAGGTAATCAAGAATGAGCTTGCAGAATTGAAAACCATACGGCAAGAAATGTCTGAGATGAAATCGTCCTTTGAGTTCTACAGTCAGGAAATAAAAGCTTTGACAAGCAAAGTGTCCGTTCTGGAAGATGATGTCGAGGCAATGAAGAATACCAAGGAAGTGGTGGTCAAATTACAGGACAGAATTACTCAACTTGAGAATCAGCAGTTAGAGAACGAACAAAGGTCTCGCATGAAGAATATTGAGATAAAAGGAGTACCTATATCGAAGGATGAAGACTTGTTCAAAGTAATGGCCAAGATCGGCGAAACAATAGATTTTCATATACAAAAAGAACAAATAAACTACATTGCAAGGGTGCCAACACGTAATGACAAAGTAAATAAGAATATTATTTGCTCTGTGCATAACAGCTACCTTAAAAATGATTTTATAGCTGCTGCAAGGAAATATAAAAAACTAAATTCTGGAGATCTGGGCTTTCAGGGTAATATCAGGGTTTACATTAACGACCACCTAATACTGGAAAATAAACTCTTGCTCAATAAAACCAAAGCTCTAGCCAATGAGCGTGGCTTCGAACATGTGTGGGTTAGAGGTTGTAAAATACTTGTGCGAAAAAACTCCACGTCACCAAAACACTGCATCAAAACGGAACTAGATTTAAAAAAGTTTATTTGCTAATAAAAAGGATATTTGCTAATATAAGGATATTCTCTAAAGGGATTATGGTGCTATAAATCAAGACATTATGGCAATTGATTGGCCATTAGAACTAAATTGTAGACCTCTCGAAGAAGCTGTTAAATTCTTTTATGACACCATCAATTTGCTTCATAATACATATATTCCATCTAAAATTATTGTTCCGAGTGGTAAGTATCCACCTTGGTACAAAAGCCCTCTTATTAAAGTTCTTAAAGAAAAGGCTAAATATCATTCAAAATTTAAAAAATATGGAAATCTGTCGGACTTTCAGTCTTTTACTACCTTGCGTCAACGGGCCAAAGATATGGAGAAAGAAATGTTTGATAACCACTTTGCAAACATTGAGTTTGCCATTACTAAAAATCCTAGGGCTTTTTGGCAATACGTTAAATCCAAACAGCAAACCAACTGTTACCCATCAGTGCTTAAATTTGGTGACATCTCGTCTAGTAATGGCGAGGAAATCTGCAATATGTTTGGGGACTATTTCTTTTCTAACTTCCAGGAGCGATCTGACTCATTTGGGTTGCCCACTTTGGAAAAAGACCAACTTGATGATCAGTCCACATCCATTATGTCAGATATCTGCTCCATTGATGTGCGGGAGGAGGAAGTATTTCGGTTGTTAAAGCAAGTTAACATTAACAAATCTGCGGGCCCGGACAATATCTCACCAATTTTCATAACAAAATGTGCCAGGTGTCTGTCAGTTCCATTAACAATATTATTTAAACGGTCATTTGACTTGAGAGTGGTGCCTACTATCTGGAAGTCGGCGTATATAACACCAATTCATAAAAAGGGACCTAAGGACAGCGTTGATAATTACAGACCGATCTCCAAACTCTGCATATTTGCCAAAATCATGGAGAAAATAGTACATGTACAATTGTCTTCGTCGCTTAAACTTAGTTTCTCAGAACATCAACATGGGTTCTTAAAAGGTCGCTCCACAACATCCAATCTCGTTGTATGTAGTGATTATCTGTCAGAGCATATGTCCAGAAGGTCTCAGGTTGACGTTATATACACCGATTACAGTAAGTGTTTCGATCGAATTGATCATGCGCATCTAATGCGCAAACTACTATTAGTTGGTGTGAGAGGTAATTTGTACAGATGGTTCAAATCTTACGTAGAAAATAGATGCCAGACTGTAGTTCTGAATGGGTATACCTCGAGAGAGATGTACGTCCCATCGGGGGTTCCACAAGGATCCCTATTGGGACCTCTGCTATTCAATATTTTTGTTAATGATATAGCCTCTTGTTTCCTAAACTCTAAAATCTTACTGTATGCCGATGACATGAAAATTCTTAGCCAAGTGTCAACCACTGAGGATGCACACCTATTACAAGAGGATCTGGATAGGTTCCATAACTACTGCGTCAGAAATAGGCTGGATCTAAATATATCCAAATGTTATGTATGCACCTTTACTCGTAAGCAAAATCCAATTATTTATGACTACAAGTTGTCGAATACCTCAATTGCCAGAGTGAACGTCATAAAGGATCTCGGAGTAACATTTGACTCAAAGCTGTTATTTGATGCTCATATTAATAATGTTGTTAATAAGGCCTCCAAGGCTTTAGGGTTTATTTTGAGGGTATCCTCGGAGTTTAAGAATGTGAAAACAATTAAAATCCTTTACTGTGCTTTTGTCCGTAGCCATCTGGAATATGCTTGTCAAATTTGGAATCCGAAGTATAATATCTACATTAATCGCCTTGAAAGCATTCAAAGGCGATTTTTAAGGTACACTCAATATCGTTCCAATTGTTATCTTCCTAACTATATAAGTAGGTGTAAGAAATTTCATATTCTGCCATTGCACGAGCGCAGACGTATCGCAGATCTCACTTTCCTATTTAGTTTATTGAACGGGTCCACTGACGTCCCCGAGCTGTTGGCCAAGATTGGACTTCGCGTGCCATCTGTGTTTCTTAGACGACCACATATTCTTCATGTACCACGTGTAAAAACTGCCTATAGGCAAAATTCGTTTATGTTACGAGCTTGTCGAACTTTCAATATGGTGTGCCAGGACACGGAGTTGGATTTATTCAGAACCAGTGTTCAGCAATTAAAAAAACACCTATGTAGCCTTTTCTTTGACAAATGATGACTTAACATTTTTTTTTTCTTTCATTTCTATCAAATGATATATACCTATACATTTTGTACTGATTTATGCATGTTTTACTTCATAATATGTATGTACTTGTCCATGACCGTGCGACATCCGCCGTCGTATCTGTGTTACATATAACTGTTTATTAGCGGAAGCTTGTAATTGGCCTTTTTCTACATATTGTCAATGATCACTGAAATGTATTAGCTGTAAGTTTCCTTAAAATTTATAAAATAAAATAAAATAAAATAAAATATTTCATTGCACAGCGTATCTAAATACTTTGTAGCAAGAGTCTTTCTAGAAGGCAATTTAAAATTCAGTTTTTCGTAAAACTGTCTCCATAGTGGAGGTTGTCCAACACTAGATATTTATAGTTCAAATAGTAGTTCTACTTTATAAAAAAATACAGTTTTAAGTAATTTGATCATAGTATTATGTAATAATTCGTGATCTTTTACAATTAAAATAACTGCCCTGTTGTGGGACGTTTACTGGGCGTAAATGTACGTTTATTGGGCATTTACTCAATACGTCCCAAAATGCCCAGGCAAAAACCCATCTCTATCCGTGACGCTTTGAGAAGCCTCCGTCACTAGTTTTACACATCTTTCCACTGACTGTGTGTGGCAGGGAAAGTCAATAATGTCGAGGATGTGTTCTTTAGCCTTAATTCTAAGTTCATCGTTGGAGACGTGTCGCAAAATTGGTGGAGCCGATATTTCACACTCTTGCCAAAATATTATATCGGTGTAGTCTCGCGCACAGAAGTTAAGCTTTGGTGCTTTAAATACCCTGCGAGAGTTGCTCTTTTCTGCTTCTCTGGCCTTTAATATTTTGCGAGATGCAAGCACTCGAATATGCTCTCTATCGTCGAATAACATGGCAATAAGCAAGTTTTCTGGGTGCGCAAAAAAAGCGTTTCTTTCGATCACCGAATTTACAATAGATCTCTGACTCTCAGGCAAAAATCTAGAGTATATAACCATTTGAAAAATATGCTTGGCTCCATCTTTAAATGATGAGTTTTGCTTGATTAGGAACCAAACAGGAGCGTAAACTTTGACCACGTAGTTCACAAGCAGCTGCAAATTATTTGACGGCGAAACAGTACTTACGTAAAGTCTGAGTATGCGATTGGCAGTAGTGAGCCATCTCGAATGCGCAATTTTTCCAGGTTGGCGGTTCGCTAGCTCAAGGGAACAGGAACCAGCCATCACAGCATGACACATTTCGTACAGATACTTTTGATCCGTGCTTAGTTCCTTCACAATATTATCAGGTAATACTAGCAAATTGCCAGAAACTGCACAAAAAGACGCTAGAGGTTTACTTTCACAAGCAGCTAGCTGTTTTCCAATAGGTCCTGAATATTCTTTTGGCCCAGATGTGCTACCATCCAGAGACATGAACAAATGACGAAGCGGTAATTCATTCGCGTGAAGCATACAAACACACCATTGCAGCGGTCTCTTTAAATAGTTTTCCAGGTATTGAATGACACCTCCCGTCCAACCTGTATTCGTAGCAGTACCATCGCACCCCACACAGATCACCTCTTCCAAGTTCAACCCTTGATTTTCTAACAAAGATATGATAGAAGAGACGATCCCTTTGGCAGTGCCACGACTTGGCGTCATATGTCCCAAATAAATAGATCCCGGCTCTGTGAGAACTGAAATGTGTTCTTGCAAGACTTCTCTGCGGTGGTACCGATCGCCTATTTTCTCGTTTATGAGTGTTTTGTCCTTTCGTCCATCAAAGTAGATACTTTTTATTACAATCGTATCAATGTCTTTGCTGGCCTTGGTCCGTGCTTTTGAAACAGCTCTATGAATTTTATTCTTATCAATAACAAGACTTAGATCTTCGGATGATACCAATCCTACATCAGCTAAGACCGCCGAAGCGACCGCAGCCGCAGATCGCGTTGATAGTAGGGCTTTCAGTCTCGATGCATTACTGAGTCCCGGGGAAAAAAAAAACGAGACTAGGTGTGGTCTCGAAATTCCCGGGAAAACCGAGACTTTCGAGACTATTTCAAAACTAGGTTTCTTTTTCATATGCAATTAGAGAGTCAAATCAAGATATTTTAATCAAGTAGTTACTTTCATAAACAAACGCAAATTAAAAAAAACATTTGTAACAGTTTTTTTTCATTTTTGTAGTGGGCACGTAAAAAACAAAGAGCATTTAACCCTATTTTGTTACAAAAGTAACCCGCATTAAAAGTTCTTTCTGCTTGTACGCTAGAGGGATACTACTTAGTACCACTTCGCGCTTTCACAATGAAAGGGGATAGAACCTATCTGGCGTATCGACGTCACCATTTTTTTTTTAATCGCGGTGCATGATGAAAGTGTAGTATGCATGGCTAGAGGAACAAAAAATGACTAGTAGCACGGTACCCCAAAGCGTGTCACGTAAATGTTTGAAGGTAAACATCGACATATAATTTCAACGAAGATCATTAAAAACTTTTTTCCAAAAAATAAAACCGACTTCCATATCAAAACACTACAAAGTCAAAAATAATTTTAATTTCGGTAGTCGGTGTTATTGGTTTTGTATTTTCTTTATTTTTCACACCGCCTTCCGAAATTAAAATTATTTTTGGCTTTGTAGTGTTTTGATATGGAAGTCGGTTTTATTTTTTGGAAAAAAGTTTTTAATGATCTTCGTATTTAAACTATTTAAAGAGACCGCTACAATGGTGTGTTTGTATGCTTCACGCGAATGAATTACCGCTTCGTCATTTGTTCATGTCTCTGGATGGTAGCACATCTGGGCCAAAAGAATATTCAGGACCTATTGGAAAACAGCTAGCTGCTTGTGAAAGTAAACCTCTAGCGTCTTTTTGTGCAGTTTCTGGCAATTTGCTAGTATTACCTGATAATATTGTGAAGGAACTAAGCACGGATCAAAAGTATCTGTACGAAATGTGTCATGCTGTGATGGCTGGTTCCTGTTCCCTTGAGCTAGCGAACCGCCAACCTGGAAAAATTGCGCATTCGAGATGGCTCACTACTGCCAATCGCATACTCAGACTTTACGTAAGTACTGTTTCGCCGTCAAATAATTTGCAGCTGCTTGTGAACTACGTGGTCAAAGTTTACGCTCCTGTTTGGTTCCTAATCAAGCAAAACTCATCATTTAAAGATGGAGCCAAGCATATTTTTCAAATGGTTATATACTCTAGATTTTTGCCTGAGAGTCAGAGATCTATTGTAAATTCGGTGATCGAAAGAAACGCTTTTTTTGCGCACCCAGAAAACTTGCTTATTGCCATGTTATTCGACGATAGAGAGCATATTCGAGTGCTTGCATCTCGCAAAATATTAAAGGCCAGAGAAGCAGAAAAGAGCAACTCTCGCAGGGTATTTAAAGCACCAAAGCTTAACTTCTGTGCGCGAGACTACACCGATATAATATTTTGGCAAGAGTGTGAAATATCGGCTCCACCAATTTTGCGAGACGTCTCCAACGATGAACTTAGAATTAAGGCTAAAGAACACATCCTCGACATTATTGACTTTCCCTGCCACACACAGTCACTGGAAAGATGTGTAAAACTAGTAACGGAGGCTTCTCAAAGCGTTACGGATAGAGATGGGTTTTTGCCTGGGCATTTTGGGACGTATTGAGTAAATGCCCAATAAACGTCCATTTACGCCCAGTAAACGTCCCACAACAGGGCAGTTATTTTAATTGTAAAAGATCACGAATTATTACATAATACTATGATCAAATTACTTAAAACTGTATTTTTTTATAAAGTAGAACTACCATTTGAACTATAAATATCTAGTGTTGGACAACCTCCACTATGGAGACAGTTTTACGAAAAACTGAATTTTAAATTGCCTTCTAGAAAGACTCTTGCTACAAAGTATTTAGATACGCTGTGCAATGAAATATCCAAAGAATTGTGTGACGATCTTAAAAATGCGACGTTTTTACACTTGCAATGCGACGGGTGGAGCAACATTCGTAATCAAGGTGTTATAATTTTTTTAATATCGAAGCCAGAAACGGTATTTGTCAAAAGCCTTGATACTAAAGACCACCGTCATACTAGTGAGTATTTATGCAGCAAAATAGAAAAGGTTATGAAATCTTATGGGGAAAATAAAACTTTCGTCCTTATCGGAGATAATGCAAGAAATCTGCAAAAGGCTTTTCAGATGTTGCAAATCAAATATCCTTCGGTAGTTCCTTTGGGTTGCGCTGCACACAATCTTAACATATTATGTGCAGATGCTATGAAACTGCCTGTAGTTAAAGCTTGCATCGATCTTGCGACAGATGTTATTAAGTGTGTAAAAAGAAGTCAGGTACCTACTCACTGCACTTTTAATTAAAATCAGAAAAAGACAAGAATATTGACGGCGAAACTTTAAAACTACCCTGCAAAACTAGATGGGGAAGCTATGTTTCTGCACTAAAAAGCGTACAAACCAATAATGCTGCACTTCAAAGTTTAGCAGTCAATGAACACATTCAACATCAACTGAGGTCAAAGTTGAAATTCTTGACGATAACTTTTGGATTATGGTGAATCAATGTGTGAATGTATTGAAGCCAATAACAGAAAGCATATTTTAACTCGAAGGAAATGATTACAATATTAATAAAAAATTTATGGTATTGAAAAATAACAAATCAAAAGTGCAATTCAATTTAGCTACAACATCAATTATAGAGAATGCAGATAAAGAGCTATTGATGACTGCCATAGAAAATAGGATCGCACAGGTTATTAAACCGATACACTACGCTGCACATTTACTGGATCCTACAGCTATAGGACATGAACTTGATCAGAATCAAGAGATTGATGCGATGGAGTTCATCTATGATCTTGCGAATAGTATAGTAGTAGTAGCGATATTTAGATATCGATTGTGTAGCTGACTTGGCTTAATATATGTAGAGGACGAGGTGGTTTGTGGAGTAAGTAGTTTACATAAAAAGCTGCAGAAACTGTAGATCCTGTAATGTGGTGGAGAGGAATTTGTGGGTCTACTGCTCTGAGTAAAATAACTGTTTGTATACTTACTGCACCCTGTACATCAGCTGCTACAGAACGATCGTTCAGTACCCACAACTTCATTCGTAGTGTGAAAAGGAACCGTCTTACTACAGAAAGAGCCGCCAAAATTTCATTTCTGGCATATAATTGGAATTTGTTGTACAGAGACAGTTTCTTGGATGATCATGTTACTTCGGATGATGATGTTTATGTGGAGAATACATCAGATGACGAAACTGACGTAGACACGATGAATGAAACAGCTTCAAACGAACCGCCAGCATCAACTTCTACATCCAGAACATTTGAATTTGTCCCAATTGATGCTCTTTCTTATGATAGTGATAGTGATTAGCAGGCACGAATCTCTTATTCCATGTACGGTAAAATGATGATTTAAATAATACTGACCGACTGTGATTTTAATTGATAAGTGTAACTTAGCAATCAGCTAAATAGTTTTAATTTTTTTATTGTTGTTTAGTTTTACTTGGTAAAAAATTAATCTGTGATTTTATGAAATTAGTTTTATTACGAGTCTACATCAATTATTTAGCCATCCGAAGAGTTTACTTTTTCAATTAAATGTAAGGAGATTTCATCATAGATTTAATTGAGATTCTCTTTTTTGGTCAATATATACGATAATAATACGGTGGGATGAAAGACAACCACACACGCGTGTTGGTTGTCTTTCATCCCACCGTATTATAAAAAAGTGTTTTGATACATGTCTTTCTTTGGTACATGGATTAGGCTCGGCATCAAAAACCCCTATCCGACCTCCTGCTGAATTTATGGATTATGTAGTATAGTAGTATTTATGATACGTGTTAGATATATTATAAATCTTTTAAAATGTCACATCTTAGTATTAATATTCACTTATATTTGATATTATACTTACAGTTATAAATAAATGTTAACGTAAATGACATACTTTTTGCCTTTTGTTTAACTACTGTTTCAAGCTGAGTAACAAGTCACATGATCCGCCACGCGATAGTGACATGTCGACTGCGTTTTATTGCGATGCGATTTAGTGGATAAATAATTATTTGTTGTAGTATTCTCGTGCTCCTAGTAGCGTGTAATGTACCTAGTCTCTTTCAATAAACATTAGTAATCATAATCAACCTGGGAACGATTATTTAGATACAATCTGATGCTTATAGACACGTAAAAAGTCTACTTTAATGATTGTCGTCGTAGTCATATGTCGATGTTTATCTTCAAATATCTCGGTAATGTGACATTTTGGGGTAGCATGTTACTGATATTTTTTGTTACATACATGCGACTTTCAGCATGCGCCACAATTTCTAAAAAAACATGGCGGTGGTTCGACATGCCAGTTTTCATACAAAAAAGTTCGAACCCCTCTCAATTTAATCAGAATAGTTCAATAATTCAATCTTTATTGCAGTCATAATTATGTGTTAACAAGATCTTAATATAAGTAGTAGCTCACATGGACCCTTTCGGGCACAGCAACTTACATTTATAATATGTAGACAAAATCTGTGTCAGGGGGAGGACACTCCGTACATTTTGACAGCGAAGTAAAGAAAGAGTTGCCATCTATAAATTGGCCCCGTACTATTTACTGTCTACCGGGTACGTTAAATTGTCAACAGATGGCGATATATCATGATCAAAACTATTTATTTGAAATAAAATTATTGATGTAATATTAATTGGAGATAAGTTTGACAAAAATATTAGAATCTTCTTACGAATTCAAATAGACACAAAAATGAAATACAATTTGATAAAGCACAAATATCAACCTTATTTAAAAAGACCTGGTGCCAGATTCTACTTAGTATTTATAAAGTGACAGTTCTTGAACTGACAAATGAAATTTGAAAATAAACCGTCACAAATGGCGGTTTGTTGCATATTATATTATAGTTATATGTTCTGCGTATGTGCGTTTTGTAATTCCCGATCCGTATTGTTGTATTTCGTAGTAATTACCACAAGTATAATTAGTGCGTCGAGTTGAGCCTTGTGCAAAGTCTTGCTTGTGTTCCTCCCCCTTACTATTGGGACCTTACTCCGAAATTGTATTTTACTGTGCGATATAGACGAATGAATAACCGTGCTAATTTTTGTTTTGTGTTTATTTAATTAAAGTGTTAATTTTGGTCTAATTGGCGTTACTTAATTATTTTATCCCGAACCCCAGCTCGTAACAATTCTTTGTTTTCTTTCTACTTTTTACTATGTACATTCCCTTAGGAATATTTTGTTTCGTCCTATTTCTGTAGCATGTGTGTGTGTGATTAGTTTGGGGCCAATTTACAGATGGCGTATTGAAATAGGTTTGCATTTTTATCACGTAAGAGGGCTCTCTTTTCCCTGTATATTACTTTACTCTTTGATCTGTGTTATTTTTCAATAAGGTTATTCAGCCTCCACAGATAATACTAAGCTTTACTTTATGCTCGACCGTGCTGCCATTGCCATATACATAATAAAAATAATAAAAATTGACTGTTGGTTTAATAAATTATTTAGTACAGTTTTTATGTTACTGAAGTCTCGAGTCTCGAAAATACTAAAAAATCGTCGAGACTCTCGAAATTTTCGAGACCGAGATTCCCGGGATGAAAGCCCTAGTTGATAGTCTATACCGATCACATACTTTAGCTATTGTTGGCAGCGCCAGAGTGTTTCGATTCAACGAAGTAGATGGAGTCTCATTTACAGGCACGTCACTATTCGCAGAAAGCTCTGTTACAGGCAACTGTGGTCGAGGCGGCAACTCGCGCACCGGAACAGGATTGGTTTTTAGTGATGCACTGAGAAAACATGCGTGCTCTGACTCTTTCCGATTCAAATTTTCTTGTCTCTGATGTTTCTTTAAAAGTCTTGCTGTTTCTTTTGTGTCTATACCGCTTATTGCCATTTTTCTATCACTTCTTTGATCCAGTGAAAAGTCTCTTTCAGAAATAGGAACTTTCTTAGGTTTTATGCAGGAACAAATGTCAAACGAAGTGCACTTACAAGCAGCAATATCGAAGAGCTTGTTCGACGATTCCAAAAAGCACTTCACTTTGCTTTCGTAACTATCATTTCTTTTATTTTTGGGATATCTTATCAATGACAGGTATTTGTCGAAATATGATTTCGGCAATTGGGTAACTCGTACGTTGGAAACGATAGGAATCGAAGCTTTGGTCCAAATCGTATCAAGTTTTCCAGAAACGATTGAAAAAACTTCTGTGTTAGAAGGATCTTTCCCATTCTTCTGTCTTTTGGTTCATTTTTAGTAAACAAAATGAATTTGATAACGTCACTTATCACTGGTAACTGGCGATCGTCAAGTTCTTTATATGATCCCAAAATAGCACAAGTAGTCTCACTTCGTCTTGAACCCATTAATATATATAACAAAAACACGTATTTTATCACAAGGAAGTGCAGAGCGACACCTTACAGCAATAAAACCGCAATAGAAATGAGACGAACTGCCTCACAGTAGAAGTAGAGAATTTAAGAAAAACAAGTCAAAACATGAATTTTGCGAGTTTATTCCAAACCAATTCCTAACAGAAAAAATCCTGTCGTTGCCTGCAAATCATAACTTAGGGTTTCACTATCAATGAAATAAAAAATAAAATGGGAATAATGCATAAAATAGAATAGACGACATTGACTGGAGGGTTATTTAAGTGATAAAAAAAAATGCCGGTAGAACCCTCAAGATATTTTTTTATGTTTTTTTATTATTTTTACGGTAATCTAAAACTAATAATGCAAGTTTGTCGGGAGTCAGACTTGCACATGAAGGGTACAAAGTTATATTTGCGGTTTTAGTAAATGTGCTATATCTCAAAAACTGCTGATACGATCTCATTCAAACCGATTTTCGTTGAAAGTTTTTATTAAGATCCGATCAAAAGAACCACCACCTGTGCCACCACGCGTATGCTATATGAAAAAAAAAATAGTTTCAGTTTCATGTAAGTATGGGGTAATTAATTTAAAATATTTTTTTATATTCGCCAAAAATCAGAAAGCGATTCACAGAATACATCTACCTACCAAGTTTCAGATGTGTCTTAATAGTTTCGGAATAAAATGGCAGTGACATACAGTCGGACAGACAGACATAACGAAACTATAAGGGTTCCGTTTTTTGCCATTCGGCTACGGTACCTTAAAACCGATTTAGCTTTCGAAATCAGTCAAATTGACGTCAATGTCGTATTTACGGAAAAAAACCTCTGGCGTCAGTGGCGCCAACTGGTAGTGTGAATGAAATGAAAGATGAAGATGAATATTTTTTTATTCTAAAACGACAGAATCAGCGGAATTGCTGGGCACAGTGGTCATAGGTCAACTACCTATGATCAGGCCAACGTTTTTAGGGTTCCGTAGTCAACAAGGAACCCTTGTAATATCGTCATGACCGTCCGCGAGTTAGCTCAGAGGCTATTGGTACTAGAATGCTGAAATTAGGCATTAATATACATATTAATCACGACGACAAAGGTCGACAAGGAAGACAAAGCTGTAGATAGGTATTAAATCGTCACGATTAGTTAAAATTATCAGATGTCGTTAAGTTGGCTTCACAAAATTACGAGTGTTCTACTCGAACAATATTTAGATCAAGTTCTTATTTGCGTAAAACACAGCGTACTTTAATTTTGTTAGGGCATATGATACGGAACTCTCGATCAGCTAATCCAACTTGCAAGTGCAACGCCGATTAGCGTTGTTGTAAACTACGGAACCCTACACTACACTACGCGTGGCCCGACACTACAGATCCCTACACTGCACATGGCCCGACCTGCTTGTTATTTTATTGCAAAATTCTCAGTAGTAGCTGTAACCCGAAGATTGGAAGTTGAAGTGTTTTATATGGAGCGACTGCCTATCTGACCTCCACAACCCAGTAGCTGAATAACCTGATACCTTTTGGTTAGACCAGTGTCAGATATTATATTGGCTTCTCAACTTCTGACTACCCATAACGACTGTCAAAGATGTCCAAATGACAGCCGGGACCAAAGGCTTAACGTGCTTTTCGAGGCAAGGTGGTCTCCCATTGTCAACTTTGAAACTCCGGGTGACTACTGAAAAGTTCTTTACAGAAAAACCAAATAGGACTTTTTGCCCTATCCGGGAATCGAACCCAAGTCCTCGTGCTCAGCAGTTGCACTTGCGACTACTATAACAACGAGGTATTGACGAGTAATATGTGACTATGAAATCAGTTTGCCCCAAAGACAAGCGCCGCGGCGCATCAATCGGCATCAGCATCCGCATCGGATCCGTTGTTTATGTATTTGTTTATTTATCAATGACAGTCAGGGGATTAACGTCGTAGTGTGATTTCCGAGGTAGAAATCTTGATAACCATTCTTATGTATACCAACGTAGGAAAGCGTTGTTAAAAATCTGCTCGTACGTACGTATTATTACAGTCACGAGCTCCTTTTAGGAAACACTACAAAATATTGTTGAATGCAAGAATAAAATTTGGTACCTAAAAAGCTGACAAAAAAAATACAGTGTTCTTTTGAAAATATTAGGCTGTAGATTTTTGGACCATCGCCTACATGTCATTTTATGATTTTATCGAAGTGTCAAAATCAAAATAAATACAAAATGGCGGGAATTGTTTTCCTTTTTTTGTAAATAAACTCAAGTCGTTGTCTTGTCTTGTTGTGCATTACAAATATTATCAAATAATTTGATCATTTTCGCTGATACTGAATTACTGATTATATTTTATAAGTAAAAATGGCAGATAACGATTTAGCAGATCTAAGAAAACAATGTATTACGAGCCTCTATTTATGTACGGATAATGTCTCCAAATATTTAGATAGTGAAAAAGAAGCTGAATTTGATAAATTGAAAATGTGTGTCCAGGAGTATTGTACATTAGAAGCTCAACAAGATGTAACCATCGAAGCTATGGAGAGAGCCAAGGTATCATAAACAGGATTTTTTAGGTTATATTTTAGTTCCTATATTTCTTTCGTTTACCGAATATTTCTAAGACGACCCACTGACCCTTGCTTTAAATTGCACGTTATATTATTATGATCATATATCTATGGTCAAATTAAACATATTGGCAACTGGACATGCAACTGCTATAGTTGCTATGTGTCTTGAATTACGTGATGAATCACCTGAGAAATTAAAATGTAGATAGATCAAACGCTTCAACACACTGTTATTGTAAACTAATGGACGTAGTAAGAAGGTTAAAGCTATAGCATGTTATGCCTACACATTACTTTTACATAATATCCTTGATCTTAGTACAAACAGTAAGTAAATTGTGCTCCATTGGTGTAATAAATGCAAGGATAAACTTGAAATGAAAAAATATATATTAACTAAGGTTTGATACTGATATTAATGTAATCTGGTTAGACTGGAAGGTGATCTCTGAAGTAGAGAGAGGGTTAGGTCGAAGATGAATCTCATATGAAAACAATGATTACATATTTTTAGCGAGAGACTGATACTTCTAATGTGGATACATTGGAGGAGAGATTCAAATCCCACCTGAGCAACTTAGCTGGCAAACGGCTCAGGGTTGACAATCACCCTTATATGATGGAATTCAACAAGAGATTCCAAAAGGGATTGGAAAGTGCTGCACGTAAGTACTTTTATCATATAGAGGTCTGAGTCATCAGAGATGTTGTGCCAACTATTTTCTAATCATCCAGAAAAAGCATATTAATTATGAATTCTTATGACTCTCTGTTGTCACTAAAATTCAACACCTAAGTCTCTACAAAAGTATATTAATTATGAAATCTTATATTTATCTCTGTTGTCGCTAAAACAAACACCTTAGTCTCTACAATATGAAATACAATTAATAAAATAAGATATGTCACATAATATAAATGAAAATATATGCCAGTCTGCCAAACATCCGTTTCAGACTGTTACCATGTACAGATAATAAAGAGCTTTCAATGCGGAGAAGATGGTGCCACATGCTGTAGAATAATATATTGTTGTCTTTGTAATTTTAATAATAATAATTGTAAGAATACCTAACATTTTACAGATAACCTGGATGAATCGGACTTGGCCATAACTGAATCACAGGAGCATCATGTGAGTATTAATTGTCACTGCAAATTATGAAGCTGAAGCCCGCAACTTTGCCCATATTCTAACAAGCAGATACAAGCATACTTAGCTTAGTTGAACGGGTTCACAAGATTGTTAGTAATGTGAGTACCAACATTGCTAGTTCTCATTCTGCTGCTGCACTTTTTTGCGGCAATTTTTCTTTTTCCTAACCATAATCAACACAACAAAAAAGAATGATTGGATTTGGTGTAGTCATTCGGAAGTTATGTGCATACATACATTTCGGCAAATAATTTTTATTTATATAGACGAAAAATCAGACATGTAATCCATTATGTTTGTGTTAGTAAAGTAACTTATAGATGTCAGTAACATTTCCTCAATCTATACTAATATTATAAAGCAGAAAAGTTTGTTTGTTTGTTTGCTTGAACGCGCTAATCTTTGAAAGTACTGGGTGGATTTGGATGCAATTTGTTACGGAAGTAGCTTGAAGCTTGAGGAAGGTTATAGGCTACTTTTTACGCGACTGCAAAAAAGGAGAGTTGTGTTTTTACCGTGATAGAATCCACGGGAGCGAAGCCCCGCGTGAGTACTAGTAATCTATAAAATAATTAAATCATACAAAAATCATTTAAAATATTTTAGTGCATTAATCGCTGCACTTGAACCGCATTTATGCATAAGGGTTCAGTATCCCAAGAATGGACAGTCTGGCTTGTCTATAATGACTCTCAAAATACTCTTGATACTCTCCCAAATAGCTTGCATATACCTTGTCCACTGGCTGCATTTCTTATTAATATCTTACTAATATTATAAATGCGAATGTTTGTGAGGATGGATGGATGGATGTATGTTTGTTACTCTTTCACGCAGAAACTACTGAACAGAACTGAATGAAATTTGGTAAGCAGATAGTTGACATTCGGGAATAACACAGGCTACTTTTTATCCCGAAAGGGATTTGCGCGGGAAAACCTTCCCACTCGTATGAAGTCGCAGCCAAAAGCTAGCATTTAAAAAGAGATATTTTTTCAATACATTGTGCTCACCTACAAGCTAGCACATTACACTTATGAACTTTTTCGTTTCCGATTTCAGTTGGACCCGATTACAAAGAGACCAATAACAGATCCAGTGAAGAACACAGTGTGTGGCCATGTATATGAGAAGGATTCCATTTTGAACTTAATTGCAACCAAGCCTAGAACTAAATGCCCAGGTATATTGTTCAACACCATTCTTTATTCTTAGCTAGGTTTAATCATTCATTAATCTTTATTAATGTTAGGTTCCTATCTAAAGTTGCTTGTAAAATCATCTAATGATTCCGCTCTGGGTGGAGCAGAAGGGAGTATACCCACCCAGTTGCTTCAGTTACTCTTGCGTTCTGGAGCCAGATTATCTCTTTAGGACATTCCCGCAACCCCGTCTCTTGCTGACTGCCCTTTGAGGTGCGTGTGTAACACTCGGTACCTTCTCACCGGACGGAGAGTTACGCCTGCAAGTCGTACGGTAACCAGAAGATACACGACGCCCGGGGAATCTCCTGTGTCGTGAGTCTACCTCACGACACAGGAGATTCCCCGGGCGTCGTGAGTTGTCTCTCCCTCACGCGTTCAGCGTCCTCCTTCATTAGTATATCTATAGCAATAGCACCATGTGACAGTAGACAGAAACGAGTGGAAGGAAGGAAGGGAAACAAAATGGTCTTCATCATTATTTTTCCCAACTATCTGAACTCCACATCCGAGTGAATTATGAAAATAATTTTGTTAGGGTACGGAACTGTCGGTCAGCTAATCCCTACACTGCGCGTGGCCCGACACTACAGATCCTACACTGCGCATGGCCCGACCCGCTGGTTATTTTATTGCAAAATTCTCAGTAGTAGCTGTAACCCGAAGATTGGAAGTTGGAGTGTTTTATATGGAACAACTGGCTATCTGACCTCTACAACCCAGTAGCTGGGTAACACGATACCCCTTGGCTAGATCAGTCAGATTTATTGGCTTCTGACTTGTAACGACTGTCAAAGATGTTCAAATGACTTTTTGCCCGACCCGGGAATGGAACCCGAGACCTCGTGCTCTGCAGTCGCGCTTGCAACCACTCGACCAACAAGGCAGACAGGCTTATAATAAACAAAAAAATATTTTCTAATTACAGTGGCCGGCTGCGGCAACCGAGGCCCTATATCGAGTGAGCACCTGATATCTGATGAAGAGATTTTATTCCGTATGACTATCACTAAACACTCTACCATGATACAAGAGAGGTCTATCACGAACCTGGATGATACTACATAACTGTCTATTTCATGGATTTTTTAGTTCCCAGTTAAGTCTCCATTCCAGAAGAAAATTACTATTTATTTTTTTCCGCTTTTTTTAAGCTCTTTTACTACAGTTTTTTTTTTCAGCATGGTTAATAAACGATATTTATTTTGTAAGTACAGTAAATTCTCACTAATCTGGCTATTTTCGAAACCATTGAGTTCCGAATTCTTCGGCTTAAATGTTCGGATTACTGGATTGTCTGGGAAACTTCAAGATGCATAAACTGTAACATTTCATTATGTACTTTTATAAGGTGATATTTAGACAATGTGGGGTAGGCTCTCGGGCGAAGCATTATTGTATGTATCGCAGTCCTGAAGTGCCAGATTACTGGATGTATTGGAGTCCTGAAGTGCCGGATTACTGAGACTCTACTGTAGTCACTCTGTTTTGTCAGTTCAAAATATCAGAGGTCTTTACAATCCATACTGGTCACATCATATGAGTATGAGCACCATGTAGGTTAATGTCCATGGTGAACTACCATTACTCAATGTTATATATTGTGTCGCTTACTCCGTAGTAAGCTAAACATTTCAAAAAAGTCAACATTAATCATCATATCAAGAAAATCAACTAAAAATACATTAAAATCAACTAAACAAAATATATTATTGAGAATGGTCTCAACCATTCTCAATAATATATTTTGTTTAGTTGATTTTCCTACTTTTGTTGAATAACTGTATCATGTTAGATTTACTGGCAGACACAATTGAGTTCAACTGTAAGGAAACTTCAGAACTACAAACACTACTCTGATAGTCTCCCTTGAGGTTCCAAATGGGTGGACTGTTCTCAGAGTTCTTTGTGTAGTGTAGACTTACCACAGCAAAATGTATTAGTTACTTTTGTAAATACTGAGTGAAAATAAACATGTTTAGTAACTGGTTTATGACTATTATTTTGATTACTTTTACTCAGACAATGAGAAATGAGGTAAATGAAACAGCAAATACGTATAGAATATAATGTATTTCAGCGAAAATCTATTAATATCCTATAACAATGCATTTTGTTATTCAATATTTGTCATCAAGATAAGTAGCAGATATTGGTCTATTGTTTAGTGCGGGTTGCATCACAGTGGGTATTACATATAGATATATACAATAGCCAGCAAAGGATTGCATGAAATATAAGAGAAACACTTTTAACACAGTATATTTTCAGTTTATCTGGATAAACTCCAGTTTACCAATGTAAGAGCAGCTTGTTCTTATATACCTTACACAAATTCGACAAGAAAATAAGTCAAAATATTTTAAAAGAGACGAAAGACCCTAATCCTGATGACAACATTGATAATAATCATTTATAAATATTGGTCCATAAAACTATATTAATAAAAGTGCATTAATAACAAGATAAATGTTTAACACTAATAAACTATCAAGCTCAATATGCTAATATTTAAAACCGACCAGAAAAATATGAGTGGTTATGAGTTTCACATGTTATTGAAGTTTACATTCACAGTATATTTTCTTTAGAAATCGAGTCACAAAAGTCCTCTACATCTTTTCTTCGCTCGATAAACCGTGCTATGGTAAATGCTTCTAAATTCTCAAACTGAAGTAGTTTTCAACATGTTACGGTCCAGTTTCTGCTATTATTCTATTTTTACATATGGCAAGCAAAGCCGATGTTGAATATTTTCCAATGAGAAGCAAGACTGCAAGATATTACTGATAAGGGGGAAGATTACGGTACATATAGGTTAAGTTCTTCGATCGATTAATGCCTTTTGGTTTTGTTATTTTTAGTTGTATTATAGGATTATGTATAATCTTTGAGCAGGATCAATTTTTCTGGTCGACCTACAATAAAGTACAAAAAAACTATCTCGAGTAAGTATCACACTAAATATGGCGTGTGTAAAATAATTGAAAACAGCACTTTTATTAATTCTAAGATTAATAATTATATTGGTGGTATTGATTATATCTATTCAACAACCGATTTGTCACAGCAGATTGGAGAATCATACGTCAGGCCCGAATGGTTGAGTGGTTCAGTACTACCCCCGTTTTTCATAAAATTAATTTGGAACTTCAAATTCTCACTGTGTTTATTCTTTAAGCAATTAGGACTTCCTTCGTGTTTTTATGAAAAAAGGGGTATATTCTAAACAAGACTTATTCATCAACTTGTAAATAAAAGTGTTGCCAGCTTTGGTGACTGCCACATACTTACAACAAAAAATTGTTGATTTAAATTTAAAATTACATAGTAATATGCGTTAAATTAAAGTAAAAATGTAATTGTAATTCTTAAATTAAACATCCTGATTCTAGAAAAAAAAGATTAATTTACGAACTTGGCCAGTTGCAGTTAGAACCATTTTTTATCCAAACTGTTAGTAGCAGATATTTGATAAGAAATCCCACTTGATGTGACAAAATCGTACTGCAACAACTGGCTGTCCATAAACAAAATTATAATTATTAAAGAATTATTTATAATTATGAAGGAAACTAATAAGTCAGTGAACACACATATTTAGCGTAGTCTAAACATTCTACGGTACAGTGCTATAAGGATTATTTGGCGCTAAAATACAAATTGTCTATAGAATATGTATTTAAAAAAAGATGGCGTCATTAGTTTCGCGCCAATACTTCCTTGTACAGCTATATCTAATTGTACACTTTCACAAGTTAAGCGTCAATTCAAACTATTCAATAAGTGCACTATCGGATTATCAAAAATCTTACGATTAAAGAGAATAGGATGTGGGACACGCCTCTAGTATTTGTTTTATTACTTCTGTAACAGAAAATCATGACAGTTTAAAATGTCCAAACTTCTCAATTGAAACTGACGTGACAGTGAAAGCTGCGAATTGACCAACAAAAGTAGAGGTTGACAGGCCATATTATAATCAGGTCTAATATAGAAAAATTAAGCTGAATGATTTCAGATTGGTATCCTAGTAAAAGGAGCAGAGGGAAGCAAATAAGAAGATGGGAGAATGAGCTCCAACACACAGCTGGCTCTTATTGGAGTAGCCCGGGACAGAGATAGAAAAATCTAGAGGCCTGTGCCAAAATGCACACAAATTTAAACGATATTCTTTTGAAATTAAACCAGAAAAATGTAGGATAACAGACATAAGTAGTACGAAAATCGTCAAATGCCTCTTCTCGCTTTAGCCGAAGGGAGAATCAGACTTCTACTGACTAAAATCTACACTGTTTTTACAGTTGCCCTTGCATTTTAAGGCCACGGTTTCTCGTTAGAAGATTCCCGCATCCTCGGCAGGATTATTTATCAACACTGCGTTACCGTTACATCAGTTACAAAAAGTCAGTCATTTTACAACTTTCACAATGGTTTAATTAAATTCTGCTTTAAACAAGTATCTTATGCTCGAGACGTGTCTTCACTTTGTAACTATGACATAGGTATATTAAGCAATATTTGCGGACTAAATATTAAAAATTTAAATATTTTATATTACAGTAGGTATAACTCACTATGTGAATCTACATTGTACTTTGAGTATTTCATCAGTATTGCTATTATTTGTATGTGTTAAATTTTAGTTACATCTGTAAAATTATGACTTCATCAGAAATTAATTACAGTTTTCTTTGTATTTTAAATTGAAGACAGTAAAAATAAAATGCATTTAATCTGGTCTGCGTACTTATTATTTATATTTTCACATTTGATACATAAATGATTTAAGTCTTGTAAAAATAATTCCATACATACTTTACTTATGCATGAAAGTTTAGTATAAGTATCACAAAATATTCTGGATATTAGGTTGGATTACATTTTGTGATTAATTTCTGAATCGGCCCGAAAGCAAGCTATCATAGAGTAGATCGACAACATTGACAGTATAAAAAGGCAAAGTTTAAAAAGGTTGGAATGTAAAAATTCGAGAGAATCGCAAAAATAAATGTCTTACAGGTAAAAACACGAAATATGCATAAACGTTAACACAGTTAAGTTTAAATGCACAAAATTCTAGCATTTACCGAAGTAGAGAAAGTTTAAAACTATGACTAGAGAGAGTTCTAAAAAAGCTTACAAAATTTTAGGAGGATTGTTGTTTAATATCTCTATTCACAGTTGCCCGATCCCCAAATTTACCAACCATTTCTGGATATACAGAAACAGTTCGCTTCACTAGTTAATAAAATAAAAATTGACGATTCTTCCATTCAATACGAGAACCGGGCTTAAGTCCAATTAAGTTATAGAATAATAATTAAAATTAACTTATCATAATAACCACTTGATCTTAAATTAAATGTAATAATTTTATCATGATTATCACACAGCTAAGTAGTCTAAGAATTGATTAAATAATTGATCAAAAATTAATATTAACTACAAATATTTTTTGCTAGGTAGTGGCTATAGATATTTATCGATGGTCGATATGTGTGTGACTCAGGCTGGCTAGACAAATCTTCAAAATAGCTCGCATTTAACTAGGTCAATAGGGCACTTTATGTGAACACCATTATTTCAGAAATTGTGACGCTACAGAATCTTAGAGAATCGATCGAAAACGTGTCCAGCCAGCTTGAAAAACCACTTTTCGCTGGTCTCTCAATCTCGGGAACGGATGTGATTTTCACGACTTTTTGCATATCAACGGGCGTCACATTTTGTGACAGGCATCGAGCTAAAAGTTTTGTGATACGTACAGCGGTTTGGTAGAAAAATGCAAAAATCTGTGTCCAGCCAGCTTGAATTTACGTATAAAACTTCTGGCTTCCGAATCTCAATAACGGGGGCGTTTTCGAATATGGCTCCTTTACTAACATTTAGTGACGCAATGTGTGACAGTAATAACGTTTGATTTATGGCGTCACTTGTAAGGGTTTACGAGAAATCAATAATAACTTAATGTCCTGCCAGTCTGAGTTCAAGCTGGCTGGACACATGTATCTCTGTTGCCTGATGATCTACGCCCTTCGAAATGAGTTCAAAATCTTGTGACGGGAACGATAATGATAACCTGAATTTGTGACGGAGAAATTTTGCGTAGTTTCAAAGATATTGATAATTTAAATTTTCCCATAAAAACACTGCAGTAGGGTTACCATAACTGTAGGTTTTATGTAGGACTAAGTATATTTTATGATGTTTCCTTTAATGGACGAAAATCCGTGTATTGGTGATATAAAACGTTATAATATATTGTTTATTTAATTATCAGAATAATAATTAAATAAACAATACCGATTTCAAAATTTGAAATCAATAAATTGCGTAAAAATGTATTCAAAGTTAAACGTCGGAGGACAAAATAACTTTGAACGGAATGTAATACTTCCATGATAGTTGATGTTCAGTTCTGTCACGACACTCGTGTGTCCTCGGTGATGTGCGTCCCCTTATAATGGCCACAGATGATTGTGGTAATAGTGAAGGTGAAGAAAGTAAATCGGGGCGGATAGATGGATGGATGGCACAAATGCTAATGGAAGAGGAACGAGTAGAAAATATAATGGAACCAACTTGCAGTGAAGTTCAAATCATAGAAGATATCGAGGGTAAACCAATGAAACGAGGGAGAGAGACTGACGAAGAAGGAAGCTGGACAAAAGTGGAAAGAGCTAAAGTAAAGAAACAGAAACAATTTAAAAGGGAGGTTTTCATTTGGAGCAGAGAAAAGTTGCCAAAGCAGTTTGCCATAGCACAGTTGTTTAACAGCTTGGGTTTTAATGAAATTAACCATATTAAGTACATTAACCCATACAAGCTCAAAATTTTGGTTTCCACTGACGATTGTGCGGGCAAGTTATTTGACTGTCAGGACTTTCAAGTCAAGGAGTGGAAAGTATACAGCGCAATGGACGTACACATTTCGTACGGTATTATACGAGATGTGGACCTCGAGTTGTCGGACGAGGAGATTCTGCAGGTAATCAAATGCCCTAACGATATTGAAATCATATCCTTGAAACGGCTACAGCGACGAGAAGCAGGCGGATGGGTGTCTAGTAAGGTAGCCAGAGTAGGCTTCAGGGGCTCGCACCTGCCTTGTTATATCTACATCAACTATATACGCGCCAAAGTAGTACCTTTTGTTTTTCAGGTAACGCAATGTTCAAACTGTTGGAAGTTTGGTCACGTTAAAACAAGATGCTCGTCCAAAAAAAATAGTATGCCCTAAATGTACAAAAGAACACAGTAACTGTGAGGTCAAAATATTTAAATGCGTAAACTGTCGGGGCGACCACATGGCGTTGAACAGAAGTTGCCCTGTTTATGCTCGAGAAAAGCGAGTGAGGGAACTTATGGCAGAATATAACTGTACTTATCACGTAGCTTGCAATGTGTACGTACGACCCAAGTTGCCAATTCCTTCTCAAATAATGAGAGAAACCGAAAAGCCGAAGATCGACATCAACAACGATTTTAAAGTTTTATTATCTGAAGAATCGGACTCTGTACACAATAACAAATACACACCAAATCCATTCGCGCCGTTGTTTACGCATAATCGTCCGAATCCGAAATCACCACAAGCGAGTAATAAAAACAAGCCAAAACGAGGCCGGCGACCAAGAAAACAATACGCGGGAAGTAGGTTTTAACGAGTTAATTAGACGGTTAAGAGCATTGATATATTAAAAGGAGGAAGATACGGTACTAGACACAGCGTTTGATCCTACAAAACTAAGTGATTGCCCGTAGTTGTAGTTGGCGGGCGCTCAGTCGCGTACGTAACGTTGTTGATCACACAGCTCAAGAAAAACTCGTCTCTTCGTGTTTTTAGGGATTTTTTTTGGAATAAATACGCATCAAAATGACTTTTTGTGTAGCTAGACAGTGTTTTGATTACACCAGGAAGAAAAATAAGAGACATGGGTCATGGGATCACTTATTACATACTTACCTAATATGTACATGCAATCTTATTTCATTCATAAGCGCAAACATTCGGCAGCTGAGGCGATTTCGCTCGCACTACAGCGCCTATCTCTATCCTTGTCTATCGGTAACTGTAGGTTTGGGACTGATGACGACACTGAACACAGATGTGTGAGTTACTGTGCAAGTATTCGTGCGCCGAGCCTAGGTTTACTGATTGCGATGTTAGAGAGTAACATATCTTCCTCCTTTTAATACATCAATGGTTAAGAGATATTATTTACATGCGAAATCGAAGTATTCAAGAAAAGTTTTATGATGTTATTAAATGTTGTAGTCGGTGTTATTGGTTTTGTATTTTCTTTTTTTTTCACACCGCCTTCCGAAATTAAAATTATTTTTGGCTTTGTAGTGTTTTGATATGGAAGTCGGTTTTAGTTTTTGCAAAAAAGTTTTTATTTTCGTGCTTTTTAGTGGGTCAGTGAATTTTACAAATCGGTTCGTAAATGACGGAGTTATGCGCGAACAAAAAACGCAATGCAGAGTAAACGAAAAGATCATCAACGTAAATATGTTTTTTAGACTTTTGTTGATTTTTCAGAAACGGCTTGTCCGATTTCGATAAAATTTTCATGGGACCATTTGGGAAGTATACCCTTTCTAACAAGATAAGAATTTTTCAAATCGGTTGGCAAGCGACGGAGTTATGCGCGGACAAACATAAAAAAAAAAAATACAAACATCCGAATTGAGAACCTCCTCCTTTTTTAGAAGTCGGTTAAAAAGCGTTCGCAGGGGTATACAAATCCACGATGCAGCGGATTATTGGCGTTATGTATCCTTGAACACTGGAGACCATACTAGAATTAAGTTAGTGTTAAATCAGATACAAAAAAGTTCACCTGACGTATCTTTTGCGTCAGCAGACACTGCATTACGGTTCAAGTGGGGTGTTCTAGGTAAAATCTAGGTAGTGATAATTTAATGGTTCTTATTTCCACAGAAATAACATGCAATAACTAAAAAAAAAAAAACTAACACGTAATTTTAAAAAGTCAGATTGGCAGAAGTTTGCTGAAATAATCTATACTAATATTATAAAGCGGAAAAGTTTGTTTGTTTGTTTGCTTGAACGCGCTAATATTCGAAAGTACAGGGTGGATTTGGATGAAATTTGGTATGGAAGTAGCTTGAAGCTTGAGGAAGGTTATAGGCTACTTTTTACGCGACTGCAAAAAAGGAGAGTTATGTTTTTACCGTGATAGAATCCACGGGAGCGAAGCCCCGCGTGAGTACTAGTTTCAAATAAAATTGATAGTATTAGTTTAACAAGTGACACCCAAAAAATCTATACTAATATTATAAAGCGGAAAAGTTTGTTTGTTTGTTTGCTTGAACGCGCTAATCTTCGAAAGTACAGGGTGGATTTGGATGCAATTTGGTATGGAAGTAGCTTGAAGCTTGAGGAAGGTTATAGGCTACTTTTTACCCGACTGCAAAAAGAAGAGTTATGTTTTTATCGTGATAGAATCTACGGGAGCGAAGCCCCGCGTGAGTACTAGTGTATGATAAAACCATAGATTTCAATAATTTTGCGTCTCAAGCATAGGCGTAGGAAGGGGGGGAGCCGGGTGGGCCGTGCCCACCCCAGAATGGTCTGGTGCCCACCCGAGAATTTTTACTAACAAACAATTATGGCTGAAAAATTAAAAAATCTGGCCAATCGCTTCTACTACTGGGGGGCCAGGCCCCCCCTGGGAAATATCTCTAGATACGCCAATGGTCTCAAGCGTCAATCCCGGACATTAAGATTTGTGAAGACCCCACCAGTAAGTTTATCACAAGATCATATTGGTCGCCTGAGTTGTCTAGGGCGGTAGCGGAACGTAGGTAGATTAGCGTTAGCACAGGTCAGGAAAAATCCAACCCCCAGAAATTTCATAGTCCTTAAACAGAAGGTTGCCACAGCACAGAGACTAATTCGTAAAGCAAGTGCAGAATCCTTTCGTCAGTTCTGTGACAGTTTAGACGAGATGGTGTCTAGTAGTGAGTTATGAAACAAAATGCGATGGCTCAAAGGATATCGTAGTAGTAGGATTTGTTTAGATGCAGAGAGGGCTGGTGAATTCTTAAGGCAATTAACGCCAGATTACGTTGGCTCACCATGTCCTGTTTTTAATTCAATTAATACACAACAGATCCAAGCAGTTTGAACGTCCACTTTTAAGGTGGCAAAGAAAAATATCGAACTCCGTTCATTGTCGCTAATTAGGTCACATCACTAGCGCATTCCTCAGAACTGCACTCAGATCGCGCGCCTACTGTACCTTGAGGTACACGTGCACCAAATCGTAGAGAAAAAATAGAGGAATTCAAAAATAATTGTATTTTTATACATAACTAATTGAAAACTACATAATAAATATTTAAAGTTTTAATAACCTGTAACACAATTAAATCATGTGGCAACGTTGCATGTACGGGTTGACATTAAGGGTATATGTGTTCTGTGGACATTATTTCGTGGGTAAATGTCATCATTCAACTGTCATTCCGTTCGTTTCCGCGTTTCGGGTTACTTGCATAGAGAATGTAATACACTAGATAGGTATCTCAACTTGTCTGTTCGTTTGTGTTGTTTATTTTATTAAATAACTTGGCTATTCTTTCTGGACTTTTGTTTGTTACCTCACGATTTTGTTCCTGTACTGATGGATTGGCTATTCATAACGGACATAACAATTTGGATACTCAGGCTTTTGGTTTGAGCGTCGCGTAAGTATCCTTTTCACGTTTTATCACAATGAAGAAAATAAAATACTTAAGATTTTAATAAATCAATTGCTTTCAGGCTAGTGCTTACAAACATGAGGTGCGTTTCTTGTCATGGAGTACTGGATGATAACATGCAGTCTTACAATATCTCCCATGTCGGTATTGAGCTGACTGTAGTCTTGGAAGAAATATTAAACTATGAGGTAACTTTTCTATATACTTTCTATGTGAATGTCAGAATTATATACATATTAAATCACATTTAAAAAACAATCCATTCAATTTCAATATATTTTTAGGTTGATCATGATGGAGTGTTATGCAGTAATTGTTTCGACAATACTGTACATCGATTATCACAAGGAATAGAGCATCTGACTGCAAACCGTTGTGTAAGGTGCTTAGAGTCAGTTAGTGGACGTCATACTCACTCCCTACCAAAAGGCCCCGAAAGAGAATATATAGCTCTTCTCATACTTCCTAGACAAGTAAGATCTAAACAAATTCAAATAGTTATTTTCTATTAACACAATGAATAGATAAATACTGCAATTACCTAATGAATGACTAATTGTATGTTGAAATGTTTTTAATTTCTATTCACTTTTTTTTAGACTGAACTGAACAGTAGAGTCTGTTATGCATGCTGGATGGCAGCTCGTAGAAATATTAGAAATGGAACTGCACCTCCTACTTCATCACAAAATAAGGCAACTAGATTGTCTAACTATAGAAGAGCGGGTAATTCTTCAAATACTTGTTTTGTACAAGGATGTAATAATAATGAAAGATTAATCATTCCCCAATGTCTAAAATTAAAATCACTTAAAATGCATAAACTATACTTGCCAAAAAATGCGAGAATCTGCAGAGAGCATATAGGCATTTATGATTGGGGAATTTCAGACGATCACCATTATGGACATAACTTTTCTGTTGATGAAATAGAAGATGTAATCAATCTTGCCTTAGAAAAGTAAGAAACTCAATTCTTAAATTTTGAAAATATTGAATTAATGTCTGATGAATTATGTCATTATTGGTCAGGTCTCAATAAACAAAAGTTTACAACAATTATAGAACAGACACCCCTTTTGCGTGAACATATAAAAAAATATAAAACTGCTTTAGGGATCTTTCTTGTAAAACTGCAAACAGGGGAGCCAAATTCGAGGTTGGTTGAATTATTTGGAATGTCCGAGTCAAATGACTCTAGTCAGTTAAGAAAGTCCAGAGAGATTCTAAATGAACAATTTGTGCCATTATACTTGGGTGTTTCTCATTTACCTAGGCAAGATATAATAAATCATAATTTAACTATTCCTAATGGACTGTTTGGTGGTGAAGAAGGTGGCAGCCGAAAAGCTATTGGAATCTGTGATGGGACATATGTATATTTGCAGAAATAATAAAATTATTTATTTCAAAAGAAATCATATAGTTTACATAAGTATTGGAATTTAATTAAACCATATTTGATAGTGACCACAGATGGTCATATACTAGATATTTATGGCCCCTATGCTGCAACTGTGTTTGATGCAGAAATAATGAAACAATTATTTAGAAATGAAAGCAGCGAATTGAGGCAATGTTTTAGGGAAGGGGATGTTTTTATTTTAGACAAGGGATTCAGGGATTCTATTCAAATGTTAAAATCATTAAAATATACAGTTTGTAAACCTGAATCCCTTCAAATCAAGGCATGTCACGATGTGTAGATGGGTAGTGGAGGTGGCGAATGGACATTTTAAAAGAGACTTTAAATTAGTAAGAAATGATTTTGGTAATAATGCCGCTACCCATCTAATGATGGACTTTAGAATTGCAGGGGCT
Organism: Tholera decimalis; assembly: GCA_943138885.2. Taxonomy (NCBI): domain Eukaryota; kingdom Metazoa; phylum Arthropoda; class Insecta; order Lepidoptera; family Noctuidae; genus Tholera; species Tholera decimalis. Next base: position 3,826,638 of record OW964552.2, on the reverse strand, counting down.
ATAATAAATGCATTTCATGTACCCATCACAGAAAGGCCAGATGCAAGTGCCATTTTGGACCAGGCCAAGCAAAAACTAAATGTACGAAATATATTATCGGAATATGTAATTGAGATTAATATGAATAGACGAAGAGCACATTTTCATAGCATTGATGCAGGTGTAACACTTTTGGGAGAATTCCCATTGATGACAATATCAGAGTTAATTTTGTTTGCACTGGGAACTTACCAGATTAAGCAGGCCGTGTCATATTATGGGGAACACATTAGAGAAAATGGATCTTTTTTAATTGAAATCTGTGATGCCGAGCAAATCCAATTAACCCGCGACTTCGTTCTGCGTGGGAGGATTTTCCCGCGTAAATCCCGATCCCGTGGGAATTCCGGGATAAAAAGTAGCCCATGTGTTATTCCAGGATGTCAACTATCTACTTACCAAATTTCATTCAGACCCGTTCTGTAGTTTTTGCGTGAAAGAGTAACAAACATCCATCCTCATCATCATGATCATGTTTCTGAGTTTCGTATTAAGCTCAAGTGGCTGCCTATCCGTCTTCGCCGGAATGCGCATATTTTATCATTACTTTACAATATTCTGTTCAATCCAAGAATTCCCTTTTACCTCAAAGAACGTTTTAAGTTCCTTCATGACACACATACTAGAGATTTGAGATCATCGGTAAATTTGACACTTTCAATGCCTGCGCATTCCACAAAATTTTATGATTCATCGTATACGGTGCAGGCTACTCGTCTGTGGAACGCATTGCCGTTGTCAGTTAGACAAGCGCAGTCACTTGCTGCTTTTAAAAGCTCTGTTGTCAATCATTTTTATACACTCCTATGATTTTACCTTGTATTTCTTTCCTTATGACATATTTATATATATGAAACACATATATTTATTTATAAGTACTTATTTATGTATTGTATTGTATTATATATACCTATATATATAGTTATATTAACTACTTTAGTTACTTTTGTGTATGTTATATATTTGAAGTAAGTACACTGACTTTCTCCTCCCCTCTTTGTTTTATGTTCTTAAAGTCCATCCAAAGGTTGTCTGGAAGATATCGTTCTCAGCGATAAGACCGCCATTGTAACCATTTTTTTTGCATTATTGTAAATCAAGTGCTTGTTTAAATTATTGGTGTACAATAAAGAGTATTCTATCTATCTATCTATCATCCACCCTCACAAACTTTCACATTTATAATATTAGTAGGATGTACACACATGACACTTACAAAAAAAAAAATTAAATACTGACAAAAAAGCACAAAGGTGCTGCTGATTTCCTAAGAAATTTCTTCCAGCAGACCTGCGACAGGAGAGTTAAAGAGGAGATGATAGACACAGTGTGTATAAATACTAGTTACGATAAATAAAACATACTTAGCTATAAAATTAAAATACATATTTATATTAATGCTATAAAAATATATACCTATAATAAATATATAAAATTACGGGATGTTAGATAGGTAATGATCTTTGACCAGCTTTTTGAAAATATTAATGGATTTAGCTTCCCGGATTTTAGCGGGAAGCGAGTTCCACAGTCGTACTGCATGAAAGGAGAAGGAGTGGGAATAGAAACGGGTTTTATCGGACGGGAAATTGAGATGGAGTTTAAGGTGGGATCTACAAAGTGCGTCAGTAGGACGAGTGAATGAAAAACGATCGCGCAGGTAGTTAGGATATGCAGGGTGGAATAGGATGTTGTACAAAAGGAATAATATTCGAGTGTTCCTGCGAAGACGGATAGGGAGCCACTTGAGATCCTTGCGAAACTGAGAGACATGATCGTATTTCCTCAGACCAAAAACAAAGCGAATACACAAGTTTTGCAAGCGCTCAAGCTTATATAAGAGCTCCTCAGTGGCAGCCAAATAGCAGGCATCGGCATAATCAATAATCGGCTGGATTAAAGTTTGAGCTAAAGAGATTTTAGTTTTGAAAGGCAAGAAGCTTTGAAGGGATTTTAAAGAGTGGAAGGAAAAGTGCACCTTTCGACTAACCTCACTTACTTGCGCTCGCCAAGAAAGATTGCTTTCTTATGTTAGTTAGGTATATAACTTTGCCTAACGAAAATTGATTATACAATCAAAGTTATTATTGAATTCAGATTCTATTCTATTAGAAAAATATTCGAAACAAAACAAAAACAGTGGCTCTGAAGCCGACAGCAGGCAACTGTCAGTGTCAACTTGACAGCAGTTATTTTTTTAATAGGTAAGGTAATGTACTAAGGTAGTATAGTTGTGCCTAAAATGGCGAGCTTTTAATTATGTTAAAAGTTATTTTATTCTCGTCCCCGGGTAACCATAAGAAAACTATATAAATGCAATATTATTCAGTGTAATCTAGTGTATTTTATGCCACTAAGTGTACCTCGGTACTTCGTTTGGGCAGATTTTGGTGACATCCTTTGCTTTCTGTGAGCCAGTTGATTAAAAATGGCAATAGTGAAATCTTCAAAGAGAAAATTTGCTACATTTACAATCAACAGCAAACTCTAGTTGGGATGGCAGAATTAGTAGAAGGCATGTACAGGTTATATACAAAGAAAACAGAACAATTATTGGCAGCCACAGCTAAGGCCTCAAGTGAGACTTGGCATCGGCGATTGGGACACATCAACAGTACGAGTTTAAAGTTAATGAAAAATGGAGCCGTAGAAGGTATTTCATACACAGACAGAGCAGACATAGACAAATCTTTGATGCTGGTTTACATAAAAAGTTTTGGGCAGAAGCCGTAAATACCTCTGTATATTTGAGAAATCGGTCAGTTGTTACCGGATTAAATAATATGACTCCATATGAAGCCTGGACAGGGAACAAACTCAACATAAGTCACATTCGTATTTTTGGAAGTAAGGATTTCCCAAAGAAAAACGTTCAAAATGGGATGTGAAGGCTAAACAACTTATTTTAGTTGGCTATGCAGACAATGTGAAAGGTTATAGGGTTTATGACCCAGAAAAAACTTTTTACCAAAAAAATAAACCGACTCCCAAAAAACACTGCAAAGTGAAAAATAACTTTAATTTCGGCAGTCGGTGTCTTTAGTTTTGTATTTTCGTTTTTGGCACCGACTTCCGAAATTAAAGTTATTTTTCACTTTGCAGTGTTTTTTGGGAGTCGGTTTAATTTTTTGGTAAAAAGTTTTTATTTCACTCTTTTTAGTTGGTTGATATTTAATTTACCTAGTTACAAGAGCCTAAATGTCAACTACTTATAATATTTTACAAAATATTGCTTTTCCCAATGCTGGGCCGTTAATTTTTGAGGAGTTCTCCTGGTACTTCACCATCAGCTATACATCACCATATGCATTGTGACGAGCATAAAGTGCTTAACATCCATATTCAAGTAATCGAATCGCAATCCACGAAATACTTATTATTGAGTAGTTTCGGCGGCCATCTGTGGTCTTCATCATCAGTTCCACTTCCCCAAATGGTACTTTTTGAGAACAACTGCACAAGTTACTATAAGAAATACCCAAAACGCCATAGGTGTGCCTATAATATTTGAAGAGTTCCCTTGATTTCTCCAGGATCCCATCATCAGATCCTGACTTGGTGACAAATGGTACCAATTTCAAAGTATACCCTATCAAACAAAGAAAGAATTTTTCAAATCGGTTCAGCCGTCTTCGAGTAATCGATGACCATACATTAAAAAAAAAATATATACGCGTCGAATTGATAACCTCCTCCTTTTTTTGTCGTCGGTTGAAAATAACTCTGTCATGACTAGCAGAGATACCATTATTATGGAAACATCACCAAGGATAGTGGATATTCCTATTGAGTGTGTGGCTTCAGCGGAGGAACAGACATCTCATGAAGAAGAGGAAAACAAAAATATAGATAAAACAGTTACTGTTGTTGGATGTGAAGATAATGATGTGACATACATTCCAGAAGCTTCTTCGGTAAGTGACTCAGATGACAGCTATTTTGATACAACGTCAGAACCAGAAATTTCATTAGAAAATTTAAATCAAAATCTTCCAAGCAAAAGAGTGAGAAAAGTACCCGATAGATTTGGCTATAACAATCTATGTATTACAGAGCCAGAAGATCACTATCTAATGGATATTATACTCGAGGAAGCTTTAAATGGACCTGAAAGCAAATTTTGGAGAGCAGGCATGGAAGAGGAATTGGAATCATTCAAGAAAAATTATGCATGGGAACTTGTTAAAAGACCTCGTGATTCTACAGTAGTGCAGTGCAAGTGGGTATTTAAAAGAAAATATGATAGTGTAGGTAATGTGCGTTATCGTGCAAGGCTTGTGGCAAAAGGCTTTACTCAGAAAGCCGGTGTCGATTATCATGAGACTTTTTCTCCTGTGCTCCGTTTTACCACTTTAAGACTGTTATTTTCTCCAGCAGTAAAACTAAGTTTAAATATACGTCATATTGATGTTACTACAGCATTATTAAATGGTTTTTTGAGTGAATCTGTATATATGCAAAAACCTGTAACTTTCAAAGATAGCAGTGATGATAATAAAGTATTGAAGCTTAAACGTGCCATCTATGGTCTTAAACAATCATCACGTGCTTGGTACCAGAGTCAATAATTACTTGTTAACTTTATAATATTCAAAATCTAAATATGAACCTTGTTTATTCACAAAATTTAAAGGTAATGTTAAAGTCATAATAGCACTGGTTGTTGATGATATTTTATATTTTCGAACTGTAAAATGGCAACTAACCAGTTAATAGATGAGTTGAGCTGTAAGTTTCAAATTAAAGATTTAGGTCAAATAAAACAATGTTTAGGCTTAAGAGTAAATGTGTCTGAAAATGTAATATGGAGATTAATTTAAGGTTAGAAAAATCTAAAATACACAACACAACACAACAACAACACACTGCTAGGTAACTTGATGTATTTGGCTGTTCTAACCAGACCAGACATAGCTTATAGTGTTTGTTATCTTAGCCAGTTTAACAATTCATATAATGAAACTCATTGGAAACACTTTTGGGATATGTTGATGCAGATTGGGGTTCGGATATAAATGATAGAAAATCTTTTTCTGGATTTTGTTTTAAGTTGTCTGGATCAGTCATTTCTTTTGAATGTAGAAAACAGAGAAATGTAGCACTGTCCTCAACAGAAGCTGAATATATTTCTATGTCAGAAGCCAGTAAAGAGGCTATTTATTTTAAGAATTTATTATTCGAAATTTTAGGTATATCAGAAACTATTACTTTGTATAACGATTGTCAGAGCGCACAGAAACTTATTCTGAATTCAGTATACCATAGAAGATCTAAACACATACCAGGTACCAGTTTGTGAGAGAAGTTGTTGCAAATGAGTTTATAAAAATTGATTATTTGGAGACTAGTGAAATGCCTGCAGATATATTCACGAAAAGTTTAGGATCTATAAAGCACAAATATTTCACTGAAAGCTTGGTATAGCACTTGTTTCAAAGTATCTATGATTTTGTTAAGCGGAGGTGTTAATATTGTAACAAAATAGTGATACCTGTATGACTACTAGCGCCATCTGTTCAATGTTATGTATAACCTATGACATTAAATCAGTTCATTTGATCTATCACTGCGTGTGTCATTATTAGTAGGTATATGCAATCTAGTCTTATCTAAACCCACATCTAATTTAGCTATTAAGTTGTTTGTTTGATTGTAAAATTAATTAAGTTAAGATCGTAGTTGTAAATTATTTTTACTCATTTTGTAAACCTACGGGGCTGACATAATCGCCCTGCGATTAAAGCCTTTTTCCAAATAAAGATATTAAAAAAAATAGTTGATGTTGGTTTCGCCATCTATTGCTTAAAATTGGTACTACTAGGACAACTGGTCGAATTTTTACTCTTATTTAGGTTGTCTTACCACTACAGCTTAATTAATAGTTGTCTTACTCTGATTAGTGATTATACTTCGAAAAGTACATACAATGCCGACTGTCGAGTTTAGTTCTCATTTTCAATTACCTACCTAAGATAATTATCTAAACGCGAAATACAAGTGGGCTCACTTTTGCAGCGCTGGTAGTCAACGCACGTTATTACTGTCTCACTTTGCGTCACTAAATGTTAGTAAATGAACCATATTCGAAAACGTTCCCGTTATTGAGATTCGGAAGTGCCAGTCAGAAGTTTTATACGTAAATTCAAGCTGACTGGATACAGATTTTTGCATTTTTCTACCAAACCGCTGTACGTATCAGAAAACTGTTAGCTCGATGCCTGTCACAAATTTATGTTACGCTCGTTGATATGAAAAAAGTCGTGAAAATCACTTCCGTTCCCAAGATTGAGAGACCAGCGAAAAGTGGTTTTTCAAGCTGGCTGGACACGTTTTCGATCGATTATCTAAGATTCTGTAGCGTCACAAATACTGAAATAAGGGTCTTTAGCCGTCACATAAAGTGCCCTATTGACTTAGTTAAATGCGAGCTATTTTGAAGATTTGTCCAGCCAGCTTGAGTCAAGTCGATATGTTGGGACCACAGCTATATAAAGAAATGGAGTGCTAACATTTAAATATAAGCTACAATCGTTCAGAACCTCATATTTGAATGTTACATCGCTAACTGAATACAATACTGGCACAAGTCGAATTTGTGGCAATTTGAGTTAGTAATGAATTCTTGTCCCAACTTGGTCCCAAAAGACCCAACTTGTTAGTTCATAAACTACCCGGTTTTTTTTAAGGATGTGAAATCATCCTATGATTGCCTTCCGATCTGGGCAAAACGGGAGGGCCCAGCATTTAGTATGGCGTTTGTCCTCTCAGAGTGAAAACCTGCACGTGTTTTAAAACTGATTTTATTATGTTTTTGAAGTGAAAACTGTTGTAACTAGTAAAAAACAGAAACTATGGATAGTCTAGTTCGGCCCTGTCCACCAAGAGAATCAAGAAAACGAAAAAAAAAAAAACGAAGAAAACTGGAAACGAAATGTGAAAAAAAGGGAGAGGTATGTAGCACGTTTTGATATTTGTCTTTATTAAATGAGTTTTTAATGTGTGTGCAATTTTATTCAAATGTTCTAAACTGTGAACAATCTTATATAATTTCATGACTGAATTTATATTAAAAATCAATAATATTTTGAAATTAAAATGAAAACTGGATTACAATAAAATTTTAATATTGCTAATAATGTTATTAAGAGAGTTATTGTTGTTTGTTGAGTTGAGTTGTTGTTGATGATTGCGTTAAGGTAGCCCGCGAAATTCAAATTTTCTTGCGTTTTTTGCAATTTATTTGCAGGTTGTATGTTGGTCAAAAAATTATTCGCGACAATAAAACATTATTTACGAAATTATACCCGTATCACCAATACATATCTATAAGTTAGATTTGCCCCGGATTGGTTTGATTTCAAAAATCAGACCAATCCGGGGCATACTTGCCCATAACCAGCTTGCACTCAATCTAAGCACTTAATGAAAATAGTCAAAATGTAAGCGTTGAAATAGTTATGTAAATTTGTTTTTCTTTTCTTTTTGCAAATATTCATCCAAGCAACTTCCTGAGCGGCCAACATGTGGGCATAATACAAAAGCTTTCAAATGTGGAACTATATCTATGGCCGACATAAAACATTTCCATGACGCTTTTTTTCAAAAACAAAGAAGATTTTAAACAAGATTGATTTATTTTAAAATATTCCAAAACCCAAAAATATTAAAAGACGACGAGGAGATAAGTGCCCCGAAAAACAAAAACTTCTGCATACTAAATACAAAATATACTGTTTAAGCATTGATATACTAAAAACCCAAGATGCACACTCAACGTCTCAAAACCGTCCGCATAAAATGAGTGCTTAATTCTAAATTATGCGCTCATTTCAAATAGTATCGCGTCACTCGCGTCTGGGTTCACACGTCAAAAATGCCAAAATTTTCTTTGTAAAAACAACCTTAAACAATTGTCATAAGATAGAATTTGCAAAAACATATTTTGTACTTATAGCATATCTATTACTACGTAGGTGGTGAGTGTTTGGCGACAGTTTCGATCGTCACTTTTCTTCGAGACTGTGCATCTTGGGTTTTTAGTATATCAATGTGTTTAAGTCAAAGATCTGTCGTTCCGATTTACCAACAAGCATTTTTGAAAATTTTGCATCTAACAAAACATAGGGTCCAAACAATCATGAAACATTTTTTCAAAACTGGCACTTTGTTAACTGAAAATCGCGGTGGTAACCATAAACAGCATGAATTTGCAGAAAAACTGAATGCAGTAAAAACATTCATCAATTCTTTTAACTGCGATAAAGCACATTATTGTCGAGGAAAGACAAAACGATTTTACTTGCCGGTAGAATTGAGCATTAACAAAATGTATAAGATGTATAAGGGCCATTATTTTTTTGGGGGGCCCATAATCGGTCTCTCAAGAACAGAACCTATTACATTAAAAAAAGCTATGATTACTAAAATAAAATCGCTATTGGTAGAAACGTAATAATAATACCCTTCTAAGAAGACATAAACATTAGTGAAAAATGTTATAATTTGACGTAAATTACGGTAACTCAGTCGCTTTTCTCGGTAACTCAGTCGTATCTTATACAAAATCCGGCTGTCCCAGCAAGCAACTCGCTTCAAATACATTGACATTACATTAAAACTCTTTACGGCACCATTAAATTAAAATATTTACGGAAATTAAGATAAATATGAACTTTATTAACAGGCTAATAAGTTTATCTTTCCTTTAACCGTGTATTATTTACGAAATATTTCTTGTCTTGTCCCTGTTGAAGAAAAAAAACGTAAGTACTCTGTGTTACCAAGCAAAATTGAGCTTTTAATTCGGCTTTTTTAGTATATTTTCGACTAAGTTAGTTTGATTTAATGTGAATTGCTGGCGGGGTGAGGCGGGTGTTCGTGGCCTTGACGCTGGCCGCATCAGTCGAGCGCGAGTCGACCGGAGAGGCGCGTGTGTTTATTGTGCGGCCGCTGAGTTACCGACGACAAACGGTGAGTTTTTAAGATATTTAATTGTTTTTTTATTGCGTTTTGTAATAGATTTAGTAAATATTTGCCTGTCATCAAAAATGATTAGGTATTTATTATCATATGACCCAAATGTTAGAATACACGTTATTTTTACAACTGCGTTACCACTACACTGCGTTACCACGAGAAATAACGCAGTTGGAAAGTAAACAGTTTTCTAAGTGTATTTATCTAATTTACAGTTCACTTAATTAATTATTGGGTTATTTTGTTACAGTATATTATTTTCAATATAATGGCGTTAACACCGGCAGAAAAACAACAGCGTTATAGGGAAAAAATTGAAACAGGACCCTGTAAAAATGCTGAGACTAAAAGAAAACATCTTGAGAGGTATTTTGCTACTAAAAAACTTGTAAAGGATATGACAGAGAGAGAACATAGATCAGCAAAGCGTAAATGGAAGATGGCAAACAAGAAACTTCGAGAACGTCAGAAAAGAGAGCAAGTTATTCTAGATTATACACCGGCTTCAACACCACGATCAGGAACTCCGGTTTCTCCAAGTTCAAAAGGAAGAAGACAAGTAAGACGAGACAGATCTGCATTATATAGACAAAATAAGAAGTCGGAGGAATAAAACGAGAAATTGAAAAGAAAATGTAACAAATACAAGAAAAGATACCAAAGGCAAAAAGGAAAAAAGTCGGAGGACGGAGACAAAAAATACATAGCTTTGTCTAACGCTATTAAAAACTATTACTCCAGAATAAAGAAACTTAAAGACCGTTTAGCTATCAGGCGTATTTTTGGCGAACATGTCATAAAAATTCCAGGCTGAAAACCTCCATTATTCAAGAAACTCTCGGTATAATTAAAACCCTAAAATATTTAAGAAAGGTAAACGTGTGTATTACGAATTTGATGTTCAATTAAATATATTTGAGAAATAAGACTGATGAGACAAAGATTTTACGTTTAAAAATGTTAATTTGAGAGGATTTTGTTTTTTTTTTAAGGAGAAGTTTTATTTGATTTAAAATACTTTATTATTGTTTCTAGAGCGTTTCTATTAGTTAAAGCGAAAAAAAACCTAGTGTTGTGATAAGATTATCACTGTTTTACTTATCCAACTACTGCATTACTTTTCTGTCCCTCTTTTCCTGAATACGTTAAGAGCTATAAAGCTTAAATATAATTTTCAATCATCACAAATTTTATATTTTTTTGTTTATCTACCATATTTCAACCTATACTAAAAAGATTGAGCTTAAATTGCTATTATTAAGGCATATTTTGAGAAATTACAGTAGCTTAAATTAAAATAACGTAACGCATTGGTAAACTTAATTAAAAAATAAGATATTAGACTGAGATGATTGTGATTTTACATTATAGGATTATTGTAATTCTTGTCTAAGTTTAAGTCTGATAGGTTTTTAAAATTGATATAAAATTTCCTACCAATAAAACTGATTATTCTAAGTAAGTAACACAGTTGTTGTTTTTCTACTCCTTTCCTTGTATTAACATCGAATAAAACAATAAATAGTAAAAAAACGTCGCTGCTGATGACTGTACTGTTTACTTTAAATATAGATAAAACTAAATTAACCTAAAAATTATAAAAAAACGAATATGTTTTAAAATTATTTTTTACGACATAGTTAGTCAATTTGGGCCCTGGAAAAAAATAATGGCCCATAATGCCCAAGCAGATGAGAACTTAAAAGTAAAAAGGGGATATTTCATAAAAGTTTTTAACAATTTTTATTATTTGGGATTTGGCTCACTGAGAACCGACGTGTGCTCAACATGCCTTCAGTATGATGAACTAATAAAGACATACGAAAAAAACGAAGATCATCAAAATAAATAAACTCCCTAGTAAAGCCACATCTACTTAATTTAATCGAAATTTGGGGCAGTGCTGCTAAAACAAAATTATCAGAACTTCAAACTACCCAAAATAAAATCATAAAAATAATATTCAACTACCCATATCTAACATCTACCAGCAAAATTTATCAAGACACAAAAATAATGAACATAAAACAACTTTATATTTACAACACATGCATTTTCATCAGAAATATTCTTAACAAAAGCATTCACTCAAACACAACACTCACTCAATATAAACAAGTTAGTCAACGCAGTACACGGCGAGCAAGCTTGCTAGTTTTACCAAAAACAAGAACTAACTATGGCAAAAAAATGCTAACTTTTGAAGGAGCACAGCTTTATAACAAATTACCGTCCTGTATAAGAAATGTACACTCTTACAATGCATTCAAAACTCAACTTAGCCAGCACATCATTGCGGATCAATCACTTCTGGAGAAATGAATGCATTGGATGGGTAACTACTGTATTGTAATACTGATAACGAACATATTGTAATCTTTACTTTTAGCATTGTTCTCAAGTAAGTGACTTATGTCTTTATTGGGAATAAAGTTTCTTTAAACCGAAACCGAAATCTGATACTATGATACAGAAAAAAGTGCACAAATTGCGCGCGAAAGCTTTCTTTGAGTTAGTTCAGGAAGAGATAGAAGGCATGATAACATTTAGTTTTGATTGCCAAAAAACAGTCCTATGCCTAAATTACCGCATCAAAGCACCTATTACTCGAGACAGTTATATTTATATAACTTTACTGTAGTCCAAGGTAGTTCGAAAGCCAAACTTTCTCCAGAAAATACATTTGTATATTGTTGGACCGAGGATAGATTTGCAAAAACCTCAAATGAAATAGCATCAGCTGTATATCATCGGCTTGGTTCGACTGATTGGACATCTATTAATAAGGTACGTTTGATAGCTGACGGCTGTGGGGGCCAAAATAAAACTCCACCATGGTAGCCATGATAGCCAAATGGCTTACAGATATAGCTCCAAGTAATGTAAAAGAAATCCAATTAATATTTCCGGTAGTAGGTCATTCCTTTATTCCTCCAGATACGAGTTTTTGGGTTAATAGAAAAAGATGTTCGTAAGATGGAAATAATAAAAAACGCTGAAGGTTATATAAACATTATTAAAAACAGTACAGTACCATTATTGAACTAGGAAAAGGCGATTGCAAGGTCTATGACCGGAGAGACAGTTTAAAAACTATATTAAAAGATGTTGGTTCATGGCATTTTCCTTTTCAAAAGTTCAAACAATTCTATATTAGAAGAACAAAAAGTAAAGTAGACGTAGTTGTTATAGGAAATCTTCACTATAGAGTAAATGAAGGATCATTTGAAGGCATTACAAAAAAGAACAAAAATATTAACATGCTGAATACGCCACAAATAAATTCTTCAGGAAAAGTAAACAATAATAAATTGACAGATGAAAAAAAAACTACTAGTAGCGCACTACGGAGACAGCTGGATGAATGATGAAGAACTTGTGTATTTTAAAAATCTAATTCTGCCTGATGAGGATGATATCGACGAAGAATCTATCCCACTGGAAAACAATGAAAATGAGAATACATTACATTGTGAAAATCAAGATGATAGCCCAGACTTAAGAATTTAACTCCATTACCAACTTTCTGTTCTACTTTTGTACATAAAAATAAAATATTTGTTTAAATTTGATTTGGGTTTTATTTCTGAAATCATTGTGTAATAACATAATTCAACATTATAATTTAACATTACTAAAGTATCAAATTGAGTAAGTTAACTATAGTCAAGAATCAAGATGGCGACGTTCAAATCAAATACGGCAATATCCAGCACTGTCCGTATCAAAGTAGGCAGTCTCCACAAATACACTTCAAATCCGGCAATCTCCATTTCATTTCTAAATAAATTATTAGTAAAATTTTAAAGAACTGCTACATTTAATCGATAAATGTGATTATTAAATGTTACTAAACTAGACCTCTTAAATGAAACATTATTTTTCAATGTATTATGAACAAAACACGTTTTTCGTTGATAACTCAAATGTGTGGCAAGTGGAGATTGCCGGCTCATATACAAAGACCAAGAGAAAGTAAATGTTTTTTTATTTCTAGTCTAGGTATAACAAACCGATGCATCAGACCTGTACTTCAAAAGATAGAGAAAGGTTTCACCACAGAAAATCGAAGAGGCAAACATGAAAAACACGCGACGATACCTAAAGAACTAAAAGACGGTGCTCGAAATCATATTTCTAGTATTCCAAAAGTCACTACACGCGAGCAGATAATTCTAAAAATAACATAGAAGGTGGACGAACGCTGATGGACCTATACAGAGATTACAAGCGAGATTGTCTAAAAGAAAGTCGTGATTTCGTTACTTACTCAATATATAGATATACAACGTGTGACGGAAACTGAACACAACATCTGGTATGGAGTCTCTATGCAAAGTTTCAGCACAAAATAAGTGACTCACAGAATTGACCCCAAATGATTGGTTTCATATGTTTCTTGAATACCAGTAATAACAAACATGTCACAGCACTATGAGGGTCATCACTTTCTACGTCACTTGCCAATAAAACGACAATTCTCTTCGTTCTTCTTAATTTGAAAAATTTGGTCTCTGGTATCAATGTATTGAAATTTCTAATAAGCTCCACACATGTAGACATAGGATTACAAAACCCTTGCTATATCGTTTGTTATCATCCAAAGAAGCCGTGCACTCGGTATGTATATACCCTTTAAATTACACGTTGTATAGACAAATATTTAATTATGAATTTAATATCGAATTTTGAAGCCAAAAAAGATTTACGGGAAAGAAAGAAAGGATCGGGCACAGTTAATTGCTATGTATGGCATGAAGGCGAAGGGCACAAAGGATCTAATGAGATTGGTTCTTGCTTATTGCATTAGTTAGAAACGTGTTCTTCAAGACAGGATATTGCTGGTTGCTCTAAAGATGCCGATGATGTAGAAGTCGTACTGGATTCCGATAATTGTGGTGGTCAAGGAAAGAACAAATTCATAATTGCTGCTTATCTATACGTTGTGTCAAATTTTAACATAAAAAGAATTACACATAAATTTTTGGTTGTTGGCCATACACAAAACGAAGGAGATGTAAGCCATTCATTAATCGAAAAAATACCATGAAAGCGTTGAAATCTAACCCAATATATCTACCATCGCAATATACTATCTTAATTTCAACAGCAAGAAAATCTGGCGAATCATTTAAGGTGCATGAATTAGACCATGGCTTCTTTTTTGACCTGAAAAATCCCGTAGACACCACTGCCACCAATATTAATGTAAACACTGAAGGGGAGAGATTTAATTTTAACGACATTTGTGTCTTACGACGGGAAAAAGATAATCCTGGTATCTTCTTCTATAAAACTTCATACAAAGATGACAAATACAAATCAGTCAACATCAGATCTAGCAGAACTAGAAAACACCTAAGACTTATACAAGATGCGCAACTAAAGAAAGCCTACCCTGATAAGATACCCATTTCACGAAGAAAATTTAATGATTTGATGTCATTAGTTAATTCTAATACTATTCCACGTTGTTATGCAGATTTTTTCAGAACTTGAAACATGATTGATTTGGCTACAGAAAAACAAACTTTCACAACATACCTACACGTCTTAATCTTTTAAAAATCTTATTTCTTGTTTACTCTTTGATTACCTATTTTAATTAATGTGAAATAACTAACTAATTTGTTGCTCGATATCTATAATTTCCTACTGGAATCATAAGGCTGTTTTTTAGTGATTTGAGAGTTTATTGAAACCTAAGAAGTTTTGATAATTTTAGGTTAGTAAATTTTCATTATATTGCTAAAGTGGATTTTATGTTTTGTTTTTAAGTGTAGTACTTTTATTAATAATACATATGTGCAGTACATAGAGTACAATAAATAAATGTCGTTTGTTGATTTGTTTAAAACTGATTTTTAATACATTTTCCAGAAAATCGCAGACTCAAAAGTATGCTAATAAATATTAAGTTACTGAACATTTATGGTAGTTTTATTTATGATATTTTATTTCCATTGATGAGCACTTCTAGTTCTATATTCTACTTAGCTAGGTTTTCGTGAAATTGTATTTTTGTTTTCTTATCTTTTATAAGATAGTTTCTGGAATTAATAAAAAAGTGAAAAAAAAAAAACAATACAATACTGGCACAACTCGGAGTTGCCTTTTAGTCTCATATTAATGAAAATAATAAAAAAATATAATAAAATTATTATTGCCAGCTGAAGTTACAATGTAGATGTATAAAAACCAAACATGAACTATATATTCCATAAAGGTACAGTCAGAAAGACATAATTTGTGCGCGCGCTCTTGTCTTCGAATATTTATTTGTGCGTTTTCTCAAATTGTTGAATTTTGTCTTGTGCCATTATTGAATTCAGTCATAACTAGGTAACACGATACCGCTTGACAATACTTTTGTTAGCCGTTACATAATACACATTCCATTAGATTAATAATCCGTGGCCACAATTTATATCCAGCCACAAACCCGCCATTTTAGTTTTGTTCCAAACCAATTCAGACAGGACAAAACTGATTGGATTTTTAGTATCAAAATAACACTTACACATTCACAAAAGTCAACAAAGCCAAAATATTTGGTGTTTTACCTTGAAATAATTATATGACTACCAATTTAATCACCCTTTCCGTTGTTGGATATTGATGAGACAACACCATAAACACAGGCTTTCATATCAGATGTCAAATCATTTCTTGAATGGGAGAATTTCATCAAACAGCCGTGTACTTTGGCTTCCTTATAATCGAAGGCAACTTTCTTATGCTTAGATGTTATATCCAAAAATGCGAGCAAATTCTCAGCCACTTCAATCGGCATCTTTGCGCAATTTGTGTCTACTAGTATAGTGACGTGCTTACCGATTTCCGACTTTATTAGCTGGGTGATAAAGCTTGTTTCGTAGTCGTATGTTTGTTGGCAGTCGGGAGAATGTTTCTTGAGCGACTCTATTGCGAGGAGCGTAAGGGCGAGGATCGCTTCGTTCTGCATCAGCGAGTGGGAAGCTACTAGCATGTTTACTAGACTCGATATGCAGCCGTCCACCTGAAAGAAGAGAACAAATTGAATTTATTTCAGAACTTATGACTTATACACCGTAGGCTAAAGACCACTAATAAAAATAAAAAAAATGTTGTTAGTAAATATTTTCAAAATATTGGTAATAAAAAGTAATCTGCACACCTGCATATTCTATTGTTTATAAAGATTACCTAAAAGCTTATTCTTTTGTATTTAAGATAAGGAAAGGGCAATAAACAACCATTGTTTCCAAACTTCAATGTCAGCCGAAGAGGAGCTACTCTGATAATTGATTGTAAAAAATTCATTACCTCATTACCGCAACTGACAATTCTTTTATTTTACATCAACTTACAATGCGATTATTCTAAATTCTTGAAATATTTTTTAATGTTTATTTTAACTCAATATTTTCATGGTTATCTACAAATTATATCCGCAGTTAGTTTGATTTTGTGTTTCCTAGTGTTTTATGTTCAGTTTATTATGTTTTATAAACAATTGTACACTAGTGTGGCTGGTGGGTGGTGCACAGATAGTAGTGTATCACCGGACGGTAATTACGTAGTTTAAGCATATATTTGTTTATATTTATATATTTTTTCTCTATGTCCTCTGATGACTCCTTTCATTCTGTTTTTGATTCCGCAAATTCTTCTGCTAATGCAAGTTTCTGTTCCTTGCCTGACACTGTCAGTGACTTTGTGCATCGCAGCTTCAGCCAACAAAACGAAAGCTTTTTCAATGTCTGCCATATAAATTCACAGTGTTCCTAGTCATTATAGCGATCTGTATGACACCTTTTCTAATGCTAATGTACATGCCGTTCTGGTTTCTGAGAGTTGGCTCAAACCCCATCTTCTTTCCACTGCCTACTCTCTTCCCGGTTTCATTCTCATCCGGAATGATAGAATTGGAAAGGGAGGAGGTGGTGTAGCTATCTATCTTCGCAGTGATTTTTCTTTCAAAATAGTAGCCAGTTCTCCTTCACAATATTGCGCTTCTGCAGAGTACCTCTTCCTGGAAATTTGCGTTAAGGGTGTCAAGGCTCTACTAGGCGTTGCCTATTGCCCGCCTGCCGTTAATTATTTTTCCAACCTTGAACTGGCACTTGAATCTATAGGTTCTGAGTATGTACATTGCGTCATCATGGGTGATTTCAATACAGACCTTTCTCGCTCAACCCCTCCTTCCCAAAAACTCCTTCACATCATTGAGTCCGTTAGTCTCCATGTTCTTCCACTGCAGCCCACTCATTTTAATGTGTCTGGTGATGATACGTGGCTCGACTTGATCCTAATATCCACTCCTTCCTTGGTTTCATCTCATGGCCAATGTCCCGCACCTGGTTTTTCCCATCATGATCTCATTTTCCTCTCCTATATCTTAAAGCCACCTAAACCTCTTCCTAAAGTTCTGCACATGCGTTGTTATGCGCGCATGGATGTTGAAAAGCTGCATCAAGATGCGTCAGAAATTGATTGGGACCAGCTTGCAGCGGCAACGACAATTGATGACAAACTGCGTATCTTCAATCAGGCTGTCCTTGCTCTCTTCGATGAACATGCTCCTGTTCGTAGGGTTAAACTTAGGCGAGCACCAGCCCCTTGGATGTCACCAGGGTTTCGTTTAGCGAGGAGGTGCAGGGATCGGGCCTTTCGGAAGTTTAAAAAGGATCGCAGTGAACAGAATAAAAACTCCTACAAAATTGCAAGGAATCGGTGTAATCAGATGATACGCAACGCTAAACGCCGCAATATTCTTGAAAACATTTCATCTTCTTCGCCTGCTGATATCTGGAAATTCCTTGGAACTCTCGGTATTGGCAGGCCAAGTCATGTTGATTTTCTTAAAGCAATCATTTTGGATGATATCAACCGTCATTTTACTACCACTTGTAATTTGGACCCCCTTATTTTATCTCAGACGGTTGATTTTGTCACTAGTTTGCCTGGTCCAATCATTGAACCATTTAAGTTTTCACCAGCCACCTTGGAAGAAATTAAAAAGATTATCCTGTCCATTAAATCCAAAGCTGTAGGCCATAATAACATCAGTCGTGATATGGTTACCTTGATCCTTGACTGTCTTCTCCCGCCAATTACCCATATCATTAACTTCTCCTTAGATTCCGGGCAATTTCCGTCCTTATGGCGTATGGCCTATGTCCGTCCACTTCCTAAAATATCGAATCCTTCCCTGTCTAATCATTTTCGACCTATATCCATTCTCCCTTTCCTGTCAAAAGTGCTCGAGGCCTGTGTTCACAAAGTTTTCTGCGTTTGTTTACTGCAATAACCTTGTAAGCCCATTCCAGTCTGGATTCAGACCCGGGCACAGTACACCCTCTGCTCTTCTTAAAGTGACTGGTGACATTAGAGAAGCTATGGAGGATACTAAAGTTACTGTATTAGTATTAATTGATTTCTCCAATGCCTTTAACGCGGTCAGTCACGATATACTCCTTGCTATCCTCTCCCATCTTATTGTTTCTTCCGAGGCGCTGGAATGGTTCTCTTCTTATCTTCGGGGACGTCAGCAGTCGGTACGCGTTGATGAGAGATCTTCGAGTTGGCGTGGCCTGGATGCTGGTGTTCCACAAGGCGGTATTCTTTCTCCATTATTATTCTCTGTCTTCATTAACTTTATTACTCACTGTCTTCGGTGTTCGTATCATCTTTATGCCGATGATCTTCAATTATATACAGCTGTGCGGGTAGAAGGTTTGTCGGACGCTATAGAGGATGTAAACCGGGATTTGGAGGCTATCAATGACTGGTCTGATAGATTTGGAGCGTCAGTAAACCCCTCAAAATGTCAGGCCATCGTTATTGGTAGTTCACGTATGATGGGTAGAGTGGCGGCTATCTCTCTACCTCCTATTATTTTTAATGGTGTCGTCATTCCCATTAGCTCCAGCGTAAAAGATCTCGGTTTGCATAATGACTCGACACTTGGCTGGCAAAGTCAAGTATCTAGTGTCAGCAAAAGGGCCAATGGCACTTTGCGTTCTTTGTATCGTCTGAGGAACTTTTTGCCTGTTAAGACAAAGACTATGCTTGTGCAGACTTTAATTTTCCCTTTGATTGACTATGGTGACGTGTGCTACTACGACCTGAATGCGGTCTTGCTGGATAAGCTTGACAGTATTCTTAATAACTGCATTCGGTTCATATTTAATTTAAGGAAATATGACCATGTCTCAAGTTTCAGGTCTGAGCTTAAATGGATGACCATTCGTCAGAGGAGAAATTTGCGCGCTTTGACAACGCTTTTCTCACTACTCAACTCTCCCAGCCCACCTTCTTATCTAATATCTCACTTTCAATTTCTATGTTCTTCACACAATAAGAATCTACGTTCATCCAATAATCTTCTCTTACTCTGTCCTTCTCATACTTCTGACTTTGTTCATTCTTCTTTTCATATCCAGTCCATTCTCCTCTGGAATGCGCTTCCTCTCGAGATCAGGACGGCTGACAATCGCTACGCATTTAAAAAGAAATTGCGGATCCACTTTCTTCACCAATAAGCAGAATTTCCATATTAAATTTTCGTTTGCTTCTTAAGTATATATGTATGTATATGTATTTATATAAGTATTTATTCATATATATTATTTATGTAGATTTCTATTTTATGATATTTCGATTTCATGATATTAGGTTTTTTTTGTTTTATCACTATTATTATAATTATTTTTCCAATATAACGTTCACGTACATATTGCACCTTCCACTCTATCTCTTCACCACTCATGGTTGACTGGTAGAGAATGCCTACGGCATTAAGTCCGCCTTTGTACCTATGTGCATAAAGTGTAAATAAATAAATAAGACGTCTCTAAAATGAATAAATGCATCTCAACTCAAGTTATCGAAGACTTGTGTTCATTGCACTATTGTGCGGTACAAAGAAACTGGCAGTAATCAAGATCGTCCGCGCTCCGGAAGACTAAGAGCTACGACTTCTAGTGAAGACAAGTTTATTGTGGTAACCAGCAAGCGACATAGACGCCTAACAGCCCTAGAAATTCGTGTTGAAGTCAACAAATCTCGGGAAAAACCTGTGTCAGTGTCTATAGTGAAAACACGATTGCGAAACGCCAAGTTGTTTGGTCGCAGAATAAGAAAAACCCGATCTTAACCCTATAGAGCTTTGGTGGGAAGAGCTTGACCGAAACGTTTGGGAACACTGTCCTTCTTCACAGCAGGCCATGTGGAATGCATTAGAAGAAAGCTGGAGGAATATCTCGCAAGAGACTATAAATAAATTAATTGCTCGCATGCCAAGGTTGGCTAAACAGGTCATAAAATGTAAAGGAGGCTATTTTGATGAAAAATGTGTATGAAATCTCTTGTGTATTTTTTTAAACATTGTATTTATCAAGACTTCACGTAATTTTTAATCTTTAATATCTCATCTCATTTAATATCTAATCTGGCAGGTTGTTTATACAACGTGTAACGGAAACCCCATATCTATCCAAAAGGACTGAAGACAACATCTGGTATGGAGTCTCTATGAAAAGTTTCTGCTCAAAATAAGTGACTCACAGAATTGACCCCAAATTGTTGACTTCGTATGTTTCTTGAATACCAATAATAACAAACGTGTCACAGCACTATGAGGGTCATCACATTCCACGTCACTTGCCAATAAAACGATAATTCTTTCCATTTTTCTTAATTTGAATAATTCGGTCTCTGGTATCAATGTATTGAAATTTCTAATAAGTTCCACACATGTACACATAGGATTAGAAAACCCTTGCCATATCGTTTATTATCATCCAAAGAAGTCGTGCACTTGGTATGTATATACCCTTTAAATTACACGTTATATAGCAACATGGAGAAATGTAATTTAGTTTGTTGGAATAAACCAGTCTGCTGCTGACCCGCGCCTTTCATTGATCTTACATTGGCGACGAGAACGGGATTTAAAAAAATATATTGGAACCATGCCTATCGGTAAAATGAACCATTTGCGGTGAGCTCAAAGCAATGGCCAGCACATATTCGTCGTGTCAACCAGTTCATCAAATTAAACGATATTGCAGAAGATTTGAAGGTGAAGAATGTTAGTAACGGTCGTGGGGGAAGAAACTTACGCGCTGATGTGCGACCTGTGTTGATGCTGAAACTTACGTGAAACTGGTGAAACTTATGTCGGAACATTTGAAACCGCAACGTTCAGAGATTGACGAGCGTCACGTAGTCAGGTTACGTCGACAGCGTGCAGGCGAGTCCCTGACAGAGTACCTACAGGCGTTAAAGCATCTTGCGTCAACGTGCAATTTCGGAAAGTGTAAGTCATGTTCGACTCTGGAAGAGAATTTGCGAGACCAGTTCGTGTCAGGTCTTACAAACGACGTCATGCGGTCCAGAATATTCGCTGAGAAGAAGATTCAATATAAAGAGGCAGTGGAGTTAGCGCTGGCTCTAGTAGACGAACACGCCCGCGTGGCCCTCCAGCGGGGGCATCCAGCAGGGGAAATAATAATACTTCCGAAAAACAAATTAATCTCCAGCGATCTGTGGCCGAGTATTATTCTAATTAATCAGCGTTATAATGAATTACACACACACACCACCACAGTGGCCACAGTGTGATTGTGCGTTGTATTTATTGTTTGTGAATGACTGCAATGATATTCTTATTTTTAAGACCACTTCAGAGCACAACCATGACCAGATTGGTACGCGTAGTGAGTACGGAATTCCGGAAAACGTTAAAAGAGAAATAAATAAGATGTTTGATTTACGCCTAAAGCCAAAAGCTATATTAGAGGCTCTGAACAACATGACAGGGATAAAGGTGCCTTCGAAGCGGCAACTTAACAACTACTTATATGACAGAAGGCGCGAGAAGTTCGGAAGAGCTGCAATTTACTTAGGTGAACTTGAAAAATGGATTTTCGATCGAACAACTATTCCCGATGATGAAAATGAAGTTTTCGTGTTCAGCTATTACGTGATAGAAGCGAAAGAACCAAGTTTTCGTCTCGCGTTGTCAACTAAAAAATTACTCAACATAGTTTGTTCCACGGACGTACTGCACATAGACGCCACATATAAACTCATATGACAAGGGTTCCCCGTTTTAGTTCTTGGTACCACTGATAAGAACCGTAAGTTTCGTCAGCTTTGTATTGGTGTGTCCACTAATGAACGTCAAGAAGATTTTCAAATGATTTTTGATGGCCTTAAAGAAAAGGTTCTGTCTTTATTTGATCACGTGATGCAACATAATGTTTTAGTTTGTGACGCTGCTCAGAGTATCAGAAATGCTTTCATCTCAGTTTTTGGTACTACACCAGTTGTTCGTATGTGCTGGGCTCACGCGAAGAAAAATATGCAGCAAAAAGTTCAGAAACTCGTCAACAACAAAACGAAACAAAAAGAAATTATACAAGACATAGACGCACTACATAATGCTACATCACATGAAGTTTTTAATGCTGCATCACGGATTTTTGTTGAAAAATGGCAGACTCAAACCGAGTTCATTCACTACTTCAAAGAAGAATGGTCAAAGAAACATCCGAATTGGTTTTTAGGTGCAGCGCCGTGTTCACCTGCCACAAATAATGCATTAGAAGCGTTCAATCGGAACATTAAAGACCACAACACCTTACGTGAACGTCTTCCACTTTCACATTTCTTGGCCATTGCCACTGAGATGGTTGCTCAGTGGTCTTTACAAAGTTGTAAGGAATCGTTACCTGAAACACCTACTATTGAGCTGAAGGACTGGACTGATGGGTATTGCTGGGCAAGGAAATATTTAAGAATAAAGATTTTATCATCCAACACGGCATACACTGAATAATTGATCCCAAGTAGTAGCCAAGTAGGGGAGGTATCGTACGGCGAGCAGTGGTTAAACTTTAATGATTCCAAGATGAAAGATTCGATCGTTTTCTGGAAAGTCACAGTGCCTAAAAACGAAACACAAAATATAGAATGGAGAGAAGCATCGTGCACTTGCCCGCAGTTTTATAAAAAAATACGTTTGTAAATATCTTTTAGGGCTCGCTATTAGATTGAAGCTCGCGACTCGCCCATGGAAGCGAAAGCACTACCTATAGGACAAAAAGGAAACAGGGTCGTCCTACTAAATCCAGACCTGCTCTTATAACACAATTAAGATACCTACTGACAACTAACTACCTGCCTCCCTATTTAGTTCATAAGTACAATTATGTATACCTAACATTTTCTACTACCTATTAAAACTACATTTTCATAATAAACTGAGTTTTGTTTTATTTTTATCTTTGTTCTCGCTGACATTATAAAAACTAGGAAATTTGTCGAATAATAATACAGTATAATAGTCAAATATTCTAGGAAACCAAAGTCTACTTAGTTTTAGATTAAAGCATGAATACGACTGTTCTAACTTTTTAACGCCTGAAATAGGTACCGATATCGAAGCATACCCGTGATAAGTGAAATTCATGATATATGATGCAAGTAAAAGTTATTGTTACAAGTACATTTTTATATTTTTTATAAGTTTCTGTATAACCACTCAGAATAATATTTTCAGTACAATGTTACAGTTAAAATAGCACCATAGTCTAAATATAATAATAATATAATAAATAATATAATAATATAGTAAATATAATAATATAATATAATAATAATATAATATTCCACAAATTTTCACACAACGCCATCTAGTCCCAAACTAAGCAGAGCTTGTGGTATGGGTACTAGACAACTGATAAACATACATATATATTTCTAAATACATACATATTATAGATAAATTACACCCAGACAAAGAACAAATGACCGTGCTCATCACACAAACATTTGACAGACCCGTTGGTATAGTGGTCAGTGGCCCTGACTGCTATGCGCAAGGTCGTGGGTTCGATTCCCACCTAGGACAAATGTTTGTGTGATGAGCACGGTCATTTGTTCTTTGTCTGGGTGTAATTTATCTATAATATGTATGTATTTAGAAATATATATGTATGTTTATCAGTTTATATACAATAGTTTATGTCAATATTACACAATTTACACTCAATGAAATTACAGAGAATGAAATCGTTAACGAGTTATGTAAAGAATTCCCCGAAGTATTTAGTGATAAGCTAGGTACTTGCAAACAGTCTATACGACTACAGCTGACAGAATGATAAGAAGCCGATTTACGTGCGAGCGAAACCCGTACCGTTAGATCAAGCGCCTGCAAGCCGATGGTTCGATCTACCGGGTACATTACTCCTCCGAGTAATGGTGTGGAACGCCAATAGTCCCCATGGTTAAACAAAACGGTGACATACGTATTTGAGAGTCTACTACCTGTAGCATACGTAGCATACCCTTCACTTTGATAACCAACCGCTCATACAATGCACAAAGCAATATTATTATAAATACTATAAATTAAATATAGTGTAAATAGACATACGAGACTCATGCCCTGAGAGCGCGCTCACACAGTGACCACTGTTTAACTTATGTAAACATTACCAATTATATATTAACCATTCTACTTTCACGCTTTTCTTTGCTCTCCCTAACTTATTCTCCAAAGTGCTGTCTAAAGTAAATCTCCGCTACCTTATAATTAATCTCTAAATATAGTGCAAACAAATAGCACTTAAGTAGTGCTCCGACATAGCGTTAAATACCCATTGCCGCGAATCGAAGGATTGTTTGCTAACCTTAGTGGGGGTGATAAATTCACTAAAATCGATTTGAAACATGCGTACGAGCAGTGTATTTTGTCAGATGAATCGCAACCATACACTGCTATAACTACACATATTGGAACATTTGTGTATCGTCGTACGCCATACGGTTTGTTACTCGAAAAGTTTCAGAAAATAATGGAAGAAACTCTGCGCGAGGTGCGTAGTATTTTTAGATGACATTTGTGTAACTGGCTCCAGCAGGCTTACACATATGAGTAATTTGAGAGCTGTACTGGGAAGGCTGCGTGACGCTGGGTTGACTGTGAAACTCAATAAATGTAGGTTTTTGTTTGAGACCGGATCCCGAGAAATTGGAGGCTATTTCCAGCGCGCCAAGACCAGAAAATGTATCGCAATTGAAAGGTTTCCTGGGAATGCTTAATTATTACGGCCGATTTATTCTAGGGTTGAGTACCTTATTACAACCATTACATAACTTATTAAAAAATTGGCCAAGTGCGAGTCGGACTCGCCCATGAAGGGTTCCGTGGTAACTATAATAAATATGATATACTTAATATATTTAATTGAAAAAAAAAACCTTAAAAATTTCTTAAAACTAGCTTATTTACAATTTTTACAACAACGCCAAATAACTTTGTTTTACATAGTATTTGTATGAATTACAAAGTTATATTTGCGGTTTTAGAAAATATACTGTATCTCAAAAACTGCCGACTCGATCTCATTCAAACCAATTTTGTTTGAAAGTTTACATTAAGATCTACAACATATGGTTTTTTTAGATTTTTCACTTCATTATTATAGTAGTTAGAGGGGGGACACATTTTACCACTTTGGAAGCGTATATCTTTTAAACGATTAACTTTATGAAAAAGTCATTTTAGAAACCTTAATGTCATTTTTAAAGACCTGTCTATAGATACCACACACGTATAGGTTTCATGAAAAAAAAATATTTTCAGTTTCAGTTCCATGTATGGGGAGCCCCCTTTATTTTAAATGTTTTTTAAATTTTCTCTTAAAATCGGAAAGCGGTTCACAGAATACATGTATCTACCAAGTTTTACATGTATAGTCCTTATAGTTTCGGAATAAAATGGCTGTGACATACGGACGGACAGACAGACAGACAGACAGACAGACAGACGGACAGACATGTCGCAACTATAAGCTTTCCGTTTTTTGCCATTCGGCTACGGATCCCTAAAAAGGACAGCTGCTAGGAATGGAACTCCAAATGCGATAAAGCCTTAGTGGAAGCGAAGCGATCTCTCCTGAGCGAACGTGTATTAGCACACTACGAGCGCGGGCGCGAGCTGATACTGTCGGTGGATTGACTGGGACCGTACGCAGACGGCAGCGAGCGGCCCCACAGCGGCGTGTCCCGCACGCTCAGGGCACCCGAGCGCTACTATAGCCAGCTGGATAAAGAGGCGCTTGTTATTCTGTTTGGTGTCACCAAACATCACCAAAGAAGAAGGAGGAGACTACAATAAGACTCTGACCTGTACGATGTGCCTCCAGTGGTGCGTGTCCCGCAGCTGGCGCACGGTCCAGGCCAGCAGGAGACTACACAAGAGACTGACCTGTACGATGTGCCTCCAGTGGTGCGTGTCCCGCAGCTGGCGCACGGTCCAGGCCAGCAGGAGACTACACAAGAGACTGACCTGTACGATGTGCCTCCAGTGGTGCGTGTCCCGCAGCTGGCGCACGGTCCAGGCCAGCAGGAGACTACACAAGAGACTGACCTGTACGATGTGCCTCCAGTGGTGCGTGTCCCGCAGCTGGCGCACGGTCCAGGCCAGCAGGAGACTACACAAGAGACTGACCTGTACGATGTGCCTCCAGTGGTGCGTGTCCCGCAGCTGGCGCACGGTCCAGGCCAGCAGGAGACTACACAAGAGACTGACCTGTACGATGTGCCTCCAGTGGTGCGTGTCCCGCAGCTGGCGCACGGTCCAGGCCAGCAGGAGACTACACAAGAGACTGACCTGTACGATGTGCCTCCAGTGGTGCGTGTCCCGCAGCTGGCGCACGGTCCAGGCCAGCAGGAGACTACACAAGAGGCTGACCTGTACGATGTGCCTCCAGTGGTGCGTGTCCCGCAGCTGGCGCACGGTCCAGGCCAGCAGGACACTACACAAGAGACTGACCTGTACGATGTGCCTCCAGTGGTGCGTGTCCCGCAGCTGGCGCACGGTCCAGGCCAGCAGGAGACTACACAAGAGACTGACCTGTACGATGTGCCTCCAGTGGTGCGTGTCCCGCAGCTGGCGCACGGTCCAGGCCAGCAGGAGACTACACAAGAGGCTGACCTGTACGATGTGCCTCCAGTGGTGCGTGTCCCGCAGCTGGCGCACGGTCCAGGCCAGCAGGACACTACACAAGAGACTGACCTGTACGATGTGCCTCCAGTGGTGCGTGTCCCGCAGCTGGCGCACGGTCCAGGCCAGCAGGAGACTACACAAGAGACTGACCTGTACGATGTGCCTCCAGTGGTGCGTGTCCCGCAGCTGGCGCACGGTCCAGGCCAGCAGGAGACTACACAAGAGACTGACCTGTACGATGTGCCTCCAGTGGTGCGTGTCCCGCAGCTGGCGCACGGTCCAGGCCAGCAGGAGACTACACAAGAGACTGACCTGTACGATGTGCCTCCAGTGGTGCGTGTCCCGCAGCTGGCGCACGGTCCAGGCCAGCAGGAGACTACACAAGAGACTGACCTGTACGATGTGCCTCCAGTGGTGCGTGTCCCGCAGCTGGCGCACGGTCCAGGCCAGCAGGAGACTACACAAGAGACTGACCTGTACGATGTGCCTCCAGTGGTGCGTGTCCCGCAGCTGGCGCACGGTCCAGGCCAGCAGGAGACTACACAAGAGACTGACCTGTACGATGTGCCTCCAGTGGTGCGTGTCCCGCAGCTGGCGCACGGTCCAGGCCAGCAGGAGACTACACAAGAGACTGACCTGTACGATGTGCCTCCAGTGGTGCGTGTCCCGCAGCTGGCGCACGGTCCAGGCCAGCAGGAGACTACACAAGAGACTGACCTGTACGATGTGCCTCCAGTGGTGCGTGTCCCGCAGCTGGCGCACGGTCCAGGCCAGCAGGAGACTACACAAGAGACTGACCTGTACGATGTGCCTCCAGTGGTGCGTGTCCCGCAGCTGGCGCACGGTCCAGGCCAGCAGGAGACTACACAAGAGACTGACCTGTACGATGTGCCTCCAGTGGTGCGTGTCCCGCAGCTGGCGCACGGTCCAGGCCAGCAGGAGACTACACAAGAGACTGACCTGTACGATGTGCCTCCAGTGGTGCGTGTCCCGCAGCTGGCGCACGGTCCAGGCCAGCAGGAGACTACACAAGAGACTGACCTGTACGATGTGCCTCCAGTGGTGCGTGTCCCGCAGCTGGCGCACGGTCCAGGCCAGCAGGAGACTACACAAGAGACTGACCTGTACGATGTGCCTCCAGTGGTGCGTGTCCCGCAGCTGGCGCACGGTCCAGGCCAGCAGGAGACTACACAAGAGACTGACCTGTACGATGTGCCTCCAGTGGTGCGTGTCCCGCAGCTGGCGCACGGTCCAGGCCAGCAGGAGACTACACAAGAGACTGACCTGTACGATGTGCCTCCAGTGGTGCGTGTCCCGCAGCTGGCGCACGGTCCAGGCCAGCAGGAGACTACACAAGAGACTGACCTGTACGATGTGCCTCCAGTGGTGCGTGTCCCGCAGCTGGCGCACGGTCCAGGCCAGCAGGAGACTACACAAGAGACTGACCTGTACGATGTGCCTCCAGTGGTGCGTGTCCCGCAGCTGGCGCACGGTCCAGGCCAGCAGGAGACTACACAAGAGACTGACCTGTACGATGTGCCTCCAGTGGTGCGTGTCCCGCAGCTGGCGCACGGTCCAGGCCAGCAGGAGACTACACAAGAGACTGACCTGTACGATGTGCCTCCAGTGGTGCGTGTCCCGCAGCTGGCGCACGGTCCAGGCCAGCAGGAGACTACACAAGAGACTGACCTGTACGATGTGCCTCCAGTGGTGCGTGTCCCGCAGCTGGCGCACGGTCCAGGCCAGCAGGAGACTACACAAGAGACTGACCTGTACGATGTGCCTCCAGTGGTGCGTGTCCCGCAGCTGGCGCACGGTCCAGGCCAGCAGGACACTACACAAGAGACTGACCTGTACGATGTGCCTCCAGTGGTGCGTGTCCCGCAGCTGGCGCACGGTCCAGGCCAGCAGGAGACTACACAAGAGACTGACCTGTACGATGTGCCTCCAGTGGTGCGTGTCCCGCAGCTGGCGCACGGTCCAGGCCAGCAGGAGACTACACAAGAGACTGACCTGTACGATGTGCCTCCAGTGGTGCGTGTCCCGCAGCTGGCGCACGGTCCAGGCCAGCAGGAGACTACACAAGAGACTGACCTGTACGATGTGCCTCCAGTGGTGCGTGTCCCGCAGCTGGCGCACGGTCCAGGCCAGCAGGAGACTACACAAGAGACTGACCTGTACGATGTGCCTCCAGTGGTGCGTGTCCCGCAGCTGGCGCACGGTCCAGGCCAGCAGGAGACTACACAAGAGACTGACCTGTACGATGTGCCTCCAGTGGTGCGTGTCCCGCAGCTGGCGCACGGTCCAGGCCAGCAGGAGACTACACAAGAGACTGACCTGTACGATGTGCCTCCAGTGGTGCGTGTCCCGCAGCTGGCGCACGGTCCAGGCCAGCAGGAGACTACACAAGAGACTGACCTGTACGATGTGCCTCCAGTGGTGCGTGTCCCGCAGCTGGCGCACGGTCCAGGCCAGCAGGAGACTACACAAGAGACTGACCTGTACGATGTGCCTCCAGTGGTGCGTGTCCCGCAGCTGGCGCACGGTCCAGGCCAGCAGGAGACTACACAAGAGACTGACCTGTACGATGTGCCTCCAGTGGTGCGTGTCCCGCAGCTGGCGCACGGTCCAGGCCAGCAGGACACTACACAAGAGACTGACCTGTACGATGTGCCTCCAGTGGTGCGTGTCCCGCAGCTGGCGCACGGTCCAGGCCAGCAGGAGACTACACAAGAGACTGACCTGTACGATGTGCCTCCAGTGGTGCGTGTCCCGCAGCTGGCGCACGGTCCAGGCCAGCAGGAGACTACACAAGAGACTGACCTGTACGATGTGCCTCCAGTGGTGCGTGTCCCGCAGCTGGCGCACGGTCCAGGCCAGCAGGAGGACTACACAAGAGACTGACCTGTACGATGTGCCTCCAGTGGTGCGTGTCCCGCAGCTGGCGCACGGTCCAGGCCAGCAGGAGACTACACAAGAGACTGACCTGTACGATGTGCCTCCAGTGGTGCGTGTCCCGCAGCTGGCGCACGGTCCAGGCCAGCAGGAGACTACACAAGAGACTGACCTGTACGATGTGCCTCCAGTGGTGCGTGTCCCGCAGCTGGCGCACGGTCCAGGCCAGCAGGAGACTACACAAGAGACTGACCTGTACGATGTGCCTCCAGTGGTGCGTGTCCCGCAGCTGGCGCACGGTCCAGGCCAGCAGGAGACTACACAAGAGACTGACCTGTACGATGTGCCTCCAGTGGTGCGTGTCCCGCAGCTGGCGCACGGTCCAGGCCAGCAGGAGACTACACAAGAGACTGACCTGTACGATGTGCCTCCAGTGGTGCGTGTCCCGCAGCTGGCGCACGGTCCAGGCCAGCAGGAGACTACACAAGAGACTGACCTGTACGATGTGCCTCCAGTGGTGCGTGTCCCGCAGCTGGCGCACGGTCCAGGCCAGCAGGACACTACACAAGAGACTGACCTGTACGATGTGCCTCCAGTGGTGCGTGTCCCGCAGCTGGCGCACGGTCCAGGCCAGCAGGCGCGGCGCCTCCCCCGCGGCGCCCGCGTACTCGGCGGTGTGCCCCCAGCCCGCCACGGCTGCCAGAGCGGCAGGGTTACTGGCCAGGAGCTTTGCTGAACCCTCTGCAAATATCAACAGTAACATTCGTTATTTTCTATAGGTGAGATTCATCGTTACATGTTGGACATTCCACCCATACGCACAAAACGTTTTGGGAATAGTTTCATTGTGCGTAAAGCTAAGGAGTGGAATTCCCTGCCAGAGTCGGTGTTTCCTATTGCTATAACCTGGGGGTCTTTTAGTCAAAAATCAATAGGTTGCTTCTAGGCAAGCGTTAATCATCTTCGACCACATGATCGATTAACATCAGGTGAGATGGTGGTTAAACGCAAGCCTATAATAATAAAATAAAAAAGTAATAATAATCCATACTAATATTCTTGTAAGGTATGAAATTGCCGTTTTTCAAAGTAAATCACCCATGCAATCAATGCATCTTAGCCAATGTTGTGGTAGCTTATTGATGCCCTTCTTGAAGAAATCAGTTGGATGGGTGGCAACAAATTCTTCAAAGGCATTTTGTAGTCGAGTATTGATGTTTTTCCCCGCCTAGGAGTAATCTAAATACTGGAAAACTAGAAGTCCGTAGGTCTGGTCAAAGTCTGGTGAGTACGGTGGATGGCGGAGAACTTCCAACCCCAGCTCTTGTAACTTGGAGACCGTCTGATGTGCAGTATGAGGTCGCGCGTTGTCGTGTAGGAGCAGCGGAATCGAGCGATTGACCAAAGTTGGT
Source organism: Tholera decimalis (assembly GCA_943138885.2). Classification (NCBI taxonomy): domain Eukaryota; kingdom Metazoa; phylum Arthropoda; class Insecta; order Lepidoptera; family Noctuidae; genus Tholera; species Tholera decimalis. The sequence goes on along the minus strand of OW964552.2, from coordinate 3,795,309 downwards.
TGGAGACGTGCGAGCTTCTCCATCATTGTGTTCAGTTCTTCACAGTACACATCTGCAGTAATACTCATTCTGTTTGGTAAGAAGCTGTGATGATTTACACCAGCGTCAGTCTAGCAAAGAGTGACCATCACTTTTCTAGGGGTCAGTTTTCATTTATTGAATTGTTTAGGTGCTGAACCAGGATCCAACCAACTTGCTGAGCGCTTGCTATTGTCGAACACAATCCATTTTTAACCGACTTCAAAAAAAGGAGGAGGTTCTCAGTTCGTCTTGAACTTTTTTATATGTATGTTACCTCATAACTCGAAGACGGCTGGACCGATTTGAAAAAAAAAATTTTTCGTTTATTTGTGTATACTTTCTAGTTGGTCCTATTGCTATGAAATCAGGATCTGATGATGGGACCCTGGAGTATTCGAGGGAACTCTTCAAATATTATAGGCACACCTATAGCGTTTTGAGTATTTCTAATAGTACCTTGTGCAGTTGCTCTCGAAAAGCACCATTTGGGGAAGTAGAACTGATGATGAAGACCAGGGATGTTGCGGATGCCGATTTTTTCACATCCGCGGATGTGAATGCGGATGCGGATGTTTGAGACCATATAAAAAAGTATATGAATGAAGAATTAAAATAATGATATAGTAATCATAATTTTTTTATTAATTAGAATTAGTATGTGAAGTTAAAAATAGGAGCATTATATTTAATAAAAAGTAACATTGCCGCTTTCTCTGATTCAAGCCGGTTACGCAGAGGTTCGTAAATTAAACCCGCGCTACTAAATAATTGTTCGCTAGGAACACTGCCTGGTGGAGTAGATAAAAATCTTCGTGCTATCGGTAATAATATGTTAAATTCCTCTCGATGAACACTCCACCATTTAAGAGGATTCTCATCCACATTGACTCTTTTTTTAGTGCGATAAGAAAGTAATTCCTTTTTGAGTACAGCTTCAGTGCTACCATTTTCTGGTATTTCTTGATTTCTCACCTTCACTTGACGAATCTAACATAATGGCAAGATCGTTTTTTAAGCATGGCTTTCTGAGGGAACCTGACGTTCCTGGTCCTAGTTGTCCCATATCCTTTTCCGTGGAATCTGTCATTCTCATTCTTTTAGCCCCTTCGGAATTGGCATTAAGAGAATCGGAAATGTCACTTTTGTAAACACTATAATAGTAGTGTTTACAAAAGTTTAACAGTGGTCATTGTGTGAGCGCGCTCTCAGGGCACGCGTGTCGTATGTCTGTTTACATTATATTTAATTTATAATAATAATCCTTTGTGCATTGTATGTACGGTTCTAGGTGCGCGTGTCTCAGACGTTGTATATGATCGGCAGCTTCTCAAAATCGAAGGGTAGATAGGCTACATATCTATACGATAAGTATTCACCACAGCGCAAACAAACACGTAATGATTTATTTACAAGAAACAAATGATGCACCACAACAAACGCATCGGATCTTGTCACTAATTTTTTCGCTCCCATTGGTTAATGACACGTGCGAACGGCACGTGCCATTCGCCGGCCCCGCCCAATTTCTTTCTGGTTGCAACTTGTCTTACATCCGCATCCGCATGAAAATCCACATTGATTATTGCGGATGCGGATGCGGATGCAGATGTCCAAATCCATACGGAAGCTCCGCATTTGCGGATGCGGATGCGAATATTCGCAACATCCCTAATGAAGACCACAGATGGCCACCGAAACTACTCAATAATAAGTATGTCGTAATCGAATTATACATTCAAGTAATCGAATCGCAATCCAAAAAAAAAAATGAAAATACAAAACCAATAAACACCGACTACCGAAATTAAAGTTATTTTTGTAGTGTTTGGATATGGAAGTCGGTTTTATTTTTTGCTAAAAAGTTTTTCGTTGCAGGTTGCGGTTCAAAATTCTTTCATTTGTGTGCCTGTTGAGCAGTGCACGGCACGTCTCGACGCGTACTTCACGCTAGCGATCATTGAGTTCGTGGGACACCCATTTGTCAAGCTTTTTTTACCTTGCCAATTTGACACAAATGGACCAATATTGTTTTGATGCTAACGTCGAAAGCTGCTGCTAATTCAGATGTAGATTGAGCATCTTCCACAATTCGTCACGGTTGACCAAAGTGTTCCGACGACCACGGGGTTCATTTCTCAGATCAAAATTTCCAGAACGGAAGCGGTCAAACCAATAACGGGTGGTGCGTTCGTTCCGTAAATGTCATTGATGCTGCGTGCCACTTGTGCGGCTTTGCTATTACGACGGTACTAATATTCCATAATTAATCGAATTTTTAACGTATCCATGATGACGAAATATGTTCAAATGCGATGCGATAAAAATATTTCATGTTTTTAGCATAAAATAATTTGAAAATAGAATTCTTAGCTAAAAAAATACATTTTGATTTGAAATGGCCTGTATGGCCTAACGCAATTTCATAGGTTATTACCTATTATTATAAATGCGTAAATCTTACTGTTTCTCTGTCTGTCTTTCTGTCTGTTACGCTTTCACGGCTAAACCAGAGCATCGATTTGGATGAAATTAGGAATGAAAATAGTTAAAGACCTCGGGTCAAGTACAGGCTTCTCTTTTTTTCGGGGGATAAAAATAGGGGATGAAAGTAAGTTAGTAAAAAGTGTATGATAAATCTAAACCACTTAACCATTTGAAATGAAAATGAATATTGTTTTTTTCCTCAAATTAACGCGGGTGGAACCGCGGGCATGGCTAGTAATACATATAATAATTAAATAAATAATCTTTATTAGCCTCAAAAAGGTTTTACAAATATGGTGAAGCCCTGACTACGAAGCTGGGTATATTACCTGTGTTACAAGCTCTACGATAATATTAATGAGACACTAAAAATCTATATTTAAAAACTCTTCAATAAAAAAATGTTGAATAGATAAAATCCATATCCTATGGTGCGTTTACGTTTCCTTAAGATATCTTTGTTGTGTGGTGTAAGTACAGTAAGTTTATTGTTTATTTATTTTAGCACTTTGCACATCTATACTTTTCTATACTTATATAATTATGAAGCGGATTTTTTTTGTTTAAACGCGCTAGTCACCAAAAGTACTGGATAGAATTTGGTGTGAAAGTAGCTTGAGGAAGGTACCCGACTGCAAACGAAGGCGGGTTATGTTTTTATCGTGAAGTCCACGGGAGCGAAACCCTGTGGGCCTGCTAGTATTGAATAAAGTTATGTCGTCCTGCTTCTGATCTCTCTCCAATCGTGTCAGATTGCCGTCCCCTCGGACAATGATAGTAAAGAACCATCGAAGGCACCTGTTTGTGCACTATAACACCTACGAGATAGCTAATTCCGCCCATTGTATCGCCCTTTTTAGTTGTTGTCTTTGTTTTACTGTTATGGTGTACAATAAAGAATATATCTATCTATTAATTATGGGCCGCCGTGGCTGAAATAGGTTAGGAGTATTATGAACTAACATGATCCATGATCCCATTATGGAAATCCCTTATTATGAGGGTTATATAATTATTATAAATTTTGTTGGTGCGAACCACTTCCAATTTGGACCGCATTGCGTACGCGTACGGGTCAGCCTGGATTCATCGTATTTCACAGACTGAGTAACAACAATTTGTGTTCGTGTTTAGTGTGTGATTTTTGTGAGAACAGCAAAAAGAAGAATGAAGAAATGAACACCGGTGTCGACTAGGCACGTGGCTTCAGAGAAAAGGTTTGTGTTTCCTTCCTTAAATATCGGGTTGAATTGTACTCTCCAAGACCCAAGCAACTCGTGTACCTCTCCAAGCGGTTGTCAATCGTTTGTTCCGCACCGCAAATACAGTACACTAAAATATACTAAATTAGCCCGCCCGCAACACCAGTATGTGTGAGTATAATTTATGTGTATGAATATTTAATTTTAATAACGATTATGAACTTCGACATTTTTCTAATTTATAATTTTAAACAATATGGATCTTTATGGACATCAAGGGCGGATCCACCGTTGTGGGCATGATGGGCATGCCCACAACCTTAATAAACTTGTGACGTCACCCTTTTACGGTTTATTGAGATCGATAAGCTGATGCTAAGCCTTAACAAAAATTGGGCACGTGCGTATCGGCTTACGCGCAGTGTAAGGTTCCGTAGTTTACTATAACTCCAAGTGCGAGTCTATTAGCGAATTAAAGCCCGATTTACACTTCAATAAGTACAGTAGCGAGTTAACTTGCGTCATCGGCGAGTTAAGTTGTTATTGTAGTTTGAACGGCAAAAGCGAGTTAAATAGTAAGTTGTTGATTAAGTTGAGTTAAATAGATCGCGATCCAATTTTTCGGCGAGTCCAGTGCGAAGTAGCCCCCTCTCTCGCGTCTCCCGCACCCCTCCAACTTAACTGGCTGGCATGTAGACGGGCGAGTTTAGTACAGTCCATAAATTTGTAGGTTGCGGCCGCGAACACGTGTTATTTTCTTTTCTTCTCGGGCAACTTATGACTATTCACTCGCCTACGTTTGGACGCTACTTACTACTTATTACTTAACTGTCTGAGTTTTTAACTGGCTACTGTACTTATTGAAGTGTAAATCGGGCTTAAGTCTCGCCTGGTGCTTCTCACTTGCTGCTCATACATTACATTACGACTCCTGAGAGAGCGTCAAGATGGTATCTATTTATCCAGTGTAAGAAGAAAAAACAATATCTATATTCGTCCCTGATCCCAGTTCATTTGGAGTCGGTTCTCCATTCTTTCCTACGCCAGGACAGTCTGTCTTGGGTTGTCGTTTCAGGAATTGAACTTTCTTGAGGTCTCTCTTTATCTGTAACCACCGGGTTAATGGCGGGTGGCCCCTGCCACGTTTTTGTTCCGGAAGTTTTAGGGCAATATTTACAACGCCAAGAGGACCACCCTCTTGGCGTCTTTTGATGTGACCATACCAGAGAAGGTGATTCTCGATAATTTTGTCAGCGATTGGTGCGACTTTCCAACTGCCTGTATTTTATCGTGTCTAGTCACACCTCCTGCCCACCTAAGTATCTTCATTTCGTTGGTATGTACTTTTTGTTCATGTGTCTTTTTGACTGACCAGCACTCGGTACCGTAGAGTAACGTCGGGCGCACTGACGTTATGTAAACTTTCCCCTTAGTTTTTATTGGGATACAAGAATCACATTTGCATCTCTCATTAACATAAAGCCCATATATTTAAATTGGTTCACTGTGGGTATCGGCATCGTACCAATGAATAGTCTCTGGAGTAGTGTTTCCGCTGAAAGGACATTTTAGATACTCCGTTTTACTCCTACTAATTCTCAGGCTGTACTTTTCCAGGGCTGGCGTCCATATGTTTAGTCATTCCTGCAGATATAGGTATTTGTTGTTAATTTTATATTTTCCGTCACGATTCTAACTACCTGTGGTTGACTTGGATGCTGTGAAGCTAAACTGGTTTGGCGATATTTCACAGATTTTGTTGAGACGGTTGTTGATGATTCACGAAAATTCACGTTGATGGTGAACGACTAGACTGGAAAGCGCATACGATAGACTTGGCGAAGAGGCTCAGTAAATCGGCTTATGCTTTATATAAACTAGCGCCAGTAATAGGAACAGATGCTATTGTTACAGCGTACCATGGTATGGCAACCAGCCATCTTAAGATATGGCGTTATATTCTGGGGAAACTCAACAAATAGGGAAGTAATATTTAAAGCACAGAAAAAGTGCATCAGGGCTATGTTTGGGTTAAAAAGCACTGATACCTGTAAGCCCTTCTTTATAAAACACAAAATACTGACATTACCTTCGTAAATGAAACAATGAAAAGCTTAAACGTAGTTTTATTCAAAAAACATTTAAAGAGCTTTCTCATAAGTAGATCTTATTATAATATTTCGGAGTTTCTGGAGGACAAAATAAAGCTGTAATTTTTTTTTATATTATTTTATTGAATATAATTATTATTCTAAATTTTTTGACATTTAATTGTGACATCTGATAATATAATGATAATGACTGGTTTATATGTAATTTCACACTGGTATCTTTAACCACATTTTATTATTTATTTTTTTCACTTTGTTATTTATATATTTAATCTGGATAATTTGACATTGTTTTAATTTCTGATTTTGTATTAGTTGAGCAATTTGTGATTTTTATTAATAATTTACAAACATTATTAACCTGTGTAAGCCCAATGGGTAGACTTTTGAGCGCTTTCATATTTTTATCTGACATTCTGTATTTACCAAAAGTCACACGAATAAATGATTTGATTTGATTCGTTCCCATATTTTGAGTGTGTGAAAGCGGTAAATTTTATACCACTATAGTTTTCAGAGTACGCAGCATCACCCTTGTTTTTGTAACACGGCAGTAGATAGCTCTGGCGCCAAGATTCTGGAATACGATTTGTAATCATGATGATATTATGATGATAAAACTTTGCTAACCAAGCTTCATTTACTGGGCCTAGTTTTTCCACAGATCTGCGGTTACTTCGGCTGGACCTATGGCTTTGCGGCTTTTCATTTGACCTATTTCATTTCTCACCTCATCCTCATTTATTGTTGGTAATGGACCATGTGTAAGTGCACATGGTGGTGGATCTTCGTTTGGAAATTGTTCCTTCAATAGCTGACTATAGTATTCAAACCATCTCTCGTTAATTTTTGTATTGTTTGTTAGTAATTTCTTTTGGTCCTTACATTTGATTTATGTATTTACTTTTATGTTTGTGTTTTGCTAATTTCAGTACTTCATCTGCATTTTTAGCACTTTCCAGACTTCCATAGAACTATTAGTTGTTTTTGGCCACCTCTTGTGCTCTACATCTTTTAGCATCCTGCTTTGCCACTTCATTCGGTCCTTATCTTCCTCTAGTTTAAAACTCTGCCATTTCATAAAAAGATCTTTTTTATTCGCAACGAGAACCAAAGAAACCCTAGTCTCTTTTATTCTAACATTCCACCAGCTAGGATCGTTGTCACACTTATGATGTCCTTTGGAGACTCCTTGGCTCCCTGCCACTTTTGTCCTGTTCCAGGTTTCAAACTTAAACCAGATATCATTTGCGTTGTCATAGCCTACTTCCAAATCGATCTCCATGTAATCTTTTGTCACGCTCATTAGTGTCTCCCCTTTAGGATAGATCATCAAGCTCTTTGCAATAAGTTCTTGGTGTTATAATTTTAATAGGTTTTGGCAGCTCGTACATACATGAGTATATGATGCTGCGATGTAAGATCATCACCAGGTATTTTACAGTCCTTAAGCTTTCCTTTGACGGTCTTGTCGGACATGATAAAGTCTCTTTGTGACGCTTTACCCGCACATTTATAAGTGATCAAGTGTTCTGGTTTCTTTGAAATTTGCGTTTATTAGTGTAAGTGCGTTTCTTTCTGCAAATTTTAGTACTTCTTCTATTTTTTTCTTTAACTCGCCTATCCCAAACCCACTATGTAATGTACATTATTTCCTGTGATATCCCTGGTACCCACGTGTCCATTAATTTCCTCCTATTATCTTGTATTCATTTGCTGGAATGCTCTAGATGACGTCGTCCATGTCTTCAGAATTGTGCTTTTTCTGTTTCTGAGCATCCTGTTTGAGGTGCATAGACTAATATGATGTTGGTTAATTGTTGATCATCCAGAGGAAGTTAAACGGAGATTAAACGGTCGCTTTTCCGTGTGAAATTTATGATGCGAGATTAAAAGTTGTTGTCTTAGACTATTGCCACCCCGTTTCTTTTATTGTCAGACATGCAGTAAACAGCCCGGTAATCATTTCCTATTTCTTTCGACTTTGAGTTTTTCGATTTCGTTAGGCTGTTGTCATACCGCCACAGCGAGGAAGCGACTAACTTTCTGCTATTTTCTCGCTCAAGAAACGTTCAACAGATACACACTCCATGTAAAAAAGAGATGCATATATATTAATAGTCGATCGCTAACTGTGCTAACTGCCGTCGAGGACTCAGACAACTGCCTTGAGAAGAAAACACAATAATTTATTGATTAAAATTGGATCGAAATCTACTATCTAATCTGTATCTGTATCTAATATAATCTGTTTGACTATTTAATTGGACTAAAATGATTCTGACTTCCTCCAACGATTAATTACATTCCCAAGGTCGAAATCCTGATGCGCGTAAAAAAGTAAATAAACAAATTCAAAAGTCGAGTCAGTGAGAATGTACTCGATTCGCACTTGGTCGATTTTCGGGTGGTTGTGCCCACAACCTTTTTTGAGGGCTAGATCCGCCCCTGATGGACATCTGAATTAAATGATTTTATTATGATCAGAGATGTAATAAACGACTTAAAACTTTTAACGAACTTATTCGTTTATTTTTTATAAAAAGTCACTTACGTTAAGTGCTTAATTGCTTATCTGCTTATTTACTTGCTTACATTAAAAATAACGAAATTATGTTTTTTGCTTTTTTAGTTGGTTAAGTTTAAGTTGTACCTATTGGTTTTTAAACGACATCAATGGACTTTCCTTCGTACTTTGCCGATCAGTTTTATTACTTCACCGTTTTGTTTTTATAGAAAAAAAAACTTGTGTGCAATTCACACGTGGTAGAAGTGAAACCTTCAAAGAAATCTTCAAATAATTTGTGTCCTCCCCCTTCCCCCTCACCCCACCCAGCTCCCCACGAGACACTCCCCCTCCCCGTCCCCTCTCAGGGCTACTTCACCCCCCCGCGACCTAACTTCGTTCCCGTGGTCGCAAGATAGCCGAGTTTGGGCTCATTTTAAAGGGCATGAAAAGCTCTACCCCTTGACCCCAACAGAATTCCAAAATTCGGCAATTTATGTTTCTGTCTCTTTTTACTGTCGCTTTTTCGTTTCATAAACTTTCAGATCACAACGATGCTAAAGAAGTTTTCACTTCGAAGGACGCCAAAATTAACACAATTACTTACACTATACACTATTTACACTATTATTAACACAATTAACTACACCTAAAAACTATATTATATACAAGTCCAAAAGTCTCAGAATTATTTCCTTGGTACCTACGAAACAATTCACCACATGAAAAAATGTTTTACACTATTTATGTTTACGTAAACAAGTCCAAGTCATAACTTCAAAAACAAATTGTTTCGGAAATACACAAAACATGACGCTTTTAATCGGGCGGAGAAAACGCTATTAAACGTAAAAAGCAAAGTAAGCAATTTAAGCAGTTCACGATAACCCGTTTTAATTAAAATGTCGTTTTTAAAAGTGAACAACGGAATGCAATATTTGCGGTTACATTTTAATTTTAACAAAAAGTAGAACAAGCAGATAACGTTAAATGCTTTTATAAACTAATCTGCTTATTCGCTTATTTTAAATAACATGTTATATTATATGCTTTTCGTTTAAACGCCCATCTTTAATTATGATTACCTTGTCCGTCCACCAGTAGCCGGATGGTAGCCAGCAGCTTGTAGGCCACGTGGTGGTCCCGCGTGGTGGGCAGCGCGGCGATGAGCGCGGGGGAAGCCCGAGCGTGCGCCGCCGCCATGCGCTTGTTGCTCGCCGGCACCGACAGGTTGCGCAGACTGGACAGCACGCCGTGCAGCAACTTGATCACAGTTACTGTGTCTATAGGGTGCTTCTTTTCCGGCTCTTTTTGCATCTGCACGCTAAAGTTGTTGTAGATTTCAAATATGTCTGAAAAATTATTGAGGTTGTTTGAGTTTAATAATAAGTCTTCTTAATAATTACAGCTATTCTTCTGTGGAATGCAGTACCTCTTGATATCAGGACGGCCACCAGTCAATATGCGTTTAAGAGAAAATTGCGGGATTATTTTTAAAACAAATAGTGGAAGCAAACTTTTCATAAAGCTTTGGTTTCCTAGGATAGCGGTGCCGTCAAATAGCGGCCGTAATACAGCGGTGAATGACGTCACTAGAACGTTGTCTATGTAAACAAAATGGCGCGGTTTCCTAGAGAGCGGTAACTGACACCGTAACGTCTAAAAGTGGTGCCGCCATTTGCATGACGGCCGTCTTGTCGGTGTCAGATGGTTTCGTGAACGTTTCCAAAGAGAATGTAATACGCTAGATAGCGATGAAGCAGACTGTGATAAAACGGCCGTGGAACGTTCCACATGTCGTCACCGTAAAGACGGCCATCTTTTTGCGTCCGTAATATTACGGCCGCTATATAACGGCACCGCTTTCCTAGGAAAACAAAGCTTGACCCCCTTTCTATGACTTTTTATAAATATATATCGACGGTTAATAGGTAATTGGGCATAAGCGACATTTCGGTCGAAATTGACACTTATGAATGCCATTCTACTTAAAATTTTCCGCTCTTTCGAATGCCATTTCTATGTGATGACTTTTTGTCACGTATGCCCAAGCAAAAACTGCGTTTTGTAGAAAATTGTATCCATTTTTCTAAAATATAAACTTTAAACTGCTCTCCTGAACAATTTGATTTTTGTCGTATGGGTATATACGACAAAAATCTAAATCTATTACCTTTTAACCGTCTATATATATAAATAAAAATTATAAATTATAAATATTTGGTATCTATTATGATAAATATGTATGTAAGTTTAGTTATTTATGTATATAATATATCGTCCCCGTAGTTGGAAAATTAAATAAGTCCGATTTTGGCGATATTGACTTTTCCCTATTTTCAAAACACCTAAAACATGCTGCATATTTGAGCCTTACAGGCGTTTTCGTATCTTATTCCGTTCCAAAAATATAGTCATTTTTGTCGGACAGATGGAATAATAAACATCTTCAGATAAACACTATTTTTTTAAAGGAAAAACAAATAACTCAGTAAATAAATCAATAACTGTGGTCAATGATAAGTTGAATGTCAAATAAATTAAATAACATGAGTTGTTGAATTTTTCCTCAACTTCAAAATTCTCTCACAAAACTAACTAAGTTCTAGGAAAACTAAATAACTCTATTTATTTAATTCTGCTATTCAGAATTCTGATATAACGTACTTAATTTATAAATACTTGATGTTATCGATTTCTTCTACAACTAGATAATGATTAATTATAAGATACTAGGCAAATAAAATTAAATAAATTAAGTTGTTTATAATTGCCATAAATCAAAATGCACCTGAGGAAAGTTATCATTAAATTTTTAAGAGAATTTGGCGCGAAATATTCTGATCGGGAACGACGACGGAGAGCGCGGGGGTGAGCAGGTGCGGTTTGATGTAGGGACACGAAAAAGTATCGATACTTTGTGGTATCGAGTACGTTTCGTTTCGATACCGATACTTTTGTACTCGATACTTTGTATTTGATACTTTTATTCAATGAGTACTTTTTGACAGGTATCGTATCAAATAAATCTTGGAGGCCAACGCCATCTGGTTCAATTAAACTGAACCTTCTAAATGATTACATTGAGCTCGAAATCGTTCCTTCATTCTTTCTGTTCACAGTTCAGATCCTGTTCTTCACTAATCAATCCCTCAATCGTTCGCCGTTAGAAAATTGTTTTGTTATTATTACAATGTAGTTCTTATAATATACAACGATATCCCACAAAACCGTATTATTGGTATTATTCTTCGTGTTCGTCTCGCGATTTGTTTTTCTCCGGTTGATCGTTATTGTGCTTGACTATTATTTGACTTATTAAATGTGAATGTGTGCCATCTAAAAGAACTTATTGTTCCGTGCTGTATATCTATTAGCGATTGTATATCTATCAGAGTTGTATTTTTATAGTACTATTATTATACTAGTGTACCAATACCATGAGTGTTGATGTTCTGTTCTTCTGTCCTATTGTACTAAAGCTAAATTGACGTTACTGACTGACATTGACGGCTTGACGTATGCGCATTAGGCCCTAAGAAAAGTACTCGATATTTTGAAGTATCGATACTTTTCTTTCGATATATTTATGAGTACGATACTTTTTTTTCGATATTACTCATGAGTACAATATCGATACTTTCTTATCGATACCGTGCCCCTAGTTTGATGCATCGCTCGCGTGTCGTTTAGTCTAATACGTGACCTTCAATTGCGTTGACGTCAGAGTGACCAATAATGGATTCGCGAGGTAGATTTATGGTGAAAATGTGTCAAAAGGAAGAAGGTTCATCTGAGGTATGTACCTACGATAATTTAGAACAATTTTTTTGCAAATTAAATTAGAAATAATACGATTAAGTACGTCTTTCTTAACCGTAAGAACGTTTGAACAACATTAATTAATAATTATGTCATAACTATGTACTGACATTTATTTTATTTATTTTTTTCCTCCTTTATGCGAGTTTGAATATCAATCATTTTGAGTTCTGGGAGAAGTTGATAACTCTTCTACTTTCATTGGAATTTTGACTCTTAAGTTGAAGAATTAAGGTTACTTTTAGCTTGTGACACAAATTGTTTTTTGTTGGGTATTTTCGTTAAATATTCTTTTAAGAGTGAAACTACGTAGGGTCCCTACGTTTAAATCAATTATCGAATAATTTGCAGCAGAAAAACATTAGTAGGTACCTATAGCAAAAAAATATTTTTTAGTTAACAAATAGATTTTTTTTGTTTTGTTTACTAGGCAGTTTTGTTTACTAGGTGCTCAGATAGTTCTTAGGAGTGGTCCCGTTTTAAGTACCTAACTCTTGTTGTATGGCTGACATTATTACCTAAGTGACCTAACCAACCTAGATACCTAATGTATCTAACCGTATCAAAGTTGGCGAATTCCGAGGCTTATTAAACTCGATGACCAAACGTGTGCCTTGACTTGACTTGACAAATTTGAATGCATAAACTCTTGTCACATGATTATTATTTTACTTGTTTCCTCATTCAATACCTACTATATTATTGCTTCTTATTGTTTTAGGACAAAAATAAGACAATCAAACAACAGGACCAAAGTACCATTATTGTCAGCCCACAAAAATATAATGTTATAACATGCCAGAAATTACCATCCCAAATGAATAAAAATGTTTGCAACGACATAAATTTTGCTGTTGATATTACGATAGAAAAAATGCCCGATGTGTTGCTGCTGCAATGCTGTTGGTTACTGATGTTCCTAAGCTTCCTGAGCATGACGGATTTAAGATAATTACATGCGAATCGGCTCCAGCATCAATAATGGCTAGCGAAATGATTACTAATAACATTAACCCACCCCAATCAGCACCTATGCCTGTAAATGTCAGTCCCATGTCTTTGTGTAGCAGTAAAATTAATTTAAATGAAGATGACAACATAATATTATACAACTATAAAGATCTCAGTTCGCCTATCAGAGGGTCAAGTCCAATTTCGGGTATCGAACCAATGCCACCTTCGACAGATGAAGAACCTTTTTCTGATTCTGGATCTTCATGGATTCCGGACACAGAAGAAGAAAATAAAATAAAAAGGAAAAGTAGTTCTTTAATAAACATCAATATTTCAGTGGCTAAGATGAAAAAAAGAGTTAAGAGATTTGAACGAATAAACCCCATTTTGTCGAGTGACTCTGAAGATGAAACAGGTAATATAATACAACTCGCGCTATTATTGAAACTCCTATTGACCAAGTCTCACCAGTTAACCATGATAGAAGGATCATGGAACACAATATCACAATCGCTGAGACAACAGATTCAGAAATAGGAACAGGAAATAAGGAAAAAGAAATCTACAGATGGAAAAATACTAATCAAACAAACTGGAAAAGAAATAAAGAGTTGGAGAAGAAACGAAAATGTTTGCCATATAAGAGTAAAACTGGAAAGTTTCTTGCAGCTAAACTACCTAAAAGTCCTAAATGCAGCCAAAATTGTCGCCAGAAATGCACAGAAAAGTTTACACAAAACGAGCGTGAGAAATTTTGCAAATCCTATTGTATACAAGATTTTAAGCTGCAAAAAGAGTTTTTACTTAAGCGCATCATCATTAAGCCAGTGCAGACTACAAGAAAATCTGTACCGATCGAAAAACAAAGAAGTTCTAGCAGAGAATACGGTTTCTATAAAAATAAGACTGTATTTGAACGAGTATGCAAGAACTATTTTATGTCCACTCTTAGCATTTCTACTGGTCCAATCGAAACTGCAGTAAAACATGTGGATGATCATGGTGTATTTACAAAAATGGATAATCGTGGCAGACAAGCGCCTGCAAACAAAACTCCTGGAGAACAGATACAAGAGGTAAAAAATCACATTGAAAGTTTTCCTGTAATTGATTCCCATTACTGTAGAAAAAAAACAACCAGGAAATACTTAGAACCTACCTTGTCAATATCAAAAATGTATGATTTGTATGTGCAGAAAATGAAAGAAAGCAATAAAGTGCCAGTAAAATTAAACATTTATAAGAAAGTGTTTGGTACAGAATACAATTTAGCGTTCTATCACCCCAAGAAGGATCAATGTAGCATTTGTAATAATTACAAAAAAGATAAAACTAATATAAATATTCAAAATGAGTATACTCAACATATAGAGCGAAAAGAGGCATCTTATAGATCTAAAGAGCTGGATAAAAAGAAGTCGGGAGAAGATGAATCATATTTGTGTGTCACCATGGACTTGCAAAGTCTACTGCAGGTTCCATCGACTGCAGATAGTCTAATGTATTATTCCAGAAAATTAAATTTATATAATTTATCTATTTATGAGTTTAAACCTCCACAGAACGACGCTCACTGTATGATCTGGACGGAAATAAACGGCAAAAGAGGCAGTGTTGAAATAGCATCTGCTATTCATTTATGGATTAAGAATCTCCCGAGGATTTTAACGCACGTCACCATTTATTCCGACACGTGCTCGGGACAAAACCGAAATCAGTACATAGCAGCATTTTTATTGTACTTAGTACATACGCATGAGACAATCAAAGTATTAGACAGAAGTATCTAGAAAGTGGTCATAGTTTTATGGAATTAGATTCAATGCATAGTGCCATAGAAAAAGAAAAAAGGTACACAGACACGTATTCTATAATAGATTGGAAGGGAATTATGCTACGGGCAAGATCAAAAAGACAAAATAAAAATGTAACTCCATATAATGTAACTGAATTATCATATCAAGACATGATTGATGTAAAAGTACTTGCTTCGAAAATAATTAAAAACAAAACTATAGCAGAGAATGGGGAGAGTGTGCTGGTTGAAAATAAAATGTCTTAGATTTGAAAAAGAATTACCTGGTTTTATTAAATACAGATACGATTACGATGGGCCATATAACTTACTAAATACTCTTTGTAAACCAGGGAGACCGACTAGGAGAACTCCAAACTCTGAAATGCCAACTATAAATACTGAAGATCTTCCCCGTGCATATAAACAATGCCTTCCTATAACAAAACAAAAAAAGAAAGACCTTTTACAGCTCTGTAAGAAAAATATAATTCCTAAAGAGCTTCACGGCTGGTACGAAAGTTTACCATGTTCAAATGAAGACCAGGGTCCACCTCGCTCCACTGATTCATCTGAAGTCGATGGGTAAGCTTGGCCCCTTGCTCTACATATTGCTCAAACTAAACTAAACTTTTAAACATGATGATACAGCATGAGTAAAATGATTTTACAATAGTGTTTTTACATTGTTAAATTAACGTAATGTTTATTTTTAGAGTCATGTTTTTTAATAAATTTGTTATTTAATTTTAAATTATACCTTTTTTTGTGATGTGTTTGCTCTTGACTCCAGTCTTGGTCAGAGATGACAGAGACAAAGTCTACGATGGAGCGAGCTTACCCAGAAGGAGCCTGTTCACTCTAACTTTGAAGGGATTTACGCTGTGTTTGAATGAATGGGTACCTATGTTTATGTCTTTTTTACAAGTTTACATTTAAGTATTGATTAGTTACAGCCATTTCAATTGTTTTGAATTTGAATTATGTTTTATTTTGTTGTGAAAGTATTTTTAGTTCTAAGTAAATTGATATTAGAATAAGTTGTTGATTGGTGTACTCAATGTACCTGATTAGTGTCATATTATTTTTTGAGTTTTGAGTTATATTTAAGTTGTGTTTTACTTACCTTATCACGAAATATTTTTAGTTGAATTGAGTCGTTTGAAAGTTTTATAATGATTGCTGTACCTTTCTTTTAGTGTTCATTTTTTAGTTGAGTACTGACCTATGGCTTAGGTGCAAACAATTTTAATTTTTTGTTTTAACACAGAATAGGATTATAGTACTGTTTTAATTATGTTTTGATTTGATACAAACTTATGTTTTTTACTTCTAATTGATACCTATTTTAAGTTTTTCATAGTTTTTTTACTTACTACTTAAGTACGTCTTTTATAATTAGGTCTGATTTTAGAGCCATAATGTTATTTTTTGGGTTCAAATTATTTTCTGTTTTGATTTAAAAGAATACTTTAAGTTAATTTGTTTCCACTTGTTATAATTGGTGTAATATTGTTTATTTTTTTAAGTTTGTGGTAAGATAAGTATCTGATTACAATACACTTTTTCTAAATTTTATTGTACTTTTCTATTTCTTCCTGAATATAACTTTGTTAATATCATAAAACAACTTTTATTTTATATGAGACCAATAATAGTTAAAAAAATATCGAAGTAATAATAACGTACAAAGCCACTAAATTTTACATTTCAAAATATTTCGAGTTTGATAAATTCAATAACTGCATTTATTTCACCAAATTTAACTCTACCAAATGTATTTAGCTTGTAGGAAAACTAAATAAATAGCCGAAATAAGTAGATAATTGTAGTACGTAATAAATAACAGTTGTGGCAAAATTAAACAACTTGATTTTTTATGTGTTATTTAGTTATAGTTAAAGATTGAGTTCAGTTTGTTAAAGCATAATGTAAAAGGTAATCAGGTCCACAAAATATCAAATTACTGACAGTAAAATTGTCTCACATTTTTTAACAAATGTACATAATGTGAAAAAAAAAAAAACACTAAATCGCGTTTATCTCAGAACTACAAAATCAGAGTTATTTAATTTTCCAACTACGGGGACGATATATACTTGTAAGTAAGACTTTTACTTTTAATACATTATCTACTTAGTTAATTTTTTTATGCACCTGCCATGTTATCTCTTCACCGCCCATGGTGGACTGGTAGAGAATGCCCATGGCATTAAGTCCGCCCAGGCGCGGTCCGAAGGGGGTGGGGGGGGGTATGTCAATTTACTCGACATATTTTATTGTTAGTGACCCCCCCCCCACCCCCTAAAATCCCAAGCTGCGAGACCGTACCTGAGTCCACCTTTGTACATTTTGTGTTGCATACAATTTTAAAGTTCTTATTTGGAAATCAGAATTGTTCTTTGAAGATCTGGGTTGTCATAGGTACTGATGGGTAGTGGAAAAATTTCGGACGGAAAAGAAAAGAAAAAAAGATATTTTTCCAATATTTTTCCGATAATAAGTTCGAAAACATCGCGAACTTTGCCGGAAGGAGCAGATTACATAAATAGTTTGCCTTCTACTTCATCCTATCAGTCATATTCTGCAGGACCGACAGCACAGTTTCTGAGAGATAGGTGTCCAGCGCGCGTGCTGGTGGAACAGATCCGGTCTCGCCGTGAGGCCATGGTTGGACCAACGGCGGATCCAGGGGGGGCGGGTCCAGGACCTATGTAGACCACTAATTAAAATTTTAAACATTGTTACTAGATAATACTCCAGTTTTTTCCCATTGTAAACGAATATCGGCAGTGGATGGCCAAGTGGCAGCGGAGTCAGGAAATACAAATTATAACTTCTTGTGACTTGACCACGATTATGTGACCCCCCCTGGCACCAAAGCTGGATCCGCCCTTGGGTTGGACGCTTGAAATTGTACTTGAAGGCTGTCTCGGGTGATTCCAACTTGGTCAAGTTTAATGCAGCTAAGACCCAGGCGTGTCTCTTCTCCGCAAGGCTCCAAAAAGGAGCCGGCTCCTTTCCATGGTGTAACCGTGCCGACGACTGATCGTATTGAGCTTCTTGGGGTAACATTGACCCTCAATTTTGGTACGTTCATCGAGGCTAAGGCTCAACTAGCATCAAAAAGTTGAGAATCCTAGCAAAGGTAAGACAATACTGCACAACGGAACAGCTTCTCAAGCTCAAGCTAAATTGTTTATGGAGTATGTACCCTCATCTTTGGTACGGATCTGCCAAATATCAACTGGACGCGCTTGAGTCTAACGAGAAACGGACCAAGAGACTATTTGCCAACGATGCACGGGTTCATTCAAAGCTCCAGAGCCTTGAACATGAGCGACGTGTTGTAAGCTTATCAGTTACATTCCATGGAGTGTGAGATAGAATTGCATAATCTTATTCCATCAAGCCCGTTCCATCATCTAACTAAAAGACAAACGGTAATTCGCCATCGTTACATGGTGGTCATCCCACCCTTACGCACAAATCGTTTTGGGAGTACTTTCATTGTGCGTACGGCTAAGGAGTGGAATTCCCCGCAGGTGTCTGATGGCTATAGTCTGGGGGTCTTTAAGTCAAGAGTGAATAGGTTACTTCTAGGTAAGCGTGCTACTTCTTCGACTACATCATCACTTACCATGATGATGGTGAGACGCTTAACCAACGCGAGCTTATTATCAATAAAAACAAGCTAGTTCGATAAATGAGAAAAAGGTTTTTAGGGTTCCGTAGCCAAATGGCAAAAACGGAACCCTTATAGTTTCGATATGTCTGTCCGTCCGTCCGTATGTCACAGCCATTTTATTCCGAAACTATTAAAACTATACATGTGAAACTTAGTAGGTAGATGTGTTCTGTAAACCGCTTTCCGATTTAAAGAAAAAAAAATACAAAATATTTACAATAAAGGGGGGTCTCTATACATGGAACTAGAACTGAAAATATTTTTTTCATGAAACCTATGCGTGTGTGGTATCTATAGACAGGTCTTTAAAAATGATATAAGGGTTTCTAAAACCACTTTTTCATAAAGTCAATCTTGTAAAAGATATAAGCTTCCAAAGTGGTAAAATGTGTGTGTGTGTGTCCCTCTAACTTCTATAATAATGGAGTGAAAAATCTAAAAAAAATATATGTCTGTAGATCTTAATGTAAACTTTCAACCAAAATTGGTTTGAACGAAATCGGGTCAGCAGTTTTTGAGATACAAAATATTTTCTAAAACCGTAAATATAACTTTGTAATTCTTACAAATACTATGAAAAACAAAGTTATTTAGCGTAGTTGTAAAAATGTAAATAAACTAGTTTTAAGAAATTTTTAAAGTATTTTTTATTCGTCAAATAAATATACATATTATATTATATTATTATAGTTACTACGGAACCCTTCATGGGCGAGTCTGACTCGCACTTGGCCAATTTTTTTTTACGGGAAACCCACTCTTGACCTAGATCTCGCCTGATGGTAAGCAATAGATGGGATGGGTCTACGATGGAACCAGCAAACCCAGAAGATGCCTATTTAAAGCAAGAGCTTTAAAGGGTAAAAGGTCATAAGTGACAGGGAACACAGAAGCCGGCAGAGAGTTCCACAGCTTGGTTTGTGCGCACAATATATTTAGAGAAGAAATGCTTGGTACGACAAGTCGGTATATCAATCAAATGCGCCTGGTAGACTGGTAGTGAAAGGGAGATGGAGGGATCAGGTCATGTAGTTCCTGCGCACACTCTCCGAAGTACAATCAGTAGAAAACCGAGAGACAAGCAACTGTTCGTCGATGAGCCGGTCTATGAATCTTGTCCACTAGCGCCTCGTCACATATAAGCCTTGAAGGATATTGATAAATTGATTGCTTTAGCAACCATAGCATCCGGAGCCCTGATAAGTTTGGGTAGAGCATCCACAATGGAAAAAGTTTTTAGTACTTTGGCACCATCGTATTCCAGTTCCCAAAAATTATGAAGAACGATCTGCTCATATTATTGAGGAGATTTATTGTTTGTAGATACAGATGCAGGAGGAAATGTTAACCATGATTCCCTTTTTACAAATGACGATTCGGATTCATCTTCAACTGAATATATGTGATTATTCCTATTCATTTTTAATTTATCATAATATGTATGGATGTACATGTTTGTTGTATATTTTCATTTAAATTTAAAAAATCTCAATAAACCATTTACTTCATAATTTGATTAACTTCCCTTGGTAATTTATTATGTTTATTTTAAGTTACCACTACAAAATACATTGATATAACTATTTACTGTAACGTCGAAGCACGCCTAAGACTACCAGCATTTTCACGTTGAATGGCAATGCTTATTCTTTGGGCAAAGAACGAGCCAGCCCTCTAGTCACGCAAGGAATCGATCAGCCGGCGAGATGCGCACTTGGGCCGTATGACTCAAGCATTTTGACCCTTATTCAAAGTAAAATTACACATAAAAAAATATTTTTCCATTATTTTTCCATATTTTTATTTTTCCGAAAAATAAAAGGAAAAATTTCCAAGTTTGGAAAAATTTCCGAAAATTACCCATCACTAGTCATAGGTAACAATAAAATTTGTATTGTGCAATAAAGAAAACTCATTTACTCGACATATTTTATTGTTAGTGACCCCCCCCTCAAAATTCCAGGCTGCAACCATACCTGAGTCCACCTTTGTACATTTTGTGTTACATAAAATTTTAAAGTTCTTATTTGGAAATCAGAATTGTTCTTTGAAGATCTGGGTTGTCATAGGTAGTCTCAAAATCTGACACCAGTTTTTCCAAAGTGTATTGGTTGTGTAGGTCAAAATATTAGTATTCTGCTGCATCCAATAAAACTAAACCCAGCTTAGTAGGGAAATTGATAGGTAGAATAATTTAATGTTTCTCCCACAACTGTTAAATCATATTAAATTATCTGCGTTTTGCAAGACTGGAGTTGGATTTCTAGTTAATTAACGATACATACTAATCAGATGGAGCTACAACAGCAAGCACTTCTACGTGTACTTTATGCAAACACAAATTATAGGCATAGTACATACTTTCTTAAAGCCAGTTGCAGCTTTAAGAAAATTCTTACTTATTTTGCACCAATGTTAGCACACTAAGGAAGCACTTAGCACAACCATTTTTTGTACAAGGAACGCCTTGTAATTTTAATTGCTTGTCTTGCTTCACTTGTGTGGTTGAATAGATTGCATTAATCTAATTTATATTTATGTTTTGCTAGTTGAAATACAACATAGTATAAATTATATAACATTGTGCATATTTATCTGTGAGGGCTTGTACTTGTATGATTGCAATTATAATGTTATTTGCAATCTGAAAATAAAATAAACTAATACATAGTTAGTACTGAGAGTTCAGCTAGACAAACTCACCCAACAGCTTGTCAAATATCTTATCCTCCATCATCTGAGTGCAGTAGTCATCTTGCCTGGCAAAGTTCCCAATAGCCAGCACGGCGGTGGTCAGCAGTTGATGGTTCTGTGAGTCTAGCCACTTGACTACTGTTTGGTACACCTCACCGACACCATTGTTGTAGAGGATGTGCATTGCTTCGTCTGAGGATAAAGAAAATTTGTATCTACAACCCTATTATAAACAGGATCTTTTTTAAATGGTTGTTTGTAATAGATAAATGTAAAGATTCCCAGAAAGGCTATACATTTGTTTCACAGCTGGAGAAACTGTTGCATTGTTTACAGAAGTACAGGGATATTGTATAGTATGTGAGATTAAATGTTTTTAGATGCAATTAATTTAAAACAAATTATGATTAACATGTCCAAATTACTGACATTATTATTAAATTAATTCTACATTTTTCCATTTCAAACCTAATGACAACTCAGATGTACTCTTTTCTTTGCGCAGTATCCCCACTACTCACCACCATCAATGTTCCTGAGCATAATTATTGATATTCTTTTTCTCGAGATACCTACAATACTTGCTGATAGCAACTAGAGAGTGTAAAAACTTGCTAATTCCATCTTACCTCCTGTCAGCACAGTGATGACCAGCTCACAGGCCTGCTTCATGACAGGCTCAACTTCTGAATCATCAATGTTTAGCTCTCCAGCATTGTGTCTGTTTACAAACTCTTCTAGTCGGGAACATACCAGTTGCACTCCACCTTCCTTGGCTATTAATGTCTTTACGGTTTCTGCAAGAGGTTTACAATTAATTATTTAAGTTGGTACATAGATTTTTACCATCTTGACATATCTTCTATGCTTTGGAAAGCACTTTACGTTATTACTCCTGGCTGCCATTTCTACATCTCTGAGAGATGTCATGGGTAGGCGAAAGCCAGAAAAGTCGGATACCAATCCTGCTTAGAGGTATCATGTTACCCAGTTATTGGTTTGTGGAGGTCAGACAGGCAGTTTCTCGATGTAAAATACTGTTACTCAGTTGCATTCAGTGCAACTGGAAACTGACTTTAATAAAAATATTATAGTAACATACTAAAAAATTAAGCAAGAATGTAAACATGCTTTTAAATTGTGAGATAACATGCTAACAGACAGATCTTATTATTTAACACTTAATCCTCAAAATTACTCACCATGTTCAGCTTGAGAATGCAAATGATCCAGACACATTTCTGAGATCTCCACAGTTGATGTCTCCCTCAGAATCTGAAGAATAGTCTTATTTACAATTTCATTGTACAGTAACTCCGGAGTATTATCATTTATAACACTCAATAACAACAAACAAGTTGTAATGGTATCATTATCAAATTCCTCATTCTGAAGTTCTACACACATCATTCTTTGGACCATATCCACCACACCTCCCTGGAATATTGCCTCTGTGAACTCAGCTCCACCAATTGCAAAGTTCAGCAATGATTTACTAGACAGCATTTGTATTTCTTCAAACTGCATGTCTATACTTGTTTCAAGCAGCTTTATAAGTACTGCAATACCTTGCAGCTCGATGATTATGCGTCTAGCAGTGTCACAATCGCAGCACAAATTGCCAAGAGCCCTGCAACACTGCCTGATAAGCTCAACATTGTCTGAAGGGGTTTCTTTTCTCAGTATATCCAGTATAGGGCCTATTATATCCCTGTCAGCGTATATCTCTCGCTTCTCTTCACATTTGGCAAGCTCAGCGATCGCTTCTATACTTAGCTGGGCAATCTCTTGATCACTACTTGTAATTAAAGTTTTAATACATGACGAAACGTCATATTCATAATCTTTCCCGGTTTTAATAATGTCGTTGAGTTTTTCCTTCAGTTCGTTTACATTTGTTATATTTTGAATAACCAACGTCTCGAACGATGTTGATTTTTTAGCGGAAGGTCCTAAAATAGCAATGCTATTAAAATAACAATTAAACTTAATTACAAAAAACACATCAATTTGGTGAGCTATCTTACCGTCCATTGTAGAGATTAAGCGAATTTATAAAAGAAAAATTAAACGCTGCAAAGAGCAAAATCTATACTGTTGCAGGTTGTATATTACACATAATTTTATTTATTAAAATAACACAGGAAATACAAAGCAAGAAAATTGGTTGACAAAACCACACGATCCTAGAGATGAGTCGTATTTACTAGAACAGAATAACAGATCCGAAGAATAGGTAAATTTCGAAACTAGGCTGCACCTATTCTCACTTTGACAATACCTAGTATCATGAAGTATTGTGAAATCCAACTGCTCTTAGGCCTCATAGCACTAACGCGTAATTGCATTCCATTCACTCATCACGTTATAAACCTGCTTTACCGCTCATTCATGTTTGTCAAAATCATTCGTTTGTCAGTCACTTGAATTTAAACCCTAATTCAAAGTACATAAAAATAACGCGACGCGCACGCGTGTTATGCAGGAATATATATTATGTCCTTTTTTAACTACGCTATTCCGTAGTCTTCCCATCTTTATCTTTCAATACTCGAGACTAGTCAGTAATCATTCGATCCGAGAATACTCGATCCGAATGAGTATCAACTAGTCTCGACAAGACTAAGTATTACGAAGTATCTATATACTTAGTCTACTCGAGACTAGTTGGTACTCATTTGGATCGAGTATTCTCGGATCGAATGATTACTGACTAGTCTCGAGTATAAAGTCCAATTACTAGGTACCAACCTAGTCTTATCACTGATTGCTGGTGCTAACACACTAAGTTCAATAGAAATATCAAGCAGGAGAAGTGGCAACGAAGTGAGTCCATGAAGCTTAAAGACCGTGTTCATTTGTTGTTTAGCAGTTTCCTGCAAAATTAGTAGCCACAATAAAAACTTCACTTGGACTAAGTACCTGCACCATGACCACATTCGATAAGTAATAATTGATACTAGGTGGACTAGGGACTAGGTGGACTAGGTGGACTAGGTGGAATAGGTATCTGGATCACGTATTTTTAAATACTAAGAATAGGTGCACCTAGTCCCAAATTTACCTAGTACAACCCATCTACACGATCCAATCAATTGAAAACTGTCAGTGTCAAAAACGTTTTGTTTATGCGTTAGGAGTTCGATTTAATTTACATTCACAATCTGCTATTCATACACTCAATTAAAAACTAAGCATGAAATAGCATACATTGTATATACATGCTGCAGGTGCTGCATGTTAAACAATGTAATGCACAAGCAAGCAATGCGTAAGCACATGTTAAATAACAATATTGTAGAGAATATTATGTTTCAGCTAGAGTATTGTACATTTTGCGTTTCGTGCAATCAGTAATCAGTATCCGATTAGTCGACCGCGACGGAATCTTCACGTGAACGGAGAGCTGGAAAGCTGACAATTCGACAATTGTTCTGTTTAATAAACACGACATAACTGTCAAGGTAGAAAATTGACAAATATATATCGGCAAATCGCGACTATTCGACATTTTTCTGTTTAATAAAACTTTTTAAGCGACAGGTGACAGGTGACAATTTGTCGTGGAAAACTTGTCAAATTTGCTTTATGAAACAGAAAATTCACATGACATATTGATATATTTGTAGAATTGTCTGACAGTTCTGACAGGAGCATTTCCCTCTGTCACGAAATCATATTTTGAAGGTGTAATTGTGGGTTAATTAATTTAGAACCATTATGCAAAACTAAAATAAAAGCAAACTAAAGTAAAGCAAAAAGAACATACGCTGTCGGCTGGTAAGTAGAAGCTAGTGGTATTGCCTCGTTGTTTGGCAATGCTTAGCCTTTGGCCAAAAAAATAGCTAGCCCTTGGGTCAAGGGAAGCGTCAACGAGCCTTTACAATATTTCTATAAAAAGGTCTTTTTATACCACCCCTTTTTTCCCTTAAGATCCGGGGCCGTGGTATCTCGTTAGAACATTCCCGCAACCCCGGGCACCAGATCCAAGAGTTTCGACCCCAAACGGCTCGAAAATATAAATATCACCAAGATTATACTGTATTTATGTCGCTGGAGGAAGCCGCAGTAGGAGCGCCAGCGCAACATGATGGACTGGGAAGTGGGATGGCGCGAGAGTATCGACACAAGTTGCGTCCCACGCTAGGGCATGCAATATCGCAAGGTTCTCAATTCCGGAACTGAGTTCCAATACTGGAAATCTGATTCCGGAATTCCGGAACTAGTTCTGGAATTCCAGAAACTTTTAAAGTTTGTTTCAAATCAAACAAGATTTATAATTATATCACTTTTTGACCGCCACGTCAAAAAAGCAAAAGCGTGCCCTCGGCGCCAAGCTTCGAATTCATCCTTTAAACCTACAAAATAGTAGTGAGGTTGAAATTATATCGATAAAGCTCATGGAAAACTGACAATATTTTTTTAACATAGGCTGGTTGCGCTGATATACGATTCTTTTCGTTTATATTTTTAATTATTGGCAACACGCATAATCGCTAATTGGTTAGACATTCCCCTTCCGCATATTATCCTTTCTCCCTTGCACTAGACCTTCGTCTATTCGAGAGTGAGGGAGAGAGACTATACCGCTCTAGAAAAATCGATCGCGTCTGGATCTTCCGATGGACGATCGGAGCTTCAATGGCTGTCGAGTCGCGTTAGAGCACAAACGCATCGAATCGCATTCGAACGGTCGCGTCGTTTTGTGCGACCAATTCGTAGCAGAAGAACGGTTATACTGTGGTGGTGAACTGTGATCAGAGTGCTGGCAGTCCTGAATATCCTGGATTATCAAGGTTAGTGCTGCCTTTCCTATACGACGCTGGACTCTTATCTTTTGTTCCAACCAGCGCCGGTTCCCGTCAACTGTGTAACCGAAAACTTCTAAGTCGCATACGTTGCATTACCGCCCAACCATTTAATGGTCCTTCCCGAGTCGGATAATAATCAGCACAGCCATTCCCTAGAATTCGCTAGGTATATCGTAGTTTCGTATTCGTATTTCGTAGTCAACCCCGCATAGATACTTATTTGCCAACGCGTGGCAAGTAAGTACATCGTAATTCATTACGTCGTTTTCGTGTCTTCCTAGCTAATAATCGATTAGTAAGGAATTTCGCAACCCCGCTAGTAGTTAATTATCGTTACTTGTAAATTAAATACCAATCGGTCGAGTCAAGGTTACTCGAGACCGCGTCGCGCACCCGGCCGTTATTTCGCAAAACGGTGGGTAGTTACTAAATATTTCTTATAATAATTAGTTTGATATTCATAGCTCATAAATATGGCACCGACCGATATTACTCTTAAAAGACTGATAGCAAAGAGAGATCGTATCTTTGCTCGCATGCAGAGTATTGCAGATAAAATAAAACACATTCATTCGGATGAAAGCGTTAAGGAATCATTTTTGTGCGACATCTCGTTAGTACAATCACTACGTGTGGATTTTGAAAGTGCTTTGGATGAAATTGTTATTCATGAGCTAAAATTAAACCCTGAATATGTTGTAGATTATCAATCGCTTTCTGCGTTCGAAGACCTTTTAGGGCGCATTTTACGGGCTGAGAAGAACCTGACGGCTCACTCTCATAGTGAGGTCCAAAGGTCACCTCGATTGCCGCCAATTGAAATACCCGAATTCAACGGAGATATTAAGAATTGGCCATTATTCGTCGCTAGTTATCGTAATGTCGTGCATAATAATGTTTCTCTAACAGACTGTGAGAAATTATATTATTTATTAGGTAAATTAACACATAAAGCTCGTACAATTTTCGCTGGTATTACCCCGTCTGCGGATAATTACCCACTCATTTTCGATTTGCTTTGTAAAAAATACGAAGATAGTCGACAATCGGCAACTTCATACTTAACTCAAATATTTGAATTTAAATCTATTACATCAGGTACCCCTAGTAGTTTAGAATCATTTATTGATAAGTTCGCTTCGTCGGTAGTTGCTTTAAAACATACAAAAGTCAGTGACCTGGCTGATTTTATATTATTGCATGTCGCGCTTAAAAAACTGGACCCAGACACCGTTCGTACGTTCGAATCCAATTATCAATTAAAGTCGAATGCATCCGAAATCCCATTGTTTTCCGATTTAGTTAATTTCGTTAGTGATCATATAAAGGTTTTAGAACGAACTTCGATACCTGTTGCTCGAGTCAATACTAATAAAAGGCCTTTAGATCGTAAATCAAGTAACGCATATGTGTCCAGTTCTCAACCAGTCGCTTGTAGTTTGTGTAAGGAAAACCATGACTACATTTATAAGTGTACGGTTTTTAAGAGTTATAACCCCGATCAACGTTTTAAATTCGTTAAGTCAAACAACTTGTGTATAAATTGCTTAAGTAGTGGTCATCGCGTGTCTGCGTGTGAGTCGACGTCTACATGTAAAAAATGTAGGTACAAACATCATACATTGCTATGTTTTGGAAATAGGCCTGCGTCAAATATGTCGCCGTCACGCTCAGTCGAAGAGCCGAGCGCGGGTTCGATTCCCGCGAACTCGGATGTAGCATTATGCTCAAGTGCAGTCGGCCCTTATAAAGGCTCTAGAACTGTGTTGTTGGGTACCGCACGTATCGTTATTCTAGATTCTCGTGGTCACGAACATTGCGTTCGTGCATTGTTGGACAGCGCGTCTCAGAGTAGCTTTATTACTCGCGATTGCTGTCAACGTTTAGGATTAAACATAAATAATAGACCTACTTGTTCCACTGTTAGGGGTATAGGAGGTTCGAGTAAACCCATTCAAGGTTCCGTACAATTTAAAATTCATTCTCGTTTCGATCATAATATAACTTATGATATTGAGTCGTTGGTAATAGATAGGATTACCGAACGTCTGCCAACCGCGACAGTCGACACTTCGCGACTGTCTAACTTCGAAGACTTACCGTTGGCAGACGATACATATTATTCATCAGGCCCGATTCACGTATTGATCGGCGCTTCGATTTTTCCGCACCTGCTTTTGTCGAACAGAGTTCAAGGATCGACTTCGAATTTATCGCCGCTCGCATTAGAAACGGTCCTTGGCTATGTGATCGTAGGTGACGCACCAGCATGTCCTACTGACGGTAATTCGACCGTATCGCATTGCTGTATCGCGGACACATTAGACTCTGCTGTCCGGAAATTCTGGGAATTAGAGGAAGTGAGTGTTCCCCCGGTATTCAGCCCGGACGACCAATTGTGTGAGGAATTTTACACCCGCACTACCACTCGGGATAGTGAGGGACGTTACGTAGTAGCTTTGCCTTTCAAGGCTGATGTCGAATCCCTTGGCAATTCGCGCCAAGCAAGTGAACGGCGGTTTTACTGCTTGGAAAGGAAGATGCAAGCTTCTCCACAATTAAGGGTCGCGTATGACAGTGTCATCCGGGAATATTTAGAAAAGGGCTACATTTCATCTACGAATCCTGATTCGGCGGGAAGTTCGTATTTTATTCCGCATCATGGTGTGATCCGAGATGATAAGGTCACAACCAAACTTCGTGTCGTTCTCGATGGTAGTTGTAAAACTACTACCCGCATCTCGCTTAATGATCTCTTGTATGGTGGACAGAACCTACAAGGGAACTTGTTCAATATTATTATTGGTTTTCGTTTGTTTTCGATAGCGCTTTCCGCAGACATTCGTCAGATGTTTCTCAGCATTGGAGTCCGGGAATCTGATCGGCGTTTCCAACGCATTTTGTATCGCTTTTCCCCGCAAGAACCTTTACAGGTTTATGAATTTAATCGTGTCGTTTTTGGGCTTAAGTCTAGCCCCTTTCATGCACTTCGAACTATTAAGCAGTTGGCTGAGGATGAGGGTGACTCCTACCCTCAGGCCAAAGATATTGTCGCTGCGGGGTTGTATATGGACGACTACGTCCATTCCGTTCGCACGGAAGACGAGGGCATTTCCACCGCTTCGGAAATGATAGGTCTCATGAAGGCTGGTCAATTTGAGCTAGTTAAGTGGACCAGTAATTCCCAAGTCGTATTAGATTCGATCCCACCCTCGCACCGCCTGCCAGTTGTCAAGGAATTCGATGAGTCCGACCAACATAAAGTACTGGGCTTGTGTTGGTCACCTACGTCGGACAACTTCGGCATGAAAATTAATACTCCCGCTCAGATTTGTACTAAGCGTACAATATTGTCGTGTGTCGCTAAAATATGGGACGTCATGGGATTTGTCGCACCTGTTGTCCTGTACGCTAAACTTCTAATCAAGCAGCTTTGGCTGTCTGATTGTGACTGGGATGATACTCCACCTGAAGATATAGTCAGGCTGTGGATTCGCTTCAAAGAAGAGCTTCCCTTGCTCTGTAATATAAGGATCCCACGTCACGTTGGTATCGTCGGCGATAGTGTGGTTACTATATTGGCTTTCGCGGACGCCAGTGAGAAAGCATACGGGGGGGTTATTTACTTCCACGTTCAAAATAGTGATGGCAATATCGTTAGGTTGTTGACCGCTAAGTCGAAGGTCTCCCCTAAAAAGGTCGTTTCTCTTGCTCGTCTGGAGCTGTGCGCTATTCTTGTGCTAGCTCAACTCATAAAAAATGTCGTAGTCGCTTGTCAAAACCGCATTATATTTCGCAACATATTCGCATTTTCGGATTCAACAGTCGCTCTCTGTTGGGTACATTCGTCGCCCCATCGGTGGAACACCTTCGTGGCCAACAGAGTCTCGAAAATACAGGACGACTTATCGCCACAAAACCTGTATCACGTGTCCGGTACGGACAATCCCGCAGATTGTCTGTCACGTGGGCTCACACCTTCCCAAATCATTGATCATCCGCTTTGGTTCAGTGGTCCTCCGTGGGCCAGCTTAGACGTTTCGAAGTGGCCTGTCGTCCCCTTCAATCCCTCTTCGGTATGCGAAGTGCCCGAAGAGAAGAAACATTCGTTGCTCTCCGCTACACCAACCGAAAGATCTACTATTCTTTCTTTGGTCGATCGTATCTCGTCTTGGAGTAAATTACTTCGAGTAGTAATTTACATTTGTCGTTTCGCTAAACTGTTGCCTATTGGTTACCGCATGGCGGCAGCGGATTACAACTTCGCTGAATTGCTCATACTTCGCGAGCTTCAACGCTTTTATTTCTCCACTGAGTTGGTTAAACTCAGGAAAGGCAAACATTGTAGTCCTGCTTTTCGACACTTAAAACCGTTTCTCGAAGACGGACTCATTAGAGTCGGAGGCCGTTTAAGAAACTCGGATTTAAGTTATGATGGGAAACATCCCATTCTGCTTCCAAGCAAGGACCTCGTTTTGAATTTGTTAGTCGATTATCATCATAAATTGAACTGTCACGCAGGTCCCGACCTGCTAATGTCGCTCTTGCGTCAGAAGTATTGGATCCTTTCTGCACGCAATTTAATTAGGAATAGGATCCATAAGTGCCTTCCCTGCTTTCGGCTGCGCCCTAAGCAGAGCTTTCCTGAGATGGCCGATCATCGCTCTTGTCGTATCGTTCAAACCGCTAAGCCATTCGTCCACACGGGCACGGACTACGCCGGTCCGTTTAAGGTTACGATGTCTCGCGGTCGAGGTGTTCGCTCCACCAAGGCCTACGTGTGTCTGTTCGTCTGCATGACTACACGCGCGGTGCACATAGAGCTCGCTGGGGATCTTAGCACAGCTAGTTTTATGGGCGCCTTTAAACGGTTCCTGTCAAGGCGTGGCCCGGTTAGTAGAGTTTATTCCGATAACGGGACTAATTACATAGGCGCTAAACGGAAACTCTCGGAACTTCACGCATTTCTTTGTTCGAAGTACCATAATTCGGAATATGGTCATACATTAGCTATAAATCGAATAGATTGGTCACTCAATGTCCCGACGGCTAGTCACTTTGGCGGCAATTGGGAAGCTAATATTAAAAGTTTAAAGTCACACCTATATCGGGTCATAGGCGATACTATTCTGTCGTTTGAAGAATTAAGTACCGTTCTTATTCAAATAGAATCGGTAATGAACACTAGACCTCTTTGTAGGACACTCTCTAGTGATCCTTCAGAGCCGCTCGCATTGACTCCAGCGCACTTTTTGAATCTCACGCCTCTGAAATACTTGCCTGCCGAGGAAATAGACGAGAGAACTCTTACTGCTAGACACGAGCTACTAGATAAGTTAGTACAGTCGTTTTGGAAGCGCTGGAGAATTGGATATCTCCATACTTTGCAATCTCGCCGCAAATGGAACACGCCGGTCGATCCGGTCTCTGTCGGCACGGTCGTGATTCTTATATCCGACAACTCGCCCCCACTACACTGGCCTTTGGGTGTCGTGGAGGAAATTTTCCCTGACTCAACCGGAGTCACTCGTATCGTTCGGGTTAAGACAACCACCGGATCCTACTTGCGTCCCGTGGTGCGTCTTTGCCCATTGCCTAACCAGTAGTTTATTTAATTCGTCTTTAAGGTTAGGTTAATATTAGTTATTAGGTATTTAGTTTCGTAGTTATAGGATAGTAATTATCGAATAGATTCGTTTTCTTGTGGTTTGCCTCACTCTTGAAGGCATCCCTTCAAGCCCGGGGGAATGGTTGCGCTGATATACGATTCTTTTCGTTTATATTTTTAATTATTGGCAACACGCATAATCGCTAATTGGTTAGACATTCCCCTTCCGCATATTATCCTTTCTCCCTTGCACTAGACCTTCGTCTATTCGAGAGTGAGGGAGAGAGACTATACCGCTCTAGAAAAATCGATCGCGTCTGGATCTTCCGATGGACGATCGGAGCTTCAATGGCTGTCGAGTCGCGTTAGAGCACAAACGCATCGAATCGCATTCGAACGGTCGCGTCGTTTTGTGCGACCAATTCGTAGCAGAAGAACGGTTATACTGTGGTGGTGAACTGTGATCAGAGTGCTGGCAGTCCTGAATATCCTGGATTATCAAGGTTAGTGCTGCCTTTCCTATACGACGCTGGACTCTTATCTTTTGTTCCAACCAGCGCCGGTTCCCGTCAACTGTGTAACCGAAAACTTCTAAGTCGCATACGTTGCATTACCGCCCATCCATAGGCTTTAATTTGAATAAAGATTATTATACCATCCTTGTGTTGAGTTTTATTTCAACCCGCTTTGTCCTTTATGACATAAATGTAATAATCTGTGTCACATTTACGGCCTTTATTATTATTTAAATCCATAAATAGAATCAACAATCGACAAAACCAAGTCAATACCATCACAGCACTATTGTCCATCATGACGTAATTTTTTGTCACTCTATGACGACAGTGGCGCAGCTGGCACGGATTTCTTGACATTGCTCGCTTCTGCTCTAGAGGTGCGACACCGATACTTATTAATAATATCGAAATATTTATTCTTATTGTTTTGTACTTTCAACAGTGTCAAGTAATAAAATGTAAGTTTCTTTGAAAGAACAATCAATTTAATGTTTTTTCAACACATATGCTCGTAAAGTGCACAGTCTTATTCCACCAAGCCCGTTCCATCATCAGACTACAAGACAAATGGCGATGCGCCATCGTTACATGGTGGACATCCCACCCATATGCAAGAAACGTTTTGGGAATACTTTAATTGTACGTACGGCTAAGGAGTGGAATTCCCTGCCGGAGTCTGTGTTTCCTGATAGTTACAACCTGGGAGTCTTTAAGTCAAGAGTGAATAGGTTACTTCTAGGCAAGCGTGCTTCATCTTCGACCACATCATCGCTTAACATCAGGTGAGATTATGGTCAAACGAAAGCCTATCAACTATAAAAAAGTGGCTCTTTATGAACCGCTATTAGGTCCATAATGCAGTGCATTAGAAACGCGTGCTTTTTACTTTACGTTAATAATGCACTAGTGCTATAACGCCACAGATAACTATTTACTAGTCGGAGGTCGGAGATAGCGGCTTTTGGAAAGTTCCACAGACTAGTTAGGTTGCGTTCAGAAAAAATAATAATCAAAATATCAAAAATTTATGAATACGGAATTCCGATATTACTGTTATTACATTACATACTATCTGAACAGAGTGGTTGTCTGCACTGTGAAGCAAGTTATAAAGAAGAGGTGGGCACTGGCCATGCAATTCCTACGGGCAATCTAGGTGGCATGCGGTGAGACTTAAATAAAAGATGTTCTGGTAACTATTCCTGTATTTCTTGTTTATCAAGCAGTTCACGAATAGCGAGTAATTAATAACATATTTAGTCTTAACATAATAGGCACTTATACTTATGGGTTTAGAATAAAATATTAGAGAAAAACGTGTTCTCACCTCGATGACATTTTGACAAGAGGAAGTGAAAATATATAGTCTTTGTAAAGAGGGAGTATGCTCTATGCTAACAGATAATTAAAGCGTAGAACACACTAGTTTCATCACTTCCCCTTACGCTTTACATCATTTATAAAGAGTCAATAATTACATGCCTAATTAAACACATATACACAGACATGCTACACAACACATACATTCATGTCTTTAATAAAATTTACATGTTTCTTAGAGCTAAGCGGTTTGGTAAGCACATCTGCTATCATCTTTTCAGTCTGTAAATAATTCACATTTACAATATTATTATTTATTAGGTCTTTTACATAATGATATCTGAGATCTATGTGCTTTGTTCTTTTATGACAGTACTCCTTACATTCTAACAACTTAATTGCACTTTGGCTGTCATTATAAACAATTGACTCTCCATTTAAACAGAATATCTCAGATAGCAGACTCATGTCCTTACAAACATCAGAAATTGAAATATATTCAGCCTCCGTAGTAGATAAAGCAACACAGCGTTGCTTCCGTGACTCCCAATTTATTGTATTATTACCTAGCTTCACGACATACCCAGTATAAGCAGCTGTTACGCTCGTGTTGATATTCCTAATAGGCAAAATTTAATTATGCAATTGTTTCCTTTCTCATCAGGATTGATTGTTTTTCATGACCTTGGCGAAAAATTTTATAACTGCTATATGTTGGAAAATCGTAGGCGTGCCTATAAAAAAACTCGTAAAATACCACAGGGGTACCTACATATTCGTCGTGTATAATACGAGTACAGCAGACTGGCAATATTTTACAATGAATTCATGTTTTTAACTGACTACATTGCCATAAATTTAGCCAGACGTATTTTTCTTATGATAAATTGTTTATTATGAGACTAACCATGAATTTATGTATCGTGTTCTGTTATTTACTAATCGGCCGTTTAGTTAATGCTAAGCTTGCTGTTAAATTCTCAAAGAAGGAGATGAGTCCTTCGGTGAATAGCACTGCTTTACGAAATGGACCTTGTAAGAGTTGTAAGTAAGTACTGGTATGTTGCATTATTGTTTTAATCTATACTATCTGTACTATATAATATTATAAAGCGGAAAAGTTTGTTTGTTTGTTTGCTTGAACGTGCTAATCTTCGAAAGTGCTGGGTGGATTTGGATGCAATTTGGCATGGAAGTAGCTTGAAGCTTGAGGAAGGTTATAGGCTACTTTTTACGCGACTGCAAAAAAGGAGAGTTATGTTTTTACCGTGATAGAATCCACGGGAGCGAAGCCCCGCGTGAGTACTAGTTTATTAATAAAATCACATACTGGTGCTAGGAATATTGGTTTGAATACTAAATTTAGTTGTACAAAACTCTGGTCAAAAGTCACAGTTATTTGGCAACTGAATTGCTGGAGTCCAAAATGTTTCTGACAAACTCTCTTCGATTAACATTTAAATATTTTCCAGGGAAATCGCTACCAACTTCGATAAGTTCGCGTACCCGCAGCCTCTTCCTTCTGTTCCAGTGAAGAATGTCCTGTTGTTGCCTTACGCGAACCTCTACCAGGGGTTGAGGTACAAGGACGACATAAGGGTATTCAGAAAGAAATTTGATTACGAAGCGAAACTGAAAGGCCAACAGATTGTTTGTAGTGGGCTTTTTGATTGCGTGGTAAGTTTCACTGACGCATATTATGATTAAAGCATAATATAGCAAAGCATTAGAGTATTTTAATATTGGGCCAAGTAGATATCACCGCCTCCTTCCTCCTTCAATAAAAACTATTTGCTGTACAAAT
This sequence comes from Tholera decimalis, assembly GCA_943138885.2. Taxonomy (NCBI): domain Eukaryota; kingdom Metazoa; phylum Arthropoda; class Insecta; order Lepidoptera; family Noctuidae; genus Tholera; species Tholera decimalis. Next base: position 3,759,971 of record OW964552.2, on the reverse strand, counting down.
GATTTAACACTGAATGAAATCATTTTCCTCGTTTCACATTTTCTTTTGATGTATTTAGATATTGATTTAGATATTAGTTTTGTGGCAGGAAGTTCCTTTCTTTCTTTCTTTTTTTTTTAAGAGAATTTCTAGCAATGTGGGTAGAATTCACAATACTAGCAATCTTGTAAACCCCTCCAACGAAGATATACCTACATATATGCTAGTGTTTAGAGTGGGTTCATGGCAATATTATTACGTATAGTGTAATGGGTGTTAGTTACAAGAGTATTATAGTAATTGCAAGATAATATGGAATAGGGGCAGCGGCGTGCCTACCTTAGATTAAGGTGCCCCCCCTCATGGCCCAGGTTAAATACTCTACTGCAGAAAAAGTTGATATTTCTACCACTACCTTGTTGTCAGAGCCTCACTGACAGAAGAAAGAACTTTAGTATGCACTTAAAAGTAACTGAAAAATTCCATCCACTGATAACAGTCTTGTTATTTTTAGCATTTACCAAGTAAGCAAAATTACTAAATACCTGTTGCTAGTTTTGCGAATAGCAATATTACTGAAACTATCGACTGATGGAAAAACGAAAGGCGCTATTTTTGGTCTTTGATTGATATTAATATACAGGATGATTTGAAACTGCATGAATGTATTTACGGGTAATGTTCTGTGCTTATGTAGTATTCAATAAAGAGCAATAGAATAATACTTTCGCAAGAAACTACTAAAAGTTTCATAAAATCCCTTAGGAAGCAGTCTGATGAATTGGTGGTATAAAATATTTGTTTTAGTTAAACAAATAACGGCGCAAATTAATTAACACTAAATATTTTTTTATAGTATTATTTAGGTATTCCCGCAAAGTAACACCTGATTCAATTCTGTATAAGTATTAAGGTATTATTTTACTTGAAGTATTTGTATAATAGATTTTTGTACTCCCTACGTAACCGATCCCGTGTTCTCCTTCAGATCTCACACATAGCGATAGAATCTTCAGAAGCAATTCCCGTGCTGTTGAGAGGGGGCGCAGGCTACAGGCACTTTACGGCGATCGTCAAAGCAAAGCCCCATTACGACCTGAAGGGACAAGTGAGGACATACTGCAGGAATAGGTATGCTCCTTTAAACAACGAAGAGAAGAAACCAAGACCTTACAATAGAAGATTCTTCTTCGAAAAGAGTTTGATTGAAGAAGAAATGCTGAGGTAGCATTATGAAAGCGTCTAGCCGTTTTGAGATCAATATTATCCCTACTAATCCCTACTTAATATTATAAATGCGAATGCGAAAGTATAACTCTGTCCGTCTGTTACGAACTTTGACGTCTTAACTACTTAACCGGTTTTTATGAAATTTGGTACAGAGATACATTAGATCTGGAGATGGACCTAGGCTTCATCTTTTTCGCAGAATTTTTCTTTCATTGTAGCGAAACCACGAGCTAATGAATGGATACGTACCTGTATCGAGAATCATTGAGAGCCATTTTGTATAGAAAGGGCTGTACTTAGTTGTGTAATGTTTAAGTAATGTCAAAACTTTCAGCTGAAAGGGCGTAAGGATTGTTTGATAATAATTTAAGAGATTATTAATAAACGCCATTTAAGCTACAAGATATCGAAATATACCTATGGGCAAGGGCGGATCCACCTTTGGTGCCAGGGGGGTCACATAATCGTGGTCAAGGCACAAGAAGTTATAATTTGTATTTCCTGACTCCGCTGCCACTTGGCCATCCACTGCCGATATTCGTTTACAATGACAGAAACTGGAGTATTATCTAGTAACAATGTTTAAAAATTTTAATTTGTGCTCCACCTAGGTCCTGGACCCAGCCCTGGATCCGCCCTTGCTTAAGGGGCTAATGGAATAGTAGGTATCTGGGGCTCTTTGTCCTTAATTCATATATTTAAGTAGGTATATCTATTATACAAACATTTGTTGTGGACATAAATAAAGTTAAATTTGATTAAGTACTTCTCATTTTTGTTCTTTGGAGAGCCTCACAAGTTCCGCACTCGCATTCAAGAAATGTCTATCTAAAACCGATTTATAAGATAAAAAGTAGTTTATTTGTACCTTCAAGTAAGAGGTTATGAATTTGCATATCTATTAGTGGAGAAAACGTATGTACTTTGCTGGGAACGCCGCAATCGCGGCGATAAATTCCCTCTTTGAGTGGCTGGAGAGACGTCACGGCGTCCTCACCTTTCGCCTCACGCAGGTGCTACTTAGTACCACTGTCCAAATTATATTTATGGGGTTCAGACATGAACTACTTTAAATCTCTGAATAAATTGATCGTTAAGTCCAACAAGATGATCATTTTTATCAAAAGGTGGAATCAGTCGGTGGCGGCTTAGGGGGGCTTATCCCCCAATAAGCCCCCCTAAGCCGCCCGTCTAGCAGGACCTCCATATAGGGTATAACCCAGAAATAAATTACCTACACAAACGGTTACATTGGTGTTAATGACAAATAAGCAAAATCCATACTAATATTATGAATGCGAAAGTGTCAATCGGTTACGCTTTCATGGCTAACGCCGAAACCTTCGAAGACCCGTGGTCAAACATAGGATTTAAAAAAAATATTGAAAAATCACTCTCGAAGGGGTTGAAATACGAGGTGAAAGCTTTAATTAAAAAAATTGGCCAAGTGCGAGTCAGACTCGCCCATGAAGGGTTCCGTAGTAACTATAATAATATAATATAATATGTATATTTATTTAACGAATAAAAAAAACCTTAAAAATTTCTTAAAACTTGCTTATTTACATTTTTACAACTACGCTAAATAACTTTGTTTTTCATAGTGTTTGTATGAATTACAAAGTTATATTTGCGGTTTTAGAAAATATGCTGTATCTCAGAAACTGCTGGCTTGATTTCGTTCAAACCAATTTTGGTTGAAAGTTTACATTAAGATCTATAGACATATATTTTTTTAGATTTTTCACTCCATTACTATAGAAGTTAGAGGGGGGGACACATTTTACCACTTTGGAAGCTTATATCTTTTAAACGATTGACTTTATGAAAAAGTGGTTTTAGAAACCCTTATATCATTTTAAAGACCAGTCTATAGATACCACACACGCATAGGTTTCATGAAAAAATATATTTTCAGTTCTAGTTCCATGTATGAGGACCCTACCTACCAAGTTTCACATATATAGTCTTTAATAGTTTCGGAATAAAATGGCTGTGACATACGGACGGACGGACAGACAGACAGACAGACGGACAGACATATCGAAACTATAAGGGTTCAGTTTTTTGCCATTCGGCTACGGAACCCTAAAAAAGATCTACGCGAACCAAGTCGTGAGTTACATCTAGTATTCCATATGGGTAAAGTCTGGGTATACCATTGAGAGAGTGCGTACTTAGAGGAGGGTTGTTGATTCAATCTGAATTTTGGACTTTCGAACTTGAAACTCAAATTCTAATGCAGTGCATAAAAGCTCAACCGATAAATTCAAACCAGATGATTAAAATTAAAAGTACTGCATGACATCTATTAAATTACATGAAAGATGCAATTTCGTAATCAGTAAACTATGTAATATCCATATCAGAAGTGTTTACAACACAGAACATACTTATATCTTTTATCTATTGTGTGGTTTACAATATGAATATTAACATTTTTTTAAATATATTGTAAACAGCCCCGATATGACATCATAGTAGATATTTGTAAGCAAATAATAGGGCAGACAGTCATTAGCATTACTGACCAACCAAAGTTCATTGACATAAGCATCTGTTATCACTGTAAATATTATTCAACTCCTAATTACATCTGTTATCTGTTCCGTGCATCATCTGAGACGCCATATCTGGGAATGGATGCAGATAAGTTTTTATTTCATTTATCATCCTCAGTCCTGGACCCGCAGACTGCAACCTCGATATGGCTTAAAAAAAGCAAATAAATCTGAGCCAATGAGAAGGACTAAGTACCATATAAAACGTACATAGCTAGCTAGTGCGGATGGTGATAAAAATAAATGATCAATTCATATCAGCGCGTAGGTGCAGCCAATTTCATTTAATCAGCCTGAAAAACAGTCTTAACCATTCGCTGAAAGGTGAATAATATTTAAGATAATGAGCCGGCAAAATGCTACAGAATACAGTTTGCCAAATGTATCATAATGAATGAATGCCAACAGGTGAGAACTAAAATGCTAGACACCCAGTTACCTAGTTGCATGAGCCCGCAGAACAGAAATGTATTTTCTATTCCGTGCATGAGCCAGTGAGTCACAGATTTAACAAATGTTCTACAATTTGCATCTACTGGGAACACTTATACTTGCATATTATTAACGTATTCATGATTTATTTCGTATCGTCGATTAACGCCATACTCACGGCCAAATTATCTAGCTATACCGTACTGTACATCATCAAGATTAAATTTTTTGTATTGCTATTTAGCCACTTTATTGTTATTTTTTAGTTCTGTGTACATAGAGCTCGTGGCTAAATTATAGCATCCGCATGGGTCGTTGCATATGTCTGTCTGTGGATATCTTAAAATATCAAAATTCCTCCAGCGCCTGATCTCCTAGGTCGTATCGGATAGCCGTCTAATCGGACAATGAGAGTTTATAAGAATCAGGCAGTACCCTTGTTGCACATGCATACTTGTGCACTATAATATCTCCTGCACAGATGGCTAATGTCCGTTGTCATTCCACATCACATCTACAGACCTGCCTGAAGGAGGACTTTTGGCCGAAAGGTGTAGTTTATCGACATTTCCGTGGACGGTTACGCGGCACCTCGCAGCGAAACATGACGCCGCGCCGTCAACATTGCGTGTAAAGTGATAGTTTTATGAGGTTTTTATTATAATTATGTATGTATAGTTTATTATAGTGTTAGATTATTTAGTGTGTTTTGTTAAACTTTGGTTTTAGTTAAGTAATATGTATTAGTTTAAGTATGTAAGTATTTTATTTTTATGGGTCAAGTTTGCCTGAAATAAATGAATTGATTGATTGATTGGATGATTGGTCAGGGAGACTATTATAATAATGTTCCCACTACTGGGGAACAGGTCGGGCCGTAACCCAGTACACTGTCCCAGTGCGGTGGTCAGATGTCGCATGTCTTGGGTTTTTACTAGGGTTGCCACCTTTTTTTGGTGCAGTTAAAGTACATTGGTTAAAATAGGTAAGAAATAAAAAGTACATACCATCATAATAAAGTACAATTTATTTTCAAAGTCGCTTTCCGCTGTCTGTCCCTATGTATGCTTAGATCTTTAAAACTACCCAACGGATTTTGATGCGCTTTTTTTTAATAGATAGAGTAATTCAAGAGGAAGGTTTATATGTATGATACATGCATAATATAGTAGAGAAATAATGATAATTTTAGAGGTTTCTAATGTGATGTCTTAATGAACCATTTTTTTTGCACTAACATTGTAAACGCCGCAATGGCATATACCTATCTCTTACTGATAACATACTATACATCCATTTTAATACTTTAAAATGGGCAATTATAAAGCGCTAATTCGAAAGCTATTTACACAAATACTGTATTAATACTTATCATTTTAAATACGTTAGTTGGCTTGAACATTTCATGAAAATATTTTTTTTCCTTCACTCCATCCAAATTAAATGAATACCTTACGAGATATAGCAAAATCAAAATTATACGCAACGAAATTAATTTCGTGTTGCCATGATTTGACCGGGCGCCTCGCTTCCGAGCCGAGGGAGTCCGAAAGTTTATGTAGTATATCAATGGATGGTGGAATTGTGTATCTTATATATGCCTACAGAAAAGTCCGCGATGGCATAAATGTCTATATGTTAAAGATAACATCCTACCTATGTCCATTTTAATACTTAAAAAAATTGGCAATTATAAAGCGGTAATGTAAAAGGTATTTACACAAATACGGTATTAATCCTTATCATCTAAATTAATATTTCATCACACTTGCACGTAAACAGTATCTAAACATACTGGTTAACTTGGCCGTAATGCCCCGTATAAAACCCTCGGTCTTTCTTTTTGTCATGAAACCCAAGGTCGGTAAGTAATTTTTTTTTATTTATAGCACAGCACACATGCAAGTTCAAGCAAGGACTTTACACGCAATTGAAAAAATTTCTTAAAATGTTATCTAAACAGGAATGTCATTGCAAGCTCGCTACATGTTACTTAAATAGTCAACTAATGTTCTTAATAATCGATTTTAATACTTTTTTGTATCAAACCGTCGAAATTATTTTTATTTTTTTCACTTCGGGTTGGCAGTATACCTACGTAAGTGTTTGCCCTTAACGTTTCTGAACGAAACATTTGTATAATATGTGGTGTGGGCATAAAACCCGCCAACCGCTTAAAAAAAATCACTTATTTCATGCTTATTTCGTAAGTTACGTAATAATAGTTGTGCTGACTTGTGTATTAAAGCTATAATTCATAATTATTTACCTTTTGTGTTTGAAGACAAGTAAAAAAGTTATAAAAAATGTCGTCGGCGTCGTCCGATGAGTGTGATTTAAATGCAACACCGCCAGAAAACCATGCATGCAGCAAAAACAATTAATGATATAAATTTTAATAAATAAGTGTTTTCTGCCCTATAATTTTATTTATTTACTCGTAAATGTGATGAAAAACATTGTATGTTTCACGGGCGGTACGGGAATTACGAACCTCGACTCAGAAAGCTCTCAGTCTCCGACTTTGGGCTTCTACAAGAGCCTCGATCGTAATTCCTTACATACATATTGTACTATTATATACCTATACCGAGGAAAGATGGTTGATTTTTTGTTTGTTACAATTTAACTCAAAAACTACACAACCAATTTTACCGAAAGCTACATCTCCTCGGAGTAACATAGGCAATTTTATATTTTCTGTAAAGAACCCGTGCGAAGCCAGGACGGGTTGCTTACCAAAAATTAATTGCCGAATGAAATAATGATGTTTATTTTGCAAATAGGTTATAAATAACACTTTCACAAGTCTTTTTTCGTAAATGTAAACTAGATGAGGCCTGTGTTTCCTAACTGACTACTCTGAGAAGAAACACTGAAACAAACTCAGAGGTCAACGACTCTTTTAAAGTCCATACAATTTGTAGTGATCAAATCATATGAGAGCTATGTAGATTTATGTCTGTGGCGCCCTTTAGAGAACAGAATCGCACAGATTTGAGCAGACCCGTCCAAACAGTGCAAGCATTTGTCAAATATCGCGTAGCTCAATGGCTCTGCAAAGTACCAACTTGCTGCATTGGACTCGATCGAGCGCAGAGCTAAAAGGCTTATAGGCGACGAGGTGCTGGAGGACAAGCTTCATAAGATAAGATAAGATCATTTTATTTGTCCAAACATGAGTATACATACAAAAGAAAAGCATGCAAGTTGTTAACAAATATTTTACACAGGTCGTCATGTTTGCCATATTTATACAATGGCATACAAATATTTAAGCTGAGTATATTTTAATTATAATTATTCATAATTTTGTATTAAATTATACAGCTAATAAAGTCATTTAAATAATTAATAAAAACAATTCAATTTTGTATAATTCAATAATTAAACATCACAGTCACAGTTTACTTGTATAACATAGTCAAAACAAGTAAGTAAAGTTATTACAGTCATTTAAAGTAGTTAATTAAAAGATAAAAGTAATTATAGTCATTTAAAGTAGTCAATTAATTGGTAAAAGTTATAATAGTCATAAATTAAAATTCTTTTCACATAAAAAATCATTAATTGTGTAGTAAGCTCTTTCGGCTAAGAATTTTTTAACTTTCAATTTAAACTGTACATCACTTAAAAGCTTCCAACTTTTTGGCAATTTATTATAAATAATTGGAGTCATGCAAAAGACACTCTTGGCCTCATAGCCTGGCTCATCGGTGAACCGTTGCTTGCCTGTCGGTTTTCTACTTCGGGGAGTGTGCGCAGGAGCTCTATGACCTGATTCCTCCATCTCCGTTTCACTACCGGTCTACCAGACACACGGCTGGGTACCACCCACACTTGGTTGATATACCGTCTTGTCGTACCAAGCGCTTCTCCTCCACATTTATTGTGCGCACAGCCAAGCTGTGGAATTCTCTGCCGACTTCTATGTTCCCTGCCACTTATGACCTTTCAGCCTTTAAAGCACGAGTAAATAGGTATCTTCTGGGCTCGCTCGTCCCATCTTAGACCTCATCTATCGCTTACCATCAGGCGGGATCGAGGTCAAGAGTGGGCCCATCAGTAATAATAATAAAAAATTGAACGTTAAGGAGCTCGAACGATTTGACGAACAATACCAAAGTAAGGACATTTGGGTGGGCCGTATAAATCGCTCAAACTGCCAGACAGTGCGGTAATCTATTCATAATATTCGTTGTTATCCCACAATGCTATCACATTCACAACATATCTTTTGCTTTTACAAAAATAACATATATTACTTGAAAAGAAAATGATATTGTCATCTAGTACAAACAAAATTAAAAATGATAAAGTAAAAAAAAAAAAATTTTTTTTTTATGAAATAATCATTATAAAAAAAAAAGAAATGAGTAAAAAATCAATCAAAACAGATGTAATTGAAGTCAAGCATTTTTGTCCGCAAAATAGTCTTTAACAGAATAAAAAGCTTTCTGGCAAAGTTTCTGCTTCACAAATGATTTAAATTTAATGAGGCTTAGTTCTTGCACATGACTGGGAAATTTATTGTAAAAGCGTATACACTGACATCTAAATGAGCCCCCAATTTTCTTGAGCCTAGTTGAAGGAACAATGTATATGTACGTAACCGCATTAGTTCAGAACAGCTGCATTTATTTGACTAATTATTTTTTGTCGTGTTCGTAATAATTGTCTAGATAGGGTTTGGAGAGAAAACTGTATGATACCAAAAGAAAACTTGCACCCGAGCGAAGCCGGGGTGGCCTAGTTATGTTTAAAAACATATTTCTTATTACTTTTTGCAGTTTGTATCAAATTAGTATCTCTACTAAAGAATTGCACAGCATCTTTATAGTCTATGTTTAAATTAAAGTAAATAAGTAATTCATTTTTTATCAAATTCAGAGACGCTTTGTTTATTACGACTAAAGTTTTCAAAATCCCAAAGAAATCATGCGAAATAAAGTATTTTCGTGTACTTTATTGTTCTCATAAAGTATAGAGTACAATTACCTGAAATAACGTACAATACTTTATTATAAAGTACGGGTGGCAACCCTAGTTTTTACATGTTAGGATATGCCAGGTTCCTTTCAATATATTTCTTTACCGTTTTAAGAGCAGTGGTGATGTTGAAAATTACACAAAGTAATATGTTACAGGCATGGTTCTTTACTGTGGTTGCGGGAATGTTTTAACGAGATAAAAACCGAGATACCGCGGCTTTGGAATGCAAGGGCAATGAAGGAGCAGGGTGGGTTTTTAGTCAGTAGAAGTCTGACACTCCCTTCCGGTCCACCCATAGAGGGAGAAGTCATTTGATCCCACAGATTTTTTTTGTTTAAAAAATTGGTCTGTACTATATCTGAACGTTCTTACAAGTTAAAAATCTTGAACTACCCACAAATCTTCATGATAGCAAACAGTATCGATTACCGTTCAATAAAATAGCTGGTCGTTATTGGCCATATGTCGACGCGACCGAGTGGGGCGGAGAACCTACATAAAACAATTAATAGTGTTCGGTTCCTGCAGGATTGAAGCGGTTTTAACTAACGCGCTGTGTACAGCGGGTTTCATTTTTGATGCCTTATAGTTTTATTTTTAAGGAGAGGGTTTGAAGTAGGGGAAAAGTAGGCAATCGGAGTCAGCTGGCAATGGTGATCACCATAAAATAACAAAAACCGAACGCAATCAAGTAATGCTAACATACCTCTCGCTAGCATTGCGTCAAAACCGTGCACGAACGGTGGCTCACTCAGTTCGCGCAAAGCGCTGGAGAGAAACAGCCATTTGAAGATTTTGAGCCATTTGGATAAAAATTTTCTACCAGTCTTAAATTACCAAATTTTAATTTCTATACTTTTTATATGTAATAATTGTAATACTTAAGATTGTGATTTAAAACCCGGATTATTAATATATTTTTTAATTTTCTTGGCAAGATTTATTTTTAAGGTTTTCGCCTATGTAAGTAATCGGAGTCAAGAGATACTTCAATTGCCTACATAGTGACTCCAATTGCCTAATATAGTGACTCCCATCGCCCACATTACCTAACTTTGATGGAAAAATCTCCTTTTTGTTTTTAAATGCCCTAAGTTCGTCCTAAGAAGACAAATAAAGCCAGCTGGTCTATGGACCACCGAAAAAGTCCGCAATTATGTGAGCAAGATATGTTGATCACTATTGTCCACATGCTGATCATTGCCAACCAACGTTGGGAATAGTGATGAAACTTGTATTTTTTTTAAATTCTTTATTGTTCCAAAAATAATTAGCCAAAGTGATTACAATTGATCTCAGTTTGTAGTTAAAAAAGTAAAGTTTATTATAAGAACAAGTCAATAAATAGTTAATTAATAGATTTGGTTTTATTTAAAATTTCACTTAAGTGACCGTCATTACCTACTTGTCCCCTACCTCGTTGATAGTATATACTCGTATATGGTCTGAATCTCTCTAAATTAATTCTTTTTTCATGCTTTTTGCTCGAACTATGAATATAGGGTATTCGACTATTTTCAAGCTTTTGCAATGCATGTATGTAGGTATGTTCGGGTCCAATATTGCAATTGCAACTTAATTTTAAAGCAGCTATTCTCAACTGTTTAACATGAAATTTTGCATACCTTCACATTTTTATCTAATCTAAATGGGAAAACAATATCCATCACAAATCGAAACTAGAAGAATTGTTTTTAATCTGTTTAAATTTGAGTAAGATAGAAACAGAAATTGGATGCACGTATTGAAATGTGACGTCATTATGATAAGATTACATGAGTACAAAAGAGATAGCGAGAGGTCATTTAATAACTAGTTTTAACACCGTTTTTAGAAAAAAGCTTTGAAGAGTTATTTATTGTTTCGAACATAACTATAACACACAAAAATACCCAATTGATGTTTAGGTGATTTAATTGATATATGCTAAGTATGCTGTATGAAAAGAAAACTGTATGAAACAGCAATGTTTCACTATCTAAAGAAATACCTACCAAACTGTTTGTTCAAAATCTATAAAGAAAAACATGTTGTAATATCGATTATATATTTTCGGACATGATTTAAATGCTCCACTGCCAAACCATGGTAATAACTCAAGTTCAACATAAAATTTACTCAATTTTTATAGTTTTAACTACTGACCACATCCTGTGCAGTGTCAGTAATTCTTAATAGTTAGTTATTAAGAAGCCGCGGCGCTATCGGCAGCAATGTCATTCAGTTTGGTGCAATACCCTCGCAAGATTTGTGTTATTTTTCTTGAAACAAACAAGATTATTATAGTTGTAGTTAGTTGTTAATTCGATGTGAAAGTGTGAACAATGTATTCGTGTGGGATTTCTGATTTTTTTCGGAGACGACGGCCGTATATAGAAAGGGTAAGTTTTAAATTGAATATTTAAAGGATTGGACTACAAAAGTTTGAATTTTGTTGTTATTAAAAGTGTAGTGTTTGATTGATCTTTGAAAATAAAACGTAAGTACTTACGGTTTATGTAGGTATGCATCTTGACTAAGTATAAAGACAATCTTTCTAACAGTTAAATCATAGTATATAAAAGTGCATCGTCAGTGAGATTTTTCGTTTCTTTATTTATTTATAGAGGGTCAGATCACGTCACCCTCATAGGAAAATTGTAAACATTTATCTACTCGTACGTTTTATGCCTTAATTTACAATCATATAGATATAGGTTTTTGGCAACTTCTGTCAGAAGGAACGCCTGACTGCTATTGTGAATACCAATATTATTGGAATATAGTTATTTTTTTCTTTAAAGAATACAGATTCGTTCTGGACACACTCCGCTAAAACGTTGGGTGACTCAGTCTTTCTCATCCAGTTAAATATTGATAATATTTTTAGTATCCTGAATAGTACTGAGTTCAATTGTAAGGCCACAAAAATAAAATTCTTTTTATTTAATTAACCTTGATTATTGTTGCTTTTCTATTATTTATATGTATAATATGTAGATATCTACATACATAAAATAACTGTGTTTTATCAATCGCTTATTTAGTTATTTACGCTATACACAAACCATCCTTTTTCGTCTCTCTGTTTTTCTGTGTGTCCCGGCTAACCTCTGCAACAGAGCTGATTGTAATGTGACTTTCACTGGAATATAGAGGAGCTTAAAGCGTAGTAGGTATATGTAAAACCTACTTTTTATCGTGTAATTCTCACTAAATGCCATGTCGCGGGCACAGTTATTAGTATCAGTTTAGCTTACCGTGAGGCCTAGGTAACCTGGATAAAGATTCCTAATGATAAACGTTGCTGAGCTATTCATATATGTAGACAGATAAATATTAGAGGAAGCACTGATTCTGATAGTACAGAATTACAGATCTACCTGGTTGCGAAATCAGGGGTCGAATTTTAGAGTTCATACTTTGATCTTGATACGTTATTTTAAAAATATCTGGATAATTATGACCACAAGACCCGGGCCGCAAACACACTCCATTTCAGCATCCACCAAAAACATTACATTCTATACACTAGACCGAATTTATCGTCTATAAACATGTCAAAATATCCAGCAAATTACATGGCAACTCTGTTATTAAGTGGCCACATTATTCTACCACAGTCATATTGTTATTACTCGTTCAGTAGCATAATCATTATACGTAACAGTGCACCGAATTGTACAAGAAGTCGATATAGGAGCTCAATTTGCTAAAAGATGCATCGTTATTAATTCTGGATAACCATGACAGATATCTAAATATCCATTTGTTTCAATTTCGAGATCGAAATTAATTGCTCGCTATTAATTTCGTGTTTCGTTACCTATAATCTATATAGATAAGTTTATTTTTGTGTATGCTGTATGAAGACCACACAAACTCTTAAATATCCTCTACGTGTAGATAAATCGATCCCGTCCGTTGTTGGAGGAAAACGTTTTTTTTCTTGAGGTTGAAATCCTTCTGGATTCCCTTGGCCTGTCAGGATTTAATTGACTAAAACCACACCGTCTTTTTCTGGGTGAGACAATAAACAAATTACTCCTCCTTCTGTGGGTGAAGCGGAAGGGAGTGTCAGACTTCTACTGAATAAAAACTCACCCTGTTCCTTCAGTAATCCTTGAGTTCCGGGGCCGCGGTATCTCGTTAGAATATTCCCGCAACCCCGGCAGGCAATGGTCCTATCGGGCCCTGTCAATGCTGCTGACTGCTTTTTGAGATGCGCGCGGACACTTAAATCCTCTTCATCGTGGTCTGGTCTGGTCGAGTGGGGAGCGAGGTGTCTGACACCCTCTGCGACTGTTGCAAACGTTTGTCTGACACCCTCTGCGACTGTTGGAAACGTTTGTCTGACACCCTTTGAGACTGTTGGAAACATTTGTCTGACACCCTCTGTGACTGTTGGAAACATTTGTCTGACACTCTCTGTGACTTGGAAACGTTTGTCTGACACCCTCTGCGACTGTTGGAAACATTTGTCTGACACCGTCTGTGACTGTTGGAAACGTTTGTCTGACACCGTCTGCGACTGTTGGAAACGTTTGTCTGACACCCTCTGCGACTGTTGGAAACGTTTGTCTTTTAAGATGGCCACTCATCCTCAGACTGACCCCGGTAAGCGTTGGTTAAACTTGATGCACGAACAGTCCGGCTGTTATTAATTTTATTAGCCACAAGCTCCTAAGATGTAGATTGAACTTTTTTACATTTAAATAGAGAATAAAAAGAGAACTGGCAAAGTGGGTAGATTTCACATTAGTAGCGATCTTGTTAACCCCTCCTACTAAGCTAAATATGCTCGTGTCTGGAGTGGGTTCACGGCAATAGTGTATCCGACCTTAGCCGTTAGGCAATTGACGAATTAAAAAAAAAGTCTGCCTACAAAACTAAGCTATGCAAAACCACCACATAATTATAAGCAGATTATATGCCTAGTATCGCTCGTCCCATTGCCTTCGTATCGTGGGTGTTAGTAATTAAGTTATCAGCGATTTAATTACTTTGTTAAGGGCTACTCATGGCAGCTAACCAGTTTATTATAAATAAGTATAGGCTTACTAATTAACGATTGAGTCTGGGTAATTAATAGATAAAAGATTACCTTTGAACAGATGCCTTTGCGTATTTGGTGACCTGAATGCAGAATATAAACACATTAATTAGAAAATACAGACATCAAAAGTGTCTAGGGATCAACATATATTTTTGCAATAACTTTTCTCCTGATTGATATTAATTAAAATTTTCTTTAAGGATTCATCAAATAAAGTGTTTTCGTTTGTCACAGTAACGATAAACCAAGTCACCTTTGCATTAATAAAGAAATTTGCCATTTTCCTAATAAAGGGATTTTTGACATTTGAACCACTAACATTAAAGTTCGAAAAAAAGACTGAAATAACAGTTTTCTTTAAAATTTTATTGGGTAACTTAAACAATTAATAATCCGTGTTTCTACCGCGAACACTAACAACACAAGAACATCGGTTTGGCATACTCAAAATGAGTTCATCCAAATCACGCTGTGGAATGGCCGCCCATGTTCGTTGCAACAACAAAAAAAGGTCTTCTTGCGACTGGATACCCTCCATATTCGGCAGAGCTCTTCTCTGTAGCATATCCCATGCATGCTCAATCGGGTTCAAGTCTGGCGACTGAGCAGGCCAGAGCAGGACATTGATGTTAGCTGCGGCGAGAGTCTGTCTTACAACTCTTGCGGTGTGCGGTCGTGCATTATCATGCATTAACTGAAATAAGGGACCGATTTGCACTTGTAGAGGAACGATGACGTCAGATACAATCGTCTCAGCATAAATTTGAGCGTTGAGGTTGCCTCTGATCCAAATCAACTCAGTTCTTCCGCCGATCCAAATACCCGCCCATACCATGATGGTTCCACCACTATAAGGATGGACTTCCTGGCAGGATTTTAATCGCTGTTGGCATCCAGGGGTTCTCCAGTGTCGTATACGTCTTGTATCCGGTCTCATACCAAAACGAGACTCATCAGAAAAGCACACGAAACCCCATTGTTCTTCTGCCCAATTTCTGTGTTCAAGAGCCCATTGATATCGAATCCTACGATTGTGCATTGCTATAGGTGGTACCCGTAGCGGTCTTCGGGAATGAAGGTTCACTTCATGCAAGCGGTTTCTGACTGTTTGGTCGCTAATTAAGTTCCCTGAAGAGTGATGAAGCCTCACGGCTAACATCATGGCGGTTATTGTTGGAGCTCTTCGAGTTAAGATTTGAATGTATCGGTCTTGTCTCCGTGTGGTGCAGCGATACCGTCCTCCATGGCGCTCAGCCACGGTACCAGTGCTTCGGTAACGTGTCCAAAGTCGACTGATAACACTCTGACTTGTATTCAGAGCTAAAGCCACAGTACGTTGCCGGGAACCAGCTTCTATCATTCCCACGGCTCTGAGCATTTCTTCCCTGCTTAAATGACGTCGCCGCTCCATAATAACGTTGGTTTTAATCAGTAGTAGGGAAACAGTAGCACTAATAATGTCTTCAATGCGTTGTATGTTTTTATAGGGAAAATATTGACAGCTGATTTTCATATTTTACTCGAATTTGATTAACAGTTCCTGTTTCAAATTATGAAATGCACCAAAAAAGATCCATATAAATTTATAAAATCATAAATTTATTACAAAGCCACATCTCAATCTCAAGAAATCCGCATAAAAATGCTTGATCCCTAGACACTTTTGATGTGTGTATTTCATCTATCATTAATTCATTACCATTAGATCTTAAAACGAGATTTTTACCATGTTTTTGAATTACTAGTACTTCGCCCGCGACTTCCGCGTGAATTTAGAAATAATTTGTAGCCTTAGCATTCACAAATAATGTACAGACGCCAGCACATCAAGCTACAACAATCTGTCAAATTTCTTTAATAGATTTTAAACTTTATTGTTGAAGAAATTAAGTTCAAGGTTGGTTGGGAAAATTTGACAGTTTCGGGTAGCTTCATGTGCTGGCGTCTGTACATACCTAAGTTATCAATGAAATGTTTTTAATATTGGAATCATTAGCTCCGGAGATACATACAAACTTACTAAGGTGTGTTCAAATTTTTGGTGTACAATTAAGTATATTCTATTTATCTATCTATCTTACAAACAAATTTTACCTCTTTATTATTATAGATACACAGAACTATAGATATACAGAACAAAGTGCTAAGGGGAATTGTGAATGCACCTTGGTACATTCGAAACGACGATCTCCATCGGGACCTAAAAGTTGAGGTCGTCGAAAAAGTTATTCAAAAATTTGCGGAAGCTCATGAAAAGAGACTTCATCAGTATGTGAACATCGAGGCAATCCAGCTTCTCGATCACACTAATATAGTTAGAAGAATACAAAGAACAAAACCGTTCGAATTAGTGTTTAGTGATAGTGAATAGTGTAAAGTGCAAAAGTGCTACCAAATAAACACAATAACGAAGTGTATTCCCCTTAATAGAGACAATAAGAATAGTGCCACTGGACACATTCTTAGTAAAGACAATTTATTAGTTTAAGTTTATTATAAATTAAATTACTTATTAGTCTACATATAAGGCTAAATTGTAATATAATTAAGAGTTCATCCTGCTGATGAACACTAATAATAATAAAAAAAATATTATAGATTTCGAGTTTCACTGTTGCAAGCGCCATATGATCACGGATGAACGTTGTTGAAGAAATGTTGTCTGTTATGAAATGTTATCTTTTATGAAATGAAAGAGAGCAATTTGCCAATGTTACTGAAGCGTAAACAGATGGACAAAAACATTGATATGAATTAAAATACATGCCAATGTTATTTCCCCATTTTCCAAACGTGTTATGGAGCTGTTAACCCAACGGACCGTGTTCGAAACATCACTGCGTTACAAACACAAGTCGTTAATGTTGCTCGATAGGTTGGTCAACTTAAATAGGACTGGGCGGGACTTGTTTGTCGCATGCTGGACAGGCTGAGAGCAGCTCAGGCATGGCCAGATTCTATTCAGGCCAGGCTACCAGGCTTCCGTAAGAATTAAAAGGAACGAGGCTCAGAATCAAGGCCGCTGGAAAGTTGTAGAGAGGCCATTGCCCAGATGTATTTGTTAGTTTCATGTTAACTTTATTAACATGAAACAATAAATCAACTATTAATGCCTAATAAATACAAATGAATCGCTGAAATGTAAGTACGCGCAAAACTTCGACAGCACCAAATTGGTTAATTATACTTACACTTTTCTGTTGGTAAGTGCCGGTAAGTGCCATGACGCGCAGACAATAAACCTGTACGGTCAAAATATAAAAAGAGTGTCTGCGTTCAAGTACCTGGGACATTTTCTTACCGCGGCCGCCGGGCGCTGGCGGTTCGAGGAAACATGCTGGCCCGGAGATTTGCTCGTTGTAGTGATGAAGTCAAAATTACGTTGTTTAAGGCCTATTGCCAGACTTTCTACACGAGCAGTCTATAGGTCAAGCATACCAAGAAGGCGCTGGATGTCTTGCGCATCTAATACAATAATATCTTCAGAATGCTGTTGAGACTTCCCCGCTTCTGTAGTGCGTCAGAGATGTTTGCGAAGACGCATACAGATGGGTTCCACGCCATCATGCGCCAAAAAACTCTGTTCGCTGGTCAGCAGAGTGCGGGCGAGTAACAACAGCATTCTGTCGACTGTGGCGGAGAGATTAAACTCTCCTTTCATGATACACTTTATGGGAATAACAATCAACCGGGGCACGTCTCCCATAAATTGATGGTCCTTCCCATAAAGCTAGTTATAAGTTTTATTTGTTAATATTATGTACTAACTCTAGCATAAGCAGTATACTAACACATCTATGGATTTTTAATTATCCGAAATAAAAAAAGAATTTGAATTTGAATTTAAAAAATCTAAAAAACCCGACTGCTCAACTGAAATGCAGGAAACTGGATTATTATTTTAAAAAGTGATAAGCAGGCGGGACCTAAATGAACATTTTTTTTTTAATTGGTTGGGTCTGCCTGCTTATCACTGTTTAAAATATAAATCTGCTTGTTTCCTGCATTTCACTTGAGCAGTCGGATTTTTTAGATTTTTTAAATAACGTTTTTTTTTCAACTTTTTAGTTAAAATATTAATTAACATTTTTTTGTTTTCCCGGTCGTGTCACATTGGCACTCCACTGGATTCAGAAATTGAAGTCCATATATTTAAATTTTCCCATTGTATTATTTTGCTAGTATTACATTAATGATAAACATAACGTACCTGTTTGAAATCCTTGTGTTAAGCCCTTTAATTTGATACCCATATTGTAGTATTAGAAAAAAAAAAAATTTTTTTTCACCATGTATATCGGCTTCGCACAGCCGCCATGTTTGATTTTTTCAAATGTCACCTATCTAAGAACACTTGAGCTGCTAAGACAAATCTAACGATTACTCAATTGTATGAATCCGTTCAGAGATTCTGGAGATATGAGGTAATAAAGAATATTACATACATACATACAAGATACGCGCGAAAAACATAACCCTTCCTTTACAGTCGGGTAAAAATATAATGGAAACGAAGTACGAACACAGTCCAAGTCACGGACATAAACTCGTATGATATAATCGGCTAATGTGACGATGCTAATTTCATCTCACTGTTAACACAGAAAATCGTCAGGGATCGGTCTTCCAAAACAGTTTGATTATTTTCTATTTCACGACTCACGGTCATGGCCATCCTACATTACCATAAAGACCCAATTTCTCGTCCCTTCAGAAGTTCTGATCCCAAATTATCCGATCCCCAGGCTGTCTAAATATGAAACAGAATTAGCCAATTTACGTCTATTTTTACATCGAGCAGATCTTGTAAGGAGAACGTGGGAGTTTCTCAAAAATCATGTTCAATTGGCATGCATAATAAATCACTAGAGTAATATATCATTTCAGAACAAGTTTTATGTCTTCATGAAAACAGGACTTCCTTTACTCAAGGCAAGTGCACGACACATTTTCTTAATAGACAAAAAACGATGTTTTTTGAAACGGTGTCATGATAAGTAAGATCTCACTTTTGTTTCAACGGGAATTCTTAAAATACTTACCACTTTGCGAATGACGACGAGGTGGTCTGGTACACACCTAAGGTGCGTCAAATGTAAATTTGTAGATTGATCATTATTAGTTCCGTATCGTCAGTCTATGAGTTGCATTTAATCACGCGCTGGTATCTGAGGAAATCTGGAAACTCCACCGGCTCATCTAAGGAAGTCCATAAAACCTATTTTGTGGTTCCTCACTAACATTTTTCATAGTCTAAACTTTATTGTTTCAGTGTCATCAGTTCATTTAAAAATCCCTTTTTTATATTGATGATGGGCTCGCGTGTTACACTATCTCACTTAATGGTAAGCAATGATAATTATGGTCGAAGACTTCATCTTCGCTTACCCAGAAATAACCTATTCAATCTTGACTTAAAGACCCCCAGGTTATAGCTATGAGGAAATACAGACTCCGGCAGGGCATCCCACTACTTTTTAATTCTGAAAGTATTCCCAAAACGTTTCGTACGTATGCGTGGGATGCCCGCCATGTAACGACGCATCACCGTTCGTCTTGTAGTCCGTATGATTTCATGATCCGACCGAATAGCTCTTGGCATAACCACATATTTAGTAACTGCTTCAACTGCAGTTTCTTGCACATTCGTACATAATAAAACAACACAATATTTAATATGTTGCGATCAAAAACAAGTGTTTGTCTAGTGCTGCCAGTGTTTGCGATAAAACTATCGATAAACAACTTGGTCTCGTTGTAAAGAGTCGATGTTTATGGACACTATGATTTATGATGAGAGTGTAATTTAGATTTTACGTGTGTCTGCTACGGGTACGTCACTGCCGGAGTAATTTAGGATATTAACTTACTGTGGTTGACACTGACTATAGATTTGGTACCTATGGATGCGTGTAATATACAAGTATGAGTATTAGAACTTTCTATAGTTTTCTGCAAACACATTAACGTTATTTTTGGGACGAAGTCATATTAATGGTTTAACTCGAAAAGAATTGTATAAATACTAAACTTTAATTTTAAATTTAGCAAATGTATCTTCTTATAAATTACATATAATATAGGCACCTAGTTATATACATAACCATATAAATCCCTAGAGTTGAAAATATCAATAAGTTTTGTATTTGTAATAGGTACTTTGCTTTTGATAACAATTTAATATGTGACTCCTTGAACCTTTGGATTCTTCCCACTCCATTTCACACAGTCACATTTCGCCGATCCTACCCTCTTTAACTTTTAACATGTATTGATAGCCCCTATACAATCTGTGGTCTGTTAATACCAAGGATTCTGTCTGGGTGTTCCGAGTCTGGTCACAAACCAAACCACCTATTTGTAGGACTGTAGGTAGCCTACAAATAGTTTGGTTTGCTGACATAAACTTGAAAATACCACGAAATAAAAACAGAAATACGAAACAGAATGTCATACCGTTTGTGCCGCCAATGCAGAAAAAATTGGCCAAGTGCGAGTCGGACTCGCCCATGAAGGGTTCCGTAGTAACTATAATAAATATAACATACTTAATATATTTTTATTTGAAAAAAAAAAACAAAAAACCTTACAAATTTCTTAAAACTAGCTTATTTACAATTTTTACAACTAAGCCAAATAACTTTGCTTTTCATAGTATTTGTATGAATTACAAAGTTATATTTGCGGTTTTCGAAAATATACTGTATCTCAAAAACTGCTGACTCGATCTCGCTCAAACCAATTTTGGTTGAAAGTTTACATTAAGATCTACAACATATGGTTTTTTTAGATTTTTCACTTCATTATTATAGAAGTTAGAGGGGGGACACACATTTTACCACTTCGGAAGCGTATATCTTTTAAACGATTAACTTTATGAAAAAGTCATTTTAGAAACCATAATGTCATTTTTAAAGACCTGTCTATAGATACTACACACATATAGGTTTCATGAAAAAAAATATTTTCAGTTTCAGTTCCATGTATGGGAAGCCCCCTTTATTTTAAATATTTTTTAATTTTTTTCTTAAAATCGGAAAGCGGTTCACAGAATACATCTACCTACCAAGTTTTACATGTATAGTCTTAATAGTTTCGGAATAAAATGGCTGTGACATACGGACGGACGGACAGACAGACAGACGGACAGACATGTCGAAACTATAAGGGTTCCGTTTTTTTGCCATTCGGCTACGGAACCCTAAAAAAAAGAACAAAATGCATCGACCTCTGCAATCTATATTACCTATTTACTTTATCTTTGAAGTAAAGTGTGTAAGCATGTTGTTATAGTTTCCTTTGAGCCATAAGTTTTAATAAATGGCTGCGTATTAAGACTGACAAAAATATAATAATAACACAAATAGGTACAAGAGTGTAGAGATGTCAACAAACTGCGACAACCCGGGAGCTGGGTTCTTGTCTTGGAGCCAAATGTTTTTAGTATTTTATTTTATTTATTTTTGTTCTGGAAAACTATCGATCTTTTCTTTGTACATCCCAGGTCCGCGGGCACTGGAGCACAAATTTTTTCCTTCGTTAATTTTGCGATTTGATTGTAATACTATGTAAGTATATTATTACTTGCCTTCGTGGTGTAGAGTGTAAACAAACCAAATCTTAGGCTTATTAGACGGCTTAAAGACTCAGAGTCTCAGACACTAGGGTACGTCGTTCTTTGACCCTACAACGTATGCGACTACATGGCCCTACCATCTTAGACGTCTCTCAGCAGCTTTTTCCGCAATTGGTGCGACTTCAAAGCTTTCGTGGATGTTTTTTGCGGATCCTATTTAGTCGCGTCACACCTGATTACCCTGGTCACCATTTCTGGAAAGCATTCGTTAATAGCTATAAAAAGTCAACAATATTATAAACAAAAATGTCAGTGGCTTAATATTTCTTGAGTTACTTCTCATTTTCAAGTAATAAAGGTCTTGGGGAAACTGGGTGACATTTCAATAATCATCGGAACATGACAAATGTTGTATATATATATATATTCTTTCGATAATGACATTTATTTTACTTGTACACCTACCACGTTGTGGTCTTTTTAACCCAAAGGTTGTGTTACCTAAAGCTTGAAATCCCTAATCTTGGAAGAGAATGATCTGATATTAATGAAACATAGTTCGAAGGTTATTTATTAGTCAGAAGAATTCTGACACCCACCCACAGCGGGAGAAGTTATTTGATGATTTTCCCACCCAGAAACAAAACAAAGGTTTAAACCGCACCCATCACACTAATGCCTTGAATCAGACACAAGCATATTTAGCTTAGTTCTTTAAGTTCTAATAAGAATGCTAGTCATGTGAATCCTGCCCACATTGCTGGTTCTCTTTTTAAAAATAAAATGAAGATAATTATTACCTCTGTTGGTATTGCGCGTACGCGTTTCACTTAAATCAATTAATTTATTTCCAAGAACATGAAATACCGCAGAAACGAGAAATAAAATCCACTCTTAATGTTGATAAAATCTGTAAAATGAATGCGGTGAAGAGATGTACTAATGTCTTAACTTACCACAGTCATCTCCTTCGCACTATTTAGTCGTAATAGCTTGTAATAGCCCCAATTAACTGGTAGATACTGTGCTAAAGATATACACTAGACCCAGGGTTATTTTGTAGGAATGTGTATACTGGGCGTTTATAGATTTGTAGTATGGAATCGGAGTGTGTATGTAAAACATGTGTATATTATGTGTATATAACATAACGACGATGAGTCTTTATAAAATGCTTTATATTTCTCGCAAGGTAGGGAATGGATGGCATAGGTATACCTAAGTTATGTTATAAATACCGGTTATCCAGAAATTAAAACTAATTACCTGTGAAAAAAAAAACCAAAACTGGGTGAAAAACTTTTTACTTATCATTATTTACCAGACGTACATATCTATTATTTCATATATTTCTTATCTATCTTTTTAACCAAATTCGTATTTTTTTTGTGACTCAGTTTTTCATTTTGGTTCTTCAGGTTTTTAGATGAACCAATGTATGTGAGTTAATTCTTATGTGCAGTTCTGTGCAAAAAAAATGAATAATTTCGCACATAATATGTGTACGTAAAAATATAATTAATCAGGACTCACGCCGCCATCCCGTCTCCCGCGTCAGTCTACGCACCGTCTGATCCAATTTTAAATGTCAGATAGATAATTGTGCAACATTTTGGCGACCGATCAACACACGCAGTTCTGTCTCGCAACGAAACACTTCGGTTCAGTCCATCTCTCCAGCCTCGCCGAACGGTTGCCGCGAGAACCGACCGCCTAAACGTGCGTGTAAAGCGCCAACATTAATATTCGCGCGTAAAAAACGCTCACATTAATATTCGCGCGTAAAAAACGCTGACATAAATACTTTTTTTATAGTCCTGTTTTCGTCTGAAAATAAAACAGTGTCGTGACAATGTTCCTATAGGTGTTATATCAAGTGATTGGACACTGTTTTTTTAGTACAAAATGGAAAAAAGCGAAAGGATGGAAAGGAAAAGGTGATTTGTTTGTGGATGCAATGGTCTTAATGACCGTTGATAATTAGCTTGACAATTATGTTTTAATTAAGTCTTATTGATAGGTAACCAAAATATGTCTAGGTCTTATGAAGTTGACTGAAAATATTGATGACTTACACAATGTTATAAAGATATTTATAAATATTGGCACATTAACAATTACATTCATATTTAATCTTTTCATAAACAAACATCACACATTTAATACATTAAATGAAACACTAATAAATGATACGTTTTTTCAACTTTGATGAATAAATAAATAATTAACTAAGTGACTAATTATCGCATCATTTGCGGAAATGATAAACGTATCATTTCTTCTCTACCTTCCCCACTTATATGTCAACGTGAGCCGATTTATTATAAACAAAACATTAAATATAAAGCATTAATATCTTTATACATAATATATCTACATAACCTCATTGGAGCACGGGCAGAATTCTCGTAAACCACTCTAATCATATTTATCACCACTTTTAATATCACACATCTGGCCTTGATTTGATTATTTTCAGTCAAAACAGTATTTTAATACAAGAAGCTAAAAGATAAACAAGAAAATTATGTTACCTACGTATGAAAATATTACGTGTGTTACTTTTGTATATTTTTTCACAGTTTTGTTGACATTGAAACATGTTCCATTTGTCTTGTGGGATCATACTCCTGTTCTATTTATAAAATCAATTAGGTACCTATGCATCTTATCATTAACAGTAGACCACAAGTTCCTTGGAACTCCTGCCGGGGTTGTGGTAAAATTCTAACGAAATACTGCAGCCCTGGAACGTAAGGGCAACTGTAGAAAGGGTGAACCCACCCTGTTTCTCTTCACACAACTGTACACTTGATGACCTTATGCTTGCATCAGTATGCGGAAATCACGCAGCTGAGTTTTGGTCAAAACTGATATAGAACATTTTGCCATCGACACGCTAAGAAGACGTTCTAATGATACTCTTAGTGAACATCAGATTAAACTAGACCACAAGTTCATTCGTGCAGTGCATTAAGGTCAACATCTCAATTCCTTCCCAGAGAACTGTTTTGATTCCATTCTTAACGATATTTTTAATAAATTAGTTAACAATGTCACTTTTAAAAGTCAATTTAAACTAGCTGAAACCGGGTTTTACGAATTCGAATACTATGAAAATAAACACAGAAAGAATTTACAATTAAAGTAATTTACAATGTCACTAATTAGATCATAAGATTAACATCTGAGATGGTCTTTGGAACCGTGATAACAGCCAAATAAATGTTTAATTATAAAATACACCTAATAGGTAGGTATTTTAAGTTGAAAGTACTTAATTACTTGTCTTGTTTATCTTTGCTGTGCAACAATGCCCTCAGAGTCGACTCTTTGTTATTCAGAATATACAATTATACTTATACTTAATTAAGCTATCGGGTTCGCGAAATGAATAATAGCATTTCAATTAATTTTGCAATCAGCCTTGATTATAATTTAATAATTTCTATTTGGTCTGAATTGTATGGATTCTTTGTACTGTTTCTTTTGTGTGTAGACATGGAGTTTGTTGGTTTTGCATAATTATGTCGAAATGACAAACAGAGGCGAAATTAAACAAATTTTTTTTTTAAACTGTCGAGAAGTAGATATTTGGTTATAAGAAATTTGCTCGGAGCCTTTTCGCAATACGATTCGCGCTTCTCATTATTTTTCCCTAGACAATCGGTACTCAAATCAATTTATGACATCGTAGTTATCATACATTCATGAATGTTCGTCGTACCATATCACACTTCACTTCAATACATGACCAAACACACTTTACACACGAAATTAAATCACCGATCACAAGTAACCAAATTACTCTTATGATAATGATGATGATGATGTTTATTTTGCAAAAAGGTTATAAATAACACTTTTACACGTCTTTTTTTTCGTAAATGTAAACTAGATGAGGCCAGTGTTTCCTAACTGACTACTCTGAGAAGAAACACTGAAACAAACTCAGAGGTCAACGTCTCTTTTAAAGTCCAGACAATCTGTAGTGATCAAATCATATGAGAGCCATGTAGGTTAATGTCTGTGGCGCCCTTTAGAGGACAGATCAAACAGATTTGAGCAGGCCCGTCCAAGCAGTGCAAGCATTTGACAAATATCGCGTAGCTCAACTATGAACAACTATACACACAATATTTTTACGTGTGTTAATGTAACTTGTATGGGCTCAGCTGTCATGTCGGGCCACCTTACATCCTTGTCAGCTAAGCATGCAAAAAATAATAATAAGTCATTAGCCCATCATAATCTGTACTGTTGAACTTCCAACTTTTTGACGACTTCACAACATCAATACTACGTAAAAGAAAATGCTTCCTATTATTATTTATTTATTTACCTATTTCACACAGCTAATCACCGTCAGTCAACAATCACCAATAACCTTTCTCTAAACTTGTCTAACAACCAATACACAATGTTTCGCCCGTCACTGGTCCGTGGCGTGAGTGTGGATTCGGCTGATGTGTCGGGCTATGCGGTTGCCAGGAGCCGGCGGGCATCCTTGTCGACCGAGCAGCGGAGAAAGCTGAGCTTGCTTCGCTCATCCAGCATCCCCTCGCCCCTGACTCCGGTGAGCCACATTTACCATATGGTATCCTGCCCGAGAAAAGACTGTAATCAGGTATAGTTTAGAACCCTTATTGTGTGTACTGTGGCTAAGAGATTGTCGCTTTTTATGTGGGTGTCTGTTGAGTGTGACTTTGTTATCGATATGTTTTGGGAATACTTGTATTGTGCATACAACTATGTAGAGGAATTCCTCATGGGGATCTTTAAGTCCAGAGTAATAGGTGGTGTCCAAATGCGAGCCCACATCAATAAATAAAACAAGATCAATGTACCGTTTTCAGATTGTGCAACGGTACCTATAGGTCTCCTATAAAGTGTATGTGTAAATAGATGATGGTTGACTCTTTCCGTGACCCAACTTTGCAGCTGCCTTTAACTTTGGCTTGAGGCTAAACACTGCCTTACATACAGTGCGGATACCGTCAGTCTCTTTAGTAGATTACCAGCTGACAACGTTGAAGACGATTTCCACGATGCTATACGATAGTTGTTGTCTAGTTTTAAATAGAATGACGTGTTTTATATAAACAAACCGCGTTTGCTGTTTTGTCTCTTGTCAAGCTAACGGTTAAACTATAGAAATATAAAAAACAGTGACAATGTTCAAAGCAGGTTCAAAGTTTGTCTTTTTTCCGCTTTACAATATCATTAATTTTAAGAAAACTTACAGCTATATTTGAAAACGACCATTTACTTATATTTAGCATTATTATATGTTAAATGATTAGCAACAACCCAAAAACACCTTAGTTGCATAACTTTATTATAAATCAGAATCCGATACCCTCAAGCATTTACCAAAAACACGCATTTAAAAAAAAATGTTATGATACTGAAGAGTATTTCTTATTATCGATTGCCTAAAAGCCGCGCGGGGCTTCGTTCCCGTAACACAAACAATCAAACTTTCCCGTTTTATAATATTAATATAATTTTTTAATATGATTATGAAAACCACTAACTTTAGTCAAAGATCGGTAACGTGTTGCTGTGGTGTTTCTGCAAATTAGAACGAATCCTAAACCAAATGAATTCGTAGACTAAATCCTCAGACATAACCCAAATACAATTACAAAAGACTAATCAAATGTCGATTAGGTATCGATTGTTACTCAAAATAACAGCATTAATGAAGGAATGATTGATGTGCCGTGACGATTACAACAGTGTTTAACCCAAATATCGAGCAGACTAAACAGTTTACGATTCCCATTCCTATATTCGGCTGTGCACCTGCTAACAATGAATCATTTATATTGCAACTTTATGGAAATTTTCAATGATAAAATCAATAGTTCTGTACAAGAAAATACTTTATTTTTTCTTTCAGTTGTAGTGATATTGCACCGTTTAGTTCGTCTCACCATCTTTGCTTGGTTTTTGTAACTCGGAAATGATTCAGATGTACAGGTAGGTACATCTAGGGCTGCCATTCTTCCGGGTTTCCCCGGATTTGTCCTAGTTTGGAGAGCGTCCAGGGGCGTCCGGAGGGATTTTCCCTATTAGCGTCCGTGTTAAACCCGGACACATATTGGTCTTACGGTTACCAAAAAGTAAGGTATCAAAATATAAAGGAAGAGACTAATTACTTATTAAAAAAAATTAAAGCTCTATAATGTTATCACTAAATAAAACCATAAATAAACATTAAGATAAAATATATTTTTCTACGGTGTCCGGGGAAAAATTGCAATTTTACTCAAATATCCGGGGATTATGAAGTCATTTTGGTGATGGCAGCCCTTGGTACATCTGAATCGTTTCCGAGACAAAGTGTAGATTACACTTTGTCCAGCGATTATAAGCCTTATGAGACAGGTATATGTGATACAATATGGAATCACGCGTGACTTTGTGGTAATCTATAGCATAAGTTAAGCCTGCATTCAATGTAAATTCCATAAAAGATATGTGATCTAACTTGACTGTACTATGCAGCACAGTCCTCCTGTGATGACTTAGTGATTCATCATGCAACTAAATTCAATATTTAACAGGTGTTTTAAAAAATAATAATTATATACTTATGACATGGCGAATCACGCTGATTTATTTACTGTTTCTAGTAAACCTATGTGCCGATCTTTGCGTAAGGTTCTCTGTTGAAAGAGTTTTCAATGCTCAGGTAAAAACGATATTGAAATGAGTTGGATACCTAGAAAAAAATATATTTCATGACGCTATTGAATTTGTAGAGAATTTTACGAAGCCGTTAACGGTTCAAAAAACATAAAATCTTAGAAAAATGCGTTCTTTTTCTAAGTATAAAATGTATATTTTAATACAATCATATTTCAATTAACAGTAAAAATTCTCATCTGATTAATAAATTAAAATTAATGATGAAATTATTTATTTCACCAAAAGAGGTCATAACAGGATGTATTAAAAAAATTTATTAGATTTATTAAAAAAGGAAATATTTGAAAACATGCCATTATGTTAATATCTATACAATAAAACTGAATGCATTAACAAATAAGATAAAAACTTGCACATTGTATTCCTTATTCAAATTAATATTATTCGAGCCAATGATATTATAAAGTAATTCGAGCCTTTTTGGCGCAGCTGCGAGGCACACGTAAAACATAGTGTATTACATACTCTTTGGGCACACGTAGTGTCAATCTTCGTGATTGCAAATACGTTCTTAAGTATTTTTTTTGCTTTGTGTGCTTTATAGCATGTGCTGAATAAACACTTATTCTTTCTTTCTTTCTTTTCACCTCTAAACTTGCTGAAACACCAGCCTTAAAAGCTGAAATGTGAATGTACTATGATGTACCACATGAACTTGACCGAGGCCTTTTACACATACATAAAATGCTCAATTACTCCTCAAAGTATCATCGCGTAGGCTATCTGTCAATAAACATGTCACCTGCCAAGTAACACAACGCCTCTTAGTTGAAACCAATAGCTCCTACATAACGACCTAATAATAGTTAGCGCTTATTTTTAACGCAGACCCATTGCCAGAGTTAGGGTTACCAGAGTCTAAAACTGAAAAACCCCACCGAGACCAATAGACAACAGTGCGGACGTGAGTACCCATAGACAACGGTGCGGCCGAATTTGAAAACCAACGCTATGCTTTGATTCTCTTGCATGAAGGAACAGCATTCAGATTTCAGAGTCCCGCCTGCTTGTCAGTTTTCTAAATGAAAATGTGCTTGTTTCTTGCATTTTACTAGAGCTGTCGGGTTTTATTGATTTTTAAAATTACTTTATTTATATAGTTACAAGCCTCGCGGTTTTCTACAGTCTCATCCGATGAAACGTGATTATGTGATCGATGATGGACCATACTTGTCTAGAATTATCCAATTCATTCATGACGTAACCTGAGTTAAGCAAAATTTTATAAACAGTAGACTATAAAAACATTGGCATTTGAATGTTTTATACAGACAAACCGTTTTGATTCAAATTTACATGACTAACGCGTCATTCTTTATTATAAAATCGCCTCATAATCCCATTGGCCTACATCACGAATTTGGCTGGAAGCATTATCATGTAAGTACCCAAAGGTAAAACTGAAAACAGTAAATATTTACTTAGTTCGGTACTATTGAACTTTTACGCGTGCGAGACTCTCATGATTAGATATTTCAAATTTAGAATGAATTTACGATACGAATTCCTATCAGATATCTATAGTGCTTGAAATGTTCTTTATCTGTAACTATCCGGACGCTGGCAGCCCTAGCTAGATCACTAAAAGTTCAAATAAATAATTTGTAGAACAATATTCTCATTGTCGCGACAGATTTAGATAGAGCTGGCTACTCCAGGGTCTGCGCAGACGTCACGACCTTTCCCGTAAACATTATTGTAAGGGATCGCAAAGTTCTTTTGTTTTCTTTACAAATGGAGATCCGATATTTATGAGGTTTTATTAGAGTGTGTTTATAAATCCAGTGTATCTTATCACTGGCCATTATTTTTTGTATTACGCTTATGCCATATCTATATTAGCGAGCTGAATTTTCCTATTTTTTTATTGAAAATAGGCTTGCGTTTGACCACCATCACATCTGATGGTAAGTGATCGTATTTTGGTCGAAGAAGAACGAAGCTTTTGAGCAAATCTACTTGCAAAATGTAGGTATGTGATAGTATTTTAAGAAAAAGCTCACTAAACTAGATAAGATTTTTTTGAGTATCTTTTTCTGTTTGAAAATTTTCTTTCTACCAACCGATCCGTTCTTTTACACTTAGGCTTATAAGTAAGCTTGTCGAAGAACTTGTAAGTTTCGCAGAGTATCAAGTATTTTAAATAAAGCCTGCGCAAGAATATGAAGTACCAGGCCTGGGTTCTCCACGCGCGCCTCAAAAAGTCGTCATTACTAGTGATGGGGCCACATAGAGCCATTACCTGCCGGGAATGCGGTAATGTTATAACGAGGTACAACGGCCCTGGAACACAAGGGCAGCTGAAAAAAAGGTGCTTCATGAATTGTAGTTTAATTTTCGATTTCTTTTTAATTATCTATTTGATTCAAAGTCACAAAATAATGAGTTTTATCCGCAGTTTAATAAAACACTAATAATATATTTAGTTATTGCCTTAGGAAATAGCTATTGGCTATCAATTTGACACAAATTATGATAGACATCAGCTTTCATTTTAAAGTGACCCACACGCACTTTAAATGATTTACTTTTGGTTAATAAAAGAAAATAAGACTAGGTATCGGGTGATTGACGTGGGTATAGATACACTTTACATGATAAATTATGATTTTAGTAGGAATTATTTAAGTAAGTTTAAGTAGGAGTTATACTTAGCAATGAAATGTCGGCCATAGTGATATAGATAAATGTGGAGATCCACCTACAAGTGTGTTTGGGGGTAGATACCTACTTGCAAGATAACTATACACTATTATATGTATATATATTGATTAAGTGTAATGTGATATTTTGTAACAGGTTTAGATTATACCTACCTATTATTATCCAAGAAGAAATGAAGGAGGCTTAATGGCTAGAAATAATAATGTCCAGATACCTCTTTACATTGAGATAATTGCCATAAATATAGCTTTAGATAAACGTGGGGCGCACGTTTTCAACCGACGACATAAAGAGGAGGTTATCAATTCGACGCGTATATATATATTATATATATATATATATATTTTAATGTATGATCATCGATTACTCGAAGATGGCTGAACCGATTTGGAAAATTCTTTTTTTGATTGAAAGGCTATACTTCGAAATTGGTCCCATTTTCATAAACGTCAGGATCTGATGATGGAATCCTGGAGAAATCGAGGGAACTCTTCAAATATTATAGGCACACCTATGGCGTTTTGGGTATTTATTATAGTAACTTATGCAGTTGCTCTCAAAAAGTACCATTTGAGGAAGTGAAACTGATGATGAAGACCACAGATGGCCACCGAAACTACTCAATAATAAGTATTGAGTGGATGGCGATTCAATTACTGGAATATGGATGTTAAGCACTTTATGTTCGTCACACTCACAATGCATATGGTGATGTAGAGCTGAAGCTGGTGAAGTACCAGGAGAACTCCTCAACAATTAACGGCCCAGCATTGGGAAAAGCAATATTTTGTAAAAGGTTATAAGTAGTTGACATTTAGGCTCTTGTAACTAGGTAAATTAAAAATAGACCAACTAAAAAGAGTGTAATAAAAACTTTTTACCAAAAAATTAAACCGACTCCCAAAAAACACTGCAAAGTGAAAAATAACTTAAATAACTTCATTTTTCACTTTGCAGTGTTTTTTGGGAGTCGGTTTAATTTTTTGGTAAAAAGTTTTTTCAAATTGCACGTGTACTGTTAGCGGAGCGAAGTAAATCATATTTTCAGCTCATTTGAAATGGTGTCATTTTTAAGGTGATAGAATATTTATCACGAAATTAGTTATACTCTAAGGTCAAGAGATACGATTTCATTTCTACTTATTCCCTGTGTTATATTATGTCTATGGTGATAATTGACATTGGTACTTTGTAAAATTGAATAATATCTAGCTTTAACATTTCTGGGAAAATGTAAACTCATTATATATTTTTATGAAATACCCTCTGCTTATTTCCTTCCTTCATTTTTCGAGTGATAATCATAAAAGTTACTCCTCCTACCCAAGGTGGAGTGGAAGGGAGAGTATCAGACTCCTATTTAGTAAAAACCCACTGTTTCTCTTTAGAACACTTCCGCAGGCATTGGCTCTATCGGGCCTCATTAATGGTGCTGACCGCTCTTTAAAGCGAACGTGGAACAAGACGTGCCGTTGACTCGGGCTCTTTACCTTGAGTTGTATGTAAATACATTTTTGCCTGGCCGGAGATCGGCTCGTGGTCGTGATGCCCGACGCCCGGGGTGTCATCTGCGGCGGCTGGGGCGTGAGGAAGAGAGTTATAATAATAATAAATAATAATAAAAATAAAATGTTTATTCAAAATCATAAGGTATATAATAAATACAATTTCGCTTAAATCTACATTATGGTCACACATGTTATGTGCCTGAACTAGGTAATCCTGTGATTCAGGCGAGAATAGGTATATTTTATTTTTAAATAATCACATTTAAATACAATAAACTATAAATATGTAAGGTGTAAATAATGTGACAAAATTCTTAGTCCCTTATTCTTAATATTACTTACATTTAAATAAAATATGAACTAACTCTATTTTAGTACTAGTAATAACTTCTCTGTATCTTCATAGGACATACTTTGAAGAGCTTTCTTGAGAGTCTTCTTGCAGTTACAATAATTTAGGGAATAAATGTTTAATTTTGCGTTTAGTCTATTATAAAGTAGTGGTCCAATGAACATATAAAATTTGGCTGTGAAAGTATGTTTTGCACTCCTTTTGAGACAAACTAAATCTTTGAGGCAAAATAATCTGTCCCTCACGCGTTTGGTTTAGATAACCTGCGTTGTTTATTTTTTAAGAATGAGAAACCGATTCTAATGTTATTTTAGCATGACGTTTTATTTGCATTGCTGCTTTTAATCAACTTTGAAATAATAGAAAACAACAAAAGAAACATTGTTTTAAATTGAAACGGAAATTTTCGTATGAAAGGTAAACGATTTCTAGTTCACACGTAAACAAAAGGTATTAAAAGATTATCTTCAAAAATAAAACGTTATTTTTTTTTATGGAATGTAGATGTTTAGTAACTAATCACTGAAATCTAAATACTAAATTATAACTGGATACTGGATAGTTTAACTGTTAAACTATCCAGTATCCAAGTATGATTAAGTATTTAGTGTAGTATTTTTGAACTAGGTATGTGACGAGCTCGAGGCTAAATAATATCGACCGCACGACTTGATCTTAAGGTTAAGCTACATTTGCCTAGGATAGTTCCTTGGATCGGTGAACATCCTTACATATCGATATTTCTCATGCCTCGGAAAGCCTAAGCCTTTTGTCTCGGCAGTTATTTGTATATCTTTGATAGCCGTTAGGTTAGGGTAGAGAGGCGGACCGGCACTAGTCGGGGGTAGGGTTGCCAGATCAAAAAATCGAAAATCCAGAGTGAATTCCGGACATTTGATGAGAATTACTGACTTTCTTTAATTTGAAATAAAAACATTATATTTTTTTGTCTCACAGTTTCATTCAATTGTAGAAATTCCGGACGGTTTAGGATTCCGTCCGCATTCCGGACAAAGACCTATATTTCCGGACATGTCCGGAAAATTCCGGTCGTATGGCAACCCTAGTCGGGGACCACGTAGTTGAATACTTATGTTTTCCCGCACCCCCGGCGCATGTGTACGAAGGAACACGGGGTGGTTTTAGTCAGTACGAGTCTGACAGACCCCTTCACCCGCCCCAGGGCGGAGAACATCCATGAGGAAATCCACCTCGAAAAAAAAAAGGTTAGTCAAAAGCCAGAAAATATATAATATATCAGATAGGCAGCTGCTCCATGTAAAACTTTAGTACTCAGCTGCTTCTGGTAACACTAATGCTGACCCTCGGAAAGTGGAAAGCGAATTTCCAAATAATTTGTTTAAACCTATCCTTCTAAGCCAGTGCGTTCGTCTGCAACACTTTTAAAAAAGTTTGCGAAATAACATTGAGAAATTACAAAAAAATCTGTAACATATCTCGCTCTGACGTAAAGGAAGTCCTTCTCAATTGCTCACAATGTAACGTCCGTCGATCACGCCGGCTGTTCATAAATTATCGTCGCTCTAATTTACTTTTTATTGATGTCTTCAGACGTAACAGACCGGCCCTCATCAATCGCTGTTACTATGTTTTGCAAACGGAAAATTGAATAAATATAAAATAAATTAAATAGACAGATTGTTAGTATAGGGTATTTGCCTAATATTCATTACATACATATATTACAAAATAATTGGGCACAGTATTTTCTTTTGTCATTTAATTAAAACAAGACGAAGAAAACTATAAAGTGGGTTGGAATTTACGCTTTCGTATACAAAAAGTGCACAAAATTGAAATGCAATGAATGTAACGTTCAGTTGAAAATCAGAGTCAGACAAGTACTTCACGATTTATTCTGTGAATGTGTGAAGTACCGATTTAATACGATTGTGAATTTTTGAGTACAGTTTATTATTTCATTAGTTTTATCAACTTATAAAAAATCAACCGTTCCGCCAAATTACAACGTATTAAACAAAGAAGAATTAAAATCCACAATCTTCAATTAACGTACGAGTACACCTAGTACCCAGAAGATATTTACCTACAACATTATGCATACCTTTAGCTCAACAAGGTAGACAGAATCTATAGAAACATCATCATATCATATGATACAAAGCATAGATAGAATACGAACAAAACCACCTACGTTAGGAAAACTTTTCAAAACACGATCATTTCATATCCGTCTGTCACTCCATCGTTTTGACAAGCTGTTTGGAGTGGGATCACAAGGCGAGAATGTATATAACTATTATCTAAGTGACGATTGACAGTTACGTTCCTTTTTTCCATCTTGTCTATTCTCTGTCCGGGAACGTGACGCTGGACACGTTTAAAACTTTTATATTTCTTTTATGTTTGACACGACCGTTTTTCTTTTGTATTTGTTGGTGTCTGGACATAAGATTTTAATGATTTTGATGATTGAAACTTTGAAATGCACTGAACGTGTATTTTTTATGAACCGCTTAAAGATCTATTGATTAAAGTATGTTTGTAAGATTAATAATTCTCTTGAAGTCGTGACTCAAAAGTTAGTTACACTTTGGCCATAGGTAGGGCTGCCATCACCAAAATTGGTGGCCCCAGACAACGACTTCATAAACGCCGGACATTTGAGTAAAATCACAATTTTTCCCCGGACACCGTAGAAAAATACATTTTTATATTAATGTTTATTTATGGTTTTAGTTTGTGATAACATTATAGAGCTTTAATTTTTTTTAATAAGTAATTAGAATTAAATGCATTTTATTTTATTTATTTTTTATTAGTATCTTCCTTTATATTTGGTATCTTACTTACTTTTTGGTAACAGTAAGACTTATAGTCTTTGCGTAAGACTAATATGTGTCCGGGACGCTAATAGGGAAAATCCCCCCGGACGCCCCCGGACGCTCTCCAAACTAGGACAAATCCGGGGAAACCCGGACGAATGGCAGCCCTAGCCAAAGGTAGCATTGCCATGCAACATGACAATCGCGCCAGTCTCTTGAGCACGAATATTTTTATGTTTAATTAGGTTTGTAGATTTGTTTAGACGAAATAGTTGGTATAAAAGTTCATTGCATTACATGGATACTGTCGCATACACAAGCCTAAGTGAAACGAGGAGCTCGTGGCTAAATAACGCTCAGCGAGGCTGGGTTATGGATGGCTGACCATCTTAACATATTATAGAGATCTCTCTGTACTTCGGAAAGTACACTAAGCCGTTGGTCCAAAAATATATGAAACATATTTAATGTGTAGGTACATTGTGTTTACCTAATGTATTTGGTAATTTTAGTACTTACACTAAAGTGTAAAATAGTGTCGTGCCAATTACCAGCTCGCGATTATGTCACGGATCATAAACGCTAACGGTCTCCATTGTACTCACATCCGTAGCATTACGCAGAGGATTATAACGTTACTGAAAATAATCATTTATTATTATATTTTATTGTAACATGGTGCGACGCGTTTATGACGTCTGGTTGGCGAGACTTGTCATAAATATATTTTGTATAAGAACAGAAAATTATTCTCGTTTTACGTGTAATATCTTTGAGTTTGTTTTATATTCGTCAATTGTGAAAGTTTAATTGTATAGCTAGTTCTTTAACTGAAAAACGCCGTTCTTCAACTATCAGCCTATCGAAGTCTATAAATCTGTGATTTCAAAATAACTGTGTATTCTCAAATGCTTATTGATTAATGATTATTCACACGATACTTACTAAAGCATAAACAAACTTTTTATATTTTTGTCTGCCTGTCTGTCTGCTTTCTGTTTGTACGGACTAATATCTGGAAGTGCGGAACCTTTTTCAACCGACGACAAAACAAGGAGGAGGTTATCAACTCGACGCGTATATATATTTTGTTTTTATGTATGAAATGAAATGAAATATTTATTTTGTAAATTGGTTATTTTTATAGTTACAAGTCCCGGTGTCCCCGAAATCAACTCTGGGACGCAAAATTGTCCCGTTTTCTGAAACCGTGCGATTTGGGTATTCGAGACAGCTCTTCAGTTCTAAAGGCAATGTTGATAAGTAAGGCGAATATAAAAAAACGTAGCAAGAGTTTCATTCGTACTTAAAATCACCTATATTAAAGCAGATTTGTTCCTCTGATAAAAAATACTTATTTATTTTAACTTTATGTACAATTGTGCAATATAAATATAACTAAACGTTAGGGCATATATATTTTTTAATTTGTAACTTTTAAGCTAACTGACTTTTCTGAATAATTAACTTTTAAAAAGGGTTTTTTTTCACTGAATACCTGTTAATTGACCTAAATAAACCATCCCGTTTTGAGTCAAAGAATTAATGGTCACGTTAGTTATAAGTAACACTTTTACACGTCATGTTTTCTTGCGTGTTAAGTTTAGTTTAGCTAGATGAGGCCGGTATTTCCTAACTGACTACTCTGAGAAGAAACACCGAAACAAACTCAGAGGTCAAAGTCTCTTTTAAAGTCCAGACAATTTGTATTTGTATATGAGAAGCATGTAGGTTCATGTCTGTGGTATTCTTTTGAGGGAATATGATCACCGATTACTCGAAGACGGCTGAACCGATTTGGGAAATTCTTTTTTGTTTGAAAGGGTATACTATGAAATTGGTCCCATTGCCACCAAGTCAGGATCTGATGATGGGATCCTGGAGAAATCGAGGGAACTCTTCAAATATTATAGGCACACTTATTGTGATTTGAGTATTTTTTATAGTAACATGTGTAGTTGCATTCGATAAGCACCATTTGTGAAGTGGATCTGATGCTGGCCACTGGAACTACGCAATATATAAGTAGGAATAATAAGTATTTCATGGGTTCCGCTTCGATTACTTGAATATGGTTACTAAGCACAATATGCTCGTCACAATGCATATGGTGAAGGGAAGCTGATGGTGAAGTACCAGGAGAACTACTCAACAATTAACGGCCCAGCATTGGGAAAAGCAATATTTTGTAAAAGGTTATAAGTAGTTGAGATTTAAGCTTTTGTAACTAGGTAAATTATAAATCGAACAACTAAAACAGTGAAATAAAAACTTTTTACCAAAAAATTAAACCGACTTCCCAAAAACACTGCAAAGTGAAAAATAACTTTAATTTCGGAAGTCGGTGCCAAAAACGAATATAAAAAACTAAAGATACCGACTACAGAAATTAAAGTTATTTTTCACTTTGCAGTGTTTTTTGGAAGTCGGTTTAATTTTTTGGTAAAAAGTTTTTATAATGGGACTTTTACTGCATAGAGGAGGAGTCCACTTTGTATACCAGAATTTATGTTGATATCCTGCACCCCAGTATTTTTAGAATACGATTTTGATTAGATTTTCATTTTCCCTTTCGCACGCATTTGAAGGCAACAATCGATAGCATAACTCAAGCAGACATTAAACATCCATCTGTTGTTTGTGTGTTTATAAATAAGTGCTAAATCATTGTCTTTGTCTAGACTAGGCTATTAAATAAGTGTATCTAAGTGCAGAAGCTTGATTTATTTATTCTATTAATTCGCACTAAGGCGCTTATTCTAGACCAAATTACCTAAACTAGACTAATAGTTACCTAAATAAAACCCTGTATAAATATACAAGGTTTTATTTAGGTAACTTCCTTTCTTAGTCTGTGCGTTAGTATATCTGGTTCAAATCTTGCAATTGAATTTTAAAGTTTGTATCCTGTTTAGGTGACAATGCATGACTACCATTAATTATAATATCCAATATAATTATCAACCTAAGACAGTGAATTACTTTTTTGTGGGTATCAAATGAAAGGGTTTACTGAGAATAATACGAAAATAATATTTTTTTATGAAATAATTTTAATTAATTTTTGAATACGACGGTACTACCATCCTCTTTGTTTTTGACTTCACCTGTTGCTTGCTATAGTCGTGCGAGCTTGGGGCTTTGCTCTCATCGGCTTTATCACGATAAATACATTCATTCTATTATTCTCATTCTATTACAATCGGGTAAATATTAGCCACCTGTCTCAAGCTTCCTGCTTCTTTCATACCAAATTACATACTGAGATTCTTTCATGTTTCGGAAAGTCCGTTAAATCGTTAGTCCCGGTTAATGGTTGTTACCTGGAGTTAGAAGCTAGAAAATCGAACACCAGTCTTACCTTAATCTTACCAAGGGGAATCGTGTTGCCCAGCTACAGGGATGTAGAGGTCAGACAGTCAGTCACCCCATGTAAAACACTAGTAGGTACTTACTGTATCTAGTTAGACTGGTAGCCAACCTTCTTTTTTAATTACTGATGGGCCCACTCTTGACCTCGATCTCGCCTGATGGTAAGCAATAGATGAGGTCTAAGATGGGACGAGCGAGCCCAGAAGATGCCTATTTACTCGTGCTTTAAAGGCTGAAAGGTCATAAGTGGCAAGGAACACAGAAGCCGGCAGAGAATTCCACAGCTTGGCCGTGCGCACAATAAATGTGGAGGAGAAGCGCTTGGTATGACAAGACGGTATATCAACCAAGTGTGGGTGGTACCCAGCCGTGCGTCTGGTAGACCGGTAGTGAAAGGGAGATGGAGGAATCAGGTCATGGAGCTCCTGTGCACACTCCCCGAAGTACAATCTGTAGAAAACCAACAGGCAAGCAACGGTTCGCCGATGAGCCAGGCTATGAAGCTTGTTCACCAGCACATCGTCGCCTATAAGCATTTTAGCTCTGCGCTCGATCGAGTCCAATGCAGCAAGTTGGTACTTTGCAGAGCCATCCCACAAGTGGCTGCAATACTCCACGCAGGAACGGACCTGTGCTTTATACAGATTTAGAAGCTGTCAAGTACCGCCTCACCTTGTGTAGAATTCCCAGCTTATTTGCTGCAGTCTGAGCTCTGGACTCGATGGTTGAGCCGAAGTTGAGGTCTGACTTCAACTCCATGCCCAAAAGCTCCAGGCGATTGGTAACTGGCACAGATGTACTTCGGAAAGTAGGGGTCAATTCAAAAGGGCTCCTTTTAGCGCTGAAAAGACAAGCCTGTGTTTTCAGAGCGTTACCTACCTGATCATATACCTAGATCTGAACATGTACCCGGACTTTTAATTCGATGCAGTAAGCTGACATAAGCTAGTGTTACTTACTAAAATAATGATACCCTATTTAACCTAATAGTGATGGATTCAATCAATCGAATAATAAATGAGCGATTTTTAATCTTGACAAATATAAATAAATGATAAAATTTATACTATAATAATTAATTTTTAAAAAGTAACTACCTACATTTGATAATAAATAAATCAATTTTTTACTAAAACTATTCATATTTAATCAAACATGTTAAAAATCACTCTTTTGCAAATTGTTTAGGCCGTGCGCGCACTGCCTTGCGGTGGCCGCAATTCCGGTAGTTCTACCGCACCGGTAGACTCACCGCAGTGCGCGCACTTCTATGACACTCCATACTTCACAAATTTTGCGGTGCGGTAGAACTACCGGAATTGCGGTGACACAGAAATCTTAATCAATCCTTATTATTAAGATTTTTGTGAGTGGTGATGATGAAAATTATGCAAAGTAATGTGCCTGAAGTCAGGTCATAAATATTAAAAGGAAAATATTTTTTATTGAAATTCAAATACTGATCAGATATTAAGTACTTATAAAGAGGTTTTTTTTTAATTCTTTGCATCTACTGAATTGGTTTTTGAGAATTCTTTCACTAATATAGTAACATTAGTCCAAATGACAAAGATTATTTTTCACTGAAAAATCTAGTCATAGATAAATTGCCGTTTTAGTTTAAAAAAATATGCAGTTACTGCGATGATCAGCTTAGGATTGTCATCAGCCTGTATAGGTATAAAAGGCCCACTCAATGGACCTACTTTACAACCTCTTTTCTGAGAGATGGAATGGTTTATAATCTAATATGTGGGCCTTAGAATAACAACGCATAGAAGAGGCGTCTAGAACAAAACACGAGCGATTTCGTGTGTCCACTTTATTTTCTTTGTGTGCGTTTGAAGAACGTAGACACATGTCTACGTTCTTCAAACGCACACAAATATAGCTTTCAGTGATACCATTACCAGTACCATTACCACAAAAATGGGAAAACGCACTATTATGTTGCTGGATCAAATCAAGTATTTTATGTTATGAAACTAAATAAGATGATGTTTTTTCATGTAATATGACTTATATGACATATATTTACGGAAGGTAAACGAAATGAGATATCGTTTATTGCGTTTAGAATGTTTGATGTGTAATGTGTTATAATGATATTATAGAAATGTATTAATTGCTTGAAAAATCTCGTTTGATATCAATTAAAAGTATGTGTTGTATTTATGAAATAGAAAAATATTATTGAGAACATTACTTCTATTCTATTCTATTTTTTGTTAATGGCAAGTGGACCCGATGTCGACTATTCTGCCAATGTCTAAAGTAAATTGGAAAAGCAAGTGTGTATGATTAAAGACAAAATGGAATTAGAAAAGAAAAAAGACAAAAGGTCAATTTTACTTAAATGAAAAAAATCTTAATCAATAAAATTGTCATCTTTATGATGCCACTCTTCGAACTAACAGTAACTTTTAGTTATAAAACACTGTAAGTAGTAGCTGTAAATAAATATAGTTTAGTTTGACGCATACATAATTGCCGCCAAAACTATATTTTTTTAAACAAAAATAAGCACAAAAGAAATCAATATGGGTATTTTTTTCCTCACGGATAGCAACATTGAATTGTGATAAGTTAGGTTATTAGAATTTTTGCTTGATGGTCGATTTACTTAAATATAATGTATAAAATGTAAGTATTTACTTGTGAAATGTAATTTGATTACACGTTTTTTGTTTTCCTGAAGGACTATGACATCCCTTTACGCTACAAACGGTCGTTTTAAATTATTTACTCGCGAGCTCTGTTCGGCAGAATGTGACCTTGAATACTGACAGCTCGTCGAGCAAAGTTAGCCAAAAATGGCTAAGTTTTATTTGCCTCACTTTTTGCACTCGTACTATCCTTCTATGCGTTGTTATTCTAAGATGTGGGCCCAATACGGCTTGGCAGTCATCAATTTGACAGGTACGAAGAGTTTTATTGCAAACACCAGTATTTATTTACACAACCTTTTTCCTTAAAATCAGACGTATGCTTGAGAAAATTTAAAACACAAGTACGAAATGAGAAAACAAACAATGTCATTAACACGAGAGTAATAAAATAAATGTTAAAGCCATTCGACAGTTGGCATTACGAGTCAAACAATAAACAAAACTAGGTGTTCTATTGTCGCTGTCTTGTTCAAAAGCATTAAATGTTGGTGTTTATTTAGCTTTACTACGTACAAATTACATGAAAGGTAACTGATGATGTTAGCTGGAAGAAAATAAAAATACCAATTCCACGGTTGTTATTTTAGAAAATAATTGATTTTCACAATGCCAGTGCTAATGCCCTATCCTTGGGATATTCAGGCTGTCTGTCCTTTACTAATAGAATTAACAACGCCATCCGCATCCAGTAAATGCGTTCAGGGTATCGATGGGGCTGCCCTGATACTACAACGCTTCTATTGTTTGCAGAAGTGTATACCGACTGCTTTTACGCGACTATGCGTAAAGCCCGATTTACACTTCAACAAGTACAGTAGCGAGTTAACTTGCGTCATTGGCGAATTAAGTTGTTAATGTACTACTACTTAACTCGCTTTTGCCGTTCAAACTACAATAACAACTTAACTCGCCGATGACGCAAGTTAACTCGCTACTGTACTTGTTGAAGTGTAAATCGGGCTTAAGTGTGCCGCGTG
Source organism: Tholera decimalis (assembly GCA_943138885.2). Lineage (NCBI taxonomy): Eukaryota > Metazoa > Arthropoda > Insecta > Lepidoptera > Noctuidae > Tholera > Tholera decimalis. The sequence goes on along the minus strand of OW964552.2, from coordinate 3,717,100 downwards.
CTTGGTGCGCAGAGTGCGGGCTAGCTCCCACACCCTTTTAGCGATGATCGGGGAAAGACTGGATTGTCTTATCATCCGGCATTGTTTAGGCAGACATGTGAGGTTAAGAAGAAGAGGTTTGTAGTTGATATTACGGGATGACAAAATTTTTAACCAGAAACCAGACTGTATATTTCCGAAGGTTTTCGATGCGCTGAATCTAAATCTGGCCTCAGAATTGCTCTATCACGTCAGGTTTCTGAGATATCCTAACCTAAAAGTGCAAAAAGTACTCTACTAAGACTGAAGAATTATTTTATCTAAAAAAAATTTATAAATCCAAAAGTAACTCGTTATGTTTCACGCCTAAACCGTTTAACCGATTTTGCTGTAGGAAAGTAGTTTTTTGTCGCGAAATTATTTATAAATATTATTTCTAGAGTAAGTTGGTGTAAGAATTAAAATGTCAGTGAGTGTAGTACCACAATTAATTAAAGTCACATTTTAAACCATAATTTGTATTTTTCTCTTAAATATAGCATCTTACACCGACTTATTTTTATTTATGTACAAAATTCTAGTTACACATTAGTTATAGGCTTCTTAGGAAAAAGGAGGATTATGTTTTTATTGTGATAAAGGCCACGGGAGTCTAATAATATTTATAAATCAGCCTATCATATACAACGTGTAACGGAAACCCCATATCTATCCAAAAGGGCTGAAGACAACATCTGGTATGGAGTCTCTATGCACAGTTTCAGCACAAAATAACTGACTCAAAAAATAGATACCAAATTATTGGTTTCATATATTTCTTGAATACCAATCATAACAAACATGTCACAGCACTACGAGGGTCAATAACTTTCCACGTAACTTGCCAATAACACGATAATTCTCTTCGTTCTTCTTAATTTGAAAAATTCAGTCTCTGGTATCAGTGTATTGGAATTTGTAATAAGTTCTACACACATAGACTTAGTATTACAAAACCCTTGCCATATCGTTTGTTATCATCCAAAGAAGCCATGCACTTGGTATGTAAATTACACCCTTTAAATTACACGTTGTATATAGGGTTACATTCCCTCTGCTGATGCTGGAACACAGGCCTTATCTCTATGAGACGGGCATGAATCGCATGCTATTGTTGGGAATAAATTAGTGTAAACCTTGACACACAAAAATGGCTCTTCGACACGCTGTCTTACTTACGGCTTACGCTGTCAAATATTTTGAACATGATTCAAATACTTTTTTTGGCAGATCACTCTCTCTTAAGACACAGGCGTAGGCCTAGTTTAAGAGACAGGGTTCATAACCTTTGTCTGCATAGACATTTTGTAAACTTTTTTTTTTGGCAAGAACCAATTATGTTATATTTAAATGTTATAATTTTAAATTGTAGTTATATCACCATGCTGTAACTGTGTTTGTCTGTGTGCGTTTTTCTTTGGTAAATAAATACATTTTTCCCTCCTCGAAAACTGGCTCTTATTGCACTACGATTAGGTTCAACATGCAATGTATTTCACACTCGTGGATTTTTTTCATTTTTCACACACGAAGGTGTTTTTCATTTCAGATTTTGCCACAGATAACATTAAACAACTATTCAATTCCCTATATTCGGCGGTGATTGTTTTTTTTTTTTTTCACAGCAAACCGGTGCATGTTTTTAAGTCCTTATATTTAATGAAAATTGTGTTTATGAACAGAATATCAGAAATAAACATTATTATTTATACAATAATTTTGCTTTTATCAACAAATTAACATTTATTTGTGTTCTAAATAAATAAAAAAAATATTAATAGGCTATTTTGCGGCTTCTCCTTTAACCCACGAAGATAAAGCGCGGGGAAATAGCAAATGAAATCTTATTAATTTGTGTTTTTTTGCATGAGTATGTCGAATTTAAGTTTTGATGAGAACAATTTAGATGCTACACCGCCAGATATTATGATTGAAGCTCAAAATGCTTGCGCTAGCCTGTTGCTATCTAAATCGAAGCTAAAATATATGGCAACTTTGCATAATTTTCTTCAATGGAAAACAAATAAAAATACGTCGTAATTTTCGGAGGAAGTAGTTTTCTTCGAAAGTGTATTGAAAAACGTCGTTTGATACACGTGGACATTTGTTACTGCAGTACTCGGCCATAACACCCTCGCCTTGCGGCTCGGGCGTAACTCCGCCTCGGCCGCAATAACAAACTTTCTCCACTTGTATCAAAATGTAGTATATTATTATTCCCTTTATTACATTTTATATACATATTATTTACATTTTATTTACATTTTTAAATATTCCTATAAAAACAAAAAAAAAACATTCAAAAATATAAAAAAAAATAAAAAAAAAATAATATAATAAATAATAATATAATATAAACTATATTATTATTATATTAAGCGTCAACTGCCTAGTGGCTAAGGTGTCGGGCTTGTGATCAAGAGGTCTTGTGTTCAAACCTTACTTATGACACTATTGCCGTGAATCCATTCCAGACACAAGCATATCTATATATAAAATAAAATAAAAATAAAATCTAACTTAGTTGAAGAGGTTAACAAGACTGCTAGTAATGTGAGTCTATGGAACAATCTGTATCACGCACTATACTAGTTTCCATAATAGAAATAAACTGTTCATTGTTAAAAACTACGATCTTTGCTTTATTTCAACAGTTATGATATGACGTAATACATATTTGCGGTTGGTCATCGGAAAGCAAAAAGATGTAAAAATCTGTTGTGATTTTTTTAAATTGAGATTTCCCATTGTAAATACTCATGTTGGATCTGACATTGAGTGAAGCTAAAGAATAGTGACGAGAAGAAAGCGTCTGAGTGAAAACTAATGTAATATATTGTAGTGCGAGTTACATTACGTTCGTTATAAAAACAAACAAACCGAGTTTGTTTATAATGCGCGTACGCACGTTACTGTTCAGGGACGATGCTCTTATTTCCGTGCAAGTTTTAACTAACATGTGGATAAATTTTATTTCGTGTGATGATTTTCCTTGTACTAGAGAAGAGTAAAGTCAACTGAAAGGACTTAGAATTAAACTTTCTATAGGCACCTTGAAATGAATTAAGCTAATAGGCTTCACAGCCTGACTATTCGGCAAAACGTTGCTTGCCTGTCGGTTATCTATAAATTGAACGTCGGAGTGAGCGCAGGTGCTCAGTCTCCCGTTTACACTGGTCTACCAGACTTCTGCAGGGCCTGCAGTTGGTTGATTTTGTTATTGTGCGCACAGCCAAGGTGTGGAACTTTCTGCTGGCTTCTGTGTTCCCTACCGCATATGACCCGTCAGCTCAATCAATCAAAAAGCAACAAAATCAAGAGTGAATAGTTATATTGTGGGCTTCTTTGCTCGTCCAATCGAAGATCTCATCTATCGCTTAGTATCACGTGTGATCGAAGTCAAGAGCAAACTCATCAGTACAAAGAAAATATTAAAATTGAAAACCATTTACACAAAACAACATACAATTTAAAGTTACAAACATTATAAAATATATTCAAGGAATATTTTGCCAAAACTATATAAAGTACGTACCCTCGTTTCGGAAAGCATGAAAAGCTTAGCTGGAGCGCAAAGACCCTTCGCGTGAAAACCAAAGGTACGAACATAGATTTTATATATACAGCAGATGTCTACTTCCCCTAAAAGCAGCGCCACATACTTGGTCCGATTGCTTTTTCAAACCATCCAGAAATTAATTGAAATATACACACAAAATTTCATCCGAAGCCGTCCAGCCGTTTAGGACGAGTTAGGTGAAAACAAACATTTATTATACAAACTTGCTTCACAATAATTTCTATTTAAAAAGTAAAGACGAAATCAACCCAGGTCTTAGACTCATAAGTAACAGTTTTTCTTCAAAGAAAAACTGCCCATACATTTTCCTAAACACAAATGACATAATCAAACCTTTCATGAGATGGAACAGCTAGAAAATTACGCAGCTGTTTTATTTTATAATTAATTTCGTATAAGCGTCGCCGTAAAACTGTTTACGAGCGTTCGATGTGTAAAATGTTTATTCTACTAATATTATAGGCGTTAAAGTCTGAATGTATGTATTTTCAGATGTTTGTTAACAGATTACGCCTCAGCAGGTGATCCGATTTGAATCAAAGGTAAACTAAGAGCTTAGGATCGGTCGAGGGTTTAATACTTTTATCTCAACAATACATTTAGTTGGATCAAAAGACTACATGATTTCAATTTATTTTCATGTAATAATGTTATTAGTAATTATTTATTAGTATTTAGTAATTATACTGGCCTCATCTAGTTTACATTTACAAAAAAAAAGACGTATGAAAGTGTTATTTATAACTTATTTGCAAAATAAACATAATTATTTAATTATCACTATTTCATTATTATGAATAATTCATGGCCTTTTGTGAAATCGCTCAGTGTAATACCTAATTGCAATGGCAGACAGTTAGGGCCTGGGCGCACCACGTTTTTTAAACGCGCCGTCGCGCGTTGACGGCTCGCTTTTATCCTACAGAGCAGTTTGTTGTTGTTTGTATCGATACAAACGCGATGCTAACGCGCGTCAACGGCGCGTTTAAAAAACGTGGTGTGCATAGGCCCTTAGATTTAGTATTGAGTGGCTGCAGTGGCGTGACCGTGTGCGAGGGAGATGGGCTGCAGCCAGTGGACACGTACCACCCGCCGTCGCTCTCACTCACTGTTGGTTGATATTACGACTCCGGTGGCGTCGCCACTCATACCAGATACCCACCAAACAGTGTATGTATACTAGTCAGTTTAAACAGTGGAACTTTAACAAAGCTAACTTTGAACAATTTTATTATTTATTAACAACAAAAGATTGGCGTGACATGTACGAGTTACAAGATCCTGATTTAGCTTTAAACTTTTTCTATAGTTTTTTTTTTCTTTTTCTAAGTTTTTGATGTTTGTGTGCCCCTTAAAAAACAGAAATCTATAAATAATATATATGTATCCCGTTTGGTATACATCAAATATTATAAAAGATATTAAATTAAAATATTATCTTCATAAGAAGTATAAGGTTAGTGGATCACGCAGTGATTATGAGGCGTTTGCTCAGTGCCGCGCTAGGATAACGGTACAGTCGAAACTCACTCATGACCGTCATCGTGACCGAGTGCAAAACCATCTGGCATCTGAGCCTAAAGCTTTCTGGAACTACGTTAATTCCAAAAGAAGTAATTCATATAGTTTTAAGTTGAACAAAAATGGAGAACTTCTAACTGATCAAGATTGTGCTAACGAGTTCGCTCGATTCTTTCATTCTGTATATATAATTCGAAGCCAGCCGAGTTAAATGTAGGGGCTGCAAGCGCTACCGACGACTAGCGGAACCTGCGCCCATCTAGGTCGTCTTGAACTATCGGCGGTGGAACGAGCGCTTGTCCACTTGTGTCCTAAACGGTCAGCGGGTCCAGATGGAATACCACCCTTTTTGCTTAGGGACAGTCGCATGACCTTAATCGGACCTTTGTTACATCTTTTAATGTGTGTATAGCAGCAGCAAAGTTTCCTGAACTCTGGAAGCTGACTCGGCTGGTACCGGTGCCGAACGGCCAAGGTGGTAACGAAGGCAGCGATTTTAGACCTGTGGCAATACTTTGCGCTCCAGCTAAGGTGTTTGAGATGATCATCCATAGCTGCTTATATGAACAGGTGAGCGCCCATTTGTCTGATGAACAGCATGGCTTCCGACCCGGACGAGGCACAACAGGAAACTTACTCCACCTCATGTCTATACTTGTTTCAGCAGTGGATGCAGGGTTACAGGTGGATGTCACATATTTAGATTTTAGAAAGGTATTTGACACAGTTGACAATGATGTCCTTCTCCAAAACTTAGCTCCAAAAGGTTTTACACGTCACACTTTGAAATTTTTTGCAAGCTATTTGAGAGACCGACGTCAGTGTGTGGACTGTGGTCGATATCATTCTGCACCATATTTCACTAGATCTAGAGTCAGTCAAGGAAGTAATTTAGGACATTTTCTCTTTATTTTGATGGTAGATGACTTGCCAAACCAAAAGTAGTTTCTGAGTCAACTTGTCTCTTTTTTGCTGACGACGTTAAGCTTTGTGTTGTAGTGAGGGACATTGCGGATCACGACGTTCTGCAAAGGGACATGGATAGGGTTGCACAGTGGAGCAAAAACAATAAGCTGTATTTTAACGTAGAAAAATGTTCAGTAATATCTTTCACTAGAGCTCAAACACCTAACCACAACTTTTATAAAATTGAAGGTCAGTCTTTGCAGCGCGTTACGGAAGTATCTTGGCATTCAATTTTTCAATGATATGACTTTCCGGAAACACGTAATGATAGTTTGCAAAAAGGCTTATCGTAATTTAGGATTTACTTCACGGAAAGCCAATGAATTCACCAATATAAGTGCATTAAGGGCTTTATATGAAGCTTTAGTTAAAAGTCACTTAGAGTGTAATGCGGTAGTTTGGAGCGCCCACGAAGCTAAGTATAAAACAATGTTGGAACGTATTCAGATTAAATTTATTCGATTTTTATTATATTTTAAATTATATAAGGTCTATCCTGGTTATCTACTGTTATATCCAACATTGTTTATACCTGGTATGGTAGGGTATTATAAACTAGAAATAAGGCAGGAAGTGGCTCTAGCCACATATATGTTTAAAATATTACGTGGCAAGATTCATAATCCTACACTGAAAAAAATGCAAGCCAATCAAGTGACTTTTTAGCTTGATTGACGATATCTTTTTTAGATTGATCAAAATCTTAATTAAGTTGATCATCACGACATGATTGCAGCAATACTAGTTCAAATGATTGAACGCTCAAACAAGTTTCTCGATTACCCTTAACATGACATCATTGCAGAAAGAGACAAGTTAAAAAAATGATAACTGTAACAAAATAAGTTGTGTCAATGAAGCATTTTGTTTACTTCAATAAAGATCATTGATACTTTATTAAGTTGATTTGACTTGATAGCATCTATCATTGCAATTAATTGTATTAATCATACCACTTGATCAAATCTTGCGCTAAATGTTTGCGCTAAATAAGTTCCTTGATTGTATTTATCAAATATATAATAATCTTGGTTGGAGCAACTATGTTTTGACTTGATTGCTGCAAATAGGTTTTGTGATAACTCCAATCAAGATCCCTCAATCAAATAAAATTGGTAGCTCTGATCATTGTGCTTGGTAGGCTCAGAGAGAGTTACATGATCAAACTAAACAAAATCTTGATTGTGGTAACTGCTTTTTTTTTTTCAGTGTAGTTTTTTGTGCGAAATACATAACTTGCTACAGCATGCGCCGATGACGCGAGCCTTGCGGGCACTCAACACGGTAGCCTCACGTATCGATTTATTTTCCTGTTCGATGAGCGAGTTCACAAAAGCCTGATATTTTGTGTTATGTTACCATCATTTGTAAATATAGTAAAGGAATGTAGAGAGATCTTAATCGTGTTTATATAATGTATAATTTTAACTTATCTATCGCATGGGGTGCTACCGGTAATGGTAGGTTTAAGTTTGTAATAAATAAATAAACTTTAAACTTTTAAAGTTTAAAGTAGTGATTCGCCATCGTTAAATGGTTGACAGCCCACCTACACGCACAACACGTTATGGGAATACCTTGTTTGTGCCTATAGCTGTGGAATCGAATTCCCTGCCAGAGTCTGTGTTTCCTGATAACTATAACCTCCGAAGTCTATGTCTAGACTTACTTCTAAGTAAGTATGCTTCATCTTTGACCACATCATCACTTACCATTAGAAGAGTTACAAAAAACATACAAAAAAAAGATACATACATATAAAAAGTAATTAAAAAAATTAAAAAACCCGACTGCAACCTTATACTAAAACTAACTGAAAAGCTAATAAAAACAAGCCCATTTCAAAAAATTAACTAAATGTTGGAAGCAGGTGGGGCCCATACCATTATTATAGTTTCAAACTCAACGCCTGCTTCCAACTTTTATTTAATTTAAAATGGGCTTGTTTTTATTAGCTTTTCAGTTAGTTTTAGTATAAGGTTGCAGTCGGGTTTTTTAATTACTTTTTTTTTTCCAGCTTTTTAGTTTACAAATGTGAAAGATTTCGCAGACGAATTAGTTCTTGATATGTGTTTTTTACGATTTGTCACTTTGAATTACTTTTAACCATATAAGTTGTTCATATGTTTGTAATCACCTTTTAAAACCCTTTATTTTGATACCCCACTCGATAGGTTTTGAAAAAAAAAAAAAACTTTTTTGAAGGCATAACATGGCGCCAAAAATCCGCCATTTTGGTTTTTTTTTTATTTTGATATACCCAGTGTCACTTTCACAGTCAATACGAATCTAACGATACCTGTCAAGCTAAAATCCGTCGAGCCGTTCGGGCCACATAGCGTGCCAAACAATTATACATACATACATACTCTAGAAAAACATAACCCTCCTTCTGGCGCAGTCGGGTAAAAAGATGGGAGTTTAAAATAATGCAAGGAGCACTAATAATTAATTGTAACTTACAGCTTCTTCATAACCTACAGAACCTTATTACTAATATTAAGGTCTATTAAGATTAGCATATGAAGTATTAATCTTTCAAATTCTATAGAAAAAAGAATAAGGCGCGAATTATGCGCGAATAAAGGCGTGAATTGTGGTATAAAACCACTTTTAAACGGGCTAACTCGGGCTTTGAAGTGTCAATAGCGTTATGGCTAAGGTGTTGGACTTGTGATCGAGAGGTCCCGGGTTCGAACCCCACCCTTTACACTATTGCAGTGAACCCACTCTAGACACGAGCAAATTTAGCTTAGTTGAAGGGGATAACAAGATTGATAGTAGGTAATGTGAATTCTAAAAAATTGCTAGTTCCAATTTAAAAAAAAATCTGCTGCCAAAAGCTAGGATTTCTTATATCGGTAGGAGCTCGTTCTATAAAACGTTTATATTAGCGATTTATGATGTGAAGCTGACCACAAACTAGTTCCGGAACCTGACCGTTTTACTGAAGCGTTTTATGTGAGCTGGTCTTTGATGAGGTGTGACGGTCTCCTAATTATAGACGTGTGATATACGCTGTTTTTCTTTTCGCAAAAAGGCGTGGGCAAACTCGGTAGATTTTTATCAGTTACAAAATATTTACCTAGCTTTTCTTTGCGTCTATATTCATTTCTTCTTACATAGGTACACCAATAATATATACATAATTATATGAAGTGTCGTAGTGTCTGTCTGACAGTTCTAAATAACTGTATTTTTACAAGTGCTATAGTTTAAATGAAAAACATAATTACGAACCTACACGATAATAATAATAAAAAAACACAAACAAACCTTTTAATATGTTTGTCTGTAGGTATTTCTGTTTGTCCCAGGTAATCTTTGGCATGGTGGAACCGATTTCAATTGGACTTACTGAAAGATGGAGGAGGTTGTAAGGCAACCTATAGACTAGTTTTTCTCTAGAATTACCAAGAGATTGGGATTTACACGGGAAAATCGATAAAATTACATTGACACCCGATGGAACGAGGTCACGGACGCAGTTGATATATAATAATAAATTATATTCACATGCATATAAAAAGGGGAGCAGAGAAAGAATTCATAATATCGTTTTCAATTACCCACTGTAACTTCCGGATTCTAAACTGTCTTTCCTGTCGAAATTCCGCTGTCACGAAGCGGGCGCTCTAATTTTTAAGTGCGTTTTTAAGTTACTTTTTACGTACATATTGCACCTCCCACACTATCTCTTCATCACTCATGGTTGCCTGGTAGAGAATGCCTACGGCATTAAGTCCGCCTTTGTACCTATGTGAATAAAGTGTAAATAAATTAAATAAATAAATAAATAAATTAAGTTGCAAGACGTAACCCCTGGGCAATTTTCCCTTCGACAGCAATAGTGATGAATTTTTTTATGCATGGAATATCCGTCTCATTAAAATATATTTAATGATCTGATGATAATGATGATAAGACGGAGCTGAAATCTATACTAATATTATAAAGCGGAAAAGTTTGTTAGTTTGTTTGTTTGCTTGAACGCGCTAATCTTGGAAAGTACTGGGTGGATTTGGATGAAATTTGGTATGGAAGTAGCTTGAAGCTTGAGGAAGGTTATAGGCTACTTTTTACCCGACTGCAAAAAAGGAGCGTTATGTTTTTACCGTGATAGAATCCACGGGAGCGAAGCCCCGCGTGAGTACTAGTATTAAATAAACATCACAAAAAAAATCTTATAAAAAAATACAAACTTAAATTTTGGAACAGTACTGTTGCACTTTTGACTCTGGACTATACATACCTTATGTGTTTTTTGCTAACAGCTAAAATCTATTTGAAATACGTAAAAAATGAGTCTCAAATGCTCTCAATCAATCACCATCATGTCAGCGATCATTTGGATTCAATCGTACTTCTTACTATTGTTTTTGAGGATGGAACCCTAATAATTTAATAAAGGCACGGAATCCTTCATCATGAATCACAGTAATTGTAGAGGTTATTTGAACAGACAGACAGGCGCGGCGCGACGGGAACCTTATGTAAGGATTAGTTCTGATTGTTTTGTTTACAATAACAAAAAAATCGGAAACAGTCAGTTAGGAAACACCGGCCTCATCTAGCTAAACTTAAATCGCAAAAAACATGACGTGTAAAAGTGTTATTTATAACCAACTAGCTGACCCGCCGAACTTCGTACCGCCATATTTTTTTTATTATCCATATTTTCTTTCTAATCCGTTTTAGCGAGACTTACGAACAGCAATTGATTATTATATATAAAATATGTACAAAATAAATATTTCATTTCTTTTCATTGTATTGCATGTGCATCTATCTGGACCAATCTCTATTTATCTGCGTAATAGAGTACAGAGCTTGCGAAATAATGTGTAACTATATTCTTGTATACAGAACTGTATTCTTTGGAAGCATGATCAATTCGATTAATATATAATATGAATAATATCAAAATCAACCTATAAAGTTCCTAACGCTGAAACAGGCTTTCTCGCTATGAGAGGAAATGCGCCGTTAATTATGTTTATTAAAGACAATACAGATACAGTGAATAGCATAATATTAAAATGAATAAACTAAACATAATAATGCTCTAGAACTTATATTATTAATACTTATGTCTATGGCTGGCGCGTAGGTACTGAAAATACATAGGTAATCAAACATTACTTTTAACATAAAAAAATCCGGCCAAGTGCAAGTCGGACTCGCGCACGAAGGATTCCGTACCATTATCTATAAAAACGGCAAAAAATCATTTCTGTTGTATGGGGGCTCCCATACAACAGACATGATTTTTATTTTATTACCTTTTTTGTTATAGCGGCAACAGAAATACATCATCTGTGAAAATTTCAACCGTCTAACTATGTATCTCGGTTCATGAGATACAGTCTGGTGACAGACGGATAGACGGACGGACAGCGGATTCTGAGTATTAGGGTTCCATTTTAACCCCCTAAAAATTACTGTTATCTTTCTAATTAAAAACTTCCAGGTTCCAGGGGTGCGGTATCTCGTTGAAGGCAGGAGCAGTTAGAATCGTGAGAGTTACATATGTATGCTTTTCAGTACTCTGTCCAATCTCACTGCTAATGTTCACGGCTCAATCCCACATTCACACACAGCTGCTTTAAATATAAACTTGTATTTTTATATCTCTCTAATAAAAATTGAAAATATCACAGCATTCACAGTTATTTTCAATGTTCTCAGGTCTAAAGATGACGTTAGAATGGGATTACATGTCGAAACTTCTTTTTGTATTTACATTGATTTATCTCATTTAAATTGATTTAGGTCAGCCGATTACGGATAAAGTGTTTTTCCGAATAATTGTCATAAATCTCGCAGTTTTTCTGTATTTTTACTTTTCATGTGCGTTTGATTGAAAATATGAATATTGAGATCGAGAGGGCTAACAGTCGCTACGTACTTAAAAGAAAATTGAATTTTGTTTATTTATTTTTTTCAGTAACTTGCTTGGTATATAAATTTATAAAAGTATTTAGTCTATTACGTATGTATTTTGCTACTTATAGGGACTAGTTTTTCCTAGTTTTTATTATTTTTTAATTATCGCTTCTAACGTACAATAATCGCACCTACAACGCTATCTCTTCACCAATTATGGTTGACTGCTAGAGAATGCTTTTGGCAATAAGTCCGCCATTGTACCTGAAGGAATTAAGAGACTATTATTGCATGTTATTTTTGTATGCGGGTAAAATAAAGAATTGTCGGGGTTGCGGGAATGTTCTAACGAGATACCGCGGCCCCGGAACGCAAAACAGTTGAAAGAACAGGGTGGGCTTTTAGTCAGTAGAAGTCTGACACTCCCTTCTACTCCACGCAGAACGGGAGAAGTAATGACGATTTTCCCACCCAAAAAAAATAAAAAAAGGTAAAATAAAGAATAAAGAGAAGAGATAATTCTCACTTGAAAGCTAAAACTAAAGTAGAACCTACACAAGACAAACACAAACAACTACTCCACTACGTAGTCCAAATTATAATAAATTGGGATAAGAGACAGAGGGTCGTTGACGATGATGAATCGCGCGATACAACTGAACAAACACCTAAACATTCTGTTTACGTAACATATAAAACCGCCGCGCTCAATTGCGTCCGCGCATCCAATAGAATAATTGCAGACGACAAGTGATTTAGTTATTTTTAGCCTCGCCTCTTCATGTCGTTCGAGTTGTAAAAATACTTTTGTAATGGTCTAAGAGTTATTTTGTGTTTTCGAAACGACTGTTTGGTTCACCAGAGATAATTACTTTTGGCGTTTTTGACTGATTGATGGAGAACACAGTGTTTTTCTTTGAATGCTGTTTAATGGATTACGAACTCTATTATTTCAATGTGTTTGGCTTGATTGGTGTTTAAAGCGTCTAGACTTGGAGTGATAGCATCATCATTTTTACTGCTTTGTGCAAAAGCTATGTTAATAAGCAGTCTGGTTTTTATTGTTATGTCTACTGTCTTATTCACTTATTGTTTAGTTTCTTTAGCTTTGCGTAATTTAGAATTTCTTCATCAGGTATGGAAATATTTCAAATAGGTTTTTGGCAAGTGATTTGTATTTACTTTTCTTTCTTTCACTGTTTGTTTGTTTTGAGACATCAATTGTATTAATATCAAATTACGAGCATTAAAATGAAAAGCGTTTTTTCTCTTGCAGAACCGGGCCTGCAGATGAAATAGAGTTTGCATAATAATATTTGTAAGGTGTACAATAAAGTATATAATAAATAATACCTTTTGCCCAGAAGTGGGACCAAGCAGGACAGTACAAGCTAATATATAATCTTAATTATTGTTTCATGTATAATCTTAACATTACTTTCATAGTTGTTAATCTTAAATTAAACTCGAGCGCTAATTTTTACTTTATTTATTCTCCATTTATTTGTATATTAGCATAAACCCTGTCTTCGCAGGTGAAAGACTCCTTAATCCCCCGTCTATTAATATTGACCTTTAAAATATGAATTTAATCACTGGACAGTGTAAGGTTTTTTAATTTTTAGCTTATATAAAGTTGCCAATATTATAACAATGCCCCTTTATATTCTGGTCACTGTCAAATAAAACTCAAGCTAGAAATGTGGTTCGTTACAAGTTTGTACTATTCATCCATCAATTTAAGCCACTAAATAGTTTTTCTCATTAGCTAATTATTCAACTAGAGTACACAATTTGTCATTGTCAACATAGTTATAAATATTATCATTGTTGAAGAAGTTTTCCAATACTAACAAAGTATTGGAAAACTTCTTGTTGTTGAATGGAAAACTTTCGATACAAATCGTATGAAAATACAGAACTGAGACCAAATCTTTATTTAAATGACTTGTGATACTTTGTGTGTGTTGTATTGATTACCATACAACGTGGCAATGCAGCTAGTCTTTACATTACTAGTGGACAGTGGGGGAAATTATGTGTTGGGTTTTTATTTAATACGACTGTGAATTTGTCAAACAATTTTTTTGCATTATTTATAAGTAACTATATTTATTATTTCACAAGTAGGTAAGAATAGCACTTATTGGTTAAATTTGCTTTTCGTATATCATATTTTATGCTACACCTGAAAATTAGCACGGTGCTATGGGTCCACACATGAGGGGATTACAATCCAGTTTTATTTTCTTTCGGATCTAATAAAGAATTTTATTTTCGTTCCAGCTTGATTCCATAATAAAGTGTAAATAATAATTTTACGAACAATTTTATTATGAATACATTTTCAAAAGAGAAAACGAAAAATTGCTTAAATATAAAATCACCATTAAAAAGTCAATACAATAAAAATCACAAAATAAAATCTCAAGAAAAGGACACAGTATTTACCTATCGAAACGTTATAAATAACTCGAACGGTGTCGCGGGCAACAGTTTGTGTCTAATAAGCACATATTACTTCTAGGAATTGCAGTTCGGTATTATTTACAATCTTCCAGGTATTCTCCGTATTCTCACAAATTCGGCCGGATTTCGGATCCGGCTGGATCCGAAATCCGGCGAGAAACTTTGTACTCAATCATGGTGCATATTGCTTGAATGGAAGCGCGTTAAGTGTAAATAATGTATTGTGATTCTAAATAATAACAGGTAGAAAAATAAAACACGTAAATATTTCTCCTACTATTATACTTTTTTTTTTGCTGTTAAGAAAAAAGATAGGTTTATTACACCATAACAGAATAAAACATTGAATTTAAAAAGAAAACACTACTAAAATTAATTTTACTAATTTCGAACCGGCTCCTACTTTCCGTGGTGTAACCGTGCCGATAACCGATCATATTGAGCTTCTTGGGGTGACTAACTTCCACACTCAATTTTGGCCCGTATATCGAGGCTAAGGCTCAGTTAGCATCAAAAAAGTTGGGAATCCTAGCCAAGGTGAGACGGTACTTAACACCGGAACAGCTGCTCAATTTATATCAAGCCCAGGTTCGGTCGTGTATGGAATACTGATCTCATCTTTGGGATGGATCTGCGAAATATCAACTGGATGCGCTTGAGTCTATCGAGATGCGGGCCAAGAGACTCATTGGCAACGATGCACTGGTCGAGTCAAAGCTCCAGAGCCTTGAACACCCACGTCGAGTTGCAAGTCTATCGGTTTTCTATCGGTTACATTTCGGGGAGTGTGCGATGGAATTACACAATCTAATTCCGCCAAGCCCGTTCCATCATCGGACTACGAGACAAACGGCGAAGCGCCATCGTTACATGGTGGACATCCAACCCATACGCACAAAACGTTTTGGGAATACCTTCATTGTGCGTACGGCTAAGGAGTGGAATTCCCTGCCGGAGTCTGTGTTTCCCGACAGCTACAACCTAGGAGTCTTTAAGTCCAGAGTGAATAGGTTACTTTTAGGTAAGCGTGCTCTGCTCCATCTTCGATCACATCATCACTTACCATCAGGTGAGATAGTGGTCAAACGTGAACCTATTTACAATAAAAAAATAAAATAAAAAAATAACTAATTTTTTATGTACATACATAAAAAATTAAAATAAAAAAAAAGCTTGGGCGTCAAAGTACTCCTCCTCATCGCTGTCGTCCGGAAACGTACCCAGAAGACTGGCAGCATTGCCACGTTGTATGGCAATGCTTATTCTTTGAGCAAAGAACGAGCCGGCCCTCCGGTCACGCAAGGAATCGATCAGCCGGCGAGATAATTCCTTAGGAGACGCGCACTCGGGCCCCATGACCTAAGCGTTTCGACCCCAAACGGCACAAAACTGTAATTACTAGAAAGGTTACAGTATTTGCGCCGTTTGAGGGCCTCTGCAGTCGCGGCTGCTGCACCAGCAATTCAATGTTCTATCATACTTATATTACATGCTTGTAAATGTGGAAGTTGGACATGTATATTCGCACACATACAGTTTACAACCTAGAATACTTTTTATTCCGGGACAATGTGGGAATATTCCAAGCGAACGAAGTAGCGAGCAACAGGTAGGTAGTATAAAATACAATGGCGTAATTTGGGATACCTACCTATATAGATTTCTTAAAGCTCCCGAGTCTCAAAAAAATAATTATCTTCCTTCCTTCGGCCGAAGCCGTTCGAAAAAGCTTAGAAATATAACAATAGGTACTTTGTCCCGACTAAAATTGAACAAACATACCTGAGTATTTCCACCTCTGCTGGCGACCTCTACTTCAATAACTACTCATAAACAAATCCACAGCTATTACTGCGTGGGTTAGCTCGATTGCACAATGGAAATAGCCCAGTGGCTTACATCGGGCCAATTACGTTGGATGTCTCCAGACCTAATAATAGACGCACAGACGAGCCCCTCTCTGTGATGTAATCTAACTTGTTCATGCTAACAAAGAGTAGAAAAAGACAAGTTACTAAGAATAACTTTCGGTTATAGAGAATCTTTATCAGATCAGACCAATTATCCATATTTATTGTTAGTACAAACTTAAAGCCTATGTTAGTAGAAATACGAAATAAATAACACTGAAAATTAAAATCACATTAGTTTGACACATGAATTCCCGCTTTCACATGTACACCCAAAAAGGACCATCAATTTTGTTTGAAGAGGTGGCGAGGATAAAAGCGAAGTTTGTTTTCTTGAACGCGCTAATCTTCGTTAATACTGAGTGGACTTGGATGAAATTTGGGATGGTGGTAGCTTGAAGCTTGAGGAAGGTAGCTTGAAGGCTTAGGACTTTTTGCTCGACTTCAAAACAAGAACATTATATCCACGAGAGGGAACCCTGCACGACTGCTAATAGACTTATAAAATTGAAGCGTCTATCTTTCAGTTTGTCTGTACGGCTGAAAGATCCAGGAGGTTATTCAGCTTAATAAAACTACTTTGAATCCTGTAATTCCCAAAAACAAAACGGGTTCGTAATTACGGTTCTGTGCAAAAAAAGTCGCGGGCACAGTTAGTTCTCAATCAAAATATGTGTCACTTGAGAACATTCTTTAAAAATAACAAATTATATATCTACATGCAGATCGTATTCGCCAGCTACAGGCTCAGATACAAACTAGTAACTTATTCAATACATTCATGTCTCCAGAAGTGGTTGATCTGCAACTATACTAAGTTGGGTTTTGAATGCATTGAAATA
Source organism: Tholera decimalis (assembly GCA_943138885.2). Lineage (NCBI taxonomy): Eukaryota > Metazoa > Arthropoda > Insecta > Lepidoptera > Noctuidae > Tholera > Tholera decimalis. The sequence continues at coordinate 3,699,908 of OW964552.2, read as the reverse complement.
ATGTACGTAGATTTCTAATAACATGCTAGGGTATTTATTTGTTATAAAGTTGTGTGCATCCAAAAATACCCCTGCATTTTTTACAATAGGCAGTCTTGGAAGTTTTTTAAGCCTAGTTCTACGCCCGCCGAGTCCTAAGTTGAAAATTTTTTTACGAGTGTTTTGAGATGTGTTTGTACTCACACGAACATTAAATTGACTTTTGTTTTGTACATATTGTAATATGAATGCAATTATAGTCAAAGTTGTTTTGACTCCTGAAAAGTGTAAGAATTTGATAATTTTGCTTTACCATAGTGGTGACGCTTGTAAATGCGTAGGCCGTACTGAAGTCCTAAGTTGCACGTATACCTCGCAAACTTGCCACCGATTACGACTAACTCTATTTTGTAGACTTGTGATGGTGGTGTATGAGGAATCTATATGTAGGTAGATGTATGTATCAGGCGCGTGCATAGGATTATGACAGGGCATGCGGCGGAGTAAAAACACACAAAAACTTCTTCTTTTATAGATTTTTAGCATAGCCACAGCCACGCATCGTAGCATGTTGGCGATGCGTGGCTGTGGCTATGCTAAAAATCTATAAAAGAAGAAGTTTTTGTGAGTAATCGGTCACAAAAACTTCTTCTTTTATAGATTTTTAGCATAGCCACAGCCACGCATCGTAGCATGGTGGCGATGCGTGGCTGTGGCTATGCTAAAAATCTATAAAAGAAGAAGTTTTTGTGTGTTTTTACTCCGCCGCATGCCCTGTCATAATCCTATGCACGCCCCTGGTATGTATTCATTGATCGCAGATATGAATACTACCTTATAGAGAAATATTGGATGGAGGAGCTCGTAGCTAAATGATAAGATAGATAGATAGAATATACTTTATTGTACACCAATTAATGAATCACACTTAAATAACAATATTATAAAAAAAAATTTAGTTACAATGGCGTTCTTATCACTGAGAGCGATATCTTCCAGACAACTTTTGGAAGGACTTTACGAATTAAAATGGGGAGGGCTATATTAGTGTGCTACTGTACATATACACATCAAAAACAGAAAAGCTAACAAAAAATAAAAATATATATAAGTAGTGCATAAAATATATAATGTGTTCTTTAACGTCGTGTGGAGAAAAACAAAGGAATAATCATAAGTTTGAAAGAAGGAAAATAAAAGTGATTGGCAACCGAGCTTTTAAAAACAGCGATTGACTGAGCTTGTCTTACTGACACCGGCAATCCAATCTATCAATCAATATATCTTCAAGGAATAGCAACACCTGCTGAGGTCGGTTCGTGGAAGGGTTACAAGAACTAATATATTGAGGTTCTTCCTTGTCTCGGTAATCATGTTTAGCCGTCGGTCCCGGCTATTATTTGTACATCATGGACAGTAAGTTGTTACGGTCAGTCAGACGGTAGAAAATTTGACACCGGTCTTGCAAAGGAGTATCACGTGATCCCAGGGGCGTGCACAGGATTATGACAGGGTATGCGGCGGAGTGATCGGTCACAAAAACTTTGCCTTTTATAGATTTTTAGCATAGCCACAGCCACGCATCGTAGCATGGTGGCGATGCGTGGCTGTGGTTATGCTAAAAATCTATAAAAGAAAAAGTTTTTGTGACCGATTACTCCGCCGCATACCCTGTCATAATCCTGTGCACGCGCATGCGTGATCCAGTCACTGAGTTGTAGAGCTCAGATAGGCAGACTGGAAGCCAATACCAACAAAAGGCTAAGACAAATGAAGACACAAAAACAAAATCAAAGCTCTCTTGTTTTCTTCGCAAATTCTCACCTCGATACCAATAACGTAGGTTTATTTACGGAATAATTTGTATGACGAATTTAGCCAAAATCAATTCATTCATATTTCGATATGCTCCTGAGTCCTAAGTGCTAAAATTTTGGCAGGCAGCTTCGCACTCGCTCCGCACCAACCGGAACGTCCAAGATTTTCACGTGTGACATAGGTATTGCTGCCGAAGGGAATTTATATTTTCATTTTTCTGCGACTTTTCTGGGTCAATATGTGTGAAGGTGACGAGGTTCTGGCAGGCAAGATTCACATGATTGCTTGACTGTCTATCTTTTACAGATTGTACTTCGGAGAGTGTGCGCAGGAGCTCCACGACCTAATCCCTTCATCCCCCTTTTACTACCGGTCTACCAGACGTACCGCAGGATACCATCCACACTTGGTCGATATACTGTCTTGTAGTACTAAGCGCTTTTCTTCAACATTCACTGTGCGCACAGCCAAGGTGTGGAACTCTCTGCCGGCTTCTGTGTTCCCTGCCTACATATGATCCGTCAGCCCTTAAAGCAACAGTGAATAGGCATTTTCTGGGATCGCTCGTTCGATCGTAGACCTCATCTTATACTTACCATCAGGTGTGACCGAGGTCAAGAGAGGGCTCATTCGTAATAAAAAAAGGACAAAATAAACATGTTTTTCTATACAAATATATTATTTACCTAACAGTGGCGCGGGGCTTCGCTCCCGTGGACATAATTACGATATAAACATAGCGCTCCTTCTTTTGTAGTCGGGTAAAAACCAGCCTATAACCTTCCTCAAGCTTTAAAGCTACTTCCATACCTTTTATCCAAATTCATACATTCAAAGATTAGCGCGATTCAACAAACAAAAAATAAAATAATTTAAATATATACATACCAAGTGCATGGCTTCTTTGGATGATAACAATGGCAAGGGTTTTGTAATCCTAAGTCTACGTGTGTAGAACTTATTGCAAATTCCAATACACTGATACCAGATAGTAGAGACCGAATTTTTCAAATTAAGGAGAACGAAAAGAATTATCGTGTTATTGGCAAGTGACGTGGAAAGTTATTGACCCTCGTAGTGCTGTGACATGTTTGTTATGATTGGTATTCAAGAAATATATGAAACCAATAATTTGGTATCAATTCTTTGAGTCAGTTATTTTGTGCTGAAACTGTGCATAGAGACTCCATACCAGATGTTGTCTTCAGCCCTTTTGGATAGATATGGGGTTTCCGTTACACGTTGTATATTATTATAAAGTATTATTATAGTACTATTATTCATCCACAAACCCGCACTGGGCCCACGTGCTGGATTACGGCCCATTCCCTCTCATAGAGAGGACGCCTGTGTTCCAGCTGTGGATGATTATGTAACGTTATTATGTTTACATTTCTTATTGATAAAGTAACTCAGGTTCAGTTACCGAGGTATATTTTTCAGAAGGGAAATCTTTAATTCTGTGGGTATCTTATGCGAAATCGTTTTTTTTTTTTCTGGTTGACTTGTTTTTTTTTATTTTGCTATAAAACGATATTTCGGTTGGATCACACCGTATACTTAACATTACGACTTGTATAAAGCCTCATACTTAGAATTTGATCCGATATCTATTTTTATTGCTTTGATATATGCTAAAAATATACGACAATTAAACAAAAAAGGACACCATGGACTCTCTTGCAACGGTAGTGCGGGTCGTTTTGCACGACATGCCAATTTAAATGATATTATCCGACGAGCCCTTGTCACCGTCGGTGTTCCAGCCGTAAAGGAACCCAATGGACTGGCGCGTGACGATGGCAAAAGACCGGATGGCAGTCATTGTTACCTTGGAAGATGGGTAGGCCTTTAGTGTGGGACGCAACTTGTGTCGATACTGTCGCGCCATCCCATCTTCCCAGTTCATCATGTTGTGCTGGCGCTCCCGCTGCGGCTGCGGAAAACCTCAAGCGGCGTATATATAGTCATCTCTGTGATAACTATATTTTCGAGCCTTTTGGGGTCGAAACTCTCGAACCATGGGGCCCGTGTGCTCACAGCCTTTTTAAAGACATATCGAAAAGGCTCGTTGACGCTTTCCTCGACCCAAGGCCTGGCTATTTCTTTGGTCAACGGCTAAGCATTGCCATACAACGAGGCAATGCCGCCAGTATCTTGGGTACGTTGCCAGCCGACAGCGTTGATGATCAATTTTTTTATGCTTTATTCTAGTTTGTATTTTAAGTATATAAGTAAGTACATAATTATGTATATTTGCTGAAATAAATGTTCTATACTGTAAGATTAAAAAAAAGTAATCTCGGTCTAAATATATTTAATTTGTTGTATCAAGGAATCAACTCTTTATAGATATTTTTAGCTTTTGCATGTTTTAATTGCACCTATACTTTTTTGCTATGAACACCAAATTCAACCCTGTTCATAAAATTTTTTACACGCACTCTTTATTAAAATTTTCTTTAAACAATTACTAGGATTTTATTTTCGCGAATTAGCCTGATTATGATATCGACTATGCTTACCTCACGGAAACTTATTTCTACCGTAGCGTATGTTCAAGAATAATCTATGATTTCTAAGTTTGATCGTGGCTATCGAATCGTAGTTGAATAAGTCTGCTGGTCATCGGACGCTACACGTGATGCAATTGTCAATCAGCAAGAGTGGATTATAATCGCTTTTTTATTGTTCTGGAGAGCGTTTGTAGGTCATTGTAAATCTCAGTTTATTGCTGGAATCGTCGAGTTCCTTTTCACAAGGGTACTTGTTTCTTATTTCCCACTTACGTCTAGGTCCTTAAATGACTTAGATTCACTGAATGGTTAAATCGGAAAATGAAAGGTACGTTTGTATGAAGTTTATCTGTATGGTAGGTGCCATTTTTTCGGTGAGAAATCTCATCTCGCATGCGGTTAGGTGTAAATATTTGTGGAATGTAAGTTCGGAATCACAAACTAGTTTCTTCACTCAATAATCATTGTCGAGTTGTATTTTCTTAATACTCTTTGTATATAAAATATCGCTAGAAATACTTCAAAAACCAAACTAAGGTCTTTAATGTAAAGATTGGAACGGTTAATAAAAAATATCTATACAGCGGCGCCAAGCGGCCAATGCCCGAACTTCGAAACGGCCTTCTGAAAGTTCAAGCAAGCTTAAATTAAACTGTAAACAAGGGCGCTGGATTTTCATAATGTTGCCGGAAAACTAAACTAGATGGCGCTAGCTATCACTGGTAGTTCCTAGCTAGTTGATCGTTCGGATAATTTATTTTACTCAAACAGATTATAATATTTAAATTTATGTAGGTTTCATGTAAACAACTGTTTTATAAATACATGACTAAGTTCGTTTATAATTAGTTTCGGTGAAGATATGTAAATTTATTGCGCATAAAAACTTTTTACCAAAAAATTAAACCGACTCCCAAAAAACACTGCAAAGTGAAAAATAACTTTAATTTCGGTAGTCGGTGTCTTTAGTTTTGTATTTTCGTTTTTGGCACCGACTTCCGAAATTAAAGTTATTTTTCACTTTGCAGTGTTTTTTGGGAGTCGGTTTAATTTTTTGGTAAAAAGTTTTTATTTCACTCTTTTTAGTTGGTTAATTTTTAATTTACCTAGTTACAAGAGCCTAAATGTCAACTACTTATAAAATTTTTACAAAATATTGCTTTTCCCCATGCTGGGCCGTTAATTTTTGAGGAGTTCTCCTGGTACTTCACCATCAGCTATACATCACCATATGCATTGTGACGAGCATAAAGTGCTTAACATCCATATTCAAGTAATCGAATCGCAATCCACGAAATACTTATTATTGAGTAGTTTCGGCGGCCATCTGTGGTCTTCATCATCAGTTCCACTTCCCCAAATGGTACTTTTTGAGAGCAACTGCACAAGTTACTATAAGAAATACCGAAAACGCCATAGGTGTGCCTATAATATTTGAAGAGTTCCCTCGATTTCTCCAGGATCCCATCATCAGATCCTGACTTGGTGATAAATGGTACCAATTTCAAAGTCTACCCTATCAAACAAAAAAAGAATTTTCCAAATCGGTTCAGCCAGCCGTCTTCGAGTAATCGGTGATAATAGATACATTAAAAAAAATATATACGCGTCGAATTGATAACCTCCTCCTTTTTTGTCGTCGGTTGTAAATACGCACTTGGTCCGTTGGTCGTGGAGTTGCGGATACCTGCCCGATACACATACATACATACATGTAGTAGTCTATCTTTAATTTTTAATGTATTTTATGTATTATGTAATGATACAAATACCTATGTATTCATTTATAGTTACTTATTATGTATGTATATTATTATTTTTATATAGGCCTTAGAAGCCTGAAATAAATAAATATTCTTAGGCCTACTACTACTATAGGCCCACTCTTGACCTCGATCTCGCCTGATGGTAAGTGATAGATGAGGTCTAAGGTGGGACGAGCGAGCCCAGAAGATGCCTATTTACTCGTGCTTTAAAGGCTGAAAGGTCATAAGTGGCAGGGAACACAGAAGCCGGCAGAGAATTCCACAGCTTGGCTGTGCGCACAATAAATGTGGAGGCGAAGCGCTTGGTACAAGACGGTATATCAACCAAGTGTGGGTGGTACCTAGCCGTGCGTCTGGTAGACCGGTAGTGAAAGGGAGATGGAGGAATCAGGTCATGGAGCTCCTGCGCACACTCCCCGAAGTACAATCTGTAGAAAACCGACAGGCAAGCAACGCGGCAACGGTTCGCCGGTTCGCTAGGTTCATACAAGCTGTTTTTTTGTGGAATCGTTGGAATGATCATTTAATATTGTTGTAAGTAGTAAATTATTTACTGTTGTCCGATAAATGATATTTATTTTGTAAATTTGTTATTAAATGACAACTTTACTAGTCGTTATTTCAGGCTGGTTCCTTACTGTCTTAAAAGCAAATTGTGAATCTTACATTACTTTTTAATCTGCTTGTTATGGGAGTCTCAATGAAGATTATTTACCGTTCCAATTTATACTTAATTATTATCATTTAAAACTTTTATTTCTGGTAAATTAAATTAAATCTATAATTAATAATTAAAAAATATAATTGTGGCAGCATAAATAAATTTCTCACATGATCACAACATCGATTCTAACTCGCCTACCCATAAGCATTTAACGTTTTGGGAATACTATCATTGTGGGTACAGCTAAGGAGTGAAATTCCCTGCCGAAGTCTGTGTTTCCTGTTAGTTATTACCTGCTAGGTCTTTAAGACAACATCGAATCGGCTACTTTTTCGTAAGCGTGCTTCATCTGCTACCAAATCATCGCATACAGATTGTGGTCAAACCCTATCATGAATAAAAAAACTTTATTTCCTTAGCTGACAAAGAAACTGTCGAAACCAACTATATAATAGGTAGCTAGGTACCTATGTACCACCGTACGACTTTCAATTGCTCCGTAATTAGGTCGGCCCGTAATTACGGCACATCCTTCTCGCGCGGGCCTATCGTACGAATAAGGGATAGGAACACGTAGATGACAGGTATCCATGTTTTACGTATATTTGAACGGTATGGTGGGAGGAGACGGCGGCGTAATTAATTAGTTTCCAAGGTCTTGTAACCTTAGATGGGATGGGACTTCGGTATGGCTAAAATATGGTATGCTTCATAGATTTGAAAAATATGTGCGCAGCCAAGTTCTTCGATAAATATAAAGTCTTTCTTACCGATTTTGGTTTCGGCGACTCTTTCAAGCTATTTCCTGACGTGTGCCTTTGCGTCAAATTTAGAGCAGTTGAGCTGATTGGCAGAGTTGTACGAGAAGGTATAGGAGGGCTTAGGTCTGTCTTTAAGTAATAAGTTCTTTACGTTTCGGTAAATATCGTTGAAGTGTAACTTCATCTACAGACTAGACAAAAAGCTGGGAATCAAGTATTTTTTTTAATATACTTAAAAGCAGCAACCAGCTTTCCTTGAAACAGCTGCGTTCTTCTCAGATTCGTTCAAGACAGATTGTACGTGCTCTGTGAATGAGTCGATCGCAGTCGTCGTGTCATCAATGGACTGGATGAGGTCTGGTATTTTGTCCAGACGAGGAGACGTGTGGGCTCCAAAATTTCCAATTTCAGTTCATTTATTTGAAACCACTGCTTGATCCTAGTGATCAAAAATCAAAGTGGTTGAGATTCGGCCACAATTAAAAAAAACGAATGTATTTTTATTATATACAACTATTTCCTTTTTGCACTTTTTCTCCATATATACTTTAACAAGTCTAATTTCATGTTACTCTGTTGGCATATGTTTTGTAAAAAACGATAAAAAAGTTTTGCTTCACGTATATTCGAGAAGTCCTTTACATTTTTGGTTGGATTGCTTAGTTCTTGACTAATGTTTTTGATAATGTAATGACTTTTGGTTTTTTTTTTTTTTTTTTTTTTTTTTTTTTTTTATTTAGAATAGGTTCGCGTTTGACCACCATCTCACCTGATGGTAAGTGATGATGTGGTCGAAGATGGAGCACGCTTACCTAAAAGTAACCTATTCACTCTTGACTTAAAGACTCCTAGGTTATAGCTATCGGGAAACACAGACTCCGGCAGGGAATTCCACTCCTTAGCCGTACGCACAATGAAGGTATTCCCAAAACGTTTGGTGCGTATGGGTGGGATGTCCACCATGTAACGATGGCGCTTCGCCGTTTGTCTCGTAGTCCGATGATGGAACGGGCTTGTTGGAATTGGCAGTAATAACCAAAATACAGACACAGTCTAGTGCCCTCCGTTGAATAGAACAGCCACCTTTATCTAATAGAGTCAAGAATAGCGCCGCCCACACAACTTAATAATTTAGTACAATTGGACACAAACTAGAGGCTACACTGGCCGAGTGTTACTGAATTAACAATGTAACAGGTTTATCGTGTTAAAGAGTTGCATGGTGCTTACTTGATAATATTTTAAAATTTTTTTGGGAAACCGCTATATAATATAAATTTCTACACTTAGTTATAAATTATACATACTAGGCTATTTTCTCTTAAGGACATTCTGAGCTCGCTCTTTTAACCCGTATACCTCATCTCGTTCTTGACCTCAATCACACCTGAACGTCAAGTCAAGAACGGACTAAAAATAATAATAATGGTTTGCGGACCGCCATACTAGACAAATATGATATTGACGAATCTGCGTAATCTACCAGTGCCATTATCTATGGATCAACGACATAGAAATAGATATTTAATTTAATGAGCAATTCCTCTTTGAAAACCCAGTAAGGTTTTACCCAACTTGAGCATCGAAGTCAGAATGAGGCAGTAAAAATGTAACACTATACGATTATTTCAGCTGCAAGTGGTGTGTGTTTCTCCACATATTTCTTCTTTTCGTTAAAGATTATATGATATTATACAACGTGTAACAGATTCAGCGCAATACCTAAGACACCACAATTAGAACATTAAATTATAAGCGTAAAAAACATCCGTATCTAAATAAATTGAAACCAAACCAAGCATTTTTTATAAAATAGTTATCCTTACTAAACGCAAAACATATGTGCGTCATAGAATATCCTTACGCAGACGCATACACTCATGCAATGTAAGCGGCCGACGCGACACGCACACGCTTTCCTTGAATTAAGGATTGTATTAATTTGTCATGATACTATATATGAAAGATTTTTCCATCAAAATATTACACCTATTTTTTATGATGGAAATCGATTTAGAAGCCGATTCTGAACCAACTACTTTCAGGAATTGGGTTTATTCTATTACACGTTGTATAATATATCTTTAATTTCACCATATTTCCACTGCAAAATAGTCTTTACACAATATAACATAACAACATTACCAGCCTGTAACGTTCTCATTGTTGGGATGCAGGTCTCCTCTCTATAAATAATAATTTATTTATTGACAATAAGTTTTTACATAATAAAATCATAATCTGTAATACCTATGAGTGGGGCGAGCCGTAATAAACCACTCAGGTCCAGTTCGGGTTCATGAATGTCGCTTGTCGTCAGTTTTTCTGTTCCTAAAACATTTTATGACGATTTGAGAGCACTGGTGATGGTGAAAATTACAGTCGGAATTTAGATAAAATACACAAAAAATAATATCATGCGAAAAGCGACATCTATTTCGTGTCTAATGACAATGTACTCACAAAAGCAATGCAATTAAAGAGTAAATCAATTTGTACCGAACTTTGATGGTAGCATAGTTCCCAGTCCTAACCTTGTTTAGGTGTATAGGAACAATTTAGCATAAATATTTTGCTTGTAAACTCGGGAGCTCAATAACATCGGGTAACTCATTTTGGTGTTTATTTGGTTGATGCTTTCAATGCCTTAAAGGGTAATTGATTACTTTTGTAGTAATTTTTGCGATGATATAGTATTTGACTTTGTTTTTGCCGTATAAAAGTGACGAAAGACAAACGGGAAAGAGGAAGAGACTGCCAAGAAAAAATATGATAAGGACAAGTGTATAGAATAAATAGGCATTAAGTTGTAGTAAGATAATTGTAAATTCCTAGAAAGTAAAAGCTTATTTTATTTTATGGAAATGACGAGCAAAACCCGGAGATGTTTGCTCCCAACTATGACTAACAAGACACCTATCTTCTTTGATTTGTTCTTATGTAATGATTGAATATATCTGCATTTCAAAGTAAATATTAGCTAAATTAAACACGCTTATGGGTACGACCTTATTGTTTACATACCCACGTCTGCACTAAATCCCAGTCACTCACTGCTCAAGTCTACGTGACTGAGCTGAAATTGTTGTCATTTCGTCAGTTCAATATTAGTTTTCGTAGTCGACAAGGAACCCGTATAGCTTTGCCATGTCCGTCTGTCCTTCCGCCTGTCTGCGGCTTAGCTCAGAAACTATTGGGACTGAAACGCTGAATGTGACATGGAAATACATATTAATCACGCCGACCAAGTGGTAAAATAAAATCATGAAAAAACCTTTTTTTAGGTTACTCTAATTACACGTAAAAGAGGTTTTTTTTTCGTCTACTCTATAGTGTGAGGTGTCGTTGGATAGGTCATTCAAAAACAATGGAAGTATGTAAATATCAATTTTCGATTCAGTAATCATTTGGGAAATATTAAGCTACAAAGTGTTAATATTCGTTACGAGTCAGTGGCGTTTGCGCATGTAGGATTATGCAATTCCTTTGAAGATTATACTCGGCTTCTTCTTTGGTGTTACAAAATATCCATAAATTTAATAATCTCAATACTACACGCAGTGTCCTCAAAAATATAATAATATTATTTAATGTTTTTTTTTTATGTTCCATGGTAAATAATAATAAGAAGAACAATTAAAAGAAGATTATGTAAAAGCATATTATTATATTTTACATGTTTTATGTACTTACATATTGAAGTTTACACTCACTTATGTTATGTTATGTTATGTTTAGACTTTGCTAAACAGTCGGGAAGGTAGAACGCGCAGTAAGGCAACTAAACGCAAGAAAGTTAAATATCAAAACTTCCAATTAAATTAAGAGATTTTGGTCAATTAGTTAAAACCTTCTTTCTTCAGTTGCATTTGCATTACGGGGCTGCGGTATCTCGTTAAAACATTCTCGCGACCCCGGCAGGTAATGGCCTTATTCGGCCCCGTCATTGGCTGCTGATTACTCTTTGAGGCATGCATGGAACACGCTTTCGTGACGTGTTGCAAGCCTATCGGTTTTCTATCGGTTACATATCGGGGAGTGTGCAATGGAATTGCACAATCTAATTCCAACAAGCCCGTTCCATCATCGAACTACAAGACAAACGGCGATGCACCATCGTCACATGGTGGACATCCCATCCACACGTACAAAACGTTTTGGGAATACTTTCATTGTGCGTGCGGCTACGGAGTGGTATTACCTGCCGGAGTCTGTGTTTCCTGATAGCTATAACCTGGGAGTCTTTAAATCAAGAGTGAATAGGTTGCTTCTAGGCAAGCGTGCTTCATCTTCTACCACATCATCGCTTACCATCAGGTGAGATGGTGGTCGAACGCAAACCTATCCATAATTTAAAAAAAAAACGCTTCCGGGTTGCGGGAATGTGCTAACAAGATGCCATTGCACCGGAGCACAAGGGCAACTAAACGAACAGGGTGGGTTTTTATTCGGACGGAGTCTGAAACTCCCTGCTGCTCTTCCCAGAGTGGGAGGAGTCATTTAATGATTTTCTCCTCCCCAATAAAGCCTTACCTAACTAAAAGTAAACATAGCAGCATACTTAACTTAATTATCTTTATTACATAACAATGTAGAGTTCGTTAGAAGGCAGTGAGTTGTTCATTGAACTATGTAATAAAAATGCGTAAGCCGCAGTGAAATGAAATGATGAAATTTTATTTTACAAGTCTTTTTAAATGATCTCTTGTGGGATGGCTCAGCCAAATACCAGCTAGCTGCACTTGACTCGATCGAACGCAGAGCTCATAGGTGACGAGGTTCTGGCAGGCAAGCTCCACAGCCTGGCTCACCGGCGAAATGTTGCTTGTCTATCTTCTACAGATTGTACTTCGGAGAGTGTGCTCCACGACCTGATCCCTTCATCCCCCTTTTACTACCGGTCTTCCAGACGTACCGCAGGATACCATACACACTTGGTCGATATACCATCTTGTCGTACTAAGCGCTTTTCTTGAACATTTGTTGTGCGCACAGCCAAGGTGTGGAACTCTCTGCCGGCTTCTGTGTTCCCTGCCACATATGATTCGTCAGCCTTTAAAGCAAGAGTGAATAGGCATTTTCTGGGCTCGCTCGTTCGATCGTAGACCTCATCTTACACTTACCATCAGGGGTGATCGAGGTCAATAGCGGGCTCATTCGTAATTAAATAAAAAATCTCAATCTTAAAATGTTTTATTTCACATAGGCCTACATGGGCACTTATTAAACGACAGCAGTTAGGGCACATAAAAAAATAAATAAAATACATTTAATTCAGGATTCAAAAGTCCCATATAGACACATACATTAAAGACAAATACAATACATTTTAAATTGTCTTAAACATCCACACAAAATGAGTTTCCGTATGGTTGTGTTAAAAAAAATATATATATATATATATAGGTATGCCTAGATGGTTTTCAACGAAAGCATGCACAGCGCGGGCCGCCGCGCTTCAGAATAGGTAAATAGTGGTCCGTCGCACCTGCACGTGTGCCTACTTAGTTTTATTGTGTATTAGTACCTCAGAGCCAAAATATTGTAAAAACAAGCGCCAATCCCGCCGACAAACTGCTAAGCAGTTTGGTGGGATTTTAAATTAAGTCTCATGTTTGGTCTCGAATAAACGTTTTTTTTTTTTTTTTTTTTTTTTAATAATATAAAATAAAAAATACAATGAAATCAAAGAAAAACATGCAAAACAGATAGAACGATCGTTATTTTGCAAATTGGTTATTAAATAACACTTTTAGGCTTTCTTCTCACTTGTTACTGATATTATAAATGCGAAAGTTGATGAGGAAGAATGTATAGATGTATGGCTGTTTCTTACTCTTTCATGCAAAAACTTCTGACAGATCCGTTATCTAAGTAAAATCTGATAAAAAGATAGTGGACATTCTGGAATAGGCTACTTTTTATCCTGGAATTCCGGGATCGGGATTTACGCGGGAAAACCCTCCCATGTGAACGAAGTTACGGGCAGAGGCTATAGTTACTTAAAAACAACACTTACATGCATCAAAATTTACTTTGATTGTTTTAGTTTCACTACCTGAAGAACCATCTTCGACCACATCATCATGCTGATGGTAAATGCATTTACCATCAGCCTATCTCTAAATATATATAACTCAAAAGTGACTGACTGATTGACATAGTGATCTATCAAAACACAGCCCAAACCACTGGACGGATCGGGCTGAAATTTGGCATGCAGGTAGATGTTATCACGTAGCTCGTAGGCATCCGCTAAGAAAGGATTTTGCGAAATTCCCACGTGATCGGGATTTACACGGGAAAAACTTCCCACGCGGGCGAAGCCGCTGGCACAAGCTAGTTATCAATAAAAAAAAGAATTAGTTATCAATAAAAAATTCGTCAATAGCCTAATGGATAATGTGTCGGACTTGTGATCGAGAGGTCACGGGTTCGAACCCCACCCATTACACTATTGGCACTATTGAGGGGTTAACAAGATTGCTTGTAATGTGGAATCTACCCACATAGCCAGTAATCTTTTTTTAAAAATAAAGATAAAGATAAAAAGTTAAAGGAATTTGGATGTATATAAGGAATACTAATTTATTTATTTATATATTAAAATCTATGTTGTGTAGTACTCAAAATTATATACTTCACTAATTTCATGTTAGTAAAAATAGGCCTTTTATCAAAGTCTAGGTCAGATACCCCATAGGTACTATCTGACCGGAACCCGAATAAAGGTCTTCACGATTTCAGAATATGTCTGCAATCACTTGCAGGGTGCTATATACTTAATATAGAATGTTATTATTTTTAATTTATTTCGGAAAAATCCATACAAAGTTTGTTAGTAAAACACCTTACATTCTATGTTAGTAAGAAATTTAAAAATAATGAACTAAAAACTAATTCATATATTTTTCCGCAGTATCAGCTCCTCCGCTATGTATGCGAGGCCAATCAAACTCTAACTCTAAATATTTTATTTCACATAGGCCTTACAAAACGTCAGAAGTTAGTGTACGGTTCGAAATTGGTCGTTTTCTACGGAGAAGAACCAGCAAGAAACTCCACAGTTACTCTTTTAAAAATATATCTTTTATAAATTTAAAATTATATAATTTTTTCCGCAGTAGCAAATGCCGCAGGAAAACACAATCCTGTTATATTTTTGGATATGATAGATGTGTAGGATTTTTATTTTTTATTGCTACATTTAATGATTTGACCAGTAAATAAGGACATATTAATTTAGATACTCAAGCGTTATCTCACCTAAATAGGATATAAACTCTTGTGTATGTTCTTGACTTTTCGGATGCCTTAGAAGGTCAGTAGATACTTAAATACTTCCTATTTCCACCATTTCCTCTTACTAGGACCACAGAACATTTCCACTTATCTTAAACAAACTCGTGAAACTGTTCTAATAAAACGCTAGTTACAAATGGCGCGTTTCTCGACCCAACTGGCCGTCGAGTTTAATATATGGCTTCCCTTCAAAGTCGCGGTTCCTTCATTGCATTCCCGACTCTCCTGTGCACTGGACGTTCCACATTCAAAATACTATCCAGAGAGAATAGTGATGGCCGAAACGGAGGAGAAAGGAGTCCAGGTATGTCTAAAAAAGTTTTGTAGTTTTCTTTAATTTGTGGAAAAAGTTCTTATTACGGTTATTTTTGTTAAGGATATTAAAAATGTTTGTAGTTCTGTGGCAACTGTTGACGTGATGGTTTCGGATATATTTAGAAGTTTTCGGATGTGTTTTGCGTGGTTTATCGACTCTGGTAGGAGTTTATCTTTATTTCCGATTTATAGTGTTTGCTTTGAATATTGTACCTACGTTTGAATGTTTTTGTGGCGGTTTTTGCGATGTATTTTCTGGCTTTTTTTTTTAGTTAACTGATGTTATTATAATAATGATTTTTAAAGTTGTGTGGTGTGTATTTATTTAGGTTGGATTTGCTTCCCATTCGAATTTTAAAAACTATTTTTTAATATCAACATTTTGAAAGTGGCGGTAATAATGTATCCTATTTCGAGAATAATTAATACTTAAGAGATAATATTGTAAATTAAACTAAAAATTACTTAATTGATATTTTCTGCGTATTTTAAACAAAAGACTATTTTTTATACTTCTGTGCAGATTACGATTTTTTCCAAGGTAGTCAAACTCGCATACACTGTAACGTTTGAACTTTGGTGACCCAAATCCATGGCTTTGAAGGTTGTTCAGCGGATGACGTATAAGGTGTCAATAACATAGTGTGTGTACTGTAGGATTTTTCCTCTGTCTCCCATAAATATAACAGACTTTTAACTAGACTTCATTTCAGAAAAATACGTTTGTGTTGTATGAATTTTTTATAAATAAAAGAGTGAAGTGCGTATTGTTCCAGGCAAAGTATATAGTCCCGTAGTTGCAATATTCAATATTTAAGTCTATCATATGTTTTTAAGATTTTTACTTTTCCTTATAGGTCTACATTCCGTAAGTTAAACAGTAGTTAGTTTCATAGAATATTTTCCTAATATACCTACCAAAGGTTTCCTGTAAAAGATCGCTTTTAGCGATAAGACCGCCCATTGTAACACACTTTGTAATTTTTAAGTTCTCATTTAATTCTGTTATGGTGTACAATAAAGAGTATATCTATATGTCTATCTATCTACATGTCTCTGCATCAAGAAATGTTTTGATCATATACCACTTCGAACGATGGAATAGCGAGAATAAAATTTTTCGTTTATCAGTAAAGTCAATCAGTAAAGTACAGACGCCAGCACATGAAGCCACCCGAAACTGTCAAATTTTCCCAATCAACCTTGAACCTAATTTCTTTAACAATAAAGTTGAAAATCTATTAAAGAAATTTGACAGATTGTTGTAGCTTGATGTGCTGGCGTCTGTACAATAATTTTTAATTTAAAAACTCATCTTCGATGTCACTCTTTAGAGAACAAGATTATCCAGTTTATATTTTACAATTTTCTAAGTGTGATTACTGATTAATGACTATTATCTTCTAAACAACAACTTCATAGTATTAATTGATTCTAAGTAAAACTATGAACTGATGGACATCTGAAACTATGTCATAACGGTTTCTTGTTTTACTACGGAACCCTTGTTGGGAAAATCATGAAACGACCTCTTCCACTTTGGGTGAAGCGGAAGGGAGTTTTATATTCCGACTGACTATACACTCACTCTGTTCCTTCAGTTACCCTAGTTTTCCGGGGCCGCAGTATCTTGTTAGAACATGTACGCAACCCTGGCAGAAACTACTCCTAAAAATGCAAGGTCTGCTGGGGCTGCGGTCATGTTCTAACGAAATACCGCGGCCCCGAACCATAAGGGCAACTGAAGGAACAGAGTTGGTTTTAAGTCAGTAGAAGTCTGACACTCCCTTCCTCTGCACCCAGAGTGGGGGTTATTTGATGGTTTTCTCTCTGGAATAAAAGGCGCGTACAGCATACAGAGCAAAATTGCGGGAAAACCTAATATTTCATCAAACTTAAAGTCATATTTTATTCGCATTGACATTTATTATGAACGGGTATATTTACTGATGGCAGTACAAAAGAATTGCCGAAGCGTTACCAGCCTTTGAAATACAAGACTAAGTAGAAAATTATCTCTCGACTGTAATCTTCTTAGCTAGACAACGATGCTGGGTAGCCGAAACTGTGTAGTTACTGGTGGCTGAAGTACTCAGGTATAATGGGGAATTAGCCGGTTTGACCTGTCATCGTCGTCCTAGCTTCTCCTTTTCTGGAGCTGTAAATCCTCATGAATGCATCCAGCCTAGGGCGGGCGAAGAGGATCTATCAGACTTAGACTAAACCACCCCGTGTTTCCTCGCATACTTGTGATTGAGAGATCACGGGTTCGAACCCAACCCATTACACCATTGCCGTGAACGCGCTTAGTTGGAGGGGTTGACAGGATTGCTAGTAATGTGAATTCTACCCATATTGCTAGTTGTATTTTTCCTGGCTGGGTTGGGTGAAGGGGGTCTATTAGACTTAGACTAAACCACCCCGTGTTTCCTCGCACACTTGGACCGGCGGGAACACTTAGATACTTTTTAACCCAGCCCCGACTGGTGCCGGTACGCCTACGATGGCTTTCAGTCTTTATATACATCTAACCGGATGTATAGTAAACTCATGACGAAATATAACCGTCATTTGCCTAATATTTTCCCAACTCTGTTAGTCGTCTTCGACTCTGAAGAGGTGCAGGTGTACAGTACCAGTATGTTCTGTTCTGAGCTCCACAAGTCAGTAGGTGGGTTTCGCGAATCCCATGTTAGAAGTGTCAGAAAGCCAACTACAAGTCTTCATGTTTGGACTTATTAATATTTGTAAGAGTATGTCTACTGCATTTCACACAATGACCAAACATACTCACTTACACTCTACTCCCTTATTCTCATCTACACACACACATACACACAGACACATACATTATAGTAATTTTTTATTTTATTTTTTATTTTTGTATTTTTTATTTTAATTACTTGCAGTTTTAGTCTGGAACAATTGTCTTCTTTTTTTGTATGGGCGCTGATAGCTGCGACACAGTTGTAAACTTTTGTAGCTCTCATCGTTTTCTTTGTAATGTAGTCAACTGTCTAAGTTTCCAAAACAAAGACTTTTTTAGGGTTCCGTAGTCAACAAGGAACCCTTATAGTTTCGCCATGTCCGTCTGTCCGCGGTTTAGCTCAAAAACTATTGGTACTAGAAAGTTGTAGTTTGGCATGAGTATACAAGTTAATGACGCCAAAAAAGTGGTAAAATAAAATTTTGAAAAAAGCAATTATTTAGGGTACCTCCCATACATGTAAAGTGGGATGATATTTTTTTTTTCGTTCTTCCCATAGTGTGGGATATCGTTGGGTAGGTCTTTCAAAAATATTAGGGGTTTGCTAAGACCGTTTTTTGATTAAGTAAACCGTTCGTGACTTATCAAGCTTTAAAGTACCATTTTCGTTAGAGTCAAGTGTCCCCCGCCTCTATCAACTAAACGGTTATAGTTAGAAGTTCAAATGTCACGGTAGTAGTACCTATATATAACGAAATTTAAAGGAAAACTATCACACATAAGTGGGCTTTACAAGTTTACGAGTAATAGTCGACCAATTGTATTTGACTCGAAAATTTCTAACAACTCTATAGAAATGTCGATAGATCGCGCTAAGCGCCAGTTGTATCGTGCTAGCTTCTTGTGACGATTGAGTAGTGTAGCTCTGTGTCTGTATTTAAATTCAAAACACCGGCTATGACAAGTTTTATACAAATCTCTAAAAAAAAATTGAAACTTTCCGTGCCAAATTGTCGGATCAGGTGAGGATTTGTATAGGAACTCAAATTAGTTAGGTAGTCATGTTTGGCTTTTAGTTAGAGCATGGTACGAAACGATCAGTCAGCCAACACGACACGCACTTGGCTGTTATAAAAACTACGGAACCCTACACTGCGCGTGGCCCGACACGCACTTGACCGGTTTTTTTACCTTTACTTTACTTTTTACTACTGCGTACCTGCGTCCCTTAAGAGTCGAAGCCGAAAAGCTATATTTTGTCGTAGAGCTTTTGTGAATATATCTCTAAATCGATGCTGCGGTACACATAATTATATGTCATGGTTATGGTACACAGGTATATTATGAATGCCAGACGGATAGGCATGATATTCAAGATATGTAGTTACAGTATCAGGTATACAGAAAATGGTTCACTTTATTTTGACTGCACGTTTGGGACTGGTTCAGAATAGAGCACTTCGGGACAATTGTTTGACTCTTGTTTTTATGAATCTCTAAGGCCTATACAATTTATATTGATACTAGCAGTCGCTCGGGACACAAAAAAATTATCAATACTTTGTGGTATCGAGTATGTTTCGTTTCGATACCGATACTTCTGTAGTCGATACTTTGTATTTGATACTTTTAATCAATGAGTACTTTGTGACAGGTATCGTATCGAATAAATCTTGGACGGCAACGCCATCTGGTTCAATTAGACTGAACTTTCTAAATCATTACATTGAGCTTAAAATCGTTTCTTCAGTCTTTCTGTTCACAGTTCAGATCCTTTCCTTCACTAATCAATCACTCAATCACTCACCGTTAGAAAATTGTTTTGTTATTATTTTTACTATTTATTTATAAGCTACAATGTAGTTCTTATAATGTACAATGATATCTCACAAAGTCGTATTTGTATTATTCTTCGTGTTCGTCTCGCGATTTGATTTTCTCCGGTTGATCGTTATTGTGCTTGACTATTATTTGACTTATTAAATGTGAATGTGTGCCATCTAAAAGTACCTACCTACCTACTGTTTCGTACTGTGTTTCTATTAGCGATTGTATGGAAGAGGAATGGGTAGTTACTATAATATGTATGTGTCTAAAGGATAAATAATAAAATTGTTTCAATAACTTGTTAAGTTACAGTTGTGTTTTTTATAGTACTATTATTACACTGTACTAATGCCATTAGTCTTGATGTTCTGTTCTTCTGCCCTACTGTACTGAAGCTAAATTGACATTACTGACTGACATTGACGGCCTGACGTATGCGCATTAGGCCCTAAGAAAAGTAGTCGATACTTTGGAGTATCGACACTTTTGTTTCGATACATTTATGAGTACGATATTTTTTGTTTCGATATTACTCATGAGTAAAATATCGATACTTTCTCGATACCGTGTCCCTAGCTCGGGACTTCGCTCCCGTGGACACTGTCACGATAAGAACTTAACCCTCCTTTTTTGCAGTCGGGTCAAAAGTCTATAACCATTCTCTCAAGCCTTCAGCTATTTCTGTACCAAATTTCATCCAAATCCACCCAGAACTTTCGAAGATTAGCTCGTGCAAATAAACAAACTTTTCCAGTGTGAGACAGAGTGATGTGAGAGATACCAAGTCTTAGTATCTCTCGTCCATGAGTTTTCTTTCAAGTTCTTCTCTAGAGAGAGAGGCTGTTAGTTTTGGAAAAAGTAAATTGTTAATTTTTTGAGCAACAATAGGTTTGCGATTTAAAACTTCGAAGTAGTGTTTGAAAAATTCTTGTCTATGGTTCATGGCATATGGAATTTGGATTCATATGGAAACTGGACGTAAGTACCTGAATTACTTTCTGACGTGAAAGATTTTTAATGGAGTCAATATGTCAGTGAATATGTCGTTTTCTCAAGTGCTATTAGTTCTTAGTCTTTTTTTTAAATTTTGTCTGTCTGTCTGGGTAATCTCTGGAACGGCTAAACCGATTTTAATGGGACTTTCACTTGAAGATAGAGCGCAACATATAGGCTGTTTATTATCCCGGAATTCCCTTGATCCCGTGAGGATTCCGGGGATTGAATGATGAATGATTTACGCAGGAAAAGTCTCACAGCAAGTTGGAAATATTGAACTATTAGAGAACATAATATTTGTTAATGATAAAGTTTCCGAACTAAGTCCCTATTTGTTTCACTAACGACATTACGAACCTTGACAAAGTTTTCACATTCATTGTTATTTGTTTTTACGCCGCCATGATGTAATTTGCGCACAGATAATAAAATGCATTGACTTATTAGCATATCATAATTGGTTACTTCCATATTGAGTCGGGAGAAAGAAATATCGACAGTGAACAAGAAAAATCGTTGAACTAGCATTTTATTACTTAGTTAACAAACATGACCTTTAGTTTTTTTTAATAATAAATATCATATCTTGTTTTGAGGATAGAGATATAAAATTAATTGTAGATATTCGTAAAAATTAATCTAATAGGTATATAAAATCTCATGTCATGTTTGTTATCGAACTCGAACCAATTTTCATGATTGTTTTTTGGTTATATTTTTTTTTATTGAAAATAGGTTCGCGTTTGACCACTATCTCACCTGATGATAAGTGATGATGTCGTCGAAGATTTGTTATCTAGGTTATCTAGGTCTGAGAATAGCTTATGGGTTATTATTTTGTCTTTAAATAATATATATTCTAGCTAGTGATCACTATATTCTTTTATTAAACTTATGTGGTGACTCTCAAGGAACTTATACCTAAACTGGAATGCGGACGCGAAGCTCAAATCCGTTCCGAAGAGTATACCCTCGAAGGACCTAGCTATCTCTTTCTAGTAGTGTGGATATCAATTCGCGATAAACGTAAGGACAATTTTATTTGATGCAATATTTGCAGGTTTTTTTAAGACACTTATTATTAACCTTACAAATGATGTATTTCTGTTACCGCTATAACAAAAAATACTAAAAATTAATTAAAATAAGTATTTAAGGGAGACTCCCATACAACAGTTGTGATATTTTTGGCGCTTTTTATAGGTAATGGTTCCGTACCATTCATTACCTACCTATAAAAATACCCATCATGCGCGAGTCCGACTCGTACTTGGCCGGTTTTTTTCTTAATAACGTATTACATAGAAAGAAAGAAATAAATTCAATTATAAATAAAAAAAATTGCTCGGTAGCGCGATATAACAGAATTCCATGTGGGTGAAAAGCTAGTTCTCAATATATATCTGAGGAACTTATATTGAGCGCGCTAATTTCTATAATAAACCCTTCCTTATACGGGCTAAACGCAAAATTGGTTTTGTTAAGCAGACTTTATTGCGTGGAATTATAAACTTTCAAAGTGGTTAAGACCCGTGATACAAATACAATTATTGAAGATACAGAATTAATAACAGAATCACCAGCTGGCAATTCTTCGAAGGCTTGGCCTTGATAGGCAGTGGTATAGACGTCCATACAAACGTGTATTAATTGGTAATCTACGTTTATTCGACACTTGTACGGTCAGAACCAGTAGACTAAAAATAAAATGATGCAATGTTTATATATAATTAAAACTACTAAAACCCTTCATGAAAAACGATGATTATAAATAGAAAAAATAACAGAAGAGATATAATTTATTTATGTATATATTTATTTAGGTTAGTTAACCTACAATTGTTTACACTATACATTTGTATGAAACAGTCATATTACATTTATAAGTGTAACAATTAATTACAGGCTAACACCACATGTGCTATTTAAGGTTAGAAATCAATATTATTAACATACATAATTCTAAACATGAAGAAGGCAGATCGAATGACAATTATAAGGTTATTATTATTAGGTTGGTTCTATATTTTCTAGTTCCTCATATGTTGCAGCTGCAGGTTTATTACAAGATTGGCTTGACACACAACCCTAAAAAATGTATTACACTATTATTAGTTAAAAATATGGAAATAATCTTTAAATTATGATTTATTATTATTATTTGTCGACATTAACTAACTGCAGTGGATAAAAGTTAAGTAATTAAGTTATAAGTAATTATTAATATAATAAACTACACTTGTAAGCAAGTTTGCGTAGCTGAGTTTTTGGCCAAAATGATATAAAATATTTTTGCCATCAATTTGCTAAGCAAAAGTAAATAAATCAACAAAAATGTCGACTTTTATGCTTATTAATTTGACTCCTTTCATAACTTTCACTTACTGATCTTTGAATGTGCCCAGTACAAGTTGTATATTCTTTTTTTAGTGGGTTTCAATATTATAGTACTTAAAACATTTATTTGTTTCGCTTTAACAGGAATCTAACATAATAATAGATTGATGAGAACAAAATTTTAGTATTTATGGTTAAGATAGATTCAAAATGAAAATTCATCTTGCTATGCTCATATTCTATTTCAAACCGTTATCTTCATGTCATTTGTAAAGACTGATAACTTACTTTAGGGAAAATGGATGGAATTGCATCATATGATCTTGTTTCGAAATGCAATATTTCTTCGGGCTTGAAATGGCGGCTACAAATTTTAGAACCGTTTCTGACCCTTTTCTGTGTAGAACACTGAGCCACCGGTCTCGAAGATCATCATTTTTAGGAAAGCTTAAAATAACAAAAAATAATATATAATGAGAAGAAAGAAAAATAATAAATAAGAAGAATAAAGAGAAGAACATCCACTTTTACATTGAAAACATAGTCACCCTAAATGCAATTTGTAAACAAAGTCACAAAACTTACTTAAAAAAGGAAATTCCAGACCCGGGGTACACTTTTCACTCTTGCAATTAACCACAAAACACGTTCTTACCATGGTTACAATAACTTGCACTTTAATATTACGAAAACTCACAAAATTAAATATAATTCAAATTCACAAACATACAGATGTCAAGTAAACGTCAGACGGCAATGTAGTAATTGCCAGGTATAGCATAATATATCACTACTAATTCTTACAAATTCCATTTTTTTTTTGGTTTAAACATCTTGTGTTTGCATGGTAAAATAACTTTAATTTTCATTAATATGCATACAGTAATAATGGTAATTCATTTTAAAGATAGAATTCCAAAGAAGTTTAAAACTAGGTGTTATTACTACACAGACAGGGCGAAAAAATTACCATTGAAATAAATATTTTTAATCTGCCACACAGAAGAAAGGGACACAGTCCACACACGGCACTGTCTCGCTCGGAACGAATAGTTCCTTCAGTTTTATGCGTGCAAGTTTATACTCTATTATTTAACAGTTAAGAAAGACTTTCTGTATTCTTTGAATCATTCGTAAGCAATCCAGTTAGTAGGTAGAAGATCCTTGGGTGACTCTATTTTCCAAATCCGATGCATTTTAAGTGAAAGTCACTTTGACAATCGAGGTCTACTTAAGTGCCAAAACGTGATCTGTTTTACACGAAACCTAAACAAATTATTACATTATTATTAGTCATAAAAAAACAGTCTGTGTTATATACCAGTATATAACTTATTTTGGACTAAGGTGGAGGTTTCGAGATTCTACCTAGCCCCTTTTGATATGAATATTTTGGTTTAAAGATTGTCGCTACTGAACGTAATGACTAATGACTTTCAAAAATGTACAGGTGAACCGGAATACCAGACAGCCGGACTAACATCTTAACGTGGTTTCCGAGACACCGAGGTATCTCGATATTTATATGAAAAGTATTACATTATACAAAATAATAGCAGCTGTCTAATTTACACACAACATCTCTCACTGTTGCAGGTTGCACATTACACGCAGGGAGTGAAGTATTTATTATAATTATTAAGTACTTATGTTTCACAAATTAACTGATTGATTGATTGAGGTAATAAAGAATATTACCTCAATCAATCAATCAGTTAATTATATGTATGCATATACATACAAGATACGCGTGAAAAACATAACCCATTTTGGGTTATGTTTTTCACGCGTAAGTATGTTACGATCGGGTAAAAAAAGTTCTAATGACGTAGGTACTCGTCGTAAATAACTGTAACCTTTATAAAATCGGTTAATTATACATGTT
This sequence comes from Tholera decimalis, assembly GCA_943138885.2. Lineage (NCBI taxonomy): Eukaryota > Metazoa > Arthropoda > Insecta > Lepidoptera > Noctuidae > Tholera > Tholera decimalis. Next base: position 3,675,035 of record OW964552.2, on the reverse strand, counting down.
TGCAATCTGGCGGGCAAGACAGACAAGCAATTAAAGTGATTTTTGAGCAAAACGGAAATGCTACGAAACATAACCCACTGTTTTGTATACAATGTTTACAAACTTCTATGAACACAAATTAAACTAAAATGTAGACCGGGAAACAATACGAATATAATATGTTTATGCCTATCTACACACATCAATGTATTTGGTTATTTATAGAGAACTATGAAAAATACTATAGTTTTTAGCAATCGATTTTGAGGTCCACGCACCTACCTACCCTCACGGGACCATATGGATTACGGCTCATTCTCTCTAATTACGGTTCTTCGGGGTGGAAATCCTCATGGATGTCCTCCGCCCTGGGGCGGGCGAAGGGCTCTGTCAGATTCTTACTGACTAAAACCATCCTGTGTTCCCTCGTACACATGCGCCGGGGGCTGCGGGAACACATATGCATTCTTCAACGCAGCCCCCGACTAGTGCCAGCCCGCCTCTACGGGCCCCATCTTTCTAAGCAGGGGGAGTGAGGTGTTTGGTTCCCTGCGACTTCTAAGTAGCGTGGAACAAAACGCGCCACCACCCACTTCGGGTCTAGTGTTATAGGCGGCGGGCATCCCCAAGCCCACCGTCCCTGGACCCATTTAGGGGGGCCGTCAGAGGGCATTGTCTACCCTCTGTCGACGCCCGGTGCGCCTTCTGCAGGCCGGGAGAGCGCACGAGATCTCCCTCTCCCTTTCCGCAGCCTCCTTCTGCGACATGACAACTTCGCAGAAGAAAATCACCGCGTCCCACGACACTGCGCCGCACGGTGGGCTGAAAATCGGCTTTCATAGACTTAGGCATTTTATTTTGCAAGTGCGAGTTTTTTTGCCGGATATCACTTCTATTAGTTATAACAATATACAAAAATGACACCAGAATTGATTCTGCACAGAAACGAAGGAATTATAATTTTTTTACGAAAATTTTGTATGGAGCTAGTATGAAAACTCGAAATATCTCTAAAACGGCAGCGATAACCGTAATATCCTTATAGGGGGTTATAGTACTAATTATTTATGATTTTTTGACATACGTTACATAATGGTTGTAGATGCCTTTTTTTTTTAAAAATCGTCAAAATATTTTTATTTATTTTTACATATTTAAACGTTCCTTTTAGTGTTTACGTTGAAGAATTCAGAGCTTTAACAACTCTTATCATAAAATAGCATCACCCCTATAGACCTGAAGGACTAGACAGAGGTGTGTAGTGTCTTGTTGATCTTGTAAGATTTCCAACAATACCAAATAGTTGAATATCAGTGTCAAAGTGCCCATGCTGTCGCTTCTTTTTGAAAGATAGGGGAATGAAATTGTTAATTGATCATACCCTAAAAGTATGATTACAACATAACCGGACACATAATAATAATAATATCCTTATAGGGGATTATAGTACTAACATTATTTATTTTAACATATGAAACTGTTCAAAACGATCCATGAACTGTGTCAAAGTTAAGAACATCGTTAGGAAGCATGCTTTTTCCCCAAATATTAAGAATATGTGAAAAAAAAAAGACTGTATATAAACTTTTTATTGATAGGTAATTTAAATAAAACAGAAGTAACAAAAATAATATCTAATAAATTCAATTATACAAAATACATATTTGAAACTATAATTTATGAAATTATTAACTAAACATATTGGTACAATAAACTAACATAAATAACAAAAGAACATAAAGAAAAATAATTAAATTTTACAAATTTTCTTTACAACTTTCGTTGTCGGACTCCAATTCCGAGTCAGAATCCAGATCGGATATACCTACAAACTCGAACTCAGTTTCCGGAAACTGTATTAGGTCGAGAGTTTCAGCAAAAAAGGTTGTCTTCCTTTTGGCATCTAACTTCGGCCTTTGTGCACTTAGAAAAGGATCCGAAGAAACAACAAGCATATTTAGGATATCTTGATTAGAATCTTGCCTGCTTCTTTTCCGCGAATGATGTTCCCGGAACCTAAAATCTTTGTTTCGAGACTCTGAGGCTTCTTCCGAGAGAGTCCCAATCGGGACAATATCATTTTTTTCGATTATGTCAGCTCCGTGTATTAATAGTTTATGTACGGTTGATGACATGTAGTACCAGTCGTATAATTCCACGTACTTTTCTGCTGTTTTGCGAGCAAAATCTTTAAATTTGATGACATCGATCTTCTCACCAGATGTTATTGCTTGCAAAATAACAGCAAATCTTTTTATCAGGTTTTAATCCAACCCAGTAATAGCTGCAGTTTTATTGGGAAACTCGAAAAACTTCCTTGCGGTATTCCCGTCATTGGTAGTTCCCGAGCCTTGTTTTACTATATCAATTAACAGATTGAGCTCCTCTTTAAATTTATTTTGAATGTTTTTTTTTTCTGTTTTGTAACATATCTTTATGCTCATTACTTCTTGCTGCCCACTGTTTGAAGTCAAGTCTGTACGCAATGTGTAACAGACATTCCATGCAATTTATACGGGCATGTAGGGATGATAGGCCAAATTCATATATGTCAGAACACACAGTTTTTGATGTTACAGCATCTAAGTGGTTCATTTCTGTTGGTTTTGCTAAGCACAGGTAGCATGATGCATTTGATCTAGCTTCAGAAAGGTACGTGCAGACTTTTGCGTCGATCATTGTCATCATTAGTTTATGAGTCACCCTGTTATTATTAATGCACTCTGTGGGGTTAAGGGCCTCAATTTCCTCATCCATTTTTCTTTTGTTATCAATGACAACTGCATGGCTTTCTTTTACAAAAGTGAACTGAACCGGACGACAATAAAAAGTTGAGCATGGTTTCGGGTTTGTCCATATAGTATTATCTCCATCTGTCAGTTTCAGTGGCACCAAGGAGGTCATGAAAATGCTTGAATCATCATGCTCGCCGTCCATTTTCTGCTTGTATCGGCTTTGATTGGAAGCACCATCAAATCCCCACTTCGATATCAGCTTTAACTGCTTATTTTCCACATTATCAGAAAGACTTTGAAGAATCCGCTTCACCGTGATGTCAAGTAAAGCTTGAAGTGTAATTCTAGCTGATGAATCCGTAACTGATACTGATTGATTAGGAGGGTAGCATGCAAGCTTAGTTTGTTGCAGTTTATAGTAGGATGGGTAAATATCCTTAGCACCTTCCCGAATGGCAGTCTCTCGCAACGTAATATATTGCCACTTTGAAAGCTTAAGTGAAAGAAGCAATCCAAGTGCTTTCTCTGGTGTAAATATTACTGTTTTCTTAATGCTTTCCTTGATTTTAACGGCAGCTTCTGGATTTTTGATCATATAATTGATTACAGATGCGATATCTTCATAACCTTCTTCTTTTAAACGTGCTGCAGCTGCATATGCCAATTCACAGGAATCCTCGCCTATGTGCTCACTAGATCTTCTCTTTTTCTGTTTGCTTCCCAGATCTTTGAATGGTTTTTGGGACCTTTTTGTCATTGTTCCAACAGTCGATGATGTCGAAGGTTCTGGAGAGACTGAGCGTGCTCTTGGTATCTCATCAACAGTTGGTTCTTGATTTATTAAAGTTTGCACGCAACTCGGCCAATCAATATTTGCTTGCAACCACTCTCCGTACGTATTTCTAAACTTATCAAAGAATCGTTTAGATTTCTGCCACCTGTTTAAAGCAGCTTGCGTGAATCTCCGGCAAAATTCTTTGAGAGTTACTTGATCTTCGGCAGAAAGGCAATCGCCTATGCGGGACACAATTGCACTAAACAATACTTCATGATTAAATGAAGGACACTCACTTTTTAGAAGAACAAACAAATCTAAGTTGGTGATTAAACTTTCCATTCTAAGATTTTGTAGTCGCAAAGCAAATAGTTTTAGTGTTAGCAGTTAAACGGTTATGAACAATCTAAATTATGGAACAAAATTATAGCCCTTTTATTGTATAAAGTCAATAATTAGTTAACTACCCTCATTAAAGTTATAAAAGATATGATAATAAAAATTTATAATCGTCAAAAACATTTCGTAGAACTCATAGTAGAACTAATCAACATTAGCAAATCACATTAGCTCACTAATTATAAAAAGGTGAATGCAGTTCTTAGTTGGTATTGTTGCGAGATATTTCAAATCATTTAATCACTTAATAGGCTCATTAGAATCAGAAGACTACAACCATCATTCTAATTACTTAATTACTTGTCATCAGACTCATTAGATGACTACACAATATGTTATTTTGTATTTTGAACGTATGCAAGGTTTTAAAATTCCTTTTGTGTCGATATTATTATGTGTCCGGTTATGTTGTAATCATACTTTTAGGGTATGATCAATTAACAATTTCATTCCCCTATCTTTCTAAAAGAAGCGACAGCATGGGCACTTTGACACTGATATTCAACTATTTGGTATTGTTGGAAATCTTACAAGATCAACAAGATACTACACACCTCTGTCTAGTCCTTCAGGTCTATAGGGGTGATGCTATTTTATGTTAAGAGTTGTTAAAGCTCTGAATTCTTCAACTTAAACACTAAAAGGAACGTTTAATATGTAAAAATAAATAAAAATATTTTGACGATTTTAAAAAAAAAAAGGCATCTACAACCATTATGTAACGTATGTCAAAAAATCATAAATAATTAGTACTAAAACCTCCTATAAGGATATTACGGTTATCGCTGCCGTTTCAGAGATATTTCGATTTTTCATACTAGCTCCATACAAAATTTTCGTAAAAAAATTATAATTCCTTCGTTTTTGTGCAGAATCAATTCTGGTGTCATTTTTGTATATTGTTATAACAAATAGAAGTGATATCTGGCACAAAAACTGGCACTTGCAAAATAAAATGCCTAAGTCTATGAAAGCCGTTTTTCAGCCCACCGTGCGCCGCCGGCCATGGAACGAATCACAGCAGGCAGCGACAGGTCGTTTCCCACTTCTGAAACGAGGGCACGGCGCGGCTGCTCCCAAGCTGTACACTCTGCAAGCGTATGCCACGCCGTGTCCTCATTTTGTGCTATGTCCCAGCAACGTTATGCTGGCTTTGCTATGTAATATATATTTTTTAAAGATTACTAGCGATGTGGGTAGAACTCACATCACTAGCAATCCTGTTAACCCCTCAAACTAAGCTAAAAAATATGCTTGTGTCTGGAGTGGGTTCACGGCAATAGTGTAATGGGTGGGGTTCGAACCCGTGACCTCTCGATCACAAGTCCGACACCTTATCCAATAAGCTATTGACGCTTGGGAATAAAAAATCTAAAATAACAAATCTTCCTTTATTTGAGACAACAAGACTCACAATAATAAATACTTACTAAATGTTAGCAACGGACTTAACTTACTATGTAAGTAATTATATTCTATTACAGGAAATACGCTTCCTGTGATCCGAGGGCTGGCTATTTCTTTGGACAACGGCTAAGCATTGTCATACAACGAGGCAATGCCGCCAGTATCTTGGATACGTTGCCAGCTGACAGAGTTGAGGATCAATTTTTTGATGCTTTATTCTAGTTTGTATTTTAAGTATTTTACTTTAGATACTCGTAAATAAACCCCCGGAAATACTTATAATTATAGAAATTACTACACAAATTCACTTCAATTCCGAAACATTTAGATAAGGCTTCCAATACAATTTCTTTACTGGCAGCGTCGTTTATGTAACAGCCGCCATTATTGAGTTTAGGTTTACACCAAAGAAGTTCCTGAACAAATATTAACTGTTTGAACAACAATATTAGCTGCCAAGTTTGTAACTAGAAACATTAGGTAGGCAGCTAATGTTTCTATTCATTCATATTTAGCCTAACAAATGTCTGAATAATAACAGCCGTACGGTTAGATCTTCAAGATTAAGCCACGCTTGCCGCGGTTAGACTTTGGATGGGTCGTCGGGATCGTCTTAGTATATTGGGATTTCTCTGTGTTTCGGAAATCACATGAAAGCCTTACTTCCCACTATCACTTGTCACTCTGGTTAACATAACATAAAACATTTTTTAATACCAAAAAGATTATATACCCATTACAGTTGAAATTCTCTGACTCTTGAATTAGTTGTAAACTGTATGACAGGGGCCAGTGCATTCCGCTCAATAAAGTACCGTACAGAAAAAAAAGTGGCAGTTATACAAAATGAGTAAACTGAGTGTAGTTGCAAATTGCCAAAAATCAATGATTTAGAATGTTTTGTCCGCGATTATAACGCACTTCGTCAAACCATGAAGTTACGAAGAGAGTAGTCACTAAGTCCGACCGTCCAACGGATGAAATAAAAAAAAAAACATCAAAAACAGGTAATTTTACATGTCAGGATATTAAAATTTAGACTAATAAACAATAAAACTGAATTAATAACAATAAATATTTACAATAGGATAAAAAAGAATAAGATAAAAAAATTTGAATGACAATTAAAAAAATTTAGTATGACATTCAATACGAGAAATTAAAATCGTCTTTCAAAATTTGATTCTCAACCGGTGTTATATTTCGTTACGAGCAGGCAGACTGACAACCTGACACCAGTCTTGTCAGGAGGTTCCACAACCCAGTAACTGGATAGCAAGATAAACCCAGTTACTGGGTTGTGGTAGCCAGATGGGTGGTCACTCCTTGTACAACTTTGGTAGTCCATGAAAAACAAAGTTTGTTAACATGGAGTGGATTCATCCAGACTGGATGAATCCAAACGGTCACTCGGAACCCAAAATAGTTAGAGAGAGAGAGAGAGAGAGAGAGATATCTTTATTTGTTTAAACATGGTATATATACAAGAGCATGCAAGATATTATTATGTTCGAGACCATCATGTTTAGCCGTCAGTATCGGCGTACAAATATTTCATATAGGTGATTTGAGTAGACAAATAATCAAAACTAAAATAGGCAATAACAAAGTTAAAAAAAAATAGAAATTATATAAATTTAAAAACATTCTCGGTCAAAATTCCTTCTTCTTGTCAATTTAGTATTACAGTCAAATTTAGTTTAGTTTTAATGTCCAGATTCCATATTAAATAGTTATACACATTCATATTCAATAGAATTTATGTCAACAAAAAATATAATATAATATGTCAGTAAAAGGATTCAGCAAATCAGTCGATCAGTCAAAAGAAAACACCTTTTCGTTTACAAATTCAGAGACACCATAATATGCCTTTTGCAAAAGAAACATTTTAAGTTGATGCTTGAACGCCTTACTATTTAGCTCCTTCCAACGTTTAGGCAAAATGTTAAATATAGTGGGCGCCATGCAGACGATACTTTTGCGCATGAGTTTCGTTTTAGCTGGATAGACTCGAAGAATGGTCATATCCCGTCTGTTACGCGGTACCCCGTCCTGGAGACGTGGAAACAAATTGGGATTTGTTTTAACAAATATTGCTGTTTCGAGAATGTACAGACAAGGAAGAGTTAGTAGCTTGTACTTTTTAAAATATGGTCTACATGAATCGTCCGACTTTAGCCCAAACATGGACCTGATGCATCTCTTTTGGACCTTAAATACCGTGCTAGCATCGGTAGAATTTCCCCAAAATATGATACCGTATCTTAGGTGAGACGCAACTAAACCATGGTAGGCCGTAATCAAGGTATCCACATTCACAACTGCAGCTAGAGAGTGTAATGCAAATGCAGAACTACATAATTTTTTACAAAGATTCTCAATTTGTGCCTTCCAGTCAAGCCTTTTATCAATTGTGAGTCCAAGGAATTTTGTATTATTTACGGTTTCAATGGTTTTATTGTCTATATTTATGTCCATATTTTCTATTGTCAATCGCTGGCTAAAGTGTATGATTTTAGTTTTATCTAAGTTAATCTTTAAATTATTATTGTTTAGCCATTCTATTATTGATGTCAAGGTATTGTGTATGTCTTGTTTATATTGGATCATGTCATTATTGCTACTAAAAATTGTCACCGTACGGTCATCTGCAAATAAAGTCATAGGGTGGGGAGTTGATTTTGGCAAGTCGTTTATATATAGTGTAAAAAGTGGAGGTCCCACTACACTGCCTTGTGGAACACCAAAAGTAGTTTGACGTTCATCTGACAAGTATATATCTTCCTTTTTAGTTATTATATTAATTCTAATTATTTCTGTCTTTTGTTTCCTATTGTCTAAATAGGATTTAATTAAATTAAGAACATTACCTCTAATACCATATGCTTCAAGTTTTTTTTATTAAAATGTCATGATTTACGTAGTCAAATGCTTGAGTCATATCGCAGAATATCGCACATACAGGTATTTTTTTATACACTTTTATCAATACAGTATATAGGAAGTCATAGATCGCCATATTTATAGTCTTATTTTTGCGAAATCCCTTTTACTCATTACATAATATATTATTTTTTTCTATGTACCCGTTTAATTCCTCTTGAATATATTTCTCAAATATTTTCGAGAAGACAGGAATCAAAGAAATAGGCCTATAGAATTCCATGAGCTCTCTATCTTCTTTCTTAAACAATGGCTTAACGATCGCTATCTTTAGTGCGTCAGGAAAAGTGCCAGCTACAATTGATAAGTTTATAATATGAGATAAATGTTCGCATATTTCATATGCTACTGCTTTTATTACTTTGGTTGATATGCCATCGTACCCCACGCTATTTGTGTTTTTTAAAGCCATAATAATTGTCTGTGCTTGTTGTGGTGTACAGGGGGCCATAAACATCGAGTTTGTGTTGTTTGATATGGGCTGTGTAGTTTTGTATTTGGACATGTTAGGCTGAATTTTATTAATAAAATAGTCATTAAATTGATTAGCAATTTGATTAGCATCTGTAATTATGTCATTATTGATTTTAATTTTTGAAATATAATTTTTAGGTACATTAAATTTAACTTTGTTTATTATTTGCCAGGCGGTTTTACATTTATTTTCTGCTGTTTTAATTTTATAATTATTTTGTGAACGCTGTGTCAATGTCATTATTTTTCTAAAAAGCTTAGAGTATTCTTTAAAACGTGTTCTATTTAAGGGATTTGCTTTTAATCTGTAGGTCCACAGAAGCTGCCGTTTTTTTTTTACTGCAGGATTTAATACCTCTAGATATCCACTTTGGTTTTGCTATAACATTTATTGTGACCCTAGTCTTAGGAAAACAGAGGTTGTAGAAAAAAGAAAATATTTCATGAAATTCGTTGTATGCAATGTTCGGGTCATCCGTTTTATATATTTCGGAGAAATACATTTTGCTCATACAGTATTTAAATTTAGATATATTTTCTTTGCTGTAATTGCGTCTAAAAGCACCGTATTTGTCGATCGTACATATTTTATTTACCGGACATTTTAAAATTTGAGCTGTGTGGTCTGACAGTGCAAACTCCAACACTTCTGATTTACACCGCTTTTTATAATTATGCGCAAAATTATCGATGCATGTTTGACTTTCCATACGAGTAGGTTGATTTATTGCTAGTTTTAGGTTGAACCTAAGTAGAAGACCTTCAAACTCCATCGACCGATAATTTCTTTTTAATATATCTATATTGAAATCGCCGGCTATCACAATATTTTTATAGGCATTTTTAGATAATTCATGTAACACTAATTCGAATTGATTAAAAAAACTAGTAAGATTGTTCACATTTGGAATACGATACACACATACAAAGGCAGTATTGTACTTTGTGAGCACAATGGCGCAACATTCAAATGTCCCTGATATTGACAAATTAGAGATTTCAAATAACTCTTTCCATTCGTGCCCATTTCTAATGAGGATACATGATCCACCTCTCTTAACTTTTTTTCTACTATAGTGAGCAGCTAAACAGTAGTTTGGTATGCTCAACTGTTTTTCGTACCCTTCCATCATAAAATGTTCGGTAACACATATTACATCCACTTCCATGTTTTTTTCTGCAAGTTCAGTGAGACAGACCGTGAGTGCATCCGCCTTGTTCAGTAAACCTGCAATGTTTTGGTGCATTACGTGGAGATGTTTAGTGACGAAAAAATTCACCGTGTGACAGATTTTCCATATTATGGTTCATTTCGGTCGATATCATAAGGTTATTATATTTTATGTCATCAATTAAATTAGTTATATTCTTAAAAATTATTCGTATTCCAGTATTATTTATTGCGCCAGTCCGTCTGTTATACTCATTGTAGCTGTAGGTGAGATTTTTATTGCTGTCTATTAGATATGCGTATTCAAGTGTCAATATGTCCAAGAAAAGTAGGTTATTAAATGTCTCCACTCTTGAATTGTATAAATTCGTGTAATCCTCGCATTTATATGTTGGAGCGCACAAAATAATGTTGGTATGATTGATTTCCTGCAGTACCTGCCTGATATGTATGATAATATTGAAGTAGCTATTTGTTGTTCTGAAGTCTTCTTCACCTAACATGATTATGCAGTAGTCCTCTAAAGTAAAGTCTATTACTTTGTCTTTTAGTCCTTTTAGCATTCTGCTCACATTCCCATGAGGCGTTATGTGGTGATAGATTTCCGATCGAGGCAGAGAATCTTCAGCAATGCTCAAAATTTTATTATTGTTATCTGTACTCAAAATACATACTTTGCATCTTCTCTTAGTATTAGGGTTAGAACTTGCGGTTTGGTGATTTTTACTACTAGAACAATTTTGGTTTACTTCTATAGTCTCGTGACTTTTTTTGTTATCTGGTGCTTCGAATGGAATATGTTTATTGTTAGTTAATCGTTTGTTGTTCTGTTTTTTTGTACTAGATACTCTTAGTTTAGCTGGACTGTTTGTCACTTTTTTCAATATATCATTTTTTCTAGTTAAAATATCATTTAACTTTTTAAGTTCATTGTTTTCTAATGATAACGTTTCGATTTCTGAATGCGCACTTTGTAGCTCTATCGTTAGTTTTATAATTTGTTCCCGTGCCTGCTTAAGTTCATCTTCATCGTCTGACATATCTGGTACACTATTAACTGTACTATTTAGGTTATGGTTATGTGTCACATTATCGCTGTTGTTTAGATTCGAGTCCGAGTTTGTTCTATTGCGGCGAAAGGTTATATTTTCTAAGAAATTCATTTTGGTGTTGTGTTTGTTTCTTAGCCTTAATTTATTTTACAAATTAATTCTTATCAACTTATAGATCTGTGACAATGTTACTCATTCACAAAAAGAGCTGTATCCCGTTAGGAAAAGACTAGGCATTTGATGATATTTCTATTAATTTATACCGTTTTTTTTCCGGGTGGGAAAATCATCGAATAACTCCTCCCCCTCTGGGTGGAGCGGAACGGAGTGTCAGACTTCTACTGACTAAAAACCCACCCTGTTCCTTCAACTATTCATGTATACCTACCAATCGTCTTAACTAACCTATCTCAACAATCAGCATAGTATACATGTGTAGCACTCAGGTGTGTCTTGGAGTACTTGATGACGTCACCACAATAGACCACAGAGGTTGGAAGTAGGTTAAATGTATCTTAAATAATACAATTGAACCAATTGCTGGCGTATTTTTATTGTGAAGGAATGTAAGTCACAAGAATGTAGCCAGTTTTATGTTGCGAAGCTTGGATCTTTTATTATATAGGCTAATTTTTAACCCGGAATTCCCAGAAGATCGGGATCTACGCGGGAAAAGCCTCGCCACGGAAGTCACATGCACTTATCTAATATAATATGGGTAGTATTTAAACGCAAATAAAAAAATATCCTTTTTCTATGCAATAAGATTCCGAATTCCCATCAAAATTACTGATTGCACAGCAAAATATTCAACTCAAAATATCACTAAACACACTACAATTTATTTTTGAAGCGTACAGCGATTTTTCCTAAAGCAAAAGCTTTTTCATCAATGGACAGCTAATAATCTTAATGCACATTATACATGTTAACTCTTTTTCAACCGACAACAAAAAGAGGAGGTTATCAATTCGACGCGTATATATATATATATATATATATTTAATGTATGATCATCGATTACTCGAAGACGGCTGAACCGATTTGGAAAATTCTTTTTTTGATTGAAAGGGTGTACTTCGAAATTGGTCCCATTTTCATAAACGTCAGGATCTGATGATGGGATCCTGGAGAAATCGAGGGAACTCTTCAAATATTATAGGCACACCTATGACGTTTTGGGTATTTATTATAGTAACTTGTGCAGTTGCTCTCAAAAAGTACCATTTGAGGAAGTGGAACTGATGATGAAGACCACAGATGGCCGCCGAAGCTACTCAATAATAAGTATTGAGTGGATTGCGATTCGATTACTTGATAATGGATGTTAAGCACTTTATGCTCGTCACAATGTATATGGTGATGTAGAGCTGAAGTACCAGGAGAACTCCTCAACAATTAACAGCCCAGCATTGGGAAAAGCAATATTTTGTAAAAGGTTATAAGTAGTTGACATTTAGGCTCTTGTAACTAGGTAAATTAAAAATAGACCAACTAAAAAGATTGAAATAAAAACTTTTTACCAAAAAATTAAACCGACTCCCAAAAAACACTGCAAAGTGAAAAATAACTTTAATTTCGGAAGTCGGTGCCAAAAACGAAAATACAAAACTAAAGACACCGACTACCGAAATTAAAGTTATTTTTCACTTTGCAGTGTTTTTTGGGAGTCGGTTTAATTTTTTGGTAAAAAGTTTTTTCTTTTAAATATAGCTTCTATTTTTATATTATTTACAGCAGTTTTTCTAAATAAAACAGAATTTTATTAGTCACAGTCGTCTTATTATTTATTAATTATCACATAAGGAGATCAGCAAAAGAAATATAAAATTAGATACAAAATTGTAATTTATTGAATTATTAAAGCGGGTCTTGCTTTCGCGGGGCGGATTTTATGGCGTAGCAACTGAATCTATTGTTAGGCGACAACAGTTTTTACGCAAAATCGACAGCGGGGTTCCTATTTCTGGGTGGTTTAAAAAAAAATAACCACGAAGGCTAAGGCGGGAGCTCCGCTCCGCTTCACTCCCGCCTTAGCCTTCTAACCTAACCTATCCGAGTCGGGGTACTCTGAGTCGGGGTGTTAACCAATAGTTGCTAATAATACAATGTTTGATATCCGTCTGTTAATATTAGCTGCCAAGTCATTATTTTTTGTAACCAAGTAGTTAGTCGCCCAATAAGTTCTTAGTTGCCTCAAAAATAATTTGCCGATAAAGCGCGCGAAGCCGCGAACCTTTTTTCTATTAATTTGTTCTGCTTTTAGAAATAATGCAATGTAAAAGTATTTTTTTTGTTACAATAATCATTAAATTTGCCGAGCATGACTTCTTAAAAATTAAGACAAATATGATGAACGGGTTTTGTTGTACTTACTGGTTAATATGCAACTGGGATAGTTATTTTGCTATGAAATATGGAAAATTTGCTGTGCAGTCAGTATTTATGCTATGTATGTAGTATTTTTGTACAAAAATAAATTTAACTGTATTGCATTATGAGGAAAAAAGTAATGTCATATTGATGTATAATTTCGAATTATCTGCAGTTTGAGTTCTGTTAAACATTTAGTTTATTTGTAGTGAAGTAAGTTATTTGATGTAAAAAAGAATATAAATGATGAGTATGTATTGATAGGCGATTATTTATTTGATATGCAATTTATAATATCCCATATAATATTGCGTTCATATACATAGATCACAAGCAATAGCGAGGGATATATGAGTGATATATTTTCAAGTTTCAATATAGTAATTGCGAATACGAAGTTACGAGTTTCGGTCACCTGAACGCAGATCCCCATTTCTCAAAACAAATTATTGCTTTCGAACGGCCCTCTAACAAATCATCCAGGTCCTGCCATCTCAAATTCCTTTGATAAGTATATAGCTTGGCCTATAAGTTATGTAAAATTGATGTCGAAGGACTCTGTTCATCATATTACTCCTCATCAATAAGATGTCAATCTAATAAGGGTCTCCTTCAATATACTCGTAATTGATTGACAGCCGTTACCCTGGTATCGAGCGGTGAATTTTACCCTGAATACTCTTATTTCTCACATAAAGCGTTTCTTTTTATAGTCTGAATTAGTAAGGAACATTTTTAAGGGCAATTTTTGGAAGTACTAGCTTCCGTCCGAAACTTCGTTCGCCTATATGTTATTCGGATGTCAACTATCTACTTACTACATTTAGGTCAGTTCAGTAGTTTTTGCGTGAAAGAGTTACAAACATCCATGCATCTACATATACATCCATCCCCACAAACTTTAATATTTGAGACTTTAAGACTTCATTGAATGTGCCAGTAAACTCCTCTTACTTCATGCCTACATGTTTGATTTGCTTTCACGTCAAAACGGAGCAACGGGTTGACGTAATTTTTGGTGTGGAGATAGTTGAAGGGACTAAAAAATTGTATAAGCTATTTTGGATTTTTCACTTAATAAAACCTCACGCGAGCTAACCCGCAGACAGAGGCTAGTAAGTTTTCATGTCTATACTATTAAACTAACTTTGATGGAATTTGCCATGGAAACAGTTAAAAACCTGGGGTCAAATTCACGTTTTTTTTTATTTTGGCATAATGTGGGAAACGTTTATGCGAACGAGTTTATGAAACCACAAAAATCTATCTTTACTAAATAAAGTACCTTCTCGTATTTAGCATAAAATCCAAAATATCATATCCTCTCTGAACACTAGGCATTGTGTAGTGGAAAACAAAAATCTCTGCATCCGACAACAAAAGCATGCATATTGCACTCAGCTTTTATCCCGTGCAGCGTTTTTGATCCGTCTAGGAATGGAACGGATGGCAGAGTGCCCGCCAATTAACCCTAGCCAATCGCGAGCGGCCGGACATTGTATACGCAGATCTATCTATATGAATATAGAGCTAGAGCTCAAACGTACCTATAGGGTACGATACAGGTATATTATACAGGGTGTTTTGAGGAGTGATGTACAGTGAAGACTATTGCAATTGTATATGGTTTGAAGGTTTATTAAATTTGGTTAATTTGAACGCCTAATAAGCGGTAATAATTTTATGATTAACATTTTGGACGTATTCGGTCTGGTGACTCCGACTTTGTATACGTGTTTATTATAAACATTTTTGACGTATCATCTATTGCCCTCGTATACGATCGTGTGTTAATTCTAAATATTTCCTCGGGATTAAATTATGTAGAAATAAAAGTGGCTTTTGTACTATATCTACCGGTTAGCGAATTCAGTGTGATTGAGAAACAAACCTCCATTCATATATCCATATATGTATATACTCCATGTTTTATGTAAATCTATACTAATATTATAAAGCTGAAGAGTTTGTTTGTTTGTTTGTTTGTTTGTTTGTTTGTTTGTTTGTTTGCTTGAATGCGCTAATCTCAGGAACTACCGTTCTGATTTGAAAAATTCTTTCAGTGTTAGATAGCCCATTTATCGAGGAAGGCTATAGGCTATATATCATTACGCTAACACCAATAGGAGCGGAGCAGTAATGAAGAATGTTTCAAAATCGGGGGATTTTATTTTTTCCACGGGGACGAAGTCGCGGGCGGAA
Source organism: Tholera decimalis (assembly GCA_943138885.2). NCBI lineage: Eukaryota > Metazoa > Arthropoda > Insecta > Lepidoptera > Noctuidae > Tholera > Tholera decimalis. The sequence continues at coordinate 3,659,522 of OW964552.2, read as the reverse complement.
GCTAGTTAATTATATTTATGTGTTATCTTATAAAATCTTATAAAAAAAACTTTATAATAATAGTATATATTATGTTTCCGTTCAATTAATGTTGATTACTTATTATGATTTTGTATAATTTCACGTTCTTAAAACATGGATCAGAACGATGGGTTTGTTGAACCACTTCTTTTCGAGTAGGAAGTGGGGACGAGCGGGCGATATGGGGGACTCAGCTTAATTTGAATATATGAGTTTTGACATACAGAGAAAGAGCTAGGTAATTATCGACTACTTTATTGGTTGTTACAATATGTTTTAAGAAAAAGAAAGAAAGACAAATACGTTTATTGCCATTAAGTTTCAGATTTCCATTAGATTCTAGGGTTTGGTTTCGGCTTGGTGTAAGTAATGTGTGCCTCACGGAAATACCGGACTTTTTTATAAAAAGCGAGCGTTTATAACGGAACTTTTCTTATTTCATAGGATTACAGAGCTAGGACATAATCTATGAAATTAAAAAGAAACGCTAGTCATTGCAAAAATACGTTCTCGTGACGCTGAAATGTAAAATATAAAATTAATATCGATGAAACGTATATTAATAATTTGGAAGTAGCTCTGTCAATAATTTATCACTTTCACCAGTAGACAGTTATAAAAATGTTGGTCCCCAACGGTTTCCAATTTCCGCACAATCAGAGGTACCGATGCTTGTTTTGGAAAACGTTAAAACTTCCTATTACTTCTAAAAGTTCAGCTAATTAATGAAAACATTAGAGTACAACCATTTATAAACAAAAAAGAAATAATCAGTAAATATTCGTACAGGTGCGCCAAAAACGCTGTACATGTGTACAGCGTCTCATCTAATTAGTGTAATTCATTCATTCATTAGTTCGTTCATGGTTACTCGTCCGCTATAAACAAACTATAGTTCATTTGGCTATCCCTGTATTTGCTCAATGGATCAATTTCAGCAGTTTCCATACGAGTTACCATGTTTATTCGGTGTTTCGGTGCGTAGTTAACATCGGAGTAGTAACTTGTTTTAGTTCTGGACTCGTCAACATGTATTTGAGTTTGTGTAGACAACTTTGTTACCTATGCTGTTGTATAGCATTGTTGGAGAAATCTGAGAGTGCATCTAAGTATATGTTTAAGTAATTACTTTATTAGTAGCTTACTAAAACTTCTAGAAGTAGTCAGATATTTAAGTTTTTAAGCTAACATGGTCACTAACAGTATCATTAGAACTTAAAACGGGATATTCACCATGTGTATTTATTGTTTTGAGTTTCCGATATTTCGGCACTGTTGCAAGCGCCATGATCACGGATGAACTGAAGTAATTGCGGGTGGAAGTTTATGAGCAGACAAATCGGTCTACCCTCTTTCTCGTTCGTTTTCTGTTAGCGACACCGCTACCACTGTCACATGTATCACTAAACACTCGATTCTGTTCCCGACACACTCACCGTGTCGACTCGCCAACTTTCTACGAAACTTTTTCGGTTTTTACACATTTGAACCACTGGATTCCAGGCCCTCGGCAGTTATACAAAATAAATTTCGGAAACTCAAAACAAAAAATACACATGGTATATATCCCGTTTTGAGTAGTCAGATGCTTTTTTTCGGGGTGACAATCATCAAATAGCTCTTCTCGCTGTGTGTTGAGCGGAAGCGTGAGTTAGATTCTACAGAGTAAACCCTATTCTGTTCCTAGCGTTCTCTTGTTAGAACGTTCCCACAACCCCGGCTGGCAATGACCCTATCGGGCCCCGTCAATATAATTATAGTTAAGCCTCAACAGCTTAATGGCTAAGGTGTCAAACTGGTTATCGAGAAGTTGCGGGCTCGATTCCCACCAAATATACTATTGCCGTGAATAGGGCTGCCATCACCAAATTTGCCGGCCCCAGACAAAGACTTATAAATCCCGGACATTTGGGTAAAATCACAGTTTTTCCCCGGATACCGTAGAAAAATATATTTTTGAACTTGAAACTAAAAACAACGATGTTTATTTATGGTTTTTATTTACTAATAAAGTGATAACATTTTAAAGCTTTACAACTTTTTTAATAACGGTTTCGTCCTTTTCATTTAATCAACGTAACATAAACAATGAGATGAAATACCATAGGAAAATAATAATAGTTATCGTGCTTTTTGGTACCCGTAAGATCAATGTGTGTCCACGTTTTACCTGGACGCTTATTGGGAAAATCCCCCCGGACGCTCTCTAAACTAGGACAAATCCGGGAAAACCCGGATGGATGGCAGCCCTAGCCGTGAACCCACTCCAGACACGAGCATAGCTTAGTTGGAGGAGTTAACAAGATTGCTCGTTATCACTCGTTTATACTACATACACATAACATATTTATAACATTACTAGTTCTCTTCAAAAAAATACAACTAAGGACATACTATTTAACAGTTCTTATTTAGGACGACTTCTCTTCATAGCAAAAAATCTGCAATATTGAGGATAAAAGTGATTCGAGATTTCTTCCGACGAACAAACACATAATTGTATCTCTGTTTTAATGATAGAGGTTTAGACAACACTTTTCACCCAACATTTTCCAAAATATGGGGCTCTTTTCCTATGACCTCGTGTGTATGTATAATAATATAGAGATATGTATGTGTATCTGTTTCCACCACAGCCAATCCAAAATGTGGTAAGCGCGGTTGCGGTCAGCAAACACTGTTTGCGACATGAACATTTTAACATTACTTAAGATTGTTTGTGTTTCCGCTCGTGGCTTAACAATAATAGTGGCATGATCTTTATTTAAAGTTAAGCAATACTTGTGACCGATGGGGAAGGTCTGTTGGTTCCAATTATCATTAATTAACTTTCTTCTGTATCGTGATCGCATTTTTAGAAACAACAGGACCTGGAACAGCTATGTAGTTGCAGGCGTAGTTTCGAACCTACGGCACACAGCGCTGCAGTCGATTGCTCAACTACTGTGCCAACTGCTTCTACTAAGATCTTTGATTGTCGTTACGGGTAGTTAACATAAAAAAATAATGTAATCAATTGCATATCTAATTTAAATGAACAAAAGCAAGTCGGTGCAACTAGCGTCGGTTCCTGAGTTATAAAAAAACTTGTATTAAGTTTTGGGATTATCTTGTGACCCTCATACATATACTTTTTTTTTATTACTGACTAGTACTCACGCGGAGCTTCGCTCCCGTGGATTTCTATCACGGTAAAAACATAACTCTCCTTTTTTGCAGTCGCGTAAAAAGTAGCCTATAACCTTCCTCAAGCTACAAGCTACTTCCACACCAAATTGCATCCAAATCCACCCAGTACTTTCGAAGATTAGCGCGTTCAAGCAAACAAACAAACAAATAAACTTTTCCGCTTTATAATATTAGTATAGATGGGCCCACTCTTGACCTTGATCTCGCCTGATGGTAAGCGATAGATGAGGTCTACGATGGAACGAGCGAGCCCAGAAGATGCCTATTCACTCGTGCTTTAAAGGCTGAAAGGTCATAAGTGGCAGGGAACACAGAAGCCGGCAGAGAATTCCACAGCTTGGATGTGCGATACTATCTCCAATAGTCCTTCCGATTGATTTGAGCCACGGCGGCCGACAACAGCGGAGATCAGCGCAGGTACAGGGGAACTGTATATTCCTTTACACTTAGAGGGTCGACAAGCAGGACCAGCAGCTTAACGGGCTTTGCGAGGCACGGGGGTATTACATCACCAACTTCCAAACTCCAGGCTAATTCGAAACTAAAAAAAAAAACGAGTATCACTTTTTGACCGACCCGAAAATCTAACCCGAGACGCCTTGTTTTGCAGTTGCGCTTGCGACCACCAGACAACGAGGTAGTTAACTATCTACCCGTGAAGATAGGTAAATTCTCAATGTAAAATATTGATAGGTACTACTGGGTCGTTCCATCGGACTGGAAGCCGTCCCTAACATGTTTGAGAAAATGATGTAGTTACAAGTATGTTAGGCTTAATTTCTGTTCTTTAAAAGATGCTCTGAGAGAGGCTAGGTATAATTAAATGTCGGGCCTGATACACTCTGGCCTGGCTAATCTTTGATCGGCGGCAATTATTGTGTCGCTCACGCCTACTCGCTACAAGAACACCATTCTATACTAGACGTTAGTATAATGTTTTAAACTCTGCTTTTATAGCAACAGCAGTTACCTTTCTAGCCAGTTGGACTAAACATATTTTTTTTTAAACGTACATTGTTCAAATATATATAAAAAACAACGGATTGGTTGCTGGGAAGTTCACTCCGAAACCTGTTTCCAATTAAAACCAGAACTACTGACTACCGGAGTCTGTGTTTCCCGATAGCTATAACCTGGGGGACTTTAAAAGTGAAAAGGGTTACTTCTAGTTAAGCGTGCTCCAGGTTCGACCACATTATCTCTTACCATCAGGTGAGATGGTGGTTAAACGCGAGCCTATTATCAATAAAATAAATAAAACAATAGCAGGTCGTGATGGGAGGGTTTTGGGGTACTGACTTTCTTGTTTTTTTTTTCGGGAAAAATATGTAAATCTTTTAAAACAAAATCTTTTTATTCTTCTTTTTTATGTTTATGTCCACTGTGCCTTAATTGATGTGAGATACATTGATGTATAAAAAACCCGTGAGATACAATAAAAACTTTTTATTTTATTCGACAGAAACAAAGATTTTTTATCGTTGTTTTTGTGTTATATCTGTGTTAACGATTAATTATTTTTGTAAATTGGTTATAAATTAAATCTTTACACGTCATTTTCTTTTGTCTTACGTTTAAACTAGATGATGCCGATTTTTTCAACTCGTTATCATGAGAAGAAACACCGAAACAAACTCCGATATGTATTTCGTGCTGGTCAAACCCAGGTCAAACCATATAAGAACCATGCAGGTTTATATCTGTCATGAAAAAAGCACACAAATGTGAGTAGACCTGCACAATAAGTTTTACCTTTTCTTTTCTAAATATTCTATTTGCATTATTTCATTTAAGCATCAGATCGGCGATAAGACGAAGTAAAACAGATACTGTAGTCTCCGATGTTTAGTTAGCAAGTCTAGCCCTAGTTTATCAGGTCACAACTTTGATATCGATCGACGTCTAAAATCAACACCTATCCAGATGAAGTCTGACGAATTTGTTCATAATTTTTACAGCTGAATGGCTTTTGATTGATTTATGTTTAATGAGCAGCTGTTGAGTGGTTGTTTATAATAAATATTAAGACAATAAGTGCCTCACTATTTATGTGATAGTAAAACCATAACGCAAGTAAAATAAACATTGCACCCAAAGGTTATTGGCATAAGAAAAAGCTCTGGAATTTAGGAAATTCGTTTCGCATCAGTTTCTTAAAATATCATTGTTTATGTATGTTTACAAATATGAGTGCAATGCATCAAGGTCTTGCATTTGAATAGCTAAATGTGTACTTAAATAGGGATACAGAATAGGAAATACCTAAAGGCTCAATTCCTCATTGAAATGGGAGTATGATCTGGTCAGACGGGATATAGTATCTGCCCGATGTGTTTCCCAGCTTTGTAGCTTGACATACGTATATTATGTTATTTGAACATAGCAGAGAACTTTAATATCGTGATATAGGGTTTCAGCGACGTCAGTTTTAATTTTAGTTAGTAAGGGGTAGCTTATAAATGCCGCTACGTAGTCATCAATGAAAATTAAACGCTATTCGTTAAAAATTGGGGCAATAGCAAGTGACAGGATCATTGGCATGTGTTTTATTATGTTACTTAGTTTTAATTAGAGTCAGCGTTATAATACTCGACAAAAATATAATTTCTGTAGAAACTTTCGACAACACCACATTTGCGGAATCAAAAATCGAATAAAGGCTTAAGTTGTTTATGTTTTACTATTTGTAATTTTGTATTTTGTAGCTGTTTTTGTTCCTATTTAATAAAATAAAACATATGACATTCAATGATGATGATAACTGAAGTTCTGCACTCAACGCACTTTCGGCGTCACGAGTTTTGAAGTACCTACCTACTGCCGTTTGTAGACGTTTCCAAATTTACAGAACGCCTGACTGACAAGAACCATTATAAACGAAGAAAAATACATTGGCTTTACAGTATTTTTGTCACTATTAAGCTTCCCTATAAAGTTAAACAGATTTTATAAAACTGGTTTTTCATTGAAGAAAAGATACCTAAGTACTTATATTATAAATGCGGATGTAACTATGTCCGTCTGTATATTAAACTTCCACGTCTACCACTAATCCTTTTTTGATGAATTTATGTACCTACTGAGATAGATTAAAGCTTGTAGAAGGTTACCATTTTTTTCTCGCAAAAAATATACCTACGTGTACGAAGCCGCGGATAGAAGTATAGGATTTATACAATTTATAGGTAGTATATTATAAGATTTGTGTCATAATGCAAGAACATCGGTGACACCAAGTGATACAATAGGATTGTGCAAAAAAGTTTGTCAATACCGCCGACTCTATTCCGTGATCTGTGAGCGTGGCTGACTTTTGTGAAAGAAACAAAACAACATCGCCTGTTTTGACGCTTTGTTCAGCGTCTGTTTCGTGTCTTGTGCCGATGCCGATACAAATAATCTTGTATGAAGTTTGAGCTTGATAACAACAAATACCTAGTAACTAATGGCATATTATGTACGTTCGTTTCTGTCTGTAACTAATTCTTTTTTCAAAGTATACCTGTTCTTTCACGACGTGTGTTTTGTGATATGATAAAAAGATATAAGCTATACGTATTAGAAATCTCGCCTTTTTTACAAGGTAAGGTTATATAATTTTTCAGATCCAATGATTATGACAATATATGATTAAACATCGTTTTCTCGACAATGTAAAATACGCAATCAATACGATTGCTTTGTCAAAATGCTTCATTTGCTGCCGTAACCATATTTTTTGTATTGTTTTATGCAATCAAACTATGCTGACGGTCAACCAACAAGGAAATTACATATTAAGAAAATTGTGTGATCTCACACACACCCAACGTATGGTTCAGTTGAAAACTAGCGTCAGGCATATTCTGGTTATGTGAGTGACGTTTTGCTAAATAGACCTGTTTCGGGCAGCTGAGACGCAAACAATGTTATCGCTGTAAATTAAGTGACCTTATTTTTCCCCCATATTGTAAATACCTACTTAATAAACATGTTTTGCTTTCGTATTTAAAATGTTATAAATGCCAGAAGGGATTCATATTTTTACATTGCCATAATATTTCACGCCGCCGACTGTAACCTCTACAGCCATAAGCCAAAGCTCCATAAAAACGTATTCCGCGGCGTGCGCGCACCGATCTATTTCCGAACTGCGCTGTAAACACGCATTGTTGCTGTAATGCTGTTTGTTTACCCGACGCTACTGACCGCGTTACTGTCGTCATACTTGCCAATACTAGGATTCAGCTCGATCTACCCAACCAAAAAGGTGGTACTCAACCTTTTTTAGACCTTGGACCATTTTTTTTAAGCAGGGATCACGATGTAGGTACAATCCTTATCCTTACTAATATTATAAATGCGAAAGTATCTGTCTCTCTGTGTGTTACACAATCACGCCTAAACTACTGAACCGATTTTAATGAAATTTGGTACGGAAATAGTCTAGAGCCTGAGAAAGGACATAGGTTGCTTTTTATTGAGAAAACACGGTCAAGTGCGTGTCGGGCCACGCGCAGTATAGGGTTCCGTAGTTTTTATAACAGCGAAGTGCGTGTCGTATTTGCTGATTGATCGTTTCGTACCATGCTCTAACTAAAAGCCAAACATGACTACCTAACTAATTTGACTTCCTATACAAATCCTCACCTGATCCGACAATTTTGCACGGAAAGTTTAAATTTTTTTTTGAGATTTGTTTAATACATGTCATAGCCGGTGTTTTGAATTTAAATACGGACACAGAGCTACACTACTCAATCGTCACAAGAAGCTAGCTCGATACAACTGGCGCTTAGCGCCATCTATCGACATTTCCATAGAGATGTTCGAAATTTTCGAGGCAAATACAATTGGTCGACTATTACTCGTAAACTTGTAAAGCCCACATATGTGTGATAGTTTTCCTTTAAATTTCGTTATATATAGGTACTACTGCCGTGACATTTGAATTTCTAACTATAACCGTTTAGTTGATAGAGGGGGAGAACACTTGACTCTAACGAAAATTGGTACTTTAAAGCTTGATCAGTCACGAACGGTTTACTTAATCAAAAAACAGTGTTACCAAACCCCTAATATTTTTGAAAGACCTATCCAACGATATCCCACATTATGGGAAGAACGAAAAAAATATATATCATCCCACTTTACATGTATGGGAGGTACCCTAAATAATAGTTTTTTTTTTAAATTTTATTTTACCACTTTTTTGGCGTCATTAACGTGTATACTTATGCCAAAGTACAACCTTCTAGTACCAATAGTTTTTGAGCTAAACCGCGGACAGACGGACAGACAGACGGACATGGCGAAACTATAAGGGTTCCTTGTTGACTACGGAACCCTAAAAAGGGCTGTAAGGGGTTGAAATAGGGGATGAAAGTTTGTATGGAAATTACGTCATTTTGAAAGCTTATTTTTTGACTTTTGATTAGATATTAATAAATACGACATCCAAATTATATATGAGTTTTATTTTCAAAATAATTAGCCTAAAAAATTAAAAATGCTGCCGAAAGTCACTATTCCGCGCGGACGAAGTCGAGGGCACAGCTAGTACAAAATAAACTGAATTAAGTAATCCAAAAATATTTTTTATTCAAAAACTCAATATTAAAAGAAAACAATATGTTTAATAGGAAACTCGGCGAAGCACCCGCGAAATTGGAATGGAAGCATCAATAGCCTCGTGGCTAGGATGTAGGACTTGTTAAGGAGAGGTCGTGGGTTCACTCCAGACACAAGTAAGTGCTTAGTTGCAGAGAGATTGCTAGTAATGTGAATTATATCCGCATTGCTAATTTGAAATCGTTCGCAGACCATATTAAAATCCTGCGGACCACTGGTGGACCACGGACCACAGTTTGGGAACCATTGAGCTAGATGCTAAACTTCGAGACTTTCTGGACTGGATTTAATTTGAAAGGAGTAAAATTCCCTGCAGTACGTCGATTCTGTAAAATTCGAACAACAACTCGCATCTCACATGGCTATTCACTGTCACTTCGCTTATGGTTCAAAGTGACCTTGATTTTGCATTCTGTAAACAGCGTCGAAGTGACGGAGGAATTACCTTACCGAATGCCACTTCTCACGTCATCTCATATTTTATCTGTCAAAATCTTTAGTTCAACTCGCTGATACGCTCGCAAGGGTAGCGCTAGTGTAAAGTTTTTAGAATGCCAATCAATAACCTCACAGCGGATTCAGATTCGAAGTTTAGAATGAGGTCTTACAGAATAACACAGCAGGAGTCTGTGTTTCCAGATAGCTATAACCTGGGGTTCCTTAAGTCGAGAGTGAATAGGTTACTTCTAGGTAAGCGTGCTTCATTTTCGACCATATCATCGCTTACCATCAGGTAAGGTGATGGTTAAAGGCGATGCTAACACTAATAAAAATAAACATATAACTTCTGAATCTGTTATATGACGCTGACTATTTTTCGATCCACTTTTGTGTTTTGGCCTTTGGCACCAGACTTCAAATCAATATATAATATTATATTTCAAGGCCTAACAATTTCAATGTGTTTATGCGTTTGAAGGGAGTTGTATTATGAATCTGCTTTAACAGTGTTGATAGCATTATCATCTAAATTTTTTATCGTTAAAAATTGTCTTCAAGTCCCAGAACTTTCGTTTTAGTTGACCGCTGCAGACACATCATAAGATCGTCATTTAAATTTTTATACAATTCTTTTTTTTTTTTTCAAGTAGTTTTATTTGTAGACTGGCTGTGCCCGCGACTTTGTTTGTGTGGAAGGTTTCTCCCGCGTAAATCTTGATCGCGTGGGAATTTCGGGATAAAATGTAGCATATATGTTGCTTGTTGACCTCATCTAACTTCCAGTAAAATCTTTCTATTCAAATCAGTTCAGCTGTTTCAGAGATTAGCTTGGCTAAACAGAAAGAAAAAAATAATTCTCCGTGTTTTCGTTTCGTGTAAATAACTGACAATTCAATTTTATTTGTATGTATGTATAATTTAGATATATTGAAGAATTATATGAAAGTCTTATAAACTGCATAGTTTAGGTATAAAATCCGCTGTGAGGTTCAGGAACTAAATTGAACATAAAAAATGTCTGAACGCCATCAAAACACTCGCGGCACCTTAATCTTTGTCCGAACAAATGGTCAACTTTTTGGTCATATGAAGAGGTATCTAACGGCTTCCTCATAACATGTTATCTCTCCTCAAATTGATAGACACATAATTTTTTTATTGGACAGCAAATAGAAGACACATCGTACCGAAACATAGTTTCATACATAAATAATTTTAGATTCATAAACTAGAGATGAAAAAATGTGCCAAGTGCAAGTCAGACTCGCCCTTGAAGAGTTCCGTAGTAACTACGCCAAATAACTTTGTTTTTCATAGTGTTAGTATGAATTACAAAGTTATGTTTGCGGTTTTAGAAAATATGCTGTATCTCAAAAACTGCTGACTCGATCTCGTTTAAACAACCTTACCTTTTCTTTTGTAATTATTCTAGTTGTTATATGAATTGCCTATGAAGATTAGCATCAGATCGGCGATAAGACGAAGTAAAACAGATACGTAAGTCTCCGATGTTTAGTTAGCAAGTCCAGCCCTAGTTTATCAGGTCACAACTTTGATATCGATCGACGTCTAAAATCAACACCTAGCCAGATGAAGTCTGACGATTTTGTTCTTAATTTTTAGCAGCTGACTGGCTTTTGATTGATTTATGTTTAATGAGCCGTTTTTGAGTGGTTGTTTATAATAAATATTGTGCCTCACTATTTATGTGATAGTAAAACCATAACGCAAGTAAAATAAACATTGCACCCAAAGGTTATTGGCATAAGAAAAAGCTCTGGAATTTAGGAAATTCGTTTCGCATCAGTTTCTTAAAATATCATTGTTTATGTATGTTTACAAATATGAGTGCAATGCACAAGGTCTTGCATTTGAATAGCTAGATGTGTACTTAAATAGGGATACAGAATAGGAAATACCTAAAGGCTCAATTCCTCATTGAAATGGGAGTATGATCTGGTCGGACGGGATATAGTAGGTATCTGTCCGATGTGTTTCCCAGCTTTGTAGCTTGACATACGTATATTATGTTATTTGAACATAGCAGAGAACTTTAATATCATGATATAGGGTTTCAGGGACGTCAGTTTTAAGTTTTTGTTAGTAAGGGGTATGCTATAAATGCCGCTACGTAGTCATCAATGAAAATTAAACGCTATTCGTTAAAAATTGGGGCAATAGTAAGTGACAGGATCATTGGCATGTGTTTTATTTTACTTAGTTTTAATTAGAGTCAGCGTTATAATATATAATATGTTATAATATATAAACTAGAGATGAAAAAATTGGCCAAGTGCAAGTCAGACTCGCCCTTGAAGAGTTCCGTAGTAACTACGCCAAATAACTTTGTTTTTCATAGTGTTAGTATGAATTACAAAGTTATGTTTGCGGTTTTATAAAATATGCTGTATCTCAAAAACTGCTGACTCGATCTCGTTTAAACAAATTTTGGTTGAACGTATACATTAAGATCTACAGCATATATTTTTCACTCCATTATTATAGAAGTTAGAGGGGGAGGACACATTTTAGTACTTTGGAAGCGTATATCTTTTAACGATTAACTTTATAAAAAAGTGGTTCAAGAAACCTCAATTACATTTTAAAGACCTGTCTATAGATACCACACCCGCATAGGTTTAATGAAAAAATATTTTTTTCAGTTTCAGTTCCATGTATGGGGAAATTTATTTTAAATATTTTTTAATTTTTTTCTAAAAATCGAAAAGCGGTTTACAGGATACATCTACCTACCAAGTTTCTGAATAATATATATATATTATATATATAAAATATATAAATTAGTATATTAATTATAAAAAATATATATTAGTATTATATTTATTAGTATTAAATATATTATTTCATTCCATTTTCACGTAGGTACACCTACCACAATGTGTTTTTTTTAACCCAAAGGTTGACTGGTAGAGAATGCCTTGCTGCATTAAGTCCGCCCATGTAACACAATTGTACATAAAGTTTAAATAAATAAATAAATAAAATGGCTGTGACATACGGACGGTTGCACAGACAGACAGACAGACGGACGGACATGACGAAACTATAGGGTTCCGTTTTTTGCCATTCGGCTACGGAACCCTAAAAACGTGAACTTATCGTGCTTTCCGAAGCATGAAGGAATCTTGACATGTTAAGATGAGAAAGCCACGCACTTAGAATAACAACGCATAGAAGAGGCGTCTAGAACAAAACACGAGCGATTTCGTGTGTCCACTTTATTTTCTTTGTGTGCGTGAGCCGAATGTGTCTACGTTCTTCAAACGCACACAAATATAGCTTTCAGTGATACCATTACCCCATATTATGTTGCTGGATCAAATCAAGTATTTTATGTTATGAAACTAAATAAGATGATGTTTTTTCATGTAATATGACTTCTATGACATATATTTACGGAAGGTAAACGAAATGAGATATCGTTTATTGCGTTTAGAATGTTTGATGTGTAATGTGTTATAATGATATTATAGAAATGTATTAATTGCTTGAAAAATGTCGTTTGATATCAATTAAAAGTATGTGTTGTATTTATGAAATAGAAAAATATTATTGAGAACATTACTTAAATGAAAAAAATCTTAATCAATAAAATTGTCATCTTTATGATGCCACTCTTCGAACTAACAGTAACTTTTAGTTATAAAACACTGTAGGTAGTAGCTGTAAATAAATATAGTTTAGTTTGACGCATACATAATTGCCGCCAAAACTATATTTTTTTAAACAAAAATAAGCACAAAAGAAATCAATATGGGTATTTTTTTCCTCACGGATAGCAACATTGAATTGTGATAAGTTAGGTTATTAGAATTTTTGTTTGATGGTCGATTTACTTAAATATAATGTATAAAATGTAAGTATTTACTTGTGAAATGTAATTTGATTACACGTTTTTTGTTTTCCTGAAGGACTATGACATCCCTTTACGCTACACACGGTCGTTTTAAATTATTTACTCGCGAGCTCTGTTCGGCAGAATGTGACCTTGAATACTGACGGCTCGTCGAGCAAAGTTAGCCAAAAATGGCTAAGTTTTAGTTGCCTTACTTTTTGCACTCGTACTATCCTTCTATGCGTTGTTATTCTAAGGCCACGCACTAGTTTTTTTTTAACAGCTGTTGAGGAAAATAATGCCACCTAGCAATAGAAAAAACTATAGTTCCAAACGTTACAAATTGCCAGCGTTAAAATACCACCGATGCAAGCCATTTACCTAACATTTCGTACGTGGGTTGCCAATTGTCATAAAACTAAAATGTCAGCAGCTTTGCCGTAAAACAAACGGTTATAACCGGCCAGTTAACCCGGCCCACTTTGCTCGACGTCTTAATATTTGCGGTTTGGGACGCAAATATAGGACGCAGCGGAATAAATTTACTGGTGCGACGATTTTTGAATTCGGAAGTTATTTGAAGACTGCCATTTTGAAGCCGCTTCCAAATTCAAAAATCTGATTGCTCCTTGCTTACACAAATTTTTGTTTGTATTTAATTTTACTTAATTAAATGTTTTATTTATTTTTCTAATTCCATAATGATCAGTAAGGATAAATAAGTAGGGAGACCTTCGTGCTACAATGTGATACCATAGACACAATAATAAATAGATAGTCAGCTCATTATAAGAACATTACAATAATTACTTAAATAATATTTGGATTCGAAATATTCTGGAATTACTAGTTCCATAATTGTATTTTCTGTACCTATATTGGCTAAAAATATATAGTGCGCATATTTTCAACACTAACACTATCTGTAACCCTGCCTATGTTTTACAAACTAAAAGATTGATCACTAAACACGAAACTGGGCTAATGTAATGGACATTTAGACCAAGTATATTATTTAAAAAAATTGTTAAGAAAATTCGGCAGTAGGTACGTATAGTCGACACTGGCTCTGCTTGTCTTAAATAAAAAAAAAATACAATACATGGTTCAAAAGTTTTACAGATTTCAGAAAATTACTCCGGTTTAATTGCATTTAATCAATTAATGTCTAAGCGTAGGTGGTGGTAGGTACTTAATAAGAGGAGCTATAGACCCATCAATATACTTGGGTAACCACTTGCAGCTGATTGCCTCGATTGGTCCCATAAAGGGGGAGACGTGACCTCCTTACCAGGCTATCTATTACCTACTCCGGTATCCGTAGGTACCAATCTAATGAAGTTAAGCTCTACAAGCGTAGGATATTTTATTTTAAATTACTTTGCAAGAACATTATAGGCTTCCGAGTTGGGATTTATCCGAGGTTGCGGAAATGTTTTGATGAGATACTGCGGCCTCGGAATGCAAGGATAAATAAACAGGCTGGGTCTTTAGGCATAAGAAGTCTGGAGGAGATATTTGAAGATTTTCCCCCGAAATATAGCATCTGACTACTTATGGAAGTTTCAGTAAGCGTATTGGTAATATTGAATGACATAGATGTACAGAGTTTTCCAACACTTACTTAACAGCAGCACAGGCAACAAACTTGTTTTCACAAACGCGAATACATGTTGACGTATCTCGAATTAAAACAAGTAACCTGAGGAGAAGTTTATCAAAATTGTATTTATTATTTACTTTATGGTTTTGAATAAACATTGTATTATTTATTTATATTAATTTTTCCACTGGAAAAAAATAAAATGGTAAAATATTAAAAACTCTTTGCCAGCATCTTTTTAACATAGCTCTTATTTCCATTCGAGCTTTAAAGTAAGAGTGAACTGACATCTTCAGATCTCGGTCGGTCATCGTAAACTCAAACTCAAAATATTTTATTTCACATACATGCCTACATGGACACTTATATGTATAACGTTAGAAGCTACTGCACAATTCACAATTGATCTTGGCCTATGGAAAAGAAGAAGAGAAAAATAGATCTAAGAGTCTATAGTAGGAGTATAGAGTCTCAATTGCCTTCAATTGCTTACAAAGACAAACGGCGTATCTTATCAAGATCGAAAGGAAATCCAAATCTATGGAAAAGGAAATCAAAATATATAAAAATGTTTAAAAAATTGTCTGGTCGACAAAGTATGGTACGCTATGCATACGGTTGCTTTGACAAAATCAATGCTTACCTATGTGTATCGACCGATTCTGTTTATACTTGGATGATGTTGTTTGTTTGTGTGTGTGTTTTGTTGTCCTTCTTTCACGTTAAAACGAGCAACGGATTTGTGTGATTTTTGGTGTGACGATATTTGAAGGGCTGATTTATTTCCGCCGAAACTACTTTATTAAATAATGTACAACAAAGTGGCTCCCGCTGTAAATGTTTTAAACTTTGTAACGGACTACTAACTTTTAATGCAGTTTTCAGCTATAGATACAGTAATTTAAGAGGAAACTTTGTATATATAATACATGCATATTATTAGTACATCGAACCCGAGCAAATCCGGGTCGGGTCGCTAGTAAAATATAAAAAAAACTGAGTTGTGTACATGAAAACTACTAAAAAGATCTAAATAAGACACTATAGGAGCAATCAATTTAGTTGTAGATTTGTTTTTGGTACTAAGTTTTATTTTATTTAAAGCTTTGTGTATGGACCGCGATTTAATTTTTTTTCAATCACTTTGGCAATTAAAACAAATCTAATGATACCTTATTTGTTAATATCTATCCAGTCCATAAGACTACAAGAAATGCAAATAAACATACCCCCATGTTTGTATATTGGGGTAGTTGGAAATAATATACTATTTAGTTAGTCTTTTTCGGATAACAATGTCAATCTAAAGAATAATTTTGCATAAATATTGCTATTTATTATTAACTGAAATGCAGTCTACTAAACGCTATACCAAACAGAGTTATTCTGATTAATCCATTAAATAAACTTCATTTCATAGTCTTAACTTCTTTTCAATATTTTAATACACATAACACTGCACCACTGTATCATGGCATGCGGGAAAATGGAGAACTAAATTGAAAGTGAAGGATTTGACATTACTGTTGACATTTACATTCACGAATAGCGCTACAGTGAAATGTCAAGATACATTGGTTGATAGGTGAGTCAAACTCGAAGTGTTGACTCTGATCGGCCATTTTGGATTGCTTACGTGATAGTGTTTTGTGTTGTGGTGAAAGTTTGATTGCCGTTTTAGTATCGTCTCTGGAGACGGGCTTATAAACATGGTCCATTCCATTTCGTCGTTCCATTTTGGTAGTTATATTGCCATTTTACATGATTCCTTTGGAGACCGCCATAATATCATATTTACCATATTATTAATTCTGGTTTTAAAATAACCTTCTATACTTGACACGTGTTTCGTCCATCTACGGATTATTCTCAGAAGAATAACTCGTTATTGTCTGATCAGTCTTGGATTCATTCATCAGATCAGACTTTTGTGTACTAAAATTGTCTAAAAACATTTAGACAATTTATTGATAAAACATGACCATAAAGTTATAGGATATTAAAAAGAACGCGTTGTATAATAAAATTAAAACCTCTTTCCTGAAGATTATTATTTAAATTATCGTTTTCATCAATTACACTCATAAACTTTATAAGTAAACACAAAATGGTACAGACGCAAATAATTATGAAGCCTAACTGAGTTCCATTCGTCACGTCTATCAAAGGCTAATGGGATTGCTTAGGGTGCGACCTGATAACTGCGACTAATTGGTGATATCACGCGGCTTGCTCATTGATTGGAATGTAAAAACTTTAAATGGTACAAAGCTTTATTCAATACTAAGTAGATTGAAAAATATACTCATGAAATCCTTCTATATCTACGGGACAATATCAAGAAGAAAATACTGCAAATCACTACTATAAAAGAACGTGTTTCTAAATGTATCTGGTTTAACAGCTTAGCAACCGTCTGTAAGTCTTTACTAATGGATTATTTTAATCTGTATTCTGTAATCAGCTTTATTGTGCGTGGCTTCGTGGTTCGTGGCTAAGTAATGTGTACGTGATGGCTGTGTATAAATAGTTTTAATACAATTAGGAGTGTACCATTTAGTCCTAAATGTATGTACTGGCAAGTAATGAATAATTTGTGATTAGTTTTACCCAACCAATCTAATCTATTTCCACATTTGTGTGCAAACACTATAGGTACTATTACATATGACCCTTTAGTCTCTGAAGTAAGAGTGAACAGGCATCTTCTGGGCTCGCTCGTTTCATCGTAGACCTCATCTATGATCAGGCGTAATCGAGGTCAAAAGCGGGCTCATAATAATTTGATGATAGACCAGGGAGCTATCTCACTGAATGGTTTCTGAATCTCCTTAAAAATATAAGATATCAGTCCCGGTTTTATTGTTTTTTGAATTGGTTTTCTTTTATAACATACAAACAGTCTTCGCTACGCTCGTCTACGCTAGGCGAGCCGAGCATGAGCCGAGCACGAGCGGAGCCGTTCTCGGTTTCGTCGTTCGCGGCGTCAAGTGTGGACGTACAACGCGAGCGCGAAGCAAATCGTTTTGTGTTCATCAAAAAACTGACAATTGGCGGAGCACAGCCGAGTACGAACGAAATGCTCGCAGCGCAAACGTTCTAGGCTTGTAAGTCAGTCTACACTAGACAAATTGTGTTTGGCTCGTGCTCGGCTCGTGATGGGCTCGTCTAGCGTAGACGCAGCTTTAGAAGACAATAGATATGTGTTTTTGCTGTGATTTTGTAAACAACTGACGACCTGTACCTATGTTTTAATAATGCACCTAGGTATATCGTTTGTGAATAACTTTATTGAGAATGATTTTCATTTGTTTCAGAAATATGTCGTCAGTACTGATCGGAGCGGAGACATACATGTTCACGTACAAGTAAGTACAAAAGTCTTTGAAATAAATTCAATTATATGAGTAATTAAGCATTTTACCGAGACACGATGCTTTCTAGTTTCTAAAAATGCTTTTATGACCTACATAAGTATACAAAAGTCACAACCATCAATCGAATAAATTAAACAAATAGTCAGGCTGAATGTTCATTGCCTTGTCATTTATATGGATCGGACGGAATGAAAATTATCCGTTTGACATTTCAATTCCCTTGACTTTTGGCGGGAAACGCTTATCGAAGCCATCTTGGGAAAGCAAATTATATTGGAGAAAATTAGTTGCTGTCCGTGTAACGTGACATAATAAGTTGAAATTGAAGTAAAACGAGGTAAAAGTTCTGAAATATTTTCCTGTTTAGACATTTATTGTCGGTTTACGAATAGTTTGTAGAAAATATTATTTATATTGTGTCTTTTGAGAAGGAGTTCATGGCTAAATAATGCAGCCGCATGAGCCGATCTTGAAGGCAAAGCAAGGCATATCGAGGTTGGTCCGTGGATGGGATCTTAACATATGGAGTATCCTCCTTGCCTCGGAAAGCACGTCAAGCCGTTGGTCTGGACTCAGCTGCACCCGGTTAAACACGAAGCCAACCCCAACTTATGTACAGACGCCAGCACATGAAGCTACCCGAAACTGACAAATTTTCCCAATCAACCTTGAACCTAATTTCTATAACAGTAAAGTTGAAAATCTATTATCGAATCATTGTTCGATTTTGGCCTATATAACCGATGTGAAAATATATTACATGATAATTTTCATTTCTTTTTATACTGCTTGAAACATATTTTAGTATACCATGGATACTTCAAATAAATAAATTCAAAATAAAAAGTTGGGTCACGATTGACGAATGCGTGGTGCCGTAAAAAATGTCTATTTGCCATCTAGTGTTGTCGATTTACGGAATTTTTCACCGATTTTGAGAAATACGGAAGGGATTAAATCAGAAATTGATAAAATTCTGAATATTTCGGGTATTTTGAACCCCCTGCAGTTCTTAGATGGTATATTGGTGAGAAATATTGATGATTAAAAAACTGGTATTGAATATACATATTGTTTTTATTGCCTAAGCTAGAAAACCTCTTTTATTCTTAATGATATTATGTTACTATAACTTTTATGCTTATGATTCTTATGTAGTAATGGTAGTTTTAGTATGGTTTTTATTCTCGCAATTATTTTTGTATCTTCAAATGTCCGTTAGTAAAAATTGATTTACTGTGATTCCATAAAATATTTAGAGTCTATCTAAGTCATTTTCTATTCAAACGATTCTTAGGCGTGACATGTATGGAGCCGGAACAATGTCCTTTGACAGGTTGTTGTAGCTTGATGTGCTGGCGTCTGTACTTGGGAAAAGTCTAAGCATAAAATGATGATGAGTGCCCTATTGAGATGATGTAGGTAACCTTATTTTTGCTATACGCCTTAGGTATGGAAGTTACCATTTTTTTATATTACAGTTCTTTCTAGTTGACGTCATACTGTTTCTAATTTATACTTATTACGCAGGAGTGGAGGAGGCACTCCCTAGTGTCTTGTTTACATTCTAGATTTTATAGCTTTATGGTTTAGTCTGACTGTTTATTTCAATGAAGTAATATTTTAAAGCTAATTTGTAACACATAGAATCACTTGATAAAAGCAGTTAACATTCTAAATCTGTCGATTTCTAAGACAGGTTTTTTTAATGTCCTATTCAAACGTTTCCTTTTTTTTGCAAACCAGGGAATATTAGCTCAACCAAACAGGGTAAGTGAAAAATAGTGTGGTTTTTAAATTCCTGTTCATCTTTTTCTTTAATACATTCATAAGTTTCCAAATTGTGACAAATATAATAACATGGTTTTTAACGTAAACCCCCTTGACGATATAATAATGTTTCAGTTTATAATAGTATGTAAGTATGTCTATACGATAAAAAGGACAGTCAACAAATTAGTACGAAATTAGAATGCATAGAAGGACCAGTTTTTGTAGCCCGTGAGTTTACACCTATTTTCCAGTAACCTAAAATCATGCAAGCAAGTGATACCATAGACAGTGATACATAAAAATAAAGAAGGTGAATTAGAATTGAAAAAGAATGAGACCTCCGCAGATCACTGCCTTTGCCAGAACGAGAGCGTATGTTTGCTTTAATTTAACGGGCAGTGAGAATTATATAATTTTATCCTTTTTTGTCTTAAATGTTGTAGTTTGCAATATTCAGCATTTAAGCTTCCACATAAATTTCTATACTACCAGATTATCCTTCAACCCTATCATATAGGTTATCCTAAAAGCATTCCAGGCGTATATATAGAAATGTTAGCAATAAATGTGTTAATAAAATATGTAACTATTATTCTCTCACTAAAGCAAACAATGTCATCTCCTCTCTTCTGTCATTCCCTTCTATCGTCAGTTCTAAGCTCTGTGGTGAGTTATTTCCTTTTCGATTCCATTTAAACTGAATATGGCAATAGGACAAGTGTCTTTCAAATTATTCAGCAGTTTTCTACAATTTTATTTAATAGTAAATATAAATGCTTCTTACTTCTCATTAAAATGGTCCTTCTGTGCGTTAATATTGTGTGTCCAGACATAAATCATTGTCACTCCTCCAACCATTATGTTATGTATGCCTTTGAGAGAGTGTGTTGTTATTGCTCCACAAACACCTATAATAGAGGTTGGATGTTCATCAATCAACTACACACATATCTATAATATACCTCATCATATTGTTTACGTCCCACCCATGTGTGTTTTGTTTGTACAGTTCCATTTAATTTTTTTTTTTTACTAAATAACGTCTATCAGGCAGGCCTTAAAAGCGATGGTGAGACGATCTGGACTGGGTACAGCATAGCTTGCTAAAACATACGGAACAACTGATTAAATACTTTTTCTATGATGGGCACAAATTTTTCATATATATAAGTATTTTAACTCCTTAAGGTAGCCGAGAAGATTTTCTTAATGAATGCAGTCTTGAATATCTATTCAAAAACAAAAGGAAAATTATGAGAACTAGGATGGTCTTGTATTGTTACCTAAAGCGGATTGACTGCCTGAGGATGACCTCAACTGCGGTTTCTGATGTCCGGAATTTCGGATAACATTTAAGATGAAATACTACAACATCTAAGTGAATTATACGAAACAGAAAGGACTAATTGAGCTAAGTCATGGAACTTAAAACGGGATATTTGCTATGCGTAAAATGGTATGATCACGGATGTATGTTCATCCGTGATCATGGCGCTTGCAACAGTGACGAAATATCGGAAACTCGAATAATGAGAATGGTAAATATCCCGTTTCTGTTCGTGACTATATTAGCTTAACAACTTATAAGCCATGGATATTAGATAGTCAACCTAATACTGTTTCTTGAATTGTAACCCAGTACTACGGCATTTTAGGTATCTTTACCTTTATTTGTATATCTAAGTCTTGTAAGAATCTACCCAAGGATATGTGCCTGGTGTTTGAAATATTTTTCAATTTTCAGGGGGACCTAAGTCAACAGGATAAACGATGCGTTTTCCTGACAGTACACGACCTTGGGACGAATCGTAAGTATATTTTGTTAATGAAAACAACAGAAGCTAGATCACCCGGCGTTGCGGGGATGTTCTCAATTGCTAACTGAAGGAACGGAGAGGGTTCTTAGTCAGTAAAAGTCTGATATTCCTTGTCGCTCCACACAGAACGTAAGGAGCATATGCCTATAGTTTCTTTTGGCTTTTAAAAATCAAACTTGTAAGGCAATGTATCTATCTAATCAAAAGATATGACCGTTTTTTACACATATTTTACGATTTCACCCGGGAAACACTGTATATAGGCTGCTTACTGTTAAAATAATTATTAAAAATTAAATATTTATTTATAAATTGGTTATGGTTGTAAATAACACTTTTACACGTCAGGTTTTTTTGCGTTTTAAGTTTAGCTAGATGAGGCCGGTGTTTCTTAACTGACTGCTCTGATAAGAAACACCGAAACAAACCCTGAGACCCACACTCACAGGTTGACCCACAATCATGAAATTTGGCAAAAAGCAAGTCTTACAGCACAAGTATAGGATAAAATCGGAAAACTGTAAATATGTTGTTAGTGTGGTACCTATTTTTTATTATTCAACATAGATTCAACATAAATGGACTATATACATAAATAAGTTTGTACGGAATCCTAGGTAGGTCCAACTTGCACTTTACCGATTTATTTATACTTTATTGTTCACCTTACAATATTTCTATGGATACAAAAAGTAAAACTAGTATATAAAGAGTAGTCTTATCGCACAAGGCGATATCTTACAAACAACGTTTGGATGAACAGATCTTTAAAGACACACGTAGGAATCGTAGCTTTTAGATGGATCAATTGAGTTTGTTTTAGTTTTTTTTTTATTTAATGAGTACTTGTTGTTTATTTCTCCTTTTTTGTCGTTGTCTTCATTACCTACTGAAGACTGCCTCTCTCATTTCATCACGTTGCGTTTATTTATTTTTATTTTATTTAAAATTGTCGGTCTGAAGTCTGAACGTGTTTCACGAGGATTGGCCTGAAGCGGCGCGGGAAAAGAGCGTATGTAAGGAATTGCCCTTTTAAGGAAGGAATTGGCCTTTTCCCAGCCGTGGGACAGTGTATGAAAATAAAAAAAAATAAAAAAGCATTGTCGGACTTCAGTGTGGGAACTAATCTTAAATGGTTTGCAGATTACGATTTTATAACTTGATGAAGTAACTTTATCGTCTTTTATTTAATTAATCTATACCGATCCTTTGTTTTAGTATTCCCATAAACCTCATTCAGATAAAATTCTGTTTTATTGTTTCCATAAAGTCAGTTTTATTCGCCAGTCCGATATTTGAATGATTGCCAATACGAGTAATGTATAGTTATGGCTGCTAATACACGGTTTAATTACAAACCTGTATATAGGGAGTGTACATTAGACCTATTGGCATTGTTTGACACACTTTCATGCTCATCGATGGATTAGTGCTGAGTTTTGCAAACATAATAATCTACAATATTGTCATCTTAATTATTTTAATTCTCTTTTGCTTTATCCTATTGTAAATATTTTCGTTATATCAATTCATTTAAATTATTCCGTTAGTTTTTAATCTGACATGGAAAATTAGCGGTTTTTAATGTTTTTTTTTTTTTTTAAATATGTATGTGTTATTTTTTATTATTATGTTTTTGTTTGTTTTCAATTTATTTGCTTAACTGCCAGTTTGTTATTTGTACGTCAATTTAGTTAAGGGAATTCACTGGCTCCTGTCATACAGTTTACAACTAGTTCAGGAGTCACGGAATTTCAATTCTAACCTTGTGTACCTTATTTGGCAATAAAGAATTTATGAATTATAAGCCCTATGTAGCAATATATAGGGATGATACACAGCTATTTAGTGACGGACTGAGCCATTCCAGGACCTTTTAATTTTAAGGGGATATCATGAAATGACTCTGCCCGCTCTGGGGGGCGTGGAAGGGAGTGTCAGACTTGTACCTACTGACAAAAAATTCAACCTGTTGTTCAACCAAAAAATTATGTCAAATCTTTTACTATACAAGCAGCTCGTTTGTGGAATGCATTACTCATAGAAGTGAGACGTGCTCAAACGCTACCAGCGTTTAAAAGAATGGTGAAGTAGCATTACCTCTCCCTATAACTTTTCCCATTCTTTCTCAATTATACATGTAATATTTATTAGTATATGATTTTGGTATTGTATGTATTTTATATTATTATGTTCAATTAACATTATGATGTTTGTACACTGACAGCCCTTAATCTGTCTAGTTTGTCCATCCAAAGGTTGTCTGTAAGAGATCGCCTTGTGCGATAAGACCGCCAAAAACAACCAAACTAGTTACATGATACGCAGACATGTTTAATACCTAAAAATTCCTTCGTAGACATTGACTCAATTAGACTACCTTAATTTTCTACTTAGCTCGAGGTTATTCTTAGATTGACCTATTCTTGGTCGGTTTAGTGACATTACAGTGAAGCTAATTGGTTAATGAGTATGAACAAAATGCTGCTTAGTTGATGTTACGCAAAATATTTGTCAACCAAATATGTCACTATACTTGACTATATAATAGACCGAGCTCTGTGTCCTGAACAAGGCTTATCCTGTATCGGGTGGTAAAAGTGTCACCCCTTAGTCTAATGTTCTAATTCAAATAGGTATTAAGAACTTACGTATATTTTACTCATATCACCCTTATATAATAACTAGCTTTTGCCCGCGACTTCGTTCGCGTGGGAGGGTTTTCCCGCGTAAAATCCCGATCCCGTGGGAATTTCGGGATATTAAGTAGCCTATGTGTTATTCCAGGATGTAAACTATCTAATTGCCAAATTTCATTCAGATCCGTTCAGTCGTTTTTGCGTGAAAGAGTAACAAACATCCATCCATCCTCACAAACTTTTACATTTATAATATTAGTAAAATGTTAAAGTTATATTGGAAGAAATAAAAAAGGTTAGCTCAGTTTATGCAGATAGGCATAAACTGAGCTAACCTTTTTTATTTCTTCCAATATAACTTTAACATTTTAAGGTTTAAAGAGTGTATAAAAAAAACTAATAGGCATATATTTTTTAAATATAATATACAATTTAATTGTAATTGTAATGTCATTGCCTTATGTTATTAATAATTAAAAGCAATCACACACACAGTGTCTTAGTGAGTAAGTCGTTGAAATGCCAAATAAATAATATTGTAAACCTTTAAGAACAGAAAAATTAACATAAAACTTTTTACCAAAAAATTAAACCGACTCCCAAAAAACACTGCAAAGTGAAAAATAACTTTAATTTCGGAAGTCGGTGCCAAAAACGAAAAAACAAAACTAAAGACACCGACTACCGAAATTAAAGTTATTTTTCACTTTGCAGTGTTTTTTGGGAGTCGGTTTAATTTTTTGGTAAAAAGTTTTTATTTCATTAAGTATGCAAATTTGTTTGATGGATAATGTCCAGAACGTAATCTATATGTAGCTACAATGTAGGCTCTACTTAACTTACTATTATAAAACCACGGTATTCGAGAAGGCTAACATTGTATTGTTTTAAACCATATACCTTTTTTTTACTTCTTTCATCGAAACATTCCTTAAATGTTAAATAGCACTTATTTTTGAATTTTGTTATGACTTCTGTATAATGTGGTAAAATTGAAATCTCCAAGGCATCTTTTGATGCTAATTTAGCCAACCTGTCTGCCTCCTCGTTGCCCTTTAAGCCTATATGTGACGGGACCCATTGCAATCTCAGATTTTTATTATACTTAGTGACTAATTCATTTATTAATTTTAAAATCGTATAGACTATTGGTACATAACACCTCTGCTGTTACCAGAAGCGCATCGAGTCATATGCTGTAAGGCGCTTTTGCTATCTGTAATTATAACAAAATATCTACCTTCCTGATCTTTTATAAAATTAAGAGCCTCTGAGATTGCAATGAGCACTTATCAAGATATAACTACTTTAAATTCAGTTTTACGCAAATTCCGTCATACAATAGAAATTTAATAAAAACTTTTTACCAAAAATTTCGGTAGTCGGTGTCTTTAGTTTCCTATTTTCGTTTTTGCCACCAACTTCCGAAATTAAAGTTATTTTTCACTTTGCAGTGTTTTTTTGGAGTCGGTTTAATTTTTTGGTAAAAAGTTTTTATTTCACTCTTTTAAGTTGGTCTATTTTTAATTTACCTAGTTACAAGAGCTTAAATGTTAACTACTTCTAAACTTTTACAAAATATTGCTTTTCCCAATGCTGGGCCGTTAATTGTTGAGGAGTTCTCCTGGTACTTCACCATTAGCTCTACATCACCATATGCATTGTGACGAGCATAAAGTGCTTAACATCCGTATTCAAGTAATCGAATCGCAATCGACTCATAACTTATTATTGAGTAGTTTCGGCGGCCATCTGTGGTCTTCATCATCATATCCACTTCCTCAAATGGTACTTTTTGAGAGCAACTGCACAAGTAACTATAATAAATACCCAAAACGTCATAGGTGTGCCTATAATATTTGAAGAGTTCCCTCGATTTCTCCAGGATCCCATCATCAGATCCTGACGTTTATGAAAATGGGACCAATTTCAAAGTATACCCTTTCAATCAAAAAAAGAATTTTCCAAATCGGTCCAGCCGTCTTCGAGTAATCGATGATCATAAATAAAAAAAAAAATAAAAAATATACGCGTCGAATTGATAACCTCCTCTTTTAGTCGTCGGTTGAAAAGATTGTATATAACACCCCTGATGCTATAATTGGGTAATATACAGTGGGTTCTCAGCTTCTAGACGTATCAATAGATTTTGTTGTAGTTTTTTTTATTATTATTGAAAGCGCACTTGTTGTTTACTTCTCCTTTTTACCCGACTACGGCAAAACCAAAGGAGGGTTATGATTTTGACAGGCTATGTATGTATGTATGTATGTATGTATGTATGTGTGTATGTTCATCTGTTCCCTCATAGCTCCAAAGCTACTTATCGGAACTCGACAAATGAGGTATCGTTAGAACCGTCTTGACCGTCCGCTGAACATAGGCTACGTGACGTGTCACAAAACCCAATGTGGTGCCCTCTAGCGCCAAAAAAATGTTGTGTTAAAAAATAAAAATAAGATAGATACACCGTGTTTGGTATCATTTGAAAGGGCTTTACTTGTACTTATCAAAAAAATTGCTTAAATTTAACGTGGCGCCCTCTAGCGAACAAAAAGTCATGTGTAAAAATAAAAATAAGATAGATACACCGTGTTTGGTATCATTTGAAAGGGCTTCACTTGTAATTATCAAAAATATTGCTTAAATTTAACGTGGCGCCCTCTAGCGGTCAAAAAGTCATGTGTAAAACTAAAAGTAAGATAGACACACCGTGTTTGGTATCATTTGAAAGGGCTTCACTTGAACTTATAAAAAATAAAGTAAATAGTAGTATAGAAGCACAGTGATTTAACACCAAAATAGTTTAAATAATAAAAAGTAAAAAACTAAAACCCGACTACGACAAAAAAATCGACGCTGAAAAAGTATGAAACAAGATTTTCAGGATGCTGAAATAAACAAGGTTACTGGAAAAACAAGAACAGAGCAAAAATAAAAGCCGCAGTCACACGTTATATAGGATATCAACCGTAACAAAAGAATTAATAACGTGTGACTGCGGCTTTTAGTTTTGTTCTGTTCTTGTTTTTCCAGTAACCTTGTTTATTTCAGCATCCTGAAAATCTTGTTTCAAACTTTTTCATCATTACGCTAAGGCCAATAGGAACGGAGCGCCAATGAAGAATGCTTCAAAATCGGGGTTAAATTTAACGTTAGCCCAAAGTAGCTATTCCACGCGGACGAAGTCGCGGGCAAAAGCTAGTCTATATATATAAAAGAAAGTCGTGTTAGTTACACTATTTATAACTCAATAACGGCTGGACCGATTTGGCTGAAAATTGGTAGAGAGGTAGCTTAGAACCAGGAAACGGATATAGAATACATTTATCCCAAAATTCCCACGGGATCAGGATTCACGCAAGAAAAACCTCCCACGCGAACGAAGTTGCGGGCAAAAGCTAGTTACAAATAAAAATTGAAAAACGTATCTAAGAGTCTACAGTATTGTCCCATTCACAATAAAAAGCTTCATAAAATAAGAAAAAGAATAGAATGAGTATTTATTTATTTTAATCATGAACATTTCATGTGTGTCTTTGTCATTTCAGACTCAAGTATGGTTGACTTCGTGAACAGTCCAGTGATGTCGGAGATCAAGGAGCGATCCTGCTTCATCCACATCGATGTTCCG
This sequence comes from Tholera decimalis, assembly GCA_943138885.2. Classification (NCBI taxonomy): domain Eukaryota; kingdom Metazoa; phylum Arthropoda; class Insecta; order Lepidoptera; family Noctuidae; genus Tholera; species Tholera decimalis. The sequence continues at coordinate 3,631,562 of OW964552.2, read as the reverse complement.
GGACATGAGGAGGGCTCACCGGATTTACCGGACTCGTAAGTTAAAGGATAATTTGAAGCGTCAATCGCCTAATGGCTAAGGCGTTGGACTTGACATCGAGATGTCGCAAGTTCGTGGGGTTCGAACTACACTATTTCTATGAACCCACTCCAGACACAAGCATATTTAGCTTAGTTGGAGGGGTTAACAAGATTGCTACTAATGTAGATCTCTTTAAAAATGATATTTATTTTGCAAATTGGTTGTTAAATAATACCTTTATACGTATTTTATTTCGTTAATTTAAACTAGATGTGGCCAGTGTTTCCTAACTGACTGCCCTGAGAAGAAACACTGAAATAAACTCAGAGGTCAGTCTCTTTTGAGTTCCATGCAATCTGTACGGGTTAAAATATATGAGAACTTTGTAGGTTGTCTGAATTAAGAGTTCTTAATACTAACCATTCGGTTCGATTCCCGCGGGAAGCATACTCTGTAATGTTGTTTCCAGTTTGGCTAGGACATTGTAGGCCTGAATCACCTAATTGTCTGATAAAAAGATGGTTCTGTGCTTCGGAAGGCACGTATAAGCCGGTGGTCCCGGTCGCCAGATGGCGGTCGTCAAAATAAACCACGTCAGAGGCCCTCGATGCGGTCTAGAAACTCTGACACTAGGGTGTATGGGGTCATTAGACCTTACTACCCACACAATAAGAAGAAGAATACTAACTACTATTATTTTTACTTATTATAAATGCGAAAGTTTGTGAGGATGGATGTATGTAACTCTTTTACGCAAAAACTATAAAACAGATCTGAATGATTTTTTGTATGTAAGGAGTTGAAATCCTGCAATAATACATAGGTTACTTTTTATACCGGAATTACCCAGGATCGGGATGGACGAAAACCCGCTTACGCATACGAAGTCGCGGGCACAAGCTAGTACAATACAATTGTCCTGCCATTCTACTAGATGTGTTTTAGTTGGATGACCTTACATTACAGGCTCCTGAATACCAGACCCTTAAGATTACTCTCTGGTCTTGTATAAGTAAAACACAGAACTTCAATAAAAATATTGTCTTCAGATATCCAAGGTAATCAAAAAAAAAATTATATGAATACAAATCTATACTACTCTACTAATATTATAAAGCGAAAAAGTTTGTTTGATTGAACACGATAATCTTCGAAAGTACTGCACGGATTTGGATGAAATTTGGTGGTACAAGTATTTGATGAAAGTAGCTTGAAGCCTGAGGATGGTTATAGGCTTAAATGCAAAAGAATAAGGATTGTGTTTTTATCTTGATAAAGTATACAAAGGCTGGCTCTGCAAAGTACCAACTTGTTGCATTAGACTCGATCGAGCGCAGAGCTAAAAGGCTCATCGGCGAACCGTTGCTTACCTGTCGGTTTTCTACAGATTGTACTTCGAGGAGTGTGCGCAGGAGCTCCATGACCTGATTCCTCCATCTCCCTTTCACTACCGGTCTACCAGACGCACGGCTGGGTACCATCCACACTTGGTTGATATACCGCCTTGTCGTACCAAGCGCTTCTCGTCCACATTTATTGTGCGCACAGCCAAGCTGTGGAATTCTCTGCCGGCTTCTGTGTTCCCTGCCACTTATGACCTTTCAGCCTTTAAAGCACGAGTAAATAGGCATCTTCTGGGCTCGCTCGTCCCATCTTAGACCTCATCTATTGCTTACCATCAGGCGAGATCGAGGTCAAGAGTGGGACCATTAGTAGTAAAAAAAAGTCCCCAGAAGCGAAAAGCCTCACGACTGCTGGTAATACAATAAAGAGGAAAGATTTGTGCTTTGCAATAGATAAACTTAAAAACTCCTAGACCCAGTTTCATCAATGTAAAGCTTCGTTATATCAGCGAATAACATGGACTACTTAATTTTCGCTTAAAAACGCTAGTTTTTAATAAGAGCTAGGACTACAGCGTAGTCACAAACTACGGGAAGACGATATAAGAATAATAGCTTCTGCCCGCGATTTCGTTCGTAAATCCCGATTCTGTGGGAATTCCGGAATAGAAAGTAGGCTATGTGTTATTCCAGGATGTTCCTGCCAAAGTTCATTCTAATCTGCTCAGTAATTTTGGCGTGATTGAGTGACAAACATCCATCCAACATCCAAACTTTCGCATTTATAATACTAGCTACATATAGATTAAAATTTTAACATTTCATTGGATCGCGAGACGTCAGGAACACAATTTATTAACGCTTTGCAAGTCAAAGGGCATTTAAAATAAGAATTTTGAGATCTCTCGGAGATCTATTCTGTAATTCAAATGAAGTGAGTCTGTAACGCTTTTGTAAAAACTGTCCCGCTTTGTCAAAATCGTAAGGCGTGATATTTGAACATTATTAATAAAGAAATGGCTTTTGTACGTTTTTGTGAGAAAAATCTATACATATAAAAATTTAAGTGTCTATCTGTGATTTAAAAAAACTGTGTTTTGTCAAGTGGTTTTAGTTATTTACACGATACTAAAACACAAACAAACGTTTTTCAATTTTGTCTGTCTGTCTTTCTGCTTGTAGGTACAGGATAGTTCGTCGCTGAAATGGCTGAACCTATTTCACTTAAGTGCCTATATTACCTCAAATGGCTTAGCATGATCCTCCGTTACGTCGAAAATACTGCAGCGATAATTTTGAAATAAATATATGGTAAAGTTGAGAATTAATGTTAGGTACTATGTTTGACAAAAACACGATTTCATAGAATTTACTTGATAGAAAAAAATTCCAAAGTTACCTCCAAACCGAACAATAAACCGTTGGTATTCAAAAATAACTTCAAATTAGATAATGAGACTTTGCATATTAATTGAACTAACCATAAAGCAGGTCTTATGTTATTTACTTTTTTTAAATTACCATTATTTTTACCGTAAAAAGAAATAAATAAATTATCGGTGTCTTGGAGTCTTTTCCCTGCCACCCTGTCTCGCTTGCTCACGTGACCGTGACCAGTAGTGTGCGAGCGAGATAAAGAGTGAATAGTGCTGAGGTAGGGTAGAATAGTGGTGAGGCCCTTAAGATAGAGGAGATTTTTGGCTATTCTTTCTTTTTCTGCTATAGCACGCTGGTAGCATGGACTCCAGAGCGAACGAAGTCGGCACAGCTAACGTTAAAACGTGGTTCATGACCAATAGGATACTGCCTTAAAGATAGACGGGAACATAATTATTTCTAGAAATCTATGAAAGTGTAAACCGTTTAACATAAGCTACTTTTGCCGAGTTCGGTTCGTAGAAGGCCATTTTAATATATTGAGATGGCTCCGTGCATCGGAAAACACGTGAAGCCCTGACTGGCATTTTTACATCTTTGAAAGTCAGAAGCCAGAAAATCTGATACTAGTGTTGCCAAGGGATATAATGTTCCTGGTTACTGGGTTATGGATGTCAGAAAGCCAGTCTTTCCATGTAATATACTAGTACTCAACTGCATCTGGTTAGGTGGAAACCGACTCTATGTTAGGGTCAGTTGGGAAAAGGCTATGAAAATTTATTTATTAAAAAAAAAACACAATACAAGCTCACAGTAGATCCAAAACGCTTATACATACAGTATGTTAGTTTAAACGAGGGACATATTCAAACCTACAATAGTGTATGCTTACATGATACTAACAAAAATATTAACAAAAAAAAAAACACTGATAAATAACAGACAGAACCTTACCAAAAGTCCTCGGGGGGACTCCCGGGAGGGCGGAGTTTACACACGAGCTTCCTTTTTTGGCTGGATCGCACCGTGTTTTGCCACGTGATTACTTTAGGTACTGTTTGCAAGTTCATTCACCTCTTGCGGCTCAGTGTACATGATAAATGTATAATATTGGACTATTAGGTACGTCAAAAATTTAGGTTATAGGTTTTTCACATATTTAGGATGAGAATCGAATACTGAATACCCTCCCTCAATAAGTCTCTCGTTTAACCTAACACACTGTATATTATGTTAACAATTAATTACTATCAGATATAGATACAGAATTTCAAACATAAGGAATAAACCAGCCCAGTCGTGCGAGTCGGACTCGCGCACGAAGGGTTCCGTACCATTTTCTATAAAAACGGCAAAAAGTCATGTTTGTTGTATGGGAGGCACCCTTAAATATTTATTTTAGTTTGTTTTGTTTTAATATTTGTTGTTATAGCGGCAACAGAAATATATAATTTGTGAAAATTGCTATCGTAGTTCCTTGAGATACAGCCTGGTGACAGACAGACGGACGGACAGACAGCGAAGTCTTAGTAATAGGATCCCGTTTTTATCCTTTGGGTATGGAACCTTAAAAAATAAAAGTATTATTTAGTAACTGAATATCATAGCTACATAACACATTAAACCTCTGTCCACAGCTACCAGTTCCCCTCACTCCAGACCCTGGGTGAGGACCTCATTACAGTCCTCGATTTCCTCCACATTCGCTACGCAGTCGGCCTCGGCGAAGGCGCGGGCGCCAACGTCCTGGCCAGGTGTGGCCTGGCGCACCCCCGGCGTCTCCTGGGCCTCATCCTCGTCAACTGCACAGCATCCACTTCCTCAGTAGCCGATGCCTTCCGCAGCAGGTTTTCAAGATGGCGGGGGGCCGACATCTCCCAATCCGAAGAGGATTTCCTCATCTATCACAAGTTTGGCCACGTGAGTTTTGAACAAGAACAGCTTGATTATAGCTATCAGGTATTACTTCTTCTGTTTTTCTTACTAATACTACTAATTGTTCGACTAGAACTTCTTTGAGGTAAGCGAGAGAGGTTTTGGCGTTCTCAGAAATAACTTTGAGGAGGAGTACCTAGTACTTTAAGTACCTAGGATCTTGTACTGGTTGTTTTGTTAATGATCTGTTCGTGATGTATCAGAATCAGAATCAGACAGAATCAGAATCAGAATCAGACTATTAATTTGTGAAACATAGGTAACATAAAGATCTTTGGTATACATAAATATTTGAGCACTATGTTTTGCCGTGAAGGCGTACAAATTTAGTATGGAATGTAATTCCAAATATGTATTTGAAAATCTTAACAAAAACGAACAAAAAGAAAAATCTGAATACTTACAAAATGTAACAACATACTATTTTAAGCCAAATTAAAAAAATAACAATAGGAAAAAAAAAACAAAGAGAGACAATCTACTTGAAAAATTACAATTAAAAATTATCATTCATAAAATCTTCAACATTATAATAACAAATACAAATCACCCTTACATAATGATAACCACGAGAATGGAGTATAACACTCGTTTTAGCTTCGTAACGCTTGTGAGTGATACATTAATTCGTCTTACATGCCTACGACGCATTTAGAGAAAATGCAATATTTTTTTATTCTGCAACTTGTTCTATGTTTGTAACTTTATCAACATTTGGTACAGTTAATAAGACAAGTTTAAGCATATGGGACGAGTTGATGAATCACTTCTATGTGACCTATTTTGGCTTTAAAACTTCTTGATAATATTTTAGTTCTGAGGATGGCAGTACCCCGTAAATTTGTGTGGAGTTATATAAAAATTCATTGATAACTTATATTTCTTTCATCAAATTAATTCCACCATAATTTCTGCTCGTAGGAGCGATATTTTTACTTCAACTAACATACTAACTAACATATTTCCTATTAGATTTAGTTATGCTTTAGAATAGCTTGTGTAGTCTTTAGAATGTAGTATGCTTTACAATAGGTTCCCTATATTGCAGTGTGTTCTATGCTTTTGTTCTGTATGCGTAGAGATCTTTCTGTGATGAATTTGACTATGGACGATTTAGATTTTTCAGAATATCACTTCAGTCAGGGAATTTACTTAGTCACCTTAAAGTCACGTTTTAGAATACAATTTTGTAACATTTGTGTAATGGTGTCTATATGAATAATTTCCTTGAATTAACATTGAATTTATCAGATGTTTTTCTAATATATGACGACGACACACAAACATACACAGTTGGTACAGTGGTTGAGCGATTGGCTGCTGTGCTGCGCGTTGCGGGGTCGCTTACCCCATCGGAGTAAATGTTTAAGGCCGTGCGCGCACTGCGTTGCGTTTTAGAAACGCAAAATCTGTGAAGTATGGAGTGTCATAGAAGTGCGCGCACTGCGGTGGAATAAACGCGTGCGGTAGAGTCACCGGTGGCCCGGTCATTCTACCGGTGCGGTAGAACTACCGCAATTGCGGCCACCGCAAGGCAGTGCGCGCACGGCCTAAATGCACTTACGATATAGTAGAGACTACCTGCGTGGGACAATGAATTTGTAAAAAAAAAAGTATGTAGATATAGGATGTCAAAACAGTGCTCGAAGCCACAAAGGTACTTGTAATAACCCAATGCACTTAGGTCTCGCGATATTGCAACGTGGTCGCACGCCGGTATAAATTGCAGGCTATAGCGTTATTTTATGGCAATATTTAAGCACGGTTCTGGCGACTTGTCAATACTCTCTGTATTATACTATGATTTTAACAAAAGAAATGCTATTTCATACTTGTAATGATGATGCTGTTTACCAAAAACCCTGGCCCGAGTGCAAAAAGCATAAAGTGAATTATACAGATATTAAATTTATTTAAAAAAGCCTTATACACACTAGCAATATACCAATAGCGTTTGACACACACACATATAAAATGAATTATGATTGAATTTTAAACAATAAGCAAACACTAGTTTTAATAATTTTGAGGACGAATTGCGGAAATCAAAGTAGTAAATGTGTAGTTTGTTTTTATTATTTACACACAAACACTTTTGGTATTGATTGTTCCTTTTCTTGTTTGATAGTAGCGTGGGACGAGTTCCAAAATGAAATAATAATTTCATTTTGGAACTAAATAAATAATAATAACTTATAATAAACTAAATAATAATTTATTTTATATTTAATTTATTTACTTACTAGCTTTTGCCCGCGACTTCGTCCGCGTGGAATAGTTACTTTGGGCTAACGTTAAATTTAACCCCGATTTTGAAGCATTCTTCATTGGCGCTCCGCTCCTATTGGCCTTAGCGTAATGAATAATGATACAATAAAGCTGTGCCCGCGACTCCGTCAGCGTAAGTTAATGTATTGGTAATATTGTTTAGATCACGTTCACATGAGGCTTAAGTACCTAGAGAACGCTTCGACCGCGAGACGCGTCGAGCGCGGCGACCGATTCTCAAAAATAATCCTTATAGCATGATTCAGTATTCACGCGCGATGGCTTATTTGCTTATAAGCGTATTTCATGTATAACTTTGGTGTTTCTATACCGATTTATATGATTCTTTTTAGGGTTTCGTAGCCGAATGGCAAAAAACGGAATCTTTATAGTTTCGACATGTCTGTCCGTCTGTCTGTCTGTCTGTCTGTCTGTCCGTCCGTCCGTCTGTCACGGCAATTTTATTCCGAAACTATTAGGACTATACATGTGAAATTTGATAGGTAGATGTATACTGTGAACCGCTTTCCGATTTTGAGAAAAAAATTAAAAAATATTTAAAATAAAGGGGGGCTCCCCATACATGGAACTAAAACTGAAAATATTTTTTTTCATGAAATCGATGCATGTGTGGTATCTATAGACAGTTCTTTAAAAACGACATCGGGGTTTCTAAAACCACTTTTCCATAAAGTCAATCGTTTAAAAGACATAAGCTTCCAAAGTGGTAAAATGTGTGTGTGGCGGACACAGCCTCTAACTTCTATAATAATGGAGTAAAAAATCTAAAAAAAATATATGTCTGTAGATGTTAATGTAAACTTTTAACCAAAATTAGTTTGAACGAAATGGGTTCAGCAGTTTTTGAGATACAGCATATTTTCTAAAACCGCAAATATAACTTTGTAATTCATACAAACACTATGAAAAACAAATTTATTCGGCGCAGTTGTAAAAAATGTAAAAAAGCCAGTTTTAAGAATTTTGTAAGGTTTTTTTTTAAAACAAATTTATTTGGTGCAGTTGTAAAAAATGTAAATAAGCTAGTTTTAAGAAATTTGTAAGGTTTCTTTTTCGTCAAATAAATATGCATATTATATTATTATAGTTACTACGGAACCCTTCATGGGCGAGTCTGACTCGCACTTGGCCAATTTTTTTATGGAATAGTTAATAATGTTAACTTTATCAATTAGGGGTGACTGAGAGTGTTATAAACGTAAGAGTAGACAAATATTATAGGTAATCAGAAAGCCTCGAACTGCTAAGCTATCGGGAGTTACACGTGTTATTGTGAGTCAACCATAAAAGATAGACATATGCTGTCTTGGGATATTTTTTATATAATTTTAAGGAGAACATTTCCGTCATGAAATGATTTGTGTAGCTTTAACCATCAAGGTTGCACACGCGACGGAAGCTTAAAAATGGAGTAACTTCTCCCGTTTTCCCAACATTTCCCTTCACTGCTCTGCTCCTATTGATTGTAGCGTGATGAAAAGTATACTATAACCCGCTCAGGAGTATGAAACATAATTGTACCAAGTTTCGTTAAAATCCGTCGAGTAGTTTTTGTTTCTATAACGGTTATACAGACAGACAGACAGACAGACAGACAGACAATAATTTTACTGATTGCATTTTTGGCATCAGTATCGATCCCTAATTACCCCCTGATAGTTATTTTGTAAATATATTTCATGTACAGAATTGACCTCTCTACAGATTTATTATAAGTATAGATTTTTTGAAACTCAACAAGTAACTGATACATTCAATAACCAATTCCATTCTTTATGTTTCCTTTTTTTAATCTCTGTTTATCTATTTACTTTGATTGTTATCTTGCAGCAAATCTCAAGTGACTCCTGCGAGAGCGGGGAGCGAGACCGCACTCTGACAGAGTATCGCTCACGCCTCCGCGGTAACCTCAACACACACAATATCAAGCTGTACGTCCGGGCGTTTATTAAGTGAGTTGATGGCATTTAAGTAACATTGATTTAGTAATAAAAATAAAACTTCTAAATAAATCTAAAAAACTGGAACCGTTGGTACGCTAGTCCCACTAGTTCTTGAGTCTAGTTCTTCCATTTTTATCATAACATTGTATTACAACATTTGTTTATTAATGAGGTTTGCGTTTTACCATCATCTCACCTGATGGTAAGCGATCACGTTGTAAAGATAAGCACGCTTACTTAAAGTAATACTTTTGACTTAAAGATTCCCATATTTAAAGTTAATTATGTATATTAAAAGTAATTTGACGAGTTGAGCCGCTTGGGTCGATCTTTTGTGGATGGGTGACTAAATAGGTAACATAGTATTAAAGGTAACAAAATATTCGTTCGAGTCAAAGCTCCAGAGCCTTGAACACCGACGACGAGTTGCAAGTCTATCGGTTTTTAAACGCTTACATTTCGGGGAGTGTGCGATCGAATTACACAATCTAATTCCGCCAAGCCCGTTCCATCATCGAACTACAAGACAAACGGCGATGCGCCATCGTTACATGGTGGACATCCCACCCATACGCACTAAACGTTTTGGAAATACCTTCATTGTGCGTACGGCTAAGGAGTGGAATTCCCTGCCGGAGTCTGTGTTTCCCGATAGCTATAACCTAGGGGTCTTTAAGTCAAGAGTGAATAGGTTACTTTTAGGTAAGCGTGCTCCATCTTCGACCACATCATCACTTACCATCAGGTGAGATGGTGGTCAAACGCGAAACTATTATCAATATAAAAAAAAATGTTGAGATTCCTTAGTGCTTCAGAAAGTACATTAAACTGGTGGTTCCAGCTATAATTTGTACATATTTGGCAGTTCTTACGGCTGATCAGGACCCGGAAAATCTAATACTGGTCTTGCCAGGCTTTGTCTGACTTGTCAGGGATATCGTGTTACCAAGTATTGGGTTGTGGAGATCAGACAGCCAGCCGCTCCATGTAAAACACTAGAACACAGCTGTATCTGGATAGACTAGAATACGATCCTAACATAGTTAGGAAAAGGCGAACTACACAGATGAATTGCGGAACTGCAATGATAGCTGTATGTTTGTTAATAATGCTATTCGGTTGTGGAATGCATTGCCGGTGTCAGTTAGACAAGCACAGTCACTTGCTGCTTTTAAAAGCTCTTCTGTCAATCATTTTTATACACTCCTATGATTATACCGTATTTCTCTCCTTATGACATATTTATATATACTTATTTATGTATTGTATTATGTACATAACGTGTAACGGAAACCCCATATCTATCCAAAAGGGCTGAAGACAACATCCGGTATGGAGTCTCTATGCACAGTTTCAGCTTAAAATAAGTGACTCGAAGAATTGATACCAAATTATAGGTATCATAATTATGTTTCTTGAATACCAATCACAACGAACGTGTCACAACACTACGAGTGTTAATAACTTTCCACGTCACTTGCCAATAATACGATAATTCACTATGTTTTTCTTAATTTGGAAAATTTGGTCTCTGGTATCAATGCATTGAAATTTCTAATAAGTTCCATACATGTAGACATAGGATTACAAAACCTTTGCCATATCGTTTGTTATCATCCGAAGAAGCCGTGCTCTTGGTATGTATATACCCTTTAAATTACACGTTGTATATATTTATATTAACTACTTTAAGTAGTTACTTTTTGTGTATGTTATTAACCGACTTCAAAAAAAGCAGGAGGTTCTCAATTCGTCTTGAACTTTTTTTTTATACTTAAAGTAGGTACACTGACTTTCCCCTCCCCTCTTTGTTTTATGTTCTTAAAGTCCATACAAAGGTTGTCTGGAAGATATCGCTATCAGCGATAAGACCGCCATTGTAACCATATTTTACAGTATTGTTAATCAAGTGTGTGATTAAATTATTGGTGTAAAGAGTATTCTATCTATGTATCTACCTATCTAAATACCTAAATACCATTTCCACTTTCCAGTCGCAAAGACCTGGTTCTCCGCGGCTGTCAGCCCGACATCCTGCTTATCACAGGGATGCTGAGCCCCTACTCCACAGTCATTGAGAAGATGTACAAGGAGTTGGACAAGGAGAGAGTCACCATCCTCAAGGTGGACAGGGCAGGAGATGTGCTGGCTGAGACTGTAAGTGTTCTTAAATATGTTGCTCATTATGAAAATTTTATTCGTTTGAAACTTGGTTAGCAAAATGAGAAACAGCCCTTATGTTTAGCAAGTTTTTATACTCCTTTTTCTTTTTTTTTCGATTGTAAAATCAAGAAATGACGCTCTGGGTGAAGCGGGAAGGAATTTCCGACTTCTACTGACTAAAAACCCGCCCTATTCCTTCAACTGCGCTTACGTTCCGGGGTCGCGGTAACTCCTTTGAACATTTCCGCAACCTCGTCGAAGTTCCTATACTCCTAACAGTTCTATTCCTAATAGTTTAAAAGATTTGATTGATTTGTATATCTGTTTTCGATCGCTTACATTTCGGAGAGTGTGCGAAGAAATTACATAATCTAATTCCGCCAAGCCCGTTCCATCATCGGACTACAAGACAAACGGCGATGCGCCATCGTTACATTGTGGACATCCCACCCATACGCACTAAACGTTTTGGGAATACCTTCATTGTGCGTACGACTAAGGAGTGGAATTCCCTGCCGGAGTCTGTGTTTCCCGATAGCTATAACCTAGCCAAGTCAAGAGTGAATAGGTTACTTCTAGGCAAGCGTGCTCCATCTTCGACCACATCATCACTTACCATCAGGTGAGATGGTGGTCAAACGCGAGCCTATTGTCAATAAAAAATAACACTTTTATTGGTTGTATCTATAGGTCAAACTAATAACCTAGAATAACACATTGCCTACTTCTTTTCCCGAGAAAATGCACGATATATCCAAGCGAACGTAGTAAGAGTTAGTAACGTGTCGCTAGTAAGAGCTAGTATAATATAACATCATAAGTAAGCCGTATGAAGTGGCTAATTACTCTTAAATGAGCTTATAGGTCAACGTTCTCGAACCGACCAGTCAGTCGAGTTTTATGTTCACCGTCTTATATTCCGTTATGTCATTGAACTAGCCACACACTCAGCATTACACAATAGATAATAGCTTCTTAAGATTTTTATACATTCTACTCATATTGCGTAAGCTACGTCGATCTTCTTCAAACGGCACCGGAGCATGCGAATCTAATAATCCCCCCTGTGCAACCGTCACTGCGCAACCATTCGTCCGCTGTTGCGACAAAGTAAAAGTAAACGCGTTCATTGAATCGCCGAGACCCTTTGCGATAATACGCAGACCCAGTCAGTTATCAACACTGCTGTAAAGTTAAGTTACAACTTTGTGAAAGAAGAGTTTGAATTATGTCATATTGAACAGTGCCAAAAAACTAGGTCAAGATGTCAGTGATACTGTTGATAGTGGAAATTATCATCATTGGTGGCATGATAGTTGGTCTGTATCAGAAGAATACCAACTTAGTGTGCAAATCCAAGAAACGATACGATGGAAAAACTGTGTTAGTGACTGGCGGGACAGCGGGAATGGGACTTGAAATTGCTGCGGATTTTGCTCACAGAGGCGCCAGAGTTATCGTGGCGTGCCCATATGAGGATGAGGGCTTGCATGGCAGAAAGCTCATCATAAAGAGTTCTGGCAACGAAAATGTAGTTTTCAAACTACTAGACCTTGCATCTCTACAATCCGTAAGGGACTTTGCAGCAGATATTTTAAAAACAGAAGACAGATTGGACATCTTAGTGAACAATGCTGGAGTTGGAATTCCTGGTGACTTCCTCACCGCCGATGGGATGAACTTCATCATGCAAGTGAACTATTTCGGCGCCTTCTTGCTAACCATGTTACTCCTACCGCTTCTGATAAAAACGGGCACCTCGTCTGAACCGAGTAGGATCGTAAACACATCATCTGTATTGCACAAGTTTGGCAAAATTGACTTGGAGAATTGGAATAAGACAGGCTACTGGGCGAAGATGAGAATATATGGGAACAGTAAGCTATGTTTAGCGCTGTTCACGCGAGAGTTGGCGAGAAGAATGAAGAGTCCTAATGTTATTGTGAACATTGTGGATCCAGGTGCAGTTGGAACTAGGATCTTTAATAGATCCAAATTAGCATTCGGCAGTTTCATATCGTTTATGGCTCTGATCTTGTTCAAGCATCCTTGGGAAGGTGCACAGACTGCTATATATGCTGCCACCAGTGACAGGGCTGGTAAATTCAAAGGAGAGTACTTTAAGAATTGTCAAAGAGTACGAGCTGCTGAATTAGTGTATGATCAGAAACTGGCCACAAAGGTCTGGGAGGAGTCAGTGAGGCTTGTCAAATTGAGTGAAGAGGAACTGAATCAGTGTTTTAGTTCTTAGAGTGTTTGCGCACAGTTGCCGTTCTGAATCCGTGAGTTGGTTTCGAGTTTTATCTCTATTGAAAATTAACCAAATTATCTAAGGATCTAGTGCGCAACGGTTTCCTAAAATATCGGTGTCGAAGGCGGCAGTGCGGAAAATCTCATTTATAAATATATAAGACTAAATTGATATACTTATTATCGTGTCGAAACGTTAGTGAGAAATATAGTAGTAACATATTCCGGGTAATTTTCATTCAGGATGTTGATGTTAATGTCTGTTGACTTGTAATGAAATATGTAGTACTATGTGGTAGTTTAATAGCATGTTGCGTGCATCGGTGCCGCTTTAGTGGAAGGCCGGTTCCTTTTCTACGCTACGTCTTCAATTAATAAGCATGTCAAAATCGAAACTGATACTGAAAGATATAACTATTTTGCATAGGATTTCTTTTTAATAATTATGTGTAATAAATATGTACAAAAGTAATGTTGGAAATAAAGATTTTCTTTTTAGAAGCGGGTGTGTATTAGATTGTGTTTTTAATTAATTCAAATTTCTTCGTTCCTTGAGTTGATTCCGTGATTTATTGTAAGTATAACACATACAAATCTGGGGTAAAAATGTCAAAGTCAATGTCAGATATATAAATTTACATATGCAATGTCAAGTTCATGTATAATAATAACTCTCAAATGAAAACACTCAATAATAAAATGTATATCAAATCAAATGTTTGATATCATTGTTTAGCTAAGTTTTTCCGGTCCCACTGTTGGATGCACATCACCTTTATCAATAAAGTCTAAAGCCTACTTTAAAAATATTTTAAAGTATCTCTGGCAATTAATTTTAGCATTTATAGAGGTACGAGTACTATAGACTAGCTTTTGACCGCGATTTCGTTCGCGTAGGAAGGTTTTTCTTGGGTATGTCCCTGTCTCTTAGGAATTTCGGGTTAAAAAGCCTCAGAGTTAATCCAAGATACTTTAAGATAAATTAAGCTAATCCCGGACTTTTAATTCGATGCAGTAGGCTGACATAAGCTAGTGTTCAGTATATTTATGAGAATCTCTTGTATGCACACAAAAATATTAATCTGTTTAAAAAATACAGTGATATTCATAGTGTAAATACAAGGAACAAAGACAAATATGTCATTCCTAAAACAAGGTTGAAAAAAATAGGTGGTTCGTTTAGATGCCAATGTATACGTTTTTATAATAAAATTCCTAGCCATATTCAAGAACTAAGTATTCATAAATTCAAATTGTTTATAAAACGTAAGCTATGTCAGAAAGCTTTTTACAGTGTTAAAGATTATATTGAGGACAAGAAGGCTTGGGAATGAGATGCTCCAGTGATATACGTGTGCCTTTTTTATTTCTTTTTAAAATTATGATTGATGATTTATTTTTGATTAATTAAAATTTTGCTTTCTCAAGTATTGTATATACCTATTAATTTTTGTTTTTGTTTGTTGTTTTTTTTTTATATTGTTGTTTTTTTTTATATATATATAATTATTTCATTATTGTAAATGTGAGGACGATGTAGGTTATTCTTTCTTCATTGTTTTTGCTTTCACTATAATTTATTTAATGATGTCAAGCAGTTTGAGTACTTGTGTGGCCTACCCAAAGGTCCTTACTTTGGTATTGTTCGTCAAATTGTTGAGCTCCTTAAGTTCTAAGTTGAGCTACACGATAACTGACAAATGCTTGCACTGTCTGGACAGGTCCGCTCAAATTTGCGTGGTTATTTCCTCAAAAGAATACCACAGACATGAACCTACATGCTTCTCATATACAAATACAAATTGTCTGGACTTTAAAAGAGACTATGACCTCTGAGTTTGTTTCGGTGTTTCTTCTCAGAGTAGTCAGTTAGGAAATACCGGCCTCATCTAGCTAAACTTAACACGCAAAAAAACATGACGTGTAAAAGTGTTATTTATAACCAATTTACAAAATAAATATTTCATTTCATTTCATTTCATTTCATTTCAGTGTCACTCACTAAAATAATGATACCCTATTTAACCTAATAGTGATGGATTCAATCAATCGAATAATAAATTGGCGATTTTTAATCGTGAGAAATATAAATAATAAAGAAAAAATGTATACTATTATCTTTTATTTTTTGAAGTCGTAACTAGATTTTAGGTATTATAAATAAATCTATTTTTTTTAAATATTCATATCTAACCAGACATGGTAAAGCCACTCTTTTGGAAATTGTTTCATGTGATGAATATTTTAATAAATTGCGCGAGATTACTATTAAAAAGACTGCTCCCGCACCACTGCGACCTAAACCCCGTTGGAATGGGTACAGATACACTAGGGGCCTATTGCAAAAAAATAAAAAAATAGCGACTTCAAAATCTCTGTATCAGGTTTATATTTGGCTTGCGCAAGTATGACCACGTTTCTGATTTCCGTGCACAGCTCAAATGGCTTCCTGTTCGGTTTCACCCGAATCTTCACTTACTTTCTCTGCTTTATGTGCTCTTTAATCCTTTTACTCCTTTTTATCTTAAGTAACGTTTTCAGTTCCTCTGCGACACACATTCTAGATCCTTGAGATCATCGGAATATATAACATTTTACGAAAGATAGGCAAAAAGAAAAACAAGGCAGATGTACGTCATCGTACTGATATATGGTCCCTTTTATCCCAGGCTTAAAATCATCGAATGATTTCCATGTGATGTCTTTCGCTCTGGGTGGAGTGGAAGGGAGTGTCAAACTTCTACTAACTAACCATCCACCTTGTTCCTTCAGTTGCCATTAAGTTCCGGGGCCGCGGTATATATCTCGTTAGAACATTCCCGCAGCCGGACTGACATGGTCCTTAACCCCTCAATTTGTATTTTTAAAAAAAACAACCGCTTTGAGGCCACCGGTGGCCTTCCGTGACCTGAGGGATAGTATCGTTAGAAATTAAAACGGGATGTTTCGAGTTTCCGAAATTTGGGCACTTTTGCTAGCGCCATGATCACGAATAAACTGAAGTTATTGCGAGTGGACGTTTAAGAGCAGTCGAATCGATCTAAGCTCTTCCGTTCTCATTCTAGATTCCCTTGATAGTTGAAACCCATCCTCCCCGTTGATGTTCTTGTATTTAGTGTTGTCAATCACTTCCTTTACTAGTTTTGGAATAGGAATTTAAAACTAAGATATTTTAATATTTAACTGTACAGCTGGAGTCCTGGCTTCCCTGTTTTATTGATATTCCTCTATATCTGTATTCTTTTTCATTCCAGCCCGCCAAGATAGCACAGTCCCTCTTGCTATTCTGCCAGGGCCAAGGTCTACTGACGTCACTGCCTCCACCAGGTACGGTTTATGAATTTATTTAAATCATAAATTTTATTGCATAAAAAAGGTGTGATTGTAGTAATTAGAGTCGTATACAAAGTTGGTCGTATATTATATAATTTGTACAATATCATTCAAAATCTCGTGGGTGAAGTCCTACTTTTCTAGCCAGGTTATAGCATAACCTGTTATTAAGGAAAATATTAATAGTTTCCATAATTACACAGGGATTATGTGTGGCATGTATGAAGCGTAGCATACACCATCTTAAAAAGACTTACTCGTTTTTTATAAGACTTATTTTTGTCAGTCATTATGGACAAGACAATGCACATGACATGACAACAAATGCAGAGCCCAGAATACAGTGCAATAGAATGGAAGCTAATCAAAATATATTTCTTGGCAATTACTAGGTATATTCCGTAATAGTAAACTTTATTTATTTATTTCCTAAATAATAAATATGTAACACTTTTACACTTTTTTCATTATTTTTGCGGTCCTAGCTCACCTTAAGAAGGGCCGTTGAAATAATACGTACAAAAACATAACCCTACCTTTTCAGTCGGCTAAAATTAATTAATGAAATCGGTCCGGCCATTTTCGAGTTTTATCGAGACTAACAAACAGCAATGAAATTTTATATATTGTAGAATGTAACCAGGCACATACTATTTAAATTATTGTACTTATATATTTTACTTCAACAATTCTGCATTGTATTCAAATTTAGTTGATTAATTATCAATGTATACCACTGAATATATTATACAAAACTTTACAATAAAAATCAGGTTATAGATAACTAGTAGGTGTCTAGTTGAAGTAAAATTTAAATACAACCTAGGAATTTATTAAAACACAATTACAAAATACTTACTATGGTTTTTCAGGTTTATTGAATACTATTAAGGAAAGAATAATAAAACATGGCACCATTCTGTTTTCATTCTCAAAATGAAACAAACTGACTATGCAACTTAACAATTATGCATTAAATTTAATCTTAGATATTTCTGTGAATTTAATACTTATTTAACTTGCGCATAAAAATAGGGCTTTGTTTAAACGTCTCTCTGAAATGCACCTATATTACTAACATCATTAATTTGCTTAGCTTTTTTCTAAGTGGATACTAGTATTTTACATGAAGTGACTGACTATTTGACGTCCACATTCCTAGCTGTGTTGTGCTGGCTAACACCCCTTAGCTCAGTGTCAGGTTTGCTGGTTTCTGTCCTGACAGAACACGTACACAGAAGATGTACAAATGATTGAATGGACATACGTTTTAGCGTGCTTTCCGAGGCACAGAGGACCCTTAATATGTTAAGATTGCCACCCAGCCACGAGTCGGTCTCGGCAAGCGTAACTTTAACGTTTCGGAGTATGTAATACCTAACTATATTAACAAACTCCCAGAGGAATTGCAAACGCTATACATATCAAATACGAAGTTGTAAGTACAGATACAAACGTTGTTACATAAAAAATAGTTAATTGTATTTAGTATTCCTAATTTTCCTTTTCTCTGTACAGTTAATTAATTAACTAATTACGACACAGATAAGCCCTAAGAGGCTTTCGTGTATGGCAATTTTTTTTAAATTAATTGTGTAATGTGTATTGGATAAAATAAATAAATAAAAAATAACTTAACCTTGAAGACATAAATTGATCAAACATGATTTTAATAACATGATATTTTTTATTTTTTATTTAAAATAGGTTCGCGTTTGACCACCATCTCACCTGATGGTAAGTGATGATGTGGTCGAAGATGGAGCACGCTTACCTAAAAGTAACCTATTCACTCTTGACTTAAAGACTCCCAGGTTATAGCTATCGGGAAACACATACTCCGGCAGGGAATTCCACTCCTTAGCCGTACGCATAATTAAGGTATTATTATCATGTTGTGCCTAGGAAAGCACGTTAAGTAGTTGGTCTCGGCTGTCATTTGTATAAGTTTAACAGTCGTTACTGGTAGTCAGAAGCCAGTAAATCTGATACTGGTCTAGCTAAGGAGTATCGTGTTACCCAGTTACTGGGTTGTGGAGGTCAGATAGGTAGTCGCTCCCAGTAAAACACTAGTACTCAGCTGCATCCAGTTAGACTGGAAGCTGACCCAACATAGTCAGGAAGAGGCTAAGCTGATGAGATGATATTGCAATAATTACACAATATAATCCCGTCAAGCCCGTTCCATCATCGGATTACAAGACAAACGGCGATGCGCCATCGTTACATGGTGGACATCCCACCCATACGTACAAAACGTTTTCGGAATACTTTCATTGTGCGTACGGCTAAGGAGTGGAATTCCCTGCCGGAGTCTGTGTCTCCTGATAGCTATAACCTGGGAGTATTTAAGTCAAGGGTGAATAGGTTACTTCTAGGTAAGCGTGCTCCATCTTCGACCACATCATCACTTACAGGTGAGACACGTTACAGGTGGTCAAACGCGAACCTATTATCAATAAAAAAAAATATTAAAATCAGGAAATAAAAGTATTGTATTCAATCCAACACATCTATACATAAACTGCACAAGCGTTCTAATAAAAAAATCAGCACAAACAGCGTACAATCAAACTTGTAAATATATAAACAAACAATATCTTACCACCTAACAAATAAAAATAACATATTATGAAGACAAGCAGGAGAAGAGATGTTTAATGACCTACGTTTTTTTTTTTATCGTGGTAAAATTATCAAATAAGTCCTCCCACCCCGGGCAGGGCGGGAGGGACTGTCAGACTTTTACTGACTAAAATCCACGGTGTTCCTTCAATAACCCTTTACGTTCCGGGGTCACGGTAATGGTATAAGTCCCACGACCCCTGCAGGCTTCGGCCCTCTACAGGGGGGGCCTCGTCATGTTGCTGACCCTCTTTGAGGCGCGCGTGGAACACAACGCGCCGTCGACCCGGGCATGGTCCATGGTCGGACAGCGAGTTGCCCTTTACTCGCTGTCCGCATGCCCGCGCCTACGGTGGCCGGAGATCGTCGGCCGACGTCCGACGCCGTGGGCGTCTACCACTGCAGCTGGGCTGGAGGAAGGACGCCATCCTCTCCCTCACACGGCCCGCCTCCTCCTTCGGCAGCATGACTGCTTTGCAGAAGGAGGCGACCGCTTCCCACTCCCTCTCGCCCCGCAGCATGGCCTCGACCAATGCCGGGTGCGAGAGGTCTCCGCCTATCGCCGCCGTGAGGACACGTCGGTGCTCTGCCCAGGCGGGGCAGTCTTGCACCGTATGCTCTACTGTGTCCTCCGGGCGATCCTCGCAGTGGTGACACCCAGGCGTTTCTTCCTTCCTCATCAGACACAGATACCTCCCGAAACTTCCGTGTCCGGTGAGGACCTGCGTCATGCGGTAGGTCAGGACGCCGTGACGCCGATCTAGCCACCCCTCAAAGAGGGGTCTTACCGCCGCAATTGCGGCGTGCCCGTAATGACCTACCTAATGACATAAAAGTACCTAATGACATAAAAGAGTGCAATAATATTTAAACATTTAAATGGAGACTTAAAAATCATGTTTGCAAAAGTGTATAGGTAAACGTAACGTAATTGACACGTAATTGTTATACAATATTTGTATACTTGTATAACAAGGATATTAGCAACTACTTTATATTATTGACTTTGCTGATACGGCCAACTTCGCACCTCTATATTTTTATTTTCGATGTTTTCTCATCTTTTAAACCTTCCCTGTATTAGAGGGAACATCATACAAAAAGAATTAATGAAATTGGTGAAACTGTTCTCGAGTTTTAGCGAGACTAACGAACAGCAATTGATTTTTATATATAAGAAGAATAAGCAATTACATTGTAAGTGGACATGTATCGTTCTTTAAAAAAAATTGAATAAACCAGTTTTTGTACAACATAGCATAGTGATTGGAGCCTCCTTTTACACAAATAATGTCTGTATTAGGAGACGCTCTTCCATAACTGAAACTAAACATTATAGGTAGGTACTGCTTAGATACAATTAAGAATAATACTGTTAAACATTATAAAAGGAACTTAATAAGGTATCCCATATAGTGCCTCGAACTGTTAATAGACGAGAGGTTCAGTCCTTCCAATCACGCAGCCTAAATTCAATTTCGGTATTTGCGGGACTACGAATTTTCAATCCCGCGGGATCTCAGTATTTGCGGGATGCCGCATTTTGAAAATATTCACATTTATATAAGGCAAATAAAACAATGAATTCATCAATTAACTCCACATTTATTTACGTACATATTACTATTAGTATGAGATCAATCAAATTACACCGTTTATTTATTACAAAAAACAATGAATTAATCTACTAACTCCACATTTATTTAAGTATTACTACTAGTATGAGATCAATCAACTTACACCGTTTTTTCTTCACAAAACAGTAACAAATACTGAATAAAAAACTTTATTGATATTTTAGGCTACATACTTAGGCTACCACTGACTGAAATTCGGCTATATTAGGCTACTTAGGCTGCGTTTCCACCAGAGATGTGCGAGGATGCGTAGCGAGGGATGTGTTTGTATAGAACCAATAGAATCGCTTCATTTACCTCGCCTCGGTCAGCACAGCTCTGGTGGAAACGGCTCAGCGGAGCTAGATTTATGCGCATACAAAACAAGCGAGGGATGTGTGCGAGGAATGCGCATTTTCACAGCTCCGCTACACATCCTCGTAGGCACATTTTCATCGCACAGCTTTGGTGGAAACCCCCACACATTTTCACAGCACAGCTAGACATCCTCGCACGACACATTTCCATCGCACATCTCTGGTGGAAACGCAGCCTTAAGCTGGGAAAAATGGGCGACATCGGCCCCCGCGTTGTTTGCAACACTGCCGGCCGATAGTCACCGAGTGATCGCGCTCGCAAGCGGTCGAATGCATGCTTTTTTTCAGTCCCGCAAATCCCGCGGGTCCCGTGCCCATAATCCCGCATGACGCGGGATTGGAAAATGACGCGGGATCCCGCAATACCAAGATCTCGGTATTCCGGGATTGGAAGCCTTACTACGAATACTAGTCGTACAAATGCGGGTGAACGGGCGCCCCTCATTAGTAAAGAGCTATAACCAATACTTTTGTAAAATTGAGCTATGTTACAACCAAGTTAGATTATATTTTTATAATAATATTTATTTGGTAATATTAATAGTTATAATAAGCCACATGTATTTTTAAATTCGATTGTAACCTGTGGAAACGTAGTGAATTGTACTTTAACCTAGTTTTTTTTTTCATATGTATTTAGATGTAAGATGCATTGTACAATTGTTGGTATTCTCAAATAAAATAAAATAAAACTTAAGGAAAAAAGTGAACATTTGTGAACGTGTGTGTTTGAGTCACTACTCAAACACACAAATTCACAAATGTTCACTTTTTTCTTTCACAAGAACACATCGCCACATCACTATGTGGCGATGTGTTCTTGTGAGAATAAATTGTTTAAACGTATTGTTTGTGGTACAGGCGTAGAGCGGCGCATGTCCCGCGCCATGTCGATGGAGGAGTACGACAAGCCCAACATCCGGCGCCTCTCGCTGACGCCGGCCGCCGCCGAGTCGCCGCCGCACAGGAAGCTCTAGCTGCGTAGAGCCGACTCCTTGCTGGAGGAGACGGTTTAACGGGGCTTCGGGGCTCCTGGTGTAAGGGCGTTTTGATTGAAAGTGTAGAATTAATTAAAGTGTAAAATTAACACTAATAAAAATTGTATGTTAATTATTTTTGTTTGTCTTATCTATCTCTGAGGTTTTTTATTATTATTTATTTGTAATATTGTTGGTCACACGGGATTGTCTATTAGAATTCCCGGTAAGACCCATATTAATTTCAACATTTCGATGCAAGTACATAAATAACTCTACCTAATTCCGACCTCTGCTTAGTCCAAAAAATTATCTTTTGTTCTGATACAGCTAAAATTATGTCAACATATAAAAACTTTCTATAGCTTGTATAATCCTGTAAGAAATTATTCCTATCAGCTATAGATTTTGAGTAATCTGTTGTCAAAGTCCTAGAATTTCATCGTTTTTGCATATTTCATGACTGTACTAAATGAACTACAACTAAAATTGTAATTTGTCTGACCAATTATAATTTTAGTTAATAATTGTAATTATATTATGAATATTTGCTATATTCTAGACTTGATGCTACTAGTGGTAGAGGTAGATTTGCCTTTCATTCAAAACGCCCTTCTCCTAAGAAAATAATCCTTATTGTTAGCGATATTATTACGTTGTATGTTTGATGTTTGATTTAAGTGTGATTCAATTATTGGTGTACAATAAAGTATATTCTATCTATATATCTATCTATCTGTAACTTTTAGCAAATATCGTCGATGTTGCATTAGTGTGAATATGACATATCGGAGGCATTGTTATTAAATGTGTTTTGTATAGTTTTTATTGTGTTACGAAGTACAGAAGTTTTATAAATATTAAGAACTGTAATACCTATAATCTCTATTGTTTTGAATAGTATTTAAAACATTTGTGTCACCGGTTTATTGCAAACATCGTTAGTTTATAATAAAACGCGTACGATTGTAAAAATTGTATCACAAACTATGGTGAATGATACTGGGATATTATAATGTATAGCAGTCGTGACGGGCGAAAACATAACCCTCTTTTTTGCAATTGTCAAAATACTTCTATACCTAATTTCATCCAAATCCACCCAGTACTTTTGAAGATTAGCGTGTTCAAACAAACAAACAAACTCTTCTTTATAATATTACTATAGATTCAAAATTGTCTGTACACAATGCCAACATAAAGTAGTAATAAAATCAAAATTTATTATAAATTATAATTATAAAAATATTATAAAAACACTTTTTACCCCACTTAAAAAGATGGGTTATGGTTTTATTGTGGTACAATACACGGAAGCCAAGCCACGCGTTACTGCTAGTTTATTATAATCTTACGTGACTACGAATACCTTAGTGAGTTTGTTAGTGGCTTAGTTTTAAAACTTCTGAAGCTTCTTGTGGATTGGTAGTGTTACTATATCAGTGACCCTGTAAAGCATAAAAATAACACTTCTAATGGTTATATAATTAAAAACAGCCACAGAATGTTGCTACTATAAATGAATTTACCTATATTAAATTTTGGTAGTGGTTTTATTCGAGGAGAGTTAAATACTTTTTATGGTTAATCGTTGCGTGTGATGAAAACCTGTTTATTTTAAAAAGTTTCTCTGTTATTCTATTTATTAATTGAATTAAATATTTTTATACGGCATTGTTTTTGGAAACCTAAAGATGTGAAGTTTGTTGTATAGTTTTATATTATGCCCGTTTTCAAAGAATGTTCCGGCTTATATATTTTGTGACAAAGTTATTATACTAGGTGAGGAAGATGATACGACCATAAATAGGAAACCATAGTGAGGATAAAATAAAATGTAACATCAAAATAAATAAAAAATGATATTTTCAAATAATCGCAATAATACGAGTAAAAGTGTGAAATTGCCGTTTTGTAGTGAAATAAGCTTTGAATTGACTTAAAACCTTCATGTTGTTAGAGTTTTTTGTGCTTTAACGCAGGATATTTGACCCAGCGTTGGAGCACAGTAGCTAAATAGAGCCTGTGGAAAAATATGAAAATAGAAAAAAATATCTTGATTTTTTTTCTACCGTCTAAGGAGATCATTATTTAGGCTATGGTAAATTTATGGTCGCATTGTCTTCTCCACTTTGTATTGGAAATTCCGAAGTATATGGACCAATGTCTATATGATCACGATATTTATTTAATTAGTAAGGTAACTTCTTCAACTGTTGTAGTTTTTAAATCTGTTTTATTTCAAAAAGAGTTATAGTGCAAACATTGTTAAGGGAATAATTCTTTGCCTCAGTTTGTAAATTATGTAATGTTTAATGAAAGTAAATGTATTATGTACAAAGTACCTATTACCTAATGTTTTGAATAGAATTTTAAAATATTATCTAGATAGTATGTACGTGTAACTCAGAATAAAAATAAATACCTATGTAAATTAGTATTGGGTTGTTTTATTAAACTTTGTTGACCTTTTTAGAGTTCCGTAGCCGAACCACAAAAAACGGAACCCTTATAGTTTCGTTATGTCTGTCTGTCTATCTGTTCGTCCGTCGATATGTCACAGCCATTTTATTCCAAAACTATACATGTGAAACTTGGTAGGTAGATGTATTCTGTGAACCACTTTACGATTTTAAGAAAAAAAAAAAAGAAAAAAACTAATTTGAACTGAAACTGTAATTTTTTTTTTTCATAAAACCTATGCGTGTGTGGTAGTTTTAGAGAGGTCTTTTAAAATATATTGAGGTTTTTAAAACCACTATTTCCTAGAGTCAATCGTTTAAAAGATATACGCTTTCAAAGTAGTAAAATGTGTCCCCCCTCTAACTTCTATAATAATGGAGAAAAAAATGTATACTTAATGTAAACTTTCAACGAAAATTGGTTTGAAGGAAATCGGGTCAGCAGTTTTTGAGATATAGCATATTTTCAAAAACCGTAAATATAACTTTGTAATTCATACAAACACTATGAAAAACAAAGTTATTTAGCGTAGTTAGTACGGAAACCTTCATGGGCTAGTCTGACTCGCACGTGGCAAATTTTTTATATTACAATTGCGAATAAAATTCGGTATTTGGTTGTTGTCCACCTGCTTAGTTCACCTGGGTGGACCACGGGCCACTTACCTGTGATTAACCTAAACGATGAGGAATATGCAAATCAAATATGTCTATAGGCCATGGTCCACCTAAAATTAATTCCACGGACTAAAATCCTTCTCATGATCCTGATCTTGTCTATGTTGATATATGAATGATGAAAGAACTAACGAAAATTGAAAAAAACACGTCATGTTCCCCAGACACCCCATCATTTATTTTGCTGTTTATAAACTCATATAACAATTGTACGCAATGTGTACCGAATTAGTACATACTTAAAAAAATAAGTACATTAACAGATTAACAGGTACAGTCAACTGAATTATGACGTGCTGTAGACCATCTCCCCAGCAACCCCAAGTAAAATTTTAATAATTTTACTTAGACACTTATTAGGCAAACAAGTGATTGATAAAAAATTTACCCTTATTTTTACCACTGGATGTGCTA
The DNA here is from genome assembly GCA_943138885.2 of Tholera decimalis. NCBI lineage: Eukaryota > Metazoa > Arthropoda > Insecta > Lepidoptera > Noctuidae > Tholera > Tholera decimalis. The sequence goes on along the minus strand of OW964552.2, from coordinate 3,605,759 downwards.
GCTATGGCTACATACAACGTATATTTTAAATTTCGATTAAAAGCGCCTGATAAAAAAAAAACAAAGCGTATTTCAATCTCTTTACACATCGTCTTTACATATCGTATATCTAAACTCATATAATACTGCTGTTTTTATCTCGTTCAAACCAATTTTCAAGTTGTTATTAAGATCTGCAATATTTATATTTTTTTGACTTTTTACTCTCTTATTTTAAAAGTTACAACCGTCGTCGTTTTACAACTTTGGAAGTGTCAGTGGAAAACTCATCAAGGAAATCAGGCGCTTATAATCGAAATTTAAAGAAAAATTTCCCGTGGTCCACCTAAGCTAGGGTGTCCCAAATATGAGCAAAAAAAATTTTGTTTTCAGTTATCAAAACGCATGCCCCCTAGTTTTTTTTTTTTTAATAAAAATAATCCTAATGAAATACAAAATTTCAGCTTCCTAGGAGCATAAGAACCCGTGCCGACTAGACCGCGAAGTTTTTATAAAAGTAAGTATTTTATACTAGCACTTTGCCCACGGTTTCACCCGCGTAAGTCCCGTTTCCGTGGGAATATTGTGATAAAAAGTATTCTATGTGTTATTCTAGGACTGTAGCTATACACATGCCAAGTTTCATCACAATCAGTTTAGCAGTTTTTACGTGAAAGAGTAACAAACATCCATACATATTCACAAACTTTCGCATTTATAATATTAGTAAGACTATGCAGTTAAGTTATTACAAATATGCATGAATAATAGGTAAATATGGATTAAATTATGTAAAACAGGATTTACGGATTATAAATCTTTAATTAATAAAAATGTCACTTGACATAATTATTTAGGATACTTTGTTTTTAAAGTTTCCTTTTTACAATCAGGATAGGTACATTTTCTTATGATCTTGAAAGCAACGTAATAAAAACTGGTTTTGTTCTTCTTTCGCAGTAATCAAGCCATGGAAGTCTTGTATAAGCTTCACAGCTTTTTCTGCAATGTGATTAACTGCTTTAAAGCTATAAACGATACTTTTAAATGTAAGGAACTCAGCATTTTCTTCCCAAGTTGACACTTTTCTTTGAGGAAACTACTATTATTTTTTAATCGGGAAAATATGTTCTTGCCCTTGCAGGATACAGAGTCGCTCAATGATTTATCTGAAACAATAAAAAAATATGAGTACCACACGAAAAAACCAATCAGATAAAGAAATACAAAGAAATACTTACTAAACAAAGAAACATCAATATCTCTTCTTTTGACGGTACATATCTCTTCGCATAGTCGTACAAGCTTTCTCTCTGTAAGTTTGTTACGATATTTGCTTTAGTTTCTTCATCTACTTCGTCGAATAGGGATAATACAGCTATTTCTTTTGACAAATACCACAAGTGTTGACAAAACTTACTCAGGGCGGCTTTACAAATAAATTTGTCTATAGTTTCGTACTGTTTTAGTTTCTTTAAAAAGCGGAAATCTTGATTAGGTGCTTTAACTGCCAAACTGCATCCACATAAATTGTCACAATGAAAAGACAAACATCTCGTAATGCTACTTTATTTTCAAGGGTCATTTTGAACTGAGATTGTAGCAAATATATTTTTAAAGAATAAATAGCTCTTGCTATCCACCGCGCTTGATGCATTGCACCAGGAGGCCGTATTTTAAGCTATTTTTCATTATCTCTTCCCAAAAAATTATAGATAGTTCTATGAGCTCCCGGTAATCATCGCGTATAATATTTTTTCGCAATTCGTTGCTAAAATACGACAGTAAATCTTTAATTGTCGAGTCAGAGAGATGCTGTTTCACAAAATCAATACACACAGTTCGATTGCGTTACAATTAATATTTTTCCAGTTGTTTCTAAATTTTTTGAACAGTGGGTTATCCGCATTGCTAGTAACTTGAGGAATCTTTGTTTCATACACACTTTTCAAGACCAATTCATAAATATGATGACGGCAAGCAAACAGTAACAATTCTCTCTATAATTTATGTTCTAAAAGAGCACAAGCACCATTAAAGCGACCTGTATTGGAAGCAGTCGTATCGCAGCACATTATTTGTACCTTATCACTCAGGTTCCAATCATGTAAGTAGCGCAGTAAAAACTGTGTCAGCTTGGTCTTTGCAGGATGAACTGTCCAGTTTTGGCACTGCTAGAAGTTCTTCCTTGTCTCCAAATGAAATAAGATTTGGCAAGCGTTCTTCTTTAGAACTTCTCACATCTAAGCCTGGTAACAATTTGCCATCCCAATGAACAGTAACTACTTCAGGCTCGTTACTCTGGAAATCAGACTTGATAGATTCATCTGCATCTATCTCAGTATTAATATGTATCATCTATGACCTCATAGATGACTAGCTTCCGCCCGCGACTTCGTCCGCGTGGAAAAAAAATCCCCCGATTTTGAAACATTCTTCATTAGTGCTCAGCTCCTATTGGTCTTAGCGTGATGATATATAGCCTATAGCCTTCCTCGATAAATGGACTATCTAACACTGAAAGAATTTTTCAAATCAGAATCGTAGTTCCTGAGATTAGCGCGTTCAAGCAAACAAACAAACTCTTCAGCTTTATAATATTAGTATAGATACATATTAATACTGAGATAGATGCGCCACTTTATGATTCGAAAATTGAGTTTTTGACCCTGATCGCCAGGTAGTGTAACGGTAGTTTAATACCGAAAAAATCCAATAGGTGGCGTCTACCTGACGTTAATAGTATTTTCTAATTTTAAAGATTTCAGAAGTACTAGATTGATTGAAATAAATATTCCAATCGAGAAAGAATAAATCTTTGATTTTATAATATTTATTTCAATCAATTTAGTACTTCTAAAATCTAAAGATTAGATTTTAGAGGCTGGAAAAAATTAAAACACGGTGAAGATGGATTTAATTTTCTTTTATATTTGTGATTTTTTGGATTCATTATAAATCAACGAAACATTATTTTTATAATAATTGCTCATTGTCTATAATAAAGCATCAATATCATTATTCTATATATCATTAGATTTATTACCAAGCAGATTTACCATTGATTGAAATGATTTATTACAATCGTTCTCACAATTAGCTCTTACAGAATGTACAGAATTAAAATTATTAATCAGCATAGTTTTATATGCACACATGAAGTGATTAAAATTGGGATTAATATTACGCACACCATTGTTACTCCTAATAGCACTAAAAAAATCTAAGGGATCCTGTTTAAAATTTCTAGTTAATATATTTTTCACATCATAATTTACATTTAAATATTGTCATGATTCAATAAATGTTTTTATATTATGTATCCAATTTTTTACCTATGGAATCGATTCATTTTTAATCAACATGAAATATTTTTTTTTAACTCCTGATTCAAATTTAATCGAGTCTAAAATAGGCAACAAATCATACCACAATTGGAAATGGATCGAGTTATTTTATAACTGCACTGCTTATATATTTTTGATGACCCCTTGTAAGAGTGACGATTTCGAAGAGCTTATCAAATAATAACAAGAAATCTGCGGTACCTCTGTGTTAAAGTCGTAATAGTTAAAAGATTAAACCTTAAACCAATTTTGTATGAAAAGTTTACCTCATGGCTCGATAGATGGCGTTGGCCGGTTTAAATGCGCGCTATCGTTTCGTTACCACGCAAAGCATAAGAGACTTCGAAAATATTAAATAAATGTCTTCGTTCTGAGTACATGGTGTGATTTTATTACTATAAATTACTCCCAACTCGCCGATAAAAAAGGGCAAAAATAGATCTTCGATGAACATAAGGTCCTACGATCCGGAACGGTTTTTGAGAAAAGCCAAAGGCGCCCTCTGGTGTCGGAGTTGGGAGCCGAATTGGTGCGACGAGCTGAGCTGAGCGTGGTCGACGTAGCTGAGCTGAGCTGAGCGGAGCGAGATCGACAAAGCTAAGTGGAGTGTGTGTGATCTAAGTGCAACATAAAAACTGTGAGTACATTTTATTTAATTAAAAGTTCCAAGTGTCAGAGACTTGTAAAAATTTAAAGTTAAATGCAAAGACTTAGAAAAATTTGAAGAAACTTGGGACTTAGAATAATTCGTAAAAAAGTGAAGAGACCCCGAATCTATGCCCGATTTCACTTAGAATTAAAGTACAGTTCAAACACTTAGAAAAATTACGACATTCAAACACTTGTGAAATTCCACACTGACACTTAGCAAATTAGACATCGAAGTATTTGGAATCATGGAAGCTAAGTTAAGGCTATTGGAAGATATAAAAGGTCGCATTCAGAAAGGACTTATTAATTTCAAGAAATCACCAAAAGACAGACTTAATCAGGCATATGTGGACTCACGTTTGGAAATTTTAGATAAACAGTTTGAAGATTTCACAAGAAAACATGAAGAGCTGTTGGTCAACTACACAGAAAGTGAATTGAGTGCAACCAGTTACATGAAAAATGATGTCTTTGAAGCAGTTACAGACACTTTTATAACATATAAAGTAGAATTAAAAAATGCTTTACCTGAATCTGAGTCTTCTGTAATGAGTGATGTCTCACCAGACCATAGCCAACCGAAAATGATGTCAATTGCTAAATTGCCCAAAATAACGATTCCTGTTTTTAGTGGTAAATATCAGGAATGGTCAACGTTTAGAGATTTGTTTTTGTCATTAATTGATAAGAATCAGTCTCTTGATGATGTACAACGTTTACATTATTTAAGATCTCAGTTGTCAGGTGAAGCATCACAACTCATAAAGCACATACCGATCACGCAGGCAAATTATAAGAAATGTTGGTCTCTGTTAAATAGTCGTTACAATAATAAGAGATTTTTAGCCAATTGTATTCTCAAGCGTTTACTAAACCAAAAACAAATGACGGCTGAGTCATCTATTGCTCTCAAAGAGCTTTTAGATACCACAACTGATTGCTTACACGAATTGTCAAATCTAGGGGTGCAAGTAGACGCTTGGGATATTATTATTATTTATTTGATTAGCTCCAAGTTGGACGTTGAGACTCGGAAGCAGTGGGAATTGCAGATAAGTCAATCTTGCGAGGATCTTCCCACCTTCAAGGATTTTCAGGACTTTTTAGATAAACGTTTTCGGGCCTTAGAATTTGTAGAACCTCAAAGTAGTAAGTCTAAAGTTAGTACAAAAGCATTTCACGTAGCTTCAAAAATATCCTGTCCACATTGTTCCGAGGAGCATCTCTTGTGTTATTGTAAAAAGTTTGCTCAGGAGACCACCGTCGATCAGCGCCGTCAAATAGTTAAATCTCAGGGTTTGTGTTTTAATTGCCTTCGCTCAAGTCATCTTAATATTAATTGTCGAGTCAATACCAAATGTAAAATATGCAACAGAAAGCATCATACTCTCTTGCACCAAAAAACGGATTCAGACGCACAGGCGAGCAGTTCTGTGTCTCCATTGGAAAAGGAAACGCCACAGAACGAGACCACGGCTGAACCTCACATTGCAACCCATTTTACAAAAAATATTCATAGTCAGGTCATACTGGCTACAGCCCTTATTAAAGCTAAATCGGAAAATGGGTATCCACAAGTCTTGAGAGCCCTGTTAGATCAGGGTTCACAAGCTTCTTTTATTACGGAATCTGCGGTTCAGTTATTGAAGCTAAAAAAGATAGCAGTTAAAACGTCTATCTCAGGTGTAGGGGGAGGTCAGAGCGATCTAACGTCAAAGTTTATGGTTAGAGTCAACATTCAGTCGTTATGGGATCCTGACTTCACCCTTCAAATAAAAGCTTATGTGCTGAGTAAGGTGACTTCGATGTTACCTGAAAGGAAATTCATGTTGGTGGATTGGCCAGAGCTTAATAACATTAATCATTTGGCTGATCCAAATTTCAATAAGCCTAACAAAATTGACATTTTGTTAGGATCGGGAGTCTATACTAAAGTCTTAAAAGAAGGCTTAATCAAGGACCCTAAGGGTAAAACAATGGCTCAAGATACTTACCTTGGTTGGATCATATCGGGAGAAGTCAGCGATGAAGATGGAGTGATGTCTTGTCACAATGTAATTGTAAGCATGCACGCTAAGGTCGAAGAAAATGAAATCCTAAAAAAGTTTTGGGAACTAGAGGCAGAGCCAACATGCTCTGAAAAGTCAATTCTCAGCCCCGAAGAGCAAGCATGTGAAGATTACTTTGCTGCCACTACATGTAGGGATGGTCGCTACATTGTAAAACTGCCTTTTCGATCCAGTAAAACGCCCTGCAACTCAAAGGAAATAGCGTTAAAAAGATTATACAGTCTTGAACGGAAGCTATCAAAAAATAGCGAGCTTAAAGGACAATATACATCAGTAATAAACGAATATTTATCATTAGGTCATATGGAAGAGATTTCCAATGAAAAAGACAAGAAGAAAGTTGGCGCTGTTTACTTACCGCATCACGCTGTAGTCCGCGAAGATAAGTCGACCACAAAATTAAGAGTGGTATTTGATGCGTCTTCCAAGGGATCCGATGGTGTCTCATTAAATGACACCTTAATGGTAGGACCACTCTTACAGGCTGATTTGCGTCATACAGTTATGCGGTGGCGACAGCATCCAGTATGCTTGGCAGCCGATATCATAAAAATGTATCGCCAAGTTAAAATAGCTGATGATCACGTGGACTTTCAAAGGATTTTATGGTGGGATGGCGTTCATTCTGATATAAAGGAATACAGGCTTTTGAGAGTTACATTTGGAACATCTAGCGCACCTTACCTGGCAGTCAAGGCATTGCAGCAAACTGCTAGCGATGAAGGTCACTCGTATCCATACGCTGCTAGTAGGGTTAGGACAGATTTTTACATGGATGACCTAATGACAGGCTGCCAGACTGATGAAGAAGCTGTAAAAATATATAATGACTTTAATGGATTATTGAACAAAACCGGTTTCACTTTGCAAAAATGGACAAGTAACCGAGAAGAGTTGCTAAAACAGATAAGGCTGGATACTGGAAGAGATCTGGAAATAAAGGAAGATGAAATCACTAGAATTCTAGGACTTACCTGGAATCGCAATTCCGATGAATTCCATTATACTGTAAGCTTACCCTTTTCAACATCGTCGTCATTGCCGCCGTCTGCATCTGAAACTAAAAGAAGCGTTATATCAGAGATATCCCGTTTATATGATCCGCTAGGTTGGATTGCACCATGTATAATTACCGCTAAAATCTTCATCCAAAAACTATGGATATCTGGTTTGGATTGGGATGACAAGCTGCCTGAGGATCTTTTAACAGAGTGGCAGACTTATCGTAGTGGGTTGCACACCCTCAACCACTTCCGAATCCCTAGGTGGCTGAAACGAAAAAGCGATGACCAAACGGTTGAACTGCATGGTTTTTCTGATGCGTCAAGCGTAGCATACGCCGCGGTTGTTTACATCAGGGTCGTCGAGGCTGCAGGTCTGGTCCACTGTAATCTGGTAACTGCAAAAACGAAGGTGGCTCCAATAAAGCAAATTTCTATACCACGACTGGAATTATGTGGCGCAGTTTTAGTTACCAAATTGCTTTTAGAAGTGGCTTGTGTCTTGAATGTCCAAAAATCCAACTTACATGCTTGGACAGATTCAACGGTCGTGCTGGCTTGGTTAAGCGATCACCCGAGTAGATGGAAAACCTTTGTCGCAAACCGGACATCTGAAATCCTTAATTCCCTTGATTCTACTCAGTGTCATTATGTCGATACGAAGAGCAATCCAGCTGACATTGCTTCGAGAGGTACAACATCCACATCTTTGTTAGACGACTTGCTTTGGAAACATGGACCGTCGTGGTTGCTTGCGGATACCATAGAATACTGCAGACCTAGTGCTATAATGACTAAACTGGAACTAAAATCTGTCAAGGTTCATGCAGCACAGATAGATGATCACCCGATTGAACTAATGTGGTCCAGATTTTCATCGTTCCGTAGGTTGATCAGGACTCTCACCTATTGCAGACGATTCCTGAAAATAAAGATTGCCAGAGAATCACGGACAAAGTTGCCACCTTACCTTGCAGCTTCTGAGATTGCGGACACCATGCATTGCTGTCTCAAGCAGAGTCAGAAGGTTTGGTTTGAAACAGAAATGAAGGCAATACAAGCCGGAAGGGACGTCAGCAAAAGCAGTGGTTTGTCTTCTTTGAATCCTTACTTGGATGATAAGGACTTGATGAGAGTAGGAGGTAGGATCCAAAACTCGCAACTAAGTAATGATATGAAGCATCCCATCATAGTTCCTCATCAATCCCATTTAACAAGATAACTCATATCCGATGCTCATGAGCGTGTACTACATGGCGGACCCCAATTAACACTTAATTTTCTTCGGTCAAAATATTGGATTACTCGTGCAAAGAGTTTGATCAAGGCTCACATCCGCGAATGCGTACCGTGTATTCGTCATGCAGCCGTAACAAAAAATCAATTGATGGGTCAGTTGCCATCATGCAGAGTGACTCCTAGTAAGCCTTTTCTCCATTCAGGTGTTGACTACGCGGGACCGATTCAAATAAGAACAGCAAAGGGTCGTGGACATAAGTCCTACAAAGGCTACGTATGTCTCTTCGTATGCATGGCAACCCGGGCTGTGCATATAGAGGCGGTCTCTGATCTGACCTCTCAAGGTTTTCTTGCTACATTTAAACGTTTTGTAGCTAGACGGGGTCATTGTAGTCGCCTTTACAGCGACAATGGCACCAATTTTGTAGGGGCGTCAAACGAGCTTAAAGCAATGTTTCGCGATGAATGCGCATCTCTTCCCCGAGAAATTGTGCCGATATTGGCTAATAATGGAACCGAATGGCATTTCATCCCACCTCATTCTCCTAACTTTGGAGGTCTATGGGAGGCTGGGATAAAAAGCACCAAGCATCACCTCAAACGGGTGATTGGCGAATCGACACTGACTTTTGAGGAGCTGAGTACCGTCTTATCCCAAATTGAGGCGTGTCTGAATTCCAGACCTATATCACAGTCTAGTGTGAACTCGTCAGATCCAAATCCGTTGACGCCAGGACATTTCCTGGTCGGTCAACCACTGGTAACAGCACCAGATTATGAGTATGAGCACGTGACAGTCAGTAGCTTGAGACGTTGGCAATTGACACAAAGAATGCTTCAATCTTTTTGGAGACGTTGGTCTCAGGAGTATTTAACTATGTTCTTCCAACGACACAAGTGGGCTAAACGTACGCGCGATCCGAAGGTTGGTGACGTTGTTCTCATAAAAGAGGACAATTTACCACCTGCTAAGTGGTTATACGGGAAGGTAGTCGAATTACACCCTGGCAAGGATAATTTAGTGCGCGTAGTTACTCTTCAGTGTAAGGACTCCCGAGTCAAACGTCCAACTTCTAAGCTATGCATTTTGCCTGTCAACGATGAATGATAAACGTGTAATTTTATTGTTTTTCTTTAATCAACCGACGACCAAAAGAGGAGGTTATCAATTCGACGCGTATATTTTTTTTTTTTTTTTTTTTTATGTATGATCATCGAGTACTCGAAGACGGCTGAGCCGATTTGGAAAATTATTTTTTTGTTCGAATGGGTATACTTCGAAATTGGTACCATTATCACCAAAGTCAGGATCTGATGATGGGATCCTGGAGAAATCGAGGGAACTCTTCAAATATTATAGGCACACCTATGGCGTTTTGGGTATTTCTTATAGTAACTTGTGCAGTTGCTCTCAAAAAGTACCATTTGGGGAAGTGGAACTGATGATGAAGACCACAGATGGCCGCCGAAACTACTCAATAATAAGTATTAAGTGGATTGCGATTCGATTACTTGAATATGGATGTTAAGCACTTTATGCTCGTCACAATGCATATGGTGATGTAGAGCTGATGGTGAAGTACCAGGAGAACTCCTCAACAATTAACGGCCCAGCATTGGGAAAAGCAATATTTTGTAAAAGGTTATAAGTAGTTGACATTTAGGCTCTATTAACTAGGTAAATTAAAAATCATCCAACTAAAAAGAGTGAAAAAAAAACTTTTTAACAAAAAATTAAACCGACTCCCAAAAAACACTGCAAAGTGAAAAATAACTTTAATTTCGGAAGTCGGTGCCAAAAACGAAAAAACAAAACTAAAGACACCGACTACCAAAATTAAAGTTATTTTTCACTTTGCAGTGTTTTTTGGGAGTCGGTTTAATTTTTTGTTAAAAAGTTTTATTTTTATTTTCTTATGTTATACAATATACAGTCCACTCAGATGCTAATTTTAGAAATGTAAAAGTAAGCACATTGAATATGTTATCCTGTTAAAAACCTGAACTATTTTTTACATTATTTATATTAAGAGAATGTGAACATTGTAGTCTCCAAATACCAAGGACTTCAGTACAACGCTGAATTTTTCCACATATTTAGTCTCAATTATGTAATGGTGGGCGGCTTGAAAGGACTGGGTCCTTGGTGGGCGGAATGTTAAAGTCGTAATAGTTAAAAGATTAAACCTTAAACCAATTTTGTATGAAAAGTTTACCTCATGGCTCGATAGATGGCGTTGGCCGGTTTAAATGCGCGCTATCGTTTCGTTACCACGCAAAGCATAAGAGACTTCGAAAATATTAAATAAATGTCTTCGTTCTGAGTACATGGTGTGATTTTATTACTATAAATTACTCCCGACTCGCCGATAAAAAAGGGCAAAAATAGATCTTCGATGAACACTCTGCACGGGCAGAATGTTGTGTTCTGAAACAAAATATTAATGTTGGTTAATAACATTTGCAAAATTTGCTAGGTAACAATAATGATGCAAATATGTGAAATTATAAATATACTAACTCGATAAAAACGTAAAGCGCTAGACACCCTCTGGCTGAACACTTGTGCTGCATATTTTACCTTCATTTTAGGGATTTTATTACTCATCACATGTTTTTCTGTTAATTTATTAATTAAACGAATTTTGTCAAACTGTTTTTGACAGTTTTATATTTCCTTTTTTTCTTTGTTTTTCATAAACAAGCGAGGTGTATAGAGTCTATGATGCAGTAAAATTATAATGCCATTTAATTTTGTGATTTTGTGAATTAGGTGCCTATAGTGTTACCAATCTAAGAAGTTGGATTTGACGTTTCTAATTTGACATGCCGCGATAACTTTGCATGAACGTCTATGTAAGAAATTGAAAAATCAAATTCATAATCCTATTTAATTACTATGTTACCCATACACTATCACAACGCGTATCATTCGTAAGCATCAAGTTTAACATTATATTGAAAATATGCACTAAAAAAACATGAATTAATCGTTGATTAATATTCCGACAGGACGTTACTACAATGTCATGTCTTTGGGTTGGTTGCCGCAGTGTTGTGACCGTCAAAAGCCATTTTTTGATTGACTAAAATCGATTTTTCTGAAAACTCGTTTAGATCGTTTAAAAAGATATAAATGTGTAATTACTGTATTATTTAATATTTAAACATATAAAAACAAAACCTGATCACATGTATATTTTTAGCTTTATTTTGATATTTAATATGATTTTTTGATATTATACGAAATTATTTGGTTATAAAGCCCGAAGTCCACCCCATGATATTGAAAAAATATTATTTAACTCTCGGCATACAAGGTGAAAAAAAAAATCCTCACCTATACAACGTGGGGTTAAATTAACCCCACAATTTATTGTCTCTACTTTGTGTGTGCACCAATTGCAATTTAGTGTGAATGAGTTTTTTTGATAAGTACATCACTAAGTTAATATATAAGATATAAAAAGTATCAAATTAAATATTAATTATAAAAAAAAACTTTAAATCACATACTCTCTCCGTGAATTCAACAAAATGTTATCAGGTCAACATAAAAAAATCAATAAAACTATTTCTTAAAATTAACACAGTTAGTTTACTTATTAAATAAAACTAGATAGATTTGGTATCATAAAAATGATCACAATTAGCATTGTATGGTTATTTGAGCGAGATCATTCGTTATCTAAATCAATACAATTTTGACACATCAAATTCACATGTTCCTTACATATATCACGGCATTAGATTTGAAACAACCGTTCAGGATCTTCCTATCTTTGTTAAATGGGCAGACAGAATATCTTTGAGACCTTCTTGGTTGCTTTTGTGGAACTTCTTTATGCAACATTTCATGCATGCGTCTTCTTATATCTCGTGGAATATGTGAATTGACTTTTCTTTTCCTAATGTGGTCTTCGAGCAAAGACAGTCCCAATTGCTTGATGAAGTTCTTCCTTAGATTCGTTTTGTTCCTTTCAATGCTATTATTCAACATATATATGCACAATAAAAGCATGGTTCATCATGAAAAAATACGGTAAGAGGCCAGCGTTTACAGTTGCGGGAAACACCGTATTTTCCTGCAAGTTAATCGACAATTTTCCGAGATAAAATGGTTGAGGTGTTAATGTTGTATCATTATAATATAGTTCAAGGTTTACTTCAGCATCTGCCACGTCAGTATCACTTTAAACTTTAGAAGCCTCGCTGATATGATCTGCTTCGTAGTCACTACTGGGAAGAAACATTTCGCCATTCAACGAAATTTCATTTTCTTCCAATAAGGCAGGTGTCATACGATCATTCTGCAGGTTGTAAAACATATTCACTATCTGTACACATAATAAAAATGAAAAAGTATAAATAATACACTAATCGTAAGTGTAAATAACGAAAAAACACAGAAGTAGGCCTAAACTTTTTTACGACGTCCCATACAACGTGGGGTTAAAAACGCCCGGGAACCACTTTGCCTGTATGCACAGACGACGCTGGTGCGAGTAGTACTAATCTAATGCTATGTTTCGACGTGGCACTATTTAATCTCCAGCTACTGTGAAAGTCAGGTTATTTGATTGCGTTTTAATATACAATCAACTCGAATTAAAAGTGTTGGGGTTAAAATAACCCCACCTTGTATGCCGAAGGTTAACCTCCATTTTCTGTCTCAAACGTCATTGCTCTGCTTATTCTCACGCTATCTTTGAAGTTCTTGTGTTATTGTTATATTTTTAGACTCGGCTAATTACTTTTGGACTAGTTAAAGGATAAGTTATTAATTCAAGAAATTACATTAAAAGACATAATTATCTTTTTGCAAAATTTCTTTAGTTAGTACGAAATTCCGAACGTGTATGTCTTCAAAGACATACACGTTCGGAACTTTGAAAGGGCTGATCTTTGTCTCTCTCTCTTTCTAATGGAGGGAAAGAGATAGTGTGAATGTTTCGAATTGTATGATTAACCCAAGGCTGAATAAGATATTCGTGGGTTTCTGTAAACAAAAATTAAAAAGTTACATGCAGCAAAACCTACATGTTTGAGCTACTGAAGTGAAAATGAATTTATTATATAAGAGTAACCGACGAAGACAGTTTAAGAGATGATATGTTTTCTGGATCAAGTGACGAAAGTGAACAAAAGTGTTAAAAATTTAGTTAATTCATTTATTTACCTGACCCTCACACTTATTTATTCTAATTTTATTCTTGACTAGCGAACAATCCGCCCAAGCTTCACACGGGTACATGATATCAGTGGCTTGCCCTAATCTTGCGCCTAGGTACGCTTCTGATGCATAACACACAATGTATTATTATTTAATATTCATAAACCTTCCGGAAGAAATCAGTATGTCGGGTTTTAGTTTATGTCTTGGTTTAGCTTTGAATCTCGCCCAAATTTAAACTTCGTTGGAATTTATGTAATAACTGTTAAATGTTACAAACCCATGCGTGTAATAAAACTATCGATTACAAATTCTAATTATTTTAAATCGATATGTCTCAAGAATCGGTTTTTAAAGCATCCGATTTTTTTCCCCTTCACTACACAAAGTATTTTTATAGCTGTCAAATCCGACTTCTTAGATTGCGACGAATATAAATACATTAAATAATGTTTTATGAATTTTTCGATACAAATAATATTTTTTTATTAATTTTGATTATCATATATGTATAAATATATCGTAGCTGCTGCCATCTATTAGCAAAACAAATGCATTACGTACAAAACTAAGTTGACCCCAGACACAAGATGGCGCTAGTTTTTTGGCAAATGTGTCTGAAGTTTCTTCGGGAGTTTCACCCGTATTTGAAATGAGTGCATAGGTAATTTAGATTTAAGCACTCATGCGGACGGTTTTGAGACGTTGAGTGTGCATCTTGGGTTTTTTGTATATCAATGGATAAGAACCTCATCCGTTTTCCTCGACCGCTATAAAATATAAAAAACATTAGCGTTTACATTATATGCCTAGTTTATTTGCCGAACTAAAGGGGTACATATTGAAGTTTCAGTAGTTCGGTGCTTCATTAGAACCGAACTATCGCAACTGAAAGTTTCAGTAGTTCGGTCAACCGGACTAACAGCCGAACTACTGCTACGAGAGGGTTTCAGTACCTAGTTCGGTGCTATGTTAGAACTGAACTATCGCAACTGAAAGTTTCAGTAGTTCGGTCAACCGGACTAACAACCGAACTACTGCTACGAGAGGATTTCTGTAGTTCGGTGATTTGTTAGAACCGAACTATTGCAACTGAAAGTTTCAGTAGTTCGGTCAACCGGACTAACAACTGAACTACTGCTACGAGGGTTTCAGTAGTTCGGTGCTTTGTTAGAATCGATCTATCGCAACTTGGTTTTAGTAGTTCGGTCAACCGGACTAAAAACCAAACTACTGCTACTAGAGGGTTAAAACACCCACCGTACTACCAGGGGTACGGCCAGGGGTACGGTGGGTCTGCAGTCAAACGTGACGAAGAAAATTGTGACAAGGAATAAAGGAAAGAAAAATCTGTTCTATTCCCTGCCAGAGTATGCGTTTCCTGATAGCTGTAACTTGGCGGTATTTAAGTCAAGAGTGAATAGGTTAGGTACTTCTAGGTAAGCATGCTTCATCTTCGACCACATCAGGCAAGATGGTGGTCAAATGAGAGCCTATCTATCAATAAAAAAATCGGAGAGAGGTAGACGAACGCAAAGGTTGGCAAAATAAAAACCGTTAATGAAAATAAACTGGTCATTTTATTGTTACAAAAACATCAGAACAATGAACAAGTGTAAACTTTTTCAAAACATTTTGAACATAGACGGACGTACACAAATAACAAACATTACACTTACATCAATAGCGCCGCATTCACACCACACACTTTCGCGATTCGCCACAAAACTTGCCACAAAATTTCTATAAAGTGTAAATAAAAATATAAAAAAATAGTATTTCTCCGTCCAGTATTTGCTATAAAATTTAACAAAATAGTCCAAAGAACTAAAACTAAAAGGTCTGACGTCGCAAGACTGCTCGACGAAGAAACAAGGGAGAAAGGTGGCGAGGGAGCACTCTCGTCACGCCACGCAGTCATCGCGGCATCGGTACGTCGGTGGTAGGCACTGGCAACTCGAACATCATCCGACCTCCGCGGACATTTTCGAACCTTTATATAAAATTTTCACAGTTCTGCAATATTCAATATAAATAAACGTGCGGCCGCGGTTTTGTGGCGTCCGCTTCGGCGGCGACGCGGACAGACCAACCACAGCACGAGTTGCAGCTCTGTGCACCGAGTTGGATGTCACTCTTTATATCGCTGTAGGTTACTACTCTTCATATCGTTGAAGGTTACCCTTCATTCCGTTGAAGGTTACCCTTCATATCGTTGTAGGTTACCCTTCATATAGTTGTAGGTTACCCTTCATATAGTTGTAGGTTACCCTTTATATTGTTGCAGGCTACTCTCTTCATATCTTTGTAGGTTATCCTTTATATTGTTGCAGGCTACTCTTCATATCTTTGTAGGTTACCCTTCATATCGTTACAGGTTACCCTTCACTTCGTTGTAGGTTTTTTTTATAGACGACCTTGCTACATAGGTTCAGTAGAGGATCATGAACTCTGGGCTGGGCTTGTGGTCATCAGCGTAGGGTCTGCAGCGAACGCGAAGGGGTGCGGCGGGGGGAGGGCGCCCCCCCTCACGGTGGTGATGTCATTGCTCGTCGTCATCGCAGCCTGGCTGCATGTTCGACGTCTCGATGGCGACCTCGTCGTAGTCTCTCTCGAGTGCCGCGAGGTCTTCACGTGCTTCTGAGAATTCACCCTCTTCCATGCCTTCGCCTACATACCTGTAACCAATTTATGTTACCGTTTACGCTCAAGGTAAAAGGAGACCTGGCAATTAAAGTTCTGGCTAAAATCTTACTGTAGACAGACTGTGTGTTAGACAGAACTTCAATTGCAATAATTATTTTCCATGTTTTCAAGTTCAAATACCGCGATTCCGTGATTCACGTAACTTTGTAGATCGCAACAGTTATCTAGCGGAAAACAGCAAATAACTAAACCATATTAATCGAAGCTTGTAAGCATCTGTCGTACCTCTACATGACTAAGTAAAATTGAAGTGACAGTGATTTTTCTCAAGTGCTTGTAAGTTACACGAAACCAAAACGCCTTTTTTAAATGTCTCCGTGTTTTTGTTTGCCAGTGCTAAATTTTAATTACATTTTCACTGGAAGATAGGTTATGATAATCACGATACTCTCGCGAACAAAGCGGGTGCAGCTAGTAAAAAATATAGCTATTGACCAATACCCAATTCTTTTAATCTCTAACAGAGGTGACACCATTTATCGGCTTCTTTCCACCGACAAATGCATTTTTAATGTGACCTCTCGATGACAAGCCATAGAGGCTGTCGGACTCGCCTGTGGTGGCCGGCCTTAATTGAAATAAAAAGCCTCCAGCCTTGACTTATTTAACTTACCAACTAGACTACATGATAAGAGCACCCACTGTGCGAAACGGACCTCGGCTTAAGGCGTGGCTAGAGGTGGGGCAGTTAGGGACAGACTAATCTGATACCAAGTCATCAAGAACTTTAAAGCGTCATCATGACCAGGCCAACACCTTAGCTATTAGGCTCGCTAAGCTGTCAGATTTGTGATCCAGAGGGGTCGTGGGTTCGAACCCCACCCATTACTCTATTATCGGGAACCCACTCCAGACAAGCATATTTATTTAGCTTAGTTGGAGGGGTTAATAAGTTTGCTAGTAATGTGAATTCTACCCACATTGCTAGTTTTCCTTTTAAATAAAAAAAGATAGATGCAACACTGTCTTTTGACAAACAGTACATCGACTCAGTCCACTGTTGTATATTAACTGAACACTTAATATTAAGTACGGAGATTTTGCAACATGCCTTAATTAGTTCACTTGTTACTTGTTATCCATTGTGTTTATTTATTTTATTTTATAATCTAAGGAAAACTCACAACTAGGATACAGATAGTTGAAAAATATTGAAAGAAGGCCAGTTACAAGTTTTCACAGACAGTATTAGAATAAAACAAGAGACAGTAGATAGATAAATGAAAGCAAGAAGTAAAAGCACTCTGAGCGAGTTATGCATATACAACGTGTAATTTAAAGGTAATTTAATTTATTTTTATTTATTTATACATACCAAGTGCATGGCTTCTTTGGATGATAAACGATATGGCAAGGGTTTTGTAATCCTAAGTCTACGTGTTGTAGCGTAAAACCGCCACGGTTAAAACCTCCTCCAATCCTAATCCAAACTTTTCAATAAAAAATTTTTTCTTCATAGCTGTTATTCACATTTGAACCAGGAATCGTGAAAAAATCGTCGGTTGTTTGCCTTTTGACGGCGTCATTACATTTTTGGGACCCGATAAGTGATGGTCGACCTTATTTTTCGTGATTAATATCGAAATTATGAAGTGAAAGTTTTTTTTCTGTTGGTGTAAACCCAATAAAAAATATAAAGTGTCCTAGCAAAAGTATAGTCTGTGGGTGATTTTCTGGTTAATTTGGTATGTATTGTCGTTTTTTTTCTTTTCGATCCATTTCGCACTAGTTTCATAATTAATCAAAGATTCAGCTTGCATCGGTGGTCTGAAGTTTCTTTTTTGTTTAGATCCCGTTACAAGCCAATTTTTGGCTCCACCCTACGGGCAAGCGACGTCGGTTATCGACGACGGAGGTCGGGGCGCTCTCGCCCGATATCCGAGCACATCCTGTGCCTGAGACGTCCATCTCAAAGGCCTGAAGAGGGTACGAGGTAGATGCGGACCCCGCAGCGCAGTGGTTCCGTGATTTCTACGTTACTTCCCACAGTCGTGTTCAGCCGTCCAGGAATTACCGAGTTTTCGCAGCAGGAGTTCTATTTTAAATAGTGCACCTAATTTGTATATTTCTAATCTAAAAATTCTCACGTCAAAAACTCTTTCTAACCTAAGGCCTATCAAGACGCGTTGGATGCTCTTAGTGTTTTTGTAATTAAAATTACTAATAATGCGTATTCGCCTAGCTATAACCGATTGCAATCGATTTTTTTTGTTAGTTAAAAATATTTGCATAATACTTTCGATAACATTCTTTTTCTTTCCGCTAAGTTAACCCACGCCATCACTGAAAGGTTCCCAATAATAACCAATATTTAACTTTTTTATATTTTTTAATTAAGTACTTGTTTTCTATCTTTTTCCTTTTAATCAAAATTAAACGTTTTAAGTAGCGGTTTGTGTTTTACTGTGCACTTAATTTTATTTACGCTACAGTGTGTAGAACTTATTAGACATTTCAATACATTGATGCCAGAGACCGAAGTTTTCAAATTAAGCAAAACAGAGAATTATAGTGTTATTGTTAAGTGACGTGGAAAGTTATTGACCCTCGTAGTGCTGTGATACGTTTGTTATGATGGGCATTCAAGAAACATATGAAACCGATAATTTGGTATCAATTCTTTGAATCACTTATTTTAAGCTGAAACTGTGCATAGAGACTCCATACCAGATGTTGTCTTCAGCCCTTTTGGATTGATATGGTGTTTCCGTTACACGTTGTATACACTTATCAGAAAAATCTAAAATTCGAAAAATGTGTATATTTAGGAATTTATGTCAAATGTCATTTAGTAGTGAATAATATGAGGTTTTCAAATCCTAACGTTAATGTCCTAAATTCGAATGAATTTTTCATAGGTTTCGTATTTTATGTAACAAGTAATTTTTACCCTATATGGAGTATGAAGGAAATTGATAAAACAACACGTAAATGAAAAAAAAGCTAAACGTTTATTTATTAACTTGTATTCCCTCCCCGAGCTCTTATTACTGCTTGCCTACGGTTCTTCATCGATCGGATCAGTCACGATCAAATGTTGTGGCATTCCATTCCTCTTGGATTGCATTTTGCAGCTGGCTAAGTGTTTCTGGGGCAGAATCTCTTGCACGAATTCGTCTCTTTAATTCATCCCATAGATGTTCAATCGGATTCATGCCCGGGCTTCTTGCTGGTCATTCCATAATGGAGATACCGACTTCGGGAACATAATCTCGTACGACACTCAAGGTGTGAGGCCTAGCTTTGTCGTCGTGCATGAATATGAAACCATTGCCAATAAAATGTGCATAGGGCATCACATGTGGCTCAAGACACTGTTCGATGTACCGATGACTGTTTAGTGTAGGCAGACGTGGCCCAGATACAAAGACAAGCTCTGTCTTACCGTCGGCGCTGATTCCTCCCCAAATCATCCAAGAACCGCTACCATAGCTGACTTTCTTCAATGCAGCATTGTGCAAAGCGTGCTCCATCTCTTCTGTAAACCTTGTTCCTTCCGTCGTTACCGTTCAGCATAATTTTATACTCATCAGAAAAGAGGACTTTGTTCCACTGGAGGTATGACCAATTTAGGTGCTCACGTGCAAAGTTAAGGCGCACTCTTCGATGGTCTGCAGTTAATTTCGGCCCATTTGCTGGCTTGTGTGGTACCAGTCCACGTTTTCCTTCTAATTGAAAAATAATACTAAATACAAAATTAAATTGATCTTTTCTATGTTTACGTACCAGTGAACAAATGCTCGCTTGGAGTACATGAGGTCGAACTTGTGGTCGAGCTTGCCCCACGCCTCGGCGATGGCCGTCGTGTTGCTGAGCATGGAGGCGGCTCGCTTCACCTGCGCGAGGTCTCCACCCGCCACTACTGACGGTGGCTGGTAGTTAATGCCCACCTGGAGTAATAAACGTTCACTTTTTGGTAAAGAATACGAGTACATAGCTGATTTTACAGTCATTCTTAGGCTTTTCCCAACTATGTCTGTGTAGAGTCGATTAGCTATTGTTGATTTGATAGTATGGTACGTACGATGGCTCGTTGTTGCTGTACTGTCACCGTCATTATGAAATGAAATGAAATGAAAAGATTTTTTTTTATCGACAATAGGTTCGCGTTTGACCACCATCTCACCTGATGGTAAGTGATGATGTGGTCGAAATGAAATGAAATATTTATTTTGTAAGTTGGTTATAAATAACACTTACACCATGTTTTTTTGCATGTCGAGTTTAGCTAGATGAGGCTGGTATTTCCTAACTGACTATTCTGAGAAGAAAAACCGAAACAAACTCAGAGGTTAACGTCTCTTTTAAAGTCCAGACAATTTGTATTTGTATATGAGAAACATGTAGGTTCATGTCTGTGGTGTTCTTTTGAGGAAATAACCACGCAAATTTGAGCGAAGTATTTCGAGGCTAAGTCCTGCCTAACCCGATACAGTTGAGTACTAGGTGTTATATATAGAGTAATTATTAGTATTAATATGAATGGCATTAGAATATTATAATTATATTGTCATTATATCACTCATTAATTTGTATGCCCAAGTGGCTGATCATGGAATGAACAATATTAATTACCTATAATACAAGGTGTAACAGATTAAGCGCAATACCTCAGATACCCTAGTTAGAATATTAAATTATAAGTCTAAAACAACATCCGTAACTAAATAAATTGAAACCCAACCTAGACATTTTTTTATAAAATAGTTATCCTTACTTAACGTAATACGCATGTGCGTCATACAATATCCTTTCACAAACGCATACACTCATGCAACACGCACACAATTTCCTTGAATTAAGCATTGTATTAATTTGTCATGATACTGTGTTTCCGTTGTAAGTTAAATAAAATATTTTTCCATCAAAAGAACAATGGCAGCCACCCATACATTAATTTAGCCGAGATTAAATTTTTGCGTTTTTAAATGAAAAATATCTTGTTTAACTCGGCGTCAACTTCTGAATTAGTTTGTGCAAGAATTTTTGTTCGAGAAGTCCGAGAATAATAGAAATTCCGTCATGACCTTTTGTAGGTTATGTCCAGGTCAAGTGAAAATTAAAGAAAATGGAAAACAATCGAGAACAACACAAGGCACAATATGCAAGCGTCTGTGACATGAACATATTTTTTATGTAGATTAGTTCCTGACGGAACAGGCTAAGGTCTTAGACCATGCTGCCTCGTAATCAGTTAACCATAGCTTATACATATAAATATTTTTCTTGAGAGTAATGTGACATGAACAATCAACAGTTGTTAAACCAAGTTATATTTTTTTTTTGACTCGGGATTATAGTCTTTTTGCCAGTCATTAATTGAAAGTAATTCATTTATTTTTAAACTACACTATTTTTACCTCCTTACAAAGAACACTTCCACTTATAAATAAACATTATTGTTAATTCATTTACTCCTTTTTGTTACAATAACAAACTAAAACTGATTTTATTACTATAATGTTGCATTGTCACTTTTTTATCGTGGTAAAATTATCAAATAAGTCCTCCCACCCCGGGCAGGGCGGGAGGGACTGTCAGACTTTTACTGACTAAAATCCACGGTGTTCCTTCAATAACCCTTTACGTTCCGGGGTCACGGTAATGGGATAAGTCCCACGACCCCGGCAGGCTTCGGCCCTCTACAGGGGGGGCTCGTCATGTTGCTGACGCTCTTTGAGGCGCGCGTGGAACACGACGCGCCGTCGACCCGGGCATGTTCCATGGTCGGACAGCGAATTGCCCTTTACTCGCTGTCCGCATGCCCGCGCCTACGGCGGCCGGAGATCGTCGGCCGACGTCCGACGCCGTGGGCGTCTACCACTGCTGCTGGGCTGGAGGGAGGACGCCATCCTCTGCCTCACGCGGCCCGCCTCCTCCTTCGGAAGCATGACTGCTTCGCAGAAGGAGGCGACCGCTTCCCAGTCCCTCTCGCCCCTCAGCATGGCCTCGACCAATGCCGGGCGCGAGACGTCTTTATCTATCGCCGCCGTGAGGACACGTCGGTGCTCTGCCCAAGCGGGGCAGTCTTGCACCGTATGCTCTACTGTGTCCTCAGGGTGATCCTTACAGTGGTGACACCCAGGCGTTTCTTCCTTCCCCATCAGACAGGTACCTCCCGAAACTTCCATGTCCGGTGAGGACCTGCGTCATGCGGTAGGTGAGGACGCCGTGACGCCGATCTAGCCACTCCTCAAAGAGGGGTCTTACCGCCGCAATAGCGGCGTGGCCGACTTATTGTCACTTGGCAGAATAAATACAAAATGGCATTACTAATTGTCAATAAAAAAATCAAATAACTTTACATTTCAAATTTTTTTTTATCCGGACTTAACTAGGTAATGTGATACTTTGAAAAAACGTAGAAAAATAATAGAACTGCCTCCGTATATAACTTTTAGACGCTCAAATTAAAGTCAGCTAAGCTTTCGCCATTGTTCTTTAGCACCTATTTTTTATGACGCGGAAATCGATTCAGAAGCCGATTCTGAACCAACTGAAGGAATTGCGTTTATTCTGTTACACGTTGTATAATATGTAATGAACACCTGTATGCAACTCATGTATCACAAATATACGATTTGATTTGAGTGTTTTTTACACGGAGAGACTGCTTATCTGATCACCACAACCCAGTAACTGGGTAACTCGTTATAACTAGGCAAGATTGGCGACAGATTTGCCAAATATTACTGAATTTTATTGCCACCTTTTTACTGTTGATAACTCACAGGGGTTTTGCATTATGCTTGTAGTGATGAAACGATCAAGCCACATTTTGACAAAGTTGTACAGTTTGTAAATTTAAGAGCTTGAAGGAGTTAGAAGCAAATCCCTTATACGTGAGGTATTGTTGTTGTCAAACTGTACTCCTTCAAAAGTAAGCATTTTTAGGATTAATAAAAGAAATACCGTCCCCAGGGCACCCTCGGTCCGCAAGTCACTCGATCAACTCGCACTAGTCCTGTTTTTTACCACATGGTTAATACCAGGCACTCTAAAATAATTTTCACGCAAGCTCCCATGCACCCCGGTTAGACCGTTGTGCACTAAACGCTAACGTAGCAGTAATAGAGTTGAATTTCGCGTGCACTCTTTCACCATGTTCGGGTTCGAAACTAAATGTCATAAGTATTAATTCTTGTTTCATTTATAACTACAGTAATAATTGATCTAGAGAAAATATATCTTATAGTTGGATGAACAGATGAACAGGGATGGGCCGAAATTCGGTTCACATTCGGTTCAACCGAATTTCAGAAGCTTGAACCGAACTTCGGCATTCGGCCGAAATTTGGTTCGGATGCCGAACATTCGGCACAAGAAAAATAATACTTACTTGCACTATTTTGACTAAAATTTTACAGAATTAGAATAGCATTACTGTTATAAAATTATGTCTTTTACTCACTCATGCACATTTATTTTAGTTACGAACATGGTAAATGTAAATCTTAAATTAAATCGGTTCTTCTTATTAGTCTTGATAATCTCTGCCTAATTAATTTGACATAATAATTAGACATACTGTTACAAAAATTAAATAAACTTATTATTCTTCTAACAAACATCTGGATTACAATTCGTGAATTGAATTAATAAATCACGTTTTTGATTCACAAACTAAACATTAATTAATTAAAGGATACTTATTTTTCAAATTAACAAACTTTTCTCATCTATCTACTCACTCATATTTAAAATTTACTAGAGGCAGGCTATGGTGCAAAAACACCAAAAGCTCTGCCTTATCTGGCAGAAGTTTGTTACGTTTTTTTTTCGTATACGTTTCCTGCCTCCGATAAAAGTTGCTCAGAACATACAGAGCTTTCAGGAGACGATAAATATATTCGAGATTGAAGTAAATGCGTAAACAAGTCACGACGTGTCGCTCTCGAGAAAGCGCGCGAAATTGAACCGAAATTCGGCCGAACTTCGGCCGAACTTTTCATTTTGACCGAATGTTCGGCCGAAGTTCGGATTCGGTTCAAACCACATTCGGCCCATCTCTAATAATAAACTAAGTATATTTTCTTACTGTCAATACTAATTTTAGACATAAAGGCCGAGTAATCTTAAAAAAGACATGATTATCGATTAAAAAATGAATCGAGCGAAAATGTTCCAATTACGTAACTGGTCTTAGACATGTAAAGAAAAAGATCCAATTAATTATAATTATACTAAAGTTCCATTTTGATTGTATGCGTGATTGTTTCAGAATATTAATGCAAAGATACATACAATTTAGGGAGCCTCCTCTATAAATAAGAATATTACTGAATTTAATCATGAAAATGTCTTCATAGTCACCTTAAAGCCAGTGGGGCACCAGTCCACGAAGCGTATGGCGGCCCGGCCCTTCATGGCGGCGATGGCGGCGTTCACGTCCTTGGGCACGACGTCGCCGCGGTACAGCAGGCAGCACGCCATGTACTTGCCCTCGCGCGGGTCACACTTCACCATCTGGTTCTGCGGCTCGAACAGCTCCGCCGTGATCTCCGACACTGACATGCCTTCATGGTACGCCTGGGCATCGGGAAATTGGAATGATACAATAAATGCTTTATTTGCCAAACAATAAAATGAGAACATATTATAAATTTATTTAGAGATGAACTCTTGAAGTGTGATTTGTAAATTGTTCACATTCTTATGATTAAAGATCCCTATGCTAGGAAAATTTGTGTTACAGGGGTCAAAAATGATTAGTATAATCTTGTACAGTCTAATAGTCAACCTTACTTTATTTACGATATTCATATAAACTTACAAACTCAAAACTAAACTAAATTTAAAATATGGCGTCGAAGTATTAATTTGCATATGTATTCGAAAAAATTGAATACGAATACATTACCAGAGGACAGTGATAATGTGTATATATAAAGACTGGTGGTACAGCCACATTATCTATCTATAGTAATGCTCAATGTGTTCAAGGTACAAGCAAGCCACGCTGATTTAAGTATCAATTTGTCTGGAAAGATCAGCAAATGACTCGAAAATAATTATTCTATATTTACTCGAAATTCTCTGCAGCTGCAGTGGCAGCGTTAGCGCAGCAAGACGAGCTAAGATGGGATAGTGCAAGAGTATCGACAGTTGCGTCCCACACTATGGGCCTAACCATCTTCCATGGTAATAATATAATCTTTCAAGATGGCCCTATATTAAAGATTAACTACTACATAGATTAAGTATGTCTGTTCGACTGTCTGTAGTGCTTTCACTGCTAGACCGCTGAACAAAAGTTTTACGAAATTATAAAAAAAGTCTGGAAGAAGGTAGTTGAAAAGCCAGAGTTAAACAAATACACTTTTCTGGTCAAAATCAACCTCTAAGAGGATGTAAGTTTGTACGAAAAACAGTAAACGAGATTTTAGCCAGTAGGAATCTGACACTCGCTTCCGCTCCACCAACAGCGGAAGTAATTTTATGATATTCCCAACGAAAAAAGCTAATTTGAAATACATAATTATGTTACTACACATTTAGAATGTAGATAGACAAGGGAAAATTGTATTTTTTTTATTGTTGATAGGCTCGCTTTTGTCCACCATCTCACCTAATGGTAAGCGATGATATTGTCGAAAATGAAGCTCGCTTGCCTAGAAGTAACCTATTCAGTGCAGTACATACCTTGTCGGCGGACACGACGGGCGCGTACGCAGCGAGCGGGAAGTGTATGCGCGGGTAGGGCACCAGGTTCGTCTGGAACTCCGTCAGGTCCACGTTCAGCGCGCCGTCGAAACGAAGCGACGCTGTGATGGATGACACCACCTGCTCGGACGCAATAACCATTGTTTTTTTCAAAGGAGAATGACAAAAATGGAATGGGCTTTTGAAAATGAAGTTGGACTCCGTTGTCTGCGAATGGTAAAGTAATGAAAGGTAATTAAACGAACTAGCTTCGGCACGTAGCGTGTTAGTTTCACGATTTATCGACAGTAAAACTATTTTAATGATTCCATCTGGGAATCTTGTTTCAAAACTATCCATCCATTTTCTACATAGAATCAATTTTAGTCTTTGTTTGATTTTCTAGACTAATGGCTTCATGTGCTTTTCGAGACTTGGAGGAATCTCGTAATATATCAAAATTTAATAAAACATATATAATAATAATATAATCGTTTATTTCAGGATTTTCTTCCCATAACCAATACAATTAATACCTAATTATCATTAGTAGCACTACTTTTATAAAACTAAATTAAAATTAAAATTTTGAGTCAATTACATGTACGTACATGTAGTTGACTCAAAAAGTGAATAATAGGACAGTCCAATTTATTGACAATGACACACAGGAGACTTAGTGCTAGCACGCACTCTGCTGAGCAAGGACGCTGCTCGCTTGCGTCTGATCGCAGCGAAACAGTCAGTGTGCGCGTCCGCGAACATGCCCGACGCGCTACAGAAGCGTGGCAGCCCTAACAGCATCCTGAATGAATTGTTATACTGAACACGAAGTGCATTGACAGATTTTAGGGTACAACTAGTCCAAAGGCTACACGTGTAAAAAGTTTGACAGTAAGCTTTGAAAAGTGTAACTTTAACGGCACCTGTACAACTCGAAAACCTTTGGACCAGCATATTACACCTCACTGCCAATGCTCTCCGTTCCCTTTCAATATCTAGACTGTCCCTTAAATCATCAGTTACAATGTGGCCTAAATATTTAAACTGATAAATACGGTTCAAGATACCACCATTTAAAGTGACAGCTGGGTAGACTTCTGCACTCTTATTAGCAACCCGAAAAATTAGTATTTCACTTTTTTTGGTGTTATATCTTAAACCGTGTCCATCAGCATATCTCTCACAAACCTTTATTAATTTCAAAAGACCTGCCATTGACGGACTGAGCAGCGCCATGTCATCAGCATAGCTTATGTTATCAAATGCCACCCCATCGATGCCACCCCATCCGCGGGAAAACCTCGCCAAGCGTTACTGAACCTTGCAGATCTACCTGTACGGCTGTCATTAGTTAGCCACAAACTTTGCCAATCAAATTCTAGTTGAAGTGTTACATTTACATACATTAACTACATCAATCGAGTCTTCAAAAGTTAATATAAAAGAAAAACAGAGGCTGCTCATTGTTGTTGTGAAAGGCTAAGTTGGTAGCCCTATCAGTGTGGACATGTTCAGCGCAATTACTGTTTTTATTTTGTAACTTATGAATCTAACAAAGTTCTTATTCCGACTCGGAATAAGAATTTTGTTATAGCAAATATCGTAAATATAGTAGTTGGAATTTCCGACTACTATATTTGCGACAGTACCAATAATTCTAATGGTTTTGAATGGTTTATTCCATTTCACAGGAATATCAATTTCAAAAATTCGAGCAATATTAAATTATATAAGAAAAAAAAAATACTTAATACAATTCTAAATGATTTCTATTTAAATAACTTTATACAAAAAGATATTAAATTACAACCGAGTTAAATTTTCTGTATTCCAATAAATGGTCTTCTAGAACTACGGATTCCAAATATTATATTGATACATCATTACTTGTGAGATAAGCCTGTTGAGGTTGGCGTACGAAGGCCGCTCGATGGACAGCCGCCGGCGACAGATGTCGTAGATGGCCTCGTTGTCCACCATGAAGGCGCAGTCCGAGTGGCCGATGGTGGCGTGCGTCGTCAGCACCGCGTTGTACGGCTCCACCACTGCCGTGGACACCTGGTGGCACACCACATGCTTTACACGTTCCTTGATGGGAAGTGGCAATGCCGTCATTGAGCCGTTGTGAAAACGGGATAGTGCTATGCGTGATGTATAGCGTCATCTCGCTCGCACACTGGTTCGACCCGTGCGGTTATTTAGAGACGAGCTTCTCGCGTGGCTATGTAATGGCTAACGACACTCCAACTGGAATTTGACTGGATAAGACAAACTCTAGTGGGACTGACGTTAGCCATTAACAACATTAATCGAAACCTCAATACGCCAAAGCATCCGTAGTTGTGCGAGTCTGAGCCTAAAAAAAGTCGAGTGGCCGATGGTGGCGTACGTCGTCAGTACCGCGTTGTACAGCTCTACCACCACTATGGACAACTAGTGGCATGCCACATGCTTTAAGCATTTTTTAATGAAGTGACAATACATGCATGCAAAATCTCAAAGTTAGAGTGAAGTGTACAGTTATTATTTATGCTCGACTTGGCGGGGGCACTGACGTGCCCCCAGATACATAAAAAATTAATTAAATTCTGCACTAGCAATACAAATTTCATAAATTAAATCATTTAATATAATCCAATTTTTAACAGACTTCACAAAAAAAGGAACTTATTTTTTTTATGTATGTTACCTCATTTCTCGCAGATGGCTGGACCGATTTCGAAAATTATTTTTTGTTTGAAAGCGTATACTTTCTAGTTGGTTTCGTTGTCGTCATATTTGGATCTGATGATGGGATCATGGAGAAATCGAGGGAACTCTTCAAATATTATAGGCACACCTATAGCGTTTTGGGTATTTCTTATAGTACCTTGTGCAGTTGCTCTCGAAAAGCGCCATTTGAGGAAGTGGAACTGATGATGAAGACCTCAGATGGCCACCGAAACTACTCAATAATGTATTTCGTGGATTGCGATTAGATTACTTGAATATAGATGTTAAGCACTTTATGTTCGTCACAATGCATATGGTGAAGTAGAGCTGATGGTGATGTACCAGGAGAACTCCTCAAAGTTAACGGCTCTGCACCGGGAAAAGCAATATTTTGTTAAAAGTGATACGTAGTTGACATTTTGGCGTTTGTAACTAGATAAATTACAAGCCGACCCACTAATAAGGGTGAAAAAAAAATTTTTTGCAAAAAATAGAACCGACTTCTAAAAAAAAAATGACACCGACTACCGAAATTAAAGTTATTTTTGCCTTTGTAGGGTTTTCATATTGAAGTCGGTTCTATTTTTTGCTAATTTTTTTTTATTATTTAAATGTGCACATCAGAACGTTCGGCCAGTCGAGGTAGGGGAGCTGGCTGCTACTTCAGTTTTTACTGACGATTATGTGACGCATAAAAATGCCAGCCAAAGAATTTGTGACAGAACAGTTCGAAAGTTAGAAGCATTTATTTATGGCGAACGACCTGATATCGGAACGTTCGGCTAACCTGAATCTCCATAACTGAGGACCTCAAAGAAACTTACTGAATAAATATTTAGCGACGATTTGTTGACAAACAACCACTGCGCTTTACTTTTACTCGTAATGCCACCGGTTAAAAGTAAAATGAATTTTAGTTCCTGGAACATCAGAACATTTTCGGCCAACGTGATCTCCATAACTGAGGAACTGAGAGAAACCGTTAATGAATAAAGATTAAGTGACGAGACAAAAGAATTTTTTGGTTTATTTTTTTTTGTGACGGCCCCTTTAAATAGTAAAATGAAAATTTAACATATAACCTCAAAACATTGGAATTATCGATTCCTCAACAAGGAAGAAGCCCAGAGAAACCGTTAATCAATAAAAGTGACGACACTGAAACGAACTTTTATTGCTTTATTTTTTTTTGTAACGGCCCTTTTAAATATTAAATTGAAATTTAATACATAAAACCTCAAAACATTGGGATTATCGATTCCTCCACAACAAAGAAGCCTGGAAGACTAGGAAAACCCCTGATGTGTTTTCAGTTTTCAGTCCAACGGTGTCAGTATTTTTGTTGATTCATGGCGAATGGCGACTGAAATAGGGTGACCATGTATTCCAAAGAAACAGGTATTTATCGAGTAGGTACCTATTTATCTACTGAATGAAGCAAAAAAAATCGAAATAGTTGAAATAAGGTGACGATGTAAGTATTGCAACGAAATAAATACATACGCAGACGGAGGAGAAAGGATAAAAAAACATTACACATACCCACATGCGTTATGATGAAAAAGTCGAAGCAAAGAGGCCACCCTCTTTGCTTCGACTTTATTTTTCTGTGTTTGTCAATGTCACATAAATAAAAATAATTGAAACTATCTATAGAATTTCGACCAAAAGGCAACCAATAGTTTTACTTCATTCAGTTACGGCCGCTTTCTATGATATATCTCAATCACAATTTCTCTCGTTTACAAGGAGATGTGATAGCGGTAGAGACTGTGCCATGCTTCTGCTATAACGAGAGATGATGGAGGTAAATGAACTTGCACCAACCTAAATCGTACCTGAAATAAAATACGTAGGTATTTTATTTCAGGTACGATTATTCGTCTGACCATCCCTTGAGCCCACCGCAAGCGCGCTATCAACTGACTCACATACGCACATCTATGCCGCACTACGTCATCACCGAGCAGATCGCGTATGATCTTGCGTTTTGAATGAAATAGTGGAAACGCTACTAAAAAACTAAAAATGACAGAAAAAAGTGAAAAATTGCTAACTTCTTTATTAGATGTCTTAAAAAAACAATAACAATGCCAATAGTAACTATTACTCGTCCGGGAGTGTTTCGGCTCCAAAACGATGTAAAGTTAACCGTGTATAATCAAAGAAAAATGATGCACAAAATGGTCAGTGTCATTATGATTAAAGTTACCTAAATGACTTCTACACTTTCAGACTCCGATCCACCTCTGCTCGATGGCGCTAGGTGTAATGATTACGAGGACTTAGTCGAAAAGAAGAGACACACTTTTTCACGTTTTCAAGTGTACTTGTGTAATTGAATTTTTAAGAAATGACTAATTACCATTAAAGATGAAAAAAAAACCGGCTAAGTGCGAGTAGCACTCGTGCCCTGAGGGTTCTGAATCAAAATTATTATTATGTCGTTTATTAACTTTCTTTCTTATCTAGTTACATTTTTAAATATTTCTTAAAAAAAGAAAGACATTAAAAACATTACAAAATATAAAAAACTAGAGGCCCGCGTATCGAGAGAGGGTCCAAGCTACCTGTGGTTAGAGCTGCAGAGACAGGAACCTCCTCACAAAGGAGGAGGCCGTATCGAAGAGTATATTTACTGCCTTCTGAATCAGGCCCTTGATCCAACCGCCTGACGAAAGCCTCGAGAGATGTTGGTCGTGGCTTTCGGACATCAGGCCATAGGCCATTATGACAATCGGCACAATGATAGCCGAACTCACATTCCACATGTCAATTGATTAGTATTTTATTAACTGTCACCATTTCATGAAATGGCCGGGCGCTTCGTACCTATTCTCAATACAGTTAATCGAATAACGAAGTTTGATCTTGCTGTCGTATGCTATGGAATATTGAAGTTTAACTGTATTATTTCAGGATTGTGGATTGCATAAAATCTTTTAAGGCAGATTTCAAAAGCAAAAGAGCGACAACCGAATGGAAAATAATGAACCACCAGCAATGTCAAATTTGTTTTATGATTAAAGTACCTATTTTAAAATTAAAAACAGTATGGTACCTTAGTTGGTACTTATATTCTATAAATGCATTTATAAGTACAAGGTGTCATCGAAGCCAACTGAAGCCAATTGAACTATGGCAAGAGGTCGAAAAGCTAAAGTTGATCTTGAGTATACAGAAAAAAATATTTACTAAGTTATAACGAGAAATACTGCTTTCAAAGTTAAAATTTGACAAAAATCTATACCGAAACATTTCCCAAGAATTTGCGTATGCTATATCGCTGCGAGCGGCTCATTTGTTTGTGAAACGAAATTATAAGTTATTTTTTGGTAGTGAACCCGAAAGTGACACTAATGCCTCGTCTGAAAATGTACAACTAAAGTTGACGTCAGACAATTTTGTAACAAAATTTCAACCAACAGAAAGAGAATCTGATATCGAAGCTTCAGAAAGTGTTAAAAAGGAAATAGATTTTACATTTGATGTAGATCTTTCTGAAAAAAAAAAGAAAATAGAACCAGTGTAGACGACTTGTAAAGATAAATATTCATTTAAAAGAAGATTACTTTTGCCAAAATATAAGTGGTCCGATCTCTTGATGATCTCTGATCTCTCGGCTCGTAAGCAGCTCCTTGGTGATAAAGACATAAGTGTTGAGCTATATGTTGGTACAGGCAGTGAATATGGCCTAAATTATGATGACAGTCTTGCCGATCATAATTTTGTTCCTGAATTGGATACCTTCAATAATGAGGCTCGAGAGGTTAGATATTGACGTGGATTCCATAATAGAAACCCTAGAAAATATTTATGAAAGTCCTTCGTCTAGTACGGAATCCACCATCGCACGAGAACACCGCTGGACCTTCAAGCCAAGAACCCAAGAACAGCTGTTCAAACTAAGCTTGCTAAACTGAATTTACGCTGAAAGAAAAAGAGTTGAGTGCAGAACAGCTCATGTTTATGGGAAAAAATACCCTGGGTCCTGATTTTCTTCAGGTAGCAACACCCATGCAGTTTTTTCTCTCCTATTGTCAAAAGACCTAATAAAGAAAATTTCAGAAGAGACCATAATCTATCAAGTGCAGAAAGATCCTAATAGCGTTTTTTGGATGTCTGAGGAGGATCTCAGAGAATTTATGGGTGTGGCATATCTATTGTCTCTACTCAAATTACCTAGAGTTACCAACTGTTGGAGCTCCATATTTGGAACACCAGTAGTACAGGAAACTATGACGTTGAACAAATTTGAGAAAATTCGTCAAACCTTGCATTTCAACGATGAAAGCGAAGATCTTCCTAGAAGTAATCCTGATCATGATCGAATTCACAAAATAACGATGGCCCATGCGACTGCTTTATCATTATTTGGACCTCACGATGGCAAATGCATGGATACGTTACAAAAAGGTTGCAAATACAAAAGCCTTCAATCAGGCCGCTAATTGTCTGCAGATTTCGCCTAGAGGTTGCTGTGACCCTTTGCAAAATGGGTGTAAAACCTATTTATCTAGTCGAAAGTCGCTTGAGAGTGAGATTTAAGCCAAAAAACAGACTTGCCCAGCATGTGCCTCAAAAAGTAGTCCAGCAAGAACAGATCACAATGGTGATAAGAAATGCAGATGCAAGTTTCCGAAGTGTGCTGGATTTACCCATAATGTATGTGAAAAATTCAAGGTAGCCTTATGCTATACGAAAACTAAGAATTATTTCAAAACTTTAATCTCTCATAACATAGCATTGTACTGCTATACTAAATAAATTTTGAACATTTACTTCAGTGTTGCCTAAAAGCAACACTCCCTATTTTTGTAATTTGGATGCCAAATAATAGAAAAAAAAAAACAGAATCACGTGTATTTTATTTTTTTGTAAGCATCTCGAATCCAATAAATCAAATAAATCTCACTTTATGACTGATAGATGGTTAAAAATGTGCAAGTCATTAGAGTACTAAAATGTTATATTTACAACTACATCCTATACTACTGGATTTAAATCTGTACTGATATTTCAGATGATTACTGAATCTCACACAAATGCTACTATTTTATTTAAAATGGATACAAAATTGGACATCCTTGCGTCTTGTTCAACCGTCTAAAGTGATAGTGGATGACTCATCAGCATTAGTATCTGCTATAGTAGCAGTATTTACCAAATTTAACAGTACAAAAGAGTACCTCAAATAAGTTATGCTATATTACAAGGACTCGCGGATATCAATGATTTACCAGGAATGTGTTTCAAAAATGTTCAAGACAAGGTAAAGTACTTCTACATTCGATGTCTTGCTTTCATTAAGTCAAGTGATAATTTTGAGATCATAAAAAAAATATAAGAGGTGTTGTACAATAATAAACAATAAGCAAATTGATCATCTTAGAACAAAGCAAGATATAAATGATTTAATAAAACAAGTAATAATTTCTGGCGAATCATCAAATGAAAAATGGCTCACAAACGACGTGAACGATGATGATTTCGATAACTTAGAAACAAAATATTTTAAATGGTTAGATGAAATTTTCTCACTATCTATAGTGAGAAAATTTGTGATGCTACAATCGACTCCTCTAATGATAATGTATTCTTTTTGCCAACTTTCGTAACCACATTGAGACGACTTTTATTAAAATTACCTTTATGGTCAAATGTAATGACAATTTTTTACCATGCTCAGAATGTTTCACCATGATCTTCCAGGGCGGATAGTTATTTTAAAACCTTAAAACATTTAATTTTTAAGACGAAAGTTGAAAAACGTACAATTGATGTTTTTTACAAAGACACACTAAATATTTGCATGGTGCATAAGAAAATCAAACGTAAGCAAAGACAAGCCAAGGCAAATTCAATAGTACCAAAACGAAGAAAAAAAAACGTGTAGACAGTTTTATGAAGATTCAATTTTTTCTGACAATCCAACGTTCATAGAAAATTGGCATGGGTAAGCAAGAGAAAAAACTAAATTCAGTTTAAAACCTAAAATACTTTTAATGCAAAATGGCTTTGTAGATAGTATTTCAAAAAAACATAAACACTTGTGCTTACGATTCTGCTATGTTCTTACTGGCCTATGGCTGTAGTATATATCCTTATTTACTTAAAGTATTACGTGAGAAAAATTTAATTGCAATATATGTGCATATGTTCTTAACTCACAATAAAAAGGAAGCAGAGCAACAGAGTTGAAGTGTAAAATTTATTTTTCATCTAATAAGTCCTTGAAGAAAGAAGTGTTTGACTGCCAATGTAACGTAAGCTAATTTGAATATTTGAAGTATATTTGAAAGAATATTTTTAAACGTTTTCACTAGTGGCCGCTTTATAAAATCATGTTCACAAAATTGCTCAATGTTAGTGTGTTCCTTTATTACCTTGTAATGTCGACATCATTTCTATGTTTGGTATTAGTGGTCTAGAGGACGCCATTGAAATTAATGCCAGTACCTCAAACTGCCCTGTCAAATCTTGTCATGGAATAGTAACCCTGCACGTACTTAGTAGATTCTATAATTACGTTTGGTTTAGATTGCAACAATGTGCACAGTTTATCAGAAATGCCTTTTACGATTTTAGTTAAGAACAAATTTTTTCATATGCTGGGTGTAATTTAATACATTTATCTGTGCTAGGCAAACTCTGCCACTATAAATGTCATCTTTACGACCAAAAATAAATGGGTATGTTATGATAATGGGAAGTGTGAACTACATCAAAGCTCTGTTGACATAAAAATTACAATGCACACTATAACATATGTAACATTAGAAAATTATATATATCTGTGCGTAAGTGTTGTCTACATACCCCCGGACGCTCAACGCATACCCTCTGATGTAGATTACGTATTGCAGAGCGTTGCAAATGTATGTAACCGTAATACTAAAACATGTAACTGCATACTTGTAGGCGACTTTAATTTTCCTTGCATCCAGTGGAGTTCGAGTGGACCAACTTTTTTAAAACAAGGTGCCGTCGAGATACAGAACGCAGCCGCGCGCTTGGTTAATGATTTAGGTTTTTTAGGAATAACGCAATACAATTTTCTATCTAACCATAAAGGACATACTCTTGATTTAGCTTTTTCTACCTTGCCATTAAAAATACAGGAGTGTCAATCGCCCCTTTCAAAAGTTGACCTCTATCATCCAGTGTTGTGTATCGAAGTCTCTGACATTGCAGTTTCCCCGCTCCGCGAGTTGTCTACGCCTAGATATAATTATCGCAAAGCCGATTACGATATGTTAAATAATTACTTTTCTGAAATCAACTGGCAGTCTGTTTTAGGTACCACTTATACAAATGATGTAGTACACAACTTTTACGAAACGGTTCAAGTAGGAATTGATAAATATGTGCCTGTTAATCGAGGGACCGGCTCGCGTAAATATCCTATTTGGTATAGTAGCTCACTAATTAAAATAATTAAAGAAAAAAGTAAAGCCCACTCGCGCTGGAAGCGTTACGGAAATTTACTTGACCACGATGAATTTGTTATTTTGCGGGCAAGACAGCGGCATGTCCAACAAATTTGCTTTAATAAGTACGTGCACGAGACGGAATGCGGTCTGAAAAAAGATCCTAAAAAGTTTTGGTCCTACATTAAAACCATGCGCGGAGGCTCAAATTACCCAAAAATATTGTCACACAACAATGTAAAATACTCAGAAGGACAAGAAATTGCTGAAGCTTTCAATGACTTTTTTCACGGAGTTTTTGGTGAACCCTCCGACTATAGCCTACTTAATTCTTTGCAATTGGAAGGTAAAGATGATTGTTCCGACATTATATCCAGCTTACAATTTACCCCGTCCAACGTGGAGAGGTCATTGAAAGGTTTAAGTGTTGATAAAGGCCCTGGTTGTGATGGAGTACCTCCATTATTTTGGAAATATTGTGCAAAATCATTAGCACTTCCAGTCAGTTTTATTTTTAATATTTCTTTAAAAGAAGGCACGTTCCCAAGCCAATGGAAGAAGGCATATATTGTTCCAATACATAAAAAGGGTTCGCGAACAATGATTGGAAATTACAGGGGTATCTCTTTACTTAATACAATTGGCAAAGTATTTGAAAAGCTGGTATATAATGCTATTTATCCATACATTCTTAGAGGCATTTCTAACAAACAACACGGTTTCTTAAAAAAGCGTTCGACTATCTCGAATTTGGCTAGTTTCTCAAACTTTATCCTTGAGAATACAGATGGTGGAGGGCAGGTTGACGTGATTTATACAGATTTTGAAAAAGCTTTTGACCGTGTGGATCACGTCATCCTGCTGAGCAAGCTGTATAGACTGGGCATACGCGGGGACCTTTTGCGATGGGTCCAATCCTATCTATTTAAAAGATCACAGGCTGTAGTAATAGGAGGTTACCGTTCCAACTTTATTGAAATACCTAGCGGCGTCCCACAGGGATCCCATTTAGGGCCCTTGTTTTACAACGCATATTTATTTGATATCACTGATTCAATTAAACACTCTGAACACTTAATGTACGCTGACGATAAAAAAATATTTTATAAAATACGATCATTAGACGACTGTAAATATCTTCAGGAGGACTTATGTAATTTATATAATTATTACATCAAAAATAAGATTACTGTAAATGTATCAAAATGTCAATATATTAGTTATACACGTAAAAAAAACCCTGTAACCTACGCCTACAATTTTAATGGAATCATTATTAATAAAGTCCAGGTAACTCGTGATTTAGGAGTTATATTTGACCATAAATTAACATTTTCTGAACACGTAGATCATGTTGTTACAAAAGCGTATAAGAACTTAGGATTTGTTCTTAGGTCATGTAAACTATTTAAAAATATTGAGGCTCTTAAATTAGTATATTTTGCATATGTGCGCAGTGTCCTAGAATATGCGTGTCCTATTTGGTGCCCCCAATATATCATATACAAGTATCAATTAGAACGTATTCAAAGAAAATTCGTTAACCACCTTAATTATCGCCTCCGTAAAGCTCCCATGTCTTACGAAGATAGCTGTAGGGAATATGGTATGCTAACACTCGATGAAAGGCGAAAAGTACTGGATATGTGTTTACTTTTCGATATAATCAATGGGCGTCTGGATTGCCCGGAGTTGGTCGAACAGATAAGGTTTAATACGCCTATAAGGCGAACACGTCACACGCCAATGTTACATGTACCTCGGCACTTGTCTAATTACGCTAAGAATTGTGTACTGACCCGCATTGCTCGAACATATAACACAAATTTCGCACAAATAGATTTATTCAATTACACTAAACCTAAATTCAAAGCACTTATAAAAAACTTATTTAAAGATAAATAGCAAATTAGCCTTAGTAACTACTTCTGTAAATTTGTATAAAATGTACCTACCTATACTGTTTGTTATAGTACATATTACCTCAATGTTTGTTTTATAATATTTTTGAGTTTTGCTATTAAGTTCGTTCGCATGTTCTAAATTTATATAAGTTAAACAGGGAAACCTATTATTAGCCATACAAAACTGTATTACACATATTTTATCATTCGTTTAATGTATCGCGGTTGGTTTTCTAAATAAATAAATAAATAAATTACAGCAATTACTAAAATAATTTAGGTACCTAGTAGAAACTCCTAAGACCGATTTGTATATAGGTAAGTAAGTACTTACCTACTATCATCATCCTGGGGCGGGTTCGAGTAAAACAACAATGAAGTCCATTGAGATTACCAACGTGCAATTATAAAGGTATGCATTTCAAACCAATTCTCTTTCCGACGGTTTCAATCAAATTTATGATGTTCTGACAGTAAGGCAACTTTTTATACTAAGCACCATACTAAAACAACATATGATAATGCCCTACGACAAACTTGCATACACACGTCGTAGGTTAAATGTAGGTATGTACGGAACGGACAAATAATAAAACTAAATTTATCTTTGAATTTCTCGGCCCGTTCCTTTATAACAAAATTAATAAAACTCTAAATATTCACCCTGTAAGGAAATCAAAATGTAAGCCAATAACTGTAAGCAAAATGAAGAAACTGAACTATTACTTAATGTTGTACAGTAATTATAATTTAGGTTTAAATATAAATTATAAGTAAAAATAATATTTTTTGATAAAACAACGCTCACACAAACACTCCCATATGTAAACCTCAAATCTCAACTTTCCCATGCCTAGTTACACACTCAAACACACATATACATACCACCACCCACACAAATATTAAGTACCACTTACATACACTTCGCACATACATACTTCAATCGAACTCCACAGGATACTGCACGCACTCTCATAATCACTTCCACTCTTACTAACTC
The DNA here is from genome assembly GCA_943138885.2 of Tholera decimalis. Classification (NCBI taxonomy): domain Eukaryota; kingdom Metazoa; phylum Arthropoda; class Insecta; order Lepidoptera; family Noctuidae; genus Tholera; species Tholera decimalis. The sequence continues at coordinate 3,566,903 of OW964552.2, read as the reverse complement.
ATTTTTTTTTAATTAGTGTTAATTTTTCACCTTAGCTGATAAGTACTCCATGCTGTTGTAAACACTGTTGGCGGTTTTATTAAAACTCCTGGGAAATGGCATTGATAACTGAAATACAGACTGCCTAGTTCGGTTACAATAGCTACATCCATTTTACAAAGTTACTCACTGCCAAAGGATAATTCTGTAAACTAGTACTACATTTTTAGAGAAATACATAAATTACTATTCCTATTGTTAAGTTTTATAGAGTTGTTAAGTTTTTTACTTCTAAGTCGATGGACACTTTTGAAGGGTAGGGAAGTAAGGGAAGGATACCTACCTACTCGTTAACAAGACCAATTTTAAACTACTACCTAACTTATTAAAGTCATTTAATTTTTAAGCAGTTTTGATGATAAAAATCAAGCGCTTTTAAAGTGTAAAAAAATATATTCTCTGACTGATTTCTTAAAGTATTTTTCAGCGCTATTTAAAAGGTTAATGGTAATGTAAAAATGTGATATCTACATTTAATTTTATTTTTATGGCATCTGTGAGTTTTCCTTTCGTGCATGTTAAATGTGATCAATTTCTACTTTAAAAAATATAACGTTCTGATGTTCCAGGAACTAAAATTCATTTTACTTTTTTTTTTTTTTTTTATTTATTTTTAACCAGTGGCATTACGAGTAAAAGTAAAGCAGTGGTTGTTTGTCAGCAAATCATCGCTAAATCTTTATTCAGTAACAGTTTCTACGAGGTCCCCAGTTATGAAGATTGAGGTTGGCCGAACGTTCTGATATCAGGTCGTTCGGCCATAAATAAATGCTTCTAACTTTCGAACTGTTCTGTCACAAATTCTTTGCCTGCCATCTTTATGCGTCACATAATCGTCAGTAAAAACTGGAGTAGCAGCCAGCTCCCTACCTCGACTGGCCGAACGTTCTGATGTACAAAATTAATTTATTATTTAGATTTCTTGTCCAATAGTCCTTGAAAAATTCTGTAATTATACTATAATATGCTTTTTGTGCCAAGAATAATTTCACTGTTTAAATCTAGGTATTGTTTTTTTTTTCGTTAGTTTTATGCGTGATAGTATCTCAGTCACGTACCGAAATTGGGATGTTTTTTTTAATATTTTAGATGAGCTCGCTCTTGACCTGGATCTTGTATGGTAAGCGATAGACGAGGTCTACAGGGGAACGAGCAGATCCAGAAGATTTTTGGATCTTGCAAGTCAACTTATACCGGTTGTCGGCTACTTTGCCGGACTTGTCTGTGGCGGCCTTAATTACAAATAAAGCCCAACTGTTGCTTTAAATGCTGACGGTTTAAAGGCAGCAACAACAAATGTTACAAGAATTTTGCTTAAAAATCACTAGAAACAACAAAACTTAAGAACAAATGGCAAAAGGGTGAGAAAAAACTAGTCACAAACCCTTTGTTTTAAAGTAAATAAAAGTGGTCACACAGTATATTATAATAACACTGTTCTACGTAGTTAATATGTTAAAAGTCTGGTCTTTAAACAAAACCAAGATTTTCCTGATTTAGCTATAGCCTAAAAAAATCAAAATAAGACCTAAATTGGAAACTGCTGGCCTTTGCTATATATCAAAACTGGATCCTTACTTGTGGCGCTGGATAGATAGCGAATTCCAGTTTGCTCTTTTTGCCGAATTCTTCAGAAAGCTTTTCCATGAGAAGGGACGTGAAGCCAGAGCCTGTCCCGCCGCCGAATGAGTGGAACACGAAGAAACCCTGGAAGACAAGCAAATAAATAAATAAAATGCGGAAAAGTTTGTTTGTTTGAACAAGCTAATCTTCGAAAGTACTGGGTGGATTTGGATGAAATTCGGTATGGAAATAGTTTGAAGCTTGAGAACGGTTAAAGGCGACTTTTTAATTTCACTGTAAAAAGAGGAGTTATTTTTTTTATCGCTATAAAGTCCACGCAGTTCCGCGTAACTGCTAATAAATAAAGTATTATTGTAAACTTAGGCTACATTATCATTTCAGTTTACAACTAGCACAGGCATAAATTGTACCTTAGTCTAGATAATGGATTGACTAAGGATTTTCCAGATACGACTACAGAAATTACAGACCCCAATATTGGACGGATCTATGCGTCGGACAGGACTTAAAGCCGATGATCTTGGCTGCCATTTAAAGATCTTTGACAGTCGGTATGGGTAGTCAAAAGCCATAAAATCCAACACTGGTCCGGCCAAGCGGTATGATATTAGTCAGCTATAAAATACTGATACTCCACTGTACACGGTTAGACTGGCAGTAGATTTTGTGGGAAGAATAAGTCCGTGCAAAGATTTAGTGAAACGAAATCTCTAAGTCGTTTCTCTTTCTGTCTATTATGAAGACAAACGTATGTAGCAAATATACTACATAACCTTGCCTTCCTATGCGCTCCCAGGAATTCACATACCCGCAAATAATCACAGTCATAATACGCACTCACACACACAAACACACCTACAAATACACTCACATGTACACACGTGCACACACGCAAACACAAACATAGAACACCTATTTATTCTTACACCTCTCGGTTTGTTTGTCCATTTTTCCTTTAACTTCAGCTCTATTAAATCTGGCTGTTAACGTACACTAGTAATTTTTATAATTATGCTTTTATGTTCCAAAAAAAATGACGGTCTTAACCTAAAATGTATGTAGATTTGGGGATATGCGGAACAGGGTTTTAAGTCCCGCATTCCCATTGAAAAGGGAGGATCCTCCGACCAGACAGGTGTTTTGTCTGGTGGGCAACTGCCCGATGTTCGTGATCGGGTGATTTGTAAGTAGGCTAGTTGTGCGGTAAACTTTGCTTGCGCGATACAGGATTTCTATCATTTAGTTTGTATGTTGCGAGATAGATGTCGCTACATCACTCCCCTCCGAGACCGGCGGTCGTAGCAGAATGAGTCGTCCATACATCTTGTGATGCTTGCCGGGCCAGTGGCAGGTAGGTTGGTTCCAGTGAGTCTGAACTGTCTGTGGTGCTGCCCCCTTTTGAGTCAGGGTGATATCCCAGTGAGTCGGGATGATACTCCAGTGGGTTGGAGTGATGCTGCATGAACTCCAGTGGGTCGGAACTGGAAGTCGCATAGTTCGCGGTGAGTCGGAACTGTCTGCGGTGCCATAGATGTCGCTACATAGGTACCATGTTTTGTCAAAATAAAAAGTCTCATAAGTATTCGAATACCTGTAGACCGGTACACTGGTCAGCCAACTTCCTGACTCTCTCCATGACGGGGCCGAGGACCTCCCGGCCGGTGGAGTAGTGGCCCCGAGCGTAGTTGTTGGCTGCGTCTTCCTTGCCAGTGATCAGTTGCTCAGGATGGTACAGCTGACGATACTCGCCAGACCGGACCTCATCTGAAAACATTCAGGTTTTAGTCGGCACCACCTAGAATGAGGATATGTTAAGTGGTCTCACAAATTTATCCATACATTTATTTCAAGAAAGCCTGTAGATATTTATATGATATATAAATATAAACAAAATTGTCTGTCTTTGTTTGACCGGTCTCTTAGAAACGGCTGAACATATTTTAATGGGACTTTCACTGGAGGAAAGAAAAGATTGTAGATCAACATCCCTTCTCCCCTGTGATACGTACGGTTTAATGGATATCTTGCAAATCGATGCCGGTTGTCGAAAGCTGGCTGAAAGATCTGTTAATACCATTCTTATAACCAAGACAAGAGCATATTGGGCTAACTATATGCATATCAAACACTCCCGCCAAGCTAAAATAAATATCTGAAAAATCTACCTTATACACTAGCTTCTGCACGCGACTTTCGACGTTCGTTGGGAAAAGTTTCCCGTAAAAACCTGATCCCGTGAGAACTCTGAGATAAATAGTATTCCAGGATGAACGATCTGCTCATCAAAATTTATTCAGATTCGTTCTGCAGTTTTTGCGTGACAGAGTACATAAACATCCACACATCCATTCTCTCAAACTTTCGCAGTTTTAATAATATTAATAAGAAGAATGATAACCACCTTATTTTTAGTTTTTATCTAGTTAAGGCTTTTTCTCTATAAGAAAGAGAAAGTGCCGTAATTGTGGATGTCAAATATCTTAAAATTTCCCCACTCTTGGAATGAAAGTATCCCAACTCAAATTTCCTCAAAATTAGTTCACTTTTATTCTAAGAGTAAGAAATTAATATTAGAGTATCTGTTATATTTTTGTAGTCTTACCAATAACAGTGGCCTCTAAATCCACCATCACGACTCTGGGCACCATTTTCCCTCGATCAGCTTCGGAGAAGAAAGTGTTGAAGCAGGAGTCCGCGGCGCTAGCGTCCTGCTCGTAAGCCGGCAGGGTGCCGTCCGGCCGGATGCCGTGCTCCAGGCAGTACAGCTGCCAGCACGCCACCCCCATCTGCACTCCCGCCTGTCCGACGTGCACTGAGATGCACTCCCTCTGCTCACGTCAAAAAAAACATAAAGTCAATTCAGTTACCTGCCAAGTTATCTATACCCATGGTTGTATGGTAGAGAATGCCTAACGCATTAATTCCGCTTTGCACATTTTTTGTTGCATAATTTTTTGATAAATAAATAAATAGTTGAAGGGATCTGTCAAAAGACGATTATAGAGCGCTATTAAATTTTTCGTTACGTAAGGGATTCGAAACGGTCCCCTTCCTCAAGTGCTGCTGCATTCGATCAGAAAAACGATCTCTATGACGAAACAATTCCTTTAAAAAATATCTGCACTACGACACGTGCCGACGTCCACTGAGATGCACTCCCTCTGTTCACGTCAAAAAGTGGCACTTAGACAGTTGAAGGAATCTGTCATTCACAGACAAAGGTTGTTTGGAAGATGTCGAAGAAGAAAAAGTGTGTCAATTTTTGGTGTACAATAAAAGTATATATTCTATCTATCTATGAAGGCGCTATTAATATTTTCGCCGGAAATTTTTAAGGAATCGGAATCGCCAAAAATAGAATGGAATACTCTTTATTGCACACCAATAATTTAAGCAAAGGGCTTTTTAATTCGACCAGAATCTCTATGACTAAGTAATTCTTTTAATAAATATCTGCATTACTTCGAAGAAAAAGCAATTTTAATGTGTAAGGGATCAAAAATGGACGTCAAATGTAACTTCAAGAATATGATAGAAAGGAATATATCTCATGGCTAGAATATGTAATCAGTTAATAGATAGTATCAAGAATCAATCATTTCATTAACGAACTTATAAATTATATCGGGATGATACTGATAAATTACGACATAAAAATTCACGCGCACAAATTCAATAAAATACAATTCAGATTAACTTACCATGATGGATACTGGTAATTTTGACGATCCGTGTAAAACAATATATACAAAAAAAAACTGTTTATAAAACTGTTAGGTTACAAAAATTTTGAAACGGACTGAAATTTTGAAAAAATTGAGAATCATCGCCCTTCTGATGGGCCGCTTGGATCTCTTGTAAATTTTTATTCCACGTTTGAATTTGTATGTTATGTTTCTATTGTGCCAGGATTTGAATGTTTGAGCAAAAAGTCTTAAATCGGACTAAGGAGGTTAGATTACAAATTATTAAGTCAGAATTTTGAAAAGTTTAATGTAAAACTATTAATGTAAGGAAGTTATATTCAAGGCTAAATATAGAAATGAAAGCTTATTTAGCTTCTATCATACGAAGTGCATCCACGTATGAAATTGAGGTGACAAGAAGAGCATACATTTACAACCTACGCACTCAGTCTATTTAGATAAAATTAGTTTGAATATTAATAAGCAACATCCAAGTATAAAAGGTAAGATTTGTTTTGCACTATAACATTAGAACGCTTAACATCCTTCATTAAACACCTTAAAACTTCAAGTGGACGATTCAAAAAACTAGTAATCATGAAAGTGACTTTGATCTTTCTTCTTGCCGTAGCGTTCTCCTGGTGCTCAGAGGAGCAAATGTCAATAAAAAATAGGGTGTATTGTGGGCGAATTCTTGCAGATACAATGGCGATGGTCTGCTTTGCCTCTAATACTCTGAAGCGTGATGCTGGATGGTGGCTTCCAGGGGATACTGTACGTGCGCTCGGTAGCATTCGTGGCAAGCGTGGCATCATCGAAGACTGCTGCTACCAACCCTGCACTGCTGAAGTTCTGCGGTCCTACTGCTAGAGCGGAAACAACTGCTTTAAGTCTCAAGCATAACTATACGACTGTAATAAAATTCTATCATGAAATGTTGATGATGTAAATAAATTATAAAATATTAATTATAATAAATGGTTATATATAAATTAGGTAGCCTCCTACAGTCCTTTCTTCTTTGATTTCATTTGACTAGTTTTGTCCTGCGGGGATGCCGATATAAAAAGTTCATTGAGCCCCCTGCGCTAATCGATTCAGTTGTTCAAGAGATAAGCCCGATCAAACAGAAAGACAGACATATAGATAAAATTTGAAAACAAGATTGTTTATGTTTTTGTTTATTTTAATTAAAGTGACTGTTTAAGCACTTGAGGAAAAACAGTAATTTAGGAATCACAGACAAACACTTAATTTTTATTTGTTAGTTACCTATGTATAAAAAGATGTTATGTATAACTAGTTGTATATTTTCTCTCTCTGTGAAGATTTTTTCCCGGCATGATTTAAAATATGTACTTTATCTTACACTTTTTCATGGAGTTAGAGTAGAAACTAGAAAAAGCTGCCAAAGTAAAATTTGTTTGTAAGTTTGTATGTAGGGGGTAATCTCCGAAACAAAAAGTCTAATTAATAAAAAAAAACATTGGTTGTAAAGTGTACTATTTGTGAGTACGGTTATAAATTATTTCGAAATCCACACACTGAAAGAAATTTTATTCTAGAAATTAAAAAAATCGTTTTGCAATGTCCGATAATACTATTTGATAACAAATCCGAACTGTACTTTTAACTAATGGTGAATCATAATGATTACAAACTTTTGTAAATTTCTAATTATAATAACTATAAAATGACTTTTGTTTTTGGCGGTATCAAAAAATCATAAAATTTACAAAGTCCCTTAATATCAATACAGTATTTATTCTTTTCACATTTCGTGCACGAAGTGCTAGTTCTTTATTTTGGTTCGTTCACAGTCATGCACGACGCTTGTGAGAACTTAGTCTTTCTATAATAATATATGACTATGCCCTTCCTTCTAGAGTTTTCCTTCCCGGTGGTTCAACTTAAGCCTGCCTGTAAAAAAATAATCTTTCAATATCCATTATCATACACTCGATATCACAAAAATCACACCTGTTTAATTTAAAGTAATTTAACCCTATTTGTAATGGTAGAAATTATGACTATAAGCTATCATTGGAAAGGTAATTTATCACATGATTTCTCAAGTGCATATAGTTATTCAAACGATTCTTTAAAAAACAACTTAATTAAAACATTTGTCTATCTTTCTGTTTGTCCGAGCAAATATCGGGAATGGCAGAACCCATTTTAATGAGAATTTCACTGGATTATAGAGAAAGTTATAGGGCATCATATGTATGTATATGCATCCGAGAATTCTTGATTCTCACGGGGTTGAGATTTATGCGGGAAAATCCTCAACGCCAGCAGAGTCGTGGGCACAGCTTGTATATTTATAATATTGCAAGACATAACTATGCTTGTCCATCAAAAAAATAAGTACCAAAATTTAAAGTCGAGGGTGGTAAGTACGGTACAAGTAGGGCACTAAGATAGGGGTGGGTGCTTTGAGGGCAACGAGACATGGGGTGGATGGGGCGGAGAGAAACATTCACCCCTCACGTGTGTGTGTCGTAAGTTGATTTGCATTTTTGTGCTCGTTAGCTGAACAAAAGTTTGGTATTTTTATTATTGACTGAATGGAGCGCATTTAGTACACGTTGGATGTTCGAAATGAAACTTCGGCTCGGTGTTCATCACGTCAAATCGTCAAAGAAACAATATTATTTTTCTAAACAAAGAATGTAAAACACGCACCCAACATAGAAAAATATGGTATACCTTAATCAAAGTCTCGCACTTACTACATTAATATTTTAGAATGCCTCACATCAAAATGGTTCAGCGCTAAATCGATGCGTCGAATCATTTGCACCGATATTTCAGAAAGACTGCTGCTGTTTCATAGTAGTTTTCTAATCTTTGAACCGTCAACGAGGCTTACTAATACACATAATATTTTCATATCAAAGTTAATTTTTACGTAGAATAGAATAGAATTTTATTTTGCAAATATGGGTAATACATATACAAGTTGAAAGTGTTTATACATCAGCTCAGCCATATATCGCCATTCGGCATGCAAATATTAAATTATTATTATCAATTTTAAATTATAAATTTCATCACATTATTATTAATTTAATCACACTATTATTAATTTAGCACTATTATTAGTAGCGAAAATGAAAGCGATATCTATCCTGACATGCACTAATAATTTTATAAACTACAATAATGTATGTATAACTCTCTTTCATCATCTACCATTTGCCTTTAAAATGGAGCGCTTATATATATAATGACCTCCAAGGAATCGCAATATGTTGTGATCATCAACCAGATTATAATAGTCCTGCTGCTATAATTATTTAGCCAATTTAACTAAAGATATATCAACATCTAAAATCATCATGCCCAAATTCTTCGCCAAAAGTCAATTATTTTAATCCGTGTCCACAATAAATCAAATCATTGTTTTTTTTTTTTTCACTTCTGCCGGTCACAGTCGACCGCAGTTTAATCCTTTACATTCAAATGTAAACTATTGTCAACTGTTACTTTTGTCAAGTGTTAATATTATTTTGAATATATAATTGCGTTATATTGTTGTAGTGTGTAAATAAAGAGGAGTGTGAATATCGATTCGTTTCGTGTGTGGTGAAAATAAGGGATGAGTTTATGGTCGGGTGATGTCTGGCTAGTGGTTGAGTAGGTTTGCATGTTTTTCTCTATAAGACAAATACAAAGCTGTAATAACTGTCAGGTTGAGGTAGTTTGCTTTTGCGGAGGTTTGTTTTACTTTTCTTATTTTAATTGATGATATGTTCGCGCTTGACCACCATCTCGCTTGATGGTAAGCGACAATATGGACGAAGTAAAGCACGCTTACTTAAAAGTAACGTATTCACTATTTACTTAAAGATTATTATTATTAGTATTTGATAAATGCCGAAAAAAGGGAACAAAATTATGTTGAAGCTTCTAAGATAATCTCTCATCTCTGATGTGAATTTTGTTCTACCTCAAACACACAATGTCCTGAAAAAGATTTTTTCATGGTGCGGTGCAGGTCCTCCAACCCCATCTCAAAAACTTTTTATTGAATTCTAGCGACCAGGCCGGCTTTGCACGTTCTCATTCTGCTAATTTACACAAAACCATCCTCAGGAATCACTCTATCGAACAGTGAAAACCGCATGAAACTGGGTTTAGTAATTTTTGAGTTAAAGACGCGACGGGAGACTTTAGTGACAATACACTTCATCATCATAGTACATGCTGTTATGTAGAAGTTTACATTCGTATAAAGGTGAGTTGAACCTGAAGCTGAAGAATGTTCTCATTACCAACTTGAGAGTAACAAGACATTTTTATAACAAGAAGTCATTATTATCTACTTAGCCTTTCCCAAATATGTTAGTGTCGACTTTCAGTCTTTCAGTCTAACCGGATCCAGAGTACTACACTGAAAAAAAACCGTTACCACAATCAAGATTTTGTTTAGATTGATCACGTAACTTGTTTGCATCCGAGCCTATTAAGCATAATGATCACAGATACTGATTGGAGTTATCGCAAAACCTATTTGCAGCCATCAAGTCAAAACATGGTTGCTCCAACCAAGATTATTATGCAACTGATAAACACAATCAAGGAACTTATTTAGCGCAAACATTTAGATTTGATAAAGTTGTATGATTGATACAATTAATTGCAATGATAGATGCTATCAAGTCAAATCAACTTCATAAAGTATCAATGATCTTTATTGAAGTAAACAAAATGCTTGATTGACACAACTAACTTACTTTGTTACAGTTATCATTTTTTTAACTTGTCTCTTTCTACAATGATGTCATGTTAAGGGTAATCGAGAAACTTGTTTGAGCGTTCAATCATTTGAACTACACTCGAGAGCAATGAATACGGGTCACTTAAAGAATCCTAAAAATCTCGGAAACTAAAAATGCTAGATTAATGCAATAAATTGTATTTAATAGACAATGTAATACTCCTTAAATGAAGGTATGAAAACTTCTTAGTTATTGTAAAGTTATATCATAAAAAAAACAAATTTGAAAAAGGGCCACTTTCGAAGATGGAACTACGAAATTACAGCATTTGGTTTTGCTTTTGTTTGTAATCTGTCATTTATGTGGGTACATAAACCATGTTGATAGTGCTCTATATTCATTATTCAAGCTGAAATTATGTCGCTTACACCTGAAGAATGCACCAGAATACTTACAATGCTGGAAACCGGCCGGAGTCAGCGCGATACAGCCAGGACTGTCGGTGTGTCGCTGTCAAGAGTACAAAGAGTTCTCCGACGTTACGAAGAAACTGGTTCTAACCTACGCAGACCAGGAACGGGCAGAACCAGGTGTACCACAGCACGAGAAGACCGATACTTGGTGAACACCATGCTTCGAAATCGCTTTCTCACAGGAACTGAACTCACCAATCAGTTTCGACGCCTCGGAGGAAGTAACCCAAGTGCATGGACAGTAAGACGTCGGCTTGCTGAATCTAACTTAAAACCCCTTAGACCTGCAAACGGCCCTAAACTGGAGCGTGGGCATCGTATTTCAAGACTAAGATATGCCCAGAGCCACGTAAATTGGAGTATTGAAGATTGGTCAAAAGTTATGTTCTCCGACGAATCAAAATTTATGCTCTACAAGCACGATGGAAGACACTGAGTGTATCGAAGACCAGGGGAAAGATTCAAGCAAGCATGCATCGAAGAAAAAGTAGCCTACGGTGGTGGGTCTGTACTTGTGTGGGCCGGAATTTCTTCTGAAAGTCGCACAGAGCTGGTGATCATAGAAAACGGCTCTTTAACTAGCGTAAGATATGCGGAAGAAATCCTCAATTATCACGTTGGTCCATTTATGGTCAATTTAGGTGAGGATGCTATATTTATGCATGACAATGCCCGACCTCATACAGGTAGGATTGTGAATGACTACCTTCAAGAGATGAACATTACTCGTATGGAGTGGCCAGCGCGCAGCCCGGATATCAACCCGATCGAGCATGCTTGGGACGAGCTAGGCAGATGCGTAAAACAACGAAACCCTCCCCCAATCACGCTTCGTGAGCTCAAAATTGCTCTCACATAGGAATGGGAGAATATTCCCCAAAATCGTATAAGGAACTTGGTGTACAGCATGCCAAACCGCGTAAACGTAGTAATGGAAGCACGAGGAGGCAATACCAAGTATTAAAATTCAAGAAAATCGTAATAAAGTTCAAAAATTTCATGTTTCCTATTTTTGTTTTATGGAGAGATCAGCAGTTTTTTTCTTTATGTAATTTTGTGTTAATAAAATGTATGGTGACTCATATTTTTTTTACTTTCATTTAAGGAGTATTACATTGTCTATTAAATACAATTTATTACATTAACCTAGCATTTTTAGTTTCCGAGATTTTTAGGATTCTTTAAGTGACCCGGATTCATTGCTCTCGAGTGTAGTATTGCTGTAATCATGTCATGATGATCAACTTAACTAAGATTTTGATTAATCTAAACAAGATATCGTCAATCAAGCTAAAAAGTCACTTGATTGGCTTGCATTTTTTTCAGTGTAGTGTTTCACATGGATCGTCTGCTTATCTGAACTCCACAACCTAGAAACCCAGTTACTTGTACACTATTAATAGCTTCACACGCTTTAAGTCGCGCTCTTCCAATAATCTTCTCTTACTCTGACCTTCTCATACTTCTGATTTTATTAATTCTTCCTTTTATATACAATCTATTCTTCTGTGGAATGCACTACCTCTTGATGTCAGGACGGCCACCAGTCAATATGCGTTTAAGAGAAAGTTGCAGGATTACTTTCAAAACAAATAGTGGAAGCAGAGTTTTCATAACCCCCTTTCTATGACTTTTTATCTTATATGATAAATCGTATCTATTATGATAAATATATATGTAAGCTTATTTTAGTTATTTATGTATATATACACAACGTGTAATTTAAAGGGTATATACATACCAAGTGCAAGGCTTCTTTCGATGATAACAAAGGATATAGCAAGGGTTTTGTAATCCTATGTCTACATGTGTGGAGCTTATTAGAAATTTCAATACATTGATTTTTCATCGAATTTTTCAAATTAAGAAGAACGAAGAGAATTATCGTGTTATTGGCTAGTGACGTGGAAAGTGATGACCCTCATAGTGATGTGACACGTTTGTTATTATTGGTATTCAAGAAACATATGAAACCGATAATTTGGGGTCAATTCTGTGAGTCACTTATTTTGAGCTGAAACTTTGCATAGAGACTCCATGTCGTCTTCAGTCCTTTTGGATAGATATGGGGTTTCCGTTACACGTTGTATATACTTGTAAATAAGAATTTTACTTTGAATATATTATCTGCTTAGTTTATTTTTTTATGCACCTGCCATGTTGTCTTTTCACCACCCATTGTTGAGTGGTAGAGAATGCCTATGGCATTAAGTCCACCTTTGTACATTTTTATGTTGCATAAAGTTTTAATAAATAAATAAATAAATACCCCTTGGCAAGACTGCTTGATGGATTACAGCGCTTTCCTAGACATAGAGGAATTATGATATATTAAAATTGCCACCCATCTACAGACTGACCTCGATGAGTTTTGCTTAGCCTTTAAGACTAAAGCTTCTCATTTTTATAACAAGAAGTGTTTCATAAAAATAAAACTCAAAACCAACAAACTTTCTTTTGCCAGCACACAAATATTTGCAGAAAAAAAAAACGGGACATCTGACAAGTTTGACAAATAACTGTCACCCAGAGTTGGGGACAGGGGGAGATCAAAGACCGATATTATTGTGAAACACGATCCTTATCTTCTGGATTATCGCTAATGTGTCGAGATATCATCTTAAAAGAGGGACCCGTGTGGATTTGTTTCGGATGACAAAAATGTGTTAAGCTTAATGTGTAAGTAGAGTTATTTACTTTGTTTCATTGCTAGGCTGTAAATATAATCTAGCCAAATGGGGTCCCCATTTGGCTAGATTATATTTACCTTACATCGCAGACGCAATGCCAGTGTGGAGCTCCTGTACAAGATATGGCGCATCTCTTATCATATCTAACATACCACCTGCACCTTGCAGAATTTGAACGAGGCTAATGAAAGTGCTGTGCAGGTAGCTGCATATTTGTCCAAGGATGTCTGAGTATCGAAAAGAGGAAGAAGAAGATTGCTAGGCTTGAAGTGGTGGTAATGCTAGCTAAAGCATAATATAGAGTTTCTTCCTAATTGGTCCCAAAGTTTGGTACCGTAACATCACGTATCCCCATAGAAGATCACTTTGCATGAGAATCAAATCTTCACTTTGCCAGTTTTGACTTCTTTTATCGCCCATCGGACGACCCTACGAACTGTATTATAATCTTAGAATACAATATACTTTTTTGGACTATTAAAATCACCCTTCCCGATCTGGGTCTCGGGAATTGATTCCTAAGTTTTCAGAATAACAGATATAAAAACATCTTAAATATATATATTTTTAATGATATTTAATAGGACTCAAACCATCAAAGGCTAGGCTATAATCAGTAACTTTTCTGGCAGAAAAAAGGAGACCCCCTATATATGGAATAAAATTATCCAGCCCAATGGCAATCCACATACAATAGCCCGAGGTGTGGCTCATATAAAAAAATCCCATTTGATCCACGGAGGCGGAATAATGACCGCTTTTTACCGGTTTAATCCGGATCAGATAACTGAGGCCTATGCGATGCCCGTTTGATATTCATGACGATTCCCCGAGGATTTTGGGGATCTAAATGTACTGCAGATTTGGTTACGTTACACATTGATTGATAAATGCTAAGGATCTTTGATGTTTTAAATGTAGATTGGCGTAAAAGTTTTAGATGATAATAATATAAGTATCTGTGTCACAGTGTATGTTATCGATCTCCTCTAGATAGGTCTAAGAATAAGTCATACTCATAGGCTATTTTAGTTTTTTTTACTAGAAATAATTTATATGGCAAAACTACGTTACGTGAGCTAGTATACAAGCCGACCCCAACACAGTTGGCAAAAGTTTAAGCAGATGGTGATGCTGGGTGGTGATTAAAGAAAGCATACAAAGTCAGGTAACCTCATAGTATATTTACATCAACAACATAGTTTGTACGAGTGGGTCAGTGACGCAGGTCCCGCTAGCAGTAGTTGAGCATCTCGTCCAGCGTGCAGGGCTTGTAGCAGCACTCGTTGACGAGGCCTCGCTTGCCGCGCGCGCCCAGCGCCCGCGCCTGCTCGCCCCCCCACCAGCCGCGCGCGCCCAGCGCCCGCGCCTGCTCGCCCCCCCACCAGCCGCGCGCGCCCAGCGCCCGCGCCTGCTCGCCCCCCCACCAGCCGGCGCCGCGCTTCTCCTCGGCGCCCCAGCAGATGCTGGCCAGCACCTGCGACAGGTGCCGCCCGCAGTACACATTCCCAGCATCGCTCTGCGCCTCACAGCACCACAAGCATGCCACTGCCAGGAGTACCACCAGATATACTTTCATGACGACCGATTGTTGGATACTGTTGACTTGAACAAGTTCTTGGTCCCACGAATGTAGTTGGAATGTGCTGATACTCAGTTATACTCTCCTTTTATATCTGGAGTGACTTCATGAATATTCAGAATAATTTAATTAATAAGCCCTAACTGAAATATTTCTGCGTAGGTTAAGGGAAATTTCTCTTACGTTTTGTGTTATCTTTCCATTTGGATAATCATCTTATAAGATGTGGGTGACTTAGTAACAAAGTCAAACATCAGTAGCGACTAAGGATCTGTGTTAAAGTATGCTAGCATCTTCTATCCTGTGGGCTATCCCTCAGGAAAACAAAATAAAATCAGTTTTCTGCTGGAAGAAATTTCTTATAAAATAAGCAGCATCTTTGTGCTCTTGTCTGCATATCTCTGTTTTTTCCTTGAACTGTTTTATATACATATGTAGTTCTGTACATGTTAAAATTGAATTGATATTACCCACCTGTATCTTGCCGCTTCAATCCCGATCCTGTTGAAATCCTGAGATAAAACGCATATACGTATTGCCCTATAATCTCCTCTATCTTCCAGTGAAAGTCCTATTAATATAGGTTCAACCGTTCCAGAACTTAGCCCAGACTAACAAAAAGACTGACATACAGACCGATTGACAGATACTTA
Source organism: Tholera decimalis (assembly GCA_943138885.2). Lineage (NCBI taxonomy): Eukaryota > Metazoa > Arthropoda > Insecta > Lepidoptera > Noctuidae > Tholera > Tholera decimalis. The sequence goes on along the minus strand of OW964552.2, from coordinate 3,551,469 downwards.
ATAATCTTACTAATATTATAAATGCGAAAGTTTGTATAGATATATGGATGTTTGTTACTCTTTCACGCTAAAACTGCTGAACGGATCAAAATGAAATTTGGTAGCAAGATAATTGATATCTTGGAATAACACAGACTGTTACTTCTCTGTTACCGCGTACATCATCAAGTAAGGTTAATATGCTTTAGGTACATTTATTTTCAGGTCTAACGTGCAAATCTCTTTATCTCTCTAAAGACTTGCTGTAACGGAACCAGATTGTGGGTTAAACTCGCTTGTGTACATAATAAATGTCCATTTGTGTCTGTATGTTTATGCAATCATTTTATTGTTATTTTACTCAAAAAAGCTCGATTCTATTGCATGCAGGGGTATAATGGTCTAGCCGTTCGCAATGATAAATTATACTAATTTTTGCAAATTGTTTATCAAATAATACTTTAAACCGTCATTTTTTTTCCCGTATATTTAAAGTAGATGAAGCCGGTGTTTCCTGACTACCCTGAGAAGAAACACCGAAACAAAGTCAGAGTTCAGAGATCAGTTTCTTTTGAAGTCCGTAAAATTTGTACAGGTTAAATTGTATGGGAGCCTGAGGCGAACTTTTGAGGAAAGATGCTCATAGATTTGAGTGGACCTGTCCAGACAGTGCAAGCATTTGTCAGATATAGCTCAACTTAGAACTTTAAAGAGCTAAATGATTTTACGAACAAGCAATGATGAAAAATATTAGTAAATTAAAACACTTACGTGTATAGTTAAGTTTCATAATTTTGAAGTTTATTAGACAGTTTAAACCCATGTCCACATGAATCGCAATTTCTTAGTATGTCAAATTAGCTCATCAGATAGCAGCAATCAGATAATATTTATTTGCGTGTATATGTATACAGGGTTAATTGTAAAACACCAAAAACCTCTCGGGACTATGTTACTAACATCATAATCAACAACTTTTGTTCTATGACTTTTAAAAATTCGTCATATTTTAGTTCACCAGATTTTCATACAAAAATAAAAATATTTAAATTGAACGCCCTAAATGTTACAAAGCCTATGCGAAGCAAAAGAAAACGACTTATACTATCACTTTCTTTTGTTTCGCATAGACTCCGTTACATTTAGGGCGTTCAATTTAAATATTTTTATTTATGGTATGAAAATCTGGTGAACTAAAATATGACGAATTTTTAAAAGTCATAGAACAAAAGTTGTTAATTATGATGTTAGTAACATCGTCCCGAAAGGTTTTCGGTGTTTTACAATCAACCCTGTATAAGTTAGTAAAATATTATGTGGATAATTGAAGGCATTAGTCACTGTCCACTCGTGTTCCATTTTTGAAACATGCGCTTGCTAAGGCAGTTGTCCGACTGCCAGCGAGAAAAAGACCAACTATCGGCGAGTTACTCGCTCAAGAAATGCACAATGAAATATACATTCCATGTAAACGAAAGAGATGCATATATTAATAGTTGCTCTCTGACTGTTTACACTGCCAGCGACAACTCGCTTCACTAGTTTTTTTGCTGAGCGACAAGAGCTGTCTCAGATAATACTCGCTCAGCGATGCTCGCTTGGCGGTCAGAACTCACGCCCAGAGACCAACTAGCGGTCCAGTGGACCAACTAGCGAGTAATCCCCCGTCGCACTTGCACACTCACTTATTATAGCCTAGCGACAAAACTACACGCTCGCTGCTCGCTGCACGCCGTTTTCAGAGGCTAGCTCTACTCGCTACTCGTTCACCGTCGGCAGTGGGTTAACTGCCTATGACGGCTATTGCAAAACTCTTGGTAAACTATCTCAATGATAACACCTTCCTTCAACTTTAGGCTGAGACAAACACAAAAACGACTTTATTGTCGAAATTTTAGAGAAGATTTTCAGTTGTTTCCAAAACTGAATCCGCCTGACGTTTTCCCAAATATGTTGGAATTAACTTCTGGTTTTCGGATGGAGTGACTAATTGTCCTCAGTATCTAATTAATACGGTAATCCTGTACAGACGGGACAACCACCCTAATGAGCTTTCCGAAGTAAGAAACTCCTTATTTCGGCATGTGTCGTGGATGTCTCACCTTCGATCACGCTCACGCGATGTATGAGGTCTATGATGGAACGAGCGAGCCCACAAGATGCCTGTTCACTCTTGTTTTGAAGGGTTTACATTGAAGATAGACTCATGCGTCTGTTATTTAGCCGCGATTTCCTAAGTAGGACAAAATAAACACCATCATCATTGCTCCATTAAATTTGTAAGTCACATTCTTTTAGGTGCTCATTCAAATGGAAAGCCAAGTTGACATGTAAGATGTACCTTTTACCCACGCGCATAGAATTTACTTAGGACATATTAATAACTTATCTGAATATAAATGAGCTACTTTCAGGTATAAAAGGTAGAGATTAAAGAGTATCAGCACATTCGATACACATCCGTGAAACCAAGAACTTGTTACACAAATCAACAGTATCCAACAATCGGTCGTCATGAAAGTATATCTGGTGGTTATCCTGGCAGTGGCATGCTTGTGGTGCTGTGAGGCGCAGAGCGATGCTGGGAATGTGTACTGCGGGCGACACCTATCGCAGGTGCTGGCCAGCATCTGCTGGGGCACCGAGGAGAAGCGCGGCGCCGGCTGGTGGGGGGGCGAGCAGGCGCGGGCGCTGGGCGCGCGCGGCAAGCGAGGCCTCGTCAACGAGTGCTGCTACAAGCCCTGCACGCTGGATGAGATGCTCAACTACTGCTAGCGGGACCTGCGTCACTGACCCACTCGTACAAACTATGTTGTTGATGTAAATATACTATGAGGTTACCTGACTTTGTATGCTTTCTTTAATCACCACCCAGCATCACCAGATGCAGCTGAGTTACAGGATTTACATAGAACAACCGCCTATTTGACCGCCATAAATCTATAGCTGGGTAACACGATGCCCCTAGATATTCATAAGTAATTTAGATTAAAATAAAATATTATATAAAATATAAGTAGTAAAAATAAAAGTAGTAACAAGTTTGTAATTATAGTGTATAAGAATAAGCTAGAATAAGAAATATTGTAAAAAATCATTTAAAACATTTGTGTCGATGAATACATCCCTGTCCATAAAATAAAAAAGAGGAATAAGAGTACAGAATAGGAAAGTAGAAGGGCGTCCTACCCTTAGAGATAGAAAGAAGAATGAATATGAGAAAGAAAAAGTATGTAGAATGCAAGTACGAGAGGAATGAAAGCGAGAACTGGAATGAATGTACAGATTAAAATAGGCTCCGATTATGTTGGAGGTAGTGGCACAATGCCCTGTGATGACGGGTGCATCTATTAAAAAAAAAAAAAAAAAACAAACGATGCCCCTTGATAAGTCTGGTGTCAGAGTCACAGACTGTTGACTACCAGTATAAACTAAAATATATGTATACATGACAGCCGTGTACCAGTGTTTTTTGAGGTACGGAGGAAGCTCGATTAGGTTTCTTACATTGCTAATTATATTTTTGAAAAAGAAAAAAGAAAAAAAAGTTAAGATGTCGTCTGAAGCGTTGCTTACCTTAAAGATCGGCCCGTGCGGCTGTTCTTATATTTTAACGACCAGCTTTGATCACGCAGCATCACCTTTTAATTCAAAATACTATGTTCTGTGCATTTCTACCATAATATCAATGATATGATAGTAGATACTTATCTATATTTTAATTTAGTAACTAAGTAAACTATTTAATAAAAATATTGATTTTGAAGATTGTTTAAAAATACCAACTGTTCGTTAATTCAAACAAGACGAGACCATTCATAGCCGAGAAGAAAGCCCGAAACAAGCAGAGGTTAAGTCTCTTTCAAAGCATATAGAATGGAATTTCGTTAATATTCGGAAATCCATAACAAACATTTTGAAAAATATCTAGAGTTTATTATTTTATTTTACACGTTTTTTTTCAGATTGTTTTTTTTTTTCAAAGTCCAAAATTGAGCCTGTTTAAAAGCAAGTAATAAAAGTAAACAGTGGCGGTAGTTATAAAGGTCGGTAATTAAATCTTAAGGGCTATTCCACACTGGCTGTGCGCGAGGGTGCACACAATGGCCCAGTGCACCAGGGTGGTGGGGCCAGGTGCCCGTTCGTATACAATAGCTTTAGTTGACTTTATTTTATTTGTGATTTACTGGTAGTTCGATGTGTAATGGTTTAAGCAGTTTGCATCGCAGTGGAATGAATTCTGAAGTCAGCAAGACCGCGAAACTGACATTGATTAATAATAATCAAAATAAGTTCGACTATAAAGCCGAATTATAAAAATATTGTATTCCTTATTTTGCAGAAAAATCTATAATTCACATTCATACCTCACCATAGAAAAATAAAAATTTGAACTAGCAAATCTTGTTTCGTATTTCGAAAAATAAAAATTCACTTATAAACAAAAAAAAAAAATGTTGTAAATCTATGTTTCTGGTCTTCGGATATTTTTTCTATTTCGCAATATTCTTTATTTGAATGACGATTTTTTTTTTTACTTTGATTTTTTTTTAAACATGGGTATCGATATCTTTGGCAGTATGATTTCAGTTTGTACAAAACTATATAGGTATCTTATTAAACAAAACGTACTATTAAATGTTTCTTTTTTGCCTTGTGTAGATCTTGTCGGTTAATCGACAAGCTATAAGTTTAAGTAAATCTAAGAAAAAAAAACCTAAAGACATTATGACTTTAGTTTTTTTATTATTATCTACACTTTCTTAAACTTATAGTTTTGCGGTTAATCGACTTAATACCAAAAACTAATTAACTGACAAAACAACCGAAATAATTACATGCTTAATAGTTTTTGCCCTGCAACTATGACCAAGACAGAAAGCTGTCATCATTGAAAAAAAAAAACGGATAAAAACTATAAGTAATCTCTTCTAAAACCGAACACAACCAGTATAACCCAATTTCATATTACAACACCGCATTCCCCCTCTCTACTTCACTTACAACAGAAATTCAACGAATAGTTTTTTGGCCCGAAAATCCATTTTTTCGATAAAAAATTTCGCCTTATGAATGCTACCATTGTTCTGGGTGCAGCGATGCATCGCGACAGATGGGGCAAAGCATGGTGTTCTATGGTGTCGGGTAAAAGTGATAAGGGTAAACGGTTTGACACCGCGACAATCGGTCAGATTGCTCTGTGTAATAATAATAGAGAAAGTTTTGAGGAATCAGAATGTAATGAACAGTGAAAGGATATCAATCAAACTTTGGAGGTGGAAGAATATTTTTGTGGGTAAATGGATGTTTTTGGATATTTTTCAATTCTTATTATATTATATAGGCTTGCATTTGACCACCATCTCACGCGATGATAAGCGATGATGTGGTGATGTGTGAAGATGAAGCACGCCTGCCTTAAGTAACATAGTAAAGTTAAGAAAATTATTATTAATAACTACTCTCTTTTCTTCTTTTTTCTTTGCGCGAGGAAAATTATCAAGTGAGTCCAGCTCTGGATTGGAACGGAGTGTCAGACTTTTACTGACTAAAAACCCTGTTTCTTCAGTTGACTTTGGCGTTCTAGGTTGCGGTGTAACGTTAGAATATTCCTGCAACCCTGACAGGCAATGGCACTGTCATGCAATGACAAGGCATGGAACACGAAGCGTCGTCGACTACTGAACTATTGGAAGAACGAATCTTTAGGGTCTTTATAGAAAAGAGTTCCCACTCTAGATGAAACGGAAAGGAATAATGTCATGTCCTACCGGACATTTGATGATTTTCTCCCGGAAAAAATGGATCGTACTTCATAGCCAGTTTTGATGACAATCGTTTTTTGTGTAATTGTTTACTATTTATACATTAGATACAGAATACCTCTATTCAATTAAAGAAGTTCACATACTTCCGATCCCATGCAAGTAAGGAGTCAAATCAAATTGATTTCTCCTTTGTGTTTAAAAATAACATTTGCTACCACACAACACAAAAGGCTTGCGTACCTACTCGTATACTTTTCGTAGACCTTAGAAACGGGGCTACGAGCTACATAACAAAGACGTAGCATCACTCTACGAAATTTCGGAAAGACGCTACCATAGCAGTTGTGTGATTGTGTTGTATTATTTAGTCTTTTTTCTTCATGTCTGAAAGATATCTGCTGCAATAATTATTTTTTTATTCAACTGCCCCAGAAAGAGAAATAACACTTTTTTGTAAGTAATAAAAGTAATATTAATGTTTACTTTACAAAAGAGTTAGATGCCAAATGTTGATCAATGATATTTATATTATTTTTAAAAGTGCTAGTTACGGTATTTGTATGAAACAAGTAGGACAAAATTTATTACACAGTTTACGAAACAAAAAGAAATAGAACTTTTAGTATCATTAAAAATAACAATTTAAAAATTCATCTCATTAAATTCGTAAATTCCATCCATCCATCGAAGGAATTTCAAAATAACTATGCGTATATCGATTTATCAATAAATTGATAATTTTAACACTCAATGAAATAGGTATTAAATTCATTATCCATCAATATTAATTGAAAAAATGTATTGTACAGTAGTAAGTACCTACTGTAAAAATGCAAAACATCGTGGTGTAGCCATTAAAAAATATAATTATTGCTTTTTTTTATGTAAAAATTTACGTCGCGTTAATTGTCAAAACTTCTTATTATAGTAGGTACTTACAATGACATCAGCATTACAGTAAACAATAATAATCCTAAGACCCTCGGTGACGTTTGTTTTCTATGACGTCAATGTAAATCGTATGTGACTCAAATGGCTCATAACCTTTTAAATTCAAACCCAGCAGCTTGAATTAGGCTGTGACAAGCGTGAAATCGTGTTATTGGTAGATTCGACATGCGTGGGAGTGCGGCCGCAGACTCCTATTAATGTTTATTTATATTTGTGTTAATTTGACGCTTGTTAGCTTATCGTTAGGACGGCCCACCCTTAAATAGGTTTGTTCTTGTTGTTCTGTACCAATTATAATAGTTTTAATGAGTGCAATATAGTCAGATCATTTGGAAATTATGTTATGATTTTCTCATAATAATATAAGTAAGTTTTCTTCACCCGACAATTGCGAAGAAAAAATTATTCTTTTTATTATTTCTTTAAAGAAAATTTAAATTTCTTAGAAAGAATGAGGAGAGGCCAGCCAGTAATATCCATCAGTGGGACAGTAGGTAATTATTGAATTATATAAAATTGAATTCTTTTTATTAATAACTAGTAGGTACTCACGCGGGGCTTCACTCCCGTGGATTCTATCACGGTAAAAACATAACTCTCCTTTTTTGCAGTCGCGTAAAGAGTAGCCTATAACCTTCCTCAAGCTTTAAGCTACTTCCATACCTAATTGCATCCAAATCCACCCAGTACTTTCGAAGATTAGCGCGTTCAAGCAAACAAACAAACAAACAAACTTTTCCGCTTTATAATATTAGTATAGATTTAAATAACTTTATTAGCTGTGTAATTTAATAAATAATTATGAATAATTATAATTAACATATACTCACCTTAAATATTTGTATGCCATTGTATAAATATGGCAAACCTGACGACCTGTGTAAACTATTTCTTAACAACTTGCATGCTTTTCTTTTGTATGTATACTCATGTTTGGACAAATAAAATGATCTTATCTTATCTTATCTTATCTTATTATTCCGTAGTCTATCACTTAATGGTTTAAGTACAGAACTAAAGAAAGGTGTTTTATTTAATACGTTGTTAATAAATGCTGCTATTATTATTATAATAAAAATATAGCAAAAAAAATTGCAGTCAATGTTTTCCTTAAAAACAATAAGTCAATAAAAACAGATAGATATAAAAAAAAATATAGGTCTATTTAACACATCTGCTGCCACTACAAAAGGGGACCCAGAAATCTACACACTCGGCCACTTATACCATATTACTTAACACTTAAATAGACCTCCTAATTTTCACCAATCTGTATTTTATAAACAGTTTATGGAATATGTATACACCGTCCGGCACACGACTGACACGCGTTCGACACGAGACCGACACGAGGTCGGCACGCTTTCACACTTGTAAGACATGTGTGTGTTTAAGTGTAATTTAATAAATACACACTTTTTACGTGTCTTGTGGTCATACATTAATCTCGTATATCTTATTATATATAATCTTAAGTATATCTCGATACATAAAAATGAATCGTCGAAATGAATTTAGGTACGCCCATAATTTTGGAACGACTACACCAAATTGTTTTTTTTTTTGTTATTTTCTGGACAAGGTTTGTATTCGAGAAAATTTTATCAAAATTGTGCAGAATCTATGTACTTTACGCACACAATTGTACATTGAATTATTTTAGGCATGTTCTACCAGTACCAGAAACTGAAACACCTACTGCGCGAAGCCGGAGGCAGAAGCTTGTGATAAATAAAAACGCTATTAATATGTACTAGCTTTAACTTCACTCGCAAGTTTTTAAGGGAAAATGCTTGTTACTTTTCAGCCCTTATCCCTCCACTTCAAGTACACCTGCCCACCTACTCAAATAACCTAATGGTTACAATCTGGCTATCATTACATTTGGTACGTCGTCACGTGCCCGCCACGTGGCTTGCGTGATGTCACACTTGGCAAACTGTCCGCCAGCACGGCGTGTGCGAGTTGTTACACGGTTGTTTAAGCCTGCCCTCTCCTTAAGGCCACCCGTTACATTGTAATAGCTACTATCTGGTATTACATAGAAAATCTAAAAAAAAAATACAATGAACATTCTTCCAATACTAATATATTTTTATGGATCAAGACAACCCTCCTTGACTGAAAAACTTTAATTTATTTATAGGAACATAGAAATAAACATAGCCTGATAAGATAACAATAATTTCTATTTTTTTTCTATATTCATAGAAGTTCACATTGCAGTAAATATAAGACCGCCCATTGTACACTAGTTTTAATTTTTTGTAGCCATATAAATATTGTAAGGTGTACAATAAAGTATATAATAAATAAATAAATCTTTAAATAACATGCAATAGGTATATATTAATCATAATGGGAGACTAGTGTCCACACTAGGATACCCTGTCTGATGGATCCTCGGGATCGCATGAATTTAATTAGATATAATCTTCAATTAAATAAAAATGAATCGCCAAATGTGTTGCTAAAGCTTGACCAATGAAAAAAACTATTTTATATGTAAAATTCTACCTATTAGTTATAAACAAAAGTATATTTTAGCAGTAAACCACCATGGTACTCAAGAGCATAATTATAAACTAACTCATATAATCAACAACCATAACACACGATCAATGGTTGCTGGCAAATTCATTGTATCTACAGGCACTAATTACTATGGTGACAAAACCCTAAAGAAACAAATACCATATCTTTTAAATAATAAATAGTCTACCAGCAGACATAGAGTGAAAATAAGAAAAACATAAAAATAAATTTAAAAACATATTATTTAGAAATATTACATATTAGTTTTTTTAAGTCAAACCAATACTACGGTTTTCTGGGGCTTAGTTTATAAGTTTTATGTAATTAATGTTTATAAATAATTAAAAATACAGAATTCCGCCACATTTTATCATACTTTCATTAAGTTATGAGGGTGGTTCTAATGGAGAGAAAAAAGGAAAATGCGAGGAAAATAGTAAAAAAAAACTATATGTTACTACAGAGGCTGTATAATGAGATGCTTTTGTAATATTTAAGAATAGTATGTTACTAAGCTTCCTCGTGTGATGTTCCCACATCATCATAAGTGCATATAAGCATAAGTGGTAATGACAAAATCATAATCTCAAACATTTTCTACCCTACACCAGAACTTTTCACACCAACTTTTTGCCATGCAAAACATTTGTAATCCGGAATCCTAAAATGACACTTGAGACCATTTATTATATTAGGTGGTACTTTTTGCCACTAAATATGACACGCTTCAACTCAAGTGGGATAAACATTACCATTACACAATATTTAAAAAGCTATGAGCGATGATAGGGTTAATTTTGTCATTGTTAACGTGTGAAAATTGTTGGTTATATTTTTATGGGATCATGAGATTTGTGATCTTGAAGTGTTTAATTTGGTGGTGATTGGTTTGTGTTGTGATGGTCGTGAGAAATTATGTAGTCTGAGGATCTGAATTGGCGAAGAATTTTTAATGTTATACTTACTTTTATTTCTATATTTAAACTTTATATACCATAGTGTTACATAAGCGGACTTAATGCAACAAGGCAATCTCTCATACATAGAATATATCAGTGGTAGCCCACAGGCTTTACTTTCGAGGTCGTGGGCTCAAACCCAGACTGGCACATTACTTTGTGTAATTTCTATAATCTCCACTGCTCTCAACACAGCATCACAGCATCGTGATAAAACCGGCATTTCCTACGACCAAAAATCCGAAGACATCCGACATAATTTAGTAACATTATTAACCTGTGTAAGCCCAATGGGTAGACTACTTTCATATTTTTATCTGACATTCTGTATTTACCAAAAGTCACACGATTAAATGATGGTGATCATGATTTAATTATGATTTATGGGCCTGTGGCCGCGTGGTGGACTACGGCCCATTCCTTCACATAGAGAGGAAGCCTGTGTCCCAGCATCAGGTACGGTCGTAGCCTGGAATTTGGGGGGGGAGGGGGTCACTAACAATAAAATAAATCGAGTAAATGAATGTTCTTTATTGCACAATACAAATTTTGTTGCACACATTACAAAACAAATGGAAGTTTTCTATTTTTATTGGCAAATCGGGTGATAATATTTAGAACGTATTATTTTGCAAAATTTTAGAAGATTTTCTATTTGGGGTATTTGGGGGGGGGGGGGGGATCATGTCCCCTGTGACCCCCCTTCGGACCGTGCCTCAATGGTTTTCTTTAACAATAAAGTGCAGTAACTCTTTGGGACACTTTGTTCCCGATAGGTATGTAACGCTATTAAGTATTATTAGGTTGCAGTGTAAATCGATGGGTGAAAAAAAACGTGGCATTGAGTTTAGTCTTACCAATCGGTAATTTTTTTCCGAATGGGTAACAGTGTAACACAAAATGGTGTAACTCAACGGGAACAAAGGCGATTTATTGACTAACAGAAGACGTAAATAACATTCTGGAGACAGCTATAGACGTACTTTGATATGGCCGAAGCCGAGGGCAAAAATTAGTTTTCTATAAACCTACTAGTCCACATGACTTAATTACCAAAACTAGCCAGATGCACACTCGACTTGATAGCGTAACCCGTATTATCTAATATTATTTCAACAAACAAACACACAAAGATACAGTTAGTTTTCAATCAACTTCAAGTACCAAACTCGACCATAGTACCAAATGTTATAACTTAGGACAACCCTAGCAATAAAACTCCAACAAAATTAGTTCTTATGCCTTGCATGTAACGTTGAAATTCAATTGCCACGAAACATTAATGGCTGGTCTAATCAGCGTGTTCGAAAATGAATTTTGATAACTTTATAATAAGGTGTGATTTCATGTAATGAGCGGAATTTATTGAAAAGTTTTCGAGTGTTTATGCTTGGCGCAAAATAAACCTATCAAGTATATGAAATGCAATGGTTTTGCTTGTTTAAATTAAGTAGTTACTGACAGTTCCTTGTTGGTCACTTTATAATCTGTTTATTGTAATGCACAATTTTGAAAAATTACGATAATAGGAAATACCAAAATCGTTTTTCAAAATTTGACAACCAAAGTAAAAAAAAATTATTTAAAAAATCGAAAAACCCGACTGCTCAACTGAAGTGTAAGAAACAAGCACATTTTTATTTTTAAAAGTGACAAGCAGGCGGGACCCAATTGAACATATTTTTTTTAAATGGGTTGAGAAAATAATCAAATGACCCCTCCCGCTGTGGGTAAAGCGGAAAGGAGTGTCAGTCTTCTACTGACTAAAAACCCACCCTGCTCCTTCAGTTGCCTTTGCGTTCCGGGGCCGCGATATCTCATTAGAACAATCCCACAACCCCGTAAGGTAATGGCCTTATCGGGCCCCGTCAATGCTGCTGACAGCTCTTTGAAGCGCGCGCGGAACACGATGCGCCACCGACTCGGATCTTGGACGTTGAACTACCCCTGCTCGCCGTCCGCAGGCCCGCGTCTACGGTGGCCGGAGATAGGCTCGCGATCATTCAAATTATTATAAATGCATAATTATTAATTATAGAAATATATATTATTAACTAGGTATATAAACTTTTTAACTGTACTGGTAGTAAACGTTTCACAGATAATAAAATCGCTCCTCTCTCAATGAAACTATTCTATAAATCCATCGGTAGCCACAAAACCGATTGAACACTACAAGTAATATTTATAATAAATAATTTACAATATTTGCTAAACGTCAGATCACTAAGCTCTTCTCCCCAAATTACCAACACCACTTTAACGAGACCTCTAACAAATCTTTGCTTGTCTATCTTTGTTACATTTTTTTTTCTACACAACGAAAGCCAGAGGTCTTTCTCTACTGGTGATATGGTAGCAAAGTTCTCACTGCAATTTGAATCTTACGTAGAAATATGAGAGTATTTTCTTGAGCGGTAACTTGTAGTTAAATACAACGTCAGCTGTATAGCCAATTTGTGGTGATGCCAATTCATCTTGTGGTATTAAACGCGGAGAATGACAGAATTGATACTTTTCTATATTAGTATAATGTGTGGGATTAGGTGATATTGGGTGGTATGAATATATGTTATAGATTTTAGCTTCAGAATCGTTCATGCAAACATTTCTTTCAGGGTTTCCCTTTGGCTCTTGCTCGGTTTTTTAAACAGGAAATTAAGGTCATAATTTCAATAAATCTTCATAAGCCAGATGATCTTAATGTACCCATAAAATTGTGTGCTTGTTTTAACGAAACATCGTTGTCCCTCATTTTACAGTTTCTTTACCTATTTTTCGGATTTAGATAAAAATACAATATTATTAAACTATTTAAATAAAGATTCATTCAGTTTTGTCCTCACAAAACTCGCACAGAGTTACAAAATGAGATGTTAACCAGGAAAGAAATATGCACATTTATTTTCTCTCCTACAATATAAATGATAATTCAATTAATTTAAAATCACTCTATTGACTCAATCAAAATAAAATTCAGAAGCGACCACATTATCAAAATCAAATAAAATCACCCTTCCATTAAAAAACTTAAACAAACGAGAATATTAGCTTAGTGGACTAAACAAATACTGGCCCCGGGGCCAGATGAATTTTAAACAAATCAAACAGGCAAACAAACATGGAGGACCAATTAGCCCAGGGCTAGGTTTCTGGACATACGATAGCAGACATGTGTTGTATATTTGATTAATGTGTAGGTTTTTTATTTATGGTTGAATTTATGTTGTTTTGTTGTTCTTTTACTTGAAAGGTACACGGCCTGAGGGTGTTTAATGTCATGAGTAAATCTAGCGGGAACTGTTTCGGTTTCACTGGATTTTTAGCCAAAAATATCATCAATATTTTAGTTATACAAGTTATTTTATAACTTAGTAAGGGCGCTGGTTGCAACTCCTTGCTTTTGTTAATTTTAATAGGCTATAAAATTGTTTTCGATTTAATTTTAACATTGTATTTATATTGGTTGAATAAAATTAATTTAATTTAATATCCTTAAATTATTTAATTATTTATTTAGAGACAAGCAATGTTGGTAGAATTTGCATTACTAGCAATCTTGTTAACCTCTCCAACTAAGAACTACTAGATGTGCTTGTATCTGGAGTGAGTTCCTGGTAATAGTGTAATGGGTGGGGTTCGAACCCAACACCTCTCGATCACAAGTCAGACACCTTAGTCATTAAGCAATATTGCCCGCAAAATTAATTAATAAGTATTGATAATAATTGTAAATATTCTGTAACGTTACCTTCTTCCTTATAAAAACTGCACTTCACCTATCACTTAATTTTTCCACAAATCCACCAGTAAAATCCACACACACAACCACAATCCACCAGTAAAATTAAAATAATTCTACATCTGGACTAAAATATTTAATTATTCACGCCAGTCGATTTACTGTCGATCGAGCGCGACTGCTTTACATCAATTTAGATGAGTGCACCGTGTACGTGACACTGACAAATCATTCCTGTTTTTTGCGTTACCGACCTAACAGCTACCTTACTTTACTTTATTTTTCCTATTACCTTCCACTTTTTATTTTATGTATCTGAACTACTTTACTCGTTTATAAATTACTAGCTTCTGCCCGCGACTTCGTACGCGTTTGTAGGTTTTCGCGCGCAAATCCCGATCCCGTGGGAATTCCGAAATAAAAAGTAGCATATGTGTTATTCCAGAATGTCAACTATCTACTTTCCAAACTTCATTCAGATCCGTTCAGTAGTTCTTGCGTAAAAGAGTAACAAACATCCATCAATCCTCACAAACTTTCGCATTTATAATACTAGCTTTTGCCCGCAACTTCGTTCCGCGTGGGAGGTTTTTCCCGCGTAAATCCCGATCCCGTGGGAATTCCGGAACAAAAAATAGCCTATGTGTTATTCTAGGATGTCAACTATTTACTTGCCAAATTTCATTCAGATCCGTTCAGTAGTTTTTGCTTGAAAGAGTAACAAACATCCATCCATCCTCACAAACTTTCGCATTTATAATATTAGTAAGAATAAGTCTGTACCTACCTACATATTTTGTTTGAAACTAGTTCCGTCATCGTGAATTGTCCCTTGAGGTTCATTGGAAGTATTATCAGCGTTGGAGAGTATTATCTGTCCGGCATGAATGCTGAAATAGACCTTTTTGGCACAACCGTGAGGCTCGCACGGTCTTTTTGTTACTTTTTATTTGCTTGTAGTTTTGTATATATATGTATGCCAGCTAAACTGATGCCAAATAAATGTTTTTCTATCTTTCTCTTCTTCCTTCTGAGTCGGGATTGTGAACACACCGTCGTAGGTTTGAAATCTGGCAGTCACATTTTTGTTGTCATTTATTTACTAACTATCTCCCTTGAAACGGAAAATGTTGGGAGGTATATCATAAAACCAAACATTCGAAGACATCCATCAAATTACATTGGGCTGGGTGATCGATACCGATCCATTCCTTTAACATAGATAAATTGAAATTGAAGAACATAACACACACAACATACATACAATACAAAATGACAAACATTATATTAAAAAAATCGCTGAGAATGTCCACACTGAAAGGGTTACTAACTCTATACGATTTATAACTTTATAGGCTCTGTATAGTAAAGTAAAGAAAACTATATAAAAATTAAATGGTACCTAAGTACTGACCTAATGGAGGTATTGAATAGAAAATTCCTAGAATTGATTGACCTATACTTAGTTCCCATATGAGTCAACGTTAAATAGTTAACATAACTCTCACTATTCGAACAAGCTAAATGTTCCTCTCATACAAAGTCCATATAATAAGAATTGATTGGTTTTACTGCACTAGGGTGGAATCTCAATGCATTGAATTAATAGCTGCCGGTGCAGTTACGATAGATTTGTGGGGAGATATTGCTAAGTACAGCATTTTAGCAGTTTCGATGTAGTAGATAAAATGTCTGTCATATTTTTTGTTAGTTTACTTTTCAATTAATATTTATAGTCAAATCATCAATTACTTCTATATCTTTATATTAATACGTGAAGTTAAGACATTCGTTCCTCTTTTCATTAAAATTTATGTGGACGGAGAAATATGAAATTGGGCACAAACAGCAGTTTATAATGTTGTTAAAAGGATCGCGTTTCACCACTATCTCACCTGATGGTAAGCGATGATGTGGTCGCAGTTGTAACATGCTTATCCGTAAGTAACGTATTCACTCTTGACTTAAAGACTAGACGTTATAGCTATCAGGTAACACAGACTCTGGCAGAGAATGCCACTCCTTAGCTGTACGCACAATCAAAGTAGCGTAGTAGTACTTTTTCCTAAAACATTTTGTGCGTATGTGTGGAATGTCCACCATGTAACAATATCGTAACTAGAAGATGGGATGAAATCAATATTTTTATATAAACGTTCAAACTAAAAATTTAAATTAGTTGTGGTCGAATTTCGGCTGCCACTATTCTTTGTTAAAGGGCTAGCCAATGTTATATATTTTACCAAAAATAAAACAGTTTTCCAAACATACCTACCTATATATAAGCTCAGGCATAAAAGCTCCCCACAGGAATAAATAAAATTTGATAATCAGTTTTTAGAGTAAACATATCGTACAGAAATTTTGATGAATATGGTTTTTATCAATTACATCGCGGTTAATCGATATCTATGGGATATTAATACGCAAAGCAAAAGCTTGTTTCATTTTCATATTTCAAAGTTTGTATGGAGAAAGTGCAGAAAGCTAATATTTTTATATAGATAATAATGCATTAGAAATAATTTAAATTATGGTGGAATTTCGACCACTGCTGGACCACTGGTAGTCATGTGTGTTCCTTTAATCTACAATCCTAACCAAAATATAATGTTAAAGATAAATTGGCATGAACATTTTTCCAAATTACATTTCTTTTTCGAAACCAATTACCACATGATTTGCAGTCATCCTATCAGATACATAAGGACTAATTTCCAATGACACAGTTTGGATGCAAGAATGGGGTGGATAAATGTTTGGTTTCCATCGGTAGCCGTGATAATCCGTCGGTCGCGCTGCATTGTGTATGGACACGGCTGTTACGGCGTGTCATTCGGATTCTAATATCAATAGAGTTAAATAAACGTAGTTTGTGACCAGAAAATTGCAATAGGTGTGGGTTTTTTCTTATTATACCACTGAATTAGAACCAGAAAAAATATTGAAGATTAGAACCTCCTGAGGAATTTTTAGTTCAGAGCTTACGAGTAATTTGATATTCCTTGTAGAATGTTTTCCGTGTAGAAAGAAAAAATGTTTATTCGGCACAAGTCACAAAATACACAGCAGGATATAAAAGGAAAGCAAAATAACTTATGTACTAGCAAACACGATAAAAACATAAACTTCTTCTTTTGCAATCGGGTAAATATGTTAATTGTCTTTTATTCCTCTAGCTTCAAACTACATACTTCCATACCAAATTTGACCCAAATCCACCCAGTACTTTCGAAGGTTAGCCCGTTTAAACAAACAAACTTTTCCGCTTTTAGAATATTACTATAGATTAGTATACATGTCGGTCTGTTTTTACCGGGGCTGCGGTAATTTTCTTAAAGAATTTTATTATTTGGGTAACTAAAGGAACAGAGTAGTTAGTAGAAGTCTGACACTCCCTTCCGCTCCACCAAGAGCGGGAGAAGTCAGATTATGATTTGGTCACGGCCTGACCTGGCCTGATGGTATGTGATAGATGAGGTCTACGATGGGACGAGCTAGCTCAGATGTCTTTGTTGGTCTAGTGGTCAGTGGCCCTGACTGCTATGCTCAAGGTCGTGGGTTCGATTCCTACCCAGGACAAAATGTTTGTGTGATGAGCACGATCATTTGTTCTTTGTCTGGGTGTAATTTATCTATGATATGTATGTATTTAGAAATATATATGTATGTTTATCAGTTGTCTAATACTCATAGCACAAGTTCTGCTTAGTTGGGGACTAGATGGCGTTGTATGAAAGTTGTGGAATATTATTATTATTACATTATGTTGTTACTTTCTGACCAGATTTTCCATCAACCACATAAATACAGAAACGACACCCAAATAAACTGTGTGTCGGAAGGTAATTTCCTGTTTGCACCATTTCGAATCAAACTCCTGCGCATTGGTGCGTGACGAAAGCGCAGATTTGTTCTGTAATTATTGTAATTTTCGGTGACAGTTGGGTGCCAGGTGGTACTTATATTTGTATGTTTATAAGTAATATTCCGGCTTCGTTTGTGTTAGAATTAATGAAGAATTGGTGGGTGGAATAAGAAGACACATCATATGGGTTAGGCTCGGCTGCCAATCATTTTCTTTCAAACTTATGATTATTCCTTAGTTACGAGTAAAACCACACGCTGTTAAAAACATATTATATATTTATATATTTTATGTACTTATATTTTGTATTTATATATATATATATATATTGATAGTTTTTCTCTTTTGATGAGTATTTGTACAGTAGTACACTAATATAGCCCTCCCCATTTTAATTAAAGCCCTTCCAAAGGTTGTCTGGAAGATATCGATCTCAGCGATAAGACCGCCATTGTAACCAATTTTTTTTACAATATTGTCATTTTCGTGTGATTCAATTATTGGTGTACAAATGGTGTACAATAAAGTATATTCTATCTATAAAGGTTGTCTGTAAGAGATTGCCCTGTGCGATAAGACCACCCATTTTACACTAGTTTTATTATTAAAATTGTATCCATATAAGCGTGTGTGCCTTGCGGTTGCGCCAACCAGTTCCATCTCAGCAAAATATCACAAAACTAAAGGTTACTTGACGCTTGTTTTCAACCAAACCTATGTTTAAGGTTACAGCTGTTGCAAATCTCGTCGGCATCATTTTTGCTCCAGGCGTTTATTTCAGGCGTCTCGTATAGGCCTCCATCTGAGTAAGTCTGAAGTGTCTTTAGACTATTAAAACTATGGGTACCAACAGACAGTTTAATTACTCTGACATAAACTGCAAATATATGCATTGTATTGTTTCAGGTTATCAGTATGCAATAATGTCAATGAAGACTGCTCTATCAGCTCACTTAGATCCTGAACAGCAGTACTGGAACCTGACTGAACAACCATCACTAACAGTATGGAACGGAGATGCCAGTCACTAATCAGTATGTTAAACCTTGTTTACTCTCCTTTATTTTGTACCAATGTATTACCTACCAACCATTTTAATTGAGTAATTATCTATATTGTTCTTTCTTAGTCTTAAATAGGTTTTTATTTATTTTTTTATTGATAATTCGCGTTTGACCACCATCTCACCTGATGGTAAGTGATGATGTGGTCGAAGATGCAGCACGCTTACCTAAAAATAATCTATGCACTCTTGACTTAAAGACCTCTAGGTTATAGCTATCGGAAAATGGCATTCCTAAGAAATAACTGACATGAATTTATGTTGCGGAAAATATAATTTTTACTCTATGTATACGTAACAAGGAATATTATTGATTGGTTTCCAACCCAACAATAGCTCCAAAAATATGACATCTAAATAATTGGAGCAAACATCGATGTCCAGTAACAATGCTCGTAACGAATTTCCAAAGCAAACATTCGTTTTGAAAAACGTAACTCGATCCAAACGGGTGCCCCTATTCTAAACTCACAAACTTACTTTAGCAGTTGTGATAGACCTTATTTCAACGGATTAAGGTTCAATATTGGAAAATTCATGTGTCGTAACATTTTTCAATAGATCCCGAACAAAGCTGCCATGGGGGTGCGCATAAGCATTCACAACTTTTCGCTCTTTAACGTTTATTGTTCCTATTTGATTTATATTCATGGTGCTTACTTGTATTATTACTTGGTGGTAAATCATGCGTCGCTTTCTCCCTTTCTATACGTTAAACTGAGCTACCGTTTATAAGCTATTGTTTAAACTTGACAGATTGATATGTTGCAAAAAAATTTTTTTGGAGATATAACTATCATTTATGTGTCTATACTTACGCATTCTCTTTCTGCGTCAATTGGCTATGTAAACAGTTTCTTCTTGTTCTTATTATGTTCTTTGTTGAGCTTTCTTGGTTGCGCCGATACTTAGTAACTGAAGATTCCTTAAAAGCAACGTAAAATCGAAGCTAAAATACTCTTTTTTGAATAAAACAGCTACATACAAATATAAAAAAGTAAATTTTATTTCACAAAAATGACTAGCGAAATAGACTTTTATAAAACCAACTTACCCTAACACTAAATCTTATTGTCTTTGGTATAATACAATTTGTGCTTAAAACTAATTTGTATAATTAATAGGTATATCAAAAATATTTTTACACGGTGACTAGCTTTACAAACATCAGATTTGAGCATTCACAACACTGGGGGGTCTATTGTAAAAGTTTCTGTAACATCTTTGGTCATTATAATAGTAGCTATTCTGTAAATATTCGTTAGTATTTCCATTATAACAAGTTGTGTCTGTGTGCCCATACATAGTATTATTATATTTTCCATACATATAATCTTCAGTCTTCTCGATTTTTCTATTCTTTGCTGTATCAAAAGCATTTTTGAATATTTCGTAATTTTTCTGGTTGAAATATTCTCCGTTCACATTACTTACTTCATAAGCAGCTTCATTATAAGCTGTTGCAGCATATCTTTGGTATTCATAGGCTTGTTGATTCATATCTTCGCCGAAACTTGAAGGATGAGTAAAGAAACCAGTCCCTGTAGTTGACGTGATGCAGTTCCCTCCCTTATTGTTAACAGACACTGTAACGTTTCCAACATTTATAAGCACACCTTCGGTCGTCTGCATGAAGTTGGATCCATTTGGAAATGGCCTGCTAAATCCTTGGAAACTTCGGTAACTACCATCGTTACATCCTTCAGGTTTATTTGGGATTGAAAATATATCTCTGAATGCGTCCTTCGTGACTTTTTCACCAGTTACGGAAAAATTTTGTAGCTTATTATAGCTTAAACTGAATTCTTCTGGTGAGGCTTGTCCAGAGTTTATGTTATCTAATGAATCTAATGTTTGACTTAGAGCGAAAATATAGTTGTGGGCGAACCGCAATGTTTCTATTTTGGTTAATTTTGTATCTTCAGGGAACGTTGGTAGCACACAGCGTAGTCTATCCAAGGCTTCGTTCAACATGTGCATCCTATTTCTTTCTCTATCATTGGCTTTCATTCTTCGATTTCTCTTTATCTTCATTAGCTGTGTCGGACTCTTACATCTTGAGATTCTGTTTTTTCCGTTGGCGTATTTTCTTTTAGGCTTATTAGGATCTTTCGGTTTCTTCTCTTTCTTAGGCGTTGATGTGTTTATAGCTTGTACGTTCTCCTCGAATACTTTTACATCATCTACTGGATCTTGGAAAGGATCAAACTCTTCATTAAAAAGTTTTCTTCGTACGTCTTTGGTCGGCGTGAGAGATATCCCGAGGTCAGAGGTTTCATGTTTCAATGGGGTGCTGTTAGTAGAGTTTACGAAGGAATCCGTGTAAGATCTGTCGATGCCGGAATCATTGCTGCATATGCTGTCGTTGAAGTCACAATAGTCTTCGAAGTTGGTGCTGAACATTGTGGAAACCTGGAAAAGAAAGAAAACGTTATTTTAATTTAATGATACTGAATTTTATACTAGTAAAGTTCCTCAATGCTGTAACATTTATCAAGACCTAGATTATAGCTAAATTGATTTTGTGGGGAACTGTATTAGCTCTTAATTTTTATGTGCAGTAAATGAATCGTACTTAATAAATGCAAAAGTTTGTGGGGATGGATAAATGTTTGTTACTCTTTCATGCAAAAACAACGGAATAGAATAAGATGAAACTAGACTCTAATATTGCTTATACATCAAAATAATACATAAGCTAATTTTTATCAATACATCACGTGGGTGAATTCACGGCCGGAAGCTAGTAAATAATAATAGTTTTTTTTTACAACGATATTTAAAATCCGGATGAAAACTTAAATTACTTGAAAATGTTTATTTCTACAAGTGCAACATATTAGTGTAGTTCCAACCCTCATTGTTAGTCTTGCACCACTTACTACACTGGTGTGACAGACAGGTGACCCTTCCCCTGCCCAGACGATTGCGTGACCAACACCGCACAAAGTCAGTTACTGTTGAACTTTATCACTTCCTACTTCCGGACAGATTTCCGATTTAGGGTGCTCGTGTACGCCCTACAGATTGCTCGAGCTGGGACAAAATTATCTATTTTCGTTTAACGTATGTATGTTCTTTGATATTTGTGTCGGTTATTTATTTGAAACGAGCTGCGCTCGCGACTTTGTTCACGAAGGAGGTTTTCCCTCGTAAAGCCCGTGATCCCGCTGGAATTTCAGGATAAAAAGTAGCCTTTATCCTGCCTTATAACTTCTTCTTTATCCCAGTGAAAGTCCTATGAAATAGGTTCAGCCATTCTAGAGATTAGTCCGCGCAAACAGAAAGACAAAGAGACAACAATTTAAAAAAAGTTAGAACCTCACAAAATCACAGACCGAACGCGACACTTCAATTTTACTTTCATGATTAAATGCAAAAAAGTATTTTACATTTTTAAAATACTGAACGTGACAATTATCTGAAAGTAAATATCATAAGCCCTAAACCGGTGTAGTTAATTCGTAG
The DNA here is from genome assembly GCA_943138885.2 of Tholera decimalis. NCBI lineage: Eukaryota > Metazoa > Arthropoda > Insecta > Lepidoptera > Noctuidae > Tholera > Tholera decimalis. The sequence continues at coordinate 3,529,136 of OW964552.2, read as the reverse complement.
TCAATCACTTAATTACTGTCATGATCGGCGTGAGGCCACCTGTTATGTGCACGCGTTGGACACGCTTCGGGTCGCGTGCCACACCAGACCATACGCCATGATCTTTTTAGTGTACAATATAATTATGTGTATACGTTTATTTCAGTGTTTCTTCTCAGAGTAGTCAGTTAGCAAGTACCGGACTTATCTAACTAAACTTAAGACATATAAAATATGACGTGTAAAAGTTTTTTTATAACCAATTTACAAAATAAATATTTCATTTCTTTCATTACTTTTAATAGCCATGTGTTCTTCGGGCTGCTGTAGGTAACAATCTGTAGAGGTACGACGATATTGTAACTCGATTTTGACAACAGTAAATTATTATCGCTCTCATATTCGCTTTTAAGAACCTCCTAAATCCTTTTAAAAATACGAAAACCCATCTTAAAAAGACTTGCCAAAATAAACTATCGTTTATTCCAATCCCTCTCTGTATGGTCAAAATGTCAATACTGTTGGAATATTATACTCTGGATTTCGTTAATGATTGAACTACCAATATAAAAGGAGTAACAGATTAAGCGCAATACCTCAGACACCCCAATTAGAATATTAAATTGTAAGTCTAGAAATTTCTAAAATCTCGATTTTATTAACGCTAGATTTAACTCAAAATCTTAAATCTTAAATTAAATAAATCACTTCCAGTACAGACTTTTCGAGAGAAAAACGGGGTTTCTAAATACTGCACGATTACCTCGTCATCATCTGATAACAAATCAATATCATTGTACACTTCTAAAGCCAATAAATCCATTTTCACGTAATATCAGAAAGAACAACTGATTTGAACTGATTAAAATAACGTCATCTGTCATTTAAATCGAGATTTTAAGCTAAATCAGTAGTGAGTAAGACGTTAAATCAGATTTAGACCTAAATCGAGTTTTTGTTACAGTAAATCTCGATTTAAAGTGTTGCTGCAAGTGGCCCTAAAACAACATCCGGAACTAAATTGAAACTAAACCTAGACATTTTTTATAAAATAGTTATCCTTACTAAACGCAAAACGTATGTGCGTCATACAATATCCTTACACAGACGCATACACGCATGCAATGTTAGCGGCCGACACGCACACGAGCGCATTTCCTTGAATTAAGGATTGTATTAATTTGTCATGATACTGTGTTTCCATTTTAAGTTAAATGAAATATTTTTCCGTCAAAATTTCGGAAATCGATTCAGAAGTCGATTCTAAAGCAACTACTTTCAGGAATTGCGTTTATTCTGTTACACGTTGTATATATATACATAATATATAATCTAAATGATAGTATCAACATTTATTCAGTACTTATATTTAATGCTAACTGTACTGTACCAATTTAAAGTTCATGTTTTAAGCTTTTAAACCATGTATAGGTACTATTTATAATACGTAGGTACGTTATCTACTTCTGTTCATTCACTACATTTAAATTAATGTGCCAATCATAACAAAGTCATAATAATTCAGTCTTTTACATTCCCACAGTTGGGACACAGGGATCCTTTCTATGACAGGGAATGAGCCATAACTAATGTGACCATACGTCCCACTTTGGGCGGGATTGTCCCGCTTTTACAAACAAACCGTTATATACCTACTTACTTGTCTACACTAAAATCGCGCGGAAGACGGCAGCTTAGACGCGGGATTGGGAGTCAGGACCAAGCGAGAGTGAGCGACTGACATGCAAGAAATTTACCGAATACCTACTAATCCTAACATTCTTAACTCCTTACTTATATTATAAATCGTTATGTTTCACGCCTGAACCGTTTAACCGATTTTGCTGTAGTAAAGTAGTTTTTTGTCGCGAAATTATTTATAAATATTATTTTTAGGGTAAGTTGGTGTAAGAATTAAAATGCTAGTGAGGGTAAGATGCCACAATTATTTAAAGTCACATTTTAAACTATAATTTGTATTTTTACGCCGGCTTATTTTTATTTATATACAAAATTCCATAGGAGTGTCCCACTTTGACACGGTAAAAAAATGGTCACATTAGCCATAACCCACCACGCAGACTAAACGCGATTGATGGATGTCCCAGTCATGTCTTCGGAATTTTGGTGCTAGGACATTCCGGGTTCCTCGCGAAGTTTTTCTGCACTGATTAGAGAGCAGTGGTTATGATATAAATTACTCAAAGTAATCTGCCTGACTGGGTTCAAACCAATGATCTGAAACTCGCGTGTCGGGACCGTTAACACTGAGCTACTAATACTCTGTCTGTACTTAACTCAAAATGTATACTGTTGGAATTTTATATTCATTTCTTTCTTTAGTTCTTTTTTACCCGACTGCAAAGGAAGGGTTATGTTTTTCGCGCGTATTTTGTATGCATATAATATTCTTTATTGCCTCGTGTCTCCAGAACCGCTGAACGGATTCACATAATAACGTGCAACTGTCAAAGTGGCGCTAGTAGCACACTTACCAATATCAAAGCAGTTTCTCTATGGAACAGTAATGAATTCCTAAATTAGAGACAGTTATTGAGAATTTTTCGATTAAAGAACATGTATTATGTTCTTTAATCGGAAAATTGTACAGAAATCAATTGAAATCAATGAAATGAAAATAAAAAATATTACCACAGATAACCATAGATAATACAGATAACTATATAATATCTCACATTCTAACTAACACTGACAGTGACAAAGGTTCTTACGGTGATGGCGCCATCTGCGATTAGCTTTCACTTGCACGCCCCATTGAGGTATCGTTCGATTCGTCTTTGCAGCCCAAGTGTTCTTAGATAGGTGACATTTGAAAAAATCAAACATGGCGGCAGTACGCTGCCATTATACATAGTGAAAAAAAAAATTAAAGAACTCAAGGATTTTAAAAGGGTATTTTATGTTTATCATTAGTGTAATACTAGCAAAAATAATACAATGAGAAAGTTCAGAACCATGGGCTTTAGCTCTTTCACTTTCTGAATCCGGTGGTGTGCCAATGTGACACGACCGGGAAAACTATTTTTTTTAAATAAATATTTAAACTAAAAAGCTGAAAAAAAAAGTTATTAACCGACTTCAAAAAAAGGAGGTTCTCAATTCGTTTTGAACTTTTTTTTTTTATGTATGTTACCTCATTACTCGGAGACGGCTGGACCGATTTGGAAAAATCTTTTTGCGTTTGAAAGGGTATACCTTCTAGTTGGTCCCATTGTTACGAAATCAGGATCTGATGATGGAATCCTGGAGAAATCGAGGGAACTCTTCAAATATTTGGGTATTACTTATAGTACCTTGAGCAGTTGCTTTCGAAAAGTACCATTTGGGGAAGTTGAACTGATGATGAAGACCACAGATGGCCACTGAAACTACGCAATAATAAGTATTTCGTGGATTGCGATTCAATTACTTGAGTACGGATGTTAAACACTTTATACTTGTCGCAATACATACGAGTATGGTGATGTAGAGCTGATGGTCAAGTACCAGGAGAACTCCTCAAAAATTAACGGCTATGCATCGGGAAAAGCAATATTTTGTAAAAGGTGATAAGTTGTTGACATTATGGCTTTTGTAACTAGATAAATTTACAAACCGACCCACTAACAAGCGTGAAAAAAATTTTTTAACAAAAAATAAAACCGACTTCCATATCAAAACACTACAAAGACAAAAATAACTATATTTTTTTTTATAAAAGTATATTTTTTATAAAGAGAACTAGCAATGTGGTTAGAATTCACATTAGTAGCTATCTTGGTAACCTCGCCAAATTCCAACTAAGCTAAATATGCTTGTGTCTGGAGTGGGTTTACGGCTATAGTGTAATGGGTGGGGTTCGAAGGCGAGACCTCTCGATCATAAGTCAGACAACTTCGCCACTAGGCTATTGACGCTTCAACTTTCGTTAATTATCGAACTAGATTTCCTAATCATAACCACTTTGACGCGTTAGATTTCGTTAATTATCGAACTAGATTTCCTAATCATAACCACTTTGACGCGTCAAATTTCGTTAATTATCGAACTGGATTTCCTAATCATAACCACTGTAGACAGAAATATCTACTAGCACAAATCAATCGCTCAATCGCTAGGGTGGGCCACCTGTATTATCCATTCGACACGCGACCGGCATTTGTTTTCTCCGTCCAACTTTAACCAGCGAACCGAAACAGCGAACGGTAAGTTAATTGCTGTTGAATTGTTTTATGCGTTTCGTATTATGAGTTGGCGTATTTTCATTAGTGGTTGGTTTGTTAAGGGAGAGTTATTGTTTGGTAAAATAAAATAATACATGCTTTAATATTATTATGTAGGAGTTAGTGAGTAGTTTTTTAAGAGAATAGTATAAAAAAGCGACCTTGTTTATTTATTTAGTTTGTGGAGGATTTATAGCTACTAAAAATACAAAATAAGGAAGACATGATCGCCAGCGAGACAATAACAAGTCCTCACGTTTAGACTTCTACTAAAATAACGTTATAAGCTTACAAACAGCAACGCTAATTATAAATTAAAGTTACAAATTTGCACAGTAAGAAATAAATTATATGTAAATATTTGCTTGCAATGAGCCAACAGCATAACATAGCCTATTTGAAAAAAAATGAGGATTTGTGAAACAATTCTAACCATTAACTAAATAGCTGAAATACTTATTAGCATATTCGGAATTCAAAAGCCCGTGATGGCAAAAACAAACTACAAATAATGTTCAAACTAAGAATGTTAAAATTAAGAAGAATGAATGAATTATTAAACAGTTTAATCAGTGTGTGTTAATGTTGTTTAAAGTATATGAACATTGAATATTTTAAAGTCGGGTTGTTATTGTAGCTAGCTATTGATATTTTTCGTTACTATAACAGTTCAGCGACTTTATAAAGTCTAGATTTCTTTACATTGGAAAACAGTTACTACCTAGATAGGTAGTCACTCCATTTAGAACACTAATACCTACTCAGCTGCATCCCGTTACATTGAAAACTGATCCAATATTTGTTTCAGAATTCGGTTCCCAATATTGTCCAAAACAACACAGTCTAACTCCGCCCCTAAGACGACCCACTGAGCCCACAGTCTTAAGATTCTAATCGAATACTAAAAGCTTCTTTCTTCTCATTTTTAATAATTGTAACAAGTTTTATTTTGTAACTTAATTGATACTTACTTTATATAAAATTTTTCACCACTATAACTCTCTTCTCTTCACACTAACACTATCATAACACTACAAGTCTAGAAAATATATTTTATACTATAAAAGAAAATATTATCTTTATGATATAAATATAAAATAATAATGTTATTATAATTTGGCCGCCATGACTAGATATCGGACGCAGTGTGCGTCCGCGCGTGCGTCGCTTGTGTACTGGGGGTAGCACCGCTAAGCTCCCTGCTTTATGGGCTTCGAGTCTATGGTCCTATAGGGCGGATTAAACTCCGCCTACAACACTTGATTTTCGAGGAGGAGAGGAAAAAATTTCGATTAAATTTTAGCGTTGTTTAAGTTAACGATAACTCTTTTCCGATGCCACATTTTCATAAAACAAAGCTGAAATATATGTGAAAACCGAATGACAAGTTGTTGTGACGTTTAAGTACGTTATTTTCTGAAATTATCTGTGTGCCTATAGGTTTCTGCTCTTTTATCATACAGCCGTGTCGATTTATTTTATAAATCTGTATATTAAGAAACCCTCATTTTGTGTATTCACGTGTCAAATTTTCCTCAAAATTTCAATAGACAGACGTGAGAAAATGATTTAATTGTAGTTTGAAACACAAACTCTCATAATTTACCCTTGAAGATTGCATCTGTTTAGCTTACTGGTTCATATTATGTTGAATTATGCGTATGGGTATTATCGGCTCTTTATCTGTGGAAGAAGGAAAAGAAAACCATGAAAATTAAGAATACACCAATCTAGCATGTAAAGCATCGATTAACTGTAGTCCGTAGCTCACGACAGCTTTAGTTTGATATTGAGCATTTCTTTTCTCGATCGGAAAGTCATCGAATAACTTCTCCCGCTCTGGGTTAAGTGGCAAGGAGTGTCAGACTTCTACTGACTAAAAACCCACCCTGTTCCTTCAGCTGCCCTAAAGATCCAGGACCGCGGTATCTTGCTAGTACATTTCCGCAACCCCGGTGGGCAATGGCCTTATGCACTAAAAAAAATAAAACGAGACTTTTTACTGTTGTTGTACAGTAAAAAAACGGTTCAGGAAACTTATTTTTATGTTAAAATAATTGATTACTGACAGTGCACTGAAATGGGCACAAACAGTAAAGAGCTAAAGAGTTATTTCAATTGGATGAACATTAAAGTTTACTGAAACAAACAGTTCCTTTTAAGTATTGCCGTTTTCAGAGCTTTACTGATATCGTAGCAGTTATTTTTACTGCTTCTGAACAGTTATTGTAGCATACAGTAAAGAGCTAAACAGTTATTTCAATTGTTTGAACATTAACGTTAACTAAAACAAGCAGTTTTTTTAAAGTATTTCCGTGTTGATTTACTGTCTTACAAACATTAAGAATAGCCGACCAGAAAACAGCAGATGTACAGTAAAATCTACTGTTATAACTCAACTGTTTTCTTTTTTAGTTAGTTTTACTTCTTTGGACAATAGGCTCTATTTTTACTGACCAAAGCGGTGAATATAACCGAAAAATCGATTGGGTTTACCGATTTTATTTTCAGTGTGAGGCCCCGTCACTGGTGCTGACAGCTCTTTGAGCATTACATTCACTATCTGCCTAACCTTGCCAAGTAAGTTGGGGTCAGTTTCCAATCTAATCAGATGCAGCTAAGTTAGTAACTTAGTAAGTATCTAACTAGTGTTTTACATGGTGCGACTGTCTGTCTGATGTCCACAACACCGTAGCTGGATAACACAATACCCCTTCGCAAAACTAGTGCCAGATTTTCTGGTATCTGTAATACCCATAACGACTGTCAAAGATGTACAGACGCCAGCACATCAAGCTACAACAATCTGTCAAATTTCTTTAATAGATTTTCAACTTTATTGTTAAAGAAATTAGGTTCAAGGTTGATTGGGAAAAGAACAAAGACGGATCCTGGCCTACACAACTTATAAATTTAAAATGGCTCGGCCATTTATCTTTAATGTATAAGAATCTATACAATAAAATCTAAACTATAAGTTTGTATTTAATTTCTTTCGAGAACTTCTTCATTAGAATTGATTTATTAATAAACAAATAGCTGACCGGAAATTGTCGAAAAAAGGTTGAGTTGTCAATATGCTGCAATTAAACTTATTAATCAGTTTTTATTTCAAATTCTTTATTGTTTTATGTATTCTTTTCTATATTAAAAATAGTAACAATATGTGGTGAACAATAATCGCATTTAATTATATAAAAAATCTGAAATAATATTTTAATTATTGAGAATAAAAACTGTATTCTATTTTATACATGGCAAGTAAAGGCGATGTTGACTATTCTGCGAAATAAAAACTCGAACAAGTGTCAAAAGTGACACAAAGGGAATTGATTGACATTACAAACACAAACAGTTGTTGTAAAACAATAAAACATAGTGTATTACATTCTCTTTGAGTTGTTGTTGTCGGTGATATTGCGAAGTGCATGCGTTTACGTTTCCTTCTCTGTTTTTTGAGACTCTTTTGCTTTTCGAAGTGTTGAAGTACATCCATTATTGTGACCATGTCTAACCAACAACGTTGCACTAATTGTGGATTGAATGTTTTCCGAATGCGGAGGTATTTAGTAGAATGCGAAGAAGTTCGTTCATTGTTACAGCAGTGGACCTCTATTCTCGAAGTAAAGTACTTTTATTTAATTAGACAGAAGTAATTACTTTAGTGCTAAATGTTAGCGTGTAGAAACATGTATAGTCAAATTGTAATAACCTCATAATTCCATATTTGTATTTATGCAATATTTTTTGTTAGCAGTTCTATACAATATTAAATGCTAAGAAACAGTTCTTAGTATTGAACTACACACAATAAAATTATTTTCATCACTGTCCGTGAGAATTTTATATTGAGCCAAAGTTACTAAGGACACTCAGCATTGCTCTTTGACAGTTTCGGGTTGCTTCATGTGCTGGCGTTAGCACACAGCACATAAGCTACAACAATCTGTCAAATTTCTTTAATAGATTTTCAACTTTATTGTTAAAGAAATTAGGTTCAAGGTTGATTGGGAAAATTTGACAGTTTCGGGTTGCTTCATATGCTGGCTTCTGTACAAATGACAGCCGGGACCAACTGGCTTCATGTGCTTTCCGAGGCACGAAGGAAACTCGATGTGTTAAGATCTGTGAAAAGTCTGCGCTCTTCCAATAATCTTCTCTTACTCTGTCCTTCTCATACTTCTGATTTTATTCATTCTTCCTTCTATATACAGTCCATTCTTCTGTGGAATGCACTACCTCTCGATATCAGGACGGCCACCAATCAATATGCATTTAAGAGAAAGTTGCGGGATTATTAACCGACTTCAAAAAAAGGAGGAGGTTCTCAATTCGTCTTGAACTTTTTTTTTTATGTATCTACTACATACTAGCAATATAGTACCTCGTTACTCGCAGATGGCTGGACCGATTTCAAAAATTCTTTTTTTTTATTTGAAAGGGTAGACTTTTTAGTTGGTCCCATTGTCGTCATGTTTGGATCTGATGATGGGATCATGGAGAAATCGAGGGAACTCTTCAAATATTATAGGCACACCTATAGCGTTTTGAGTATTTCTTATAGTACCTTGTGCAGTTGCTCTCAAAAAGCACCATTTGAGGAAGTGGAACTGATGATGAAGACCCCAGATGGCCACCGAAACTACTCAATAATAAGTATTTCGTGGATTGCGATTAGATTACTTGAATATAGATGGTAAGCACTTTATGCTCGTCACAATGCATATGGTGAAATAGAGCTGATGGTGATGTGCCAGGAGAACTCCTCAAAAATTAACGGCTCTGCACCGGGAAAAGCAATATTTTGTAGAAGGTGATAAGTAGTTGACATTTTGGATTTTGTAACTAGATAAATTACAAACCGACCCACTAAAAAGCGTGATAAAAAATTTTAGCAAAAAATAGAACCGGCTTCTATATAAAAACACTACAAAGGCAAAAATAACTTTAATTTCGGAAGGCGGTGTCAAAAAAAAAAGAAAATACAAAACAAATGACACCGACCAACTTTTTTTCAACCGGCTGATTTATTTTTTCTTAACAAATAGTGGAAGCAGAGTTTTCATAACCCCCTTTCTATAACTGTTTATTAATATATATATATATATATATATATATATATAATATATTTCTGGTATGTATTATGATAAATATGTATGTAAATTTATTCTAGTTACAAGTATATGTATATATACACTTGTAATAAAACTTTTCCTTTGCAAAATATTATCTACTTACTCTATTTTTTTATGCACCTGTCATGTTATCTCTTCACCACCCATGGTTGACTGGTAGAGAATGCCTATGGCATTAAGTCCGCCTTTGTACATTTTGTGTTGCATAAAGTTTTAATAAATAAATATATGATTACACATACACGGACTCTGACCTTAACCATTTGTAAAAAGCAAGCGGCAAGCGCTGTTAAATTGAAGATCGCACACAGCCGTATGTATGGCTATGATTACTTAGGCACGAGCTCTTCAACATTCAGCGAGACTCGTTTTTTACCCGACTGCAAAGGAAGGTTTATGTTTTTCGCGCGTATCTTGTATGTATATAATATTCTTCATTACCTATCTCCAAAACTGCTGAACGGATTCACATAATTGAGGTATCGTTAGATTCGTCTTAGCAGCCCAAGTGTTCTTAGATATTGAAATAACATTTGATTTTTTCAATGAAACATTTGAAAAAATCAAACATGGCGGCTGTGCGAAGCCATTATATATAGTGAAAAAAAATTTTTTTTTTTCGAATACCACAATATGAGTATCAAATTAAAGGGCTTATCACAAGAATTTCAAAAAGGTATATCATGTTTAGCATTAGTGTAATACTAGCAAAAATAATAAAAAGAGAAAGTTTAAAAATATGGACTTAGCTCTTTCACTTTCTGAATCCGTTGGGGTGCCAATGTGACACGACCGAGAAAATTAAAAAAATGTTAATTAATATTTTAACTGAAAAGTTTAAAAAAAGAGCAGTTGGTTTTTTAGATTATTTAAATAACTTTTTTACCTTGTTTTTCTAAAATATTGATTTTGAAATATTATTCTACTGCTCAAAACTCTTCCCCATGCTGCAGTGTAACATTTATAATAGTAATCGGCACACCGGCCACCTTACTTCGCGTAGCTTTAATTTATTTAATAGTTTAATAGCGCGTACAAACGCGTCGTTTTTTATTGCCAACCCTTTGTCGATATTGACAAGTAATAAATTATATAAATATTTGATCAGACACGCGCTTTGGTTGATATTTTGGGTTGAGTCGGTGTTGGAAACGACTCGGTGAAAAATAAAACATAAAATGGATTTAGTGATATTATTGGAAAAAGTTTAAAAATATAATATTAATATAGGTATACTTGTTGACTAAAATATCAAGAGTTACTTTGCTGTACTTAACCTGATTACAAAATTTGCTAAATCGAAGCTACCTACACGCTCAAAAGATTAAGAGTTCGTCTATCAAACGTATTGATGCAAATAGATTAGTTTTGAATAGTCATTTCAATGCTAATAGATTTTTTGTTTTGGATAATACAAGTTTAAACTAAGTGTACCAAAAAATAAGTAAAGAATAAAAAAATATTACCTACTTGTACCTTTATGGTGTGACTTATTACATGTTTTCTGCCACATCAACAATGTTTTTACGATTCGTCATAACCGTTTCCGGCTAATTGGTTGACAAATAATCGTACAATACAACGTTTTAACACCAAATGTCATAGTCACGGATCAATGGCGATTCTTGGCTAACTGCGTCACGGCAGTAGGTAGGTAGGCAAAGGGTTAAAAATATGGTGTTTCATTGAATAGGTGAAATATTGCAAAATCGAAGGCTGATCTATCTGAACTAGTAGGTAGTTTATCTATGTCTGTGATTTCCAAATAACTGCATACACACTTGTTTTTCCAATTTACTTTAGACATTGGCAGAATAGTCGACATCGGCTCCACTTGCCATTAACAAAAATTAGCCAAGTGCGACTCAGACTCGCCCATGAAGGGTTCCGTAGTAACTGTAATAATATAATATAATATGTTTATTTATTTGACGAATAAAAAAAACCTTAAAAATTTCTTAAAACTATCTTATTTACATTTTTGCAACTACGCTAAATAACTTTGTTTTTCGTAGTGTTTGTATGAATTACAAAGTTATATTTGCGGTTTTAGAAAATATGCTTTATCTCAAAAACTGCTAACCCGATTTCGTTAAAACTAATTTTGGTTGAAAGGTTACATTAAAATCTACAGACATATATTTTTTTAGATTTTTCACTCCATTATTATAGAAGTTAGAGGGGGGGACACACATTTTACCACTTTGGGAGCTTATATATTTTAAACGATTGACTTTATGAAAAAGTGGCTTTAGAAACCCTTATATCATTTTTTAAGACCTGTGTATAGATACCACACACGCATAGGTTTAATGAAAAATAATATTTTCAGTTCTAGTTCCATGTATGGGGACCCCCCTTTATTTTAAATATTTTTTAATTTTTTTCTTAAAATCGGAAAGCGGTTCACAGAATACATCTACCTACTAAGCTTCACATGCATAGTCTTAATAGTTTCGGAATAAAATGGCTGTGACATACGGACGGATGGACAGACAGTCAGACAGACAGACAGACAGACAGACGGACAGACATATCGAAACTATAAGGGTTCTATTTTTTGCCATTCGGCTACGGAACCCTAAAAAATAGAATAGAATGGAATTGTGTTTTCTCAAGTGATTTTAGTTATTTTAAACATGTTTCTATATGTTTTTTTCGGTCTTTCTGTTTGTCTGGGCTAATCAGAAAGTTGGTGTTGTTTCTGAAAAGATTGAACCGTTTTTATGAGACTTTCACTAGAAAATAGAAGAGGTTATGGGCAACATATAGGTTTATTCTGATCCCGGAATTTTCACGGGATCGGAATTACGCGGGAAAAACACACAGGTAGCATTGACTCCCACGTTAACAACGAAGTCAAATAACAAACAAACTAGATAAATGAGCTTGAAAACCTTCTTCACTTTTTTATTAATAGGATTGAGTTTGACCTCAGTCTCATCTGATGGTATTAGAGATAATGTGGTAGAGGATGAAGCACGCTTACCTAGAAGTAACCTGTTCACTCTTGACTTGAAGACCCCCAGGTTATAGCTATCAGGAAACACAGACTCTGACAGAGATTTCCACTCCTTAGCTGTACGCAAAATGAAAGCTTCACCTATCCACAGTAGCATTATTTAAGACTAATTTTCTTCCCTGATGATTAAATTACACGATGCTTAAATATTGTCACATTTGTTTATTTTTATCGTAAAAGAGACTAACTCACATTACCAAAATCTTATATAAAATACCTTTTTTTTTGCTGTGAAAATGATTAAAAAACGTTTCCCACTCTGGGTGAAGCGGAAAGAAAGTGTCAGACTTCTATCGACTAAAAACATACATAATAAAGAATGTCTTTTCTAAATACAAGAACAGAAATCTCCTTTCCCAACAGGTGGCTACAAAATTCAATAAAACATAAGTAACACCCTTATCTCAAAACGTCCCTGTCACATTTTAAAATAATAAATAGAAATGAACGTTGGGGCAGTCTAGTTTAGTTACTTTGGCGTCGCCACGCTCGAGAGCCCATGAATGCATTAAATGTTCCTACATGCACACTGTAGGGTTAATACAGTGATTTTAGTGTTGTGCCCTTGCTGTATTTGCAGATATCGATGATTGAACAGGGTGAAGAAATAAAATGTTTTTGCGGTAAGTATGCTAAGTATGTTCTATAAACACTTGCACGGTAGGCAACCCAATTACTTACACAAATATAAACATTGTTTTTGTAGAGATCTCGGAGAACTGAAAAAAGTTATGCACATTACAACACGCCAGTTCACCAGTTAACCTTCTGAAACTATTCTGCTTTGATAAGTTTTAATCTTCAAATGAAAAAAACATCAAATGACTTTTCTCGCTCTGGATGGGGACAAAAAATCCACCCTATTTCTTCATTTGCCCTTGCATTCCCGAGCCGCGGTATCTCGTCGGAACATTCCCGCAACCCCGTGCAGATCCTGACCATAGAAATCAACACCAATCATCGGCTATTAGAAAAAAAAGTTATGTATGTTATTTTATATTAACATGATGATAGTCACATGACGTGACTACATATCGCCCAATTTCCTTACTGTCTGCACTTTCTAAACTATTTGAGAAACTTGTTCATAACGAAGTCTACCCCATTTTACGCAGTGCTATATTAAAAGAACAACACGGGTTTGTTAAGGATAGATCATGCGTTAGTAATCTCCTTATATTCACGTCACAACTTTTTGAAAGTATCGATAATAGGCAACAAATTGATGTAATATACACTGACTTTCAAAAAGCATTTGATAAAATTGATCACACGCTTTTACTCGATAAAATTGCATATAATGGCATTAGAGGAGACTTGTTGCGTTGGTTCATATCTTATATTACCAATAGAACCCAAAAAGTGGTAATCAATGGATATGAGTCTAACTCAATCCATGTAACATCAGGCGTGCCACAAGGATCTATATTAGGACCTCTTTTGTTCATTTTGTTTATTAACGATGTCAAAACCTGTTTTAAAAATTCAAAATTTCTACTTCACGCGGATGATTTAAAGATTTATAAAAAAATAACAAATCAAGCAGATAGTATTTCTTTTCAAGAGGACCTAGACCGTTTTGTAGACTACTGCTCATCCAACAAACTCTACCTTAGTTATTCTAAATGTCATAACATCACTTTTACCAAAAAGAAACACATTACTAAATTTAATTATGTTCTGGGCGATACTGTTCTAGATAACATTAGAAGTCTACGAGATCTTGGTGTTCAATTAGACTCTAAGCTACATCTAGATGTTCACGTCGACAAAATAATTAATAAGGCTTACCAAATGTTCGGATTTGTAATGAGAGCAACTAGAGATTTCCACCGTCCCTCTACCTATCTACGCCTATATAAGTCCATAATCCGGCCACAATTAGAATATGCAGTTCCCATCTGGAATCCGTACTACAGAAAGTACATTGACAGCATTGAGGTTATCCAACGGAAATATCTGCGCTCTATGCACTACCGGTGCTTTCGTAAAAAATATCTTCCCACTCCCTTCATCTAAAATACGACCTGTTGACTCTAGAGTCAAGACGCACTCTGCTGGAAATGATGACGCTATTTAATATATGCCGCAATAAATTCGATTGTACCGATTTAGTGAACAGTTTGTGCTACCTGGTTCCTCGTACTGTTCATAAACGTGAGGTGCGGTCAACTCGCCTATTTGCTACCAATTTTTGTCGAACTAACTCTGGCGCGCGCTCACCACTGTTCCGTTTAGTTGACACATATAATAAGCAATTTGATTCAGTGGACATTATGTTTCTGAGTAAGAATGTTTTCAAAAAGCAAGTATGTGCAATCTTAAAAGATAAGGAAGCTAAAGCTAATTATGCATAATTATAATGTATATATTTTACTTACTCTATAATGTATGTGAATGTGTTTTTATGTATCTATAAGTTTAGTTTTATTCAGTTTGCCCTAGTTTTTATTTTATTTTTTTGTAAGCCTGATGTCTTGCAACTAGTTATTTCATATAACAATCTGTGGATAATGTTGTGAGCAGTGTATTTGTTACATCTAAATCTTAAGCTTTTTTGTTAATTTTTAAATACTCTGTTGTTGTTTGTTATCCCTAATAAAATAAAATAAAATAAAATAAAAATAAAACAACAGGAGGATGACATTTCAGTGAGAATAAATTCCAATAACTCATCAAAAGTTCGGATACAAAGGTTTTTGGATCAGGACCGACACATTAGAATACAAGACTTAAGAAAT
Source organism: Tholera decimalis (assembly GCA_943138885.2). Lineage (NCBI taxonomy): Eukaryota > Metazoa > Arthropoda > Insecta > Lepidoptera > Noctuidae > Tholera > Tholera decimalis. The sequence continues at coordinate 3,514,036 of OW964552.2, read as the reverse complement.
AGGTCGACATAAATACATGATCTAAGATTAAAATTATTTCTAACTATCGACAGCAATCAACCCTAGTTGAGTACAACCCCCATCACACGCGCCCCCTGCGCCACCAAACAGCTCGCCACCGAGCATAATTCTGCGGACTTACCCGCGCCCGCGCAGGACCTGATCATTATTCGCTTGTTGCAGACTTAACTTGGTCTTAAATAAGTTTTTATTTATTTTATTGAATTAAAATGTTTCTTTCGTGTCGACAGGAGCATTAGGAAGCAAACCAGCCATACTGCCGACCAGATATTAAAGAAATATAAGTTGATGAAGTAGACAAGATCTTGAATAAGATAATTAGGGTTATATATACTTATTTATATTAGAGTCGTTAAGAAGTATTTTACTAGTACACTATACATATATTTCTTCTATAGATAGCAATAAAAAGAGCCATTTGTTTAGTTTTCAATTACTAGAGTTAGTTAATAAGGATCAAATCTGACTAAGACTAAATTATAATTTCAGTTATTTAAGAAAATTGCAAACTGCACGCAAAATGCGCTAGTAAAATTTTTGTGGTAGACAAAACTAAATCAATAATTTAAGAAATATTGTTTATTTAAAATGGATGTTATATGGCAAATATTAGTAGGTGCTTAAAAACTACAATCTTTCTCACAAATAAAAACATTTTTAATCCATAAAATATTTACTTTCACTAAAACGCAATAACATGACGCTAATCTTTTAAATATTAAAACATTTATTCAGAAGAGTTGCATAATCCTGGTTGGTAAAAAAAAAAAAACTATACATCATCTATTGTTGGTTTGAGTTTTAAAATGTTAAAAAGGTTTGTTGTTAAGGGCTTATCCGAAGGGGTTGTAAATAATGACGGTGCAAGTCTTTATAGAAAACTAAACGGTTGCTAAAAGGGTTGCTTTTTGAAGCTGAGTGCGTATTTTTAACAAAGAAACGTTGTAAAAGTTAGTGCAAAAGTTTTTATTAAAAGAAAGAAGACTTTTTAAACATGTGATCCAATGCATTTATCTCAATTATTTTTAATCCGAATATAAATTTTAAAATCGTAAATTGCAATTAAATTCCAATTCCTAATTTGAATGTCAATAATTTGATTGTTATTTGGCAAAAACACAGTGAAATATAATTTACAGAAATAAAATACTTTCCTCAAAATATGTCTTCTTCCATATTTATCAAATGAGAATGTCAGTAAGCTTATGATAAACATAATATTAGTATTACTGCATATCTAATGCAACTGACGTGACGTTATCTCGATACATTATTGACAAGTCGTCAAAACTTGACACATTTATTGGAATTAACTAAAAAACAAAACAAATAACATATGAAAATGCAATCAGAATTCATATATTTTGTATGAACAAATCGCAATAAAAGCGGAGCAATTATTAAAAAATTCCACATTATTATTGACAAAGCCGTGAGAAAATAATCCTCAAGAACACGTGTCACTAGATAGCGTTTCAATATGTTTTGCAATATTATATTTTTTTAATAAAAATCGTGATTTTGTGCCAGCAGCGTCTGGTATTTGCACCACTGTGCGATTACTTTAGTATTGATTGGCAAATATGTTTTTTTAAGTTATTAGTATTTTGATTCGTTTCAAATATGTATGTCTGAAGTAATCAAGGTTTCATTCCGAATCGGCTAAAATAACTTGAGTACGACGTGTGACTGAGTGGCGTCCAAGGACTGGAAAGAGGTGTGTTGATTGTCCGGCATTGAGATGGGATGACGACATAGTTGCCATCGCGGGTAGGTATATCTTGGATGAGACTGGCACAGGATCGTAGACCTTGGCACAAGCAAAGAGAGGCCTATACCCAGCAGTGGGCTGTAGTTGACGTCACAATAATTAATCTTTCTTTGTGATTCTCACTAGCTTATCATTCTACTATGTAAGTACATTTACAATATGCACAGTTTATTTCTACAGTATAAAATTGAGCAACGATATTAAAGACTCAAAACTTGCTATTCAATTTGTCGTCAAATTCTTTGATATTTAGCTCTTTTTTGAAATTTCTAGCTTGATTCATGTATTCATTCACAATTAAGTTTCATGAGAAAATAAACACAAAAGATGGATGTACGAGTATCATCATCTTTGTATCTGAAAATCTATAGCAAGCTGTCCATAATTTTATTTTCAGTCATGTAGATTTCGGTTTTAGTGAACGCGTCAAACGTTCGAAATAGAGTTGATTGCGAAGCGAAATATCACCATTTTGCATTGCAGTTCATCTTCGTTTATGGAGGCGATTTGTGTTATCTATGACTTCAACGGTTAAAATTATTATTGAATTCAAAGATCAAAATGATACCAAGATAATATGTATTTTTTCTATTTATGTGCACGCGGTTCTAAATACTATCAGATACTATAATAAACAACATTTCTCAGCGCAGCTTCGCTAAGTAAGTCGCGCGGTATCGTCTGATTCCGCCTGTTTGCGCTCTAACGCCCTACCATAACATGCGGCAAACACTGAATAATGTTATAAAAAGCTAAAAATAATAAATCTAATACAAATAGTAACAAAAAATCGCACTTATTTGCACAATTGTTCAATGCAACGCGCGCCGCTCATAAAACTCGTTCTAAAATAATTCCTGGCCATAATAAAACTGATAATCGTGCTAATCCTTATTTACACTGAAGGTGGGTGAAGTGGGTGCCCTGATAAGCTGGCAGGTAGACTAAATCTGCAATTTCTATTGGTGAATTTTTGTGTCCATATCGCGACAACAAAATCGCCCTGTCAATTTTTGCCGTGCAAACGAAGGGGTATTTTATCGTGAATATAGTGATATTTACACAAATAAAATGTGTAAATTAATCAATAAAATGAAGCGCAATTGCTGGCTAATATTTCTATTTCAATTTAAACTTAGCGCGCAAAAGATAAGTCGCCCGCTCGCGCGCTTTTATGCTACTACTAGCGCCACATAGCGGTAATATTAAGCATTTAACTTGGCAAGCTGTTTTGTTTCGCACTTAGAATGAAAATGTTTTTTTTTTTATGTTTGATATCGAAGTTAATGTGATGTAGGTATCTGTTTATTTCACCACTGGTTTGTAGAAAAAGAATCGGGATATTAAATCTTATTTAGGTGTTTAAAATCCCTGTTAGAGGCCATTAAGGATTTATACTGGCCAATTTACTAAAATGTGTATAGTAGGTATAAAGAAATGGATTGCTTTATAACTAGTTACCTAGACAGAAGAACTAGAGAGAATGGATAATGGAGTTGCTTTTGACTTTTAAAGGTATAAATACCATTATACCATACATATTATACCATTTTTATAAATTACACAATTAGGGTGCGGATTTAAAGAAGTAAGACCGCATTCACTCATGACTTATCCCTAAAGTTGTAGCTAATAAGAACCACAGATACTAGCAGAGAATACCAGTCCTTAGCTGTCTGCCCAATGAAATTATCCCTAAAATGTTGTGCCATGGTTGTATCTATGTGTGCTGGTGATCGCATAAAGTCGCATTTTCACATTACATTGCTCCTGAACAAATTGGTCAAGCAATGAGGAGATTGTTCAGTGATTCTCATAAGCGGTTGATTGCATTTAATAAAGCACCAGGAGTTTAAAAGGTAAAGATGAGTGATACGAATAATGAAGTAGAGTCTAATTATAAAACCCTGGTGTACCTATTACGAAATCCTTCTAATCTATACTTATTATTATAAAGCGGATAAGTTTGTTTTTTTATACGCGCTAATCTTCGAAATTGGGTGGATTTGGATGGAAGTAGCTTAAGGAAGGTATTAGGTAGGTAATACGCTATATATTATATTCTTTTTACTCGACTGCAAAGTAAGGGTTATTTTTTTATCATTATACCATCCACGGAACCGAAGCCCCGCGCCACTGCTATTATTAGGTACCAATATATGTAAAAGTTTGGAAGTTTTGTATGTTCAAGCGTTCCCTTCCTGCAAAAATGGCTTAACAGCCATAAGTACGAAACTTGGCACACTTTAATATAGTATCTGGAATATCACTTACTTATAGCTATTTATCCCATTGAAATTGCTTGCTTGCATGAAAACTTTTTAATAATAAAATTATACATTTTAACCAATACTTAGCAGAATCTATATCCGAATTTTCTAATGAGGATTTTAATTTTGAACGATTGCGTAAATTGGAACTGTTTCCTTTTGTCGAAGAGATGGCGATTCTTTCCGTTAAAGATCGATTCTTAAATCGAATCACGAAAAATCGAGCTATAGATGATCCATTCCTCAAAACCAATCTTTTCAGGGTTCCGTAGCCGAAGTCCGTCCGTCCGTATGTCACAACCATTTTATTCCGAAACTATTAGGACTATACATGTTAAACTTGGTAGGTAGATGTATTCTGTGAACCGCATTCCGATTTTAAGAGAAAAATTAAAAAATATTTAAAATAAAGGGGCTCCCCATACATGGAACTGAAACTGAAAATATTTTTTTTCATGAAACCTATACGTGTGGCGTATCTATAGACAGGTCTTTAAAAATGACATTAAGGCTTCCAAAGTTGTAAAATGTGTGTCCCCCCTCTAACTTCTATAATAATGGAGTGAAAAATCTAAAAAAAAATATATGTATGTAGATCTTAATGTAAACTTTCAACCAAAATAGATTTGAACGAGATTGGATCAGCAGTTTTTGAGATACAGCATATTTTCTAAAACCGTGGTGGTCAAACGCGAGCCTATTATCAATAAAAAAAAGTCGCAAATATAAATTTGTAATTCATATAAACACTATGAAAAACAAAGTTATTTGGCGTAGTTGTAAAAATGTAAATAACCTAGTTTTAAGAAACTTCTAATGTTTATTTTGTTTTTTGTCAAATAAATATACATATTATACTCTTTATATTATTATAGTTACTGCGGAACCCTTCATGGGCGAGTCTGAATCGCACTTGGCCAATTTTTTTTTAATGTGTTTGTGTACGTTCAAATGTTTGTGAATAATTTTTGATTACATTTTTAGAAGCAGAATAAAACAAATCTAGGTTTCTTTGTATCCGATATATGCATTGCTTAAAATCTATTTGAAAAAATTGAGTTTTTGGATCTGAGTATCGATTCTTGTATTTCAGGTGGGCATCCTTGTTATAAGGCGCCCGTCGCCCCCCCTTCATCTGTCAGGCTGACGGCTGTCAAAAACCGACTATAATATTATGGTTATTATCAGATTATTTTGTTTGAATATTAAAGTTAATTTTCTATCATCTTTAGGTTTTTGGCCTAATTATTTTGTTGTCAGTATATAAAGGTGTGAAATCTGAAAAATAATCTATTAATATGTATACGATTGTTATTAGGATCACTCAATAGTAGTGATGTTTTGATTTTAATTAGTTGCTCTCGTTAGAGAGTATTATTTTCTTTGATTAGTTGCTTTCTATATAACAACCGAGACTACTGAAGATATTTAGCAGACTAATTTAATTTGTGCTACTGTTATATGTCATCAATATTCGACTTTAAACTGTTTAGATGCGTGAGGAAAACAGATTAATAATAAGAATGCATCGTCTTTTTCACACGCGAACTAAACTGGTATCCGTATTTCTTTCTAAGCATAAACGTTGATCTTTGGACCCCATATAATTAACTGGATATTGCACAAGACGAAAAAGTATATAAGTAAAGTATCGGAGTCCAAAAAAATTGCACAAGTTGTACTTAGCGAGTTTGAGATGCGAATTTTTTAAATCATATCAACTTTCGAAGTGAAACCATGTTTGTTGTAAAATCTGTTGAAAAGTTATTGTTTCGTACGAAGCAAACTGCAAGATGTTTCTCGTCTATGGACAGTTCAAAGGTAAGTGATAATGATAAGTGATTATTTGATAAAACTGTGCTTGCATGTGATTTGAAATAAGAATGTCTTTTGTTTTATTAATCAGTCTGCCGCGTTGTAATGACGCAGTTTATCAAGTATTTATAATCTCATAAATTACATCCATTCCACCTTATTTTTTTATTACAGTAAAGTATTGGCACTGATGGATCATAAACACAACAAATATGTGAACATTGGCTGATTAAATAAAAACAGCACTTATTATTAAATAAACTAACACATTAAAACTAACTGCACTTTAAAATTTAGTGAACATGATGGTGCAGGTAAGTCTTTAAAAGTTGTACTTACTATAAAACCCTTGTTACTATAAATATTGTTTGTTTCTAAAATCAAACTTGAAGAAAGTGTGCTACAATTTATTTCCTAAACAACAGCTATATGCACAAAATGTTTTGGGAATACTTTCATTGTGAGTACTGCTAAGAAGTGGAATTCCCTGCCAAAGACTGTGTTTCCTGTTATCTATAACCGGGGTCTTTAAGTCAAGAATGAATATGTTACTTCTAGGTAAGCATGCTTAATCTTCAACCATATCATAACTCACCGTCAGGTACGATGGTGGTCAAATGCGAGCCTATTATCAATAAAAAAATAAAACAAAAAATTGTTTGGCTTGGGTACAGTACCCAATAACTGTGATGGTACTACAGGGTTGTGGGGGTAAGATTGGCCATGCTACAACTGGTATACTGGTACTTAGCTGTGTCTGATTAGATTGGAAGCTTGAAGCTTAGATACTGTAGTTATATCAAATCTGTGTGGTTCCTTCTTTGAAAGACCGTCTCAGACACAATTTGCATGGTTTTCAAAAGCTATATTGTGAATGTGAGAAAACAACAAATATTATGAGTAGATTACTGCACTGTCTAGCAGTTTGAGTACTTTATATGGCCTACCCAAATGTCCTAACTTTGGTATTGGTCAAATAGTTTGAGATCCTTGATAATATCAACTTAGAATTATCAAGGATCTCAATTGTCAAGCTTCCCGATAACTGATAAATGCTTGCACGTTTTGGATGGGTCAGATAGATAGATAGATAGATATATATATACTCTTTATTGTACACCATAACAGAATTAAATGAGGACTTAAAAACCACAAAGGGTGGTACAATGGGCGGCCTTATCTGCTCAAATCTGTGTGATTCAGCCCTTTAAAGAGCAGCACAGACAAACCTACATGGTACTCATATGACTTGATCACTACAGACTGTTTGAACTTCAAAAGAGATGAAATGAAATATTTATTTTGTAAATTGGTTATAAATAACACTTTTACACATCATGTTTTTTTGCGTGTTAAGTTTAGCTAGATGAGGCCGGTATTTCCTAACTGACTACTCTGAGAAGAAACACCGAAACAAACTCAGAGGTCATAGTCTCTTTTAAAGTCCAGACAATTTGTATTTTTATATGAGAAGCATGTAGGTTCATGTCTGTGGTATTCTTTTGAGGAAATACCAATGGACATTTGGGTAGGCCGCACAAGTACTCAAACTGCTTGACATCATTAAATAAATTATAGTGAAAGTAAAAACAACGAAGAAAGAATAACCTACATTGTCCTCACATTAACAATAATGAAATAATTATATATAAAAAAAAAAAAAACAAAAACAATATAAATAGGTATATACAATACTTAACAAAACAAATATTTTAATCAATAAAAAATAAATCAACTATCAAAATTAAAAAAAAAAAAGATGTTGGCCTCTGAGTTTGTTTCAGTGTTTCTTCTCAGGGTAGTCAGTTAAGAGACACTGGCCTCATCTATTTTACATTTATGAAAACAAAATGATGTGTAAAAGCGATATTTATGGTTCTATTTGCAATGTAAATATATTTTTTTCATTAATAAATTCATCATACATTCAAGTAAATATCTTGAATAATTAATTGTAAGAATCAAGAATAGAAACAGTAGATCAGACGAGTTTAGAGTGACCAACATTGTACTATGGACTTTATTATTTGTGGTTTGGGTATGCTCAAAGTTCACTTAATTTTAGAGTTTCCAATAGATAAGATTATTCGATATACACAGTGACATCATTAAGTTTTGCATATCTTAAGATTATAAAGGCTAAGAAGTAAGTAACAGAAAATAGCTTGTGAGTAAATAATAATAGCTGCATGGTTTAATCTTTCTTTTTTATTGATGATGATAGGCTTGTGTTTGTTTCACCATCTCACCTGATGGTAAGGCTTGCCTAGAAGTAACATATTCACTGTTGTATTATAGAGCCCCAGGTTATAGCTATCAGCCTCAAAGAGCAGTCAGCAGCATTGACAGGGCCCAATAGGGCTATTGCTTTACGAGGTTGCAGGAATGTTCTAATTAGATAATGCCTTGGATCGCAAAGGCAGTTGAAGGAGCAGGGTAAGTTTTAGTCAGTAGAAGTCCTGACACTCCCTTTGGCTCCACCCACAGCAGCAGGAGTCATTTTTCACCCAGAAAAGAAAAACACAAGTTTATAACTATCAGGAAACAGACTCCAGCAGGGAATTCCACTCCTTAGCTGTATGCACGATGAAAGTATTACCAGAACAATGAATGAGGTTAAGGAGAGCTTATTGGTCAACGATCCACATGGTAAACCATTTAATACATGCCAAGACTCCTATAAACTGCTGGCATCAGCTGTCTTTATAGATATGAGCTTGATTGGGAATCAAAAGTTTTACTGTATAATTTGTATTATCTACTGACTTTCAGGCAGTATCGGAAACTGATGTAGGTAGGTACATAAACTCCTGCCATTTCCGATTAGATAGCCGGAGATAAATGTGTCTTATATACAGTTAAGAAACAATACAAGAGAATTAAAATAATATCTGCAATTGAAAGACTCAACCAACTTTATGGAAGCTGCTGACAGTGCCAAACTTGTTGCCTAGTCCTGGGCAGACTCCATTTAGCCATTGGAAATTGACATGCTAAAAAGACCAATTGAAAATTGATGTTGATTCTTTTAAAGTGTAATATTTTTAAACATGTTATAAAGTGGTGGCTAATTGGCTATTAGGGTACAAATTTAGACAGCATTCTTACTGGAAAAGTCTTATGGGAAAAGCAAACAAGGTTTTCCCATATTGTATTTTTGCCTGTTTTTATGTAGCACAATAAGTATGTATATATTGGTTTACAGGAAAACCCCGTGGTGACTGTGAAACAAGGGAAGTTAAAGGGAACTGTCAAGAAATGTTTAGATGGAAGTCCTTACTACAGCTTCAAGGGGATCCGCTACGGTCAGCCGCCCGTCGGGGAGTTGAGGTTTAAGGTAACAAATTCCATTCAATCTTCAAGAGGTTCAGGCAGAGTAGAGATTTTTAAAGCTCAGTATTTTACAGTCTGGTTAAATGTTAGCCTATAACCTTCTGCCAACTTCAAGCTACTTCCATACCCAATTTCATCCAAATCCATCCAGTACTTTCGAAGATAAGCGCATTTAAACTAACAAACAAACTTTTCCGCTTTAAAATTTTACCTAGTATAGATTTAACCTTGTAGGTATCCTGTAACCTTACCTACCCTGCTTGCCTGTAGTCAGAAGCCGGAAAGATTATAGATGTACCATCTTTAAGCTTTCTGGCTTCTGGCAGATTACCAACCTAGACTGATGTTCGAAATTACACGTCCCATCTCAGCTTCTCGACATAATCCAGCAATGTGTTACTGTTACTATTAGGAGGGGGCTTTTTGAAGTACTTTAGCTAAAGAAAATTTTTATGTTTGCTCTATAATCCATCTATTTTTGTCAAAAGCCTAATGGCTAAAATGACTTGTGATCGAGAAGTCACGGGTTCGAACCCCACCCATTACAGTTTTGCCTTGAACCCACTTCAGATACAAGCATAATATTTTAACTTATTTAGAGGGGTTCACAAGGTTGCTAGTAATGCGAATTCTACCCACATTGCTAGTTCTCTTTAATTTAAGCCTGCAATACATGTTGGCTGAGCGTTGTCGAGTGAAGGCCAATACCAACATGTAGACGGTATATTTGCCTTGTCTTGCTATCGCTCGGTGTCACTTGCCTAGTTGGCCGAGTGAAGGCCAGCGCCAACGTGTATAGAGCTCATTTGGTGCATCTTGTCTTCGCTCGCCGTTGCTTGTGATCACTTGCTTTACTTCGGATCGGTGTCGGTTTTTGGTCACAAATGAAAGGCGCTCGGCCAACGAGTGGGCAGCTCTACAGACCCTCTTCTACATAGATCGTCTGCATTGGCGTTCGACGAACTTGTCGAACGTGTGGACATTATTTCTTGCCTTGTGCCTTGTGTCGCGTTGGCCTACGCTTGGCCAACATGTATTGCAGGCTTTAGATCCTATTTAATTTACATTTAAAGTTTTCTAAAATACCCAAATAATGAAGAAAGGGAAAGACTCATCCCGAAACAGTTTTCCTATACATGTACCTAATATCCTCCTTACGAAATTCTTGCAGGCACCATTACCGGTGAAGCCATGGGATGGCATACGTGATGCCACAGAACATGGACCTGTCTGCCCGCAATTTGACATAAGCATCATAGACTTTATAGAAGGGAACGAAGACTGTCTCAGCTTGAACGTCCACACAAAGTCACTCCAACCTAGCTCGAAAATACCTGTCATGGTCTACATACATGGAGGAGGCTTTTTGTCAGGATCAGGTAACTCTGAACAGTATGGTCCGGAATATTTCTTCCAGCATGACGTCATCGTTGTAACCATAAACTACAGACTAGAAGTACTAGGATTCCTATGTCTAGATACTCCTGAAGTCCCAGGAAATGCTGGCATGAAAGACCAGGTCCTTGCTCTACGTTGGGTGAAGGAGAATATTAGCACGTTTGGTGGAGATCCCGATAATATTACTCTTTTTGGGGAAAGTGCCGGTGGGGCTTGCGTCACTTTCCACATGCTATCACCCATGTCTCAAGGGCTATTCAATAAGGCGATAGCACAGAGTGGAGTCTGTCTGTCCTATTGGGCGAACGCGCACAAACCCGTGGAACGAGCCTTCAGATCTGGAAAATTTCTGGGAAAAGACACTGAGGATATCAATGAATTGTTAACATTTTTGAGATCAGTCCCGGCTATTGACTTAGCAAGACTAACAATGAAAACGAGAACACAAGACGAGAGGTTCAGGGGATTGCCTATTTACTTTTCACCAACGATAGAAAAGAAGTTTGAAGGGCAAGAACAGTTCCTGACTGAGGACCCCATGGATTTGATACTAGCAGGAAAAATAAGCAAAGTACCATTTTTGGCTGGTTACAATTCTGCAGAAGGTATTGTGATAGTCAATGATCATATGAAGAAGCTGTCAGTTTTTAATAAAGACCCATCATTCTTGGTTCCTAGAGATGTAGCAATATCAGTGCCCAAAGAAAAGTTGAATGACTTTGGTCAACGGATAAAACAGTTTTATTTTGGTGGCAGAGATGCTACAGAGAAGGATACCCAAGCTATTGCAGATTTACAAGGGGATCTTAACTTCGTGTATGACGCACATAGGTTTTTGCATTTTTATCAAAGCATGGCTCCAGCATTCCTGTATAAGTTTGACTATGTCACTAAATTGAATTTTGTGAAGCACGTTAATGGTCTCGACAATGTGAAAGGAGCGTGTCATGCAGATGACCTGTTTTACATATTCCACAGTGCAATCAGTGAAAGTTATCTTGAAGAGAGTGATGAATTGAAGAAAATAGTATTCCAAGTTACTAAATTGTGGACTGATTTTGCAAAGACTGGGTGAGTGTACTTTATAACAATTTATAAACTTTTTATGTACGGAAGCCAATACATTAATAGCTATGTAAAATATACAAAGTGTAACAGATTAAGCGCAATACCTCAGACACCCCAAGTAGAATATTAAATTATAAGTCTAAAACAACACCCGTAACTAAATAAATTGAAACCAAACCTGGACATATTTTTTAATAAAATAGTTATCCTTATTAAACGCAAAACGTATGTGCGTCATACAATATCCTTACGCAGACGCATACACTCATGCAATGTTAGCGGCCGACACGCACACGAATTAAGGATTGTATTAATTTCTAATGATACTGTGTTTCTATTTTAAGTTAAATGAAAGATTTTTCCGTCAAAATTTAACACCTATTTTTTATGACGGAAATCAATTCAGAAGCTGATTCTGAACCAACTACTTTCAGGATTTGCGTTTATTTTGTTACATGTTGTATAGTACAAGCGAAGCAAACTCCTCGAAGAGCGTGTTGAATTTCAAGGCTTTGACTAATTGTCCTGAGTATTTTTTTAAATATGTTCAGATCGGCTTTCAGTCTAGACTGATGGAGTTGAGTACTAGTATTTAACATGGAAAGAAAAGTGTCTATTTGACCTCCACAATCCAGTAGCTTGGTAGCCCGATAAACCTCGGCAAGACTCGTGTTGGAAACCAGAAAGTCTTCTGTCTACCTTTAATGACTGTCAATATGTACTATCGACCAATGTTCCGCATGCTCACCTTTAAGGCTATAATCGCATAGCACGGCTCACAACTCGACCGCCTAATGCATGTATTTTGACCAATAGGATGCACGAAGCGTATTTTAGTAGTGTTCGTAATAGTAAGTATTAATATAATGTTACACGCCCTGTACTCACAAAATGCATATTCGACAGGCCCGTTGGTATAGTGGTCAGTGGCCCTGACTGCTGTGCGCAAGGTCGTGGGTTCGATTCCCACCTAGGACAAATGTTTGTGTGATGAGCACGGTCATTTGTTCTTTGTCTGGGTGTAATTTAACAATAATATGTATGTATTTAGAAATATATATGTATGTTTATCAGTTGTCTAGTACCCATACCACAAGCTCTGCTTAGTTTGGGACTAGATGGCGTTGTGTGAAAAGTTGTGGAATATATTATGGAATATTATTATTATTATTTCTAATTGGGCGAAACCAGGAAGGGATGTGGTTTGTCACTAGCTGCGCTTCTGCCGAAATATTTTCTTAAGTGAGCATGCGTATCTTTGGCCGATAGTACATATAACAGTCGGTACCGTCTTAACGTGCGTGACGTGCTTTCCGGAGGTACTACGCGCTTCAAATCACAATAGGAGGACAATGACCTCTATCTGTCAACTGTCAGTCGAAAAGTATGGTTTCCAATGAAAACTTAATACTAATAAAAATTAATAACGGTTTATTTTACTTAATTAATTTTTAATACTATTTTAATACAAATTAAAAACGCTTTGAAGAAGATGAACAGAGGCAAATCTCCCGGACATGATGGGCTCAGTATCGAGCATTTAAAACATGCTGGAGTTCACTTACCGAGGGTTCTGTCTATGCTCTTCGCGATGTGCATTAGTCATTCTTACTTACCTTCAGAGTTAATGAAGACAATTGTGGTGCCCATCGTGAAGAGTGGGACGGGAGATATCTCGGAAAAGGGGAACTACCGTCCAATATCTCTTGCGACGATCATTGCTAAGGTGCTGGATAGTGTGCTTGACTTTCTATTGGACGAATACCTAGACCTGCATGACGCTCAGTTCGGGTTTAGGCCCGGATTGTCTACAGAAAGCGCTATTCTAAGTCTAAAGCATACTGTCCAGTACTACACGGGTCGCAATACTCCGGTGTACGTCTGCTTCCTCGACCTCTCCAAGGCGTTTGACTTAGTGTCGTATGACGTCCTGTGGGGAAAGTTGGGAGGCAGGGGTATACCGAAGGAGATCATTAGTATCTTTCGGTATTGGTATGCTAACCAGTCTAATCGGGTCAAATGGGCAAACGCTCTCTCTGAGTCATATGGGCTGGAGTGTGGAGTGAGACAGGGGGGTTTGACGTCTCCCAAACTCTTTAGCCTATACGTAAACGATCTCATAGTCGAGCTGAGCAGCATGCGTGTTGGCTGCCGGGTGGACGGTGTTAGTATTAATAACATCAGCTACGCGGACGACATGGTGCCGCTCGGACCGACTGTGCGATCGATCAGAGAGATGCTGAACGTCTGTGAGACTTATGCTGCCTCCCACAGACTGATATATAATGCTAAAAAACCGGATACATGGTCTTTAAGGCCATGACGCGCAGACAATAAACCTGTACGGTCAAAATATAAAAAGAGTGTCTGCGTTCCAGTACCTGGGAAATTTTCTTACCGACGACCTTAAAGACAATGTTGACATTGATAGGGAGTGCAGGGCGCTGGCGGTTCGAGGAAACATGCTGGCCCGGAAATTTGCTCGTTGTAGTGATGAAGTCAAAATTACGTTGTTTAAGGCCTATTGCCAGACTTTCTACACGAGCAGTCTCTGGGTCAAGCATACCAAGAAGGCGCTGGATGTCTTGCGCATCCAATACAATAATATCTTCAGAATGCTGTTGAGACTTCCCCGCTTCTGTAGTGCGTCAGAGATGTTTGCGAAGACGCATACAGATGGGTTCCACGCCATCATGCGCAAAAAACTGTTCGCTGGTCTGCAGAGTGCGGGCGAGTAACAACAGGATTCTGTCGACTGTGGCGGAGAGATTAAACTCTCCTTTCATGATTCACTTTATGGGAATGACTATCAACCGGGGCACGTTTCCCATAAATTGGTGGTCCTTCCCTTAAAGCTAGTTATAATTTTATTTGTTAATATTATGTACTAACCCTAGCGTAAGCAGTATACTAACACGTCTATGGATTTTTAATTATCTGAAATAAAGAATTTGAATTTGAATTTTACTATTTTTTTACTTATTTTTTTTTATTTTTTCTTAATTAGTTTTTTTTTTAACATAAGTTTCTCTCTTAATTTCATTGATGGCACCAATTCGCCTGAAAATAATTCTCAATTCTTTATTGCGTACCATAATGTTACATAGTTGCTATGCATAGTTATATAAGTCATAATTATTATGGACCCTGTCGGGTACAGCATAAATCAATGTAGGAGAGAGGAAGAAGAACAATGCGTGTTTAATGTGATAATTTTTTTAAATAATTTAATTATTCATTATAGTAATTAGTAAGGTATGTTGTTATTAATACATCATTGAGTTTAAATATATATTATATGTGTATATTTATTTACTAAATAACATTCTAAAAACCATTTATTCTATAAACTATTATTAATTATTAACTATTTATTTACTATATATAATTTATATTTATTTATTTTATCAATTGTGTTCGTACAGTATTTTTATTTATTTTTTGGCATATCCTTTATAGCATGTATAAATACATACCTATACATACATTGTAACTTATAAAATGGAAATTTATCATTAAAGTATTCGTTTATACTATAGTAGCATTTCGTTACAAGGAAAAGTTTCAATTTATTCATAAATATGTTATATTTACTAATATTCTTTATTATTTCGGGTAACTTGTTATAATTTTTTATGGACATGACAAAGGTACTATTAGAATGTATTTTTAGTCGCCTTGAAAGTAGGGTTTACAGCTATCGTCGGCTTCTATATTAACTAGGATTCTAATTAGTTTTTTTTGTAGGGTAATATAGTGTGAGTGCGTCAGTACTGTTGCCCCATAAAATGACTCCGTACTTGAGCCATGCATAGGCGTACGCGTAGTATGTTGCTAATGCGGTTTTAAGGTCTGTGGTTTTTTTGATCTCGCGGAGGGCGTATGATCATTTTGATATTTTAGGTCTTACTTTCTGAATATGTGACTTCCAATTTGTATGCCTATCAATGTTTATGTCTACAATAAGCAGAACGCATGGCGCAAAGCCCCAGAAGCCATGTCAAAATTATTAAGCTTATTAATGTTTTATGCTAGGCTCTCATTTGACCACAATTATTATATATTATTTAACACGAGCTTCTGTGTTTATTGTGAAGCAAGATATTAATTTTTAATTTCTCTTTTCAGTAATCCAACGCCTACTAAAGGGAGCATACAATGGCGGCCATACACCTTGGCGACTAAAGAGTGTTTAATACTAAACCAGGATATGAAACTCGCACAAAAAGTGGACAACGAGAGGGTAGAATTCTGGAACAAAATATACTTTGACGCTGGAAAACCTTGTAAAATTACGTCCAATCTATAGAATGAATTTTGTGATAAACACTATTTGGTCAGCCGCTTAACATGTAAGACGTAATATAAGGACGATAAAACTGCGATGAGATATTGTAGGGGACGTCAAATAACAAATGATATTTAATTTGCAAATCCATACTAATATTATAAATTCGAAAGTCTGTCTGCCTGTAAGTTACGCCTTCATGTCCTAACCACGACACCAATTTGGATGAAACATGTAAAGATAATAGTTGAAGACAAGTTGAACAAAGTCAACCATTGAATCTAAACGGCTTAACCAATTTTAATGAATTTTGGTTTTTTCCTCAACTTACGCGGGTGAAACCGTGGGGCACAGCTAGTTGTGTTATGAATAACACATTTCCACTTAATTTTCTTTCGTTTTAAGTTTAAACTAGATGAAGCAAGTGTTTCATATCTGACTACCCTGAGAAGAAACACCGAAACAAACCCAAAGGTCAACGTCTTTTTTAAGAATCGTATGAGAACCATGGTTGTGGCATGTCTGTGGTGCTATTTTGAGGCAAGAAGCACAGCTTTGAGAGGATCCGTCTATAAGTGCAAGCAGTTATCAGTTATCGTATAGCTCAACTAAAAACTCAACAATTTGACGTAAAGATGGGTCGAGGGCAAAAACAAATATGGACAAAATGAGCATAAACTTGGCATATTGAGCATAAATGAGTTTACGCCCAAATAAATGCCCGATCACTGGGCATAAAAATGAATAACTTTGTTTTGTAAAAAATAAAGCAGGAACTTAACTTAAAATGAAACTTAATGTAGTAGGCTTAATGCAGTAGGTCGGGCACGCCGCAATTGCGGCGGTAAGACCCCTCTTTGAGGAGTGGCTAGATCGGCGTCACGGCGTCCTGACCTACCGCATGACGCAGGTCCTCACCGGACACGGAAGTTTCGGGAGGTACCTGTGTCTGATGGGGAAGGAAGAAACGCCTGGGTGTCACCACTAGAGCATGGATACCGGTTTTCGATAATATCGAAAAACCGGAATATCGGACCATAAATCCGATATCGAAAAAAGCGATATTGGATTTCAAATATCGGTTTTTCGATATTTTATATGAAACAAAAAACCAACCGCAATAGAATCTTTCTTACTTATTTCATTGAATTTAATTAATGTAAACAATACCTATCGGTTAATTATAATAATATGTATGCTACAGTGTCATTTATAAATGATTATTTCCATATAAAAGAGTACAACACTTAGGCGCGGCATCATGTACATACATGCAACAAAATAAGATCGTATCTCAAAGACAATACTTTGAATGCCCTCTGCTACTTTTTTATATATTTTATTACTGATGAACCCAGAAGTTCACCGTTCACTCTTGCTTTGAAGGCAGACGGGTCATATGTAGAAGGGAACACAGCAGCCTGCAGAGTTCCAAACCTTGGCCGTGCGCACAATAAATGTAGAGGAGAATCGCTTAGTACAACAAGACGGTATATTGAACAAGTGATACGTCTGGTAGAGCGTTAGTATAAGGTAGATGGAGGAATCGGGTCGTGGAGTTCCTGCGCACACTCTCCGAAGTACAATTTGTGGAAGACCGACAGGCGAACAACGTTTTGCCGATGAGCCAGGCTGTGAAGCTTGTCTGCTAACACTGCATCGCCTAAGAGTCTTTTAGCTCTGCGTTATCCGAGTCAAGTGCAGCAAGCTTTTATTTTGCTGAGCCATCCTACAAGTGACTGCAGTACTCCATACAAGAACAGACCTGTGCTTTATACAAATTTAAAAGCTGTACAGGTGTGAAGTATCGCCTCACCTTGTGAAGGATTTCCAGCTTTTTGGCTGCAGTCAAAGCTTTTGACTCAATGATTGAGCCGAAGTTTAAGTTAGCCGTCAACTCCATGTCCAAAAGCTCCAGGCGGTTGGTAACTGATAGGTATAGATGCACCTCGGAAAGTAGGAGATAATTTAAATTGGCTCCTTTTAGCAGTGAAGAGATAAACCTGTGTTTTCAAAGCATTGAATTTAACCAGATTGTCGGGTTAAATTCATTCGCTCCAACATGGCCTTTCTAAGACAGTCTGTTTCATCCCTGCTAGCTCTAGCACTGAATAAATATATCTTTAAGTCTGTTTTGTCATCCGCGTATCCAAGAACTGGAGCAGGTCCTTGATATGCAGCAAAAACAATCACAAAGAGAACAGACCTCTTAAGAATACCGCATTGACATTGACAGCCATAAGATCCGATGAGCAGCCATCGATGACCGCTCGGATTGACCGCTCACTTAAGAAGTCAGAAATCCAGTTGCAGAAGCCAGCAGGGACGCCAAATGCAGGAAGATTGCTCAGTAGACTGGCGTGCCAGACCGTGTCAAAGGTCTTTAAGATATTGAGGGACTGCACAAGAGCATTGCCGTGTTTCTTAATGGCCTCGCCCCAGCAGTGCGTAACATACACAAGAAGATATCGGGTCGACAGACCAAGGCAGAAGCCATACTGATGGTCACTAAGTAGCTAAATTACCTTCCGCCGCCGCCTAATTCCTTTCAGACCCAGGAACATCTGCCACCCGGACATAACTTGCAGTGGCCAATTTGGTAACCTATCATGGTCTGCGAACCCAAGTAGGCCGCTTTAAGCATAATTTATCAAAATGGGGCGTTATATGCCAAACTGACACCCAGTGCGATTACGGCGTTCCTGATCAAACAATGTCCCATCAGCTCGAGTGTCCATATGACCCAAAAACGTGTACATTAGAAGATTTTATAAACGCCACTGAACGAGACCTGCGTGACTGGGCGTACTTTATATGTATTACATATAAAGTACGCAATTTAACATCAATACGAAGAAGAGACTAAGGAGCTCATTGTCTTCAAGGTATGCTAGCAGCTTATTATTTAGTATCCTCTCCATCACTTTGCAGATTCTGGAGGTTTTTTGGGTACTGGTTGCACATCCTGGTTGCTTCCAGGACACTGGCACCACTCTAATTTTAAGAGTGTGATACAGGTGACAACTCCAGAGCACAACTTTTTAAGACTCGAGCAGGTTTTCCGTCCGGCCCGCTGGCTTTATTCACGTTTAGTCTGCAAAGAGCTTTATGGACCTCTTAAATGTGAATTTCTAAAACTGACGTTCCATATTTCAGCAATAGCGATCTCGTGAATTGTCGTAGTCTTCTTCTTTAAAGCCATAAGATGACTCTCCCTCCTATTGTATATCCAGTTCTTTGCGTTTATCGTAATATTTACTTATACTATATTTTTGTTACTCAATTACTTATTTTAACTTGTGTTGATTAGTATGTTACGAAATTGATATTTTTTTGTGTATCATACTTTTAAATTCGAATTGATGTAAGATTGCAATGAAATATTATTAACCCTCAAGTTCCTGCCACATATATTTATGACGCAACTACCTGCCCGCGGTCACAGTGACTCCTACATTTAAACCATGTTTTCTTATGGAATATGAGTCAATAATGTAACAAATAATGAATGAAACGCACTTTAACATTATAATAATGATATTGAAAAGAAAAAAACGAAATAACACAACATTTCCTTCTATGAAATGACAAAAACATAAATGCAGACATATTTCACTCAAAATTAACAATCATCTTCAAATAATGAGATCAATCAAAATTGGAACTTAAAATTAGAGCAATTTGCACTTTTTCTTAATATCTATAAACATTTGAACAAAACAAAGTTATAAAAATATAAAAATTTTGAACATTTGATAAAAATTGCAGAGGGTAAAGTTTACAATTTTTCATGACAATTTTGGCACATTTTTTTAGCGCACTCCAAACAGATGGGTTTTTTTACACATAAAACTTAGGTGAAATGTTTTGCGTCTTTTCTTGGGATCGCAACTTGAACATGTTTTACGTTTTTCTAGTTTATCTGCATCTGAACAGCTGGGCATTTCATCATCAATTTTCAAAATGCGGCGTATTGAACATTTTATGTCCCGAGGAGTGTTTTCATAACCTTCCCGCCGTGGCATGTGTGGTGTCGTCAGCTCTTGTGCTAGCCGTTTCATAAACTATATTGTTATATTTTCGTCGTTTTTATTCAAAACATACACATAATCACGTAACAAAATAATCACGTAACTTCCTACGCGCGGTCACCATGACCGCTCACGAGATTTTTTACTCACCCAAGCTAAACGCGCGCACGTATACCCTCCCTGAGCGCATGCGCGACACTAACCGACAAGTAGAAAAGGTACATAGACGCACGCCAACGCACGTAGCCGTTTAACGGAAAAAATCAAATGCAAATATTCGGCGGGGTCACGGTGACCGCGGGCAGGAACTTAAGGGTTAATATAAATGACGGTGATTTTATATTTCCATAGCACACTTTGATAGTCTCTAAATTCTAATATTTGGACCCTCACAACTTTAAAACGAATTTGATCATTTTATTTCCATAATATTGGAAAAATATCGAAATACCGGAATACCGATATTAAAAAATTGAATATCGAAACAAAACCGGTATTGAGAAAAGGGTCCGATATTCCATGCTCTAGTCACCACTGCGAGGATCGCCCTGAGGACACAGTAGAGCATGCGGTGCAAGACTGCCCCGCTTGGGCAGAGCACCGACGTGTCCTCACGGCGGCGATAGGCGGATACCTCTCGCGCCCGGCACTGGTCGAGGCCATGCTGCGGGGTGAGACGGAATGGGAAGCGGTCGCCTCCTTCTGCGAAGCAGTCATGCTATCGAAGGAGGAGGCGGGCCGCGTGAGGGAGAGGATGGCGTCCTCCCTCCAGCCCAGCCGCAGTGGTAGACGCCCACGGCGTCGGACGTCGGCCGACGATCTCCGGCCACCGTAGGCGCGGGCATGCGGACAGCGAGTAAAGGGCAACTCGCTGTCCGACCATGGACCATGCCCGCGTCGACGGCGCGTTGTGTTCCACGCGCGCCTCAAAGAGCGTCAGCAATATGACGAGCAGGCTTCGGCCCTCTACAGGGGGGGCTGTAGAGGGCCGAAGCCTGCCGGGGTCGTGGGACTTATCCCATTACCGTGACCCCGGAACGTAAAGGGCTACTGAAGGAACACCGTGGATTTTAGTCAGTACAAGTCTGACAGTCCCTCCGGCCCTGCCCGGGGCGGGAGGACTTATTTGATGATTTTACCTCGTTAAAAAAAAATGTCAGTAGGTACTTTGTAAATTAAAATTTTAATGAAATATTCGGTCATAAGAAATCAGTCTTAAAAAAAATCACAATTGAAAATTTGAATACGTAATTCTAATTATAGAAAATATAATTTTAACTCTCGTAAAATAAAAAATGAAGTGAAGTTTTGTAATTGGCTTTGATACTACAATAATCATAAGTAAATAATATAGTATGTATGTTCGTAAGCTGTAAGACTTCCGAATAAAATAAAATAAATGTTTGTAAATTTTTACCATCATCGTGGTCCTAATTATAATTTTGGCTTGATTTTGATGTCTATTACGTAAACTAATAATAGGTAATGAACTCGCTCAATACAATGTAGATAGCTTCAGTCATCATCATCATCACTAAATTTGATATTAGATGCAACATCAACAAATTCAAGGTTTCGGTTTGTTGAAGTGGATGTTGATGGGCGGGAATCAAAATCCTCAGGTAATCGAGTTAGATTCATCTTGACTATCATAATCATCGCTTAAAAAATCGTCGATTTCCGTATCAAAATCGATAACATTGGACAATTGGATACATTTAGATGGATCATTATTTTCCTTTAAATTCCAATTGTATGCTAAAGATGTGATTTGAGCTGCTCTTTCTGTAGTAAGGCGATTTCGTTTAGCACTGTGTATGAAACCATGGATGCTAAACGAGCGTTCAGTAGCCGCAGATGTGCAAGGTGCAGTCAGGATACGAAGTGCCACTTTACTTAACGGCGAGGAACCACAAATTCCTTTCCACCACAATACGGCATCTACCTTCTCTGTAGCTTTCCATGTGAATTCTTTTGCCCATATATCATCTCTCGCTCTATATTGAGCAAGATCAACCAGACAATCTAAATAAAAAAAACCGCCAGGTTTTGAATAAACTCCATCGCTTCCATCTCTTGATACTGAGTGAGTTCATGTCCTTCAGCTTTAGGGTTCAGCATATGTGCAGCGTAGTTTGAGGTTTGAGAACTTGTGTAGTTCTATGTTCCACTGCAATCTTCAAACGTTCTATATCAGAAGTTTCCAGAATAGTTGTCGAAGTGCAAGCAAATAGCAATTTTGATAAGATATTTATGAAGATCATATAAACTTTACTGATGTTATAATTATCACCCTCGAGTTCAAAGATCGCTTGTGTGATCAGTTCCATTATACTAACACATTGTTCAACCATAGTCCAAAAACCATCGTCGAGAATCGTACTTTTGACGTCTGGTGTAGGTTGGGTATGTTCATGGACAGCGAGAATTTGAAGTGCAGCTTTATTGACTTTCAGACTTTTTAAAGCCGCCTCATGACTCCCCCATCTAGTTTTACATGGTAATTTCAAGGTTTCACCATGAATTTTTTGTCTTTCCGAAATTTACTTAAAAGTGCGCTCAAAATCTGACTTTTTTAATGCACTTCATAACTTCTGTTGCAAGATCAATACAAGCTTTAATGACACTCACTTTCATGGCATCTGCACACAGTAAATTTAGGCTATGTGCTGCGCAATTTAGAGGTACTATCCATGGATATTTTCTTCCAAAAATTTCAAAAGCCTTTTGCAAATTCCTAGCATTGTCTCCAATTACAACGAAAGTCTTTTTCTCATCATAAGTTTTAATAACTTTTTATATTTCTGTAGCCAAATATTCACTGGTGTGCCGATTATCTTCAGTGCTTAAGCTCTTGACGAATATGGTTTCTGGTTTACATATTAAAAAATTTATAATTCCCTCATTTCTGACATTACTCGATCCGCTGAACATGAAAAAATTGTGATTTTGTTATGTCGTCAGATAATTCTTTATGCAATTCATTGTAAAGTTTTTCCAAATACTTTGTTGCAAGAACCTTCCGAGTTGGTAGCTTAAAATTTAATTTTACGAAAAAACTTTTCCAGAGCGGATGGTCTACCATAGACAGTGGAACTCCAGAGATAAATAGGGCCTTAGCGAAATGTTCTTTTAAACTTCCTTTTTTTTCTGTGACAGAAATTTCAGACACAGGAATTGTGCTTTCATTTGACTCGGATGTCTTGCTTCTTGACAATAATCGGAGCTTTACTACAAACCAACAAATGGTTGGCCTTTAACGACATGTTTCTGTCTGTAAATCTTTTCACAGAAACTACATTTAATCGATTTATCTCCGATATCTTGATAATATTTCCAAATTTCTTTCTTCGGTCTTCCCATTGTAAATCTAAAATAAAAATAAACATTTTAAATTTCATGAGTATCTTTAGAATAATTCGTTTGCTCAATATTAACGTGATATATTTACATTATTTTAAGTAGTTTTTAGGGACATACAGACAAAATGAATGTGTTTATTTTAATCAGCACCCCCAAATACCTCGAAAACGATCTCAATGATGATTTTTTTTAAAGGTCACCCGTTCGTGTCCGTGTCTTGGATATCTTATTGGACATCAACAACAACAAGCATTTTAAAAATGCTCACAGTGTAACACACGTCACAATAACTAAACAACACAATATTAACAATGATTATAGAGGTACTTACCAACTTTTACCAAATAGCCAACAAACAAAAAACTGAATCGTAGTGGGTAGAGTCATTCGGGTCAAGAGCACGCACTTTATTTTCTATAGTCTAAAGGAACTACAAAATATAAGTTTAGTCTTAAATCTAGACTAGAGAGAGAGATCAAAATTACGTAAGCATAGGTTTATCATACTATTATTAATATTAGTCATTACAAAAGTCACATGGAAATATTCCGTTTTCATACGCAGTACAATTCTCATGAAACCAGTCATTACAAATCATGCATTGGATCCAATCTTCTGTCGGTGGTACTTTGTATTTCTCGCTACAAATCGGACAATCAACAGATTCCTTATTTCGCTTTCTTTTTAACATCTGTTTTGTTTTTTTTTTTAGTTTTATTGTTAATTCCCGATGGTCCAGCTTGAGGTTCGAAAGCCACCCTCTTACTTACTCTCATGCTCTTTTTCAATCGCTTTTCTTCTTCAAATTTATGCTTTTCTTCCAACTGTGCTTTGTAAGGGCTTGAAGTTATAATTTCAGATCTCAAGCAAACTCTAGTTCTTTTTTTTTATCAGTCACTTTCGGAAGTGGGCTTAACTGAGTTACTGTTACAGTTTGTGATGTTGGGGCAATAGCCTTGTTATTTAAAGAATCCACTCGTTTTTCTTCAATATGTGTCTGTTCAGAATCTTGATGAGTAATGAGTATGTTTTCTTTGTTAGACACACAGTCATCTGAGGGTATATTTTGAGAAATAATGGCATTAGTGTCACCTTTTGGTGAGGTAATCTGATTGTCTGAGGTCTGTTTTTGATTAAAATCATAAGCAACACTTATGTTTTCCTTGTAGAACCCAGAGCTATCCGAGTCAGCCGCTCGATCTGTAAAGTCATAACAGATTGTAAATATAGTTGGGCTTAGAGGTGATGAAATGTCTCTGCTTACAAATTGGTCTGTTGAAGTAATGTCATTATTATTTGATGTGGAAAGCTCATTCAAATATTGGTCTGTTACTGACGAAGGAGCAAATTCGGTCTCATCAAAAATATCGTCTGCAAAAGGGAATATTCCCGTTGCTCTGAAACCAGACTCAGCATTTCCTATTGTGGCAACATGTTTGGAGGCTGCATTAAAGAGGCTAGCCACCTGATACTGAGTTATTCCTCTACCAGGGTATTGATTCATCCACTTCTCACATTCAATAGCATACTTGGTTTTCAAGGGGCCATGAAGAGCCACATCCAGCGGTTGTAACTTATGACTACCATGTGGTGGAAGAGTTAGCAATACGATGTGATGTTCTCGTGCATAGTTAGTTCCTTCCAAACTGATATCCTCAACCATAATTAGTAATACTGGGTCTTCTTTTGATGGGTGGACGAAATCCTTAGTGATGTAGCCATTCGACAGCCTTGTGTTTACGTAACCACTATCCGACACTATACATACACTCTGTGTTGGTCCACCGTCTAGTAATTCAGCCCGTATTCTTTTGGGTGGATATATAAACGCTGGTGGTACATAATGTCCTGTAGCACTCATGCACATTATGGCTGTTACAGTAGTAGTAGTACCTCGCTCAGCAGACACAATTTTTCCGACTACTTTTTGCCTTTAACCGATACGACATTGGGTGTTTTTTTTTGGAACTGTACTCATTCCAGTTTCATCCATATTATAAATTCTATTTGGCCGGAAGTTATGATTGTCATAGACTTCTTTGAGCATAGTGTAAAACCGTTGAACTTGAGTTTTATTAAAACCAATTGCTCTGATGGCTAAGCTGATGGGTGCCGGCTGTCGCAAACTTAGACGAATATTTCTTTTAATAAACCCTTCTACCCAATCTCGACCTGCCATCTTGCACGATTTATCGAAACGGTGTTCTATATTATTGGCCGTTACAAACTCATATGCCAATCGTCGTAAATCATTAATAGTAATAACAAAAAACCTATCGTCCATATCTTGGCAATGAACTGTAAATTATGCTTCTTGGTCTTTGGTAAATGTACGTTTAAAACGACCCAAAGAGGTTGGCACGTGGGTAGACTTCAACCTCTTTCGCAAAGCACCTACACTGATACCAACTTCTAGAGCAGCACGTCTCTGACTTTTTCCTTCTTGGATTAGTTTTCTAGCTGTATTTATGTGTTCATTTGAGATCAGGGCTTGTTGAGGTGCTTTCCTAACGTAGTTCCTCGGTATTTTGACTTTTTTTGGATATTTTTCAACTTTGGATATTTTTATTTAAATTGGGTATAAGTACGCAAAATGGGTAAAAATACACGTGCGTTCTTTTAACCTCGCACTCTTACCCCAATCGGCAAAAATTCTAAATGATTGGTCACAATACACAGGTCAATGCATATTAAAGAATATGATACACTTCCATAAATACTACGATAATCGAACAATAGAAATGCAATAAACATATTGTCGTAGATCCATGCATGCAACTTCAACACACTTTTTTTCCGGCACAAATATTAAAGGATTTGTTTATAGTTTACGTATTCGGCGACCTGTGGCGACAAGTAGAGGGAAGGATGGTAATTTGGAATACCATTTTGTTTCAGAACTGCAATTTTTTTCCGTTAGGTATTAAGAAATAAAACCTTGATTAAATTGAAGCAATATTATCTTACTATCAATGTGCAAGCTAGCAAAAACAATTAAATATCCCTACAGGTTAAAATTTTAGGTTAACTGCAAAATGACACAATTTAGATTTGGAGATGCAGGTATTTTGGTATAGGAGTGTTCCAAATTATATTCACCATGCTTAACTTAGTTATTTTCGCGATTATTAAGTCAATATTTAAGAAGAAAGTGTATGATTTGTGATAACAAAATTAATCCCAGAGAGCAACTCTCTAAAATCGGTTCCTAAACCGACTGAAGGTAATTTGGCATACCATTTTGGTATTCTAAATTACCTTCAGTCAAGATTAGAGAGACTGATAGTAGATAAGTGATTTAAAGGTGAAAGGATAATTAAAAAAATATGATTTCTATAATAAACTTTAATCAGCCTTTAAGTACCTTTAATCAGACTTTTAAATTTAGTAACTTTAATTAGTCTTTAACCAGTTAAATGAAATATATGGGTCATTTGCAATAATCACAAACATATGATCCAGCTGCATAGCCGGCACATTCACCGTGCACCCAAAGCTCACACATAAAACACTGCACCCATTCTTTCTCCCTCTTGTCTTCACTATACTTCCCATTACAGAGAATACACTCTGCATCAGCTGCAGGAGGTCTTTCACCAAAAGAAATTTCTGTTTCTAGTTCTCCTGACGTATTTGACTTACGACTGATGTAGAGCTGGAAGATTCCAAACTTTCAGTGTCATCATAATCGCTTTTAATAAGTTTTCGTTTCTTGGTCTTTTTGTCGTTCCTTATTCCTTCCTTCTTGTATTTTGTCTTATCATCATCCATTTTTTTATAGTGTTTGTCTTTTTGCCTTCACCTTTGTTTTTATTATTTTCTTTTGTTTGTCTTTTTAACATTTTCTGATCTAACCTTTTCTGCTTTTCTTTCTTCTTAGCTTCAGACTCCTCAAGATCCTTTTTATATGGCGAACTTGTTATAACTGTAGACGTTACCGGTTTACGACCTCTGTTGGAAGCACTTTTCTTTGTAGTTGGCAGTGGTGATATGTCATAAGGAGACACGTATGGGCTGGCTGAAGATGATCTTCCTTGGTGGACTTGGGGATTCCATGGTGACAAATTTGACGGGCCAGCTTGGTTATAATTTGAGTAATCAGGTGGAGGCGTTACAGGAGGCGCAAAAGATATGTTATCTTGAGATAATAAAGATGGACTCTCCCGATTTTCATCATGCGACTCACCTACTTCGGTAGCAGAAGCAACTCTGTCTTCTTGCTGATCCTCTCCTGCTTCAACGGCAGCAGCAATATAGTCTGCATCCGAAAATGCCTGTCTGTTCAGTGGATATATGCCACCTACACTGAATCCTTTGGCAGCGAGTTCTTCTTGCTGACATTTTAGGTAGGCCTTTCCAAACAAATCCATGACGTCATACTGCGACAGAGGCCTGTTATTTGCCCGCAACCATAGTCTGATCTCTTCGCTGTAGTAGCTTTTCAGTGGACCCATAAACGTCCTATCCAACGGCTGGATCTTATGCATGCAATGTGGTGGAAGTAAAACTATTGTCAGATGCTCTCTTCTTGCAATATCAACGACTTCAATATTATTCGTGTGACTGAAATGCCCATCGAACAGTAACAGCACAGGGGAAGTCTCGTTTGGTCTCACATCTATACTAATATTAAAAAGCGGAAAAGTTTGTTTGTTTGGTTAAACGCGCTAATCTTCGAAAGTACTGGGTGGATTTGGATGCAATTTGGTATGGAAGTAGCTTGAAGCTTGAGGAAGGTTATAGGCTACTTTTTACGCGACTACAAAAAAGGAGAGTTATGTTTTTACCGTGATAGAATCCACGGGAGCGAAGCCCCGCGTGAGTACTAGTACTTGATAAACTGTTCAAACCACTGGGTAAACAAATATGTTTGAATCCATCCCGAAGGAAGAGCTCTTTCAATAGATCCAGGAGGAGCACCTCTCATCAACGCATCTGTCATGTTTTCCCGGGGGAATACAATCATAGGAGGCACGAATATACCTGCTGGACTCATGCAAGTCACAACAGTTACCAGCGAGCCTCTTTCTGCTGATGACATTGCACGGATCTGTTTTTGCCCACGACGGCCAATGATTTTCGGAATCTTACTTTGGACCACAGACAGTCCAGTTTCGTCGACATTAAATATTCTGTCTGGTGTGAAGTTTTTCTCTTCATAGACAGTTTCTAAAATATCATAGAACTCGTTCATTCGTTCTTTATTGAATCTGCGGGCTCTTGCGAACGAGGTTCCTGAAGGCTTCTCATTGGCAAACGATCTTTGTTTCTCTTCAAGAAACCATCAAGCCAATACCGGCCAGCCATATCATTTTTGAAAGGGTGTGGCATATAATTTTTTTTCGCGAGTTGAAATGCTATTCTACGCATATCAGTCTTAGTCAATCCATATAAGGTCGATTCCATTTTCAAAGCATACTCAACTAGCTTATTTTCAAATTTGGTGTCAAAGACTGGCTTTCGCACAATGTTTTTTTGTTACTAATGTGTCGATAGATGTATAGATGACGCCAAATAACTTGGCAAGGTTTTGGCGTAGTGGGGGTAAGTTCGCGCATCGTGCACTCAGTGGAAGAAAAAAGTGGTCACTTTTACTGCTTGCCATTATTCTATGGTTATTGCTATCATTTATTTTTAATCATATCTGTTCAGAAGAATGTTAAAGAAAGAAGAGGAATTCATTCGTTAATTCGGTATTATAAATAAAATAGATATAATACATAAATACTTTTAAAAGTGAAAAAAAAAATGTATTTAAAAAAGCATTAAAAATAATATGTTCTCGTCGGCACAATTAGTTAATAAAACTGCTGCCCCCTTTTATTCTTCTTTTTTCCTGGTGTCCTAAACAGTGACGAATTCGGAATTTCAACCTTCCTTAACTATAGTGTCTAACTGTTCTTTCTGACGTTTTAATAGTCTGCGTAAAACGGTATTTGGTCCTGGCATTGTAATCAAGGTAACAAAAAATAAATTTAAAACAACAACTCGTAACAAAAACAAAGGGTACAACTTTCGTGTACGCAAGTGTATTTGGGAGCAAATTGAACGAGAACTATTGACGCACCAATCGCGCGCTCGGAGCGACGCTACGTCATACCCCGCGTCCCGCTGACAACTGTTGACACCTAAAAATCGACTTCTGCGCATTGAACGACTCTTGCCAAGTTATTTGGCGTTACCTATATATTTCTCATTTACATGTCGAAATAAAGGTGACCTCAGGACATTGAAACTTTTGGCCGCCTTTCGTCTTTTCGCCTGTCCGTGAAAAAAAGATGGGGTGTCTACCCCATCTTTTTTTTCATCACAGCTGCCTTCATGTCATCCACGCTATACAATTTTCTCTTTTTGTAATTATTGGTCGACATTATCTGGAATAGAAATATTTTTAAAAAATTACTAAACATAAATTAAAATAATTTACTAAACATAAATTAAGGGGGTATTCTAGAGACATGAATTTTAGGTAATTTTTATGTTGTAAATAAAAGACAAACACTATTTTACTATACATTTTTTTATCAGTTATTTATTAATGTTACAAGAGTACAGAAAAAAATTAAAAAAAAGTTAAATAATTTAAAAACTGGCAGCGGATGAAGTCTGAAGCTGATGAAGGGGGGGAAGGAATCTCAAAAAATTGGCACATGAGCATACCCCTGATTTCAACCCTCCTAGTCATCTGAAATGAAAAAAAAATAGATTATTAATCTGCAATTATGTCGCAATTGTATGAACTAGCGATAAGTAAAAAAAAAAAAAATTTGACATAATGGTGACTGAAAAAAAAAAGATTTTTTTTACCATCTTTTTGAGTTTCTCGAATTTTTAAAAAATAGTAATAATTGAAATTTGTGGTTGAGGCTAGTTCATACTCGAGAGAGGTCTATAAAGATTCTCTGAAAATTTCAAGTGAATCGGTCCAGTAGAACTCGAGAAATTGTGGGTATCGTATTGAAAAAGTCTGTTCTGAGAAAAACGCATTTAAAATATTTCGGAGCGTTCAATCCGGGCGTTGTCTCGTCTCACAGCAAATGAATGAGCTTCCGGCCCAATTTTCATTCCCATAAGGGTCATAAATATAGATTCAGGTACACGGAGAGTCCCTAATGTCTTTTGTTCGATTAAACCCAGCCGAACCAGTTTGGAGGCCGGGTCAGTAGAATGTCTATATCTCCGAAAATAATTTAAATTTTCAAAAATCCTCTTGTAGACATATTCTTAAATAGTTAAATTTTTAAAATATGACAAAAAATCGAATTTTTGAAATTCTACATTAGAATACCCCCGTAAATTAAAAACATCTGAATCAGTTCAGTTACAAAAGGACAAAGCAGCATACCGACAAACTCCATTGCATAATAATATTATATTTGTAAGTAAGTTAATACAAAGCATTTAAAAAGTAGAACTGAATGTATTTTGGAATATTCCAAATTAATATCACATCGGGTATTCCAAATTAGCAACAAGACGTGAGGTAGTGGAACCAATCATGGACGGTTTAAGTAGGAAAACGGCATGTATTTGCATTTATTGCTTTTATTTTTTTGATATTGGAAGAAAAGGTTATATCTTTAAATAAAACAAGCTTTTAACAACCAATGATTACACTTGAGATATTAGACAAATTCAAGAACCTTTATCAAGGACCTATTATGAACAGTTAAATTCTTATAATGGATACCCTGTCATAAACAGTATCTAGTCTTGGATCCCTGTACCGTGTAAATCCAAAACACTGTAACTACAAAAATCATTAGTCTGCTCATAAACGTCCACCCGCAATTACTTCAGTTCATCCGTGATCATGGCGCTTGCAACAGTGCCGAAATATCGGAAACTCAAAACAATAAATACACATGACTAAATATCCCGTTTTAAGTTCTAATGATACTGTTAGTGACCATGTTAGCTTAAAAACTTATATTTTTTTAAGAAATTGAGCAATACCGTTTTTTTCTGTTTTTCGAAGATTACTCCAAAATTCACATTGGAAAGTATACAGTGTTTGATATCAAATTAAAGGTAATTTTATAAGTTATCAAGCCCGTTAGATTTCATACACAAGTAGAGTATACACAAAAAATAATCGTGAATAACTTGTTATGCCATAATAGTTGTCAAAAACGAATGAAGAAATTGTTACGTCAATACACTGTATCTTAGAGTTACAGTATATTGAAAAATAAAATATCGAGTTTTTTAGTATGTACACAATTATACAACGTGTAATTTAAAGGGTATATACATACCAAGTGTACGGCTTCTTTGGATGATAACAAACGATATGGCAAGGGTTTTGTAATCCTAAGTATACTTGTGTGGAACTTATTACAAATTTCAATACATTGATATCAGAGACCGAATTTTTCAAATTAAGAAGAACGAAGAGAATTATAAAGATATTAGTGTTATTGGCAAGTGACGTGGAAAGTTATTGACCATCATAGTGCTGTGACACATTTGTTATGATTGGTATTCAAGAAATATATGAAACCGATAATTTGGTATCAATTCTTTGAGTCACTTATTTTGAGCTGAAACTATGTATAGAGACTCCATACTAGATGTTGTCTTCAGCCCTTTTGGATAGATATGGGGTTTCCGTTACACGTTGTATATTTTTCAAAAAGTTAAACATATTAATACTTATAAAATTAACCTTACATTATTTAATAAACAATTTTGTTTAATAACTTTTTAAGTATAGTTTTTGAGTTATACAGTCTTACAGTAACATGCAGGAACTTGAAAATACGTAAAAATACTTAACACTAAAATTAAAAATAAATGAAATAAACAAAATTAACAATTTTTAACTGTTATGGTAACTAAATCAGTCTTACAGTTTTATATAAGAACTTGAAAATAACAAAAAATAATGAAATAATTTAGCATTATGGACTTCCATAATTAAAAATCAGTATTAATATAGTGACAGGATCACCAAAATTAGAAAATCATACAAGTAATGAATTTATTATTTTATTAAATATTAGTAGTTTGGTTCATTGTTGTGTTCGTCGAGATCAGGCTCTAATGATACCATGAGATTTTCATAAAATACTGATCTTGTAGAAGGCATAGACTTGCACAACTGTAATAATACTCTTTTCTTTATTTCGCTTATGCCCCTGGCTTCAGTTTCTCTTGGTAATTAATGGACTAGATCGGTTTTGCCATTTGCAATTTCATTCAAAAGGTTTTGTGCATCCTTTCTTTTCAAGAATTGTATCTCTTTAATTTCTCCATCATAGTCGTTTTTAGCGAACATGGAAACATGCCCTCTTCTAAATTCTATTACTTTTAGGTTTTGTATATTAAAACCTTTGGGGAATGCTGGCTTCGAATCATTTGAAAAGACGATCATATCTTTATGACTTAGCACAGCCACTTCCATGTTTTTTCATGAGGTCTTTATATTATGTACGAAATCGTCGAAGTCGTAAATTTCTCCAGCCTTTTTAATTTTTTTGGTGTTAACTGCATGCACAGTGTCTGCAGCCATGAATGTGTGACCACTCTCAAAATACTCCAACGTCACGGAATCGATATCTGTCATCTTGTCATTTATTACAGTGCCACATAAAAGAGTAGAAAATAAATGAGGGCGCCACAATTGCGCAGGTAGCAACCCAGCTAGTACGACTCAGCTGATCTTGATACTTGAATAGTATTATTTATTTATTAGCTTTAAATAATGTGTCATTATTTGAAACTAGCTTCTGCCCGCGATTTGGGTCGCGTGGAAGTCGTAAGACAACACAATATACTAAAAAAACAGCCACATTTTTCTAAAACTGCCCTTTAGAGGTAAGTTCCGCATATATAGATAGATAAAAGATTAGGTATGAAGTAGTAATAAACCAACAACTCGACTCAAATATAAATAAACTATGTATAATTAGGAAATCTAATAAATCAAAATCTAAATATTCTACACCTTCCATGGGATCACTTAAGTTCGTGTCGTCTATTTTCAGCTCTGGCATTGACTCGTCACTGCTTTCTGAACCAATCTCATCGTCACTGCTGTCAGCACCAACCTGAATAACTAAACGGTCTATGTCCTGGTACAATGTTCTTCCACGATCTTAGTATTTCTTCTCAATTTTCTTAACATGCTCACAGCAATTTTTCCAATCCTGGGCTGTTATCAAATTGAATGCCTCTTCGGTTAGCTCCTTAATGTTTTTTGCCCCCACATTCTGTGAAGCGACCTTTCGCTTTGCCAGTGCCCAAATTAACTCTACAGGGTTAAGATCACAATGGTACGGTGGCAGCCTTACCACTGTGTGACCGTAATGCCCTATAATATCATCAATTTCGTATTCTGGTTCAGGCTTATGTTTCTTTACCAGTGCCAGAAGCGAGGGTTTTCTCAAATCTTAACCATAATAATAATAATAAACCATATTCTTATTTCATTAACCTTATTAGCTGAAGTCGGAGATTTATTCTTTATAAAAGAGTGATAGGGTGCATTGTCCATCACGATGATTGAGGGCTCTGTGATGTTGGGGATAAGTTTTTCTGTAACCCATTTAGTGAAATTATATTGGTTCATTTCAGAATGATAATCTTCTTGTTTGTTCATACCACTAAAGAGTAGTAGAGCATTAGGTACAAAGCCTTTTTCATTTGCGGCATGAATTATTATCCATCGCTTTCCCTTAGAGATGTCCGTAGTGAATCCTTCAGTTTCAAACGATTGCCAGCATTTTTTAAGCTTATAGCTAGAGTGGATGTAGCTTTCATCCAGATATATTATATCCCTTTGAAGCTCTTCGGGTAAATTTCTGTTTTCCATGATAACTTTTAAATATTGTTCCCTTTTGTGTGCAATAATAGGTTTTTCAATCAATGCTTGTCTATTCGTTTTACGTTTTTTATATCTAAATCCAATCTTTTTTAGAAGTTTCCGCAACTGCTCTCGACTTCCGTCATAGCCTATATCTTCCCTTAATTGAACTAATAATTTAGCAATTGTTGGTACCTCTTTCTTTAATGTATAAAAAAAAATGTATTTTCCGAATTGCACATATGTCAAAGTCGCCCAATACTTTTGGGGGACGACCCCTTCTATGTTTAGCTGGTGTCGAGAATTTTCCACCGTTTTCCATGCCGTGTTGCACGATTCTGCGCACTGTGCTTACAGAAACATCTAAAACAAATAAAGCATGGATTTAACATAAAATATATTGTCAGTCTGACGAAAGAAGTCCCGCGGAAAATATGTGAAAATATTTTCAAATTATGTTTCTTTACAGTAGCATGTTGCTTCAACGAATATGCTGTAGCAAAAAATGTATTTCGTAATAATTATGTATATAAATATTTTTTTTTTGCCTTACTTTCAACATTGTTTAGTCGCGAGATACGTGTGTGGGGCGTGTCGGGAAACTTTTAGAATAAAGTCCGTTTCATATAATAAAATAGTTTAATAAATGTTCACAAAAGTTCTTGAAAGTTCTTAAAAATTATCAAAATTAAAAGTAAAATAAAAGTAGGTAAAATTATACGCGATGAGCGTGAGTGTCTGTTCCCACAGATGTTAGGTTGGAAAAAGCCCAGGGACTCGTCGTTACCGTGGGAAGCGCTACTCGTGGAATTTGATGCTTCGCGCTTGTTTGCAAGTGTGCTGAGCTAGCATCTTGGCATCGTAACATCTCCCCTGCCAGATGAGCAACTATGTGGTGACCTTGACGCCAAAAGTTGCGGCTCTTCTTTCATCTTCCGTTAATTCGGTGTTAGTTTGTGTGGTAATGTTAATTCTCCCAGCTCGACGGCGACGAATGACAGATGATGCTTAGTGCACATGTACCAAATAATATAAGTATTTAGAATGGAATTGTCGTATGGTAGATTCCGATAGTGTCCAGTGTTTCGACTTTAATTTCATCTTGTGAAGTGATTTGGTTCTGTATTTTCCGAAGGCTGGTTAAATCCGTAGTCTTCAGGGTGAAGCTCCGTGTCTTTACTGGTGTTTCGTAGTGTGGAAGAGCCATGAGTTCTAATGGTTTTCCGACTAATTTATTGTCCAGGTTTATTATACTAAGTTCGGATGTTTTAATCTTGCAGCCTTGAGGGACGCTGACCAAAAAACTGCCTTGTAACATTACAAATCGCTCTTTACCGCAGGATAGTTGAGTCTTCGTACTATTGGGGAAAGTAATTATATAATGATAGCTATCCAACTCAATCAGGGCCTCCTTAGTCAGAGAGATAGGCGTGGGTTTGCACGTTCCATCTATCTCCTGAGATTGTATAAGTTTTTGTTTTTACAGTCTGACCGTGATGAGATCCGGTGGACAATCTTCTGCTCGCATATGCGCCAGGAACTGACCTTCGGGCATTCAGCCTCCATATACACATATTCCTGAGAATTTGACGCTATATAAGGTGCAGTTGGTACTATAATTAGGCTGTCCTTATTTGGAACGGGACATAATTCATATAACTGATAGTCTGTGCTAAACGTAATGGGGAACTTTAGGACTATTACAACTCTCGACTCTGTGAAGTATGAGGCAAGGCTAAGAATTTCGTAATAATCTCTGATGTCTATGTCAATTATTTGATCAGATCTATAAGTGCGTTTTAATTGGCTTATGATATTTCTTAAATCTTTAATATAAAGTAAGGAATGGTGAACTGATTTATTTTTACTAAAAGCCAATATATTCTCTATTCTGTCAATTTCGCTCAAAAGTTCTTGAACATTTTCGCTTAATATTGCAAAAAGTTGTACAAGGTGAGCGTAGTGAATAATTCGCTCATTATCATTAGTCATATTCATGACAAAAGTAAGAGCCCTTTCCAGTTTAACCTGATTTAATGAAATATTTCGGATAATTTGATTCTGCTGTATCGTCATCTCTTTATATAAAGTAATATGCTTGTTCATTGATAGCGATAAAATTTGATCATTTTATTATCGTGTAAGAGTTCATTGAAATGAGTTTCTCCAATTCGTGGTAGGTGTGGTGCAAGGTTACGTTTACCATTGTAGTTTATGGGCGGGAGAGCACGCGCGACTGGATGACTAATACCACTCATAGGTGTGGGGGTATTGTATTGGGGTGCGTGATTTATTTGAGGTACTTGGGGAGCTCGAGGTGGGATTCGGAATCCAGTAGACATATTGGTAGGGAGAGCCATAAACATTTGGTGGGTATTTGTGGGGTTTTGAGGTCTGGGATCGGTTTGCCTATACCTACTGTTCTAGTGGTACGGGTGGTGGGCATAGCTGTGGAGGATATTGAGGATCAAAGGATCGAATTTGAGGTCTGGGGTATGCTTCGAATTTAGGGTTATAATTTGGTGGCATGTATGAACGAACATTTTGCAGATGGTGAGATGAATTGGGAGCAGATGAACGGAAATTTTGCGGTGCGTTAGTAGTATTAGGTGCTTGTTCGTAAAAATTATATAGATTTTTCTTCGCGGGTAGAGACTTATTTCTCTTTTGTAAATAGAGAACGTTTAATTCCTCTTGGGCAAATTCAAGAGCACTTTCGAGAGATGAAGGTCGCATGCACCTTACCCTAGAACCTAGTGGTTCATCTAAACCTCTCAAGAATGTCTGCAAAGCTAAGTTTTTATAAAGAGTTCTTTTTGCTTCCACAGTAGTTCCTACAGATTCGTGCAACTCGAAATACGTTATTATAGTGCACAGTAAATGCTGAACTTTTTCTTAGTATACTTGTATAGTATCATTGCCCTGAACTAAAAGAGATAGATTGGTATATAACGAAGTTTCGTCCCTGTGATCTGAAAAGCTATTAATTAACGTGGTTCTTATGCCCTGCCAATCACTAGGAATTCCATTAGTTGCTAAAGTACGTGCAGTAGTACTAGTTATCTTATTCAAAATTCCAATAATCAGAGCCAAATTTGAGAGTCTACTTCCTGGTTCCGTACTGACATAAGTGAGCACTAACTCGTCGCATAAATTCAAAAATCTCATATTCATATTCATATTCATTTATTTGCATACCATAATGTTTTTATAGGTCTTAAAATAGGCTTAAAGCTAAGGTACAATTATGGACCCTGTAAGGGCACAGCAACAATTATTGTAGGAATTAAAACTAAATACAAATTAAAAAATAAATGAAATTAAAGTAAGATTAAAATCAAATAAAACTTAAAAATTAACTAACAGCATTTAAAATTTGAATCGTAACAATTTATACTTAAATAACAAATTATATCATTATAAAATATTAAATATTGAGGTCACTTCTGCATTTATTAATTATAATTAAGAGATAATTATACTAATGTTTATTTTAATGTATGTTCGCAAAATGTCATTAATTTGAATCAAATATTTAATTACAATAGCAGTCACAATTTATCATTCATATATTCATTTACAGTATAGTAGCTTTTATTTAATAGTAATAGCTTCAATTTATTACTAAAGGTACTATATTTATTTATATTCTTAATTTGTTCTGGTAGTTTATTATATATATATATATATATATTTTTTTTTATTGAATCTGGTCAAAACATTAGGGTTACCATTAAATTCTGGAACTAATCTAAGCGATTTATAAATCCTATCAGTTAAGTCTGACGAAGCCATCTGACTCGTCTGACTCAAAGGTACTGAAGTTTGTTCAGTCATAGTTTCTAAATCTAATTCGTTTAAGAGTTCAAGGTTACGATTGGCGTCACTTCTGGTTATTCGAAGTTGAACTCGCCTACTAGGACTAAGGTCCCTATTACTATGTGGGTGAAAAATCTTGAAAAATTATAGTACACTGCGTAAAAAATATAGCATCCAATTAACAAGAATATATGTAACTAGTACTCACGCGGGGCTTCGCTCCCGTGGATTCTATCATGGTAAAACCATAACTCTCCTTTTTTGCAGTCGCGTAAAAAGTAGCCTATAACCTTCCCCAAGCTTCAAGCTACTTCCATACCAAATTGCATCCAAATCCACCCAGTACTTTCGAAGATTATCGCGTTCAAGCAAACAAACAAACAAACAAACTTTTCCGCTTTATAATATTAGTAACATCCTAAAATTATAATACTGTTACGAGCTGGGGTTCGGGATAGAAATAATTAACGCCAATTAAACCAAAATTAACACTTTAATTAATTAAACACAAAATAAAAATTTAACACAATTATTCGCACCACCACACTTGTCACTTAACACTTAAATCGCACTGAAATTCACTGGTAAAGCTTCGATTATATCTCGTATTCGCCTCGTAATAAGACTGACTCTCTGCGCCCCTTTGCGATCTATGAGCCCGGTCTATGAGCTCCAGAACATTCTTATAAAATCGACTCACTGTTTATACTGCCCAGAATATTCCAAAGCTACTTGAGATACACAGTACCGCTATTCGCCGCTAGGTGGCGTTAGTGTCTCGAACATTCTAGATTTCTGTCGAAGTTTCTCGACGTACTTCACTAAGCTACTGGCGTAACAATACGAACGGTAAATATTTGTTCATTTCTTCCACTTTAAAAAATCCACATTTGTTTATTAGTACTGGCTCTTTAATAAATTCTATTATTGCTTTCTCATCGTACCATATTTGGTCTGGAGTATCTGGCCAACGAAATATATTACCTTTAGATAACACCATTGTGCCTATTTCATATTGTTTACCTTCAACTTTCTTAATAATTCCAGGAAAATATTCTCCTTCATACCTTATTATTACGTATTTGCTTTCCGCCTTCTGTGATAATGCTAAGGTTTTCAAAGATGTCTTATCTTCTTCAGATCCAGATTCAAACAAGTCTTCTTCTAAATCATATTCACTATCTTGATATTCAATATCAGTGTTAATTTCCTCTGATGATGAACTTGATATTGGTTTCCTCTTTTTTGACTTAGCTGTTTTACTTTTTGCTTTGCCTTTCTTACTTTCCATAATTATTTTCTTTTCTTGCTTCAGTTTTTCCGTACTAACTGTTTTTCTTTTCTTTCTTTTGCACGTTTTTATTTTTCTTCTATCTTGTGTTTCTTTTCTGGTGATAGCTGACGGCAGTCGTTCCTTGATACGGCGCTTTTTAATCTCTGGTTCGGGCCAGTACAAAGATCGTTTAAAAGGTGACGGAACATCACCAATTGGCGTAGTTGTAGATGCGGATGATTTAGATTGGTTTTCAGCGGTGTACTTAACGTGGTTGTGGCCACAACCGCATTGAAGTCATCGGTAGTAGGCGGGAGTATTGATGTCTGGTGTCCTTGTAGATGAGGCCAAATCATCAGTAATTTGGGGTAATTCTAAAGATACGGGTGTTATCAGATCATATTCCGATGTAAGTTATGGTAAATCGTTTGATGCAACGGGTGCACACAGGTTATATTCCGCTGTAATTTCTGTAATTTGTGGTAAATCTTTTGATACGGATGTTGTCATATCAAATTCCGATGTAATTTATGTTAAATCGTTTAATACAGGGTACATAAAGGGTGTAGACAGGTCATATTCCGCTGTGCTAAATCTTTTGATACAACGGATGTTATCAGATCATGCTCCGTTTCTATTGTTTGAGATGGCTGTTGTTGGCACGTCATTTTATCATTATCTATTGAAATGGGAAGTGTTCCAGTCAAAATTTCTTTGGTTTTAGC
Organism: Tholera decimalis; assembly: GCA_943138885.2. NCBI lineage: Eukaryota > Metazoa > Arthropoda > Insecta > Lepidoptera > Noctuidae > Tholera > Tholera decimalis. The sequence goes on along the minus strand of OW964552.2, from coordinate 3,474,054 downwards.
CCATATAACATAAAGAGATTGATATTCGTCAGGCAGTAGATTTTCAACTTCGCTTCTTGGCATCAAGTATAATTTGTTGAAAAGGTTATTTTTTTCTGATGGAAACACTTTTTTTTATCTCTGCTTCTAAAGTTTTCATAAATTGCGTTTTTTTAATAGTATCTTCTGTCTGGTGTGATTGAGTTCTAATGGTGCGACTGCGGGAATCAATTTTGGTCATATCCACATAATCTGAGCTAAATGGGTACAGGCCACTTTTACGAAAATCGTTTTTTATTATTTCAGGACAAATACTTGTTAAGGCCTCTTGTAAATTTGGTGCCTAATCTTCCTTTTTAAAACGTACGCCTGAATTTTCAGACTTCCATTTCATGACCTGAACTCTCCAGGAAATTTCGAGTGGCCGAAAGACTGCAACGTCCATCGGTTGGATTAAGTGAGTGGAATTGGGGAAAAGTGCAATTAATTCTATGCCATTATCTTTGCAAAAGTTAGCAAGGTGCAACGACATAATTAATACCGTCAAATTTTCCTTCTCATCGCCAGAGGAAATATATACGTTTTTTTCTCCTTTACGTACTAGTACTCTGCCTGCTTTAGGCTGCAAGTAGAAAGCACTTTCATCGGTGTTGTATATCCATGTAGGGTCATTTAGTACATCTGACAACCCTGTACCTTCTATGTATGTCTTTATTGTTTGAAACCATTGGTTCAACTCTTCTTCAGTTACGTCTGCTCTAGCCTTTGTCAAATTTTATGCAGTTCTTTGTGCCAATTCTGGATGACGATTCATAAACGAACTGAACCATTTTTTTCGGAGGCGATTATTTGTGAAGTTATCATTTTTTTTCTAACATAATGTTTTGTACACTATCCAATAAGTGATCCTTTGTGACTGGGAAATGGTTTTCGGCCATGAATAAAACCCATTTGACCAATACATTTTATTCTTCTTGGTTCAGCACTGTAGAATAGAATAGAATATACTTTTCATCACACTTGCACGTAAACAGTATCTAAACATACAGGTTACCTTGGCCGTAATGCCCCATATAAAACCCTCGGGCTTTCTTTTTGTCATGAAACCCAAGGTCGGTAAGTAATTTTTTTTTAATTTATAGCACAGCACATAGTTCATGCAAGTCCAAGCAAGGAGTTTACACGCAATTGAAAAATTTTCTTAAAATGTTATCTAAACAGGAATGTCATTGTAATCTCGCTACATGTTACTTAAATACTCAACTAATGTTCTTAATAATCGATTTTAATACTTTTTTGTATCAAACCGTCGAAAATATTTTTATTTTTTTCACTCCGTCATGGCAGTATACCTACGTAAGTATTTGCCCTTAACGTTTTTGAACGAAACATTTGTATAATCTGTGGTGTGGGCATAAAGCTCGCCATCCGCTTAAAAAATAGTTCACTTATTTCGTAAGTTACGTAATAATAGTTGTGCTGACTTGTGTATTAAAGCTATAATTCATAATTATTTCCCTTTTGTATTTGAAGACAAGTAAAAAAGTTATAAAAAATGTCGTCGGCGTCGTCCGATGAGTGTGATTTCAATGCAACACCGCCAAATATTATCCATGCAGCAAAAACAATTAATGATGTACAGTGACTATAAATTTTAATAAACAAGTAAGTATTTTCTGCCCTATAATTTTATTTATTTACTCGCAAATGTGATGAAAAACATTGTATGTTTCACGGGCGGTACGGGAATTACGAACCTCGACTCAGAAAGCCCTCAGTCTCCGACTTCGGGCTTCTACTATATAGTATTTGTTATTACAAATACCAAATAACTTACGTTTTCTTTGTAATCATAATCCATAATTCATCCATCAAAACAAATATTTTCTTGTCATGACATTTTTTACGTCAAGGCTGACAAACTGTAATTTCATCTTCTTTGTAGCCACTGAATGGCTAATAGACTAAAAAGGTTGTTCATACTTTTATTATATAATTGTTATTCACTTTTATCGATAGGACTAGCTTAATATTGTATATTATATTGTGGTTGTCTACTGATTAACGGCATTTTAAATTATAATTATAAATTTCTAAAACACACTCTCAGATTTTATCGAAGAGGTTTAATATATTATGCTCGAATATAACTGGCTGATCAAATAACTGGCAAGATGGACTATTTTGGACTCTACAATTTGAATTCTGGTACAGAATGAGAATGGAATGGATTTTGAACGCTGAGCTGGGTATAAAAGGCGCTGGGGGCCATCTCCGGCAGTTCAGCCTTGGACCAGTTTCTGAAGAGTTTAGTTCTCGACGAGTTTCGAGAAGAGTGGTGGAAGAGGAAGTGCAGTACCCGCTGCCCTGACTCCTTGTTGAGAGCCTGCTGCCTTGACGCCTTGTTGGGAGCCTGCTGCCCTGACGCCTTGCTGGGAGCCTGCTGCCCTGACGCCTTGCTGAGAGCCTACTGCCCTGACGCCTTGTTGGGAGCCTGCTGCCCTGACGCCTTACTGGGAGCCTGCTGCCCTGACGCCTTGCTGAGAGCCTGCTGCCCAGACGCCTTGTTGGGAGCCTACTGCCAGACCGCCTTGCTCGAGCTGCTGTACGACGAAGACATCTTGGAGTAGAAGGCGATCCTGGAGTGGTCTGCCAAGCCGTCCCGCAAAAGTTAATGGCTTTGGCGGCGTTGGTGGAATTGGCGGCGTGGGCCCTCGTGGTGTGTCTCCAGGAAGACCTTTGTTAACGGCTGCTGAGGAAGCCTCTCTTGTACCTCCTCCTCCGGCTCCTCTTGTGCGTCCCGCAAAAGCTATCGTTACAGTTTGGCGCCCAACGTAAAATCATAGCTAGTCGGTTTAATTTTTTTTCAAAATTCCAAAAAAAACTATTACTAGTAACTTTTTTCTTTGGACTCACTTTTTGGCTTAGACTCTTTTTTAATATTAAGTTCTAGGATAGGAGACTCACTCTTTACACTAACACTATACTAGACTTCCTCTTCACACGAACACTAGTTTATCACCTCTTTTACCACTAGTTTATTCCCTCTTTAATATTTTTTTGTGATCTTACTCTTACTCAACCTCTTTCTTATATTTAATTTATCCTCTTGAGTTTTTTTTAGCACTCTTTAACCCTCTCATTTACCTGCCCTCTCCCTCTTTACCTTCTTTTGCTATCTATAATATTAATTTTCAGTCATGGATAGAATTATACTCCACTCATCGTCAAAAACTAAACAACGATTTAAGTATATAATTATGTAAATATATTCATCTTTCGTACTATATTCATGACTCATCTCTATCTTCTTCTCTTCTTTTAACTATCGAGTTCTTTTCGGCTTATTGAAACTCAATAGTTTATTTTATTTCTTTCTTTAACTTTGTTCTTAAATTTTAAGAGGCTTCTCTTAATTTTTATTTTTTCTCTTCTATCTGAACTAATCAGATATCACTTAGAAGTGCGTTTAGGTACATATTACCAAACCTTCTCCCTTTCTAACTCTCCAAGTTAGTTTATTACTATTTATCGACTCTAAAGTTGATCGAAGCGGATAGCAACTTCGTAAAAATAAGCCTTTGCTAAACCTTGTTTTTTATGTTATCGACTCTAAAGTTGATCGAAGCGGCTAGCAACTTCGTAAAAATAAGCCTTTGCTAAACCTTGTTTTTTATGTTATCGACTCTAAAGTTGATCGAAGCGGCTAGCAACTTCGTAAAAATAAGCCTTTGCTAAACCTTGTTTTTTATGTTATCGACTCTAAAGTTGATCGAAGCGGCTAGCAACTTCGTAAAAATAAGCCTTTGCTAAATCTTGTTTTTTTATTGATGGGTTTTCGACGCGAGCGGACTGACAGACTCCGAAAACAAGCCTACTGTCATGTACTAATCAGGTCGAGTAGTGATCATTGAATGTGAATCCTACCTGACCTAACTTCGTGAGATGTTGGTGTGATTGAATGAGGCATGTAAGTTATATGAATGTGGATAAACTTTAACCTTACAAAATTTTTGTTCTAGACCAAAAATTTTCTCGGGGTCGATGGGGAAATATAGTATTTGTTATTACAAATACCAAATAACTTACGTTTTCTTTGTAATCATAATCCATAATTCATCCATCAAAACAAATATTTTCTTGTCATGACATTTTTTACGTCAAGGCTGACAAACTGTAATTTCATCTTCTTTGTAGCCACTGAATGGCTAATAGACTAAAAAGGTTGTTCATACTTTTATTATATAATTGTTATTCACTTTTATCGATAGGACTAGCTTAATATTGTATATTATATTGTGGTTGTCTACTGATTAACGGCATTTTAAATTATAATTATAAATTTCTAAAACACACTCTCAGATTTTATCGAAGAGGTTTAATATATTATGCTCGAATATAACTGGCTGATCAAATAACTGGCAAGATGGACTATTTTGGACTCTACAATTTGAATTCTGGTACAGAATGAGAATGGAATGGATTTTGAACGCTGAGCTGGGTATAAAAGGCGCTGGGGGCCATCTCCGGCAGTTCAGTCTTGGACCAGTTTCTGAAGAGTTTAGTTCTCGACGAGTTTCGAGAAGAGTGGTGGAAGAGGAAGTGCAGTACCCGCTGCCCTGACTCCTTGTTGAGAGCCTGCTGCCTTGACGCCTTGTTGGGAGCCTGCTGCCCTGACGCCTTGCTGGGAGCCTGCTGCCCTGACGCCTTGCTGAGAGCCTACTGCCCTGACGCCTTGTTGGGAGCCTGCTGCCCTGACGCCTTACTGGGAGCCTGCTGCCCTGACGCCTTGCTGAGAGCCTGCTGCCCAGACGCCTTGTTGGGAGCCTACTGCCAGACCGCCTTGCTCGAGCTGCTGTACGACGAAGACATCTTGGAGTAGAAGGCGATCCTGGAGTGGTCTGCCAAGCCGTCCCGCAAGTACTATACTCTAAACCTCCTCCTCTTCTCTCCTGAGAGTGTGTCAGATAGGTAGGTAGGCCGGTTTCTAGGATAGGTAGATAGGTAGGCAGGTTTTTTATAAAATACTGTTTATTAATACTACATTAAATTTAATGGTACATCTATTTTACCCTCTTTTATTGGAGAAGTAGAAGGTATCGTTACAACTAGAGCCTCGATCGTGATTCCTTACTTACCGCCCTTAATACACAATGTACTATTATTGTACACCAAAATGTAAACAGACCTATTTAACATTATTTATTTTAACAAACGCCTGGGTGTCACCACTGCGAGGGTCGCCCTGAGGACACCGTAGAGCACACGATGCAAGACTGCCCCGCTTGGGCAGAGCACCGACGTGTCCTCACGGCGGCGATAGGCGGAGACCTCTCGCGCCCGGCATTGGTCGAGGCCATGCTGCGGGGCGAGAGGGAGTGGGAAGCGGTCGCCTCCTTCTGCGAAGCAGTCATGCTTCCGAAGGAGGAGGCGGGCCGCGTGAGGGAGAGGATGGCGTCCTCCCTCCAGCCCAGCCGCAGTGGTAGACGCCCACGGCGTCGGACGTCGGCCGACGATCTCCGGCCACCGTAGGCGCGGGCATGCGGACAGCGAGTAAAGGGCAACTCGCTGTCCGAACATGGACCATGCCCGGGTCGACGGCGCGTAGTGTTCCACGCACGCCTCAAAGAGCGTCAGCAACATGACGAGGCCCCCTCTGCAGAGGGCCGAAGCCTGCCGGGGTCGTGAGACTTATCCCATTACCGTGACCCCGTTACGTAAAGGGTTATTGAAGGAACACCGTGGATTTTAGTCAGTAAAAGTCTGACAGTCCCTCCCACCCTGCCCGGGGTGGGAGGACTTATTTGATAATTTTACCACGTTAAAAAAAAAAAATCTATGGTTACAATGGCGGTCTTATCGCTAAAAATGTAGTAGGCCCTAAGTTACAGTCCAGCGGACTTATCCCCTTAATTTTGTTTCTTAAAGTTATTCTGGGGACACCATATTTTGTAGCTGCTACAGATAGCTTTTTCCCCCTTTGAACTTCTTCGATTGCTCTAATCATTTGTTCTCTGGATAATTTCGTTTGGGTGCCATATTATCTGTGGTACTTAATAAGAAAATAACGGTAAAGAATGGAAGTTACTTTACAAATCACCAGTCATGGACACGCAATCTTGGACAGGGCTGCCTATCGTTGGGTATGAATGTAATAATTAGAAATTAATAAGATAAAAAGACTAGTCTCCCTTTACATAAACAGAAAAAAAAATAACACAAACACAAAAATCCAATGTTGGACAGTACTGTTCATGATTGGGTAAATACACATTTAAGATTCCAGTAATAAACACTTAAAAAAAATAACAACTTATTTGATTAGTGACGATGAGGTTATGTGCAATTTTGCTCGTCAGGTTCATAATGAATCATAAAATAAATCAACAAATGTTCACAATATAGTGAGAAGTTTGAAAAATGTCAACAATTTAAACCCCAGGGTGTGTGAAAGGTGTGGCAAACAGGGTGGGTGAAAAGCAGGGGAAAATCCGTTTTTCTAATCGTAATGCAGGTCCTGCATTACGATCATTCTAAGAAAAACGGATTTTTAGGTAAGTACTCAGTACCTACCACCCTACTCAAGATCTTTGAGCGCTTCGATCCTTCTAAGAAAAACGGATTTTTAGGTAAGTACTCAGTACCTACCACCCTACTCAAGATCTTTGATGCGCTTTATCATGGTAACTTTTGATTGATATAAAAAATATAATCATTTATCAAAATCATTGTCATTCATCTGTAATACAATGGACGAAGAATAAAGTATTTCTTTAAACCCAAATTACCACCATGGTATTGTCCGTAAAAGCCAAGTATATAACGTTGTACTTTTTTGAGAGAAATAAATAAAGATTATGTTATAATTATAATATGTCAGTAATCAGATCTTGTGAACAATTTGTGCTTCCTGATCCCTCGTACTGTGATTGGTCGAGAGGTTTGTTCGAGATGCCTATTTGCTTCATTTTGTTGAACAAACAGGCGTTCATTGTCTGGTTAATACTTATAATAAATAGTTTGGCTGTACCAATATTATGTTTGCAAGCAAAGCTATATTCAGGAATGAAATTTCTACTATCTTAAGATGTCATAATCCTGGTTATTAGTTAATTAATGCTTTTTGACACGCTTTTATTAGGTCGAGCTGTAACTATGTAATAAAATCAAAGAATCTGAATTACACGCATTTCTAATCGTTGTATCATCATGAAACTTGGCAATTATATGTAGATTAGGTGCCATTACAATATTAGGGTACCATCGAGCTGGTCTGATGATGGAACTGGAAGGTGGCTGATGGAACCTTGGACTGCCTACTAGTAAACATATCGAGTTTGTGCTCATCACAACCGTCTTAAAAGCGTGTCTTTAGTTTCTTAAACTATTAGTATTATTTAACTAGATCTATAAGTTTGTTTTATTAACAGCTATCTTTTTTGTAAGCTAATCTGTGGATAACGGCTGTCTATATTTCTGGCTTTTTTATTAGAGTTCCGTAGCCGAATGGCAAAAACGGAACCCTAGTTTCATAATTCATAAATTCATAATTCATAAAATTTTATTTTTTATCTCAATGTACAAATTTCTCTTAATCTAAATACACAAGGCAATGAATTTAGGTACATAGTAAGAGATCACGTTGACGACTGTACTAGTATTAATTGTGTTACAGTCGACAGCGCCTTCCACCCTGGTAAAAATCGTCTTGTCTTGAAGGAAGTTTCGTCATGTCTGGCCGTCCGTCCGTATGTCACAGCCGTTTTATTCCGAAACTATTAAGACTATACATGTGAAACTTGGTAGGTAGATGTATTCTGTGAACCGCTTCCCAATTTTAAGAAAAAATTAATTAAAAATAAAGGGGGACTCCCCATACATGGAACTGAAACTGTTTTTTTTTTTGTTTCATGAAACTTATGCGTGTGTGGCATCTATAGACAGGTCTTTAAAAATGACAGCGAGGTTTCTAAAGCCACTTTTTCATAAAGTCAATCGTTTAAAAGATATACGCTTCCAAAGTGGTAAAATGTGTGTCCCCGCCCTCTAACTTCTATAAGTATGGAGGGAAAAATCTAAAAAAATATATGCTGTAGGTAGATCTTAATGTAAACTTTCAACAAAAATTGGTTTAAACGAGATCGGATCAGCAGTTTTTGAGATATAGCATATTTTCTAAAACCGCAAATATAACTTTGTAATTCATACAAACACTATGAAAAACAATATTTGGCGTAGTTACTACGGAACCATTCATGGGCGAGTCCGACTCGCACTTGGCCAATTTTTAATATTTATATTATGTCTACTATTTAATATACTGCTGTTTGTTGTCCCTATTACAATAAAATAATTATATAACCATAGTTATTATCATGCACACAAAAAATCCTTAGCCACCCAAGGGCTTCACATAATCGGGAAAGTATACGCCGGTTTACAAGATACAGGCGCCGCTTACTTTGGAGACCATTGACATCCCTGTTATCTAAACAATGTTTTGTTACAGACAACAATGTACCCGTAACGATAATTTATTATTTAGGTTAAGAAATTCTGTAACTAAGGTTCAATAAATTTATTCTTATACAAATAACCTTTGTGATGTTAAAACATAAAATTGATTGTATATAAATTGATGCTTAGTCCAAACCGTAATTTAAATGTAATTTATGAACTTTTGTAAATTAATTATGATGTATTTTATTTTATTGATTTTTTTAATAATTTTATTCAATTAAATTCTAATATATTTTATATCATTCTCAATAAACTTGTACATGAACAGTTCTATGGGTGCAAAGCCCGAAATTAACGATTTTAATGTTATTATTAGTTGTAAGGATAGTTTTTAATATTTTGATGTGAGACTGTTATTCCTATATTATAGAAAAAAAAAAACTAGGTAGTGGTTTCTATGGAGAAAATGATGATTTATCATTAGAACTTCAAATGGGACATTTACCATTTGTATTTCTTGTTAGACCTGCAGTAAATTAATTTTATCCTTGATTATGGCGTTGCAACAGTACTGAAATATCGGAAACAAACACACTTGGTAAATATCCCGTTCAAGTTCTAATGATACTTACTGTTAGTGGCCATGTCGGTTTGAAAACTTAAATGTTTGTTCAATTAAACACACACCGGTGTAGGATATTTCCATTGATATTTTTTTTTACAGATGCGTGTTTGGTAAATATGTAGAAACTATACACAACAACAATTTTTTATAACAAAAGACTTATTGTATGCACGTTTTTACTGTTTTTAAATATTGTAAAAACATTTTATAGAAATATATTATTTGTTTTAATAAACTATTCATCTGAAAATTCCTGCTTGTTTGTTTGGTAAAACCATTCAATGATTTATTGGCTTACAATATAGCGGTTTTTTCACTCTGTGGCTGTTAGTGAACACCGGCGTTTTTAAGACCATCTTGGTCAGGACTTCAGGAGACGACAAGGCTCTACGACCACCTTACAGAGGCAGCTGAATTTGCCCAGCACAAATACCCGATGGCGGAGCTTGTTTTTCTGGGGGATTTTAATGATTATCATAAGGAATGGTTGTTCCCGTACCAGAAAACAGACCATGCTGGTAGAGAGGCGCGCAGGTTTGCTTCATCGCTAGATCTCGACCAGCTGGTTCACCAAGCTACCCGCATTCCGGATGTCGACGGCCACACATCCAATTGCTTGTGCTCACAACCGTTCCAGACAGGCTTTCAGTATCGGTCTGGGCCCCGCTCGGATCGTCTGACCACTCTGGTGAAAACGGTATCTACTTTCTCTCCTCCGGATAAAAGCCTAGAGCTTTTATCCGGATGAGAGAAGGTAAGGGCACGAGGCGAGTATGGAAGTACGAGTCGGCTGACTGGGATGAGATGCGGCACTTCTTTGCTTCTTACCCTTGGCGGCAAACTTGCTTCTCGTCGTGCAACCCATCAGTCTGTGCTGATGCTATTGTTGACGTGATACGTCAGGAAATGGAATATCTTATCCCATTTTCTGACGTCCCACTTGGCTATGAGGCTCAGCCTTGGTATAATGCAGCATGCAAACAAGCCGAATTGTACAAAGAGCAGGCTTACAACGTTTGGGCCTCGGCTCGCAGTAGGTAGTGGCAGCGTTAGTACTGATGTTCGCGCATTGAAGAAAGCCTTTATCTCTGCCCTTATTTTAACTTTAGATTCTGCTGTATTAGTACTTTAATACATAAATTGGATCAAAAATATCATAATATATTACAACTGATGGGGTGACCATGAATCCACGTGAAAATGGCTACAAAAATTGCTGTATAAATTGAGTAAATCTTGAATAAAATACTTAAACAAATCAACAATATCAGCCTTTTGAGATATGTAGTCTTAGCGACACTTGTTGATTTGTTAGATTAGCAACCTATGTATATAGTTATCATTAATATAGATTACGATATTGTTGATTTGATTATTCTATTAAAGATTTACTCAATGTATACAGCAGTTCTTCTACTATATTTCTTTCTACTATACTTTCTACTCCATAAACTTCAATTTATACAGAAAAAAATAGAGTATAAAGAATAAAAGTTTTTAATGAGATTGGTGTTGCGCCAAAGAGTAAAGTAACTATTGTCGCGCCAAAGCAACACACACACATTTTTATCATTAGCATGCCGTATGTCGTGAACCCATAAGTTATGCCATAAGTATAGGGGAAGGTTGCTATGAATGGACCCCTTAACTTTACGACAGCATATCTTAAAAAATATAAGTGATAAAATAAAAGTAGTTTATTATTTTTATTTCGTAGGACCTTTATTTATAATAATCAAACGCACAAACAATTTGGGCTTACACTTTTTGGTATAAACGAAGAAAACTAAATCTTGGGCTGTTACCTTCTTTGGACCATGGGCACCTTCATTGAACCACCAGGTTGCCATCAATGGACTTCGAGAAATTTGTTCTAGAGGTCCAATCAAGGTAACTTATTATAATTATCAATATTATTAAATTATGGCATACGAGGAGAGACAAAAAATACTCATACACTTACGACAAGTACACAAACTATAGTTATAGGCTACTTTGTTACTAATTAAATTTTACATTGGGCACATTTAATGAGATCTAAACCATTTTTTTGTTTTTTTTACTGATTCTACAGCAAGGTTCATGCTCGTTTCATTACAAGTAAAGTATTTTCTTTTATTCAGCAACATTCTGAAACTATAAATTTATAATGATTTTTCAAAAGTTTTTTCCATAACTAGTGAAATACTCGGAGCCTACTCCCATAATTATGACAAAAAAATACAATAAAAAGTTGCTATGATTGGACCGGTCCAACGGTGGAACTCTCTTGAGGTCCATTGATGGCAACAAGGTACTCGTTAAGAAAAGAAAATCTAAAATATACATGGACATGATTAGGTAAAATTTAATAACACTAATGGAATGAAAATTAAATTAACTTATATTTCATACCAGTGCACACAAACAAATATGAATAGAATGATACTTACATCAAATTGTTCCGAGTCAAATAATAAGATTTTGACCGCCGCAAACACAACCACGCGCTTCAATACTCGCCACGTGCCGCAGCGTCACTGAGGTAAGAGGGGGATGCAACTGAGCCGGCACGGACTCGTTTCGACTAGTTATGGTGTTGCTAGCTTGGACAGTTTTGGAAATACCATGGTGGTCCAATGAAAGAGCTAGTCCAATGATCGCAACTCTCCCCTATGTATGTAAAAAAAATGAATCGATAAACAAAATAATATTTACGAACATTAATAAAACCGTAAAATTGACGACCTTTTTTCCTTCATTATATTATGTAACGTATAAATCCCCCATATCAACGGGGTATCCTTGACCAGACCCAACTGGGATTTTGCACTATTGTAGGTAATTATAATAATTCATTATTAATTTATTATTAGTCATTAAAGACCATTTACGACTGCAACGGAATTGGAATCCTTAGGGTAAAAGGAAGCGTGGTCGTCCCCGACATACGTGGCGTCGCACCGTGGTGCAGAAGCGAACCAACCCGATGTGAGGTGGAGTGAAACGAAGTAGGAACTGTAGGAAGCTCAAGACCGTACGCGATGGAGGACTACTGTGGAGGCCCTCTGTCTGTCTGTCAAAGTCACGACTGCAATGACCCGTGAACGATATAGCGTTTGATGTAAAGTTTATAGCATGTTTAATATCGTCTGCCGATTGAAGGGATACATACGGTGATATTCAATACGGTATTTGACTGAAGTTTAATAATTGGGGATGTGTGTTAGTTATTTTACGTACACTAACTTTTCCCTCCCCTCTATCTCAAGTTCGTTATGTACATCCAAATTTAATGGTGTACAATAAAGTATATTCTATCGCTCGCTCTGCAAGCTCGCTAGTTCCCGTTCTCAAGTTTGGACCCTTATTTTTTTTAAAGCTATATAGGAATGTAGGTAGAATTCACAATACTAGCAATCTTGGCTCAGCCAATAGTGTAACGGGTTGGGTTCGAACCCGCGACCTCTCGGTCACAAGTCTGACACTTTCGCTATTAGGCTTTTGAACTTCCAGACTAAATAGAAATCCATACTCGAGGTTCAGAGGTTGGGTTGGGTAGCCATTTTTAACCGACTTCAAAAAAAAGGAGGAGGTTATATAAAAACAATATAGAATTAAATCAAGTAGTGGGTGACTTAACTGGCGAAAAATCAGAATTTAATAGCGAATTCACATACGTAGGTTGGCAGCCCTGGACCGGACATTACGTCATTTTCTTTTTTGTTATGTTTACCAATAATTGTTTCTACATGGGACATGTTCATAGAGCGTAAGGGTTAAAATCACAATCACATAAAGGTTAACTCAGCTTGTGCGATTGCAAAGTGAATAAAAATTTAAATCGAATCGAAGGCAATCACAGCGGTAAGGTAAGAGTGACCGAGTAAAACGAGTGAATGAAACTCCCGTGTGTTCCCTTGAAGACCTCGCTCCAAAGGAAGCGTAGGTAGACCACCAGCACACTGGTCCAACGACATAACATACGAGGACTGGCGGTCAGAGGACCAATGTGGCCGTGAAAGAACACATGGAGAGCATCTGGAGAGGCGTACCCCAACGTTAAGCTGTGTGCTGAAGAAGAAAAAACTTGCGACAAGTCAAAGTTATGGAAGTATGGTCGTTATTTTTAGCATCTTTTGTAACATGCATTCGATCAGTAAACTTCTAAAATAAAAATATTAATATATGACATCAAAAAAGAAACCTAACCAAACCTAATGCTTATACTTATTTTATGTTTTTATGAAGTATAAAAGTGCAAGAAGAATAACTGCAAGAACTGGAAATCATGAGATTTAGATAGATAAGGTCTCCATCGACCGTTGGAGGAGCTAGTGAATTAAAAAAAAACCTAGCCTAACCTATGAGGGCCTTGTATTGATGTTGTAAACCGTAAAATGGTGATGAGATGTAAAATCCGTGGGTGAATTAGCAAATTAGGTGGCAATATTTAAATAAGAAGGACAAGTTAAGATAATTGTTGATCTTTAACTTGTCGCTTTTTGTAGAACATTCAGTTGGCGTTGTAAAAACGGACTAATTAGTTTATTAGCGGCTACCTATCTCATTTTCCCGTTGCTTAGTTATAAAATGAGAAGTTTCATCACGTGGCCAATAAAGAGATCTGTGGCTGGACTTATAATTTCTATATTACTACTAATGCAACTACACGCTTAGTGTAACACCTGTGGGGTACGGATCTCGGCTTAGGGCGTCGCTGGGGGACTGCAGCTAGGGAAAGGCTGGATTGGACTCTGTAAGTACCTAAGCAAGTTATGGTATGTTAATTAATGTCATTAGTGTTTTACCGTGTTAATTAACTATAAATTAATAAATAAACATGTTTTATGGGTTGTTTAGTTTATAGAATGATAAAAAAATATGGTATAAGTAGGATGTTTCTAGGTTACCTTCGTCAATACAATACCTGCCAAGCTTTTTCTATTGTTTATGACTGTATTATATAAATGGCGGACACTAACAATAAATTATGAACTAAGTACCATAGTAATTAATAGTTTTGTTGGGTGACCCCAATTAAGACTGTAATTATAAGTACATACCTATGAGTTATTTCTATGTAATTATCTCAGTAAGATAATTAAGTAATATAACTTGTACGTAAGTTTATTATAGGTAGTATTTATTTGATCTTTAGCCTTAGAGGGTAAAAACACCGTCGAACACAGTCTTTAAAAAGTTATCTGCAAGAAATTAATTTTGTGATTAAAAGTAAATTCATTTATCAATAAAATTGGCCAAATGTGAGTTGGACTGAGGGTTCCGTATAAATATATCTAAGTAAATCGGTTGAATAGTACCTAACTACATATTTACGGTTTTCAGATTTTTCCTTTGCATGTGCAGTAAGAGATTCTTAGTAAATATGAGTTTTTTTAAGGATGAGAAATCATTCAATGACTACCTATCGATCTGGGCGAAACGGGAGGGCGTGTCAGACTTTTACTGACTAAAGCCCATCCGTGTTCCGTCATTTGCCCTTCCTGTTCCTAGGCCGCGGTAACTCTCCCGGACAATTCCGCAACCCCGTCAACCGGCAACGGCCTCCTAATTAAATAAAATAAATTATTGTCAAAACGCCAAATGTCAACAAACCTAATTCTCTTCTACTAAATTAAGCTATCACAAATCAGTATTTTTAAATGTAACGATTATACTCATTAAAATGACTTAATTACAAACAGCGACTACAAAGTATTTAAACATGACAAAAAAAAACTTTTGGCACTATCCATGACAGATATGAGTGGCCTGTCCCAAAGACAAGGGTTTTGCGGTTGTTTACCAATAATGCGTAAAGTACTTACTAATCAAGCGAAAGGCTTGTTGTCCTCAAAATTCTACATGGTCGAAAGAGAATAAGTTAGAAAGGAACTCATTGGCAACTATGCACTGGTCGAGTCAAAGCTTCAGAGCCATGAACATCGGCGACGAGTTGCAAGGTTACATTTCGGGGAGTGTGTGATGGAATTGCACAAACTAAGTCCTCCAAGCCCGTTCTATCATCGGGCTATAAGACGAACGACGAGGCAACATCGTTTTTTCAACTTTTTTTTAAAGAGATCTAGCATTATGAGTAGAATTCCAATTACTAGCAACCTTTTTAACCTTTCCAAGTAAGCTAAATAGGTTAATTTATCTATTGTTGCTATTGTTTCATTGAATGCTGTAATTTTAATCTAAGCTTGCTTTAAAATTTCATTTATTTACGTTGTATTTTTACACCATCAAATGGTGGGACATAGTGATTCTTATATAATACTAGTACTCTCGCGGGGCTTCGCTCCCGTGGATTCTATCACGATAAAAACATAACTCTCCTTTTTTTGCAGTCGGGTAAAAAGTAGCCTATAACCTTCCTCAAGCTTCAAGCTACTTCCATACCAAATTTCATCCAAATCCACCCAGTACTTTCGAAGATTAGCGCGTTCAAGCAAACAAACAAACAAACTAACAAACTTTTCCGCTTTATAATATTAGTATAGATTATATGACTGTAACATCTATTGTATACCTACACTGAAAAAAAATCGGTAAATCCAATCGATTTTTCGGTTATATTCATCGCTTTGGTCAGTAAAAATAGAGCCTATTGTCCAAAGAAGTAAAACTAACTGAAAAAAAAAAACAGCTGAGTTATAACAGTAGATTTTAGTGTTCATCTGCGACTGTTTTCTGGTCGGCTATTCTTACTGTTTGTAAGACAAGCCTCAACACGGAAATACTTAAAAAAACTGCTTGTTTTAGTTAACGTTAATGTTCAAACAATTGAAATAACTGTTTAGCTCTTTATTGTATGCTACAATAACTGTTCAGGAGCAGTAAAAATAACAGCTACAGTAAAGCTCTGAAAACGGCAATACTTAAAAGGAACTGTTTGTTTCAGTAAACTTTAATGTTCATCCAATTGAGATAACTCTTTAGCTCTTTGCTGTTTGTGCCCCTTCCAGGGCACTGTCAGTAATCAATTATTTTAACGTAAAAATAAGTTTTCTGTTTTTTTTTTACTGTTCAACAACAGTAAAAAGTCTTGTTTTATATTTTTCAGTGTACCTATGCTCACAAATAAATTAATTGAATTGAATTGAGCTGGTGTCAAATTTTTCGGCTTCTCACTACCCGTAACCATTGCCGAAGATGTACAAATGACATCCAAGACAAGATCAAACGTATTTTCCGAGGCATGGTCATCGAAATCGATATCGAATTCCTGTCTCGATATATTGAGATAGTGATCAATTCACAGACCGACCGCGAACTAGGCAAGCGTTGCTTTAACTTCAGATCGACCCATGCGGTTGTTGTTATTTAATAAAAGTAAGTATATAAAATATAAGTATCTTGACCTGGCACGCGAGGTTGTCGACATCTGGGATGTGGAGACAGCAATCATTGTGCCAATAGTCGTCACACCCAATGGTATAATAGCCAAGAGTCTCGACCAACATCTAAGGAGGCTCTCGTTGGGCAGTTGGATCAAGGGCTTGATCCAGAAAGCAGTACTTCTGGAAACGGCGCGTATTGTGCGGAGGTTCCTCTCTCAAGAGCCCTCACCACCGGTAGCTTGGACCCTGTTCCCGATACCGATGGGCTACTATATTTTTAAATGTTTATATTTTTTTTATTAATATTTAAAAATGTAATTAATATGTATATAGATTGAATAAATGAAATAATAATAGTCCTATTTTACGTAACATTAGATCTTTCGCTAATTAAAATGAAACAAAACTTGGATTTCATTTGTAGTGAGTGTGTCTATAGGTACCTACATTCTTTAGCTTTACGTAATTTTTGCTGATATTTCCTCAAAAGCCGTTTTGTTTGCAGTCAGCAGCATTGTCAGGGTCTGATAACGCCATAGCCTGCCGGGCTTGCAGGAAAATGCTAACGAGATACTGCCGAAACGCAAGTGCAACTTAAGGAAAAGCCTGGGGTTTTAGTCAGTACAAGTCAGACACTCCCTTTTGCTTCACCCAGAGCGGGTGTCATTTGATGATTTTCCCTCCGAAAAAGGACGTTTAGATTCACAATTTATTCCACTTCTCGATCACCGCAACCTTTTTCTCATCGTTCAAGTCCGTAAAAACGCGTCATTAATATCATCTTATTTTAGTACCAGTTTGTTAATGACAAACTTCATAGTTATATATAAGTTAAGTGGTTTACTACACACAGTTTACTACGGGGGCTGCCGGAGCCATGTTGTGGCTACTGTTTTTGTGTCTCGTGGCTCTCTGGCTCATCGTCAGCCGGTATCAAAGTCGAAGGATCTTGCAAGTGGCTAGTAAAATTAAATGTGACATAAAAACATACCCCTTTTTGGGGCACGCGTATTTGTTTATTGGGGGTGGCGAAAGTAAGTAGGATTTTTCATCATAATTATCATCCTTATATTATAAATGCGAAAGTTTGTGAAGATGGATATTTAGATGTATGGATGTTTGTAACTCTTTCACGCAAAAACTACAGAACGGATCTGAATCAAATTTGGTAAGTAGATAGTTGATATCCTGGAATTCAGATTAATAGAGGATTTACGCGGGAACACCCACGCGAACGAAGTTAGTCATCTATAAGTATTAGGTTAATCAACTTAGTCGGAGTAGGCAGAGTTAGAGAATTGTGGATTCGTTTATGCTCATGATTTGGAACAGTTAAAAACAAAGTTTTTGCCAAAACAAAGTTTACTTGAAATAGATTGAACTTGCAGATGAACTACGTGTCTATTGAACGTAGTTAATACTCAGTATAATAAAATTGACTTTTCCAAATCATAAAATTCTAATTTCTGCTTTTTGTTATTTATATTTTGCACATATAAATAAAATTGAAGTATCTGTATGTTATTTCAAAATAAGTGTGTTTTCTCAAGTGCTTGTGTTTAGTTATTTACACGATATTATAACACAAACAAACTTTATTAAATGTTCTGTCTGTCTGCCTTTCTGTTTGTCCGGGCTAAGGTCAGAGCGGTAGAACCGATTGTAATAGGACTTTTATTGGAATATATATAGGTATGAGGTTGCAGGGCAACATACATACTAATTTTTATCACGTAAATCTAGCGAAATTGTGATTTACGCGGAAAAACGCGAGCGAAATCGGGGGCAAAGCTAGATGAGTGTTAATTTTTAAACCAGTCACACGTTTGATGCTTTTTGTACCTCGCGCATCCTGAGTTTCTCGTGAGTTTTGATTATTAAGTGTGGATTAACTGGAATTTTCCATATCGACGGATTAACTTAACCAAAATTCAAAACTAATTATTGAGACATTAAGGCTACATAATGATTGAGTGATTGAGTACAGTTTTTTTAAGAGATATTTATTTTTATCATGTATTATTGTTGCAGATCGTATGCGATCATTCCAAATGTTGGGCCGTGAGGCGATAAAAAACGGTGGACTGACCAATTTGTGGTTGGGACAGCAATATTATACTGGTAAGTAACAAACTTCCTACGACTTTTTTATGATTTTGCGAAGGACCGTTGATGGCATCGTAAGCCTCATTTTAGCCTCATGATGCGAGAAGACTCGAGTATTCTCGCGCATTCCAGCGAATTCGCGCGACTGTGCCATTAGAGACGTTCAGTCTATATCTATTAGTTGGCACCGCACTGCTGTGACCGAACCAACCGACTCCTCGTTCTCGCCACTTCCCGCGGATTCTACAGACGGCGTCGACAGTATCTTTATTATTTTTTTTTTAACGTGGTAAAATTATCAAATAAGTCCTCCCACTCCGGGCAGGGTGGGAGGGACTGTCAGACTTTTACTGACTAAAATCCACGGTGTTCCTTCAATAACCCTTTACATACCGGGGCCACGGTAACGGGATGAGTCCCACGACCCCGGCAGGCTTCGGCCCTCTGCAGAGGGGGCCTCGTCATGTTGCTGACGCTCTTTGAGGCTCGCGTGGAACACGACGCGCCGTCGACCCGGGCATGGTCCATGGTCGGACAGCGAGTAGCCCTTTACTCGCTGTCCGCGCGAGGATTCCCCGGAAGACGGGCGACCTTTTTTGGCTCCTATTTAGTTTGACAATTATAATTATACGATTGACAAAGTTCATTATGCTATGTACAATTTCGTTGCAAAAAGTCGCTTCCATTCCATTCCGCGGCGGTGTAAATTGAGCCTAACATATCGAAATTTTTGCGTGCCTCGGAAAGCCCGTTAGGACGTTAACTTTAAGCCCGGTTGGGCCCGTAGTTTTAGTCAGTAGAAGTCTGACACTCCCTTCTGCACCACCCAGAGCGGGAGAAAAATAAAAGAATCGGCTTTCAGTCTGATTTATGCAGCTAAATATGAGAATTTCACAAGGGAGCATAGCCCAGTAATAAGTTAACATGTATCCTCTGATGAGAAAATCAAGTTTCTGTCTACCCGTGACGGGTCAAAGATCACCGATGTAGTGCCAAGTGCAAGTGTTAGAATGGGTCAATGGCTGCACCCGCTTTCAGTTCTACTCAGGAACCAGGACATGGCCAAGAACCAGATACAGCTAAGTACTAGTTTAAGCTATTGCATAGCTTTTGTCGCGGGCTATGAGCGCGGCGACCGAATCAAGAAATTCCGTAACGAAAATAAACCTAACACCCCCCACTCTGACCGGCACAGCGGTCCGGCGCGGCGTTCAAAGCCGTGCATCGTCTAACGTCGTTTCCGTTCGGCAGACTTTGGCACGGTGTTTGTGTGCGTGCGACTAGACGTATGCGTGTGCTACGCAATAGCTTTACCGCGGCAGTCCCCGAGTGGCACACTCATTTTTTTTTTTATACGGAGCAATTGCCTATCTGCCTCCACCACCTTGTTATTGGGTAACACTATAACAGTTGGCAAGACTATCTTGGCAAGACTATCGGTATGGAGACAGAAGTCAGATTTGCTGAGTTCTGTCTCCATTACGACTGAACAAATGACAGCCCGGTCCAACGTCTTAACGTGTCTTCCGAGGCACGGAGCTATCTTGATATGATAAGATGATCACCCATCCATAGACGAATCTTGGCAAGCGTCGACTCTTGCGGCTGTAATTATTTAGCCACGAGCTCCTCGTGCTCCAATTATACAATATTTATATGGCTACAAATAATGACACTAGTGAAGGTACAATGTCAGGGCAATCTCTTACAGACCACCTTTCGATGGACAGAACTCAAAAGAGATTGATTAAGGGCGTTACGTATTGATACAAAAGTATGCTTTGCAGTTGTGGTAGACGCAGCTGACCTGGAAGTTATCCTGAAAACTTCACTTGAAAAGGATGATGTGATGCGATTCGCAAGAAATCTTATTGGCAATGGGACTATTTTTGCTCCAGGTAAATCAAAGTTTTTATTTTTATTAGCCTGTTCTGTCCCACCATGATGTGATGAGGACCAGAATTAAGAACCTTAAAACACTAGAGTTAACAGCAGATATGACAAAAAATCGCCATAAATTGCGTTAAAGTATTAGAAGAGCCGACCCCGAATAGGGAATGAGTCAGGAGATTGATTGAGCTTGTTCTGTCCCACTCTAGAACAAAGGCCTCACTAATTCTTCCACTTCTATCTATGAAATACCTCCTCTCGACAAGACACGAAGAAGTTATCCAAGGTGTTCCACTACCTCCTCGATTATTATACTAGTACATAAATTAATGCGTGTTGCGCGAGGTGCAAGCACCTCGCGCAACACGCAAATACTAGATATCTATACTTATAATAAATCTGTAGAGAGGTCAATTCTGTACATGAAATATATTTACAAAATAACTATCAGGGGGTGATTAGGGATCGATACTGATGCCAAAAATGCAATCAGTAAAATTATTGTGTGTCTGTCTGTCTATCTGTCTGTCTGTCGGCCTGTCTGTCTGTCTGTATAACCGTTATAGAAACAAAAACTACTCGACGGATTTTAACGAAACTTTGTACAATTATTTTTCATACTCCTGAGCTGGTTAAAGTATACTTTCATCACGCTACAATCAATAGGAGCAGAGCAGTGAAGGGAAAAGTTGGGAAAACGGGAGAAGTTACTCCATTTTTTAAGCTAACGTCGCGTGTGCAACCTTAATGGTTAAAGCTACACAGAAATCATTTATGACGGAAATGTTTTCCTTAAAATTATATAAAAAATATCCCACGACAGCATATATCTATCTTTTATGGTTGACTCACAATAACACGTGTAACTCCCGATAGCTTAGCAGTTCGAAGCTTTCTGATTATTATTCTGCTCCGAAATTTAAAACCACCACAACTTTGCAATGGAACTCGGCTTAAAGTAACCCAGTTGCAGCAAAATATAATCGAGGCTCAAATTTTAACAGGTTGCGGTGCAGGAGAAACCGTCTTTATTCTCAGAATTCCCATAATCTATACTTATAATAAATCTGTAGAGAGGTCAATTCTGTACATGAAATTAATTTCCAAAATAACTATCAGGGGGTGATTAAGGATCGATACTCATGCCAAAAATGCAATCAGTTAAATTTTTGTCTGTCTGTCTGTCTGTCTGTCTGTCTGTCTGTATAACCGTTATAGAAACAAAAACTCCTCAACGGATTTTAACGAAACTTGGTACAGTTATTTTTCATACTCCTGAGCGGGTTATAGTATACTTTTCATCACGCTACAATCAATAGGAGCAGAGCAGTGAAGGGAAATGTTGGGAAAACGGGAGAAGTTACTCCATTTTTTAAGCTTCCGTCGCGTGTGCAACCTTAATGGTTAAAGCTACACAAATCATTTCATGACGGAAATGTTCTCCTTAAAATTATATAAAAAATATCCCACGACAGCATATGTCTAACTTTTATGGTTGACTCACAATAACACGTGTAACTCCCGATAGCTTAGCAGTTCGAAGCTTTCTGATTATAATATTTGTCTACTCTTACGTTTATAACACTCTCAGTCACCCCTAATTGAAAAAGTTAACATTATTAACTATTCCATAAAAAAATTGGCCAAGTGCGAGTCAGACTCGCCCATGAAGGGTTCCGTAGTAACTATAATATAATATGCAAATTTATTTGACAAAAAAAAACCTTACAAATTTCTTAAAACTAGCTTATTTACATGTTTTACAACTGCGCCAAATAAATTTGTTTTGAAAAAAAAAACCTTACTAATTTCTTAAAACTGGCTTTTTTACATTTTTTACAACTGCGCCGAATAAATTTGTTTTTCATAGTGTTTGTATGAATTACAAAGTTATATTTGCGGTTTTAGAAAATATGCTGTATCTCAAAAACTGCTTAACTGATTTCGTTCAAACTAATTTTGGTTGAAAGTTTATATTAAGATCTACAGACATATATTTTTTTTAGATTTTTCACCCCATTATTATAGAAGTTAGAGGTTGTGTCCGCGACACACACATTTTACCACTTTGGAAGCTTATATCTTTTAAACGATTGACTTTATGGAAAAGTGGTTTTAGAAACCCCGAAGTCGTTTTTAAAGAACTGTCTATAGATACCACACATGCATCGATTTCATGAAAAAAAATATTTTCAGGTTTAGTTCCATGTATGGGAAGCCCCCCTTTATTTTAAATATTTTTTATTTTTTTTCTCAAAATCGGAAAACGGTGTACAGAATACATCTACCTATCAAGTTTCACATGTATAGTCCTAATAGTTTCGGAATAAAATTGCTGTGACAGACGGACGGACGGACAGACAGACAGACGGACGGACAGACATGTCGAAACTATAAAGATTCCGTTTTTTGCCATTCGGCTACGAAACCGTAAAAAGAATCATATAAATCGGTATAGAAACACCAAAGTTATACATGAAATACGCTTATAATAATAAGCCATCGCGCGTGAATACTGAATCATGCTATAAGGATTATTTTTGAGAATCGGTCGCCGCGCTCGACGCGTCTCGCGGTCGAAGCGTTCTCTAGGTACTTAAGCCTCATGTGAACGTGATCTAAACAATATTACCAATACATTAACTTACGCTGACGGAGTCGCGGGCACAGCTATATTGTATCATTACGCTAAGGCCAATAGGAGCGGAGCGCCAATGAAGAATGCTTCAAAATCGGGGTTAAATTTAACGTTAGCCCAAAGTAACTATTCCACGCGGACGAAGTCGCGGGCAAAAGCTAGTACCAAATAATTTTCCATTCCAATTTAAAAGAACGCGATTCCCAGTATCGGTGTGTTATGCAATGACAATTAATAAGGCTCAAGGGCAGACTTTTCGTGTTGCTGGAGTAGATCTCGGTGTCAGTTGTTTCTCGCATGGTCAGTTGTACGTCGCTCTTTCCCGGGTTAGCAGTTCTAGAAATCTTTATGTTCACGTGCCGCACGGGTCAACTTTCAACATAGTTTACCTGGAAGCTTTGCGCTGAAGTATTGTCGTTCTATAGGTACTTAAGCCTCATGTGAACGTGATCTAAACAATATTACCAATACATTAACTTAATAACACACAAGGAGTTACACGCTGACGGAGTCGCGGGCACAGCTATTAACAATAATATTGTGCGGTTCGGTATCGTGATATTTTTCAACAGTATTATAGATTGACATATTATATTTCCCTACTAAATTACGAAAGTTAATCTGTGTGTTACATCAAAATCACTGAACCGTGAGGAAGGACATAGGCTACTTTTTTACGAAAAACGACGGAAACGTGGACGAAGTCGCGGGCAACAGCTATCTATGCTAATAATATAAGGCTGAAGAGTTTGTTTGTTTGTTTGAATGCGATAATCTCAGGAACTACTGGTTCGAATTGAAAAAATATTTTTAATTAAATAGTAAATTTATAGAGAAAGGCTATAAGCTATATATCATTACGCTAAGGCCAATAGGAGCGGAGCACCAATGAAGAATGCTTCAAAATCGGGGTTAAATTTAACGTTAGCCCAAAGTAACTATTCCACGCGGACGAAGTCGCGGGCAAAAGCTAGTACTATATAAAGCTAAATTACCACTCACTGACTCACTGACATAATTGTTCTCCCAGATGGTGGATGGGGAGGTGGGTATGTTTTGACAGATTCGTAAACAAGTAACTCTCAAACCTACGGGAAAAGTGCCAAACCTCCCCTTTTCACCCCCCTTCTCCCCCCTCCCTATCGTATCTCGGAAACTACGAGACCCGTATTTTTTGTTTTTTACGGATTCGTATAGAGGAGGCTCGGTAAAGTAAAAACCATTTTTCAAAGTCGCCCCCCTTGCCCCCCTTCTTCCTTCTCACCTCCTTTAGGCTGATCTCGGAAATTAAGAGACTTGGAACATTTTTTTTCAGATTCATTTAAAGGGGCAATGCTTTAGTCGAAATAATTGTGCAACCCCCCCATCACCCCTCCCCATTTTTTTTTTCACAAGCACGCGAGGTGCTTGCACCTCGTGCAACACGCAAATACTAGTATACATGTAAATATCAAAGTAAAAAAAATAAAAATAAAATGTGGTTAAAGATTGTGAAATTACATATAAACCAGTCATTATCATTATAATATCAGATGTCACAATTAAATGTCAAAAAATTTAGAATAATCATTATATTCAATAAAATAATATATAAAATAAAAACTTTTTGCAAAAAATAAAACCGACTTCCATATCAAAACACTACGAAGCCAAAAATAATTTTAATTTCGGAAGGCGGTGTGAAAAAAAAAAGAAAATACAAAGCCAATAACACCGACTACCGAAATTAAAATTATTTTTGGCTTTGTAGTGTTTTGATATGGAAGTCGGTTTTATTTTTTGCAAAAAAGGTTTTATTACAACTACGCTAAATAACTTTGTTTTTGATAGTGTTTGTATGAATTACAAAGTTATATTTGCGGTTTTAGAAAATATGCTGTATCTCAAAAACTGCTGACCCGATTTCATTCAAACTAATTTTGGTTAAAAGTTTATATTAATATCTACAGACATATATCTTTTTAGATTTTTCACTCCATTATTATAGAAATTAGAGGGGGTGGACACACATTTTACCACTTTGGAAGCTTATATCTTTTAAACGATTGACTTTATTAAAAAGTGGTTTTAGAAACCCTTATATCAATTTCAAAGACCTGTCTATAGATACCACACACTCATAGGTTTCATGAAAAAAAAAATTTCAGTTCTAGTTCCATGTATGGGGACCCCCCTTTATTTTAAATATTTTTTTTTCTTAGTAACAGAAAGCGGTTCACAGTATACATCTATCTACTAAGTTTCACATGTATAATCTTAATAGTTTCGGAATAAAATGGCTGTGACATACGGACGGACGGACAGACAGACAGACGGACAGACATATCGAAACTATAAGGGTTCCGTTTTGCCATTAGGCTACGGAACCCTAAAAAGGCGAAGTTAAGAATTTGCTTAAGATTATTAATAATTTGTATTGTACCTACTAATAATAATTTTATGTTAATTATCTTTGTTTATTTATCTTATCTATTTCTAGGTTTTTATTATTATTTATTTGTAATATTAGTTACACGGGATTGTCTATTAAAAATCCCGAGAAGATCCATATTAATATCAACATTTCGATGCAAGTAAGTATACAAATAATAATAAAAAAGCCTTTTATCTCCTAAAATTAAGGTTACAATTTCACTGAAATATTTGTTTGTTATTATATTAGGAACCCCTCTCAGGTGAAGACCTCTCCCAAAGATTGCCACATTTTTCGGTCCTGCATTATTTGTTGCCATTGTGGTGCAGCTATTTTCCTGATGTCGTCCTCCCAGCGCACATGGGGTCAACCTTTATGATGTTTGCCCAGAGATCCATGCCATAAATGTTACGGTTTTTGTCCATCTCTGATACACACATAACTCTACCTAATTCCGACCTCTACTTATAAAGCATGTTAAGCCTGGCTGACGGACTAACCAGATGAAGCTGAGTACTACTGTTTTACATGGAGCGACTGCCTATCTTACCTCCATAACCCAGTAACTGGGTAACACGACAACCCTTGGCTAGACGAGTGTCAGATTTTATGGCCTCTGACTATCCGCAACGACTGTCAATGATCAGACGCCAGCACATGAAGCTACCCGAAACTGTCAAGTTTCCCATGCAAACTTGAACCTAATTTCTTTAACAATAAAGTTGAAAATCTATTAATTTGACAGATTGTTGTAGCTTAGTGTGCTGGCGTCTGTACATATGGCAGTCGGAACCAATAGCTTACCGTGCGTTCGAAACTTCGGGCTACTACTGAGAAAATTCTTATACAAACACCCAATAGCACTTTTGCACGACCCTGGAATCGAACCCGAGTCCTCTTGCTCAGCAGTCACACTTGCAACCACTCGACCAACGAGGCACTTAAAGAAAATATTATATTGTCTTAAAAATTATTAAATTTGCAATTAAAACACTGTCGTGAGTCAGAAGTATGTCTAAAAACACACATAACGCTTCAACCGATAAAATAACTGAAGAGTGTTGCTATACCGGTTCAATAACAGAAGAAGAGACTCTTAAACTTTGACTCTCGGAAATAAACGCAATGCAATGACGTGCGGAGTCGAGTACACCGCACTCAGTATATTTTCGTACCTAATATCGTTATTTCTTGATGTATATGTTTCCTATCCCTAGTAGCGTGTCATTGTTTCAGCATAGTATAAACAAATTAAAGCCGCTCTTTGCGTCTCCCGCACCGTGTAGATCGTATATGTTTCAGTTACGGCGCACGCGCCCGTCGTCGAAAAGGTTACGCGCGACGCTCAACGCGAGATATTATGTTTTGAAATATCATCAATTTATATCGAATTAAGTTTTTAATAGTATTGTTTTTTAGTATTTTAGTACCTGATAGTATCATATTTAGCCAAAAACTAGAAGACGAAGAATTTGAAAATTTTATTGATTTATTCCATAGGTCGTTTAGGTAACGCGCGGCCGCTACCGCGGCCGTTACAAACTACCGCAAGCCCGCTTGCAGGTTAAAGTCTATATTCTAAGTGGACGTGACCTGACACACGTCGCACTTTAGATCGTTTACCTAAAAACATTTTAGTTGGATTTGAGCAAACCACTTGACAGCGCAATAAAAGCCCCGACGCGAAGAAAACTATGAGTCTTTTTGCTCTTATATATTGGCTACGATACACGAACCATTTTAGTTGTGACCAAGTGTGTGCATGCTAAACAATTACAAATTTTTAATTTTTGTATCCAATTTATAACGCATAACAATGCTTTCATGCGCGTTGAAGTGGTGTGGAAATCATTCCCAGACATCTAGATACTAAATGGATGACATAACTATTCATCAGTAATGAAATAATACGAAAATTATTTATCATTTAATCAGATTATAAGCCACCGCAGAGGTCAATTGAGTCGCGCGTTGATGTCTTTTGGAAAAGTCTTTTTCTTTCATGAAGAAATTCTAATTCTTATATCAAATTCATATTCTTTATTTCTTTGCCAACATGGGTAGGGGATAATTATTGTACATGTTTTGTTTGTGTTCTCCATGCTCTGCCTGCCATATGGGCATGCAAAATTTTGACACATCAATGAATTACAGTCTAGAATTAAATTACAATAAAAATAGAGTAACATGCTCGATATCAATAAATAGTACACAATTATTTAATGTCATTATAATTTTCAATGTCAAGAAGTATTTGGTAGTCAATAATTAAATGAAATATGTCAGAGTAAGAAATGAAATGTGATCTTATCATATCCCTTTCTTTCCCTTTGTATTTTTACCCGACTGCAAAGGAAGGGTTATGTTTTTCGCGCGTATCTTGTATGTATGTATGTATGTTTGTAATATTCTTTATTACCTCATATCTCCAGAACCGCTGAACGGATTCACATACTTGAGGTATCGTTAGATTCGTCTTAGCAGCCCAAGTGTTCTTAGATAGGTGACATAGGTGAAAATCAAACATGGCGGCTGTGCGAAGCCATTGTACATAGTGAAAAAGAAATGTTTTGTTTCGAATACCACAATATGGGTATCCAATTAAAGGGCTTATCGCAAGGATTTCAAAAGGTATATCATATTTATCATTAGTGTAACACTAGCAAAAATAATACAAAGAGAAAGTTTAAAAATATGGACTTAGAGCTCTTTCACTTTCTTAATCCGGTGGGGTGCCAATGTGACATGACCGGGAAAATTAAAAAATTGTTAATTAATATTTTAACTGAAAAGTTGAAAAAAAAAGTTATTTAAAAAATCTAAAAAACCCGACTGCTCAACTGAAATGCAAGAAACAAGCACATTTTTATTTTAAAAAGTTACAAGCAGGCGGACCCTTCAAATGTAAAAAAAAATACGTACAATTGGGTCCCGCCTGCTTCTCACTTTTTAAAATAAAAATGTGCTTGTTTCTTGCATTTCAGTTGAGCAGTCGGGTTTTTTAGATTCCTTAAATAACTTTTTTTTATCGTAAAAATCTGTGCTGCTACCTTTAACGGCTGAATATGATATCCATAATTATAAAAAAAAACTTTTTTTTTTATTCAATTCAGATAGTTGTCATAAAATACCTATCTAGATTAACCGACTTTAAAAAAGGAGAAAGTTTTAATATTTTTTCTTCTGTGTGACATGCATGTTTTCATTTTAGATTTCCGAAGATTCCAGATTAAAAAAAATTTTTAGCAAAAAATAGAACCGACTTCCATATCAAAACACTACTAAGGCAAAAATAACTTTAATTTCGGAAGGCGGTGTCAAAAACGAAAATATATACAAAACTAAAGACACCGCCTTCCGAAATTAAAGTTATTTTTGCCTTTGTAGTGTTTTGATATGGAAGTCGGTTCTATTTTTTGCAAAAAATTTTTTTTTCACGCTTTTTGGTGGGTCGGTTTGTAATTTATGTAGTTACAAAAGCCATAATGTCAACAACTTATAACCTTTTACAAAATATTGCTTTTCCTGATGCATAGCCGTTAATTTTTGAGGAGTTCTCCTGGTACTTGACCATCAACTCTACATCACCATATGTATTGTGACGAGCATAAAGTGTTTAACATCCGTACTCAAGTAATCGAATCGCAATCCACGAAATACTTATTATTGAGGAGTTTCAGTGGCCATCTGTGGTCTTCATCATCAGTTCCACTTCCCCAACTGGTACTTTTCGGAAGCAACTGCTCAAGGTACTACAAGAAATACCCAAAACGCTATAGGTGTGCCTATAATATTTGAAGAGTTCCCTCGATTTCTCCAGGATCCCATCATCAGATCCTGATTTCGTAACAATGGGACCAACTAGAAACTATACCCATTCAAACGCAAAAAGAATTTTTCAAATCGGTTCAGCCGTCTCCGAGTTATGAGGTAATATACATAAAAAAAAAAAAAAAAAAAAAGTTCAAGATGAATTGTAAACCTCCTTTTTTTGAAGTCGGTTAAAAAATTACAGCTCTATTTTGTCCTCCAGAAACTCCGAAATATTATAATAAGATCTACTGAGAAAGCTCTTTAAATGTTTTTTGAATAAAATTACGTTTCAAGCTTTTCATTGTTTCTGGTATGTGGTCATAGATGATTGGCGCCATGCAAAAAACTCTATTACGCATCAGTGCTGTTTTGGACTGCTCGGGATAGTTTGGGGAATAATTTTGGGTTGGTTTTAACAAATACTGCAAAAATATACAACAAAGGTAATGTCAGTATTTTGTGTTTTATAAAGAAGGGCTTACATGTGTCAGTGCTTTTTAACTCAAACATAGCCCTGATGCACTTTTTCGGGGCTTTAAATATTACTTCCCTATTTGTTGAGTTTCCCAGATTGAACCAGCCATACCATGGTATGCTGTAACAATAGCATCAGTTACTATTATTACTGGCGCTAGTTTATATAAAGTTTAAGCCGATTTACTGAGCCTCTTCGCAAAGTCTATCGTATGCGCTTTGAGTCTAGTCGTTGATCTGTCGTCAAGCCTAGGAATTTAGCCGTGCTTACTTGATTAATAATTTTATTGTCGTACTGAATTGTCAAAGGTATATTTTTACGTGGGTTAAATGTCATTAATTTTGTTTTGTCAATATTTATCTTAAGGTTATTGTTATTTAGCCATGTTATAATTGAGTGCATAGTATTGTTAACGTCAGAATTATATAATTGCTTGTCTTTACAGTCAATAGTAACCGTGCTGTCGTCGGCAAATAGTGTCATATGATGTTTTGTAACTTTTGGTAGGTCATTTATATATAATAGAAACAATTGTGCATACAGCCATGCCGTGGAACTCTCTGCTGGCTTCTGTATTCCCTGCCACTTATGACCTTTCAGCCTTTAAAGCAAGAGGGAACAGGCGTCTTCTGGGCTCGTTCTATAGTAAACCTCATCTAATAAAATAAAAAAAATGTCCTAATGTAGGCCATTCTTTACAAAAGCAACTCAAATTTATAGATTATAGATAGCTATAATACTGTAGCAGAAAGAAATGATTACTGTACCATTCTTATCGGCGCCTTCAATTAAAGCAATAATAATATTCCACAACTTTCACACAACGCCATCTAGTCCCAAACTAAGCAGAGCTTGTGGTATGAGTTTTATCAGTGGTCTAGTAGACCACTGATAAACATACATATATATTTAAATTTAAATACATACATATTATAAATAAATCACACATACATTTGTACTAGGTGGGAATCGAACCCACGACCTTGCGCATAGCAGTCAGGGCCACTGACCACTATACCAACGGGCCTGTCAATATGGCAATATAGATTGGAATCAAAAAAATAGCAGTGGCGCTACTTATACACATCCCATTTTGTCAGGGACTAAAAGTTGGAGAGATTGCTGCGTGAAAAGAATAACGTCAGAAAAAGGTATAGTATGTACAAAACCCTATGGACAAGATATCTCTTCGTTGGTGTAGTAAGCACTGTGACCGATTGGCAAGAGAATGTTACAATTCCTACATAAATAGCATTGAACAGAAAATAACAACAAATCCCAAGGTTTTCTGGTCCTTCATTAAACGTGGTGTCTCTAATGCCTATCCAGCCTCAATGTCACGGGCACGCCGCAATTGCGGCGGTAAGACCCCTCTTTGAGGAGTGGCTAGATCGGCGTCACGGCGTCCTGACCTACCGCATGACGCAGGTCCTCACCGGACACGGAAGTTTCGGGAGGTACCTGTGTCTGATGGGAAAGGAGGAAACGTCTGGGTGTCACCACTGCGAGGGTCGCCCTGAGGACACCGTAGAGCACACGGTGCAAGACTGCCCCGCCTGGGCAGAGCACCGACGTGTCCTCACGGCGGCGATAGGCGGAGACCTCTCGCGCCCGGCATTGGTCGAGGCCATGCTGCGGGGCGAGAGGGAGTGGGAAGCGGTCGCCTCCTTCTGCGAAGCAGTCATGCTTCCGAAGGAGGAGGCGGGCCGCGAGAGGGAGAGGATGGCGTCCTCCCTCCAGCCCAGCCGCAGTGGTAGACGCCCACGGCGTCGGACGTCGGCCGACGATCTCCGGCCACCGTAGGCGCGGGCATGCGGACAGTGAGTAAAGGGCAACTCGCTGTCCGACCATGGACCATGCCCGGGTCGACGGCGCGTCGTGTTCCACGCGCGCCTCAAAGAGCGTCAGCAACATGACGAGGCCCCCTCTGCAGAGGGCCGAAGCCTGCCGGGGTCGTGGGACTCATCCCGTTACCGTGGCCCCGGTATGTAAAGGGTTATTGAAGGAACACCGTGGATTTTAGTCAGTAAAAGTCTGACAGTCCCTCCCACCCTGCCCGGAGTGGGAGGACTTATTTGATAATTTTACCACGTTAAAAAAAAAAAAAAAAAAAAGCCTCAATGTCAAATGGCTTCACCAAAACTAGTGATGGCAATGAGATGTGCAACATGTTCGGGACCTATTTTTCTTCTATCTACAGTCCAGCTGCCCATGCGTATGACGTGGTTCATACTTCACCTTTCTTTGAAAGCCTTCTTTGTTACTCGGACAGCTTTTCCTTGATCCAGATTTCAAAGGATAAAATAGCCAAGCATCTTAAAAGTTTAGACATATCTAAAGGTTCCGGCAGCGATGAAATCTCCATACTTTGTAAAGTGATGGAAAGGGGACTCAACAACAAGTTGCTGGCATACCTTGAAGACAATGAGCTCCTCAGTGACCACCAGTATGGCTTTCGCCGTGGTCTGTCCACCGGAGATCTTCTTGTGTATGTCACGCATTGTTGGGGCGAGGCTATTGAGAAACACGGTGAAGCCCTTGCGGTGTCCCTCGATATCTCAAAGGCCTTTGACAGGGTTTGGCACGCTAGTCTGCTGAGCAAGCTTCCTGCATTCGGCGTTCCTGCTAGCTTATGCAACTGGATTTCTGACTTCTTGAGTGAGCGGTTGATCCGAGTGGTCATCGATGGCTGTTCGTCGGATCTTATGGCAATTAATGTTCCTCAAGGGTCTGTTGTTTCTGCGACTCTTTTTCTGCTGCATATCAATGACCTACTTCAGTTGGGAGCACTTGGGTACGCGGATTGCAGCACAGTCGCAGACAGATACTTATCCAGTGCTAGAGCTGGCAGGGACGAAATTGCCACTCTCAGAAAGGCCATGGTACAGCGCATAAATTCGACCTTAAATCTTGTTTCCCAATGGGGCGACGACAATATGGTCGAATTGAACGCTTTGAAAACACAGGCTTGTCTTTTCAGCGCTAAAAGGAGCCCATATCAATTATCCCCTACTTTCCGAAGTACATCTGTGCCAGTTACCAACCGCCTGGAGCTCTTGGGCATGGAGTTGACGTCAGACCTCAACTTTGGCTCAACCGTCGAGTCCAGAGCTCAGACTGCAGCAAAAAAGCTAGGAATCCGACACAGGGTGAGGCGGTACTTCACGCCTGGACAGCTTCTGAATCTATATAAAGCACAGGTACGTTCCTGCATGGAGTACTGCAGCCACTTGTGGGATGGTTCTGCAAAATACCAACTTGCTGCACTGGGCTCGATCGATCGGCTTATAGGCGATGAAGCGCTATCGGGCAAGCTTCATAGCCTGGCTCATCGGCGAACCGTTGCTTGCCTGTCGGTTTTCTACAGATTGTACTTCGGGGAGTGTGCGCAGGAGCTCCATGACCTGATTCCTCCATCTCCCTTTCACTACCGGTCTACCAGACGAACGGCTAGCTACCATCCACACTTGGTTGATATACCGTCTTGTCATACCAAGCGCTTCTCCTCCACATTTATTGTACGCACTTCCAAGCTGTGGAATTCTCTGCCGGCTTCTGTGTTCCCTGCCACTTATGAGCTTTCAAACTTTAAAGCAAGAGTAAACAGGCATCTTCTGGGCTCGCTCGTTCCATCGTAGACCACATCTATCGCTTACCATCAGGCGAGATTGAGGTCAAGAGTGAGCTCATTGTGAATGTTAGACCGTTCCCTATGTCCCTATGTGATGAGGGGAAGGATGTCTTCAATGAAGTCGTTTTATTGTTTCTTTTAAATATAAACGTATATTATAAAATTACAATGGGGTTTTTGAGACACATGCGACGCTAACGAAATTTCCGTGGAGAGTATCGCTGTGAAGGCTGCGACGGTGCTGCCACCCACGGGCAGCAGAGGATGATTCTTTCCTACATTCAGGCCAAAGAATATTTGCTCCTTTCGCCGCTAGAGGGCGTTGGTATATTGAACATACCGGCCCCTTTGGAAGTACCAGGGTGTTGTCTTCCAACACGAAGTACTCGTCGCTGTAGCTTCTTGATTATTCTGACTGTAACGGGCAGATCTTTGAGAACGATCGCCGTATGGTGCCGTGCGCTGTACGGATTTCAGCTACACGGGATATTCCGTCAGGTCCAGGGAATACTTGCGTTATTCGACCCAGTTTCCATTTGAGTGGGTGAACGTTCTCTTCTTTAATAAGAACTAGACTGTTTGGTGTGATGTCCTCACTATTTTCCTTCCATTTTGTTCGTTGTTGGAGTTCTGAAACATACTCTTTCGACCATCGTTGCCAAAAATGTTGTCTAAGTTGCTCCACACGGTCGTAGCGTCCCAGTCTTGCAGGCGCGATCGTCGTCAGGTTTTCGCAGATGGGCGCAGTCAGCGGTCGACCGATCAGGAAATGTGCTGCAGTAAGTGGAAGGAAATCGTTCGGGTCTGAGGACAGAGGGGACAAAGGGCGTGAGTTGAGAACGGCTTCAATTTGCGTTAATACCGTTTCAAACTCCTCACGTGTTAGTTTGGCATTGCCCAGTACCCGCCGTAAATGATACTTGCAGGACTTGACTCCCGCTTCCCACAACCCACCAAAATGAGGACTATAAGGGGGTATAAACGTTAAACGAATTTGATTATTATTAAGAAAATCTAAAATATCATTAGTATTATTAAAAATAACTGATAACTCTTTTTCAGCTCCAACGAAATTCTTTCCGTTGTCTGAAAATATTTGATATGGCTTTCCACGCCGTGCAATGAAGCGTTTTAATGCTAAAATATAATCCTGTGTACTTAAACTGCCTACCAATTCTAAGTGTATGGCTCTGGTCGTAAAACATACAAATAAACAAATATATGCTTTAATAAGCTTAGCACCTCTGCCTTTGCGGTCTAATATGGACAATGGTCCCGCATAGTCTACACCACATTGCATGAAAGGAAAACTAGGCTCTAACCTTTCAGAAGGTAAGTTGGCCATCAGAGGGGTCAATACCTTCCCTTTCATGCGTTTGCATATGACACAATTATGTACTACCTGTCTGGCTAAGTTGCGAGCTCCTAAGATCCACCACCTTTCACGCATAGAATATACCAAAAGTTGAGGTCCAGCATGAAGTAGTCGTTTGTGTTCATATTCACACAACAACCTTGAGAAATGATGTTTATCACTTAATAATACAGGATGTTTTTTGGCATAATTAAATTCAACCGCGTTAGATAGCATACCACCTATACGAATTATATTAGAATTATCTAAAAATATATTTAAACCCGATATTTATTATAGAATAACTTATTTTTGTTATTATTATTAGCATTTAACGGTATATTATTTCTTAATTTTTGATATTGTTCACTAAACGATTCTTGTTGAACAAAACGGGTCAACGTATCGAGCGATCGCTGTAGCTCTTCTACAGATAACGAACCGGTTTTACGCACAAACACGCCGTCGCGCGTCGCCGCTCGTACATTATCTATAAATCGCAATAGATATGCACAAACTCTTTGCAAATGAACAAGTGACGAAAAACGTTCAAAATCAAACAATGAAGTTAATTGAATGGAGTGTAAATTCAAAGTATCAGATTTAGTTTCGGGTAAATCAACGGATGACAATTGTTTATTATTAGTCTTTGGCCACATGAGACTAGATTCTCGTAGAAACGTAGGGCCACACCACCAAGAATTATTATTATCGTACTTTAAAGTGTCTAGCGTAGCACCTCGCGTTATAATGTCCGCAGGGTTCTCGGTGCCCTTGACATGTCGCCAAATTGTATCACATGTTAATTCATTTATTTGTACGACGCGATTTTGTACAAAAGTTTTAAGTAGATGCGGTGACGTACGCAACCACCCTTGCACGATAGTGGAGTCAGTCCAGAAATAAACTTTGTCGAAATTTAAACGTAAGGACTTCTTTATTTTATTATATAAGTTTGCACCTACTACAGCTCCGCATAGCTCAAGCCTAGGAATGCTAACTGCCTTTATCGGCGCCAATTTACTTTTAGCACACAATAAACGCACTGAAACGGGTATGCTATTGTTACAATTATTAAGACACGATCTAACGTACGCGCACGCTCCGTAGGCATTTTGAGACGCGTCGGTAAATATATGAAGTTCTTTATAATTTTCACTAATTATGTAACGAGGTATTTTAATATCGCGTAAATGTTGTAAATCAGCAAGAAACGTATACCATGTGGTAGCAATGGTTTTGGGAACTTCATCATCCCAATCTAATTTATTTAACCACAATTTTTGTAGCAATGATTTAGCTATAATTACTGCGGGAGCTAATAAACCTAAGGGATCATACACTTGTGCGATGGTTGATAACATTATACGTTTCGTAACTACTGCTTCATTAAATATAAATTTTGTTGTAAAATAAAACTCATCACTTTCAGTATACCAACCTACCCCTAACGTTTTGGACAAGTGATTTTCACCGATGTTTAGGTCTTTACAATTCTCAGAAGACACGTCATGATTAAACGTCCACTTATGTAACGGAAAACAACCCCCTTTTAATAACGTGGAGATTTTATTACATAACTGCATTAATGAATTAAGGTCATCGTTCCCTGTAATGAGATCGTCGACGTAAAAGTCCTCGTTAATTGTCCTAGCAACTACATCGTCATTAGATTCTAATGCCAATTGTTTTAAGCATCGCATGCTAAGAAAAGGAGCTGACGCAGTGCCATAAGTCACTGTGTTTAAAATATACAATTGTAAAGGTAAGTCTCGACTTTCGCGCCATAATATCAACTGTAAGTTACGTTGATCTGATTGAATTAAAATCTGTCGGTACATTTTTTGAATGTCTGCGCAAGCTACGTATTTATACTGCCTGAATCTGAGCAAAATGGAGAAAATATCATTTTGTAATGGCGGCCCTATATGCTGTATATTATTTAACGATGTGTTGTTCGACGTACTCGCGCTTGCGTCGAACACAACGCGTAATTTTGTAGTGACACTATCCTCCCGGTAAACACCGTGATGAGGTAAGATGTAATGCGGTTTACTTAATATATCAGAAATATTCTTTGATGCGACTAGGGTCATGTGACCTAGTGCCTCATATTCGCGAATAAATTCACTATAAAGTTTTTTATAGTTAGGAAAACGATCTAACTTTCTTTCGAGAGATAAAAAACGATTTTTAGCCATGTTGTATGAATCACCTAACGACTCGGGTGACTCCTTTAAAGGAATGCGAACAGAGAATCTACCGTGTTCATCACGTTTTGTAGTCTCTGTAAATATTTTTTCACAATAGCGGTCATCTTTTGACATGGCATTAGGTAAGTCAGACAGTTCTTCTAACTCCCAGAATTTTTGCAATTGAGTATCAATTTGAACGAAATTACATTGAACTCTTTTAGGTTTGAACGAATGATTATTACAAAGACGGCCAGAGATGATCCATCCTATTTTGGAATCGTACAGATATGGACCACGACTAAGCTTTATTTTATCATTATTTAATAGATCCCAAAATATGTCCGCTCCTAAGAGTACATCGATGTCCGACGGAACGCTAAACGTAGGGTCTGCGAGCGAAATATGATTAGGTATATCTATAAATTGACATTGAATGTCTAACGAAGGTAATTTTGATGTAATACGAGGAAGAACCCAACATTGGATATTTGTATTAAAATCATTAACTTTAGAACGAATGTTTACTTTGCAGGTGTGGGTACTTTTTGTAACGCTTTGTCCTACACCCGAAATATGAATTGTGGACTGTATGATAGGTAATTGTAAACGATTACATAACGATTCTGTGATGAAACAATTTTGACTTCCGTTGTCAAGAAGTGCTTTAACTGTATGATAATTATTCCTTGAATCAGGAACATCTATGAGTGCCGTTGACAACAAAACCGGTTGTACAGCGTCACTGCACGTGAGTGCATTGCGCTCGGAATGTACTTGCGTATCAGCTGATGTGGATACGGCCATACCTATTCTCTCGCTATTATGAAGTAACGTGTTATGGTTATTTTTGCAAATTTTACATGGACCATATGAACATTCGCTTGGTAAGTGACTATCAGTCCGAATACAATTTTGACAAAGCTTTTTAGTTTGCACAATTATAAGTCTATCTTGCACGGACAAATTTAAAAATTTCGGACATGAATATAAATAATGATCACCACCGCAGTCAACACAAACACGTCTTTGTTTATTATTATCTGAATTATTTTTATTGCGAGTTGAATTACTAACGTATGAATGTGTGACAGGTTGCGAGTTTATGTTATTTGATTTATTTGCGTATCTTTTGTTTTGATTGTAATTCGACTTAACAGAGTCTTTTTTATTGTGCTTAGACGAAGAAACACCACTATTATTATTTGACTTTATCATTTCCAACATATCCGCACGGTTTCTTAGAAATTCTAATAAATTATCTAATTTAATGTTATTTGATTCATTTTTAGACACAAGGGAACCTTTATGTGTTTCCCACTCGCGTTCCGTGGACGGATCGAGTTTAGAAACAATAAGATATACGATTAACGTGTCCCAAGTATCGGTTGGTTCGTTTAATGATTTAAGTGCTCGCAAATTACGTAATGTTGAATCTATTAGTTTCCTAATTTGATCATACGATTCGCTTTGAAGTGACTGAACAGTAAATAACGCCTTTACATGATTTTGTACTAACAAACGATTGTTATGAAACCTATTTTCTAGTAAATCCCATGCGTGTAGGTAGTTTGGAGCAGTGAATTCTAACGCACTAATTACATGAGAGGCAGAACCACCAAGTGACGATTTTAAATAATGAAATTTCTGTATGTCGTTAAGATCTTCACGATTGTGTATCATAGTGAGATACGAGTTCCTATACTCTAACCATTGATCATACGAACCATCAAAGGCAGGTAAATTTATTACTGGCAACTTAATAGACACAGGATTACATATTTGATGGGAAAAAGATTGGTTTTGTTCACTATTGTTAGGATTCATTAAGCACTTCGCGTCAGCCATGATGGAAAAGTACTGATGTTCAAATGATTCGCGGTATTCTAATTGAGTAGCTAAATCTGAATCATCAATTATTTTTTCAATTTCACCTTGAACATCATTAAAACTTTGGAAAATAGTGCAAGTTGACTGCATTCGCAAATCTAATTCCGTTTTGCTATTGGAATTTAATGTTCATTTGTCTAATTTTGAAATAAATTTCTCAAATAACGTAAGTCTGCCTTTCAGCGTGCCTTGCTGCCTTTTTAAATCAGCGAGACGTTTATTTGTCATAGTGCTAACACCTAAACAGGGAGATTTAGACCTTTCTCTTACTTTAACGGGGTCCTGAATCGAGGCAAATTGCAAACACTCATCGTCACTCATTTTGGAAGGCTATCAAAAGCACGAGTACTTACAGTTTCCCGCTCAGCACCACCCCGGCGCAGCACCGCACAACACAACGAACAACTAAAACGTAAAAATAACGATATTAACGCAAAATTGTTGGACACGGAGTAGGGGGATGGGTTTTGTGACCTGACCGGATGCTACTTGCTGACAATCCTGGACAATCCTCTTCTCCAATGCCTTTTGATGCGACGCTCCACGTGGCCGCTTGGTTCTTCGTATATCCGACTCGTAAAGGACCAAATGTTAGACCGTTCCCTATGTCCCTATGTGATGAGGGGAAGGATGTCTTCAATGAAGTCGTTTTATTGTTTCTTTTAAATATAAACGTATATTATAAAATTACAATGGGGTTTTTGAGACACATGCGACGCTAACGAAATTTCCGTGGAGAGTATCGCTGTGAAGGCTGCGACGGTGCTGCCACCCACGGGCAGCAGAGGATGATTCTTTCCTACATTCAGGCCGAAGAATATTTGCTCCTTTCGCCGCTAGAGGGCGTTGGTATATTGAACAGTGAATAAAAAAAAACCCTAACTTTATCGTAACTTGCGCCGACCAACTAGCAAGCCCCATATGCTTGATTTTTAACAAATCTCTCAGCTCTGGTATTTTCCCTAAGCAATGTAAGATGGCCAAAGTAGTACCGATTTGCAAATCAGGTGCTGATGATTGGGTGGAAAATTATCGTCCCGTATCTATTCTTTCGACATTTGCCAAGGTCTTTGAAGCAATAGTTTGCCCTGACATACAAAACTACTTTAGGAAATATCTGTCTGACCACCAGCATGGCTTCACTGCTGCAAGATCCACCTGCACTAACTTAGTAGCTTTTGTGGAGGTTATTGCAGCTTCACTAGACTCGAACCAACAAGTCGACGCCATATACACCGATTTCAGCAAGGCTTTTGACAAAGTTTCTCATGAAGTGCTAATTCAAAAACTTGCTGCGTACGGCTTTGCTGGTTCTCTTCTTAAGTGGCTGCACTCTTACCTAACGGATAGATCTTTTTATGTCGTGGCCAATGGCTATAAATCTGAATCCATGATCATTACATCCGGTGTTCCGCAGGGTTCCCACCTGGACCCCATAATATTTATAATCTTTGTAAACGACCTTCCTTATTGCTTATTTTACTCCATGCCATTCCTATTCGCCGATGATTTGAAAATAGTCCGCGTCATAGATTCTCTAGCCGATTCGATATTACTTCAGGATGACTTGAACAGACTTTTAAACTGGTGTAAGGATAATAATATGCTACTTAATGTTGAAAAATGTTCCCAAATTACGTTTACTCGCAAGGCTAACTTCATTGATGTTAATTATAGTATGAATGGTACTTACCTCAGAAAAATTGATGAGGTAAAAGATTTGGGAGTCATTCTTGACCGAAAACTTACATTTGTTCCCCACATGGACAACATTATTAAAAAAGCTTCAAAAACACTCGGTTTCGTGTTGCGTAATGTTAAATGTTTTCGAAAACCTAAAACTAAGATCTATCTTTTTAACTGCCTTGTTCGTACCGTATTGGAATATTGCTCGGTTGTGTGGCATCCTCACTATGCAACACATAGTCTTAGGTTAGAGAGGGTTCAAAAAAGATTTTTGTACCATCTTGCATATTGTGCGAGATTAGCCAAAAAATTCCGAGCTATGCAAAACGTCTTAAAAAATTCGACATGATCTCACTCGAAAAGCGAAGAGATGGTATAGATTTACTTTTTATTTTTAAATTACTTCGGAGTAAAATAGGCTGCCCCCAGTTAAGTAAGATTAATTTTAACCTTCACCACAATTATCCACGTCACCCTATCAAACTTATACATCCCCCATTCCGCAAAACTGTATCAGGATCCAATTCCCCTATCCCCAGAATTTGCAGGCTTCTTAATAATTGCGATGAATCAATAGACATTTTTTTTACAACACTTAAAAAAATCAAGCACCAAGTCCATCAAAAATAATACACCGTACTGTTTTTTTTTTTCTATGTTGACTGTATAAACTACGAACTAGTTGTTGTCAGCGTTATTTCTGCACTAGTATTATATTGATGTTATAATTTTGTTTTTGCATGCTGTGTCTATCTTGTCATATTGTACACTATGTTTGTAACATATTGCATGAAATATAAGAATAATCAGTGTAACAATTGTAGATAGGCCAATAAATAAATAAATTTGTTCAGAGTTGAGACGTGATTGATGAAAAAACTGTACATCGTCCATGTCTAGAGTTATGTATTTCTCATTCAAATCTTTAGTTAGTATGGGCCAGTGCTTTTGGTAACACTGACTCGAGATATAACATTATGATCAATATTTTGCCTCAGTACCCATCTTCTTAAACATTGCAGTAACCATCTGGCGTCCTCGTCGCAAGATCCTAGCTCCGACCTTTACTCCTAAGAATTTGAACCATTTTGTGAACATATTCTCCAGGCAGAGCTTGGTCATGGTAGAGCAGTTGCAGTCAGCTGTCGGGACCGGACCCTTCTCAGTGTGGAAGTACTTGACGAGTTATACTATGGATTCTGTTTGTGGTAAGTTATAATCTTAGTCGTATAGTCGTATTTTGTAGTATACCTAGTGACCTTTTTTTGGGGGGAAATCATCAAGACCTCAGCATTCGACTTGGTCTGCAAAGTTAGATAGTTTGCAGCTTGCGACCAGCGATATCCGTCTCCCAAGAAGTATCCTGCCTTTTCTCTACGCAAGTACATTTGTCTTGCAATAATACCCACACATTATGAACCTGTGATGTGCCTGTGACGTGGTAATAGTTTATCACCGAGTCAAGATAAACGATATTTATTTTGCGAATTGGTTACACGTAATATTTTCTTTTTTCGTAAATTTAAACTAGCTGGGCCAGATTGGGGGTTTCCTAACAGACTACTTTCACAAGAAAAACTAAATCCCAGAGATTGAATTCACGTTTGAAGTTCATGTAATCCGTACTGGTCAAGTCATATAAGAACTATTAAGGTTAATGTTTGTGGTGATATTTTGAGGAAAGAAGCACACAGATTTAAGTAGACCTGTCCAGATAGTGCAGGCACTAGTCAGGTATCGTATAGTTCAACGATTTGATGAAAAATACCAAAGTGAGGATAATTGTGTACGACGCATAAAGTAATAGTAAGAGCTGATGATAGAGAAACGGTTTTTCGCAGAAACGGCGTTAGGAGTCAATGTAAATGCCCAGAAGTCGGAAGACGAGCCATTTCTGACGGCTTTCGATGAATGCTGCAAGCTGATAGCTGCTCGAATGTTGGCGCCGTGGTTGTACGCAGATGCCGTGTATAAGCTGTTCTCTTACAACGCCAAGTTTGAGAAGTGCAAAGATACTCTCTGCAGGTTCATTGACAAGGTAATTGTTATTATCCGAACCTATTTTTGAAAAGTGTGTTTCCCGATAACTATAACCTAGGGGTCTTTAAGTCAAGAGTGAATAGGTTACTTTTAGGTAAGCGTGCTCCATCTTCGACCACATCATCACTTACCATCAGGTGAGATGGGGGTCGAACGCGACATTATTATCAATAAAAAATGTGAAACACAGGATAAGGAATATTTTGTTATGACGGGTCGATTTTTCAGATTGCAAAGTTTACTGTTGTCGGTCAGTGGTAGAGTGACCACCTTAGCATACAACCGTGCCTCGTAAAGCACGTTAATTCTTTGTGTCCTGATCTAAGCGGATGATGGTGTTATTAATTATGCACTGAGAGAAATCGGCTTAGGAATTTGAACAAGTTTGACTTGTTAAGTGGTTATCTGTTTGAAATAAAATTATTTTGGTCAATGGAAACAAACGCAATGTTGATAATACAAGTCGATTTTGTACAAAGAACAAGATTAAACTTGTTGAAAGTTATTTAGTTGAAACAACCAAACATTTGTTTGAAACAACATGCTTCTTATTGCTTTGACAAAATCGACTTGTTTAATCAACCAAAACATAAACTTGTAGCATTAACAAGTTAGTATCACATTAAACCAACAAGACTGTTTGATTATTTCAACATTATATCTTGTTGAAACTACATTACGTAACTTGTTAAATGCTATCTTGTTAAAACAACGTTACAGGCGGTTGAAATAACATGGCGTCATTTGAAATTGACGTGCCCTTAATTGTAAAATCAACATTATACTTAACTTGTTAAAGTAACAAAATAAATTATAAATTTGTAGTAGCAACAAGGTGGCTTTTTAAAGGCTGTTAAAAAGTATAAATAAAAATGTTATAACACAAGTAAAGAAATTTTATGGTAGCATCAATGCACTATTGTTTGTTGTTCAAATTCTTTATTTAAAATTAAGTTTTAAAAGATAGTTTACAGTTGAACTTATTCTAATTGTATACGAGTCCTGATTTACAATGTTGAATAGGCTATACGACGCCTCTATACACATTTAAACATGCTTTTATTATATATAGTATTCTTAACAGATTATTCAGATGATTTATAGAATACCTACATGATTAACATTGTATGTGCAAGTCTTTGTATGGACCCACATAATATGCTGTTTGGGTAACAAAATATAAGCTTTACTAATGTAAATCGTTATTTTTTTTTAATAATCAACTAAGATTATAAATAATAATATCGTAGCATAAGTGGGTAGTTAGTACATAAAAATACTGGTAAACAGCCAAACAAGTGGCGTCGGCTGGTAAGTGAGCTATCGTCATGATACGTCACCGAGGAAATAGTGATGGGGCAGTCGATATCGATTGTACGTGCGGGCGTAAGATAATGAGCTAAGTCTACTTTTACTAATTGCAGATATTAAACTGTTAATATGTGAAGGATTTTTATGCAAATAAAATTTACGTGAAATTTTTAATATGTAGTCTTTTATAAATGGAAATTTAATTCGGTAGTGTAATGTTTTAAGGTTAGTGCGGAATGGTGTGTTATAAGATAATTTAATAGCTTTGTTTTGGATAGTTTGTAGTTTATTATATTTGGTTTCTGTTAAACTAGACCAAACAGGTGCAGCATACGTCAGGCAAGGTCTAACCAAAGTGGAATAAATTCGTAATTAAATTGAAGGACTAAGAACAGATTTGCGATTTAGGATAGGTTTCAATGAATTAATTTTTAATTTTTGTTCCAATTGAGTGTTTTGTCTAGTATAAGTCCTAAATATTTTACCGATACACGCCACGTGATCTCAAATTCGTCTATTTTGATAAGCCCGGTAGGTAGTGTGCGTTTTCTAGTAAATAAGATTCCCTCAGTTTTTGCTGAATTTAGTTTTAGTTTCCAAGTTTTAAAATATTCGCTAAGTAGATCGAGTGAATATTGTAATCGTCCAGTCACTACTTCAACGTCTTTATCTGTGGTGAACGTAGCAGTATCGTCAGCGTAAATTGCAAGTTGTGTGTGGGCTTGTTTAGGTATATCATTTATGTAAACTATGAAAATGTACGGACCCACGAGCGAGCCCTGGGGCACACCAGCTGGGATGGTTTTGGGGGCCGAATTATCATTACCAACATAGACAGAGAACGATCGATCAC
Organism: Tholera decimalis; assembly: GCA_943138885.2. Lineage (NCBI taxonomy): Eukaryota > Metazoa > Arthropoda > Insecta > Lepidoptera > Noctuidae > Tholera > Tholera decimalis. The sequence continues at coordinate 3,429,370 of OW964552.2, read as the reverse complement.
GTAGATAATTTTGAATGAGTTTGACTAGGCATAGAGGTACTTTGCTTTTGATTAATTTATGTAATAAGCCATCGTGCCAGACAGAATCGAAAGCTTTTTCAATTTCCAGTAAAATTATTCCAGTGGAAAGACCCCGATTTAATCCGTGGGTTATATGTTCAGCGACTCTGGCCAACTGTTGTGTGGTTGAATATGTGCTGCGGAATCCAAACTGCTCAGGAATCAAGATGTGAGCTGTACTTTTAGAGAGGCGGGATAGTATCACGGCTTCTAGTAGTTTACCTATACTTGGCAGTAAGCTTATTGGGCGATAGCTTGATGGGATTGATTGATCTTTCCCGGATTTTTTAATAGCTATAATTTTGGCGTGCTTTAATGCATTCGAAAAGTACGCAATGCGCAAACAACCATTAAATACTTTGGTTAGATAGACAATACCTTTCTGAGGCAGATTTTTTAACAAACCATTTCCTAGGCTGTCATAACCAGGTGCTTTGTTTGATTTTAGCTTTGCTAATAGGGTTCGAATTTCATTCGGTCGAACAAATGATGGGTATGAGCCATTCATATGATAATGATCTAACATCCTAATAGATTCCTTAACTGCTTTTTCAGTACTCGGATCACTTACCCAGTGTTTCGTAAGATTCATATTCTCAAGGAAGGTATTCGCTAATGTCTCACATTGTTCAAGCACTGAGGAAGTGGTAGTATTATTCGACATTTTTAGGGGAGGGAATTGAAGTATGCTGTGGTTCAATGACTTGACCACTCGCCATAAGTCCGAAGTAGGGTTTGTCACTTTAGCTAATTTATTGTTCCAGACATTGTCATTTAGGGATTGTATCTTGGATTTGATAGATTTTTGCATGTTGTTAACTTGTGAGAATAGCTGACTTCATTTATATAGGTTGTTTTCATTTAGAGCCAATTTTCTTAGTCTATTTTTGTTTTTGATTTGCGACCTGATTCGACGTGGGAGTTTGTGATCACCGTCACTCGGTATTTTCGGAACAGCTTTGATCTCTTGCTTTCATTATCGATTGGGTTAGGTGTTCAATGGCAAGGTTTACCTTCCGAGGTGAATTAAAAGTGGTCTGGTCCAAAGTTATAGATTCATTCAAGTGAGATCTATAGCTTCTCCAGTCCGCCTTTGTGCAATTAAATATAACCCGCGCACATCTATTGACTTTACCACCTGCAGTCAAGTAAACCGGCAGGTGATTAGAAGAAAGGCCGGTTATTACCTGAGGCTCTGAAAGATGGTAGATAGAGTTAGCTAATATAATGTCAGGTGTGGACGGAGTGTACGTGCTATGATAGTGAACTAGAGTGGAACAAGATGGGGCTAGAATGTCATATTCATTGCTTATCATGTGGTCTAAAAGTATTTCGCCATGGCTGTTGGATCGAGAGCAGTGCCAGTACGGGTGTTTAGTATTAAGGTCACCCATTATAAGGGATTTTGGATGAAAATGAATAATTTTGTCTAGGTTGGAAGGTAATAAGGCTAAGTTAGGTGATTGATAAGCTAAGATAAAGGCAACAAACTGGTTTGATAGGGCAACTTGTATTCCAACACATTCAAGGTTTTGTGTTACTGGTAATTTTAAAAGGGTATGTTGGATGTCTGATTTTACTTGGATGGCAACTCCCTGACCGAGTCCGTCAGGTTTCTTATCGCAACGATAACAGGTAAATCCCGGAGTGTGTAGTTTAGTATGGGGTGATATTCTAGTTTCTGATAAAGCTATGATATCAATAGAAAGCTCGCTTACCAGATCCAGTAGTTCAGTAATTTTAGAGCGAATACCGTCGGCATTCCAATATGGAATACGCATATTGTATAGTGCACTATTGCTATCTATATTGCATTGATACAATAAAAATAATTTCTTAAATTAGGTATATAATTTTCCGTAACCCTTCCTTCAACTTTCAAGTGACAACTTTATAATTTATTTTTTATTTAACCTATTTTTTTTTCTAATTTAACGGTGTTTTTTTTTTAATTAGAATAAATGGAAGATAAAAGTTTGAGTTTACATCAAACATTTACTATGAGAACATACATATATTAACGAATCACAAAATAGTTCCGTCGAGCTCGATAGATGGCGTTGCCCTGTTTAAATTCGCGCTATCGTTTGCTTCATTTGGTTCGTACATATAGTGCGCAGTTCTACTCAAAACACCAATTCCCAGCTCTCAACCAGTAGACCAGGCCCACCGCGATATGGTGAACGCCGAAGTCGAACGTAGAACTTCCCTTTCGCCCATCGAAGATCCCGATAATCCACTGGCCCTGGCTCCTGATGAGGTCCAGGATATCATTAAAAGTCTCCAACCGCGAAAAGCCCCTGGCTCCGACGGCATCACCAATAGGGTTTTCAAACTTTTCCCCGCCCGACTTATAGTGCTAATGACTGCCATCTTCAATGGCGCATTGAGCAATAATATGTTCCCCGCAACCTGGAAACAGGCCACCGTCATAGGTATTCCCAAACCAAGGCAAGCCCAAGTCTGACCCGTCTAGCTACCGTCCCATTAGCTTACTCAACGTCCTCGGTAAAATCTATGAAAGGCTTATATATAAGCGGCTCAAAGATTTTGCCGAAGCAACGAGTCTAATACCCAATGAGCAGTTCGGATTTAGAACCGAATACTCATGTATCCAACAAGTCCACCGCATCGTAGAACACGTCAGCGCCGGCTTCCAACGGGGCGCAATAACGGGAGCCTTATTCTTCGACATAGCGAAAGCGTTCGATAAAGTCTGGCACAATGGCTTAATCTATAAGCTATATCAACTTGGTGTGCCTGACCGTCTCGTGCTCATCCTACGGGACTTTTTATCGAATCGCACCTTTCGTTATCGAATTGAGGGGGAGCTTTCCTCCCCCCATCCCATTCGCGCAGGAGTTCCTCAAGGCTCCGTACTATCCCCCCTCGTTTTCACGCTATTCACTAGTGATATTCCCAAGCATAAAAATACCCAGCTAGCCCTATTCGCCGACGATACGGCTATCTATTATACCGGTCTTAAACCCAATGCCATCGCTCTCACTCTCCAAACTTCCGCAAACACTTTGGCCAAGTGGTTCCGGAAATGGAGAATCGAAGTCAATCCAGACAAAAGCCAGGCAGTCCTCTTTTCTAAACCGCGGATAAACCCACCCTCCCCCCGTCCGATTACCATGTACGGCAAGCTGATCCCTTGGGAAAAGCAAGTCAAATACTTAGGCGTGGTCCTCGATAGACACCTCTCCTTCGCTGAGCACATAAAGCAGGCACGTTCGCGCGCCGCTTTCGCTCTAGGTAGGCTCCACTTCATTCTTAGCTCTCGCAGCAAGTTATCACTCAGGTGCAAGCTGCGTATTTTCACCGCGGTCATCCGTCCCATCATGACCTACGCCTGCGTTGTTTTCGCACACGCAAAGCCCTACCTCCTCCACAAGATGCAGACCCTCCAAAACCGATTCCTCCGTAGAGTCACGGGAGCCCCCTTTTATGTTCGAAATGAGCTTCTTCACGTAGACCTCAAGATGCCCACCATCCAGCAGTTCATGAAACGCGTCTCCAAGCGCTTCTTTGAAACTTCAATCCAACATAGGAATCCCCTTATCGTATCGGCCGCCCAATACCCTGCTCCAATAGAGCCGTAGGGAAACGAGTATAGTGGCACACAAACACAAAAACCGACCGTCCTTCCGTCCTCGCCGCCGAGGCCCGCCCCGACGTCCCCGTAATAGTCCACCCCGACCCTTGCCAGAGCCAGCCCGCGACGCTGAGCCAGTAGCTTTAAATTCCGTTATTAATAATAATAATGATATGATCCAGCCTGTCCCTAGCTGCCCTCCCCTGCGACGCCCTAAGCCGAGGTCGTACCCCACAGGGGGTGCCCTTAGCGTGTAGTCGCCTAGTTTGTAAGTTTTTAATAAGGTCTGGCTGGAGGCTTTAATTAATTTATTAATTAAGGCAACCACAGGCAAGCCCAGTTAAGCAGCCGACAACCTCAGAGGTTGACCTGCGAGATGCCACAAAAAAAAAATGAAAACACCAACGACCCCGCTATGCCGAGGCTCGTACTCCACAAGGAGTGTCCTTAGCGTGCGGTCGTCTAAATGTAGCTCTGGCTGTGAGGGCCTTTAAATTTAGAGGTAACCACAGTATCGCCCGGTTAAGTAGTAACCAGCCTTAGTGTGCTGAACTACGAGTGGCCCTACAAAAAAAAGCTACAAACAAACAGGTTTCGACATAAAAATTTCATGACAACAACATGTCAAGCATGTTAAATCTACTTGCTAAACTTGTAAAAACAATCGGAAAATGTTAACGTAAATTCGACCTGACGTAACGTAGAAGTAACATGATACGTAGCTTGTAGGATCAACAAGTTACACTTTACAAGATCAAACTTGTAGTTTCAGTCAAACAGCACGTAGGTGCTATTTTAACCCGAAAACTTGTTGAAGCAACGTGAAATCTCGTTGTTTTTTTTCTCAGTGTTATGAGAGAATATACAGTATGTTAACTAACAGAGGGCGATCCCGTTAACCCGCAATAGTATAGCATCCATACATGCTAAAAAAAATATCAGTACTCGGAGACTTTTGACGCTGCAAATCAATCGCATCTACAGAGATGTAAAATAAAGGTAGATCTGGAAAATTCCTTCTGTCATACCACCACCACCATACCATTTTTGGGGTTCCGTACCCAAAGGGTAAAACGGGGCCCTATTACTAAGACTTCGCTGTCCGTCCGTCTGTCTGTCCGTCTGTCACCAGGCTGTATCTCATGAACCGTGATAGTTAAAAATACGAAAAAAATATAAATATTTAAGGGGGGCTCCCATAAAACAAACGTAATTTTTTTTGCCGTTTTTGTAGATAATGGTACAGAACCCTTCGTGCTCGAATCCGACTCGCACTAGGCCGGTTTTTTGATATAGGGATATTTGCGAAATATTTAGCTTTTAAGAATACATGAATCTGACACTATGAATGAACTAGCCATGTACTTACAAGGTAAATTTCTACTTTGTATATGGTAATTAATCTTCCAGCTACAACAATTATAATTTATGTTTTAACTAGTTAAATATTAAAAAAAATCATAATGACTACCTATGTTTTCTTCTGCTTTTTTTAATGTTTATGTTGGAAAACAATTATTCTATTATACTTATTTTAAATTGTATTTTTTGTGTTTTAAATTGTAGTGTTTGTGTATATAAAAAGTAGAGATGCGCCGAATGTTCGGCTGAATATTCGGTTTAATTGCCGAATAATTACCGAATATTTAAATTATTGCTAATATTTAAAAAGAGAACATTTTATTCAACAATAAAGTTAGCTAATTACTAAATAAGTGTGGTTTATTCCGAAAGTTGTACATAGTTTAATGAAACCACTTTTTGTGTCAATTATTTATTGACAAAATAAAAAAAAGGATTTTTTTTTTTTTTTTTTTTATTTAGAATAGGTTCGCGTTTGACCACCATCTCACCTGATGGTAAGTGATGATGTGGTCGAAGATGGAGCACGCTTACCTAAAAGTAACCTATTCACTCTTGACTTAAAGATTAACTTTAAAAATAAATTTAAATATAATTTTAATCTTACAAATGCTAATAACTTTTATTTTTACAATTGATAAACTTAAATTTCTTTTAAATTAACAATTTTAAGAACAGTAGTGAGGTAGCTACCTTTTTATATCAGAATTGCACCGAATAATTCAGCCGAATATTCGGTTCGGTACATTTTGGACCGAACATTCGTATTCGGTTGAACCTACATTCAGCGCATGTCTAATAAAAAGCATACACCATGTTAATGTCAGTATAATAAAGTTTAAAGGAAAACGATCACTGCTAACAAGATTTCGTCATCGTCTGCTTAGGTATGTTGAGTTCGGCTTCTAGTAACCGGATGCAGCTGTTTTTTTTTTTAATGTGGGTAGATTACACATTACTAGCAATCTTGTTAACCCCTCCAACTAAGATAAATATGCTTGTGTCTGGAGCGGAATCACGGCGATAGTGTAATGGGTGGGGTTCGAACTCGTGACCTCTCGATCACAAGTCCGACACCTTATCCATTAGGCTATTGACGCTTAAGCTACATGGCGTGACTGCCTATCTGACTTCCAAAAACCAGTAGCCGGGTAACTTGATACCCCTTGGTCCGATCAGTGTCTGATTTTCTGGCTGCTGGCTACCCGTAACGATTGTCAAAGATATCCAACAGCCGTGACCAGTGGCTTAACCTGGTTTCGGAGGCATGGAGGGACCTCAATATGTTAAGATGGTCACCCATCTACAGGCAGACCCCGGCTAGCATTGCTTAACCTTGAAAATTTACCAGTGTGGCTGTTATTATTTAGCACTGCTAACAAGATGGACCAAGGAAATGTAGGGTAATTCCAGGATAGGTGCCCCAATGGGATAGGTGCCGCGGCTTTGAATACTCTATGTTAGAAATGTCGTAGGCTAAAATCGAACTACGTAATAGGAAGCGCTCCCCCCTCAGACCACAGTGCCACGCCAACCGCACGCGAGAGCGCACGCGTTTTGCCCGTGAGTGTAAAAATCTTCCGCGGCGAGACCATTACAAGCGTTGAAATTATAATCGTAAGTACTGACTATCGAATATCTTTTCACTCTGTTATAAATTCTATATCTTTTTAATTTATTTGCTGATATTACAGTTTAAAGTACAAGAAATAATGCTATAAATTATAGTTTTCTTTTTAACTTTTTTTTTATTAAAAGAGGCATCTATCCTGTGCTAAAAGTATAGTTGCCCCATCTGCTGTCCGGAAAAAATAGTAAATGTAGAAATAGTTAGGGATAGATGCCCCTAAGGGCATCTATCCCTAACTATTTCTATAAATGTTTTCATATTGCAGGTGGAAGAAATGCCTCGAAAATATAAAAGAAAACCTGGGGTGGTCCCCCGTCACATTAGTTGGACTGAAGAAAGCTTGGAAAAGGCTTTCCAAGAAATGACCAAAAATGAGAAAGGTGTAAATGAAATAGCCAGAACTTACGGAATACCCTCACGAACATTGAGACGACGATTTGAAAAAAATAACAAGGAACAGTTAACCTTAGGTACCAATTTTTTTTTATAATATTAGTGTTATAAATAGATTAATTTATTATTGATTCTAAAATGGAACTACAGATCGCGGCACGTAAGTTGAACCAAAATGGCGGTTGTCCGCGCAGGTACAATTATGGATTGAGACTTTGAGACCGATTGAGACCCGAAAATCTATTACTACGCGTTCAAGGTCATAGTTCAACTTACGTACCGGGAGCTTTAACACATTTTCGGGTCTCAATCGGTCTCAATCCATAATTGTACCTGCGCGGACAACTGCCATTTTGGTTCAACTTTCGTGCCGCGATCTGTACCGACTGCGAAAAGTGGGGCAATGTTTATTAGTTGGTATGTATTTGGTTTATTTATTACAGGAAAACACCCTGTTCTTGGATTTGAGAATGAAAAAAGGTTGGTGGCTCATATACTCAAGCTAGGAGAAGCGGGATTTCCTCCTGATAGAACAGCAATACGTAAGTTAGCATATCAGTTCGCTAAAAAATTGGGGTTGAAGCATAACTTTGATGATGAGATTGAAATGGCTGGACACTCATGGTTCCAAAGTTTTATAGAGAGAAATCCTACTATAACTATTAGACAAGCTGAAGGCTTATCATTGGCACGAGCAAAGGGTCTCAGCAGGGAAGAAGTTACTAACTTTTACGCCCTGTTGACAACGGTTCTAACAGAGAATGGTTTGCTAGATAAGCTGGATAGAATATTCAATATGGACGAATCAGGTGTACAACTTAACAACAAACCTGGAAAAGTGGTGGCAAAAAAAGGTGCAAGGGTCGTGAAGTCAGTTACTTCCGCCGAAAAAGGCGAGACAATTACTATAGTTGCTTGTTGCAATGCTATTGGCAATTTTCTTCCACCAGTTCTTATATTAAAAGGCGTGAATAAAAAACCAGAATTCGAAGAGGCCTTTCTACCTGGTTCCAAAGTTTATATGCAGAAGAAATCAGCTTATATTAATACAGATCTGTTTTACAAATGGTTAACAGAACATTTTATCGCCCACAAGCCTCAAGGAAAGGTATTGTTGATTCTGGATGGACATGCGTCACATTCAAGTGCAATTAGCATGCTAGAAGTCGCCCGCGACAATGGAGTAATTTTACTATGTTTGCCTAGTCACACAACATCTGCTTTACAGCCTCTAGACAGAGCCGTGTTTGGACCCTTCAAAACATTTTATAACGCTGAGACAAACCATTTTATGCGCACCAATCCTAATAAAAAATTGAACAGATATAACTCAGGAAAGCTGATAGCCAACGCATGGGTCCGGGCAGCTACTCCTGCCAATGCTATGAGTGGTTTTCGAGGCAGCGGAATTTACCCACTTAACTCATGTGCACTACCAGATTCTGAATTTGCAATTTCGGATATTGCGTTGGGTGAGCGCGAACAAGAGTCTGCCTCAAATGAACCTGAACAAGGTCCTGGGTTGGATCAGCGCGAACAAATATCTATATTTGGTGAGACAAGACAAGGAATTACACGGGGTGAACGCAAACAGGAGCTTGCTTTGGACGAACGTGAACCTGAACCCGTCTTGTGTGAATCTGTCCGAAGCCTTGATTTAGATGAGCATGAGAAACAGCTTACATTTAGTGAGCCAAAACAAAATTCTACTTTGGTTGAAGCCGATCGAGAGCCTACTTTGAGTAATCGCGATGAAGGCATGGAGGAACGTAATCAGCTTATATTGTATGAGTGCGAAGACCAACATAACACGCGACCAAGAAGATCTCCAAGTCTTTTAGACCTTTCTCAAGAATGCCTTGCTCAATTAGATATTAACATTGAAAATAACATTTTTGATGGTACTGACCTATCATTTCCATCATTTAGGTCAGTTCATGAAACCTCGCAAGCCAATATTTCAAAAAGCAAAAATGTTGATATGGCGAATATAGAAACACCATCAAAATTTCTACAACAATGGTCTCCCATACCAAAAATTCCACTGAACATGTCCAAAAGGGCTAAACAATTTACAGAAGTTTTGAATTCAAGCGAAAAAATTGACAAAATGAAGACAGCAGCAAGAAAGCCAAGAAGACCAAGGAAACTAACAGAAAAGAAACAGAAAAGAAAAAAGACATAAAAAAGAAAATGGAAAGCATACCAAGCGGTAGCAAAATTATAAATAAGGAAAATAACAATAAAAAAGAAAAAGTGAAAGCAAAGAAACAGACACAGATATATAGTTCTAGCAGCAGTGAAAATGAGGATCTAGATCCTATTTTCATAAACTTGAACGAAGGAAGAGGATTAAGAAAGAGACCATTAAAAATTTACATTACTGACAGCGAAAATGAACATGATGGTAGTAATATAACATCAGACAAAGGAACAGCCACTAAAGGAATATTAATAAAAAAAAGCAAAAAAGTTAATAAGGCACAAATCCCTGAGAATACGTTACATATTATAGACCCAAATTCTACAAGATATTATACTAGGACAAGCGAGAATGATTCAGTTGATAATTATTGTGTAGAATGTTATGAAAACTACAATTTTACTAAATCCTAATCAGATTGGATTGCATGTGCCACGTGTCGTCAATGGCTACATGAGACATGCACACAATTCCAAATTTACTGTTCGAGATGTGGTAAACTAAAAGCTATTATATCACAGACTGAAGTTAAGCTATAACTTAATACTATGTGTTAAGCATAATTATGATGATTGCGGTATAATTAAGGTATAAGAAGAATAAGACTGATTAAATTATCTTTCGTTAGTTCTGAAAACTATATTGATTACGTTAATTAGATGTATAAGATGATTATTATTCTACCATTAAAAAATCTATTGTTCAATAATTCTAGATAGACATATAATTAAAAAAAAAACCGGTCAAGTGCGTGTCGGGCCACGCGCAGTGTAGGGTTCCGTAGTTTTTATAACAGCCAAGTGTGTGTCGTATTCGCTGACTGATCGTTTCGTACCATGCTCTAACTAAAAGCCAAACATGACTACCTAACTAATTTGACTTCCTATACAAATCCTCACCTGATCCGACAATTTTGCACGAAAAGATTTAATTTTTTTTAGAGATTTGTATAAAACTTGTCATAGCCGGTGTTTTGAATTTAAATACGGACACAGAGCTACACTACTCAATCTTCACAAGAAGCTAGCACGATACAACTGGCGCTTAGCGCCATCTATCGACATTTCTGTAGAGTTGTTCGAAATTTTCGAGTCAAATACAATTCGTCGACTATTACTCGTAAACTTGTAAAGCCCACTTATGTGTGATAGTTTTCCTTTAAATTTCGTTATATATAGGTACTACTGCCGTGACATTTGAATTTCTAACTACAACCGTTTAGTTGATAGAGGGGGGACACTTGACTCTAACGAAAATTGGTAATTTAAAGCTTGATAAGTCACGAACGGTTTACTTAATCAAAAAACGGTCTTACCAAACCCCTAATATTTTTGAAAGACCTATCCAACGATATCCCACACTATGGGAAGAACGAAAAAAAATAAGGATCATCCCACTTTACATGTATGGGAGGTACCCTAAATAATTGTTTTTTTTCAAAATTTTATTTTACCACTTTTATTAACGTGTATACTCATGCCAAAGTACAACTTTCTAGTACCAATAGTTTTTGAGCTAAACTGCGGACAGACGGACAGACAGACGGACATGGCGAAACTATAAGGGTTCCTTGTTGACTACGGAACCCTAAAAAGATGTCACAAATTAATGTTAAATATTGAATACAAACTGATTATTGAAACTAGTATGTTTTATTTCAATTAGCACCTAATATTGAAGCATTCATACAGCGAGTCTCCTATCCCTCACGTTAGGCATCTATCCCTTGAAGCATTTTTACAATGAGTCTTCTATCCCCCACGATAGGCATCTATCCTACTTTTGAGAGGAGTAAAAAAGACACAATTTCCTCAAAATCTATGAGACTTGTGTAAAACAAATGGGATACCATGATAGATTAAAGATCAAAGTTACCATATGCAAAAGACGTATGGCCAATAGATTTTTAATTAATAAGTTATGGCTCCCTATCAAAAAGTGGGGCACCTATCCTGGAATTACCCTAATATTCAACCAACTTTTAACACGTTCGCTGACAGTGAGCACTTACCCTGACACCACATTACGACAGTAGAATTTTCCACGACGTACTTTTAAAAATAAGTGGCCCGTCCCTAGACATACTGTCATAACGCACTATTTTAATTTCACGCCTAACGACATACTGTCAGCGAATGTGTTAAATGTCATAAGGTACCTACGTATCTACGTAAAAAAGTCGTAAAAATTTAATACGAAATTGACTACAACTACAAAACCTGTTTGGTCTAATATGCCCTTGGGCGGTTTTTAACTACATAATGTCTGGTGGTGATTATATTCTAACGAGATACCGCGGCCTCGGAACTTAAGGGCAGCTGAAGGTGGGTTTTTAGTCAGTAGAAGTCTGACACTGAGCGGAGGGGCCGCTCCACCCAGAGCGGGAGAAGTCATTCGATGATTTTCCCACCCGGAAAAAAGCACTAGCACCTCGCCCGCGGCTACGTTCGCCTGTATTTTTCCTAAAGCACTCACAAATAGTGCACCTTACTAACAATGAAAAAATTTTTATAATTGGATCATAAGTTTCGTAAATTACCTCCTAAATACAAACAAAACCTCTTTATAATAGTAGCATATAGATTTAGTTTTGAGTAAAAGTCGGTTCTAAATTTTTTTTACTTGAAACAACTGTTACTGTTACAATGAAAAAATATGTAAATCAGATATTTAAAGAATGAATACCTACCTATTTACATCTAAACTCAACCACATACATACTTTAAAAAAATACAAACTTAGACGTTGAACTACTTTTACCTATTTACATCTAAACTCAACTACATACATACTTAAATAAAAAAATAAGTACAAACTTAGACGTTGAATTATTTCTACACATCGCTGTCGTCCGGAAACTTGCCCAGAAGACTGGCAGCATTGCCCCGTTGAATGGCAATGCTTATTCTTTGGGAAAAGAACGAGCCAGCACTCGGGTCACGCTAGATTATGGGGCTCGAGTGCGCGTCTCCTTCCCATGGACGATCGCTAATTTATTCCTTACGTGACAGAGAGAGCTAGCTCATACTTCATTTTTTTTTTTTTTATAAATAGAACTAGCAATGTGGGTAGAATTGACGTTACTAACAGTCTTATTAACCCCTCCAACTAATTTTAATATGCTTGTGTCTGGAGTGGGTTCACGGCCATAATATAATGGGTGGGGTTCGAACACGCGACCTCCCTTATCGTATCGGCCGCCCAATACGAACCCTCGCGTATCTCTAAGATTCGCCGACCAAGGCATACCCTAGTCACTCCCGATGACGCAATCACCCTGCTCCAAGAGAGCCGTAGGGAAACAAGTACAGTGGCACACAAACACAAAAACCGACCGTCCTTCCGTCCTCGCCGCCGAGGCCCGCCGCGACGTCCCCGTAATAGTCCGCCCCGACCCTTGCCAGAGCCAGCCCGCGACGCTGAGCCAGTAGCTTTAAATTCCCTTATTAATAATAATAATGATATGATCCAGCCTGTCCCTAGCTGCCCTCCCCTGCGACGCCCTAAGCCGAGGTCCGTACCCCACAGGGGGTGCCCTTAGCGTGTAGTCGCCTAGTTTGTAAGTTTTTTAATAAGCCCTGGCTGGAGGCTTTAATTAATTAATTAATTAAGGCAACCACAGGCAAGTCCGGTTAAGCAGCCGACAACCTCAGAGGTTGACCTGCGAGATGCCACACACAAAAAAAAAAAAAAAAACACGCGACCTCTCAATCACAAGTCTGACATCTTCTATCTATTTATTGAATTACCAATACAAATATTTTTATTTTAATGAAATAATGATGTTTATTTTGCAAATAGGTTATAAATAACACTTTCACACGTCTTTTTTTTTCGTACATGTAAACTAGATGAGGCCAGTGTTTCCTAACTGACTACTCTGAGAAGAAACACTGAAACAAACTCCGAGGTCAACGTCTCTTTTTAAGTCCATACAATCTTTAGTGATCAAATCATATGAGAGTCATGTAGGTTAATGTCTGTGGCGCCCTTGAGAGGACAGAATCACACAGATTTGAGCAGGCCCGTCCAAACAGTGCAAGCATTTGTCAAATATCTCGAACGATTTGACGAACAATACCTACAATTGACATCAATATAAAGGTACACTGTAAATTGTAACCCTGACTTCTGAGTTAGGCAAAGTCTGTATTTCAGGAGTCCTTTAATTTTCTTCCTAACACAACTATTTGACTTACTTAAAAGGACACTCCACAAACATATTTGCACACAAAATTTATATTATTGAATAAAATCATCATGTGCTTAGCTTTATCACAGTCATATTGAGGTTGGCTTCCAGTCTAACTGGATGCAACTGAGTATTAGTGAAATGAAATGAAATGAAATGAAACGAAATGATATGAAATGAAACGAAATGAAATGAAATGAAACGAAATGATACGAAACGAAATGAAATGAAATATTTATTTTGTGAATTGGTTATAAATAACACTTTTACACGTCATGTTTAGTGATCTCCACTGACTGACTTCCACAACCCAGTAGCTGGATAGCACGATGCCCTTTGGCCAGACCAGTGACAGATTTTCTAGCTACTGACTACCCGTAACCACTGTCAGAAATGTCAAAATGACAGCCGAGACCAACGATTTAACGTGTTGTCCAAGGCACGAAGGAATCTTGATATGTTGAAATGATCACCCATCTGCACACAGACCTCGGCAAGCATTGCTTAACGTTGAAAATTGACCTGTGCTGCTGTTATTACTTAGCACTGCTAACAAGATTGACCAATCCACAGACTAATCCCGCAAGCATTACTCAACTTTTAAGATCGATCCGAGCGATACTGAATAAGGTCTTGTATTCATTTCAGGTCGTCAAATCGAAACGGAAATCCATGAACGAAAATGTCAAAGACTTCAAGATAAGTGAGTACCAATACTAAATACCGTTGAATGCAGTTCATATTTTCCGACGCATTTCCGTCCTTCAAAGCCTTCAAATTACAGCAAATCGTAGTACTGTAGTATAAATAAGACAGTGGGATAAGTAGGGTTATTAGACGGCCAGTTAGAGGTAAACATAGGTTAACCACTTGTTAATAGATATAATAAGCAGCCTTGGGGTCCGTTTCATGTGTATATTGCATAGTCATGCATTTATTATGTTATAACTAGCTGTGTCCGCGACTTTGCCCGGGTCCTGCGCGTATTTCCGCGCAGATCCCAATCCTGGGTTAATAAGAATCTCCTGTATCTTTAAATGAAAATCCCGTTTAAATTTATGTAGCTGCTCCAGAGATTAACTCGGTCAAACAAAGTTAGCAAAGTTTGCTTTCTTAATGAAAAAATCCAATTCTCCTAATTGCATAATTTGCGATAAAATTGAGGATGTTCAGCATTTGCTGGTGGAATGTGTCCGGAATAAAGATGAACGCGACTCGCTGCTGAATGATTTTAAGTTAAACATACTGGATGTAGGACTTGTTCAAAGCATTTTGGCAAACCCAAAATTGAAGGAAGCAAAAGGACTATGTAGTTTAGTTTTAATCGTTCAGCAGTGAGGATCTAGTATTTTAGTTTTTTAGTGTTGCATTTTATTATTACTTAGCGGATTAATTTTCTTATAAGGTACGATGGGGTTGACATATCCTTATTGGACAAAAGCCCCAAATTAAAAATATAAAGATATAAAAAAAAGTTAGACGGACAGACAAAATGAACACAGACGGACACTACAATTTTATTTATCTAAATATGGAAAGACTCGGAGAGACTAACTTCACATAATATATATTAAATCTATAGGTATATATGTCTGTTTGAATGTCTTTTTCAGGTTTGAATGTCTGCCCGCTCTCTTCTCGGCTTGATTGTCTTCCACGTTTTCATATCCAATTTATAATAAGTATTTAAAGTGACATGGTCCCTAGCACGATCGTTACACTTAAAACGGGCCATTTACAAATGAACTGAGTAATCAAGTTGGTTGCAAAAGTGCCGAAATAGGTATCGGTAATTCGAAGCAATTAAACGGATTCGGAACCCTAAAAGCGTGATAAATATACCATGTTATGTTCTAGTGATACAATGTAATTACATGGACTTCAGATGCAAATTAAAAGGTGGGATAAGAATAGTTAATTATTCTAAATATATTCTCTAGATGTCTATTATTTTTGGACATACCGAGACGACGAGTAAGTCTCATAAAAATATATCTAAATCCGTTGTATTTTTAAACATAATCTTAAAAACTCACTCAAGTATTTTAATGGCGTGTTTTGCGAGAAGAAAACTATTGGCAGCGCAGCATTTAGTTTGTTTATTTGTGGGGCACAAAAGCCCAGAGGCTATATGCTTAAAATATTGTCAAATTTATCTGTCAAAGTCACTAATGACAGTACTATACAAGCAACGAACACATCAAGCAACACGTATAGTTTGGCAAAAAGTTCCGAAACGGAACTTAAATATTTAATAATTGGCAACACTTGCTCTGCTATGTCGAGAAAGGTACATGTTCTGTCATTTTTTGTCATCGGTGACTGTTTCTCCCGTTTTTTTATGTATGTGCGTTATTGTAGAGATACTGGTGACCCATTGTGTTCATAATGAACAGATTTATTAATTATCTTATATAGGTAAAGTGCACGTGAGACGTTTGGCGGAACTCGAGTCCGGAGAAATTTTATCCGATCTCAACGATTTCTTTGAAAGAACCGCTAAAATGGCAGATAAAATGTTATTTTATACATGTAATCAGATGTGATGTGTGTATTTCAAGGTGCAATATCTAGTATAAATCTTTCATACATTTATTAAAATATACATTCAAGGTTTGAGGTTATGACTATAAAACATATTCGAAATTCAGTGCGTTTGTATAATTTTGATACTTTTTAGGGTTCCGTAGCCGAATGGCAAAAAACGGAACCCTTATAGTTTCGATATGTCTGTCCGTCTGTCTGTCTGTCCGTCCGTCCGTATGTCACAACCATTTTATTCCGAAACTATTAAGACTATACATGTGAAACTTAGTAGGTAGATGTATTCTGTAAACCGCTTTCCGATTTTAAGAAAAAAAATTATAAATATTTAAAATAAAGGGGGGTCCCCATACATGGAACTAGAACTGAAAATATTTTTTTTCATGAAACCTATGCGTGTGTAGTATCTATAGACAGGTCTTCAAAAATGATATAAGGGTTTTAAAACCACTTTTTCATAAAGTCAATCTTTCAAAAGATATAAGCTTCCAAAGTGGTAAAATGTGTGTCCGCCCCCTCTAACTTCTATAATAATGGAGTGAAAAATCTAAAAAAACTATATATCTGTAGATCTTAATGTAAACTTTCAACCAAAATTGGTTTGAACGAAATCGGTACAGCAGTTTTTGAGATACAGCATATTTTCTAAAACAGCAAATATAACTAATAATGCTATCACTCAACGACTATCTTCTTTCTACCACTTGTATGCTGATGATCTCCAAATTTACACCCTGATGCTGATGCAAATTTAGCTGATGCCATTAAAGCTATTAATATGGACCTTGCTCGAATTGGTGACTGGAGCGCTGAGTTTGGGCTGAAAATCAACCCTGCTAAGACTCAGGTTATTGTTGTTGGTAGTTCTCGTACTATCTCCAGGATTGATTGGACGGCACTTCCCCAGGTTTCTTTCAATAACACCGTCATACCTTTCAGTCACACTGTGAAGAACCTGGGAATACACATTGACGACACCCTTTCTTGGACTAAACAATTACAGGAAGTTAGTCGTAAAGTATTTGCGTCTGCAGGCTCCTTGAGACGTCTTCGTAATTTTCTTCCCATCTCCACTAAAATTGCAATTGCACAACTCTCCTTCTCCCTATTCTGGACTATGCTGATGCCAGCTATCTTGACTTGACCCAAAACCAACTGGACAAGCTAGAGCGTCTTCAAAATCTCTGTATCAGGTTTATATTTGGCTTGCGCAAATATGACCACGTTTCTGATTTCCGTGCTCAGCTCAAATGGCTTCCTATTAGGTTTCCCCGGAATCTTCACTTACTTTCTCTACTTTATAATGTGCTATTTAATCCTTTCACTCCTTTTTATCTTAAGGAACGTTTTCAGTTCCTCTGTGACACACATTCTAGATCCTTGAGGTCATCGGAAAATCTAGAGTTGAGTATTCGTATGCATTCCACTTCTTTCTTTGACAAATCTTTTACCATACAAGCAACTCGTTTGTGGAATGCATTACCCATAGAAGTGAGGCGTGCTCAAACGCTACCAGCGTTCAAAAGAATGGTGAAGGAGCATTACCTCTCCCTATAACTTTTCCCCTTCTTTCTCAATTATACATGTAATATTTATTAGTATATAATTTTGGTATTGTATGTATTTTATATTATTATGTTCAATTATATGTTTGTACACTGACAGCCCTTAATCTGTCTCCTTTAAGTTTGTCCATCCAAAGGTTGTCTGTAAGAGATCGCCCTGTGCGATAAGACCGCCCATTGTACACTAGTTAATTTTTTTTTGTATCTATAGAAGTATTGTAAGGTGTACAATAAAGTATATAATAAATAAATAAATAAAAATAAATAAATAACTTTGTAATTCATACAAACACTATGAAAAACAAACTTATTTAGCGTAGTTGTAAAAATGTAAATAAGCTACTTTAAAGAAATTTGTAAGGTTTTTTTTTATTCGTCAATTAAATATACATAATACATTTATAATATATTATATTATTATAGTTACTACGGAACCCTTCATGGGCGAGTCTGACTCGCACTTAGCCAATTTTTAATATTGCATAAGATAACTATAAATTGACATCAAAATACTTTTATTTTTAATAAAATTTTGATTTTGAAGTAATCAAAACTGTTTTCGTCGTACTATATAGGGTTACACCATGCACGATAGTGGCGCCACCATTATTTTAAAGACTTTTGCCAAGCTGTATTTTCCACCCCATCTGCAGTTTTATAAGTTTTATGAAAAAATATACTATGTAGTTCATAACTATATTCAAGTTCCCCAACAATTTTTTTTTTAAATATGTTACATAATTTGCGACGAGATGTATCCCTGCCAAAGAATATAGTCTCTGATCCCTGCACTAAGTTTGCATGTATTGTGTTACCATTTTGTATCTTGCATTTAATGAGGTTTAGACTTTGATTTTGACTTTCGGTATGTGTAATCGATAAATGGTTTTTTAATTGGAGATTTTTTCGGACTGTACGTCCATTTTTTGCCGTCTGCGTCTTGATTGGTCCGAATTTTGTTGAATTGAATGAATTTTGTGTTTATAAAAGTAGTTTTAGGCCACGAGATTTTTCTTAATTTCTCCTTTTGAAGACCATCTGATTGTTGGATTATGTCTGCAATTTGAATCACATCTTCGAAGTTGTTTGGGATTCCTTCCAATTCGTTGTATTGAATATATCCTGGAACTGGCGTTTTATTTGAATTCGTTGTTTTTACCTTTGTGATAAACAATATAATTCCTGTTACTATAAATAGTGCGTTTTTCATATCCACTGTTATTTTACACTACGGGTCTACGCGTTCTTAAGAATTTCAGTATTCCATGTTGTTGCTATTTTATTTAGCTTGTTAAATTTTATGTATTTTCGTCATCTTATTTCAATTTGTTTTATCGGTCTCATTTTTCTTGCGAACCATAACAGTACTTACCAAATACATATAAAATAATTGATACTCTATGTAATTTCAGTAAGTGGTTCTACTCAACTAATTTGTTTAAAATAGAAAATTATTTTGTTTAAGTAATTTTTTTTCTATTAATAATATGTTCGCGTTTTACCACCATCTCACCTGATGGTAAGTGATGATGTGGTCGAAGATGGAGCATGCTTATCTAGAAGTAACCTATTCACTTTTGACTTGAAGACCCCTAGGTTATAGATATCGGGAAACACAGACTAAATTAGTTAATTAATTAATGTAATAGATAGATAGATAGATGTTAGTCATGCAATAGATTCATGTACTAGTTTTATAATACTAGGTGATTTAGATGCCTGTTCCCCAGCAGTGGGAACCTTAAAACTTGTTATAACCAGTTTTACTTTTATTTTAAGACTTATAAAGGTCAATATTCTAACTTTACAAAATTAATGTACCAACTCCTTACCCTCATTCAGCAAACAAATTATCGTTTGAAATAAGCATAGCACCCTTTTTTACTGGGTGGGAAAATCATCCAATGATTCCTGCCGCCGCCGACTTGGGCCTATGCCTTACCGGATGGTGAGATATCTCTGTTCGCTATCCGCAGGCCCGCATCTACGGTGGCCGGAGATCGGGTTACGATCCCCGACGCCCGGGGGTGTCTCCTGTGGCGGCTAGGGCGTGAGGAAGAGAGTTGTCTCTCTCGCATGCGTTCAGCCTCCTCCTTCGCTAGCATGACTGATCCCATTTCCTCTCGCCCCGCACAATGGCCTGAACCACGGCCAGACGCGAGAAGTCACCGCCACCGTTGAGTAAACTTTTAGGAAGTTATTGTTAGAACAACACATCCGATATCAAACAGACTGCCACCAGTAGAATGCCATGTTGTACTGAATAACATAGGCACATACATTAAAAAAAAAATACATTTAACTACACGTGAATGGAACTGCAGATAGAAGCTAGTACTTAAATAAAAAATTGCTTAAAACACGTTTATTTCGCGAGGTACTATATACTGAAGCATTATTAAATTCAAAACCCTTTTAGACGTGAAACCGTAAAAACAAAAATATACTTAAATCTTTGCTACGATTTAAAAAGAAAAGCGTAACTTTTCAGATTCTGACAATGACATGAAGACTTTCTTGGAGCTCTTAATAGAAGCGACTGGCTTAGATCGAGGGTACTCCGACCTGGAGTTACGAGAGGAGACTTTGGTCATCGTATTAGCTGGCACCGACACATCAGCAGTTGGAGTGTCCTTCACGGTATCCATGCTGGCGCGGCATCCTCACGTACAGGAGAAAGTTTATAAAGAGTGAGTCTCGCTATTAAAGTAACATTTTTGGCACAATTGTACTTTGAGTTTCCTTGCGTGATGGAGTTGCTCATAAGTAATAACTTTATTTTATTATATTTGGTTTACGATTTGTAACATTATGTTTTTACATATCTTTGTTATTCAAAATCTTTAATACGGCGAAACAGACATCTAGCAGTTGCAAGAATTGCAACCTTTATTGTTAATTACTTTCACAACCTGTAAGTGCGACTGTCCAGCACGAGGTCTCGGGTTCAATTCCCGGGTTCGGGACCCGATTACAGATACCGATTAGCATGCATACACAGAAAGACGGAGAATAAATACATATTTCAATGTTTGTTTCAAAAATCTGCAGAAACTCATGAAAAGAGACTTCATCAGCAGGTGAACATCGAAGCAATCCAGCTTCTCGATCACACAAATATAGTTAAAAGAATACAAAGAACAAAACCGTTCGAATTAGTGTTTAGTGATGGTGAATAGTGTAAAGTGCAAAAGTAAACACAAGAACGAAGTGTATAAGAAAAGTGACATTGGATACATTCTTAGTAAAGAAAATTTGTTAGTTTAAGTTAAAATGAAATAACTTATTAGTCCATATATAAGGCTAGATTGTAATATGATTAGGGTTCATTCTATATATGATAAATGATCTTTATTTTGCAAATTGGTTATGAAATAACACTTTTACGCGTCATTTTTAGGGTTCCCTAGCCGAATGGCAAAAAACGGAACCCTTATAGTTTCGATATGTCTGTCCGTCTGTCTGTCTGTCCGTCCGTCCGTATGTCACAGCCATTTTATTCCGAAACTATTAAGACTATACATGTGAAACTTAGTAGCTAGATGTATTCTATGAACCGCTTTCCGATTTTAAGAAAAAAATTAAAAAATATTTAAAATAAAGGGGGGTCCCCATACATGGAACTAGAACTGAAAATATATTTTTTCATGAAACCTATGCGTGTGTGGTATCTAGAGACAGACAAGGGTTTCTAAAACCACATTTTCATAAAGTCAATCATTTAAAAGATATAAGCTTCCAAAATGGTAAAATGTGTGTCATGTCATCATGTCAATATATGTTGTAGATCTTAATGTAAACTTTCAACCAAAATTGGTTTGAACGAGATCGAGTCAGCAGTTTTTGAGATACAGTATATTTTCTAAAACCGCAAATATAACTTTGTAATTCATAGAAATACTATGAAAAACAAAGTTATTTGGCGTAGTTGTAAAAATTGTAAATAAGCTAGTTTTAAGAAATTTGTAAGGGTTTTTTTTTAATTTTCAAATAAATATTTTTAGTATTTTATATTATACTAGCCTTTACCCGCGACTTCGTTCGCGTGGGATGTTTTTCCCGCGTAAATCTCGATCCCGTGGGAATTCCGGGATAAAAAGTAGCCTATGTGTTATTCCAGGATGTTATCTATCTACTCACCAAATTTCATTTAGATCCGTTCAGTAGATTTTGCGTGAAAGAGTAACAAACATCCATCCATCCTCACAAACTTTCGCATTTATAATATTAGTACGAAGTACGAAGTACGATTTATTATAGTTACTACGGAACCCTTCATGGGCTAGTCTGACTCACACTTGGCCAATTTTTATTTTTTGTAAATTTAAAACCAGATGAGGCCGGTGTTTCCTAACTGACTACCCTGAGAAGAAACACCGAAACAAATTCTGGGGTCCGTCTCTTTTAAAGTCCATACAATATATCCATCCATACATATACTGATTAAAAATAAATGGGAACTTTGTAGATTACCGTCTGATGCGATCTTTTGAGGAAAGATGCTCACAGATTTGTGCTTGCACTGTGTTACAGTGGGCCTGTCCACACAGTGCAAGCATTTGTCAGATAACGTATAGCTCAACCTAAAACAAGGAGCTTAACGATTTGACGAGCAATACCAACGTAAGGACGTTTGGTTAGGCCGTAAAAAGCACTCAAACTGCCAGACAATCATATTTAACTCGAATAAAAACAACCTACATAGTTCACATATTCACAACAGTTTATGAGGATTATGTAGATTGATCTGAAATGGCCTTTTGAAGAAATAACCATACAGATTTGAGTAGACCCATCCTGTCAGTGCAAGCCTTTGTCAGTTAGACTGTAAGCTCAACTTTGGACTACTAAGGAGCTCAACGACCTGACGAACAATGCCAAAGAAGGAACATTTGAGAAGGTCACTAAAGTACTCAAACTGCCAGACATCGTCGTAACAGAGAGAAAGAGAAATAAAAAAATAAATAATGGAAATTTTTAAAAAAGCAACATAATCCTCATAATTACTAAAAATAAATAAAATAAAAATCTTATACTTAACAAAGTAAATATTTATTTAAAAAATATTATACTTTAAAAAGTATTCATGTCAAAAAAAATAGTAAAATAAAAAAATGTATTGTCAATTTGCATAAAAATAAAATACAAGAAATTGTGATTGTAAACAATAACAATGCTCCCTGTGTATCATTGGAGCAGCTCAATCCCTTTTTATCCTCAATATAGTCTTTAACGTGTACAAGCTTTCTGGCAAAGCTTACGTTTTATGACTATTTTAAATTTGTTGAGGCTGAACACTAATAATTTACAAAAAAATATGTTTGTGTCGTGTTAATAACTACAAGCGTTTGAGAAAATCTAGTATAGAATAGAATGTTATTTTTATTCTCACCACAAATTAATATAATTATTAGGTAATTGACGTATGGTACAAACAATTTAAAAATAATTTGTGGGAGACTGGTTCCTAAACTAAGTTTTTTCAGAACCTGTAAGTCAGGTCGCCAGGACACAACACAGTCATTTTGTAATGACAGACACCTTATGTTTGATTAATATATGGGTAGGGAAGGGAAGGCATGTAGTTAACGGAATAATTGTCAATGAGGCCCAAACAATCGACAATGCAATAACGGATTAGGAGGCTCATAGGCTTTGAATATACAAGGTGGGCTGAAGCTCACGTTAAGGGCCTATACTACCTCAAATGGCTTAGCATGATCCTACGTTATGTTGAAAATACTGCAGCAATAATTTTGAAATAAATATATGGTAAAGTTGAGGATTAATGTTAGGTACTATGTTTGACGAAAACACGATTCCATAAAATTTTCTTGATAGAAAAATATTCCAAAGTTACCTCCAAACCGAACAATAAACCACTGGTATTCAAAAATAACTTCAAATTAGATAATGAAACTTTGCATATTAATTGAACTAGCTATAAAGCAGGTCTTATGTTATTTTTTTTAATTACCATTATTTTCACCGCTGAGGTAATATGGGCCCTAAAGGTCATGGGAATCACGAGAATAAGAGAAGCAGAATATCATTCTCACCTTTTATCTTGTTCCGTATGCCATGACACCTTTACACTTTATGATCTTATGCATATTTGCATCAGCAAGCGTAGTTAAGGTTAGGATATTGTATGACGCACATACGCGTTGCATATTGCGTTGAGTAAGGATAACTATTTTATAAAAAATGCCTAGGTTTGGTTTCAATTTATTTAGTTATGGATGTTGTTTTAGACTTATAATTTAACTAGCTTCCGCCCGCGACTTCGTCCCCGTAGAAAAAAAATCCCCCGATTTTGAAACATTCTTCATTAGTGCTCCGCTCCTATTGGTCTTAGCGTGATGATATATAGCCTATAGCCTTCCTCGATAAATGGGCTACCTAACACTGAAAGAATTTTTCAAATCAGAACCGTACTTCCTGAGATTAGCGCGTTCAAGCAAACAAACAAACAAACTCTTCAGCTTTATAATATTAGTATAGATATTCTAATTGGGGTGTCTGAGGTATTGCGCTTAATTTGTATAAGCCTCCATTCGCTTACAAAAAGTAGATGCGTACTCCGTTTCTGTATCTCGTACCTTTTTTGCCAAATTATATATTTATGATGGAAACTAATCCCATGCAATTTGGTCTGTTATCGGCCATTCAGAAACTCTATTTGTTAAAAAGTTTTTCTCTTAGATCTTTTCTTTCATTTTCTCAGACTGAGGGAAGTAATTGGTGTGTATATTATAATTATTATGGAAATTAAGGCCATGGAAAATTGGTCTGCTGAAGGCCAGCTGGAAAGTCTGCCTGTAAAGTTACTCTTTTAAAATAGATCTTCCGTTTTGATTTTCTCAGATTGAGAGAAGTATTTGGTGACACGGATAGACCAGTGACATCTGAGGACTTGCCACGTCTGAAGTACCTGGACGCTGTGGTCCGGGAGACGCTGCGGCTGTATCCCCCGGTGCCTGTTGTTGTTAGAAAAATCGAGAAGGATGTAGAACTACGTAAGTATTATGCAGTACACCGCGAGTTATTGTAGCGAGCATAGAGGCTACACTTAATTTTATAATTCGTGTTTAGCGTTGCTGTTAATTTTTAAATGATAGCACATAGGAGGTACTTACATAAACCATTTTTATTAGAAGGCTCTTTAAAGTATGGGTTGCAATGGAAAATTACCATTTTCTTTACTATTTATAGCTTGTTGTTTCATATTATTTAATATTAATTAATATAATAATAATAGTAATAAAGTTTGTTAGGAAAACGAACCATACCCAACTTTATTGCAACAGGTATAACGTACATGTTACCGAAATCTAAACACTCACCATCCCAATACAGGCTCATTACGTGCCTACCGACAATTTACGAAATACTAACATCAGTTATTACTAATAAAATTAACGCACATATTGAACATCATAAAATAATAGCAGAAGAACAGAAGGGATGCAGACGGGATCACTTGGGGTGCAAAGAGCAATTAGTTATAGATTCGACTATCCATAAACATTCCACTACACAAAATAGAAACCTTCATTGTACTTACATAGATTACCAAAAAGCATTCGATAGCATTCCATATTCTTGGGTAATACATGTTTTATAAATATACAAAATTAATCCTAATATAATAGAGTTTTTGCGCACTGTGATGAAACAATGAAAAACAACACTTCAACTGAATAACCATCACTCTACTCTTGTCACTAGACAGATAAATATAAGAAAGGGTATCTATCAGGGACCAGGCTTACCAAAAAGGGATAGGGAAAGTTTACATTACTCCTATAGTTCTATCCATTACAGGAGTAATCCCCAACCATCTCCTCCATAGCCTAAAATTATTTGATTTAGAAGAATCCGTTTACATAAACCTCCAGAAAGCAGCCATACTAAATACCTGTAGGAGAGTTCGAAAATTCGTGCAGTTGGAAGAAGAAAGCACATCCACATTTTAAACACTCACTACACGCTTACTTGACTTTGGTCTGTAAGTGTAGTTGAAACCAGCCTAAAGCTGAGAAAAGAAGAACACTCGGAAAATAATAATGATTATTATTATTTATGTGCACGATATTGTGCTTATAAAATTTTACATTTGTACAGCATAGTAGTAATTAACTACCGTATAGGACTAACTAACTAGCGTGTCTAATGTTACTCGTGTTATTTTTTTAGTTTAGGACTTTGCTTTGCCAATAGTCGGTACTGCCCAACGAGCACATTAGTGGAAATAGCAGCCTATTTTGTTACTTTGGATTGTAAAATAGCGGTTTAAGGGTTCAAAAAGCAGTTAAAAGTTGCATATCTGCATCAGTAAACGTCTATAGCTATAAAAGTTACTTGAGGTGCTATAAGCTGAATCAAATACTACCCTAGCCTTCACAGTAGTCCACGGTAGAACTCATTTACCACTTACACCTTTATATGAGAGTTACGAAGGTCATTCTGCCACTCACAGCTGCACAGTGGTTTCCATTGTAACTTTTATAGGTTATAGTTATAGTAACCACTATTATACTACTATAAGTTTTATTATAGAAATAATAGAAACTTTTATGCATACTATAGTTACAAAAAAATCATCAGTGTAACTAAGGCCTTTAGTAGCAATAGTCATTCCTTGCAGGCTCAATCCATTCGCCATTTTACAGCCGATTTTGTAACTATAAAACATTTAATAAAAATGGATGCTAAACGAATGAGTACGTAACTAGATCTTATAACCTCAAAAACAGGAAAATAGGAGCTTTTTGTGGCTGTGAGTTGCACTAGGGTAACAAAAATCACTGGAAGCGTTAGAAGGGTGAAAATTAGCGCTATGATTCTCAAAAGGGAGTTATTAGAGCTAAAACTGCAGGTTATGACTACATTACAATGACGCCATGATTTTTTAAGAAAACTTATAATTCACCTGCAAAATTGAGTTGATATACATTGATTTTTCAGTTAAATGTGCATTAAATGTACCGGTAAACAATCGGCCACTTGCGAATAGTAGGTTATCGACACGTAAAAATACGGAAATATAATTTATTCTGTATAACAAATAAAAAATGTCACATATCTTTTGTTAATTTTTTAAATATCATAAAAGCGCGTTAAAATTACTCGAAAATTATCTTATATATCTACAGTAAACTGGACAGCGTTTTAAGTATCTTTATATATCTTGCTAATACAGAATACAAACTTTTACTTCTTTTTGTTTTATTTTCATGATGGCGACGAAAACACTTTACAAATAATGTCAACTGAAGATATACAATAAAGAACTATAAACAATTCATTCGTTCGAAGTAGTTCAAAATCATTCAAAAGTATCGCTACGAGAGCTTTAGTATAGCGTTAATAAATCGTTGGAACCTTTATGCAACCGTTGTGCGGGTTAAATGGAACTTTAGGTTGCATAAAATGGCGCCCAAATAGCGCTAAAGCGGCTGCTTTAAGTCTGTAGTAGACGCTCTAGCGCTTATGTCTATTACCATAAGTAATAATCGGATACGCTCCAAAGCTCTAATGCAGCCCATTTGTGCTAGTTGGGTGGGTAACACAATAGTCCTTGGCAAGACTGGTATCAAATTTTCGAGCTTCTTACTCGTAAAAGCAGTCGAAGATGGGGAAATGACAGCCGGGACTTAACGTGCTTTACGTGTTAAGATGTCACCCATTCTTGGGCCGACCGTGACAAACGTTGTTTAACCTTGAAGCACGAGCTCCTCGGCTCGACTTGAACGTTACCAATCGGGACTTCCCACTGAATAAGGAAGAAAATGGTGATTCGAATATAAGCTACTATCTGTGTACGACGGTTTCACCAGCGTTGATTTGGGGAAAAATCCAAAATTCAATGAAATCGGATAAGCGGTATAGTTTTCTCATACATACTTTCATCGCCTATTTAAAACGTAGCCTATGTTTGACTCGGGGTTTTCAACTATTTTCCTTCCAAATTTCATCCGAATCGGTGCTGTGGTTTAGTTGTAAGAGCGTAACAAACAGACAGGCAGACTTTCGCATTTACAATATTAGGTGACGTATTGACATTGATATAATCCTGTCCCAGCCGAATGGGTTGCTGCGAAAGTTTTGTTCAAATTTATTGCCTTATGTATGTTTAGGGTACGATGGGACGGATATATGCTATGCGTAAAAGTTCCTTTAAAAAATAAAGAATATTAAAAATAAAAATAAAAGTATGGATTTCTTATTGTTATTTACATTACAGCGTCAGGTATAACGTTGGTGGAAGGCTGTGGTGTACTGGTGAGCATCTGGGGCACGCAGCGCAACCCTAAGTACTGGGGAGAGGACGCGGAGCTGTTCCGACCTGAACGGTTCCTCGACACGCCACTGACGCATCCTGCCGCCTTCATGGCCTTTAGCTATGGACCTAGGAATTGTTTAGGTATTTGTTTTTTTTTTAAAGAGAACTAGTATTGTGGGTAGAGTTCACATGACTGCAATCTTGTTAACTCCTTCAAGTAAGCTAAATATGCTTGTGGCTGGAGTGGGTTCACGGTAATAGTGTAATGGGTGGGTTCGAACCTGCAACCTCTAGATCAAAAGTCCGACACCTTATCCATTAGGCTATTGACGCTTTTGATTTGATTTTACTAATGACTGGCACTTCACCCGCGATTTCATCGGCTTGGATTTCGAAATAAAGTACCATACTTATAATGAAAGAATTTTTAGAATTGGATCATTAGTTCCGAAGATTACTCCCTACATACAAACTTACAAACAAATTTTAACTCTTTATAATATTGGTATAGATAGATAGGCTCGCGTTTAACCATCATCTCACCTGATGGTAAGCAATGATGTGGTTGAAGATGAAGCACGCTTACCTAGAAGGAACCTCTATACTTTTTAATTTAAGACCCCTAAGTTGTAGCTATCAAGCATAAGTCATAATTAATTTATTTCATAACAATATAGATACATTGTGTTGAAAATATTAAAAATAAAACAAAAAACATTGCAATTAAATTAAACTCAAAATTCAATTGAAACTTCAAGTACATAAATAATAAATGTCAAGTTAAAACATAGCAACATAGACACACACACTACTTAGCTGACTAGAGAATCTCTGAAAATGATAAAATACTCTATTTTTTTCAGGGTATCAATACGCAATGATGTCGATGAAGACCGCACTAGCAACGCTTGTCAGAAGATACCAAATATATTCTGAAATGAGCAGAAGTAATGGGTGCAGAGCAGAAGAGAAGCCTATTAGAGTGACCTTTGATGTCATGATGAAGGATGCTGATAAGTTTACTGTGCAATTGGATAGTAGGAAATAGTGAGATGGAACTTATACAGAGTGACTTTCATTTAATTTTATTTTTAACAAATTCACATTTGTGTCGAACAGTGGTTTTAACAATAAAAAATTAAATAGTCGTCATAAAGCCAGGAAAAAAAAAACACTACATAACATATTGGTTCTAACATTATTAGTATAATATTAACTATAATAATCTAACTTAATATAATTCAAAATAATAACACAATATAATTTTTCTTTTTTATTTATTTATTTTCTCAAAACAATGCATTAAAGTACACGTTACAATACAGTTTCACATAATAAGTACTATATCTATAACGTGTGGGTGAGCACTGCTCTCCTAACTAGGTCATGAAAGACCTGTGATAAGGAAAAGCAGTCCGGTCCCCTGAGATATTATGGAGTAAAGATTACAAAGTACTTGTCATGTTACTGTCACAAAATCAGATAATTGAGCATAAATACAATTATACACACACATCTCATGACAGACATGAGATGATGTTTTATTTTACACTAGCGACCCGCCCCGGCTTCGCACGGGTGCAATGTTTATATTAAATATAGGCAGCGTTCGCGAGAATCGTTAACGTACGGCGGTTTTTTCGACGCCTTACTCCACAATTTTCACTACCACGAAAAATCCTATCTATTTTCCGGGATAAAATATAGCCTATACGGATTCGGAAGAATCCCTCTAAGTAATGGTAAAAGAAATTTTGAAATCGGTCCAGTAGTTTTTGAGCCTATTCAATACAAACATACAAAAATACAAAGGTTTCCTCTTTATAATATTAGTATAGATTGAAAAACAAATATTATAAAAGTTAAATAAGTTTGTTAAATTTGAAAAGAAAAAAAAAATTATATAAGTTTGATGATTTTGGGTAAGGTAACTTTAGAATTAGTTGATTATTTTATGTTTGAGCATGTGTGTGTGTCTTTTTGCTTTTGTAATAAGGTAGACCGTAGATCTGACACTCCTCGTGTATTTTATTATAAAGATACGGACCCAGAAAATAGAAAAATCTCTTGACGAGAGTTGAACGTACTTGCGGAAGGGTGCATATGTCATCTTTTCGACGTTTACTACGTTTTTTACTTTCTATAATTCGGTACGGAATATTAAGGTGCTGCAGAAGGACTGTTTGCAATATAAAGTGTTGCCGAACATTTAGAACTTTGCAATCATTGTACAGTTGGTCGGTTGATGTTAGCATAGGACGAAATGTAGCGACTTTTAATATAGCTCTATGTGCAACTTCTAGAGGTTTAAGGGTGGTTTTAGCTGCACCACCCCAACAGGAAATACAGTATGTTATGATGGACAGGCAAAGTGCAAATACATTACGTATTACTGTGGGATTAGCAATATATCGAAGTGTTTTAAAAATGTATATCAGTTTGCGGACTCGTCCAGTTAATAGACCGATATGAGATTTGAAATTAAGATTCCTGTCTAAAACTATTCCTAGGTATCTAATGTTTTCAACAGATGTTAAGAGAGGACATTGGCAATTTGAACCTTGCATTAGTGGATGACAAGTGTGAGCTTTAATTACAATTGGATTCTTTGGTTGAGAAATAGAGCTTTTAGAGAATATTAAAAATTTAGTTTTGGAGGTATTAAGGGTTAGAGTATGGGAGTTAAGCCAATTTAATGCAATGTTAAAGCCATGCTGAGCTTGATGTTCTAGTTGAGGCCAGGAATCAGCGACGAAGGTTATTGTGGTGTCATCTGCAAATGATATTACTTTGGCATTTACGATATTGAGGTCACAAAGGTCATTGATAAAGATCAAAAAAAGAGTGGGACCCAGAATGCTGCCTTGTGGAACACCATAGTGAATAGAAAGCTCATCGCTATTATGGCCATCAATCCGGACTATTTGCGATCGATCCGAGAGATAACTCTGGAAAAGGTCCAGTTGACGCCCCCTGATGCCCATTCTTTCAAGTTTGATTAAGAGTGTGGTAACGGGAACAGTGTCCAAACGCTTTAGCGAGATCTAAGAATAGAGTAAGGGCCTTCTTATTTGCATTTAAATGTTCTATAACAAAGTTAGGTTATGAACTGCGTCACAGGTTGACTTATTTTTGCGAATGCCATATTGTTGTGTCGAGATAAACTTACCATGTTCCAGGTAATTAACCAACCTTTTGTTTATTAAGCGTTCAAGAACTTTGGATAAAGCACTCAGAACAGCAATAGGATGATAGTTGCCCGGCAAAGTTCCGTCACCCCCCTTGAAAATTGGATAAATTATTGCCTTTTTAAAAGAATTTGGAAAG
Source organism: Tholera decimalis (assembly GCA_943138885.2). Classification (NCBI taxonomy): domain Eukaryota; kingdom Metazoa; phylum Arthropoda; class Insecta; order Lepidoptera; family Noctuidae; genus Tholera; species Tholera decimalis. Next base: position 3,398,208 of record OW964552.2, on the reverse strand, counting down.
ACAGATGTTTCCAAACAGATATTTAATATATGGCATAAAATAGGCGCCAGAGTGGTGGAAAACTTCTTGAGTATTGTGGATGAGATGCCATCCCAACCAGTACAAGCATTAGATCGCAGTGAATTTATGGTGGATATAATTTCTTCCGGGTCAGTCTGATCTAAGACTGTTTTGTACAGAACTGTTTTGTGGGATAGGTGACAATTGTGAAGGCCTTGTTTTTACTACGTCATCTGCAAGTTTCTTGCCAATATTGACAAAGAAGGAATTCACATTGTTACATGACTCTATGTGTGTGGATGATGAGGACAAGAGCTGCGTGGGTGAGTGTGTGGTTTTTGTGGTGTTTGTTATCTGTTTAATGGTATCCCAAAGTTTTTTTGGATTACTACTTGCTTTGCTGAGTTCTTCCGCATCGAAAAGCCTCTTCACCTTTTTAAGTATTTTCGTGCAAAAATTTCTGTATCGTAAGTAGGTTTTGTTCAATGTTTCGTTGTCTGGAGACTGTTTAACCTTTCTATGCATGGCATCTCTATTTCTCATGCACCGTAACAAACCAGGAGTTATCCAGGGCTTAAGAATCTTCCGTTTTGCGGGCACCTTTTTAATTACAGTGTTTTCCGCTATGGCCGTAGATAGTATTTCGGTAAATTTGTCAGTAGCGATATTTGCGTCTGTTATGGTGAGAATAGGCTTAAAGTCAATGTTTGAGATAGAAACATTAAGTGCTTCATAATCAATTATCTTTGTCATGTGTGTAGTAGCGTCATTTATACGTTTCCTATCCAGACAAAGTAGGATAGAACCGTGATCGGTAACCGTTGACTCATAGACAAAAGTGAGTAACCTTGTTCTCAGAATAACATGATCCAGACAATTACTGCCCCTGGTTGGGAGGGTATGTGCTGGGAGAAAACCGTGGAATGCGAGACAATTTAAATACTCGTGGGATCGTGTATCGAGAGAAGATGGTTTGATATCGAGATTTAGGTCACCCGCTACGACAACCGACCCGAAGCTCTGGAGAGATGGAAGTATGCTATTTAGGGCTGAGATGAAGTTCTGTATGTTGTCTGTCGACGGTGAGCGATAGATACAGAGCAGAGCCACGTCAGGGTTCAGTTTTATTATTAATCCCGAAGCAGACTGGTAGAGCACCGGTTCCTCACACACTGCTACAATTTCAGACTTAATGTATACCACGACGCCATCGCTTTGGTTTATATGCTTAGTTGTTTTAAATACTGTATAGTTCGTAAGAATTGGAAGAATTGAGTTACTAGAGCATGGTAGCCAACATTCGGTCGGAACTATTATATCACACTGAAGTGAGATGCGATGGATTAGAGTTTCAAAGTTATTGAAATTACAATTAATTGATCGAATATTTTGTGATAAGATTTTCAGGTAATTATTAGGGTTTATCAAAAACGATTGCGTTTGTTCCGGAGTGCATGTATGTGTCACTGACACAGAGAGGTCATCAATGCTATTTATTAAATTAATTGCGTTATTAGCCATTTGGTTTCTTTTTTTACTGTGAGCTTTCTGAAGAGGTAAGGAAGAACTAGTGCCAACTTACGAGTCAGTATGTAGTTTATCCACCTTTTTTTGAATTTGTAGTCGATACGCTTAAGTATTTCATCTTGTAATTTTCGTGGGCATGTGTTAGTGATAGAGCTATTTAGTGTGGTGTGAATGTGGTTTGTGTAGTGTGGTGTTTGTACCCTTAATAAATTATACTGGAGTGTTTGAGGGGAATAGGACATTGACATAATAGTAATATGATCATATACAGTGTTTTGGTTTGGACATATGATCGTTTGGATATAAAACAGTAAGAGCGAAATAAACAAGTCAAAGAGAAAACAGAAGCTTAGATCTAGTCACAATAGTTTCTTTAGTTTGGTTAGGGTGTCTTCATTTTGAATTCGGCAAGCAGCGTCACCTTCTTTCTTTCTTACGTAGATGCATCCGTGGGCTGTCCAGCAGAACTTGTACTCGTTTACCTTAGCAAAGTCGCGTGCAAGGGCATACAGGCGTTTAGTACTCGTAATTAGGTTTTCTGAGATGTAGATAGGCAAGGGAGGACCATCCATGTTGATTTTCGAGGTAGTAGGTTGCTCGTTATGTTTCTTTTTATAGGATTTTATAGAGCTAATGATGTCGTCTTTTTTAAGCACCGAGGTGAATTCCACTATCTAGACACGCGGGAGCGTGTCAAGCCAAGAACTGGCGCGCAGCTCACCGTGTGTAATATTACACGAACCATTTGGAGCCACTTTTGAGCCCCTCATAACTCAAAAACTATTTCACCTAAACTTGTCTTTGGCTCATATATTGAGACTGGCGAGATACATATGTGTTGCAAATTTTATAAACATATCTCAAACGGTTATTTAGATATTAACGTCCAAAAATCGTCATTTTTATGACTGACCTATAGATCTAAACTATAACCCAGTTCCAGATGACCTAGAAAGTTCAAATTTGGCATGAAGATAGGTAATTATGTGAATACAAAGGAAAAAATCAGAAACTGGTAATTTTTTATCATTTTATTATAATTTTCACTTAACTTATAATTAGTGCCTGTAAATTTCTATATGTGGATTTTAAGATCTTTACGTGAATATATAACGAGTTAAATACCAGCCTTATTTTTTTTTAATCCAAATATTTCCGTTTTTGTACTTATAAATAAGAATATAGTAAATTTTCGTATTTATTACGCGTAACTAACCGTATTCTACAACCACTAACGCCACCTATTATCTTAGAGGGTCACTACACCATGGAGTCAAAACGCGTAAAAAGAATTCCGCATACTGAATGGGCAATTCATTCGAACATTTCAAAGGTACAAGAAAATGTAGAAAATAACACTAAAAGGACAATTATACCCCGTAAACGTAGGAAAATACAGTAGTTTAACAAAAAACCATTTAGTATTAATTTTGTTATAAGTAAGTACCTACTACTAATTTAAGTACAAAAAGTAATGATATCCCATGAAAAACATAAATGTGAAATGAGAGCCAAGTTCAATATTATCATAAATGCCTTGGTTCTTGACTTCAACAACAAAAGAAGTGAAATCTAAATGGGTGCCAAGTTCAATGGTCAGTCCTGAAATTTATTTATAACAACATAAAATATCATTTATTCTTATAACTTAGGAGAATATATTATAGCCTAAGGTCTGACTTGGCTAGTTTTCATATACGAATTATATTGTAGCCTTTGCAAGTTCTAAACCTGTTACTTGTCGGTTCTTATTTTATTATTCCGAAAATTTGGCTTGCTGGTAGAAACTAACCATTGAACATAATAATTCGTATATTATAAGAACTAGCCAGATCAAACCTTAGGCTACGATATATTCTCCTTAGTTATAAGAATAAATGATATTTTATGTTGTTATAAATAAACTAGTACTCACGCGGGGCTTCGCTCCTGTGGATTCTATCACGGTAAAAACATAACTTTCTTTTTTTGCAGTCGGGTAAAAAGTAGCCTATAACCTTCCTCAAGCTTCAAGCTACTTCCATACCAAATTGCATCCAAATCCACCCAGTACTTTTGAAGATTAGCGCGTTCAAGCAAACAAACAAACAAACTTTTCCGCTTTATAATATTAGTATAGATTTCAGGACTGACCATTGAACTTGGCACCCATTTAGATTTCACTTCTTTTGTTGTTGAAGTCAAGAACCAAGGCATTTAGGATAATATTGAACTTGGCTCTCATTTCACATTTATGTTTTTCATGGGATAATGGTGTTATTTGATGGGCCCTTGGAATTGATACGGAAGATATCTCTTATTTCAGCTTTAACGATAGGTGTGTTTACACAGTTACCAATGCTTTGTACTATTTTTATAAGGTCATGTTTTGTTTCCTGTTGTTTTTCAACCGACGACAAAAAGAGGAGGTCATCAATTCGACGCGTATATACAACGTGTAACGGAAACCCCATATCTATCAAAAAGGACTGAAGACAACATCTGGTATGGAGTCTCTATGCAAAGTTTCAGCTCAAAATAAGTGACACACAGAATTGACCCCAAATTATTGGTTTCATATATTTCTTGAATACCAGTAATAACAAACATGTCACAGCACTATGAGGGTCATCACTTTCCACGTCACTTGCCAATAAAACGATAATTCTCTTCGTTCTTCTTAATTTGAAAAATTCGGTCTGTGTTATCAATGTATTGAAAATTCTAATAAGCTCCACACATGTAGACATAGGATTGCAACCCTTGCTATATCGTTTGTTATCATCCAAAGAAGCCGTGCACTCGGTATGTATATACCCTTTAAATTACACGTTGTATATATATATATATTTTTTAATGTATGGTCACCGATTACTCGAAGACGGCTGAACCGATTTGGAAAATTCTTTTTTTGATTGAAAGGGTATACTTCGAAATTGGTTCCATTTTCATAAAAGTCAGGATCTGATGATGGGATCCTGGAGAAATCGAGGGAACTCTTCAAATATTATAGGCACACCTATGGCGTTTTGGGTATTTCTTATAGTAACTTGTGCAGTTGCTCTCAAAAGGTACCATTTGAGGAAGTGGAACTGATGATGAAGACCACAGATGGCCGCTGAAACTACTCAATAATAAGTATTGAGTGGATTGCGATTCGGTTACTTGAATATGGATGTTAAGCACTTTATGCTCGTCACAATGCATATGGTGATGTAGAGCTGATGGTGAAGTACTAGGAGAACTCCTCAACAATTAACGGCCCAGCATTGGGAAAAGCAATATTTTGTAAAAGGTTATAAGTAGTTGACATTTAGGCTCTTGTAACTAGGTAAATTAAAAATAGACCAACTAAAAAGAGTGAAATAAACACTTTTTACCAAAAAATTAAACCGACTCACAAAAACACTGCAAAGTGAAAAATAACTTTAATTTCGGAAGTCTAGTCGGTGCCAAAAACGAAAATACAAAAGTAAAGACACCGACTACCGAAATTAAAGTTATTTTTCACTTTGCAGTGTTTTTGTGAGTCGGTTTAATTTTTTGGTAAAAAGTTCTTAGGTATATTACGGACCTCAATACTTCCAGAGCGAGCGCTCCTTTCCAAAGATTCCACCTTGCTCTTTAGTTGTTTAATATAGCCGAGTGTTTCTTTTCGCTCCTTGTCCATCTCGGTCAGCTGGGCCTTTACTTCATCATACATTGCTGACATGAACTGAACATTATTTTTAAGTTCCCCATTTTGGGTTTTAATTTCGGTTATACTAACTTGTAGAGAAAGCAGCTTTTGTTCCTGATCCGAACTTGTTTTAGAGAGCAAGTCTTTCATTTCGTCTAATTTTGTGAATAACTCTTCTATGCCTCCGTTCACCCATTTACGTTTTAAATTCTGCGACTTTTGAGATTTTTGGCGACAAGTAATATTTTGGTCGCATTCATCGATATCAGAAACTATCAAATCTGGTGTAGACACCGACACTGCTGGCGGGGAATGAACGAGGGACATTGTAATAAGTTCAAATAAATCAATTTGAAAATTTGGAGCTTTACAAAAAGAGTCGCAGACGGCCGGTTTCGAACTTGCATTCACCAGTTTCCACCGCAGTACAACCTACAGCTTGGGCCGCTAAGCCACCGCTTGATTAATCAAGCGGTGGCTTAAGAGTGCTGAATTACGCGATAGTATAGGTTGACTAACGATCCTGGCCGACGACTACGCTGGTGACGTTTCGAAAAAATTTTGCTTACACCCACTTATTAAAAAACTGATTTTAATATTGCAAAATGTTATCACTTTTGATTGCTGTTTTCACTGGTGTGTTTTAATTGATTAGATGTGATTTTATGCACTACACTATTGTTGGAACTTTAGTTATAAGATGTCGTAAAATTTGACTGAGTTTGTGGTTTTTGGACTTGTGAATACAATTATTTTAACTTAGCACAGTAGTAGGTACACGTCTTTATCACGGCGCTGTCACAGGCGAAACCTCTATTTAATTTAAAAACTATATACAACGTGTAACAGAATAAACGCAATTCCTGAAAGTAGTTGGGTTAAAATCGGCTTTTGAATCGATTTCCGTCATAAAAAATAGGTGATAAATTTTGATGGAAAAATCTTTCATTTAACTTAAAATGGAAACATAGTATCATGACAAATTAATACAATCGTTAATTCAAGGAAATTGTGTGCGTGTCGCGTCGGCCGCTAACATTGCATGAGTGTATGCGTCTGCGTAAGGATATTGTATGACGCACGTACGTTTTGCGTATAGTAAGGATAAGTATTTTTTTTTTAAATGCATAGGTGGTTTCAATTTATTTAGGTTCGGATCTTGTTTTAGACTTATTATTTAATATTCTAATTGGGGTGTCTGAGGTATTGCGCTTAATCTGTTACACGTTTTATAAATATCAACAAAATTGATTAAGATGTAATGTAATGATAGAATGTTGGATATTACATTAAGTCATTAAAATACAATTATAATCACATATTAGTTTGAACTACTACTATTAATGACTTTAATTTTCTATGAATTCATTTAGAATTTTTTGTGACTGTCCAAATTTTAACAGGAGATTCTATTGTTCAAATAAAACAACTTACTCTATAGAACCAAAGTCGAATACTGTACTGAAAAAAAAATTGATCTCCCATACAAAGATGATTAGTTGATCGTGTATTTCCTTTTAAAGATTTATACATGGATTCTACAGTAATTACATTCTTTTTTATCCTTTTGTAAATATTTGTTATTATTAATTCAATTTTATTATTCCAAATTTTAATATCCTGACATGTAAAATTACCTGTTTTTAATGTTTTTTTTTTATTTCGTATTTTTATTTTAGTTTCTATTCATTTTGTATAACTGCCAGTTTTTTTTCTGTACGGTATTTTATTGAGCGGAATGCACTGGCTCCTGTCATACAGTTTACAACTAGTTCAAGAGTCAGGGAATTTCACAGTAAGGCCCGCCGCTGATTGCAATTTTTTGTCACCGTGACTTTTTGTCACTTAAAGCTTTGTTTTCCTAGGAAAGCGGTAGCGTCATATAGCGGCCGTAATATTACGGACGCAAAAAGGCGGCCGTCTTTACGGTGACGACATGTGGAAAGTTCCAGGGCCGTTTTAACACACTGTCTACTTCATCGCTATCTAGTGTATTACATTCTCTTTGGAAACGTTCACGAAACCATCTGACACCGACAAGACGGCCGTCATGCAAATGGCGGCACCGCTTTTTGACGTTACGGTGTCAGTTACCGCTCTCTAGGAAACCGCGCCATTTTGTTTATATAGACAACGTTCTAGTGACGTCATTCACCGCTGTATTACGGCCGCTATTTGACGGCACCGCTATCCTAGGAAACCAAAGCTTTATCAAGTGCAATGAAAACTATAATGAGTGCGCTCATTATGGTGACGTGATAATACGGTGACCAATAGTTGCAGCGGCAGGCAACACCGGAGTGACGTGACTGTCACTCTCCCTGTACATTACTATGGGAGTCCGCTCTCTGGTGACTTCGGAGTAGATGTACCTATGCTATTTAAAGTGTGGCTGTGTATTGTTTTTCAACCGACGAAAAGAAAGAAGAGGCTATCAAGTCGATGCGAATATTTTTTTTTGTTTTTTCCTTTTTTTATGTGCTGCACCGATTTGGAAAATTCTTTTTTGTTTGAAAGGGTATACGTCGACGTTGGTCCTATTGTCACCAAGTCAGGATCTGATGATGGAATCCTGGAGAAATCGAGGAAAGTCTTCAAATATTATAGGCACATCTATAGTAATTTGAGTATTTATATAGTAACTTGTGTAGTTGCATTTGAAAAGCACCATTTGTGAAGTGGACCTGATGATGAAGACCACAGTTTTCCACTGGAACTACTCAATATATAAGTAGGAATAATAAGTATTTCATATGTTCCGCTTCGATTACTTGAATGTGGTTACTAAGCACAATATGCTTGTCACAATACATATGGTGAAGTGAAGCTGATGGTGAAGTACCTCAACAATTAACGGTCCAACATTGGGAAAAGCAATATTTTGTAAATGATTATAAGTAGTTGATATTTAAGCTTTTGTAACTAGGTAAATCAAAAATCAACCAACTAAAAAGAGTGAAATAAAAACTTTTTACTAAAAAATTAAACCGACTCCCAAAAAACACTGCAAAGAGAAAAATAACTTTAATTTCGAAAGTCGGTGCTAAAAACGAAAATACAAAACTAAAGACACCGACTACCTTTGCCGTCAATCTTTCTTCTGCTGGAATAGCTTTGCGAAATGTTGTATCTTGAAATGTAATCACAGGACCTACGAAGCCAGCAACTCATTGAAAGAGTTTATAGACATACGAAGATAGTCAAAAATTTTTGGTGGATACTGACGTAATTCAGGATATATAGTGTAGAATTTTCCTTTAAATATTTTTTTAATTTACATAGGAGCGTTTTTTTTTTCGTTTCATTTTTCTTCTACGTATTTCAAGAGTACAAATCACGGCAACCTCGTGGAAGTCCATTACAAAAATGAACACGATTTGTTACCCAAGAACAGATTCAGTGAGCGCATCGTGTGTGTGTACCACAGCAGGTGACAGTAACAATAAGTCACGGTGACAAAAAATTGCAATCAGCGGCGGGCCTAATGGTTATACAACGTGTAACGGAAACCCCATATCTATCCAAAAGGACTGAAGACAACATCTGGTATGGAGTCTCTATGCAAAGTTTCAGCTCAAAATAAGTGACTCACAGAATTGACCCCAAATTGTTGATTTCATATGTTTCTTGGATACCAATAACAACAAACGTGTCACATCACTATGAGCATCATCACTTTCCACGTCACTTGCCAATAAAACGAAATTTCTCTTCGTTCTTCTTAATTTGAAAAATTCGGTCTCTGTTATCAATGTATTGAAATTTCTAATAAGTTCCACACATGTACACATAGGATTAGAAACCCCTTGCCATGCCATTTATTATCATCCAAAGAAGACGTGCACTTGGTAGTTGGTATGTATATACCCTTTAAATTACACGTTGTATAATTGTGAAAAAAAAAATTGTGGGTAGTCTAAAGTGAAACATCAAAAGTATTTCTATGCATTTTAAATTTAAATTAAAAATAGAAATATTTATGAGATTTACACTTTAATGTGACATTTATGAAACAATTCCTAAGTACTTAGACTTCAACTTACTAAATAGTCATTTTTCTACTTCGCCTGTATTAGATAGGGCCACTAAAGCTGCTACTCTAAGTTGTCTTTCAAACCTTCCGGTACCTGATTCTTCTCCTTTTGTCATAAGTCAATTTACTGCTTGTGATGTTAAAAAGAGTATTGTGTCTATTGCGTCCGATGTTGTAGGTTAGGTAGTGACTGTTTAGGTAGTGACTGTTGTGACTGTGACTGACTGGTTTAGGTAGTGACTGTGTCAGTCGTAAGATGATCATTCCTATCCTTGACAACATTCTTCCAGGCATCCTTTATATCCTTCTCTATTTCTAGTAGTATCTTTCCACAAGCTTGGAAAGATGCTCAAGTTATCCCGTTACCAAAAAAATCGCATCCTGCAAATTTTTCTGACTACCGACCCATTTCAATACTCTCTTTTCTGTCCGAAGTCCTTGAAAAGCTTGTCCATCAACAACTCAGCGCATCCTTTCTAAACACAATCTTTTAAATCCTTTCCAATCTGGTTTTCGACCTGGTCACAGCACTACCTCAGCACTCGTTCATATAACGGATGATATAAGACCAGGCATGGAGATGGGGAAGTTAACGGTACTCGCACTACTTGACTTCAGCAATGCTTTTAATACCGTTGACTTTGACATTTTGCTTGGCATTCTATGCTCTTTTAACATATCTCCTTCGGTAATTGATTGGTTTCGTAGTTACCTGTTTGGTCGCCGGCAGCGTATTTGCACTGAGGATTCTTTCTCTTCTTGGTGTGACACCTCAGCCAGTGTGCCGCAGGGTGGCGTTTTATCTCCTTTACTTTTCTTACTTTTTATTAATGCTATCACTCAACGACTATCTCCCTTCTATCACTTGTATGCTAATGATTTACAAATTTACACGAAAGCACCCCTCATAGACGTATCTGATGCCATTGGGACAATTAATGTAGACTTATCTCGAATTAGTGATTGGAGCACTGAGTTCGGGCTAAAAATCAATCCTGCCAAAACCCAAGTGATTGTTGTTGGTAGTTCCCGGACTATCTCTAAGATCGATTGGTCGACACTTCACCAAGTTTCCTTTAATAACACCGTCATTCCGTTCAGTCACGCCGTGAAGAACTTGGGGATATACATCGACAAAACTCTGTCTTGGATGAAGCAACTGCAGGAAGTTAGTAGTAAACTGTTTGCTGCTGCGAGCTCCCTGAGACGCCTTCGTAATTTTCTTCCTATCTATCTATACTTATAATAAATCTGTAGAGAGGTCAATTCTGTACATGAAATATATTTCCAAAATAACTATCAGGGGTGATTAAGGATCGATACTCATGCCAAAAATGCAATCAATTAAATTTTTGTCTGTCTGTCTGTCTGTCTGTCTGTCTGTCTGTCTGTCTGTATAACCGTTATAGAAACAAAAACTAATCGACGGATTTTAACGAAACTTGGTACAATTATTTTTCATACTCCTGAGCGGGTTATAGTATACTTTTCATCACGCTACAATCAATAGGAGCAGAGCAGTGAAGGGAAATGTTGGGAAAACGGGAGAAGTTACTCCATTTTTTAAGCTTCCGTCGCGTGTGCAACCTTAATGGTTAAAGCTACACAAATCATTTCATGACGGAAATGTTCTCCTTAAAATTATATAAAAAATATCCCACGATAGCATATGTCTAACTTTTATGGTTGACTCACAATAACACGTGTAACTCCCGATAGCTTAACAGTTCGAAGCTTTCTGATTATAATATTTGTCTACTCTTACGTTTATAACAGTCACCCCTAATTGAAAAAGTTAACATTATTAACTATTCCATAAAAAAATTGGCCAAGTGCGAGTCAGACTCGCCCATGAAGGGTTCCGTAGTAACTATAATATAATATGCAAATTTATTTGAGGAAAAAAAAACCTTACTTAAAACTGGCTTTTTTACATTTTTTACAACTGCGCCGAATAAATTTGTTTTTCATAGTGTTTGTATGAATTACAAAGTTATATTTGCGGTTTTAGAAAATATGCTGTATCTCAAAAACTGCTGAACTGATTTCGTTCAAACTAATTTTGGTTGAAAGTTTATATTAAGATCTACAGACATATATTTTTTTTAGATTTTTCACTCCATTATTATAGAAGTTGTGTCCGCCACACACACATTTTACCACTTTGGAAGTTTATATCTTTTAAACGATTGACTTTATGGAAAAGTGGTTTTAGAAACCCCGATGTCGTTTTTAAAGAACTGTCTATAGATACCACACATGCATCGATTTCATGAAAAAATATATTTTCAGGTTTAGTTCCATGTAAGGGGAGACCCCCTTTATTTTAAATAATTTTAAAATTTTTTTCTCAAAATCGGAAAGCGGTTCACAGAATACATCTACCTATCAAGTTTCACATGTATAGTCCTAATAGTTTCGGAATAAAATTGCTGTGACAGACGGACGGACGGACAGACAGACAGACAGACAGACGGACAGACATGTCGAAACTATAAAGATTCCGTTTTTTGCCATTCGGCTACGAAACCGTAAAAAGAATCATATAAATCGGTATAGAAACACCAAAGTTATACATGAAATACGCTTATAATAATAAGCCATCGCGCGTGAATACTGAATCATGCTATAAGGATTATTTTTGAGAATCGGTCGCCGCGCTCGACGCGTCTCGCGGTCGAAGCGTTCTCTAGGTACTTAAGCCTCATGTGAACGTGATCTAAACAATATTACCAATACATTAACTTACGCTGACGGAGTCGCGGGCACAGCTATATTGTATCATTATGCTAAGCCCAATAGGAGCGGAGCGCCAATGAAGAATGCTTCAAAATCGGGGTTAAATTTAACGTTAGCCCAAAGTAACTATTCCACGCGGACGAAGTCGCGGGCAAAAGCTAGTTGTAAATATAAATGAAGGTTTATTGTGTATGGTGGTTTTTATGTAACTCCACCCTCGAGGACTATAGGTACCAGAGTAAGCGCGCGTTACTCTGTGTTTAGCAAATATACTAAATATAAGCATTGACGTACTCAAAAACTACTTGCGTAATAACTTAAGTAGTTGATAAATATAATAAAACCATGATAGTTTTATAATGAAACGCTATCGTGTTTGTAATGTGTCATCGTAATCAAATCACCTTCATGCAAATGAGGATGAGGGATTTTTTAATGTCTTACAATCTATGTATACCAATGTTACAAATATGTCTGTTAACACTTTTACGGCTAAGTCACTGGACCGGTTTTGATGAAATTGAATTTGGAGATCGTTGAAGATAGGCTAATTTTGTTAAAAATCAACTCCTAAGAGACAGAAATATTTATGATGTTTTTTTTTATAAACCTTCATCTTATTAATGAAAGCGCTTTAAAATCCGTAAGCGTAAAAACGGTGGGAAGTGATTTTGTTATGTAACATTACTATGCAAAGATATCTTACTAATCCTTACTAATATTATAAACGCGAAAGTAACTCTGTCTGTGTTACGCAATCACGCCTAAACTAATGAACTAATTTAAATGAAATTTGCTACGTACATAGTCTAGAGCCTGAGAAAGGACATAGGCTGCATTTTAATGCGAAAAAAGGGCTGTAAGGGGTTGAAATATGGGATGAAAGTTTGTATGGAAATTACGTCATTTTAAAGCTAGAAGCTTGAAACTTATTTTTTAGACTTTTGATTAGGAAAATGTACTTAAATAAGCTATTAGCAGTAAAATATTGTAAATAGCTTATTTATGTATGAGTTTTATTTTCAAAATAAATAGTCTAAAAAATTGAAAATGTAGCCCAAAGTCACTATTCCGCGCGGACGAAGTCGTGGGCACAGCTAGTCATTACTAAAATTGCAATTACACAATCTCTTCTTCTTCCTATCATGGACTATGCTGATGCCAGCTATCTTGATTTGACCCAAGACCAATTCGACAAGCTAGAGCGACTTCAAAATCTCTGTATTAAGTTTATATTTGGCTTGCGCAAATATGACCATGTTTCTGATTTTCATACTAAGCTCAAATGGCTTCCTATTAGGTTTCGCCGGAATGTTCATTTACTTTCTCTGCTTTATAACGTGCTATTTAATCCTTTTACTCTTTTTTATCTTAAAGACCGCTTTCGGTTTCTCTGTGACAAACATTCAAGGTCCTTGAGATCATCGGAAAATTTAGAGTTAAGTATCCGTATGCATTCCATTTCTTTCTTCGATAAATATTTCACTATCCAAGCAGCCCGTTTATGGAATGCTTTGCCCATAGATGTGACGCGTGCTCAAACATTACCTACTTAAAAAATGGTGAAAGAGCATTACCTCTCACTATAATTTTTTCTCCTCCTTTCTCTATTATGATTTTGATATGTATTAGTATTGTTCGATCCCGATCCCAGTGCAACGAAACTGGTTTGCCGAACTGTCCGCGGCTCCGCGGAGCCCTAACTACGTTGCTTAGGCTCTTAGGCCTTACAATAATAGGTTTCAATCAATAATGGATTACAATATGCACACTTACCCAAGGCTCGAAGACGGCAAAGACCTGTTCTCAGATCACGTCGGCCTGTCTGTGTGTCAGTGTATTTGAGTGTGTAATGTTGTCAAGTGGTGTGACGACGGTCACAGGTAGACGCAGGTTTCCACAGCGTGGTCCAGGCCGTAGTGGTAGCACCAATTCGCACAGCTATTTATCACCAACTAACGTGCAGGTTAAATTGAATCTCAATTCGGCGTTATTGATCAAAATATCCCAGTGTCTCACTCAAAAGGGGATTACTCAGTTCAAGATTTACTAAATTACGACCAACTTGTCAACAGCAACTAGGATTCAACCGGATTCGCAATTACACAGAATAATCAATGAAAATCAATCTCTCAACAACGCGGCCTTTTTGCTAACAAGAAGTAAGGTTATGTCAAGTGTCAAAATCAAATGACAATTCCTTATGTCAAAAAAAGATGCGTTCGGAAACACGTATGGGACTAAACTTCTACCCCCCCGGACGGGCCTACCCGTCCGCTAATCAATTGGAAGCCTTGACAAGGTTGCGACCGCTCACTTTATGACGGATCCGTCCACCAAAACCTCAGCAAAACGAGGGACCCCGTCGGTGCCAGCCACTAAATTCAGAATGTGCCCCCTGCGCCAATACAAAGGCTTAAGGTTGGCATCCTTAATCAGGACGAGGTCTCCGATCTTGGGCGGATGAGTTTTGTCCGTCCACTTGACGCGCTGCTGGAGGATGTGCAGATAATCTAAGCTCCAACGCTTGCAAAAGCTCTGAGCGAGCTGTTGCACCAACTGAAACCGCGAAAGCCGACTTTGGCTCACATCAACAAAAGGGTACTTCGGCAAGGCAACAAGTGGCTGTCCAATCAAGAAATGGCTCGGTGTTAGAGCCTCCAAGTCATTCAGGTCTGAAGAGAGCGGGCACAATGGGCGCGAATTTAGCACAGCTTCAATACAGCAACATACCATAGCTAGTTCCTCATAGGTGAGAACGGTGTCTCCCAACAATTTACGCCAGTGTTCCTTTGCCGCTTTCACCGCGGCCTCAAAAATACCCCTCAATGGGGGCAGGCTGGCGGGACAAACAACCAAGTGACCCCTCGGCGAACCAAACTGTTACTTATGTCAACCTGGCTCTCATTAAGGAAGGCGTATACCTCCTTCAAATAGTTACTTGTACCCTTGTAGTTCGTTCCGCAATCAGACCTAATCAAAGAAGGTAACCCACGGCGAGACACAAATCTTTCCAACGTCGCCACAAAGGCCTCTGTCGAGAGGGAGCTTACCAGCTCCAAATGTACTGCCTTGGTTGACAGGCAGACAAAAACACACTAATAAGCCTTGACAATCTTACTATTACGAAGGGTGGACGTCTTCACAGTAAAGGGACCAGCAAAGTCCGTTCCAGCGCCAGCAAAGGGCCTCACCTCATTGACACGATCAGCAGGCTAGTCTCCCATTAGGGGCTGCATAGTGAAGGCCTTAGTCCGATAGCACGGCATGCAACGGAAGACAATGCTACGAATAGTACGACGAGCCGACAAAATCCAAAATTCTCGCTGCAGAATGGCCAACAGCGCATTGCAACCGGCATGCGAGTTCTTAAGGTGACGATCAGTCACCAACAATTGAACCAAGTGGCCCTCCTTGGGCAACAAAAGGGGGTGACGGGCCCCATAAGGAAGGTTAGAGTGCCTCAACCGTCCTCGAACACGCAAAAGAACCGTCTTATCCAAGAAGGGATTCAGCTTACTCACGGCTCCCGACAACTTAACCCTACCAGACTTCAAGACCTCGATCTCCTTTTCAAAGTGTGCAGCCTGCACAGAGCGGACCCAAAGGAGGAGGCACTCCTGTTGATCTTGAGGAGAGAGAACTGGTGACAGGCGCTTGTCCCCTGGATTAATAGAATTGTGACCAAAGCGCCTGATCCACGAGGTAACGTTCAACAATTTGTCGAGGGAGCTGTATCGATTCAACAAAAAATCAGGATCAAACGGAGGGTCCTTCGTCTCAACAGCGAACACCTTACGTCCGGGCAAAGGATCCGACATCAAGACTGGCGTTCGAGGCCAATCGTCCTCGGGGCGAGTCAGCCAGTCCGGTCCCCACCAGAGGGGGTGAGCGATCAAACGGGGGGCCATGCACCCGCGTGAGGCTACGTCGGCCGGGTTTAGGTCACCAGTCACGTGCCTCCAAATCAAAGGCGTTTCAGAACCTTGAATCTGAGACACTCGGTTCGCAACAAAGACCTCCAAAGAGTGGACGGACGTCTTCAACCAACACAAAACAATTTGACTGTCCGTCCAGGCGTAAGAAGCCTGAATGTCAGCAGTTCCACCCAAAGTGTGCGCAATGTGGTTTAGGAGACGCACAAGAAGCACCGCCCCTGACAACTCCAACTTAGGTATAGTCAATGCCGTTCGGAGGGGGGCCACCTTGCTCTTGGCCATGACCAGTGACAACTTCACCTGGCCTGTGGCGCTGACGGTGCGCAGATAAACAACGGCAGCATAACCGTGAGAGGACGCGTCACAAAACCCATGAAGGGTAGCAGTATAAACCTCAGGGGGGAGGATGGCGCGTGGTACCGCGACCTCATTGACCGCAGGGAGCGCGGATACAAATTGGAGCCAGTCTTCAAACAGGGTTTCCCGAAGTGGCTCGTCCCAACCAAGTTCAGCGGTCCAAAGGCGCTGAAGGAAGCATTTTGCCCAAAACAATACTGGGCAGATCCAACCATTAGGGTCAAAGGTCCTTGCTACAGTGGACAACACCAGTCGTTTAGTCCAAATATGAGGTGACTCCAAGTCGACATCGTACGTAAAGGTGTCTTGAACTGGTCGGTACTGAACGCCGAGGACGGCCATCATAGCGGGGTTGTCAACGTTTTCAAACAAATGAGGATCCTGCTTATGATCCTCCAACACACCTTCCAATAGCGCTGGCGAGTTGGACACCCATTTACGCAACTCATAGCCAGCGGAAGCCAGAATCTGGACCAACTCATCACGCAACAGGATAGCTTCCTCAACCGTAGGAGCTCCAGTGTAGACATCATCGACGTATAGGTCCGTTTTCAAGATGGCGGACGCACGAGGGAACCTCAAACGCTCCCGGTCCGCAAGCTCCCAAAGCGATCGAATAGCAACAAAGACGCTTGATCGAAGGCCGAACGTATTCGTGTTGAGCTCGTATACAATCAAGGGGTCCTGGGGATGCTCCTGCCACAGGATCAACTGATAACGTCTGTCATCCCGGTGAATAACCGTTTGCCGGAACATCATTTTGATGTCGGCCACAAAGACTACTTGATGACGACGAAAAGACGGGATGACGTCACAAAGATCCCTTAACAATTTGGGGCCGGAATGCAGGCAATCATTCAACGAGACGCCGGAAGAAGTCCGCGCAGACCCATCAAACACTGTGCGCAGTTTACCAGTGGATGGCTTGAGGACCGCGTGATGTGGCAAGAAGAAATGCTCTATTGAGCGCCAATCCAAATTTGACACCGACATGTGTCCCAAGTCTGCATACTCACGCATAAAATCTACATATTTTTGCCGCAGCACCGGGTCCCTGGCCATGCGGCGCTCGATCGCCAACAATCTCTTCTCGGCCGTAGGTCTGGATTGGCCGAGAGGTGGTCGCACCGCAACAAAGGACAGCCGGATCACAAGCCGACCGGAGCGGAGTCGACCGTTGTTGTTCTGATAGAACAACTCGCACTCTTCGTGTTCCGGATTCAAGCGGGCCACCTGAGGGGGCTCTTCAACCTCTTCAACCAGATTCAGGTGGAGGGGGCACTTCCAACACTGGGCCCATAACCGCAAAGCCGAAGATGGTTGAGACCGCCACCAAGCCCCTCCCGAGGCACCATGGGGTCTCCGGCTGCAAGACCGTCGTATTTCCCAACAATATTCTCCCTTGAATATCAGAACCCAACAACAAATGCACCGTACAAGGGGAATCAAACCGGGTGTCGGCCAAATCCAGACCTGACGTCAACCGTAGAACATCCAAATGCAACTGACAATCGGGATGGTTACCCAATATAGTCGGCAGAACAAGGGCAGGAGCACCAATTTGAGGGTATAGACAACTCACAGGGGTGATTCCAAACCAGGTCATTCCCTCAACAGTGGTGACAGCCGTTTCGCCAATTCCCTGAATCTTGACTGAAAAGTCGTTCACCTTTAGGCCAACCTGTCCCGCTAACCAAGACGACAAAAGGCAACCCTGGGCTCCCGTGTCCAAGATGGCACGGATCACAATGGAGTCACCCAAGGGTCCCCAGACCTTGACCGAGGCCGTTGGCAACAAAACCTTCTTGATCGGGGGGGGGGGGTCCTATAGCGGGGCAGGCGTCAATTTCCTAGCGATGCCTGGGCGGCGACTGATCGTCGCATCCAAGCTGTCTTCGTTCACGACGAGGGTAACATTCGAATGGTTCGTCCGCGCGGTGTTCCGAGCCGCTCGCCGTCGCACCGGATGCCTGAATGGCGGAGGGCGCGACTCCAACCGGGGACGTTCCGCCAACGGAGGGGAAAGGTAGCGGTGCTGGTCTGGCCACTGTTGCCTAGCAGCCAACGTGCATTCTCCCTGTCGAGGGGAGACCAAATGGCGCTTGCGGGGCTCCCGTTCAACTTGCGCGGGGGGTGGAGTGCGACGGAATCTCCAGGTGGGACTCTTTACAAATTCTACATGGGCGGGAGTTGGGGCAGTCCCGATGGAAGTGGGCCCCCAAGCACGAGAAGCACAAACGGCGTGCGTTGACAATGCGGCGACGGGCACTTACGTGCAAATTCAAAAAGGCCGAGCAACGTGCCATGACATGCCCCGTGGCCTTACAAAAGTCGCAATCATGAGGACTCCGGGTGCCAGCAAAACGGGGGGTGGGGCGAACATCAACAGGTCCCCTAGCCCTAGTCCGTCCCTGGTCTCTTGGCCGAAAAGGTAGTGTGCATGACCTCGTGGCGCCACGAGTGTTATACAAAAATCGACACTCGTCTTCCAAAAATTTGAGGAGGTCGTCAAAGGGGGGAAGATGGGTGGCACTGTCCCCACCATACTTCTGCTCAAAGCGGGACCTCAACTCCGCGGGGAGCAACTGCAGCACTATGTGCACCAACAAGTAGGACCAATGTTCCACCGGTAACTGCAAGCGTCGCAAGGCGTGGGTCGCTGAGACCAACGGGTTCAGCAAGTCAGTGCGCAACGCCGACGTGCTGGCAATGGCCGGTAGCCCCAAAATCTGGCCGATGTGCACATCAGCCAGGTAGCGCTTGTTCTGATACCGTCGGGAGAGAAGCTCCAGAGCGGTAGGGTAGGAGGAGTCCGTCACCGGCAAGTGCTGCACCAAGGCTCTGGCTTCGCCCTCCAGGACAGACAATAAATAGGCCAGCTTCTGGGCAGTTCCGAGGTCCGAGCGTGCATCCACAAGACTCTCAAAGAGATTTAGGAAGCCCAGCCAGTGGTCCAAGCGACTGTCAAAATGTGACAGCTCCAGGGTGGGCAGCCTACCCAATAGTCCAGGGCCTGTAACAACGGAGGTTGCGGCTTGGCCACCTCAGGCACCCGGCTCTTCAAAATTTCCCGGGCTCGTTGACTAATGACATCCTCCAGGTGGACAATCTGGTCATAGTCACCCAAAACCTTAGCGCGGGCTGCCTGGTCCAACACCCCCAAATCCACGTCCACGATGAACTCGTTGAAGCGTGTGAGCGCAGCATCAACTGACTTGAGCCTCTCATTCAAGTGCTCGTACCGAGCAGGGGTCTTCCATATCCAAACGTTCAACAGTTGCTGCTGCCGACGTGAACCATCTCAATTGTGAGGTCAATCTGGCCCTGACTGCCTTCAATAAGGCCATTGCAACAATCAAATACCAACAAGTTAAAATTAACTAAACCATGATCAATGACTTGTTAGCCAACAGAATAATTTCAACAAAATAAAACTTAAATTCAATTTATTTCAAGCCTAAATCCGACCCTGTACTTATTTCAAGTATGAATCTAGCTTGCTAAAGATGGCTAGTGACAGAAAATAACAATTTAATGTATAATATTGTGCTGGATAACCACCAATCAACACAATTCAAGTTTTGTTATGTTATGCTATGTTAACAAATGAATAAATAATTTTTAATTTCACAAATTAATCTTACATTGTTAGTACAACAACAAGGGACTAACACTACAAATTTCAATTTGAGAGCCCGGCTGACACAACAATATATTTAATGTTCAAAACTTCCAATTTTCTAAGTGGATTTTATATTGTAAAACCCACGCTCTGCTCAACAGAATGTTCGATCCCGATCCCAGTGCAACGAAACTGGTTTGCCGAACTGTCCGCGGCTACGCGGAGCCCTAACTACGTTGCTTAGGCTCTTAGGCCTTACAATAATAGGTTTCAATCAATAACGGATTACAATATGCACACTTACCCAAGGCTCGGAGACGGCGAAGACCTGTTCTCAGATCACGTCGGCCTGTCTGTGTGTCAGTGTATTTGAGTGTGTAATGTTGTCAAGTGGTGTGACGACGGTCACAGGTAGACGCAGGTTTCCACAGCGTGGTCCAGGCCGTAGTGGTAGCACCAATTCGCACAGCTATTTATCACCAACTAACGTGCAGGTTAAATTTAATCTCAATTCGGCGTTATTGATCAAAATATCCCAGTGTCTCACTCAAAAGGGGATTACTCCGTTCAAGATTAACTAAATTACGACCAACTTGTCAACAGCAACTAGGATTCAACCGGATTCGCAATAACACACAATAATCAATGAAAATCAATCTCTCAACAACGCGGCCTTTTTGCTAACAAGAAGTAAGGTTAAGTCAAGTGTCAAAATCAAATGACAATTCCTTATGTCAAAAAAGATGCGTTCGGAAACATGTATGGGACTAAACAATTAGGTATATATTAATATATTATATTTATATATATGGTATGTATTGTATATTATTATGTTTCATTAGTATTATGTATGATGTTGTATACTGACAACCCTAAATCTATCTCCTTTAATTTCTATCCATCCAAAGTTTGTCTGTAAGAGATTGCCCTGTGCGATAAGACTGCCCATTGTACACTAATTTTATTATTTGTATCCTTAAGTGTATTGTAAGGTGTACAATAAAGTATATAATAAATAAATAAATAAATAATCTTTTTGGTAATAAATAATGTTTATGTTATGTTTAATTGTGCAGTATATTATCCTGTTACAAAAAGTCAGTGAGAGCGGAAAGGAGTGTCAGACTTCTATTGACTGAAACCCACCATGTTACTTCAGCTGCGCTTAAGTTCCGGGGCCACGGTATCTCGTTAGAATATTCCCGCAACTTCGGCAGGCAATGGCCCGATGCGACCCCGTCACTTTGAGGCCTGCCCTCTTGGGCCTGGTCCTTACCGGACGGTGAGCTACCGCACCGTCCGCGGACCCGCGCAGGTTTAGCTGTGCCTGCCTCCTGGACAAATAGACATCATTAATTTGCTTAGCTTTTTCCCAACAGAAAGACAGACAGACGAACAAATTAAACAAAAAATGCTTATCCGGCTTTTGTTATCGTGTTAATAATTATACGCTCTTGTTAAGTACGGATCCCTAAGGCGCATCGCCGACCTTGCATTCCTACGTGTTTACGCCAAACGCATAGAAACTGCAGCGTCGTCACCCGTCCAGCTACGAGCCGCCGACTCAGCGCATTCGACAGTAGCAATAAGTTAATTTTGTATTCATTCTAGATTCTAATATCGAATTAGATTCACTTATTTTAATTGTAATTTTTTCATTAATTAAATTAGTTTAAATCACTTTGGTTTTTTTTCGATCCACCGTCTGCAATTTTCGTAATTGGCGCAGTCGGTAGGATACTCGCGGGCCGGTTCGCGAATCGCGTTAGATTTATCTCAGATAGATTACCAAGTGCGCGAATCACCCGGGTGGCTGTCAAGTCACGGCAGAGTATTCTGAATCTACGGAGAAGCTGCAGAGCCGCGTGGAGAATCTAAACTTCGATTCACGGAGGAGAACCAGTGATGAAAAAATTGTGAGTACACCAGAATCTTTCTTGTGTTGCTTCCTTTCTATCCCTAGTTAATGTCCAAGATTTTTCATCCTGAAAGATCAACCCTTCGGGAACCTGCATCACGACAGGCGCGCCGAAATATAGTACATATTGGTAGAGATTTAGACAGTGATTTAGATTTGAATTTAAGTAGTTTATTTGAACCGAATATGCCTTACGATCCAGATGTAATTTTCAAGGCCTTACGCCTGGTGCCCGACTTCGACGGAAACCCGAACGTGCTCACAAGGTTCATAAATATCTGTGACCGAATTGTCACGCAATATGCAAGCGCCGACCCAGGTAGTGAGCTAGGCAATCTATGTCTTCTGAACGGCATTTTAAATAAGATTACGGGGACAGCCGCTTCAACCATCAACTCTAATGGCATTCCTGAAACTTGGGCAGGTATAAGATCAGCTTTAATTAACAATTTTTCGGACCAGAGAGACGAAACGGCTTTATACAATGACCTCTCGTTAGCTGCGCAAGGAAATAAGACCCCGCAGGAATTTTACGATCACTGTCAAACATTGTTCAGTACTTTAATGACCTATGTATCGTTACATGAGAGCTTACAGACAACTATTGATGCAAAACGGACACTGTATAAAAAGGTCACGATGCAAGCCTTCGTACGCGGATTAAAGGAACCTTTAGGATCGCGTATAAGGTGTATGCGTCCCGATTCCATTGCAAAGGCTTTAGAGTTCGTGCAAGAGGAACTAAATATCATGTACTTGCAGCAGCGTAATGATGCCCCAAAACCTCAAACTGCCCAGAATGCACCTAAAATACTGTATAAGCCCCACATGGTGCCTTCTGTGCCGTTTAACGCGTTAAATATTTCGCAAGCCCCAGTACCCAACTGGCTTGCTCCAGCAGGACAGCGTGGCTATCAGCCTCAGCCCCAAGCATTCAGATTTAATAACCCACAACCAAACCGTATGCCTACTCGAACTCAGCAAATTTTCCGTGCACCATTGCCAAATTCTTATCCCCAAAGTAACGTTTTCAAATTACAGCCCAAAATTAATAATCAAACACAAAACCCGGGTCCGAAACCTATGAGCGGTGTTCAGCATTTTGTTCCTAGACAACTACCCATGGTTCCAGGCCATGATTGGCAGCGTAACGGGAACCCACCACAGAATAACTACACACATCAAAAGTGTCTAGGGATCAAGCATTTTTATGCGGATTTCTTGAGATTGAGATGTGGCTTTGTAATAAATTTATGATTTTATAAATTTATATGGATCCTTTTTGGTGCATTTCATAATTTGAAACAGGAACTGTTAATCAAATTCGAGTAAAAGATGAAAATCAGCTGTCAATATTTTCCCTATAAAAACATACAACGCATTGAAGACATTATTAGTGCTACTGTTTCCCTACTACTGATTAAAACCAACGTTATTATGGAGCGGCGACGTCATTTAAGCAGGGAAGAAATGCTCAGAGCCGTGGGAATGATAGAAGCTGGTTCCCGGCAACGTACTGTGGCTTTAGCTCTGAATACAAGTCAGAGTGTTATCAGTCGACTTTGGACACGTTATCGAAGCACTGGTACCGTGGCTGAGCGCCATGGAGGACGGTATCGCTGCACCACACGGAGACAAGACCGATACATTCAAATCTTAACTCGAAGAGCTCCAACAATAACCGCCATGATGTTAGCCGTGAGGCTTCATCACTCTTCAGGGAACTTAATTAGCGACCAAACAGTCAGAAACCGCTTGCATGAAGTGAACCTTCATTCCCGAAGACCGCTACGGGTACCACCTATAGCAATGCACAATCGTAGGATTCGATATCAATGGGCTCTTGAACACAGAAATTGGGCAGAAGAACAATGGCGTTTCGTGTGCTTTTCTGATGAGTCTCGTTTTGGTATGAGACCGGATACAAGACGTATACGACACTGGAGAACCCCTGGACGCCAACAGCGATTAAAATCCTGCCAGGAAGTCCATCCTTATAGTGGTGGAACCATCATGGTATGGGCGGGTATTTGGATCGGCGGAAGAACTGAGTTGATTTGGATCAGAGGCAACCTCAACGCTCAAATTTATGCTGAGACGATTGTATCTGACGTCATCGTTCCTCTACAAGTGCAAATCGGTCCCTTATTTCAGTTAATGTATGATAATGCACGACCGCACACCGCAAGAGTTGTAAGACAGACTCTCGCCGCAGCTAACATCAATGTCCTGCTCTGGCCTGCTCAGTCGCCAGACTTGAACCCGATTGAGCATGCATGGGATATGCTACAGAGAAGAGCTCTGCCGAATATGGAGGGTATCCAGTCGCAAGAAGACCTTTTTTTGTTGTTGCAACGAACATGGGCGGCCATTCCACAGCGTGATTTGGATGAACTCATTTTGAGTATGCCAAACCGATGTTCTTGTGTTGTTAGTGTTCGCGGTAGAAACACGGATTATTAATTGTTTAAGTTACCCAATAAAATTTTAAAGAAAACTGTTATTTCAGTCTTTTTTTCGAACTTTAATGTTAGTGGTTCAAATGTCAAAAATCCCTTTATTAGGAAAATGGCAAATTTCTTTATTAATGCAAAGGTGACTTGGTTTATCGTTACTGTGACAAACGAAAACACTTTATTTGATGAATCCTTAAAGAAAATTTTAATTAATATCAATCAGGAGAAAAGTTATTGCAAAAATATATGTTGATCCCTAGACACTTTTGATGTGTGTATTTTAAAACGCGCGAGTTAAATATAAGTGAACTCGCTTTGCCCGATAACTCCTATTACTACTCTGAGCCAATATATTATGATTATTACACGGACGGTAATGATTGTTACGTTGTCTGTGATTTTGAAAACCCCAATATTGTTGAATATAGTGTGACTTCTGATAATCAGGTAGCTGTTGAGACAGAGCCTCAACCAGGCCCTAGCGGTGTAAATCAAAATCAGAACCAAAATTTTCAGTTGGATCAGAAATCCAAAGAGCAAAAATAGACCTTAATTTACAGACCCAAAGACAATTACCCTATATAGAAATTTCTTGCCCTCCTTTGAAATTTTTGATCGACACTGGCGCTAACCAGTCATTTATTAGCCCCGAGGCTGTACAAAAATTCTTCTATGATTATTCCCTCAACCATGACCTTTTTGAAGTAACAAACATCCATGGCGTTAGCAGAAACGATTACTCCATAACGCTACCGTGTTTTAAAGAATTTAATGAGACCGATAGTATAAAATTATTCGTTTATCGTTTTCACGATTACTTTGACGGCTTAATAGGATTAGACCTACTATCCAAATGGGAAGCTAAAATAGACTTGAAAGATTTTCAATTAGTAACACGAACAGCTAAGAATGAAATTAAGGTATATAATTCACGTAATGTAAATCTGTATGAGGATATAATTCCCGTTAATAGTTCCAAATTGGTTAGAATACCCATAAACGCCCCGGATGGCGACGTTTTAGTAAGCGAACAAGTCCTTTGCAATTGTATTATTCACGAGTGTCTTACCTCTGTCATTAATAGTCGTGGATATGTAGAGTTGGAAAACCCAACGCCTAATGATGTGATATTTTCGTTGGACCAACCAAGTAGTGCGGAAATGTTCAATGCTAAGTGCACACAAGTCACGCAATCAAATCGCGTGGACGATGTATTAACGCGTTTGCGAACAGACCATCTTAATGTAGAAGAAAAAGCTAATCTCTTGACACTTTGCTCTCGCTATGCAGATGTATTCTACATTGACGGAGAACCATTAACATTCACCAACAAAATTAAACATCGTATAAGAACAATAGATGAAATTCCCGCCTATACTAAGAGCTATCATTACCCTTTCGTCCATCGTGAAGAAGTTAGGGACCAAATTTCCAAAATGTTAGAGCAAGGTATAATAAGACCCTCCGATTCCGCATGGAGCTCACCCATCTGGGTTGTGCCAAAAAAAATTGACGCTTCTGGAAAGCAGAAATGGCGTCTCGTAGTAGACTTTCGGAAATTAAACGAAAAAACCATAGACGATAAATACCCAATACCAAATATAAGTGACGTCCTTGACAAGTTAGGAAAGTGCCAGTACTTTACGACTCTAGATTTAGCAAGTGGATTTTACCAGGTAGAAATGGAGCCCCAGGATATACAAAAAACGGCGTTCAATGTAGAACATGGACACTTTGAATTCCTTCGAATACCCATGGGACTAAAAAATTCGCCGTCCACCTTCCAACGGGTTATGGACAATGTACTAAGAGGCCTTCAAAATAATATTTGCCTTGTGTATCTTGACGATATTATCGTATATAGTACCTCCCTTCAGGAGCACATGATCAATTTGGAAAAAGTCTTTCAAAGACTTAGAGAGTCCAACTTCAAAATTCAAATGGATAAGTCCGAATTCTTGAAACTCGAAACTGCATATCTCGGACATATCATTAGCAGAGACGGCATCAAGCCAACCCCTGACAAGATCTCTGCAGTGCAAAATTATCCAATTCCAAAGACCCCTAAAGAAATCAAGCAATTTCTGGGACTTCTAGGCTATTACCGGAAATTTATCCCTGATTTTGCTCGCATCACCAAACCTCTTACCCTATGCCTAAAGAAAGGAAGTAAAATTACCCTTAGCCCCGAATACGTTCATGCCTTTGAAACTTGTAAGACTTTACTGACTAATGACCCCATCCTACAATACCCAGATTTCAAAAACGAATTCAATCTGACAACAGACGCTTCGAATGTCGCTATTGGAGCAGTGCTATCTCAAGGACCCATAGGTTCCGACAAACCCGTCTGTTACGCTTCTCGCACTCTTAATGACAGCGAACTAAATTACAGTACAATCGAGAAGGAGCTGCTTGCTATAGTCTGGGCCACTAACTATTTCAGACCTTATCTTTTTGGTAGAAAATTTAAAGTACTTACTGACCACAAACCGCTACAATGGATGATGAACTTAAAAGAACCCAACTCACGACTGACCAGATGGCGACTTAGACTGAGCGAATACGATTTCACCGTAGTATACAAGAAAGGGAAGTTTAATACTAATGCTGATGCTCTTTCCCGTGTGGAAATTCATAACGAAGAATCAAAAGAGATCACCTCTCTAATCAAAGATATCCAAAATCTCAGATCACTGATTAACCACCCAGCGGAGGCCTCACCTCCGAAAGTAAACTCTCTAACCGATACTGATTCATTGATCGAAAATACTAACGACCTCAGATCTATGATCAACAATCCGTCGGAGGCTCCACCTCCTTCAACAAACTCTTCAACTGACACCGTGCATACTAGTAACGAACATCCTATACTAGAAATCCCTATCACTGACGAACCCCTCAATAAATTCCATCGGCAAATTTACCTTCCCATAGTAGGTGACATAAAACGTAGACCAACAGTAACGAAACCATTTGAAAACCATACCCGAATTGCAATCCAAATTTCTGAATCTAACTTACAAAATGACATTATGACTGCTATCAAAGAATATGTGAATCCTAAAGTCAAAACAGGCATCTTGATTAATCCAACACTAGCTATGTATTCGGTAATACCTATCATCCAAGACAAATTTAGAAGTTCTTCGCTTAACCTAGTATTAGCCAAAACAGAACTTGAAAATGTTAAGGAATACCTTCGACAGCAAGATATTATCCGGCACTACCATGACGGTAAGACCAACCATCGCGGTATAAATGAATGTCATTTAGCGCTATCCAGAAAATATTACTGGCCTAAAATGAAAGAACAAATCACTAAATTCATTAACGAATGTACCATCTGCGGTCAAGCTAAGTACGACAGGAATCCAATAAGACCCCAATTTAATATAGTACCACCAGCAGCCAAACCACTTGAAATCATACACATGGATCTCTTCACAGTTCAAAACGAAAAATACATAACCTTCATCGACGTCTTTACGAAATATGGTCAAGCGTATCATCTACGAGATGGAACCGCTATTAGCATCATAAAAGCACTATTACGTTTCTGTACCAATCATGGACTACCCTTGACCATTATTACTGATAATGGCACCGAGTTCACAAATCAACTTTTCGCCGAGTTTGTATGGCTTCATAAGATAACCCATCATAAAGTTTTACCTCATAGTCCGAATGACAACGGTAACATTGAACGTTTCCACTCAACCTTACTAGAACACATAAGAATTTTAAAACTGCAAAATAAAGACGAACCGATAGTTAATCTCATGCCATACGCTCTCATAGCATATAATAGTTCCATACATAGCTTCACGAAGTGCAGACCGTTTGACCTATTGTAACGATACCTTCTACTTCTCCAATAAAAGAGGGTAAAATAGATGTACCATTAAATTTAATGTAGTATTAATAAACAGTATTTTATAAAAAACCTGCCTACCTATCTACCTATCCTAGAAACCGGCCTACCTACCTATCTGACACACTCTCAGGAGAGAAGAGGAGGAGGTTTAGAGTATAGTACTTGCGGGACGGCTTGGCAGACCACTCCAGGATCGCCTTCACCTCCACGATGTCTTCGTCGTACAGCAGCTTGAGCAAGGCGGGCTGGCAGTAGGCTCCCAACAAGGCGTCTGGGCAGCAGGCTCTCAGCAAGGCGTCAGGGCAGCAGGCTCCCAGCAAGGCGTCAGGGCAGCAGGCTCTCAGCAAGGCGTCAGGGCAGTAGGCTCTCAGCAAGGCGTCAGGGCAGCAGGCTCCCAGCAAGGCGTCAGGGCAGCAGGCTCCCAACAAGGCGTCAGGGCAGCAGGCTCCCAGCAAGGCGTCAGGGCAGCAGGCTCCCAACAAGGCGTCAAGGCAGCAGGCTCTCAACAAGGAGTCAGGGCAGCGGGTACTGCACTTCCTCTTCCACCACTCTTCTCGAAACTCGTCGAGAACTAAACTCTTCAGAAACTGGTCCAAGACTGAACTCCCGGAGATGGCCCCCCAGCGCCTTTTATACCCAGCTCAGCGTTCAAAATCCATTCCATTCTCATTCTGTACCAGAATTCAAATTGTAGAGTCCAAAATAGTCCATCTTGCCAGTTATTTGATCAGCCAGTTATATTCGAGCATAATTTATTAAACCTCTTCGATAAAATCTGAGAGTGTGTTTTAGAAATTTATAATTATAATTTAAAATGCCGTTAATCAGTAGACAACCACAATATAATATACAATATTAAGCTAGTCCTATCGATAAAAGTGAATAACAATTATATAATAAAAGTATGAACAACCTTTTTAGTCTATTAGCCATTCAGTGACTACAAAGAAGGAGAAATTACAGTTTGTCAGCCTTGACGTAAAAAATGTCATGACAAGAAAATATTTGTTTTGATGGATGAATTATGGATTATGATTACAAAGAAAATGTAAGTTATTTGGTATTTGTAATAACAGATACTATATTTCCCCATCGACCCCGAGAAAATTTTTGGTCTAGAACAAAAATTTTGTAAGGTTAAAGTTTATCCACATTCATATAACTTACATGCCTCATTCAATCACACCAACATCTCACGAAGTTAGGTCAGGTAGGATTCACATTCAATGATCACTACTCGACCTGATTAGTACATGACAGTAGGCTTGTTTTCGGAGTCTGTCAGTCCGCTCGCGTCGAAAACCCATCAAATAAAAAACAAGATTTAGCAAAGGCTTATTTTTACGAAGTTGCTAGCCGCTTCGATCAACTTTAGAGTCGGTAACATAAAAAACAAGGTTTAGCAAAGGCTTATTTTTACGAAGTTGCTATCCGCTTCGATCAACTTTAGAGTCGATAAGTAGTAAGAAACTAACTTGGAGAGTTAGAAAGGGAGAAGGTTTGGTAATATGTACCTAAACGCACTTCTAAGTAATATCTGATTAGTTCAGATATAAGAGAAGCCTCTTAAAGTTTAAGAACAAAGTTAAAGAAAGAAATAAACTATTGAGTTTCAATAAACCGAAAAGAACTCTATAGTTAAAAGAAGAGAAGAAGATAGAGATGAGTCATGAATATAGTACGAAAGGTGAATATATTTACATGATTATATACATTAATTTTTAAAATCTTTAATATGCCATTTAGCTCGGTTGCCATTAGGATCCTCTAATATGTAAACTAATGGGGATAGTTTCTGAATTACAGTTGACTTTATATATTTGGGAGCTAACTTTGCGCTGAAATAAGTTCCAGCCTGTCTATTTATATAATTTCTTCGCCAGACTGTATCTCCTACGTCATATTCTTTAAATGAATGACGTTCGTTGTAATAAGAAGAGTTACGGGTATGGGCAATGTGAAGGGCTGTCTGAACTTTATCGAAAGTAGCAGACAATAAACCTAAGTTAGTAGCATAGATATCCCTAGGTAGAAAAATTATTTCTTCAAGATTATTAGTTGGCGTATAAAGTGAACCAGAAGTAACTGTTTCCCGTCCAAAGAGCAAAAAGTTAGGAGAGAAACCAGTGGTTGCATTAGTTGTGCTGTTCATAGCATATTGAACTTTAGGAAGGTGGATATCCCAAGATCTATGGTCTTCACCGACCAAAGGTGACAAAGCTGTGATTATAGTACGATTATATCTTTCAGTGGGATTAACTTGAGGGCAATAGTGGGGAGAAAAAAATATGTATGGTAAGTTGTATCTCCCAAGAAAGTTGCGAAATTCATGGGATTGGAATTGCGATCCGTTATCCATAATAATAGTTTGAGGTACACCATGGACCAGAAAAACAAAATTCTCTAAGTTAGAGATAATGTTAGTACTAGTAGCCCGTTTTAGTGGGAAGATCAGGGAATATTTAGTAAAATAACAGTTAACTACTAAAATAAATTGATTCCTACGTCTAGTCATAGGTAGAGGACCCATTAAATCCAAGGAAATAGTTTGAAAAGGCCTGGAACAAATTTTTGGTTTACCCATAAGGCCAAATGGAGAGTGATTTGCGTGTTTATAAGCTAAACAATTATCACAAGAAGAAATTATTTTGGCGATATCCCTAAACATAGCTGGCCAGTAATATAGAAGTGATAACTTTTTATAAGTCTTAAAAATTCCTAGATGGGGCTGATCTGGGGACCCATGGTTATCTTTGACAAGGGTTTCCCGAAGATCAGGATGAGGAACTTCTTTCCACGCGAAATCTTCAGTCAGCGCGTAAGGAGAATGAGTATAGCGGAATAATTTATTTTCGCGAATAGTATAATTGGGATATTGATCAGGATTGTTACGACATTCTAAAAGTAGTTTGTTATAGTGTTCCAATGCTGGAGATACAGATTGGGGTTCAAGTAAGACAGGATTAACACCAAGAGGAGATGATGTTAAATCACGGGAGAGTAAGTCTGGGACTAAATTGTCTTTACCTCTTTTGTGTTTTAAAGTGAAATTAAAAGTTGACAGCCTAAGAGCCCACCGTGCAAGTCTACCGGATGGATTGGATAATTTTAAAAACCATTTAAGTGCTGCATGGTCTGTATAAACAGTGAATTGTTTACCATTATCGATATAACAACGCCAATGTTCTATAGCTGTTATTACTGCGAGGGTTTCTTTTTCTGTGGTTGAGTAATTGCGCTCATTTTTATTAAGGGATTTGCTCATATAGGCTATAACTACTTCTTTGCCGTCCTTTTCTTGTGTTAACATACCTCCGATTCCAAAGTTAGAAGCATCGCAGTGTACAGAGAAGGGGAGATCATAGTCAGGACAAGCTAGTATAGGAGTAGTAACAAGAGCTTCTTTTAGTTTATTAAAAGCCAGATTAGCGTCTTTATCCCAAAAGAATTTAGGGGCATTTTTACCGGTTGAAGTTAACTTATTAAGTGGTGTTGCAATAGTGCTGAAGTTGGGAATAAATCGACGGAACCAGCTACAAGTTCCAATAAATTTTCTTACTTCTTTACGAGTAGTGGGAGTAGGAAATTCGAGTATTGCTTTAATTTTAGCTGGATCTGAACGTAAACCATTTTCATCTACAATATACCCCAAGTATTTAAGTTCATTTTTAAAGAATTGACTTTTATCGAAGTTAATAGTCAAATTAGCTAACTTTAATTTCTCCAGAACTTTAAGTAGATAAGAGATATGCTCCTCAAATGATTCAGAGATGATTATAATATCATCTAAGTAACAAAAGACTTTATTATCAAATTCAGGAGTAAAGAGCATGTCCATAAGTCTTTGCTGAGTAGCTGGAGCATTGGTTAGCCCAAAGGGCATGATAACAAAGCGATACATGCCTCGACCAGGGACATAAAAAGCTGTTTTATCTTTATGAGATTCATCTTTCAAAGGAATTTCCCAAAATGCTTTAGCAATATCAATGCTTGAAAGAAATTTTGCATTTTTAAGGTTATCTAAAATTTCATTGACAAATGGAAGGCTATACGCGTCTCTACGAGTAACTGAATTTAATTTACGACTATCAACACAGAATCGCCATTCGCCATTCTTTTTAGGCGTAATGATAACCGGAGAAAGCCAAGGACTTTCGCATTTTTCAATAACACCCCATTCTAACATTTTATCAACTTCTTTAATGAGAGCTTTCTGTTTTTCAGGAGACAGTCGGTAGCAACGTTGTTTAATTGGTGGAGTATCACCAGTATCAATATGATGACTAATAAGATGAGTGCGGCCCAGTACTCCTCTACTTTCGAAGGAAATAGCTTTGAATCGATTAATCATGTCATCAGCAATAGTTTTTTGCTCTGACGAAAGATTGTTATAAGGAAGTACTTGTTTAGTAGTTTCAGTAACCACTGAACATTTAGTATTTAGCCTAAAAGCTGAAGAAAGTATGTGTGGTACAAGGTTAAACTTTTTCCAAAAGTCGACTCCTAAAATAATTGAAGGAGATATATTTGGGAATACGAAGGCTTGGATCAGATGAGTTTGATTATTGTATCTAATTGGAATGTCGATTGAGCCAAGAGATTTACTTATATGTTTACTGGCAGTAGTAATCGTCATTGAACAAGACTTGGATAGCGTGAACCCTAATTTTAAAATTTCTAAGTGGGATTTATTACCAAGTATTGTAATCGAACTACCACTATCTAGTAGGCCGGAAAATATTTTGTTATTAATAGAAATATCAATAAAAGGACGGTTAAAATCTTTTTCGTTGTCGTATAATGAACTAATTTTGTAACAATGGAAGAAATTTTTAATGGTTTGTAACCAATCCTGCCAGTCAGATTGATTAAAGTATTTATTACCCAAGTCGTTGTTTAGTTTTTTGAGTTGTTAGTTTTTTTGCAGTTAGGACAATCAGTAGTTTTAACATCTTTTAAGCCACATCTAAAACAAATTAATGTACGAGGTTGCGAGCAATTAGTTAGTGTGTGGCCATTAGTGCGGCATCGTACACAAAAAGCATTAGAGTTAAATTTATTGATCGTGGTAACTTGAGGTTTATTGTTAAAACGATTATTAAAATTTGTTCTAGGAGGAAACGTGTTAGAAGTTGAGGGTTTCGGCGTTAAATTAGTAGGTTTATAGTTAAATTCAACAGTTAAAGGATTATTAGTAGTTTGTGGTTCGCTGAAACGTTTCTCTTTGTCCAAAAACTCTTCGTATTTTTGACAACATGAAATAAGTGCCTGAATAGAGTTAATATTATTATTAGCAATATAAGGTGAATAACAAGGTCGAATGTTACGAATAATAATTTGGAGTTTTTTAGTTTCTGTAAGTTTTTCTGAGAGTCTGGAAAACATACCAGATATTATAGAAACAAAAATAACAATAGGTTCATCCTTGCCTTGAGTACGACTATTAATGGCTTCTAATAATTTATGGTCATAGTCAAAACCACCAAAGTCTGTAATCAAAGCTTCACAAAGTGCATTCCAAGTTAACAAAGAGTCACGTTTAAAACGATACCAATGTAACGCATTATCAGTTAATAATTCAAACGCATGATCTAATAATTTGTCCCCAGGAATATTCCTAGAAATACTAAATTCCTGAATTTTTTGGATAAATGAACGCGGACAAGAGTTTCCATCGTATTTTATTCGTTTAAGCTCATTAAGTGAATTATTAGGAATAGAGTTTAAAGGTTGAGACTGAATGTCGGGAAGCATCGTATGAAACATGGTCTCATTAGGACTACTAGGAGTCGAAGAGGGACGGTTGATTTCTAAAGGTTGTGGATTAAGTTCGTTGGAATCAGTTGTTAAAGAATTAAACTTTGACTCTAAGTCGAGAAATCTTTCCTTTGTTTGAGTGAAGCGAGTTTCCTCTGTGGTATCTAAATCAATATCAATCCTATCTAATCTGAAAAATGTATGGTTAATAAAAGTCCTAATTTTTTTGTTAAGTTTATTGTTGCCCTGCTCTACCAATAATATTTTGGATTCGATATAATTGAGAGTAGTGTTTAGTTCGTCTAAGTCAGTCTTGACTGGGAGCACCGAATCTAAAATATCATGAGATAATGTAAGAGGCGCGAGTTGGAGAATTTGCTTCTTGAGAAGTATGACTGTATCTTTTGGTTCCTCAAGTCTTATTTTAACTTCATACTCAAGTTCAGCTTTATTTAAAAGTTCAAAGTGAATAATTCTATCCATGACTGAAAATTAATATTATAGATAGCAAAAGAAGGTAAAGAGGGAATAAACTAGTGGTAAAAGAGGTGATAAACTAGTGTTCGTGTGAAGAGGGAGTCTAGTATAGTGTTAGTGTAAAGAGTGAGTCTCCTATCCTAGAACGAAATATTAAAAAAGAGTCTAAGCCAAAAAGTGAGTCCAAAGAAAAAAGTTACTAGTAATAGTTTTTTTGGAATTTTGAAAAAAAAAATTAAACCGACTAGCTATGATTTTACGTTGGGCGCCAAACTGTAGTTCCTCATCCTCCATAGCATCGTCCAGATGTATCAGCTCTCGGATGTCCACAAGAGGCTCATAGTCAAAGTGTTCTGCAGCAGGGTCCAGGTTCACAACCTCTATTATCCGCTTTGCATTACTCGCATGTTTTACTATTGTTGAGCAGTATGTGGATTGCGGGACGGCTTGGCAGATCACTCCAGGATCGCCTTCACCTCCACGATGTCTTCGTCGTACAGCAGCTTGAGCAAGGCGGGCTGGCAGTAGGCTCCCAACAAGGCGTCTGGGCAGCAGGCTCTCAGCAAGGCGTCAGGGCAGCAGGCTCCCAGCAAGGCGTCAGGGCAGCAGGCTCTCAGCAAGGCGTCAGGGCAGTAGGCTCTCAGCAAGGCGTCAGGGCAGCAGGCTCCCAGCAAGGCGTCAGGGCAGCAGGCTCCCAACAAGGCGTCAGGGCAGCAGGCTCCCAGCAAGGCGTCAGGGCAGCAGGCTCCCAACAAGGCGTCAAGGCAGCAGGCTCTCAACAAGGAGTCAGGGCAGCGGGTACTGCACTTCCTCTTCCACCACTCTTCTCGAAACTCGTCGAGAACTAAACTCTTCAGAAACTGGTCCAAGACTGAACTCCCGGAGATGGCCCCCCAGCGCCTTTTATACCCAGCTCAGCGTTCAAAATCCATTCCATTCTCATTCTGTACCAGAATTCAAATTGTAGAGTCCAAAATAGTCCATCTTGCCAGTTATTCGATCAGCCAGTTATATTCGAGCATAATTTATTAAACCTCTTCGATAAAATCTGAGAGTGTGTTTTAGAAATTTATAATTATAATTTAAAATGCCGTTAATCAGTAGACAACCACAATATAATATACAATATTAAGCTAGTCCTATCGATAAAAGTGAATAACAATTATATAATAAAAGTATGAACAACCTTTTTAGTCTATTAGCCATTCAGTGACTACAAAGAAGGAGAAATTACAGTTTGTCAGCCTTGACGTAAAAAATGTCATGACAAGAAAATATTTGTTTTGATGGATGAATTATGGATTATGATTACAAAGAAAATGTAAGTTATTTGGTATTTGTAATAACAGATACTATACTATTAACAGGCCATTTTGACCCCAGAGACCCCATCGACATAGACTTAACTGAACACATTTTACAGCAATATGCGCAAAATCATAGACAACAGATGAAACAGGTTTATGAAATTATTAACGACTCAGCTCTTGCAAATCGCACGGCAATAATTAACAATAGAAATAAAAATCGCGAGCCTGAAGTAGAATACACCCCTCAGCAACAAGTTTTTATTAAAAACCCCTTTGCTAATCGTCAAAAAGCCGCACCACGTTATACGCAAGATACAGTACTCGCTGATCTGCCCATACACATATATACCTCGAAGAAACGCGGTCCTATCGCCAAAGCGAGATTGAAACGTGTACCTAAAACAAGCCAATTGTTACAGGATTCTGCTGTTACTGACATGCCATGCGATTCACCCTCAAGAGATAAGACTTGAGACTTTAGCCGATGGACCAGGACTATTACCTTACAAATTGGGACCGACCAGACTAACCATACATTACCACTCATTCATTCAGTATATACAAATGAACGACATAGAGAATAAGATACATTCCGTACAGACGCAACTTAAAACCTTTAGAACTAAACTCAGTAATGAGACTTACATGCTTTACGAGTATCAGATTGACTATCTCACTGACAAACTTACTAAAGTACTGCAACAAGTAAAATCTTTGGAACCTGTTAGAGTCAAAAGAGGTCTTGTAGATAACCTTGGGTCAGTTATAAAAAGTGTTACTGGCAACCTAGACTATTTAGATGCCCTGAAATACGACGAGGCTATTAAATCATTGCAAAATAATGAAAATAAAATAGTTTCAGAGTTCAACTATCATATTAGCCTAAGTAAGGAATGGATGTCCCAACATGGTACCATCCTAGACCAAATTACAAGAAATCAGGAAAAGGTTAATGAGACATTACAGTTACTTCTAGAGAAAAATGCTTATACAGATTACAGCTTAATCAAATTTGCGAAATTTGCCCAAATTTTAGGAATAATAACTAATAACGTAGAAGATTTAATGTTAGAGATAATTAGGTTAGAAAATATAATGGCTTTTATACGTGCGTCTAGCACTCATCATTCTATGATTGATACAGAAGTACTAAGAACTATGATAGATAGGCTAAGATCAATATATAACCAAGATCAAATCTTGAACCTAGAGTTACGAGAATATTATAATTTAATAAAACCGGGTTCCTACTTTATTGATAAGAGAATAGTAATAATATATAGTTTTCCTATTGTTTCTAAAGACCCATACGATTTATACAGATTATCAATAGTACCTAATAAGAACCAACTTGCCCTCATTCCTGCCTTACCCTACATAGCAACAAACGAGAAATCATTCGTGTATATAGAGGCTGAATGCCCGAAGTACAGTAATATCCACCTCTGTGAAAAGAAGACCACTCATCAAATCCGGACAAAACCTGACTGCATTCAAGAACTCATCACCAACCAAGGTCTAGAAGACACCTGCCAATTCACCAGGATTTCACTCTCCAAGCAAGCCGTAGAAAAACTGGATGATCAACATTACATTCTATCATTGCCCCAACCAACCAAAGTACAGTTAGCCTGCGGTAGAAAAGACTTCAACATTCTTCAGGGAAGCTACCTCGTCTCCATACCTATGAACTGCTATCTGGAAACAACGGAATTCACAATCATCAACGACAACAACGAGATAAAGGGACAACCACTAAAATTATCGAAGATACCTTACAACGACCTTAACCAGACAACACATCCCACTCACATCATCAGCTTCAATTCAATCAACTTGGAAGAATTACACAGCATCCAGAACAGGGTACTCATGGAAAGCCCTATTCAGATCGACCAGACTCAGCCGGTTGTCCTATACCATACAACCATACCATTTTATATCACGGTACTTTGCTCTATCATACTGATCATCTTGGTGGTAAGCCGCAGATACAGATGCTGGAATCTTGGAACAACCAATAGAGAAAATGAACAATCTTCTAAGACACATACGTATGAAGATGTGATCCGCAAACGAGAGGAAATCCCAGCAACATTTTCTCGCAATATGAGCAAATAGTTGCTGTTCTACGGGTGGAGGTGTTAAGTACGGATCCCTAAGGCGCATCGCCGACCTTGCATTCCTACGTGTTTACGCCAAACGCATAGAAACTGCAGCGTCGTCACCCGTCCAGCTACGAGCCGCCGACTCGGCGCATTCGACAGTAGCAATAAGTTAATTTTGTATTCATTCTAGATTCTAATATCGAATTAGATTCACTTATTTTAATTGTAATTTTTTCATTAATTAAATTAGTTTAAAATCACTTTGGTTTTTTTTCGATCCACCGTCTGCAATTTACGTAATTCTCTCGATAAAACACAGTTGTAGTACGAGAATCTCATGGCAATAAAAAACGCTAGTTTGAAACCGACCTAGCGACTTATGAAATGAAATTAAATAATTATTTTGCAAATGGGTTATAAATAATACTTTTACACGTCATTTTTTTTCGTAAATGTAAACTAGATGAGGCCAGTGTTTCCTAACTGACTACTCTGAGAAGAAACACTGAAACAAACTCAGAGGTCAACGTCTCTTTTAAAGTCCATACAATGTGTAGTAATCAAATCATATGAGAGCCATGTAGGTTTATGCCTGTGGCGCCCTTTAAAGGACAGAATCATACAGATTTGAGCAGGCCCGTCCAAACAGTGCAAGCATTTGTCAAATATCGCGTAGCTCAACTTATATCAGGAGCTTCAACGATTTGACGAACAATACCAAAGTTAGGACATTTGGGTGGGCCGTATAAAGCACTCAAACTGCCTGACAGTGCGGTAATCTATTAATAATATTTATACTACACCTGCTTGGAAAGTACCTTGATACTTTATCAAATTTACGGTAGAAAGTACGTCATTGCATATCGAACAAATATGCGGGGAGAACACGCATCTGAGCGGGAGAGAAAAGTGTATGAAAATCCATTTCTTACGTGGTTTTTCTTTTTTAATTTTGGGTAAGACTATGCGCCGGTAACCTAAATATCAAAAGCCAAAAAGTTTTTATAGTGAGTTTTTATCTCCAAGTTCGCAAAATGACACTGGCCACTAGCTGTGTGTTGGATGGTGTCGGGCTGGCAGTGCGACCCTGCGGCGGCAGGATAAACAATTTGAAAAAAGAACATGTAAAAATTGCAGATGCCATTGGCGCCATTTTCAATTTGTGTGTTGTTTGAGGACTCAATTTTCGTAGAAAGTAAAATAAAACTATCAAAATGATAAGTAGTGATAGTGATGATGAAGATTTTTTAACTCCGCCGCAGTTGAAAGAAACAGCAAAAATACTGATTGATAACCTTTTACCACAGAAATCAATTAAAAAATATAATAAAACTAATGGAAAAAGTGTTACATTAAGCTTCACTAACTGCAACAATTTCAATATAAATTTCAATTAGTAAAGATTTAGTTTTTTATTTTCCTCGTAGGTGTAGTATAAAGCACTATGTATCACTAGAGAGAAAGTGCGATTCCCGATCTCGGGTGTTTTAAAGCCCTCGCCTACGGCTCGGGTTTCAAACGACACCCTCGACGGTAATCGGTCGCTTTCTCCTCTCGGTGAACAATGTACTATTGTTGTGTGTGAGCAATGCGGGATACCACATTGCTCTCACATTCACAATAAAGCTTTTACTATTACAAAAAATATATTACTTGAAAAAGAAATAATATTGTCATTTTGTACAAACAAAATTAAAAATGATAAAGTAAAAAAAAATTAAAAGTATATTATATTACTTGAAAAATTAAATAATGTTGTCATGTAAAATGTATGTATGAAATAATAATTAAAATAAAATAAAAAAATGAATGAGTAATAAGAAAAAAAAAAAGAAAAAAAAAAACAAACAGAATTACAACATAAATGTAATTGGAGTAGCTCAATCCCAAGCATTTTTGTCAGCAAGATAGTCTTTGATAGAATAAAAAGCTTTCTGGCAAATTTCTGCTTCACATTCGATTTAAATTTATTTAGGCTTAGTTCTTGGATATGACTGGGAAGTTTATTGTAAAAGCGTATACATTGACATCTAAATGAGCCCCCAATTTTCTTGAGCCTAGTTGAAGGAACAATAAATGTGTGCTTATTCCTAGTATTTATATTGTGGACTAGCTTTTGCCCGCGACTTCGTCCGCGTGGAATAGTTACTTTGGGCTAACGTTAAATTTAACCCCAATTTTGAAGCATTCTTCATTGGCGCTCCGCTTCTATTGGCCTTAGCATAATGATATATAGCCTATAGCCTTTCTCTATAAATTGATTATTTAACTAAAAAATAATTTCTCAATTCGAACCAGTAGTTCCTGAGATTATCGCGTTCAAACAAACAAACAAACTCTTCAGCCTTATATTATTAGTATAGATAGCTGTTGCCCGCTACTTCGTCCACGTTTCCGTCGTTTTTCGTTAAAAAAAGTAGCCTATGTCCTTCCTCACGGTTCAGTGATTTTGATGTAATAGACAGATTAACTTTCGTAATTTAGTAGGGAAATATAATATATCAATCTATAATACTGTTGAAAAATATCGCAATACCCAACCGCACAATATTATTGTTCATAGCTGTGCCCGCGACTCCGTCAGCGTGTAACTCCTTGTGTGTTATTAAGTTAATGTATTGGTAATATTGTTTGGTTCACGTTCACATGAGGCTTAAGTATCTATAGAACGAAAATATTTCAGCGCAAAGCTTCCGGGTAAACTATGTTGAAAGTTGACCCGTCCGGCACGTGAACATAAAAATTTCTAGAACTGCTAACCCGGGAAAGAGCGACGTACAACTGGCCGTGCGAGAAACAACTGACACCGAGATCTACTTCAGCAACACGAAAAGTCTGCCCTTGAGCCTTATTAATTGTCATTGCATAACACACCGATACTGGGAATTGCGTTCTTTTAAATTGGAATGAAAAATTATTTGGTATTATGGGAATCTGGGAATAAAGACGGTTTCTCCTGCACCGCAACCTGTTAAAATTTGAGCCTCGATTATATTTTCGTTTTCCCAACATTTCCCTTCACTGCTCTGCTCCTATTGATTGTAGCGTGATGTAAAGTATACTATATAACCAGCTCAGGAGTATGAACAATAATTGTACCAAGTTTCGTTAAAATCCGTCGAGTAGTTTTTGTTTCTATAATGGTTATACAGACAGACAGACAGACAAAAATTTTACTGATTGCATTTTTGGCATCAGTATCGATCCCAGGGGCGAGCACAGGATTATGAGACTAGTAATGCGGCTAGCGTTGCCAACTTTTTTTTGATGAAAATGATGTACGTCTACATACCTGTTGTCATTAAAACTACTTCTTGCACAGGTGTTGTAGTCGGTTGGGTGCTAGATGGGCCGGGTTCACTTAACACTTCCTGCATCAGTGTGTCTTGGCACTCTTGAATGAGTTGGGTTCTTTGTTTTTTAACAAATACATGTCTAGAAGTACTAGCATCACTTATCCTTTTTCTGGGGTCTTCCTGGCAATAAAATTTTGTAAGCACAACTCCATCTACCATGATTATACTCTTGCTTAATCGCATATTATATTGATAGCCATATCTTTCTCAATCTGAAATATTTTTAAATGTTGTTTTAAAGCCATAAATGTGGATGTATTTAGTGGTAATAAATATAATTGAATATTGAAATATTTGTGGCTATTCAGGTATAATACAAAAAACATCTCAGTTATCTAACCTTAAAACAGTAGAATAACTATATTGTAAAAATGTTTAAAGTTAGTAATAATAACATGTTTACTTACATCAAAATGATCCTGACAGAAGAAAATTACCGAACTATCCTTTATTTCTTTAGTATTTCTGCGTGCAAGTTGTACTATTACGAACTTTATCATTTTTTGGAACGGTTATAAATAGCTTCTCTTTCTTTATTATTACGTTATCGTTGTATTTGTGCATCTGGTACACCATTTATAACTCATTTTTTCCAGTAAATTACAGCCAGAAACTCTATTAAACAAAACTCTCGATTGGACTTCTCCAATGTTGATATACAAACGTGTGACCACAGAACACAGATACTCCTAGCGGAGCGTGCTCATTTTGACAGCTTATATAATCTTAATCACTATATTTTGTAATGCTTTTTTTTTTAAACGAAATATTTATAAAATATGAAAATAAATATTATTTGTAGGGTCCTTATACACCAATAAATAATATGAGATGGTTTTTAGAAACCAGTCAAATAACCTATTCTGTCTATTATTTTTACTCGGAACGCAGTATCTCTATGTAGTCTGTGGTATCCTGCCGCATGACCGGCGGCTTTAGAAAGTCATGGGTGTGTGCGTTTGCGAACTTGTACGGACACTAAAATTACGTCACACATGCAAACAAATCTCCTGCGTGAATCCGCGGCATTACTTGGGAATTAGGTACATTAATTCGCAGCGCCTCGCAAACATAATGTTTGTGTGGGTGCTATTTATAAAATATTAGGCGTTTTTAAGTTATTATATTTTGTTTATTCATTTATTTACTATTAATTAAAGTCATCTAAAACGTACGAACGTTTTATTAAAATATCTGTGAATGGCAAGTAAAGCACTGCATTTATGCCTTCAAGGAGCGCACGCCTGTGATCGATCCCTAATCATCCCCTGGTAGTTATTTTGTAAATATATTTCACGTACAGAATTGAACTCTCTACAGATTTATTATAAGTATAGATATCGCTGTACTTTTTAAACCTATTTTTATTTTTATGAGCATATAAAATATTTTCATAAATATATTGACATGGCACAGTCATTATATTAATATCTTTAAACTTATCTCTGAGGGAGCATCTAGGACTTAATTTATATATTGAATGAATAGCCCTTTTTTGTAAAACAAAAGTATATTAACATTTACACTGATTTTTAAAAGATTACTAGCAATGTGGGTGGAACTCACATTATTAGCAATCCTGTTAACCTCTCCAAATAAGCTAAATATGCTTGTGTCTGGAGTGGGTTCACGTCAATAGTGCAATAGGTGGGGTTAGAACCAGCGACCTCTCGATCACAAGTCTATGATCAAAGCACTTATAATGCTTTACGCTAACGTAACTAACGAGAAAAAACCTACAAAAATAATATATTCCAATTTTTTTTTTTTACTTTTTTTATTGAATATAGGTTCGCGTTTGACCACTATCTCACCTGATGGTAAGTGATGATGTGATCGAAAATGGAGCACGCTTATCTAAAAGTAACCTATTCACTCTGGATTGAAAGACTCCTAGGTTATAGCTGTCGGGAAAC
Source organism: Tholera decimalis (assembly GCA_943138885.2). Lineage (NCBI taxonomy): Eukaryota > Metazoa > Arthropoda > Insecta > Lepidoptera > Noctuidae > Tholera > Tholera decimalis. The sequence continues at coordinate 3,355,159 of OW964552.2, read as the reverse complement.
ACAGACTACGGCAGGGAATTCCACTCCTTAGCCGTACGCACAATGAAGGTATTCCCAAAACGTTTTGTGCGTATGGGTGGGATGTCCACCATGTAACGATGGCGTTTCGCCGTTTGTCTCGTAGTCCGATGATGGAACGGGCTTGGCGGAATTAGATTGTGTAATTCCATCGCACACTCCCCGAAATGTAACCGATAGAAAACCTATAGACTTGCAACTCGTCGTCGGTGTTCAAGGCTCTGGAGCTTTGACTCGACCAGTGCATCGTTGCCAATGAGTCTCTTGGCCCACTTCTCGATAGACTCAAGCGCGTCCAGTTGGTATTTCGCAGATCCATTCCAAAGATGAGAGCAGTATTCCATACACGACCGATCCTGGGCTTGATACAAATTGAGCATCTGTTCCGGTGTGAAGTACCGTCTCACCTTGGCTAGGATTCCCAACTTTTTTAATGCTAACTGAGCCTTAGCCTCAATATACGGGCCAAAATTGAGTGTGGAAGTTAAAGTCACCACAAGTAGCTCAATATGATCGGTTATCGGCACGGTTACACCACGGAAAGTAGGAGCCGGTTCGGATTGGCTCCTTTTTGCGGAGAAGAGACACGCCTGGGTTTTAGCTGCATTAAACTTGACCAGGTTGGCATCGCCCCATTCGGAAACAGCCTCAAGGTCAAGTTCAAGCGCCCAACCATGTCCTCTCGGAGAGACTGGATCTGTGACTATAGTTGCAAAACTTCTGAAAAATTCCGAATAATTCCGGAATACTTCTGGGAAAGTTTCTTTAAATCAGAATGATTCAAAATGATAAATTCATTCTGATTTAAAGAAACTTTTAATTTTTTATTAAGATTTCAATTTTTTTTGCTGAAAATTCGTGTTGATTGTAAGCAACGTTTATAGCTCCACGTACCGTGGACAGTTCAGACCATCCAGTTACCGTTGCACTGGCCAATTGTAGTCCTGAAAATTTGGTAAGCAGAGCGTGGGTTTTAATATAAAATCCACATAGTACATTTTGGTAGCAGGCGTGGCTTATAATATAAGATCCACTGGTTTAATTGGAAGTTTTGAAAGTAACTTTGGTTTGATTACTTAACACAACTTATAACTTAATAAGTTTTGAATATATTACCATGTCATCCGGGCTATCTAATTGAAGTTGAATCAATTGAAGTTGTATTTGTAATTTGTACTGTAGCCCCTTTTATTGCATTGAAAGGTAAGATTTATTTGTGAAATTGGGAATTATTAGGTTGTATTTTGATACATAATTTGGTATTTGTTGCAATTAATAATTGAATGTCATTGATCTGAGTTTGAAAGGTTATCTAAATAATAATTACACATAGTCTAACATAATAGGACTTGAATGGTGTGGATTGACTTATTGCATTTATTTGTTTATTGGATTGTTGTTAGAGATTCTCCGGCTCAATATTATACAGTCAATTGTTGTGTTTATTGATGGTTATTGGTGTTGATCCTGCACAATATATACATTGAATTGTTATTTATCTTGTAACTAGCCATCTGTACCAAGCTAGATTAATACTTGGAATAAGTACAGGGTCGGATTTGGACTTGAAATAATTGAATTTGAGTTTTTATTTTGGTGAAATTATTTGGTCGGCTAACAAGTTATTGTTGTTTGTTTAGTTAATTTTAGCCTGTTGTATTAATATTTGTTGTTGCAATGGCTTCATTAAGGGCAGTCAGGGAGGCTGCTGCCGGATTGACCTCACAGTTGAGATGGTTCACATCGGCAGCTGCAACGGTTGAGCGTGTAGAATTGGAAGAGCTAACCCTTGCTCGGTATGGGCAAGTGATTGAGAGGATCAAGTCAGCTGATGCTGCGCTCATACGCTTCAACGAGTACATCATGGACGTGGATTTGGGGGTGATGGATCAGACAGCCCGCGATAAGATTTTGGGTGACTATGACCAGATTGTCCACCTGGGGGATGTCATATGTCTACGAGCGCGGGATATTTTGAAGAGCCGGGTGCCTGATGCGGCCATGCCGCAGACCCCCGTTGTTGCAGGCCCTGGACTATTGAGTAGGCTGCCCACCCTGGAGCTGCCACATTTTGACGGTCGCTTGGACCACTGGCTGGGCTTCCTAAATCTCTTTTATAGTCTTGTCGATGCACGCTCGGACCTCGGACCTGCCCAGAAGCTGGCCTATTTATTGTCTGTCCTGGAGGGCGAAGCCAGAGCCTTGGTGCAGCACTTGCCGGTGACGGATTCCTCTTACCCGACCGCTCTGGAGCTTCTCTCCCGACGGTATCAGAACAAGCGCTGCCTGGCTGATGTGCACATCGACCAGATTTTGGGGCTACCGGCCATTGTCAGCACGTCGACGTTGCGCACTGACTTGCTGAACCCGTTGGTTTCAGCGACCAACGCTTTGAGACGCTTGGAGTTACCGGTAGAACATTGGTCCTACTTGTTGGTGCACATAGTGCTGCAGTTGCTCCCCGCGGAGCTGAGGTCACGTTTTGAGCAGAAGTATGGTGGGGATAGTGCCACCCATCTTCCCCCCTTTGACGACCTCCTCAAATTTTTGGAAGACGAGTGTCAGTTTTCGGATAACACTCGTGGTGCCACGGGGTCACCCCCACTACCTTCTCAGCCCAGAGACCAGGGACGGACTAGGGCTCGGGGGCCTGTTGATGATCGCCCCGCCCCCCGTTTTGCTGGCGCCCGGAGTCCTCGGGCTAGGGGGCCTGTTGATGATCGCCCCGCCCCCCGTTTTGCTGGCGCCCGGAGTCCTCGGGCCAGGGGGCCTGTTGATGTCCGCCCCGCCCCCCGTTTTGCTGGTGCCCGGAGTTCTTATCATTGTGACTTTTGTAAGGCAACGGGGCATGTCATGGCGCGTTGCCCGGACTTTTTGAATTTGCACGTAAGTGCCCGCCGCCGCATTGTCAACGCACGCCGTTTGTGCTTCTCGTGCTTGGGGGACCACTTTCATCGGGACTGCCCCGACCTCCGCCCGTGTAGAATTTGTGAAGGGTCCCACCTTGAGATTTTGTGCGCCAACGCGAACCGCTCCAGCAGACCAGCTTCTGAGGGGGGTTCGCGCAGGGGGGGGGTACCCCGGAGACGAGCACCGGGCTGAGACCCGTGATTCTGTACGCCGCACTCCACCCCCCACGCAAGTTGAACGGGAGCCCCACGAGCGCCATTTGGTCTCCCCTCGTCAGGGAGAACGCGCATTGGCTGCTAGGCAGCAGTGGCCGGGTCGTCGCCGCTGCCTTTCCCCTCCGTTGGCGGAACGTCCCCGGCTGGAGTCGCGCCCTCCGCCATTCGGGCATCTGGTGGGATGTGCCCCTCCAGTGATGGCGAGCGGCTCGGGACACCGCGCGGACGAATGTGTTGATTGTTGGCCTCGTCGTGAACGAAGGCAGCCTGGAAGCGGCGATCGGTCGCCGCCCAGGCATCATTAAGAGATTGACACCTGCCCCGCTAAAGGACCCCCCCCGATCAAGACGGTTTTGTTGCCAACGGCCTCGGTCAAGGTCTGGGGACCCTTGGGTGACTCGATTGTGGTCTGTGCCATTTTGGACACGGGAGTCCAGGGTTGCCTTTTGTCGTCTTGGTTAGCGGGACAGGTTGGCCTGATGGTGAATGACCTTTCAGGCAAGATTTGGGGAATTGGCAAACCGGCTGACACCACTGTTGAGGGAAGGACCTGGTTTGAAATCACCCTTGTGAGTTGTCCGTACCCTAAAAATTGGTGCTCCTGCCCTGGTTATAACTGAACTTGGTTGGGACGAGCCACTTCGGGAAACCCTGTTGGAGGACGGTTGAGGCACTCAAGCCTTCCTTATGGGGCTCGTCACCCCCTTTGTTGCCCAAGGAGGGCCACTTGGTTCAATTGACTGATCGTCACACTAAGAACTCGCATGCCGGTTGCAATGCGCTGTTGGCCATTCTGCAGCGAGAATTTTGGATTTTGTCGGCTGGTCGCGTCAATGAGACGAGGCCCTTTGCTGGCGTCGTAACGGACTTTGTTGGTCCCCCTTTGTTGAAGACGTCCACCCTTTGTAATAGTAAGATTGTTAAGGCTTATTTGTGTATTTGTCTGCCTGTCAACCAAGGCAGTACATTTGGAGCTGGTAACCTCCCTCTCGACAGAGGCCTTTGAGGCGACTTTGGAAAGATTTGTGTCTCGCCGTGGTTACCTTCTTTGATTAGGTCTGATTGCGGTACGAATTACAAGGGTACAAGTAACTATTTGAAGGAGGTACACGCCTTCCTAATGAGAGCCAGGTTGATATTGGTAATAGTTTGGCCCGCCGAGGGGTCACTTGGTTGTTTGACCCGCCAGCCTGCCCCCATTGGGGGGGTATTTTTGGGACCGCGGTGAAAGCGGCAAAGGGACGCTGGCGGAGATTGTTGGGAGACACCGTTCTCACATTTAAGGAACTAGCTACGGTATTTGGCCGCATTGAAGCTGTGTTAAATTTGCACCTTGTCAAGACTTCCAATTGATTAGCGGACGGGTAGGCCCGTCCGGGGGGGGGTAGATGTTTAGTACCGATCGTTTCCGAACGCACCCTTTTGACATAAAGAAATTTGATCTTGACATTACTCTGACTTGACAGATAGACTTTGCTTGGAAAAAATGCCGGTCGTCGGGACCTTCTTGTAATTGTAATTAAAATATCGTTTGGAATCGCCTGTTGCAACCGATAATTGGGTCGCGATTATCAATTGTTTGAAATTGTAATCCCCATTTGACGAAAACCCCGGGATATTTTGGGATTCCTCGCCGGTTGGTTGCCATCGCGTGGCACGCGCTTTTGCTGGAAACGAGTTGTGCTGTGATTGCTGTTGGAACCGCGCCATCTGGAGACTGGCGCCTTGTGAACGTCCACACACTTGATTTACATCACACTTTCACTTACTCACCTCATATCACATACATACCACACTTGGGGCGCGGCCTTGGGAAGGTCGAAGTTGGCGAACCCAGCACAGAAGGTTAGTGGTTATGTTATTTATACAGATTGTTGTCGGCCGGAAAGCCTCAGAGGCTATTGAGTAACCTTGTCTATTGAAAGCAACGTTAAGCTCCACGTACCGTGGACAGTTCAGACCATCCAGTTACCGTTGCACTGGCCAATTGTGGGACTGAACAATTCGTATTTTGCATCGATCGTCGATCGCCGCCGCCGCTGCCCCTTTGTGCGCCGGCCGCTGCCGCCGCGCTGGCATGGCGCCGCGACGCGCTCGCCCGACTACCACGAGTCCTGCGTGCAGGCGATGGCGGTGCGGGGTACGGTAAGAGGGGAGATGCTCCCCGGAGAAGCTTTCCCCCCGCGAGAAAGATTCGTACCCCGCAATCGAATGTTTCCGAATATTACGCCCGAATAATTCAATGGGAATAAATGTGTTTGCTTGTTGTGTGGTGGGTGAGTTAATTATTGTTCAGTGCGAGAGTACGTACGCTACGAGAGTAAAATATAAATGTTTATTTTATTATAAATGGGATTGATTAAGTATATGTTGATATTTTTATAGATAGATTTATTAGCCTGCGATTAACAGGATTTTTAATCTTTTGTTTTTAGGTAGGTACTATCGGCCATAGATACTCACTTAAGAAATTATTTCTGCGGAAGCGCAGCTAGTGACAAACCACATCCCTTCCTGGTTTCGCCCAATGAGAAATAATTTTTATTAGCATATTTGATTTGCTTTTTGAAAAAGGGTTACCTATGTTTTTGGTTAGTTTGTATGTAGCTCTGTACGCATCGCGAGTATTCGCGAGTCGCATAGCTATGTATTAATCATTACCTACCTACTTAACGCGTATAATAGCCCAGTCATTAAAAACAAATAAAGGCAAACCTTGCAAGCAAACACGTTTTCATGCGGTTTTCAGAAAAGTATTTGTAGGAGCAGGTTTTGGTATATTAACAGACTTCAAAGTTCGATTTTCCTGTTTTTTTTTTGACAGTTGAAATATTCCCAAAGTTTCGGAATATTTCGGAATACTTCCGAAGTATTCGACGGGAATGATTCGGAATTTTTCCCGCCAGCATCTATATCTGTGACCCACCAGCTCGCGCGCTGGACACATATCTCTCAGAAACTGTGCTGTCGTCTGCATACCCACTGGTACATACTACTTAGGGCATAACTTTAAGCTGTATTACTTGCACCTCGCGCAACACGCAAATACTAAGCCCCCCCATCTCCCCCCATCACAACCCCCTTTTTTTTTTTTCACAAGCACGCGAGGTGTTTGCACCTCGCGCAACACGCAAATACTAAACCCCCCCATCTCCCCCCCCATTTTTTTTCTTTTTTTTTTTTCACAAGCACGCGAGGTGCTTGCACCTCGCGCAACACGCAAATACTAGTTGTATTATATAAAGCTAAATTACCACTCACTGACACACTGACTGACTCATTGACATAATTGTTCTCCCAGATGGTGGATGGGGAGGTGGGTATATTTTGACAGATTCGTAAACAAGTAACTCTCAAACCTATGGGAAAAGTGCCAAACCTCCCCTTTTCCCCCCCATTCTCCCCCCTCCCTATCGTATCTCGGAAACTACGAGACCCGTATTTTTTTTTACGGATTCGTATAGAGGAGGCTCGGTAAAGTAAAAACCATTTTTCAGTCGCCCCCCCCCGCCCCCCTTTTCACCCCCTTTAGGCGGATCTCGGAAATTAAGAGACTTGGAACATTTTTTTTTTTTCAGATTCATTTAGAGGGGCAATGCTTTAGTCCAAAAAATTGTGCAAGCCCCCCCCCCATCTCCCACCCCCTTTTTTTTTTTTTTTCACAAGCACGCGAGGTGCTTGCACCTCGCGAAACACGCAAATACTAAACCCCCCATCTCCCCTCCATTTTTTTTTTTTCACAAGCACGCGATGTTCTTGCACCTCGCGCAACACGCAAATACTAGTTGTATTATATAAAGCTAAATTACCACTCACTGACACACTGACTGACTCATTGACATAATTGTTCTCCCAGATGGTGGATGGGGAGGTGGGTATATTTTGACAGATTCGTAAACAAGTAACTCTCAAACCTACGAGAAAAGTGCCAAACCTCCCCTTTTCACCCCCCTTCTCCCCCCCTCTATCGTATCTCGGAAACTACGAGACCCGTATTTTTTTTTTTACGGATTCGTATAGAGGAGGCTCGGTAGAGTAAAAACCATTTTTCAGTCGCCCCCCCGCCCCGCCCCCATTCTTACCCCCTTTAGGCGGATCTCGGAAATTAAGAGACTTGGAACATTTTTTTTTTTCAGATTCATTTAGAGGGGCAATGCTTTAGTCATTACTAACATAATATGGATTTTTTATCTGAATTAAAATATTTGAATTTGAATTTGAATTTAGTCAAAATACTTCTGCAACCCCCCCCCATCACCCCCCTTTTTTTTTTTTTTTCACAATCACGCGAGGTGCTTGCACGTCGCGCAACACGCAAATACTAACGCCCCCCTATCTCCCCCCATCACGCCTTCCCCACTTTTTTTTTTTTTCACATGCACGCGAGGTGCTTGCGCCTCGCGCAACACGCAAATACTAGTCATATTATATAAAGGTAAATTACCACTGACTCACTCACTCACTCACTCATTGACATAATTGTTCTCCCAGATGGTGGATGGGGAGGTGGGTATATTTTGACAGATTCGTACACAAGTAACTCTCAAACCTACGGGAAAAGTGCCAAACCTCCCCGTTTCCCCCCCCCCTTCTCCCCCCTCCATATCGTATCTCGGAAACTACGAGACCCGTATTGTTTTTTTCCGTATTCGTAAAGAGGAGGCTCGGTTAAGTAAAAACCATTTATCAAAGTCGCCCCCCCACCCCCCTTCTCACCCCCTTTAGGCGGATCTCGGAAATTAAGAGACTTGGAACATTTTTTTTTCAGATTAATTTAGAGGGGCAATTCTTTATTCAAAATACTTCTGCAACCCCCCCCATACCCCTACCCATTTTTTTATTTTTGAGCGCCACGCGAGGTGCTTGCACCTCGCGCAACACGCCAATACTAACGCCCCCCCATCTCCCCCCATCACGCCCCCCCCCACTTTTTTTTTTTTCACAAGCACGCGAGGTGCTTGCACCTCGCGCAACACGCAAATACTAGTCATATTATATAAAGCTAAATTACCACTGACTCACTCACTCACTCACTCATTGACATAATTGTTCTCTCAGATGGTGGATGGGGAGGTGGGTATATTTTGACAGATTCCTAAACAAGTAACTCTCAAACCTACGGGAAAGATGCCAAACCTCCCCTTTCCCTCCCCCCCCTTCTCCCCCCTCCCTATCGTATCTCGGAAACTACGAGACCCGTATTTTTTGTTACGGATTCGTATAGAGGAGACTCGGTAAAGTAAAAACCATTTATCAAAGTCGCCCACCCACCCCCCTTCTCACCCCCTTTAGGCGGATCTCGGAAATTAAGAGACTTGGAACATTTCTTTTTTCAGATTCATTTACAGGGGCAATGCTTTAGTCGAAATAATTGTGCAATCCCCCCCATGTCCCCCCGCCCCCCATTTTTTTTTTGAAGAATGCACGCGAGGTGCTTGCACTTCGCGCAACACGCAAATACTAGTTATATTATTATATTATACTATATAAAGCTAAATTACCACTGACTGACTGACTGACTCACTCATTGACATAATTGTTCTCCCAGATGGTGGATGGGGAGGTGGGTATATTTTGACAGATTCGTAAACAAGTTACTCTCAAACCTACGGGAAAAGTGCCAAACCCCCCCTTTTCCCCCCCCTTCTCCCCCCTCCCTATCGTATCTCGGAAACTACGAGACCCGTATTTTTTGTTTTTTACGGATTCGTATAGAGGAGGCTCGGTAAAGTAAAAACCATTTTTCAAAGTCCCCCCCCCCCGCCCCCCCTTCTCCCCCCCTTTAGGCGGATCTCGGAATCTAAGAGACTTGGAACATTTTTTTTTTCAGATTCATTTAGAGGGGCAATGCTTTAGTCGAAATACTTGTGCAACCCCCCCCCCCATCACCCCCCCCCTCTTTTTTTTTTTTTTTTTTTCACAAGCTCGCGAGGTGCTTGCACCTCGCGCAACACCCAAATACCAATTTCTTTTTTCACAAGCACGCGAGGTGCTTGCACCTCGCGCAACACGCAAATACTTGATTTAGAGGGGCAATGCTTTAGTTTTTTTCACAAGCACGCGAGGTGCTTGCACCTCGCGCAACACGCAAATACTAGTTATACTATATATAGCTAAATTACCACTCACTGACTCACTGACTGACTTATTGACATAATTGTTCTCCCAGATGGTGGATGGGGAGGTGGGTATATTTTGACAGATTCGTAAACAAGTAACTCTCAAACCTACGGGAAAAGTGCCAAACCTCCCCTTTTCACCCCTCTTCTCCCCCCTCCCTACCATATCTCGGAAACTACGAGTCCAGTATTTTTTCTTTTTTACGGATTCGTATAGAGGAGGCTCGGTAAAGTAAAAACCATTTTTCAGTCGCCCCCCCCCCACCCCCCTTCTCACCCCCTTTAGGCGGATCTCCGAAATTATGAGACTTGGAACATTTTTTTTTTCAGATTAATTTAGAGGGGCAATGCTTTATTCAAAATTCTTTTGCAACCCCCCCCCCCATTCCCCTACCCATTTTTTTATTTTTGCGCAACACGCAAATACTAACCCCCCCCATCTGCCCCCATCACGCCCCCCCCACTTTTTTTTCTTTTCACAAGCACGCAAGGTGCTAGCACCTCGCGCAACACGCAAATACTAGTCATATTATATAAAGCTAAATTACCACTGACTCACTCACTCACTCACTCATTGACATAATTGTTCTCTCAGATGGTGGATGGGGAGGTGGGTATATTTTGACAGATTCGTAAACAAGTAACTCTCATACCTACGGGAAAAGTGCCAAACCTCCCCTTTCCCCCCCCCCCCTTCTCCCTCCTCCCTATCGTATCTCGGAAACTACGAGACCCGTATTTTTTTTTTACGGATTCGTATAGAGGAGGCTCGGTAAAGTTAAAACCATTTTTCAGTCGATCTCCCCCCGCCCCCCTTTTCACCCCCTTTAGGCGGATCTCGGAAATTAAGAGACTTGGAAAATTTTTTGTTTCAGATTCATTTAGAGGGGCAATGCTTTAGTCAAAATGCTTCTGCAACCCCCCCATCACCCCCCCCCTTTTTTTTTTTTTTCACAAGCACGCGAGGTGCTTGCACCTCGCGCAACACGCAAATACTAAGCCCCCCCCATCTCCCCCATCACCCCGCCCTTTTTTTTTTCACAAGCAACGCAACACGCAAATACTAAACCCCCCATCACCCCACCCCCCCTGTCTTTTTTTTTTTTTTTTTTCACTAGCACGCGAGGTGCTTGCACCTCGCGCAACACTCTAGTACTAAACCCCCCCCCCATCACCCAACCCCCTTTTTTTTTTTTTACAAGCACGCGTGTTGCTTGCACCTCGCGCAACACGCAAATACTAAACCCCCCCATCTCCCCCCATCACCCACCCCCCCCTTTTTTTTTTTGAAGCACGCGAGGTGCTTGCACCTCGCGCAACACGCAAATACTAGTCATATTATATAAAGCTAAATGACCACTGACTCACTCACTCACTCACTCATTGACATAATTGTTCTCCCAGATGGTGGATGGGGAGGTGGGTATATTTTGACAGATTCGTACACAAGTAACTCTCAAACCTACGGGAAAAGTGCCAAACCTCCCCGTTTCCCCCCCCCCTTCTCCCCCCTCCATATCGTATCTCGGAAACTACGAGACCCGTATTTTTTTTACGGATTCGTATAGAGGAGACTCGGTAAAGCAAAAACCATTTATCATTGTCACCCCTCCCACCCTCCTTCTCACCCCCTTTAGGCGGATCTCGGAATCTAAGAGACTTGGAACATTTTTTTTTTCAGATTCATTTAGAGGGGCAATGCTTTTTATTTTTTTTTATTTTTTTTTTTATTTTATTCTCTTGGGAAAACTTACAGCTAGGATAAAGATAGATGAAGAATATTGAAAGAAGGCCAATTACAAGTTTTCGCAGACAGTATTAGAATAGAACAAGAGACAGTAGACAGATAAAATAAAGTAAGAAGTAAAAGTACTCGGAGCAAATTATACAATATAAGATTAGAAGTTAACATACTATATAAGACAAGAAGTTATACAGAAGCGCATACAAGTAATTAATAGTTGCATTATTCATCGAAATACTGATTGTACATTTTTTTTTTAAGTTTCGTGACATTGGTGGAGAATAAGTCCAGATCATTATTGACACTCTGACACATTGTATTGTATGATCTGCTAGCTCTTATTATATATGAGTTTTTCCGATAAACACACCGCACAGAGGGAACATATAGAGGTCGATGATTCCTTAATTGGAGAGATGGAACACGTAGCCCAATTTTGCCAATCAGTTCCGAACAGTCGATTGAACCATTAGCGATATTAAATAAAAATACCAGATCAGCCATTTTTCTCCGGTCGATTAGTGGAAGAATATGAAACTTCCTACATCGACTGTGGTAGTTAGGAAGATAAGTTTTAGATTTATACTGAATGTACCTCAAAAATTTCCTTTGAATACTTTCGATGCGACTTATGTAAGTATTATAATTAGGGTTCCATACCGGTGAACAATATTCGAGATGACTGCGCACAAAGGCACAATACAGAATTTTGAGTGTTTTTATGTTTTTAAAGTCGGGTGATATTCTCAAGATAAAACCTAGTGCCTTGGAAGCTTTTTTAATTATATTGTCAATGTGTGTGTCAAAAAGAAGTTTTGAATCAAAAGTGACGCCTAAATCTCTAATCGTACTGACTCTGGATATTAAAGTATTGGTTAGTTTATAGTCGTAAAGAATAGGTTTTGGTTTGCGAGTGAACGTACATATGTAACATTTAGATACGTTTAAATCTAAGCGATTAGCGACACAATATTCTTGGAATCCGATCAGATCATATTGGAGTTGTTCAGCATCTTCTTCAGTTCTTATTTCACTCAATATCTTCATATCGTCCGCAAATAGAAGAACTTTTGCGTTGGAGAAACATAAAGAAACATCATTGATGAAGATGTTGAACAATAAGGGTCCAAGCAACGATCCCTGCGGAATTCCTGAGGGGACAAAACTAGGCCTAGATGTGTATCCATTTAGAACAACAGTTTGACATCTGTTGGCTACATAAGACGAAAACCACCTGAAAAGACTCCCGCTGATGCCTATAGCCAATAGCTTGCGCAGTAGTATAGCATGATCCAGGCGATCGAAACACTTGCTGTAATCAGTGTAAATTACATCTACCTGTGTGCGACGAGACATACATTCAGTCAAGTAATCACTGCAAAGAACCAGGTTGGTGGTTGTGGAGCGACCTCGCAGGAAACCATGCTGGCGGTCACTGATACTTAATTTAAGAGTAGCGTATAGTTGTTTGTGAATTATTTTTTCAAGGATTTTAGCAAATATACATAGCTTAGAGATAGGTCTGTAGTTTTCCACGAGGTCCCTAGGCCCTTTTTTATGGATCGGAGTAATTAATGCCGACTTCCAAATTGAAGGTACCTGACCCGCATCTAGAGATCGCCTGAACAGTATTGAAAGTGGAGCGGTCAGACTTTTAGCACAGTTTAGTATAAAAATAGGCGGTATATTATCTGGTCCTGCGGACTTTGTTAAGTCAACTCCTTTAAGCAGTTGGAATACCTCTAATTCACTAACTTCGACTGAATGTATATCCGAGACGAGATCACCTAACTGCGTGTCAGAATCCTGCGAGCGTGTATTAGAACGGTTGTTGTCACTGTTGCCGTCGAAAGTAAGAAAATTTGAGTAAAAATAGTCGCTGAACATGTTGCTGATATCCTCTCCATCGCTTGAGATGCGATTTTTATATTTTAATAGAGAAGGATACGAATTTGTTTGTTTTTTAGATTTGACGTATGACCAAAACGCTTTGGGGGTTTTAAAAATACTTTCTTCAATTTTTGTAATGTAGCAGCTAAACATTTCAGTTTCAACTTCCTTAGCCCGCTGTCGGAGTAGGACAAACGACTCGTAATCATTGATATTGCCATATTTCTTGAACTTAGCATGATGTTTCGCTTTTTCCTTAACCCTTAACTACTCGCACGAAGAAAATCACTTGTCTGCTCGCACGGGGTCCGTGGTGACCCCAATTTCTATGGATGAAATTTAATGATTTCTTATTTTTAATGAAACATGCCAATAGCAATTATGAAAGTACTTTATTTAAACTATAAGACATAAAAACCACAACCTAAAATAAAATTTTCTAAGACATCAAAATAACACAAAATATAAACTTCTACAATAGGGAACATTTTTGGCACAATATGAGATCATGTATTAAAATTTCATGAATTCTTAGGAACTAAGGGAATCGTCGTTATTGCAGGTTAGGCAGTAGACAATGAAGTGCTCATTACATAAAAACTTTTTGCATTTACTGCATTTTGTGGACACTTTTCGGTCACTCCTTCTCGGGCAATTATAGCACCGCCCACGTTTAGTGGTAGGTGGAGCAGGTAGGGTTTCCAAACCATGTACTTCTAAAAGTCGCCCCCAACATCCTGTTCTTCATCAGGTACCTCCAGTAGTTACTGTGCAATACGCTCGTCTCTTTCATCCATCTTTGACAACTGAGGAGTAAAAAAATCCTATGTAAATAACATTTTTGTAGAGAAAAAACAATAAAAAAATCTAAACTAGTAAAACGATAGAAAATATCATTCACTATCATACTTCATTCAAAATTATATCAATATCTAAATAAAAACAAATAAAAATAATAGAATATAAAAAACTTACCTTTCTAAAAAAAGTTACGTAAATACTCGCACGGGGTCACGACTCAAGACAGCAGCGGAGTGACCTACACCTGCAGCGGTCTAAACGGTACTAGAATATGTTCTTTAGTGCATATTAAGAGGCTAGCGGGCGCGCGGGGGGTTTCCGACCATTGCAAGTGCATTTTTTCGACGCGTGAAAGTGCTATGACCCCATGCGAGCAGTTAAGGGTTAATAATTTTAATCGAAGGCTGCTTGTACCAAAGAGGATATCTGCTAGATGTAATGACTGTCTTCACAGGTACATGAGAATCACGCAAGTCATTGAGTGTGTGGTAGAAAAATGTTATGGCATCCTCGAGTGTTCGAGTGCAGACTTCCCTTTGCCAGTCAATCTCGTTAAGCCGGTTATTAATGGCCGTATAATCAGCTGACTTATATAGAAATTTAATACGAGATAGTGCAGGAAGAGTATGAAGTTCTACGAAATCAACGGACACACAGAGAGCCTTATGATGTGGATCTTCCGGCACCAGGGGGTTATCGCAAATCGACACCGAGACCTCACTATTAGACAAAACTAGATCAAGAATTTTATTGTTTAAATTTACATGTGAATTAAATTGCGAAAAATTGCAGAGGGTAATATTATCAAAAAAACTTGTTTGAACACGACCTTGAATATTACTTGGCAAAACAGATTGACCATCATCATCTGGGTTCCAGGTTATGTTTGATAAGTTAAAATCACCGACAACTAAGAATTTATCAGCGGGATGCTTCTGAACAATATCTGTCAAATTATCAGAAAAGATAGTTAACTGACCTGCCTGGGAGTTTCCAAGATTTTGATTGCAGATGTACACTACACATATATTCATTTTGTATGATACGCGCGGTCGTTTCCTTTGCAGGGTGATAGTAATCCACAGGTCTTCAGCAGACGAGAACCATTCACTGCGTAGATCACTAACAAGTTCACGACGCACCGCAATAAGCACACCACCCCCCAAAGTTTGCTTCGTAATAGTATAATTTCTATCACGCCTCCACACTATGTAACGATCGTCAAACAATTCACAGTCCCTAATACCTTCAATAAGCCAAGTTTCAGTTAAGCAAATAATATCATAGGAATTAACACACACATTACGATAAAATATTGACGTTTTCGTACGCAATCCCCGAACATTTTGGTAAAACAAACTAATAGGTAGCATCGCAATCCGAAATATAATACATTAGTACTTCAATAGAAATTCTAATGTGGGGTACATTCAGTTTAAAGCCAAAAATTGAGTCATTGAATATTAAAGAAACGAGTGAGGTCAAGCTAAATGCAGTCTTAATTACCAGTAAATAGGATAGAATATAATAATAGGTATGTTCAACACCGAGCGATAAGCAAACAAAAGGGCAGCGGCAAAGGAATGTGCACAAAAAAGTGGCGCCAGTGATTCTCAAACTATTAGCACAGTAAACAAAAATACACGGGTACGAAAAATTATGAAAAAGACACATTGTTAAAATATAAACTTTTTGAGATCCTGTTCCGTTTTTATGAGATGGGTCGGAGAGGTAGCACTTTTCTTTATCAGAATTTTGCAACCCACAACCCAAGTATATAAAAAACCACGTTCTTTAGCAAGTTTTTTCGTTTTATTCAGAAGCACTTTGTTCTCAAAAGTCAGATGATCATTAACATAGATTACACTGTCAGACTGTAGACCCAACTTGCTGGCAGTTATAGATGACTTTAGTTTTTTTGCTGCAGCCACGAAATCATTCTTCAGGTATCTGTTGTGAACTGAGCAAATAATGTTTTTATTTTGGTCGTTGTTTCGCATCGGTACTCTCGCAATGAAGTTAATTTGTTCCTTCGGGATGTGACATCCAATAATATCTCCAATCTTGCCAATAATTGTGAACAGATTTTCTGATTTAGTCGTTGGAACACCCTTAATTTCTAAGTTGTTCATTCTTAATCTTTGCTCAGTATCACGATGAAGATCTTCTATTCTGGAACATCGATCATGCAGCGCTGCCATCTCGTCCTTCGTCTTCTTAAGGCAGTCCACTTCACTTTTCAACACCGATGCTTTGGTGGCTAGTGTCTCCACCGACTGGTCCAGGAACTCGACAGCCGTTTTGAGACTCGAATATTCCGATCTGATAGATTTGAGCTCAGCCAGTTCCAATTGAATAGCCTTCATGTTCTCCATCAGGGTTGGTAAGCTATCCATCTGGGCTGATAGGGCCTTCAGTTCAGACATTATAGACTCCATGTTGGCTGGAACGGGTGTAGCGATGGCCGCGGTTCCGGGACGGGGGCTGGATGCGGCCGAGGATTTACAATTACTGCACTTCCAAGTATTCTTGCGATCACCCAATTTCCTCCATCCACATTCTGTAATACCAGCACAGGGAAAGTCGAACTGCCCCTGACATCCCATGCATTTGGCGCCATCCCTGCTCTCAACTTGACAAAAATTAAACATAATGAGAACGTATAACTTTGAGATCCGTAGTCAGGTAGTTAGTTGCACACCGAGTCGCGAGGTATATGCGTGTGGCCGATTTGCTGTCTACCGGCGAACTGAGTTAGTATTTTACTTTAGTCGAAATACTTGTGCAACCCCCCCCCCATCACCCCCCCCCTCTTTTTTTTTTTTTTTTTTTTCACAAGCTCGCGAGGTGCTTGCACCTCGCGCAACACCCAAATACCAATTTCTTTTTTCACAAGCACGCGAGGTGCTTGCACCTCGCGCAACACGCAAATACTTGATTTAGAGGGGCAATGCTTTAGTTTTTTTCACAAGCACGCGAGGTGCTTGCACCTCGCGCAACACGCAAATACTAGTTATACTATATATAGCTAAATTACCACTCACTGACTCACTGACTGACTTATTGACATAATTGTTCTCCCAGATGGTGGATGGGGAGGTGGGTATATTTTGACAGATTCGTAAACAAGTAACTCTCAAACCTACGGGAAAAGTGCCAAACCTCCCCTTTTCACCCCTCTTCTCCCCCCTCCCTACCATATCTCGGAAACTACGAGACCAGTATTTTTTCTTTTTTACGGATTCGTATAGAGGAGGCTCGGTAAAGTAAAAACCATTTTTCAGTCGCCCCCCCCCCACCCCCCTTCTCACCCCCTTTAGGCGGATCTCGGAAATTAAGAGACTTGGAACATTTTTTTTTTCAGATTAATTTAGAGGGGCAATGCTTTATTCAAAATTCTTTTGCAACCCCCCCCCCCCATTCCCCTACCCATTTTTTTATTTTTGCGCGCCACGCGAGTTGCTTGCACCTTGCGCAACACGCAAATACTAACCCCCCCCCATCTGCCCCCATCACGCCCCCCCCACTTTTTTTTCTTTTCACAAGCACGCGAGATGCTTGCACCTCGCGCAACACGCAAATACTAGTCATATTATATAAAGCTAAATTACCACTGACTCACTCACTCACTCACTCATTGACATAATTGTTCTCTCAGATGGTGGATGGGGAGGTGGGTATATTTTGACAGATTCGTAAACAAGTAACTCTCATACCTACGGGAAAAGTGCCAAACCTCCCCTTTCCCCCCCCCCCCCTCCCCCCCCCCCCCCTTCTCCCTCCTCCCTATCGTATCTCGGAAACTACGAGACCCGTATTTTTTTTTTACGGATTCGTATAGAGGAGGCTCGGTAAAGTTAAAACCATTTTTCAGTCGCCCTCCCCCCGCCCCCCTTTTCACCCCCTTTAGGCGGATCTCGGAAATTAAGAGACTTGGAAAATTTTTTGTTTCAGATTCATTTAGAGGGGCAATGCTTTAGTCAAAATGCTTCTGCAACCCCCCCCATCACCCCCCCCTTTTTTTTTTTCACAAGCACGCGAGGTGCTTGCACCTCGCGCAACACGCAAATACTAAGCCCCCCCCATCTCCCCCATCACCCCGCCCTTTTTTTTTTCACAAGCAACGCAACACGCAAATACTAAACCCCCCATCACCCCACCCCCCCTGTCTTTTTTTTTTTTTTTTTTCACTAGCACGCGAGGTGCTTGCACCTCGCGCAACACTCTAGTACTAAACCCCCCCCCCATCACCCAACCCCCTTTTTTTTTTTTTACTAGCACGCGTGTTGCTTGCACCTCGCGCAACACGCAAATACTAAACCCCCCCATCTCCCCCCATCACCCACCCCCCCCTTTTTTTTTTTAGAAGCACGCGAGGTGCTTGCACCTCGCGCAACACGCAAATACTAGTCATATTATATAAAGCTAAATGACCACTGACTCACTCACTCACTCACTCATTGACATAATTGTTCTCCCAGATGGTGGATGGGGAGGTGGGTATATTTTGACAGATTCGTACACAAGTAACTCTCAAACCTACGGGAAAAGTGCCAAACCTCCCCGTTTCCCCCCCCCCTTCTCCCCCCTCCATATCGTATCTCGGAAACTACGAGACCCGTATTTTTTTTACGGATTCGTATAGAGGAGACTCGGTAAAGCAAAAACCATTTATCATTGTCACCCCTCCCACCCTCCTTCTCACCCCCTTTAGGCGGATCTCGGAAATTAAGAGACTTGGAACATTTTTTTTCAGATTCATTTACAGGGGCAATGCTTTAGTCGAAATAATTGTGCAACCCCCCCCATCACCCCTCGCCCCCCACTTTTTTTTGAAGAATGCACGCGAGGTGCTTGCACCTCGCGCAACACGCAAATACTAGTTATATTATATAAAGCTAAATTACCACTGACTGACTCACTGACATAATTGTTCTCCCAGATGGTGTATAGGGAGGTGGGTATATTTTGACAGGTTCGTAAACAAGTAACTCTCAAACCTACGGAAAAAGTGCCAAACCTCCCCTTTTCGCCCCCCTTCTTCCCCCGCCCTATCGTATCTCGGAAACTACGAGACCCCAATTTTTTTTTTTACGGATTCTTATAGAGGAGGCTCGGTAAAGTAAAAACCATTCATCAAAGTCACCTCCCTTGCCCCCCTTCTCACCCCCTTTAGGCGGATCTCGGAAATTTAGAGACTTGGAACATTTTTTTTTTCCGATTCATTTAGAAGGGCAATGCTTTAGTCAAAATAATTGTGCAACCTCCCCATCACCTCCCCCCCTTTTTTTTAAGTGAACACAATTTTTTTTTTATAGTGATCACGCGATATGCTTGCACCTCGCGCAACACGCAAATACTAGTTCTATTATATAAAGCTAAATTACCACTGACTGACTCATTCACTCACTCACTGACATAATTGTTGTCCCAGATGGTGGATGGGGAGGTGGGTATATTTTGACAGATTCGTAAACAAGTAACTCTCAAACCTACGGGAAAAGTGCCAAACCTCCCCTTTTCACCCGCCTTCTCCCCCCTCCCTATCGTATCTCGGAAACTACGAGACCCGTATTTTTTTTTTACGTATTCGTATAGAGGAGGCTCGGTAAAGTAAAAAGCATTTTTTAAAGTCGCCCCCCTTGCCCCCCTTCTCACCCCCTTTAGGCGGATCTCGGAAATTAAGAGACCTGGAACATTTTTTTTTTTCGGATTCATTTAGAGCGGCAATGCTTCAGTCCAAATAATTGTGAAAACCCCCCCATCACCCCCCCATTGTTTTTTTTTTTATAGTGAACACGCGAGGTGCTTGCACCTCGCGCAATACGCAAAGACTAGTTGTTCAAGACTACAAACGGCCAGTGCAACGATACTGGTGTGTCCGAACTTGTCCACGGTTCGTGGAGCCTAACGTTGCTCTTCAAATAAGGTTACACAATAGCCTCTGAGGCTTTATCAATAACTAGGTTAATAACACTTACCTGAGCTACCAGACGCCAAGCCAGGATCTGTTTTGATCACGTCCGTGCGGTATGTGTCAGTGTGTATGATTGTGTAATGATGTGAAAGTGGTGTCACGGCGGTCACAAAGACGCAAGCTTCAATGTGTCGTCCGGGCCGGGATTCAGTACAAACTTCCACCAGATTGAAGCTATTTATCACTATTGCCAGCAGTCCGCGTGTCAGCCGGCTGAGGCAATACGGCGATATGTTCCGAGAAATATCCCTGGGTTTTCGTCAATTCGGGATTCTAGAGTTCGATTAATCACTAATCGGGACCAAATTATCCTTAACCGCGTAGATTCCACAGGATTTTTAATTTTAATCAATGAATCGATCTCAACAAACACGGCGGTTAGTTTTACAAGAGAGAGCAAACGTCAAAGTGAAAAAAGGCTATAGACAGTAAAATAATGTTGCCAACCAAAAGGTGCGTTCGGTTTCACGTTGGACTTAACATCTACCCCCTCGGACGGGCCTACCCGTCCGCTAATCAATTGGAAGCCTTGACAAAGTTGTGCCCGCTTTCTTTATGATGGATCCGTCCACCAAAACCTCACCAAAACGAGGGACCCCGTCGGTGCCAGCCACCAAATTGAGAATGCGCCCCCTGCGCCAATACAAAAGCTTAAGGTTGGCATCCTTAATCAGGACGAGGTCTCCGATCTTGGGCGGATGAGTTTTATCCGTCCACTTGACGCGTTGCTGGAGGATGTGCAGATACTCTAAGCTCCAACGCTTCCAAAAGTTCTGAGCGAGCTGTTGCACCAACTGAAACCGCGAGAGCCGATTTTGGCTCACTTCAACAAAGGGGTACTCCGGCAAGGCGACAAGTGGCTGTCCAATCAAGAAATGGCCCGGGGTTAGAGCCTCCAAATCATTCGGGTCCGAAGATAGCGGGCACAATGGGCGCGAATTGAACACAGCTTCAATGCGGCAAAATACCGTAGCTAGTTCCTCAAAGGTGAGAACGGTGTCTCCCAATAATCTCCGCCAGTGTCCCTTTGCCGCTTTCACCGCGGCCTCAAAAATATCCCCCAATGGGGGCAGGCTGGCGGGTCAAACAACCAAGTGACCCCTCGGCGGGCCAAACTATTACCAAGGTCAACCTGGCTCTCATTAAGGAAGGCGTATACCTCCTTCAAATAGTTACTTGTACCCTTGTAATTCGTACCGCAATCAGATCTAATCAAAGAAGGCAACCCACGGCGAGACACAAATCTGTCCAAAGTCGCCACAAAGGCCTCTGTCGAGAGGGAGGTTACCAGCTCCAAGTGTACTGCCTTGGTTGACAGGCAGACAAAAACACACAAATAAGCCTTGACAATTTTACTATTTCGAAGTGTGGACGTCTTCACCGAAAAGGGACCAGCAAAATCTGTTCCGACGCCAGCAAAGGGCCTCGCCTCATTGACACGATCAGCCGGCAAATCCCCCATTAGGGGCTGCATAGTGGAGGCCTTAGTCCGATAACACGTTATACAACGGAAGACAATGCTACGAATAGTACGACGAGCCGACAAAATCCAAAATTCTCGCTGCAGAAAAGCCAACAGCGCATTGCAACCGGCATGCGAGTTTTTAATGTGACGATCAGTCACCAACAATTGTACCAAGTGGCCCTCCTTGGGCAACAAAAGGGGGTGACGGGCCCTATAAGGAAGGCTAGAGTGCCTCAACCATCCTCCAACACGCAAAAGACCCGTCTTATCCAAGAAGGGATTCAGCTTACTAACAGCTCCCGACAACTTAACCGTACCAGACTTCAAGACCTCGATCTCTTTCTCAAAGTGTGCAGCCTGCACAGAGCGGACCCAAAGGAGGAGTGACTCCTGTCGCTCTTGAGGAGAGAGAACTGGTGAAAGGCGCTTGTCCCCTGGATTCCTAGAATTATGGCCAAACCGCCTGATCCACGAGGTGACGTTCAACAATTTGTCGAGGGAGCTGTATCGATTCAACAAAAAATCAGGATCAAACGGAGGATCCTTCGTCCCAACAGCGAACACCTTAAGTCCGGGCAAAGGATCCGACATCATCCCCCCGTCCGACCGTCGAGGCGATCAGTCGTGTTTCTAAGTGCTCCAAAGTTTTTATTTTTAAAATTTGTCTAAACCAAAATCCCGAACACAAAAATTATAAAACCGAATGGACAACTGTATAAAGCCAGTGTTTTAGTTAAATCTCTGTACGAAACTCATCTATAATTGATTAAAAACAGTTTTATAACAAAGTGTTTGTGCAGTGACGAATGACTTTCGTTTGGAAAAAGTGGAGGGTATTTCACCACTAAACAGATTACGTACTCTACACGTCACAAAATACTCTACCAACTGTTTACTGTTTGCGTGTTTTGACAAATTCATAACGAAGTCGCATGGTAGTGCGGAAACAGTGGTTGACTCAACGCCCCTGAGCTTCAGGTTCGAGCCCCGCATCGACCGACGACATTTTTTGCTTATTGTTTGTTAGCTTTTTGCTGCTTTTATTTGGAAATTATTGCTACTTTTTCACTTTGTGCGAGAACTAAAGTAATTTGAGACACAATCCTTCTTTTCCTGAAACAAATAGTGACCCGAAAACAAGAGAAATAAGCTGTTGTTACTCACATGCACGGCTACAACAACATATCACATAAACTACAGAAGGTGTGCGGAACTCAGCGCAGTTCTACGACGGACGTGGTTCTATCACGGCTACGTCCACTTTATTGCTACGAACAATACCTAAGTGAGTACTCTATGAACATAATTACTTAATCATGAACGTTATATGAAATAGATCATGCTACCCTAAGTGGTTAAAAATAATAAGAGGTAAAAAGGTGCGAATTAGTCTGCGTACACGTACTAGTTGACACCTGAGAGCTCGGGTTATATTGGACGGAAAGCAAAAACATTAGATTTCGTCGATCCCGGCCAGATTAGCGTGATCTCCGAGATAAAACAGAGCTTTGCTCGCATATTATTTTGGCCTCTCTTATCTTTCTGCGTAATTTCATCGTAGTCTTGAAAACATGTCAGTTAGCCGCACGCCACCCGCTTCTCCGCGACCGAAGTCATCTATAGCTCCGTCTGTGAATATAGCGCTCGCGCCCATGCGTTCCGCCTCAAATGAGTCTATATTATATCAATGTGCCTCGGCGCCCGATTTGTCGATAACTACAGGCAATAATACAGAACGTAAGAAACGAAAGCATAATGGAGACGACGGGACCGCAGGGGTAATACCTATGAGCGTCTTCTCTGCTTTTTCAAAACAGCAGGAGAGTCGTTTTGAAGACTTACTGTGCAAAATAAATAATATTTTGGAGCAAAACACCGAGCTGAAAAATAGCGTGGAGGTTATGTCAAGTAAATATGACGAGTTTTTATCGCGTATCTCTTACCTGGAGTTGGAACGGAAGGAGGATAAGAAAACCATTCATCAACTGGAGGATAAAATCGAATATCTGGAACGTAAATCCCGAGCGGCTGGCTTGGAGATCCGAAACGTCCCTAAATTAAATGGAGAGACTAAAAGCCATCTCTGCAGTATGGTATTGAATATGGGGAAGGCTATCGAGGTCAAAGTCGAACAATCAGATATAAGAGACATTTATAGGATTAATTCCAAAGACAACTCTAGTCCGATTATAGTGGACTTAAATACGGTTTTATTGAAGGATGAAATCGTCAAAGAAGTCAAAAAATTCAATAAAACGAAGGATAAAAAGGATAAGTTTAATACGGCTCATTTAGGTCTGCAGTCTCCGGTACTACCAGTCTATGTTTCGGAAACTTTGACATATAAAACTCAGCGGTTATATTATATGGCAAGACAATTTCAAAAAACCCATGGATTTATGTTTTGCTGGACAACTCACGGTATAGTTTATCTCCGTAAAACTGTAGAAGATCCGCAGATTCGTTTAACTTCCGAGTCCGATTTAGATAAAATAAGATCTGCTAAATGACTATATTTTTTACCTTATTGTATTAGTATTATTACTCTTTGCTTCCATTCAATTATTGTGCATGCTTTTTTTGTATTGTTAAACATATCCTACTTTGCTAAAACTATGTTTTTATCAATTCTGTGTTCTCTACATCATATCAATATACTTCCAACACCAACAAGCATCACACAAATCAGCACATATTACTATTGTCCATTCACACACATAAAAACACTAACACGCATAGAAAACTACTTACTGATCGTAGTATACAGACCCAGATGCCTACCGAAATATACATCTCTACAGAGCCGGTTCTTGCGCTTTATCGTACTTGCTAAATGGATTATTGAGACTGCATTACTTGACCAATATTTACCAATAATAAAAATTCGATAACCTAATTGACTTAAATCAAAACATTGATAACGTAACTGTTTCTAAAGCTCTTTCCTGTGACTTAGACACATGCCATAAAATAATACCAATAACAGGCAGCCAGCTAGTAGTTTTGACACAGAATATTCGTAGTATTAACTGCAATATGTTGGGCCTTGAAATTGTGTTACATAGATTAAAAGTGGATTGTGACGTAATAGTACTCACAGAGTGCTGGTTACGAAAATCAAATGTTATACCTACAATGAGAGGGTATCGATCATTAGCAACAAAGAGAAATTACAAACAAAATGATGGTGTAGTTGTGTATTATAAGGAGCATCTAAATTTTTATATTGAAGAGCCCGATTTTCAGGAAGGAAACTGTCTAATGCTCATGAACGATGGCACAGCAATTGTTTCGTTGTACCGTTCCCCTTCGTATAACAATATCGATCCGTTCCTAAGTTCACTTAATGAAACACTATCTAAAATAACACATTTTAATAATATTGTTTTGATTGGGGACGTGAATATTGCCATAAATGCCAACAAAATTGAGCTTCCTGGTGAAAGATCTGGCTGTAGCGCATGGTCTCTTACCAGCACATACTGAGGTTACGCGTAGTGCAAGTGGTACATGTATTGATCACGTGTTACTTAAAACCCAAAATGTTTGTACTACTATCGTACCTCAAACTACACTAACTGATCATCATCCTGTATTATTATCTATGGAACTAAAACAGATACGTCGATATGCAACTACGACTATAACAAAAATAGATTCTGAAAGCTTAGAAAAAGATATTCACAGTATTGACCTAAATCCTATACACAAAACGCTTGATCCTAACGTTGCTATAGATTATCTCATAAGTAATATACAACTATCACTAGAAAAAAATTCTAAAGTAATTACTTTGTCAAGGCGTAATAAAATTATAAAGCCCTGGGTCACTCCGGGCTTGTTAAAATGCATGAGAAATCGAGATATATTACACAAGAAGCATAAAAAATCTCCCAATAACGAAATTCTGAAAGTTACGTATACTCGTTATAGAAATTTCTTTAATCAAATTTTAAAAAAAGTCAAAATATCCTACGATAAGGGTCAAGTTGAGGCGGCTAAAAATAACCCCAAAAAATTATGGAATGTTATAAATAGCTTTCGCAACACAAAGAGAGACAGTAACGACGCTAAAGAATTACTAAGCATCTGTTCTTCTCCTCAATTAACAGTGAGTGAAATGTATAACTATTTTATAAGTGTAGGCAAGTCACTGGCTGAAAAAGTTATTCAGGTGCACAATGTCTCAAACATGGATTCCCGTTCTATCGATACTATGGACAAATCTCCCAGACACTCTTTATTTTTGGAGGATACGTCTGAAGAAGAGGTTGAATGCCTCATAAACGGGCTTAGAACTGAGTGTACGGTGGGTTGGGACAACATTTCTAATAAGCTTCTAAAGCAATTCAAAAACTTCCTTGTCCCCCCTCTTACGGTAATTTTTAACACATGTCTCGAAACTGGTACATTCCCTCAGGCTTTTAAGAGATCGGTTGTGCAACCAATATATAAAGGCGGAGACAGAGGTCGTTTCAGCAATTATAGGCCTATTTCGATTTTGCCCTCACTGTCTAAAATTTTGGAAAAAATTATTAACATCCGGTTAGTTAAATATCTCGAGAAAAATAAATATCTTTCGGACAATCAATTTGGCTTCCGTGCGGGCAAATCAACGGATGAGGCTGTTCATAAGCTGACAACCTACATCAGTTCGAAACTAGACAAGGGTCAGAAGTGTCTTGCGGTCTTTCTAGACCTAGCAAAGGCTTTTGATACGATCTCTGTCTCTGTCCTACTACAAAAGCTGGAACACCTTGGCGTAAGAGGCTCACAGCTTGAACTCTTTGAGAGCTACTTGTCTGGACGCTGTCAGTGTGTACAAGTGGGTGGCTACGACAGCGGTGACCTTCCTATATCCTACGGTGTGTCACAAGGCAGCATACTGGGACCTACCTTGTTTCTTGTTTATATTAACAACCTCACAAATTTGAATATACCCAAAGGCGAAATAATCTCCTATGCAGATGATACTGCTCTCCTCTTCTCTGCTGAAAATTGGGTAAAGGTATTTGATGCTGCCCAATTTGGTTTCGAAATGGTTCACAAGTGGTTACACAAAAATATTTTGACAATGAATTTTGACAAAACCAAATATATAACTTTCTCGATCCGCAACAAAACTGAAATCGATGACAGACTGCATATTACTCCGCATGAATGTGTCTCTAGATCAAACTGTTGTTGCAAACCATTAGAACGCGTTAGTAATATAAAATACCTGGGCATCACAGTGGACAGTCAACTTAGCTTTAGGGAACATATCAAGTTGCTATCCTCTAGAGTACGTAAACTTATTTATGTCTTTAAAAATATCAGATACATTGTGGATGCAACACTTTTAAAACAAATTTACTTAGCATTGTGTCAATCCATAATTACTTATTGCATATTGTCGTGGGGTGGGATTCCAAAAACCTCCATAAAAAGATTAGAAATCGCTCAACGTGCCATACTGAAAGTTAGCAACTTTAAACCAATTCTCTTTCCAACAAGAACACTCTACCAGGATTGTCAGTTATCTACAGTAAGACAGCTATTTATAGAAAGAGTACTTCTCAAACAACATTGTGAACTTACATATGACCCAAGCATAACCAGCAAACGCAGGAAACACGAGGTCTGCACTCGGTCTTTTGAGCCTAAAACGTCGTTTATTAGAATATTCTTTATTTACATTGCTCCTTACTTATATAATAAAATAAATAAAGAGTTAAACATATACCCCCTTAACAAAAAATTGTGTAAGGAGAAAATACATAATTATCTTCTTAATCTTTCTTATGATGAAACTGAGGCTTTACTTAAAATTCAAAACTAGTGTTTGCTTACCTAAATAATAAAGTGGTCGGTATTTCTGGGTATCATGCATACATGCTCGCAAAATCGTTCACACAGCATTCAAGGACACGCACACACAACACATGCACACGTCACGCACACATACACATACACACACTCATACACACAACCACACACATAATACTCTCACACAAAATGTACACACAGACGCACAGATATTGCATTAAATTTATTTTTATAATATTAGTATTGTTAACTAATTAACTAATGTTTCAATCACTTGGGCTATTTTATAATTACCGTTTTTACTAGGGGTGTGGCGCTGTATGCCGAGATACAGGACATGTCCTAGTTCGGCTACAGATGCTCATTTGCTGTGTACTAAATACTAGCCTTTAAGTTTTTGTAGTACATGCTGATGTATTTTTATGGTGAAATAAAGTTATATAGTTATAGTTATCAAGACTGGCGTTCGAGGCCAATCGTCCTCGGGGCGAGTCAGCCAGTCCGGTCCCCACCAGAGGGGGTGGGCAATCAAGCGGGGGGCCATGCATCCGCGTGAGGCTACGTCGCCCGGGTTCAGGTCACCAGGCACGTGCCTCCAAATCAAAGGCGTTTCAGAACCTTGAATCTGAGACACTCGGTTCGCAACAAAGACCTCCAAAGAGTGGACGGACGTCTTCAACTAACACAAAACAATTTGACTGTCCGTCCAGGTGTAAGAAGCCCGAATGTCAACAGTTCCACCCAAAGTATGCGCAACGTGATTTAGGAGACGCACAAGAAGCACCGCCCCTGACAACTCCAACTTAGGGATGGTCAATGCCGTCCGGAGGGGGGCCACCTTGCTCTTGGCCATGACCAGTGACAACTTCACCTGGCCCGTGGCGCTGACGGTGCGCAAATAAACAGCGGCGGCATAACCGTGAGAGGACGCGTCACAAAACCCATGAAGGGTGGCAGTATAAACCCCAGGGGGGAGGATGGCGCGTGGCAGCGCGGCCTCATTGACCGCAGGGAGCGCGGATACAAATTGGAGCCAGTCTTCCAACAGGGTTTCCGGAAGTGGCTCGTCCCAACCAAGTTCAGCTGTCCAAAGGCGCTGAAGAAAGCATTTCGCCCAAAACAATACCGGGCAGATCCAACCATTAGGGTCAAAGGTCCTCGCTACAGTAGACAACACCAGTCGTTTAGTCCAAGTATGAGGAGACTCCAAGTCGACATCGTACGTAAAGGTGTCTTGAACTGGTCGGTACTGCACGCCGAGGACGGCCATCATGGCGGGGTTGTCAACGTTTTTAAACAAGTGAGGATCCTGCTTATGATCCTCCAACACACCTTCCAATAGCGCTGGCGAGTTGGACACCCATTTACGCAACTCATAGCCAGCGGAAGCCAGAATCTGGACCAACTCGTCACGCAACAGGATAGCTTCCTCAACTGTAGGAGCTCCAGTACAGACATCATCGACGTACAGGTCCGTTTTCAAGATGGCGGACGCACGAGGGAACCTCAAACGCTCCCGGTCCGCAAGCTCCCAAAGCGAACGAATAGCAACAAAGGGGCTTGATCGAAGGCCGTACGTATTCGTGTTGAGCTCGTACACAATCATGGGATCCTGGGGATGCTCCCGCCACAGGATCAACTGATAACTTTTGTCATCCCGGTTAATAACCGTTTGCCGGAACATCATTTTGATGTCGGCCACAAAGACTACTTGATGACGACGAAAAGACGTGATGACGTCACAAAGATCCTTCAACAATTTGGGGCCGGAATGCAGGCAATCATTCAAGGAGACGCCGGAAGAAGTCCGCGCAGACCCATCAAACACTGTGCGCAGTTTACCAGTGGATGGCTTGAGGACCGCGTGATGCAGCAAGAAGAAATGCTCTACTGAGCGCCAATCCAAATCTGACACCGACATGTGTCCCAAGTCTGCATACTCACGCATAAAATCTACATATTTTTGCCGCAGCACCGGGTCCCTGGCCATGCGGCGCTCCATTGCCAACAATCTTTTCTCAGCCGTAGGTCTGGATTGGCCGAGAGGTGGTCGCACCGCAACAAAAGGCAGCCGGGTCTCAAGCCGACCGGAGCGGAGTCGACCAGTGTTGTTCTGATAGAACAACTCGCACTCTTCGTGTTCCGGATTCAAGCGGGCCACCTGAGGGGGCTCCTCAACCTCCCAAAACCTCTGAACGGCGTCAGAGAGGGCTGAGCCGGACACCAACGCTAAACCAGATTCAGGTGGAGGGGGCACTCCCAATACTGGGCCCATAACCGCAAAACCGAAGATGGTTGAGACCGCCACCAAGCCCCTCCCGAGGGACCATGGGGCCTCCTGCTGCAAGACCGTCGTATTTCCCAACAATATTCTCCCTAGAATATCAGAACCCAACAGCAAATGCACCGTACAAGGGGAATCAAACCGGGTGTCAGCCAAATCCAGACCTGACGCCAACCGTAGAACCTCCAAAGGCAACTGACAATCAGGATGGCTACCCAATATAGTCGGCAGAACGAGGGCAGGAGCACGAAGTTTAGGGTACGGACAGCTCAAAGGGGTGATTTCAAACCAGGTCCTTCCCTCAACAGTGGTGACAGTCGTTTCGCCAATTCCCCGAATCTGGCCTGAAAAGTCATTCACTTCCAGGCCAACCTGTCCTGCTAACCAAGACGACAAAAGGCAACCCTGGGCTCCCGTGTCCAAAATGGCACGGACCACAATCGAGTCACCCAAGGGTCCCCAGACCCTGACCGAGGCCGTTGGCAACAAAACCGTCATGATCGGGGGGGGGTCCTTTAGCGGGGCAGGCGCCAATTTCCTAGCGGTGCCTGGGCGGCGACCGATCGCCGCATCCAGGCTGCCTTAGTTCACGACGAGGGTAGACATCAAATGGTTCGTCCGCGCGGTGTCCCGAGCCGCTCGCCATCGCCGGAAGGGCATATCCCACTGGATGCCTGAAGGGCGGAGGGCGCGACTCCAACCGGGGACGTTCCGCCAACGGAGGGGAGAGGTCGCGGTGCTGGTCCGTCCACTGCTGCCTAGCAGCCAACGCGCATCCTCCCTGACGAGGGGAGACCAAATGGCGCTCGCGGGGCTCCCGTACAACTTGCGCGGGGTTGGGGAGCGGCGTGCAGAATTACGGGCCTCAGCCTGGGGCTCGTCTCCGGAATACACCCCCCTGCGCGAACCCTCCTCAGAAGATGGTCTGCTGGAGCGGTTCGCGTTGGCGCACAAAATCTCCAGGTGGGTCAAACTAAAAAATTGTGCTCAAGTAGTTAAATCTACGAAGAGTAGTTAAAGAATAAATGACAAAGTTGAACATACTATAACAAAAGAGAATACTATCGTGTAATCGAAAATAAATTTAATTTTGTCAGAACGTATTTTTAACGAAGAAAGTGTCAAATATAAACAACCCTTTTTACGATTTGTTTACCCTTTTTTAATTACCTAAACCTTTCGAGTATAGATTACCACTGACTGACTCACTCACTCATTGACATAATTGTTCTCCCAGATGATGGATGGGGAGGTGGGTGTACTTTGACAGATTCGTAAACAAGTAACTTTCAAACCTACGGGAAAAGTGCCAAACCTCCCCTTCCCCCCCCCCTTCTCCCCCCTCCCTATCATATCTCGGAAACTACGAGACCCGTATTTTTTTTTTACGGATTTGTATAGAGGAGGCTCGGTAAAGTAAAAACCATTTATCAAAGTCGCCCCTCCCACCCCCTTCTCACCCCCTTTAGGCAGATCTCGGAAATTAAGAGACTTGGAACATTTTTTTTTCAGATTCATTTAGAGGGGCAATGCTTTAGTCAAAATACTTCTGCAACCCCCCCCATCACCACCCCCCCATTCTTTTTTTTTTTTCACAAGCACGCGAAGTGCTTGCACCTCGCGCAACACGCAAATACTAAACCCCCCATCTCCCCCCATCACCCCCCCCTTTTTTTTTTCACAAGCACGCGAGGTTCTTGCACCTCGCGCAACACGCAAATACTAAACCCCCCCCATCTCCCCCCATCACCCCACGCCTTTTTTTTTTTTTTTTCACAAGCACGCGAGGTGCTTGCACCTCGCGCAACACGCAAATACTAGTTCTATTATATAAAGCTAAATTACCACTGACTGACCGACTCACTCACTCACTCATTGACATAATTGTTCTCCCATATGGTGGATGGGGAGGTGGGTTTATTTTGACAGATTCGTAAACAAGTAACTCTCAAACATACGGGAAAAGTGCCAAACCTCCTCTTTTCACCCCCCTTCTCCCCCCTCCCTATCGTATCTCGGAAACTACGGGACCCGTATTTTTTTTTTGTTACGGATTCGTATAGAGGAGGCTCGGTAAAGTAAAAACCCATTTTTCAAAGTCGCCCCCCTTGCCCCCCTTCTCACCCCCTTTAGGCGGATCTCGGAAATTAAGAGACTTGGATACTTTTTTTTTTTAGATTCATTTAGCTTGCAGAAGAATTATTTTGCAATGCTTTAGTCGAAATAATTGTGCAAACCCCCCCCCCCATCACCCCGCTTTTTTTTTTTTTAAAGAAAGCACTCGAGGTGCTTGCACCTCGCGCAACACGCAAATACTAGTTTTGCAATAACCTTCCTTTTTTTCATTACCTTTACGACTTCACAAGTACGACACTTCACAAGTTATAAATCGGCTATTAGGTGGCATTATGGTACAATTATGTTTACTGAACAAGATCACACTTTTAACAAATTAAGATAAAAATGAACCGTAACTAACTGTCAGAAAATAATATACACAAACTTACAAAATACTACAAGACACACGACAAGTAAACATATATGGCTGACTGCACAACTGAAGTGCGGTATAAAACAACCGCGAACCCCACTTTACCCCGCACAACTAGCAATACTAAGTAGAAAAGGCACAACTGCTACTTGCGCCAGCTTATTTTTTTCGTAATACTAAGTTAAAAAGGCATCTACGTAGAACAGACTTTTTTCTTATGACTATGCAGAAGTGTCTTTTAATTGTATGATAAATGAAATATTTTGTAAATAAATAAGATGCTTCTACTAGAATGCATTTTTAGGGTTCCGTAGCCGAATGGCAAAAAACCGAACCCTTATAGTTTCGACATGTCTGTCCGTCTGTCTGTCTGTCCGTCCGTCCGTATGTCACAGCCATTTTATTCCGAAACTATTAGGAGTATACATATAAAACTTGGTAGATAGATGTATTCTGTGAACCGCTTTCCGATTTTAAGAAAAAAATTAAAAAATATTTAAAATAAAGGGGGCTCCCCATACAAGGAACTGAAATTGAAAATATTTTTTTTTTCATGAAACCTATACGTGTGTGGTATCTATAGACAGGTCTTTAAAAATGACATTAAGGTTTCTAAAATGACTTTTTCATAAAGTTAATCGTTTAACAGATATACGCTTCCAAAGTAGTAAAATGTGCGTCTCCCCGTCTAACTTCTATAATAATGAAGTGAAAAATCTAAAAAAAACATATGTTGTAGATCTTAATGTAAACTTTCAACCAAAATTAGTTTGAATGAGATCGAGTCGGCAGTTTTTGAGATACAGTATATTTTCTAAAACCGCAAATATAACTTCGTAATTCATAAAAATACTATGAAAAACAAAGTTATTTGGCGTAGTTGTAAAAATTGTAAATAAGCTAGTTTTAAGAAATTTTTAAGGTTTTTTTTTTTATTTCAATTAAATATATTATGTTGTTCAATATACCACAACGCCTTCTTGCGGCGAAAGGAGCAAGTATTCTTCGGCATGAATATAGTAAATGATCTTCCTCTGCTGCCCGTGGGTACTGTGGGTAGCAGCACCGTCGCAGCCTTCACAGCTATACTCTCTCCACGGAAATTTCGTTAGCGTCGCATGTGTCTCTCAAAAAACCCTATTATAATTTTATAATGTACGTTTATATTTAAAAGAAACAATAAACGACTTCATTGAAGACATCCTTCCCCTCATCACATAGGGACATAGGGAACGGTCTAACATTTGGTCCTTTACGAGTCGGATATACGAAGAACCACGCGGCCACGTGGAGCGTCGCATCAAAAGGCATTGGAGAAGAGGATTGTCCAGGATTGTCAGCAAGTAGCATCCGGTCAGGTCACAAAACCCATCCCCCTACTCCTTGTCCAACAATTTTACGTTAATATTGTTATTTTTACGTTTTAGTTGTTCGTTGTGTTGTGCGGTGCTGCGCCGGGGTGGTGCTAAGCGGGAAACTGTAAGTACTCGTGCTTTCGATAGCCTTCCAAAATGAGTGACGATGAGTGTTTGCAATTTGCCTCGATTCAGGACCCCATTAAAATAAGAGAAAGGTCTAAAGCGTAGGTCTTAGGCGTTATCATTATGACAAATAAACGTCTCGCTGATGTAAAAAGGTAGCGAGGCACGCTGAAAGGCAGACTTACGTTATTTGAAAAATTTATTTCAAAATTAGACAAATTAACATTAAATTCCAATAGCAAAACGGAATTAGATTTGCGAATGCAGTCAACTTGCACTATTTTCCAAAGTTTTAATGATATTCAAGGTGAAATTGAACAAATATTATTGATGATTCAGATTTATCTACTCAATTAGAATACCGCGAATCATTTGGACATCAGTACTTTTCCATCATGGCTGACGCGAAGTGCTTAATGAATCCTAACAATAGTGAACAAAACAAATCTTTCTCCCATCAAATTTGTAATCCTGTGTCTATTAAGTTGCCAGTAATAAATCTACCTGCCTTTGATGGTTCGTATGATCAATGGTTAGAGTATAGGAACTCGTATCTCACTATGATACACAATCGTGAAGATCTTAACGACATACAGAAATTTCATTATTTAAAATCGTCATTAGGTGGTTCTGCTTCCCATATAGGTAATTAGTGCGTTAGAATTCACTGCTCCAAACTACCTACACGCATGGGATTATTATTTTTTTTTTTACTATATTATATATTTTATTTGAAACACAGCCAGATAATTACATGTGCCTTAATAGCTAGAATAAGTACATGAATTTGACAGTAATACATAGCCTGCTGTCTCCCAAACTAGGCAAAAACCTGTATCTTGGGAGGCAGTATAAAAGTGAATTTTTATATTCTTTATTCATAGCCCGTGTAAGACGGTGTGAACTTCAAATATATTAGGTCAAAATAAAAATATAAAGAGAAAACAAACTACAAAAAAAAAAAATCCGGGTTGCACTCCGGGAGTGCCGGCAGAAGTGAAAACTTGAATATTAACGTTGTGCATTTTTGATATTTTGGAATGGTTAGGGAATCATTTTGCACGATTTGCTTTAATTATCAGTATAAAAGTACTATCATTTATGTGGTAGAATACAATATTTATTTATTGCGCTATCGTACACAAACATGACAATTTATATTACATTAAAAAGTTTATCTCTTAGAAAAATCAACTTTCATGTTAACACACACGAACATTCGCGCAAGCGTCCTGCGCCGCCTAAACAAAACAGCAGGCGCAGGCATACATTTTCGCCGCGCCGTAGAATGAGAGGGGGATACTTCCTCTCCTACGCCGCGCCGGCTGTCTACTCTCCGTCCGTCTTAGGAATTTTCGATCAGGTCACGTGTCTTGACGCGAGTTTAACATTTTTTACCCTTACAAAAAAAGTGCACAACGCCGCTAAAGAAGGTTCACTTCAAAAAAATCCTTCAAAAATTTACGAAATTTCAAAGGTATACGTTTGCCCTGGTTTACCCATATAAAATTTCCACGACATAAGAAACACTGTATAATGCTCCCTATCTCATTTTCTCTCACGTTAAATCTTATGAATTTATATGTCTGTCTCTTTTTACTGTTGCTTTTTCGTTTCATAAAATTTCAAATCACAAAGACGCTAAAGAAGTTTTCACTTCAAAAAACCCTGTTTCTTGCTGCAATTCAAGGCTAATATTTAAATGAGTTTCCCGTTTTATTAAGTAAATAAAATATAACTTAATTTTAATTACTTTTGTAATAGAATTTACTTAATTAACAATCCACATTATCAATTATCTATACTTATAATAAATCTGTAGAGAGGTCAATTCTGTACATGAAATATATTTACAAAATAACTATCAGGGGGTAATTAGGGATCGATACTGATGCCAAAAATGCAATCAGTAAAATTTTTGTCTGTCTGTCTGTCTGTCTGTCTGTCTGTCTGTATAACCGTTATAGAAACAAAAATTACTCGACGGATTTTAACGAAACTTGGTACAATTATTTTTCATACTCCTGAGCAGGTTATAGTATACTTTTCATCACGCTACAATCAATAGGAGCAGAGCAGTGAAGGGAAATGTTGGGAAAACGGGAGAAGTTACTCCATTTTTTAAGCTTCCGTCGCGTGTGCAACCTTAATGGTTAAAGCTACACAGAAATCAAATATGACGGAAATGTTCTCCTTAAAATTATATAACAAATATCCCACGACAGCATATATCTATATTTTATGGTTGACTCACAATAACACGTGTAACTCCCGATAGCTTAACAGTTCGAAGCTTTCTGATTATTATTCTGCTCCGAAATTTAAAACCACCACAACTTTACACTGGAACTCGGCTAAAAGTAACCCAGTTGCAACAAAATATAATCGAGGCTCAAATTTTAACAGGTTGCGGTGCAAGAGAAACCGTCTTTATTCCCAGAATTCCCATAATACCAATTAATTTTCCATTCCAATTTAAAAGAACGCGATTCCCAGTATCGGTGTGTTATTCAATGACAATTAATAAGGCTCAAGGGTAGACTTTTCGTGTTGCTGGAGCAGATCTCGGTGTCAGTTGTTTCTCGCATGGTCAGTTGTACATCGCTCTTTCCCGGGTTAGCAGTTCTAGAAATCTTTATGTTCACGTGCCGGACGGGTCAACTTTCAACATAGTTTACCCGGAAGCTTTGCGCTGAAGTATTGTCGTTCTATAGGTACTTAAGCCTCATGTGAACGTGATCTAAACAATATTACCAATACATTAACTTAATAACACATAAGGAGTTACACGCTGACGGAGACGCGGGCACAGCTATTACCAATAATAAGGTGAGGTTCCGTATTGCGATATTTTTCGACAGTATTATAGATTGACAAAATTGACTAAATTACGAAAGTTAATCTGTGTGTTACATCAAAATCACTGAACCGTGAGGAAGGACATAGGCTACTTTTTTATGAAAAACGACGGAAACGTGGACGAAGTCGCGGGCAACAGCTATCTATGCTAATAATATAAGGCTGAAGAGTTTGTTTGTTTGTTTGAACGCGATAATCTCAGGAACTACTGGTTCGAATTGAAAAAATATGTTTAATTAAATAGTCAATATATAGAGAAAGGCTATAGGCTATATATCATTACGCTAAGGCCAATAGGAGCGGAGCACCAATGAAGAATGCTTCAAAATCGGGGTTAAATTTAACGTTAGCCCAAAGTAACTATTCTACGCGGACAAAGTCGCGGGCAAAAGCTAGTTTTAAATAAATCGCTTAAATCCCGACTTGCGTTTTATTTGAAATTTCGGAATTCTTAAAGTCATACATGTTTACATTATATAATTGTAACATTTTTGGAGATGGAGACAGATTTAGTAAACGTAACGCAAGATCCAT
Source organism: Tholera decimalis (assembly GCA_943138885.2). Classification (NCBI taxonomy): domain Eukaryota; kingdom Metazoa; phylum Arthropoda; class Insecta; order Lepidoptera; family Noctuidae; genus Tholera; species Tholera decimalis. The sequence continues at coordinate 3,318,563 of OW964552.2, read as the reverse complement.
CATCACTTTTCGTGTCATCATCAAACTTAACAGCATTTCAAGGGACAATCGGTGTCGTAATTTGTTTTTCAGCATATGATATATCGAAAAAGCGCGTTCAATTTTAAAATGGTACAGTCATGAATGCAAGTGCAAGTTTGGAAATATTTTCAAGACGCTTATTAAATGCCTACTAGCGTCACAATCATCAAATACTTCCTAATACTGCCTAGTACTAGTACCTACATAGATATACTACTTCCTAGTACTAGTACATAGATAATCTGTAATGTAGTAGTACTAGGCCGCTGACGGCCGCGCGCCCCGCGGGCATATATGTGATGCTTGTAAATGTATGTATGCCCCTAAAAATAGCCCTACTTATTTTTGGGCCCAAAAAATCCCAATAAGCTTTATTTTACCCTAAATTTGGGGCTAATAGCCCTAAGAAGTTTAATCCTGGATAAAAAATCCCACTCAACTCACCCCTCAACTCGCCCCTCAACTCACCCCTCAACTCATCTCTCAACTCACCCCTCAACTCATCCCGCACCTCATCCCGCACCTCATCCCTCAACTCTTCCCTCAACTCATCCCTAATCTCATCCCTCAACTCATCCCGCAACTCATCCCTCTACTCGCCCCTCAAATCACCTCTCAACTCACCCCTCAACTCACCCCTCAACTCATCCCTCAACTCATCCCTCAACTCATCCCTCAACTCATCCCTCAACTCACCCCTAAACTCACCCCTCAACTCACCCCTCAACTCACCATTAAACTCACCCCTAAACTCACACCTCAACTCACCCCTCAACGCACCCCTCAACTCACCCCTCAGCTCCTCCCTCAACTCCCCCCTCAACTCACCCCTCAACTCACCCCTCAACTCCTCCCTCAACTCCTCCCTCAACTCACCCGTCAACTCACCCCTCAACTCACCCCTCAACTCACCCCTCAACTCACCCCTAAACTCAAACCTAAACTCACCCCTCAACTCACCCCTCAACTCACCCCTCAACTCACCCCTCAACTCCTCCCTCAACTCCCCCCTCAACTCACCCCTCAACTCACCCCTCAACTCCTCCCTCAACTCACCCGTCAACTCACCCCTCAACTCACCCCTCAACTCACCCCTCAACTCACCCCTTAACTCAACCCTAAACTCACCCCTCAACTCACCATTAAACCCACCATTAAACCCACCCCTAAACTCACCCCTAAACTCACCCCTAAACTCAACCCTAAACTCACCCCTCAACTCACCCCTCAACTCCCCCCTCAACTCACCCCTCAACTCACCCCTCAACTCCTCCCTCAACTCACCCGTCAACTTACCCGTCAACTCACCCCTCAACTCACCCCTCAACTCACCCCTAAACTCAACCCTAAACTCACCCCTCAACTCACCATTAAACTCACCCCTAAACTCACCCCTAAACTCACCCCTCAACTCACCCCTCAACTCACCCCTCAACTCACCCCTCAACTCAACCCTCAACTCACCCCTCAACTCCTCCCACAAGTCCCCCTCAACTCACCCCTCAACTCACCCCTAAACACACCCCTCAACTCACCCCTCAACTCCCCCCTCAACTCACCCCTCAACTCACCCCTAAACTCAACCCTAAACTCACCCCTCAACTCACCATTAAACTCACCCCTAAACTCACACCTAAACTCACCCCTCAACTCACCCCTCAACTCACCCCTCAACTCACCCCTCAACTCAACCCTCAACTCCTCCCTCAACTCCCCCCTCAACTCAACCCTCAACTCACCCCTCAACTCCTCCCTGAACTCACCCGTCAACTCACCCCTCAACTCACCCCTCAGCTCCTCCCTCAACTCATCCCTCAACTCATCCCTCAACTCATCCCTCAACTCACCCCTAAACTCACCCCTCAACTCACCCCTCAACTCACCATTAAACTCACCCCTAAACTCACCCCTCAACTGACCCCTCAACGCACCCCTCAACTCACCCCTCAACTCACCCCTAAACTCACCCCTCAACTCATGCCTCAACTCACCCCTCAACTCACCCCTCAACTCCTCCCTCAATTCCCCCCTCAAGTCACCCAACTCACCCCTAAACTCCACCCGCAACTCCCCCCTCAACTCACACATCAACTCACCCCTCAAGTCCCCCTCAACTCACCCCTCAAATCCCTCAACTCCCCCCTCAACTCGCCCCTCAACTCACCCCTCAACTCACCCCTCAACTCACCCCTCCACTCGTCCCTCAACTCCCAACTCAACTCACCCCTCAAGTCACTCCTCAACTCACCCCTTAACTCACTCCTCAACTCACCCCTCAACTCACCCATCAACTCACCCCTCAACTCACCCCTCAACTCACCCCTCAACTCACCCCTCAACTCACCCCTCAATTCACCCCTCAACTACTCCCTCAACTCCCCCCTCAACTCCCCCTCAACTCCCCCTCAACTCTCCCCTCAACTCCCCCTCTACTCCCCCCTCAACACACGACGAGATCTCCCTCCCCCACCCCGACCCCACACGGGACCCCTCTTACCCCTCACCTCCCTGAACACCCCACGGAACCTCCCCCCCCCCCCCCCGCACCCTCTCAGGGATACCTCAACCCCTGCGACCTAACTCCTAGGTCCCAACAGATAGATACTGTCGCTTTTTCGTTTCATTAACTTTCAAATCACAACGATGCTAAAGAAGTTTTCACTTAAAAAAAAGTCTTACGCTTTTCGATCGGTCACGTGACCCTGACGCGAGTTTAACAGTTTTTACCCATACAAAAAGTGCTCAGCGCCGCTAAAGAAGTATTCACTTCAAAAAAAAATAATACAGAGAATCGAAAACAAACAAAAAAAAATCCCTAAAAATAAATCATTGTTAAATAAATTAATAATATAGAATGCCATTTATCTACGTTTATGCTATACAAGTGAGTGGATGGGTGTAGTTGTAAGTGTGTGTGCGTGTGTGAGTGTGAGTGGGTGTGTGTGGGTGTAATATTTTTAGATTTACTAGAAAATAGGTTTCATAACAATCGTTTGTTTTAGTTTAGTACAAAATCATGTAAAGGCGTTATTTACTGTTCAGTCACTTCAAAGCGAATCGTATGATCAAATTAGGAAACTAATAGACTCAACATTACGTAATTTGCGAGCACTTAAATCATTAAACGAACCAACCGATGCTTGGGACACGTTAATCGTACCTATATCTTATTGTTTCTAAACTCAATCCGTCCACGGAACGCGAGTGGGAAACACATAAAGGTTCCCTTGTGTCTAAAAATGAGTCAAATAATATTAAATTAGATAATTTATTAGAATTTCTAAGAAACCGTGCGGATATGTTGGAAATGATAAAGTCAAATAATAATAACGGTGTTTCTTCGTCTAAGCACAATAAAAAAGACTCTGTTAAGTCGAATTACAATCGAAACAAAAGATACGCAAATAAATCAAATAGCATAAACTCGCAACCTGTCACACATTCATACGTTAGTAATTCAACTCACAATAAAAATAATCCAGATAATAATAAACAAAGATGTGTTTATGTTGACTGTGGTGGTGATCATTATTTATATTCATGTCCGAAATTTTTAAATTTGTCCGTGCAAGATAGACTTATAGTTCGCACCCTTCCTGTAAGAAAGCGGTAAGTGAATTCGGACAACTTTTCAGGAGCTTAAAAAAAGTGTCCAACTTTGTTAAAAAAAATCCCAGGAGTACCGTATAAAGAACAAAAGATGGCATTTAGCAGCGGCGAAATGATAGAGTTTCCGATTTTTCATTGTTTTATGTATACTGTGAGATAAGGTTGAATTATACGGTTACCTAAATAATCCCCGAAACTGTTACAAAAGATGCCGGTGTAAAAATGAATATTGCTTTGTTATGATCTTTGGTGTACCGCATCGGCTGCGTTAAGTGTAGTTATTCCATTATGCATGTTACAATTTTAGGCTAGTCTGAAAGTGTAAGTATCAATTACGTAGTTTTTACACGAAAAATTCATTTAAGTAAACAGAAATACATACTTTATGCATGTGAAAGTATCTACGTTTTGCTGGAGCTTCTGAATAAACTTGTTTTTGATTGGAAAAAATATTCAAATAATGAAGTGTATCATCGTAAACTTCTATTTTACTGTTCACAGCTTGTCATGTACAAAAATTGTATGTCAATACTATATAGATTTATAATAATTAAAGAAAAAGTTAAATTGCTGCGTTTCAATCATACTAATCGATTTAAATTATGTTTGTATGTGTGCGAAGAAAAAACGTGCTGTAGAAGCCTATAGTATGTAAAATGAAGTGCTCAAAAGTAAAAAAAAAACGAAAATCTTCTACCAATTACTCAAACACAGAAAAAATTACCTTTGTTAATGTTAAAACATTTTGACTCTACACTGAGTAAAAAAAACAACCAGATTTCACGTTGCTTCAACAAGTTTTCGGGTTAAAATAGCGCCTACGTGCTGTTTGGTTGAAACTACGAGTTTGATCTTGTAAAGTGTAACTTATTGATTCTACAAGCTACGTATTATGTTATTTCTACGTTACGTCAGGTCGAATTTACGTTAACATTTTCCGATTGTTTTTACAAGTTTAGCAAGTAGATTTAACATGCTCAGCACGTTGTTGTGACATGACTAGCTTGTTGAATCTCAAGCAGCTTGTTAATTTATCTTGTTACTTCTACGTGTTGGGCATATAGTTCCAATATGCTCGCCTTGTTGTTTCAACATGCTTGACATGTTTTTGTGACATGACTATTTTGTTGAATTTACAAGCAGCTTGTTAGTTTATCTTGTTACTCTTACGTGCTGGGCAGATAGTTCTGACATGCTCGCCTTGTTGTTTCCACATGCTTGACATGTTGTTGTGACATGACAAGCTTGTTGAATCTACATGCAGCTTGTTAGTTTATCTTGTTACTCTTACGTGTTGGGCATATACGTCCGACATGCTCACCTTGTTGTTTCAACATGCTTGACATGTTGTGATATGACTAGCTTCTTGAATCTACAAGCAGCTTGTTAATTTATCTTGTTACTCCCACGTGTTGGGCATATAGTTCCAACATGCTCGCCTCGTTGTTTTTTTTTTAAATTATAAAATAGGTTCGCGTTTGACCACCATCTCACCTGATGGTAAGTGATGATGTGGTTGAAGATAGAGCACGCTTATCTAAAAGTAACCTATTCACTCTTGACTTAAAGACTCCTAGGTTATAGCTATCAGGAAACACAGACTCCGGCAGGGAATTCCACTCCTTAGCCGTACGCACAATGAAGGTATTCCCAAAACATTTTGTGCGTATGGGTGGGATGTCCACCATGTAACGATGGCGCTTCGCCGTTTGTCTCGTAGTCCGATGATGGAACGGGCTTGGCGGAATTAGACTGTGTAATTCCATCGCGCACTCCCCGAAATTTATTCGATAGAAAACCGATAGACTTGCAACTCGTCGTCGATGTTCAAGGCTCTGGAGCTTTGACTCGACCAGTGCATCGTTGCCAATGAGTCTCTTAGCCCACTTCTTGATAGACTCAAGCGCGTCCAGTTGGTATTTGGCAAATCCATCCCAAAGATGAGAGCAGTACTCCATACACGACCGAACCTAGGCTTGATAGAGATTGAGCAACTGTTCGGGTGTGAAGTACCGTCTCATCTTTGCTAGAATTCCCAACCTTTTTGATGCTAGTTGAGCCTTAGTCTCGATAAACGGGCCAAAATTGAGGGTAGAAGTTAGTGTTACCCCCAGAAGCTCGATACGGTCGGTTATCGGCACGGTTACACCCCGGAAAGTAGGAGCTGGTTTGAATTGACTCCTTTTTGCGAAGAAGAGACATGCCTGGGTCTTAGCTGCATTAAACTTGACCAAGTTGGCATCGCCCCATTCGGAGACAGCCTTCAAGGACAATTTCAAGCGCCCAACCATGTCCTCACGCAGAGACTGGATCTGTGATCCACCAGCTCGCGCGCTAGGCATATATCTCTCAGAAATTGTGCTGTCGTCTGCATACCCAAAGGTACCGGGAATCAGCAGATCGTTAATATGCAGCAAAAATAAAGTTGCTTAGAGAACAGACCCCAGAGGGACCCCGGCATTAATTGCCAATTGGCCAGACGAGCAGCCATCAATGAACACTCGAATGGACCGATCTCTCAGGAAGTCTTCAATCCAAACGCAAAGTTGAGTGGGTAAATCGAAGGAAGGAAGCTTAGCAATAAGGTTATCGTTCCAGATCCTGTCAAAGGCCTTGGAAATGTCAAGGGAAACAGCAAGTGCTTCCCCGTGCTTCTCAATAGCCTCACTACAGGTATGAATGGCATACGCTACTTATTATATATTAATGGTACACGCTCCATACTCTTACAAAGTATGGACGTGACTGAAATAAGCCTGTAGTTGGCCGGGTCAGCACGACTGCCCTTTTTGGGTACAGGCTGTACGTTAGCCAGCTTCCATGCTTTCGGCACCTTTCCAGTCTCTAGCGAAAGGCGAAACAGGCGTGTCAAGATTGGAGACAGTTCAGGCGCACAAGTCGCCTTGTTGTTCCAGCATGCATTTTATCATGTTGTAGTTACAGTACGTGCTTGTTCTATCAACTTGTAGCTTATTATGTTACCTTGTTGAATCTGCATTATTGGTTTGTTCTATTCACAGTTGAGGACTGAGTGAAGCGGTCAGACTATAACTGTAAAAAGAACCAGTCTATAATGCAGATTCAACAAGGTAACATAACAAGCTACATAATTAGTTTTTTTTTTATGTAAACTTAAACAACCAAACATAAATAACGCACAGATAATAACAAAAATACTATATGCAATTACATTTAAATAAATCACTAGCAAACAAAATTTTTTTTTTAGTTAAACGCATTACAGCCTTTAACCGCATCTTATTTTGAGGTACCTACGTCGTTGGGTCGCAAAGGAATAATCGTTATATAGATTAGTAAATAAATAACATGTATTTTAAGGTCTTAATTATTTATTAATTTACAGTGTTACCACAATGGCGTTTAGAGGTTATAGAACAATGTTCTCTGTCCTAGAAGTTAAAACTACATACAGTTATGCAAATGTATAGTTGACCAAGTGTTCCACTTTAAACCTTATAGACATATGTTTAGACTTGAAAGTGGTAAGGTAATATCTTGGTCAACTATGCCTTAATTTATGTATATACAAGTATTTTAAGGTCTTATTTATTACAATTTTTATTTTTTGACAATGTGCATCTTTGGTGTTTAAAAGGTTATAGAACAATGCTTCCCTAAAAGTGAAAACTACATACAGTTTTGCAAATTTATGGTCGACTAACTGAAAGAAGATTCACTTTTGTGACATAAATTATTAATTTGCTTTGATAGTGATTTTATAGAATGAAAATGCTGGAAACATCCTTCTTCTCCGCAATGAAACACGGTTTTTTCTAAGGCAGCTAAACACAGAGAACGCAAATGGTGACAAAGAGATCTAGTATTAGAAAATTGAGCCTTACACACAAAAGTTAACATTTTAATCCTTTAAATCACCCATTAAGGTATGAATAACACTAAGTGATTTATCAAATTTAGTGTTTATGTTATATAATGCTCTTTGTATAAACAGCCAAATGAGATGAGATTCGTCAGAGTATTCTGCTCCTGTCGCATGTATAATCTTAAATGCCACATCCACTCCCTGGAGTAATGAATTTATTTTGTAAATAGTCTGACCAACAACGCCGTAAATTTTTAAAATATCACAAATTGTACCCGTGTAGATTATCAAGGGCTGAAATGTTCGTCCGAGTTTCACCAATTTCGTTCTCTTAGTTGATACTGCTGTTTGTAGATCATCAACGCCAGCTATTTGCAATATAAATCCATCCCGGATTTCACTACGCGATGGCTTCCTTGAGAGCTTTCCTTTTTTCTTTGATACTGTTGAAGGCACTAAATATGGCAGCAACAACAACGCTGCATTGATTACCGACTCTGGTTTGGTATCTGTAACTATAATAAGTAATGTTCAAACTGCAATCTGCGTAAATTACGTACTCAATGAAAACAGTAGAAAAGAGCAAAAAAGTCATGCAACGTCAATAGTATCACAAATCACACAGTAGGTAACCACAACATACTTACGTCCGGTTTGCTCGTGTGGAAACCTTACAAAATAAAACAAATTAATTATTGATGTTATCTCCAGTAAAGTTCTGGTATGTATTTTAGGAGGTACCTATATTGGAACTTAGTAAAAAGTATTCTAGTAGAAAATAGCAGGGGAAACAACTCACCGTAATTAATGCTGTCCATATTAAGCATACGCCTGACCCGTGGGTTTCTTACCACCACACTCAGCGGACGATGTTTTTATATCCTCGATTGCTACCAAAATTTTAATTCGCTAAGTCAACATACACCTACACCACGATAGCGCTGACGCACGAATGCATGCAAATGCGTCGACGTGACACCCCCGCGCCCCCGCAGCCGCACGACCGCGCGCTCGCAAGCGCAGTTCCACACTTTGGTATTAAAATCTAACGCGTGTATAAGTAAGTTTTGAGGGTTTCCGATCTTAGATTGTCGTTCTAATATAACTTAAGTACAGGTACACCAAAAACTTTCATTTAATGTCTATGGAAAAACAAGTGTTCATTATTACGATTTGTATAAAACTATTTTCTTCGTAGAGTAAAGAAGTAAGTGCAGCTACGCGTCAGGTATTTATGACAACTGCTTGGAGAAACTACGTAACGATAGTAACGCAAAACAATCCCGCAACAAGTTTCGTGCAATAAGTAAGTAAGTGGCCTTGCAAGACACGCCTTCGCAATAGTATCCAAGAACAAATGCCTATGTTTATTTACTTTTATAAAGTTATGTTAATTCTTCGTGTTAGTTATGGGTATGTGTGTTTATGGCTTTATACCCAGGGAAATTTGTAAAATAAATAAATGTATGTATGTTTACATCTATATAAGAATGGAAAACTATTTTATTTTTTGTCGCAAAAATACACATTTTTTGTGACAGTACCCTTATTTTTGGCGCTAGCTTCATGAAAATTTGTGAGAAGGTGTATTAGAGTACGCTCGATTTTTTGCAATAATAAAAAAAATATGACGCAAGTTGAGTTACGCGACTCTTCCAGGAAGGGTGCGAATTGTGCAAACTAAAAAGCTTTGTCAAAATTGTGTTCGGACTGATTAGTCATTTACCAAGCGAATGTTCATAATATGAACATTCGCTTGGTAAATGACTAATATTGAATGATTAATTTTGCATGGACCATATTATGGTCCATGCAAAATTTGCAAAAATAACCATAATACGTTACTTCATAATAATAACACGTCTAGCGAGACAATAGGTATGTCCGTATCCACATCTGTTTCGCATCCGTTGCCAAGCGTAAGTCAATCAGCTGATACGCAAGTACATTCCGAGCGCAATGTAATCACGTGCAGTGACGCTGTACAACCGGTTTTGTTGTCGACGGCACTCATAGATGTTCCTGATTCAAGGAATAATTATCACACAGTTAAAGCACTTCTTGACAACGGAAGTCAAAATTGTTTCATCACAGAATCGTTATGTAATCGTTTACAATTACCTATTATACAGTCCACAATTCATATTTCGGGTGTAGGACAAAGCGTTACAAAAAGTATCCACACCTGCAAAGTAAACATTCGTTCTAAAGTTAATGATTTTAATACAAATATCCAATTTTGGGTTCTTCCTCGTATTACATCAAAGTTACCTTCGTTAGACATTCAATGTCAATTTATAGATATACCTAATCATATTTCGCTCGTGGACCCTACGTTTAGCGTTCCGTCGGACATTGATGTACTCTTAGGAGCGGACATATTTTGGGATCTATTAAATAATGATAAAATAAAGTTTAGTAGTGGTCCATATCTGTACGATTCCAAAATAGGATGGATCATCTCTGGCCGTCTTTGTAATAATCATTCGTTCAAACCTAAAAGAGTTCCAATGTAACTTCGTTCAAATTGATACTCAATTGAAAAAAATTCTGGGAGTTAGAAGAACTGTCTGACTTACCTAATGCTATGTCAAAAGATGACCGCTATTGTGAAAAAATATTTACAGAGACTACAAAACGTGATGAACACGGTAGATTTTCTGTTCGCATTCCTTTAAAGGAGTCACCCGAGTCGTTAGGTGATTCATACAACAAGGCTAAACATCGTTTTTATCTCTCGAAAGAAAGTTAGATCGTTTTCCTAACTATAAAAAACTTTACAGTGAATTTATTAGCGAATATGAGGCACTAGGTCACATGACTCTAGTCGCATCAAAGAATGTTCCTGACGCATTACATGTTACCTCATCACGGTGTTTACCGGGAGGATAGTGTCACTACAAAATTACGCGTTGTGTTCGACGCAAGCGCGAGTAGGTACGTCGAACAACACATCGTTAAATAATATACAGCATATAGAACCGCCACGCGCCATTACAAAATGATATTTTCTCCATTTTACTCAGATTCAGGCAGTATAAATACGTAGCTTGCGCGGACATTCAAAAAATGTACCGACAGATTTTAATTCAATCGGATCAACGTAACTTACAGTTGATATTATGGCGCGAAAGTCAAGACTTACCTTTACAATTGTATATTTTAAACACAGTGACTTATGGCACTGCGTCAGCTCCTTTTCTTAGCATGCGATGCTTAAAACAATTGGCATTAGAATCTAATGATGATGTAGTTGCTAGGACGATTAACGAAGACTTTTACGTCGACGATCTCATTAAAGGGGGTTGTTTTTCGTTACATAAGTAGACGTTTAATCATGACGTGTCTTCTGAGAATTTTAAAGACCTAAACATCGGTGAAAATCACTTGTCCAAAACGTTAGGGTTAGGTTGGTATACTGAAAGTGATGAGTTTTATTTTACAACAAAATTTATACTTAATGAAGCAGTAGTTACGTATAATGTTATCAACCATCGCACAAGTGTATGATCCTTTAAGCCCGATTTACACTTCAATAAGTACAGTAGCGAGTTAACTTGCGTCATCGGCGAGTTAAGTTGTTATTGTAGTTTGAACGGCAAAAGCGAGTTAAGTAGTAAGTTGTTGATTAAGTTGAGTTAAATAGATCGCAATCCTATTTTTCGGCGAGTCCAGTGCGAAGTAGCCCCCCCTCTCGCGTCTCCCGCACCCCTCCAACTTAACTGGCTGGCATGTAGACGGGCGAGTTTAGTACAGTCTAGGGATGTGACATTGTACATAAAAAATCGATTTTTAATTAATCGATTATATATTTCGCATGAAAAATCGATTAATAAATAATCGATTTTTCTTAAGAAAATAATCAATTTTGTTATATTAATCGATTTTTCTTTTAATAAAAATCGATTTTTAATAGATTATTTCCATAATCGATTATTATTTCACATCCCTACTAGGAATGTAACATTGTACATAAAAAATCGATTTTTAATTAATCGATTATATATTTAGCATGAAAAATCGATTAATAAATAATAGATTTTTCTTTTGATAAAAATCGATTTTTAGTCGATTATTTCCATAATCGATTATTCTTTCACATCCCTACTAGGGATGTAACATTGTACATAAAAAATCGATTTTTAATTAATCGCTTATATATTTAGCATGAAAAATCGATTAATAAATCATCGATTTTTCTTAAGAAAATAATCGATTTTGTTATATTAATCGATTTTATTTTGATAAATATCTATTTTTAATCGATTATTTCCAAAATCGATTATTATTTCACATCCCTAGTTCAGTCCATAAATTTGTAGGTTGCGGCCGCGTACACGTGTTATTTTCTTTTCTTCTTCTCGGGCAACTTATGACTACTCACTCGCCTACGTTTGGACGCTACTTACAACTTATTACTTAACTGTCTGAGTTCTTAACTCGCTACTGTACTTGTTGAAGTGTAAATCGGGCTTTAGGTTTATTAGCTCCCGCAGTAATTATAGCTAAATCATTGCTACAAAAATTGTGGTTAAATAAATTAGATTGGGATGATGAAGTTCCCAAAACCATTACTACCACATGGTATACGTTTCTTGCTGATTTACAACATTTACGCGATATTAAAATACCTCGTTACATAATTAGTGAAAATTATAAAGAACTTCATATATTTACCGACGCGTCTCAAAATGCCTACGGAGCGTGCGCGTACGTTAGATCGTGTCTTAATAATTGTAATAGCATACCCGTTTCAGTGCGTTTATTGTGTGCTAAAAGTAAATTGGCGCCGATAAAGGCAGTTAGCATTCCTAGGCTTGAGCTATGCGGAGCTGTAGTAGGTGCAAACTTATATAATAAAATAAAGAAGTCCTTACGTTTAAATTTCGACAAAGTTTATTTCTGGACTGACTCCACTATCGTGCAAGGGTGGTGGTTGCATACGTCACCGCATCTACTCAAAACTTTTGTACAAAATCGCGTCGTACAAATAAACGACATGTCAAGGGCACCGAGAACCCTGCGGACTAATAATATATTTAAATTTATTTATTTTAATTATAATTAACGCGAGGTGCTACGCTAGACACTTTAAAGTAATAATAATATAATAATAATAAAATAATAATAATACTTGGTGGTGTGGCCCTACGTTTCTACGAGAATCTAGTCTCATGTGGCCAAAGACTAATAACAAAGAGTATGTAAAACCTAACACTAATAATAAACAATTGTCATCCGTTGATTTACCCGAAACTAAATCTGACACTTTGAATTTACACTCGATTCAATTAACTTCATTGTTTGATTTTGAACGTTTTTCGTCATTTGTTCATTTGCAAAGAGTTTGTGCATATCTATTGCGGTTTATAGATAATGTACGAGCGGCGACGCGCGACGGCGTGTTTGTGCGTAAAACCGGTTCTTAATCTGTAGAAGAGCTATAGCGATCGCTCGATACGTTGACGCGTTTTGTTCAACAAGAATCGTTTAGTGAGCAATATCAAAAATTAAGAAATAATATACCGTTAAATGCTAATAATAATAACAAAAATAAGTTATTTTATAATAAAATATCGGGTTTAAATATATTTTTAGATAAGTCTAATATAATAAAATTCGTATAGGTAGTAGGCTATCTAACGCGGTTGAATTTAATTATGCCAAAAACATCCTGTATTATTAAGTGATAAACATCGTTTCTCAAGGTTATTGTGTGAATATGAACACAAAATACTACTTCATGCTGGACCTCAACTTTTGGTATATTCTATGCGTGAAAGGTGGTGGATCTTAGGAGCTCGCAACTTAGCCAGACAGGTAGTACCTACATAATTGTGTCATATGCGAACGCATGAAAGGGAAGGTATTGACCCCTCTGATGGGCAACTTACCTTCTGAAAGGTTAGAGCCTAGTTTTCCTTTCATGCAATGTGGTGTAGACTATGCGGGACCATTGTCAATATTGGACCGCAAAGGCAGAGGTGCTAAGCTTATTAAAGCATGTATTTGTTTATTTGTATGTTTAACGACCAGAGCCATACACTTAGAATTGGTAGGCAGTTTAAGTACACAGGATTATATTTTAGCATTAAAACGCTTCATAGCACGTCGTGGAAAGCCATATCAAATATTTTCAGACAACGGAAAGAATTTCGTTGGAGCTGAAAAAGAGTTATCAGTCATTTTTAATAATACTAATGATATTTTAGATTTTCTTAATAATAATCAAATTCGTTTAACGTTTATACCTTTTGGTGGATTGTGGGAAGCGGGAGTCAAGTCCTGAAGTATCATTTACGGCGGGTAGGTACTGGGCAATGCCAAACTAACACGTGAGGAGTTTGAAACGGTATTAACGCAAATTGAAGCCGTTCTCAACTCACGCCCTTTGTCCCCTCTGTCCTCAGACCCGAACGATTTCCTTCCACTTACTGCAGCACATTTCCTGATCGGTCGACCGCTAACTGCGCCCATCTGCGAAAACCTGACGACGATCGCGCCTGCGAGACTGGGACGCTACGACCGTGTGGAGCAACTTAGACAACATTTTTGGCAACGATGGTCGAAAGAGTTGTTTCAGAACTCCAACAACGAACAAAATGGAAGGAAAATAGCGAGGACATCACACCAAACAGCCTAGTTCTTATCAAAGAAGAGAACGTTCACCCACTCAAATGGAAACTGCGTCGAATAACGCAAGTATTCCCTGGACCTGACGGAATATCCCGTGTAGCTGAAATCGTACAGCGCACGGCACCATACGGCGATCGTTCTCAAAGATCTGCCCGTTACAGTCAGAATAATCAAGAAGCTACAGCGACGAGTACTTCCTGTTGGAAGACAACACCCTGGTACTTCCAAAGGGGCCGGTATGTTCAATATACCACTACGCCCTCTTGCAGCGAAAGGAGCAAGTATTCTTAGGCATGAATATAGTAAATGATCTTCCTCTGCTGCCCGTGGGTAGCAGTACCGTCGCGCGTCGCAGCCTTCACAGCTATACTCTCTCCACGGAAATTTCGTTAGCGTCGCATGTGTCTCTCAAAAAACCCTATTGTAATTTTATAATATACGTTTATATTTAGAAGAAACAATCAACGACTTCATTGAAGACATCCTTCCCCTCATCACATAGGGACATAGGGAACGGTCTAACATAAGTATATATATATTTATTATAGTTACCACGGAACCCTTCATGGGCGAGTCCGACTCGCACTTGGCCAATTTTTTTTAACTTAGTGATAGTCAGAAACGTCTTTCCTTTTTAGCAATATTTAATTTATATCGCAGATATGTCTTATTTAACAATCATATTTATAGGGTTCTGTTTATTTATCTGAAATATAAAAATACTGGTGCATGCTATTTTATTTTGCTAATTTAGAATATGTATGTAACCCAATTTCGATAAAATGTTAGATGCGTCTTTTTTCCTTATAGCGGCAGAATTTATTCCACTTCTCGATCGCCGTAACCTGTTTCTCACCGTTCAAGTCCTTAAAAAACGTCTCATTAATAATTTCGATAAAATGTTAGATGCGTCTTTTTTCCTTATAGCGGCAGAATTTATTCGTGTGGGACTATCTAGCAGGCGCTAACGAGATTTATCAACAGGTGATAGGTTTACATAAGGACATTATTTTGTACCTATAGAAAATAAATAAGATATATTTTGTATCTCGACAGTTTTTGATTAAATGACGTTTTTATTAAGTGTCTAGCTAGCGGGCCCCTTATCATTATTTTTATTGTTATTATACTTTCAGATCGCCCAGTAGTACTCGGAATTAGAAACTATAATGTAACACAAACGTCCGGCCAGCGGGCCCCTTTTTTAAATACTACTCTTTTATATTATTCAATAGCATTAGAAGCTTGATACTATTATGTACCTTGCAAATCTAAAATTTCGACTTTCTGTAAGCTATACTTTAGAAGATATTCGTTACTTAGACAAACGACCGGCCAGCGGGCCCCTTTTTTAAATACTAGTCTTTTATATCATTCAATAGCATTAGGAGCTTGATACTATTATGTACCTTACAAATACAAAATTTCGACTTTCTGTGAACTATACTTTAGAAGATATTCGTTACATAGACAAATGTCCGGCCAGCGGGCCCCTTTTTTAGATACTATTCTTTTATATCATTCAATAGCATTAGCAGCTTGATACTATTATGTACCTTGCAAATCCAAAATTTCGACTTTCTGTGAGCTGTACTTTAGAAGATATTCGTTATTTAGACAAATTTCCATTTTTACTTCCTATGGACTTCATATTCGTTCCTAAAATAAGCGCCTAGCTAGCAAACCCGTTTTCAAACATTATACTTACTTTCATAATTACTCAACATTGCTATAACAACAAAACTGGGATTAAGAAAAACAGTAGTTCTTTTAAGTAGAACGCTATGTTAATTATTAAAAGAGAAAATGTAATAGTAATTAATTTTAAAATTTTAATTTTTTACGTACATAGTCAGGTTTAGCAGTGTTTTTTTTTTTAAATTCAATGTTTTATTCTGTTATGGTGTACAATAAAATTTCATCGTTTATCTAAAAAATAGTAATTATAATCTTAAATTAGTAAATGATAGCATAGAGATTGACATAGGAGAATGGAAGAAAAAACGTGTAGCACCGTCTTCATATAACGTGGGCCAGGAAGATGATGAATCTTTAATCAGTTTAAAGAGATTTTATAAGAACAAAAGATTTCTAAACATGTTGACAATAAATAGAAATAACTTTAAACTGAAATTGTAAAATGACAACGTCTACCAATTGTCAATTTAGAACTTTGTTTGTCAGAAAAAAATAAGTGATAATTTCGTTTGATAGACAAATATAAAGCCTTTGGTGTGATTTCACTTTTTAAATCATTACAGATTGTCTGATATATTTTATTATTAGGTGACGGTATGTTCTTTATATCCTTAAACATTGACATATATATTACTTCGTAAGGACTGGGCGGATCGCATGTTATAATGACGCCTCGAACTTGGTCCCAAAGTGGTCTAACCTTTATCGAAGTGAACTAGAACGCGATCGGCTATCTTCGGGAGGGGTCGTCAGTTTTACAAGCAAAAATGCCAAATTGTGTCGTGAAGGGTTGCGTGAACTACGACGTAAAGCACAATAAAAAAAATAATATAACATTTCATATCACCGGTAAGTTAAAAATATGTCATTAAATCAACTTCTAACATTATTTAAAACAATTTTCTTTCTTGTTTGTCTCAACCTTTAGCATAGACAACGCGAAGCCGCGTAAAAGTGCGACATAACTTTGCAGCGGCGCGCGTTGCAGCCGATGAAATAAAAGGATTTAATAATATTACTATAAGATTAAATTATGTATAAAATTAATTTTTATTGTTTATTAAAATCAAATTAAAATGTATTTTTAATATAAAATTCAGAAACTAAAAGGTTTTGTTTTATTTCTTTGTACCTCGAAAAATACCACACCCCGCTCTTACAAGGCTGCGTCTAGGAGCAGACCACGCCGATTGACATCTTAGTTATTGTTCAAGACTGCAATAGGCCAGCCAACGGTAACTGGACGTGTCCGGAACTTTTCCACGATACGTGGAGACTACCGTTGCTTTCAATAAACAAGGTTACTTAATAATAAGAACAAAATGTACCACTAACCTGAATGCTGGGGACGCCAAGTTCGACCTTCAAAGGTCACGCCCTAAGTGTGGTTTGTATGTGATATGAGGTGAGTAATTGTAACGTGTGATGTAAGTTACGGGTTCTAGGACGGTCACAAGGCGTCGATCTTCAGATGGCGCGGTCCTGACCAGCATCACACCCAACTCGTTTCCAGCAAGCGCGCGCTACGCGTGGTAGACAATAAGGCGATGTGTTCCGAGAAATATCACTGGATTCTTGTTAATCCGAGATTACAAAGTTCAATCAATCACTGAACACAATTAATCTGTTCATATCTCGCGAGATCCAATTCGATTTACAACAAATTCCGCGTGCCAGGCCAACCGACGACAAGGCGGCGTACGATTCAACAATATCCCGGGGTTTTTCGGCAAATGGGGAATACACTTCAACAATTAGATACTTCGCGACCCAATTATGGGTCTCGACAGGCGAATCCAACAATATTTTACCAAATAATTAACTCAACAGGGTTCCGACGACCGGCATCTTTTTCAAGCAAGCAAAGACAATCTGTCAAGTCAGAGTAATGTCAAAAATCAAATTCTTTATGTCAAAAGGGTGCGTTCTGTTTCACGTCGGACCGAACATCTACCCCCCCCGGACGGGCCTACCCGTCCGCTAATCAATTGGAAGTCTTGACAAGGTTACAAATTCAACACAGCTTCAATGCGGCCAAATACCGTAGCTAGTTCATTAAAGGTGAGAACGGTGTCTCCCAACAATCTCCGCCAGCGTCCCTTTGCCGCTTTCACCGCGGCCCCCAAAATACCCCCCCAATGGGGGGCAGGCTGGCGGGTCAAACAACCAAGTGACCCCTCGGCGGGCCAAACTATTACCAATGTCAACCTGGTTCTCATTAAGGAAGGCGTATACCTCCTTCAAATAGTTACTTGTACCCTTGTAATTCGTACCGCAATAAGACCTAATCAAAAAAGGTAACCCACGGCGAGACACAAATCTTTCCAAAGTCGCCTCAAAGGCCTCTGTCGAGAGGGAGGTTACCAGCTCCAAATGTACTGCCTTGGTTGACAGGCAGACAAACACACAAATAAGCCCTAACAATCTTGCTATTACGAAGGGTGGACGTCTTCAACAAAGGGGGGCCAACAAAATCCGTTACGACGCCAGCAAAGGGCCTCGCCTCATTGACGCGATCAGCCGACAAAATCCAAAATTCTCTCTGCAGAATGGCCAACAGCGCATTGCAAGCGGCATGCGAGTTCTTAGTGTGACGATCAGTCACCAACAATTGTACCAAGTTCAGTTACAACAAGGGCAGGAGCACCAATTTTAGGGTAAGGACAACTCACAAAGGTGACCTCAAACCAGGTCCTTCCCTCAACAGTGGTGTCAGCCGGTTCGCCAATTCCCCAAATCTTGCCTGAAAGGTCGTTCACCTTCAGGCCAACCTGTCCCGCTAACCAAGAAGACAAAAGGCAACCCCGGACTCCCGTCTCCAAAATGGCACAGACCACAATCGAGTCACCCAAGGGTCCCCAGACCGTGACCGAGGCCGTTGGCAACAAAACCGTCTTGATCGGGGGGGTCCTTTAGCGGGCAGGCGTCAATCTCTTAGTGATGCCTGGGCGGCGACCGATCGCCGCTTCCAGGCTGCCTTCGTTCACGACGAGGCCAACAATCCAAATATTCGTCCGCGCGGTGTCCCAAGCCGCTCGCCATCACTGGAGGGGCATATCCCACCGAATGCCCGAATGGCGGAGGGCGCGACTCCAGCCGGGGACGTTCCGCCAACGGAGGGGAAAGGCAGCGGCGCCGACCCGGCCACTGCTGCCTAGCAGCCAATGCGCGTTCTCCCTGACGAGGGAAGACCAAATGGTGCTCGTGGGGCTCCCGTTCAACTTGCGCGGGGGGTGGAGTGCGGCGTACAGAATCGCGGGTCTCAGCCCGGTGCTCGTCTCCGGGGTACCCCCCCCTGCGCGAACCCCCCTCAGAGGCTGGTCTGCTGGAGCGGTTCGCGTTGGCGCACAAAATCTCAAAGTGGGACCCTTCACAAATTCTACACGGGCGGGGGTCGGGGCAGTCCCGATGGAAGTGGGCCCCCAAGCACGAAAAGCACAAACGGCGTGCGTTGACAATACGGCGGCGGGCACTTACGTGCAAATTCAAAAAATCCGGGCAACGCGCCATGACATGCCCCGTTGCCTTAAAAAAGTCACAATGATGAGGACTCCGGGCACCATCAAAACGGGGGGCAGGGCGGACATCAACAGGCCCCCTGGCCCGAGGACTCCGGGCGCCGGCAAAACGGGGGGCGGGGCGATCATCAACAGGCCCCCTAGCCCGAGGACTCCGGGCGCCAGCAAAACGGGGGGCGGGGCGATCATCAACAGGCCCCCTAGCCCGAGGACTCTGGGCGCCAGCAAAACGGGGGGCGGGGGGAACATCAACAGGCCCCCGAGCCCTAGTCCGTCCCTGGTCTCTGGGCTGAGAAGGTAGTGGGGGCGACCCCGTAGCGCCACGAGTGTTATCCGCAAACCGACACTCGTCTTCCAAAAATTTGAGGAGGTCGTCAAAGGGGGGAAGATGGGTGGCACCATCCCCACCATACTCCTGCTCAAAACGTGACCTCAACTCCGCGGGGAGCAACTGCAGCACTATGTGCACCAACAAGTAGGACCAATGTTCTACCGGTAACTCCAAGCGTCTCAAAGCGTTGGTCGCTGAAACCAACGGGTTCAGCAAGTCAGTGCGCAACGTCGACGTGCTGACAATGGCCGGTAGCCCCAAAATCTGGTCGATGTGCACATCAGCCAGGCAGCGCTTGTTCTGATACCGTCGGGAGAGAAGCTCCAGAGCGGTCGGGTAAGAGGAATCCGTCACCGGCAAGTGCTGCACCAAGGCTCTGGCTTCGCCCTCCAGGACAGACAATAAATAGGCCAGCTTCTGGGCAGGTCCGAGGTCCGAGCGTGCATCGACAAGACTCTCAAAGAGATCTAGGAAGCCCAGCCAGTGGTCCAAGCGACCGTCAAAATGTGGCAGCTCCAGGGTGGGCAGCCTACTCAATAGTCCAGGGCCTGCAACAACAGGGGTCTGCGGCTTGGCCGCATCAGGCACCCGGCTCTTCAAAATTTCCCGCGCTCGTAGACATATGACATCCCCCAGGTGGATAATCTGGTCATAGTCACCCAAAATCTTATCGCGGGCTGTCTGATCCATCACCCCCAAATCCACGTCCATGATGTACTCGTTGAAGCGTATGAGCGCAGCATCAGCTGACTTGATCCTCTCAATCACTTGCCCATACCGAGCAAGGGTGAGCTCTTCCAATTCCACACGCTCAACAGTTGCAGCTGCCGATGTGAACCATCTCAACTGTGAGGTCAATCCCGCAGCAGCCTCCCTGACTGCCCTTAATGAGGCCATTGCAACAATCAAATATTAATACAAACAACAATCAACAACCAACAATCAAATATTAAACAAACAGCAATGACTTGTTAGCCGGCCAAATATATTCAACAAAATAAAAATTCAAATTCAATTATTTCAAGTCCAAATCCAACCCTGTACTTATTCCAAGTATGAATCTAGCTTGCTAAGGATGGCTAGTTACAAAATAAATAACAATTCAATGTATATATTGTGCAGGATCACACCAACAATTAAATACAACAATTGAAGTATAATATTGAGCCGGAGAATCTCTATCAACAATCCAATAATTACTATAAATGCAATAACCAATACACACAATTCAAGTCCTATTATGTTAGACTATGTGTAATTATTATTTAGATAACCTTTCAAATTCAGATCAATGACATTCAATTATTAATTGCAACAAATACCAAACAACTTTTACAACAATATACCAACTTATGTACCAAATTATGTACCAAATTATACCAAATTATACCAATAATTCCTAATTTCACAAATAAATCCTACCTGTCAATGCAATGAAAGAGGCTACAGTACAAATTACAATACAACTTCAATTGATTCAACTTCAATTAGATAGCCCGGATGACATGGTAATATATTCAAAACTTATCAAGTTATAAGTTGTGTTAAGTAATTAAACTCAAGTTTTAAGTTTTCAACAATATTCAAAACTTCCAATGTACTATGTGGATCTTATAAGACCACGCTCTGCTTCCAATTTGTTCAGGAGTGCAATAGGCCAGCCAACGGTAACTGGACGTGTCCGGAACTTTTCCACGATACGTGGAGACTACCGTTGCTTTCAATAAACAAGGTTACTTAATAATAAGAACAAAATGTACCACTAACCTGAATGCTGGGGACGCCAAGTTCGACCTTCAAAGGTCACGCCCTAAGTGTGGTTTGTATGTGATATGAGGTGAGTAATTGTAACGTGTGATGTAAGTTACGGGTTCTAGGACGGTCACAAGGCGTCGATCTTCAGATGGCGCGGTCCTGACCAGCATCACACCCAACTCGTTTCCAGCAAGCGCGCGCTACGCGTGGTAGACAATAAGGCGATGTGTTCCGAGAAATATCACTGGATTCTTGTTAATCCGAGATTACAAAGTTCAATCAATCACTGAACACAATTAATCTGTTCATATCTCGCGAGATCCAATTCGATTTACAACAAATTCCGCGTGCCAGGCTAACCGACGACAAGGCGGCGTACGATTCAACAATATCCCGGGGTTTTTCGGCAAATGGGGAATACACTTCAACAATTAGATACTTCGCGACCCAATTATCGGTCTCGACAGGCGAATCCAACAATATTTTACCAAATAATTAACTCAACAGGGTTCCGACGACCGGCATCTTTTTCAAGCAAGCAAAGACAATCTGTCAAGTCAGAGTAATGTCAAAAATCAAATTCTTTATGTCAAAAGGGTGCGTTCTGTTTCACGTCGGACCGAACAGTTATCATAGATGGCGCTAGTGTGTTTTGTAGGGCGACCGCGTCCGTCAAATGTTCTGATGACCGTATCTTTACTATTTAAGGCTGCTCTCTCGAAAAAAGCTTGAAAAAAGCATTCAGATGAAGCAACTTTTCATCGGCAATTACAGAGAAATTACATCTGAAAAAAATTGATAGTAATCTACATGATATGAACCGTAATTTGGTTTAGCCACAATTTTCATATCGGTATCACATAATAAGAAAAAAAAAATGCCAAATCACCTCAAAATCATTGAAATGAAACCATTTTACTCCTTAATTTATTTTTTTATTTTTTTTATTCTTGTTTTATTTAGGGGCATTTATCTCCATGGACATGCAAGCCCCAGCGTTCCCTAATCTTAATCTCCATATCTAAAAATCTTATTTCCTAAAAAGAGAGAGTCATTGGTACAAAATCATGTTTTCTACCATAAGCTTTGCAGTGTCAGATGTTGGTTCTGCTAGAATACTTAAAAAGGCTCCTTGATCGTATTTGTTAATATGAAATTTTTGCACCAATAAGTCTCTCACTCTTTTATATTTTTTACATTCTGCAAGAATGTGCTGTACATCATCCAGCATGCCACACACGTCGCAATTAGGGTTATCACTTTTTTTCATTAAGTATGCAAATTTTTTTGATGGATAATGTCCAGAACGTAATCTATCTATAGCTACAATGTAGGCTCTACTTAACTTACTATTATAAAACCACGGTATTCAAGGAGGCTGACATTGTATTGTTTTAAACCATATACCTTTTTCTTTACTTCTTTCATCGAAATATTCGTTAAATGTTAAATAGCAATTATTTTTGAATTTTGTTATGACTTCTGTATAATGTGGTAAAATTGAAATCTCCAAGCCATCTTTTGATGCTAATTTAGCCAACCTGTCAGCCTCCTCGTTGCCCTTTAAGCCTATATGTGATGGGACCCATTGCAATCTCAGATTTTTATTATACTTAGTGACTAATTCATTTATTAATTTTAAAATCGTATAGACTATCGGTACACCTCTGCTGTTACCAGAAGCGCATCGAGTCATATGCTGTAAGGCGCTTTTGCTATCTGTAATTATAACAAAATATCTACCTTCCTGATCTTTTATAAAATTAAGAGCCTCTGAGATTGCAATGAGCTCCAATGTCATGATCGAAACTGTTGCCCCAACTTTAAACATAGCGCATGTGTTTTTTGAGCTATCGAAATATGCCGCTCCAAGACCACTTTTACTTTTTGATCCATCAGTAAATATTTTTATCCATCCGGCGTATTCGTTAGCTAATTCTGCAATTATGTTAGATTTAAGACACATGGGATCGTAACATCTTTTTGACCCTTTCATAGATTCTAAGTTTATTTTAATGAATCTGTTTATATCGATATAACTCACCCAGATATCTGTTTTAAATAATTCAAGCGGATTCGAAGTATATATGTCACAGTTTTTGCATTCATTATAAACAGGTATAAGTAATGGTTTCTTAATCCTTTGCCAATATCGATCATACACATCTGAGCTAAGGTCTATCAAAAGGTCTATTGTTACATTATTGGACCAGGACATACTTTTAATACAGTATTTATAGGCAAGATACAATCTTCTTAGAAACAATGGTGGCAGACACAATTCACTCTCCATAACATGGATTGGTGTACTTTTAATATAACCTCCTATTATTCGTAGTGCTTGATTATGAATCCGGTCAAGTTTGAACAAATTATTTTTCGCACTATTATCGTAAAGAAAACATCCAAAATCCACTCTACTTCTAATTAATGAAATATATATTGTTCTTAAATGTTTAGGGTGAATGCCCCAACCTGAACCCGCCAATACTTTTAATAAGTTCAAGAATTTAAAAACTTTTTTGGAAATCTCATTCACATGTTTACTCCATCGCAAAGATGTATCCAGTCATAATCCTAAATATTTAACATTAACTTCAGTCGGAATAATATCACTTCCAATATACAGTCTCACTTCCTTCCTTCTACGTCCTCTGCTGAAAATACAAATTTTAGATTTCTTTGGGGATAATTGCAGGCCTATGTCATCTAGCATAGTTATAAATTTATTCAAAGATATTTGTAGTTGTGATTCACAGTAACTAAGGTTTTTATGACATATATATAAAACGAAATCGTCCGCATACTGGGACAAAATAACATTACTTATTTTATGACACAATTTAAATGTAGTTATATTAAACAATAACGGTGATAATGGGTCTCCTTGAGCTAGTCCCCTGTTAGTATATCTTATTTCACTAATTTGATTCTCCATACTATTCCTAATCATTAGGCGTCTATCACTCAAAAAGCGCCATAAATAGTTACAATTTTTTTTATCAACTTTTAATTCATCTAGAATGTTCACTACTTTGTCAATTAATAAGTTATTGTAAGCATTTTCTACGTCGAGAAAGCAGGATACTGTCGGACAATTCTTTCCAAAACCAACTTGTATATAGCTTACTAGTCTTGTTAAGCAATCTAGACACGATTGAGCCCTACGGAAACCACATGTATACGATGATAAAATCGAATGTTTTTCTATGTACCACTCCAGTCGTTTCCCTATCATTTGATGAAAAATTTTGCATATGCAAGATATCAGGGAAATCGGTCTAAGTTTGAGTTCTAAATTGCTTTCGGTTCCCATTTTTGGTATGGGAACTATTAATATAGTTCGCCATTGGTTCGGTACAATTCCTAATGTAAGTATCGCATTATATATATTTAATAGAAATTGTTTACCTTGCAAAGGCAGGTTATAAATGACTGAATAGGTGATTCCATCAATACCTGGAGCAGTATCAGTTTTCTTTAAACAAGCTTCTAATTCCTGCATTGTAAAAACCGACTCAAGTAAAGTATTACTTGAAACAAAAAGTGGCGAATTGTTAGGAACGAAGTCTGGTGTCAAACTCTTTAACAACTGTTTTTGTTTATCTTCGGATGGAATAAACTTAGACTGACGATATCCCCTGAACCAGCGCATTTTATGCCACATGTTAGAAACAGATACACACTCATTAATGCTTCCACAAAAATTCTGCCAACTAGACGATTTAGCCTGGCGGGTATGTTTTCTGGCTTTTTGAATTTGATCCTCTAACTTTGTGAGATTGTCCGGTGTAGGGTTTTTTCTAAATAAACTTAACGCTAATCTTCGCTCTGCTATTGTTTTAGACAAAGATGGAGACCAATAATGCTTTGGCGTAAATTTATTTGTGGGGCCTGTGTATACTTTTAGTAATGGAATATTTTTATATACTGATTTATTTACTACATCTAAAAAATAATTATAATAATTTTGAATGTCTGTACTGCTACAATTAAGACTATCAAAGGGAAAGAATGAGTCTTTAAGATCTTCTTTGTATTTTAACCAATTAGCTTTTTTAAAATTAAGTTTATCTTTAACTTCTGAGAGTTCTATCGAATTTATTGTCATTTTTATGATAAGGTGATCGCTCCCCAAATTCTCATTAAGTACTTTCCATTTGAAATCTATCGCTATATCTGTTGAAGAAAAGGTTATATCGGGAGACGACTTTTGCAGTACATTGTTTACTAATTTGATTCTTGTAGCTTCCCCATTATTTATCGAAATGAACCCGTTTTCTAAAGCTGAATCAATAAGTTGTATACCCCTCTGGTCATTTTTATAAGACCAATTCGTGTGGTGACCGTTAAAGTCCCCTGCAATTAATGTTCTTTTGGAAGATATTTTAAAAATGTTTTCCCAATCCGACAGTGACGTACGGACTGAAGATGGGCAGTATATAGAAATAATATTATCTAATTGTTTACAGTTTAATAATTTAATATGAATTGCTTCTATACCTGTGTTTATACTGCTGATGGAGCAAACCTGTGACTGTATAGACTTATGAACAATTATCGCCACACCTCCATAGGAGTCAAATCTGTCTTTACGGTGAATATTATATCCGCTAATATGGAGAGTAGATTCTGAGTCCAACCATGTTTCGCTAATAATAGCTATGTGCACTTTTTCTTTAAACAATAAAGCATCAAAGTCTATTAACTTGGGTTTTAGACTCTGTGAATTCCACTGAACAATATTAAGAGCCCCCTCCATTGATAAGGTTAAAAAGATTCTCAACTATTCCAACATCAGAAAATATTTTCATAAAAAAATCTTTAAATTCTTGAAAAATAACCCTTAACATTAATATGCATTTATCCTTAAAACTTTCTTCCGACATGAATATATTTTTAATTTTTAATATGAGATTCCAAACATCGAATTTTCTTTGTTTTCTCTTCTCCAAATTTTCCATAGAAATTTCTTTCCTCGGTTGTACTCTTTCTCCCTCAAAATTTTCTGTTTCGACTTCCATAACTTCTTTTTCATATTGTAGATCTTTGCGTTCTTTTGGTTTTTTATTGGTTTCCTTTTTCTCCTTTTGTGAGTGGCTATTTCCCATACCCCTCTCTTTTTCTTGATCCTTATTAGATTCATGTACAACGGCCGTTGTTCGTAAAACACTACTACATGACCTATACATATTAATTGGCGGCAAAGTCTGGCTATGTATAATGTCAGTATTAGTGGGTCCAATCTCTGTGCTTGTAGTTTTTTTTGGAATTTCCTGCATAAGATATATCTCCAAAGTTTTTTTATATGTTATATTCTGTTCACTCATAATCTCACGAATCTTTTTTTCTTTAATAAAACATGGACATGATTTATTAAGTGCGATATGAGGCCCTTTGCAATTAGGGCACTTGAATTCCTGAATTTCACAGTTGCTATGTCCTTGGCCACACTTGGGACAAACGTCCTTATTCAATGAACAGAACTTCTTGATGTGCCCAAACCTCCAACATTTAGAACATTGTGTTACAGGGAAAACATACTTTTCTACGTCACACTTACAACCGTAAGCAATGACGTAAGCGGGGGTAGATATACTTTTAAAGCTTAGTCGGACGGTCTCACTTTCCACCCACTCATCGTCTGAACTTCTTCTCCTCAATCTTTTGACAGATAATATGTCACATGCTGCGTTTAAGTTTTCTAATAATTCTTTTTCGTTTATATCCAAATCTACCCCCTTTATGATACCATATGATATATTGTTTTGGTCGGTAAATTGAGCACGTATATCAAGGTCAATCAACTTTTGGTTTTCAATAAGTTTTTCAGCCTGCACTATATTTTCAAATTGAACATACACTCTGTACGGACTTTTATATTTTATTTTATTTATGTTCAATATATTTTCATCTCTCAGAAGTCTGGCTAAGGCCATTTGTTTTGGTAGCACTTTTAATGATGTCAGACAGACTTCATACATTCGGCCGATATCCATGTTATCCTCCGTATCAAAATTAACTGCTGAGTCACTTCTGATCAACCTTTTAGGTCTTCTTCTATTTACAGTAATAAATCCCTCTTCGCTACTATTTTCACTTTCTCGCGGTCTTTTATCATTTCTTTTCAATCCCGTATCTTGTACTTTCACACTCCTTAATACTATCCGATTCACTTTTATCCTCATCACTTAAAATATTATCCATCATTATAATCTTCGGGGGTATTTGCTAAATTCTACAGAACGTATCGTGCGAAACTACGTGCGCTTGTCATAGCGTCTCGCGCGCCACTGTCCTTAATTTCTTATCAAAAGAGTATAAAAAAAATATACTACTGCTTTGCAATACAAATAAAAATAATTTGGTTTTGTTACTTTTTACAAATATGTATTATTTTTATTACAATAAATTAAAAATGGGTCCGATAAAAGACTGCGTTTACATCACCCCCGCACTCGTCCACAAATGCAGTGCGGGGCGCATCGTGTTGCTAGGTGGACGTACGTCACGTTGCGAGAGCTCAAGCACTACGAAATATAATCGTAAAATATTATTGCAAAAATTTAATTTTGTAAATAGTGGAATAGCTTTTTAACCGACTTTAAAAAAAAGGAGGAGGTTCTCAATTCGTCTTGAATTTTTTTTTATGTATGTTACTTCATTACTCGCAGATGGCTGGACCGATTTGGAAAATTCTTTTTTTGTTTGAAAGAATATACTTTTTAGTTGGTCCCATTGTCGTCACGTTTGGATCTGATGATGAAATCTTGGAGAAATCGAAGGAACTTTTCAAATATTATAGGCATGCCTATTGCATTTTGGATATTTCTTATAGTAGCTTGTGCAGTTGCTCTCGAAAAGCACCATTTGAGGAAGTGGAACTGATGACGAAGACCCCAGAAGGCCATCGAAACTACTCAATAATAAGTATTTCGTGGATTGAGATTAGATTACTTGAATATAGATGTTAAGCACTTTATGCTCATCACAATGCATATGGTGAAGTAGAGCTGATGGTGATGTACCAGGAGAACTCCTCAAAAATTAACGGCTCTGCACCGGGAAAAGCAATATTTTGTAAAAGGTGATAAGTAGTTGACATTTTGGCTTTTGTAACTAGATAAATTACAAACCGACCCACTAAAAAGCGTGAAATAAAACTTTTTACCAAAAATAGAACCGACTTTCATATAAAAACGCTACAAAGGCAAAAAGACAATCTGAATAATATCTTGTTAAAGTATTAGTGTGTTATTACACTGGTATACATTTCTATTTTTCTAAGTTGGCAACTTCCCTTCTTCCCTGTCATGGCTTGCACTGAGTAAAATGGTATTCTGTAATTATATTTTAAATAAAGAAATAAGTTTATTATGTGGAAATAAGTGTTTCTCTGAATACGATCCAATAACAAAATATGGTAGCAGTCCGTGGTTAATTGAATATGTAAAAAGATTGCTAAAATATCGCAGGATTGAAAAAAAGTGAAAATTGTTTTTGTGCTGTGGCATACATGTGTGTGCTGAAAATAAAAAATGGAGCGTAATCAACAAATTGTAATACCCATTTTCGACGGAAAAGAATACGCACATTGGAAAATAAGACTAACAAAATTTCTGCAATTCAAAAAGTGTCAAGACGTTATTACGAGAAAAATCTTAAGCACTGATGACAAAGAAAAATGGACGGACAAAGATGTGCAAGCAACGAACTACATTTACGGGGCAATAACGAATAAGCAATTGGAATATATATCAGAATGTGAAACGGCATACGACATAATTTGTAAATTTGATTCTATGTACTTACAAGGTTCAACATCCTTGCAAATAGTTTACCGAAACAATCTTGAAAATTTAAAGTTAAAAAACTATCAAGAACTAGACTCCTTTTTTGATGATTTTGAAAGATCAGTAAACGAGCTGAAACAGGCAGGTGCTACTATATCAGAAAATGAGAAGTTGAATTATATGCTAAGAGCACTGCCCAGTGAATATAGTCACATTGGAGACTTATTGGATGTGTTGTCAAAAGAGGAAAGAACTGTGGAATATCTAACAAATAAAATTAAAATTAAATATTTGACACAAAAACCACAAGAAAAGTCAGAAGTTACAGACAAATCAAATGCTTTTAAAACAGAAACAAAGTCAGCCCTGTCAGCCCCTAACTCAAATTTATGTTTTATTTGTGGAAAACCAGGCCATGTGAAACGCAACTGTTGGTACAATCGAGGACAGCATAATAGATACACAAATAACAATAATACAAGAGGAAGAGGTCATTCAAATCATCGGGGACGTGGTCGTGGATTTAATAATCGTGGTCGAGGTAGACACACTGAACATAGTGCATCAAATACACAAAATCAACAAAATGTTTTCCAAACTTTAGTTATTCAAAACAACATGACATCAAGTGTGAGCGAAGATAAGTCAAATAAGAACCAAATTACATGGTTATTAGACAGTGGATGCACAGACCACATAATCAACTGCGACAAGTATTTTGAAAATTCAGTTATATTAAAAAAACCAGTGCAAGTGAAAGTTGGAGATGGACGGATGCTGGAGGCCACAAAGGTTGGTGATATTAACATACATTTTCTTGTTTATGGTTCTAAATCATATATAACAGTAAAAAATGTATTCTATGTAAAAGAAATGAAGGCAAATTTATTGAGTTATGCAAGGATCACAGATAATAACAACACGGTAATATCGAAAGGACAATGGGCAAAAATTTATAATTCAAATAGAAAAGTAATAGCTATAGCACAAAAGGAAAACAGCTTATATAAAGTGAACAGCTACATAGATATACAAAGTAAAGTACAAGCAAATATAATTGAAAGTAAATTGTCAGTGAAGGAAAAATTACACCGTACACTTGGTCATGTAAATTTCAAATATCTAGAAATCTTATGTAAGGAACAGTTACTGGAAGGAATACCTAAAGAAATTGAATCAGAGTATATGAAGTGTGCTATATGCATAGAGAATAAAATGCATAACTTACCCTTTAAAAACAAAAGAAGAAGAGCTCAAGATATATTAGAGATTGTGCATACAGATGTAAATGGACCACATAATACAATAGGTTATTGTGGTGAAAAATACTTCGTAACATTCATAGATGACTACAGTAAATTGGCAAAAGTTTATTGCATCAAGTCTAAAGATCAAGTTGCAGATTGTTTTAAAGAATATGTAAATACAGTTCAAAATTTAACTGGAAAAATGATAAAAGAATTAAGATGTGACAATGGTAAAGAATATATGAACAGTAAGATGTATAGTTTTGCAAGAGAAAAGGGAATAATGATAAAGGCATGCCTATATGCATGCATGCATATGTACACGAGTTGAATGGAACTGCAGAGAGATATAACAGGACTATAATGGATATGGCTAGATGTCTACTAGCAGAAGCAAGAGTAAATAAATGCTATTGGCCGGAAGTAATTAAAACAGCAGCTTATTTAAAAAATAGAAGTTTGGCAAATACTATAGAAAGAAAAACACCCTATGAAATATTCTTCAATAAGAAACCATCAATAGAGCAATTGAAATTGTATGGAAGTAGAGTTTATGTGAGAATACCAGAAGAAAAAAGAAGATCAAAATGGGATAAAAAGGCAGAATTAGGAATATTACTTGGATATGTTGAAGTTGGCTACAAAGTGTTGATAAATAATAGAATAGTAGTTGCCAGACATGTTGATATAATAGAAGAAGATGTCAAGTTTATGAATAACAATGAAGATACAGACTCAGAGGAAGAAAGACAAGAAGAAGAAAAGGAAAAATTTGAAAATAACTTACCGGAAGAGACTAAATTAATAAAATTTGATGACAACTCGATGAATGATGATAAAGTACAAGGAAGAGCAAAGAGAACAATCAGACGTCCAATCAGATTTGATGAAGAATTTGGATATTACTGCATTTGTGCAAATTTTTGTGATGCTATGATTCCAGGTACATTTCAGGAGGCGATGCAATGTGATGAGGCCAATCAATGGAAAGAAGCAATGGACCGTGAGATGAGCAGCCTTGTTAAAAACAATACATGGAACTTTGTGAGTAGACCAGAGGGCAAAGAGATCCTAGATGTGAAGTGGGTTTACAAAAGGAAACCAGGTAACATTTTTAAAGCTCGTTTAGTAGTTAGAGGTTTTCAGCAAAAGGATAATATTGATGATACATACTCACCTGTTGCCAAAATGCAAACATTAAAATTGTTGTTATCTTATTCTTGTCAGTTCAGCTTTCTCATTCATCAGATGGATGTGGAAACAGCCTTTTTGAATGGTAAAGTAGTATCAGAAGTTTATGTAAAACAACCACAAGGTTATAATGATGTTTCTAATAAAGTTTATAAACTAAATAAAGCTTTGTACGGATTAAAAGAAAGCCCTAGAGCTTGGTACGAATGTTTTAATGATTTTATTAAGAATCTTGGTTTTTGTAGAAGCAAGTACGATTATTGTCTTTATGTAAAAAGAGAGTGCAATGTAACAGTTTATATACTTTTATTTGTTGACGATTTATTAATTTGTTGTAGAGATATAAACATTATTGATAATATAAAGAAACAGTTGCATAATAAATTTAAAATGAAGGATTTAAATAAAGTAAAAAGCTATATTGGTATTGATATTGAATATGATTATGATAACTCTACAAATGTCTTAACATTGTGTCAGGAAAATTTCATAGAGTCTTTAGCTGAAAAATATAATATTAAAAATGCAAAACTGTATAAGACACCTATGGAACCCAACTTGAAACTAAGTAAATGTGATGTAAATGAAGATGTTAAATATAGAAACTTGATAGGTGCACTCTTGTATATCAGTCATGGTACTAGACCAGACATATCTTACAGTGTGAATTATTTAAGTAGATTTCAGAATTGTTACGATGAAACACATTTTAAATATGCTCTGAGAGTTCTAAAGTATTTGTATCTAACAAAAGATTTAAAACTAACTTACCAACAGAGTCTTAATACTGATAATATTGTAAATTGCTATGTAGATGCCGATTGGGCAGGAGATAGTACAGATAGGAAATCAACTACAGGTTTTGTTATTGAATTGTTTGGAAATCCAATTTATTGGAAATCTAGAAAACAAACTTGTGTAACTAAATCATCTACCTTTGCAGAATATGTTGCATTATCTGAGGCTGTAACTGAGATAAATTTCTTAAAAAATGTAATTAGTGATATGTTCATTAAAATATGTAAACCTATTAAGATTTATGAAGATAATTCAGGAGCACTTGCTATAGCAAAATACGGAAATTTTACTAAAAATTCTAAACATATAGAAGTACAGTATCATTATGTACATGAAAACTGTAAAAGTAAAGTTATTGAAATTGTAAAGATAAACTCAGATTCAAATGTTGCAGATATACTTACCAAATCTCTGGGTAAATTAAAATTTCTTAAGTTTAGAGAAATGTTGAAATTACATATGTAAAACTTAAATGAATAAGAAAGTTAAATTAGTAGATACATAAGAAAGTTAATTAATAAATAAGAATTTTAAGTTAATAGGTGAATAAGAAAGAATGTCTTAAGTTTGTTTTAATTTTTGTTGAGAAAGAAAAGCTTTTTGTTTGTTTTTATTTTGTTAATATTTAAGTTAAACAATTTAACAGAACTGTTTTAAAGGAAAGAGTGTGCAAGCTAGGTAGGTACTAGTATACTTAAGTGAATAAATATTATAGAAGTTCTATGAATAGGTACATATTATGTTGTAAGTAAAAGATAATTGTAATTGATGTTGCCTAGTAAGAATTTGTTAAAGTAATGAGATGTGAAAATAAAAATATAAATGTAAGGAGGCGTGTTAAAGTATTAGTGTGTTATTACACTGGTATACATTTCTATTTTTCTAAGTTGGCAACTTCCCTTCTTCCCTGTCATGGCTTGCACTGAGTAAAATGGTATTCTGTAATTATATTTTAAATAAAGAAATAAGTTTATTATGTGGAAATAAGTGTTTCTCTGAATACGATCCAATAACAAAATATATCTATTTAAGTATTTGTACTAAAATACAAACTACAATAAAGCATCAAAAAATTCATCCTCAACGCTGTCGGCTGGCAACGTACCTAATATACTGGCGGCTTTGCCTCGTTGTATGGCAATGCTTAGCCGTTGACCAAAGAAATAGCCAGCCCTTGGATGAGTGAGAGGAAGGCGGTGTCAAAAAAAAAAGAAAATACAAAACAAATGACACCGACCTCCAAAATTAAAGTTATTTTTGCCTTTGTAGTGTTTTTATATGAAAGTCGGTTCTATTTTTTGCTAAAAAGTTTT
Organism: Tholera decimalis; assembly: GCA_943138885.2. NCBI lineage: Eukaryota > Metazoa > Arthropoda > Insecta > Lepidoptera > Noctuidae > Tholera > Tholera decimalis. The sequence goes on along the minus strand of OW964552.2, from coordinate 3,284,809 downwards.
ATTTCTGATTCTTGTTTATAAGTTAAGAGTATTCTATGTATCTATAAGTAGTGTTAGTGTTATAAAGTTATAGTATTTTACAGTTTTATTAGTGTTTAAATTTAGTTTGTAAAACATGGGGAATAAGAAGAAACGAATGAAGAGGGGTCTAAAAAAATATTACAAACAAAAGGGTATACATTTATTATCAAGGCAAGTTTAAAATTTTATCTACATACTAGTATTCACGCGGGGCTTCGCTCCCGTCGATTCTATCATGGTAAAAACATAACTCTCCTTTTTGCAGTCGCGTAAAAAGTAGCCTATAACCTTCCTCAAGCTTCAAGCTACTTCCATACCAAATTGCATCCAAATCCACCCAGTACTATCGAAGATTAGCGCGTTCAAGCAAACACAAACAAACTTTTCCGCTTTATAATATTACTAGTACTCACGCGGGGCTTCGCTCCCGTGGATACTATCACGGTAAAAACATAACTCGCCTTTTTTTCAGTCGCGTAAAAAGTAGCCTATAACCTTCCTCAAGCTTCAAGCTACTTCCATACCAAATTGCATCCAAATCTATCCAGTACTTTCGAAGATTAGCGCGTTCAAGCAAACAAACAAACAAACTTTTCCGCTTTATAATATTACTAGTACTCACGCGGGGCTTCGCTCCCGTGGATTCTATCACGGTAAAAACATAAATCTCCTTTTTTGCAGTCGCGTAAAAAGTAGCCTATAACCTTCCTCAAGCTTCAAGCTACTTCCATACCAAATTGCATCCAAATCCACCCAGTACTTTCGAAGATTAGCGCGTTCAAGCAAACAAACAAACAAACAAACTTTTTCCGCTTTATAATATTAGTATAGATTATATATTATACTAGTACTCACGCGGGGCTTCGCTCCCGTGGATACTATCACGGTAAAAACATAACTCTCCTTTTTTGCAGTCGCGTAAAAAGTAGCCTATAACCTTCCTCAAGCTTCAAGCTACTTCCATACCAAATTGCATCCAAATCCACCCAGTACTTTCGAAGATTAGCGCGTTCAAGCAAACAAACAAACAAACAAACAAACTTTTTCCGCTTTATAATATTAGTATAGATTATATATTATACTAGTACTCACGCGGGGCTTCGCTCCCGTGGATACTATCACGGTAAAAACATAACTCTCCTTTTTTGCAGTCGCGTAAAAAGTAGCCTATAACCTTCCTCAAGCTACAAGCTACTTCCATACCAAATTGCATCCAAATCTATCCAGTACTTTCGAAGATTAGCGCGTTCAAGCAAACAAACAAACAAACAAACTGTTTCGCTTTATAATATTAGTATAGATTATATATAGTATAGATTACTAAATAAACTATCGCTTTACTTACCTCGCATAAAAGTAGATAGCACAGAGTAAACGGACAGAGGGTAAGCTTCATACAACTGCGCTATGATAGGTAGACTAATACAAGCTAGGCGCGTGTGTGCACTTCGTCTGAGCGAGGCCTGGTTTGAGCCGATATGAACCGGTTTCTCTTCGTACGGGCGAAGCCGCCAGTTGAGATAGAGAGATAGAGTTAAGATAATGTACAAGAGAAAGAAGAAAACGACAAAGAGAAGGAAATAGAACTAAGGAAAGTAAAATAGATTGAACAGAAAAATGAAGAAAACGAGAACGAAGAAGTACAAAAAGAAAACATAGAACAAGATTTTATATGGCTATCAAAATTTCCAAAAATAAATATATGTGAACATGGAGAAATAAGTGAGGATGAAGAAGTTCAACTAACCAAAAGAATAAAAATACTTGGTGAAAGAAAGTGAAATGTCAGTGAATTTTAGTTATAATCTATTTGTTTATAAAAAATATAACAAATAATATGACATACACTAGTAATAATTATACTACGGTGGAGGGGGTTCGCATCGGCGTTGGGAGGACGATGAAGTACCTGGGACTCGTCCTCGACAGCCGGTGGAACTTCAGGGAGCACTTCCTGAGTTTGGCCCCAAAGCTGAACCGGGCAGCAGCCGCCTTCAGGCGACTCCTGCCTAATCTCAGCGGGCCAAACGCCTCCTGCCGAAGGCTGTACGCCGGCGTCGTGCGGTCCATGGCCCTCTACGGGTCCCCAGTGTGGGCCCTGTGCATCCGGACGCGACCACTAAAGTTGGTCGCATGCCAGAGGGTCATGGCTATCCGAATGATCCGGGGATACCGCACGATCGCTGGCGAATCGGCCAACCTCCTTGCCGGATTGCTGCCCTGGGATCTGGAGGCGACTGCCCTCCAGCGCGTCTATGAATGGCGCGTGGAGGCGCAGCGCCGGGGCGTATCCCCGCTGCCTCGAGAAGTCGAGACGCGGCGGGAAGAGCTCCGGCGCGATCTCAGGGCAGTATGGAGGGAGCGACTGTCGCAACCGACGGCCGGGCACGCCGCAATTGCGGCGGTAAGACCCCTCTTTGAGGAGTGGCTAGATCGGCGTCACGGCGTCCTGACCTACCGCATGACGCAGGTCCTCACCGGACACGGAAGTTTCGGGAGGTACCTGTGTCTCATGGGTAAGGAAGAGACGCCTGGGTGTCACCACTGCGAGGGTCGCCCTGAGGACACAGTCGAGCACACGGTGCAGGACTGCCTAGCTTGGGCAGAGCACCGACGTGTCCTCACGGCGACAATAGGCGGAGACCTCTCGCGCCCGGCCTTGGTCGAGGCCATGCTGCGGGGCGAGAGGGAGTGGGAAGCGGTCGCCTCCTTCTGCGAAGCAGTCATGCTTTCGAAGGAGGAGGCGGGCCGCGTGAGGGAGAGGATGGCGTCCTCCCTCCAGCCCAGCCGCAGTGGTAGACGCCCACGGCGTCGGACGTCGGCCGACGATCTCCGGCCACCGTAGGCGCGGGCATGCGGACAGCGAGTAAAGGGCAACTCGCTGTCCGACCATGGACCATGCCCGGGTCGACGGCGCGTCGTGTTCCACGCGCGCCTCAAAGAGCGTCAGCAACATGACGAGGCCCCCTCTGCAGAGGGCCGAAGCCTGCCGGGGTCGTGGGACTCATCCCGTTACCGTGACCCCGGTATGTAAAGGGTTATTGAAGGAACACCGTGGATTTTAGTCAGTAAAAGTCTGACAGTCCCTCCCACCCTGCCCGGGGTGGGAGGACTTATTTGATAATTTTACCACGTTAAAAAAAAAAAAAAAAGTAATAATTATACTACCTATCTACCTTACTCTAAGTTCCTACCTACATACCTACCCTACCTACCTACCTACTATTTTTCTCTTCATAGAAACCTTCCTCAGACTACAACGAATATTCGTAAAAAAAATCCGTATTGGTCCAGCCATTCCTGAGTTTTGCGCTTAGCAACACATTTAGCCATTAATTTTTATTTTATTTATAATTTAGTTAAAAAGATACATCAAGTTGTTTACCTCATGTTTCAAGCAGGGACCATTCTGGTTACCCATTGAAAGGGTTTTCGACAGGGTTTTTCTAAGCGGTTAATCAAAAACCCATAAGATATAGGTAACCCTTTTGAATGGCTTAAAGGACCATTTTGGTTATTTATAGGAAGGGTTTTCGATAGGGTTTTTTTAAGCAGTTAATCTAAAACCCATATGATGTAGGTAACCTTATAAATGGCTTAATGGACCGTTTTGGTTATTCAAAAACCCATACGACGTGGGTAACACTTTTGAACAGCTAAATTAAGTCGTTCAAAAGGGTTCCTTACACTTTCAACTATTTTGAAAACGATAACAGCGTAACATTCCAACTCGAAGCAATGTAATATGATATCTCGATGGTAGGCATACGCTTTAAAATGGCATAGCACGCGTTAAGCGTAAACGGTGGCGGGGCTCCTTTGGGGTTACTTACCGAGAGCCTTGCAAACAGGGATCTATGATATGAACATTATTGCATGTAGTAGGTATAGTTCTTTTTAGCTTTGCTAGGCGGATATCGAAATGACTTATTATTATGATTTTTTCATGTCTGTACTTGTTTACTACTTTATTGTCATTTTTGTTGTTTGTGTTTTTAAAGCCGGACGTCTTTTGCGATATTATTTTTATTATTTTGAATTTTGAACAATTAATATTGAAAAAATGCTAAAAACGAAACGAGACGCTGTATATCGCTATTATTTAGGTATATGATGCATCAAATAATACAAGTAAAGGTAGGTACTTTATGTGGAAATTTCTTAAAGGTAAGGTTACATTTTAATATTTAGTTATCCTGACAACTTACTTATTTAAATGTTAAACCTTACAATAGGTAGGTAGGTACTTATGTTACGTAATTCATCAATTAAATTCAAAAGAGCAATATATGGTAGACTTATCAATAAGAAAGGCAATATAATGATAATGTAGCTATAAGTTCGAAATTCGAAACGAACGTTCAGATAATGGTTTTTAGTAGGTAGGTACCTAGTAGTAGTTTAGTAAATTGGCAAGAATGTGGGTTATAGTTACACCGTACAATGGGTAACGATGTAAGTAGGTATAAACCTATCACTTGATTATTGATTGATTGATCATTAATTTGTGATTTGCGTCACAGATAGAATATTGGTCACTAAACGTAAAAATTGCAAAAATTTTAATATTATTGTTTTAGTTTAATAAAATCCCTTTTAATTGTTTAAAAAAACTTTTTACCAAAAATTAAACCGACTCCCAAAAACACTGCAAAGTGAAAAATAACTTTAATTTCGGTTGTCGGTGTCTTTAGTTTTGTATTTTCGTTTTTGGCACCGACTTCCGAAATTAAAGTTATTTTTCACTTTGCAGTGTTTTTTGGGAGTCGGTTTAATTTTTTGGTAAAAAGTTTTTATTTTTCTTTTTAGTTGGTATATTTTTAATTTACCTAGTTACAAGAGCCTAAATGTCAACTACTTATAACCTTTTACAAAATATTGCTTTTCCCAATGCTGGGCCGTTAATTGTTGAGGAGTTCTCCTGGTACTTCACCATCAGCTCTTTTTAGTTGGTCTATTTTTAATTTACCTAGTTACAAGAGTCTAATTGTCAACTACTTATAACCTTTTACATCTTTTTCATGTTACTATAATAAATACCCAACACGTCATAGGTGTGCCTATAATATTTGAAGAGTTCCCTCGATTTCTCCAAGATTCCATCATCAGATCCTGACTTTTATGAAAATGGGACCAATTTCAAAGTATACTCTTACAATCAAAAAAATAATTTTCCAAATCGGTTCAGCAGTCTTCGAGTAATCGGTGATCATACATTAAAAATATATATACATACGCGTCGAATTGATAACCTCCTCTTTTTGTCGTCGGTTGAAAATATTGCAAAATTGAAGTAGAGAATCGCTAATTCTCGACAAAAAAAAAAGAAAAAGTAAAGTTTCAAACATTTCTTTTCGTACAGTAAACGCACTGGCAAGGACCTACGCGGCAAATAAGTTGAACCAAAATGGCCGTCGTTGCTATAGTTACGCGCAGTCCCCCGCTATATATACAGGATGGGCAAAAAATCGCGTCTGCCGTAAAATGGACGCAATGCGCGCAACGTTTGCACTAACAGACACTCATTTTGATAATAAAGTTTTATCATTTGGACGTGCTGCTCAATCCTGTAACTTACCATGGTGATTTGGCATCTGTAACTAAAGAAATAACAACGCATTTGACAGATGCCGCCAAAACAACATGGCCGCCACAAACTGTCAACATCGACCCGCCCTATTTATAAAAAATAAATTACCAAAAAAATTAAACCGGCTCCCAAAAACACTGCAAAATAAAAAATAACTTTGATTTCGAGAGTCGGTTTAATTTTTTGGTAAAAAGTTTTTATTTCATACTTTTTAATTGGTCGATTTTTTATTTACCTAGTTACAAGAGCCTAAATGTCAACTACTTATATTCATTTACAAAATTTTGCTTTTCCCAATGTTGGGCCGTTAATGTTGTTGAGGAGTTCTCCTGGTGCTTCACCACTAGCTTCACTTCACCATATGCATTGTGACGAGCATATTGTGCTTAATAACCACATTCAAGTAATCGAAGCGGAACACATGAAATACTTATTATTCCTACTTATATATTGAGTAGTTCCAGTGGCCATCTGTGGTCTTTATCATCAGGTCCACTTCACAAATGGTGCTTTTCGAATGCAACTACACAAGTTACTATAAAAAATACTCAAATCACTATAGGTGTGCCTATAATGTTTGAAGAGTTCCCTCGATTTCTCCAGGATCCCATCATCAGATCCTGACTTGGTGACAATGGGACCAATTTCGAAGTATACCTTTTCAAACAAAAAAACTTTTTACCAAAAAATTAAACCGACTCCCAAAAAACACTGCAAAGTGAAAAATAACTTTAATTTCGGTTGTCGGTGTCTTTAGTTTTGTATTTTCGTTCTTGGCACCGACTTCCGAAATTAAAAATAATTTCACTTTGCAGTGTTTTTTGGGAGTCGGTTTAATTTTTTGGTAAAAAGTTTTTATTTTTTTCTTTTTAGTTGGTCTATTTTTAATTTACCTAGTTACAAGAGCCTAAATGTCAACTACTTATAACCTTTTACAAAATATTGCTTTTCCCAATGCTGGGCCGTTAATTGTTGAGGAGTTCTCCTGGTACTTCACCATCAGCTCTTTTTAGTTGGTCTATTTTTAATTTACCTAGTTACAAGAGTCTAAATGTCAACTACTTATAACCTTTTACAAAATATTGCTTTTCCCAATGCTGGGCCGTTAATTGTTGAGGAGTTCTCCTGGTACTTCACCATCAGCTCTACATCACTATATGCATTGTGACGAGCATAAAATGCTTAACATCCATATTCAAGTAATCGAATCGCAATCCACTCAATACTTATTATTGAGTAGTTTCGGCGGCCATCTGTGGTCTCCATCATCAGTTCCACTTCCTCAAATGGTACTTTTTGAGAGCAACTGCACAAGTTACTATAATAAATACCCAAAACGTCATAGGTGTGCCTATAATATTTGAAGAGTTCCCTCGATTTCTCCAGGATTCCTTCATCAGATCCTGACTTTTATAAAAGTGGGACCAATTTCGAAGTATACCCTTTCGATCAAAAAAAGAATTTTCCAAATCGGTTAAGCCGTCTTCGAGTAATCGATGATCATACATAAAAAATATATATATATATATACGCGTCGAATTGATAACCTCCTCTTTTGGTCGTCGGTTGAAAAAAGAATTTTCTAAATCGGTTCAGCCGTCTTCGAGTAATCGGTGATCATTATAAATATATATATACGCGTCGAATTGATAACCTCCTCCTTTTTTTTTCGTCGGTTGAAAAGGCCCTTTATATTCAAACTAATGTCTCAAATTGATGTTATTTCAAGTTACACAAATATCAACTTTATTTTAATGGAGATTAAGTTGATTTTAGAGTGATTAGCACTATTAAAAAAGTTATAGAAATGTCTGACATTGTAGCGTTGCATGATGAAAATTGAACTTTATTATGTAGGAATTAAAGTTATTTTTCCATAAACTCATATTTGTTTAAATTTTTGGCAAATAAATCGCGAATGTATATGTATGTATTCTCGTCGTTATTGTCGTCATTATGAAGCAATTTTATATTTAGTTTCCGTAATTTTAGTTCTCTAGTTATCTTTTAACGTAGTTATCGTTTTTTATTTTTTTTTGTTAATTTTTTTGTATTTACAACGCGTTAAAAAACATTATTTGCGTTACTTTACAGGACATCAGTCTACATCTACACTTGAGAGCAATAAAATCGCACACCTCTTGTAATTTGGTTTATAACTGTTTTTTTTTCTTAAATCTAAATATATTGGGTACAAATCATTAGGCAAAATAAAAAATACAAGCTTAGTTTAAAAAAAAACACAAAATTAAAATCATTGACCTTCACGTAACTTACAGAAACCAGCCGTACACCAAATTCCCCAAATTCACCCGTTAGCATTGTCACTACTTGCACCCCTTACCCGCAGGTATAAAAGGGTCGGTTTTTATTTTCGCATACCGAAGGTCAACGTGATAACATCTCTACTGAAAGCATATGGAAAAATATGGATACCACGCCCGCAGAAGCCGCTCAAGTTATTGCCTTGCTCGAAGCAGGCCTTAATGAAAGTGAAGTTGCTCGACGACTAAATTTGAGCCGCTATTCTGTTCGTCGTGTATACCAGAGGTTTCAAGAGACCGGTGGCTACATTTGGCGACCAGGATCTGGCCAGCGACGAAGAACATCAGAGCGTGATGACCGCTTTCTTGTGTCGAGGTCTTTAAGAAATCGGCAACTGAATGCGGTTCAACTGGGACAAGAGCTTCGAAAAGTTCGCAATGTCAGTATAAGTCGGTGGACAGTCAGATGAAGACTTGGTGCAGCAGAACTGACTTCACATCGCCCAGCAAATGGTTCCAAATTGACCACAGCTCACCGACAAGCCCGACTACAATTTGCCAGGGAACATTTAAATTGGACGTATGACCAATGGCGGTCTGTTATGTTCTCTGATGAGTGCAGAATGACATTACATGGTCATGATGGATGCTCTATGGTCTACAGAAGGTCATCAGAGTGATTTTCAAAATGCTGCATAAGCGAACGTGTGAATTTTGGCGGTGGATCGTGTATGTTTTGGGGTGGCATAATGTTGGACACTAAAACTGACACTGTATTCATCACTGGAGCGAATACCGGCCCGAGATTGAGAGGTTTGATGGCTGCACGATACGTCGAAGAAGTGCTCGAAGGACATGTAAGGCCGCTTGCGTGGCTTATAGGAGAAGATTTTCTCCTAATGCACGACAACGCGAGACCGCATGTCGCTAGAACAGTTTGCGACTACATGGAAGACGTTGGAATCACCGCGATGGAGTGGCCAGATCGTAGTCCTGATCTCAATCCGATTGAGCATGTCTGGGATGAGCTAAAAAGAAGAGTTCGAGGAAGAAGCCCTGCTCCTACGCGCCTCCGAAAGCTTCAACTGGCCATTGAAGAGGAGTGGAACGCTATACCACAAGATTTCATGGTAAAATTAATACGGTACATGAAAAACCGATTAAGAGCTGTAATTAAGGCTAGGAGAGGGAATGCACCTTATTAATAAACAATTTGATCCACAATTTTGAGTTTGATTTTCATTATTTCTTAAGCGAAATTGGGTAATTTTACCCGTTTGTTGGGTTTTGTGCCGTAAAACCTCTTATGGGTATTTTTACACTGTATTTGATATCATTACAAAGGTAATGAGGTAGACTTTCAATAAGTGTGTGTGTTTTTAAAAATATTTATTCAGATTCATGAAAAAAATTGCCTTAACAAAATAAAGTTAAGGTGTGCGATTTTGTTGCTCTCAAGTGTATATGTAGGTAATTGTTGTCTTGTATGACTCATACAAGACAACACATGTCGCAAATGCGGGAGTTCAGGACATACACCTTAATATGAGAGTATCTAAAATCTAAATATTGTAGGTAACACGTGTTTCGGCTACATGTCTGCAATGTCTAGTGTAATAAAGTCAGTGCGCTAGCGATGGTGTGTGTGGTGCTCCATCCAGCACCTACTTAGCACAAGTCTATTGAATAACCATAATAATATGGTAACCCGAAGAAAACCCTTACCTATACTTTATAGGTTATCTTAATGTAGGGTTTTAGGTATAGAACCCATTCAATGGGTTATCATAATGTAGGTGTAACCCTTTCACTGGGGTTCTTGTATAAAACCCATTCAATGGGTTATCCATATTGAAGAGATAACCCTTTAAATGGGTTCTAGCCTAAAACCCATTCAAAGAGTTACATCACGATAAAGGTAACCTTATAAATGGCTTACCCTTTCAAAGACTTAACTCTTAATCGGGGTTGTACGGTCCCTGGTTTCAAGCCAGGCTGATTTAGAATAGAGGTATAGTTTCTACAGTATATACTGAAAGTGCATCCATATCAATAGATAATAAAAACAAAATTTGACTGCTTTTGATGCGGTACAAATAAAAATGAATTTAACTTTCACGATGACTTGACCTTCTGTGATTTCGATACTCTGTGCCGAGACTAGGCGAAGCGACGACGCATGCTGGAGGTGCGGGCGCGGGCCGTGCGCGCGCGCGCGGGTGGCGGAGCTGCGCGGAGTGGCGCGCGGAGAGGGGTCGTTAGCTCCACCCAAATGGTCAAGGTTATTGGCATGATTACAAGCCTTAAATCAATGTTCTTAAATATGTTTTGGTATTTGCTAAGTGTTCAGAACTGCAATTGGCCAGTGCAACGATAACTGGACGGTCTGAACTTGTCCACGATACGTGGAGCTATAAACGTTGCTTCTCAAATACAATAAACAAGGTTACATAATAGCCTCTGAGGCTTTATAAATACCACTTACCTTCTGTGCTGGGTTCGCCAGCCTCGACCTTCCCAGGCCACGCCCAGGTGTGATATGTATGTAATATGAGGTGAGTAATTGAAACGTGTGATGTAAGTTACGTGTTCTAGGACGTTCACAAGGCGTCAATCTCCAAATGGCGCGGTCCAGATCAGCATCTCACCCAACTCACACTGGATTGAAGTTAATTATCACTACTTATTTCCACCAAATGCGCGTGCCATGAGGTGGCCACCAACCGGCGAGGAATCCCAAAATATCCCGGGGTTTTCGTCACACGGGGATTACAAATTCAACCAATTGATAATCGCGACCCAATTATCGGTTGCCACAGGCGATTTCAAATGATATTTCACCAATGATAATTAACTCAACAGGTCCGCCGCGGACATTTTTTCCAAGAGAGCAAAATCTAGCTGTCAAGTCAGAGTAATGTCAAGATCAAATTTCTTTATGTCAAAAGGGTGCGTTCGGAAACGCATATCGGACCGAACATCTACCCCCCCCCGGACGGGCCTACCCGTCCGCTAATCAATTGGAAGTCTTGACAAGGTTGCAAATTTAACACAGCTTCAATGCGGCCAAATATCGTAGCTAGTTCCTCAAAGGTGAGAACGGTGTCTCCCAACAATCTCCGCCAGCGTCCCTTTGCCGCTTTCACCGTGGCCCCAAAAATACCCCCCCAATGGGGGCAGGCTGGCGGGTCAAACAACCAAGTGACCCCTCGGCGGGCAAAAACTATTACCAATGTCAACCTGGCTCTCACTAAGGAAGGCGTATACCTCCTTCAAATAGTTACTTGTACCCTTGTAATTCGTACCGCAATCAGACCTAATCAAAGAAGGTAACCCACGGCGAGACACAAATCCTTCCAAAGTCACCTTAAAGGCCTCTGTCGAGAGGGAGGTTACCAGCTCCAAATGCACTGCCTTTGTTGACAGGCAGACAAACACACAAATAAGCCTTACTATTACGAAGGGTGGACGTCTTCAACAAAAGGGGACCAACAAGTCCGTTACGACGCCAGCAAAGGGCCTCGCCTCATTGACGCGATCAGCCGACAAAATCCAAATTTCTCGCTGCAGAATGGCAAACAGCGCATTGCAACCGGCATGCGAGTTCTTAGTGTGACGATCAGTCACAAACAATTGAACCAAGTGGCCCTTCTTGGGCAACAAAAGGGGGTGACGTGCCCCATAAGGAAGGCTAGAGTGCCTCAACCGTCCTCCAACAGGGTTTCCCGAAGTGGCTCGTCCCAACCAAGTTCAGGTATAACAAGGGCAGGAGCACCAATTTTAGGGTAAGGACAACTCACAAGGGTGATTTCAAACCAGGTCCTTCCCTCAACAGTGGTGTCAGCCGGTTCGCCAATTCCCCAAATCTTGCCTGAAAGGTCGTTCACTTTCAGGCCAACCTGTCCCGCTAACCAAGACGACAAAAGGCAACCCTGGACTCCCGTGTCCAAAATGACAAAGACCACAATCGAGTCACCCAAGGGTCCCCAGACCTTGACCGAGGCCGTTGGCAACAAAATCGTCTTGATCGGGGGGGTCCTTTAGCGGGCAGGCGTCAATCTCTTAGTGATGCCTGGGCGGCGACCGATCGCCGCTTCCAGGCTACCTTCGTTCACGACGAGGCCAACAATCAAAATATTCGTCTGCGCGGTGTCCCGAGCCGCTCGCCATCACTGGAGGGGCATATCCCACCGGATGCCCGAATGGCGGAGGGCGCGACTCCAGCCGGGGACGTTCCGCCAACGGAGGGGAAAGGCAGCGGCGCCGACCCGGCCACTGCTGCCTAGCAGCCAATGCGCGTTCTCGCTGACGAGGGAAGACCAAATGGCGCTCGTGGGGCTCCCGTTCAACTTGCGTGGGGGGTGGAGTGCGGCGTACAGAATCGCGGGTCTCAGCCCGGTGCTCGTCTCCGGGGTACCCCCCCCTGCGCGAACCCTCCTCAGAAGATGGTCTGCTGGAGCGGTTCGCGTTGGCGCACAAAATCTCCAAGTGGGACCCCTTACAAATTCTACACGGGCGGGGGTCGGGGCAGTCCCGATGAAAGTGGGCCCCCAAGCACGAGAAGCACAAACGGCGTGCGTTGACAAAGCGGCGGCGGGCACTTACGTGCAAATTCAAAAAGTCCGGGCAACGCGCCATGACATGCCCCGTTGCCTTACAAAAGTCACAATGATGAGGACTCCGGGCGCCAGCAAAACGGGGGGTGGGGCGGACATCAACAGGCCCCCTAGCCCGAGGACTCCGGGCGCCAGCAAAACGGGGGGCGGGGCGATCATCAACAGGCCCTCTAGCCCGAGGACTCCGGGCGCCAGCAAAACGGGGGGCGGGGCGATCATCAACAGGCCCCCTAGCCCGAGGACTCCGGGCGTCAGCAAAACGGGGGGCGGGGCGATCATCAACAGGCCCCCTAGCCCGAGGACTCCGGGCGCCAGCAAAACGGGGGGCGGGGCGATCATCAACAGGCCCCCTAGCCCGAGGACTCCGGGCGCCAGCAAAACGGGGGGCGGGGGGAACATCAACAGGCCCCCGAGCCCTAGTCCGTCACTGGTCTCTGGGCTGAGAAGGTAGTGGGGGCGACCCCGTGGCGCCACGAGTGTTATCCGAAAACCGACACTCGTCTTCCAAAAAGTTGAGGAGGTCATCAAAGGGGGGAAGATGGGTGGCACTATCCCCACCATACTTCTGCTCAAAACGTGACCTCAACTCCGCGGGGAGCAACTGCAGCACTATGTGCACCAACAAGTAGGACCAATGTTCTACCGGTAACTCCAGGCGTCTCAAAGCGTTGGTCGCTGAGACCAACGGGTTCAGCAAGTCAGTGCGCAACGTCGACGTGCTGGCAATGGCCGGCAGTCCCAAAATCTGGTCGATGTGCACATCAGCCAGGCAGCGCTTGTTCTGATACCGTTGGCAGAGAAGCTCCAGAGCGGTCGGGTAAGAGGAATCCGTCACCGGCAAGTGCTGCACCAAGGCTCTGGCTTCGCCCTCCAGGACAGACAATAAATAGGCCAGCTTCTGGGCAGGTCCGAGGTCCGAGCGTGCATCCACAAGACTTTTAAAAAGATTTAGGAAGCCCAGCCAGTGGTCCAAGCGACCGTCAAAATGTGGCAGCTCCAGGGTGGGCAGCCTACTCAATAGTCCAGGGCCTGCAACAACAGGGGTCTGCAGCTTGGCCGCATCAGGCACCCGACTCTTCAAAATTTCCCGCGCTCGTAGACATATGACATCCCCCCGGTGGACAATCTGGTCATAGTCACCAAAAATCCTATCGCGGGCTGTCTGATCCATCACCCCCAAATCCACGTCCATGATGTACTCGCTGAAGCGTGTGAGCGCAGCATCAGCTGACTTGATCCTCTCAATCACTTGCCCATACCGAGCAAGGGTGAGCTCTTCCAATTCTACACGCTGAACCGTTGCAGCTGCCGATGTGAACCATCTCAACTGTGAGGTCAATCCGGCAGCAGCCTCCCTGACTGCCCTTAATGAGTCCATTGCAACAAACAAATATCAATACAACAGGCCAAAATTAACTAAACAAACAACAATGACTTGTTAGCCGACCAAACAATTTCAACAAAATAAAAATTCAAATTCAATTATTTCAAGTCCAAATCCGACCCTGTACTTATTCCAAGTATGAATCTAGCTTGGTACAGATGGCTAGTTACAAAATAAATAACAATTCAATGTATATATTGTGCAGGATCACACCAATAAACATCAATAAGCACAACAATCCGCGAGTTGACAGTATGTTTAAAAATTGAAAATAACTATTTAATTATGTAAATCTATTGATATGAAGCACAAAATAGTACAAATGAAGAAAAGATTTTTAATTATTTATTTTATTTTCCCTTGAGAAAAATGAGACTTTTTATCTGTGAGTCACGTGATTAGAAACACCAATCAGAAAACGAGACGTCATCGTTCAATATTTTGACAGCTGACTGGTTATCTTTAGTTGGTACTTAAGACAAAATAAGAAATAACTAACTAACTGCTTGCACTGTCTAGACCGGTCCGCTCAAATTTGCGTGGTTATTTTCTCAAAAGAATACCAAAGACATGAACCTACATGCTTCTCATATATTATACAAATACAAATTGTCTGGACTTTAAAAGAGACGTTGACGACAAACTCAGAGGGAGTTTGTTTCGGTGTTTCTTCTCAGAGTAGTCAGTAGGAAATACCGGCCTCATCTAGCTAAACTAAACACGCAAAAAAACATGACGTGTAAAAGTGTTATTTATAACCAATTTACAAATAAATATTTCATTTCATTTCATAACTAGCTCTCTCTCTTCTGGTTCATTTGTCTTATCATCCTGTAATAGTTGTTCAATGAGTTCCTTTTTTTGTCTTTTTAAAAAAAGCAGATAGATAGATATATTATTTATTGTACACCATAACAGTAAAACAAATATGGACTTAACATGTGGTGGACATCCCACCCATACGCACGAAACGTTTTGGGAATACTTTCATTGTGCGTACGGCTAAGGAGTGGAATTCCCTGCCGGAGTCTGTATTTCCTGATAGTTATAACTTGGGAGTCTTTAAGTCAAGACTGATTAGGTTACTTCTAGGCAAGCGTGCTTCATCTTCGACCACATCATCGCTTAAGATCAGGTGAGATTGTGGTCAAACGCAAGCCTATCAATTACAAAAAAAAAAAAAAAACTAAAAAGGGTGATACAATGGGCGGTCTTATCGCTAAAAGCGATCTTTTACAGACAGCCTTTGGATGGATTTGACACAGAAGTTCTAACCACTTCTTGCGAATATCTCTTTTTAAAGGGACATGAATAAATAGTTTCGTTGGCGTTTTTATAGTAGTATTCCACAACAAGGTACTGCACAGCTGATAATAATTTTTCACGTTCATAATAGAGTAAAATATCATAAAATACCCGAAGTACATTTATGTGCCAAATGCCAGGAAGTTGTTTTTTGAACGATGACGTCATACATAGTCACGTGACCACAATGCCGATTTAGGCCATAGTTTTTTAATAAATTAAAAAATTACTTATATTTTAATTGAAAGGTTAAGTGATGAATGAAATATTATTTTACGAGTACACGTGAAGCGCTTCGAAGCGTTTCAAACAATTTTTACAAAGTTGTCAACTCGCGGATTGTCTGTATAATATTGAGCCGGAGAATCTCTATCAACACAGTCCAATAATCACACTATAAACAATAACCAATACACACAATTCAAGTCCTATTATGTTAGACTATGTGTAATTATTATTTAGATAACCTTTCAAATTCAGATCAGTAACATTCAATTATTAATTGCAACAAATACCAAATTATGTACCAAATTATACCAATAATTCCTAATTTCACAAATAAATCTTACTTGTCAATTCAACAAAGGGCTACAGTACAAATTACAAATACAACTTCAATTGATTCAACTTCAATTAGATAGCCCGGATGACATGGTAATATATTCAAAACTTATTAAGTTATAAGTTGTGTTAAGTAATCAAACCAAAGTTACTTTCAAAACTTCCAATTAAACCAGTGGATCTTATATTATAAGAGCCACGCCTGCTACCAGAATGTACTATGTGGATTTTATATTAAAACCCACGCTCTGCTTACCAAATGAATCAGTGGATCTTATAAGAACCACTAACCTTCTGTGCTGGGTTCGCCAACCTCGACCTTCCCAGGCCACGCCCAGGTGTGATATGTATGTAATATGAGGTGAGTAATTGAAACGTGTGATGTAAGTTACGTGTTCTAGGACGTTCACAAGGCGTCAATCTCCAAATGGCGCGGTCCAGATCAGCATCACACCCAACTCACACCGGATTGAAGTTAATTATCACTACTTATTTCCACCAAATGCGCGTGCCACGAGGTGGCCACCAACCGGCGAGGAATCCCAAAATATCCCGGGGTTTTCGTCAAACGGGGATTACAAATTCAACCAATTGATAATCGCGACCCAATTATCGGTTGCAACAGGCGATTTCAAACGATATTTCACCAATTATAATTAACTCAACAGGTCCGCCGCGGACATTTTTTCCAAGAGAGCAAAATCTATCTGTCAAGTGCTGCTAAATACCAACTGGACGCGCTTGAGTCTATCGAGAAGCGGGCCAAAAGACTCATTGGCAACGATGCACTGGTCGAATCAAAGCTCCAGAGCCTTGAACATCGACGACGAGTTGCAAGTCTATCGGTTTTCTATCGGTTACATTTCGGGGAGTGTGCGATGGAATTACACAATTTAATTCCAACAAGCCCGTTCCATCATCGGACTACGAGACAAACGGCGAAGCGCCATCGTTACATGGTGGACATCCCACCCATACGCACCAAACGTTTTGGGAATACCTTCATTGTGCGTACGGCTAAGGAGTGGAATTCCCTGCCGGAGTCTGTGTTTCCCGATAGCTATAACCTAGGAGTCTTTAAGTCAAGAGTGAATAGGTTACTTTTAGGTAAGCGTGCTCCATCTTCGACCACATCATCACTTACCATCAGGTGAGATGGTGGTCAAACGCGAACCTATTCTAAATAAAAAAAAAATAAAAAAAAAAAAAAAAAGTCAGAGTAATGTCAAGACCAAATTTCTTTATGTCAAAAGGGTGCGTTCGGAAACGCATATCGGACCGAACACTAAGTATTAACTTTTGTACATGAACAAGAAGGTCTTCATCTTTTGTTTTTCATAGTAAGTTCCACTATGTATAAATTTGTAACGCGATTAATTCACTAAACGCTATTACTAATTTAAGTGATGCCTACACAACACCAACTTGTCTTAAATGATCTAGACACGCGGGAGCGTGTCAAGCCAAGAACTGGCGCGCAGCTCACCGTGTGTAATATTACACGAACCATTTAGAGCCATTTTTGAGCCCCTTATAACTCAATAACTATTTCACCTGAACGTGTCAAATTTGGCTCATATATTGAGACTGGCGAATTACATATGTGTTCCAAATTTTATAAACATATCTCAAACGGTTATTTAGATATTAACGTCCAAAAATCGTCATTTTTATGACTGACCTATAGATCAAAACTATAACCCGAGACCCAGATGACCTAGAAAGTTCAAATTTGGCATGAAGATAGGTAATTAGGTGAATACAAAGGAAAAAATCAGAAACTGGTAATTTTTTATCATTTTATTATAATTTTCACTTAACTTATAATTAGTGCCTGTAAATCTCTATATGTGGATTTTAAGATCTTTACGTGAATATGTAACGAGTTAAATACCACCCTTATTTTTTTTTAATTCAAATATTTCCGTTTTTGTACTTATAAATAAGAATATAGTAAATTTTCGTATTTATTACGCGTAACTAACCGTGTTCTACAACCACTAGCGCCACCTATTATCGTAGAGGGTCACTACACCATGGAAGCAAAACGCGTAAAATGAATTCCGGATACTGAATAGGCAATTCATTCGAACATTTCAAAGGTACAAGGAAATATGGAAAATCTGGGAAAATCACACAAAAAGGACAATTATACCCCGTAAACGTAGGAAAATAGCGTAGTTTAACAAAAAACCATTTAGTATTAATTTTGTTATAAGTAAGTACCTACTACTAATTTATGTACAAAAAGTAATGATATCCCATGAAAAACATAAATGTGAAATGAGAGCCAAGTTCAATATTATCATAAATGCCTTAGTTGTTGACTTCAACGACAAAAGAAGTGAAATCTAAATGGGTGCCAAGTTCAATGGTCAGTCCTGAAATTTATTTATAACAACATAAAATATCATTTATTCTTATAACTTAGGAGAATATATTGTAGCCTAAGGTCTGACTTGGCTAGTTTTCATATACGAATTATATTATAGCCTTTGCAAGTTCTAAACCTGTTAGTTGTCGGTTCTTATTTTATTATTCCGAAAATTTGGCTTGCTGTTAGAAACTAACCATCGAACATAATAATTCGTATATAAGAACTAGCCAGGTCAAGGCTACGATATATTCTCCTAAGTTATAAGAATAAATGATATTTTATGTTGTTATAAATAAATTTCAGGACTGACCATTGAACTTGGCACCCATTTAGATTTCACTTCTTTTGTCGTTGAAATAATATCAAGCTCCTAACGCTATTGAATGTTATAAAAGCCTAATATTTAAAAAAGGGCCCGCTGGCCGGACGTTTGTCTAAGTAACGAATATCTTCTAAAGTATAGCTCACAAAAAGTCAAAATTTTGGATTTGCAAGGTACATAATAGTAACAAGCTCCTAATGCTATTGAATAATATAAAAGAGTAGTATTTAAAAAAGGGGTTAGCTGGCCGGAGGTTTGTCTAAGTAACGAATATCTTCTAAAGTATAGCTCACAGAATGTTGAAATTTTGGATTTGTAAGGTACATAATAGTTTCTAACTCCGAGCACTACTGGGCGATCTGAAAGTATAATAACAATAAAAATAATGATAAGGGGCCCGCTAGCTAGACACTTAATAAAAACGTCATTTAATCAAAAACTGTCGAGGTACAAAATATATTTTATTTATTTTCTATAGGTACAAAATAATGTACTTATGTAAACCTATCACCTGTTGATAAATCTCGTTGAGGCCTACTAGATAGACCTACACAATTTATTCCACTTCTCGATCGCCGTAACCTGTTTCTCACCGTTCAAGTCCTTAAAAAACGTCTCATTAATATCGTCTAATTTTAGTACCAGTTTGTTAATGACAAACTTCATAGGTTATATAAGTTAAATGGTGGATAAGCTACACACAGTTTACTACGGGGGCTGGCCGAGCCATGCTGTGGCTACTATTTTTGTGTCTCGTGGCTCTTTGGCTAATCGTCAGCCGGTATCAAAGTCGAAGGATCTTGCAAGTGGCTAGTAAAATAAAATGTGACATAAAAACATTCCCCTTTTTGGGGCACGCGTATTTGTGTATTGGGGGTGGCGAAAGTAAGTAGGATTTATCATCATATCGTATCATACTTATATTATAAATGTGAAAGTATGTGAGGATGGATGTATGGATGTTTGTTACTCTTTCACGCAAAAACTACTGAACGGATCTGAATGAATGAAATTTGATAAGTGGATAATTGACATCATGAAAAACACATACATAGGCTACACTACCTATAGGGTTGCCATCACCAAATTTGCCGGCCCCAGACAAAGACTTATAAACCCCGGACATTTGGGTAAAATTACAGTTTTTCCCCGGACACCGTAGAAAAATACATTTTTGATCTTGAAACTTAAAACAACGATGTTTAATTATGGTTTTTATTTACTGATAAAGTGATAACATTGTAGAGCTTTAGAACATTTTTAATAACAATCTCTTCCTTTTCATTTAATCAACTTAACATAAAGAATGAGATGAAATACCATAGGAAAATAATAATAGAGATCGTGCTTTTTGGTACCCGTAAGACCAATGTGTGTCCCGGTATTACCCGGACGCTTATTGGGAAAATCCCTCCGGACGCCCCCGGACGCTCTCCAAACTAGAACAAATCCGGGAAAACCCGGACGGATGGCATACATAGGCTTTTTATCCCGGAATTCAGAAACTAGTTAGATTCAGAATCTATAAGTATTAGGTTAATCAATTTAGTCTGAGTAGGTAGAGCTAGAGTCGTAGGTCCGTTTATGCCCGGAGAAGAACTAGATTTTTGTCAAAGCAATGTATACCTGGAGTGGATTGAAGTTTCAGATGAACTACGTGTCTAGTGAACGTACTCAGTACAATGACGTATTATAAATATAGATGAGACATATTCCCACAAAGCACCTCTCAAAAACGGCACGACATACACTTAGAGAATTACTACCGTGAAATAGGCCCCCACGGGAAACTGTGCCAACATTGCCCCCACGGGAAACTTTGCCCAAAGATCAATTTATAAGCATATCTTTGATTTGCAAAAATATCTTAATATTATGGTCACATTGACTTTGTTGGAAAATAGACTATATGTATGGCAATACTGACTAACTTATTTCTCGCGAACTCGTCGAGTGCGGTGCGTATTTTTGCGGGCAAATTTTAGTGAAAATTTGAAAGTAAATTCTGCGAGATAGCGAAAACACAGGTTAGTTTATAAAATGTCATAGAAAATTATTTGTAGAATATATTAATGTTAGTGCCATTGCTCAGGGTCTTTTAAAACTAAAGTTATGATGATAGGCAAAGTTATCTAGTAATGTTCCGACCTACGATTGACAACATTGCCCGCCTTCAAAAAAGGCTCAGGGTTGGCACATTACAAAACCTTGTATTGTATTCCTTTTTAGGGTTCCGTAGCCGAATGGAAAAAAACGGAACCCTTATAGTTTCGACATGTCTGTCCGTCTGTCTGTCTGTCTGTCTGTCCGTCCGTCCGTATGTCACCGCCATTTTATTCCGAAACTATTAAGACTATACATGTAAAACTTGGTAGGTAGATGTATTCTGTGAACCCCTTTCCGATTTTAAGAGAAAATTTAATAAATATTTAAAATAAAGGAGGCTCCCCATACATGGAACTGAAACTGAAAATATTTTCTTTCATGAAACCTATACGTGTGTGGTATCTATAGACAGATCTTTAAAAATGACATTAAGGTTTTTAAAATGACTTTTTCATAAAGTTAATCGTTTAAAAGATATACGCTTCCAAAGTGGTAAAATGTGTGTCCCCCCCCTCTAACTTCTATAATAATGAAGTGAAAAATTAAAAAAAACACATGTTGTAGATCTTAATGTAAACTTTCAAGCAAAATTAGTTTGAACGAGATCGAGTCAGCAGTTTTTGAGATACAGTATATTTTCTAAAACCGCAAATATAACTTTGTAATTCATACAAATACTATGAAAAACAAAGTTATTTGGCGTAGTTGTAAAAATTGTAAATAAGCTAGTTTTAAGAAATTTGTAAGGTTTTTTGTTTTTTTTTTTCAAATAAATATATCAAGTATATTATATTTATTATAGTTACTACAGAACCCTTCATGGGCGAGTCCACTCGCACTTGGTCAATTTTTATTTAATGTATGGCTACTGCTGAGATTATTTAATTTTAAACATATTGTAACTGTTAGTGCTCAGCCGGTAAATGAAACTTGGTAGAATCTTACAAAATTATAATCATTAAAAAAATTATATACATATAATTTTTGAATCACCCAGTAGAGGACTGGCGCATGGCGTGAGTTCTCGACATCGAGCGCGTGTTGAATTCTAGACCGCCTAAAGAAAACCACTGTCCTGTAGTTCCCAGAACGTAGGCGACTGGTGGCAGTGGCAGCCAGGTAGGTAGGTCGGTCTTCGTTTCCGAAGTTAGTGCGTAGCACGCAGGGTTGTCCAGCCACAGCCCTTGCGGCGACAGCTAAGTAGGTATTGGTTGTCCGGTACGGAAGAACCCTGGAATATCCCGAATTAGGCATTTTAGAAAATGACCGAATTCGTACTACTGACTGCAACATCCTGACAAGCGTCGAACATGGAATCTACGGTGGAAGGTGGTGATCTAGCATCAATTAGCCATCAAGATGAAGCAGTCTAAGCAGCGTGGTACAATTTAAAAGCATGATGAAACAGAAAAATGATATCTAGTAATGTGAGGTAGATGGAAAAATAACAAGAATGATTTACAGAAAACTACAATACAATGATAACCCTTGATTGTCTACAAGTCACCAAGCTACATAGTTTGAACAAAGAATTTAAATACTTGAAAGGATGAAGATAATTTAAAAAGTAACCGTCATGACCCGTTACATTACAACTTTATTACGAACATTTGGTAGAACATAAAAGTAGGAATATTACTAGGTGTTTAAAATAGCAATCACCGTTGATACATCAGCACAATCAATAAGAATCAACTATTCAGGTGCCCTAAGTTGGTAGGTATTATTACACACAGCGAAATTTAGCAAGTCATGCAACGAATACTTAAATCTAGTAAATTAAAGTTTTGCAACACTCACCCGTTCGGGGTTACACTGAATTTAATATTTGTACAACTTGAAGTAAAATAGATAGGTAATTGTTGAAACAAATTATCTCTTCTTTAAAGTAAGCAAGGATAGTGGTTGGCAGAGGTCCAATTAAACATTATGTAGACGCGATCACTCTGCCGCCGTGTAGTGTGAAGTGCAAGTGCTCCCCGCCAGCGGTCCTATTCCCCGAGCCGTTGAGAATCCGTGAACGTTAAGCGTGCGGTAGGGAGAGGGAAATCACTCAGCCCAAACCAGTTCCGTGCGCGAGCGATTCTACGATTGCTAGTAAAAGTAGGTACCTTCATCAGCTGTGAGCGCAATTAGCTATTTTCTCTGTTTGCAACTACGATTCAAATGTGTTAGCGATCACGTACAACGTTAGGTATATTACGTTATATTACGTTATATTAGGTATTTCATTAATCAAATTCAAAGATAACATTGGTTATTGGGTACCTGCTCTACACTACTTTATAATTAGATTTTTTTATTATATTTGCCTGCCTCCGAAACACAGGATCGCGGGTTCGAATCCCACCCAGCGCCAACATTCATGTGATGAACATTTGTGTTTGTCTTGTGTCTGGATGTTGTTTATCTATTTATTTAAGTATCTATTTATCTATATATTTTATTTTATTATTGCTTCTAATATTTTTTGTTGTGAGTTACATGGTTTGTTTAAGAAAAATAAACATAAATCTCGAATGCGACAGAGGCAGTCAAGACGAATAAATGAATCCAGGGTTAAAAACTACACTGGCGTCAGTAGAATCAGGCAAAATTTCTTCACGGGATGCTCATGATGTTGGCATATTTCACAGTAATAAAAATGAATCGCTAAATGTGTTGCTAAGCGCAAAACACGAAAACGGCTGGACTGGTTTTGGCTGATTTTTTTTTTTTTTTTTGTTGAGTTTGGTTTTGTCAGGAGAAGGTTCTTATGAAAAAAATAAATAAAAAAGTAGGAAAGGTTTCAAGGGTAGGGTTAGGGTAGAGTAGTGTAGGGTAGGGGTAGAGTAAGGTATGGGTAGGGTATCGGTAGGATAGGGGTAGTGGTATCGGTTGGGTAGGGGTAGGATACCACGCGAACGAAGTCGTGGCGGGTCAACTAGTAGTTTAATATATCTTTGACTCAGTATTATAAAACTGACTTTTCCAAACAATAAAATGCTAATCTCTACCCTTTATCTATACACACATATATAAAATTGAAGTGTCTGATATTTCAAAATAAACTGTGTTTCCTCAAGTGCTTGTGTTTAGTTATTTACACGATATTATAACACAAACAAACTTTATTAAATGTTCTGTCTGTCTGCCTTTCTGTTTGTCCGGGCTAAGGTCAGAGTGGTAGAACCGATTTTAATAGGACTTTTACTGGAATACCTATATGATATAAGGTTACAGAGCAACATACATGCTACTTTTTATCACGGAAATCTAGCGAGATTGTGATTTACGCGGAAAAAAGCGAGCGGAGTCGGGGGCAAAGCTAGATGAGTGTTAATTTACCAGCCACACGTTTGATGCTGTTTGTACCTCGCACATCCTGAGTTTCTCGTGAGTTTTGATTATTAAGTGTGGATTAACTGGAATTTTCCATATCATTATAATATTTATAACTTAACTAAAATTCGAAACCAGTTAATTAGACATTAAGGCTACATAATGATTAAGAGATAAATATGGACGAGTTTTTTAAGAGATATATATTTTTATCATGTATTCTTGTTTCAGATCGTATGCGAATATTGCAAATGTTTAGTCGTGAGGCGATAAAAAACGGTGGACTCACCAATTTGTGGATGGGACAGCAATATTACACGGGTAAGTTACAAACTGGAGATGGGCAGACGACATTGTTGTCATCGCGGGTATACCCTGGATGAGGGCACAGGATCGTGG
Organism: Tholera decimalis; assembly: GCA_943138885.2. NCBI lineage: Eukaryota > Metazoa > Arthropoda > Insecta > Lepidoptera > Noctuidae > Tholera > Tholera decimalis. The sequence continues at coordinate 3,260,543 of OW964552.2, read as the reverse complement.
AGCTTGGCACAAGCGAAGGGAGGCCTATACCCCGCACTGGGTGAAGTCAGGCTGTGGATGATGATGATGAAGTCACAAGCTTCCTTTGACGTCTTAGCAACGCTTGCCTAAGTTGCCTTGGAAAGCATGTTAGGACTTTAGCTTTAAGCCCTAATGGGCCCAGTTGTCATTTGTACATCTTTACTGTTTTAGTCAGAAGAAGTCTGACACTCCCTTGCATCTAAATATGAGAATTTTACATGGGAGCATAACCCAGTAATTGGGTAACCATTGTCCTCTGGTGAGAATATCAAGTTTCAGTCTATACGTGATGGGCCAAAGATCTCCGAGTGCCAGGATGGATCAATGGCTGCACCTGCTTTCAGCTGACTCAGGAACCTTAACACGTCATCAACAGAACCAGTTGCAGCTGAGTACTAGTGTTTTTTACATGCATGGAGCGATGGCCTATCTGACCTCTACAACCCAGTTACTGGGTAACACGATACCACTTGGCAAGACTAGTGTCAGATTTTCTGACTTCTGTCTTCATTACGACAGTACAAATGACAGCCGGGTCCAACGTCTTAACGTGTCTTCCGAGGCACGAAGGTATCTAGATATGATAAGATGATCACCCATCCATAGACGCATCTTGGCAAGCGGTGCTTAACTTTGAAGATCGACTCTTGCGGCTGTTATTATTTAGCCACGAGCTCTTCGTACTCCAATTACCTATACAATATTTATATGGCTAAAAATAATGAAACTAGTGAAGGTAAAATGTCAGGGCAATCTCTTACAGACCACCTTTCGATGGACAGAACTTAAAAGAGATTGATTAAGGGCGTTACGTATTGATACAAATGTATGCTTTGCAGTTGTGGTAGACCCAGCTGACCTGGAAGTTATCCTGAAGACTTCACTTGAAAAACATGATGTGATGCGATTCGCAAGAAATCTTATTGGCAATGGGACTACTTTTGCTCCAGGTAAATCAAAGTTTTATGAATTCTATTTTTTTATTAGCCCGTTCTGTCCCACCATGATGTGATGAGGACCAGAATTAACAACCTTAAAACACTAGAGTTAACAGCAGAGATGACAATAAATCGCCATAAATGGCGTGAGGGCATCAGAAGGACCGACCCCGAATAGGGAATGAGTCAGGAGATTGATGGAGCCTGTTCGGTCCCACTCCTGAACAAAGGCTTCACTAATTCTTTCGCTTCTATTGATAAAATGCCTCCTCTCGACAAGACACGAATAAATTATCTAAGGCGTTCCACTACCTACTTGATCATTACACGAGTACATAAATTAATGATTTTGTTGCAAAATTCACTTTCCCGCTACCATCTTCCACCAGAGGGTTCGCGTGAAAGTCAGAAATTATACCAAAACAACACACTCCCAGAATGTTTTTTCTTTGTTTGTATCACACACATCAGCTATGTAATTTTCAAATGGGTCGGGCTTCGGGCTACTGACATACAAGACATTACATATTACCTCAATGATACAAGATTGACAAATGTTTTGATAGGTCGCATGACTTGTCTTGTCATAGAGTAAAACAGAGCATAGTTAAACAGCGGCTGCACTCCCTCTCTCTCAAAGTGCACCTCAGTAACATCCGAGGTCTGCATTCAAATCTCGTCGCAGTCCACCACCACCTCGAGACTGATAAACCTTCTTTTTTTTTTGGATGGGAAAATCATCGAATGACTTCTTCCGCTCTGGGTCAAGCGGAAGGGTGTGTCAGATTTCTACTGACTAAAAACCCACCCTGTTCCTTCGGCTGCCCTAAATTTCCGGGCCCGCGGTAACTCGCAGAACTTTCCCGCAAAAGACTGATAAACCTGCTCTGTTGTTTCTTTTGGAGACGCAGATCAGATGTCCGTCAGACGTGTCGTATCTTTTATACCCAGGGTTTACCTTGGAGCACAACTTTAAACCACGTGCGGGTGTATGTATGTACGCCCGCGACGACATCTGCTATCGGCGTCTCCGGAACCTTGAGGACTCCAGGTTCTCTACGTTTTGGGCTCTGGTGGACACGGGCATAGACAACATTATTTATGCCTGTGTCTACCGCTCGCACAGCAGAGATCAGGAGACAACCAGGCTCACACAGTACATCAGTGAGGCGGCAGATGCGGCCCAGCAGCGGTACCCTTCAGCTCAGCTCGTGTTGCTGGGGGACTTTAATGCCCATCACCAGGAGTGGCTCTTCCCATACCAGTGCACGGACCATGCTGGGCGAGAAATGCACAATCTTGCACTTGCAGTAAATCTCACTCAGCTGGTCCAGGGAGCAACGAGGGTGCCGGATGTTGAGTCGCACACAGCCAATTGCTTGGACCTTCTGCTGACTACAGATTCAGACTGCTATTCGGTAACGATATCCTCACCGTTAGGTAGTTCCAACCACTGTCTGGTGAAGTCTGTATCCGTCTACTCTCCGCCCGATCTCAGCCTTAAAGGCACTCGGCGGGTTTGGCGATACAAGTCAGCGGATTGGGATGGCATGCGATCTTTCTTTGCATGTTATCCTTGGCAGCCTACTTGCTTTTCTTCAAATGATCCATCGCCGTGCGCAGACGCCGTGGCAGATGTTTTGCGACAGGGGATGGAGTACTACATTCCGTTCTCTGACGTAACAATGTCAGGCAAAGGTCGACCTTGGTTTGGCGCTGAATGTGATCGCGCTGAAGCGCTTAAACACGCGGCGTACCTAGCATGGGTCGATGCTCGAAACTGCAAAGCAAATGACGTGGATTAGAAGAAGACAGCCTTCAACAGTGCTGCCAAGTCCAGCAAGAAGGTTTTGCGGAGGTCTCGGTTTGACCACGTTAGCCGAATTGGGAACAAACTCGCTTCATACCCTGCTGGAAACAAAGCGTTTTGGTCCCTGGCAAAGTCGTTTGAATCGAACTTCTGTGGCCCCTCACTACCACCACTGCTCAAACCTGACGGGCCTTTGGCTCACTCCGCTGAGGAAAAAGCAAACTTGTTTGCCGCTCTCTTCGCGGAGTCTTCACATCTGGATAGTAGTGGCGCTCACCCTCCTGATGCTCCTATTGGATGCGAGACGTGTATGTCGGACATTCGCATCCATCAGAAGGACGTCCGTAGAGTGCTGCGTAATCTTGACGTGAACAAAGCTAGTGGCCCCGACGGGATACCAGCAATTGTTCTTGGAACTTGTGCACCTGAATAGTCTCCAATCTTGACACGCCTGTTTCGCCTTTCGCTAGAGACTGGAAAGGTGCCGAAAGCATGGAAGCTGGCTAACGTGCAGCCTGTACCCAAAAAGGGAAGTTGTGCTGACCCTGCCAACTACAGGCTTATTTCAGTCACGTCCATACTCTGTAAGAGTATGGAGCATGTACTTAATAGTAAGCTCCTGGCATACCTAGAAGCTAACGACATCCTCAGTGACCGGCAATACGGCTTTCGCAAAAACCGGTCAACTGGGGATCTTCTAGCGTATGCCATTCATATCTGGAGTGAGGCCATTGAGAGGCAAGGGGAAGCACTTGCTGTTTCCCTTGACATCTCCAAGGCTTTTGACAAGGTCTGACACGACAACCTTATTGCTAAGCTTCCTTCTTTCGGTTTACCCACTCAGCTTTGCGTTTGGATTGATGACTTCCTGAGGGATCGGTCCATTCGAGTGGTCATTGATGGCTGCTCGTCTGGCCAATTGGCAAGTAATGCCTGGGTCCCTCAGGGGTCTGTTCTCTCAGCAACTTTATTCTTGCTGCACATTAACGATCTGCTAATTTTCGGTACCTTTGGGTATGCAGACGACAGCACAGTTTCTGAGAGATATGTGTCCAGCGCGCGAGCTGGTGGGTCACAGATCCGGTCTCTCCGTGAGGACATGGTCGGTCGCTTGAACTTGACCTTGAAGGCTGTCTCTGAATGGGGCGATGAAAACCTTGTCAAGTTTAATGCAGCTAAGACCCAGGCGTGTCTTTTCTCCGCAAAAATGAGTCAATTCGAACCGGCTCCTACTTTCCGAGGTGTAACCGTGCCGATAACCGACCGTATCGAGCTTCTGGGGGTAACACTAACTTCTACCCTCAATTTTGGCCCGTTTATAGAGGCTAAGGCTCAACTAGCATCAAAAATGTTGGGAATCCTAGCAAAGGTGAGACGGTACTTCACACCCGAAAAGTTGCTCAATCTCTATCAAGCCCAGGTTCAGTCGTGTATGGACTACTGCTCTCATCTGTGGGATGGATCTGCTAAATACCAACTGGACGCGCTTGAGTCTATCGAGAAGCGGGCCAAGAGACTCATTGGCAACGATGCACTGGTCGAATCAAAGCTCCAGAGCCTTGAACATCGACGACGAGTTGCAAGTCTATCGGTTTTCTATCGGTTACATTTCGGGGAGTGTGCGATGGAATTACACAATTTAATTCCACCAAGCCCGTTCCATCATCGAACTACGAGACAAATGGCGAGGCGCCATCGTTACATGGTGGACATCCCACCCATACGCACAAAACGTTTTGGGAATACCTTCATTATGCGTACGGCTAAGGAGTGGAATTCCCTGCCGGAGTCTGTGTTTCCCGATAGCTATAACCTAGGAGTCTTTAAGTCAGAGTGAATAGGTTACTTTTAGGTAAGCGTGCTCCATCTTCGACCACATTATCACTTACCATCAGGTGAGATGGTGGTCAAACGCGAACCTATTTTTAATAAAAAAAAAATCTTTTCCAAAACTGAGAAACACACGGACATTAGACGCATAAGGCTGCGCTCAGTTTGGACGCGTTTTCGTACGAATTTTACTCGTGCGTATACGTACGAACACACACGAACGTACAGACCGGTTAAGTAGACGCACAGCCTTACTGAGCTGATCTACGAGTGGCCCTACCTAAAAAAAAAAAAAACACACGAACGATCCTAACCTTCCAAGTACTATGGAAGCGCACATACTGGATGCGAGTTAGTCGTACGTATACGCATAGATAATACACTAATATATGGCGTATACGTGCGTGTAGTTCCGACGTCCGAAAACAATCCGAACTCGTTGGGATTTTTAAATACGTTCGTGCGTAAAAATGGATGTAGAAAAATTTATTTTAAGTTTCTATTTTCATACGTACATAACCATGAAACAGTATGGCGTCATTATTTAAGTCTTAAATAATATGATGAAATTCTCCAAATTCTTTACTTATTAAATAAATTTCACGACCCATTCGGTTCTGCGACAGCGAAGATGCCGCCGCAGTCTTCGAGTTATAAGAGAATTATCTAGAAGATACAGATTATTCATTGCGCTCCAACCAAAGATGACGTCACGAATGCGATATCACTACCTTTTTGACGGAGTAAAACGTATTCAGTGTACGCACTCAATTCGTACGACCACGATCGTACGTTTACGTACGATACAAATTCGTGTCCAAACTGAGCACGGCCTAAGTTGGGCATTTATAATTTGAACGGATAGTAAGTAGTTTAGATTCGTGGTTTTACCAGAACTTTTTTGAAGAATTTGTGGTTCATAAGTTTCAGTGTAACAGTGTATAATTATGTAGAAAGAATCCTAGAAGTCGCGGGGTAGTCAAACACCGCGTTGAAAAATACATTAGGGTTTCCGCAGCACCCGGTGCGAGTTCCAGGTTTGCAGGTTCCATTGGCAACTTATACTGGAAACGATGACTAAACTATTACCGAGGTTAGTTATTTAGTTATTAGCAGCCAGAGTAATTTTGTAATACGAGGAAAACAAATACTTATTTGAAGTCTGATGTAGTTGTACATGACAATTACAGCGTACAAGGAAATTCTAATTATTTCATGGTTTTTACTTGGAGAATACAAAACATTTTTTACACGGTTTTCTACAGATTCTTCTTCTTTTTCTTCGGAGAGTGTGCGAAGGTGCTCCAAGACCTGATTCCTCCATCTCCCTTTCACTACCGGTCTACCAGACGCACGGCTGGGTACCAGCCACACTTGGTTGATATACCGTCTTGTCGTACCAAGTGTTTCTCCTCCACATTTATTGTGCATACAGCCATGCCGTGGAACTCTCTGCTGACTTCTGTATTCCCTGCCACTTATGACCTTTCAGCCTTTAAAGCAAGAGTGAACAGGCGTCTTCTGGGCTCGTTCTATCGTAGACCTCATCTAATAAAAAAAAAAACGTCTTAATGTAGGCCATTCTTTACAAAAGCAACTCAAATTTGTTCAGAGTTGAGACGTGATTGATGAAAAACTGTACATCGTCAATGTCTAGAGTTATGTATTTCTCATTAAAATCTTTAGTTATTATGGGCCAGTGTTTTTGGTAACACTGACTCGAGATATAACATTATGATCAATATTTTGCCTCAGTACACCATCTTCTTAAACATTGCAGTGTCCATCTGGCGTCCTCGTCGCAAGGTCCTGGCTCCGACCTTCACTCCTAAGAATTTGAACCATTTTGTGAACATATTCTCCAGGCAGAGCTTGGTCATGGTAGACCAGTTGAAGTTAGCTGTCGGGACCGGACCCTTCTCAGTGTGGAAGTACTTGACGAGTTATACTATGGATTCTGTTTATGGTAAGTTATTATCTTAGTCGTATAGTCGTATTTTGTAGTATACCTAGTGACCTTTTTTTTGGGGGGAAATCATCAAGACCTCAGCATTCGACTTGGTCTGCAAAGTTCGATAGTTTGCAGCTTGCGACCAGCGATATCCGGCTCCCAAGAAGTATCCTGCCTTTTCTCTACGCAAGTACATTTGTCTTGCAATAATACCCACACATTATGAACCTGTGATGTGCCTGTGATGTGCCTGTGTCGTGGTAATAGTTTATCACCGAGTCAAGATAAACGATATTTATTTTGCGAATTGGTTACACGTAATATTTTATTTTTTCGTAAATTTAAACTAGCTGGGCCAGATTGGGGGTTTCCTAACAGACTAACTTGACAAGAAAAACTAAATCTCAGAGGTTGAAGTAACTTTTGAAGTTCATATAATCCGTACTGGTCAAGTCATATAAGAACTATTAAGGTTAATGTTTGTGGTGATATTTTGAGGAAAGAAGCACACAGATTTAAGTAGATCTGTCCAGATAGTGCAGGCACTAATCAGGTATCATGTAGCTCAACGATTTGATGAAAAATACCAAAGTGACGATAGTTGTGTACGACGCATAACGTAATAGTAAAAGCTGATGATAGAGAAACGGATTTTCGCAGAAACGGCGTTAGGAATCAATTTAAATGCCCAGAAGTCAGAAGACCATCCATTTTTGACGGCGTTCGACGAATGCTGCAACCTGTTAGCTGCTCGAATGGTGGCGCCGTGGTTGTACGCAGATGCCGTGTATAAGCTGTTCCCTTACAACGCCAAGTTTGAGAAGTGCAAAGATACTCTCTGCAGTTTCATTGACAAGGTAATAAATTGTTATTACCCGAACCTATTTTTGGAAAGTGTGTTTCCCGATTGCTATAACCTAGGGGTCTTTAAGTCAAGAGTGAATAGGTTACTTTTAGGTAAGCGTGCTCCATCTTCGACTACATCATCACTTACCATCAGGTGAGATGGTGGTCAAACGCGACACTATTATCAATAAAAAAATTGTGAAACACAGTAGATAAGGAATATTTTGTCACGACGACCCGACGCGACGGGTCGATTTTAAGACTGCAACGTTTACCGTTGTCGATCAGTGGTAGAGTGACTACCTCAGCATACAACCGTGCCTCATAAAGCACGTTAAACCTTTGTGTCCTGATCTAAGCGGATGATGGTGTTATTAATTATGATGAGAGAATATACAGAGTGTTAACTAACAGAGGGCGTTCCTGTTAACTCGCAATAGTACAGCATCCATTCATGCTAAAAAAAATATTACTATTCGATAACACACTCTGTACACGCGTACTTGAAGGACGGCAACGTCGCAATTTATTTATGAATGCGTACGCGTGTACAGAGTGTGTTATCGAATAGTAATATTTTTCTTCTACGTTTCAACGTACGTATACGTAATACGTACGTACGTAGTGTTTCTTTTACGTATCAATTTAACATTTTTAGTTAATATTTTAATATAAAAAATATTTTGTTTTCGAATGGTAATATTTTTTTTTAGCATGTATGGATGCTATACTATTGCTGGTTAACGAGAACGCCCTCTGTTAGTTAACATACTGTAAAGTAGGTATCTTACTGGCATCTTGTTTACCTGTCAATGATATGGCGAAGTTTTTAGGATGACACGAATGGAATATTATTGACACCACAATATACTTTTAAGTTTTAAAAGTAAAGAAGGAATCCCTATAGTTTCACTACGTTCGTCTATCCGTATGTCTGTAGGCGGTCTTACTCAGAGACTTTTGACGCTGCAAATCAATCACATCTACAGAGATGTAAAATAAAGGTAGATCTGAAAAATTCCTTCTGTCATACCACCACCACCATACCATTTTAACCATAAGATTTGTGTAACTAAATAATAAAAAAAATATACTTACACTTAACGTTTTATTGTATTCCCTTTTCTCCTAAATAAATCGTCTAAAAGCGCGTCGAGGAATGAAAAACTCAATAAATTAGTTATCTATTGTTAAATTCAATTCATTTTATTAATGTGATTTTTGGATACATATTTATATGAGATCTTATTACATTAATTGGTTCCTCAAAAATCTACCTTATAGGTGTACACTATTTCTCATTTGTATATTACAAGAAAAAATGTAATAGTAATAATTACGAGACTCCTTGGCTATTAACGCTCAACAGAAAATTATCGATAATAATATGAGCATTACGAGCTTTGCACTGCACTATTCCTAAGTGAGAGTGAGCGCGCGATATCTTTCTCTGCTTTTCGCACACGTTACGCCACCTGAGATTATGCGTTTTTAGAAAATACATATTGCGTAATGTCATCGCTTAAAGTTTAATTTTGTTGTAATAATGCAAAATGCATGTGTAGGCGAAAGTGTGTATCTATTGTTTGTTTATGTGGTGGTAGCTGCGAACCAGCGACACGCGTCCCAGTATTAAATGACAGTAGATAGCATTTCTATTGTCTTATTATTAGGATTTCTGTGGGGTTCCCATACAACAAACGTAATTTTTTTGCCGTTTTTATAGATAACTAGCTTGTGCCAGCGACTTCGCTCGCGTGGGAAGTTTTCCCGTGTAAATCCCGATCCCGTGGCAATTTCGCAAAATCCTTTCTTAGCGGATACCTACGTCATAACATCTACCTGCATGCCAAATTTCAGCCCGATCCGTCTAGTGGTTTGGGCTGTGCGTTGATAGATCACTATGTCAGTCAGTCAGTCAGTCACCTTTGAGTTATATATATTTAGACTAGCTTTTGCCCGCAGCTTCGCCCTCATTAATTTACACTTTGTTAATTGTTCTTTTTGCCAAAAAGGTGTACCGCACCTTTTTAGGTGGTTAAAAAACACATATAATATTTAAAAAAACTATCAATAGGGTCCATCCTTCCCCAAAAAGAGACAGACAGATTTATCTTTTTAAAACCAAAAACCTAGTTTACAATACATTTTTGTAAACTACGTTTCTGATTTTCCCGTCCTTGGCTAAAACGTGTGGATTTTGTGAGCTTGATACTTGAGATCACGCCACATACAGTTGCCCATGGGAAAAGCAGTCTTTTTCTAAATATACACCTGCGACTTTCAGTGTCTGTCCTTGAGCTTTGTTTATGGTCATTACGAATGATGATTTTAGGGGAAATTTGAGTTTTTTGAAATGGAATGGCAAGTCGGTATCGGTTGGGATTATTGGAATGCGAGGAATAAATACGATTTCACCGCTTGCTGTTCTTGTCATAATTATTGCTTGAACAACATTGCGTCCAAGGTTTGTAATTTGTAGTCGCGTGCTATTACAGAGCCTTGGTGCGTCCAGATTACGCATCAACAGGACTGAGACACCAAGTTTAAGCCTCAAATAATTTGATAGGGTACCCTGACAATTCCGGAGAGTTGATAAACTATACAGAGTACGACGTCACTTGCTCAATATCCATGATATTGTCGACGGACAGATACTCAACAACATCACAATCCACATGAGCCATAATCTTTTCGTTGATCTGCCCTACAATTTCGTTAGCCGGTGCCGAAGTTGCTCTGTTCGACCCCGAGCCCAGTGCAACGAAGCTGGTTTGTCGAACTGTCCACGATTACGTGGAGCCTACGTTGCTTAGGCTCTTAGGCCTTATTTCAAACGTTTAGGTTTTAATAATATTTTAATACTTACCAGCGAGCTGAGTACGGCGGCGCCAACCGGTTCTCAGATCACGTCCGTGGTGTGTATGTGTCAGTGTATTTGAGTGTGTAATGGTGTCAAGTAGTGTCACGGCGGTCACAAGACGCAGGGTCGTAGTGGTAGAACCAATTCGCACTAGATTCCTTGCAGCTATTTCACCAATATTCACGGGTCGGTTCAATCTAACCTCAATTCGGCGTTATAGTTCCAAAACACAAAATTATCCCAGGGTTTTATCCACACGAGATTACAACGTCCAATAAATCGTTAATCGCGACCAACTTGTCGATAACAAAGGGGATTCAACCAAATTCACAATTACAAACAATAAAAATCAATAAAATCAATGTCCCAAAGGCGGATTTTTTGCTAACAAGAAAAAGTTATGTCAAGTGTCAAAATCAAAGACCATAGATATTTTTTTTTTGTTTTTTTTTTTTTTTATTTAGAATAGGTTCGCGTTTGACCACCATCTCACCTGATGGTAAGTGATGATGTGGTCGAAGATGGAGCACGCTTACCTAAAAGTAACCTATTCACTCTTGACTTAAAGACTCCTAGGTTATAGCTATCGGGAAACACAGACTGCCATAATAATAATTGCCATACCAAAGCGATGCGTTCGGAAATACGCGTATGGGACTAAACATGCTCTTTCACGCAACCATACTCTATCCCTCATATTTGTTTTCAAATCCGAAAAAACGTGGTTAATTAAATTATCTGTATCTTGGACTATGTTACAGAATTCAGAGCTCAAAAAATCATCCCGTTGATATCTGTTGCCACACGATCTTTTCCTATTTTCAAAAGGACAGCCGCATATTGCCGCGATTTTAAAATAGAAATGATTCGTATATTAACTTGATTGGCTAAAATTTAAACGACACGGTTGGTGTAACGGTTGACTGGTGCATGACGTGGGTTCGACCCCAGACCTAAACAAAGATTTGTATAGCTTACATGCAGTTGTGTATTTAAAAAAAAAATGTTTGTAGTGGTTCTTGAATATGCAATTTGAATGAATTGGGAGGGGGGGAACAATGTTCCAACACTCCCTTTACATCCTTCAGGGATGATTTCTGGGATAAAAACTATCCTATGTCCTTCCCAGAGTCTTAAACTATTCCCATGCCAAATTTCATCTAAATCGGTTTAGAGGTTTAGGCGTGAAAAGGTGACAGACTGACAGACAGAGTTACTTTCACATTTTATAATATTAGTATGGATGGATTAGTAGGATAAAAGTCGTAAGGTGATTCACAAAATACCTACGAAGTTTCAACTCTGTTGTCTTAATTGTTTCCGAATAAAGTGGCCGAGACATATGGATGGACAGACAAACAGATATGACGAATTTATGCAAATAATACAAATAAGTTTATTGTCCATAAGTTTAGGTTACAGTACACCGGTAATACAGATTTACATAGTAAATAGTATAGGGCACAGACACTTACGTTCAACTACACTAAGTTAGAACTTATCTATAAAAATGCTACGTGGGTGGGGAGTAGAAGAACAGTTAAATTATACTAATGCTATCACAAGTAAAGCAATGGTTTACATACTTGATAAAATCATAAATGCCGAATAACGGTATACAGAGAAAAGTTCTTTACCTCCCGTTCTAGTCAAGGACTGTGTTACGGCAATTTATATGGGTTCCGTTGTTTGCCATTCGGCTACGGAACGCTAAACATGAGCAAGGCTGACAGCGTTTATGCAAATAACAATACACATTTATTTTGTGATATTACTGTTATGACGTGGGAGCTCTTAGCTAAATAATAACAGCCTAATGGGTCGATCGTCAAGGTTAAGAAACACTTACCAAGGTTGGTTCAAGGATGAGTGACCTTTTAATCAATAAATTGTTCAAATGTATCCCGTATTGCTTGCCTGTTAATAAAAATTTTTGAAATCGTTCCAGTAATTAGTTTAAGTATATGTTATATGCGTACCATTCGCGCATTGCATGTTTATTCTCTTGATAACTTCGAAATTAAGTGTCCAAATCGAACAAATTAAAAAGTATTTTGCTGCTACATAAACACCCTTGATGATAAAACTATTTATTTTGATAAGAATTAATATTGCGATACGAATGTAATCAACTTTTGTTTTTACCAGCGATCTATTTAAATTTTACAACAAAAAAAGTTGCTACTATGATAGTTAGATATAATTATTCCCTCGTGAACTTTTTGTAGGTAATAATGAGTACTTCAATCATATAGCACATCATTTTTGTATAGCGTTAATAGTGGCTTAGCTTTAAAATTTACGGGTTTCTTATACAAATTTAACCCTCTTCTGGGATGATTTTTTAAAAACGTTGATACATGTAATTATTCATTACCAACCAAAAGGCTACATACAGATTTTCATGGTTTGAACTACAAAACGAAAAGGTTTCCCATTCATACTTTCAGGCCCTATTTTACGCCCTCAGGGGATGATTTTCCAAAAAACACTGAAACATGTGATTTTTAGTTTTTAACCAGACTGATAACCACCATTTTTTATGGTTTAAACTGCAAAAATGACGATTTTCCGTTCAAACTTTCATCCCCTATTTAACTCACTTTGGGATTGAATTTCGAAAAACACTGAAACACGTGCTTCTTAATATTTACATTAGAATACTAACCACCAATTTTCATGGTTTAAACTTCCAAAATGACGATTCTCCATACAAACTTTCATCCCCTATTTAACTCAGTTAGGGGCAGGGGTTGAATTTCAAAAAATCCTTCCTTATTCCTTGTCTACATTATAAAAGGAACCTCTGTACAAAATTTCAGCGTTCTAGGTCCAAGGGTTTGGGCTGGGTGTTGATGAGTCAGTCAGTCAGTCAGGACTTTTCCTTTTATTTATATAGATGGTACAGAACCCTTCGTGCGTGAGTCCGACTCGCACTTGGCCGATTTTTTTGATATAGGGATATTTGCGAAATATTTAGCTTGAAAGAATACATGAATCTGACTATGGACTAGCCATGTACTTACAAGGTAAATTTCTACTCTGTATATGGCAATTATTCTTCCAGCTACAACAATTATAATTTATTTTTTTACTAGTTAAATATTTAAAAAAAAATCATAATGACTACCTATATTTTCTTCAGCAATTTTTTTATTTTTATGTTGGAAAGCAATTATTCTATTTATATACTTATTTTAAAATGTATTTTTTTTTGTTTGTCTTGAGTGTTTAAAAAATAGAGATGCGCCGAATACCGAATGTACCGAACATTCGGCATTTTTTTTTTCATGTTCGTATTCGGCCGAATATTAAGTTTAATTTCCGAATAATTACCGAATATTTAAATTATTGTTAATATTTTAAAAGAGAACATTTTGTTAAACAATAAGGTTAGCTAATTATTAAATAAGTGTGGTTCATTCCGAAAGTTGTACATAGTTTAATGAAACCACTTTTTGTGTCAATTATTTATTGACAAAATAAAAAAAGATTAACTTTAAAAATAAATTTAAATAAGATTTTAATCTTACAAATGCTAATAACTTTTATTTTTACAAATGATAAATATAAATTTCTTTGAAATTAACAATTTCAAGAACAGTAGTTAGGTACCTACCTTTTTTATATCAGAATTGAACCGAATAATTCGGCCGAATATTCAGTTCGGTACATTTTGGACCGAACATTACAAATACAAAAAACATAATATTTAACATAGCGATACATATTAGAAAAATATTGTTCTTTTTAACAATAAAATATAATTTAAAGAAAAAAAAATGGTCATGTCCAAAACCGGAAGTATGGACTAGCCATGTACTTACAAGGTAAATTTCTACTCTGTGTATGGCAATTATTCTTCTAGCTACAACAATTATAATTTATGTTTTAACTACTGTTTTTTGTTTATATTAAAAAAAAATCATAATGACTACCTTTATTTTCTTCAGCAATTTTTTTTTATTTTTATGTTGGAAAGCAATTATTCTATTTATATACTTATTTTAAAATGTATTTTTTTTTGTTTGTCTTGAGTGTTTAAAAAATAGAGATGCGCCGAATACCGAATGTACCGAACATTCAGCATTTTTTTTTCATGTTCATATTCGGCCGAATATTAAGTTTAATTTCCAAATAATTACCAAATATTTAAATTATTGTTAATAATTTAAAAGAGAACATTTTGTTAAACAATAAGGTTAGCTAATTATTAAATAAGTGTGGTTCATTCCGAAAGTTGTACATAGTTTAATGAAACCACTTTTTGTGTCAATTATTTATTGACAAAATAAAAAAAGATTAACTTTAAAAATAAATTTAAATAAGATTTTAATCTTACAAATGCTAATAACTTTTATTTTTACAAATGATAAATATAAATTTCTTTGAAATTAACAATTTCAAGAACAGTAGTTAGGTACCTACCTTTTTCATATCAGAATTGAACCGAATAATTCGGCCGAATATTCGGTTCGGTACATTTTGGACCGAACATTACAAATACAAAAAACATAATATTTAACATAGCGATACATATTGGAAAAATATTGTTCTTTTTAACAATAAAATGTAATTTAAAGAAAAAAAAAATGGTCATGTCCAAAACCGGAAGTAAACTTTTCGAACCGGAATATCACTTCAACCAATCTTTTTCTTATTTTTTTTTTTTTCAAAATTTGGCTTAAAGTATATTAAAAATACCCTAGAAAATTCAAAATGGGATCTCTATTCGTTTAGGAGTTAGATTGATTAATGTACATACGCTACATATGTTACCTTACCGACGACGAGTTACCTTCAAGTAAAGATTTACTTGAAGGTAACTGTAGACTTGCACGCACAGCTGCCAGTCCAAGGCACGAATGTTAAAATGGTCACCCATCTACAGACAGACCTCGGCAAGCATTGCTTAACGTTGAAAATTGACCTGTGCTGCTGTTATTACTTAGCACTGCTAACAAGATTGACCAATCCACAGACTAATCCCGCAAGCATTGTTCAACTTTTAAGATCGATCCGAGCGATACTGAATAAGGTCTTGTATTCATTTCAGGTCGTCAAATCGAAACGGAAATCCATGAACGAAAATGTCAAAGACTTCAAGATAAGTGAGTACCAATACTAAATACCGTTTAATGCAGTTCATATTTTCCGACGCATTTCCGTTCTTCCAAAGCCTTCAAATTACAGCAAATCGTAGTACTGTAGTATAAATAAGACAGTGGGATAAGTATTAGACGGTCAGTTAGAGGTAAACTTAGATTAACCAGTTGTTAATAGATATACAGTGAGGTGCAAAACTGAGTCACTACCTTACATTTTCGTAAAAAGTAATGTGATAAATACAGGATCAACTTTTGAATAATAAATAAATTATGTCATTTAAAACTACATTCATTTATTACTTTAATTAAGAAAGTCTTGTGAGCTTAAACATACTTTTAGTTTTCAGTTACTGCAAATACAATAGGTTCACTTTTGCACCAACTACAAAAAATACTGATTTCAGAATTTCAATATTTGGTCTAAAGACCTTTTGCTTTTTTAACAGCATACAACCTGTTTTCCACACTTTATCAAGTTTTTACAGTAGTTAGGTGGAATTTGGTACCACTGTTCTTGTACACGTTCCCATAGAATGTTTAAGTTCGATGAAGGTGCTTTATATTCATTTAAAAGCATGCTTTTCAAGTATGCCCGTAAATTTTCTATCGGATTGATATCCGGACTCTGAGATGGCCAGGGCAGGACGTGAAACTCTTGCTTATTCAGCCGATTCTTTACGATTTTTGACGTATGCTTCGGGTCATTATCATGCTGGAATATTACTTAATTTACAGGGTACGGCATATTTTCAACAGCTTTCAACAGATGTGTCTTAAGAATATTAAGGTACATTTTAGCATCCATATTTCTCTCAATTTTGTAAATTGGTCCAACGCCATAAGCTGTCAGACAACACCAAAGTTTAATATTGCCACCACCGTGTTTCACTGCTTGTATAAAATCTTTAGTTTGTAGTGATTCACCTTCTTTCTTCCAAAGCCATTCCCGACCGTCTGTGCTGTATCTATTCATTTTTGTCCCATCCGACCAAATAACCCTCATCCAATCATCTTGAGTCCAGTTAATATGTTGTTTTGCAAAATTTACTCTATTTTTAATATTTTTATTAGTAAGGAAGAGGTTCTTTTTTCTTCTCAACAGCTCGCATATTATTTGCTTTGTGTAACGCCCGATGAACAGTCCACCTACTCACTGACGTGCCAGTGTCTTGTCTTAAAATTACCGCCGCTTCAGGAGCTGAAGACGCCTCACTAGATCTTAAATAGTTGTTCAAGACTACAAAAGGACAGTGCAACGATACTGGTGTGTCTGAACTTGTCCACGGTACGTGGAGCTTAACGTTGCTCTTCAAACAATCTACAGGCTCTCCGGCCGACAAAACAATATATAGCCTCTGAGGCTTTATCATAACCAAGTTAATAACACTTACCTGAGCTGCAGACGCCAAACTTCGACCTTCCTAGGCCACGTCCAAAGTGTGTGTGTATAAGTATGAGTAAATGAAAGTGTGATGAAAGTCAAGTGTTATGGACGGTCACAAGGCGCCGGTCTCCAGATGGCGCGGTCCAGATAGCATCACAGCCCAAACACTTATTTCCAGCAAATCCGCGTGCCATGCGGTGGCGACAAACCGGCGATATGTTCCGAGAAATATCCTAGGGTTTTCGTCAATTCGGGATTCTGAGTTCGATTAATCACTAATCGGGACCAAATTATCCTTAACCGCGTAGATTCCACAGGATTTTTAATTTTAATCAATGAATCGATCTCAACAAACACGGCGTTTAGTTTTACAAGAGAACGGAAACGTCAAAGTGAAAAAAGAATAAAAAACAATATAAATCATGTTACTATAAAATGACAGTGGATATGAAAAACGCATTTCATATCCACTGTCATTTTACACTACGGGTCTACGCGTTCTTAAGAATTTCAGTATTCCATGTTGTTGCTAATTTATTTAGCTTGTTAAATTTTATGTATTTTCGTCATCTTATTTCAATTTGTTTTATCGGTTTCATTTTTCTTGCAAACCATAACAGTACTTACTAAATACATATAAAATAATTGATACTCTATGTAATATCAGTAAGTGGTTCTACTCAACTAATTATTGTTTAAAATAGATAATTATTTTGTTTAATTTTTTTTTCTATAAATATTAGGTTCGCGTTTTACCACCATCTCACCTGATGGTAAGTGATGATGTAGTCGAAGATGGAGCATGCTTATCTAGAAGTAACCTATTCATTTTTGACTTGAAGATTCCCTAGGTTATAGATATCGGGAAACACAGACTAAATTAGTTAATTAATTAATGTAATAGATAGATGTTAGTCATGCAATAGATTCATGTACTAGTTTTATAATACTAGGTGATTTAGATGCCTGTTCCCCAGCAGTGGGAACTTTAAAACTAGTTATAACCAGTTTTACTTTTATTTTAAAACTTTTCTAAAGGTCAATATTCTAACTTTACAAAATTAATGTATCAACTTTTTACCCTCATTCAGCAAACAAATTATCGTTTGAAATAAGCATAGCACCCTTTTTTTTACTGGGTGGGAAAATCATCCAATAATTCCTGCCTCCGCCGACTTGGGCCTATTCCTTACCGGACGGTGAGATATCTCTGTATGCCATCCGCAGGCCCGCGTCTACGGTGGCCGGAGATCGGGTCACGATCCCCAACGCCCGGGGTGTCTCCTGTGGCGGCTAGGGCGTGAGGAAGGGAGTTGTCTCTCTCGCATGCGTTCAGCCTCCTCCTTCGCTAGCATGACTGCTTCGCAGAAGCAGGCCACTGCATCCCATTTCCTCTCGCCCCGCACAAGGGCCTGAACCACGACCAGACGCGAGAGGTCACTGTCACTGTTGAGTAAACTTGTAGGAAGTTATTGTTAGAACAACGCATCCGATATCAAACAGACTGCCACCAGTAGAATGCCATGTTGTACTGAGTGACATAGGCACATACATTAAAAAAAAAAACATTTAACTACACGTGAATGGAACTGCAGATAGAAGCTAGTACTTAAATAAAAAATTGCTTAAAACACGTTTATTTCGCGAGGTACTATAAACTGCAGCATTATTAAATTCAAAACCCTTTTAGACGTGAAACCGTAAAACCAAAAAGATACTTAAATCTTTGCTACGATTTAAAAAGAAAGGCGTAACTTTTCAGATTCTGACAATGACATGAAGACTTTCTTGGAGCTCTTAATAGAGGCGACTGGCTTAGACCGAGGGTACTCCGACTTGGAGTTACAGGAGGAGACCCTGGTCATCGTAACCGCTGGCACCGACACATCAGCAGTTGGAGTCTCCTTCACGGTATCCATGCTGGCGCGGCATCCTGTCGTACAGGAGAAAGTTTATGAAGAGTGAGTCTCGCTATCAAAGTAACATTTTTGGCACAATTGTACTTTGCGTGATGGAGTTGCTAATAACTTAATTTCATTTTATTTGGTTTATGATTTGTAACATTATGTTTTTACATATCTTTGTAATTCAAAATCGTTAATATGGCACACATAGCTACACACCAGTGGCGAAGGCTCCATACAACTCGATTCCTACCAGCTTCCCTTTTGAAATATGGAAAATATTAGTCTATTTTTTTTATATGAATATATAAATAGTAATCTATTATTTTCAATTAATCAAATAATTATTTACGAATAGAATGTTATGTTTTTTTCTCACCACAATTTAATATAATACATTAGGTAATTGACGTAAGGTACAAACAATTTAAAAATAATTTGTGGGAGACTGGTTCCTAAACTAAGTTTTTTCAAAACCTGTAAGTCAGGTCGCCAGGACACAACACAGTCATTTTGTAATCACAGACACTTTATATTTGATTAATATATGTATAGGGAAGGAAAGGCATGTGGCTAACGGGGTAATTGGTCATTGGGGACAAAACAATCGACAATGCAATAACGGATTAGGAGGCTCATAGGCTTTGAATATATAAGGTGGGCTGAAGCTCACGTTAAGGTCATGGAAATCACGAGAATAAGAGAAGCAGAATATCATTCTCACCTTCTATCTTGCTCCATAGGCCATCTCACCTTTACGTTTTATGACCTTATGCATATTTGCATCAGTGAACGTAGTTCGTGTAGCAACATCAACACAAGTTATTTAAATAAGTAATTGAGAAACATAATATACAACGTATAACCGAATAAACGCAATTCCTGAAAGTAGTTGGTTCAGAATCGGCTTCTGAATCGATTTCCGTAATAAAAAATAGGTGTAAAATTTTGATGGAAAAATCTTCATTTAACTTTCAGCATTATTGTATGACGCAGATACCTACGTTTTGCGTTTAGTAAGGATAACTATTTTATAGAAAAGCTAGCCTAGGTTTGGTTTCAATTTATTTAGTTATGGATGTTGTTTTAGACTTATAATTTTTTAAGTGTGTAGAAAGTTTATTCGATTAATCTTGTAAAACACTGTTAAACCTAATTATGTACATTAAAAACAAATATAATAAAGGCGAAAATAAAAGAGAAATTATAGGGCATCGAAAAATTCATCAACATCGCTATCAATGGGAAAAGTGCCCAGAACACTGGCCGCATTGCCACGTTGAATGGCAATGCTGATTCTCTGTCCAAAGAAAAGGCCAGCCCTCTGGTCACTTGTAGAGTCAACTAAACGTTTGCTGATGTCACGAAAGAGTCGATGCGCACTCGGACCCCATGGTCCCAACGTTTCAACCCCAAACGGCTCAAACATATAGCGCCCAATTAGGTTGTTGTATTTGCGCCGTTTGAGATTTTCCGCACCTGCAGCTGCCGCCCCAGCACAGCCCGCCGTACTGAGAAGATGGGATGGCGCAAGGGTGTCAACACAAGTAGCATCCCACACCAAAGGCCTACCCAACTTCCAAGGCATTATAGTCATCCCGTCTGGTCTCTTCCCATCGTCGCGTGCCAAGCCGTTAGGTTCTAAAACAGATGGTACTCCAGCGGTGACAAGAGCCCGACGGATGATGTCATTTATGCTGGCATGCCGTGCAATCCGACCAGAGCTTCTGCTGCAGGAGAGAGAATTATAATTTAATATTCTAATTGGGGTGTCTGAGATACTGCGCACACTGTGTTACACTTTGTATATATTTATAATCACTCGCTAACAAAAAGTAGATGCGTACTCCGTTTCTGTGTCTCGAACCTTTTTTTGTCGAATTATATATTTATGATGGAAACTAATCCCATGGAATTTGGTCTGTTATCGGCCATTCAGAAACTCTTTGTCTAAAAGTTTTTTTCTTAGATCTTTTCTTTCATTTTCTCAGATCGAGGGAAGTAATTGTTGTGTATATAATTATTATGGAAATTAAGGCCATGAAAAATTGGTCTGCTAACGGCCAGCTGGCAAGTCTGCCATTAAAGTTCCTCTTTTAAAATAGATCTTCCGTTTTGATTTTCTCAGATTGAGAGAAGTATTTGGTGATTCGGATAGACCAGTGACATCCGAGGACCTGCCACGTCTGAAGTACCTGGACGCTGTGGTCCGAGAGACGCTGCGGCTGTATCCCCCAGTGCCTGTTGTTGTTAGAAAAATTGAGAAGGATGTAAAACTACGTACGTATTTGCAGTTTTTTTTTCTGGGTGGAAATATCATCTTTTGACTCCTCCCGCTCTTTATGGAGCGGAAGGGAGTGACTTCTACTGACTAAAAATCACCCTATTCCTTCTGTTGACCTTGCATTCTGAGGCCGCGATGTCTCATTAGAACAATTCCCGCAACCCCGTAAGGATTATGCAGTACACCGCGAGTTATAGTAGCGAGCATAGAGGCCACACTTAAATTTATAATTCGTGTTTAGCGTTGCTGTTAACTTTTAAATGATAGCACATACATACATCAACCATTTTTTAACCGACTTCTAAAAAAGGAGGAGGTTCTCAATTCGGATGTTTGTTTGTTTTTTTTTTTATGTTTGTTCGGGCATAGCTCCGTCGCTTGCCAACCGAATTGAAAAATTATTTTTTTGTTGAAAAGGGTATACTTCCCAAACGGTCCCATGAAAACTTTATCGAAATCGGACAAGCCGTTTCTGAAAAATCGATAAACACCTAAAAAAATATTTACGTTGATTGTTAACGATGGTACTACACTATCACTGTGAAGTGAGCCAGGAACGCGCTCAACCCGCGCTAACGTCATGGCAGGGAATCCGCCGGCCGGCGCATGCGCCGCAGTGTTGCCGTTTTAGCGACTTTGTCGCTAGATCTAGCGGTTTTTTGATGTGCTTAGCGACTTTTTTTTTCGACTAGCGACTAAAATATATTTAGCGGTTTTTAGCGACTTTTTGTATGCAAAGCTTTCCTTACAAAAATCACTAAAACCATTAAAAAATCAAGTACTTCTACAGTGGAACAATCAACTGCTGCTGCTTCAGCGCCATTAGTAGTCTTGGGTAGTTCGTGAACGATGAATGAATAGGAACCGTATCTCTAGAAGAAATGTTTCCGAACCCTGACTTATAATCGGTCAACTAGCTCTTTTCGAACTCGTACAGATGTACATTCTAAATCGCGCGATCTTAATGTGCGAGCGAGAAATTAAATACAGTCACTGATTGTTTGACAGAAACGTTATACGAATTCATTCGATGTCTGTGAATGAATGAGAACGGGAGAGAATAGCCGATGAATAAAAATGCTACCCGAACCCTACCGACTGAATTCGCAAGAATGAGATAAGATGCGTGTTATTTCAATTGCATAACGTCTAATTTAGCTTATCACCTGAACACGCAGACATTTCTAGTGACCGCTGGCTGCTGACAGCAATGACCGAATAGAGCTATTAGAACTAATAAAATTAAATAGTTCACTGTCCGATATGAACTAGTACGGAGCAATCTCAAAAATGACCGAGCATGCACAAGACTAGCCATTAAAAGTTGTCGAAGTCGAAAATGACGCAATAGATAACGAAATTTTTGCTTGCTTAAACCTATACGGATTTCATTATTATGATTAAATGCTTGATTATAGAAATTTGCTTTTATTTACACCATATTTTGTTACCATGGAATATTTTGAAATATTTAGCGACTTCTAGCGGATTTTTTAATATTTGTTTTTTCAAAATCTAGCGACTTTTGCCGGACGGTCTGGGGACTTTTTATATTCCTAAACGGCAACACTGATGCGCCGCGCCATTGTGACTGAACACCGACACCGCGCCATAACTACGTACTTCTGCACTTCAAAAATTGTATTATATTTTGCAATCTTAATCATTATACAATTAGTATCTTCTACATCGCATTTTTAATGTGCCTCCTACATCCTGCACATAAATTGGTGACCCCGACGTGATTACTGAGGCGAGAAGCGTAATAATTACAACATAATACCGACGAGTCATAGTCGACGAATTTTGCACGCGCCGCCTAAAGAAGAACAACGTGACCTGTTGAATAACGAGTCGCGACAAGCTGTGCAATAGTACCTGCTGGACCTAGACGAAATTCCACGACAACAACTTTGAGATCGCTGATCTAAATAGCCAAATTCAGAAAAGTGCTGATTAATGCTGTGGTGAAAGTGATGTTCCATATTGTCGTTCGATAAGGAAGTAGCCATTTTGGAGGTAAAATAATTATTTAATTTTAATTGCTGCGAACTTCAATTTACCTCTTGTGTGCATTGTGTGTGGGTGTATTGTCGCCATTGCATTCTTTTCCGTTAGCTAAATATAACGACGAACTTCTTACCCTTGAAGGTACCTACTTAATATTTACTTGCCGAAATATTAGCCATCATAACGTTCCTCACACACTGCTGTTTTCGTGTCTACTTTCTAGCTATATTAGGTACTGAAAATAAGCAATTATTTCAATACTTACACGCTTACAATTCGCGCTTATTTGGTTTGAGTGGACGCACGATTTATTGAGCATGATATTGCTACTTACTTTACGTTTCATTCTAGTTTAATGAATATATACTTCTCCATTATTTGAGTTAAAATACTATCTGCGCTGTGATTGCTTATTTTTGTCCAGCGTCCTGAGGTAATAACGATTACCTACTTCATATTACGTCATTTATCTTAATTCCTTTCTTGTCTAATTTATAACAAAGACGACCTTGCTCCCTTACCTCATAAGGTAAGGAAGTTCAAACTGTTGGATCTACCATTCTAACCTAATAATACAAACCCTACTTTAGTGTTCCCAATTACTACCTAGTAACCATTACAACCTTCTACCTGTATCTTATTGAAATATAAAATAGTAATAAATCTTCCGGCATTTTAAGCCGCAATAGGTAGGTACATACCTACACAGTAAATTCATTTGTATTCGCTGACTATTCCAGATTTGGAGATTCCACCGGAAGGGCAGTCTACGCTGCGTGAGCGCACGCAACTGTTGGCGCATGAACAACAACGGGTGATAAGCAGAGTAGGCTAGACTGAAGGTGATACTATCGCTTTTAGCCTGCACTCGCTGCGCTCCGGGTTCGTCCAGTTGGATTGTCGGTACCATTTTATTGCACTCTATTGATCATTGGCTGCGTTTTGTTTAGGACGTTGTTTGCCCTTTCGTACTTCACTTAAGTACTTATTTACCTCTCTAAATAATAATGTCGGATGATATTAAAAAGCTTAGGCAGTCTCGTAGTAGTTTAAAGGGTAGAATTACTATATTTAAGAAACATATTGAGTTGTTAAAACCAATTGATCCCAGTCAAATCACAAAATTACAACTTACCGAATTACAATTAAAATTAGAAAGACTTCAGACGTTGTTCTCTCAATTTGATGAACTTCAACTCAAAATTGAAGCCTTAGACCCTGAGTCTGAAGGTGAGATGGAGGAGAGAGAATCAATTGAGGAAATATTCTGTAATTTAATCGCTTATGCACAACTAATTACTGAAAATGTGTCACAGGCTCTAGGCGCTTCTATTCATAGTAACAATAATGTTGATGTGAAGTCCGAGTGCAGCGGTTCATCCTGTAACAACAATTTTAATGTTAAATTACCAACTATAAATCTTCCAAAATTCGATGGCAACTATTTAAAGTGGCTCGAGTTCCGTGACACTTTTGACTCATTGGCTAATAAAAATAAATCTATTCCAGAAATTAATAAATTTCATTACCTTAGGTCGTCACTTGACAGTGGCGCTGCACTCGTTATAAAGTCTGTTGAATTTACTGCTGAAAACTATACTCTGGCATGGCAACTCCTGTGTGATAGGTATGATAACAAGAGACTGTTGATAAATAACCATTTAAAATCACTATTTAATTTTGAACCTATCACAAAGGAATCGCACAAGTCTTTGCGTTATATGATTGACTATTTCACAAAAAAATTACGTGCTTTAAATTTATTAAAGGAACCTACTAACTACTGGGACACAATTATTATTCACATGATGGCCTCTAAACTAGATGGCGCCACAGGTGGCAAATGGGAAGAACATCGAAACAGTTTATCGGTTTGTCCAACTCTTGATGAATTTTATCTATTCCTGCAGAACCGGGCGGATGTTTTAGAAACGGTACAGTTTAGGTCGGATGTTAAATCTCAGCGTTCATATCCACAGACCAAATCCTTTGTATCAAATAGTACAGAAAGGTCGATCGGTAAACAGTGTGTCATCTGTAAGCAAGGGCACTTTGTTCATGAGTGTGAAAAATTTAAAACTTTAAGTGTAGACTTGCGCTTGAAAGAGGTTGCTAAGCATAAGCTTTGTCCTAACTGTCTTCGGGGTGGTCATAATGTCAACCGTTGTTTTCGAGGTCCTTGCAAGTTCTGTCAGAAAAAACATAGTACGTTGTTACATGAAAGTAAGGAACCAAAGCAAAGTAATAATATCGAAAATTCCAACTTACCCTCAACTGCAGTGTCGTTATCCGTCGTGATGACGAGCCAGGTGTTGTTATGCACGGCTTTGGTAGAGATAGTTGATCAACAAAATAATATTTACCTTACAAAGGCGCTGCTTGACAACGGCAGTCAATCTTCCTTCATTACCAAAGGGCTACAAAATAAATTAAAATTAGATTTTACTAACAGATATGCAGTAACTGTTAGCGGCATCAATAATGCTGTTGTAAATACGGCACAATATTGTGACTTACAATTAAAATCTCGATTAAACGAATTTTGCGTCAATGTATCATGTCTTGTCATACCACAAATTACAAGCAAACTTCCAAGCGTAAGCATTGAACCATCGCAACTTAACTTACCTCACAATCTTCAGTTGGCTGATCCTGAGTTCTTCAGTCCTTCTGACATTGACATTTTGTTAGGTGCAGATATCTTTTGGAATATTAAACAAACCTACGTTGCTACATTCTAAATTAGGCTGGTTAATATCCGGGCCTACTGGTGTTGGTATCAGTAACAAACTAGAACATAACGATACTGTATGCAACTTTTCTCAAAGTATTCAACAAACATTAACAAAATTTTGGGAAATAGAAGAATTACTTCCTGTTAAAAAACATTTCTTTTCTAAATCTGAAGAGTTGTGTGAAAGTATCTTTACAAAAAACACTAAACGATTAAATGATGGTCGTTTCTTAGTTAAAATTCCACTAACTGATCCTCCAGAACTAGCTCTCGGTGACTCATACAATGTAGCGCGTCGTAGATTCATTAATTTAGAGCGGAAACTAAATAAGTCACCTATTCTAAAGGAGGAGTACAAATCATTCATTCGTGAATATGAACGCTTGGGTCATCTTTCACCAATTGAGCGTCCTCCTTTTGGTTATTTCTTACCTCACCACGCTGTATTGCGTCCCAATAGCGAAACTACTAAATTACGAGTAGTGTTCGATGCTTCGTGCAAATCTACTTCCGGAAAGTCCTTCAACGACATCCAACTGGTGGGGCCAGTTATACAAGATGACCTCCTGTCAATTTTGTTGAGGTTCCGTCGAAATGCTTTTGTCGTTACTGCCGATATAGCAAAAATGTACCGGCAAATATTAGTTGACGAGGCCCAGCGAAACCTACAATTGATTTTATGGAGAGACGAAGAAACGAAGCCTTTGCAGGTACTACAGCTAAACACTGTAACTTATGGCACAGCTTCGGCTCCATTTTTGAGCACAAGATGTTTGTTAGAATTGTCGCGTGAATGTGCTGATAAACCCGACATACAGCATGTTGTTGAACATGATTTTTACGTCGACGATTTGAATACGGGTTCTAATTCAAAACAAGAATTGAGGAATATTGTTCATGAAGTCGTTAATAAATTTTCAGAAGCCTGTTTTCCTTTACGTAAATTCCAAACAAATGCTCCAGATATTTTAAAAGATCTTCCTATAACAAACATTTGTCAAGATTTTAGCAAGGAGTCTACTGTTCTAGGCCTCAAGTGGTATCCGCAAACGGATACTTTAAAATTATCTACAGAATTCAAAATTGAATCGAAAATTACTAAGCGTAATATTTTATCTGTCCTCTAAAGTTTTTGACCCGCTGGGTTTATTATCAGCAACTACAATTATTCCAAAGACAATATTACAAAAATTGTGGCTATTAAAAACCGATTGGGATGAAGAAGTCCCAAATAACATTAAACTTCAATGGGAAGAATTCATTAAAAATTTACACCATATTTCCATTCTTGAGGTGCCCAGGCATATAGTCTGCCAAGCACCAATTAGTGTAGAATTTCATTGTTTCACTGATGCATCGCAGACCGCGTACGGTGCTGGTTTGTACGTAAAATCAATAGATACACTAGGTGCCATGCATGTTAACCTTTTTTGTGCCAAGGCAAAGGTAGCTCCTTTAAAACCGGAATTAACTGTACCGCGTCTCGAATTAATGGGTGCACTATTGGGTGCTAGATTGCTTGCAAGGGTTCTACAAGTATCAAGTTATAAAAATTTTGAAATTGCTCGAGCTGTTTTGTGGAAAGATTCAACTATAGTTTTGGGGTGGATAAATACCCAACCAAAAACCTTAAAAACCTTTGTATGCAATCGTATACAAGAAATTCGTGAACTTACTGCGCAACATGAATGGCGCTATGTGCCAACTCAAAATAACCCTGCAGATTTAGCTTCACGCGGAGTAGAGCCGCAGGACCTTGGAAGTAACTATCTTTGGTGGCACGGTGCTTCTTTTTTAACTAAACCTGAGGATGAATGGCCTCAGCATAATATTAACTTACAAAGTAACACATTGCCTGAAATGAAGTTTAGTTTAACTATACAATGTAAACAGAGTTTATTTTTATTCGACAAATTTTCTAATTTATCTAAACTACAGAGAGTTTTAAGTTATGTACAACGTTTCATATACAACTGTAAAAATAAAACCAATAAAGCAAAAGGTAAATTGACACTACAAGAGTTACAAACTTCATTAAAAACTTTAGCTAAAATATCACAAACTCACTCTTTTGAAAGGGAGATTCGTTCCTTAAAAACTACAGGAGTTGTAAATTCTAAATCCCCGTTTATAACCCGTTTCTGGATAATGAAAAGATTTTAAGAGTCGGGGGACGCATTCAAGGTGCGTTGCAACCCTATAATAAAATACATCCCATTTTAATTGATTCACGCATTCAAAATTCAAAATTCATCACACACAAGCACGCATTTACCAAACTTTTATTTGCAGAGGAGCATTTGCGTCTACTACATTGCGGTCCTCAGCAATTACTTAGTCTGATACGTGAGAACTTCTGGCCCGTTGGTGGCAGAGTTCTTGCTACACAAACTGTAAACAAGTGTGTCAAATGTGTACGGATTAAGGGTAAATCCGTTCAAACTTTGATGGGCAACCTACCTCATCCTAGAGTAAATCCCTCATCTCCATTTGAGATCTGTGGCACCGATTTTGCAGGTCCGTTCTATATTTCCAGTAGAAAAGGACGTGGCGCTAGAACTAGTAAATGCTATTTGTGTCTTTTCGTTTGTTTTTCCTCCAAGGCCTTGCACCTTGAAGTTGTTTGTGAGCTAAGTACCAATGCATTCATTTCATGCTTACGTAGATTTATTTCCAGGCGAGGAAAGCCTCGCATAATTTATTGCGATAATGGTAGGAACTACGTAGGGGCAAATAACGAGTTGGGCAAAATGCTTAAGGCCGCCAATGAGTCCGTGACCGAGTTCGGAGCGAGCGAAGGTATTGAATTTAAATTCAGTCCAGCTTATGCACCCAATTTCGGTGGAATCTGGGAAGCTGGAGTTAAGGCGGCTAAGTTCCATTTAAAATGAATCGCAGGTAATTCTAATCTTACATTTGAAGAGCTTTCCATTCTGTTTACACAAATTGAGACAATATTGAATTCGCGTCCGTTGACACCCATGTCATCGGATCCATCAGATTTTAATCCATTAACACCCGGGCACTTCCTGATAGGGCGTCCATTAACGTCACTGGCTTCTCCTATCGTGGAAAAATTGTCGATGAATCGATATCAGCATTTGGAAAAACTGAGACAGCATTTTTGGAAGAAATGGTCCCAAGAATTTCTCTCCGAGCTACAACAGCGAGTCAAATGGCGTCGATCCAGTGGCCAACCTATCAAGGTTGGAGATGTGGTTGTAATCAAAGACGATCAGCTGCCGCCAATGAAATGGATTTTGGGAAGAGTGGAGAAGCTTTTTGTCGGACCAGACGGTTTATGCAGAGTAGCAGATATAACCACAATCAAAGGAATCATCCGACGAGCTCTAAATAAGGTCTGCATCCTGCCAGTTGACGATACAGAGCTTCTTGAAAGCACGGCTTCCAAGGGGGCGGAGGATGTTAACGATGGTACAACACTATCGCTGTGAAGTGAGCCAGGAACGCGCTCAACCCGCGCTAACGTCATGGCAGGGAATCCGCCGGCCGGCGCATGCGCCGCGCCATTGTGACTGAACACCGACACCGCGCCATAACTACGTACTTCTGCACTTCAAAAATTGTATTATATTTTGCAATATTAATCATTATACAATTAGTATCTTCTACATCGCATTTTTAATGTGCCTTCTACATCCTGCACATTGATGATCTTTTCGGTTACTCTGCATTGCGTTTTTTGTTCGCGCATAATTCTCCGTCATTTACGAACCGATTTGGAAAATTCACTGACCCACTAAAAAGCGCGAAAATAAAATTTTTTTGCAAAAAATAAAACCGACTTCCATATCAAAACACTACAAAGCCAAAAATAATTTTAATTTCGGAAGGCGGTGTGAAAAAAAAGAAAATACAAAACCAATAACACCGACTACTAAATTATTTTTGGCTTTGTAGTGTTTTGATATGGAAATCGGTTTTATTTTTTGCAAAAAAGTTTTTATATTAGAAGACTCCTTAAAATATGGGTTGCAGTAGAAAATTATCATTTTCCTTACTATACTGATGTTAGTATTTATTTTGTAAATTGTCGGTAGGCACGTAATGAGCCTGTATTGGGATGGCTCTGGTGAGTGTTTAAAATAATAAATAATAAATAAAATCATTTATTCACAAAAACTTACAGATTGTTACAAAAAATTAAGTACAATTTTATTATTTTAGGTAGGTACAATTGGTTGAACTTAAATATTATAAAAACAGTCGGGTAAGAAGCCCATTGCAGAATCTGTACAAAATTAATATAACCCTGCCTCCTAAACTAGGGTAACCTGTGTCTTAGGAGACAGTGTTCGGTCAAGTGATTTTTGAGCTTGGTTACATTACACAAGTAGACGGTGCTTAGCTACCACTGGATGAATGTTCATTTTATACATGTACACATATTATACTGTATCAGTTTCTGTAATAATTGTGATTTGTTAGCGTGTGTGTATTCTTATGGCTTGTTGTGAATTTTAGTGTGTGTTTGTGCAGTGTGTGTGCGTTTGTGTGTGTGTGTGTGTGTGTGTGTATGCGTGTTTGTGTATGCATGTAGAGCGGGATGTGGGGCTCGAGTTTATGTTTGTAAACTGAGCGCATGTTTGTGTGCAATACTGAATGAAACTATGTGTAAGAGACTGAATATTGGTGTTATGTGAGGTACGTAAGTAGAGACTCCGTGTACGCATAGTCTTTCTGGAGTAGCCATTCTGTTAACCTGGATTTTACTGTGTATGTATTTAGCATACGGATATTTAATTGTTTATCTAATTTTTGGTACATATGAGTGCTTAGTATGTAGAATTGGTGTTTTGCGAAGATGGTTTTATGTTGGATACTTGGTAGGAGATTTACTCGCTTTATTGGGTTAGGCAGTGGTAAGCCAGCGTGTGTCCTTAGAATCGATCGAAGCACATAGAGTTGCCGTACCGTTAGTATTTTACATTCAGAATAAAGATCAGTGGTTGGGTATCTAAATGGCTTTTTCGTCATAACTTTAAGTATGGCTCTTTGTGCCCTTTCGACTCTCAGAAAATTGGTTTTTACTGCACCTCCCCATGCAGTAATACAGTATCCAAGAACTGATTGGCAGATCGCATAATATACCATCTTCATAATATCGTGATTAGCTGACTGCCGGAGGGACCTAAATATGTGTATAAGACGCATTGTTCTTGCAGTTACGGCCTCAATTTGTTTGTCCCATCGAAGACCGTTATCTATCTGCACTCCGAGATATTTAATACTGTCAGCTCTAGTCAGTGCTGGACATCTACAGAATCTCGATATATTTGAGCACGAGTGTGCTATTAGAGAAAAATTGTGTGAAGGTGTTTTGTCACGTCGAATTGCGAAAGGAATGTACGTTGTTTTGTCTAAATTGAGTGTCAGTAGGTTTGAGTTGAGCCATTTCATTATTTTAGATAAAGCGTCTTCTGCAGAAGTTTTAACTATGTCCCAGGTAGGTCCATGGACGAGCACCGCGGTATCATCCGCATACGCGAAAATACTACAATTTGGAAGGCTCAACCTGCATAAGTCATTCACGTAGATTAGGAAGAGTGAAGGTCCTAATATGCTTCCTTGAGGGACTCCGTATGTTATTGATTCCTCGTCACTATAGCATGAGTCAACTTTGACCATTTGCGTACGATTTTTGAGGTAATCACTAAAAATTTCAAGCGCTTTACCACGCACACCGACACGTTCCAACTTCGCGATAAGTTTAGGAACAGAAACTGTGTCAAACGCCTTAGAGAGATCTAGACAGATACCTAAGCATTTGGTTTTATTATCTAGCTTACTAGCAGCCAGTTTAGTAAAATCCAATACGGCATCTTCTGTAGATAATTTTGGTCGAAATCCGTATTGATTTTCAGCAAGAATATGGTGTTTGTCTAAAAAGGTCCTTAAGCGCTTGTTTAAGATCTTCTCTATAATTTTGGACAAAGTAGGTAAGACTGAAATAGGTCTATAGTTATTAACACAGCTTCTGCTCCCTCCCTTATGAATGGGGTGAATTATCGCTCTTTTAAGTGCATTAGGAAACACACCTGTTTAGATTTCGGTAACATGTACGTTATTCCTATTGCAATAAAGTTGGGTATGGTTTGTTTTCCTTACAAACTTTACTGTTACTATTATATTCATTATTATTAAATAACATGAAACAACAAGCTATATTATTACTAATAAAATTAACGCACATATTAAACATCATAAAATAATAGCAGAAGAACAGAGGGAATGCAGGCGGGGTCACAGGGGGTGCAAAGAGCAATTAGTTATAGGTTCGACTATCCATAAACATGCCACTACACAAAATAGAAACCTTCATTGTACTTACATAGATTACCAAAAATTGGCCAAGTGCGAGTCAGACTCGCTCATGAAGGGTTCCGTAGTAACTACAATGATATAATATAATATGTATATTTATTTGACGAATAAATAAAACGTTAAAAATTTCTTAAAACTAGCTTTTTTAATTTTTTATAACTACGCTAAATAACTTTGTTTTTCATAGTGTTTGTATGAATTACACACACAGTTATATTTGCGGGTTTAGAAAATATGCTGTACATCAAAAACTGCTGACCCGATTTCGTTTAAACCAATTTTGGTTGAAAGTTAACATTAAGATCTACAGACATATATTCTTTTTTAGATTTTTCACTCCATTATTATAGAAGTTAGAGGGGGGACATTTTACCACTTTGGAAGCTTATATCTTTTAAACAATTGACTTTATGAAAAAGTGGTTTTAGAAACCCTTATATCATTTTTAAAGACCTGTCTATAGATACCAAACACGCATAGGTTTCATGAAAAAAAAATCAGTTCTAATTCCATGTATATTCCTTTTATTTTAAATTTGTTTTAATTTTTTCTTAACATCGGAAAGCGGTTTACAGAATACATCTTATTAATAATTAATTCGGAATAAAATGGCTGTGACATACGGACGTATGGACAGACAGACAGACAGACAGACAGACAGATGGACAGACATATCGAAACTATAAGGGTTCCGTTTTTCTCCATTCGGCTACGGAACCCTAAAAAGCGTTCGATAGCATTCCACACTCTTGGTTAATTCACGTTTTACAAATATACACAATTAATCCTAATATAATAGAGTTTTTGTGCACTGTCATGAAAATGGAAAACAACACTTCAACTGAATAACCATTACTCTACTCTTTTCACTAGACAGATAAATATAAGAAAGGGTATCTATCAGGGTGATTCACTGAGTCCCCAGTGGTTCTGCCTCGCGCTGAACCCTTTATCTCACTACCTCAACAGGTGCAGGGCCGGGTATCATTTTAAACACAATACCGAAGAAACTACTATCTCTCATCTCATATATACAACGTGTAACGGAAACCCTATGTCTATCCACAAGGGCTGAAGACAACATCTGGTATGGAGACTCTATGCACAGTTTTAGCTCAAAATAAGTGACTCAAAGAATTGATACCAAGTTATCGGTTTCATATGTTTCTTGAATGCCAATCAAAACAGACCTGTCACAGCACTACGAGGGTTAATAACTTTCCACGTGACTTGGCAATAACACGATAATTCTCTTCGTTCTTCTTAATTTGAAAGATTCGGTCTCTGGTATCAATGTATTGAAATTTCTAATAAGTTCCACACATGTAGACATAGGATTACAAAACCCTTGCCATATCATTTGTTATCATCCAAAGAACCTGTGCACTTTATATGTATATACCCTTTAAGTTACACGTTGTATAGATGAGATCAAATAAATAAATGAAAATTTTAATAGTAGTGACAACAGCATTTACCCAAGATATTAACATGAAATTTGGATTGGATAAGTATAGGACATTGCATATAATTAGAGGCAAAGTAAAACCCGGCAACTATGTAGTAAATGACACCGACACAATATCAGCTATACAAATATTTATGATACAAGCTACTGAATAAAGTTTACATTATTCCTATAGTTCTATCCATTACTAATCCCCAACCCTCTCCTTCATAGCCTAAAATGATTATATTTAGAAGAATCCGTTTACATAAACCTCTAGAAAGCAGCCATACTAAATACCTGTAGGATAGTTCGAAAATTCATGCAGTTGGAAAAGAAAGCACACCCTCATTTGAAACACTCACTACACGCTTACTTGACTTTGGTCTGTAAATGAAGCTGAAACCAGCCTAAAGCTGAGAAAAGAAGAACACTCGGAAAATAATAATAATAATCATTATTATTTATATGCACGATATTGTGCTTATAACATTTTACATTTGCACAGCATAGTAGTCATTAACTACCTTATAGGGCTAACTAACTAGCGTGTCTATTGTTACTCCTGCTATTTTGATGATGCGATGTCTTCAACTATCTTCATTCCACGTTTCATCCGAATCGTTGCTGTGGTTTATTTGTAAAAGCGTCAAACAGACAACTTTCGCATTTATAATATTAGGCTACGTATTGACATAAATATAATCTTGTCACAGCCGAACTGCTGTGAAAGTTTTATTCAAATTTATGGCCTACTTATAATATTGCCTTATGTATAAGGTTGGAGAAAAAGTCTTTTTGCATTATACACACATCAAAAGTGTCTAGGGATCAAGCATTTTTATGCGGATTTCTTGAGATTGAGATGTGGCTTTGTAATAAATTTATGATTTTATAAATTTATATGGATCCTTTTTGGTGCATTTCATAATTTGATACAGGAACTGTTAATCAAATTCGAGTAAAAGATGAAAATCAGCTGTCAATATTTTCCCTATAAAAACATACAACGCATTGAAGACATTATTAGTGCTACTGTTTCCCTACTACTGATTAAAACCAACGTTATTATGGAGCGGCGACGTCATTTAAGCAGGGAAGAAATGCTCAGAGCCGTGGGAATGATAGAAGCTGGTTCCCGGCAACGTACTGTGGCTTTAGCTCTTAATACAAGTCAGAGTGTTATCAGTCGACTTTGGACACGTTACCGAAGCACTAGTACCGTGGCTGAGCGCCATGGAGGACGGTATCGCTGCACCACACGGAGACAAGACCGATACATTCAAATCTTAACTCGAAGAGCTCCAACAATAACCGCCATGATGTTAGCCGTGAGGCTTCATCACTCTTCAGGGAACTTAATTAGCGACCAAACAGTCAGAAACCGCTTGCATGAAGTGAACCTTCATTCCCGAAGACCGCTACGGGTACCACCTATAGCAATGCACAATCGTAGGATTCGATATCAATGGGCTCTTGAACACAGAAATTGGGCAGAAGAACAATGGCGTTTCGTGTGCTTTTCTGATGAGTCTCGTTTTGGTATGAGACCGGATACAAGACGTATACGACACTGGAGAACCCCTGGATGCCAACAGCGATTAAAATCCTGCCAGGAAGTCCATCCTTATAGTGGTGGAACCATCATGGTATGGGCGGGTATTTGGATCGGCGGAAGAACTGAGTTGATTTGGATCAGAGGCAACCTCAACGCTCAAATTTATGCTGAGACGATTGTATCTGACGTCATCGTTCCTCTACAAGTGCAAATCGGTCCCTTATTTCAGTTAATGCATGATAATGCACGACCGCACACCGCAAGAGTTGTAAGACAGACTCTCGCCGCAGCTAACATCAATGTCCTGCTCTGGCCTGCTCAGTCGCCAGACTTGAACCCGATTGAGCATGCATGGGATATGCTACAGAGAAGAGCTCTGCCGAATATGGAGGGTATCCAGTCGCAAGAAGACCTTTTTTTGTTGTTGCAACGAACATGGGCGGCCATTCCACAGCGTGATTTGGATGAACTCATTTTGAGTATGCCAAACCGATGTTCTTGTGTTGTTAGTGTTCGCGGTAGAAACACGGATTATTAATTGTTTAAGTTACCCAATAAAATTTTAAAGAAAACTGTTATTTCAGTCTTTTTTTCGAACTTTAATGTTAGTGGTTCAAATGTCAAAAATCCCTTTATTAGGAAAATGGCAAATTTCTTTATTAATGCAAAGGTGACTTGGTTTATCGTTACTGTGACAAACGAAAACACTTTATTTGATGAATCCTTAAAGAAAATTTTAATTAATATCAATCAGGAGAAAAGTTATTGCAAAAATATATGTTGATCCCTAGACACTTTTGATGTGTGTAGTATGTATGAGCTTGTAATAAAATCTCTTTGGCTATACTATTTGTATCTAGCTGGTTTTGGTATCATTGAAAGTTTAAATTTTAAAGAACATAATTCTAAATTCAAATTAGGAAAATATGTGATTTTTATTTGTTTTTCGTACTGTCAAATTGAGTGAATCTAATGAAGAAATTCGATACATTTTAAAATTTTACTACAAAAAAGGTAAAAATGGAACGCAAACCGCGAAAAAAAATTGCGATGTTTATGGACCTAGTGCAGTATCTGTGAGAGTAGCACAAATTTGGTTTAAGCGTTTTCAATGCGGAAATTTTGATATCAAAGATGCACGTCGCACTGGTCACCCTATTACGGATAAAATGAATGTCATTTTTGAAAAAGTGGAGCAAGATCGGCATATCAGTAGTTATGACGTAGCTGAAGGACTGGGAATTGACCACAAAACAGTTTTGGCGCATTTGAAAAAAACTGAGTACACAAAAATGCTCGATATTTGGGTACCCCACGAGCTCACTGAAAAAAAAAAACCTAATGAATCGTGTACTCATTTGTAATTCTTTATTACGACGTAATGAAACCGAACCATTTTTGAAGAAGCTGATAACTGGTGATTAAAAGTGGATCATGTACAACAAGAACGTGCGAAAAAGGTCGTGGTCAAAGGCCGGTCAGGCTTCACAGACTGTGGCGAAACCCGGGTTAACTCGCAACAAGGTGATGCTGTGTGTGTGGTGGGATTGGAAGGGCATTATTCATTATGAGGTGTTACCACCAGGCAGGACCATTGATTCTGAACTCTACTGCAAACAGCTGATAAGATTAAAGGAAGAAGTTGAGAGAAAGTGGCCGGCATTAATCAACAGAAGGGGTGTGGTTTTTCATCATGATAACGCTAGGCCTCACACATATTTAGCCACTCAGCAAAAGTTAGGAAAGTTTGGCTGGGAGGTGTTAATGCTTCCACCGTATAGTTCTGACCTTGCACCTTCAGATTTCCACCTGTTTCGGTCTCTTCAGAATTCTTTAGGCAGTGTCCTGACACTGCTTAAAGAACCTAACACCTAGAACCTAACCTAACCTGTTAACATCACGAGAGGACTGCCAAAACCACTTGTCGCGGTATTTTGATCAGAAGTCCCAAAATTTCTATAGCAGTGGGATCATGTCCCTACCTACAAGATGGCAAAAAGTTATCGAACAAAATGGTACCTACATACTTTAGTTAAATGTAAAAATGATATTAAAAAATGTTTTGAATTTTCTTAAAAAATGCGAAGAAACTTTTTCCCCAACCTATTATGTTTAGGGTACGATGGGACTTATATATTATTATGCTATGCGTAAAAGTTCTTTTAAAAATAAAGAATATAAAATAAAAAATTAAACATGTAAACCAGAACCTAATTTGGAACCCCTAAGAACCTTTATTTTACCGGTTCCTAAGCAAAACTTGTTTGAGCCGGTCGAGTTGGCGCGATAAGGCGCGCGGCGTGTTGGGGCTCGGGAGAGGGCAGTTCGTAAAATATCACATTTGTATTGCTGGATCATCTGTTGCATATCCACGCGGACACTCGCTCGCGTTCGTATTGATGTTTATAGTTTGTAAATTATCATACGTAACTATTTGCATTTGTTTGTTGAGTGTTGTAATATATTAGTGTAATAGAATAATTATAGTTTTCGTTAAAATAGATTAGTATCAATCAGTAGTAATAATCTATTTTAAGAAGAAGACGTTACGTTACTAATTTATTACTTACGAAATCTGACAATGGGCTGCAAGCAATCTAATTTCGTCTATAAATATTTTATATATGATGAAAATCAAAAACATTCAGCATGTACTGTCAATGACTTTGGTGCAGTTATAAAGGTAAGTATCTAACTACACTCGAGAGCAATAAAAATACACAGTCTTAGGTTACTAATGAAATGTAATAAGAAACTAATTTACCTAAAATTACACGCACAAACATCAAACCAACAAAATTCCGCGAATCAACTCGTTTCAAGTAGGCACTACTTGCACCCATTCACACAGGTTATTCATCATTGGCCACAGCATCTGTATAGATGATTGTTGTAGCACCAATGGGTCTACGGGTTTCCGCAGCGTCTTTGGTGGCTACATAGCCCGATAGTAGCGCGACATTTCTTGCCGCAGCAGTCACAGATGAAAAGCGTGTCCGCAGGTGGTGGAAGTACACGGCAAAGATGTTTCTGCTTAAGTTTCTCGAGCCAGTCTTTATCATGGTTTGATGCTCCGGTTTTGATGTTTTGGCGCCATGCAGGTATCATATTTGCGCGTTTTTCCCAACGGTCGGTCTGAATTCCGAAACTGATCTCTCGCTGATTTTTTTAAAATTGATAATAGGTTTGCGTTTGACCACCATCTCACCTGATGGTAAGTGTTGATGTGGTCGAAGATGGAGCACGCTTACCCCTACACCCCTAGATTATAGCTATCGGGAAACACAGACTCCGGCAGGGAATTCCACTCCTTAGCCGTACGCACAATGAAAGTATTCCCAAAAGGTTTAGTGCATATGGGTGGGATGTCTACCATGTAACGATGGCGCATCGCCGTGTATCTTGTAGTCCGATGATGGAAAGGGCTTGGCGAAATTAAATTGTGTAATTCCATCGCACACTCCCCGAAATGTAACCGATAGAAAACCGACAGACTTGCAACTCCTCGTCGATGTTCAAGGCTCTGGAGCTTTGACTCGACCAGTGCATCATTGCCAATAGCCTCCTGGCCCGTTTCTCAATAGACTCAAGCGCGTCCAGTTGGTATTTGGCAGATCCATTCCAAAGATGAGAGCAGTACTCCATACACGCCTGAACCTGGGCTTGGTACAGATTGAGCAGCTGTTCCAGTGTGAAGTACCGTCTCACTTTTGCCAAAATTCCCAACGTTTTTGATGCATATTGAGCCTTAGCCTCGATAAACGGACCGGGTGGAAGTTAGTGTTACCGCAAGAAGCTCAATACGATCGGTTATCGGCACGGTTACACCACGGAAAGTAGAAGCCGGTTCAAATTGACTCCTTTTTGCGGAGAAAAGACACGCCTGGGTCTTAGCTGCATTGAACTTGACCAAGTTGGCATCACCCCATTTGGAGACAGCTTTCAAGGACAAGTTCAAGCGCCCAACCATGGTATCCTATCCCGTATATATATATCTGATATCCCGCTTGCAGGAGTCTTTGAATTTCAGAATAGGAGTCTTTTTACGTCCGCTGTCTGACCCAACATGACTTGATGCGGTAGTCTTTATAGCGCCATGCGGTGCATGTGACCAAGCCAGCGAAGACTTTTTTGCTTTAGCATGGAAGTTATACTCTGGCAGCCCGTTTTTGAAAGATCTCCCTCGTTGCTCATTCTATCCTTCCATGTGACTCCAAGTATAGTTCTCAAGCACCGCATATGGAAAGCGTTAAGCTTGCTCTCATGTTTCGCGTACGTCGTCCATGATTCTGTACTCAAGACGCAGGCCGGGTATACAAGGACCTTGGTATATATAGTGAGCTTACAGTTCCTCTACACACGCAAAAAAAGCTTTCCAAAAACGGTTGATGCCTTCCCAACGAGCACATTAGTGGAAATAGCAGCCTATTTTGTTACTTTGGGCTGTAAAATAGCGGTTTAAGGGTTCAAAAAGCAGTTCAGAGTTGCATATCTGCATCCGTAAACGTCTATAGTCATAAAAGTTACTTAAGGTGCTATAAGCTGAATCAAATACTACCCTAGCCTTCACAGTAGTCCACGGTAGAACTCATTTACCACTTACACCTTTATATGAGAGTTACGAAGGTCATTCTGCCACTCACAGCTGCATAGTAGTTTCCATTGTAACTCGTATAGGTTATAGTTATAGTAACCACTATTATACTACTATAGGTTTCATTATAGAAATAATAGAAACTCTTATG
Organism: Tholera decimalis; assembly: GCA_943138885.2. Taxonomy (NCBI): domain Eukaryota; kingdom Metazoa; phylum Arthropoda; class Insecta; order Lepidoptera; family Noctuidae; genus Tholera; species Tholera decimalis. Next base: position 3,220,765 of record OW964552.2, on the reverse strand, counting down.
CATACTATAGTTACAAAAAAATCATCAGTGTAACTAAGGCCTTTAGTAGCAATAGTCATTCCTTGCAGGCTCAATCCATTCGCCATTTTACAGCCGCTTTTGTAACTATTATAAAACATTTAATAAAATGGATGCTAAACGAATAAGTACGTAACTAGATCTTATTTATTTATTTATTTATTATATACTTTATTGTATACCTTACAATACACTTAAGGATACAAATAATTAATCTTATAACCTCAAAAACAGGAAAATAGGAGCTTTTTGTGGCTGTGAGTTGCACTAGGGGAACAAAAATCACTGGAAGCGTTAGAAGGGTGAAAATTAGCACTATGATTCGCAAAAGGGAGTTATTAGAGCTCAAACTGCAGGTTATGACTACAGTACAATGACGCCATGATTTTTTAAGAAAACTTATAATTCACTTGCAAAATTGAGTTGATATACATTGGTTTTTCAGTTAAATGTGCATTAAATGTACCGGTAAACAATCGGCCACTTGCAAATAGTAAGTTATCGACACGTAAAAATACCGAAATAAAATTTATTCTGTATAACAAATAAAAAATATCACATATCTTTTGTTAATTTTTTAAATATCATAAAAGCGCGTTAAAATTACTCGAAAATTATCTTATATATCTACAGTAAACTGGACAGCGTTTTAAGTATCTTTATATATCTTGCTAATACAGAATACAAACATTTACTTCTTTTTGTTTTATTTTCATGATGGCGACGAAAACACTTTACCAAAATATTACAAACAATGTCAACTGAAGATATACAATAAAGAACTATAATCAATTCATTCGTTCAAAGTAGTTCAAAATCATTCAAAAGTAGCGCTACAAGAGCTTTAGTATAGCGTTAATAAATCGTTATAGCTATTAAGGAACCTTTATGCAACCGTTGTGCAGGTTAAATGGAACTTTAGGTTGCATAAAATGGCGCTCAAATAGCGCTAAAGCGGCTGCTTTAAGTCTGCAGTAGACGCTCTAGCGCTTACGTCTATTACCATAAGTTATAATCGGATACGCTCCAAAGCTCTAATGCAGCCCATTTGTGCTAGTTGGGTTACCAATCTGAGTATCTATCTCTTTGTCGTTTGAAAGGGACTTTATGGTGGTTGAGCCAAGATAGCAGAAGCTATCCACGACATCAAGTGGGTGTGAGTGGTGAGGGTGATTTTAGGAGGCTCACTAACACCTTGCACCATTACGACCGTTTTCTTTGTGTTTACACTCATGGAGAAAATATGACTAGCTTAACAAAATTCCAACTCTTGGAGTTCGCTTTCTGAGTTTGCAACAAGCGCAGCATCATCTGCATAAAAGAGTTCCTGAGCGAGTAAATCAAGACGTTTATTTTTGACTTAAGGAGTCCAAGATTATAAAGTCTTCCGTCTTTTCGTGTATGCAGATGTACTGCGACATCACAATTATCAAAAACAGTCAAAAGCAGTGTCGAGAAGAAAATACCAAAAAGAGTAGGAGCAAGCACACAGCCCTGTATGACTCCTCGGTTAACTGGAAAATGTTCGGATTTACTACCATCAAACATGACTGTCCCGTTCATGCCATCGTGAATTGATCTGATAAGCGACAAAAGCTTCAGGGGGCAGCCAAGTCTGCGCAGCACCTCGAAGAGCCCTTCCCTGCTCACAGTATCAAAAGCTTTGTTCAGATCTACAATGGCCATTTACAGTGGTATGCGATGTTTACGGCACTTTTCCTATAGTTGTCGAAGAGTGAATATCATATCAGTATTTGACCGGCCAGCCCTGAAACCGCATTGTGGCCATGGATAAATCTGGGAGGCCAAGGTGTTCAATCTTTGCAAGACTATTTTGCAAATGTCTTTCCCGCTATACTTGACAAAGATATGCCTCTATAATTATTGCAGTCTCCGCGATCCCCTTTGCCTTTATACAGATTTCGGCAGCTTGTGTTATTTCTCTCTGTATTAAATGCCACAAATCTTTAACGTTGGGAGATTTTTCCAAAACTTCTTTGGTAAGACTGTGTTTAACCAGGTCCTCAAGTTATTGACATAGCTCTTTGTTGGACAAAACCGCCGTGTTCAGTGCAACTTTTCGATGTGCTTTCTTAGAGGAATGTATTTTCTTTGGTACTAGGCGCAACTCAGCCAAAACACAGTCAAACAGTGTTACAGTTGGCACTGTGATAGGTGCCACAGCCTAAAATATCACGCAAGTCTCGCCTCTGGTTATAATAATATATATCTGATGCCAGTGACCCGAACGTGGATGTTTCAAAGATACTTTGTGACAAAGTTTACTCTTGAAGTAGGTGTTTGTTACACAAAGTGACAAAGATGCGCACAGCTCCAGCAAGCATTGGCCATTCTCGTTAATGTTTCCAATTCTATGTGATCCTATGCATTCTGGTCAGTCACCTGATCTATTCCCTATTCTTGCATTAAAATCACTGAGTACGAGAAACTTGTCAGTTGATCAGACACCTTTCAGATACTTATGACCTTTCAGCCTTTAAAGAGTAAATAGGTATCTTCCGGGCTCCCTTGTCTCATCGTAGACCTCATCTATCGCTTACCATCAGGCGAGATCGAAGTCAAAAGTGAGCTCATCCGTAATAACATAAATAACGTCAGCAGGGGCTTTTAAGGTTGGTGAATAGAGATAAGAGTAATGAAGCAGAAATTAGTCTCAGAGCCATTATACGTTCGGACAAGCATGTAGATGATTCAATGCATCCAAGTAGGCAATTGCGTAAATCCAACGCCGTGTTCTCGTTGCTCGCCATCATCCTTACTCTTCCAGAAAAAAATGTGTAAAATTTATCTTCGCGAATACTGCCTTCTCCAAGTAAACGAGTTTTCTATAATGCGGCTACATCAACGCCGAGGCGAAGAAGTTCTCGGTCTATGACCGTAGTTTTCCTAAGCACTGGTATATCGTCTGCCGATGTCGTATTATCAGTTCCAGAAAGCAATAGTCCTTACATTCCACGTAGCAAATCTTGTGATTTTTAATCATTTTTGTTTCTTTCTGTCATTTTTATTCCATGTTGTCCTAGTTGCATAAAATACCTATCCCGCTGCAGGCACTGACGTGTCTGTTGCTCCACACACCTATAGAAGCTGAGGATGAGAGACGGACCAGTACCTTATTAGACGGGGGCTGCCTAGCTTTGGCAGGCGGTAACTGGTCAATTAGCCGCGATGGACTATCCTACCGTCAGGAGTCGCCCCTGGCGCCCGCGCTCACTCCTTTTAGCACAAAGCTTATAACCTAAATTTATTCTATAACTACTGATAGTGGAGTAAAAATGCTGGAAATGGTCAGATTAGTGGAACAAGCCTTAAAAACTAGCATCCAAGAAAATGAGGATGATTCGGATGATGACGAAAATGAAATAATGGAGATGACGAGTGACGATGTAAACTTCATACTCGAAGAATACTTAGAAAGTGAACATTACACGGTTTGGCCGTTAGATGTACTGCACATACGTTGCAGTTAGCGGTACAAGACGCTTTAGGGAGTGAATCTTCATCCATGCAGACGATGCTCACAAATGCGCGTGGGGTTATAAGAAAGTTATGCACTACAGTGTACCAACACTTGCTAACTACTAGAACTTCGGCCAATATGTACATATCAGTAAATCATGTAAATAAGTTTTCAAAGTCTCTATTACATGTCAATTATTGTTTTAAATTAGATGACGATGTTCCTTAACTGATTATACTAAGAAAAACGCCTTTTTTCATGATCTTGCCGTTTTTAGGGTTCCGTACCCAAAGGGTAAAAACGGGACCCTATTACTAACTCCGCTGTCCGTCCGTCTGTCCGTCTGTCACCAGGCTGTATCTCATGAACCGTGATAGTTAGAGAGTTGAAATTTTCACAGATGATGTATTTCTGTTGCCGCTATAACAGCAAATACTAAAAAATCTAGAATAAAATAATTATTTGAGGTCCCATACAACAAACATGTTTTTTTTTTGCTCGATATTGATAACGGCAACGGGCAGACGCTTGAAATATTCACAGAATATTTAGTTATATATTCACTTTAAAGATAAATAATTAAATTAAAATAAAACAAATATTAAAGGGGGGCTCCCATACAACAGACACGATTTTTTTTGCCATTTTTATAGATAATGGTACGGAACCCTTCGTGCGTGAGTCCGATTCGCACTTGGCCGGTTTTTTTATTCGGTAAGAACCATGCAGGCTAGTGTCAAAGATATTTTTTTAGAAAAAGCCAGACAGATTTGAGTGGGCCAATCCTGACAGCTAGCATGTAAGTGTCTTACGTGCACGTAGTAGCATCGTAAAGCTCAACTCAAACTTGAGGAGCTCCATAACCCGAACATTACCAGCAGAAAGAACATTAGGGTAGGTCGGACTACCATACAATCTATCGTAACTTGTTACAATAATAGCCGACATACTCCTCGCATTAAAAAGCATATCAAATTAAAACTAGCCACCAACCAACCAACTCATATAAAATGCCCCGCGACAAGCTTTTATAAAAGTTAGAGCTAAATTTTTACATTAATTTTTTAAGTTTATTGAAAATTGCCTATTAATTTATGAATAAACGAACTTACCTGTACGTGAAGTTCTATCATAATTATACGAGCGCCGAGTCCGAAGAGATTAGTAGTTTACACATGTAGTTACGCCTAGTTGTCACCACTCATGCACTTAGTTGAGAGAGAAAAAAAAAATATTTTTTCTTTGTCTATGACAATTTTATTTCACATACCCACATAAAAATTATTTTTATTTATCTTTTTTGCATGTGGGTACTTGGTCCAGTTCCGCTCTCAGACGATTCTCGCCAATCATTTAGTTTAGAGTAAAAATCCTGTAGTTCGTTGATGTCCCAAGTAGCACGTTAGTGAATTTTGGAACTTATTTTGCAACTGTAGGTAGCATATAAGTGATGCAAGAGTGTATGGTATTACTTTTAGATGCAAACAGCACTCGAATTTGCATATGAGTAACTCTTATCACTAACAGTTGCTTTTGAGTGATTTTTGTTCCTGCTTATTAACTTATGGTAGCATTAAACCGAATTTATTACTTATAGACGCATAAAGGTTTCAATTTTTCTCTTTTAGAACTCAAAGAAGCATATGACATCTTAAAATCTCCCCTAAACAACTGTGCCCTAATAGGTGGTAATTCTTCCTTATTTGGCACCTTCAGTACTAAATAAGTAGTATATATAAGTTATTTATCACCTGTAGTGACTCAAGAGTTATTATTGCAGCTCATTTGGAACCTAATGTAATAGCCTTTGTATGGTCTAATATACTTTAATATGCCACTGTAATGCGTAGATCGATTCCGAAAGCTCCAATAAGGCAACAAATGAGTGGAAATATGAACTGCAAGGTCTATTTTAAATCGCCATGTTTAAAAATGGAGTCCTTGAAAAGTATCTTGTTGAATGGTATTTTATTACAATTACACAATAAAATGAGTTTTGATAACTGTGTTTCTGATGTAGTTTGACATTATACTTTTTGTGAAACCATAATGTTAGGGTTTTAACAACCAATTTTTTATAAAGCATTCCTATTATTATTTGATCAGTGCATACTTTTTGATAATTTTTGTTTAGATCGAAGGCGCATCAAAATTTACTTAGTAAATATACCATGGTTTCACGATAAAAAACCATTTGCAAGAGCTCCATGATAGTTATCCTGCGTTATACACATAATTTTTTAATACTCATCAAATAGATGCAATAATCCAAATAAATTTGCTGTCAGAACACAATAGTACAAAGCACAACCGTCCTTTTGTTTATTTCCACCCAAAATAAGAACTTGATAAGATCTCATTTGTCACTCAACGAATGAACTGTATCGCTTTATCGTTCAATCATTCATTCACGGCGCGCAATTTGCACCGTTAGTTCCAAGTGCCACTCAGGATAACAATTCGAACTCTTATGCATCGCTTTTGCACCTATAAATAAGTTGAAATTTTTCTCCCTTTGGTAACATACAGGTTGCCTATGGGTTCTAACCACCTTTATAGAACTTAATCACGGTGGATTTTATTACTAAAGTTTCCAAAAAAATACTATATGCAAGCTATTTGTCACCAAATGTGTTACTTGGGGTATTTCCGAGGCACTATACACAATTTGGGGTATGTAGGTATGTACAGTACTGGGAGGGTGGGATTACTGATCTCTTCGGACTCGGCGCTCGTATAATTATATGATTAAACGAACTTACCTTAAGTGAAGTTCTATCATAATTATACGAAGCTCCTTCTCCGAGACAGATTTACAAGTAGTAACGCGGTTATGTACCAGCGCCATCACAATTTTAAAGCTAAAAAAATAAAATAAAAATAAAAACTGTTCTCTCGTCGAGCAACACTGTATGTATATGTCATTTCGTTTAAAGCTAGTCAACTTGAACAACCCTATTTAGGGGAGAACTTTAGTAGGGATGGGTTGGGAGACTCTGTCTCGGAGAAGGAGCTTCGTATAATTATGATAGAACTTCACTTAAGGTAAGTTCGTTTAATCATATAATTATACTTACTCCTTCTCCGAGACAGATTTACAAGTAGATGTTTGAAGTCAGGTAGGGTTGTTTATAAGTTAATAAATACTTAGTAGTAAAAATAACAAGATCTTTATTAAAATCACACAATCATTGTATAACATACATACAAGATCAAGTTGGGTGATTAACAGTGTTACATATTACATCACTAAAAACAGTTGAATCTTGAATAACTGGCCTATTGTAATGTCTAGCAAAGGTAGCAGAGTTCCGGGACCACCCAGCTGTTCTTTGTATTTGGTCTATACTGATACCAGATCTTTTAGCAGCTGACGTGGAAGCATGTCTGGTGCTGTGTGCAGTGAAGGTATTAACATCAATTCCAGACTCATGTAATATTGTTTTAATCCATCTGCTTATAGTTTGAGTCGAAGCACTAAGGTGTGGTTTTTTAAAGGTTAGTATTAACTTGTCTGTACCATTTCTAAAGGGTTTACTTCTATTAATATAACATTTTACAGTATGAACTGGACAAATCTCGATTTTGCTTTCAAAAGTTTTAAGGTGTAATAGTGGCTGAAGGTTACCTGATTTTGAGGTTTTTATTATGTCTGGAATGTATATTTGAATTCCATCACTCATGACTTTAATATTTTTAATATTAATTAAAGTTAAAGTTTGCACTCTATGTCCTGTGGTAAGAGCAAGAATAGTTACCATCTTTTTTGTTAATTTTTCTAAGCTTATGTCTTCATTGGGAAAAAGAGTTGCTAAATATGTCAATACAACACCCGGGTCCCAAGTAAAATTATATTTTGCAGTAGGTGGTTTTGTACGGTATACTCCACGCATGAATCGTTTAATCCTTTCGTCAGATCCGACCTTAGGACTAATTAACAGTGAAAGAGCTGATCTGGTAGTATTTATTGTACCATAAGATGCCCCTGATTCAAACGATTCACTTAAAAATTTCAAAATATAGGGAATTGAAGCTTCATAGGTATCTATGTTATATTTCTTACAAAACAACCACCAAGATTTTAAGGGCGAGTCATACTGTTTCATGGAATTCTTAGATAATGAATTTAACATGATTTGGAGGGCCGAATTGGGTGTGCCTCTTCTCACATATGCCTCGCTGAGAGCAGCCCTGCAGCCAGGGTAAGCTGGTGGTGAAGGGGGTGACTTTCTCTGAAAGGAGAGGATAGTAACTTAATATTTGGCTCGAAGATTAATATTTCTTTGGTTAATAATGACTCCAGTAGTGGAAACCATGGCTGAGATGGCCAATATGGAAAAACTAAGATGCCTGTTGCCTTGTCTGTCTTGATTTTATGGAGGCATTTTAATATTAGTGAGAATGGAGGGAATGCATAAAAAAAATATTTAGTCCAGTTGAGAGTGAATGCATCAACTTGGAAGGCTTCAGGATCACATTTCCATGATACAAACTTCCCACATTTACGGTTTATTCTCGAAGCAAACAAATCTATGTCCGGTTCCCCATACCAAGATACTATTTTACTATAAGCTGATTGAGAAAGTTCCCATTCAATGTTGATTTTCCTTGATTCTCTGTCAGCTTCATAATTTTCTTTGGTATTAATGTAAGATGCATAAATCCATATATTGTTTTGTTCACACCATTGCCATATCTCTCTAGTAATACTATTTAAGTGGGGAAACTGAACTCCCCCCATTTTGTTGATATATGCCACCGCGGTAGTATTATCCACTCTTAATAATACCTCACAGTCATGCAAATCTTTTGCAAAACATTGGAGCCCTAAGAAAGCGGCTTTTAACTCTAAATAGTTTATATGGTAATTTTTTTCTGAATCCGACCATGATCCGGAGGCTTTATTCAGTTCACACACAGCTCCCCAACCCGTAGTGGAGGCATCTGTTAGTATTTCTGTTTTAAATTTATATTGCTTTATTGGATTACGTTTATTTAAATTCTTACTCCACCAGTCTAATTCTGGTTGAATTAAACTTTTAAGAGGCATTATTGCATCATAATTATCATTTGAGTTTATCAACCCTAAGTATTTCTCTCTCTCTAAAATCTTGGTATATGCCCAGCCATATGGAATGGCTGGACAAATTGAACTTAATGTTCCTAGTAATTGAGAGAATTCTCTAATTTGACATTGAGTTTTAACTTGATAAGTTTTGATTTTTTCTAATATTGCAATTTGTTTTTGTTGGGGAACGGATAAGGAAAGATTTGTTGATTCTAAAATAAAACCTAAATACTGACATGACTGACTTGGCTTAAGGTGACTCTTTTCAAGATTGATGACAAAACCTAAATCTTGTAAAAGAGTAATTGCAAATCTTACATTTTCCTCACATTGTCTTTTTGATTTATGGAAATATAGACTGTCATCTAAATAACATGTCATGATGATTTTATTGATTCTAAGGTAAGTACAAACTGGTTTTAGTAGTTTTGTAAAAACAAATGGTGCAGTACTTAACCCATAGGGTAGAGAATTAAATTCAAATAAGTGGCCATCAAAGGTGAACCTTAAATATTTTTTATAGTTATCTGCTATGGGTACTGAAAAGTAGGCTTCCTTTACATCTATAGAGGACATAAAGCAATTTTTTGATATAAGTTTGCAAGCTGTTCTTATGTCTTCTAATTTGAAATGTTCTGTATCTATATAACTATTAAGTTTTTTCAAATTTAATATGAATCTATATGAGCCATTGGGTTTTGGAACTAAAAATATTGGAGATGTAAATTGATTTAGACAAAAGGTACATTCTGAAACTGTTCCTAGAGTTATTAATTTTTCAATTTCTAGTTTAATTAATTTTATTTCTTTCTCTGACCAATGTTGTACTACAGCTTGGTAGAGAGGTGGAGTCTCCCTGAATGGAATCTCATAACCATCAATCCATTTTAGAACTACTGGGTCACTGGTTATTTCACACCATTTATTCCTATAGTACTTGATTCGACCTGCATGTACCTGAGGGTCTATCAGCGGTATTTGGGCTTGGAGCTGGATGGAGCTGTCTTCCGGTTCCTCCAGTGTGTTTGATCCAGACGTGGTTGCCTCTGATGCTGGTGTCGTTGAGGCTGATGCCCGCCGCGAGCTCGTTGCTGTTGTTGGTATTGCGGCGGGCCTCTCCAGTTTTCCTGTTTCTTTTGAGGAGGTTTGAAAGTTTTCTTTTCAGTAGCTTTTATCATAGAGCCTGCTTTTTGTAATGCTTGTGCTGCCCTAATTTTTTCGGCGCAGTCTGTCCCAAATAATGTGTCATCTGGTGTTGCTGTCCGTACAGCATCTTGCACCACTTTATTGACACTAGCCAATGCAAAAAATCGTCTAGAGGACGAGTCCTGATAATAAATTTCAGCAGCTAATTTTGCTGCATCGCTCATTTCTTCAACAAGGACTTTACTATTTATGTTGCCTGTCAGTACCTTGCTCAATGATTTTCCGAGACAAGTCATGAGTTTTCCAGTAAGGTTCTGTCTATAACTGATCCTTTTATCCCTTTTGAGAGTTGGATCTGAAAGGGAGGCTGATATCTCCGCATTCATTGAGGGAGACACTGCCCGTGGAAAATTGATAGGTGTGGGGTATTTTTTAATAATAGCCTCTCGAGATTCTTTACCAAGTCCTGTCTGTGTTATCCTTGTCCAGCGAAGTGCTATTTCTGGTCGAATAGCTTCTCCAACTTCGGTATTTTCCTCTCCTTCGGATCCCAGAGCTTGTAGGAGATCATCAGGCAGACTGTCTTCTGAAAATTTTAAATAAAAGATATAGATATGTCTATCCGCTTAGTGATAGCGCTAAGTCAATAGTATTCCAGTGTGGAAATACATTTTTAGGCGTTGTCTACCCGCAGTGTGATAGCGCTTGCCATATATTTTAAGAGTTTTGACACAGTGTCCACCCGCATGTGGTGGCGCTTAAGTGTTCCATTATATCTCTCTAATGTTCCCAGGCGTTTGAAGAACTGATATCGTAAGTGTAGGTACATTGTTAAAATATGGATAGCGAAAAAGAATTTCATTGCATGTTTTACAGACCTGTATGTTCTTGTTCCAGATTATTCTGAGTCGGTATAGTTAGGGTAGATGGTGAAGGTGCCTCGGATTGTTGAGCAACCGGAGACAGCAATGCAGGTGGTAAAGGTGATGGAGACCGCGCCGGCGGTGAAGAGCTTTCTGAACTCGTTTCCACCGGTATCTTTTCTAGTTTCCTTTGCAATTTTCGTATTTTCTTTCTGATGTAATCCTGGTCTTTATTCTTTCGTTTACCCATTTTTTTTGTTTTTAGAAAAAAAAAACCACGGTAAGTCTCCGAAAATCACAGCAGAATGTTAAATTGTCCACAATCACGAAAAAACCGTTAACAGAATGAACCAAAGAGCAAAGAGTATAAAAATTGTAAAGCTAACGACGCTTCACCAAAGATTATTGAAGGCAAATCATAACCAACGCTTGAATGAAAAGACCGAATATTGCACAGATAACTTTAAATAAGTCAGAGAGAATATTGACGCATAGAAGTTTTAAAGTCTCAAGTGAGTTAGTTTAGTCAATGCCCGGAAATACCGGAAGTCGACATACATATGACATAAATAAAGACGAACGAAACTTTATGGTATTTTAAGGTTGTAACTTTTAACATTAAGAATTCTTCCCAGAACTCTTGAATAAGTCAGGTCTTACCTTATTGATGCTTTCGTAGATTCATCATTCTTAATTTTGTCAATAAATAGGTACTACATACCTGCTTTCTTCATTAACAAAAAACATTTGTAAACAACTCACAACGGCACTCAAGTTCACGTTTTATTTCGATAAATAATATTCTATACACATCATATATCGTGGATATACTCATGGAGATCAATTTTATTATTGTTTTACACCTTATTAACTATGAAAATTCAATAAAACTTGTATTATGTTGAGAGAACGTAGTGACAGCGCTAAGCACAAAAACACGTAATGACATATACATACAGTGTTGCTCGACGAGAGAACAGTTTTTATTTTTATTTTATTTTTTTAGCTTTAAAATTGTGATGGCGCTGGTACATAACCGCGTTACTACTTGTAAATCTGTCTCGGAGAAGGAGTAAGTATAATTATGATAGAACTTCACGTACAGGTAAGTTCGTTTATTCATAAATTATACTTCGCGCCTCGTCCTCGAGATTAGTAATTTACACATGTAGATTTTGAGAGTACCTTGGGAATATCATCAATGAATAATAGTGTTTGTAAAAATCTAAGTAAATTTAGGTTTAAAGAAATTTATTCTCAAAAAAAAAAAGAAAATTTATTGTTTAACTTGGTATAATCAATAAATAGAAAGAACAACTTTGTACTTCTATACGATTAACGTACCTAGGCAGTAGGCTTTGAGTATTTACTCAAAGGATAAAATTAATCATAAACAATAGAATAAACTTAACTAACTAAGGAATAATTATTCTTATTCTTATTATTTATAGCTATTATAGTTAGTTGTAGACAATTAGATATGTATAATTTACAACAAAGTAATTAGGGATGTATAAAAATCTTCTTTTTGCGAAATTTAAACTGGTCGTAATCGAATAATTATAATAAATGCTGGTTGATTATTGATTCTGCTAAGGTAGTACTATCATCATAAATAATAACTCTCTGATAGAATTTTGCAAAAGTTGTGGAATTCCTACTCCAGCCTGCCGTTTTACGGATGGTATCTAGACTGACGCCCAGTAAGTGCGCGCGCGATGACGCTGCGTGTCTCGTGCTGTGTGCACTGAACATGCTCGTGTCGATCCCACACTCACTGACACCCGTATTCACAAACGTTACTATGCGGTCTCATAGTGCGTGCGAGCGCACAGGGCCACTAAAACTTATTCATAGACAATACTTGAGTGGCGGCTAGCACTATGCGTCCCTTAGAATGAACGCACAGCTAAGGTAGCCTGCTAGCTATTTTAAGCAACGCATAGCTGTGTCTCTCGATTCTCTGTGGTCTATTATGTGTTACGAGAAATATTTTTCGGGGTTAGATTTTACTGTTTGTGATAATTTACCATTTTAATAGCGTCCTTTTACAATGGGTTATAGTAGTGAAGAAGAATTTGATATAATTATTCTTTCATTATTCTTTAGTCATTGTGCTTCTTTCATTGATAATTATATCAATGAAAGAAGCACAATGAATATCAGAAAAGTGATACGGGATTTCCAAAATCCTTTTGATTATTACAATTCGGATGAATTTAGACGACGCTACAGGTTTTCCAAAGATGTGGTACTTTGTGTACTCTTGGCACTAATAAATGAAGACCTAAAAAAATTAACCGCTAGAAGACTTCCAGTGCCAGCATTTTATCAGTTGCTTGTGGCCTTAAGATTTTATTCTTCTGGCAGCTTTTAGGTACCTACTAATGAACACTTTACCATTATAAGAGTTTTGTAAAAATATATACCTATTTATTAAATCCACAAATACACAATAAAATCAACACGCAGACGAAAAATAGTTCTCGAACACCGGTCACCGTTTATGTTTTGAGGTTATATTATGACAAAATGAAATGAACGTCAAGCAGCGAAGTGAACTACGCAACACAAACGAACCAATCACAGAGCTCTATTCAACGCTGTGCGTTTGCTTAGTCAAGGGTCGTTAGAGTATTGTTTATGAATTGAAAGGCTTGCCATATGTAACGCAGTGCGAAATGCCTTACTTCGCATAGCATTGCTACTTTACTGAGAAAAGTATTGTTTGTGAATACGGGTGTGAGTGTTTGTTTTATCCAGCGGCTAAGCGTTTGCGTTCCTACTGGTTTATGAGGTTTCCTAATTCCAACAATGGCTGCTTTTTCAATAAAGAAAGGTAACTGAATAACGGGTTGCTTAAATCCCGGTCTAGAAGTCTTTATAATATCGGAGATTTTAATTGTAACACGCTGAGAAAGATTTTGAACTTTGCTAACTTTGCCGATAAGGTGGTTTTATGTGTGTGTGCGGTCAGAAGGTTTGGCAAATTAAAGAGCGTGTTCTCAGTTGAAGGTTTACTGAACGACTGATACAAAGATTACAATAGTATAATACAGTGGTTGAGCTTAGAGTTAACTTACGAGCTACGTCATACATGGCCTAAGACTAAAGATGTATAAAAAGTAATATGCCTACGCTACAATGCTCCCCCCTTAGATTAAACAATAAAATTTTAATTTGTTAAAAGAATACAAAATTATCTAGGAGTATGAACTAATTAAAACTACAGACGTTAACAATAAACAACGAACAATGGTTTTACTTATAATAAAGCCGAACAATGGTTCACACTATGCTACTTATACAAGAGAGTATATTTTCTTCACATGTTGTTTACACTAGACCATAACTTTGTTTGAAGTTTGCATTCCCGATTTGTTTATAGATATGAGTGCGCCGATAGTCAGCGTTTCTTGAACAGTGACGGTTATTGATACAGTTGATAAAGACGTTGACGAAGGCGGCTCACATGTCGAATCTCACGGTCTTCTTAACGACCCGGCCCGATTTCGTTGTTATCGGCGGTGTCGTAGTGCTCGAAGTGTCGTATGGAGTCGTAAGGTTCGCCGGATGTGGGACGGTGTCGGGTAGCGTCGTTGTTTGGGTATCCTGGCGTGGGATCGACACATTATCAAAGTCTAATAGGTAAGCTGGTTTTAGACGATCAAGTGATACTGTGACTTGCCTACCATTACAGTCTAGTGTATAAATTTTTGGATGTCGTTTTATTACTTTACATGGACCTTCGTAAGGTGGTACCAAAGATCGACGTGCTTCATTTCTAACAAACACATGAGTGTTAATGGCTAAATCTTTATGAACGAATACACTACTGTTTTTGCTATGTAGGCTTGAATGTGAGAGATTGGGAATGGATGACAATGACTTGGTTAACAGTTTGATGTAGTCGCTGTCGTTAATATTGGTTGTAGATTTTGAATGAAATAGGTCACCTGGCAGTCTGAGACTACTGCCGTATAAAAATTGTGATGGACTGTATCCCAGATCTAATTTAACTGCCGAGCGCAACCCTAGGAGTATTAAGGGTAATTCCCGTAACCATTGTGTGCTATTTGAACATTTTGCCATAATAGCAGCCTTTAAGGTACGGTGAAATCTTTCGATCATGCCGTTCGCCTTTGGATTGTATGCAGTTGTGCGAACTCGTTCAATGCCGAGTCTTTTTAATAGCTGCCGAAATAAATCTGATTCGAATTGACGGCCTTGATCTGAGGTTATACGTATTGAACAACCGAAACGAGCAATCCAATGCTCTACGAACACCTTAGCAACCGTTTCAGCTGTGATATCTTTAACGGGTATAACTTCAGGCCATTTTGTCACCCTGTCCATGATGGTAACGCAATATTTGAAATCCTGTGCCGGTTGCAGTGGTCCTATTATATCAATATGTACATTTTCTAAACGATTTCCTGTGCTGTCAAATTCGCCTATCGGTGTTACTGTGTGGCGTTGAATTTTAGATTTTTGACAGGGAACACATATTTTGACGATATTTTTTATGTCGGTATTCATGTTGCTCCAGAAATACCTTGACTTAACTAAGCGTTGAGCAGCTGCGACGCCGGGATGACTCACATTGTGTAAAGTTTTTATGGCGAGTTCCCGGAACTGTAGAGGTAGATAAGGACGTAAGTCGTGTGTTGATGTTTCGCAGGCTATTTTTATCTCTGAATCGGGCATTGTTATTAATTTAAATTGGAGTTTGTTATGTTTGCGAAGATTTTGTAATTCTGGATCGCTTTTTTGTAGTTCGGCTAACTTTTGATAATCTACTAGTGATGGCATGATAATCTCATCAATTCGGGATAATGCGTCGGCGACTGTATTTTTATCACCTTCAATGTAAATGATGTTATCGAAAAATTGGGAAATGAAGTCTAGTTGTCTTAACCATTTAGGTGAGGCTGAAGGCGATACCTTTTTAGATAGGGCGAAGGTCAATGGTTTGTGGTCTGTTAGTACTGTTAGCTGTCTGCCTTCTACCATATGGCGGAAGTGTTTAATTGCCATGTAAATTGCTAAAAGTTCCCTATCGTACGTGCTGTATCTTGTTTGGGTACCGGTGAGTTTCTTTGAATAAAATCCTAGAGGTTCTAATTTCCCTCTTTGAGGAGTGGCTAGATCGGCGTCACGGCGTCCTGACCTACCGCATGACGCAGGTCCTCACCGGACACGGAAGTTTCGGGAGGTACCTGTGTCTGATGGGAAAGGAGGAAACGCCTGGGTGTCACCACTGCGAGGGTCGCCCTGAGGACACCGTAGAGCACACGGTGCAAGACTGCCCCGCCTGGGCAGAGCACCGACGTGTCCTCACGGCGGCGATAGGCGGAGACCTCTCGCGCCCGGCATTGGTCGAGGCCATGCTGCGGGGCGAGAGGGAGTGGGAAGCGGTCGCCTCCTTCTGCGAAGCAGTCATGCTTCCGAAGGAGGAGGCGGGCCGCGTGAGGGAGAGGATGGCGTCCTCCCTCCAGCCCAGCCGCAGTGGTAGACGCCCACGGCGTCGGACGTCGGCCGACGATCTCCGGCCGCCGTAGGCGCGGGCATGCGGACAGCGAGTAAAGGGCAACTCGCTGTCCGACCATGGACCATGCCCGGGTCGACGGCGCGTCGTGTTCCACGCGCGCCTCAAAGAGCGTCAGCAATATGACGAGGCCCCCCCATAGAGGGCCGAAGCCTGCCGGGGTCGTGGGACTCATCCCGTTACCGTGACCCCGGTACGTAAAGGGTTATTGAAGGAACACCGTGGATTTTAGTCAGTAAAAGTCTGACAGTCCCTCCCACCCTGCCCGGAGTGGGAGGACTTATTTGATAATTTTACCACGATAAAAAAAAAAAAAAAAAAAAAAAAAAAAAAGAGGTTCTAATATATCACTAACTCTCTGATTTAAAGCGGCGCCTACGCAAGTACCGGAAGCGTCTTCATCAACATTAATGGCACGGTTGCGTCGGGGTGCGATAACGTCACTGCATTATTGATAGCTTGTTTACATAGACTGAATGCTTGTAATGCACTTTCGGTCCATGTAATTTTTGTTTTGTCGCGTTTTTTTTGAATTGTGTAAATACGCATTTAGTGGTGTTTGAATTTCTGCAGCTTTTGGAATGTTGAGCCTATAGAAATTCATCATTCCGAGGAAACGTCGAAGTTCCTCTATTGTATTGGGTTGTGGATAATCATTAATAAGTTGCGTTTTGTTTGCGCTCGGTTTTATGCCTTTTGAGTTAATGTGGTAACCGAGGAAGCTTAACTCGGGTTTACCGAATTCGCATTTATCTGTGTTGATTGTTAACCCGATATTATTTAATCGTTCTAAAACTAACTCTAAATGTTTTGCATGCATTTCTTTTGAATCCGAAGCTATAATTACATCGTCAAGATAAGGAAATGCAAAGTCAAGACTTTTTAAGGCGTTGTTGACTAACCTTTGAAAATCTTGCGCTGCGTTGCGTAACCTAAAGTTCATTCTTGTAAATTCAAATAAACCGAATGGAGTTATGACTGCAGTTTTTGGGATGTCTTCGGGAGCCATTGGAATATTATGGTAAGCTTTCCGGATGTCAATTTTGGAAAATATAGTTTTCCCTTTGAGTAAATATGTGAAATCAAGTAGTCTTGGTAATGGCTAACGGTCGGGAGTAGTTTGTGCGTTAAGTCTACGATAATCTCCGCACGGCCTTATTTCACCGCTTTTTTTACTAACGCAAACTAGTGGGTTGGCCCAAGGACTATTCGAAGGTCTACAAATACCTAATTGCATCATTCTTTCGAATTCTGCTTTGGCGACTTTGTATTTCTCCGGATTAAGCGGTCGTACTTTTTCATGGGCCGGGGGTCCATTAGTGTAAATGTGGTGTTGAACATCATGTTTAGGGTGCGTTTTAAAGTTTTCTAATTTGGTGATATCGGGATATTTTTGTAATATGAGATGGTATTCGTCGTTTATATCGATTGATCGAATACTCGATTCAGGGCTATTTGTAATATTTGTAGCGCGCGATATTAAAGTGAGTTTGTCTATTAGTTTCCTACCATGTAAATCTACCATTAGTTTGTTAGCAGCAAGGAAGTCAGCGCCTATTATTGAACGTTGCACGTCGGCTAGTGTGAATTTCCATTGGAATGGGCGACGTAAACCTAAGTTAACTGTGATGGATTTTTCGCCGTATGTTTTGATTTTTGTGCCGTTGGCTGCATATAATATGTAATCTGATGTGGATGCGTTTTGCCTTTTACCGGTTAAAACCGACACATCAGCACCAGTGTCGATAAGAAATCGTACACCAGTTTTAATATCCGTAACACATAAACGATAGGAATTGACACCGGTGACATTGTGTATTTGACCCGGTGTCTGAATTAGTTTTCCGGATTCCTTTTATTACAATTTATTGTGTCGCCGCATTTATGTGCATTTGTGCCATAAGTAAAGTGGTAGAAACATTGGTAATTCGTATCACCTGGTTTCTCTTTTTGTCTGCGGTAATTCTCTCTATATTTATAAGTAATTTCGCGACTTTTAGAGCGAGTCCGGGAAGATCCACGGCCGTAACGATCTTGGCTTCGCGGCTCACGGTTCTGATGGTTATTGGAATCGTTTAGTTTAGTGCGTAATTCCGAAATTTCTAGTTTCATTTGTTTCAACTCATTTACAATGGTTTCGGGAAGTGTTGGGTCTGCACTCGGAGTTGTTTTAGAAACCGGGGCTATTTCAGATGGTCTGGTATTTTCCAGAATTTTGTCAGCGATTTTAGCCAAACCATCGAGTTTAACCTCGTCAGTGTCGCATGCGGTTATGATGGCCCTAATTGAATGTGGAAGACGACTTGTCCACAGTAATTTTAGAGTGTCATCTGAGACTTTATTTTTCTCTCTATACGTCTAAGTCTCGCATACGCCGTAATAATTGTAAAGGCTTTTGATGTCCGAGTTCGATTTCATTTAAGAGTTGGTTCATTTGTTTTGTTTCCGACTCTTCGTAAACCGAAATTAACCTATTTTTTAAAGTTTCATATTTATTATTCTCCGGCATGTTTTCAAGAATGTCACTAATATCAGGTAATTCGTCAGGTTTCAGCCTAGCTATTAGAAGTTGACTTTTGTGCAGGTCACTTGCCTTTAGGGGATCCACGATGGTGTTGAATTGGTGAAGCCAGAGTCTCGGTCGATCTTGCCAGAAGTCCGGTATCCTCGGTGTCATGGAAACTGCCGTCATCTGTTGTGGCTGTGGCTGGTCCTGGGTTGACATGGCTGCGGGTTGTTGGAGAGCTGCGGCCTGGTAGCGTGGGTCGTTCATTTTTACGCGCGATGATAATTAAAGTCTTTGTAACATGGAACTTGATACGCGCGCGATCACTTTGGTATAAAAATCACGTTGGTATAAAAATCACGTCGGTATAAGAATCACGTTGGGGTCACCACTTTGCCGATAAGGTGGTTTTATGTGTGTGTGCGGTCAGAAGGTTTGGCAAATTAAAGAGCGTGTTCTCAGTTGAAGGTTTACTGAACGACTGACACAAAGATTACAATAGTATAATACAGTGGTTGAGCTTAGAGTTAACTTACGAGCTACGTCATACATGGCCTAAGACTAAAGACGTATAAAAAGTAATATGCCTACGCTACATAACTTTTATTTTCGAAAGAGCTTGAACTCTGTGTGCGGTTGACAGGTCCAGTAAAGTTATAGTTTTCTTTGTAAGCTTATCTAAAGTTAATTCCTCATTAGGATGCCATGAACTCAATTGATCCAATACTAGGTTGGTATCCCAGGTAACGTCATATTTAGGTGTTGGTGGTTTTAGTCTGAAAACACCTTTGAGGAATCTTTTTATTCTATCGTCACTAATTAGTACTGGGGCTCAGCACCAGGGAAAGAGCAGATCGGCATGAATTAAGTGTGCCATATTGGCAACCGTCATTAAAGAGCTTGGTTATAAAGGAAATCACTGTGGGTACAGAGGCGTCATACAAATTTAACGACCTACTTTTACAGAAGTCCCACCATTTCTTCAAGTAAACGCCGTATTGTTTCATGAAGTTAGGTGCTAGTGATGCTAACATTACATCAAGTGATGATTCTGGTACGTTTCTCCTTGAAAATGCATCCCGGATAATATGCCTGCTACCAGGGTAATCGACTCGTGTATCCGACGAGAGCTGGAATGAGACAGTAAGGCATTACTTTTAGGAGGAAATGTTACAGTTTCCGAAATAAGGAGGGATTTAAACACGGGGTACCATGGCTGTGTTGGCCAAAAAGGTATGACCATGATACCCTGTGCCCTGTCTGTTATTATTTTTCTGAGAGTTTTCAGTATGACTGAAAAAGGTGGAAATGCATAGAAATCATGATTTGCCCATGAAACCGTAAACGAGTCTATGGCAAATGCGTCTGGGTCTCGGTGCCAGGATATGTATGTGGCACATTTATTATTTATGCGACTAGCAAACAAATCAATCTTTGGATGACCGAATGCGCGGGTGAGACTATCAAAGGCCCAATCGGATAGCTCCCACTCTATATCCGGATGGGTTCTTCATGATTCATAATCTGCAATGACATTGTCACTAGATTTTATGTACGAGGCAAAGACGAAAAGCTTCTTGCTTTCGCACCAGTTCCATATATCACGAGTTATTTTGGTGAGATGAGGGTATTGTATACCCCCCATTTTGTTGATATATGCTACTGCTGTTGAATTGTCAACGCGTAGTAATATTTGGCAATTGTAAAGATTTTTAACAAAAACTTTTAAGGCAATAAATGCAGCAAGCAGTTCTAAATAATTTATATGCCGTTCCCGTTCGGTATTCGACCACTGCCCGCTCGCAGACCTTACTTCACAGGCGGCCCCCCGCCCCGTCGTTGAGGCGTCAGAAAATATCTCAACTTGGTAAACATCAATTTTTATTCGATGTACAGAATGCTCTATTTTATTTAGCCACCAGTCAAAATCAGGTTGTAATGATTCAGGTAAATTCATAGATTTGTTATAATTTACCTTTCAAGTTGAGATATTTACATCTTTCCATTTCTTTAGTGTGGAGCCATCCGTATTCAATCGCTGGACAAGAAGAAACTAATAAGCCTAATAATTGAGCAAAGGCCATAATTTTACAACGCTTTAATTTTGAAAACATTACTAGTTGCACTTTTATTCGTAATCTTTTATCTGTTGGTAAACTAATCTGAAACGCATGTGAATCTATAATCATACCCAAGAATCTGCATTTGGTCGAAGGAAAAAGTGTGCTTTTTCTACATTAATGATGAAACCAAGTGCAGTCATTAGTTTCTTAGTTATGTCTATGTTACTTAGAAATTCCTGGTGGGAATATCCGAACAATAACCAATCGTCTAAATAAACGGTTGACATAAGGCCTGCAGAGCGCAATAATTTAGCTATAGGTTTACATATTTTTGTAAAAAAGTATGGGGCTGTACTTAAACCAAATAGTAAAACATTAAATTCGAATAATTTACCCTCAAAATCAAACCTTAGATATTTTCGAGATTCTTTATGTATTTTAATTAAGAAATAGGCGTCTTTGAGGTCAATTGACGCCATTTGACAGTTATACGTTACAATTTTTAGTGCCGTTCTTAAATCCTCTAACTTAAAATGATCTGTTTTAATGAATTTATTAAGATTTTAAAGTTTAAAATAAAGCGCATCTTGCCATTTGGTTTGGGTACCAAGAAAACAGTTGATACAAATTGATCTTCACAAGGAGAACATTCTGATATTGCGCCTATATTGAGTAGGCTATTAATTGCTTCTAAATAATGCAATCTTTCATTAGCCGAGTAAGTTTGTCTAACAGGGAGTATGTGTTGGTACAACAGGTGATGTAAATGGTATTTTATAACCTCTTATCCAGGATAATATAGTCTGGTTGTTCGTAATTGCAGCCCATTGTTTATAGAATTTAGATAAACGGCCTGCGTACTTAACTGCATCTAGGAGCGGCGACGGGAATACGTCGACTGATGGCCCCGCGATGACGTTTTCGATGAGTGCGCGTGCGGTGGCATGTACTGCGTCTGCGGCGGGGGAAACTGCGCGCGCGACGCAACAGGCTTGCGGCTCCACAGCGCTGCTGGCGCCGTCCCCGCGGGCGACTTGCTCGCCTAGAGGGGAGCTCTGCGGTTTAAAGCTCTCGATGCTGGTCCTGTATAATTAGTATTCGCAGTCTTGCTGCTAGATTCGGCTTTCAGTTCGATCCCTGATTTATTTACAGCTTTTGCTGATGTTAATGTCTCTGCTAAATTTTCACCGAACAGACACGTGTCTATCTTAGTGTTTTTAAGGTGTTCTTTCATGTTTTTTTTTTGAGGGCAAATAAAATGAAATTTCTACGTGTGATAGAATCTGCATGTTGTAAGTCGCATAAAATTCTGCTTACATCCATTAATTTTTGCAGCACGTCATTGGTTATTGTTTTTGAACTTAATTGGGAATTTATGACGTCGGCCAAACAAGCAATTGCACTAGTCATTTGTTTCTGTTTATTTTCTATTCTTTTATCGCGTTTAGCTGCGGAATCAGCAATAGCCGCTTTAATTTCTAGATTTATTTTAGGGGTATCTAATTGGGCACAATTTTTAGGTAACAAATATTTTGAGATCAAGTTTTTACGATTTTCCTTATCCAGACCGTCCTTAACAATGTGTAATAAGTGATTTGCAAGTTCGTTACGTATTTCAGGACCGTATTTGTCAGTTTTAGTAGGATCATCGCCTAAAATTTCTAAAATTTCCGTATCGATATCGGGAATATTAGCATCGAGAGCTTGTTCTTCGGAGGGTACATCCGTGGAAGTACTAGGGCCTGGCTCAGGTTCACAGATTTTATAAGAGTCTTGAACTGGTTCATATTCAGGTGGCCATTCTAATAACCAATCACCTGGTCGCAGTGCGGGGGAGTCTGGAAATTATCATAGACATGATAATTTTATTATGTAAGTTAAATAACTTACTTTGACATAAAAAGTGGGCTTAAATAAGTCCATGACTATTTTATAATATCATAATATTTTATCTTTATAAAAAGAATAGAAATTAAAGCAAACTTAATTATGTTTGTTTTAGATTACTCATAGTCATAATAATAATTAGGTTAGGTTACAATCCCCAGCGGAAGGAACGCAAACCGTATTTTAAATGCGTTGAGACAGCCCGATTGACTGTTCAGGTTGCATTAAACTTAAATACGTAGATACGTAAATAAGGCGGTAAGAAGATAGTTATCACATCACTTTAAAATGAGTAAATAGGTAAATACCTGCTCCAATATCATCATCGTGTAGACCAACAGCTTCCTCCAAGTCTGAGACACTTTCCGAAACACTAATTTGTCTTTTACGAATTTTGCGTTCTAACTTTCTTATTTTATTTTTGTAACGGATAACGTCTTCTTCACGAGACTTAGAATCCTTACGTTTTGGCATCTGTGCAAAGACGCGAGATAGATGTTGAGTGGTTGAGCACTAGAATGCGAATGGTTGGCGAGAATCGTCTGAGAGCGGAACTGGACCAAGTACCCACATGCAAAAAAGGTAAATAAAAATATTTTTTATGTGGGTATGTGAAATAAAATTGTCATAGAAAAAGAAAAAAAAAAATTATTTCTCTCTCAACTAAGTGCATGAGTGGTGACAACCAGGCGTAACTAAATGTGTAAATTACTAATCTCGAGGACGAGGCGCGAAGTATAATATTAAATAAATTGGATACACCATTACATGCACGGTACATAAGTTGGAATTATACTTATCAAATCCAAACATTATCATACATATTATCAAGAACATTATAGTTAATATATACCATAAAGTACGAATGCAGCTATAATCTTAATAAAACATTCAAATTTAAAACATACCTTTATCCATTTTAATATAACCTAATTAATTAGAATCATAATTATTTAAGGACTCGTATATCGTATCGTCCTACGTTTTACCTCTAATACTACGAACGAAAGCTAACTAAAAGAAAAGGCATGGCATGTTAAGCACGATCCGAACGCATCCCCTCTTCTGTAAGGAACCTTTAAATCAGGTGACAAGGAACCGGTATATCATCCGATTTAAAGGTTCTCGGAACCGGTATTTAGAACCGGTACGTCGAAACCCAAACTGGAACCGATACCGGAACCGGAACCGTACCGAAAAGAGGAACCTTTATAAGAACCTAAGTGAAAAACCTGAACCTAAATTGGAACCGGTTTTCAATCCCTGCTTCTCAGAGTAGTCAGTTAGGAATCACTGGACTCATCTAGTTTATATTTACGAAAAAAAAGGACGTGTGAAAGTGTTATTTATAACCTATTTTCAAAATAAACATCATTATTTCATTATCATTATGTCATTATTTATATAGATTTCTTCATGTATTTACATTACAGCGTCAGGTATAACTTTGGTGGAAGGCTGTGGTGTACTGGTTAGCATCTGGGGTACGCAGCGCAACCCTAAGTACTGGGGAGAGGACGCGGAGCTGTTCCGACCTGAACGGTTCCTCGACACGCCACTGACGCATCCTGCCGCCTTCATGGCCTTTAGCTATGGACCTAGGAATTGTTTAGGTATTTGTTTTTTTTTTAAAGAGAACTAGCGTTGTGGGTAGAGTTCACATGACTAGCAATCTTGTTAACTCCTTCAAGTAAGCTTGGGTGAGTGGGTTCACGGTAATAGTGTAATGGGTGGGTTCGAACCTGCAACCCCTAGACCAAAAGTCCCGACACCTTAACCTATTGACGCTTTTGATTTGATTCTATTAATGACTGGCACTTCACCCGCGATTTCATCTGCTTGGATTCAATTCAATTCAATTTATTTATTTGCTATAAGTGTTGGTACAATGTCGGTCTTAGCATACATATATTATGATAACATTATTATTATGAATCCTTAACACTTAGTCAAATGACTGCGACAGGCAAACATTTTGTTCATACTTAATTATTAATATAACGTAATTAATGATTGTTTACAAAATAATGTATGATTCTATTAAATTAATTATTAAAATTACAATTGAATACCAATATTATTATTCTTATTATTAGAATTATGTCATATAGTTAAATTATTACAATTGTTAATTATTTTTCAATGTCTTTTTAAATAATTCGCTTACAGAGTAGAAAGTCTTTTCGTTAAGCCATGCTTTAAGACACCTTATAAATTTATTAGTTCATTTCGGATTTCGAAATAATTTTTAGCCAGCACTTACCAATTTATTTATTTATTTATTTATTTATTTCTCCTCACAAATTACACGCTAACAACAGTGACATCATAAATGTACATCTTATATTACACCTTGTGAGGAGCTGGTGTCTGTGTTAGGCATAGAAATGCCTGAATTACAGATCACCAGGTCCCCACCCAACGGAAAAAACAAAGTATACAATAAAACATTAATTTAAATACTATATTTAAACATGCTCCAGTAGAATTATTTGGAAAATACAAAGTACGAGGAAAAAAAAATTAAACATACAATACTATGAAACTGAAATTAAAACTAAGTGCCTAATTTGAATACGAGTAGAGTGAAATTATTACAAAGTAGAATGATTATCATGTTTGTGTGTGTGTGTGTGTGTGTGTGTGTGTGTGTGTGTGTGTGTGCATGTAATAATAATCTAACCTAATATAATTCAAAATAATAATACAATATAAAGGATGACGGCCAAAAATGTATGGAAGTCATCCTAGGAACCAATAACAACAAACGATATATCATTGAAAAGGTTTTTTTATGTACTTCAACTATTGTTATGGCGGAAAGTCCCAAATCGTTGTGTGGATAAAGTTATGGCTCAATAAAGCCAGACTTCATTCTCAAAAATGCCATTTCTCACTAATTTCGACCCAGGTGTTTTATGACACCTCAAGCTCAAAATACCTTATATATTGTTTTATTTAACGTTTGAGTACACCGTGTAGAGTATTGTTTAACAGATACTCTGTATTTGTTATACTTTGTTAGCTATAAGAGCGGATGGCAAGAGGTGTTTGCAGAGGAGAGGGGAAAGTGAGCCGCAGCAGAACTTCACAGATGCGCGCGTGTCAGAAATGGAAGATATATAGATATAAAGATATATAGAGAATGTTGTTATTTATAGAATTAATTAATTATCAATATCGATTTATTACGTATTTACCGATTAATTACCTATTAATCGGTATTACCATGATTACTAGGTGTTTTAAGAGATAATTAGCAGTCTGTATAGCAATATCAGTTTAATTTACCGCACGGTTCGGAAGGTTAGCTATCTATGGAGAAGAACCGGTAAGAAACTCCACAGTTCTCTTTTCAAAACATCGTCACTTTTACATAATTTTATGTTTAATTATTACACAATATTATTAGGACACCGATACAACAACATAATTCTATATATAAAATAAATCGTACCTTAAGATGTTCACACTGTGGCTATCCGAGAGAGACTATGTCTAGAACGACTGAGAGGCGGCTTTTATAGTCAGTGTAAACAAGTGACGTCACATCATACGATTTTAAAACAGATTTGTTTTAACCTTTGTATTTCAACATTAAGCTATGATTAAATGATATAAAAATACAGTAGATATGTTGAAATTAATTAGTTCAATTACATATTAGTCTTACGATGACAGAATTAGGAAACAAGCAACGTTATTTTTTAAATAACGTTTAAATATGCTGTTATACAAGACAACAATGAAAGAACAGTTTTAATTATCTTATAAATAGGTTTTTTACACAATAAAATTATTAAGTTAATGTAAATATCTTTAGTAAAATCTAGTATCTGTCACGGTCATACTGACATGTACTTCGTTCTCGAAGTACAAATTACATTACATAAGATGATTAATATACATAACATTTTATCTATTATGTAATTAATTAATGTCTAATAATAATTACTAATTGCTATATATGGCATAAAAAATATTTTGTAAACTTAAACCTACACAATTTTAAACATTATTTTCATCAACCCATACACCTGGCCATAACCTTAATTGATCTTTACATTATCGTGTTTACATAATCTTATCTTCCTTGTACAGGTTATTCTATAACCTAGCTGGGAGTGTAGCACCTCACCACCATTTTAGTTATTGTAGTACTTACTTAAATATGTATGTAGTCTAAGTGTAAAATACTGTACAGATATAAGTAAGCAAATAAAAAATAAATAAATATATAAATAAAAAAATAAATATACTTTGTCTGGCCAAACACCCGCCATCAGTGAAGCTCAATCACCTGCAGTCATGAATGGCAGACAACAGTCAAGATAAAAATCTCTCATTATTTCATCGCACAATAATTCATTGTCATCATATAATAATATACATAAATTCTATAATAAAGTCTTTCATAATACAATTATTTTTCTTCACTTATATCGAAACAGTATACATTATATAGAGATTTAAAAAAATAAAACAGTACTATTCAAATATAAAAAAAAAAAAAATACATATTAAACAAATTTAAAGTGATAATAACCAACATGTTATGTCATGTTAATATCTATAACAGTGCTGTTATAAATTACTCACTGATTATATATTTAATAGTATTCAAATAAATATTGGAAAAAAATATCAATAGATATATTAAAAGAAAACAAAGTTATAGTTAAAACTATAACCAAAATGCATCCACCACATCTTGAGAAAATGTATTATTCCTTAAACTTATTAGCAAACTTGTATGGGATGCTGAAGTTCTGTTTTTCTATTCAAATCATTATTGAAATAAATAATTATTGTAATCAATTTAAGTTAGGAA
The DNA here is from genome assembly GCA_943138885.2 of Tholera decimalis. Lineage (NCBI taxonomy): Eukaryota > Metazoa > Arthropoda > Insecta > Lepidoptera > Noctuidae > Tholera > Tholera decimalis. The sequence continues at coordinate 3,193,354 of OW964552.2, read as the reverse complement.
ACACAGGATTCATCTAGTAACTGAAAATAGAAAAAATTATGGAACTATGTTCAATGAGTCTGTACTTGAGGAAAATTCTAAAATTGAATCTCGACTCAAAACTAGTTTTAAAGAGAGATCAGTGCCTATGTGACCTAATTTGACTACTTATTGAAATAAATTATTTGTCAACATTTTAAAAACCATTTCCGATTATTAATTATAGCGACTATGGAACCCATAATGAATTTTGTTTTCAATTGTGATAAGTGTAAGTTTCAAAAATTCAAATTAAATATTCTCTATACAAATCATGTCGCATTACTACCCCACAAATTCATCAACAAGTGAACAAACATCAAGTTTTCTAAATGATATAAATTATCATCATTCTGAAATTTTAATGTGATTTCTGTATAAAAATGAGTTATAAATGGTGTACATTATCAAAAAGTATAAATACTTCAGTAAAAACCACACAACATTTATTTAATAAAAAACAAACCGTTTCCGGATTTACACTTCTCACAATTAACGAGAAATCAAGTAAATAGCCAGGAAAAATATCTTGGAAGTTGGCTGGACGACAGGCACAATTGGAAAGTACACATTGATCGTGTTAAAATAAAATTAAAAAACATTGATAGGAGCGTTATGCAAATCTACAGAATATCGAAAAAAAAAAGAAGTGCCTGATTCTTAGTAAAATTTCATATTAATCGAAAGATGGGGATCAGCTTGTAAACCTAATCTTAACCCCCTACAAAGAAAACAAAAAAAAGAATCATAAAATCCTTATTTCACTATCAGTGTCTTTATCCAACTAAGAAAAATCATTAACAACATCAGCATTAATTCATTACAACTGAATATTAAGAAGTTGCAGCCAATGACTAACAAGTGCATAGACTAATTATGGGAAAATTACTATATTATTTGTGTACGGCTGTACTTTGGTCTGCCGGAGGATTTGAAACGAAATAATAGTGTCAATATTTTCAAAAATAAACTTCAGAAGCATGTTCGAACAAAGTAATATATCGCCTCCAACTTTTTCAAGTGTGAACACTTCTTAATAATTATTAATCAAATATATACAATACTTTGTATCTCATTTTAAGTGAATCATAATGTTATTATGAGAAGTAAATGACATAACTACACAGGTTCCAAAGAACTTTCCAAGAAACTTTCTCAGAGAAATTGTGATGATATAAAGCCGAATTCAATTTTAATTTCATACTTATGTGAAAACTACCATTATTTGAACAACCCATGATAAATGTACTTAGGTGGAAGTTTTAATATTTTTCAGCTCAGGAGCGGCGTCAATTTAAGGCATATTTTTACCGTGCGCTTTCACAAAATTAATACCCATTATCATGGATCTCTATCGAGTACAGTGTAAAATTGTAATAAACCCTTTAACACATTGCGAAAAGTAAACGAAAATAAACACCATAACAGTAGTAACGAAGACATTGAAAAGTAGGGTTTGGAGAAAAAAAAATATCGATATTCTTTTATAAAATAATCGACTATATAGACAACATTTTAAATCTCAATAAATCTATACTAAATTTTTAAACAAGAATATGCATAAAACTTGACGAAAAAAATAATATCGATACTTATTACATTTCCTCGATAATAATCGTTACAGTTTAAAAATAATGATTCCATATTTACCAATATATTTCTTTTAGTCAATTTATATGGATAACTTATAATAACACTTTTTTTAAATAACATATTGGTTCAATGTTATTTAGTAGTTTTTTTCTTCTTACTTGACTCCCGTTATGATGTTGGTCCATCCAATTTCTTCGCAAAGTTTTTTGATTCCATAGCACCATCAGGCTGCACCGCTGTCACTGGACTGGAAGCGTCACATAATCATCTGAACGGTGGCAATGGCCCGAGACAGCATCACGGATGAAGAAGCCTTCCAATATTGCAGGATTCATTCTGAAACTTTTACTCCATTTGGGCAAGAACGATCTACATACATGTACTAAATGTATAGCTAACCAAAACTAACTTGCAATAAAAGTAACTGCAAAACAATCTGACAATCGTGACCTATATTCAAGTACCCTCCTCTTAAAAAAAATAAAATCACATGGGCTATGAATCAAACCTCAATACCAAAATAAAATATGTGGGCTGTGAACTATCCCACTTCTGATGTCAGAAATGGAAGATATATAGATATAAAGATATATAGAGAATGTTGTTATTTATAGAATTAATTAATTATCAATATCGATTTATTACATATTTACCGATTAATTACCTATTAATCGGTATTACCATGATTACTATGTGTTTTAAGAAATAATTAGCAGTCAATCTATACTAATATTATAAAGCGGAAAAGTTTGTTAGTTTGTTTGTTTGTTTGTTTGTTTGCTTGAACGCGCTAATCTTCGAAAGTACTGGGTGGATTTGGATGAAATTTGGTATGGAAGTAGCTTGAAGCTTGAGGAAGGTTATAGGCTACTTTTTACCCGACTGCAAAAAAGGAGAGTTATGTTTTTACCGTGATAGAATCCACGGGAGCGAAGCCCCGCGAGAGTACTAGTACAATATAAAGGATGACGGCCAAAAATGTATGGAAGTCATCCTAGGAACCAATAACAACAAGCGATATATCATTGAAAAGGTTTTTTTATGTACTTCAACTATTGTTATGGCGGAAATTCCCAAATCGTTGTGTGGATAAAGTTATGGCTCAATAAAGCCAGACTTCATTCTTAAAAATGCCATTTCTCACTAATTTCGACCCAGGTGTTTTATGACACCTCAAGCTCAAAATACCTTATATATTGTTTTATTTAACGTTTGAGTACACCGTGTAGAGTATTGTTTAACAGATACTCTGTATTTGTTATACTTTGTTAGCAATAAGAGCGGATGGCAAGAGGTGTTTGCAGAGGAGAGGGAAAAGTGAGCCGCAGCAGAACTTCACAGATGCGCGCGTGTCAGAAATGGAAGATATATAGATATAAAGATATATAGAGAATGTTGTTATTTATAGAATTAATTAATTATCAATATCGATTTATTACATATTTACCGATTAATTACCTATTAATCGGTATTACCATGATTACTAGGTGTTTTAAGAAATAATTAGCAGTCCGTATAGCAATATCAGTTTATTAATTTATCGCACGGTTCGGAAGGTTATCTATCTATGGAGAAGAACCGGCAAGAAACTCCACAGTTACTCTTTTCAAAACATCGTCACTTTTACTTAATTTTATGTTTAAATATTACACAATATTATTAGGACACCGATACAACAACATAATTCTATATATAAAATAAATCGTACCTTAAGATGTTCACACTGTGGCTATCCGAGAGAGACTGTGTCTAGAAACCGAGTAGAAGTCGCTACGCCCCCGTAACGGGGCGTGGCGAGCGGTGTCGAGGCGTACGCGTCTCGACCGCGGGTGCTTTGCCGGGGCGTAAAAACGAGCCCATCCTTGTGGTGCCTTTTCTAGGCGTAGTATTTCGAGTGCGAGAGTGCCTACTCAAATATGAATAGCAAACTCGCACTCGTGTTATAGAGTTCTTGTTGTGTGACTATAGGCGCGCCGTGGCGCCGTGACTCAGCGCCGATTCTTCACGACACTTCGGCGGTCTGACCCCGCCAGGTGAGACCTCCAGTTTCCTGAAGGAAGCCCAGCGAAGGTCGACCAGCGACGAGAGTGTCGACTCTGACGCACCTATAGTGGGTGAGTGGCTCCTGTCCGTCCCACTTCCAGAGCTAGCCGGTCACGTTTCGGACTGCAGAGCCGTGTCGTGTGTGAGTGTGAGCGGTATTGTGTTGTGAGTCACCGCTCAGTGCATCTGCACCGGACAGCGTGCGCTGCCAGCCGGTGCGGGTTATGTTTAGGCGCATGTTGAGTTATAAATGTGTGGTTCAGTACGCGATGTGCCTTTATTAACTTAGCACACATCACGCACTGCGGTGTGAGTCAGGTGAGCAGAGTATTTGTTTGAGTTAGCCGCGTGTAGCCTGGGGCGGCTAACTCAGGCGTCAGTCCGGTGGGATGGGGTCACTGTCGTCCGCTACCAGGTCGCGGGGCAGGCGTCTCCCGTCGGCTGGACGCGTATGCCATGGTGCTATCTGCTTGATATGTGGCCAAGTGGATGCGTCGGCACGCGCGAACATACCCTTCGCGAGGCGTCGCACAAACTCGTCCAGGCTCTCAATCCCGAGGTCGCGCTGGATCACGGCGTTCCTCACGTAGCGGCGTCCAGTATTGTCCGCAGCACTAGATGTTGTTGGGCGCGGAGCATCTTGCGGTTCGCCTCGCTGGTGAGGACAAACCAAGCTGGTGTGGCGTACGTCAGTATTGGGCGTATGTACGTTTTGTACACGCCCAATCTGACGCGCACCGGGAGGCGGGATGAAAGCACTGGGCGTAGTAAGTTGCGGGCGGCGCGGCCTTGCGCGGCGACCCTGCGAATATGCGACCTCATCGTGAGCCGACGATCAATGTCTACGCCCAGGTATTTGGCCCGGGGTGACCATTTGATGTCGACTCCTTGAAGCTTCAGGGGAGGTGGGAGGGGCGCACTGCCCATGACGAGGGCCTGTGTCTTACCTACGTTCACCGATAGCCACTACTTGGCTAGCCACTCGGGGAGTTGGTCGAGCACGCGCTGCATCTTGACAGCCGCGTGCTTCGCGTTCATTGACGTGGTCATGTACGCGGCGTCATCCGCGTACAGTGCGAGCGTCGATTCCGGGGTTGTGGGGATGTCATCGGTGAAGCGTGTGTAACACACAGGCGAGATGCAGCTTCCCTGCGGCACGCCCGCACCTATTGGGCGAGGGGCGGACAGCGCGCCTTCCACGGTCACTCTGAAGCTTCTGTTGGTGAGAAAGGAGGAGACCACTTTAACTACGGGACGGGGCGCGTCGGACGTGTCCAGTTTGTATATGAGGCCATCGTGCCAGACGCGGTCGAAAGGCTTCTCCATGTCGAGGAATACTGCGACCGCGTACTCTTTCCTGTTCATGGTACTAGACAGCAGGTGCAGTACCCTCGACAGCTGGAGCGTCGTGCTATGTTCCGCCCGGAACCCAAACTGTTCTGGGCGTGGTGTTATTGCTGGGATGAGGTGACGCAGCAGGAGTTGTTCAAACACCTTGGAGATCGTGGGCAGCAAGGTGATTGGCTGATAGCTCTCCGGCTTCTGCACGTTTTTCCCCGCCTTGGGCAGCATTATGACGCGCCCTTCCTTCCATGGTGTGGGGAAAGCGCCCGAGCGGACTATGCCCGTGAACAGGCGCGCCAGCGCCGCAACCATGCGGTGCGGCAGGTGGCGCAGCGCTGTGTTTGTAATTCCGTCCGCACCAGGTGCCTTGCGTGGCTTCGTGCGTTGGATGGCGCGTCTGACTGTGCCAGGCGGGAAGAAGATTGGGTCTTCTTCGGGAGCTATCGGCGTAGCGAAGTACTCCCCAAGGTGTTTCTCTACTGCTGCGTTATGCTCGGTGTCTTGCGTCGGGTTCGGTTGGAACTGACGCTCAGGGTGTTCAGCGAAGACTTCCGCCCGGTCCTTCGCTACATATAGTAGCGCCCCGGCACTATCATGTCGTGGGCGTACTGGAGCTGGGGTATTCGTCAGTCGGCGGCATAGTCTGTGAATGGAGGGCCAGTCTGCCTCTGTGCCCTCTATGTAGTTCTCCCAGCTCGTGGTCTCTGTGGCCCTCAACTCGGCCTTGACTTTTTCCGCGAGTTTATTGAGTCGCGTCTTCAGTGTGGGGCAGCGTACTTGCTGCCACTACTTGCGTAGTCGCCGCTTTTCTGCTATCATGTCGCGTACGCGCGGTGGTAAGGGTGGCGATAGCACTCTCCCTTGCGCCAGCGCTTGCGTGGTGGATGCTTCTAGTGCGGCCTGTATGCAAGCAGTGATCTCGCTTGCCAGGGCGTCGACATCTGTGGCGTCTAGGATAGGCCGAGTCGGGGTTGTGGCCTCCACCTTCTCGGCGAATGATTTCCAGTCAATTAATCGACGTGGCGCTGGTGGTTTGACTCGGGTCGGTATCCCCGATAATATGACGACGAGTACTGGAGTGTGATCCGATTGTAACTCGTCGTCAATCACCTGCTGTGCGATCTGGCAATGTAACCCACGGTGTATTAGAATGTCCAGCACGTCGGGCATCTTGCGTTGGTCGTCTGGGTAGTGGGTTGGCGTCTCAGGGCCGGACACTGTATACCCGTGGGCTTCTGTGTCTGGGAGGAGTCGTCTCCCTCCGGAGTTTGTAGTGAGTGAGTTCCACGCCGGGCTTTTGCAGTTGAGGTCGCCGGCAAGGAGCGTAGGGTTGGAGCTTCGGTTGAGTATTTCCTCCCGCAACTCTCGGCAGTCGAGTAGTGTATTGGGAGGTTTGTAGCAGGCGTATACATCTATGTCCTCGCCGGCAATGTGCAGTTGTACGCCTAGCGCGTACATCGATTGCAGCGACGGTGTGGGGAGTTGTTGGTGTACGACTCCTCTCTTCACTAGTACTGCCAGACCGCGGTACTTGTAGTTGTGAGTCGACACCTCGTCTTTGCGATAGACGTGATACCCTGCGAACCTGGTCTTATCCCCAGGTCCCAGGTGTGTCTCGCTTCTCAGCGCCACGTCGATATTTTGTTCCCTCAGAAGGTGGCGGAATGGGACGACTTTGTCCCCAAGGCCGCGGGCGTTCCAGTGGATTATCCTCAACGGCTTATCCATTATAGAGGTTGAGTAACTCGGCCAAGCCGTCGAGGATAACCTGCCCTGCGTTCTGGCCCTGCCTTATGGCCTTGAGCAGGCTCATCAGGAGTTTGATGGCGCAGTCTGTAAACTCTTTCTCGGTAAGTTCGCCAGTTTTTACGCCGGCGGAGCTGCTGGTCGTGGGTTGCTCTGCATGCTTGGTGGCCGTCTGCGCCACTTGCCTCGATTGAGCTGTGCCGGCGCTCTTCTTAGCGCTCTTCTTGGCGTTGACAGCCTGTGCCTGTTGTATGGCAGGGGCGGCCTTTGGGATCTCTTCCTTCTTCGTGGTCGTGGTCGTGGGCGGGGTAGGTTTCCTTCCTTTACCTCCCCGCTTCCTTTTCTTCCGTCCTAAGGGAACAGTCCCATCGCGGTTGGTTGGTCCGTTGGCTGTCACCATCAACGACGTGCCTTGGGTTTCTTCAACTGGTTGTTGGTTGTTTGTAGGGCGGCGTGTAGAGTCGGTCGTGATGGCGACAGTCCCCGCTCGCCTGTTCTTGATTTCCCGCTGGAAGACGGGGCACTTGATGTTGCTGGCCGGGTGAGGGTCACCGCAATTTGCGCAGGTGGCTGGTTCATCACGTGGCCGCGGACATTCGCGTCCTGGGTGCCCCTCTCCGCATCTCACACAGGCGAGCGGTCGGTGGCATTGGTGGGAGGAGTATCTGAATTGCTGACATCTATGGCATTGTGCGGGCCCTCGCTTTCCCCGCCATGCTTCTATTCTAATGTCACGCATGTTTAGCAGCACCGTGGTGTCGTATATGGCGCGCGCGTCTGCTGTCTTCTGCAGGATGGCGTGGAATATACATCCGGGACGTCTTTGTCGTGCCCGGATGTGGCGTACGTATTCCGGCTGGAAACCGAGGTTACGCAGCTCCTCCAGGATCTCTTCTGTGTCGGTGTCTGCGGGGACCCCTAGGATGGCCACCTTGATCTTCTTGTCAGCTGGTAGCGAGTATGCAAACCAGCTGACTCCTTCTTCCTTCTCCAGGGTTGTAAGGTATCGTTGAATAACGCGGTACTCGTCCTCCGATTCCGGCGAGAAACGGACACCGGAACCGTCAGGGCGAGCGTTAGGAGGGTGGCCCAGCTTGGCCGCCAAGGCACGGAAGTGGGTGGCCCAGTTGGGGAGCTTTTCCACTATTAGTGGTGGGTAACGTGGGCGGTGTTTTCTCTTTCCTTTGGTCAGCTGTAGTCGCCTGCGTCTTTGGAGCGGCAGAGCTTTGCTGAGTTTGAGTACTTCCGGGTTGTTTCAGGGGGGGGGGGGAATAATATAGAACCCCCCTTCTGTTGTGATGGCTAGTAGGTACCTGAAGGTTGCGGGGAGTGTCGAACAGCTTCTGCGAACGTGGGAGACTCGGCGGTAGGGCGCGGTATCTCTACACAGTAACGCTTGGCGTCGTCCGCCGCGTCAGTCATTCCCTCTTCTGGGCTGCGTCTCCTTCACTGGGGTCGGTGTTCCAGTTGGAATTCATATTCGAATCCCAGCGAAGCAGTTGGCGAAAGTATGGGCGGCGGTGTGTGCACTTCGTGGCCTTCCGAGGCTAGCGATATGCTGGAGCCCGCGCGGGATGAGCAGGCCGATAGCACTGCCGGGGAGTCATATGCAGAGGCGCGGGGCGGAGCAGGCGATGCAGGCTCCATCTGGTGTCTCGGAGCGGTGGCCGTGCTACGTAGTCACGGGTCACGCGGCGTGGCGTAGTCTGTGGCCGGCTTTGTTGCTCGAGCCGAGCTTGTCAGCGAGCTGTGGGACGCGGATGACGCGGTGCGCACAGCTGGCGCGCGGTCCGGCGCGGCCGGTGCGGTTGGGCGCGACGGCGGGGCCGCGGGGTACGCGGCAACCGACGGTACGCGGGTGGCACTTCTGGTGGACGCGTGCGCGGGAGGGGCAGGGGCGCGTGCTGGCGGGGCACGGCTTGGAACAGCGGTGGCTGGCCCCGGGGCCTGGGTGGGCACGGGCCGGAACGCCGCGGGTCGGACGGGCACGGCATGCTGGCGGCCCGACGTCGACATGGGCGCTACGCGCGCAGGCGCCGATGGCGACGGTGAGCCGGTTGCTGTGCTCTTCTTGTACTCACTCTTCGAGTCTTGGCTTCGTCCGGTCGGCGGTGGGCCGGACGACTCGTCCCCAATATCTGGGAGCGACCTCGCCCGGTCCAGCGTCGAGCGGCTCTCTTCTTCCTTGGAGTCTTCAGCGCAGCCTAGCGAGCCGCGCTTGCCGGATTTCGGTATCGCGTTATACTGACACACTTATAACTTGCACTATAACGTTTGGGTCCGCATGATAATAATGTTCAAGAAAGTTTTTTCACTATTGTGAAGCGGGTTGAGGGTAGGAGTAACCGTCGCGATCGATCGACGTTCTAGAACGCGTTCACTCGTACACTCGCAGAGAGATGCGACACCAAAACGATCCGTGCGACACAGTACACTTGTAAACACTAGATTTAGACAACTGAGCACTGTATGATGATTACTGGCGAATCCGTGTCTAGAACAACTGAGAGGCGGCTTTTATAGACAGTGTAAACAAGTGACGTCACATCGTACGATTTTAAAACAGATTTGTTTTAACCTTTGTATTTCAACATTAAGCTATGATTAAATGATATAAAAATACAGTAGATATGTTGAAATTAATTAGTTCAATTACATATTAGTCTTACGATGACAGAATTAGGAAACAACGTTATTTTTTAAATAACGTTTAAATATGCTGTTATACAAGACAACAATCAGTTTCGCAGCGGTATTCGTTTCGAACGGACGCGCGCAGTAAACGATATTTGTACCTATCTCATTAGTTAACGAGCTTATTGTTCTCGAGCGTCGTGTTTGACTTCGAGGGTCAATTAGCGCTTTTTACCTAATATAATGTGTAGTGGAATCATTGTTTACAATGGAGGATGATAACGAATTCTTTAACGATCCTGTTGAAAGTAGAAGTGTTTTGAATAGCAGTAACAATTCTATAGTGGACCAAGAAGTGATGGAGCAATTTAATATGGATGTGGTACCAAAGGAAGTTTCGATTAAACCGCTCAAACGCGGCAGAGAAGAGGACGTGGTGGGTTGGACACTAATACAAAACAAAGAGAAAAAGGTCAAAGAAAGCAGTGTAGAGATATATATCTCATCGAAAGAAAAGCTACCAAGACAATTTGCATTAGCAAGATTATTTCAAGAAAAAGGTATTAACGATATAACGAAGGTAAAATACATAAATAATTACAGGGTGCGCATTGATTGCAAAAATGAGGTGAGCGCAAATAAATTAGAAACTTGTAAAGACTTGATAGATATGGACTGGAGATTTAGTAGACCAGATCACAAAAGCTACTCATACGGTGTTATCAAAGACGTAGATTTAGTCCTAACTGACGAGGAGCTTAGGAGTTGTATTACTTGCCCTGAGTCATTTGAATTAGTTTCATTGAAACGACTAATAAGGCGTAATATTAATGAATCCCCGAAACATTTATGGGTTATGAGTGAAGCAGTTCGGTTGTGCTTTAAGGGAGATATGTTGCCATCATATGTTTATGCAGAAGGTTTAAGGATTAAGGTGGCCCCATTTGTGTTCCCCGTGTCACAATGCTCACGGTGTTGGAAATTCGGACATATAGCAAGAGTGTGCCCATCGAACAAAATATTATGCCCAAAATGTGGTAGTAATCATCCAAACTGCGATATACAAAATTTCAAATGTCTAAACTGTGGCGGACCACACATGGCACTTGCTAAAAGTTGCCCTGCTTATTTAAAAGAGAAGAAACTCAAAGATCTCATGGCAGAGTTCAATTGTACCTATAGGAAGGCTTTGTTGTTATACGTAGCACCTTCACCACGCCGAGAAGATACGGAACCTGTTAGTGCCACAAACGCAGGTTATATATACCCTGAACATAATATCGACCTTACAGTGAGATCAAACTCGCCTTTATATGCAGAAGTGGTCAAAACTAAAGCCCTAGTTCATAATCCTCTCACTCATAAAGATCAAAAAAGTGCTAATAAGCACGAAAAGACACGAGATGATAATGATTATTGGGCTACCTATCTACCAACAGAAACGGAGGAAGCAAAAGAATCGAACCATGACCCGGAAGAGTCTGGAAAAAGATAGGTGCATTTTGAAGAGCTCATAGCTAGATTAAAGGAGATAATATTTTTTAAGAAGTGTACGGTAGCGGAAAAAATTAAATTGGTGATCCAGTGTTGTATACAATGGTTGATTCTAGTGGTTGTAGATAATGTGTCAGATTGGCAAATGATGAAAAAATTGCTTGATTTCCTTAATGGATAACAACAAAACTAGTCTCAAACTAAACATCTTACAATGGAATGCTCAAAGTTTGAAACCTAAACTTGTTCTATTAGAACAGTTGTTATGTCAAGAACACATACATATTGCGGCGATAAGTGAGACGTGGCTAGATACAGAAAGTTATATGAGGCTGAGCAATTATACAATTTATCGGAAGGACAGGTTTGATGGTTACGGAGGAGTAGCAATTCTTACCCACAAATCTATAAAATCTCAACTGTGTGAAGTCCAACTCAGTAATCAAGGTATAGAATTAGTTTGCGTAAAAGTATATAACTGTGGTATGGTAGAAAATATTATTTCTATTTATTGTCCCCCCTCGATTAGAACTTCTCAAAATGATTGGGATAATTTACTATCCATTTTTTCAAAAAATACAGTAATTCTCGGAGATTTTAATGGGCACCATTCTAATTGGTCATATAAAACGGATAGTAAGGGTGTCCAAATTTTCGATGCATTGTTGGATAATCACTTTGTTATTTTAAATAATGGCAACCATACGCGGTTAAAAATGGTCAATTCCGAATGTCAAAAGTCATCTCCCGACATTTCTTTGGTATCGTCCGACATAGCATTGCTGTTCAACTGGTCAGTAATGAATGAGACATTAGGCAGTGATCATAGGGCTATAAAAGTTACGTCAAATGTCCAGGCTTCTCCTCCGACAATGTTACGAAAAAATTTTAAAAATGCTGATTGAACTTCAAACAAGGAGCTACTCAACACCCTCTTTTGTGAATTTACATTTTCTGGAGACTTGCAGGCTGATTACGATACTTTCATTGATTATATAAACTTAGCTTCCGATGTTTGTATCCCTTTATTTAAAATTAATCCGAACCCAAAGAGTAAATTTTTACCTAAACCTTATTGGAAACCGGAATTATCTAAATGTGTAGCTGAACGTCGGCTGGCGTTGTCCAAATTCAGGCGTAATCCAAATCCTCAAAATTATGAAATATTGCAAAATAAGATTTCCAAATCTCAGAAAATGATTCGCATAGCTAAAAGTAAGGCGTGGGGTGATTTTTGTTCTTCACTAGATTATTCAACGTCTCAATCAACCGTATGGCAAAAAATGAAATGGCTGAAGGGATACAAATATTCGAATAATTACATAGATAAACATAAGGCTACTGAGCTGCTTCTCAGTTTAACGCCGGACTTTGTTCCCCCGCGTGACATGTCTTTCGACACAAATAACCCCGAACTTGATATTATGATTACGTGCTCAGAACTCCAGAAATGCATACGATCAAAAGATACTGCACCTGGAAGTGACAATATTTCTTACTCTATGATTAAGAAGCTACCACAAAACTGTCTAAAAGTGTTAATTCAGTTGTATAATAAGATCTTCATATCGGGTTTTGTTCCTAAACAATGGCGTGATATTGTAATTGTGCCAATCCCTAAACCGGGACGTGATTCCCAAAGTTTTTCTGCCCTTCGACCCATTTCAATGATTTCATGTATTTGCAAAGTTTTTCATAACATTTTAATGAATAGATTAGAGTGGTTTATCGAAAAACAAAAGCTTTTGTCAAACAACACTACGGGTTTTAGAAAATGTCGCTCAACCGTAGACAACTTAGCCGTTTTAGTATCACGTATTCAGATAGGTTTTTCCAAGAAATTAATTACGGTGGCAGTTTTCATAGACATAAGCAATGCTTATAATTATTTGGACATTAATAGTTTACTAAAAATCATGCAACAAATCGGAGTAGGGTCTAGGATATGTAGGTACATCTGGAACTTTCTTAAAATGAGAAACCTTAAAATCACAATAGATAACCGCGACATAAAACGTACGTCCAGTCGGGGATTGGCACAAGGCGATCCGTTGTCACCCCTACTTTTTAATATAGCAACTATGCACGTTTGTCGTAATCGTGGGGGGGACGTATATATGTCGCAGTATGCGGATGATTTTGTTTTGTACACCACTTGCAGTAATGTCTCATTGGCCCAACAACGTTTACAACCGGCTTTAAATAAAATTACGAAACTTCTTGTAAAACTAGGTCTTGAAATATCTCCCACAAAAAGCAAAGCCTGTATTTTTAAAAATGGTGTAGCAAGAGAGAATGTAACTTTAAAAATTAATCAAACATTACTGCCAGTGGTAGACAATGTAAAGTATTTGGGTGTCTGGCTTGACCGATCCCTCAGGTGGGCTAAACATATTAATGAAACCCGAGAAAAGACGTTAAAGCTAATAAATCTTTTCAAAATTCTGTCTGGGTCTGGGTGGGGAATTCATCCCAAGCATCTGAGACGGTTATATATCTCAATCATTCGAAGTAGAATCGACTACGCGTGTTTCCTCTACGACAGTAGCTGTGAAACCCACCTAAGTAAGTTAGACAGAGTCCAAAACGTTTGCATGAGGGTCATCGGAGGCTTTATAAGAACTACACCCATCCACGTTATGGAAAATGAATTAAACCTCCAACCGTTGAAGATTCGCAGATATTTTTTAGCGGGTAAATACTGGCTCAAAGTAAAGTCATACGAGGATAATAATACTACTACTGTCTTAGAGGAACTGCGAGTAGTTTGTCAACAAACCCACTGGAAAAGAAAAGTACCGTTATTAACCAAAGTTCACGAGTCTCTAGTTTTACTACCTGTCTACATAAGCCCAAAGTTTGAAATGTTCTCTATGGATACTTGGGTTCACAGGATTGACCTATCTGAAATTGTAATTCCAGAAATAAATTGTTTGGTTGAGGCTAAAAAATGCTACAAGAATACTAAATTGAGCGAGTTATGCACTATGTTTTTAAATAACACTTATTCGGAATTCTACAAAATATATACTGATGGATCTAAAAACAAACTAGGTTCTGGAGCAGCATTTTTTGATCCACAAACTAACACTTCAGTGAAATTAAAATTAAATTTAAAACTTAATATAATGTATACAGAACTTATTGCAATAGACGAAGCATTATCTTACATTGACTCACTTGAAACTGGTAATTATGTTATTCTTAGTGATTCAAAGAGCGCACTGCAACATTTAATTCGTTGTACCATGATTTTTCGGGGAACTCCTATTGCATATAGTATAATTAAATCTTTGTGTAATCTCATTTCTAAGAAAAAGAATATTGTACTTCAGTGGATACCGGCTCATGTTGGCTTGGAAGACAATGAAATAGTGGATCGATTAGCTAAGGATGCATGTGATGATGGTTTGATTTGTCAACACCTTCCCGTGCACAGTGATTTATTGTATGCAGTTAAAGAAGAATGCACTAAAATGTGGCATGAACACTTCGACCAGAGGTCGCTTAGCAAGGGGATCTGGTATCGAACAATCCAACCAACTCTTTCTCGTTGTCCATGGTTCGACCAGGCAAACATGAGTCGATCAGAAATTGTTATGGCTCTTCGGCTTCGATCAGGACACATACCAATGAATAGTTTTGCCTACCTTATGGGTAAAGTTGCATCACCAAATTGTCCGGAGTGTAGTATTGTGGAAGACACTTACCATATACTGATGGAGTGCGTCCGGAACGAGGCCGAAAGAATTTTCATTCTACCCTTATCTATGGACGTTGGGAGATGTAACAGTATTCTTGCATCACCCTTGTCAAAGGATGCAAGAATTCTGTATAAATTAGCAAAAATAGGATTTAGAACATAAGGAATTTGTTTGTACCGATGAGGGTGGCATAATCATTTTCTGATTAAACCCTCAATAAAATAAATAAAGAGAAAAAAAAAAAGACAACAATGAAAGAACAGTTTTAACTATCTTATAAATAGGTTTTTTACACAATAAAATTATTAAATTAATGTAAATATCTTTAGCAAAATCTGGTATCTGTCACGCGCATGTTCATTAGTCGTTATTTTGATTTGAGTGTAGCGGGTACGCTTAACTACTACCATTTTCATTCGTTAAACTCAGGACTAAGCCCTTAAAAAAGGGCGTGCTTTAGTCATGGCTGAACACCACAACAATTGTGTTATGTGCCAGCGTGGGCTATACAACAGAAGATATCAGCGTCATATTTTGGCTGAAAATATTCCACTAAATCAACCTGAGCTTGCAGATTATTTACGGCAACATGCACGATTGGAGGTTTGTTTTTTTTTTGTTTACTACAGTACTAGGGTTATATTGTGTTCGTTAATCTTCTGTTCATATATAAATAGCAATACAGACTTAGATTAGTACCTAGGTGCCCTTTTTTAAAGCCGTACCAACTTATAATAAATATTAGTTAATACGAGTTTAATTAATTAGTTAATTATTTTTTTCCAATTGTAATTCTACAATTACAACTTAAAATGGTAGCTAACCCAATCCATTCACTAACTAAGAAAATTAAATAAGAAACTGATTGTTTTCTTTCCAGGTTTTATTCAACAATACGCGTTTTGTTTGCCACCGGTGCTGGCAAAGGGCTCAAAATGTAATAAGAAGACCTGTCCAGAATGTCCACCCAGAACAAAATGAATCTGCAATCATTCAATCTGCTATTGTTATAAATTATTCCTATAATTATATATGTTTGTTGACTATTTATAATCATATCTATGAACTCTTAAGATTAAATGCAGTTGTATTGACTTCATGTGATTGGTCGAGACTTTGACAGTTCTCGACCAATCATAAGCAAGTAAAATGGTGGGAAGTGTGCAGATATTTATAATGGTATACTCGGCACTCTGGGGCATTCGTATCGGGACCTCTGTACTGATCACTTGCATTATATACTATATAGTAACTTTAGTAATAAAAGTGGTTTTCAAAGTCTATCAAGAGTGTTTTTATATTCCAAGCCCTTACTTCCGAGTATTGAACCAGGACGGTTCACACTATTTACAGAAGAGCACCAAACACCAGTGCACACTGTATTTTTAATAACTGTCCTAACCAAGCGAACTCACATATACCAGAAGCGATAAAGGTATATTTACTATGTGACCATAATCTGTATGTACCGCAAAGTGCTCGTTCGTGTCAAGAACATCTTCTAGTCAATGTGTGGGATGAATTAGTGAACTTCTGTAATTTTGTCCAAAACTTTAACAGTGCTCAATTCGACGATATTTGCGATTTATTAACCAAAGTACGGAACGGTAAACAATTAGACTTCGTTTAGGTGCTTATGTCATATGATAATAAATCTCATATATTTTTTTTACTTGTTTGTTTTATTTTGTAGAGCAAGCTCTACCTGACCTTATTTTTTTAGAAATAAAATGTGTGGGATAATGTAGTGTTAGTATGTAGGTACTTCAAGTTTAAGCATACCAGAGTGCCTGTAGTATGAGATCAGTGAGAGCGAGATACAGCCTTGGTCGACAGTATTAAGCACCCCTATAAAACACGCGCAACTAATAAAGTATAACAACATCAGAGTTATCTGTTAAACAATACTCTACGCGGTGTATTCAAACGTTAAATAAAACAATAGTGTTAAGGTATTTTGAGCTTGAGGTGCCATAAAACACCTGTGTCGAAATTAGTGAGAAATTACATTTTTGTGAATAAAGTCTGACTTTATTGCGCCATAACTTTATCCACACAGCGATTTGGGACTTTCCGCCACAACAATAGTTGAAGTACATAAAAACACCATTCCAATGATATATCGCTTATTGTTATTGGTTCCTAGGCTAGAATGCCTGTTCTCCTTTACAATACAATTATAATGACATATTAGTTTGAACTACTATTATCTTTGATCAATGACTTTAATTTTCAACTGACGACAAAAAAGGAGGAGGTTATCAAGTCGACGCGTATATTTTTGCTTTTTTTTTATGTATGATCACCGATTACTCGAAAACGGCTGAACCGATTTGAAAAATTCTTTTTTTGTTTGATAGGGTATACTTCGGAATTGGTCCCATTGTCACCAAGTCAGGATCTGATGATGGGATCCTGGAGAAATCGAGGGAACTCTTCAAATATTATAGGCATACCTATAGTGATTTGAGTATTTTTTAAAGTAACTTGTGTAGTTACATTCGAGAAGCACCATTTTTGAAGTGGACCTGATGATGAAGACCACAGATGTTCACTGGAACTACTCAATATATAAGTAGGAATAATAATTAAGTATATCATGTGTTCCGCTTCGATTACTTGAATTTGGTTATTAAGCACAATATGCTCGTCACAATGCATATGGTGAAGTGAAGCTGATGGTAAAGTACCAGGAGAACTCCTCAACAATTAACGGCCCAACATTGAGAAAAGCAATATTTTGTAAATTAATATAAGTACTCGATAACTAGGTAAATTAAAAATCGACCAACTAAAAAGAGTGAAATAAAAACTTTTTACCAAAATATTAAACCGACTATAAGCTAGAAACGAAAATACAAAACTAAAGACACCGACTACCGAAATTAAAGTTATTTTTCACTTTGCAATGTTTTTTGGGAGTCGGTTTAATTTTTTAGTAAAAAGTTTTTTTTTTCAGTTAAATGAGTACTTTAGAAGTTATCACATTTAAAATTAGACGCAACTAGTATTGCCCAATATTAGTCTTGGTCATGTTCTTGCATTTTTGCAAGACCAAGACCAAGCCCGCCTAACTTTAGCAAGACCAAGACCAAGACTTACCCTTTAAGATTTAAGCAAGAACAAGACTAAGCCAATTAAAGTAATTTTTTGGTAAAAAGTTTTTTTCAATGAATTAATTTTGACTTTTTTGTCACTGTCCAAATAACGGGAGATTAAGTATAGAACCGAAGTCGAAATCTAAAAAAATTGATATCCCATACAAAGATATGTAACTAGTTGATCGGGTATGTGGTATGTATTATGATCTTTTCAAGATTTATACATGGATTCTACAGAGAAAGGCGTTGTAATTATATTCTTTTTGATCCTTTTGTAAATAGTTATTGTTATTAATTCAATTTTATTATTTATTATTCAAAATTTTAATATCCTGACATGTTAAATTACCTGTTTTTTATTTCGTATTTTCATTTTAGTTTTTTTTTTTTTTCATTTTGTATAACTGCCAGTTTTTTCTGTACAGTACTTTATTGAGCGGAATGCACTGGCTCCTGTTATACAGTTTACAACTAGTTCAGCAGTCAGAAAATTTCAACTGTAATGGGTAGATAATCTTTTTGGTAATAAGGAATGTTTATGTTATTAAAAAAGGAGGACTTCAAAAAAGGAGGAGGTTCTCAGTTGTTCTTGAACTTTTTTTTATGTATGTTACCTCATATCTCGAAGACGGCTGGACGAATTTCTTTTTTAGTTTGAGAGGGTATATGTACTTTCTAGTTAGTCCCATTGTCATCACGTTAGGATCTGATGATGGAATCATGGAGAAATCGAGGGAAAAGCTTCGTAGTTCTTCAAATATTATGGGCACGCCTATGCGTGCCCATAATATTTGAAAAATTACGAAGCTTAATTTGAAGAATTAATTATTTTTTTTATAGTAACTTGTGCAGTTGCTCTCGAAAAGCACCATTTGGGGAAGTGGAACTGATGATGAAGACCACAGATGGCCACCGAAACTACTCAATAATAAGTATTTCGTGAATTGCGATTCGATTACTTGAATATGGATGTTAAGCACTATATGCTCGTCACAATGCATATGGTGATGTAGAGCTGATGGTGAAGTACCAGGAGAACTCCTCAAAAATTAACGGCTCTGCATCGGGAAAACCAATATTTTGTAAAAGGTGATAAATGCATAGTTGACATTTTGACTTTTGTACCTAGAGAAATTACAAACCGACCCACTAAAAAGCGTGAAAAAAAAACGTTTTTGCAAAAAAAAACCGACTTCCATATCAAAACACTACAAAGCCAAAAATGACTTTAATTTCGGTAGTCGGTGTTATTGGTTTTGTATTTTCTTTTTTTTACTTTCTACAAAACCAATAACACCGACTACCGAAATTAAAGCCAGCGAATCGAAAATCAGCGAAGAGCGGAAGGGAGTGTCAGACTTCTATTGACTAAAAACCCATCTTGTTCCTTCAACTGCCCTTAAGTTCCGGGGCCACGGTATCTCGCCCGAGACGGTCGTGCCGCTCCGCGCTCCCAATCGTTCCGTGTTTGCCGGCTGGAAAGAAGCCGTCGGGCCCCGGAGCGGTATTTTTGGCATTCAGCCTGCATACCGCCACTCTTAGGTCTACCGCGGTCACCTCTGGAATATTGTCGTCGTCGCCACTGTGGCAACTATCAACTGCCTACTACCTGTTCTCAGACCTACCAAATATACACAATTTAATTAAAAAACGCTCAAACTGTTTCGGTGGACTTCGATAATAAACACTGTCATACAAAATACGTGGCAAATGCTTGTGTACATGGCAAACATCCTGTTTTAAGTTCTAATGAAAAATCAATTGCAACCGTTACGTAATCAGCGTTAACTTGCTATCGCTAAGCATATCCTCATAAACTTAGCGATTGCACTTTCATATCATTCAGTAGGTAGTGATATACAGTAAAGAAAGAATTAAGTACAGAGTAGTAAAGTACTGGGGAGATGATGCGGAGCTATTCCGACCTGAACGGTTCCTTGACACGCTGCTGACGCATCTTGCTGACTTCGTGCCTTTCAGCTATGGACCGAGGAATTTCTTAGGTTTGTACAAGACAAGCTGTAGCCTGCTTTGTCCATTTTTCTGAGTATATTTACAAGACTCGTTCTGTGCCTCGGAAAGCACATTCGACAAAATCATCGCTTACCATCAGGTAAGGCAATCAATAAAAAGAACGTTGGTATCGGCTGTCGTTTTGGCATTATTGACAGCCGTTTAAGGTAGTCAGAAAATGACACTAGTCTTATCAAGGGTCTTTGTTCCAGGTCAGATAGATAATCTATGCATGTGAAGTACTAGTACTTTGCTGCATTCGATTAGACTCGAGGCCGATCCCAACATAATTGAAAAAATTGGCCAAGTGCGAGTCAGACTCGCCCATGAAGGGTTCCGTAGTAACTACAATAATATAATATAATATAATATGTATATTTAATTGACGAATAAAAAAAACGTTAAAAATTTCTTAAAACTAGCTTAGTTACATTTTTACAACTACGCTAAATAACTTTGTTTTTCATAGTTAAAATATGCTGTATCTCAAAAACTGCTGACCCGATTTCGTTCAAACCAATTTGGTTGAAAGTTTATATTAAGATCTACATATATATATTTCTTTTGGATTTTTCACTCCATTATTATAGAAGTTAGAGGAGGGGACACACATTTTACCACTTTGGACGCTTATATCTTTTAAACGATTGACTTTATAAAAAAGTGATTTTAGAAACCCTTATATCATTTTTAAAGACCTGTCTATAGATACCACACACGCGTAGGTTTCTTGAAAAAAAAAAATATTTTCAGTTCTAGTTCCATGTATGGGGAACCCCCTTTATTTTAAATATTTTTTAATTTATTTCTTATAATCGGAAAGCGGTTCACAGAATACATCTACCTACTAAGTTTCACATGTATAGTCTTAATAGTTTCGGAATAAAATGGTGTGACATACGGACGGACGGACAGACAGACAGACAGACAGACGGACAGACATATCGAAACTATAAGGGTTCCGTTTTTTGCCATTCGGCTACGGAACCCTAAAACGGCTAAGTTTGTCTTTAAAATATCGGTTTTAGCGATAAGACCGCCCATTGTATCACCCTTTTTAGTTGTAAAGTCCTTATTGTTTTACTGCTCTGGTGTACAATAAAGAATATATCTATCTATCTAAATATCTATCTAAGTAGATAATCATTACCTTTCAAAAAAGATTTTTTTTTTCTACAGACACGCTTTGTTCGTTTAAAATGGAACTATATCCAACTGTGTGAACTTGCCTTACTCAAGCGTGCTGATTATCATGGCTTAATGCTTGGATGACAGATAATATAGCTGGAACCCACTTACAAACAATGATACGTTTATCCTTAATTAACATAATATAATTTCGTTGTATTGAAGTTTTGCATTAGTCTATACATCTGGCGATCTGCGATAGGATTACAATAACCCGTTGTAATATTTTTATAGAATTTATCTACAGAACTTAATACATTTAATCAGCCTTTATAGGTCTCACAGCTGGGTCACAGGATTCCTCCCCGTACGGATTGGTAGATTACGGCCTTCATTATTTACAAACAAATTAAATTGTCGTAGTTAGTATTTTATTTACTAAGCACTCAAAAGTTTGGTAAGATCAAAGATGAGAGTATAAGATACTCAATGTGTATAAATATTTGAACAATTGAGAGTGATGTAATTCTTGCTGCTTACATTAGCTACCAGTGTTCGACGGCATTTTTAAAATTGAACCATTTTTTGATATTTTTATTAGATTTAACGATCGCTCACTAGCACTACTTATAATGATCTCGTTACAAATATTTTTAACGATACTCTCAACATATTCAGAAACACAATAATAAAGTTTGTTTGTTTATTAAACGTTGCCCGTTTATTGGAATTACTTAATTATGTATGCCGTGATTACCTTTTATTAGTTTTTCGAATATTCAGATATAATTCCAGATATTTACCTTCTATACATCGTCCATTTATACCACCACATATTCTTAACTAATATTGAATTGTGAAATAGTAAAATAGAAACAACTTTTTTTAAGTTGTTTTTTTTTTTTTAAATCATAATAGGCTTGCGTTTGACCACCATCTTACCTGATGGTAAGTGATGATGTGGTCGAAGATGGAGCATGCTTACCTAAAAGTAACCTATTCACTCTTGACTTAAAAACCCCTAGATTATAGCTATCGGGAAACACAGACTCCGGCAGGGAATTCCACTCCTTAGCCGTACGCACAATGAAAGTATTCCCAAAACGTTTAGTGCGTATAGGTGGGATGTCCACCATGTAACGATGGCACATCGCCGTTTGTCTTGTAGTCCGATGATGGAACGGGCTTGACGGAATTAGATTGTGTAATTCCATCGCACACTCCCCGAAACGTAACCGATAGAAAACCGATAGATTAGCAACTCGTCGTCGATGTTCAAGGCTCTGGAGCTTTGATTAGACCAGTGTATCGTTGCCAATGAGTCTTTTGGTCCGTTTCTCAATAGACTCAAGCGCGTCCAGTTGGTACTTGGCAGATTCATCCCAAAGATGAGAGCAGTACTCCATACACGACCAAACCTGGGCTTGATAGAGATTGAGCAGCTGTTCCGGTGTGAAGTACCGTCTCACCTTTGCTAGGATTCCCAACTTCTTTGATGCTAGTTGAGCCTTAGCCTCGATAAACGAGCCAAAATTGAGGGTAGAAGTTAGTGTTACCCGCAGAAGCTCGTTACGATCGGTTATCGGCACGGTTACACCTCGGAAAGTAGGAGCCGGTTCGAATTGACCCTTTTAGCGGAGAAGAGACACGCCTAGGTCTTAGCTGCATTAAACTTGACCAAGTTGCCATCGCTCCATCCGGAGACAGCCTTCAAGGACAATTTCAAGCGCCCAACCATGTCCTCACGGAGAGACTGGATCTGTGACCCACCAGCACGTGCGCTTGACACATATCTCTCAGCAACTGTGCTGTCGTCTGCATACCCAAATATACCGGGCATAAGCAGATCATTAATGTGCAGCAAGAATAAAGTTGCTGAGAGAACCGACCCCTGAGGGACCCCGGCATTAATTGCCAATTGGCCAGATGATGTTTATCTGTTTATTGAGGTTATAGGGAAATAAATATATATTCTCTTTACCTCTGCAAGAATGACTGCGTAGGTGTTAATTAATAGTAAAATAATGGACATATATGCATCATTGTTAGATCTATTGGTTATCTGTAAAAGACTTTCTGTTTGTATATTATTCTATACAATGATAATTATAATTATCATTTTATTACCTTTCAATTGAGCGAATGGTGTTTATTTTTTTTCATAGCAAGTACATACGTGGAAAAGTTGAAATGTTGATATTAACCATGAGCCAAATATACTTATTACTAAAAATATCTAGTACACTTCATTGAAGCATTATTTGCTATGAATTGCGTCAGGCGACGTACTCGAGTACCCAATGTACTTAAATGAGTGTTTGGTACAGTTACGGTAAAAGCTTAGACGTAAAGCAAAATGTTGTGGATATATTTTTTTTTTCCCGGTCTGGGTGGAGCGGAAGGGAGGGAAGGGAGAGCTCTGGGTGGACGGAACAATGTGGGTTTTTAGTCAGTAGAAGAACTGACTAAAAACCCACATTGTTCCGTCAGCAGGAAGGGTAGGGTCTCTATACAGGGTTATTTGTAAAACACCGAAAACCTCTCAGGACTATGTTACTAGCATCATAATCAACAACTTTTGTTCTATGACTTTTAAAAATTCATTTAGGGCGTTCAATTTAATTATTTTTATTTTTGTATGAAAATCTGGTGAACTAAAACATGACGAATTTTTAAAAGTCATAGAACAAAAGTTGTTGATTATGATGTTAGTAACATAGTCCTGAGAGGTTTTCGGTGTTTTACAATTAACCCTGTATACTGGGTTTGTTTTCCAGTTGTTACAAGAAGCGTCTAATTTAACATTTCTTAAAAATAAAAATAATAAATTTTGAGTATAAAACTTTTTTTTGTAAGCTGTACCACGATTTACATTTCATCACGAAGAAAAGATTTCAGGATGGACATTTAATTACAGAATGGACTTAAATTGTCAGAGCTCAGAGCTGTCTGTCATATTAAAAGGTCGCTAGATTCATTCTTTTTTCAGCACAGTTAAAAACTCGATTGACTTCTCCCGCTCTGGGTGGAGTGTAATGGACTGACTGACAGACTTTTACTAACTAAGAACCCACCGTGTTTTTTCAGTGGCCGGTACGTTCAGGGCCCGCAGTATCTTGTTAGAATGTTCCCGAAACGGTCACTGGATTCCCAGTATATTACAAAAAAAAACTAAAAAACCCGACTGCTAAGCTGAAATGCAAGAAACAAGCACGTTTTTATTTAAAAAAGTGACAAGCAGGCGACACACATCCCATTTTTGTAATTATATTTTTTTTATTATTACTTATGAGCCCACTCTTAACCTCGATTTCGCCTGATAGTAAGCGATAGATGAGATCTAAGATGGGACGAGCGAGCCCAGAAGATGCCTATTTACTCGTGCTTTAAAGGCTGAAAGGTCATAAGTGGCAGGGAACACTGCCGGTAGATAATTCCACATCTTGGCTGTACGCACAATAAATGTAGAGGAGAAGTGCTTGGTACGACAAGACGGTATATCAACAACATGTGAGTGGTACCCAGCTGTGCGTCTGGTAGACCGGTAGTCAAAGGGCGATAGAAGAATCAGGTCATGGAGATCCTGCGCACACTCCCCGAAGTACAATCTGTAGAAAACTAACAGGCAAGCAACGGTTCGCCGTTGAGCTAGGCTATGAAACTTGTCCACCAGCACCTCGTCGCCTATAAGCCTTTTAGCTCTGCGCTCGATCGAGTCCAATTCAGCAAGTTGGTACTTTGCAGAGCCATCCCACAAATGGCTGGCTTACAATACAGATTTAGAAGCTGTCCACGCGTGATGTACCGCCTCACCTTGTGTAGGATTCTCAGCTTTTTTGCTGTAGTCTGAGCTCTGGACTCGACGGTTGAGCCGAAGTTGAGGTCTGACGTCAACTCCATGCCCAAAAGTTCCTGGCGATTGGTAACTGGCACAGATATACTTCGGAAAGTAGGGGTCAATTCAAAAGGGCTCCTTTTAGCACTGAAAAGACAAGCCTGTGTTTTCAGAGCGTTGAATTTAATATTCCACAATAATAATACTCCACAACTTTCACACAACGCCATCTAGTCCCAAACTAAGCAGAGCTTGTGGTATGAGTACTAGACAACTGATAAACATACATATATATTTCTAAATACATACATATTACAGATAAATTACACCCAGACAAAGAACAAATGATCGTGCTCATCACACAAACATTTGTCCTGGGTGGGAATCGAACCCACGACCTTGCGCATAGCAGTCAGTGCTACTGTCAGATTATCATCACCCCATTGGGCAAAGAGATTTAAGGTCAAATTCATGCGTTCTACCATGGTCTTTCTGAGAGTGGCAAAGTGGCAAATTCGTCCCTGTCAGCTCTAGAACTGGATAAGTATCTCTTTGAGACTGTGCTGTCATCCGCGTACTCAAATGCTCCCAGCTGAAGTAGATCATTGATATGCAGCAGAAAAAGAGTCGCAGAAAGAAGAGACCCTTGGGGAATACCGGGATTAATTGCCTTAAGATCCGATGAGCAGCCATCGATGACTACTCGGATCAACCGCTCACTCAAGAAGTCGGAAATCCAGTTGCATAAGCCAGCAGGGACACCGAATGCGGGAAGCTTGCTCAGCAGACTAGCGTGCTAGACCTTGTCAAAGGCCTTTGAGATGTCGAGGGAAACCGCAAGGGCTTCACCGTGTTTCTCAATAGCCTCGCCCCAACCGTGCGTGACACACACAAGAAGATCTTCGGTGGACCGACCACTGTGAAAGCCATACTGGCGGTCACTGAAGAGCTCATTGTCTTCTAGGTATGCCAGCAACTTGTTGTTAAGTACCCTTTCCATTACTTTACACAGTATGGAGGTTAAGGCGATTGGTCTATAATTGGCAGGATCGGCACGGCTACCCTTTTTTGGGTACAGGTTGCACTTTAACAAACTTCCAGGATACTGGCACCACTCTGGTTTTGAGGGAGAGGCGATACATTTAGTTGTTAGTTTAGGTATTTTTGTACGATTTTACATAGTTTGTCGATTTTTTATTTTTCACAATATAGCATCTGGTTGTCGTTGTGGTGAATTTTGATAACTGTCATGCCTTTAATGACACTTCCAAGGTTAAGAAAAATCGATTGACGTTAGAATTATCAAAATCAGCCCTCGCGTTTGGCCTGTACTACGCCACATAGGTACAAAGTACAAACTGACATAAACTGTGAAACACATTACCCTCCATTACATTAGTAGTCGGGTAATAATAATAGTATCTTCAGGATGGTGTTGGAGCTTGTTAGCTATTTCACATGGATGGTTTCATGCCAAAAAGGGCATCTCTGATCTGCAGATTGCGTGGCAGCCGCAACACGATCTTAAAGTATGAATTTGACAAGATCTCATTTCCAATTTATAGGACTTCTTTTAAAATGGTGATATTGTACCTAATAGTATTTATATGACGCGGTCACGCGGTCGGTCCCCTACGCGTTGGACAGATTTAATTAAAGCGGCAACAGAGACGACCTTGGTGCAAAGCTGCCGAGACGATGACGACCGCAGGAAGTGGAGGCGCATCGCAAGGGATACTTTATCTAAAGAAAAAGCATCATCGTCAACCACGACCATTCAGTCAAGAATGCACGACTAAGGAGGTGGAGTATTAATATAACATGACTATATGCATCATGATATCCGATTTTATTTATTATTATAGGCTCGCCTTTGACGATAGTGTGGTTGAAAATGAAGCACGCTTACCTAGAAGTAACATATTAACTCTTGACTTAAAGATCCCCAAGCTACTTATAGCTGTTAGGAAACACTAACTCCGACAGAAAATTCCACTACCTAGCTATACGCATATTGAAAATATTCTCAAAACGTTTTCATAACTTAAACTCTTTCATAACAAAAATTTAATTATTGTTGTCACTTGATAATCTATACTTCTATATTAATATTATTATAAGGAGACATTTATTTACATTGCTGTTCTTTTTTATTACCAATGAGCCCGCTCTTGACCTCGATCACACTTGATGGTCAAGATGAGGTCTACGACCGAACGAGCGAGCCCAGAAAATGCCTATTTACTCTTGCTTTAAAGGCTGATGGGTCATAAGTGGCAGGGAACACAGAAGCTGGCAGAGGGTTCCACAGCCACACCTTGGCTGTGCGCACAATGAATGTTGAAGAAAAGCATTTAGTACGACAAGATGGTATATCGACCAAGTGTAGATGGTATCCTGCGGTACGTCTGGTAGACCGGTAGTAAAAGGGGGATGAAGGGATTAGGTCGTGGAGCTCCTGCGCACACTCTCCGAAGTACAATCTGTAGAAGATAGAGAGGCAAGCAACATTTCGCCGGTGAGCCAGGCTGTGAAGCTTGTCTGCCAGAACCTCGTCACCTATGAGCCTTTTAGCTCTGCGTTCGATCGAGTCAAGTGCAGCTAGCTGGTATTTGGCTGAGCCATCCCACAAGTGACTGCAATACTCCATACAGGAACGGACCTGTGCTTTATATAAATTCATAAGCTGTCCAGGTGTGAAATATCGCCTCACTTTTATTTTTTAATTAATATCTCATTGGGTTAGATAGAAAAAATGATTTTATATAGTTTTCAGTAAAAATAAAATATTAAAAAATACTGACAAATGAAGAAAAAGCCGACGAAAAATTCCAACACAGGGGGGTACAGAATCATGTACCGAATCCCTGGTAAGCGTTTGTGCGTCGATGTCCCTGCCACCCTGTATAGGGGGTAATCTTCGAAACGAATGATCCAATTTAACATTTTTTTTTTCATTGGTAGTAAGGTGCACTACTTGTGAGTGCTATAGGCTAGAAATTATTTCAAAATCTAGGATGAAGTCGCGGGCAGTGCTAGTAAATATTTTATTTACTAAATATTCCATCTACCATAAAATATTTAATTAGTACCTAAGCTCCTAAAAGTTTTGGGCTTCGCCGTTATTTGGAGGCTACCATTACGCGCATTTTTTTTGCTACGTTTGGAAAAATTACAAAGGAGCTTTAATAATCTGGTTTGCACTACAAATTGCAGCTAGATCAAGAAAAATATATCTTTGCATTATCGATGGCGTATTACGTTAAAAAAAGCTAAAACGATCACAATATCAATTAAATATGTCTCGTCTATACTAATATTATAAAGAGGAAACCTTTGTATTTTTGTATGTTTGTATTGAATAGGCTCAAAAACTACTGGACCGATTTCAAAATTTCTTTCACCATTACTTAGAGGGATTCTTCCGAATCCGTATAGGCTATATTTTATCCCGGAAAATAGATAGGATTTTTCGTGGTAGTGACAATTGTGGAGTAAGGCGTCGAAAAAACTGCCGTACGTTAAAGATTCTCGCGAACGCTGCCTATACTTAATATAAACATTGCACCCGTGCGAAGCCGGGGCGGGTCGCTAGTCTTTTATAAGTATATACCTATAGGTAAGTAATGAGTACCTAACTATATAGTTTATTACTTATATGTATTGTAAATATACAGCCATGATTACCTGCGTATTTATTTTCTCTATCTGTGTTAAATCCATCCAAAGGTTGTCTGTGAAAAATCGCTTTTAGCCAATTGTTGATCGAAGCTTTTAGCGATTAGACCGCATATTATGAACACCTCTTTTAGTCGATTAAATTTTGTTGGATTTAACAGTGTTAAATCAAATTGTTATAATGCACATCACACTAACATAATTAAATAAAGATTTAATTATGTCATAATTAAATCTTTTTAATTTTATAAAGATTGTTGTTATAATTAAATAAAGATTTAATTATATCATAGTGTACCATTAAAATTAAAATAACAAATCGTGATTGAAGGCTCCCGTTAAGCTAATAAAGCCTCATTAAAGGTTATATCTATCTATCTATCAAATCTCAAAAGTACATTTAAAGCGTTTTAGATCAGGCACTTTTTACACGAGACCCTAAAAATTTAAGTACTTATTACAAAAAACTGTATATGTTCAAATACATCGTCGAGCGAGCTCATAAGTATTTTGTCACATCTATTAACCGATTCGTCTCCGAAGGTTTTGTTACAAACTTTAGCTGTCTGTTTTTTTTTATTTTCTTGTGTCTAGTTTGGGTAAAAGTGTTGGTTTTTGAACTAACTTCTTTTCATCAACAGTTCAGTTTGTTTTTGATTGGATTCTGTCTTCAGTGTTTCTGTTACCATTATGTTAGGAGAAATCCTATTACTGTTCCTAATAGTGTGGATCTCAGTATTACGATGGCAGAGAAGAAAGATGATATGTCTCTCTCACAAACTCAGTGCTACTAAAAATAGAACATTGCCTTTTATTGGACATGCTTATTTGTTTCTTGGAAGTGATGAAGGTAAGAATTTGGACTATTTTTAACACGCTTTTATTAGGTCGAGCTGTAACAAACTTATTATGTAACAAAATCTAAGAATCTGAATTACATGCACTTCTAATTGTTGTATCATCATGAAACTTGGCAATTATATATGTAGATTAGATGACAATATAATAATATTATGAGCTGGTCTGATGATGGAATTGGAAGGTGGCTGATGAAACTGCTTACTAGTAAACATACTGAGTTTGGGCTCATTAGATTTAGTATTTAGTGCAGTAAATAAAGTGTGTTTTTAGTTATTTTTTTTACATATTAATTTATTTATTGCGTGATCGAAACATAGAACTATTATTACTAACGTACTTGTATCTCAATGGATCGAAAACGTTTTATGCGCGATGTTATTTATTTTGGAGATTTGATAGATAATTATATACTCTAGATATATTCTATTCTTCATTGTACATTGTAACACACGTCAAATAAGGACTTAACAACCAAGGTACTTTATAAATGGCGAATATATTGCTTAATGAGATATTCTACAGACAACCTTTGGATGGATTTGATATAGAAGTCGATAATAAATATGCAGGTGTACTATAAACTAATATTTAATACACTAGCTGTTGCCTGCGGCTTTGTTTGAGTAGAAATTAGCCTTAACTAAAGTAACGGTTCAGTTTCTGATGTCCTAGTTAGATTACTGAGTAATGTGTATGGATCGTCAGTCTATTTACTTTATTATTGGTATAGTGGTCAGTGGTCCTGACTGCTATGCGCAAGGTCGTGGGTTCGATTCCCACCTAGGACAAATGTTTGTGTGATGAGCACGGTCATTTGTTCTTTGTCTGGGTGTAATTTATCTATAATATGTATGTATTTAGAAATATATATGTATGTTTATCAGTTGTCTAGTATCCATATCACAAGCTCTGCTTAGTTTGGGACTAGATGGCGTTGTGTGAAAAAGTTGTGGAATATTATTATTATTTCATTTATTTAATCTATTTACATATCAATTACATTTTTAAATATTAATATAAAAATAAAAACATTTAAAAATATAAAAAATAGTAGCCCACCGGTATCGGGAACAGGGTCCAAGCTACCGGTGGTCAGGGCTCCATGGAGAGGAACCTCCTCACAATACGCGCCGTTTCCAGGAGTACTGCTCTCTGTATCAAGCCCTTGATCCAGCTGCCCAACGAGAGCCTCCTTAGATGTTGGTCGAGGCTCTTGGCTATTATGCCATTGGCTGAGACGACTATCGGCACAATGATTGCTGTCTCCACATCCCACATGTCGACAACCTCGCGCGCCAGGTCAAGATACTTATTTTTTTTATCTATCTCAGCTTTCACGAGGTTCTCGTCATGGGGGACTGCTATATCAACAATCATTGTGCGACGCTCCAATCGGTCTATCACCACTATGTCAGGCTTATTGGCAACAATAGTCCTGTCAGTGATGATAGACCGATCCCAATACAGTGCAATATTGCCATTTTCGAGAACTGGGTCGGGCACATACCTATAGTATGGTACTTCTGATTCCACAAGATTGTATTTAAGAGCAAGTTGCTGGTGAATAATCCTGGCTACGAGGTTGTGTCTATGCAAGTATTCTCCGTTAGCCAAACGAGAACAACCGGAGATAATGTGACGAATGGATTCTCCCGGTTTGTGACATGCCCGACATATGTCTACCGTACCATCCTTCACAATATATCTCCGATAGTTATTCGTCATCATAACTTCGTCCATAATCGCACAGACAAAACCTTCGGTTTCCCCGAAGAGGTCACCAAAACGTAGCCAGGCTACGGACGCTAATGTGTCTACGTCAGACCCATGAAGGGCCCGGTAATAGCGCCCGTGAAGCTCCTTGCTCTGCCATACTTCTCTGCGGTCATTAGTATCTAATACTACAGGTTTGCGCCAATTCTCGGTACCTAAGGAGAGCGGAGTGAGGCCTCTGTCCACCGCTACCATATCTCGATGCATACCCACGTCGGCTTCTAGGAAATATTCCCTAAGGCTGCACACCTCGCGGTTGTGTAGGGTCTTTGCATTTAAAAAGCCACGACCCCCGTACTTCCGCGGGATATACAGCCTCATCACCGATGAACGTGGGTGATGCATTCGATTTGCAGTCAGCGTTGTGCGGACCCGCCTGTCCAAGGCATCAAGCTCAGTCTGAGTCCATTTGAGTATGCCAAAAGAGTACATCAATACTGGCATAACCCAACCATTGAAGGCACGCACCTTGTTTCCGCCTGATAGAAGACTATTCAGTACTTTATTCAGGCGGGCAAAGAAGCGTTCCTTCAATGACTGTTTAACATAAGCAACATTGATGCCTAGTGCCTCTGACATACCCAAATATTTGTAGGTTTCAGTTGAGCCGAGGGATCTTAGGTGTATGGAATCCGACAGTTGAGTTCCCTCGGATTCCATAATCTCCCCTCGCTTTACATGCATGACCGCACATTTGTCCACCCCAAATTCCATCCTGATGGCGCTACTGAAGGTTTCCGTTACCTTCAGTAGCTCCATGAGTTGCAAGTTGCTGGGGGCAAAAAGTTTCAAATCATCCATGTAAAGCAAGTGTGATATGACCTGACCACCTCTTCTCAACTGGTAGCCGAGCCCCGAACCCTCCAGCAGTGTACTGAGAGGGTTGAGAGCCAGACAAAACCACAGTGGGCTCAGACTGTCGCCCTGAAAAATACCACGCTCAATCCTAATCGGTTCGCTGTTTTCCTGGATCTGTCGACATCCTGGGTAGCAGAGGACCGTCTTCCATTGCCCCATACATGACTCAAGGAAAGTGCGGAGTATTGGATTTATTTTGTACAACTCCAACACCTCTATGAGCCATGTATGTGGAACCGAGTCATAGGCCTTCTTATAATCTATCCAACATGTCGACAGATTCTTTCGGGAACGACGAACCTGTTGGTTAATGGCAATATCAATGAGGAGAAGCTCCTTAGTACCGCGGGACCCGTTCCTACATCCATTCTGAGAAGCAGACATGATTGAATTTTTATCAATATGATTATTAATTTTGGCTCTCAAAATGGAAGTAAGAACTTTATAGACCGTCGGTAAGCACGTGATCGGTCTATAATTTTTAGGTTCCGCAGTACTACCTGATTTATGGAGCAGGTGGGTTATTCCTGTAGTTAGGAATTGAGGTAGCGATCCTGACTCTAAGGCAGACTGGAACTGAGCGGCCAAGCGAGCGTGCGATCTTTGAAACCATTTTATCCAGAAATTGTGCAGCCCGTCTGGCCCTGGAGATTTCCAGTTGGATAACGGACGGACTGCACGGGTTACATCTTGGGGGCTGATAGTAATTGCCCCCATTTCTGGTATAAGATCGCACGTGCGCTTGATCTCACTCATCCAGTCACCCTCGATGTGGCTGACAGGCACCGACCAGATGCTGCGCCAGAACGAACACATGGCGTCATCATCCGGTAGGCACCTATCAGTCACACCTTGGTCAGGTCGCTCCCAGGCCCTATAAATCCACCTTTCATTGCTTTGGAATGTGCGATTCTGAGTGCATCGCTCCACCCGCCGCTTATATCTGCGTATTCGATTTGCCCATGCATAGACTTTCTGCTTCAGGAAGTCGATACGCTCTGTGACCCGGGTCAGATAATCTCGAGGACTAACATCAGTCCCCGCGAACACCCGCTTCACAAAGCGCATCACTCGAGGACGAGTGTTGCCCTGCCTGAAGCAGATAAGTTTACCAATGAGTGCTCTAGCCTCAGCAATACGACGCTCGATCCTGCCCTGCCAAGCTGGTACAGCTGGTCGTATAACTCTGTCAGTCTTTGGGAACTTGACATGAGCTACCCGACAAGCCGCTACAGCTGCACAGTATAGGATCGAATGAGTATCGGTGAGGTCTTCACTATTGTCAAAGTAATTTGACAGCAGTGAATCTAGAGCACACACTAGCGCCCTGTTTTTCTTATGCATGGGTAAACGAGGCAGACGAGGTCTAATCTCAGGCTGTGTGGAGCGATACTCTTGTAATGCGCACTCCAAGGCACTCCTCAATCGTTCACTGCACTGGGTACTCACGGTTATAGCCTCGTCATCATCATCTTCACCGACGTGGTCGGGTCGCGGTGAGACACTGGGTTGTAGATGCACCGCGGCCAGTGGTGAAGCAGATGAGACACGGCTGCACCGTGATTCAAGACGTAGTCTATCAAGTACGGCGTCATCCAACATACGGTTACGCTGGATTACCCGCACCTGATCCGATAGTCGTTGGGCCGAAACGTTGACATCTGGTTCAAGTACCTGGAACAGAGAGAGCATCCGACCACGGTACGCAGTCAGGTTAGTTCCCCCCTCTGTAGCCCCAAAGTATGAGCGCATGACATTTTCATTAATGGAATTTGTCCATCGCATGCGCTGCACACTTCCACCGGCAGCGGGGACCCCATCAGAGGCCGGCGGGCCTCGAAGTCCTAAGCTGGCCGGAGGGCGGCCTCTTCCTCGCCGATGCGCAGGTGGTGGTGTCGTCGGCGGCGAGAAGTATTCGTCGCTCGAGCTCGACGCAACTGCAGCGGCCGGAGTCTCTTCACTCACGGCTGGAGCTGGTCCCGGCGGCTGCGAGGCGGAGCTGAGCGACGATTCCGCAGGTCTTGGGTATGTGTTGAGAATCAAGCGTGCCCGGTTTCTTGTCAACATTTTTGATTTTTTCCATTTATTGTTCTGTCTATTAATTCTTCTATTTATTCATGAATAGTTTTTTTTTCACGGTTTTGGTGTTGTTAAACATGATTATTGTTGTTTAATTGATGACTATTTGATTATTTGGTTTATAAATTATATTGAAAAATACGGAGGAAAAAAAATTTTTGACATGTTCTTTGAATACCGGGCCACAGATTATTATTATATTATATATTATTATTATTATTATTATTATTATTATTATTTTTATTATTTTTATTTAGTTAAGTACCCTTTTTTCTGGGTGGGAAAATCATCAATCATCTCCTCCCGCTGTGGTTGGAGAAGAAGGGACTGTCCGACTTCTACCGACTAAAAAACCCATCAGCTCCTTCAGTTGTTCTTCGGTTCCGGGGCCACGGTATCTCGCTAGAACATTCCCGCAACCCCGGGTAGTTTAATACACTTAATACATGCAGCAACATTAGTAACAAATCTACAGACTTTTGTTTTGGTTCTGAATTGCGGGGCCTTCTAGCACAAGTATATTTACTCACTTAAAAGGAGACTCCTTTGTAAGTTAAATTGTAGTAGTTGTAACCCAACTAGCACAAATGGGCTACATTAGGGCTTTGGAGCGTATCCGATTATAAAAAAACGTAATGCGTGTGTGCGCATTTTTAATTCTTCTCTTCTCATCGGCTATTTCCCTGGATTATTTTGAGGATGATTAACGTTTTATTATACAACATGTAACTGAAACCTCATATCTATCCAAAAGGACTGAAGGCAACATCTAGTATAGAGTCTATGAAAAGTTTCAGCTCAAAATAAGTGACTCAAAGAATTAAATCCAAATTATCGGGTTCATAATTATGTTTCTTGAAAACCGAGGGTCAATTTTCCACGTCTCTTGCCAATAACACGATAATTCTCTTCGTTCTTCTTAATTTGAAAAATCTGTCTCTGGTATCTATGTATTGATATTTCTAATAAGCTCCACACATGTAGACATAGGATTACAAAACCCTTGCCATATCGTTTGTTATCATCCAAAGAAGCTGTGCACTTGGTATGTATTATATACCCTTTAAATTACACGTTGTATACAAACTTGATTATTTTTAATATGCATTACTAGTTCTTTAATTAGTTACTGTTTGCAACATATTATCAAAAAATTGGCCAAGTGCGAGTCAGACTCGCCCATGAAGGGTTCCGTAGTAACTACGCCAAATAACTTTGTTTGTATAGTATTTGTATGAATCACAAAGTTATGTTTGCG
The DNA here is from genome assembly GCA_943138885.2 of Tholera decimalis. Lineage (NCBI taxonomy): Eukaryota > Metazoa > Arthropoda > Insecta > Lepidoptera > Noctuidae > Tholera > Tholera decimalis. The sequence goes on along the minus strand of OW964552.2, from coordinate 3,158,194 downwards.
GTTTTAGAAAATATCGCAGGGTTAATGCAAAAACCAACTAACTGACCAAATTATGATTTTGTGCTAGGGCATTTTAAAAGTTTGTATCAAAAAATTGTATGTACTATTTCAGATTATGTTATTTTAAGGAACAGCATCTGATTTATAATTTAATCATGTATGCGTTTATTTTTAGCAGTTGATAGAAAAGTAACAAGGTTTCACAGAATATTGCATTTAGTGCCCCAAACCCCCTTATTTAATTGCTTTTACCTCCCTACAAAATAATGGCTTTATTTTTTAAATTAAGCACTACTGTCGAGTCTCTGAAACGTACTAGTTAATAATTCAATAGTATACATCGAACAATAATGTATTGTTCATAATAATCCTGCTAGTTTCGAGAAAAATGCAAAAAAATAAAATTTTAGTCACTTTTACTTTCCGATATTTGTTGAAATTTTGTACTAACCTGTGCGGTGTTCCTTAGCAAAGCGTCATCATAAAAACTATCTAAGGGTTAGAGATGGTTAATAAATTGGAAATAATTTGATTATAAACACACCTAAGTTGAAAAATAAATTTATTCAAGAAAAACGAACACAAAAGCATCAGAAGATACATCAGATACAGTAGCATCTGGTACACGGTCTAGTTTAGCACTATCAGTCGCTAAATTTTCAAACTAAGAATGGTATTCTTCGGGGATTACTCCTTTTTTGCACAATTTTAGCAAGTCGGATTTTTTTTGCATTTGTAATGGGCAGTGGTGCATTGTACAGCTGATTTAATTTGGTTGGAAGGCTTGCTTTAGTAGGATCCTCGATGGCATTTGTAGTTGCAGCTGCTGAATTTGCTACGGCTTTTTTTTGTCTGGTTCCGAAGCGATGAGCGGGAATGTCGGAACCAGCAGTAGAAGTAGCTTTTACATTTTGTTTCCTGAATTTCAAGATCGAGATCCAAGAAATTCTCAGATATGTCATAATTATACAAAATTTTCATTTGACCCTTTTCGTATTTCATTCTCTTTATCTTTAACCAGTTCACTCTGTCTCCTTCTGTGTTTTTATTTTTGTTTTTCATTATGATGCCTGTCAAAGATTTTAAATCCAAGAAATCATTACATTTTAGCTCTTTCGTGTTATAAGGTTTTGGCATAGTTTTGTTTTTTTTTTATGAGTGGCCAGATTCCAAAAGTTTGTGCTCGATTATATTTAAATTGTCAATTTTTTGAACCGCTCATAACAAGAGTGAAGCCACATACTGATTTCTATATTGGCCTCCACATGTGTCAGAAAAAAAAGCTACTTTATTGACGTCTTACGACGTGAGCGTGTGCTTAATAGTAAGCTCTTGGCATACCTAGAAGCCAACGATATCCTCAGTGACTGACAATATGGCTTTCGCAAAAACCGGTCAACTGGGGACCTTCTAGCGTATGCCATTCATACCTGGAGTGAGGCCATTGTGAAGCACGGGGAAGCACTCGCTGTTTCCCTTGACATCTCCAAGGCCTTTGACAGGGTCTGGCACGATAGCCCTATTGCTAAGCTTCCTTCCTTCGGTTTACCCACTCAACTTTGCGTTTGGATTGAAGACTTCCTGAGAGATCGGTCCATTCGAGTGGTCATTGATGGCTGCTCGTCTGACCAATTGGCAATTAATGCCGGGGTTCCTCAGGGGTCTGTTCTCTCAGTAACTTTGTTTTTGCTGCACATTAACGATCTGCTGATTCCCGGTACCTTTCGGTATGCTGACGACAGCACAGTTTCTGAGAGATATGTGTCCAGCACGCGAGCTGGTGGGTCACAGATCCAGTCTCTACGTGAGGACATGGTTGGGCGCTTAAACTTGTCCTTGAAGGCTGTCTCCAAATGGGGCGATGCCAACTTGGTCAAGTTTAATGCAGCTATGACCCAGGCGTGTCTCTTCTCCACATAAAGGAGTCAATTAGAACCGGCTCCTACTTTCCGGGGTGTAACGGTGCCGATAACCGACCGTATCGATCTTCTGGGGGTAACACTAAATTCTACCCTTAATTTTGGCCCGTTTATCGAGGCTAAGGCTCAACTAGCATCAAAATAGTTGGGAATCCTAGCAAAGGTGAGACGGTACTTCACACCCGAACAGTTGCTCAATCTCTATCAAGCCCAGGTTCGGTCGTGTATGGAGTACAGCTCTCATCTTTGGGATGGATGTGCTAAATACCAACTGGACGCGCTTGAGTCTATCGAGAAGCGGGCCAAGAGACTCATTGGCAACGATGCACTGGTTGAGTCAAAGCTCCAGAGCCTTAAACATCGACGACGAGTTGCAAGTTTATCGGTTTTCTATCTGTTACATTGCGGGGTGTGTGCGATTGAATTACACAATCTAATTCCACCAAGCCCGTTCCATCATCGGACTACGAGACAAACGGCGAAGCGCCATCGTTACATGGTGGACATCCTACCCATACGCATTGGGAATACCTTCATTGTGCATACGGCTAAGGAGTGGAATTTCCTGCCGGAGTCTGTGTTTCCCGATAGCTATAACCTAGGAGTCTTTAAGTCAAGAGTGAATAGGTTACTTTTAGGTAAGCGTGCTCCATCTTCAACCACATCATTACTTACCATCAGGTGAGATGGTGGTCAAACGCGAATCTATTTTTAATAATAATAAAAAAAAACATATTGAGACAAATAAATATAAAGAATACAACCAATTTTTTTGAAATTTGAATTTTAATGTCTGGAAGAAAGAAGGATCAGCATCACAAGAATCCATTTTAGTGCACAAACACCACAAACACCTTACTATCACTTGGAACTTAATTTTTTCGCCGCCACAAAATGAATTGAATGTCGTTTGCGTGAGAGCAACGATGACTATGACGCATGCGTGGTTAGAAACTACAGAATTTAAACCAACTACCCGCGGTTAATCAGTTTTACTTCTCAATATTTTGTTGGGATCATGATCAAAATTATAGAAGTAAAACCTACTAAACCTATTTATTGACAATTACTTCTTGATTTTGTGTCAAGTAATAATAAATAAATCAGCAGGTAATAGCTATTATCTTTTAGTAACTGCTATTATCATTGAATGTTAACGCTATTTCCTGTTGTTTCTAAGTACTAAACCATAATAATTAGATGTGATCGTTTTTCTTTCCCAAAATTCCGTATATTTTGGAGGTATTTTTTATTTTGATAACTGATTAAATTTATGTATCTTGTTTGACTTCGATACAAAACATAATTTTTCCGATTAACAAGGAATATTTGTTTCGCATAAAAATGGTATGGTTAGATAGTTGGTTTCACCATTCAGTATCTCCGAAATAAAGCATCGCATGACTTAGTATGTTTTACCAGTAGAAAGAGAGAAAAAAATTGAGTAGGTGGGTATATATAACTCAATATCCCAAAATCACCGAGTTAGTTGGTTTTTTAATTAACCCGGCGATATGCAGTATCTCAAAAACTGCTGACCGATCTCGTTGTAACTAATTTTGGTTGAAAGTTTACATTAAGATCTACAGCATATATTTTTCACTCCATTATTATAGAAGTTAGAGGGGGGGGGGGACACATTTTACCACTTTGGAAGCGTATCTAGACACGCGGGAGCGTGTCAAGCCAAGAACTGGCGCGCAGCTCACCGTGTGTAATATTACACGAACCATTTGGAGCCACTTTTGAGCACCTGATAACTCAAAAACTATTTCACCTCAAATTGACAAATTTGGCTCATATATTGAGACTAGCAAGATACATATGTGTTCTAAATTTTATAAACATATCTCAAACGGTTATTTAGATATTAACGTCCAAAAATCGTCATTTTTATGACTGACCTATAGATCAAAACTATAACCCAGTTCCAGATGACCTAGAAAGTTCAAATTTGGCATGAAGATAGGTAATTAGGTGAATACAAAGGAAAAAATCAGAAACTGGTAATTTTTATCATTTTATTATAATTTTCACTTAACTTATAATTAGTGCCTGTATATCTCTATGTGGATTTTAAGATCTTTACGTGAATATATAACGAGTTAAATACCACCCTTAATTTTTTTAATCCAAATATTTCCGTTTTTGTACTTATAAATAAGAATATAGTAAATTTTCGTATTTATTACGCGTAACTAACCGTATTCTACAACCACTAGCGCCACCTACGCGAATATATTGTAGCCTAAGGTCTGACTTGGCTAGTTTTCATATACGAATTATATTATAGCCTTTGCAAGTTCTAAACCTGTTACTTGTCGGTTCTTATTTTATTATTCCGAAAATTTGGCTTGCTGGTAGAAACTAACCATCGAACATAATAATTCGTATATAAGAACTAGCCAGGTCAAACCTTAGGCTACAATATATTCTCCTAAGTTATAAGAATAAAGGATATTTTATGTTGTTATAAATAAATTTCAGGACTGACCATTGAACTTGGCACCTCTTAGATTTCACTTCTTTTGTCGTTGAAGTCAACAACCAAGGCATTTATGATAATATTGAACTTGGCTCTCATTTCACATTTATGTTTTTCATGGGATATCTTTTAATCGATTAACCTTATGAAGAAGTGGTTTTAGAAACCTCCATGTCATTTAAATACCTGTCTATAAATACCACACACGCATAGGTTTCATGAAAAAACTATTTTCAGTTTCCATGTATGGGGAGCCCCCTTTATTTTAAATATTTTTTTTTTCTTAAAGTCGGAAAGCGGTTCACAGAATACATCTACCTACCAAGTTTCACATGTATAGTCTTAATAGTTTCGGAATAAAATGGCTGTGACATACGGACGGATGGACAGACAGACAGACATGACGAAACTATAAGGGTTCCGTTTTTTGCCATTCGGCTACGGAACCCTAAAAATACGTTAAGCACTGGTCACGAATTTTATTTGTACATATTCGACAGTCGTTACGGAAAGTCAGAGGCCAGAAAACCTGACACTAGTCTTGCTAAGCAGTCTCCTTTTTCCCAGCAACTGGGTTTTGGAACTCAGATATGCTATCATTCCACGTAAAAAACTAGGGCCTACCTCAGCGTTTCTCACTCTTTATCTCGCTCGCACACTACTGGCCGCGGTCACGCGAGCAAGCGAGACAGGGTGGCAGGGAAAAGACTCCAAGACACCGATAATTTAGTTTATTTATTTTTACGATGAAAATAATGATAATTTAAAAAAGTAAATAACATAAGACCTGCTTTATAGTTAGTTCAATTAATATGCAAAGTTTAATTATCTAATTTTGAAGTTATTTTTTAATACCAGCGGTTTATTGTTCTGTTTGGAGGTAACTTTGGAAATTTTTTCTATCAAGAAAATTTTATGGAATTGTGTTGTCGTCAAACATAGTACCTAACATTAATCCTCAACTTTACCATATATTTATTTCAAAATTATTGCTGCAGTATTTTCGACATAACGGAGGATCATGCTAAGCCATTTGAGGTAGTATAGGCTCTTAAGCTGCACCTTCACACTAATTTTGTTCACACGGCCTCACACCATACCCAGTGCCAAAAGGGTCCCGTCAGGAATAGTGTGAGATCATCATCCAAGCTATGATCCACAAGTATCTATGTCATAGTTCAGCCATATAAACGTTATTATACATGTACACAATCTCACATTTAAAATATTGTTTGTAGAGAATCATCTTACATATTATTAAAAAAATCTCCCGCCGCGTCAGTCTATCCGTTCGTGATAAACTCAAAAACTACTGAACAGATTGTCACGCAGTTTTCACCTATAGATAGAGTGATTCATGAGGAAGGTTTAAGTGTATAATATATTTAAGTTTTGTCTTAATTAGCAGAATCAGATCGTGCGAAGCAGGATCGGGTCGCCAGTAATACAATCAAATATTTTATTTAGATCGCATGACACAGTTCCAAAAACTGGGGCGTGAAGCAATAGCTAACGATGATGGCGTGACGGCAGTTTGGCAGGGACATCGACTTTATATTAGTAAGTAAACTTAATATAATCCAACCTAGACTAATTCTGTACGGGTAACTGCACATTGTAATACTTACATAGGTCCGTCAATTAAACAGTTTTATAGTCAATAAAGACTTTTGTGATGAAAATGAATCTTGCATTTTTGGGGATACGCGGAACAGGATGTAAAGTCCCGCATTCCCATTGAAAAGGAGGATCCTCCAACCAGACAGGTGTTTTTGTCTGGTGGGCAACTAGATACCCGATGTTTGTGATTGGGTGATTTGTATGTAGGCTAGTTGAGCGGTAAACTTTGCTTGCGCGATACAGGATTTCTATCGTTTAGTTTGTATGTTGCAAGATAGATGTCGCTACACATTTAATATCATTTATTATTACGTCTATTAAAAAGGTGTAGTAGGTTACAGCGCCCACAAATTCGATTTTATTTTTGGGGAAAAAATCATCAAAGAAGTCCCGATGCACCTTCAGCGGGCTGGGAGAGAGCTCGCGATCTACCTCTCCCTTTCCCCAGTTTAGACTCTGACCTAACTCAATCCCTGTAGCCCTTCAACTCAAATCGCTCTGCGCAAGCTTTGGCGACTGGTTAGCGCAGTGTTTGCGCCAAACAGTTGCCAAAGTAGACCAGTTTGAGTAGTTTATACGGCCTACCCAAATGTCCTTACTTTGGTATTATTCGTCAAATCTTTCGAACTCCTTAAAGTTCTGAGGCGATAAATGACAAATGCTTGCACTGTTTGGACGGGTCTGCTCAAATCTATGTTTCTTTCCTCAGAAGAGCACCACAGACATAAACCTTCAAATGAGATTTCAGAAAGAGGATTTTAAAAGAGACGATGACTTCTGAATTTGTTTCGGTGTTTCTTCTTAGAGTAGTCAGCTAGAAAACATCGTCCTCATCTCGTTTAAATTTATGGAAAAAATGTTCATAGATGTGTTATTTATAAAAAAATATTTATTTTTCTATGGCATTTTCCACGCAAATGGTAGAGGACCTGTCGATATCGTATCTCTTGGCGAAGGCTATGTACAGACGCCAGTACATGAAGCTACCTGAAACTGTCAAATTTTCCCAAACAACCTTGAAACTAATTTCTTTACCAGTAAAGTTGAAAATCTATTAAAGAAATTTGACAGATTGTTGTAGCTTGATGTGCTGGGTCGTATCCCTTGGCGACGTCTATGTACATGATTTGATATTGTTTTTATATCTATACTAATATTATAAAGAGGAAACCTTTGTATTTTTGTATTTTTGTATGTTTGTATTGAATAGGCTCAAAAACTACTGGACCGATTTCAAAATTTCTTTTACCATTACTTAGAGGGATTCTTCCGAATCCGTATAGGCTATATTTTATCCCGGAAAATAGATAGGATTTTTCGTGGTAGTGAAAATTGTGGAGTAAGGTGTCGAAAAAACTGCCGTACGTTAACGATTCTCGCGAACACTGCCTATATTTAATATAAACATTGCACCCGTGCGAAGCCGGGGCGGGTTGCTAGTAAATTATAAGTATGTGGTGTTCTGTTGACAGTGACTGTTGATGCCAAACTGGCTGAGTTTCTTTTGAAAACCTGCTTGGAGAAAGATGATGCACTGAAATGTTTGCAACTAATGACTGGCAATGGCAGTATATTCGCACCAGGTACACAATATATTACTTTGTTTTAATTATTATGATATTCATACGGCAAAATTTATTACATAGTGTAAGTTATTGAATTGCGAAGTAATGCAACAAAGTATAAAATTATTTACTAACTAGCCGTAAAAGTGTTCAAAAAAGTTCGCGAACGAACACAGTTTTGAGGTTTGAGTGATACATGTGACAGTGGTAGCGGTGTTCATCATGAAAAATAAACGAGAATGAGGGTAGACCTATTCATCTGCTCATAAACGTCCACCCGCAATTACTTCAGTTCATCTGAGTTCATCCGCGATCATGGCGCTTGCAACAGTGATGAAACATCGGAAACTCGAAACAATAAGATGAGTGAATGATGATGATGAATCATGGTAAATATCCCAGTTTACGTTCTTATGATCATTTATTAACTGTATGTTGGATTGCAAGTGTTCTCTCTCTCGATCGTCGAACCGAAGATTCGTCCCAATCTGCTTGATGGTTTAAGAACGCGTTGAGGACAAAAACTGGTTTGTATTCGAATTTATGGAGCTTAAGGCCGTATACAGAAAGAAAGGCGGTAGCCGGCGCCGATCTACCAGCACTTATCGGCGTTGGGCCATTCTAATGACAGTTGTATAAATTCTCTCTACTTCAACATGCTTGCTTTATGTAACTGTTACCAGAATAGACCAGCGCCGGTAAGCGCTGGTAGATCGGTGCCGGCTACCAGCTTTCTTTTAGTATACGGCCTTACACTATTAATGATCGCTGATTATTCGTGGGGGTCTTTCGAAAACATTCAGTGATTAGTGGTTTATGCCGTAGTGTATCTCAGGCTAGCTAGGTACCTTATATCTTTTTTCGGGGTTATAGTTATTAAATGACTCTTCCCGGTCTGAAAAACACAATCTGTTCCTCCATACCGATTCGTTGCCCTTGCGCAAGCGTTCCGCAGCCAAAGTATTTCGTTCGAACATTCCCGCACTCCTTTTTTTCTGGATGGGAAAATCATCGAATGACTTCTTCCGCTCTGGGTGGAGTGGGAGGGAGTATCCTTATTCCATTAGCTGCCCTTAAGTTCCGGGGGCGCGGTATCTAGTTAGAACATTCCTGAAACCCCGGCAGTGAGGGCTACCCTAAATAAATGCTATCGTTAGTGATAATTTTAAAGAATCACCGAACAAATTCTCCAACAGTTAACATCTGGCGTCCTCGTCGCAAGGTCTTGGCTCCGACCTTCAGCCAAAAAAACCTGATGCATTTTGCGGACATCTTCTCCCGCCAGAGCTCTGTCATGGTGGAACAGCTGCAGGCTGCTGCAGGACGGGGAGCCTTCTCCATATGGCAGTACATTACCACCTACACCATGGATTCTGTTTGTGGTAAGAAAAAACATATTTTCCTCTGAAAGACCCTAAATACAGGTATATAAATTCAGAGCTAAAATAGTATCTTACCTATCGTATCTTATCTAATCTTATAGCCAATTCCGGATTTACAATTTATTCACTATAAGTAACAAACGTGTAGGGAATAATAAACGTTAACATTACTATACAGTGTTACGGGTAGAGAATGCCTATGGCATTAAGTCCGCCTTTGTACATTTTGTGTTGCATAAAGTTTTAATAATTAAATAAATTAAGAAGAGTGTATGGGGAGTATTAAATGATGATGATGTTGATGTTTGAACCTCTAAAGACCTCATTAAAGCTGTGTGGTTTTTTTGGTTTGGTTTGGCGAGCGCTCAAGTGATCTTTTGCCCTGAGGTCTACAAATCGTTCCTCTGTTCTGGTTTTAAAAGCCTTTGTATATGTTACAAAATGCCTGAAATTATTAATTGGTATAGCATAGAGGCTCATTATAATTCAGGTTACACAACCATGCCATTCTGTCGAGAGAGCAAGACGAACAAGGAGAGAAGTCACTTGTATACCTATGCTACTGTAAAAAAAACACATTCATCGTTACAGAGACAACCCTAGGCGTTTTTGTGAACTCCCAGAAGCAATCAGAGCAGCCATTTCTTCAAGCATTTGACAGATGTACTCAACTGGACTCGGCTCGTCTTTGCAAGCCGTGGTTATATAAGTTGTCTGTGTATAAGATGACACCAGCTTACAGGGAACATGCACAGTGCAGGGATTACATTTGGAAGTTTGTTGATAAGGTGAGTATCCATACATATTTTCTATATTGTCATCTTCATCATCATTCAGAAAGGAACTTGTAGCTAAATAATAACAACCACATGGATCCATCTTTTTTATAAATAAAGATTCTATTATAAAAAAAAAAAACATGGACAAGTAACGTATGGGTTAATTTTTGAGAAACCAATTTGAATATACATATCACTGGTTTGCGAGGATATTGACGTAAGTCTTAGGCACCTCGCGCACTAGACGGCCACGACCACGACCAGTGGCCGCAACGATCAGATTTACTAAAGAAACCATATAAACGTCGCGCACTTTGCCGCAACGGCTAACTGGCCGCACACCGGGCCGGCACGACTGGTCGTTGCGACCAACTTATCTGCGACCGTCAATGCGGCCCGGCTGCGGCCAGCCATTCTCAGTGTCATGCGGACAGTTCGTGAGTGAACACATGGTGAACACGCTTCGTATCGTTCCACAACCAAATACGACGACGTTGTTTCTGCGATGAGTTTTGATACAGAGTTATTTCTTAATGAAATAAAGAAACGACCGGCAATATGGAATTTAACGAGTGAAGAATACAGCAATCGTATAATAAAACAAAGATGCTGGGAGGAAATGGTTGAATTATTTGGCGGTGAAAATAAAATGCTAGAGGAGAAAAAAAAAATTGGTACGTTAATATTTATTCCTTTTATTGTTCTTTTTATATAATGAAGCTAGTAGAAAAACATTGGTAGTATATTGTACACATCTGGGTTTAATAACACTAAAGGCTTTACAACCTTTAAATAAATTCGTCCTGCCATGGTAGTTTGCCTTCATCCATAAAGTAATTTGCTAAATAGTTCCTAAAACCTGTGTAACCATTTTGAATACTACGAAATTGTTGCGTTCTTGTATTACTCGTGCTGAGATCCATCCTTTTACAAAACGTAATTATGTAACATACAACAACACTTTACTATATTCGGAAAACAGGATAAATTTATTTAACAATTAGGCAACATAACAACAGATTAGGATTATAAATGAACTTGTATAGAGGAACTTAAATTTGTTTTAAAATGAGGTTTTGTACGACAGCTTCATGGTTCGTCGGCCACATCCGCATTAGTTTTGCCCAGGTAGGGCTGCTCCATCGCCGAAACCAAATAACTTGGCTAATGGTTTAAATTTATGTCTTGTGCCGCGAATGCACATGCTAGTGGCACGTATTATTGAAATGATGATTCTTGATCTTAACCAACCCATCACTACGCTGAAGGACCTGTTCCAGCGGTCAGCGATTGCAGTTCCAAGATGTTTTACGAAAGTAGACATTTGTGGAGCGAAGACTCCGTCAACGGATGTAACAAGAGGGGTGAATGTAGTATGTCGCAATTCACAAGCGTTTGAATATTTTCTTATTTTTTCATCTTCGGCGGATTTTAGTACAGAGGCAACAGGACGTGAAATGTAAGAAGGAGCGTCAGTGTCTACAACACGGATATCAAATAACGCCTCCCTCTGAGCATCCCAAACGCCGCGGCATGAAAGGTCTCCACGTAGTCCGCAATCTCCTTCGGAGATGATGGGTTCTTTGACTACGTTTCCCCATGCATGTTGACATAAGTCACAGAACAGATCTCTAATTTCATTATGACGACGTGTTATTAGACCACCCTTTTTACAACATAGAGCATGATCGACATTAAATTCATTGCAGCCGCAGCCATCACATGATTTTGGCATAGAGACTGGTAATCTGTGGTAACGTAATGCAAGTGCGTCTCTAAACTCTAATGGTGACAGATCGAAATGGTCCTTCTTAGTCTACCTTAGTAGATAACCAGTTGGAGGATTTAGTTTTCATTTTTGTCGAAATTGAACGTTCAATCGCTCTTCTCTTGATAGGGGATAGTTTGACTAAGACGGTATCCAAGAGTTGGTCATTGAGAAAGTCTTTCTCGTTGCGGCATTCTTTTTGTGCATCTTTGAGGGATTTATGATGTTGAGAGAGGTCCATATGTGTATTTTCAATCAGAGCATTTGAGAGGACTGCACAGCCTTTTTTTGAGCATACATAGTTTATATTTGTCATTTTTGATAGAGCGGATATTGCTAGACCACCTTTGTGAACGGGTAGAGAGAATCAGGTCAGCTTCCAAAGGTGAGATATCGCCTCCTAGTAAAGTGGGTAAAAAATTGGTACGCAGTGTGTTTGTTAATGGTTCGAAGAATTGGGTTACATCATCTAAGACTCTTAAAAGGAATGACCATTGAAATTGAACTGCTTTAGTAAGGGCAGTGTAAGCAGCTTGGGGTGAGTCTTTACAGATAAGTGAAAGTTTTTCTATTGTAGATTGCCAGTTTTTAATTTTCTTGTTCACAAAGTGTTCTTTTCCTTCGCCAATATAACTACCAAGGAAGCGTGATCCAGTTATGATGGTTACGTTAATCCCTTTGAAAATCTGTTGAGCTGTTTGCTTGTCGCTCTCGGTAATGATTAGGTATGATTTTTTATCTTGAGGAAAGTAACCATATTCAGGGCCTATTTTACTCAATTTATCCCACCATTGACGTAGGTTTCTGAGCTTACCTTGGGCGGAGGAGTCATCTGCATACCAGCATTGGGTAGTTGCTTGTTCTTTTTTTAGTTCGTTTATTATGGGTAGTGTTGCAAGGGCATATAATGGCATGGCAAGTGGATCACCTTGGGTAACTCCTTCTTTGCTATATAATCTCATATCGGAATCACGTTCTGCGTGACCATTGTAGGTGTTGTATAAGAAACGAGCGCAATGTGGCCAATATATTCTTGCTTGCCAGAGAGCTAACTGTCTGTTCATAGAATTAAAGGCATTATTTGCATCGACGAGTAGCATTCCCCAGTTAGAGCTTGGTTGACATTCTTTTTGGAAAAGATCGTTCATCGCGTGAATAGCACCTTCGATACCGCTGCTTAGTCCACTGCAGAGTTGCGATTGAGCACAGGCTTCGGTGACCTCGGATCCGGTGACTAAAATCATGCATTTGGATAGGATCCTGCGTAGGCATTCGCCAATGCCAATCGGTCTCACACCTGGGCATTTTTCTAGGGCGATAAGTCGACTTGACATAAGAGCTTGTATTTGATTCCATGGCACAAAATTGTTATTTAAATGCATTGTTAATTGTGCTACTGCAGTCCTCAGATGCAGGCTTGCTTCTCCAAATCGTAGCAAGTAATCTTTCCAATTGTCTGATGTGGTACCTGTTGGGCCTCCACCACCGTGCAATTTTCTAGCAACTGATTCCACATGTTCACTGGTTATGTCTACTTTACTATATTCACCGCAAATTCAGTGTGTACATTAATAGGTTTGTGGAAAATCCTACATTTGCTAGTCAATATTCCAAAACCACATTCCACAAAACGTCTTGCACGAGATAGGCGGTAATTATAAATTTTCTTTTTTTGTTTCTAAGTACCTTCCTGAATAAGGTCTCATTATTCTTGATGATAATGAAAATGCTTCGTCAGCGATAAATGTATACGGTACTTGTGTATTATCTCTTGTTGAAATAGGTTTATCGTTAGGAATGTTCAAGCCATTCGAAGATAGTTTGTTATAAAAGGTGGTCTGTTCAAATACAGTAGAATCTGAGCATTTTCCGTATGCACCTATGTCAACAGCTATAAATTTATAATCTGCGTCACAAATTGCCATTAATACAATGGAAAAATATTTTTTATAATTATAATACAATGAACCACTTTTAGGTGGTTTTGTTATTCGGACATGTTTGCCATCAATAGCACCCAAACAGTTAGGGAAATTACTTCGAGACAAAACTCAAACTTGTCTGCTATTTGTTGCCATCGTTCCACATTAGGTTCTGCCATAAACTCGTCTTTCAAATTATTCCAAATTGCTGTGCAAACTATGTACACGATTTCCCTTGCTGTTGTATGCCCAAGATGATAAATTTCTTCTATATCCGTAAACGAATAGCCTTTTCCAAGATATCTGGAACAATAATGTACAGAGTTAAACAATTTTTTTAAAGTAGTCAAGATTGTCTTTAATTTATCGTTGACGGTTTTTGCAGGTGAAGATATTAAAAAAAAATGGCACAATATTAAGGAGTGCTTCAATAGAGAAAAGAGGCGTCAGTCAACATGGAGTGGTTCTGCCGCAACAAGAAAGACTGCATATAGATATTTAAACAGTTGTCTTTTCTCGCGGTTTGTTCAATTCCTACTGAAACACATTCTAACATAGAAGCTACAGATAACAACACTACAGAAGAAGATCAGACAGATTACAGGCGAGAATTGTACAATCGCAAGAAACAGAAACGTTCAGACGGTGATGAACTGCTTGTAAAAATATTGAGAGAAGAAGCAGAAAAAAGGCATCAACATGAAAAAGAAGTACTAGCCGACGAGGACAAAATATTTTTCTTGTCACTCAGTAAGGAGTTTAAAAAAGTACCTGATTATTTAAAATTATGAACTAAAAAGAAAATACTCGACATGATATACAAGGTGTCCAAAAAGAGTATCGGGTATTTGTTTTTTCAATAAAACAAAAGCTAGTAGTAATCAAGTTTTTTTTTTATTGTTAATTATTAGATACTAAAATGGAAAATTATTTCGAAAAGAAAATGTTATCCAAATGGTGACCGTTACGCTGCTGGCACTCTTCTAATCTGGAACCAAGATTGGTGGATCTTCATGAAGATAAGGACCAATTATGCCTTTACCAGACATAGCGGCCCACACAACGACCTTTAGGCTGTGCAGGGGTCGTTCATGCTTTCGTCTCGGATTCTCTTCTGCCCAGTATCGACAATTCTGCTTATTAACATGACCATTCATTTGAAAGTTGGCTTCGTCACCGAACAATATGTTTTCAAAATGGCTGAATCGCCACAGCATTTCGTTCGCAAAATTCAATCGATTTTCGAAGTCCGTATCCTTCAATTCTTGAACCAATTGAATTTTATACGCTTTTAAATGCAAATCTTTCTTTAAAATTGAATGCAAAGACGATTTTTTGATGTTCAATGCTTGACTTCGCTTTCGGACGGATAAAGACGGATTTTGACGAACTGACGCCTTCACTTCTTCGATTGTTTCTTGATTGCGGACTGAACGAGGGCGACCAGAGTTTTGAATTTTTACCGTCGCACCTGTATTTACGAACATTCTGATCCATTTTCTAATGCTATCGTAACTTGGTGCATTGCCTGTACAATACTCCGCACGATACAAACGTCGAGCAGTCACAATTGAATTACCGTTACGATAATACGCTCGTACGCAAAATGCGCGATGCGTCCCCGCGTACTGCTCCATTGCAACTAAAATTGCACAAAATGGTGGATTAGACAATCCCCTCCCCGCGCCTCCCCGCCACTTCGAGTCAACTTCAGCGCTAAAACAAATACCCGATTCTCTTTTTGGACACCTTGTATGAGGCCAGTATTGAGAATCAGCGACAGAGTTACTTCACTCATGATTTTGAAAGACACATTGATCAATATAGCATCTCAACTGAAGCCTCTACTTCACGTCACGAAGACAGTGGATCCGGAGTAAGAAATATTACAAATTACAGTAGTAGTGATTCTTTAAGTCCTCGTCCTTCTAGTGCTTTTTCGGATGTCATAAATAGCAGTCCAGAATCGTTCTTAGATTTATTTAATGATAATAAGTAAATATATATCTAATAGAAAGGAAATATTCTTTTACTGCATACTTATCTTAAAGTTATGAATAGTTTTTCCTCGTTCCCGATGCACATTCTCATTTTTGTATTGACACCAGTTATACTATCTTGTATCCGTAAAAGTAATTCATCAAAACTATTTTGTGTATTTAAAAAACTTGTCATCGTACGGCCTTAATTTGCATATTAAGGTATTTATGTTGCGAATTTCCAAGACAGGATGTATCCAATAACGTCTTTTGTTGTTACGTTTTTTCCACATCAAGTATAGGCACACAATATCAATGTCCATCCTGTTTGAGCTCAGAACAACAACTGCAGCAGCTCTACAAATGGCCGCTTTAAGACCAGTCGTGGTCGTGGCCGCAAACTTGATCGCAGCCCAACCGTACCTTCTGCGATCAAGGTTAAGGCCACGACTACGACTAGTCGTGGTCGTGGCCGTCTAGTGCGCGAGGTGCCTTACGATACTTGTGTGAAATAATCATTTTAGGTATTACATCGTGAACTGAGACACAATGCCAATTTTATATTTATAATATAATAAATCATTATATATTAATTTATTAGCTAATTATGTTTTATTTATCGTAATTAGTATTTATACACACTGTGTCTATCATCTTCTCTTCAATTCTCCTGTCGCAGGTCTGCTGGAAGAAATTTCTTAGGAAATAAGCAGCACCTTTGTGCTCTTTTGTCTGTATTTACATTTTTTTCTTTTGTAAGTGTTATGTGTGTACATAAACAAATAAATAAAATAAACAATATTATTATAGTTCGGTAACTACGTATTCCGAGAAAATTGTTGAACTAGGTAGGTAACTACAAGTCGGGGTTGGGGGAATGTTCTAACGAGATACCGCGGCCCCGGAATGCAAGGGCAACTTACGGAGCAGGGTGGGTTTTTAGTCAATAGAAGTCTGACACTCCCTTCCGCTCCACCCAAAGCGGGAGGAGTCATTTGATTATTTTCCCACCCAGAAAAAAAAGGGGTAGGTACCTACAATAACAAATAAGTGGACTGAACATAACAACAAAAAGCTATTAAACTGCCATCAGAAAGCTGAACCTCATATAGAGACATAATATGGAAAAAGGCTGTCTTCTTTGTCGTCATTAAATACTCCGTTTCTCGTCATATTCCTCTTCCCTTTTTTCTGCCTTGCTTTCCTGCTCTAAGGGAGTCTCATTAATGTCTTAGCAGCTCAGCAGGTTATCGCTGAAACCCGCTACCATGTATGCGCGTTTTATTTTCGCCTTACAACAATGTTGCATGTCAATATTATGTAATATTTGCTTAAAATAATGTTTGTAATGTTTCAGATCATCCAATCGAAGAAGCAATCTTTGAAAGACGAGAAATTGTCTATGACTGAGTCTGATCAAAGTAAGTATAAAAAGAAATTTTATTAGCTTCTTCTCGCGGATTTGCTCGCGTGAAAAGTTTTTTTTTCATCGAAAAATTATGGCTATTAAGAATAATGTAGCTTTCTTTTGGTGAAAAAATTTCAAAATCGAGTCAGTAGATCCGGAGTCACAAAAACTCTACCTCAAAATACCTATAGATTTAGATGAGAATTGTGAAATAATAAAATATGAACACTGAACAGTGGTGACTCACTCGCTATAGGCATATCTTATGATTGTTGATATGAACCAAGACAGCCATATAAATTAAGAACTAAAAGATTCAATGTAATTTTAATTATGAACTCTTATCCTATCTATTCCAGACATGAAACAAAATGGTCTCAAGACTTTCCTGGAGTTGCTCATAGATACTTCAGGTGGAGATCGAGGCTACACTGACATGGAACTGCGCGAAGAGACCCTGGTCCTGGTGCTGGCTGGTACCGACACCTCCGCAGTGGGTACTGCCTTCACCTCCATGCTGCTGGCCAGATATCCTGATGTACAGGAAAAGGTTTATCAAGAGTAAGTTGCTGTATAAAAATATTTGTATGACTGACACACGTTTGTATGTATTTTTTTATGAATGGTTGGTTCTGCACCGAGACAAAGCAGTGTGTGGTAGTGTTTTATTTTATTGTATTTAATTTATTTATATTGTTTAAATATTTATTTTGTTGTTTAAATAATGTACCATGTTTTATGCAAATAAATATTCTTATTCTTATATCACCAACAATTGGATACACTGATACAAATTGAGGATATATTCAATCGTTGTTATGAAATCGATTTTTTTAATGCAAGTATACTCTATTGTCACACCTAATGCAAGGAATTGTTCTAATGCTGATCCCATAACAAACGAAATTAAAGAACCGGACATTATTTATTTATTTGCTACAAAACACACAACAAGTTATAAGTAAAAGAAATAGCAAAAGAATTACTTTTGAACACAGAAAAAAGAATAAATGTGGGTGCCGCAGTGGTTAGGTTTTAATACTACTCACAACAAAACTATTTTTTAGGTTTCATCGATAAAAAGTAGATATAGGAATGCATTATAACATACATAATTATATACTTGAATTTATCAATTGAATATTCTATAACTAGATTTAATAAAAATATAATTGTTGATTCTGTGTGTAATAGATACTTAAATATAGTCCTCTCTCGGTAACTGGATTGTCACGGTATACCCGGTATGGCTGGACAAAATTAGGAAAATCTAGGCTGCTGGTGATAAAACATGTTCCTTCTTCAGACTACAGGAAGTATTCGGGGACACAGAGAGACCTGTAGCTGCTGTAGATCTTCCTCAACTGAAATATCTGGATGCTGTGATAAGAGAAACATTGCGGCTGTACCCTCCAGTGCCAGTCATTGCCAGGAAAGTTGATAAGGAGGTTACTTTACGTAAGTATCATCGTCATCTTCCTACCCTCATCCAATTTACTTGGGGACGTTGCATTAGGTTTTTTTTTCTTAATTCTGGATGAGCCCACTCTTGACCTCGATATCTTCTATTCTTCCCTATCAGACGTTATTGCCTATTTTACTCCTTTTTAGTGTTTCGTACCTCAAAAGGCAAACAGAAACCCTTCTAGGATTACTTCGTTTCCACCTGTCTGTCAAGACCCTTTTACTCAAAAGAACGCGCAACGCGCTAAGTGAACTCAAACAAAAGAAATTACCGCTTATGTCGCATATTTAGCGATTTTACAAGAGAATCAAAACCTATTACTTCTTGTTAACCTAGAATCATGAAATTTGGCAAGAATCCAGATGTTACAGAACGTCTAACAGAAACAGTTTGAAAACCTTAAACATGTTATTAGTCTAGTACTACTGAACTGTGGTATTGGTACTTAAATTTGTTCGGAATTCTTGATGCGAAGATCCAACTCCCACTTAACTGATTTATCTTTCATATCATTTCTCACACAATCGATCCACCTTTTCTTTGGCCATCGTCTTCTACGCATATCTTCCATCTTGTTCAAATTATTCTTGTGTTTTCTTTTCTATTCAATAATTCTTTATTTATACTTATAAAGCCTTCAGGCATCAGTGGCGTGCCTGGTCACCTACAATTTACAAGTCTTTTTTCGTTATCAGCTTCAGGAGTAACCCTAGTCGAGGACTGCGGACTAGTGATCAACATCTGGGCGATACACCGCAATCCTAAGTACTGGGGAGAAAACGCGGAGCTGTTCCGACCTGAACGGTTCCTCGACACGCCACTGACGCATCCTGCTGCCTTCATGCCGTTCAGCCATGGACCGAGAGCTTGCATTGGTAAATAATCTTTCGTCATCTGCTTAGCCATTTTCCAACAATATAATATAACTAGCTTCCGCCCGCGACTTCGTCCGCGTGGAAAAAAAATCCCCCGATTTTGAAACATTCTTGATTAGTGCTCCGCTCCTATTGGCCTTAGCGTGGTGATATATAGCCTATAGCCTTCCTCGATAAATGGGCTATCTAACACTGAAAGAATTTTTCAAATCAGAACTGTAGTTCCTGAGATTAACGCGTTCAAGCAAACAAACAAACAAACAAACAAACAAACTCTTCAGCTTTATAATATTAGTATAGATATAATATTCTACAACTTTCACACAACGCCATCTAGTCGCAAACTAAGCAGAGCTTGTGCTATGAGTACTAGACAACTGATAAACATACATATATATTTCTAAATACATACATGTTATAGATAACAATGATGGGGTCGGTTTCAAGTTTAACCGGATGTATCTGAGTACCCTTGCTAAAACTGGTGTAAGATTTTCCTAAATACCTCTGAATACTAGGGGTACGACTCCCAAAGATGGACTAATGATATTCGGGACCATCGACTTTACGTGCTTTCGTGGCACGTTATCCCTTCACAAGACCAGTGTCAAATGTCGCAATTTAATTTATTCATTATTACTTATTAGAACTTAAAACGGGATATTTACCGTGTGTACTTTTTGTTTCGAGATTCCGATATTTTGGCACTGTTGCAAGCGCCATGATCACGGATGAACTGAAGTAATTTCAGACGAATCGCTCTAGCCTCTTCCTCGTTTATTTTTTGTGATCGCCACCGCTACCACTGTCGCATGTGTCACTCAAAACTCGATTCTGTTCCCGACATACAAAACTCACCGTGTCCGCTCGCGATATTTTGCGCTTGCAACAGTGCCGAAATTTTGGAAACTCAAACCAAAAAGTACACATGGTAAATGTCCCGTTTTAAGTTCTAATTTCTGTTATTGACCATGTTAGCTTAAAAACTTGATTTGTTCATCATTACCCGCTTAGCCTTTTCACAACTATTTATGTCCGGGTCGGCTTTCAGTCTTAATGGATGCTTATTTCGATACCACTTGGAAAAACTGGTGTCAGATTCTCTGGTTTCTGATAGAACTTCTAAAAATGGCAAATTACAGCCGGGACCATCGGCTTGACGTGCCTTCAGAGACAAGGAGGAACCTCGGGTTTTTAATACATGGATCGAAATCGACCTGTTCGGCTATTATTATTGAGCCACGAGCTCCTATGAAACACCCCCAACAGACAATTTTAGTACCCTGACGTCCTGCAACTGATGGTATATTTTTATAACAAATTCTTTTACATTATTTCAGGTTATCAGTACGCGATGATGTCAATGAAGACTGCTCTATCAGCTCTCTTGCGCCAGTACAGGATCTTGCCAGCAACTGAAACTGTAGATCTACAGCCTTTGAGGGTCAAGTTCGATGTCATGATGAGGGATGCAGACAATTTCACCTTGCAGCTTGTGAAAAGACTATGATGAAGCGTGTGGAGAAGAAGCAGTGCTATTCACATGATTCTTCATTAAGAAATTTTATGGGTGTGCGAATTGGAAAGCTTGAATTCTTATTATAAATTCCTGTTCCAAGGCTTATAAAGCTTTAAAAAGTGTTTTTTTTTTTCTGGTAAATTAAACGATAGGTACCTAAGTATATTTTTGTTTTCTCTTATCTTGTGCTACCTACTCGATTTTTATAAAGAAAGAAGTCAGACAGCCATTTTAGTGGCGAATATGACTGACTCAGGCTTTTCAATTTCCGTCTGTTTGTAAGATAATGTTGAATGGAACTCTGCAAGATTCAAAATATTTTGTTTCATATTCGCACAGATTACTGTATATGTCGTACAGATGCCTAATCTGATACAAAGAAACGCGACTCCGACTCCCCTATTAATTTTCAAGCACGCACGTCGCAGTTTGTCGCGGGCCCTCTTGATTACGTTCGCAGCAACGCCAGCGGCTTGGTGATAGTCTCAGGTTATTGAATTAATATACAATCTTACCAAGAGATGGCATTAAGAGCAAATCATTTTAGACAGCACATCTTCACCTTGACATGTCGCACAGTTTGCCGCGCGCCCCGCTAGATGGCGTTCGCAGCAACGGCTTGCGAGTACCATGATTTCGGCTTGTTTGAGTTTATTTACTCTCCTACTAATAGATGGCGTTAAAAGCATTTCATGTTATTCAAGATAGCACATCTTCAACTTTATAAACTTTTGTCGTCACTATATAGGCTTTTACTAATTGCTTAAATTACTAAGGTCCTACTAATTTAAGATTAAGATCTAAGTTAAGGCCTAGCATCTTTGACATATATAAGTTGTTTTTAACAACTTAACAAGGGTGCTAGACGTGGTACCGCACTATTATTCTGTTTACAGTTTTGTTACATATTTTTTATAATAAAAACATGGTGTATTGTGTAAATCATTTTATTGCAAATAAATAAATAATTATTAAATTACTAATAGCTTAATGGTACAATTGTTTTTATCTAGATTTTGTGGTTGATTCGGTTCTCGGTCTGAGAAAAATATATATCTGGGGGCACGGCAGTGCCGCCGCCAAGTCGAGCAAAAAGCGGCACGGCCGTACCATACTTTTCTCGAAGCAGTTCAGGCCATTTTCGACCCCGTATAACTTCGTTGTGGATAAAACTATAAGCTTGAATTTTCAGTAACCAAGCAGGCATTGTATAAACACGGCATATATCAAATTTCATTCAATTTGAACCAATAGTTTAAGAATTATAACTAGTCAAAGTTTGTTAATTTTGTCACTCACTGACTGACCGATCATCAACTGTCTAAGGCACTTCTAGCAGACATAGAAGCTTAAATTTAAAATACAATTAGTGTTTAGTGTATGAATCAAGGAAAAACTAAAATATTTTTCAATGTCGGTCCAGTTTTCTAGATACATCAACTGCATAAATAACTTTGTAATGCCATATATTTATATGGGATTACAAAGTTATATTTACAGTTAATAAATCAGTGTAGCTGTATATAATTATGTATAATATAATGGAATAATAGGTGTAGATAGGTATCTAGATATAATTATGTTCAAAGGTAACTTGTAAAGTGGTCAACGGAATAAAAAAACCAGAGAGAGGGCTTTAAGAAAATTCGTTGTTGGTATACAAGAAGTAGAAGGCACCAGAAAGGGAAAAAGTAGGACTATCTACAAAAAGAAATGAGATCCCATAAAAACAATACTTGTCAAAAAAACCAAGTCTCGCAACTCAGTTCTTCTACCGTAAAAAGTTGTGAGATCCATGTAATACCAAGTCGGTTATTCGATTATGCAGTCCCTACTTAAGGGACCTTCTGTCTTAAATTGTTACGTAATTATCTAACCTAACAACATCTTATAGTGACCATATCAATATTAAAAATCTTTAACGTTTTAAATAAATAGATTGACGTGGCAATCGCAAAAACAATCTAATTTATATACGTATGTATTACTTGGGAGATATATTGTGTTTTCATGCCACTAGGCGACTAGCGATAGGACTATAAAAATAACACTGTGGCGCAAACCACAAAGTAAAAGTGAAGGGAGACCTCCTGATAGGAGGATAAAATGATTAGGACATCCAGAACCAAGTGATTCGGGATCGAGATATATGGTTATTCTTGGAGGAGGCATTCACCCATTTCGGGGTTCCTACAGAACCCTACCAATATGAAAATAAATAATCTTTTATTTCAGACTTAGTCCATAGAGTGTTAGTAAAAATTTACAATTTAAAATTTTTGAAGACTATTTCACAGATAGGGATTGTCGATATAAATAAAAGGCTACATGAGTGATGAGCACAAGGTTTCCTATAGCGTGCCACAAGGGAGTATTCTGGGCCCCACCCTTTTCCTCGTCTTCATAAATGACCTCTGTACACTATCACTGCCATACACTGGCATTTTCATATACGCAGATGACACAGTAATTTTAGTCTCGGGCCCAGACGCCAAATTGGCAAGTAGTTAAAGAGAGAGCAGAATATTTCCTCAGTAAAATCATGAACTGGCTAAACGATAACCTATTAACCCTCAGTTTGTCCAAAACACATTATGTTCCCTTCTCAATCTCAAAACTTAACTTACCTCCACAAGGTTTTTCTGTCCACACCACAGAAATCAAAAATACAGAGAAGTGGTAAGGGGGCGTATCGGTGGCCGCGCGACATGGCCACAGGGCTCATGTCACAGGCAAGTGGCCGTCTCCGCGAACTAGTGCGCTTTCGACGGCGATCGTGATAACATATATGAATGCCGAGTTGTTCTGTGGTATCTTGTAAAAACCGAAGCCAAAATCGAATCTATGTGAATCATGGAATCACTTACCATATGTAAGTACAAGTATTTTACAATATTTGTCTTTAAAATCATGAAAAACAATAAATCGTAAAATATTTCTTGGTTTTACTATGTTATTTTTGTTTTCAAATATCAGAGCGACTGTACTCCTTTTGCTATAAATACATTGCTCCTTAACCACTACCTGAGTTCGTCACTAAGTAACTGGACAAGCAATGTAAACATAACATAATTACGAAACTGTATTACGTGGATTCATCGCGTAGTGAGGCCGCCACTTCTTGCGACGAATTAGTGATGTGCTTGTGCAGATCGACTAACGTAGGCTATCGACAGCAATGTCGATTGACGAATGAAATATTGCTATTATAGTTTAGGGGTTTTTCAACCGATGACATAAAAAAGAGGAGGTTATCAATTCGACGCGTATATTATTATTATTTTTTTATGTATGATCACTGATTACTCGGAGACGGCTGAACCGATTTGAAAAATGCTTTTTTTGTTTGAAAGGGTATACTTTGAAATTGGTCCCATTGTCACCAAGTCAGGATCTGATGATGGAATCCTGGAGAAATCGAGGGAACTCTTCAAATATAATAATGGCACACCTATAGTGATTTGAGTATTTTTTATAGTAACTTGTGTAGTTGCATTCGAAAAGCACCATTTTGAAGAAGACCTGATGATGAAGACCACCGATGGCCACTGGAACTACTCAATATATAAGTAGGAATAATAAGTAGTTCATGTGTTCCGCTTCGATTACTTGAATGTGGTTATTGAGCACAATATGTTCGTCACAATGCATATGGTGAAGTGAAGTTGATGGTGAACTACCAGGAGAACTCCTCAACAAATAACAGCCCAACATTGGGAAAATCAATATTTTGTAAATGAATATAAGTAGTTGACATTTAGGCTCTTGTAACTAGGTAAATTAAACATCGACCAACTAAAAAGAGTGAAATAAAAACTTTTTACCAAAAAATTAAACCGACTCCCAAAAAACACTGCAAAGTGAAAAATAACTTTAATTTCGGAAGTCGGTGCCAAAAACGAAAATACAAAACTAAAGACACCGACTACCGAAATTAAAGTTATTTTTCACTTTGCAGTGTTTTTTGGGTGTCTGTTTAATTTTTCGAAAAAAGTTTTTTATAACATACGGAAACCTCTAAGAAAATATGTTTAACTTTTATTTTACATGAGATGACAGAAATAAAAATACGTTGAAAAGTCAAGTGTACAAAAAAGTAAAAAAAAAATAAACAATTTATTTTACGCCCGCAGCATGCGTAAGGAGCTCCGACGTCGCCGTCGCTACAATAGTTTATTTTTCAATCTGTCAACCGTTTTAGCCCGGTTGGAAGATCGATGTAAATAATGTTTTTTACTTATTTTGATTTTTTTACAGAGTAGTAGAGAAATGCGTAACCAATATTCGTAAAGTAAGTTACTTTAATTTTTGGTTAATAATCGGTGGTGTTTTTCGGTTTAGAATTATCGTATGTTATGCCTTATCCTCTTGCTGTTTCTTTATTTTTTATGGTTTTTGTATTTTGCTTCCATTGAAGCTTCGAATGCGTTATAATAATCGCCATGGTTCAGATAATATATTTGTGAATTGAGCTTAAAATAAGTCAATATATTCATGCTATTCATTTGTTATGCATGGATGTGTCTTTGTTTTCATATATTTAACAATTTCTCTATTAACTAGGATTTTTCTTATAACAAAAACCTATTATAACCTACTAAACTATTACCTGCGGTTACCCCGCAGGTAATAGTTGCGTAACACACTTACAGTAGGAATCGGTTTCATTATGCTAAATCAACAACACTCACTGCGGTATTTACGTTGTTGAGCAGACCAATATTTCGAACATAGAAGCAATGGATTAGCAATATACGTCAAAATCATTCAGATCTTGATTTATAGTGTGTTACGTAATTATTGCGATGCTTATTATATGGTGACGTTTAGAAGTAGCTTAGGATGTATGTAAATGATAAATAAGTGCTTTTCGTACTTTTCAGCTTCCCAAAAGATGGTAACATAAAAAAGGAATGGATTGATGCCACAGGCATGCCCCCTAACTGGTACCCTACAAAAAATAGCACCATATGCTCGGTTCACTTCAACGCAGAAATGTTCTAGTCTCTGAAGAAAAGTCGCAGGCTTTTTGAATGGACAATTCCAAAATTAAGAGTACAACTGATATTTGCAGAAGTGTGTTAAATTTTATTTCATTACTGAAAGCTATTCTCATGATTTAGGGTATTCATAAAATCAGTCATTCAACTTTTCAGGATTCTATACAACCTATACGGCTGGTATGTTCCGATCAAGAGCGTAATGTAAGTTAACATCGACTTCTATTTGACCTATCACTATGATAATTAAATATTGAGTTTTAAGTCGAAAGCGCCAGGGTAGCCCTTAATACTTAGTAGGTAGTACTTAATAATAATTATGTAATGTTATGTTCTTAATAATATGTTTATTGTTATTGTAATATTTTCTGGACATGCCATTTTTTATTTGGTTCATTTTCAGGTGCCCAAAAAAAATTGTACAATAATAAATGGAAGAATCGATAACTTTCCGATTTAGTCAATCACTAGCGTATATGTAAAATAAATTGCTTTTGCACAGCACAACGATAGCGACCGATGTTTTTGTGTGGGTAAATTCTACGGTGCATGGTAAATACACGCTGTGTTTGACGGAATAAGGTTTATTATTGATTGTATAGTACGTTCTGATTTAAGAAATGCGGGTGTGTGCGCGAGTGCGTATCTATTGAATTTATTAAACTGCATGTGTAGTTGTTGCCCCGCCCAGCGCCTAACTGGAGACACACGGTTCCGATATAATTTCGTCTGTTGACCAAATCTACTTATTTATTTTATCTATGGTCCACACCTACAAAAAAAAAAAACTTCAAACTTCTGCCTGCTACGAAATGACAAAATCCAAATCCGCTAAATATCTAGGTGTTCAGATAGACAGTGGCCTAAAATGGGATAAACATATAAACTTAATGACAGCACGCGTAAGACGTTTAAGGCTGCGCCGAGTAAAATAACTCAAAACGGTCTTCACTACTAAAGGAATATAACCTATAATAGTACTTTAATTACCATACAAAAATATGTAATGAACACTAGAATAAATGTGTTAGCAAACATAGTTGGCAAAATTTAAAAATATTTTATAGTTTATTAAACAAAAATACATAAAGTTGGACAAAAATCCTTACAAAACATGCTCGTGCGTCGCTGAATTTTGATAGTAAACTGTAAAAGATGGCGGATGCAACTTTTTCTCAAACATTTGATATGGGTACCGTGTAATGGGTTTTTGGGGGTAGTGATTGCAAATCTGGCATTCATTTTAAAATCTAAGATGGCGGATGCAACTTTTTCTCAAACATTCGATACGGGTATCGTGTAATGGGTTTTTGGGGGTGGTGATTGCAAATCTGGCATTCATTTTAAAATCCAAGATGGCGGATGCAACTTTTTCTCAAACATTCGATATGGGTACCGTGTAATGGGTTTTTGGGGGTGGTGATTGCAAATCTAGCATTCATTTTAAAATCCAAGATGGCGGATGCAACTTTTTCTCAAACATTTGATATAGGTATCGTGTAATGGGTTTTTGGGGGTGGTGATTGCAAATCTGGCATTCATTTTAAAATCCAAGATGGCGGATGCAACTTTTTCTCACACATTCGATATGGGTATCGTATAATGGGTTTTTGGGGGTGGTGATTGCAAATCTGGCTTTCATTTTGAAATCCAATTTAAAACACATACGATATCCATATTGAATGTTGGAGAAAAAGTTGCATCCTTGGTGGATGCAACTTTTTCTCCAACATTCAATATGGATATCGTGTGTGTCAACTAAGTTAAATACACTGATAACCTTCAAGGGTTTATTGCTAAGTATAATTAACAAAGTAACGTAAGGGCTAAAATTATCGCTAAATGATGAAAATGAGTGCACCCGGTTGCTGTTCGAAATACACTAAGCTCGCGGCGAACTTAGTGCGACCGCATTATATCGCTTGCTCAGCAAACGTGGTCGATTGCAAAATATTGCATCAAACATCGTGTAATAGGTTTTTGGGCATACCGATTGCAATCCTTACATTCATTTTAGAATTTACGACGAAAGTTCATTGGCTACTTTGTTAGCTTACAATTTACACTGGGTTATTGACAATTTAACTGATCCTAGGTTAAGTGACTATTCAGTATTATCTAGGGTATCTAATAATACTGAAATTAATTGTTTAAACCCTTAGATGTGACAAAGGAGAGTTATAATAACACAATTTTACTATATCATCAGAATATAAATCGTTTCTCCGGCAAAATATTAGATGAGGAAATGTTAATAGATAAATATGATATAGATATCTTATGTTTTTGTGAAACCTGGCTAAAACCAGATAGAATGTTGTTTAAAATTAATATTTTTCTGTTACTAGTGCATACAACAGGTCCTCAGTAGGAGGTGGTACTTTAATATTACGTAATAATTCTCTTAGATATAAGGAACAAAAATATATCACCGCTTGCTCTGTTGATTGCTTGTGTGAGGTAGCATGTACAGAAGTTGAAGGCCAAACTTTCTTAAGTGTTTATAGACCACCAGCATCAAACTTGTCATCATTCTTAATGATAATGGGAGAAATTTTAAGTACCTAAGCTTATAAGAGATAATAAATTAGTTTTCGTTTGTGGTCACCTAAATATTGATTTGTTAGTAAATTCACCTGAACACTGCAAGCTTACTTCATTGTTTGGTTCATTTAACTTAAAATGCACATACAAGGAAGCAACAAGAATAACAGCAACATCAGCTCAATGCATAGATAATATTTATACTAATTGTGCCATTAAATACTCGTCTCAAATTAGTGGAGTTAGGTCTGACCATACAGGTCAACTAGTATCCTTTGAGTTGGTTAAAAAGCGGCAATTAAATAAGACTATTAAGTTTAGGCCACTAACTAAAAAGAAATTAATGTTTTTAATGATAACATGTAAAGTAATCTTTCAATGGCCAATTTTGACTCCCATGACCCCAATGAAAATTACAGGATATTTTTTCTTCACCATGCCACGAATTTAGTAAGGCATGTCCAGTTAAAAAATTTCAAATGAGTAATAAATCTAAATTTTATGAATGGGCCACTGCTGGAATAAGAATAAGCTGAGACAATTTATACAACTTATACCATGAAAAATCATTGACTTCCGATGAAGCCTTCCATAAATATGTAAGAAACTACTCAAAGATATTTAAAAGAGTATGCGCCCTAAGCTAAATCTAAATCAGAAAGTAATAAAATTAGCATTTCTAACAATAAAATAAAAACTGTGTTGAAGGTGATAAACAAAGAAACTGGAAACACAAACCAACAGGGTTAGAATGATTTGACTTTGAACATCGATGATCAGGTCATCTCAGATAAGTCAAAAGTGGCTGAGAAGTTGGAAAATTACTTTACCAATATTCCAGTAGAGGTTACTAAATCTCTATATTCTTCGCCATTATCAGCAGAATCTTTTTTAAAGGAAAACTTCAATAAGGATATACCAACATTTTCATTTAAGCCCATTTCTATTGATGTAATTAAAAAGCATTCCAAAGTCTTAACATAACAAACACTGATGACTTATGGAGTGCATCTGTTAGGGTTCTTGGTAATATTATTGACTCAATTGCTGCTATCCTAACAGGCACATTTAATTAATGTATAGACAGCGGTAATTTTCCCGATTTAATGAAACATAGTAAAGTAGTACTAATTTTTAAGTCGGGTTGTAAGAGTGATCCCTCTAACTATAGACCGATATATGTGCTTCCAGCATTAAGCAAAATATACGAAAAAATCATGCTGGACCAGATGCTATCATATTTTAACTCAAATGGAATTCTGCATAGTCGGCAGTTTGGTTTCACGAAAGGTAGGTCAACAACAGACGCAGGAGTAGCGCTCATCCGTCACATTCTGGAATCTTGGGAGAAATCTCAGGATGCAATTGGCATATTTTGTGACCTCTCCAAAGCTTTTGATTGCGTTGACCACAAAACACTGATCTGTAAATTACACCATTACGGAGTTCGTGGATTCGTGTTCTGCTGACCTTGTTCTTTCATATTTATCAAACAGGCAACAAAAAGTTATTGTTAATGGAGCGACATCTGCAGGATCCCTAGCCAAGATGAGTGCTCCGCAAGGTTCAATTCTTGGCCCTTTCCTTTTTATAGTGTATATCAATGACATACATGATGACCAACTTATCGGATATTTTTTATTTGTAATTCCATTGTGCTGTATTAATTGGTCTATACGACAGTATAGACCAAAGTTTTAAATATAATTAAGCATATCTTAGAACTGGAAACATATCTTACAACTATATAATAATATAGGTTATCCATCAGAATTCAGACAGGCTTTAATTTATAATCATATTGTGGGAAGTACTAATTTCACACGGGTTCCCGTTAGTATATGCTTAAACTAGACTTATGGTCTCATGGTGCGTGGTGCGCTGGTTGCACGCTACTGGCATGATTGCTCTATGTTATCTCTTAAAAAGACTATTTTTTAAGAGATAACATAGAGCAATCATGCCAGTTTAAAAATTAATTTCAAATTGAAATTTAATTATATAATTGAATTAATTTGAAATGAATTAATTTTTTTCTTAAAATTCAAACGCGAGCCAAAAATAAATAAAAAATCACAAGAAACAGTAGTAGGTATCTCTACTACTAAGTAGAGATACCTACTACTGTTTCTTGTGATTTTTTCAAACTCAAAATG
The DNA here is from genome assembly GCA_943138885.2 of Tholera decimalis. NCBI lineage: Eukaryota > Metazoa > Arthropoda > Insecta > Lepidoptera > Noctuidae > Tholera > Tholera decimalis. The sequence goes on along the minus strand of OW964552.2, from coordinate 3,127,808 downwards.
TTTTATTTCACATAGGCCTACATGGGCACTTATAAAACGTCAGCAGTTTGGCGCAGGGCACGGTTCGAAATTGGTCGTTTTCTATGGAGAAGATCCGGCAAGAAACTCCACAGTTACTCTTTTAAAATATCATTCTTACAATGTATCTATAATACAGGTTAATTACCTAATTAACCTGTATTATACCTATGAGAGGACATTAAAGCCTGTCTGAATTCTGATGGATAACCTATATTATTGTATAGATGTAAGATATGTTTCCAGTTTTAAGATATGCTTAATTATATTTAAAACTTTGGTCACTACAAGATATTTTCTAAATTTAAACCCACGACCTACGTCATTTAAATTTAAAAGTCAATTATCTGAAATTAAGTATTTCAAATGGCGGGAGATTTTGTTAAACATAAAAAACACAGTGATACGACGTCAATGTGGAGCTATTTTTTAGTTGCGAAGGATAGGAATAGTGCCAAATGTAACCGATGCTCAGCCATTCTCAAGACTTTGGATGGATCGACTAAGGGATTACATACACATTCGTCATCAAAACATAACATCAAGCTTATATCAGCTTCAACAAGTCTAGATTCTGATAATCTGAACACAGCACCGCCGCCAGCCAAGCGAAAGTTAAATGATTATTTTACTAAAAGTGCTGACGATAGCCTCGATGATGTTTTGGCAAGAATGATTGCATTAGATGGATTTCCATTCAGTATATTCATAACTTCAGATGATTCGAGAAAATTTGTCTTTGCAAAATACACGGATTTACCAAAGTCAGCCGTCACCATTCAAAAACGTGTCATGAATTACAGTGAAAAAATCAGAAAGCAAGTAACTGCAGAATTGAAACATTTGAAAAGTGCAGGTGAAAGATTTAGTCTTTCTTTCGACAAGTGGACTTCAACATCCAATAAACCATATAGTGTTGCCCAAACGAGAGTCTCGCAAGAGTCTTGCAATTAGCGATTATCCTATTGCTATTTATTAAACTGTAGTTGAGATCTCAGAACAATGTAACAGAGTCTGTTACATTATTGTTAAAAAGTATATTGTTAAAAAACTTAAAAGTCGAGATGACACGGAAGAAGAAGAAGGAAGATCAGGATCACAAACAGATGATGAGTTAATGCCACAAACCTCCCAATCCCAACCCCAATTGACACTAAAGGAAAAGTTATAGCTGGAAATTGATAAGAGTATGAAATCCCCAGATCGTGAAGTACAAATACAAAATTAATCGGGGTTGGCAAAATAGACGTGAAATAATCCTGTTTGAAAATGGAGGAATTAGTGGATATCACTTAGAAACAGCATATAAGTATCTATTGTCTATTCCTCCAACCAGTGTAAAACCTAAACGAGCGTTTCCAGCTGCTGCTTATGTTGGTAATAAACGAAGCAGGCTTGGAAGTCAAACCTTGGATGCATTGATATTTCTACGATTGTATTTTCAAAATTCGAAATAAGTTTTATTGTCTTTTTATTTCTTACAAAGTATAGTATCTTTTTGTCATTTTTTCTTTTCTTACTATACTGTGATATGTATAGTGTACCAAAATTAAAAATATATATTTAAAGAAATTACTCGTTTTTTAGAGTTCATTTGCCGAATGGCAAAAAACGGAACCCTTATAGTTTCGTCATGTCTGTCCGTCTGTCTGACTGTCTGTCTGTCTGTCTATCCGTCCGTCCGTATGTCACAGCTATTTTATTCCAAAACTATTAAGACTATACATGTGAAACTTGGTAAGTAGATGTATTCTATGAAACGCTTTCCGATATTGAGAAAAAAATTAAAAATCATTTAAAATAAAGGAACATACTACTACCCCATACATGGAACTAAAACTGAAAATATTTTTTTTTTTTTCATGAAACTATGCGTGTGTGGTATTTATAGACAGGTCTTTAAAAATGACATGGGGGTTTCTGAAACCACTTTTTCATAAAGTCAATCGTTTAAAAGATATAAGCTTCCAAAGTGGTCAAATGTGTATCCCTCCCTCTAACTTCTATAATAGTGGAGTGAAAAATATAAATATATATATACAACGTGTAACGGAAACCCCATATCTAACCAAAAGGGCTGAAGACAACATTTGGTATGGAGTCTCTATGCACAGTTTCAGCACAAAATAACTGACTTAAAGAATTGATAACAAATTATTGGTTTCACATATTTTTTGAATACCAATCATAACAAACGTGTCACAGCACTACGAGGGTCAATAATTTTCCACGTCACTTGCCAATAACACGATAATTCTTTTCGTTCTTCTTAATTTGAAAAATTCGGTCTCTGGTATCAGTGTACTGGAATTTGTAATAAGTTCTACACATGTAGACTTAGGATTACAAAACCCTTGCCATATCGTTTGTTATCATCCAAAGAAGCCATGCACTTGGTATGTATATACCCTTTAAATTACACGTTGTATATATATATATATATCTATAGATCTTAATGTAAACTTTCAATCAAAATTGGTTTTAAAGAGATCGAGTCAGCAGTTTTTGAGATACAGCATATTTTCTAAAACCGCAAATATAACTTTGTAATTCATACAAATACTATGAAAAACAAAGTTATTTGGCGTAGTTGCAAAAAATGTAAATAAGCTAGTTTTAAGAAATTTGTAAGTTTTAGTTTTTTGTCAAGTAAATATACATATTATATTATATTATTATAGTTACTACGGAACCCTTCATGGGCGAGTCTGACTCGCACTTGGCCAATTTTTGTAAAATGTTATAATAAGCAATATAACATTAGATTTATAGATTTCTTTTATTTATTTTTTCTTTTAAATTAAGTTACACTTGATACATATATTGTTATGAAATAAATTACGCTTATATTTTCTGCGAAGTAAGTTCGCTAGACAGCATTCATGAAAAAATGTTTTTTTGGTATGGCCCCACGTATATATAATAAAGTACCGAATGTTATTAAAAATATGACTGTACATCAGAATTTAAACGAGCACTAAATGAAATTTTAATAAACAAAACTTATTTCAGTCTGGTTTTATTATGACATTACATAATATTTTTTTTATTTCATACTGGTTTTATTATTCAAATAAGTACTGCATACCCATCTACCCTAACTTGCTACTTACCCAGTTTCGAAGCGTCAATAGCCTAATGGATAAGGTGTCGGACTTGTGATCGAGAGGTCGCAGGTTCGAACCCCACCCATTACACTATTGACGTGAACCCACTCCAGACACAAGCATATTTAGCTTAGTTGGAGGGGTTAACAAGATTGCTAGTAATGTGAAATGTACCCACATTGCCAGCATTCTTTAAAAAAAAATCTGAGGAGTTTAATATATAAAATCAAAGTTTTATTGCAATAGGATGAATAGTGAGGGAACGGATAATGTAAAAACAAACGTTAATTTTTATATAATAGGTATAATTTATTAAATTTATTTTTGTGATTTATTTACGTACCTACTTGCTTCATTTAGATCCATCCAGCCGTTTGAGCGTGAAGAAGTAACAAACATGCAAACAGACACATTCATTCACAAACTTTCGCCTTTATAATATTAGCGTGATAAATAAAACCATCTAAATAATTAATATTCGTTTTTCAAGTTTATTCAACATAACGACAAAAAATTAAAAAATGCAAAGTTAGCAAACTTCGTCGTGCAACGGCAAGCGGGCCTCGAGCGAACTTGTCATTGTGTGTGTGACAACGCACACGACTAGCCCGCTGCAGTAAATACCTATTTTCCGCGCGTCTCGTAGGCTCGACACCCTCTTAATACATTTTCATCACACTTGCACGTAAACAGTATCTAAACATACAGGTTAACTTGGCCGTAATGCCCCATATAAAACCCTCAGGCTTTCTTTTTGTCATGAAACCCAAGGTCGGTAAGTATTTTTTTTTTATTTATAGCACAGCACACAGTTCATGCATGTTCAAGCAAGGAGTTTACACGCAATTTAAAAATTTTCTTAAAATGTTATATCTAAACAGGAATGTGATTGCAATCTCGCTACATGTTACTTAAATACTCAACTAATGTTCTAAATAATCGATTTTAATACTTTTTTTGTATCAAACCGTCGAAATTGATTTTATTTTTTTCACTTCGTCATGGCAGTATACATACGTAAGTATTTGCCCTTAACGTTTCTGAACGAAACATTTGTATAATCTGTGGTGTGGGCATAAAGCCCGCCATCCGCTTAAATAAAAGTTCACTTATTTCGTAAGTTACGTAATCATAGTTGTGCTGACTTGTGTATTAAAGCTATAATTCATAATTATTTACCTCTTGTTTTAGAAGACAAGTAAAAAAGTTATAAAAAATGTCGTCGGCGTCGTCCGATGAGTGTGATTTAAATGCAACACCGCCAGATATTATCCATGCAGCAAAAACAATTAATGATGTACAGTGACTATAAATTTTAATAAATAAGTTTTTTCTGCCCTATAATTTTATTTATTTACTCGTAAGTGTGATGAAAAACATTGCATGTTTCACGGGCGGTACGGGAATTACGAACTTCGACTCAGAAAGCCCTCGGTCTCCGACTTCGGGCTTCTACTAGAGCCTCGATCGTAATTCCTAACTTACCGCCCTTAATACACAATGTACTATTATTTAAATCCCTGAGAGATACAATACCAAAAGAAAAACTCAAACTTGTTTACTTAGCGCTGGGCCAGTCTGTCATTCAATATTGTATTACTACATGGGGAGGGACAGCCCAAATGCACCTTTTAGGCTTAGAGCGAGCACAGAGAGCTGTGGTGAAAGTTCTACTTAAAAAAAAAACCATATATAGATTCTCCACAGTACATTTTTCTTATTTTTAATAGGCTCGCGTTTCACCACCATCTCACCTGATGGTAAGTGATGAAGTGGTCGAATATGGAGCACGCTTATCTAAAATTAACCTATTCACTCTTGACTTAAAGACCCCTAGGTTATAGTTATCGGGAAACAGACTCCGACAGGGAATTCCACTCCTTAGCCGTACGCACAATGAAGGTATTCCCAAAAGTTTAGTGCGTATAGGTGGGATGTCCACCATGTAACGATGGCACATCGCCGTTTGTCGCGTAGTCAGATGATGGAACAGGCTTGGTGGAATTAGATTGTGTAATTCCATCGCACACTGGGGAGTATAAGATAAATGAATAGGTTTCATCACCTCGAGTGCGCCCAGAATGCGGCGTTCTTTGCCTTGGCTTGGCACCTAATCTTGTAAAAACTAATCGTTGGCTTGGCACCGACTTAAGCCATGTGAGTAGATACTTAGCCCTTATTTTTATTTTATATTTAAAGTTATTTCTCTCTTTATACTGCTAGACTTTTTTGTAAGTTTTGCAGTCGGTTATATCCCTTAGATCACTAGAGACTATGTGTGTGTGTGTGTGGCTATTATAAATGTGAAAGTAACTTTGCCTGTCTGTCTTTACACTTTCACATCTTAACCATTTAAACGATTTTGATGGGTACACAGAACTTGGAATATTATTATTAATCTAAAAAGTAGAAGTTTGTATTTCAATCATGCATGAATGGCTTGAGTAATATAAGTAGTCGAAACTTGGCATACATATATCGCCGTCCCCGGAGAATAAAATGATAACAGCCATTATCTTAGTTTTAGTGTTATGTCATTTTTGGAATCCATGGGTACTAATACATCCGCTCAATTTTTTTCCTAACTTTTATACAGGTATTTACGAAGTTACAAATTTTACAATAGTAGGTATTCAAAGATTTAAAACAAGTCTTAAATTACGAGAATAAAGTGTTAATATAATATTATCAAAATTTATTCCCACTTGTTAGTATGACAAATAGTCATAGAATTATGTTCTCGTAAAAAAATATTTGACTAGATAATGATAAATGCACTTATCATTTTATACTCGTTCAAAACCACCCAGTCGATTTGTATAAGATGTGTTTACCATGTCATTTTTTAATTAGGAAGCCAAATTCAAAGTCCTTTTCAGTGTCATTTTAACAATATTTACAAGACTAAGACGATATTAAAGTATTATCAGTATCACTCACTCCATAAAACCCGTAGAATAAAATGATAAGTGGAGAGTATATTTGATTCTGGTCAGGCTGTAAGGAGAATAAAATGATTATCAACGTTATACAACTTAGATGATGATTAATTTAGACTAACTTCTTATTTTTGAAATAATATCTCTATTTTGATACTTAGGCGTATTTCTCTAAAACATTTAGAATAAACAAAAAATAACCTTCTTTAAAAGCTGACAATCATCTGTCTACGTCCAGTATTTAAGGAGCAATCAACGAAAACATGTTTTTAATTTTTCCTGAAAAGTTGCATTTTTGTAGTTATCATTTTGTTCTCCGGGGGCGGCGATATTTTGTAACCTATAATAACACACAGGCTACCTTTTATCACAAAAATTGTACGCGACCGGAGCTGGGGCCACAACTAGTCTATGTTTGTTTTCATTTAATTTTAGTTGGGCCGTTTCATTTGTGTTTTTAATTTACCTATGTCAATAAAAGATAATGTCTACTTGATAATATTAATAAGTATATTATATACAAAGTATATAAGAAACTATCAATATACTTAAACTATCACTACTAAAATCTTTCAGTAGGTATGTATAATTATGTAGTGTGTGGGTAATAAAGGCTTTTACTTTTCTCAAATGTGCAATTTCTTCGTGCATTTTTGCAAGGTAAACAATAAAGCCACATCAGCGTAAGCTAATTTATTTATGTACAGATTTGAACAGTATTTATTTAATTATATTTTAATTCCTAATAAAGTAACATGCATAATTTCTCCTGCATAATGGGAGATTTTTTTACATCCAGACCTGAGACATTTATATATTCGATCACATCATTGCTTAACATCAGGTTTTAACTTATTGCCTACAAGCCTACAAAAAAGAAAAAGAACAAGCCCCTGACATGCAGCGTCAACACACCACTGCGCCAATCGAGTCATATCGGCAGTTAACGTCTACATTCTAATCTTATTTGGAAGTCGTCTTCATCCTTCATCATCAGGTCAAACTTGAGACGTAATGGTGGGTATTCAGAGGTGATGCTGTTTGGTGGAGTAGCTGGCAGGATTCTAAAGCGTCGCAGAACAGTAGACAATGCCGTCTTCAATGACATCATGGCGTATTGGTAACCTGAAAAAGCAACCAAAACTTATATTCGAAGTGAAAGTAAACCTTCGTATATAAAATGAAATATATAAAATTTATTTTTTAAATGGGTTTAGCTAAATGAAGCCGGTGTTCCCTAACTGACTAACCTGAAAGAAACACCAAAACCAAATCAGAGCTCAACTATAATAAAATAAAACAAAATATATATTTAATATAATATATAAGGTTATCTGTAGTTTTTATGTCCTTATTTAATTCTGTTATGCTGTACAATATTGAGCATATCTATCTATATACAAGGTGTAACAGATTAACACTCCAATAGTCGCGCGTTCTACCATTGTAGAACGCGTGTACATTTTGTTGAATTTTGTCGCAAGTTGAAGGTCACTCACGCACACATTCTTAGTATTCCTCTATTACTAGGCAATAAACAATAGTAGTGTCTGTTTGGTCCAACGTGAAACCGAACGTACCTTTTGGTTGGCAACATTATTCTATTGTCTATAACTTTTTTCACTTTGACGTTTCCGTTCTCTTGTAAAACTAACCGCCGTGTTTGTTGAGATCGATTCATTGATTAAAATTAAAAATCCTGTGGAATCTACGCGGTTAAGGATAATTTGGTCCCGATTAGTGATTAATCGAATTAAGAATCCCGAATTGACGAAAACCCTGGGATATTTCTCGGAACATATCGCCGGTTTGTCGCCACCGCATGGCACGCGGATTTGCTGGAAATAAGTGTTTGGGCTGTGATGCTATCTGGACCGCGCCATCTGGAGACCGGCCTTGTGACCGTCCATAACACTTGACTTCCACCACCCTTTTCACTTACTCACATTTACATACATACCACACTTGGGCGTGGCCTAGGAAGGTCGAAACTTGGCGTCTGCAGCTCAGGTAAGTGTTAGCACTTGATAAGGCCTAGGGCCATTGATTGAAGAGCAACGTTAAGCTCCACGTACCGTGGACAAGTTCGGACACACCAGTATCGTTGCACTGGCCGTTTGTAGTCCTGAACAATTTTGGTAGCAGAGCGTGGTTTTTACATTTAAATAAGATCCACTAAGTAAATTGGAAGTTTTGAAAATAACTTTAGTTTAATTACTTAACATAACTTATAACTTAATAAGTTTTGAATATATTACTATGTCATCCGGGCTATCTAATCGAAGTTGAATCAATTGAAGTTGTATTTGTAATTTGTACTGTAGCCCCTGTTGTTGAATTGACAAGTAAGATTTACTTGTGAAATTAGGAATTATTGGGTTGTATTTGGTACATAATTTGGTATATTTGTTGTAAAGTTGTTTGGTGTATTTGTTGTGATTAAAAATTGAATGTCACTGATCTGAATTTAAAAGGTTATCTAAATAATAATCATACATTTGACAGGCCCGTTGGTAAAGTGGTCAGTGGCCCTGACTGCTATGCGAAAGGTCGTGGGTTCGATTCCCACCTAGGACAAATGTTTGTGTGATGAGCACGGTCATTTGTTCTTTGTCTGGGTGTAATTTATCTATAATATGTATGTATTTAGAAATATATATGTATGTTTATCAGTTGTCTAGTACCCATACCACAAGCTCTGCTTAGTTTGGGACTAGATGGCGTTGTGTGAAAAAGTTGTGGAATATTATTATTATTTCCTTTATTCAACATATATCTCAAAAATTACATTTTTAAATATTTTTCTATAAAAACTTACATTAAAAAAACATTTAAAAATATAAAAAATGGCAGTCCATCGGTGTCGGGAGCGGGGTCCAAGCTACCGGTGGTTAGGTCTCCAGAGAAAGGAACCTCCTCACAATGCGAGCTGTATCGAGGAGAACTGCCTTCTGTATCAGGCCCTTTATCCAGCTGTGCAACGCCAGCTTCGACAGATGGTCGTCGAAGCTTTTAGCTATCAGCCCATTGACTGACATGACAATCGGCACAATGACAGCCGAGTCCACATTCCACATGTCAACAACCTCATGAGCTAAGTCGAGATACTTTATCTGTTTCTCTTTCTCAGCTTTCACGAGATTCTCGTCATGTGGGATGGTAACATCGATTATCATTGCGCGGCGCACTAATAATTATTATTATTGTTATTATTATTATTATTTGTTAACATAACAAGACTTGAATGGTGTGGATTGACTTATTGCATTTATTGTATTTAATTGGTGTTGATCCTGCACAATATATACATTAAATTGTTATTTATTTTGTAACTAGCCATCTGTACCAAGCTAGATTCATACTTGGAATAAGTACAGGGTCGGACTTGGACTTGAAATAATTGAATTTAAGTTTTATTTTGGTGAGATTGCTCGGTTGGCTAACAAGTCATTGTTTGTTTAGTTAGTGAATTTTAACCGATTTGTACTGATATTTGTTTGTTGCAATGGCCTCATTAAAGGCAGTCAGGGAGTCTGCTGCCGTATTGGTCTCACAGTTAAGATGGTTCACATCGGCGGCAGCAACGGTTGAGCGTTCGGACTTGGAAGAGCTCACCCTTGCTCGGAACGGGCAAGTGAATGAGAGGATCAAGTCAGCTGATGCTGCGCTCACACGCTTCAACGAGTACATCATGGACGTGGATTTGGGGGTGATGGACCAGGCAGCCCGCGATAAGGTTTTGGGTGACTATGACCAGATTGTCAACCTGGGGGATGTCATAGGTCAACGAGCCCGGGAAATTTTGAGGAGCCGGATGCCTGAGGAGGCCAAGCCTCAGACCTCCGTTGTCAAGGGCCCTGGACTGTTGGGTAGGCTGCCCACCCTGGAGCTGCCACATTTTGACGGTCGTTTGGACCACTGGCTGGGCTTCATTAATCTATTTGAGAGTCTTGTGGATGCACGCTCGGACCTCGGACCTGCCCAGAAGTTGGCCTACTTGTTGTCCGTTTTGGAGGGCGAAGCCAGAGCCTTGGTGCAGCACTTGCCGGTGACGGACTCCTCCTACCCTACCGCTCTGGAGCTTCTCTCCCGACGGTATCAGAACAAGCACTGCCTGGCTGATGTGCACATCGGCTAGATTTTGGAACTACCGGCCATTGCCAGCACGTCGACGTTGCAGACTGACTTGCTGAACCCATTGGTCTCAGCGACCAACGCCTTGAGACGCTTGAAGTTGCCGGTGGAATATTGGTCCTACCTGTTGGTGCACATAGTGCTGCGGTTGCTCCCTGCGGAGTTGAGGTCACGGTTTGAGCAGAAGTATGGTGTGGATAGTGCCACCCATCTTCCCACCTTTGACGAACTTCTCAAGTTTTTGGAAGACGAGTGTCGGTTTTCTGACAACACTCGTGGCGCCACGGGGTCACGCCCACCACCTTCTCGGCCTAGAGACCAGGGACGGACTAGGGCTAGGGGGCCTGTTGATGTTCGCCCCGCCCCCCGTTTGGCTGGCGCCCGGAGTCCTCGGGCTAGGGGGCCTGTTGATGTTCGCCCCGCCCCCCGTTTTGCTGGCGCCCGGAGTTCTCACGATTGCGACTTTTGCAAGGCCACGGGGCATGTCATGGCACGTTGCTCGGCCTTTTTGAACTTGCACGTAAGTGCCCGCCGCCGTATTGCCAACGCACGCCGTTTGTGCTTCTCGTGCTTGGGGGCCCATTTCCATCGGGACTGCCCCGACCCCCGTCCGTGTAGAATTTGCACGAGGTCCCACCTGGAGATTTTGTGCGCCAACGCGAACCGCTCAAGCAGACCATCTTCTGAGGAGGGTTCGCGCAGGGGGGGGTATTCCGGAGACGAGCACCGGACTGAGGCCTGCAATTCTGCTCGCCGCTCCCCACACCCCGTGCAAGTTGTACGGGAGCCCCGCGAGCGCTATTTGGTCTCCCCTTGTCAGGGAGAACGCGCGTTGGCTGCTAGGCAGCAGTGGCCGGACCAGCACCGTTACCTCTCCCCTCCGTTGGCGGAACGTCCCCGGTTGGATTTGCGCCCTCCGCCCTTCAGGCATCCGGTGGGATATGCCCTTCCTTTCTTATGGCGATGGCGAGCGGCTCGGGACACCGCGCGGACGAACCATTTGATGTCTACCCTCGTCGTGAACTAAGGCAGCCTGGATGCGGCGATCGGTCGCCGCCCAGGCACCGCTAGGAAATTGGCGCCTGCCCCGCTAAAGGACCCCCCCCCGATCATGACGGTTTTGTCACCAACGGCCTCGGTCAGGGTCTGGGGACCCTTGGGTGACTCGATTGTGGTCCGTGCCATTTTGGACACGGGAGCCCAGGGTTGCCTTTTGTCGTCTTGGTTAGCGGGACAGGTTGGCCTGGAGGTGAATGACTTTTCAGGCCAGATTCGGGGAAGTGGCGAAACGGCTGTCACCACTGTTGAGGGAAGAACCTGGTTTGAAATCACCCCTTTGAGCTGTCCGTACCCTAAACTTCGTGCTCCTGCCCTCGTTCTGCCGACTATATTGGGTAGCCATCCCGATTGTCAGTTGCCTTTGGAGGTTCTACGGTTGGCGTCAGGTCTGGATTTGGCTGACACCCGGTTTGATTCCCCTTGTACGGTGCATTTGCTGTTGGGTTCTGATATTCTAGGGAGAATAGTGTTGGGAAATACGACGGTCTTGCAGCCGGAGGCCCCATGGTCCCTCGGGAGGGGCTTGGTGGAGGTCTCAACCATCTTCGGTTTTGCGGTTATGGGCCCAGTGTTGGAAGTGCCCCCTCCACCTGAATCTGGTTTAGCGTTGGTGTCCGGCTCAGCCCTCTCTGACGCCGTTCAGAGGTTTTGGGAGGTTGAGGAGCCCCCTCAGGTGGCCCGCTTGAATCCGGAACACGAAGAGTGCGAGTTGTTCTATCAGAACAACACTGGTCGACTCCGCTCCGGTCGGCTTGAGACCCGGCTGCCTTTTGTTGCGGTGCGACCACCTCTCGGCCAATCCAGACCTACGGCTGAGAAAAGATTGTTGGCAATGGAGCGCCGCATGGCCAGGGACCCGGTGCTGCGGCAAAAATATGTAGATTTTATGCGTGAGTATGCAGACTTGGGACACATGTCGGTGTCAGATTTGGATTGGCGCTCAGTAGAGCATTTCTTCTTGCCGCATCACGCGGGCCTCAAGACATCCACTGGTAAACTGCGCACAGTGTTTGATGGGTCTGCGCGGACTTCTTCCGGCGTCTCCTTGAATGATTGCCTGCATTCCGGCCCCAAATTGTTGAGGGATCTTTGTGACGTCATCACGTCCTTTCGTCATCATCAAGTAGTCTTTGTGGCCGACATCAAAATGATGTTCCGGCAAACGGTTATTCACCGGGATGACAGACGTTATCAGTTAATCCTGTGGCGGGAGCATCCCCAGGATCCCATGTTTGTGTACGAGCTCAACACGAATACGTATGGCCTTCGATCAAGCCCCTTTGTTGCTTTTCGTTCGGTTTGGGAGCTTGCGGACCGGGAGCGTTTGAGGTTCCCTCGTGCGTCCGCTATCTTGAAAACGGACCTGTACGTCGATGATGTCTGTACTGGAGCTCCTACAGTTGAGGAAGCTATCCTGTTGCGTGACGAGTTGGTCCAGATTCTGGCTTCCGCTGGCTATGAGTTGCGTAAATGGGTGTCCAACTCGCCAGCGCTATTGGAAGGTGTGTTGGAGGATCATAAGCAGGATCCTCACTTGTTTGAAAACGTTGACAACCCCACCATGATGGCCGTCCTTGGCGTGCAGTACCGACCAGTTCAAGACAACTTTACGTACGATGTCGACTTGGAGTCTCCTCATACTTGGACTAAACGACTGGTGTTGTCTACTGTAGCGAGGACCTTTGACCCTAATGATTGGATCTGCCCGGTATTGTTTTGGGCGAAATGCTTCCTTCAGCGCCTTTGGACCGCTGAACTTGGTTGGGACGAGCCACTTCGGGAAACCCTGTTGGAAGACTGGCTCCAATTTGTATCCGCGCTCCCTGCGGTCAATGAGGTCGCGCTGCCACGCGCCATCCTCCCCCCTGGGGTTTATACTGCCACCCTTCATGGGTTTTGTGACGCGTCCTCTCACGGTTATGCCGCCGCTGTTTATTTGCGCACCGTCAGCGCCACGGGCCAGGTGAAGTTGTCACTGGTCATGGCCAAGAGCAAGGTGGCCCCCCTCCGGACGGCATTGACCATCCCTAAGTTGGAGTTGTCAGGGGCGGTGCTTCTTGTGCGTCTCCTAAATCACGTTGCGCATACTTTGGGTGGAACTGTTGACATTCGGGCTTCTTACGCCTGGACGGACAGTCAAATTGTTTTGTGTTGGTTGAAGACGTCCGTCCACTCTTTGGAGGTCTTTGTTGCGAACCGAGTGTCTCAGATTCAAGGTTCTGAAACGCCTTTGATTTGGAGGCACGTGCCTGGTCATCTGAACCCGGGCGACGTAGCCTCACGCGGGTGCATGGCCCCCCACTTGATTGCCCACCCCCTTTGGTGGGGACCGGACTGGCTGACTCGCCCCGAGGACGATTGGCCTCGCACGCCAGTCTTGATGTCGGATCCTTTGCCCGGACTTAAGGTGCTCGCTGTTGGGACGAAGGATCCTCCGTTTGATCCTGATTTTTTGTTGAATCGATACAGTTCCCTCGACAAATTGTTGAACGTCACCTCGTGGATCATGCGTTTTGGCCATAATTCTAGGAATCCAGGGGTCAAGCGCCTGTCACCAGTTCTCTCTCCTCAAGAGCGACAGGAGTCACTCCTCCTTTGGGTCCGCTCTGTGCAGGCTGCACACTTTGAGAAGGAGATCGAGGTCTTGAAGTCTGGTAGGGTTAAGTTGTCGGGAGCCGTTAGTAAGTTGAATCCCTTCTCGGACCAGACGGGTCTTTTGCGTGTTGGAGGACGGTTGAGGCACTCTAGCCTTCCTTATGGGGCCCGTTACCCCCTTTTGTTGCCCAAGGAGGGCCACTTGGTACAATTGTTGGTGACTGATCGTCACATTAAAAACTCGCATGCCGGTTGCAATGCGCTGTTGGCCATTCTGCAGCGAGAATTTTGGATTTTGTCGGCTCGTCGTACTATTCGTAGCATTGTCTTCCGTTGTATGCCGTGTTATCGGACTAAGGCCTCCACTATGCAGCCCCTAATGGGAGATTTGCCGGCTGATCGTGTCAATGAGGCGAGGCCCTTTGCTGGCGTCGGAACGGACTTTGCTGGTCCCTTTTCGGTGAAGACCACAACTTCGAAATAGTAAAATTGTCAAGGCTTATTTGTGTGTTTTTGTCTGCCTGTCAACCAAGGCAGTACACTTGGAGCTGGTAACCTCCCTCTCGACAGAGGCCTTTGTGACGACTTTGGACAGATTTGTGTCTCGCCGTGGGTTGCCTTCTTTGATTAGGTCTGATTGCGGTACGAATTACAAGGGTACAAGTAACTATTTGAAGGAGGTATACGCCTTCCTTAATCAGAGTCAGGTTGACATTGGTAATAGTTTGGCCCGCCGAGGGGTCACTTGGTTGTTTGACCCGCCAGCCTGCCCCCATTGGGGGGTATTTTTGAGGCCGCGGTGAAAGCGGCAAAGGGACACTGGCGGAGGCTATTGGGCCGCATTGAAGCTGTGTTAAATTCGCGCCCATTGTGCCCGCTCTCTTCGGACCCGAATGACTTGGAGGCTCTAACCCCGGGCCATTTCTTGATTGGACAGCCACTTGTCGCCTTGCCGGAGTACCCCTTTGTTGATGTGAGCCAAAATCGGCTCTCGCGGTTTCAGTTGGTGCAACAGCTCGCTTAGAACTTTTGGAAGCGTTGGAGCTTAGAGTATCTGCACATCCTCCAGCAACGCGTCAAGTGGACAGATAAAACTCATCCGCCCATTTCAATATTAAAAATCTTTACCGTTTTAAATAAATAGATTGACTCGGCCATCGCATGAAAACACAATATATCTCACAAGTAATGCATATATAAATTAAATTGTTTATTGCGATTGCGAATCAATCTATTTATTTAAAACGGTAAAGATTTTTATTATTGATATGGTCACTATAAGATGTCGTTAGGTTAGATAATTACGTAACAACTTAAGACAGAATGTCCCTTAAGTAGGGACTGAAAAAATAATAACCGACTTGGTATTACATGGATATCACAACTTTTTACGGTAGAACAACTAAGTTGCGAGACTTGGTTTTTTGACAAGTATTGTTTTTTATGGGATCTCATTGCTTTTTGTAGAAAGTCCTACTTTTTCCTTTCCAGTACTTTCTACTTCTTGTATACCAACAACGAATTTTCTTAAAGCCCTCTCTCTGTCTTATGAGCTTTTCTTATTTTTGTAGGTAGCCTTCCTTTTTTTTATTTTCCGGTACTACTTCTTGAACTTCAGCTAAAGTTTTTTTCAAAGCCCACTCCCTGTCTCTATGGATTTTTTTCGGAGGCTTTGATACGCACATATGAATACGCACGTACGTCTTTTGCATTAGTTAGTAATAATTAATGCCGCACTCGTCAAACGTCTCGGTTAAAGTTAATCCATAAGTAAGTAATTATGCAATTTCGGGCAACTTACTCTACTTAATACTCCCTATATATATAATACTCTTAATACTTCTTGCTTTTTTATTCCGTTGACCATTTAACAAGTTACCTTTGAGCATAATTATTATATCTAGGAACCTATCTACACTGGAAGACACGGTGGAGCATATGGTCGAGGTGTGCCCTGCATGGGTGGAGCACCGTCGTATCCTCATAGAGGCGATTTGCGGCGGCGACTTCTCGCGCCCTGCTCTGGTTTAGACCATGGTGCGAAGCGAGAGGGAATGGGATGCAGTCACCTCCTACTGCAAAGCAGTTATGTTAGCGAAGGAGGAGGCCTAACGTGCGAGGAAGGGGCAACTCTCTTCCTCGCGCCGCAGCCGCCAGGGGAGACGCCCCGGGCGTCGTGGATCGCGAGTCAATTTCGGGCCACCGTAGGCGCGGGCCTGCGGATGGTGAGCAGGGGTAGCTCACCGTCCGGTAAGGACCAGGCCCGGGTCGGCGGCGCGTTGTGTTCCACGCGCGCCTCAAAAATCTGTTAATACCAGTGACGGGGCCTCATGGGGCCATTGCCTGTCGGGGTTTGCGGGTAAGTTCCATCGAGATACCGTGGCCCCGGAACCTTAGGGCTTCCGAAGGAACAGGGTGGGTTTTTAGTCAGTAGAATTCTGATACACCCGAGCGGATGAAGTCATTCGATGATATTTTTCACCAAGAAAAAAAAAACTACCCATCTACATCTATTATTTCATTATATTATACAGGTACACTGATTAATTAACTGCAAATGTAACTTTGTAATCCGTAAAGTATTTATATGGGATTACAAAGTTATTTATGCAGTTGATGTATCTAGAAAAAGGCGCACGTAGTGCCCATTTATAAGGAGGGTGACAAGTCTGATTGCGCAAATTCAGACCCATAAGTTTACTATGTGGTTTGGCAAAACTTTTTGAAGCGTCCTTATATGAGCATTTTTATTCACACATAAAACCGTATCTTTCCCATTCCCAGCATGGATTTGTTCGAGGAAAATCAACCCTTACAAACTTACTCGAATATAAAAACTATCTGTGTACTGCCTTCGCCAAAGGTGGTCAGGTTGACTCAGTCTATACCAAGGCTGGCCAATAGATTTTCCAGGTGGGCAAAATTTCTTAGACTGTGGCGGTGCTGGGCCACCGATACTCCCATATTCATAAGGTATACATAAAAAAGTAAATATACACAATAAAGACAAAATATACATAAATAAAGTACAATAATGTACTTTATTTGTAAATGAAATATATTTTTTTTTATTAATATTTGAGCTGTGAAGAGGTTTTCCTTATAGTAATTTGTCGATATTTGTTTTAAATCTGAAGTTGATAGTACAATCAAATTCGAAATGTGTTTTACAGTGAGAGATGTGCGATATTTATTTTTAATGTATGATAGAGTTCAAAATGTTTTCTCACACACATAGGTGGATCCAAACCTGCTTAAAATTTGCATAGCAAGGTCGCGCAATGTTGGGAAATCTTCACTAGAAACTTTTTCCAAAAATTTGCAAAACTTTCTGTTAGCTGCTCTGAAGATACATTTTCGGAAATTTGTTTAAAGGCAGTGTGATTTTGAAGATCCTTTCATTCAAGTAAAATTGGTACGTAGAAGTAGCGACAACACCGGAACGACGCGGATCGGTTGCGCTCGGGCGGGCTGTTTTCATTTTAACCGACCAATCAGGTGGAGGCGGCGACACCGCGCGCCCCAGCTTGCCGCTAGCGGGCAAATTCAGATGCCTTGGCGGGCCACTTCGTGGCCCGCGTGCCTGGGTTTGGCCGGCCTTGGTCTATACTGACTTTCGTAAGGCGTTTGATAAAGTTAACCACGAAATACTGCTTTTGAAGCTCAAATCGTACGGTATACATGGCTCCCTGTTTCGATGGATACAATCTTATTTAAAAAATAGAAGCCAACTCGTGTCAGTTAGAGGATACTTGTCGTTGCCAGTTAACATTACGTCGGGCATTCCACAAGGGTCGCATTTGGGACCCTTACTTTTCATTATTTTTATTAACGATCTTGTGACAAAATTACAGTGTCCCTGTCTGTTAAATGCCGACGATCTGAAGTTATTCATGTCCATTAATAATATCTCCGACTGTGAGTTCCTTCAAAATGATCTGAATATTATTTCCAACTGGTGCATTCTTAATCGAATGAATTTAAACATTAATAAATGCTTTGTTATAACTTTCACAAAAAAAAAATATTAAGAATATATATGACTACAAACTCGAAAGTCAATCATTAGAGCGAAAGCATGTAGCCAGAGATCTTGGCGTGTTGTTCGATGAGAAACTTTCTTTCAGAGAACATTACGAAAGCATCACGAATAGAGCATTTAAGCTTCTCGGTTTTATATACAGGACTACCAAAGGATTTAAAAGCCTTAATAGCTTCCTATTACTTTACAAAAGTCTTGTAAGAAGCATATTGGAATATTGTTCGGTAATTTGGTCACCGTACTATGCAGTGCACTCTGACAGAATCGAGAGCGTTCAAAGAAAGTGTTTAAAATGGGTCTCGTACCGGTTTGGCTTCGCAAGAACACTACAAACTTATTCGGATCGCCATAGTAAGTTTAATCTGATGCCTTTGCATGTTCGTCGCAAGCAGCAAGATTTAATAAGCCTTCATAAGATCCTACACTCCACACTGGACTCATCCACCCTGCTGTCCTCTATTAATATTAATACTAGGTACACCTCCAGAATGCCAAGAACTTTTTCACTTCTGGTATATAGAAATAACACCTCTTATTATAACCCTATCGTTAGAATGTGTCACCTTTATAATGAAATATCGAAAGATACCAGAATTAGTATTGACATCTTCGATGCTCGTACCACAGCTTTTAAAAGACTTGTAAGTGCTCTTACTCTCTGTTAATGTTAATGTTTTAATATATATGCTTAACACTGTTTTACACTAATTTAGTTTTTAAACACTTTTTCTGTAACCTAATGCTTGTAGTTAAATTTATATTTCTTTTTTGTTGTTGTTGTCATGTTGTGCGATTACGCTCTGGGTCACAATCAGCCCAAAACATATTATGTGTATTTGTTATAATAAGTGGATTGTAACCTGTTGTAATTGCCTTGAGAATAAATAAATAAATAGAAAACTGGAACGAAATTGAAAAATATTATAGTTTTTCCTTGATTCATATACTAAACACTAATTGTTCCGTCCGAAGAGAATATCTGCCCGCATATTTTTGGTATGGCAATATTCTATTGTCTATAACTTTTTTCACTTTGACGTTTCCGTTCTTTGTAAAAACTAACTGCTTGCTTGTTGAGATCGATTCATTGATTGAAATTAAAAATCCTGTGGAATCTGCGCAGTTAAAGACAGATTAATCGTGATCAGTGATTAATTGAACTCTAGAATCCCGAATTGAGTGGAAACCTGGGATATTTTGGAACATATCGCCGTATTGTCGTCAGCCTGTCTGACACGCGAGATTGCTAAAAGTGATTGTGCTGTGATGCTATCTGGACCGCGCCATCTGGAGACCGGCGCCTTGTGAACGTCCATGAACACTTGACTTTTACTACACTTTTCAATTACTCATTTCATACTTATACACACACTTTGGGCGTGGCCTCAGGAAGGTCGAAGCTTGGCGTCCCCAGCACAGAAGGTAAGTGGTAACATATTAGGTATTGATAAAGCCTAAGAAGCTATTGTGTAACTTTGTTTGCAAGCAACGGCAAGGCTCCACGTACCGTGGATGGTTCAGCATACCAGTATCGTTGCGCTGGCTTGGTACTGAACAATTTTGGTAAGCAGAGCGTGGCTTTTATAATATAAAATCCACATAGTAAATTGGAAGTTTTGAATATTGTTGAAAATAACTTCAGTTTAATTACTGAACATAACTTATAACTTAATAAGTTTTGAATATATTACTTTGTCAGCCGGGCTCAAATAGCACTTGTAGTTTGTACTGTAATTTGTAGTGCTAGTCCCTTGTTATTGCACTGACAAGTAAGATTTGTTTGTGAAATTAGGAATTATTAGGTTGTATTTGGTACATAATTTGGTATATTTGTTGTAAAAGTTGTTTGGTATATTTGTTGTAATTAATGATTGAATGTCACTGATCTGAATTTAAAAGTTTATCTAAATATTAATCACACATTTGTTAACATAACAAGACTTGAATGTGTGGATTGACTTGTTGCTTATAGTATTTATTGGATTGTGCGTTAGAGATTGTCCGGCTCAATATTATACAGTCAATTGTTGTATTTAATTGGTGTTGATCCTGCACAATATATACATTAAATTGTTATTTATTTTGTAACTAGCCATCTGTACCAAGCTAGATTCATACTTGGAATAAGTACAGGGTCGGATTTGGACTTGAAATAATTGAATTTAAGTTTTATATTGGTGAAATTGCTCGGTTGGCTAACAAGTCATTGTTTGTTTGTTTAGTGAATTTTAACCTATTGGTATAATATTTGATTGTTGCAATGGCCTCATTAAGGGCAGTCAGGGAGTCTGCTGCCGGATTGACCTCACAGTTGAGATGGTTCACATCGGCAGCGGCAACGGTTGAGCGTTTGGAATTGGAAGAGCTCACCCTTGCTCGGTATGGGTGCTTGAATGAGAGGATCAAGGCAGCTGATGCTGCGCTCACACGCTTCTGCGAGTTAATCATGGACGTGGATTTGGGGGTGATGGAACAGGCAGCCCGCGATAAGATTTTGGGTGACTATGACCAGATTGTCCACCTGGGGGATGTCATAAGTCTACGAGCGCGGGAAATTTTGAAGAGCCGGGTGCCTGATGCGGCCAAGCCACAGACTCCCGTTGTTGCAGGCCCTGGACTATTGGGTAGGCTGCCCAACCTGGAGCTGCCACATTTTGACGGTCGCTTGGACCACTGGCTGGGCTTCCTAAATCTTTTTGAAAGTCTTGTGGATGCACCCTCAGACCTCGGACCTGCCCAGAAGTTGGCCTATATATTGTCTGTCCTGGAGGGCGAAGCCAGAGCCTTGGTGCAGCACTTGCCGGTGATGGATTCCTCCTACCCGACCGCTCTGGAGCTTCTCTCCCGACGGTATCAGAACAAGCGCTGCCTGGCTGATGTGCACATCGGCCAAATTTTGGGACTACCGGCCATTGCCAGCACGTCGACGTTGCGCACTGACTTGCTGAACCTGTTGGTCTCAGCGACCAACGCCTTGAGTCGCTTGGAATTACCGGTAGAACATTGGTCCTACTTGTTGGTGCACATAGTTTGCAGTTGCTCCCCGCATAGTTGAGGTCACGTTTTGAGCAGAAGTATGGTGGGGATAGTGCCACCCATCTTCCCCCCTTTGACGACTTCCTCAAATTTTTGAGGAGACGACGAGTCAAAGACGAGTGTCAGTTTTCGGATAACACTCGTGGCGCCACGGGGTCACCCCCACTACCTTCTCGGCCTAGAGACCAGGGAGGGACTAGGGCTCGGGGGCCTGTTGATGTTCGCCCCGCCCCCCGTTTTGCTGGCGCCCGGAGTCCTCGGGCTAGGGGGCCTGTTGATGATCGCCCCGCCCCCCGTTTTGCTGGCGCCCGGAGTCCTCGGGCTAGGGGGCCTGTTGATGTTCGCCCCGCCCCCCGTTTTGCTGGCGCCCGGAGTCCTCATCATTGCGACTTTTGTAAGGCAACGGGGCATGTCATGGCGCGTTGCCTGGCCTTTTTTAATTTGCACATAAGTGCCCGCCGCCGCATTGTCAACGCACGCCGTTTGTGCTTCTCGTGTTTGGGGGCCCACTTTCATCGGGACTGCTTCGACCCCCGCCCGTGTAGAATTTGTAAAGGGTCCCACTTGGAGATTTTGTGCGCCAACGCGAACCGCTCCAGCAGACCAGCTTCTGCGGGGGGTTTGCGCAGGGGGGGGTACCCCGGAGACGAGCATCGGGCTGAGGCCCGCAATTCTGTACGCCGCACTCCACCCCCCGCGCAAGTTGAAAGGGAGCCCCGCGAGCGCCATTTGGTCTCCCCTCGTCAGGGAGAACGCGCATTGGCTGCTAGGCAGCAGTGGCCGGGTCGGCGCCGCTGCCTTTCCCCTCCTTTGGCGGAACGTCCCCGGTTGGAGTCGCGCCCTCCACCATTCGGGCATCTGGTGGGATGTGCCCCTCCAGTGATGGCGAGCGGCTCGGGACACCGCGCGGACGAATATTTTGATTGTTGGCCTCGTCGTGAACGAGGGCAGCCTGGATGCGGCGATCGGTCGCCGCCCAGGCATCGCTAAGAAATTGGCGCCTGCCACGCTAAAGGACCTCCCCCCCCCGATGAAGACGGTTTTGTTGCCAACGGCCTCGGTCAAGGTCTGGGGATCCTTGGGTGACTCGATTGTGGTCCATGCCATTTTGGACACGGGAGCCCAGGGTTGCCTTTTGTCGTCTTGGTTAGCGGGACAGGTTGGCCTGAAGGTGAACGACTTTTCAGGCAAGATTTTGGGAATTGGCGCCACGGCTGTCACCACTGTTGAGGGAAGGACCTGGTTTGAACTCAACCTTGTGAGTTGTCTTTACCCTAAAATTGGTGCTCCTGCCCTTGTTACAACTGAACTTGATTGGGACGAGCCACTTCGGGAAACCCTGTTGGAAGACTGGCTCCAGTTTTTATCCGCACTCCCTGCGGTGCTTCTTGTGCGTCTCTTAAGCCTCGTTGCGCGCACTTTGGGTGGAACTGTTGACATTTGGTCTTCTTGCGCCTGGACGGACAGTCAAAGTGTTTGTGGTTGTTGAAGACGTCCGTCCACTCTTTGGAGGTTTTGTTGCGAACCGAGTGTCTCAGATTCAAGGTTCTGAAACGACTTTGATTTGGAGGCACGTGCCTGGTGACCTGAACCTGGGCGACGTGGCCTCGCGCGGGTGCATGGCCCCCCACTTGATTGCTCACCCCCTCTGGTGGGGACCGGACTGGCCGACTCGCCCCGAGGACGATTGGCCTCGAACGCCAGTCTTGATGTCGGATCCTTTGCCCGGACTTGAGGTGTTCGCTGTTGGGACGAAGGACCCTCCGTTTGATCTTGATTTTTTGATGAATCGATATAGCTCCCTCGACAAATTGTTGAACGTTACCTCGTGGATCAGCCGTTTTGGCCATAATTCTAGGAATCCAGGGGACAAGCGCCTGTGACCAGTTCTCTCTCCCCTAGAGCGACAGGAGTCACTCCTCTTTGGGTCCGCTCTGTGCAGGCTGCACACTTTGAGAAGGAGATCGAGGTCTTGAAGCCTGGTAGGGTTAAGTTGTCGGGAGCTGTTAGTAAGCTGAATCCCTTCTTGGATAAGACGGGTCTTTTGCGTGTTGGAGGACGGTTGAGGCACTCTAGCCTTCCTTATGGGGCCCGTCACCCCCTTTTGTTGCCCAAGGAGGGCCACTTGGTACAATTGTTGGTGACTGATCGTTACATTAAAAACTCGCATGCCGGTTGCAATGCGCTGTTGGCCATTCTGTTGGTCAATGAGGCGAGGCCCTTTGCTGGCGTCGGAACGGACTTTGCTGGTCCCTTTTCGGTGAAGACGTCCACACTTCGAAATAGTAAAATTGTCAAGGCTTATTTGTGTGTTTTTGTCTGCCTGTCAACCAAGGCAGCTTTTAAAAGACTTGTAAGTGCTCTTACTCTCTGTTAATGTTAATGTTTTAATATATATGCTTAACACTGTTTTACACTAATTTAGTTTTTAAACACTTTTTCTGTAACCTAATGCTTGTAGTTAAATTTATATTTCTTTTTTGTTGTTGTTGTCATGTTGTGCGATTACGCTCTGGGTCACAATCAGCCCAAAACATATTATGTGTATTTGTTATAATAAGTGGATTGTAACCTGTTGTAATTGCCTTGAGAATAAATAAATAAATAGAAAACTGGAACGAAATTGAAAAATATTATAGTTTTTCCTTGATTCATATACTAAACACTAATTGTTCCGTCCGAAGAGAATATCTGCCCGCATATTTTTGGTATGGCAATATTCTATTGTCTATAACTTTTTTCACTTTGACGTTTCCGTTCTTTGTAAAAACTAACTGCTTGCTTGTTGAGATCGATTCATTGATTGAAATTAAAAATCCTGTGGAATCTGCGCAGTTAAAGACAGATTAATCGTGATCAGTGATTAATTGAACTCTACTTCCACTTGATGTTAAAGAACACATTATATGTACCTATTGTATTATTTAATTACCTATGTATTACATTGTATTTATATGCATATATATATATTTGCATATACATTTATTTATTTTAATATTTAAATATTTTTGTTTCTCTGTTTTTATGAGTAATGTAGTTAGTACACTAATTTAGCCCTCCCCACTTTAATTTAAAAGTTTTTAAAGTCCTTCCAAAGGTTGTCTGGAAGATATCGCTTTCAGCGATAAGACCGCCATTGTTACCATAGAATAAGCAATATTGTTAAATAGGTGTGTTTAAATTTTGGTGTACAATAAAGTGTATTCTATCTATCTATCTATCTATCTAGAATCCCGAATTGAGTGGAAACCTGGGATATTTTGGAACATATCGCCGTATTGTCGTCAGCCTGTCTGACACGCGAGATTGCTAAAAGTGATTGTGCTGTGATGCTATCTGGACCGCGCCATCTGGAGACCGGCGCCTTGTGAACGTCCATGAACACTTGACTTTTACTACACTTTTCAATTACTCATTTCATACTTATACACACACTTTGGGCGTGGCCTCAGGAAGGTCGAAGCTTGGCGTCCCCAGCACAGAAGGTAAGTGGTAACATATTAGGTATTGATAAAGCCTAAGAAGCTATTGTGTAACTTTGTTTGCAAGCAACGGCAAGGCTCCACGTACCGTGGATGGTTCAGCATACCAGTATCGTTGCGCTGGCTTGGTACTGAACAATTTTGGTAAGCAGAGCGTGGCTTTTATAATATAAAATCCACATAGTAAATTGGAAGTTTTGAATATTGTTGAAAATAACTTCAGTTTAATTACTGAACATAACTTATAACTTAATAAGTTTTGAATATATTACTTTGTCAGCCGGGCTCAAATAGCACTTGTAGTTTGTACTGTAATTTGTAGTGCTAGTCCCTTGTTATTGCACTGACAAGTAAGATTTGTTTGTGAAATTAGGAATTATTAGGTTGTATTTGGTACATAATTTGGTATATTTGTTGTAAAAGTTGTTTGGTATATTTGTTGTAATTAATGATTGAATGTCACTGATCTGAATTTAAAAGTTTATCTAAATATTAATCACACATTTGTTAACATAACAAGACTTGAATGTGTGGATTGACTTGTTGCTTATAGTATTTATTGGATTGTGCGTTAGAGATTGTCCGGCTCAATATTATACAGTCAATTGTTGTATTTAATTGGTGTTGATCCTGCACAATATATACATTAAATTGTTATTTATTTTGTAACTAGCCATCTGTACCAAGCTAGATTCATACTTGGAATAAGTACAGGGTCGGATTTGGACTTGAAATAATTGAATTTAAGTTTTATATTGGTGAAATTGCTCGGTTGGCTAACAAGTCATTGTTTGTTTGTTTAGTGAATTTTAACCTATTGGTATAATATTTGATTGTTGCAATGGCCTCATTAAGGGCAGTCAGGGAGTCTGCTGCCGGATTGACCTCACAGTTGAGATGGTTCACATCGGCAGCGGCAACGGTTGAGCGTTTGGAATTGGAAGAGCTCACCCTTGCTCGGTATGGGTGCTTGAATGAGAGGATCAAGGCAGCTGATGCTGCGCTCACACGCTTCTGCGAGTTAATCATGGACGTGGATTTGGGGGTGATGGAACAGGCAGCCCGCGATAAGATTTTGGGTGACTATGACCAGATTGTCCACCTGGGGGATGTCATAAGTCTACGAGCGCGGGAAATTTTGAAGAGCCGGGTGCCTGATGCGGCCAAGCCACAGACTCCCGTTGTTGCAGGCCCTGGACTATTGTAACTAGCCATCTGTACCAAGCTAGATTCATACTTGGAATAAGTACAGGGTCGGATTTGGACTTGAAATAATTGAATTTAAGTTTTATATTGGTGAAATTGCTCGGTTGGCTAACAAGTCATTGTTTGTTTGTTTAGTGAATTTTAACCTATTGGTATAATATTTGATTGTTGCAATGGCCTCATTAAGGGCAGTCAGGGAGTCTGCTGCCGGATTGACCTCACAGTTGAGATGGTTCACATCGGCAGCGGCAACGGTTGAGCGTTTGGAATTGGAAGAGCTCACCCTTGCTCGGTATGGGTGCTTAAATGAGAGGATCAAGGCAGCTGATGCTGCGCTCACACGCTTCTGCGAGTTAATCATGGACGTGGATTTGGGGGTGATGGAACAGGCAGCCCGCGATAAGATTTTGGGTGACTATGACCAGATTGTCCACCTGGGGGATGTCATAAGTCTACGAGCGCGGGAAATTTTGAAGAGCCGGGTGCCTGATGCGGCCAAGCCACAGACTCCCGTTGTTGCAGGCCCTGGACTATTGGGTAGGCTGCCCAACCTGGAGCTGCCACATTTTGACGGTCGCTTGGACCACTGGCTGGGCTTCCTAAATCTTTTTGAAAGTCTTGTGGATGCACCCTCAGACCTCGGACCTGCCCAGAAGTTGACCTATATATTTTCTGTCCTGGAGGGCGAAGCCAGAGCCTTGGTGCAGCACTTGCCGGTGATGGATTCCTCCTACCCGACCGCTCTGGAGCTTCTCTCCCGACGGTATCAGAACAAGCGCTGCCTGGCTGATGTGCACATCGGCCAAATTTTGGGACTACCGGCCATTGCCAGCACGTCGACGTTGCGCACTGACTTGCTGAACCTGTTGGTCTCAGCGACCAACGCCTTGAGTCGCTTGGAATTACCGGTAGAACATTGGTCCTACTTGTTGGTGCACATAGTTTGCAGTTGCTCCCCGCATAGTTGAGGTCACGTTTTGAGCAGAAGTATGGTGGGGATAGTGCCACCCATCTTCCCCCCTTTGACGACTTCCTCAAATTTTTGAGGAGACGACGAGTCAAAGACGAGTGTCAGTTTTCGGATAACACTCGTGGCGCCACGGGGTCACCCCCACTACCTTCTCGGCCTAGAGACCAGGGAGGGACTAGGGCTCGGGGGCCTGTTGATGTTCGCCCCGCCCCCCGTTTTGCTGGCGCCCGGAGTCCTCGGGCTAGGGGGCCTGTTGATGATCGCCCCGCCCCCCGTTTTGCTGGCGCCCGGAGTCCTCGGGCTAGGGGGCCTGTTGATGTTCGCCCCGCCCCCCGTTTTGCTGGCGCCCGGAGTCCTCATCATTGCGACTTTTGTAAGGCAACGGGGCATGTCATGGCGCGTTGCCTGGCCTTTTTTAATTTGCACATAAGTGCCCGCCGCCGCATTGTCAACGCACGCCGTTTGTGCTTCTCGTGTTTGGGGGCCCACTTTCATCGGGACTGCTTCGACCCCCGCCCGTGTAGAATTTGTAAAGGGTCCCACTTGGAGATTTTGTGCGCCAACGCGAACCGCTCCAGCAGACCAGCTTCTGCGGGGGGTTTGCGCAGGGGGGGGTACCCCGGAGACGAGCATCGGGCTGAGGCCCGCAATTCTGTACGCCGCACTCCACCCCCCGCGCAAGTTGAAAGGGAGCCCCGCGAGCGCCATTTGGTCTCCCCTCGTCAGGGAGAACGCGCATTGGCTGCTAGGCAGCAGTGGCCGGGTCGGCGCCGCTGCCTTTCCCCTCCTTTGGCGGAACGTCCCCGGTTGGAGTCGCGCCCTCCACCATTCGGGCATCTGGTGGGATGTGCCCCTCCAGTGATGGCGAGCGGCTCGGGACACCGCGCGGACGAATATTTTGATTGTTGGCCTCGTCGTGAACGAGGGCAGCCTGGATGCGGCGATCGGTCGCCGCCCAGGCATCGCTAAGAAATTGGCGCCTGCCACGCTAAAGGACCTCCCCCCCCCGATGAAGACGGTTTTGTTGCCAACGGCCTCGGTCAAGGTCTGGGGATCCTTGGGTGACTCGATTGTGGTCCGTGCCATTTTGGACACGGGAGCCCAGGGTTGCCTTTTATCGTCTTGGTTAGCGGGACAGGTTGGCCTGAAGGTGAACGACTTTTCAGGCAAGATTTTGGGAATTGGCGACACGGCTGTCACCACTGTTGAGGGAAGGACCTGGTTTGAACTCAACCTTGTGAGTTGTCTTTACCCTAAAATTGGTGCTCCTGCCCTTGTTACAACTGAACTTGATTGGGACGAGCCACTTCGGGAAACCCTGTTGGAAGACTGGCTCCAGTTTTTATCCGCACTCCCTGCGGTGCTTCTTGTGCGTCTCTTAAGCCTCGTTGCGCGCACTTTGGGTGGAACTGTTGACATTTGGTCTTCTTGCGCCTGGACGGACAGTCAAAGTGTTTGTGGTTGTTGAAGACGTCCGTCCACTCTTTGGAGGTTTTGTTGCGAACCGAGTGTCTCAGATTCAAGGTTCTGAAACGACTTTGATTTGGAGGCACGTGCCTGGTGACCTGAACCTGGGCGACGTGGCCTCGCGCGGGTGCATGGCCCCCCACTTGATTGCTCACCCCCTCTGGTGGGGACCGGACTGGCCGACTCGCCCCGAGGACGATTGGCCTCGAACGCCAGTCTTGATGTCGGATCCTTTGCCCGGACTTGAGGTGTTCGCTGTTGGGACGAAGGACCCTCCGTTTGATCTTGATTTTTGATGAATCGATATAGCTCCCTCGACAAATTGTTGAACGTTACCTCGTGGATCAGCCGTTTTGGCCATAATTCTAGGAATCCAGGGGACAAGCGCCTGTCACCAGTTCTCTCTCCCCTAGAGCGACAGGAGTCACTCCTCTTTGGGTCCGCTCTGTGCAGGCTGCACACTTTGAGAAGGAGATCGAGGTCTTGAAGCCTGGTAGGGTTAAGTTGTCGGGAGCTGTTAGTAAGCTGAATCCCTTCTTGGATAAGACGGGTCTTTTGCGTGTTGGAGGACGGTTGAGGCACTCTAGCCTTCCTTATCGGGCCGTCACCCCCTTTTGTTGCCCAAGGAGGGCCACTTGGTACAATTGTTGGTGACTGATCGTCACATTAAAAACTCGCATGCCGGATGCAATGCGCTGTTGGCCATTCTGTTGGTCAATGAGGCGAGGCCCTTTGCTGGCGTCGGAACGGACTTTGCTGGTCCCTTTTCGGTGAAGACGTCCACACTTCGAAATAGTAAAATTGTCAAGGCTTATTTGTGTGTTTTTGTCTGCCTGTCAACCAAGGCAGTACACTTGGAGCTGGTAACCTCCCTCTCGACAGAGGCCTTTGTGGCGACTTTGGACAGATTTGTGTCACGCCGTGGGTTGCCTTCGTTGATTAGGTCTGATTGCGGTACGAATTACAAGGGTACAAGTAACTATTTGAAGGAGGTATACGCCTTCCTTAATGAGAGCCAGGTTGACATTGGTAATAGTTTGGCCCGCCGAGGGGTCACTTGGTTGTTTGGCCTGCCCCCATTGGGGGGGTATTTTTGAGGCCGCGGTGAAAGCGGCAAAGGGACACTGGCGGAGGCTATTGGGAGACACCGTTCTCACCTTTGAGGAACTAGCTACGGTATTTTGCCGCATTGAAGCTGTGTTAAATTCGCAACCTTGTCAAGACTTCCAATTGATTAGCGGACGGGTAGGCCCGTCCGGGGGGGGGGGGGGGGTTTAGATGTTCCGTCCGAAGAGAATATCTGCCCGCATATTTTTGGTATGGCAATATTCTATTGTCTATAACTTTTTTCACTTTGACGTTTCCGTTCTTTGTAAAAACTAACTACTTGCTTGTTGAGATCGATTCATTGATTGAAATTAAAAATCCTGTAAAATCTGCGCAGTTAAAGACAGATTTAATTGAACTCTAGAATCCCGAATTGAGTGGAAACCTGGGATATTTTGGAACATATCGCCGTATTGTCGTCAGCCTGTCTGACACGCGAGATTGCTAAAAGTGATTGTGCTGTGATGCTATCTGGACCTCGCCATCTGGAGACCGGCGCCTTGTGAACGTCCATGAACACTTGACTTTCACTACACTTTTCAATTACTCATTTCATACTTATACACACACTTTGGGCGTGGCCTCAGAAAGGTCGAAGCTTGGCGTCCCCAGCACAGAAGGTAAGTGGTAACATATTAGGTATTGATAAAGCCTAAGAGGCTATTGTGTAACTTTGTTTGCAAGCAACGGCAAGGCTCCACGTACCGTGGACGGTTCAGCATACCAGTATCGTTGCGCTAGCTTGGTACTGAACACTAATTGTATTCTAAATTTGAAGCTTCTATGTCTGCTAGAAGTGCCTTAGACTATTGATGATCGGTCAGTCAGTGAGTGACAAAATTAACAAAATTAAGAAACTTTGACTCGTTATAATTCTTAAACTACTGGTTCAAATTGAATGAAATTTGAAATATACCGTGTTTATACAATGTTTGTTTGGTTACTGTAAATTCAAGCTACTAGTTTTATCCACAACGAAGTTATAGGGGGTCGAAAATGGCCTGAATTTCTTCGAGAAAAAAATGGTACGGCCGTGCCGCTTTTTTGCTCGACTTGGCGGGGGCCCTGCCGTGCCCCCAGATCACGGTAAGAGTATGTAGCCTTCTTTTGGAGTCGGGTATTTTTCAAGCTTTCAGCTACTTTCATACCTAATAACATCCAAATCCACCCAGCACTTTCGAAGATTAGCGCGATTACACAAACAAAAAAAAATTCGCTTTATAAAATTTAAATAGATTCTTCGTGTCCCTATCTTGTTAAATTACATCGTTGGAATAAGCAACATTACACGTTGTGTATATAGGGGAACCAAATAAAGACTTACTTCATGGCTAAATAATGGGGCTGTCCGCAACCATCGATTTTGGTTGAGCAACTTTTTCCGAGTTCGGTCAATAGGCGTGTAACTATCCTAACGTTTGGAGATTCCACAGGGCTTTTTGAGCCCGGCGGATATTTGAACATCTTTTACAGTCATTATACGTAGTCAAGTCAGAAAACCAGACAGAGTTTGTGGAGAACTCGTAAAGTACTGGTATATCCACTTCATTCAATTAGACTGAATGTCGACCCCCATATAGCTGTGAAAAGGATTCGCAGATGATAACTCGGATGAACAAGTATCATGGTAGTTTTTAGGGTTCCGTAGCCGAATGGCAAAAAACGGAACCCTTATAGTTTCGATATGTCTGTCCGTCTGTCTGTCTGTCTGTCTGTCTGTCTGTCTGTCTGTCCGTCCGTTCGTATGTCACAGCCATTTTATTCCGAAACTATTAAGACCATACATGTGAAACTTAGTAGATGTACTCTGTCAACAGCTTTCCGATTTTAAGAAAAAAAATTAATAAATATTTAAAATAAAGGGGGCTCCCCATACATGGAACTAAAACTGAAAATATTTGTGTGGTATCTATAGACAGGTATTTTAAAATGATATAAGGGTTTCTAAAACCACTTTTTCATAAAGTCAATCGTTTAAAAGATATAAGCTTCCAAATTGGTAAAATGTGTGTCACACCCCCTCTAACTTCTATAATAATGGAGTGAAAAATCTAAAAAATATATATCTGTAGATCTTAATATAAACTTTCAACCAAAATTGGTTTGAACGAAATCGGGTCAAACAAAGGGAAAAACAAAGTTATTTAGCGTAGTTGCAAAAATGTAAATAAGCTAGTTTTAAGAAATTTTTAAGGTTTTTTTATTCATCATATAGATATACATATTATATTATATTATTATAGTTACTACGGAACCCTTCAAGGGCGAGTCTGACTCGCACTTGGCCAATTTTTTGTATTTCAAAATGATTAATCTATTTGGTCTTTTAGTTAGATTTTCAAAAAATATTGCACACGTCTTTCTTGGTTTTTAAAAACAATAAAAATTTACAAAGATCAAAAAATTCAGGAGTGGAAGCTGATGGCGACACATTGTGCTGAAAAGCATAATACGCCGTGACGTCACGTGAATTTTCAACTCAATGTAGGCATTAATTTCTTTTTTATTTTTGGTAAACTAAATAAAATATTTAATATTGGTTGGAAAATCTGGAATGATTTCTTCCGCTCTGAGTGTCAAGGGTGGAAGGGAGTGTCAGACTTCTACTAACTCAAAACTACCCTGTTCGGTATCTCGTTAGAATATGCCCGTAACCCCGGCAGGCAATTTTGGGAAGTACCGTATTGTAATATATCCGTGATCTTACCAACACAATTCCTCGGTCCATGGCTAAACGGCATGAAAGCGGCAGGATGCGTCATCGGCGTGCCGAGGAACCGTTCAGGTCGGAACAGCTCCGCGTCCTCTCCCCAGTATTTAGGGTTGCGGTGTACCGCCCAGATGTTCACTACGACTCCTGTACCGGGCACGAGCTTGATGCCACAGGCTGCGAAGGAGTAAAGTTTTTAGACAGTTTTGAAGGGTATAAGTTTTTAATCTAACATGGTCACTAACAGTAGGTATAGTTAAAACTTAAAACAGGATATTTACCACGTGTATTTATGCACACAAAAACGAACGATAATGAGGGTAGACCGATTCGTTTGCTCATAAACGTTGGGTAGTATTTAAACGCAAATCAAAAAATATCCTTTTTCTATGCAATAAGATTCCGAATTCCCATCAAAATTACTGATTGCACAGCAAAATATTCAACTCAAAATATCACTAAACTCACTACAATTTATTTTCGCAGCGTACAGCGATTTTTCCTAAAGCAAAAGCTTTTTCATCAATGCACAGCTAATAATCTTAATGCACATTATACATGTTAATCTTTTTCTTTTAAATATAGCTTCTATTTTTATACTATTTACAGCAGTTTTTCTAAATAAAACAGCATTTTATTAGTCACAGTCGTCTTATTATTTATTAGTTACCACATAATGAGATCAGCAAAAAAAATATAAAATTAGATACAAAATTGTAATTTATTGAATTATTAAAGCGGGTCTTGCTTTCGCGGGGCGGATTTTATGGTGTAGCAATTGAATCTATTGTTAGGCGACAACAGTTTTTACGCAAAATCGACGGAGCACCGCTTTGCGGGGCTCCTATTTCTGGGTGGTTTAAAAAAAAATAACCCCGAGTCGGGGTACTCTGAGTCGGGGTGTTAACCAATTAGCTGCCAATTCATTATTTTTTGTAACCAAGTAGTTAGTCGACCAATAAGTTCTTAGTTGCCTCATAAATAATTTGCCGAAAAAGCGCGCGAAGCCGCGAACCTTTTTTCAGTTAATTTGTTCTGCTTTTAGAAATAATGCAATGTAAAAGGATTTTTTTGTTATAATAATCATTAAATTTGCCGGGCATGGCTTCTTGAAAATTAAGACAAATATGATGAACAGGTTTTGATGTACTTACTGGTTAATATGCGACTGGGATAGTTATTTTGCTATGAAATATGGAAAATTTGCTGTACAGTCAGTATTTATGCTACGTATGTAGTATTTTTGTACAAAAATAAATTTAACTGTATTGTATTATGAGGAAAAAAGTAATGTCATATTGATGTATAATTTCGAATTCTCTGCAGTTTGAGTTTTGTTAAACTTTTAGTTTATTTGTAGTGAAGTAAGTTATTTGATGCAAAAAAAATATAAATGATGAGTATGTATTGATAGGCGATTATTTATTTGATATGCAATTTATAATATACCATAAATGTTCACCTGCAATGACTTTAATTTATCCGTGATCATGGCGTGGCGCTCGCAACAGTTCCAAAATATCGGAAACTCGAAACAATGTATACTATACATTGTTTTTATACACGATTTACCATGTGTATTTACACATGGTAAATCTCCCGTTTTAAGTTCTAATGATGGTTTTGAAGTTGTAATTCAAAGAGTTCGTCAAAGATTTTACACAATAAAACTAGCAGACCTGGCGAACTTTCTACTGTCATATTTTTACCCCACTGCAAGGCTAATGTTTTTCGCACGTATCTTACATATGCATGTAGTTAATATTCGTAATTATTATATATATTCCAAGCCACTAAACAGATTTAGATAATTAATTAATTAAACGTCAATAGCCTAATGATTAAGGTCTCGGACTTGTAATCGAGAGGTCATGGGTTCAGACATTCATGTGCGTGTGGATTGAGTGATCATTTCGAAAAACTCCTCCAATCCCAACCAAATTATAAGAGGATTTAGGATATACTTGTGAAAACTTCATGGTAAGGTATAAAATTTGTGAAACCTAAACAAAGAAAGTTAGAACTCATTAACTGGATTTCTCAATCTGGACAACTGAAGAAAAAGCCATAACGCGTATCCAAGAATACACTGCCTATGTGTTTATAATTTGCATTTTAATTAATTGTGAAGGATTTGTGAAAGTGAACAAAATTTCGAATCGTTTCAAAGCCACGTTTAAGATTTATAACGGTTTCTATGGATCTCTCAGAGTGGACAATTTTCAATTGAGTGATCTTGTAAAACACGACCTAACACTGAAAAAGTATGAATAATTATCATGTTTATTGCAAATTATGCTTCTGGCAAAATTTGTGAAACAAAAATCGTGATTGAAATCTTACTGGTTCAAGAGAAAATGAAAATCTTGTTTTTTGTCGATCGTCCCAACTGAGAGATCATTATTTTGAACTATATTTAATAAACCAAAATTTATAGGTAGAAGGTAGATACATCAGAAATTGTGAAAAATGTTGTACTAAACTTTGACGAATCAGTCGTCCCTGTAAGTGTTATACTTAATAAAAACTTTTTACCAAAAAATTAAACCGACTCCCAAAAACACTGCAAAGTGAAAAATAACTTTAATTTCGGTAGTCGGTGTCGTTAGTTTTGTATTTTCGTTTTTGGCACCGACTTCCGAAATTAAAGTTATTTTTCACTTTGCAGTGTTTTTGGGAGTCGGTTTAATTTTTTGGTAAAAAGTTTTTATTTCACTCTTTTTAGTTGGTCGATTTTTAATTTACCTAGTTAAAAGAGCCTAAATATCAACTACTTATAACCTTTTACAAAATATTGCTTTTCCCAATGCTGGGCCGTTAATTTTTGAGGAGTTCTCCTGGTACTTCACCATCAGCTCTACATCACCATATGCATTGTGACGAACATAAAGTGCTTAACATCCATATTCAAGTATTCGAATCGCAATCCACGAAATACTTATTATTGACTAGGTTTGGCGGCCATCTGTGGTCTTCATCATCAGTTCCACTTCTCCAAATGGTATTTTTTGAGAGCAACTGCATAAGTTACTATAAGAAATACCCAAAACGCCATAGGTGTGCCTATAATATTTGAAGAGTTCCCTCGATTTCTCCAGGATCCCATCATCAGATCCTGACTTGGTGATAAATGGTACCAATTTTGAAGTATACCCTTTCAAACAAAAAAGAATTTTCCAAATCGGTTTAGCCGTCTTCGAGTAATCAATGATCATACATAAAAAAAAAAGAGAAAAAAAAAAATACGCGTCGAATTGATAACCTCCTCTTTTGGTCGTCGGTTGAAAAGATAAATCATTTTTTACAATCCTTGAGGAAAACTACTCAATGTTTACTCAAAAGAAATAGGTTGAATGGGACTTATTGCACAGGTGGTGGCAGATAAACGGCATAGATGTGTAAGTTACACGAGCCTTTCTTGCTATTAGTTTTGATCTTAACCCACAGGTCTTCGGCATCAGATTCCCATTTTGCTATACGCCTTGAGTCTATTGTCCTGTTAATGGCGGTGAGTACACCTCCACTCTTTTTTTTTTTTTTCAATTATGTATCGGGAGTCAAATATTTCACCGTCATTCACACTGTCATCAAGCCACGTCTCTGTACCAATTATAATATCGTCGAACTGATGCGTCAAATTTTAGTACAACATTTTTCACAATATCTGATGTATCTACCTTCTACCTATAAATTTTGGTTTATTAAATATAGTTCAAAATAATGATCTCTCAGTTGGGACGATCGACAAAAAACAAGATTTTCATTTTCTCTTGAACCAGTAAGATTTCAATCACGATTTTAGTTTCACAAATTTTGCCAGAAGCATAATTTGCAATAAACATGATAATTATTCATACTTTTTCAGTGTTAGGTCATGTTTTACAAGATCACTCAATTGAAAATTGTCCACTCTGAGAGATCCATATAAACCGTTATAAATCTTAAACGTGGCTTTGAAACGAATCGAAATTTTGTTTAGCAGCTTTCACAAATCCTCCACAATTAATTAAAATGCAAATTATAAACACATAAGCAGTATATTCTTGGATACGCGTTATGGCTTTTTCTTCAGTTGTCCAGATTGAGAGATCCAGTTAATGAGTTCTAACTTTCTTTGTTTAGGTTTCACAAATTTTATACCTTACCATGAAGTTTTCACAATTATTTCCTAAATCCTCTTATAATTTTGTTGGGATTGGAAGAGCTTTTCGAAATGATCTCTCAATCCACACGCACATCAAACATTCCACTATTGTCGTGAACCCTCTCCAGACACAAGCATATTTAGCTTAGTTAGAGAGTTTAAAAAGATTGCTAGCAATGTGAAGTATAACCAACTGCTAGTTCACTTTAAAATAAAATCGGAGACTCCAGCAAAAAATTGCACTCCTTAGCTGTACGCAGGATGAAAGAATTCTCAAAACGTTTTGTGCATTTGGATGGGATGTCCACCATGTAACGATGGCGCGCCGCGCCGTTCGTCATGTAGTTAATAATAATGATGTTGTCGATGTAGTAAATGATGGGGGTACTTACCCATAAGAAACCTAATCACTATTGAATTAACCCTTAATTCACCAGGTGAAAGAAAATAACGTAAACTCCCACTATGAGTCCCAGGGACTCACATGTATTATTTTAATTTTTCTATAAATAAAATAACTATTATTTCAAATGCTTTTTTTATTAACTTCTTTACCATTTATTTAGTACTAAAATGAACACAATAAACTTAGAAAAACTCTTGAGATCATCTTAGAAATTATAGGAATTAAATTTAACAGCCTAAAAGAAAATAGTTTTTTTTTTAAGTCTCTTAAAACTGTCAAAAACTTCTGAAAAACGGTAGTAACTATCTTTTATATTTTCATAATAGACTACAAAATAAAATAAAAATAACAAAAACATATCGAGGGGTGAAAGGCTATTTGGTTTAAGCGACATCTAGGGCGATATTGAGTTATATATATATTCGGAATCAGCGAATTTTTCTCCGTCGAATGATGTCGGATTCATTAAAATCAGAGCACTTTTTTGGCGTTTGAAACAATACTATTTTTGGGTTGTTTCCAAAGTGGCAGTGTATTAACCGACGTGGATTTTGCATTTTTTTAAATTATGAACTTGAACCATCCATTCATATTAAAAACCGAGACATAAACCAGTTACCCTTTCCCAGATAAATAATTCAATGAGATTCAAAGCATTTTTCCTGTTTCTAATTTTTATTAAGACGTAATTTGAATCATTTTGACTTCCACCAATTACACAGTGTGATGTCACTTAAATCATTTGTCCGTCTCCCAAATACAACATGGAGCGTCGCTTAAGCTCTTTCAGCTGCATCTATTTTCCACGCAGGGTGCTACTTAAATCAAGTAGTTGTTTTGTTTTAGATATTTCGTTTATTTGTTAAAACATTCAGTCCTATTATTTTTTTAAATGCATGTCATTTAATACAGACGCTAAAATGGAATGATGAACGTTGAAACATTTTTCTAGTATTAATAAAAATACGAGTCGGTCTTTCAATCTTTAAATTTTAATATGATACATTTAATTGATGTCATATGATACCATATTTATTTCATCTCCTGGCTGTTAAAAATCGTGATCATTCAACTGGAATGCCGCGCGCGGGCGCTTCAAACGAACTCCAGAGTGCATCGAGGAGTGACGTGACGCGCAGTCACCGCCAGTGTTTACGTAAAACGCTCTTCGAAATCGAATCCTAAGTACTTTAATTTCATTATTTACGTAAATTTTTGAACTGAGATGAAATGTTATACTTAAACTTATTTATTTTTATTATTTTTACTTGGATTATGTTACTTATTTTATAGAGTAGGTAGTTAACTCATTATATTTATATTGAGAAAATCTTTAGAAGATGATAATGCTGATGACAATATTCAACTAATCCCAACAGCGGATGATCATCTAATACGAAAGAAAAACAAACGGGTTGGATTAAAAAAAAGCTACGTTGACTTTTTAAGTGAACATGAAGATTTTGCCTGGGACTCAACGTCGTGGAAAGAAACAGACGAGTCTTCAAGTGATCAAGATGATCAAGTACCAACTAAAAAATATAAAACAAGCATAAAAGATAGAAAAGTAGGAGATGCAGGATTAAAAAAGAAAAGAACAAATAAGAAAAAGGTACAGAAGGATGCTAGATCAAAGGGCATTCAATATGTTAAGGAAGATGGTTCAACTGTTGAAGAAAGAAATATGATAGATAGATAGATATATTCTTTATTGTACACCATAACAGTAAAAAATAACGACTTTACAACTAAAAAGGGTCATACAATGGGCGGCCTTATTGCTAAAAGCGATCTTTTACAGACAACCTTTGGATGGATTTGACACATTGGAGAAAATAAATACGTGGGTAGTCCACAGTATACTATTTATCTATATAAAATATAAAAAACAATAAATAACATTCTCAAAACATATATATACATATAAATTAATATATCGGACAGACATATCAAAACTATAAGGGTTCCGTTTTTTGCCATTCGGCTACGGAACCCTAAAAAGAAAGAAAGACATACATAATAACAACAATTTAAGAAGACAGATGAAGATCCTTTACCAAGTATTTGAAAGACGATAGGGTTTGTGCTTGTCTTACTGGCACTGGTAGATCGAGCTGCGAACGACTTACCATAGTAATTGGTGGCGTGACTCGGTACCGAAAGCCTTAAGTTTTTTGATGATCTCAGAGATTTTGCATGTGTGTCATGAAGGAACTTGAATTTTTCTTTAAGATAAATGGGGGTTTTAGGATTAAACAGAACACTGTAAAGCAGAGACAAGATGTGTAAGTTCCGGCGAAGACGTATTGGAAGCCACTTGAGTTTCGTACGAAATTCGGATACTTATTATCTTAACCTTCTCGCTTAATGGAATAGCAGTGCCGTTGAAAATAACCTGAGGAATCTGCGACCATTTTACCTTAGGTATCAAGCTGGAACTACCAACCACCATGACCTGGGTCTTTGACGGGTTAACCTGCAAACCATGTGCCTCACTCTACTCGCAAACAGAAGCCAAGTCAAAGTTTATGATATCAATAGCAGCATGCTAATCTGTATAGGGAGCTTGTCTGTAAATTTGAAAATCATCAGCATAAAGGTGGTAGGAGGACTGAAGTTTTTTTTAAATAGAATTTATGAATATTGCGAAGAGTAAAGGAGATAAGACGCCACCCGGAGGAACACCGGCTGAAGTACTACATCAAGAAGAACAGGACTCATCTATGCAAATAACTACGAAATCAGTCAATCGCTGTTGGAGATATGTTAATAGAGCGAGGTATGCTGAGCATGATTTCGAAATCAACGATGAATGTTTAGAAAAAAAACTGACCCTACAAGTGTCAAGAAATAAACTCAGAAAAAAGGAGTGCCATATTAAAACAATTTGATTATTCTAAATAAATACTTTAACTGATGTTGTGTTGTGTGTATTTATTTATTTATTCAATATAAGCACCTGAGATTTTCGGTGATTGCGATATATCCAGGTTGTTTTAACAGCCATTGATAGTATTAGATGTAAAAAAAATGTAACATCACACGTAACAATTTCAATATTATATGTCACATAAGTAAATTTGCCTGCCATTCATTTTAGTCTAAATTGGTAGTTGAGATAAATAGCTTGCTACTATTAATTTTGGGCTATGTCACTTCATACTTTTT
Source organism: Tholera decimalis (assembly GCA_943138885.2). Lineage (NCBI taxonomy): Eukaryota > Metazoa > Arthropoda > Insecta > Lepidoptera > Noctuidae > Tholera > Tholera decimalis. The sequence goes on along the minus strand of OW964552.2, from coordinate 3,088,218 downwards.
GGCTTACTCTGAAAATATACTGCGTCGTCGCTTAATTTTTTTTCCCTGTAGCCAATTGTAGTTATGAAGTCACTTAAATCTTTTTTCCATGCTCTGAAAAATAAGGGCTTGAGGCAGTTTGTATTAAGCGACATTTATCTTTGTAATTATAGGTCCGTTTTATTTAGTATAAGCATCAACAACTCGATGTTTTTAATTAAATTTCAATCAAATTTACCCCATTCAAATAGCTGAAGAAGTTTTTTTGTTATGATTTTTTTTCCAAAATTTCAAACTTTAAATGGCTCTCCTGTAAAGTTGCAAAAATGTCGCTTAAACCAAATAGCCTTTCACCCCTCGATATGCTTCTATATAAAAATAAAAATTGTGCAACGGGTTTCGGCCAATACCTAAGAGCAGAGTTCTGGTGATCAGTTGATGGCAAAATAATATCCTGAAGGTTCTGTTGATGACTGCTACTTAGTTGACTATCATCTTCTTCGTTGTCACTCCCAATTTCGTCCCAATCGTAGAGTTGTTGTTGAAACCAAGAATCCAAAACTGAATTAGCATTTTCCGCATTTACATACACTGATGAAGTTTTTTTTTTGTTTGTGTGCCATTTTTTAGATTCTACAACAATAAAAACATTACGAGATTAATAAATTATCAATAATAAATAAAATCCAGTAATAATGGCAAGAAATAGAGGCAGTGAAAACATAAATTAAACATAAAAATTATAACATAAAATACCACCATGAGTCCCAGGGACTCACTTGGCGTAATAACTCACCATATAAGAGCCGTACGCGCACGCCCGCTCCACCCCGTATCACCCGCGACCCTGCAGGAAGGTACTGTGGCGGAGAGCAATGAAGTCGCGAAAATGAACGAAATATGTAGTTATGAAATTTGAATGTGAGTCCCTGGGACTCAGGTGGTGAATTAAGGGTTAAAGTCCATTTCAATTCTATCAGATGGTTATTTGACCGGACTTACGTAGTACAACCTTCTTTTCAACTTTCCTGGTAATGACAGGTGCCGGAGGGTATAACCGCAGCGTCTCCCGAATCACTGCATCCAGATACTTGAGACGAGGCAGATCCTCCGCAGTTACCGGTCTATCTGAATCACCGAACACTTCTTGTAATCTGAAACAGAGATTCATTTTTCAATCCTGTGTACCTTATAGGTAATTGGAGACCCACCGTTTCAGGTATCGGGTATAAGTAAATTAATACGTGTTACGTGGAGAATTTATTTATTTATTTATTATATATGACGGAGAGACGGCGTCGTATGTGTTTTTAAAAAGTGTGACGTGAGCTCAGCTGACGTCACGAATGTTGTCTTGATGATCACTCATGTTTGATTTTCAAATAAAAGCACTTGTTAATGTTACCGGAGACTCGTTTATTCAACTGACAGCGTAACGACTTTACAGAGAGGTCCGCACTGTCTAGCGGCTCGAACAAGAATGAATCTGAATCTGACTCTAGCGCTTTTTTTTTTTTTTAGGTAGGGCCACTCGTAGATCAGCTCGCTAAGGCTGTGCGTCTACTTAACCGGTCTGTCCTGTGGTGACCTCTAATAAATTAATGGCCCAGCCAAGGCTTACAAACTAAAATACGCTTACATCTAATGACCGCACGCTAAGGGCACTCCCTGTGGAGTACAGGCCTCGGCATATCGGGGTCATTTTGGGAGGGCAGCAAATGGACAGGCTGGGTCATATTATTATTTACGGGAGTATTTATTACTACTGGCTCAGCATCGCGGGCTGGCTCGTTTGGCAATGGTCGAGGAGGATTTCCATTACAAGTACGCGGATGTCGCGATGGGCCTCGTCGGCGAGGCCGGAATACGAAACGCGTTTTGTGTGTGTGTCTTCTAAGAGTGCTAGTTTCCCTACTGCTCTATTGTCGGATGGTGGTGGGGTCGTCGGGCTCGTCTAGGACTATACGCGGGCGACGAACCCGAGAAATCTTGGAGGGTCTGTATCGGGCGGCCGATACGATCAGGGGGTTTGTGTGGGTATCAGCAGAGGTGAAGTAACGCACTGACATGCGTTTCAACACTTGCTTTATAGTCGGGAGTTTGAGGTCTACGTGGAGATCCTCATTCCTCAAGAACCAGGGCGCGCCCGTGGCCTTTCGGAGAAAACGGTTCTGAATGACTTGCATCCTATGGATCTGATTGGGACTGGCATGAGCAAACACCGGACAGGCGTACGTCATGATAGGACGTATGCACGTCGTGTAGATTCGGATTTTACATCTAAGGGAGAGCTTACTGTGTTTATTCAGCAAGGCGTGGAGCCTACCGAGAGCAAAAGCGTCTCGCGAGCGAACCGACTTTATGTGCTCACTGAAGTTAAGGAACTGGTCGAGGATCACACCTAAGTATTTGGCTCGCTTCTCCCAAGGGATTGGCTTGCCAAACATAGTGATCGGGCGGGGGGGCGGGGGGGCGGGGGGGGGCTGGTGAAGTGTCTATGGGAGGGGCTCGCCAAGCCCTGCGAAACAGGATTGCTTGACTTTTGTCGGGATTTACCTCAATCCTCCATTTCCTAAACCAATCGCCTAGTACGTTGGCTAAGGTCTGGAGGGTATGAGCGATGCTATCGAGACTATTTCCCGAGTAATAGATGGCCGTGTCGTCGGCAAATAGGGCTACTGGTGGCTTTTTGGGGATATCGCTAGTGAATAAATGAAATGAAATTAAATGAAATGAAATGAAATGAAATATTTATTTTGTAAATTGGTTATAAATAACACTTTTACACGTCATGTTTTTTTGCGTGTTAAGTTTAGCTAGATGAGGCCGGTATTTCCTAACTGACTACTCTGAGAAGAAACACCGAAACAAACTCAGAGGTCATAGTCTCTTTTAAAGTCCAGACAATTTGTATTTTTATATGAGAAGCATGTAGGTTCATGTCTGTGGTATTCTTTTGAGGAAATAACCACGCAAATTTGAGCGGACCTGTCCAGACAGTGCAAGCATTTGTCAGTTATCGTGTAGCTCAACTTAGAACTTAAGGAGCTCAACAATTTGACAAAAAATATTAACGGACATTTGGGTAGGCCACACAAGTACTCAAACTGCTTGACATCATTAAATAAATTATAGTTAAAGTAAAAACAACGAAGAAAGAATAACCTACATTGTCCTCACATTAACAATAATGAAATAATTATGTTAAAAAAAAAACAAAATAAATAGGTATATACAATACTTAACAAAACAAATATTTTAATCAATAAAGAATAAATCAACTATCAAAATTTTAAAAATAAAAAAGGCTCACGTATGTCACTGGAGCAGCTCATTCCCAAGCCTTCTTGTCCTCAATATAATCTTTAACAGTGTAAAACGCTTTCTGACATAGCTTACGTTTTATAAATAATTTGAATTTATTAATACTTAGTTCTTGAATATGGCTAGGAATTTTATTATAAAAACGTATACATTGGCATCTAAACGAACCACCTATTTTTTTTAACCTTGTTTTAGGAATGACATATATCGCACCCTTCCTGTAAGAAAGCGGTAAGTGAATTCGGACAACTTTTCAGGAGCTTAAAAAAAGTGTCCAACTTTGTTAAAAAAATCCCAGGAGTACCTACCGTATAAAGAACAAAAGATGGCATTTAGCAGCGGCGAAATGATAGAGTTTCCGATTTTTCATTGTTTTATGTATACTGTGAGATAAGGTTGAATTATACGGTTACCTAAATAATCCCCGAAACTGTTACAAAAGATGCCGGTGTAAAAATGAATATTGCTTTGTTATGATCTTTGGTGTACCGCATCGGCTGCGTTAAGTGTAGTTATTCCATTATGCATGTTACAATTTTAGGCTAGTCTGAAAGTGTAAGTATCAATTACGTAGTTTTTACACGAAAAATTCATTTAAGTAAACAGAAATGCATACTTTATGCATGTGAAAGTATCTACGTTTTGCTGGAGCTTCTGAATAAACTTGTTTTTGATTGGAAAAAATATTCAAATAATGAAGTGTATCATCGTAAACTTCTATTTTACTGTTCACAGCTTGTCATGTACAAAAATTGTATGTCAATACTATATAGATTTATAATAATTAAAGAAAAAGTTAAATTGCTGCGTTTCAATCATACTAATCGATTTAAATTATGTTTGTATGTGTGCGAAGAAAAAACGTGCTGTAGAAGCTTATAGTATGTAAAATGAAGTGCTCAAAAGTAAAAAAAAAAACGGAAATCTTCTACCAATTACTCAAACACAGAAAAAATTACCTTTGTTAATGTTAAAACATTTTGACTCTACACTGAGAAAAAAAAAACAACCAGATTTCACGTTGCTTCAACAAGTTTTCGGGTTAAAATAGCGCCTACGTGCTGTTTGGTTGAAACTACGAGTTTGATCTTGTAAAGTGTAACTTATTGATTCTACAAGCTACGTATTATGTTATTTCTACGTTACGTCAGGTCAAATTTACGTTAACATTTTCCGATTGTTTTTACAAGTTTAGCAAGTAGATTTAACATGCTCAGCACGTTGTTGTGACATGACTAGCTTGTTGAATCTCAAGCAGCTTGTTAATTTATCTTGTTACTTCTACGTGTTGGGCATATAGTTCCAACATGCTCGCCTTGTTGTTTCAACATGCTTGACATGTTTTTGTGACATGACTATTTTGTTGAATTTACAAGCAGCTTGTTAGTTTATCTTGTTACTCTTACGTGCTGGGCAGATAGTTCTGACATGCTCGCCTTGTTGTTTCCACATGCTTGACATGTTGTTGTGACATGACAAGCTTGTTGAATCTACATGCAGCTTGTTAGTTTATCTTGTTACTCTTACGTGTTGGGCATATACGTCCGACATGCTCACCTTGTTGTTTCAACATGCTTGACATGTTGTGATATGAATAGCTTCTTGAATCTACAAGCAGCTTGTTAATTTATCTTGTTACTCCCACGTGTTGGGCATATAGTTCCAACATGCTCGCCTCGTTGTTTTTTTTTTAATTATAAAATAGGTTCGCGTTTGACCACCATCTCACCTGATGGTAAGTGATGATGTGGTTGAAGATAGAGCACGCTTATCTAAAAGTAACCTATTCACTCTTGACTTAAAGACTTCTAGGTTATAGCTATCAGGAAACACAGACTCCGGCAGGGAATTCCACTCCTTAGCCGTACGCACAATGAAGGTATTCCCAAAACATTTTGTGCGTATGGGTGGGATGTCCACCATGTAACGATGGCGCTTCGCCGTTTGTCTCGTAGTCCGATGATGGAACGGGCTTGGCGGAATTAGACTGTGTAATTCCATCGCGCACTCCCCGAAATTTATTCGATAGAAAACCGATAGACTTGCAACTCGTCGTCGATGTTCAAGGCTCTGGAGCTTTGACTCGACCAGTGCATCGTTGCCAATGAGTCTCTTAGCCCGCTTCTTGATAGACTCAAGCGCGTCCAGTTGGTATTTGGCAAATCCATCCCAAAGATGAGAGCAGTACTCCATACACGACCGAACCTAGGCTTGATAGAGATTGAGCAACTGTTCGGGTGTGAAGTACCGTCTCATCTTTGCTAGAATTCCCAACCTTTTTGATGCTAGTTGAGCCTTAGTCTCGATAAACGGGCCAAAATTGAGGGTAGAAGTTAGTGTTACCCCCAGAAGCTCGATACGGTCGGTTATCGGCACGGTTACACCCCGGAAAGTAGGAGCTGGTTTGAATTGACTCCTTTTTGCGAAGAAGAGACATGCCTGGGTCTTAGCTGCATTAAACTTGACCAAGTTGGCATCGCCCCATTCGGAGACAGCCTTCAAGGACAATTTCAAGCGCCCAACCATGTCCTCACGCAGAGACTGGATCTGTGATCCACCAGCTCGCGCGCTAGGCATATATCTCTCAGAAACTGTGCTGTCGTCTGCATACCCAAAGGTACGGGGAATCAGCAGATCGTTAATATGCAGCAAAAATAAAGTTGCTTAGAGAACAGACCCCAGAGGGACCCCGGATTAATTGCCAATTGGCCAGACGAGCAGCCATCAATGAACACTCGAATGGACCGATCTCTCAGGAAGTCTTCAATCCAAACGCAAAGTTGAGTGGGTAAATCGAAGGAAGGAAGCTTAGCAATAAGGTTATCGTTCCAGATCCTGTCAAAGGCCTTGGAAATGTCAAGGGAAACAGCAAGTGCTTCCCCGTGCTTCTCAATAGCCTCACTACAGGTATGAATGGCATACGCTACTTATTATATATTAATGGTACACGCTCCATACTCTTACAAAGTATGGACGTGACTGAAATAAGCCTGTAGTTGGCCGGGTCAGCACGACTGCCCTTTTTGGGTACAGGCTGTACGTTAGCCAGCTTCCATGCTTTCGGCACCTTTCCAGTCTCTAGCGAAAGGCGAAACAGGCGTGTCAAGATTGGAGACAGTTCAGGCGCACAAGTCGCCTTGTTGTTCCAGCATGCATTTTATCATGTTGTAGTTACAGTACGTGCTTGTTCTATCAACTTGTAGCTTATTATGTTACCTTGTTGAATCTGCATTATTGGTTTGTTCTATTCACAGTTGAGGACTGAGTGAAGCGGTCAGACTATAACTGTAAAAAGAACCAGTCTATAATGCAGATTCAACAAGGTAACATAACAAGCTACATAATTAGTTTTTTTTTTATGTAAACTTAAACAACCAAACATAAATAACGCACAGATAATAACAAAAATACTATATGCAATTACATTTAAATAAATCACTAGCAAACAAATTTTTTTTTTTAGTTAAACGCATTACAGCCTTTAACCGCATCTTATTTTGAGGTACCTACGTCGTTGGGTCGCAAAGGAATAATCGTTATATAGATTAGTAAATAAATAACATGTATTTTAAGGTCTTAATTATTTATTAATTTACAGTGTTACCACAATGGCGTTTAGAGGTTATAGAACAATGTTCTCTGTCCTAGAAGTTAAAACTACATACAGTTATGCAAATGTATAGTTGACCAAGTGTTCCACTTTAAACCTTATAGACATATGTTTAGACTTGAAAGTGGTAAGGTAATATCTTGGTCAACTATGCCTTAATTTATGTATATACAAGTATTTTAAGGTCTTATTTATTACAATTTTTATTTTTTGACAATGTGCATCTTTGGTGTTTAAAAGGTTATAGAACAATGCTTCCCTAAAAGTGAAAACTACATACAGTTTTGCAAATTTATGGTCGACTAACTGAAAGAAGATTCACTTTTGTGACATAAATTATTAATTTGCTTTGATAGTGATTTTATAGAATGAAAATGCTGGAAACATCCTTCTTCTCCGCAATGAAACACGGTTTTTTCTAAGGCAGCAAAACACAGAGAACGCAAATGGTGACAAAGAGATCTAGTATTAGAAAATTGAGCCTTACACACAAAAGTTAACATTTTAATCCTTTAAATCACCCATTAAGGTATGAATAACACTAAGTGATTTATCAAATTTAGTGTTTATGTTTATGGCCCGGCTGTCAACCAGCTTGTCAAAAATTTTCTTCTCAATTCTGTTTCAATAAATATTTAATAAAATAATAGTTACCTACGTACAATGTTTAACCAAACGAAATCCGTAAGAAAAAAAGAACAAACGTATATACGAGTAGAAATGCAGAACATACCATCTACATCTTGGTAAGAAAAACCCTACATGAAGATAAAATGTTGACAAGACGCCGGGCACGATTGCAACAACCCACACCCCCAAGACCTGCGGAATCGCCGCTCAGCTCCGCCTCGCAGCCGCCGGGACCAGCTCCAGCCGTGAGTGAAGAGACTCCGGCCGCTGCAGTTGCGTCGAGCTCGAGCGACGAATACTTCTCGCCGCCGACGACACCACCACCTGCGCGTCGGCGAGGAAGAGGCCGCCCTCCGGCCAGCTTCGGACTTCGAGGCCCACCGGCCTCTGATAGGGTCCCCGCTGCCGGTGGAAGTGTGCAGCGCATGCGATGGACAAATTCCATCAATGAAAATGTCATGCGCTCATACTTTGGGGCTACAGAGGGGGGAACTAACCTGACTGCGTACCGTGGTCGGATGCTCTCTCTGTTTGTATATGCTAATGCTCTTTGTATAAACAGCCAAATGAGATGAGATTCGTCAGAGTATTCTGCTCCTGTCGCATGTATTTAAATGCCACATCCACTCCCTGGAGTAATGAATTTATTTTGTAAATAGTCTGACCAACAACGCCGTAAATTTTTAAAATATCACAAATTGTACCCGTGTAGATTATCAAGGGCTGAAATGTTCGTCCGAGTTTCACCAATTTCGTTCTCTTACTTGATACTGCTGTTTGTAGATCATCAACGCCAGCTATTTGCAATATAAATCCATCCCGGATTTCACTACGCGATGGCTTCCTTGAGAGCTTTCCTTTTTTCTTTGATACTGTTGAAGGCACTAAATATGGCAGCAACAACAACGCTGCATTGATTACCGACTCTGGTTTGGTATCTGTAACTATAATAAGTAATGTTCAAACTGCAATCTGCGTAAATTACGTACTCAATGAAAACAGTAGAAAAGAGCAAAAAAGTCATGCAACGTCAATAGTATCACAAATCACACAGTAGGTAACCACAACATACTTACGTCCGGTTTGCTCGTGTGGAAACCTTACAAAATAAAACAAATTAATTATAGATGTTATCTCCAGTAAAGTTCTGGTATGTATTTGAGGAGGTATCTATATTGCAACTTAGTAAAAAGTATTCTAGTAGAAAATAGCAGGGGAAACAACTCACCGTAATTAATGCTGTCCATATTAAGCATACGCCTGACCCGTGGGTTTCTTACCACCACACTCAGCGGACGATGTTTTTATATCCTCGATTGCTACCAAAATTTTAATTCGCTAAGTCAACATACACCTACACCACGATAGCGCTGACGCACGAATGCATGCAAATGCGTCGACGTGACACCCCCGCGCTCCCGCAGCCGCACGACCGCGCGCTCGCAAGCGCAGTTCCACACTTTGGTATTAAAATCTAACGCGTGTATAAGTAAGTTTTGAGGGTTTCCGATCTTAGATTGTCGTTCTAATATAACTTAAGTACAGGTACACCAAAAACTTTCACTTAATGTCTATGGAAAAACAAGTGTTCATTATTACGATTTGTATAAAACTATTTTCTTCGTAGAGTAAAGAAGTAAGTGCAGCTACGCGTCAGGTATTTATGACAACTGCTTGGAGAAACTACGTAACGATAGTAACGCAAAACAATCCCGCAACAAGTTTCGTGCAATAAGTAAGTAAGTGGCCTTGCAAGACACGCCTTCGCAATAGTATCCAAGAACAAATGCCTATGTTTATTTACTTTTATAAAGTTATGTTAATTCTTCGTGTTAGTTATGGGTATGTGTGTTTATGGCTTTATACCCAGGGAAATTTGTAAAATAAATAAATGTATGTATGTTTACATCTATATAAGAATGGAAAACTATTTTATTTTTTGTCGCAAAAATACACATTTTTTGTGACAGTACCCTTATTTTTGGCGCTAGCTTCATGAAAATTTGTGAGAAGGTGTATTAGAGTACGCTCGATTTTTTGCAATAATAAAAAAAATATGACGCAAGTTGAGTTACACGACTCTTCCAGGAAGGGTGCGATATGTCTTTGTTCCTTGTATTTACACTATGAATATCACTGTATTTTTTAAACAGATTAATATTTTTGTGTGCATACAAGAGATTCTCATAAATATACTGAGATGGCACAGTCATAATATTAATCTCTTTAAATTTGTCTCTTAAGGAGTGCTTGGGACTTAATTTATAAATTGCACGAATGGCCCTTTTTTGTAATACAAATATTGTGTGAATGTCGGCTGCATTTCCCCAAAGTAAAATGCCGTATGACATCACACTGTGAAAGTAACTAAAGCAGACTAAACGTGCTGTTTCGATATCAGTTAATCCACGTATTTTTCTAACGGCATATGCTGCAGAACTTAACTTTTTTGACAATTTATCTATATGGGGGCCCCACTGAAGTTTCGCATCCAAAGTTATGCCCAAGAATACTGTGGTATCTTCGGGTTTCAATATTTCGCCCTTTATTGATACACTAGTATTCACTTGTCTAACATGAGGTAATGTAAATTTTAGGCATTTGGTTTTTTTCTCATTAAGAAGAAGATTATTAACATTAAACCAGCTAACTACAGTTGCAAGTGCTCTATTTACTTCTTCAATAACCTGCTGTTGACGTTTAATTTTAAATAAAAGAGAAGTATCGTCAGCGAATAACACTATGTCATGATTTTTGATCAGGTACGGCAAATCATTTATATAAATAAGAAACAAAAAGGGACCTAAAATTGAGCCTTGGGGGACCCCTATCTTGACCACAGATCCCGGCGATCTTTTGCCAATAGCGTGAAGAGTGGGGGAGAGAGCACGGCGCCCTGAGGGACGCCGGCTCTGATAGGGCGGGGAGTGGAAAGCGCTCCTTCGATACGATATCTGAAGGAGCGGTTTGACAGAAAGTCTCGAATGATGAGCACGAGACGGTCCGGCACACCTAGTTGGTAAAGCTTATAAATTAAGCCATTGTGCCAGACTTTGTCGAAAGCCTTCGCTATATCAAAGAATAGGCCCACGTCACCAGACCGCGTTGAAAACGGCCGCTAATGTGCTCTACGATGCGGTGGGCTTGGTGGACACTGGAATGATGGGCTCTAAAGCCAAACTGCTCGTTCGGGATTAGGCTCTTTGCCTCGACAAAGTCCTTGAGCCGATTAAGAATAATCCGCTCGTAGACCTTGCCGAGGGTGCTGAGCAGACTAATGGGTCTATAACTAGTCGGGAGGGACTTGGGCTTTTTGGGTTTTGGGATACCTATCACTATAGCCTCTTTCCAAGCTTGTGGAAACAAGTTGTTGGACATGGCGCCATTGAAGATGGCAGCCAATAGGACTATGATCGTACGTGGGAGGAGTTTAAGTGCCCTAGTGGTCAGTCTGTCAGTCCCGGGAGCTTTCCTAGGTTTGAGTTTCTTGATGATCTCCTCCACCTCGTCTACCGTGACGGGGGGGAGGGGAGCATCAGGGTCCTCGACAGGGGGTAGGGCAGATCTACGTTCGACCTCAGCATCCACGTGGGCAAGGTGGGCTGAGTCGACTGGTTGGGAGCTGGGAGAGCACTGGGCCTCCAGGCTGTCGGCTAGGCATTCGGCTTTGTCTTCGTCGTTGAAGGCAATGCTTTTGTCCGGGCGGATAAGGGGAGGCATTGAGGCAACCTCAGTGGCGCGCATACTCCTCTGAAGTTGCCAGAAGGCATGGTGGGTTGGTTCCAGTTCGCTCAGGGTCTTGTCCCAGCCGGCTTCACGCCACTCTCTAATGCTGTTACTTACTTTGCGCTGTATGTACCGCATGAAAGTTTTGTTATTCCGGCAGGGGAAAGCTCTGTAGGCACGGACTGCTGCGTTCTTCTCAGTCAGCAGAGCCCGTACATCGTCCGGGAGTTTCCGGCGCCAGTGCTCTGACACCGGAATCTCCTTTGAACAGTCGTTCAAGACAGATTGTACGTGCTCTGTGAGTGAATCGATCGCAGCCGTCGTGTCGGCGGCGGATTGGATGTGGTCGGGGATCTTGTCCAGGTGAGGTGACGTGTTGGATTTCAGCAATTCGCCTACTTTCCTCCAGTCAGTGATCACCTGTGTGGGAGGGGGGCGGTTAGGGTCATAGGGACCCGATGTCGGAGTTAACTCCAAGATCACCGGTCTATGGTCAGAGTCAAGTTCGTCTACCGTCTCTAAAGAGTGCAAACGTAAGTTCACATTCTTCAGGAGGGCAATGTCGAGTACGTCAGGCGTTTGGGATGGCTTGAACGGGTAATGAGTAGGCCGCATAGGACCTATGATATCTATGTGGAGAGGTGTTCAAAGGTCGTATAGTACCTTCCCACGGGGGTTGGTAATACGACTACACCATGCGGGATGTTTGGCATTGAGATCCCCCGCCATAAGGACGGAGTCAGTCATGTCAAGAAGGGCGGTAAGGTCGCTTCGAAGTGAGGCGTTTACCGATGAATTTACATCTACTACGTTGGACGGTGGAAGATACGCGGATACTATGGTGATGGAGGGATGACCCGTCATGCCTAGCCGGCAAACGGATACCTCTAAGTGGGCAAGGGGCGGTGGATCCATAGGGATGCAGTGCAGAGAGTTTCTATAATATATTAGAGTGCCACCTTTGTGGTATTTAGTCCTATCGTTCCTAACTAATCGGTAATTAGCTATCTTGGGATCCCTAAGGTGGGGTTTGAGGAAGGTCTCTTGGACCAGAAGGATGTCGAGACTATGATCGCGAAGGAAAGTCGCGATCTCGTCCCGTTGATTGCTGATGCCATTGGCATTGAAATAACCTAGCTTTAGGGATCGGGGCTTTAATCTCCTACTAGCCGTGTTATACATTATGGCTGTTTAAAAAGGTTGGCAAAATGGCTTTTGACGTCAGGATACTTACAGTATACCTGAATCAGGGATTCAATACTATTGCAGGCCACGACCTCCGTTGCCATTTGGATGGCGCGGGGGGACTGGAAGAATTTGAACGTATTCGCTAGGATGAGGAACGGATCGAGTTCCGGCTCATCCGAGCGAGGGGGTGACTGAGGAGGAGGTGGAGGCTGAGAAGCCACAACGACCGGAGCGGGGGGCGTGATGGGTTGATCCATCAGCCCTGGGACTTTCGGCCTTAGTGCCGGGAAGTTTTGGGCGTGATTCGCCGCCGTCCAAGGAGTTGGACGCTGGGGACTGAGGGTCTGGGGGAGCTCAGACGAGAGTGTAGGACACTCTCGTCCCTGGCGTGCGCTAGCTCGCGTTGCCAGTTTTGGGGCGGAGGTTTTCGGGGCTTTCGGACAGCCTCGGTAATTTGCAGGGTGGCCAGATTGCCCGCACAGCACGCAGCTGGGGGGGTCTGGGCACTGGGACCTATCTTTAGGGCGTTTGCACTCGGCGGTGCCGTGTTCGCCCAGGCACTTTACGCACCGAGGTTTGCCGAAGCAATTCCTCTGTGCATGCTCGTATAGCTGGCAACGGTGGCATTGGCCTACCGTGCCACTTTTATGTGGCTTCTCTATAAGTATGCCCGACAGACTGCATACCGTTTTTAGGGAAAAGATGGGGTGGGGACCTTCGGAGGTGGGATGGCTTATGACGAGGACGTTGTTAGACGCCTTGCCTCCTCTGCCGTGCATACGGTGCACCTCAATCACCGGGATGTTCTGGGACTCTAAGTCGCAGACGATCTCGGTGGTGGGGATCTCGCTAGGGATCCGGCAGAGGACCATACGTACGGGTTTGCTCTCATGGAGCGTGTACGTGTGGTGGGGGATATTTCGAGCCTTGAGTAGCTTCGAAAGCGCGCGGTAGTCGTTAGCTGTTGCTAACCCTACTTTTATGCCGTTCTGAACGGCGCGGGCATTCGTGTAGGCGATGCGTTGCTCGCCACACGCTTTGGACACGTTTGTCCAAGCCCCCTTATCATGGATAAAGATGGGTGGGGGAGGGATGGTCTTATTCCGTCCGGTCTCCGTCCAGTACTTTTAGAGTTTATCGCGAACATACAGACAGACAGACGCGATGCGACGGGGGACTTTGTTTTATAATATTGAGAGATAAAGACTCACAAAGTGGTATGGAGATACTTACTCTTCATAAACTTTCTCTTGCACTTCAGGAAGTCTGGAAAGCAACACAGATATGAATGAGGCTCCAACTGCTGATGTGTCGTTTCCAGCAACCATGATAACCATCAGCTCTTCCAAAACTTCTATATCTGTGTACCCCGCATCACTGCCTGACAGCCTTATTAGGCTCTCCATAAATGTCTGCAAGTTTCCCTTAGCTGAATCTGGTATGAGAACATTCATAGTTTCAGGCACTGTTGGTACGCCCATATACCCGATGACATTTTTTACCGTCTCGAAAATAATATGGTGTATTGTGTAAGTGGAATAGAAGCCATACACGAGAATATTTGATACGCGAGCAGCTCGGGCGCCTGCGAAAAGCTATCAAAGAGGCCGACGGCACATGCGGCGAGTAGGTATGCTGGATACCTACCTATCGGTCAGATATAAGGAATAGGATCGCGCTTCTAATTCATTTGTATATATAAACTAGTATTTGCGTGTTGCGCGAGGTGCAAGCACCTCGCGTGCTTGTGGTGGTATATTGTACACTTAAAAAAAAAAAAAAAATTGGGGTGGGGGGTGATGGGTGGGTTGCACAATTATTTTGACTAAAGCATTGCCGCTCTAAATGAATCTGAAAAAAAGAATGTTCCAAGTCTCTTAATTTCCGAGATCCGCCTAAGGGGTGAAAAGGGGGGCAAGGGGGGCGACTTTAAAAATGGTTTTTACTTTACCGAGCCTTCTCTATACGAATCCGTAAAAAAAAGAAAATACAGGTATCGTAGTTTCCGAGATACGATAGGAAGGGGGGAGAAGGGGGGGAATAAAAATGTGCTTGTTTCTTGCATTTCAGTTGAGCAGTCGGGTTTTTAGATTTTTTAAATAACTTTTTTTCTACTTTTCAGTTAAAATATTAATTAAAAAAAAAATATTTTCCCGGTCATGTCACATTGGCACCCCACCGGATTAAGAAAGTAAAAGAGCTCTAAGTCCATATTTTTAAACCTTCTCTTTGCATTATTTTTGCTAGTATTACACTAATGATAAATATGATATATCTTTTTTAAATCCTTGCAATAAGCCCTTTAATTTGGTACCCATATTGTAGTATTTGAAACAAAACATTTTTTTTTCACTATGTATAATGGCTTCGCACAGCCGCCATGTTTGATTTTTTCAAATGTCACCTATCTAAGAACACTTGGGCTGCTAAGACAAATCTAACGATACCTCAATTATATAAATCCGTTCAGCGGTTTGGGAGATATGAGGTAATAAAGAATATTACATACATACATACATACAAGATACGCGCGAAAAACATAACCCTTCCTTTGCAGTCAGGTAATAACTAGTATTTGCATGTTGCGCGAGGTGCAAGCGCCTCCCGGGCTTAAAAAAAAAAAAAAAGTGGGGGGGTGGGGGTGATGGGGGGGTTGCACAATTATTTTGACTAAAACATTGCCCCTCTTAATGAATCTGAAAAAAAATATTCCAAGTCTCTTAATTTCCGAGATCCGCCTAAAGGGGGTATGAAGGGGGGCAAGGGGGGCGAAGTTGAAAAATGGTTTTTACTTCACCAAGCCTCCTCTAAACGAATCCGTAAAAAAAAAAATACGGGTCACGTTGTTTCCGAGATACGATAGGGAGGGGGAGAAGGGGGGTGAAAAGGGGAGGTTTGGCACTTTTCCCGTAGATTTGACAGTTACTTGTTTACGAATCTGTCAAAATATACTCACCTCCCCATCCACCATCTGGGAGAACAATTATGTCAATGAGTGAGTGGTAATTTAGCTTTATATAATAGAACTAGTATTTGCGTGTTGCGCTTGAGCTTGTGAAAAAAAAAATGCGGGGGGGGCGTGATGGGGGGTTGCACAACTATTTCGATTACAGCAATGCCCCTCTAAATGAATGTGAAAAACAAAAAAATGTTCCAAGTCTCTTAATTTCCGAGATCCGCCTAAAGGGGGTGAGAAGGGGGGTAAGGGGGCGACTTTGAAAAATGTTTTTTTACTTTACCGAGCCTCCTCTATAGGATTCCTAAAAAAAAAAATTCGGCGGTTCGGCACTTTTCCCGTAAGTTTGAGAGTTAGTTGTTTACGAATCTGTCAAAATATACCCACCTCCCCATCCACCATCTGGGTGAACAATTATGTCAATGAGTGAGTGAGTCAATCAGTGGTAATTAAGCTTTATATAGTATAACTAGTATTTGCGTGTTGCGCCAGGTGCAAGCACCTCGCGGTTCACTTTAAAAAAAGAAAAAAAATGGTTGGGTGATGGGGGGGGGAAGGGGTTGCACAATTATTTCGACTAAAGCTTTGCCCCTCTAAATGAATCTGAAAAAAAAAGTTCTAAGTCTCTTAATTTCCGAGATCCACCTAAAGGGGGTGAGAAGGGGGGCAAGGGGGGTGACTTTGAAAAATGGTTTTTACTTTACCGAGCCTCCTCTATACGAAACCGTAAAAAAAAATACGGGTCTCGTAGTTTCCGAGATACGATAGGGAGGGTTAAGAAGGGGGGTGAAAAGGGGAGGTTTGGCACTTTTCCCGTAGGTTTCAGAGTTACTTGTTCACGAATCTGTCAAAATATACCCACCTCCCCATCCACCATCTGGGAGAACAATTATGTCAATGAGTGAGTCAGTCAGTCAGTTGTAATCGAGCTTTATATAGTATAACTAGTATTTGCGTGTTGCGCGAGGGGCAAGCACCTCGCGTGCTTGTGAAAAAAAAAAAAAGGGGGGGTGATGGGGGGAGATGGGGGGTGGTTTAGTATTTGCGTGTTGCGCGAGCTGCAAGCACCTCGCGGGCTTGTATTAAGAAAATAAGAGGGGGGGGTGATGGGGGGGGGGTTGCACAAGTATTTCGACTAAAGCATTGCCCCTCTATATGATTCTGAAAAAAAAAATGTTCCAAGTCTCTTAGTTTCCGAGATCCGCCTAAGGGGGGTGAGAAAAGGGGCAAGGGGGGCGTCTTTGAAAAATGGTTTTTACTTTACCGAGCCTCCTCTATACGAATCCGTAACAAAAAAAAATACCGGTCTCGTAGTTTCCGAGATACGATTGGGAGTGGGGAGAAGGGGGGTGAAAAGGGGAAGTTTGGCACTTTTCTCGTAGGTTTGAGAGTTACTTGTTTAACGAATCTGTCAAAATATACCCACCTCCCCATCCACCATCTGGGAGAACAATTATGTCAATGAGTGAGTGAGTCAGTCAGTCAGTGGTAATTTAGCTTTATATAGTATAACTAGTATTTGCGTGTTGCGCGAGGTGCAAGCACCACGCGTGCTTGTGAAAACAAAAAGTGGGGGGGTGATGGGATGAGATGGGGGGGGGTTTAGTATTTGCGTGTTGCGCGAGGTGCAAGCACGTCGCGAGCTTGTGAAAAAAAAAAGGGGGGGGAGGGGTGATGGTGGGGGCTTAGTATTTGCGTGTTGCGCGAGGTGCAAGCACCTCGCGTGCCTGTGAAAAAAAAAAAAATGGGGGGGGGGGGTGATGGGGGGGTTTAGTATTTGCGTGTTGCGCGAGGTGCAAGCACCTCGCGTGCCTGTGAAAAAAAAAAAAAAAATGGGGGGGGGTTGATGGGGGGGTTTAGTATTTGCGTGTTGCGCGAGGTGCAAGCACCTCGCGTGCTTGTGATAAAAAAAAGAGGTGGGGGGGTGATGGGGGAGATGGGGGGGTTTAGTATTTGCGTCTCGCGCGAGGTGCAAGCACTTCGCGTGCTCGTGAAAAAAAACAAAAAAAAAACGTGGGGGGGATGTTTAGTATTTGAGTGTTGCGCGAGGTGCAAGCTCCTCGCGTGCTTGTTAAAAAAAAAAAGAGGGGGGGTGTGACGGGGGGGGGGGTTGCAGAAGTATTTTGACTAAAGCATTGCCCCTCTAAATGAATCTGAAAAAAAAAGTTCCAAGTCTCTTAATTTCCGAGATCCGCCTAAAGGGGGTGAGAAGGGGGGCAAGGGGGGTGATTTTGAAAAATGGTTTTTACTTTACCGAGCCTCCTCTATATGAATCCGTACAAAAAAAAGAACACGGGTCTCGTAGTTTCCGAGATACGATAGGGTGGGGGAGAAGGGGGGCGAAAAGGGGAGGTCTGGCACTTTTCCCGTAGGTTTGAGAGTTACTTGTTTACGAATCTGTCAAAATATACCCACCTCCCCATCCACCATCTTGGAGAACAATTATGTCAATGAGTGAGTGAGTGAGTGAGTGGTAATTTAGCAATATATAGTATAACTAGTATTTGCGTGTTGCGCGAGGTGCAAGCACCTCGCGTGCTTGTGAAAAAAAAAATAATTGGGGCGGGGTGATGGGGGGGTTTAGTATTTGCGTGTTGCGCGAGGTGCAAGCACCTCGCGTGCCTGTGAAAAAAAAAAAGTGGGGGGGGGGGGGGGGGTGATGGGGGGGGTTTAGTATTTGCGTGTTGCGCGAGGTGCAAGCACGTCGCGAGCTTGTGAAAAAAAAAGGGGGGGGAGGGGTGATGGTGGGGGCTTAGTATTTGCGTGTTGCGCGAGGTGCAAGCACCTCGCGTGCCTGTGAAAAAAAAAAAAAAATGGGGGGGGGGTGATGGGGGGGTTTAGTATTTGAGTGTTGCGCGAGGTGCAAGCTCCTCGCGTGCTTGTGAAAAAAAAAAAAGAGGGGGGATGTGACGGGGGGGGGGGGGTTGCAGAAGTATTTTGACTAAAGCATTGCCCCTCTAAATGAATCTGAAAGAAAAATGTTCCAAGTCTCTTAATTTCCGAGATCCACCTAAAGGGGGTGAGAAGGGGGGCAAGGGGGGTGATTACGAAAAATGGTTTTTACTTTACCGAGCCTCCTCTATATGAATCCGTACAAAAAAAAGAACACGGGTCTCGTAGTTTCCGAGATACGATAGGGTGGGGGAGAAGGGGGGCGAAAAGGGGAGGTTTGGCACTTTTCCCGTAGGTTTGAGAGTTACTTGTTTACGAATCTGTCAAAATATACCCACCTCCCCATCCACCATCTTGGAGAACAATTATGTCAATGAGTGAGTGAGTGAGTGAGTGGTAATTTAGCTATATATAGTATAACTAGTATTTGCGTGTTGCGCGAGGTGCAAGCACCTCGCGTGCTTGTGAAAAAAAAAATAATTGGGGCGGGGTGATGGGGGGGTTTAGTATTTGCGTGTTGCGCGAGGTGCAAGCACCTCGCGTGCCTGTGAAAAAAAAAAGTGGGGGGGGGGGGTGATGGGGGGGGTTTAGTATTTGCGTGTTGCGCGAGGTGCAAGCACCTCGCGGGCTTGTGAAAAAGAAAAAATGGGGGGGGGTGATGGGGGGGTTTAGTATTTGCGTGTTGCGCGAGGGGCAAGCACCTCGCGTGCTTGTGAAAAAAAAAAATTGGGGCGGGGAGATGGGGGGGTTTAGGATTTGTGTGTTGCGCGAGGTGAAAAAAAAAAAAACAAAGGGGGGGGGGAGATCGGGGGGGGGTTGCACAAGTATTTCGACTAAAGCATTGCCCCTCTATATGAATCTGAAAATAAAAATGTTTCAAGTCTCTTAATTTCCGAGATCCGCCAAAAGGGGGTGAAAAGGGGGGCGGGGGGGGGACTTTGAAAAATGGTTTTTACTTTACCAAGCCTCTTCTACACGAATCCGTAAAAAAAAAAAAATACGGTTCTCGTAGTTTCCGAGATACGATAGGGAGGGGGGAGAAGGGGGGGGGAAAGGGGAGGTTTGGCACTTTTCCCGTAGGTTTGAGAGTTACTTGTTTACGAATCTGTCAAAATATACCCACCTCCCCATCCACCATCTGGGAGAACAATTATGTCAATGAGTGAGTCAGTCAGTCAGTGGTAATTTATCTTTATATAGTACTAGTACTCACGCGGGGCTTCGCTCCCGTGGATTCTATCACGGTAAAAACATAACTCTCCTTTTTTGCAGTCGGGTAAAAAGTAGCCTATAACCTTCCTCAAGCTTCAAGCTACTTCCATACCAAATTTCATCCAAATCCACCCAGTACTTTCGAAGATTAGCGCGTTCAAGCAAACAAACAAACAAACAAACAAACTTTTCCGCTTTATAATATTAGTATAGATAACTAGTATTTGCGTGTTACATAGCAGTTAAAACCGAAATAGGCCTGTAATTATTTATTTGGTTTCTATTCCCAATACTGGAGTAACAAGAGCTTTCTTTAAAGCCCTTGGAAATATACCTGTGGCCATGGAAAGATTGCATATATGAGCTATTGGTGGCACTAGGACTTTAATTGAGAGTTTAATAATTTTTGATGGTAAGTATATTATCCCAACCAGTGGCGCAATCATTTTTCAGGGACATGATGATGGTTTCAATTTGCTCATTAGTAACTGCGATGATGCCCATAGATTCACAGGGTTAATTAATTTCCAGGTAGCTTTTGAATCATTTTTGGCTTTGGAGAATTCATTAGATTCATATGTACGTTTAAGATTTTGGAGCATGTGTTGCAAAAATTACGGTATCTTTTATACGTAATAGAAAGAGTGTTATTTTCCGGATTTTCTTTAGATTCAGATGCATTTTGTCACGGTTTAGGATACAGCGCAAAAGACCAGGAGTAATCCATGGCTTAAATATTTTAGTTTTACTAGTTTTTTTTTACAGTTTTAGTATTTTGAGCAATAATGTTTTGTAATTTAGATATTAAATAGTCAGTAGCCAAGTTGGCATCAGTTTCATCCATGACACCGCTGAAATCACATTTATCGATATCATTTTTAATTTTGTCGTGGTCACGGTGACATATTGTTTTATTTTGATGCGATTCAGAGCGGGTTTTACTACTGGTTGATGATCCGTTATATAAGTGTCTAAAACAATTGTAATAGCTGGTAACAGTGTTTTTAATAGTATATGATCCAGACAATTTTGTTCACTTGTTGGATATGTATATCCCGGTAAGAAACCTAGTGATGCAGTAAAAGTAAGAAAATCGTCGGTATTTTTATCTTTGCTATGAGGTTTAATATCCACATTTAAGACACCTATAATAACCATGTTAGAGTGTGATTTAAGAGCGTTTACTATACTGTCTAAAGTATTATAAAACCGACTAAGATCGTAGTACGATAGTGACCGATAAATGGCAATAATTGTCGTATTTCCTACGTTGCAGACCAAATAGTTTGCATCTAATATAGGCGGTTCACAGACAGCGCACTGAATACCTGTTTTCGTCTAAATAACAACTCCATCATTTTGGATTGCGTTATTGGTAGAAGCATAGGATATATAGCCATCCAACATTGGAACGTGGTCCGAAGATTTAAGCCAACATTCTGTAAGAATAATTAAATCAAATTGAAAAGATATCATAGATAAGACTGATACAATCTGATCGAGGTTTTTGTTAATACTTCTAATGTTGATATGTATCACTTTTAAGTTATCGCTAGGATTTTTTATAATTTCAGAACATTGACCTGGCGTACATATATAGGAATTGGCTACATTAATTTCGTCTAGATCGCTTGATATTGTCAGTAAGTTGTTAGCCATTTTTATACAGTTTGAGCCTATAGCAAGTGAAATATTGGTGATCGGTACAGGATATTAAAATATGAGGTACTTATAGCAGTTATCTCATGTTTACAGTTTTTGCACAATTATAATACGCTTACGTTTCTTGGCAGTTTTCTGTTTTCTTGAATGGTTTTTCTCTTAGGCTTTTCTTTGGACGTGTTACTTATTATAAAATATTGTTGCTCTTTCCAAGACATGTTTCTAAAGTGATGGTTTAGACTTTGACATGCTTCTTCAATAAACTGGGTATGACATTTTTTTTATCCATTAGTACAACCTGGCTTAAGTTGGTATTTAGATTCTATATCATTTAATTTTTTAATTTCGTTTCTCGACGCCGCCGGCGATTTATCATATTTCTTCCGATTTCTGAATGTACCCTTTTTTGTGAGATATTGTGGCCTATCTTCATTGTTTGAAAGTTCAGGTGACTCAGGGGCAGTGAAGTTAATTGGCTGCGAATGAACGATGGTATTTGTAGAAGAATCTGAATCTTCTGAACATGTTGACGGATCTAAACTTGAGGGTACATAATTTTTGTCAAAAACTGAATTATCTAAATCAAAATCGAAGATATTGTCTAAAGTGTTATGAAGATCCTCATCATTCAAAGAGTTATTTTCGTTCGTAGGAGATAAAGGCAGCTCGTAGTTATTAGTATTCAGATTTGACTCCTGGGAAGAGCTGGTTGATGGCAATAATGTTATTATTTTTGAGCATCGGTTACATCGCATATTGTCAGGCTGAAACAAATCATAATAAACAAAATTGATATAAAAAACCAGCATCGCAAAGGAAAGAAATTAAAAAACTAAAAGTTATTAAGTTCCTATAAAACAAGGTTTAAATATATAAACTGTAAACTTCTTTAATGATGTGATAATTGTTACCCAACGGTATAAATGAATTTGGTTAATTTTAGGTAAGCGTGCTCCATCTTCGACCACATCATCACTGACCATCAGGTGAGTTGGTGGTCAAATTGCCATAGGTCAAAGAGCCTATTATCAATAAAAAAAAAATAAAAAAGGAAATAACATTTTCTTATTGTCGTATTAAGATATTGTTTTCCAACCGATATATTTAATTTTCAACTATTTTAACATAAAAGTAGTCACCTGAAAGGTTTATTCAATCTTAACCCCTCATGTGTAAACGGTACACCGTTTGTACATAACGTCACGGCTCGCATTGGACGATGTATTTTACGTTTATGTTGCAAGTAAAACGATGTAGCTGTATCATTCGACTAATCGGTTCATACTTGACCGGTTTTAGTAATAATTTATAGGGAACATCACTAAAATTAACGAAAAAAAAAATGTTTACGAAATGCATCTGTGGTTTTTGTTGTGACGCCGCAGACGTTTTCGTTGTGTTATCAAATAGTTTTTACAGTGTCTAAGTGGAATAATTTATGTTAACATTGCCTACACATTATTGTGTTATCGTGTGTTTTTTTCGTGAATATGTGCTTTTTTGTGTATTTCGAATGTGAGTGAAAATTATAAAAGTGAAAACATATCACATCACTGCGAGATAAGGTCAGTTTGATTTGCTTATTGAATGATATAAATAGTTAGATAAACTCATAACGAAGCCAGAAAGGTATAATATATACCATGATAATGGCCATAAATTGTCGATTTATAATTTTTTCTGAAGTCCTGATGATCAGTCAGTGTTGAGTCAGTGATGGGTAGGCCAAAAATCAAAAAGTACATTAAACCAGGGACCGAAAGGTTAACCCGTATGAGGGTTTTAAACCGGTTAATTGTTAGGATTAGGTTACAAAACCCTCAATAAAGGTTAACCCGTATTATAGGGTTAATCAGCCTATAAGAACCGGTTTCGACATAAGGTGCATTTTAGCACATAAAACATCTGCAAGAAA
The DNA here is from genome assembly GCA_943138885.2 of Tholera decimalis. Taxonomy (NCBI): domain Eukaryota; kingdom Metazoa; phylum Arthropoda; class Insecta; order Lepidoptera; family Noctuidae; genus Tholera; species Tholera decimalis. Next base: position 3,065,124 of record OW964552.2, on the reverse strand, counting down.
GTGACAGAGATAACTACCACGCGGTGTTTGATCGTGTACCGACATGACTCTTGTAGTCACCGCGTAGAATGCATTGAACTTTGAGCCCTATTAATGTTGCACAATACTGTTTTTAATATTGACTAATGTTCGACGCTAAAATATTAAAAATAATATTTCGATTCTAGCGCATTTCACCGACCGACACGGTTGAATTGTGAGTGTGTTTGTACTTGTACATATCGTCGTTTGTCGTAGGTACTTAGTAGAACTTTGTTATTTTTAACAGACTTCAAAAAAAGGAGGTTCTCAATTCGTCTTGAACAATTTTTTTTAAATGTATGTTAAGTACCTCATAACTCGGAGACGGCTGGACCGATTTGAAAAATTATTTCAGCGTTTGAATGGGTATACTTTCTAGTTGGTCCCATTGTTATAAAATCAGGATCTGATGATGGGATCCTGGAGAAATCGAGGCAACTCTTCAAATATTATAGGCACACCTATAGCGTTTTGGGTATTTCTTATAGTACCTTGAGCAGTTGCTTCCGAAAAGTACCATTTGGGGAAGTTGAACTGATGATGAAGACCACAGATGGCCACTGAAACTCCTCAATAATAAGTATTGCGTGGATTGCGATTCGATTACTTGAGTACGGATGTTAAACACTTTATGCTCGTCACAATACATATGGTGATGTAGAGCTTATGGTCAAGTACCAGGAGAACTCCTCAAAAATTAACGGCTATGCATCGGGAAAAGCAATATTCTGTAAAAGGTGATAAGTTGTTGACATTATGGCTTTTGTAACTAGATAAATTACAAACCGGCCCACTAAAAAGCGTGAAAAATTTTTTTTTTGCAAAAATTATAACCGAATTCCATATCAAAACACTACAAAGCCAAAAATAACTTTAATTTCTATATGGAAGTTCTAATTTTTGCTAAAAAATTTTTTGATCTCATAATTAGCACATACATAAGTAGCGTTATTACCAACCTGTTTTGAAGTCAAAACTTCTTTAGCATCGTTGTGATTTGAAAGTTTATGAAACAAAAAAGTGACAGTAAAAAGAGACAGACACAGGAATTCATAAGAAAAAAAAAGCCAACATTGAAGGTTTCACTTCTACCACGTGTGAATTGCCCACATGTTTTTTTTTTATTTTTATACCTACGTGAACTTATAGTGATCTGATTAAGTATGCCTAAAACCAGGCGTCCGTCACTCGCTCAAGGCCACGTGTTATATGCCTACCGCTTCGCGTATCGCCGTCGGTACATCCGACAGTGGGTTGCCGCACCCCTGCCTGAACCTTTTTAAATAATTTTGACAACGTCATAATGGATCGACCTAAAAACAATTGATTTTCCTCCGCTTTGCTACTGTTTCCATTTTGATTAATTATTTATTACAATTATTTACGCGGTTTCGGATATTTTAGACGTTAAAATTTATATAATCGGGAAATCAGGGAAGGAAAAAATGCATCTATCATTTTATTAAACTGAAACATATTTGATCAACAAATAAAAAAGAATTGTTTTTCTACAACATTCGTTTTTTTACCAATATCAGCATAGGTACAACCATAGAAATATAATATTATATTTATGGGTACAACCCTAACACATTCGTGGGTTGCGCGGCGGTTAAAACAATCTTGACTCTCTGTGTACGGAATTATGGTACATTTCTTCTCGCTGCAAACAGCTGGTATTATTATTATTAGGTACCCGCGCTCGCATTGAGCTGCATTGCGCCAAGATATCATCTCCGTGAGCGGTGTCTATGAGTGCGTTGCTCGAGCGCGCTTTTTATGTAGATTGACTTCTGAACCTATCTATTTTGTGGCTGCACAGTGGAACGGCACCGCGTGCCTATCAATTATTGGTCGTTAGCTTAGATGTAGCGCTCGGCGGCTATGTTGCTTACTGGTTTTGCATTACAAGATAAGGACCAAGCTAACACAATCAATGTACAAAATATAAAATCCCACCAAAACATCCTGTAAAAAATTAGCCAAGCCTCGCCTAAGCTGCTTGTTTCTCTATAAAAAGTAATGAAATCTCTAAGCAAAGCGAAGCCAAGTCTAAGGATCTTTACTGCGATTTCCTTATTAATATAGTTAGATTTTATGTAACCGGCCGTTGAACATACTCTGTGCCCTTTTTTTTACTAGTTAATACATCGAAGTCAACGGCCAAGTCACCGTGCATTTATGGGCATAAAGGTACAATATATTAAAAACGGCATTATAATCATACGCACTTTAGCGACAGAGGAAGTCTACAGAAGTCAAGCAAATTCAGCGTATATTCACCAAACTTTACTGCGTTAACAGAAAATCCTGATGACATAGTTTGCAGAATTATGTATAATCTCTTGATCAACTCTTCATCGATACCCGTGATTTCTGCAGAACATTGATAGGTTTGGAAGAATCTCCTTGCCGTATTTCCGTCATTGCTGTTTCCAGAATCTTGACGAGGTTTATCAATGTGTAAACCAAGCAATTTCCGGAAGCGAGTTTGAACGTGCTTCTTTTTCTCTTCTTTAATCTTTTATTCTCTGGAGTCGATTCAGCCCACTTTTCAAATCCTAGGTTATAAGAAATATGCAGAATCATTTCCATACATCTTATCCAAGCATGTAAGGTAGACAGCCCGTATTTAAACGTATCTTCATTCTCAATTCTTGCAGTTACTTTCGTTATATTGTGCATCTGTCTAGGAGTTGCTCCACAAACAGTACATGAAGCACTCGATGTAGTCTGCGTTAACACTTGAGCAACTTTCCCGTCGATCATTGTCATAAACAGCTCATGTCTTACTCATGTTACCTTCTTTTGCTGCAGGCGTTCGCGTTTGACTTAATTCATTAATTTTTGCTTCAAGTTCACTTACAACATCTGTAGTTTTTTCAGGAGTTTCTTTTGCTAATTCCAGAGAAATGGGTCTGCAATATCTAACTGAAGAACATGTTGGATTTTGCGTTAAAACTACTTTACTTTATTCATCCACTAGTCTCAATGGTACAAGTGAAACTATAAACATATTAGCATCCGATATTTGTTCAATTTCTTCCGGTAAAACTTGTTTATACTCACTTTGTCCCGAGGATCCATCGCAACCCCATTTGCTATACAGTTTGAGACGGGTGAACTTTTTCGAAACCGAGTCTATTTTTAAAATACGACAGGCAGTATGATCTGAGAGTTCTTGAAGGTTCACTTTAGCACTTATATTCGTTACGGATATGCTTGACGCAAGAGGATAGCAATCCTTCTTTGCTTCAGCCAAAATTTGGTATGATGGAAATACCGAAAATAAGTTTTTCTCAACAAGTCTCAGCCTCAGGTAGGAATATTGAGCTTTGGATAGATTTCTTCTTCTTTAGTATGGGAAGGTACACCATCTGGACTTCGTAAAATGACTTTTTCTCCTCCTTTTCTGTATTTCTCGTAATACTCACAATCGAAGCTTCATCATTTTCACCCATAGATCGTAAACCTTGAACATAAGCGTAATGCACATGTCCCATTCCATACTCCTGGAGTAATTCCAAGTTTTTACGTTTTTTTCGTACTCTCCGAACACGTCAGGATTTTCTTTTTTTCACGTACTCTAAACTCACCATTTAACCAATTTGTGTTTTGGCTCTCGAAGCAATCTTGTTTTCTTTGAGCTTTCACCCATTTTTGGTTACAAATCGTAATCAAATTGCTTTGAATACTTTGCATAGCCGTGCTCACATCTGTTGTTGATAAATGGAAATTGTCCAACAAATATTTTCAATAACTGAAGTACTTTTCCCGCTTATTATCTGAGCACATATATCGCGTCGAGAACACACAAATTCACTCATTTTAAACTTTTCGTATCCGGACACTGATGAACACGCTGCAAACCCGAGTATTTATAGGACCCTAGTTTCAGTAACTTGTGCAAAACCAATAAGAAAATTGATAAAAACATTACAACAACAGATAAGAACTATGCAACATGATTTTTATCACAGGGGTGGTTAAAATGGTCACCGCAAAAAAAAATTTCGTGTGAAAATATATTTAGGTCGACATTTTTGCTTCTAGTTCGAAATGGCGCAGCAATGACGCAGGTTTTTTTTTGTATTACTGAATAGGTAAGGTATCTAAACATGTCATTAACTTGACATCGGGAGCCATCGGTAACAAGGAAACCTCAACTTGAAAATTAAATAGACGTAAAATTTCCTTATGTCAATTAAAAATTATATTAAAAAATTCGAAAATATATTTTTCATCACAAAATAACGTAGTTATGAATTAGAAATCTTAAGTTGAACTTCCATAACGAGTAGTCTAGTTAATATCAAATTATCAAAGTATAAAGTTTGGGTGTAATTTAATGTACCTAAAAAAATTTTGTATTTTTTTTTTACTATTATATCGGGTGGCTTTATCATCTTAGAATGTAAAACAATCAAAACAGTTTCAGTAACACGACTTTTGTCCCAACTAATTTTGAGATGGAAAATACCGGTTGGTCCCATAGTGCGTCGCGTCGTGCGCGTCTAGTGGCGTGCTGCGTGACCTGTGTTGTGCGCCGTATCATTGCGTATATATGCTACTAAGTGTCCAACTTGTAACTTCTTTTTAAATATTTTTGGGCCAAAAACAAAAAATTTTTAGGTAAAATTATAAAATATTAGATTCGATTTAGTTACTTATTCCGAACGAACTATATTCACATTTCGCATATACTAAACATGATGTTGTATACTTACGGGTAAAACATTCCCACCTCGGAACACCTTTCAGGTGTGTAATATACAGAACAAAGTAAACCAATAAATATAGTAAAATAAATAAAAAAAATTGGCCAAGTGCGAGTCAAACTCGCCCATGAAGGGTTCCTTAGTAACTATAATAAATATAATTTAATATATTTATTTGAAAAAAAAAAACTTAAAAATGTCTTACAACTAGTTTATTTGCAATTTTTACAAGTACGCCAAATAACTTTGTTTTTCATAGTGTTTGTATGAATTACAAAGTTATATTTGCGGTTTTAGAAAATATGCTGTATCTCAAAAACTGCAGACCCGATCTCGTTCAAACCAATTTTGGTTGAAAGATTACATTAAGATCTATAGCATATTTTTTTTTTTTCATATTTTTCACTCTATAATTATAGAAGTTACAGTGGGGGGGACACACATTTTACCACTTTAGACGCGTATATCTTTTAAACGATTATCTTTATGAAAAAGTGGTCTTAGACACATTTACATCATTTTTGAAGACCTGTCTATAGATACCACACACGCATAGGTTTCATGAAAAAATATATTTTCAGTTTCAGTTCCATGTATCGGGAGCCCCTTTTATTTTAATTTTTTTTTTTTCATAAAATCGGAAAGCGGTTCACAGAATATATCTACCTACCAAGTTTCACATGTACAGTTCTAACAGTTTCGGAATAAAATGGCTGTGACATACGGACGGACGGACAGACAGACAGACGGACAGACATGTCGAAACTATAAGGGTTCCGTTTTTTGCCATTTGGCTACTGAACCCTAAAAAGATATCTAACCTGTTCTACCGTCTAACTATCTACATACTAAAAAAAAATTTTTAGCAAAAAATAGAACCGACTTCCATATCAAAACACTACAAAGGTAAAAATAAATTTAATTTCGGAAGGCGGTGTCAAAAACGAAAATATATACAAAACTAAAGACACCGCCTTCCGAAATTAAAGTTATTTTTATTACTTTTGTAGTGTTTTGATATGGAAGTCGGTTCTATTTTATGCTAAAAATTTTTTTTCACTCTTTTTAATGGGTCGGTTTGTAATTTATCTAGTTACAAAAGCCATAATGTCAAAAACTTATCACCTTTTACAAAATATTTCTTTTCCCTGTGCATAGCCGTTAAGTTTTGAGGAGTTCTCCTGGTACTTGACCATAAGCTCTACATCACCATATGTATTGTGACGAGCGTAAAGTGTTTAACATCCGTACTCAAGTAATCGAATTGCAATCCACGAAATACTTATTATTGAGGAGTTTCAGTGGCCCTGAACCAGGAACCCATGAAATACTTTTTATTGAATAAGTAGTTCAGGTGGCCATCTGTGGTCTTCATCATCAGTTCAACTTCCCCAAATGGTACTTTTCGGAAGCAACTGCTCAAGGTACTATAAGAAATACCCAAAACGCTATAGGTGTGCCTATAATATTTGAAGAGTTCCCTCGATTTCTCCAGGATCCCATCATCAGATCCTGATTTCGTAACAATGGGACCAACTAGAAAGTATACCCATTCAAACGCAAAAAGAATTTTTCAAATCGGTCCAGCCGTCTCCGAGTTATGAGGTAACATACATAAAAAAAAAGTTCAAGACGAATTGTAAACCTCCTTTTTTTGAAGTCGGTTAAAAAGACACCTACCTACTTACCTGCCTACATTTCTCAATTTGCTTTTGTCATTGAATTTTTAATGTTCACCATACACTTACCTACCAAACATTTTCATTCCACTGTGCGTGGTTACGCACATAATTTTGAATAAGTGCAAAATTCAACAAAAGAGCGACAAATAAACCCGAGCAACATTCAGCCGCGTGTGACGTAAGATACCGCGACGCAGCCGAGATTGTGCAACTTACAGGTTCTGTCTCTTTCATTCAGATTAATCAGCAATATTTTATAGATTAACCTTTATAGTATACAGGTTAACCCGTATAAAGGTTAATCAAACAAATGGGTTAAACGTCTAACCGGTTAACCTTTTAATCCGATTAATGGGTCCTTGCATTAAACATGCGACATTCGAGGGGTTAAATTACTCATGGATATATTTGAATATACATCAATTATAATTCGAAGAAGTTTGACTCACGATTTTTTTTTTGTAGTTATAACACGTAGAGCCGCGCGCATTAACAAACCAAAATGAACACTTTAATTAGATACGCCCAAAATAAAAATTAATACAGTTATTCTGAGGTATTCCTCGAAGCGCTACCATTTTGAAGCGCACCTAATGAAGCGCTCCTTTTTTATTCCTCGGAGCGCTCCTTTTAGTAGCGCTCCCGATACCATGTTATCGGAAAAGGAGCGCTCCGAGGAATAAAAAAGGAGCGCTTCATTAGGTGCGCTTCAAAATGGTAGCGCTTCGAGGAATACCTCGTTATTCTTACTTCAATACTTGTCACTTAAACTTAAATCGCACTGAAATTCACTTGTAGAGCTTCGATTATATCGCGTATTCGCCTCGTAATAAGGCTGCCGTCTGCGTTCCTCTGCGATCTATTTATACCCCTGTATATGAGTTCTAGAACATTCTTGTAAAATCGACTCACCGCCTACACTGCCAAGAATATTCCAGAAGCTACTCGAGATACACAGTACTGCTACTCGCCGCTAGATGGTGTTAGTGTCTCGACTCGATATATTCAATACTGCTACTTGCCGCTAGATGGCGTTAGACTTTCGAACATTCTAGATTTCTGTCGAAGTTTCTCGACGTACTTCACTAAGCCACTGGCGTAACAATAAGTTAAAAAGGCATCCACGCAGAACAGTCTTTTCTTCTTATGACTATGCAGAAGTCTTTTAATTGTTTGATAAATTAAATATTTTGTAAATAATATAAATAAGACGCTTCTACTTAAATGCATTTTTTAATTTAGTGAGAGACAGAAATTTAATTTATATCGCAGATACGTCTTATTTAACAATGAGATTTATAGGGTTCTGTTTAATTTACGTGAAATATAAAAATACTGGTAGATGCCATTTTTTTTGCTAATTTAGAATATGTATGTAACTCAATTTCGATAAAAATGTTAGATGCGTCTTTTTTCCTTATTGCGGCAGAATTTATTCCATTTCCCGATCGCCGTAACCTTTTTCTCACCGTTCAAGTCCGTAAAAAACGTCTTATTATATCGTCTTATTTTAATACTAGTTTGTTAATGACAAACTTCATAGGTTATATAAGTTAAGTGGTGGATGAGCTACACACAGTTTACTACGGGGCTGGCCGAGCCATGCTGTGGCTACTATTTTTGTGTCTCGTGGCTCTCTGGCTAATCGTCAGCCGGTATCAAAGTCGAAGGATCTTGCAAGTGGCTAGTAAAATTAAATGTGACATAAAAACATACCCCTTTTTGGGGCACGCGTATTTGTTTATTGGTGACGGCGAAAGTAAGTAGGATTTATCATCATATCGTATCATACGTATATTATAAATGCGAAAGTATGTGAGGATGGATGTATGGCTGTTTGTTACACTTTCACGCAAAAACTACTGATTGGATCTGAATGAATGAAATTTGGTAAGTAGGTAGATAATTGACATCCTTGAAAAACATATAGGCTACAATACATAGGCTTTTCATCCTAGAATTCAGAAACTAGTTATCTATAAGTATTAGGTTAATCAATTTAGTCGGAGTAGGAAGAGCTAGAGAGCCGTAGGTCCGTTTAGGATAAGAACTAGGTTTTTGTCAAAGCAAGGTGTTCGAAACAACACTTTCTCATCGGACGGCCACTTACAGCACCTGCAGCCTGCACCAAACCTTGAGGACCGATCCGAAAGGATAGAGCAACTTCGGCAACATTTCTGGTCCCGATGGAGCAAGGAATACGTTTCCGAGTTGCAGCAGCGAGTGAAGTGGCGTTCTAACACTAAACCATTAGAGAAAGACACTCTCGTGCTCATAAAGGATGATAAATTACCTCCCTTGAAATGGCGATTGGGCAGGATCACGGAAGTTCACCCTGGAGCTGATGGCATCAGTCGCGTCGCTGATATCAAGACGGCTTATGGAGTGGTTCGTCGAGCATTCAGCAAGATATGCCCTCTACCTTTATCCCATGAAGAAAATTCTGGATGAGAGATGAGCTCTCAACGCCCGGGGGATGTTCGAAACAGCAATGCGTATCGCAATGCGCCTACATTTTTATAACAAGCAATACACACTAAGACGTTTTATTGCATACGTTTATCTATAAAATTGGTCCAACCTACCTACAACTTGTGTTACATTTTTACTCTTGGTCTTCTTCATCTTGTCTTTGCACGGAATACAGCTCTTAAGTTATCGGAAGCATTTTTATTTCATAAATCTGGATATAAATCCCCAACATGGTCCTAACGAACCGGATATAAATGAAAAGTGACTAATTATCATCGGCAATAAGAAAAATCACGGATTTGTATTGGATTTACAATATCGAAGATTATTGGAGGCGCCCAGTACGAGTTTGAGCACGAGTCCAAGGGTCAAAGTGAAGTTCTACTTGAAAAATACAGTTCCTGGATGTCTTGGATACCTGATTGAGGATAAATACAGTGTTAAGTGTGGTTAATATTGTTAATTATACCCAGAACTCCGAATTAGGTTGGTCTAAGGTAATGTTTCGAGTAAGTTCCGAAAATCGTTAAAGGTCAGTAACTACCTACCTTATTTTATTTAGATTGCTAGAACCAGATAGCTAATTTATATTCAATTAAATTATTGTATTAGTTAAAGCTAAGCAGGAACTAGATGTGTAATTAGTATAGTAAAACAATCTGTTAGGTAGATCACTAGTATAATTACTGTACTTTAACTTGTTGTATTTCAGTTGCCAGTAATAAGAGTTACCGCTAGGTATTTACACATTATTTATTTGTACTTGTTGTATATTTCAGTGTTAATACCGGTTTCTCAAAATGACTGACAAGGAGGAGAAGCAGTTAATTAAAAGAAGGGCAAGTTATAAGGGACGGTTAACAGCGATCTCTAATTATGTTAATGACTTGGAGGATTTGTTAAATCCATCCCAGGTAAGCGAATTGCAACTACATTTAGGTAAGATGGAAAATTTATTTGTTCAATATGACGAGGTTCAATTAAAATTGGAGTGTTTAGCTGATGATATCAATAGTGAACTGTCAGAGCGAAATGAGTTCGAATCAATATATTATAAGATCTATTCAAAGTCCCATACGCTATATCAATACATGCCTATAGCCAGACACACGCACACTCCGTGCTACGTACTACTCCCCAACCAACTCAAAATTGAGGGGCGATAATCGCCACACCATACTCCCCGCCTTGAAAAGTCCAGAGCTTTCAAAACAGCTAATCTATGCGGCCCGGATGCGGTGTAAGAAGCGGGGGTGACATATAAGTATGTGGTTGTTGGAGAGCATTAAGGGAAATCCAAGTGGCAGTCTGAAACACCATCACAATGATATAATGTTCGGGATCAATTATTATCTGACTCCAGAGAATGAAATTGCGGTTAGATTTGACTAAGATGAGTCGAATTAATCTAAATTATAATTATATAATGGCGTGCCATTAAAACGTATACTCACTATAAACTCTAAACTAAATTAAACTACGTAGTAATTTTACTTTATTGGGTTGGCAAAGGATACAACCTAGTGACGGGACGTTTATATGTACCTGACGCGGTTTTTACTGAAGCGACTCGAATTTCACCATCCGATTCCGGGAAAACTTCCTCTATGATACCTAATGGCCAGGTCAATGGAGGCACGTTATCTTGACCCAAGAGAACGACAGTACCGATCTCTATAGGGTGATCGAGAGTGCACCACTTCTGGCGAACTTGCAACGTGTGCAAGTACTCAACTCGCCATTTGTTCCAGTAGGATAACACAAGCTGATCCAAAAGCCTTTTGCGGTTTGTTAGGTTTTTTTATTATTTCATTTATTTAATCTATGTACATATCAATTACATTTTTAAATATTAATATAAAAAATAAAAACATTTAAAAATATAAAAAATTGTAGCCCACCGGTATCGGGAACAGGGTCCAAGCTACCGGTGGTCAGGGCTCCATAGAGAGGAACCTCCTCACAATACGCGCCGTTTCCAGGAGTACTGCTTTCTGGATCAAGCCCTTGATCCAGCTGCCCAACGAGAGCCTCCTTAGATGTTTGTCAAGGCTCTTGGCTATTATGCCATTGGCTGTGACGACTATCGGCACAATGATTGCTGTCTCCACATCCCACATGTCGACAACCTCGCGCGCCAGGTCAAGATACTTATTTTTTTTATCTATCTCAGCTTTCACGAGGTTCTCGTCATGGGGGACTGCTATATCAACAATCATTGTGTGACGCTCTAATCGGTCTATCACCACTATGTCAGGCTTATTGGCAACAATAGTCCTGTCAGTGATGATAGACCGATCCCAATACAGTGTAATATTGCCATTATCGAGAACTGGGTCGGGCACATACCTATAGTATGGTACTTCTGATTCCACAAGATTGTATTTAAGAGCAAGTTGCTGGTGAATAATCCTGGCTACGAGGTTGTGTCTATGCAAGTATTCTCCGTTAGCCAGACGAGAACAACCGGAGATAATGTGACGAATGGATTCTCCCGGTTTGTGACATGCCCGACATATGTCTACCGTACCATCCTTCACAATATATTTCCGATAGTTATTCGTCATCATAACTTCGTCCATAATCGCACAGACAAAACCTTCGGTTTCCCCGAAGAGGTCACCAAAACGTAGCCAGGCTACGGACGCTAATGCGTCTACGTCAGACTCATGAAGGGCCCGGTAATAGCGCCCGTGAAGCTCCTTGCTCTGCCATACTTCTCTGCGGTCATTAGTATCTAATACTACAGGTTTGCGCCAATTCTCGGTACCTAAGGAGAGCGGAGTGAGGCCTTTGTCCACCGCTACCACATCTCGATGCATACCCACGTCGGCTTCTAGGAAATATTCCCTAAGGCTGCATACCTCGCGGTTGTGTAGGGTCTTTGCATTTAAAATGCCACGACCCCCGTACTTCCGCGGGATATACAGTCTCATCACCGATGAACGTGGGTGATGCATTCGATTTGTAGTCAGCGTTGTGCGGACCCGCCTGTCCAAGGCGTCAAGTTCAGTCTGAGTCCATTTGAGTATGCCAAAAGAGTACATCAATACTGGCATGACCCAACCATTGAAGGCACGCACCTTGTTTCCGCCTGATAGAAGACTATTCAGTACTTTATTCAGGCGGGCAAAGAAGCGTTCCTTCAATGACTGTTTAACATAAGCAACATTGATGCCTAGTGCCTCTGACATACCCAAATATTTGTAGGTTTCAGTTGAGCCGAGGGATCATAGGTGTATGGAATCCGAGAGTTGAGTTCCCACGGATTCCATAATCTCCACTCGCTTTACATGCATGACCGCACATTTGTCCACCCCAAATTCCATCCTGATGGCGCTACTGAAGCTTTCCATTACCTTCAGTAGCTCCATGAGTTGCAAGTTGCTGGGGGCAAAAAGTTTCAAATCATCCATGTAAAGCAAGTGTGATATGACCTGACCACCTCTTCTCAACTGGTAGCCTAGCCCCAAACCCTCCAGCAGTGTACTGAGAGGGTTGAGAGCCAGACAAAACCACAGTGGGCTCAGACTGTCGCCCTGAAAAATACCACGCTCAATCCTAATCGGTTCGCAGTTTTCCTGGATCTGTCGACATCCTGGGTAGCAGAGGACCGTCTTCCATTGCCCCATACATGACTCAAGGAAAGTGCGGAGTATTGGATTTATTTTATACAACTCCAACACCTTCATGAGCCATGTATGTGGAACCGAGTCATAGGCCTTCTTATAATCTATCCAACATGTCGACAGATTCTTTCGGGAACGACGAACCTGTCGGTTAATGGCAATATCAATGAGGAGAAGCTCCTTAGTACCGCGGGACCCGTTCCTACATCCATTCTGAGAAGCAGACATGATTGAATTTTTATCAATATGATTATTAATTTTGGCTCTCAAAATGGAAGTAAGAACTTTATAGACCGTCGGTGAGCACGTGATCGGTCTATAATTTTTAGGTTCCGCAGTACTACCTGATTTATGGAGCAGGTGGGTTATTCCTGTAGTTAGGAATTGAGGTAGCGATCCTGACTCTAAGGCGGACTGGAACTGAGCGGCCAAGCGAGCGTGCGATCTTTGTAACCATTTTATCCAGAAATTGTGCAGCCCGTCCGGCCCTGGAGATTTCCAGTTGGATAACGAACGGACTGCACGGGTTACATCTTGGGGGCTGATAGTAATTGCCCCCATTTCTGGTATAAGATCGCACGTGCGCCTGATCTCACTCATCCAGTCACCCTCGATGTGGCTGACAGGCACCGACCAGATGCTGCGCCAGAACGAACACATGGCGTCATCATCCGGTAAGCACGTATCAGTCACACCTTGGTCAGGTCGCTCCCAGGCCCTATAAACCCACCTTTTATTGCTTTGGAATGTGCGATTCTGAGTGTATCGCTCCACCCACCGCTTATATCTGCGTATTCGATTTGCCCATGCATAGACTTTCTGCTTCAGGAAGTCGATACGCTCTGTGACCCGGGTCAGATAATCACGAGGACTAACATCAGTCCCCGCAAACACCCGCCTCACAAAGCGCATCACTCGAGGACGAGTGTTGCCCTGCCTGAAGCAGATAAGTTTACCAATGAGTGCTCTAGCCTCAGCAATACGACGTTCGATCCTGCCCTGCCAAGCTGGTACAGCTGGTCGTATAACTCTGTCAGTCTTTGGAAACTTGACATGAGCTACGCGACAAGCCGCTACAGCTGCACAGTATAGGATCGAATGAGTATCGGTGAGGTCTTCACTATTGTCAAAATAATTTGACAGCAGTGAATCTAGAGCACACACTAGCGCCCTATTTTTCTTATGCATGGGTAAACGAGGCAAACGAGGTCTAAGCTCAGGCAGTATGGTGCGATACTCCCGTAATGCACACTCCAAAGCACTCCTCAATCGTTCACTGCACTGGATACTCACGGTTATAGCCTCGTCATCATCATCTTCACCGACGTGGTCGGGTCGCAGTGAAATACTGGGTTGTAGTTGCACCGCGGCCAGTGGCGAAGCAGATGAGACACGGCTGCACCGTGATTCGAGGCGTAGTCTATCAAGTACGGCGTCAGTAGTGTATAATTGGGGTTCCTGGATCAGAGATCCAGGAACCCCAATTACACTTGTGTCAAGTAAACAATCAGTCAATCGATCAATATTTTGTGAACTAGACAATCAGTCAATCACAATTTCTATCATTCATTACATCAACATTCAAATATTATTTCATACTTTCTAATTGATTATTTTTATATTCATTAAACTCGGTCTTTTACATGTGTGTTTGGTTTCGAGTATCTGATATTATTTTATTACTTAGCAAAAATTAGATACTTGATCTGCTCAATGCAGCTGTGATCTCACAAATGGACGAGCATTGTTGCTACGTGATATTTATACCACAATGTTTGCTTTAATGACTAGCAGATTTTTTCAAATTAATATTATTTGGTGAATTACGTTAAAGTAATGAAAATATACTTAGAGTCTTACAGGTGATTTAGTTTTACAGCTTCTGTAATGAAACTACGTTATTGCAATGAATAAACAAGTATTTATTACTTCATATAATTACAAATAAAAGAAATAAAATAATTACAATTAATTAAACAAAATAAGTAGGAATTAAGGATCCAGGTGCTTCTAGGTGATCCGTTTTTTCTTTTACAAGGATTGATAAAAAGTATTGTTTAAATACGGTAGCATGTCTTTGACACGTAGGTAGATGTTATCAGTGTCAATGCTCTTCACAATATGCTGAACACATATTTCGGCACTGCACTGGCACATAGAATTACTTTCGAATTGGTTTGCATAGTAAATTTCGATCCGTATAACTTTTGTACCACCGGTCGAAACCGTTTTGTAAAAACTTATCAACTCCTTATTATTATTTGTATTTGTATTTGAAGCAAATGGGTTTCGTTGTTGTTCTTCCTCATCCAAATAATTTACGACTTTATCAATCACATCATGTTCTATCATTAACTGAGGTGAAGTCGGTGAATAAACCCAACTCGGTATCTGAAACAGAATACATTATTTTTTATTTTCTTTGCACTTCATGAATAAAGTTTAACAAAGCGTTCAAACAATAGTACCTATTATCAAATAATATATTTCCACACACGGCTGCATATAGTATAAGCAGACCTCTCACTGTACGGAAAATGTATAGCTTGATATGTAGCCGTGTGTACCTAATTGCTGGCTTCTAACTTGGCTAGAAAACGGAACCCAAGCCCTTTGACAAATAGCACCACTTATCAACCACTCTACCAACGTAACTATTCTCGTGGTTTGTTTAAACTAAAACTTTAATAATAACTTAGTTTAAAAAATAAAAAAGCTACCCTATATCTCATAAAAGGTCTACATAATATTTTAAATTCGTGTGATGGAGGAGTGATGGAATTGAGCGTAAAATACATTATAATTATTTATTGCAAGCATTCCACTATTCAAGTCAATAATCTAATGCTTGGCTCTGTCATTAAATCAAGTTAAACTTTGCAATAAAATTAAATATAAAATAAAATAATTAAATTAATACTCACCGACATAGTTATTACTCGTTGATTACTGGCGCTTGATGGTAGGAAACTAAATAATATTTGAATTTTCAAGATAATTTATCCTTTTTATAGGATTCTAATAAATAATTTTGAATGACTATAAAGTTCAAAATTGCTGTGAAAAAATTAGTACACACATGTAAGTGTACTTTATATATTCGAGACAATACGATGCTCTACAGTTTCAGATTACAATTGAATGCATTCCATAATATAAAGCCACTGGTAAATAGACAGCGGTGCGGTGCGATAGCGTCGCTGTGACGTTTAAATGTTAGGGAGTGCCTGGATAGATACGATACACTAGTTTAACTTCATAGAAATCCGCCTAAAAACGCTATTATTATTCTGTGTCCACATCATGTATGACCGCGCTAATACAGATTTGAACAATACAAACGTCACCGCAACGCTACCACACTGCATCGCTATCTATGAACTGGTGACTTAAAAGTCAACACACAGAAAGTGGCATCACCCAGAGCGCAACCTAAGGCCCCTGTTAACGAGAAAATTTCTAACCGGGCCGGCGCCGTGCCGGGTTCTTCACGAACCGGTGTCGTTAACAAACCTCTATAGTATCTCATACCTAACTAACAACCGGACGTAGACACGGTTTTAAACCGTGCCTAGACCAAGCGGAAAGCCGTCTAGTTAAGAAGGGGCCTTATAGACATATGAACCGGACCACCCACCAACTTAGCGAATTTACATAGGTAGGTAGGTATCTTATATGATGAAGATTAGTTCAAATTGCATTATCTTGATGTTTATATTTTAGCAAGATATTTTTCTACAACGTAAACGATTACATATTTGGTGTTAGGGCTGATAAAGCATTTTAGTAACGCGTGTCCCTATTCCATATATGGGATATCGTGACGTAGATTTACCACTATTTAAGAGTGCATCCTGCAGAAGCTGGATCACATCAACACTTCAGCTAGGAGGAGTGACATCTTACAGTTTTTACACTACCAAAGAACGTCAATCTTCTAAAATGTAAGTATCTACTCACCTTTCAATATACTTCGTGTTATCTGTTAAAGTTTCTTATTAGTAACAAGAAAGAATAATTAGAGTGGATAAGAAATGTAGTAAATTTGTTATCCACCTGTCACTATTCGATCATTCATGTATTAACCTCTTCAATAATTCAGTTAAGTTAGCGAGTCTATCATCTATAAATATTAAAGGTGTTCAGTGATTCATAATTTTTAATATTCATTCATTCAAGTAATAAATTCATGCACTTAGTGTTGTCTACATAATTAAAACCAATTTAATTGTTAATGTACTAATTCATTGTTTTTATTTATTACAGGTCCAAGAACACGGCTGACCATATTTTCCCTTCGGAGGACGAATCGGCAGACGGGGAGCATGCACCTGTGAAAACCAAGCCAAAGGAGAACAAAAAGCGCAAGCATTCGTCGGCGAGCAGCTCCCACCCATCTACGGGTAAGAAAACTAAGCCAACCATTCACCCAATCACTCCTGTCACCAAGTCAACGGCTCGCGA
The DNA here is from genome assembly GCA_943138885.2 of Tholera decimalis. Taxonomy (NCBI): domain Eukaryota; kingdom Metazoa; phylum Arthropoda; class Insecta; order Lepidoptera; family Noctuidae; genus Tholera; species Tholera decimalis. The sequence continues at coordinate 3,048,138 of OW964552.2, read as the reverse complement.
GTTGTTTGGGAGCGACAGTGACGATGATAAAATTGATGTTGTTGCGGACAAAAATACTCCCCCGATATACTCATACATCACGAGGAGACTAGCGAACGGATTTTCACGACAAATTAACGAGCAAAAAAGAGGTGAGTTCTATATAGAACTCAAAGTATACAAATGCGATGAAATAGAGCGGGTCCAACCAGTAAATAGGTGGCGGCACTCAGTAATCACCATTAAAAACAAATGCGATGAGGATTCAGAGTCCTGGCATCACCTAAATGCTTATATAACAAGCGCTAGGAAGGAGTTTAAAAAATGTGCTCCTACTTTTATAAGCTCTTATCAATAGTCTTAAAAATCGTTTACATTGTGAGATCTATGCTATACCATATAATTATGATCATTATACACTTAGAGAATGAGTTTATTTTAAGATATTATTTTGTAACCGCATTTAATTCGAATAATTAAACTATACAATAAAAATATTGTTCTTTTTCCAGTTACACACCCCAGTGATGGGGCATCAGCAAATTCTGATAATAATAATTATAAATACCAGATTGATATCCCAGAAAATGAATACGATACGAATGTTTATGAGCCAAATTCTTTATCAAAGTATATTCATTGTGATAAATGCAGAATTAAGATCCCAGAACATAAATACAGATATCATAAGAGAACGAATATTCATAAATCGAATTCCTTAATAAAGTCAGAGTTTGAAAATGTTGATATTGTAGCTACAGCATTTAAAAATAGAATTATGACTTACCGCTTAAACCCATCAATAGAAGACGAGTACCTCATACTGGAGGCGTTCTTGGGTGATAAGCGAAAAGATGTTTTGAAAATCATTGAGTTATCATTACTGGAACATACGTGCATTAAAGTTAACTTCGAACTGTTTGCTTACTTTTTACTACCACAATTAAATGAGCAGCAGCTCAAGTCATTTAATACGAAATATGAAACTGTATACAGCAGTACTGACTTTAATGATTTATTCTCAAATAAAATAGAAATATTTAAAAGAAAACTTACTGAATTTGAGCATTGTGAATCTGGATGGTCATTTGTCTGTATAAGTCATTTAGAAATAAATATTAATAAATATTCCCCCATGCGAGGTGGTACTTATTTAGAGCTACCAAAAGTTATTAAAAACACAAAGAGTTGTTTGAATATACACAATAATGATGAATACTGTTTTTTATGGAGTATTGCTGCAGCATTATTTCCAGCAAAAAGTAATGTCTGTAGAACAAACTCCTATCCACACTTAAGTTCAATATTTAATATACAAGGAATTTCATTTCCACCTTTACCTAAAGATATCAAATTGTTTGAAAATAATAATTGTGAGTTGAGTATTAATATTTATGGATTAGATGAACGTTGTACTGTAACTGGCCCTCTTTATGTAACGAATTGTAAGAAAGATAAACATATTAACTTACTGTATTTTGAAAAACAAAACAAAGGTCATTATTGCTTGATAAAAAACCTTTTGCGTTTAGTGCGACGACAAGTTACATGTCACAAAGGTCAAATACATTTATGTGAAACATGTTTGCAATTTTTTACTACTGAAAAAAAGTATCATTCTCATAGTTGTTCCAAAATTTTAACCATACTGCCTGATAAAAACAATACATTACAATTCAAAAATTATGAGCGAAAGCAAAAAATTAACTTTGTGATTTATGCTGACTTTGAAAGTATACTATTAAATTATAAAGAAAACAATAATGATAAAAGTACGATAAAAAATAAACTACATCAACCGTCTTGTTTTGCATATTATGTATGTTGCTCACATGATAGGAGCTTGAACAAATTCGTGACATATAGAGGACCTGACTGTGTAAAAGTGTTTGTTGAGAGATTAATTAAAGAAGCTAAGTTAATTCACAAAATTTTAATGACTAAGAAACCCATGAGATCTATGACGAGAGAGCAAACTGATAATTATAACAAAGCAACTTCATGCCATATCTGTAATCATTTATTATTTGATGATAAAGTTTGTGATCATGATCATATTACATCCGAGTATAGAGGCGCGGCGCATTCACATTGCAATTTAATTTATAGAGTGTGTTCATTTATACCTGTTATCTTTCATAACTTATCTGGTTATGATTCTCATATATTTATAACAGAATTATCGAAATATGATGGCGAGATAAAAATTATACCAAAAACGAAAGAAAAATATATAAGCATAACTAAAATAATCAAAACCGGTACAGGATGTAAACCTATACAGATTAAATTTATAGATTCATTTCAATTTCTTAGTTCAAGTATTGACAATTTGAGTAAAAGTTTAACGGAGAACGATTTTATTCATTTATCATCACATTTCCCAGATAAAAGCCAATTAAATTTACTGCGAAGCAAAGGCGTATATCCGTATGAGTACATTTGTTCATGGCAAACATATGATGAAACACAACTTCCAGCAAAGAATCATTTTTATAACACTTTACAGATGAAACATATAACAGATACTGAATATCAACGTGCCCAAACTGTGTGGAAATGTTTTGAAATTAGTTCTCTTGGTGAATATACTGACTTGTATTTAAAGTGTGACGTACTATTATTATGTGACATATTTGAAAATTTTAGAAATATTTGTCTGCAGCACTACAAACTCGATCCAGCGTATTATGTGACTTCACCTGGATTAAGTTGGGATGCTATGCTCCTTTACACAGGTGTTCAGTTGGAATTGATTAATGATTTAGACATTTATAAAATGCTGGAAAAAGGAATACGTGGAGGATTAGCGCAGTGCTCTCATCGATATGCTGAAGCCAATAACATTTATTTACCTTATTTCGATAGTTCTAAACCATCAACATATTTGATATATTTAGACTGTAATAATCTTTATGGATATGCTATGACTAAAAAATTACCAATATCAGAGTTTAAATTTATGAAAAATAATGATATCAAAAATTTTAATTTGTTTGATGTTCCGGATAATGGCGAGTACGGTTACATTTTAGAAGTAGATTTAGCGTATCCAGATCATTTACATAATTTACATAGCGACTTGCCTTTTGCTCCCGAGAAATTCATACCTATTGGAGGGAAAACACCAAAATTAATTGCAAATTTGTATGATAAATATAACTACGTTATTCACTATGTTCATTTAAAATCATGTCTTAAAAATGGTCTAGTTTTAAAAAAAATTCATAGAATCCTTTATTTTAAACAAGAATATTTTTTGAAAAAGTATATAGACTTAAATACTAGCTTACGACAAGCAGCTTCAACATCACTCGAAAGAGATTTTTTTAAGCTTTTAAATAACTCAATATTTGGCAAAACTATTGAAAATAAACGTAAGCAAGTGGAGGTTAAATTAGTCACTAAATGGAGTGATGATTTGAATACAACGAATAAAATAGTAGGTGCACAGAAATTAATTACAAAACCTAATTTAAAAAGTGTTTCTATCCTTAATGAAAACTTTATAGCCGTACAATTGAGTCCCATGAAACTTGTTTTAGACAGACCGATATATATTGGATTTGCGGTGCTAGAATTCTCTAAGTGTCATCTATATAATTATCATTATAATTTCATAAAGAATAAATATGGTGACAAAGCTAAATTATGCTACACTGATACTGATAGTTTGTTGTATTTAATACAGACCGAAGACTTTTATAAAGACATGTATGATAATATATCAGAATTTGATACAAGTAATTTTGGAACTAATAATCATTACTTTATTCCTAAGGTGAACGAAAAAATTCCTGGTTTATTTAAAGATAATAATAATAATAATAATATCATAAATTAATAATCATATTGATGTAAATTCAATTATGTCTGTTTCTCAGAATGGATGTAGGAACGGGTCTCGTGGTACCAAGGAGCTGCTCCTCATTGATATTGCCATAAACCAACAGGTTCGTCGTTTCCGAAGAGATTTGTCGACATGTTGGATAGATTATAAGAAGGCCTATGATTCTGTTCCACATACATGGCTCAAGAAGGTGTTGGTGTTGTATAAAATAGATCCAATACTCCGCACTTTCCTTGAGTCATGTATGGGGCAATGGAAGACGGTCCTCTGCTACCCGGGATGTCGACAGATCCAGGAAAACAGCGAACCGATTAGGATTGAGCGTGGCATATTTCAAGGCGACAGTCTGAGCCCTCTGTGGTTTTGTCTGGCTCTCAACCCTCTCAGTACATTGCTGGAGGGTTCGGGGCTAGGTTACCGGTTGAGAAGAGGTGGTCAGGTCATATCACACTTGCTTTACATGGATGATTTGAAAATCTTTGCCACCAGCAAATTGCAACTGATGGAGCTACTGAAGGTAACAGAAACTTTCAGTAGCGCCATCGGAATGGAATTTGGGGTGGACAAGTGTGCGGTCATGCATGTAAAGCGAGGAGAGATTATGGAATCCGTGGGAACTCAACTCTCGGATCCCATACACCTAAGATCCCTCGGATCAACTGAAACTTACAAGTATTTGGGTATGTCAGAAGCACTAGGCATCAATACTGCTTATGTTAAACAGTCATTGAAGGAACGCTTCTTTGGCCGTCTGAATAAAGTACTGAATAGTCTTCTATCAGGCGGAAACAAGGTGCGTGCCTTCAATGGTTGGGTTATGCCAGTATTGATGTATTCTTTTGGCATACTCAAATGGACTCAGACTGAACTTGACGCCTTGGATAGGCGGGTCCGCACAACGCTGACTGCAAATCGGATGCATCACCCACGTTCATCGGTGATGAGGCTGTATATCCCCCGGAAATGCGGTGGTCGTGGTTTTTTAAATACAAAGACCCTGCATAACCGCGAGGTATGCAGCCTTAGGGAATATTTCCTAAAAGCTGACGTGGGTATGCATCGGGATGTGGTAACGGTGGACAAAGGCCTCACCCCGCTCTCCTTAGGTAACGAGAATTGGCGCAAACCTGTAGTATTAGATACTAGTGACCGCAGAGAAGTATGGCAGAGCAAGGAGCTTCACGGACGCTATTACCGAGCCCTTCATGGGTCTGAAGTAGATTTATTAGCGTCCGTAGCCTGGCTACGTTTTGGTGACCTCTTCGGGGAAACCGAAGGTTTTGTCTGTGCGATTATGGACGAAGTTATGATGACGAATAACTATCGGAAATATATTGTGAAGGATGGTACGGTAGACATATGTCGGGCATGTCACAAACCGGGAGAATCCATTCGTCACATTATCTCCGGTTGTTCTCGTCTGGCTAACGGAGAATATTTGCATAGACACAACCTCGTAGCCAGGATTATTCACCAGCAACTTGCTCTTAAATACAATCTTGTGGAATCAGAAGTACCATACTATAGGTATGTGCCCGACCCAGTTCTCGATAATGGCAATATTACACTGTACTGGGATCGGTCTATCATCACTGACAGGACTATTGTTGCCAATAAGCCTGACATAGTGGTGATAGACCGATTAGAGCGTCGCACAATGATTGTTGATATAGCAGTCCCCCATGACGAGAACCTCGTGAAAGCTGAGATAGATAAAAAAAATAAGTATCTTGACCTGGCACGCGAGGTTGTCGACATGTGGGATGTGGAGACAGCAATCATTGTGCCGATAGTCGTCACAGCCAATGGTATAATAGCCAAGAGCCTCGACCAACATCTAAGGAGGCTCTCGTTGGGCAGCTGGATCAAGGGCTTGATCCAGAAAGCAGTACTCCTGGAAACGGCGCGTATTGTGAGGAGGTTCCTCTCTATGGATCCCTGACCACCGGTAGCTTGGACCCTGTTCCCGATACCGGTGGGCTACTATTTTTTATATTTTTAAATGTTTTTATTTTTTATATTAATATTTAAAAATGTAATTTATATGTTCATATATTAAATAAATGGAATAATAATATAATAATAATATGTTTATTTTCGTTAATATGTTTACAAAGATGGCAAGTACAATGCAGGTACACATAATATGCATAAATTATATACTGGCTCCCAAACTAGGTTTATAGCCTGTGTCTTGGGGACCAGTGATTCCAATACAATCTTAGTAGATAAAACATAAGTTTCCACTAGTAACAAGGTTTTATAAAGATAACAAACATTATTATTATGATGATTAATCATGCAAACTAAAAAGAAAAGAAATAATTAATGATAATAATTGGAGTGAGAAGGTGTGTGTTGTGTTAGGAGTAGTGTAGAATATATGCGTGAGAAGTGTAGGTATATGTGTAGTTAAGGAGTGTGTATGAGTCTGTGCGTGTGTGATAAAATGAGGGGAGTTAAGATTTAGGTATATGGGAAGAGCAGTTTTTCAATTTCATCATATGATTTCTCCATCAGCCATTTTTTTACTGTGTTTTTGCAATGGTGATAGTTTAAAGTGTGGATGCGGATAAACTTATTAATTTTATTATATAAAATATAACTTAGGTAAGTAAACTGGTGCCGTGCGAAAGTGGTTTTATGTCTGACTGGTGGAAGGACAATATCTGCGCGACGTTTTGTGCTTAGTGTAAAAGGTAATCGATGCTTTCTTAATACACATTGTAAGACATATAATCCTCTCACCGACAGAACCCTGCATTCCCTAAAAAGTTCCAATGTAGAGTGTCTATAGGGCTTGCGGAACATAACTTTAAGAACTGCTCTCTGAGCTCTCTCTAATTTTAAAAAGTATGTCTTGCAAGCGCCACCCCAAGCTGGTAAACAATATAGTAGAAGAGACTGACAGAGTGAGTAATAGACCATCATTAGCGTTTCTGAGTCAACCGAATCGCGAAGTTTCTTAAAGATGGAAATAAGCTTGCGCGTTCGACTAACCAGAGTATCAAGGTGTCTATACCAGTTCAGGTGTTTGTCAATCTGGACGCCCAAGTATTTTATACAAGGTGTGAACATAAGAGCGGGACAAGTACAGCAAGAATTTCGAGAACAGGTATGAGCTATAACAGTAGGAGTTATATCAGGCTGGCTCTTATTGCTTACAGAAAATGAAACCAACTGCGTTTTTTCCGCATTCAAGGTGAGCAAATTAATGTTACACCAGTTCATAACAATGTCCAGGGCCGTCTGAGCGTATTTTGCAGTTTCGTTCCAATCATTGCCATGAAGAAGTAGGGCTGTATCATCAGCGTAGGTAAATATGGAGCAGTTTGTTAGTGAAAGTGAACATAGATCATTAATATAGATGAGGAATAAGGTTGGGCCTAGAATGCTGCCTTGTGGAACGCCGTATTCAATTCTAGCTGTATCACTTATAACCTCATCCAATTGAACTTGTTGGTAACGGTTTTTCAGATAACTCGAAAAAATTTCAAGTGCAAGACCACGAATTCCCATCCGCTCCAGTTTTGATAGAAGTATGGGCGCAGAGACAGTGTCAAAAGCTTTTGAGATATCTAGAAATAAACCAAGACACCGCTGCTTATTATCCATATGCTTAGTAACCTCTTCAGAGAATGCAACAACTGCATCCTCAGTTGCAATTCCGGCTCTGAAACCATATTGGTTATTGGAGAGAAGGTTATAAGCGTTGAGGTATTTAACCAAGCGGGAGTTCAATATCTTCTCCAGGATTTTGGAAATGGTCGGCAGAATAGATATAGGTCTATAATTTTTGACACTGCTTCTGTCCCCACCCTTATGAATAGGGTGAACTAGAGCGGTTTTGAAAGAGTCTGGGAAAACCCCAGTAGAAATCGCAAGATTGCAGATATGGGTGATATAGGGGATTAGAGTTTTGCGCGTAAGCTTCAATATATGCCCGGAAATACCGTCAATTCCTGCTACTGAACTTGATTTCAAATTAATTATCAATCGCTCTACTTCAGAATTGTCGGTTTCTAAGATACACATTGATTGACAAGTTGATTGTAAGCTTGAAGAAGGATCAGGCAAATTCTGAGGCTGTTGTATATTTGTGGCTAAATCTTTGCCTAGATTAACAAAGTAGTTATTGACTCTGTTTGCTGATGCAAGTTGATCAGGTTCGAGGTTAAGCAGTTCCTTCATTGGTAAGGGTGTAGATTTTGAGTGTGTTATGGTTTTGATGAGATCCCATGTTGCTTTAGAATTATTTTTTCTTTTCATGAATTCAGACTTCTCGTAATTTATTTTTAATTTCCGTAGTAAAGAATTACAAAAGTTACGATAGCGAGAATACGTCACTTTGAGAATGGAATTGTCTGGTTGTGTTTTTAGGGTTAGATGCATTTTATCCCTATTTCTTATACAACGAAGTAAGCCGGGAGTGATCCAGGGCTTAATGTTTCGGTTCTTTCTTGATATTTTGGAATAGCGAGTGTGTTTGTTAATAATTTGAGATATAATTGTTGTTAAAGTGTGTGCTGCTGCATTAGCGTCATTAGAGAAAAGAATTGGGGAGAAATCGGCACCCTCAATATCATTTTGGATGCTTGAAATGTCAACCACTTTTGCTGTGCAGGTGGGTTTGGCCTTAAGAGTATCCAGGTTGACACTCAGGAATACAGGTAAATGGTCGGTGATTGGTGAGTCTATCACTATGCACGTTCCTGGATGCTTGGTTTTTAGGAGGAAATGGTCTAAACAGTTATTTACTCTAGTAGGATATAAGTGCGCCGGTAATAAACCATGGGAGGCAGTGAAGTTGAGGTATTCGTACGAATGACTGTCGTTGTTGTTTAGTTTTATATCAATATTGATATCACCGGCCAAGACAACATGTTGAAAATTTGTTAAGGGTTTTAGAATAGATTCCAGACTGTTTAAAAAATTATCAATGTGGGTGTGCGAAGGTGACCTGTATAAGGCTAAAATGGCAACATTATTATCGACTATGCATAGAAGACAGTTTGCGTCAATTATGTCAGGTTCCGAAACGAAACAGTGCAATGACGACTTTGTATACATAACCACTCCATCATTCTGATTTTTTGTATTTTTTGTGAAATGTACATTATAACCATTCATAATGGGAATTACAGCAGATTTTAACCAGCACTCTGTCAATATGATGATATCACAATCCGTTTTAAGGAGATGTAGGAATGCTATAAAATTGTCAAAATTTTTGTTCAAGCTGCGAATGTTGAGTTGTAGTATTGATAAGTGCTTTTGCGTCTTCGGTATTTTAGTTATACATTCGCCTAACGATAAATTATAAGATTTTGATACTTCGTAGGAATCCAGTTCTAATTCAAGGGCATTAATGTGGGTAGCCATTAGAAATAAATAATAAGTTACAAAATAATGGTGAGCACATATTTAACCATATAAGAGAAGATGAGGTAACTGTTTCAACTAGAATTCCACTGTAGTCAACGAAATTGGGGGAAATGTAAATGTCCGTTACAAAAATCATGATGTAGGAGTGGATATGAAATGTTAGATATAGTGTTATTGGCGATGTTATGTGTATGAAAAGGGATAGTGTGAGTGTACAGTGGTTTGTGGATAGCGAGTAGCGAGGGTTCAGTGTCAGTGAATGATCATTGTAGTGGTAATTAGTACTTAATACATAAGCAAAACAAATGCGCTTGCTAATCTTAGACACGCAGAGAATACAACAAGTAATATGGAAGGAAAAAGTTAATATGATACCTATATAAAAAACCAATAATAAATTATAGTTTAGTAGTCACATATCAGTTTGTGCAAGATCCCGTAGCGTCCGTTCTGATTTGACCAGGATTGGTTTAGCTCCTTCTTCCTTCCGCAACAGTATATTACCATTCGCCGTCCAACAAAATTTATATTCCTTAAGCTTTGCAAATTCTCGTGCAGCAAAAAATAGTTTTCTAGAGCTGGCTGGGAGGTACTCACTGACATATATCGGACGAGGGTCACCGAGAATACCTATGCTTAGAGTGCTGAGACGAGACTCTTTCGGTTTCTTGTTGTTAAAGCTGCGCACTGACCTTAGCAACATGTTCTTAGCCTCCACCGTGGTAAATTCGGCAACAACTGGCCGGGCGGTACCTGATTTGCCAGGCAGTCGATAAATGTCCCGGATATCACTGTTTTTTAAGGGTAGGTTAACAGCAGCACTCACCTGGGTAACAACCGCAGAAAGATCTTTAGCAGACTCATTTACTTTGAGAGGGACATTGCGAATCTCAACGCAAGAAGAACGTGAAGATTGTTGCAAGTCTTCTATTTTCGTCTCAAAATTTTGTATACTGTCCCTATACATTTGTTTGTCTTTTTGTAATAAATCAATTTGTTTCATCAAGTCATCGTATTGCTTATTAATGAAAATTACCGTCTTCTCTACTTCAATGTTAGATTTTTGAATGGCTAAGATTTGCGATTTAAGTTCAGTTACCTCCGAGAATAATTTGGTGAGGGATGAGCTTTAGAAAATTGGCTTGTTCTTCCGCCTTCCACATATTGAGCATATTTAAAATTTCCTGTTTGAAGTCCTGTAATTCGCTACCTGGGGAGAAATCCTGTCTCGGACGTTTGTACCGCGCGGTAACATTGACACCTTCATAAGGACTGTTCATTGTTGCTTGAGGAATGTCTGAATCAGACATTGACTGATGTGCCATGGTACTGATAGACGAGGGAGTAGCTGGTGGAGTCCGCTTCAACCGAGGCATAACGACGTGCCAATCGGATTCCAACCTTAGGACTCAGTAATAAAGTAGTAAGAAGCAATTATTAAAGGAACTCCCGTAGCGGCGCAGCTCGTAGGCGCGTAGCAGTCACGTAGCTCGTAGCATTCACGATGACGTCAGGGCGTAGCACCGCTTTCGCATGCGCTCCGAAGTTTCGACACTCGATGACTAGATCGGCTGGCGCGTTTCGCAAGCGCGCGACTGCCAATACACTGACGCCGGGTTCGCATCTACTGTGATCGCGGACAAATCAGAGCACCACAATTCTGGAAGACACTTAACAAGTCTATCTGTTTCGATGATGAGTTAGGAGGTGACCCAATTACTGAATTTACAGGCTTAAGAGCAAAGCTATATTGCATTAAATCATTAAATACACAAATAAACAAGGCTAAAGGCATATCAAAGCCTGTAACAAGACGTTTAAAATCATCAAATTATAAAGATGTTTTATTTAAAAATTTAACATTAAAGCGTAAGATGAATATGATAAAATCAATGAAGCATGTGCTGTTCTCGCAAGAAGTAAATAAAGTAGTTTTAAACAGGATAGACGATAAAAGGCATGTTCTGGGAAATCAAATAGACACTGTACCTTGGGGTCATTGTGATTACATATGTTAATCGAGTATTTTTATACATTAATTGTAAACTTATTATATGATAAATTTAAATATGAGAATTGTCAATAATTATAATTATAAATAGAATAAATTATTATGTTGTTATTTAATACATACATATTTACTTGTACTCTATAATTTGCTGTTTTATTAGTAACTCTTGATCAACATTACCTGTATAGATATTATATACGTATATACTACCATTTTATTTATTTGTCAACTTATTTGACGAAACCTAAAAGAACTATGATCTGATTATTGGGGTTATAATTACTTACCGTTCTTTATCACTGATAAGCATTATATATACTAGAATATATTAATTTTTCTGACAGATACAAACATGAAGTGGGTCAAGCAACCAGTGTCATTAGAAGTTAAAAATATTGATGTAGAGGAAAATAAGTTACATGCAAAGCATAGTGTTCTTTTTCCGAATAATATAAGATGTATAATATGTGGCCCTTCAAATTGTGGGAAAACGAACGTCATGATTAGTCTGTTAATCCATGAAAATGGTTTAAAGTTTAAAAATGTTTACCTGTATTCCAAGACTAGCTTTCAGCCAAAATATATTTTTCTAAAACAAATTTTAGAAAGAGTGCCAGAAGTAAGACTTTTTAAATTTAATTCTGATGACGAAGTTATTCATCCTAACGATGCATTACCAAATTCTGTTATTATTTTTGATGATGTGGTTTGTGAAAAGCAAATTAATATACGAAATTATTTTACAATGGGCAGACACAGAGGTATAGATTGTTTTTATTTATCTCAAACGTATTCAAAAATACCAAAGCAGTTATTACGTGACAATGTTAACTTTTTGATGATTTTCAAGCAAGATGAAGTTAACATGAAACATATATACAATGAACATGTTAGTTCTGACATAGAGTGGTCGAAGTTCAAAGATCTGTGTTCTAAAATCTGGATACATCCTTATGATTTTTTGACAATTAATAAGGATTGTGACTTAAACAAAGGCAGATATAGACACTCATTTGACAACTTTATTTATTGTGATTAATAGTTATATAAATTATGAGTGCAGAAAAACATATATCATTTGAGCATAAATGCTTCACAGTATAAGTCGTATAATGGACCACAAAATTACAGATCAATTAATAAAGTCTGCGAACGCTATAAAGAAAAAAGTGAAACAAATGAAAGATTATGAGTTTAACACCGACACTCATTTGAAGTATTTTTTTAAGCCTCTTGCAGACCCTCTTAATGCTATCGTAGATAACAAGCAAGTTTCTACAATTAAAAATGAAGATACTTATGATGACCAAATTAAACACACTGATATAAGTTCAAAAATATTTTTATGTGATAAATATCATGATATGTACAAACATGAATCATCTAATGAGTCAAGCTCAGTAGAAAAATTTTATTAGGAAGATGAAGGAGATAATGAATCAGAAAAAGATAATAACGCGTCGTTGAAAAAAGAAGATATCATTGAAATATACGAAGATATGAATATACCATTTGGTATACGTAGTGAAAATAACAAACATATGATCGGAAATACAATAGTTAATTTATCTACCACTCATGAGAACTCTGGTAAAGTGTATAACATTCGTATAGCTAATAAACAGTATAAAATAACACCTGGTCTAAAAGAACTATTGCTTCGCAAAAAACCTGATTTAAGTTTGGTCAATTTAAAAGATAAATTGGTGTACAAAGAAATACTCCTCACAACTAATGCTCATAAAAGAGACTTTAACCCTGCAGGTCAGATTAAAGGTGATAAAGGTTTAAAATATTCTCAGGTGATCAAACCGTTATTTTCAGAATGCTTACAAGAACCTACAGATGTAAAATCTAGGCAAAAAAGAGGTGCTGGTCTACCATATCTTAAAAAATATAAAAAAAATACTGAACTTGTTTATTGGGATGATCCTAATGAATTAGTGGACAGGCTTAAACTTTTGATTGCTTCAAAAACGGCAGGTAATACTAATCTCGATAACGAAATTTTATCAATTATTGAAGAGCTAAAGGAAGCGGGTGTAATAGAAGAATAAAAGGGTTTATCATATAAACTTTTACTTAGTCTAATTTTGTAATTCAGAAGTGATAGTCGAAAGAATGAGCAAAGTGAAAAGAGAAATTATAAACGAAATTCATAGAAGTGCAAGAATAAATTTCCCACGAAGACATGTAATATTAAAAGATATCGATGATCTTTGGCAAGCAGATTTAATGGATTTGCAAAGTTTCTCCCAATTTAACAACAACTGCAAATATATTTTACTCATCATTGATGGATTCTCTAAGTATGCTTGGGCTATTCCACTTAAACAAAAAAATAAACAAACTGTATCTGAGGCTTTCAATACTTTATTGAGTAGAGAAAAACGTATCCCTAGAAACTTGCAAACAGATCTAGGAAAAGAATTTTACAATAAAAGTTTAAAAAAAATATTATTAAATTATTCTATCAACCACTACTGCACGTATTCAACGAAAAAGGCTTCAATTGTAGAACGGTTAATAAGGACGATCAAAAGTAAGCTTTTCAAGGAATTTAGTATCAAAGGGAATTATAAATGGACGGACGGGACACTTGCAAATATCATTAATAGATATAATCATACCAAACACAGAACAATTGGTTTACCCCCCGTTCAAGTGAATCATAGCAATAAAATTAAATTACTACGGAGATATTTCAATCAAAATGGAATGAATAAAATATGTTGTAAGTTTAAAACAGGCGATTTTGTACGAATAAGTAAACATAAAGGTTGTTTTGAAAAAGGTTACACTCCAAATTGGTCTACAGAGATATTTAAGATCAGTAAAGTTCAAAACACAAATCCTGTTACATATTTATTACAAGATGTTAAAGAGCAACCAATTTTAGGAGCATTTTATGATCAAGAATTACAAAAAACTAAACATCCTAACATTTACCTTGTTGAAAAAGTTTTGAAACGAAAAGGCAGAAAAGTTTTCGTGAAATGGTTGGGGTTATCCTCCTCTGAAAATAGTTGGATTGGCGATACAAATGTTTTATGAGTGGTTTATAAATATAACACCATGCTCTATAATAATGGCTCCATTCTGTTTGTATACATGAAAGGAGAAGGACTTGTCAATAATTTAATTAATAATTTACCATTTGAGCTCCATTTACCGGGATATAATTATTGCGGCCCCGGAACTAGATTACGTGAAAGATTGGCTCGAGGTGATAGGGGTGTAAACAAATTAGACGAATATTGTAAACATCACGATATAGCATATCATAATTCCAAGAGTTTGAAAGATCGTCACAAAGCAGATATAATTTTATTAAAAATGGCAAAAAAGCGTGCTTTATCTTCCGATACAAGCACAGGAGAACAACTTGCCGCCAATTTAGTTAATAATATAATGCTAACGAAAGTAAGTTCTGGAGCTGGACTCAAAAAAAACTTTAAAAGTTTAGTAATCCATACCAAAAAGTGCATTAAAAAAATTAAACCAAAGTGTAGGAAAAAACTAATAGAATTGGCCTATGCTGCTGCTAGAGAGTTGAATCGGGATGCATCTGCCAGGGTTCCACGCATCATACCAATTCCTAAATCTGGCGGTGTTCTGCCCTTAATACCTATATTTGCTGGTTTGTCTGCTGCTGGCAGTATTGCAAGTGGAATTGCTGGAATCGTCAAAACTATAAATGAATATAGAGTTGCAAAAAAGCGTTTAGAAGAAATGAAAAGTCATAATAAGAATGCAGGCGGTGTATCTATTGGAAATGGATTGCTGCTAAACCGGTACAAAGATGGACTTGGAATATACACAAATTTAAAGAGAAAAAACTAAATCATAGGCTACCTAATCGTGCTCTTACTAATATAGATATAGTTTATTTTACTAGAGACGTTCCATATTTTCGGGGAGTGTATATGAGGGATACCTTACCGAATTCCCCGTTTTTAAAAGAGTGTGGAATCATAAATTTAGATAATTCTAAAAATTCTGGTACACATTGGGTAGCCTATGTAATTTTAAATGAATATATTGAATACTTTGATAGTTACGGTAACTTGAAACCGCCAATAGAATTTGTTCGCTATGTAGGTTCAGACAATATCAATTATAATTACAATAATTTGCAAAATAATAACTTATTCAATTGTGGGCATTTATGCATTAAATTTCTTAACGAGTTTTGGAAAAAGCATGGTTTTATCAAAACTTAAAAAAGGTTTAAATGTTACGTGTCGTACTCATATGAGAACACTTTAACATTATCTGTTACAAGAGACGAATGTCAGATTTATTAGAGAGATTTAAAAATAAAAATAATGATAGTTCATAATATAAAATCATCTGGCAAAGTTAATAGCTTTACTCGTTCTCGTACCGTCAGAAGACGAAGACATATACGAAGTATAAAAAAATTAACGAAAGATAACAAATTATTTCTTCGAGCTTTGGGATTTAAATTATGAGTATTCTTCAGGTGAATGATTTACCACAATTCGATAACTCCATAGTGAGTTATGAAATTCATACTTATAATCCATATAGCAACAGCTTTAATGAAAATGATGAAATACGTATACCCATACATCAGCAAGATTTGTACGTATTACCTTCAGCCAGCTACATTTACATTGAAGGCCGAGCCACCGTGGCTTCGAAAGATGCAGCAGGAAAACTAACACGAAAGATTGTTAATTTTACTAATAATCATATATCATTCCTATTTCAAGACATTCTTTTTTTTTTTTTTTTTTTTATTTAGAATAGGTTCGCGTTTGACCACCATCTCACCTGATGGTAAGTGATGATGTGGTCGAAGATGGAGCACGCTTACCTAAAAGTAACCTATTCACTCTTGACTTAAAGACTCCTAGGTTATAGCTATCGGGAAACACAGACTCCGGCAGGGAATTCCACTCCTTAGCCGTACGCACAATGAAGGTATTCCCAAAACGTTTGGTGCGTATGGGATTATGGATGGTCATTCGATATGAAATTAACGGTGTTGAGATAGACCGCATAAAAAATGCAGGTATTACTACCACTCTAAAATCATATCTGTCTATGAGCGAGGGGGAAAGTAAGGCTGCTGCTATTTGGGGTTGGAATTTGAAAGGAGTTAAAGATCACGATGGTATTTTTAGTGCCCTTATACCGCTGAATAAAGTTTTAGGATTTGCGGAAGATTATAATAAAATCATGATTAACTGTAAACATGAACTTATACTCAATAGAAGCAGTTCGAATTTCAACAGTGTTAAACTTGATGATAATAATGACTCCATTCAAGTAATTATAGAGAGAGTGCAATGGCGTGTGCCTCATATAAAAGTTTCAGACCGGGAAAGATTAAGTTTGCTTAAATATTTAGAAAAGGATCGCCCGATTCAAATAGCTTTTAGAAATTGGGACTTGTATGAATACCCTTTATTGCCTAGAACTACAAAACATTCCTGGGTTGTGAAGACTGCGTCACAGCTCGAAAAACCAAGGTATGTGGTCTTTGGTTTGCAGACAAATAGAAAAAATATGAAGACTAAAGACTGTTCAATATTTGACCATGGTAAAATAACTAATGTTACTCTTTTTTTAAATTCTCAATATTATCCATACGAATCGGTTAGTGCAAAATTTTCTGAAGACAAATATTGTATATTATATGAAATGTTCACCCAATTCCGTCAGTCTTATTATAACACCCGGTGTGAGCCGATGCTTGATTTGCAAGAATTTAAAGAAAAGGCGCCTTTATTTGTAATTGATTGCTCAAGACAGAACGAAGCCTTGAAAACTGGGGCTGTAGATGTGAGACTGGAAATAGAAAGTTCTGAAGATATACCAGAAAATACATCTGCCTATTGTCTAATCATTAACGATCGTCTGATTGAATATAAACCCTTAAGCAGTATTGTAAGGAAATTGTTATGAACGCCATAGTCGATGTGCAAGGGTTTAAGACCGAAAGTAATGAGTTTATCGTTAAAGAAATAGCAATAGCACTCAGAAATCAAATTATTGTGTTATTAATCAAACCACCATTCCCATTTTACAAACTTACAAAAAAAGAAAAATTCCAAGTAAATTGGATAGAGAGAAACAGACAATTTTTCTGGGAAGAGGGTTTTATACCATACTTAAAATTGCCGCATTATATTAAACCTCATCTGAAAGATAAAAACATTTATGTTAAAGGATGTGAAAAAGTGTTATGGCTAAGAAACATTGTAAAACATGATAATGTATATAATTTAGAAGATAAGAACTGTCCTAGTTTACAAAAATTATTTGATGATTATGGAATGTCTAGTAATAACAATATTTTTAGCTGTGTGTATCATTCGAATGCATGTGCTTTAAAAAATGTAACATGTTTGAAAAAGTGGATTGATGATAAAAGTATTTTTAATTGTTTATAATTTAGAAGATAAGGGCTGTCCTGAAAAATATAAGTTAAGTAATTTTTTAGCTTTGTATATCTTATCAATATAATTAATGTTTTTTCCATGAGTTTGTTTTGTTTTATTTTATTATAAATGCATTAGACATAGAATGCCACAAAGAAATGTGCTATCTAGGTCATTACTGTTCCATTTGGAGCACCATATCTTTATAAATTAAGAGCATCAGATACAAGACTTCATTATTCTTTTATACATACCCATATTAGACGTTCTTAAAAATGATTTCAGCCCTAGATATGAAATATATAATGTACATAAAATTCGATTATGTTCATTCCAACATTATTGGGCTACAGAAGATTCAAAGCGACGATTGGTTATGGAAATGGCTGATGCAGGTTTTTTTTACTGTGGAAGTGGTTTAAACGACAAAGTTATGTGCTTTTCGTGTGGAGGTGGCATTGAAGATTGGGAGTATTACGATGATCCATGGATGCAGCATGCTATATTTTTTCCTGATTGCTTTTATTTAAATGCTGTAAAAGGAACAGATTATGTCGACGAATCAAAACGTCTATTTTTTAAAGAAATAAAAATATAATTTTATTCTAAAGTGGAGCAGTATAGATTGATGAGATTGATTGTCTGCT
Organism: Tholera decimalis; assembly: GCA_943138885.2. NCBI lineage: Eukaryota > Metazoa > Arthropoda > Insecta > Lepidoptera > Noctuidae > Tholera > Tholera decimalis. Next base: position 3,029,853 of record OW964552.2, on the reverse strand, counting down.
GAATAACCTACTAAAAAGCAATGGAGTCTAAGTAACTATATCTATATGCGATTACGGAAAATGTCTATAATTAAATGTCAACTGTGGATCAAATCAAATGTTTTGTAATCGATTATTTATTCTTCTCATGCTTTTTATAAAATAATAATAAATTGTGTTACTTAATTGACAGCAAACTTTGTTTCTTTTATCTCGATACCAGCCACAACCCACCCACAAAAAGTAAAAATAGTGTAAATTGATTATTCAAATCATTCAGTTCCTAGTCGTTTGCGGGTAGTATACGCTATCACTACTTAGTCACTTATTCATTAAGTAATAATAACTATCTATCGTCTAGTAAAACTGATTAAGAATACGATTTTTTAAACGATGTAGGTAATTGGTATTTTACTCGAAGGTCACATTACTCCGTAATAAATACACACCATCATACATACTAAATGAAAATTTTATCTCTTAGTACAGTCTCATAGACCACACTATTATTTCATTTTTTGAATGTAATGAATGATGGTTGAAGTTTGGGTGTTTCTGGATCTCTGAATTGATTGATTGATAGATAGCCTATTTTCAAGTGTAGAATTGCGGGTTCCTGGATCAAGATTGAGTTTAATGAATATAAAAATAATCAATTAGAATAGAAAGTATGAAAATAATATTTGAATGTTGATGTAATGAATGATAGAAATTGTGATTGACTGATTGTCTAGTTCAAAAAATATTGATTGATTGACTGATTGTCTAGTTCACAAAAATATTGATTGATTGACTGATTGTTTACTTGACACAAGTGTAATTGGGGTTCCTGGATCTCTGATCCAGGAACCCCAATTATACACTACTGGCGTCATCCAACATACGGTTACGCTGGATGACCCGCACCTGATCCGATAGTCGTTGGGCCGAAACGTTGACAGCTGGTTATTATTATTATTCCATTTATTTAATATATGAACATATAAATTACATTTTTAAATATTAATATAAAAATAAAAACATTTAAAAATATAAAAAATAGTAGCCCACCGGTATCGGGAACAGGGTCCAAGCTACCGGTGGTCAGGGCTCCATAGAGAGGAACCTCCTCACAATACGCGCCGTTTCCAGGAGTACTGCTTTCTGGATCAAGCCCTTGATCCAGCTGCCCAACGAGAGCCTCCTTAGATGTTGGTCGAGGCTCTTGGCTATTATACCATTGGCTGTGACGACTATCGGCACAATGATTGCTGTCTCCACATCCCACATGTCGACAACCTCGCGTGCCAGGTCAAGATACTTATTTTTTTTATCTATCTCAGCTTTCACGAGGTTCTCGTCATGGGAGACTGCTATATCAACAATCATTGTGCGACGCTCTAATCGGTCTATCACCACTATGTCAGGCTTATTGGCAACAATAGTCCTGTCAGTGATGATAGACCGATCCCAGTACAGTGTAATATTGCCATTATCGAGAACTGGGTCGGGCACATACCTATAGTATGGTACTTCTGATTCCACAAGATTGTATTTAAGAGCAAGTTGCTGGTGAATAATCCTGGCTACGAGGTTGTGTCTATGCAAATATTCTCCGTTAGCCAGACGAGAACAACCGGAGATAATGTGACGAATGGATTCTCCCGGTTTGTGACATGCCCGACATATGTCTACCGTACCATCCTTCACAATATATTTCCGATAGTTATTCGTCATCATAACTTCGTCCATAATCGCACAGACAAAACCTTCGGTTTCCCCGAAGAGGTCACCAAAACGTAGCCAGGCTACGGACGCTAATAAATCTACTTCAGACCCATGAAGGGCTCGGTAATAGCGTCCGTGAAGCTCCTTGCTCTGCCATACTTCTCTGCGGTCATTAGTATCTAATACTACAGGTTTGCGCCAATTCTCGTTACCTAAGGAGAGCGGGGTGAGGCCTTTGTCCACCGCTACCACATCCCGATGCATACCCACGTCAGCTTTTAGGAAATATTCCCTAAGGCTGCATACCTCGCGGTTATGCAGGGTCTTTGTATTTAAAAAACCACGACCACCGCATTTCCGGGGGATATACAGCCTCATCACCGATGAACGTGGGTGATGCATCCGATTTGCAGTCAGCGTTGTGCGGACCCGCCTGTCCAAGGCGTCAAGTTCAGTCTGAGTCCATTTGAGTATACCAAAAGAATACATCAATACTGGCATAACCCAACCATTGAAGGCACGCACCTTGTTTCCGCCTGATAGAAGACTATTCAGTAATTTATTCAGACGGCCAAAGAAGCGTTCCTTCAATGACTGTTTAACATAAGCAGTATTGATGCCTAGTGCTTCTGACATACCCAAATACTTGTAAGTTTCAGTTGATCCGAGGGATCTTAGGTGTATGGGATCCGAGAGTTGAGTTCCCACGGATTCCATAATCTCTCCTCGCTTTACATGCATGACCGCACACTTGTCCACCCCAAATTCCATTCCGATGGCGCTACTGAAAGTTTCTGTTACCTTCAGTAGCTCCATCAGTTGCAATTTGCTGGTGGCAAAGATTTTCAAATCATCCATGTAAAGCAAGTGTGATATGACCTGACCACCTCTTCTCAACCGGTAGCCTAGCCCCGAACCCTCCAGCAATGTACTGAGAGGGTTGAGAGCCAGACAAAACCACAGAGGGCTCAGACTGTCGCCTTGAAATATGCCACGCTCAATCCTAATCGGTTCGCCGTTTTCCTGGATCTGTCGACATCCTGGGTAGCAGAGGACCGTCTTCCATTGCCCCATACATGACTCAAGGAAAGTGCGGAGTATTGGATCTATTTTATACAACACCAACACCTTCTTGAGCCATGTATGTGGAACAGAATCATAGGCCTTCTTATAATCTATCCAACATGTCGACAAATCTCTTCGGAAACGACGAACCTGTTGGTTTATGGCAATATCAATGAGGAGCAGCTCCTTGGTACCACGAGACCCGTTCCTACATCCATTCTGAGAAACAGACATAATTGAATTTACATCAATATGATTATTAATTTTAGTTCTCAGGATGGACGTAAGAACTTTATAGACCGTCGGAAGGCACGTGATCGGTCTATAATTTTTAGGTTCCGTAGTACTGCCTGATTTATGGAGCAGGTGGGTTATTCCTGTAGTTAAGAATTGGGGTAGGGATCCTGACTCTAGGGCAGACTGGAACTGAAATGCCAAGCGAGCGTGCGATCTTTGGAACCATTTAAGCCAAAAATTGTGCAGCCCGTCCGGTCCTGGGGATTTCCAGTTAGATAACGGACGGACTGCACGGGTTACATCTTGGGGGCTGATCGTGATTGCCCCCATTTCTGGTAAAAGATCGCACGTGCGCCTGATTTCCCGCATCCAGTCACCCTCAGTGTGACTGACAGGAGCTGACCAGATGCTGCGCCAGAACGAACACATGGCGTCATCATCCGGTAAGCACGTATCAGTCACACCTTGGTCAGGTCGCTCCCAGGTCCTATAAACCCACCTTTCATTGGTTTGGAATGTGCGATTCTGAGTGCATCGCTCCACCCGCCGCTTATATCTGCGAATTCTATTTGCCCACGCATAGACTTTCTGCTTCAGGAAGTCGATGCGCTCTGTGACGCAGGTCAGATAATCCCGAGGACTTATACCAGTCCCCGCGAACGCCCGCCTCACAAAGCGCATCACTCTAGGGCGAGTGTTGCCCTGTCTGAAGCAGATAAGTTTGCCAATGAGTGCTCTAGCCCCAGCGATACGACGTTCGATCCTGCACTGCCAAGCTGGTACAGCTGGTCGAATAGCACTGTTAGTCTTTGGAAACTTGACATGAGCTACCCGACATGCTGCAACAGCGGCACAGTACAGGATCGAATGGGTATCGGTGAGGTCTTCGCTATTGTCAAAATAATTTGACAACAGTGAATCTAGAGCACACACTAGCGCCCTATTTTTCTTATGCATGGGCAAACGAGGCAGACGAGGTCTCAGCTCGGGTGGTGTGGAGCGATACTCCCGTAATGCACACTTATTATTATTATTATTATTGTTATTTATTCTTTATTTCGGTATTACCCATAAATGTGTTAGTATTGACTTAAACTATGTTAGTATATACTTATAATAAATCTCGACAAAATTAAAACTATTAAACAAACAAGACCAGGATCTACCATCCTCTGAGAACACCCGGTTGCAGCACATGCATTGCGCACAGGTGTCCCATCAAGTTGCCCTCGGTCTTACTAACAATTACATCCAGGAGACTGTTGGCACTGTCACGCAAACGACGCAGCAATGATGCAGACCTTTTACGCATTATTGCAAAAAAAGTCGTCAGTGCGTGCTTCTGCGAACATCCCTGACGCGCTACAAAAACGTGGCAGTGACAACAGTATCCTAAATGCATTGTTATATTGCACGCGCAAGGCATTGTACGTTTTTAGCGTGTATCTGGTCCATAGGCTGCAGGTGTAAAAAGATTGGCAATATGCCCTAAACAGAGTAATCTTGACATTACTGTCGCATCTCGCAAACCTATGGGCCAGCATGTTGCATTTTACGGCCAATGCCCTGCGCTCTCTCTCCATGTCACAGGTATCCGAGCCATCTTCTGTAACCCAGTGACCGAGGTATTTAAACTGCTTAACTCTATTAAGCACCGTACCACACAACGAGACTTATGGTACTATTTCATAGGTCTTATTATGTGCTTTGAAAACGAGCAGCTCACTTTTCTTAGCATTATACCTCAGTCCAGGAGCACCAGCGTAAGACTCACAAATGTTCAGCAGTTTCCTAAGCGCACTGATTGATGGACTCAGCAACACCATGTCATCAGCGTAGCTAATGTTATTAAAGGAAACTCCGTCCATCATGCATCCAACTCCAGAGCTGCTGAGTTCCTCAATCAGCTTATTCACATACAAATTGAATAGCTTGGGCGAGGTTAAACCTCCTTGCTTTACTCCACATTCTAGCCTGTATACATCAGAGTAGGAATCTGCCCACCGCACAGTGTTATGTTGGTTACTATACCAGAACTTAAATACATTAATTATTTCTGGCGGCAGGCTAGTTTCACTCGACAATTTGTTCCACAAGATGTCGTACGAAACAAGGTCGAATGCCCTGGATAAGTCCAGAAAGCATGCATAGACAGGCGTCCTTCTCCCAGTATAGTCAATTCCGAAGAAGGCAAATACGTGAGCGGACTGGACATTAAAAAATGCGCGGGATGCTTGGCTTCATACGGTAAGTCAGATTTAGACAATCTGCCCCCAATACGTAAGATTCCAAAGCTATCAACGAAGACAGACAAACAGCGCAACTTCTTAGAAGGAAGTTCGCCTGCTTTAATTAAATTTAAATCATTAGAAAAATGTACACTTTGAACTATTCGAATAATGAAGTTTTCGGCGGTTTTAATGTTTTCAACAGAGCTATAACTATATAGTCTGCTCGTAAATTTAAGAATGTACATAAATACACGTAACAATTTATTTCATGAGCAAACACGGTCAGCTTTAGTGTCTAAAATACGCGGTTCAGTATTGGATGTTTCTACAAGGAAAATCTTTGATTTAAACTCCGGCAATGTCTCACATTGAGTCGGAGAGAATTTTAAAGGCCACTCGCTCATGGGCTGATGGAGCCATGTAGGGCCGTTCCACCACAACGAGTGTTCTATTACATCAGAGGGTAGCATGCCGCGAGACAGACAATCGCTAGGATTTTCTTTCCCTGACACGTGACTGAAACAAGCGGCAGGTATGTTTTCCTGTATTTGAGCAATGCGATTGCTGACAAAGATAGACCATCTATGGGGAGATGAGTGGATCCACGAGAGAGCTATGGTGGAGTCCGAGAAAGCGTAGACACCTGCAGTAGGTACACGAGCGGAAAGTTTGTCTTTGACCACGCGAACAAGTTTAGACAGAAGTAAAGCGGCGAACAGTTCTAATCGAGCTAGCGTTGTTATTTTAGAGGGGGAAACTTTGGACTTTGCACATAAAAGCCGGACGGTGGTATTGCCTGTGGGATTGGTAATGTGTAAATAAATACAACAGCCATACCCACTAAAGCTGTCGTCGCAAAAGGCTAAGATATTCACTATAGCTTCTCTAAAGACGCCAATGTGACGAGGAACCTTTAGAGAAGAGAGCGAAGGGAAATCGCGTGTAAAAGTCGAAAACCGGTTAGTGACGGAGTTCAGAGGAACTTCATCCCAACCTATTTTAGCTAACCAAAGTTCCTTAATTAATATTTTCGCGTACCAAGTACGTCAAACAAGCGGGCAACGAGCGATAGAATCGCGCGCTTTGTGCATTTATTATCCACGGCAACGGCACTCACACGCCAAGTTACGCAGTGTGCGCATCGCTAAATAAGGACTAGGCTTTAGTCCAAAGGGAACGCGGTTAAAATGAAAGGTGCGAATAGGCTCATTTTTGTTAAATAGAATAGAATAGAATCATTTAATTCGGGAAAACGATACAAGATTCGTAAATATTTGCGGTGGTGTTCATTTACACCGATACGTAAAAAACATTTGTTTTATATCAGCTGTCATTGCGACAGGGAGCGTACGAAAATCAATTAATAACAAAAACAAGTCGGCTTGTAAATTAGGTCCGACATGCAGAATGTCATTGAGTGACAACCCCGAGTGCGTTTTGGCACTAGCGTCCAAAACCACTCGAATGCTGTCTTTGTCCGGTCGAATGACGGCGTGATGCGGTATGTAGTAACCTTCTTCGGTTAATTCAGAGTCGGTTACCTCCGATAAATACCCCTGAGTTATGTAATCCGCGATAGTTTTATTATAATTCTCGCGTAGAGCCGGCACTAACGTGAATTTACGCTCAAGCGCAAGTAGCCGCCGGTGGGCGACACCGCGTGAGCTGCCTAACTCGGACGGGGTGCGCGCGAAAGGCAAAGCGACAAAGTATCTGCCTTCTTTAAATAAGACTGAAGAATTAAAATTATTCTCACACTCTAATTCGTCCGGACTAATAAAACGTTGAGCTGGAATTTCCTCTAACTCAAAAAACTTCTGCAAATTTGACTCGAGTTCAATGTCGGAAAGAGCGGTAAACGAAGATGTAATGTTTGATAATGATAAATCACTATTGAAACAATCAATATCACCCATCAGTACATAACCGAAACTAGTCAATATAGCTGGGGGTGCGCGGGTGCCTGAGTCAACCCTATCTCTTAGGTAAATAAAAGGAAACAGCTGTGCTCCAAGCACAATGTCGATTCTGCCTGGTACATTCCAGGTCGGGTCGGCTAGTAGTAAGTTATTTAAATATGACATGTTATTATCGTCATTTAATCTAATAAATCTAGCGGGAAGTTTATCTGTAATGCAATCGACGACTAACGCTTGTATATAATATTTAGTGTGAGAATTAATCCGAGATTCTATGTTGAGATGAACAAAGCCGTGTATAGGTTTTGATGTCATTCCAACACCCTGTAAAGATGAATTGCGTAATTTAATTATGGGTTAGTTCAAATGTTTACAACATTCCGCAGTAATTAAATTATTTTGCGATCCGTTATCCAACAAGCATCTGATAACCACCTTATCTCTGCTGACCCTATAATATGCATATAATTGCGCGGTCGCTAACAAAATAGTTGACTCATTCGGTAAACAAGTCTTGGCCGCAGTTGTGAGTGATACGGAACTATTGGTAGCAGGCACCTGTTGCTCAAGCGATGACTCACCTTTTACTTCGGAGAAATGCAACAGAGAATGGTGTGTCTTTTTACAAATTTTACAAACGTTTCGTGATTTGCATTTAACTAATGAATGAGATAAACTTAAACAATTTATACAGCCACGTTTATTTTTAATAAATTCAAAACGAGCTTGCGGTGTACTAATATCTTTAAATCGCGGACAAATAAACAGCCGATGTTCGTCGCCGTCACTATGGCACAGAACACATTTGCCATTTGAAACCGGTTCGCTACGCGAAACAAATGACTTTGAGCGACTATGCGCTAAACTAGACTTGGCGCGCGGTTCCGCCTGTGAACTATTAGCGTGTGAACGCTGGAGTACCTTAACATAGTCTTGCATAAATACTACAAACTCCGCATATGAAGGTAATTTTTCCCCACTCACACGGCTTTAAAACTGTTGAACAGTTTGCGCGTCAACCTTTCTTAAGCTACAGTGTAATAACACGAAATCTAGTAAGTCTGGAATGTCTAACTGCTTCAAGGCAGCGACCGACGCCGAATATCGTTCCACAAATGTATTAAGACTAGCAACATTGCCGGCGCATCCTTTAATGTCCAGTATATTATTGAGATAATGAATCCCTAGACCACGCTTATCTTGATATCTTTTAACGAGACTGTTCCACATAACGCTGTATGTTTCACCTGTGGGAACAATACCTGCGGTTAATTTTGAGGTATCCTTAGTCAATTTACTGACCAGGTACTGCACACGCAGCGAGTCATTAAGATCAGTATTTAAATGAACATTGCTGCGGAACTAAAAAATATGGGCCAATTTTCTGTTTTACTGTCAAATGATGGTAATTCTATGGGTTGTAATTTTATGCGACTACCTCCTTTCGGCTCTGTGTTCTGCTGCTCGAAAGTATGAGATTACGTTTATATTTAATATGAGAATATAAATCTTCAATAGAATTTAGACTTGAATAATCTGGAGCGGTTTCGTCAATCTCAAACTGCAAGTCATTGATCTGTTCAATTATTTCTTCAAATTTGCTGTATTGTTCACTAATTGTTTCTGACTGCGCTAGGAAAGACTCATTCGAGCGCGAATCAAAGTTCGAGATGCTTTTAGAAGCATTAAACAAGCGATTAACTCGCTCGAAAATCTTTTGCTTTTTAGCGATAAGCTGAGCTAATTTAGCTTCTTGCTACCCGCAAGCAAGAAGCTAAATTAGCTCAGCTTAGCCATTTTGAGGCACTAATGAAGTTATGTACCTAACGTAATGACTTGTACTTCTTCTACTATCTGTACTTAATTTTACTGGTGCCTATCAGGCTCAAAAGGACCATCTAAATGGAGGGACAGGCGTGTAAATAGCCGTGTATCTCTGCGTTTTGAGGACTTGTTACAATCTAACACCTGGATTGCGTGCTGATTCAAAATGCCTATATTTGTCTGTATAATTTTCAAGTTGGGGGTGGCGGCAGTAGACGGCGTATGGCGGCCTAACTCTAGCATGTAAAGAAAAGCGGTACCTGTTTCTTCCTTGTTCAGCCTCGAAGGTCTTCGCAGGTGGTACCACCTGTATCTATGCCTGGTCTTGCGTGCCGATCACATTCGTTTGCTTGATCACAAATTACACAGACGCGGTAAAATGGGATTATTATTAAATCTCGGTAAATCCCCAATGCTTACGGGATAATACTCAGGATTATAAGGTCTTGCAGATGTATGATGTCTTAATATTTAAGACGCGGTGAGACGTGTGCGCACAGCGCGAGCGCACTATGACATCCGGTTCAACATGGCCACCGATTCTTCCAAAACTGGCGGTCCCATACGCTATATCAATACATGCCTATAGCCAGGCACACGCACACTCCGTGCTACGTACTACTCCCCAACCAACTCAAAATTAAGGGGCGATAATCGCCACACCACCATCCATAACCTTAGTCACTAACTCACTAGCCACTAGCTATTACTGATCATCAGGCCATAATACTCAGTTTACAATTGTCTGTACCTAGAAAAATTTGCATGCGCAGCTTTAATAAAATTAATATGTCTAACCTGGAAAGTGACATACGCAGCATTAATTTCGACCCAGTTTATAAGTGTAATGATGCAAATAACTCCTTAGATTATTTTATTTATATTTTACAATGTGCAATTTTAAAAAATACTAGAACAACAGTTTTGCCTCGTAAATATAAAAACATCAAACCTTGGATTACGCCCGGGCTCGTTCGTTATATTAGACATAGGGATAAACTTCACCTAAAATCAAAACTTCTCCCGAAAATGAAGTACTCACCATAACTTATAAAAATATAGAAACTATTGTAATAATCTTTTAAAAAAACTTAAAATTGAGCATGATAAAATGGAATTCAAAAAGGCAGGGAATAACAGTAAACTTGTCTGGAAATTCATAAAAAAATATATATACAAGTCAAAAATCCCGGACCCGCCCCTGGAATTACTCCTAACAGAGCCTTGCCCATTAACAGTTATACATAAAGTGAACAATTATTTTGCTAATGTTGGTAAAAACTTAGCAGAAAAAAGCTTAAATACAAGAAGTTTTCCTACTCTAAATGTTACGATGCCTTGAAACCTCTCACACCCTTAACTCTTTTGTACTGTTGGATACAGATGTCGCTGAAGTATTACGTATAATATCTGGGTTAAAAGATGACTGCGCTGTTGGATGGGACAATATACCTAATAATATACTCAAAAGATTCAAAGAACAACTTGCCCCACCGTTAACTCATATTTTTCAACTATGCCTAAATACGGGAGTCTTCCCTAAATTACTTAAAAAAGCTGTAGTTACACCTATTTTCAAATCTGGAAAAAAAGAGAGTATTAATAATTACAGACCCATATCAATTTTAACAGGTCTATCAAAGATTCTAGAAAAGATTATAAAAAGCAGACTAATGAAATATTTAGAAGTTAAAAATTTACTCTCTGATCGGCAATTTGGTTTAGACCAAAAAAAGTCAACTAGCCAGTCAGTATCGCAGTGGTAGACGCCCACGGCGTCGGACGTCGGCCGACGATCTCCGGCCACCGTAGGCGTGGGCATGCGGACAGCGAGTAAAGGGCAACTCGCTGTCCGACCATGGACCATGCCCGGGTTGACGGCGCGTTGTGTTCCACGCGCGCTTCAAAGAGCGTCAGCAAGATGACGAGACCCCCCTGTAGAGGGCCGAAGCCTGCCGGGGTCGTGGGACTTATCTCATTACCGTGACCCCGGAACGTAAAGGGCTATTGAAGGAATACCGTGGATTTTAGTTAGTTCAAGTCTGACAGTCCCTCCGGCCCTGCCTGGGGTGGGAGGACTCATTTGATGATTTTACCACGTTAAGAAAAAAAAAGCCAGTCAGTATTATATATTAGTAGTTAGTATTATATTATTAGTAGTAGTATTGATTAACGGAATATTGGTGTCTTAAAACCCAGTAATAATTCAGTTGCACTTGAGTATCTACTACTAGGTCACAATTACAATATAAACAAACAAAACAAAGAGAAGAGTTGTAAGACAGATGTACTTGAGTTTGCTTTATCAGACCATACAGCACAGCTACTACAATGTCCAGTTCCTAATGTATATAATATCAAATCTAGGTATATAACTAGAAGAGATTATAGTAACGATAATATAGAGAAATTTAAAAATAGCATAAGCAGTCTCAAATTTTCGGAGATATATCTTACTGACGATTCCAACGTAGCTTACAATGAATTTATCGACATATTCAAGTTATTTTACGAGTTATGTTTTCCGTATAAAGAAATAAAAATAAACCAAATCAATAAACCAAAATGGCTTTCACGAGGCGTTAAATTATGCAGTAGGAAAAAAGAAAACTTTTGTGGCGATCCAGGTTGAAACCCAACCAAGAAAACAAAAAGAAATTCACTACCTATTCTAGATTATATAATAAAATAATTAACTTGACACAAAAAGCCCAAAATAACCACAAAATACAGCAATCTAAAAATAAATCAAAGACTACATGGCAGGTAATTAATCAGACAAAGTACAATATCCCAAAACAACGAACTGAGAAACTTAAAGTTGGTAATAAAATTTTATACAAACCTTATGATATCGCTAGTGCTTATGACTTTTTCAGTAACAAAATACGTCCGAAAATAGATGTTGACTGTAAGCCGAAAACATGCATCTCGTCCATGAAACATAACTCAATGTTTATGGCACCCAGCACACCACAAGATTTGAATAAAATAATAATGTCGCTAAAAATACTAACAGTGTTGGTTTTGATGGAATCGCCACAAAGATACTGAAGTCTGTCTCAACCACGATATGCAAACATTTAAGCCACATACTGAACCTTATTATTTGTACAGGTAAATATCCAGATGCTTTAAAAACATCTATAATAAAACCCTTATTTAAGAAAGAAGATAAGGAGTTGATGGAATATTATAGACCTATTTCGCTCATACCGGTTATTTCGAAGATCTTTGAGAAATACATTTGTAGGGAATTATATAATTATATGTAAAAATATAATATACTCTGCGAAGAACAAAAAGGATTCAGACAGCACAGAACCATCAATATAGCAATTTATGACTTTTTGAATCCTATTATGAGTAGCATGGATAAACGATCCCCCATATGCGCTATATTTTGCGATATGACCCAGGCGTTCGATTATGTCCATTATAATATATTACTTAATAAATTAGAAGCCTATGGCATTAGAGGTAACGTGCTCGAACTTATAAAATCTTATCTGGAAAACAGAACACAAATAACCGAAGTTAGCAACATTAACATAGTAACCAAACATGAGGACATTATAAGGTCTCGAGAACGTAAAATCTCATACGGTGTACCACAAGGAACCGTAATAGGCCCTTTTTTATTTATAACTTATATTAATGATATGCCCAAGTCCCTTGAATATCCTATAACTATGTTCGCAGACGATAGCACTGTAGCAATCCCATGTAAAAGTACAAATACATACGAAAATGACATAAATAATTCTCTTGACGCACTAATTAAATGGCTAGACGAAAATAATTTAAATATTAATTTAGGTAAGACAAAGATAATTCACTTTAGACAACGTACTCCCGGCGGAACTAATCTCAACATCCATTACAAAAATGCCAAAATTGAGGAAGCAGAGGATACCAAATTTTTAGGGTTGCAAATAGATTGCCACTTAAATTGGAAAGCACATATAGACACTTTGTGTAAAAAATTGAGTTCATCCGCATATGTGTTATATAGATTATCATCCATAGTAGATGTCAAAACACTTCTTACGGCTTACTACGGAATAGTTGAATCACACTTGCGCTACGGTATCATTTTCTGGGGGAACTCAACTGATCGAGATATAGCTTTTAAGGCCCAGAAAAGATGTCTCCGATCATTATTAAAACTTAAATCGACAGACAGCTGCGCGCCTTATTTTAAGTTACCTACATAAAATCTTGACACTTCCCTGTATCTATATTTTAGAAGTAGCTATGTTTGTCAAGCAAAATCCATCTCGTTTTGAGCGCCTGGCTGTTGTATTCCCAAGGAATAGGCGTGACAACAGCAAATTATGTCAAGTATCATGTCGAACCACTTTAATGCGTAAGAGCGTTTCTTGCATGGCCCCAATTCTTTACAATAAATTACCGAGTAGTTGGAAAGCTTTAAATACAGCACAATTTAAGAGTAGATTACGGAATTTTTTGGTAGATAAAACGTACTACAGTGTAACTGAGTTCCTATCGGAGAAAAAGATTTCTTAATTATTGACATCTTGATTTTTGAAATTTTGTTGTATGACATTTTTGATTTTTGACATTTTGATCTTTGACATATTGATTTCTCATTTTTGATCAAGTTTTTATTTTTTGGAATTGTAATAATAATGATATTTGTAATAGTAATGATAATGACATGATATAATTATAATCTAAAAAAAAAAAAAATAAAAAAAAAAAAAAATGTAGGATTTGATCAAAAAGGATGCATGAAAGTTTATGGATAGTAGGTATAGGGACTTTTATAAAAAAAAGAAAGAAGAATGACAGGGGTTTGAGACGACGGGAGGTTTTGGTTTGGTTTCGAAGAGGAATCTGGATGATTTTTTATGGTGAAATTACAAAAGAAAATAAACCACGTTGTATAAAATCGAATGATTTTATTTCCACGGTCCCAAAACTACATTTTGGGGGCTCGTCCGGGATCGCGGCAACGTGCAATACGACGAACATCAAGACGGAAGACGAAAATTACCTACGATTAAAAAGACGAACATCAAGACGAAAGACGAAAATTACGAGTAAGTCGACGAATATCGAGACAGAAGACGTTAGACTCAAAACTGGGGGCTCGTCAACCTAATTACGCTCACGCCACAACCACGCAAACGCGAAAAATGGCGGAAAACAAAGACGGAAAAGACAAAGACTTATTTTTCAATATGTATGACATGACCAAGTTCAGTGGCGAGGACCATACCTACTCTTCGGCGAAATGGGCACAAGACCTGGATGACAACGCGGAGATATTCGGTTGGTCTCCTCAACAGCGGCTCATCATAGCCCGTAGATCCTTGACGGGAACAGCAGAACTGTGGCTTAGAACTGAAAAGGTTCATAAAACCTTTGACGATTTAAAGGCGGCCGTGCTCAAAGAATTCCCGGATACCGCGAATAGTAAGGAAATGCACGAGCTCATGGCGGCGCGCAAGAAACGTAAAGAGGAGTCTTATTATCAGTATATGCTGATAATGAAAGAGATGGGAAAACGAGCCAAATTCCCTGATTACGTCGCAATTCAATATATTATAGACGGTATTACGGATCATGAAAACAATAAGGCGATTTTGTACGGTGCGGTCACCTACCCAGCGCTGAAAGAAAAGTTGGCGGTGTACGAAACCATAAAAAAAAAAGCTGCTAAACAGATCGCTGTAAAACGAGTTGTTACGCCATCGGGCGGAGATTCTGCTGCATAAGGCCAGTTTTGCTATAATTGTGGAGAAAAAGATCATCGAGCAAACGCATGCCGTAACGGAGTGAAGTGTTTCCGGTGCAATGAGTTTGGCCATATAAGTCTCAAATGTACGAGTACCAATCCGAGCGCAGGAAGCAGCGGAAGTTCAACGAGCAAGACGATGTCGGTAAAGCAGCCACAAAGAGCGGTTGGATCGTCCAATCTGCAAGGGCGTTTTTCGGAGAACAGTTCGGGAGCAATCAAACACTCGGCTATGTTCGGGGCGACATCGGCAGCCAGTCAGACCGCATCGAGCTGCCATGATGAAAATTTCAAGACAGATGTCACAGATGTCATGGAAGTGGTAAACAAACCGAGTGACCGACAACTCAATCGTAATAAAGCGATTAAATTGGTGAAAGTGGGCGATAAATCAATTAATGCGCTGGTAGATACGGGTAGTGATGTAAATTTAATGTCAGAGGATTTGTGGAACGAGATAGATGTGCCATGTGATAACGATAATACGATCTTGTCTGGACTTGGACTCTATAAAGTAAGATCATCCGGAAAGATTTATATTAGTATACTTATTGATGGACAGTGCTATTCCAATGTAATATTTCATGTAGTGCCCAAAGGGTCAATGCCCTACAGGTTAATCATAGGACAAGAGTTCCTTCAAAATGTTGTGATGGTAGTTCGTGAGGGTGCTGTGTTGTTGTTGACGCAAGATGACGAATGGTTGGCTAGGGTGAATTGTTGTGTGACTGCAATGGATCTTAAGGTCACATCTCCGATACCAATATAAAGACAGAAGTAATGCGGCTAGTTGAAGAGTACAAGCCCATTTATACCAAAGAAGCTCCAATAAAGATGAAGATAGTGCTAAAAGACGAAGTACCAATAGCTCAACGACCCCGGCGGATATCACTCGTCGAACAGAAGATAGTAGAAGAACAGGTGGACGAGTGGCTACAAAAAGGAATAGTACAGGTTAGTTTTTCTGAATAATGCCCATTAGTGCTGGTTAAGAAGAAAGATGGGTCAACTCGAATTTGTGTTGATTACCGTCTAGTAAATAAGAAAATAGTGAAGGATGCATTCCCGCTACCGATTATTGATGACCTCATTGATAAGTTGAAGGACTCAAAAGTATTCAGTGTTTTGGACCTTAAGAACGGATTTTTCCACCTCAAAATAAGTGAGGAATCGGTGCCCTATACTTCTTTCATAACTCATCATGGACAGTTTGAGTTTTTACGTGCACCTTTTGGTTTGTCCACCTCACCTAAATATTTTATGAGATTTGTTACGATCATTTTCAGAGAGTTGATAATGAGGGGCATCATGGTAATATTCATTGATGACATAGTAATTCCAGCTAATTCAGAGAGTCAAGCACTGGAGAGACTAACTCAAGTGTTAGATGTAGCTGCACAGTATGGATTAGAGGTAAATTGGAAAAAGGTTAGACTTATTTCTCGTGAAATAGAATATTTGGGTCACTTGATCAAAGATGGTGAAGTAAGACCAAGCCCGGAGAAAGTTGAAGCAGTTGCAAGGTATCCGGAACCTAAAAATATTAAGCAAGTCATGGGTTTCATTGGTTTAACATCTTATTTCAGGAAGTACATCAGAGATTATGCAAAGATTGCCAGACCATTGACGGATCTGCTGAAAAAGGAAGTTACATTTATATTTGAAGATGAGCAACAACGTGCTTTCAACACATTGAAGCAGAAACTGACCAGTGATCCTGTACTAAAGATATACAACTTCAATTTACCAACAGAGTTACACACTGATGCATCCAGTCATGCTTTGGCTGCAATATTATTGCAATTACACCCAGATGATGAGTTGCATCCTGTGCATTACATGAGTCATTAATTAATAATTAATTAATTTAAGTAATTTTAAAATTGTGACGGATTGCAAAGCCTTCGAACAAACATTGAAGAAGAAAGACTTGACACCAAAAGTAGCAAGGTGGGTATTTATGTTAGATGAGTATGATTATGAGATCGAGCACAGAGCAGGCTGTAGAATGCAACACGCCGATGCTCTAAGTAGGAACCCATTTGTGGCAGTGGCTGTGAGCCTACAAGAAGAGATAAGACGAGGTCAGGAGACAGATGAAGAGCTCAACGCTATCAGACAGCTGATATTGAAAGATAGACATTATCATGACTTTTGGATGGATAATGGCATTCTGTTCAAAGGTGAAGATAAGAAATTAGTAGTTCCAAGGATCATGGAGAAAGAAATAATACGAAAAGTTCATCAAAATGGGCACTTTTCAATAAGAAAAATGAAAGAAGCCGTAGGAAAGGATTACTATATCAGAAACCTGGATAAAAGGATTGAAGAAGTAGTTCTAAGCTGTATACCCTGTTTATTAGCAACCAGGAAAGAAGGAAAGCAAGAAGGCTACTTGAACTCAGTAGATAAAGAAGGAATCCCGCTGCATACATTACATCTGGATCACATAGGTCCATTTACAGAAACAAGGAAGCAGTATAACTATATCCTCACCATGATAGATGCATTTACGAAATTTACATGGCTTTTTCCTACCAAGTCCACAACAAGTGCAGAAGTGTTGAATAAATTACGACTTCACCAGCAGACTTTTGGTAATCCAACGAGAATCATAACAGACAGAGGCACAGCCTTTACCAGTGGAGATTTTGAGGAGTATTGTAAAGATGAGGATATCCAGCGTGTTAAGATTACCACCGGAGTGCCTCGAGGGAATGGACAAGTAGAGAGAGTTCATCGTATCTTAATTCCTATGTTAACCAAGCTGTGTATAGAAGATAAAGCACTGTGGTATAGACATGTGGGTCGAGTCCAGCGTGCTATAAACAGCACTTACCAAAGATCAATAAATACTTCACCATTTCAGTTACTTACTGGAACAAAAATGAGATGTAAAGAAGATATTAACGTGCTTAATCTCCTACAACAGGAAATTATTAATTGTTTTGATGAAAATAGAGAGAATTTAAGGTTGAAAGCCATGCAACAGATTCAAA
Organism: Tholera decimalis; assembly: GCA_943138885.2. NCBI lineage: Eukaryota > Metazoa > Arthropoda > Insecta > Lepidoptera > Noctuidae > Tholera > Tholera decimalis. The sequence continues at coordinate 3,012,128 of OW964552.2, read as the reverse complement.
AAGTACAGGATGAGAATAAGAAGACCTACAATGAAAAGAGAAAACCTAGTTCAACTTATGAACTGGATGATCTAGTGGCCATCAGGAGAACTCAGTTCGGTCCGGGCTTTAAAATAAAACCTAAGTTTTTGGGACCCTACAGGATTACTAAAATTAAAAGAAACTATAGGTATGATGTTGAGAAGCTGTATGATACCACAGAAGGACCAAAGAGGACGTCTAGCTCAGCCGACAACATGAAGAGATGGCCAGGTAAGGATGAATGATTGTGAATATTGATTGTTTGTGTGTCTAATAATACTGCTTAGTACCCTCACGAATACTAGGTCATGTGTTATTAAATGCTATGTAAAGCGCTGTTATGTCAGAACATGATTATTTTTTGTGTTTTAAAAATAAGAACATGTTCCGCATTCAGAATTTTATTGTTATTTTATGTAAAGTGTATGAGTGGTGTATGAAAGAGTTATGTCAGGTGTTAATAAGAGGCATATCTGAGGGCAGATATGAGTGCAGGACGGCCGAATGTAGGATTTGATCAAAAAGGATGCATGAAAGTTTATGGATAGTAGGTATAGGGACTTTTATAAAAAAAAGAAAGAAGAAGGACAGTGGTTTGAGAGGACGGGACGTTGGGTTTTGTTTCGAAGAGGAATCTGGATGATTTTTTTATGGTGAAATTACAAAAGAAAATAAACCACGTTGTATAAAATCGAATGATTTTATTTCCACGGTCCCAAAACTACATTTTGGGGGCTCGTCCGGGATTGCGGCAACGTGCAATACGACGAACATCAAGACGGAAGACGAAAATTAACTACGATTAAAAAGACGAACATCAAGACGAAAGACGAAAATTACGAGTAAGTCGACGAATATTGAGACAGAAGACGTTAGACTCAAAACAGTTTTGAGTCTAACGTCTTCTGTCTCGATATTAAATAATCTTAATATTAGTATCCATAAACTTTCATGCATCCTTTTTGATCAAATCCTACATTTATATTTTCCTTTTAATACAAACATATATTTTTAATTAAGTAGATGATTTAAAATTTTATAATAGTAATTTATAAATTGATCTAAATAATAATGATATAAATAATGTCAAATGTTTGCATGCCGATTGGTAAAATGTGGCTGAGCTAAATGTAATCTTAAGAACTATTATGTATTACCCATATTTGCAAAATAAAAATTCTATTCTATATAACTAGCAGTTTAGATAGTGGTATGCATTCCATAGGGATCTTTTTAGACCTTGCCAAGGCGTTCGACACTATTTCTTGTTCTATATTATTACACAAGCTTGAAGGTCTGGGAATAAGAGGAATTCAACTAGAACTTTTTGCTGATTATCTTAGCGACCGACATCAATGTGTGAAAATTGGTCATTATGTAAGTTCTGACCTGAAAAGCAGTTCCTTTGGTATACCATAAGGGTCAATTTTGGGTCCGATACTATTTCTAATTTATATAAATGACCTGTGCAACCTGAATCTCCAAAACGGTACCATTATTTCATATGCGAATGATACGGCTCTGGTATTCTCAGCAAAAAACAAGAAAAGAGGTCTATGAACACGATCAGTCGGGATTTAATATCGTGTCAAATTGGCTTTATAATAATATTCTAACCTTAAATAGAGATAAAACTAAATATATCATATTTTCAATGTTCTTCATTGAAAATATGTTATTGAAAATATATTGAATATAATGTACCTATGTAATTATATAACAACAAACTTATTACTAACCAAAACATTTACGCACATAACTGTACAACCTATAACGCTGACATAGCATATACTTGTCCCACTTTAGCGAAAACAGACAATATGAAATATTTAGGTGTCACTCAAGACCCTAAACTAAATTTTCATAAACACATCGACTTATTATGCAATAGAGTACGTAAATTAATATATCGCACCCTTAGTAATGTAAGGGCACAATTCGAAATATTGAGTTTTCGAGTTTTTGTATTAGATGGGCCCAAAATCACCTGTTCTACCACTTGGCTTTCACAGAGAGAGAAAAAAAGACAATATTAAAGCGAATACTGTAATTGTGTCTCTTTTACATTACCCTCTCCCGTACCCGCGTCTTCCCACTAGAGAGGCCCAACCATTAAGGTGCCAGCCTAGTACTTGTCGAAGCCGGACTACTGACGCGCTGGCAAAATTGGAGTTGTGCCTTTTTATTACAAATTATCGGGTAAGTATTGCAATATTTTTTAGTTTTAAAAAGGTCGACTTAGAGTTAGGCCCTCTTATCACCACAATGTATTAAAGTATGTCATCATTATATCAAATTAGTTCCTTATTTTATGAAAATATTATGTTTTTAAGATGTTTATCTCGAAATAATTCCTTGTTTCACAAAACTTTATGAACGATCTGTGTTTGCATTTAAGATTAGGTCTTTACATGATATTGTAAAATATTTAATCAAATTACAAGTTACGTCGATAGTTTCAAGTATGGTTAGTAAATTCATACAATAATTAAGCGCTTTATTGATTGGTTAAGTAGGTATTAAACATGTTGAAGTACGTAATTAAACAAAATAGGCACTATTATTATTTTTATTTACAGAAGCATGATGTCGCGGTCGCAAAAACATTTGAACTTACTCAATCGCCCAGAATCACCAGATCAACAGCAAAGCGAATTGTCTAAGGATCAAAAGTAAGTTGTTGTGCTACGTGTCTTTATTGGTTAAATCTTACTAGGTAAGTACTTACATAAGTACAGCATCTAATCGTTCAATTTTTATTTCAGTATATTACTGGATGCATTTTGGAAAAAGAGAATATTCCCAACACAATTCCCAAGATTTCGTTACCTATGTAATGTTCACTTAAACATTACACAGGTAACGAAATTACGTTTGATATTATGATTCCAAACCCAAAAACTGCTGAAAATATTCAACCATCAGTCGATACACCCGTGGCCTTGACTGAAACCAATGGTTTTATCGCAACACCATCAAAACGTTCATCCAGATCGTCGTCAAGTAGTTCCAGCTCATCTTCAAGTCCGATAGTAGTTCCACGAGTACAACTTCTAGCAGCCGCCTATCGTCCCGCATATGTTCCCAGAATCTCGTGCACTACCTATTTCTAAAGATGATTTTGTTCTATCTGATGAACAACCACTAATTTCTCGGCCACAATCTACGTGGGAGACGTAGATTATGGCCAAAAATTTTCTGTCTTCTTTGACTCTTCAAAATGTTGAACCAATAATAACACAGCAAGTTCCTACCATGGATTATTGCATTTCACCGATTAATTCTGCAGAAAGTGATGCTGAACTTAGTGATAACGATCCAACCTATAACGGAGAACCGGTAGCTAGACAGCGTTCTTCGAGCACATAGCCGTGAGACCTTAAGGAATTAGTTTCGAAGAAACTAATTGATCCTTACTACGCGACCTATTTTGATAGTATGTTATCGTCTTGAGTAGTTAATATTTTTGTTTAAATTTGAAATACGTCTACTAGAGTTCATCAGAGATAATTTGAGGCTATTTGTTATTTAAATGGTATGCTATTTAAATAAAAAATAGAATCACATTATCATCCATCTTATGTTATAACTAAAGGTTGATTATAATTATTATATAAGATATGACTGAAATGAAGAAAATAAAAAGTTTTAGTGTTAAATGATTAAAAAAATATTTTGTTCTAAGGCTTGTAAAAAAGTTTTACTGTCGAATTATTATTTTTATATATTGTATTATTTTTTATTATTCCATGTATTTAGTCTATGTACATACAAATGACATTTTAAAATATTAATATAAAAAATATAAACATTTAAAAAATATATAAAATAGTAGCCCACCGGTATCGGGAACAGGGTCCAAGCTACCGGTGGTCAGGGCTCTTGAGAGAGAAACCTCCTCAAAATACGCGTTTCCAGAAGTACTGCTTTCTGGATCAAGCCCTTGATCCAGCTGCCCAACGAGAGCCTCCTTAGATGTTGGTCGAGGCAAGAGCCAATGGTATAATTGCCAAGAGGCAATTATACCATTGGCTGTGACGACTATCGGCACAATGATTGCTGTCTTCACATCCCACATGTCGACAACCAAGCGCGCCAGGTCAAGATATTTTTTTTATCTATCTCATGTTTCACGAGGTTCGTCATGGGGGACTGCTACATCAACAATCATTGTGCGACGATCTAATCGGCCTATCACCACTATGTCAGGCTTATTGGCAACAATAGTCCTGTCAGTGACGATAGATAGACCGATCCCAGTACAGTGTAATATTGCCATTTTCGAGAACTGGGTCGTACATACATATAGTATGGTAGTTTTGATTCCACAAGATTGTATTTAAGAGCAAGTTGCTGGTGAATATATATAATATTGTTTTTATTATTATTAAAGGATCTATTTTTAAGTTTGTAATGTCAAGTTTATAAAATTTTTTATTTGAAGTTCATTTAACATTTGAAAAGTTCTTACTTAATTAATTATTTGCCATTTCGTATGTTTTAATTTTAAGAATCTTAAAGCTTAATTTTTTATACATTTTGTTTTTTTTTTATTTCATTCGTATTTTACATTAGGGCACTTTTACTAATTTATGATAGGATATATTGTGTGATATAGCATTATTTTGTGATAGTCCTTATTATTTTGAATATCATTAGTCTTGTAAAGGCTTATTACAAATATTGCCTTCAAAAACAAAAATAAAAACAGTAGAAAAGAGGCCTAACTCGGAAGAGCTTTAAAAATATATTTATTAGTACTAAAATATTTTGTTTTGTAGTTTTTCTGCTATTAATACCGTAGTACATGTAACGTAGACTAGGTACAAAAAAAATCAGAGCTATAGCACTTTAAATTATGATGTTATCAATAATAGACTAAAAACATCGGATTCCCTGAATCTTAAAATATGTTTTTCCAAAAGTTGATATTTTTGAAATATGCCTTTACTTTATTAAGGGTGCGATATATATTTAAAAACTTACGTTACATTACAGACTATAACTTAATAAAACAGGTATATTTAGCTTTAGTTCAATCCATACTTACCTACTGCATAATTGCTTGGGGTGGTGCCGCAAAAACCATCTTACTTCCTCTAGAACGTGCTCAAAGAGCAATTCTAAAGGTCCTTTCGTCCTTTTTTATTTCCAACACATCAGCTTTACGTGGCATGCAAAGTACTAACAGTTCGTCAATTATTTATACTCCACACCTTACTAAAACAGCATACTGATCTACCTTTTAACCCAGCACCATCAGTCAAGAGAAGGAACTGGTCTGTATTCGGCCACAAACTAGACATGCATTTGTTTATAGATTTTACATATTTTTAGGACCTTTTTTATATAATAAAATTAATAAGATAATAGAAATACATAGAAAAATTACAAAAAATGCAGTATCATGTTATCGGAATATTTAGCTAAGCTTAATTATGCAGACACTGAGAATTTGTTACAAATTTTAAAATAATTTAAAAATAGTTTTGTGTGATTAGTTTCTATTTTGAATTTTATATAATGTGTCCATATTCCTGTAGCTATTAAAAAATTATTGTATAATTGTTCTTGTTTACACTAGTTTTACAAATATAATTGATCCTGCAATAAAAAAACATTATTAGCGACAGCCTGAAACACAGGTTTAACCTAGCTCAGGTAAGCCGTTAAGAGGTATTTTAAGTACAGGTGATTTAATCTAAAAGTAAATAATTAATAGTTGTAAATCAATTATATACAACGTGTAACGAAAACCCCATATCTATCCAAAAGAGCTGAAGACAACATCTGGTATGGAGTATAAATGCACAGTTTCAGCTCAAAATAACTGACTCAAAGAATTGATACCAAATTATATCGGTTTCATATGTTTCTTGAATAACAAATACAAAAAACGTGTCACATCACTACGAGGCTCAATAACTTTCCACGTCACTTGCCAATAACACGATAATTATCTGCGTTCTTCTTAATTTGGAAAGGGTAGTATTTAAACGCAAATCAAAAATTATCCTTTTTCTATGCAATAAGATTCCGAATTCCCATCAAAATTACTGATTGCACAGCCAAATATTCAACTCAAAATATCACTAAACACACTACAATTTATTTTCGCAGTGTACAGCAATTTTTCCTAAAGCAAAAGCTTTTTCATCAATGCACAGCTAATAATCTTAATGCACATTATACATGTTAACTCTTTTTCTTTTAAATATAGCTTCAATTTTTATATTATTTACAGCAGTTTTTCTAAATAAAACAGCATTTTATTAGTCACAGTTGTCTTATTATTTATTAATTACCACATAATGAGATCAGCAAAAAAATATGAAATTAGATACAAAATTGTAATTTATTGAATTATTAAAGCGGGTCTTGCTTTCGCGGGGCGGATTTTATGGTGTAGCAACTGAATCTATTGTTAGTCGACAACAGTTTTTACGCAAAATCGACGGAGACCCACGCAGCGGGGCTCCTATTTCTGGGTGGTTTAAAAAATAATAACCACGAAGGCTAAGGCGGGAGCTCCGCTCCGCTTCGCTCCCGCCTTAGCCTTCTAACCTAACCTATCCGAATCGGAGTATTCTGAGTCGGGGTGTTAACCAATAGTTGCTAATAATACAATGTTTGATATCCGTCTGTTAATATTAGCTCCCAAGTCATTATTTTTTGTAACCAAGTAGTTAGTCGCCCAATAAGTTCTTAGTTGCCTCAAAAATAATTTGCCGAAAAAGCGCGCGAAGCCGCGAACCTTTTTCGCGCGTATCTTGTATGTATGTATGTATGTAATATTGTTTATTACCTCATATCTCCAGAACCGCTGTACGGATTCACACAATTGAGGTATCGTTAGATTTGTCTTAACAGCCCGAGTGTTCTTAGATAGGTGACATTAAAAAAAAAATAAACATGGCGGCTGTGCGAAGCCATTATACATGGTGAAAACATATTTTTTTTTCAAATACTATGGGTATTTAATTAAAGGGCTTAACATAAGGACTTCAAAAAGGTATATCATGTTTATCATTAGTGTAATACTAGCAAAATAACACAATGAGAAAGTTTAAAAAGGCACAGATGTAATTGAAAAAAAAATACGTGTTTTATTTCAGTTAATTTGTTCTGCTTTTAGAAATAATGCAATGTAAAAGGATGTTTTTGTTATAATAATCATTAAAGCCGAGCATGGCTTCTTGAAAATTAAGACAAATATGTGGAACAGGTTTTGTTATACTTACTGGTTAATATGCGACTGGGATAGTTATTTTGCTATGAAATATGGAAAATTTGCTGTGCAGTCAGTATTTATGCTATGTATGTAGTATTTTTGTACAAAAATAAATTTAACTGTATTGCATTATGAGGAAAAAAGTAATGTCATATTGATGTATAATTTCGAATTATCTGCAGTTTGAGTTTTGTTAAACATTTAGTTTATTTGTAGTGAAGTGAGTTATTTGATGTAAGAATAACTCACTTCACTACAAGAACTACAAGAACACTTACTATAAGAATATAAATGATGAGTATGTATTGATAGGCGATTATTTATTTGATATGCAATTTATAATATCCCATTTGGAAATTTCGGTCTCTGGTATCCATATATTGAAATTTCTAATAAGTTCCACACATGTAGACATAGGTTTACAAAACCCTTGCCATATCGTTTGTTATCATACAAAGAAGCCGTGCACTTGTATAATAATAATAATAATTCCCGATACCGGTGGGCTACTATTTTTTATATTTTTATATGTTTTTATTTTTTTATATTAATATTTAAAAATGTAATTTATATGTACATATATTAAATAAATGGAATAATAATAATATAACATTCCACAACTTTCGCACAACGCCATCTAGTCCCAAACTAAGCAGAGCTTGTGGTATGAGTACTAGACAACTGATAAACATACATATATATTTCTAAATACATACATATTATAGATAAATTACACCCAGACAAAGAACAAATGATCGTGCTCATCACACAAACATTTGTATTAATAAATGCTAAAATACGCTCTCGATAAAACACAGTTGTAGTAAGAGAATCTCATGGCAACAAAAAACGCTAGTCTGAAACCGACCTAACGACTTATATTAACATTTACGATTTTTTAAAAGATTACTAGCAATGTGGGTGGAACTCACATTATTAGCAGCCTTGTTAACCCCTCCAACTAAGCTAAATATGCTTGTGTCTAGAGTGGGTTCACGACAATAGTGCAATGGGTGGGATTAGAACCCGCGACCTCTCGATCACAAGTCTATGATCGAAGCACTAACGCTTTACGCTAACGTAACTAACGAGAAAAATCCTACAAAAATAATATATTCAATTTTTTTTAGATATACTGCAGAGCTATCAGCAACCCGCGTGGCGTCCAAATAATTTGATGCGTAATTATTTTATAACTAAATATCTCATTTGGTTTATGTTTCGTAATAATAAATGCTAATAAACATGTACAAACTTATCCATTATCCAAATATTCCAATTATCCATCTACTTTCAGGTTAAAACTCAAAAATCAGGGTAGTCAGCTGATGATAACTACGTGTCTTTATGGTACTTTGATCTTTTGATGTTCACAGCCTGCGATCAATAAATTGTTGATCGAAGTTCACAGCAAATCAAGAAATGCCAAGAAATTGTATTTCAAGTGAAAGTATTGTGGATATAGAACAGAATGAAACAGTACGTTTACATATTTATTTTTTATTTAACTAAAGAAATTATTTTGAAACGATACAGCTCCATCTTGCACAAAATAGTATTAATTTTGTTTTATTTTGCATTTTCACAAACATTTCTGATATACCCCTGTTGTAAACCGTTCAGGGGACTATCTTCATTTAAATCTCCATTTATAAACCCTACCATAATCTAAATCTTCTGTGATCAATGCTCAAGTAGGTAAATAATTAAATTTGTCTGTTTTCTTAAAAAAGTTGTGAAGACCACATGTAGCTAAAACTATGTAGTCAATTTTATCTGGTTTCATATTAATTTCAGTGTCAAAAATTTTAAATCGACTGAATAATATGCCTGTTCGATTCTTATTATCGAATGGAGGGTAGTAGGTAAATCATCACCGAACTTGCTCTCGACCTACGTCGCGGCCATATATAACCGTGGCTAGCAGTACGATTTTACGCGCTGAGCTGGATGAACGTTTCTTCCTCGCTTTTTGTGATCGTGTCTCCAAGCTAGACGTTCTAGCAGCTACAGTGTTTGTGGACTCGCTACCGTGTGGTGTGCAATCTTCAAGACTTTTGAACCCAGAAAACTTCTACACTGCATATCTGTGACGTGCCGTGCATGCTGCAGCTCTTCTGCTGACCTGGGAGTTGAGACAAGGTAGGTGGTGTTCAATTGCCTTCTTGGAGATAGGAGGAACGAACTATTTCCACCCACAAATACTCTACTTCTACTTTCTTAGGTTCACAAGCCGCCAGCAAATTTTATTCAAAAAGGTTGGTCAAAAACCGAACAACAAATGGTCCTTCGTAGCCGGATGGTTTATGAATCGTCGAACTCGTAGTTCAATTCTCATTTTATTTCTATTATAGCTTCATCTTTACACATATATATTTATTAATCATACATAATTTAGTGTGTTGGTAATTAGTTTGCTAAATCATTCGTATATTCCGTATTTCGTTCATTTTACTTTGACCACGCCATCTGCGTCGTAGATAAAACAAAATGGCGCGACCGGTTACCAAAGGTAAAGAAATGAAAGAGGTGACTGAAGCATTCCAAAGTAATGAATTAACGGTGCTAATTAATAAAAAACAACGAATGTTTGAGCGGATGCAAAATGCCTATGATCTGTCAAAAGATATTTCGGATCCCGCATCGAAATAATTATTTTTGATGCACGTGGCTGATATTGATAATTTACGTACTTCTTTTGAAAGTCTAATCGTTGAAATTCTTGAAAAAGAACTTGAATATGAACCTGGGTCATCCCTTCGTAACCATGAATTGAAAAGTTTTGATGATTTGTATTTCCGAGTTAAGTTATGTGCATCGAAATGTGAACCTATTGTTTATTGTAATAAGCTTGAAGATACTTCGCGCTCTGTGGAGTCTAGACCAAGACTTCCTAAATTAGAACTGTTCACATTCGATGGGAATATTGAAAATTTTAATACATTTTTAGAGACATTCTGTTCTTTGGTTCATAATCAGACAAGTATTCCAAAAATAGATAAGTTTCACTATTTATTGTCATGCACAAAAGGTGCTGCATTAAATATTGTAAAGAGTGTGCCTATTTCTGCGAATAACTACGAACTCGTTTGGCAAAGTCTTCTTGATAAATATCAAGATAACAGAATGTTAGCTGGGAGGTACTTAGATAAAATGTTAACCTTTTCGCCGCTGCAAAAAGAATCTACTGATCATTTGAACTCATTTATAGAAACCTTTGACCATTCCTATAAAGCTATAGCAGCATTGAACATTGAGAATTTGAATAGTTATATAATGTGTCATATTGCTTTGAGGGCGTTAGATCCCCATACACGCAAAATCTTTGAACAAAATTTTAATCAAAAAACTATTCCAAATTTTTCACATGTAATTAGTTTTGTCCAAAATCATATAAAAGTTTTAAGTCATTCTGCATCTTATTCATCGAGTTCAAGTGCACAGCAAACGAATCAGCGTAAACAATTACCCCCTGGTAGGCAGAATAAAAATAATTATTCGCATGTAACTTCAAGCTCGAAAATATCATGTTTACATTGTGAAGATAATCACATGATATTTAGGTATAATAAGTTTCGTAATCTGACTAATACACAACGCATTAGCCGTGCTAATGAATTAAAATTATGCCACAATTGTTTAAAACCGAATCATACGATGAAAGACTGCAAAAGTGAATTTAGATGTTATGTTTGTAAGGAGCCGCATCATGTTCTATTGCATCGGGAAGCGAACGATAGTGGACCGAAACCGGTTTGTTATTCTGCTCCTACCGCAGTCGAACAGGCGTCCGCGCCTCCGGCGTCGTCTCGCGAAATACAAGCGACCGCCCGCTCCGATGTTATCAATACTACTAATAATCACTTAGCATCCACACTTAACTATGCAGTCATTTTGGGAACAGCTATTGTACATGTGTTGGATTCATTTAACAACTACCAAGCTTGTCGTGTTTTAATAGATTCAGGCGCGCAGTCAAACTTTATTACACAAAATTGCTTTCAGCGGTTAGGATTATCTGCTAAAAAATGTCCTTATAATATTCTAGGCCTCGGTGGCGAATTAGTCAAGGATAACGGCATGGTACCATTAACTTTAAAGCCACATCATCGTACGACTTCTTGTTTTAATTTAAATGCAGTAATTTTACCTCATCTGACTTCGGACATGCCTACCGTTGAAATACCTCAAAAAGTAGTTGATTATTTTAAAGATTTACATTTAGCCGATCCGTGGTTTTATAGAAAGTCGCCAATTGATATTATTTTGGCCGGTGACATTTTCCCGCACATTTACGACGGAAAAAAGATTATAATAAATCCCGATGTACCAGTCGCGTTAAGCAGCGTATTTGGGTATGTCGTAATGGGAAGACTAGAAATGCAATCCTCTAGCAATTGCCATGTTGTAGCGGCTACAACATCGTTAGTATCGTATACTATCGAAGAAAATAATTTAAATGAAACTCTCAAACTTTTTTGGGATGTGGAATCTTTACCGTGTGAAGTTCCTATTGATCCGTTAGAGGAATTAGCGGAAAAAGTATACATGGAAAAACATTACCGTGATGAAATCGGTAGATATGTTTCCCCAATTTTATCGAACCCTGAGCACGAGCCGCTCGGTGATTCATATGATACTGCTCTCAAGCGGCTTAAACAAGTTGAACGTCGCCTGGCTCGGTCACCAGACTTTCGTAAGGCCTACGTCGACTTCATGAAAGAGTACGAGTCGCTTGGACATATGGTACCATACACTGGTACTGAACCTTCGGGTTATTTTATCCCACACCATTGTGTGTTGCGTCCGTTTAGTACTACGACGCCGTTGCGTGTAGTTTTTGATGGATCCGCCAAAACAAGCTCTGGTATTTCGCTAAATGATACACTTTTGACCGGTAGAAAGATACATCAAGACATATTAAACATAATACACACATCAAAAGTGTCTAGGGATCAAGCATTTTTATGCGGATTTCTTGAGATTTAGATGTGGCTTTGTAATAAATTTATGATTTTATAAATTTATATGGATCCTTTTTGGTGCATTTCATAATTTGAAACAGGAACTGTTAATCAAATTCGAGTAAAAGATGAAAATCAGCTGTCAATATTTTCCCTATAAAAACATACAACGCATTGAAGACATTATTAGTGCTACTGTTTCCCTACTACTGATTAAAACCAACGTTATTATGGAGCGGCGACGTCATTTAAGCAGGGAAGAAATGCTCAGAGCCGTGGGAATGATAGAAGCTGGTTCCCGGCAACGTACTGTGGCTTTAGCTCTGAATACAAGTCAGAGTGTTATCAGTCGACTTTGGACACGTTACCGAAGCACTGGTACCGTGGTTGAGCGCCATGGAGGACGGTATCGCTGCACCACACGGAGACAAGACCGATACATTCAAATCTTAACTCGAAGAGCTCCAACAATAACCGCCATGATGTTAGCCGTGAGGCTTCATCACTCTTCAGGGAACTTAATTAGCGACCAAACAGTCAGAAACCGCTTGCATGAAGTGAACCTTCATTCCCGAAGACCGCTACGGGTACCACCTATAGCAATGCACAATCGTAGGATTCGATATCAATGGGCTCTTGAACACAAAAATTGGGCAGAAGAACAATGGCGTTTCGTGTGCTTTTCTGATGAGTCTCGTTTTGGTATGAGACCGGATACAAGACGTATACGACACTGGAGAACCCCTGGACGCCAACAGCGATTAAAATCCTGCCAGGAAGTCCATCCTTATAGTGGTGGAACCATCATGGTATGGGCGGGTATTTGGATCGGCGGAAGAACTGAGTTGATTTGGATCAGAGGCAACCTCAACGCTCAAATTTATGCTGAGACGATTGTATCTGACGTCATCGTTCCTCTACAAGTGCAAATCGGTCCCTTATTTCAGTTAATGCATGATAATGCACGACCGCACACCGCAAGAGTTGTAAGACAGACTCTCGCCGCAGCTAACATCAATGTCCTGCTCTGGCCTGCTCAGTCGTCAGACTTGAACCCGATTGAGCATGCATGGGATATGCTACAGAGAAGAGCTCTGCCGAATATGGAGGGTATCCAGTCGCAAGAAGACCTTTTTTTGTTGTTGCAACGAACATGGGCGGCCATTCCACAGCGTGATTTGGATGAACTCATTTTGAGTATGCCAAACCGATGTTCTTGTGTTGTTAGTGTTCGCGGTAGAAACACGGATTATTAATTGTTTAAGTTACCCAATAAAATTTTAAAGAAAACTGTTATTTCAGTCTTTTTTTCGAACTTTAATGTTAGTGGTTCAAATGTCAAAAATCCCTTTATTAGGAAAATGGCAAATTTCTTTATTAATGCAAAGGTGACTTGGTTTATCGTTACTGTGACAAACGAAAACACTTTATTTGATGAATCCTTAAAGAATATTTTAATTAATATCAATCAGGAGAAAAGTTATTGCAAAAATATATGTTGATCCCTAGACACTTTTGATGTGTGTATTTAATTTTAGACTTTACGATGTCTGTTTTACTGCCGACGTGTCTAAAATGTACTGAGGCGTGATCATAGGTCCTGCTGACCGGAAGTACCAGCATATACTTTGGCGTAATCGGTCGTATAATCCTATGGACCCGGTTTGTATTTTTGAGTTAACTCGAAATACTTACGGTCTTCGTAGTGCGCCTTTTGTTGCTGTACGTACGTTGCACCAGTTAGCTACGGACGAGCTAGCTCAAAGCATGCCGCATGGTGATGCGGAGCCAAGATCTAAGGCGGCGTACGTACTGACCAAGGGTTTCTACGTTGATGATGTCCTGTGGTCTTGCCAGACCCTGGAAGAAGCTTGCACGTTGCAAGACGATTTAATTTCCTTACTCAAAAGTGGTGGATTTGATTTAAGAAAGTGGGCTAGTAACTGTCCTGAGTTGCTAACAAGAATGCAATCAGACCAGGTTTCTACCATCAACTTTCAGGTCGATACGTTATCGTCATCTCTCAAGGTTTTGGCATTGACATGGTTACCCTCGTGTGACTTATTCTCTTTTAATTATAATTTAACTGACGCAAAACAAACTAAGCGTTCTGTCTTAAAATTACTCGCGAGTATTTTTGACCCAGTAGGTTTTATCGCGCCATGCACTTTTGTCGCAAAGTGCATAATGCAAGATCTTTGGAAGCTCGGTCTTGTCTGGGATAATCAGTTGCCAACTTAGCTGACCTCCCAGTGGAATAAGTTTATTACCGAACTGCCAGTTTTAGGTAAATTGCGAATTGAGCGTCATGTTTTAATACCTCCCTTCAATCAAGTTCAGCTTATAGGTTTCTGCGATGCGTCATCGCGTGGCTATGCAGCTTACATCTACTTACGTAGTGAAGACAGGGATGGTCACGTGAAAGTTAGGTTACTGATGAGTAAATCTAAGGTCGCACCTCTAAATCCAATTATGTCAATACCCAGGCTTGAGCTCAAAGCTGCTGTTCTATTATCAAAGCTAGTTAGTTCTGTCGTACAAAACTTAGACGATTTTAAGGTTTCTATTATTGCGTTAGGTGATTCGAACAACGTTTTAGCGTGGCTGCAAACGCCACCTTATAAATTAAAAACATTTGTGGCTAACCGTGTTAGTCAAGTGATCGCCGTGGTACCACCAAATTGTTGGTTTCACGTGAACAGCGAAAATAACGCTGCCGATATTTGCTCGCGCGGAGCATTGCAAGCTCGCTTCGTAAAAGATGCTACGGATTGGGTTCACGGTCTACAATGGCTTTATGAAAACCAAAAACAATGGCCAATAAAACCATTTTATGTAAAAGAAGGTTGTACCATTCCTGATATTAAAACTAACTGTGATACGTTCGTTTTAACTGCGTGTGACGATCAAAATACATCATTCAAAAATGACTTAGAAGACATAATATTTAATAAATTTTCATCTTTTAATTAATTGCAACGTCTTTGGCCTGGTGGCAGAGATATATGAATAACCTCAAGTCTAAGGCACCTGCTAGGGCATATGGGCCTCTCAGTACTCCAGAGTAAAGAAAGCTCGTGATACCATAATCCGAGTGATACAATTAAATCATTTTCATCATGAAATCGAATCGTTGCTAAAAGATAAAAATAAAAACATTAATTCCCTTCGTAAGCTTTCTCCCTTTGTAGATGGTCACAATTTCCTCAGGGTGGGGGGTAGACTCGTGAATTCCGATCTACCCTACAACACTAAGCACCCTGTGCTTTTACCTAAATGTCACACAACCAATTTAATCATTGAATATTACCACAAGTTATATTTACATGTTGGGCCTCGTACCTTACAAGGGATACTGTGTAAAAGTTATTGGATTATTAGTGCACGTAGAATCATTCGATCCGTCCTATCAAAGTGCAAGAATTGTTTTCGATGCCAACCTAGCTCAATTCAGCCTGCAATGGGTCCGTTACCCGCACCCAGACTAAAGCCTGGTAAAGTCTTCGACCACGTTGGTTGCGACTTGGGTGGCCCTTTCTTTGTGAAAGAAAGTCTGAGGCGCAATGCAAAGGTCCATAAGTCATATTTATGCTTGTTCGTGTGCTTTTCAACGAAGGCTGTACACTTAGAGGTTCTGACAGATTTAAGTTGTGATTGTTTTTTGGCGGCATTCGATCGCTTTGTAGCTCGCCGCGGACTATGCAGTTGTTTATATTCTGACTGTGGCACGAATTTCATTGCAGCAGCTAAACATTTGAAAGAAGTTGCGAACTTCTGGAATAGTAAAACTGGTGCTGATAAAATTTCAAACGGGTTAACGTCACGTCATGTAGAATGGCGTCACAACCCTCCTAATGCTGCAAGCATGGGCGGACTTTGGGAAGCAGGAATAAAGTCTGCTAAACATCACCTCTATCGTGCAGTAGGTGACGGATCACTCACTTTTGAAGAATTAAGCACAATTTTCTGTAGGATTGAAGCCGTTTTAAATTCACGGCCTTTGTGTTCTTTATCGGACAACCCAAACGAGTGCGAAGTGTTAACCGCAGGTCATTTTCTCATAGGTCAGAGTTTATTAGCTGCACCGGAATATGACTTTGAGGACGTTCCTCAGAACAGATTGTCACGTTGGCAATTTGTTCAGAAAGCTTCACAGTACTTTTGGAAGCGTTGGTCAGATGACTACCTTCACACACTTCAGCAGAGAGCGAAGTGGTTTTCAAATCCGCCTAACTTAAAGGTTGGAGATTTAGTTTTGCTGAAATCTCATTTAACTAAGCCCCTCCAATGGAATTTAGCCCGGATTGAGAAAGTACATAGTGGTGTCGACAAAGTAAATCGCGTTTTGACTCTACGAACTAAAAATAGTGTAATCCAAAGACCTACAAATAAGGTTTGTCCATTACCCTATGCAAATCAATTACCTACACAATATTATAAAATTAGTTTATTTAAGTTTTCCCTTGTTTTTTCCTTTATTTTGTACCTTGTATACTTTACATTTAGAACACACTCTACATGTAAAACCATAAGTTCATTCATGTTTAAGTAACTTTTATTTGTGTAACATATTCCACACTTATCATTCATTTAAGGAAATCAATCATATTGATTTTGGCGAGGGGTATGTTCGATTCTAATTATCGAATGGAGGGTAGTTGGTAAATCATCACCGAACTTGCTCTCGACCTACGTCGCGGCCATATATAACCGTGGCTAGCAGTACGATTTTACGCGCTGAGCTGGATGAACGTTTCTTCCTCGCTTTTTGTGATCGTGTTTCCAAGCTAGACGTTCTAGCATCTACAGTGTTTGTGGACTCGCTACCGTGTGGTGTGCAATCTTCAAGACTTTTGAACCCAGAAAACTTCTACACTGCATATCTGTGACGTGCCGTGCATGCTGCAGCTCTTCTGCTGACCTGGGAGTTGAGACAAGGTAGGTGGTGTTCAATTGCCTTCTTGGAGATAGTAGAAATGAACTATTTCCATCCACAAATACTCTACTTCCACTTTCTTAGGTTCACAAGCCGCCAGCAAATTTTATTCAAAAAGGTTGGTCAAAAACCGAACAATGCCAAAAGCGTTTTCTACTGTGCGACGAGCTCTGCACAAGTGATATTTAAAGATACGCTGTTCTCGAGTCAAATTTCTTTGTTGATATGGTTTTATTACATTTTCATGTAACGCAAAAGCACCATTGGTCACAAATACAAAGTTCATATTATTTTTGTTCATACTATTTGGCGGTAAATTTAATTGCTTGGTTATCAACTTGTTATAAAACATAGTAGATTCGATAACACCTCCATCTGATACTCTTCCATTACATCCGACATTAACATATTATATAAATTCATAGTCTGCATTCACAACAGCCATTAGTACAATACTAAAATAATGTTTTTAATTGTAATTAAATTCTAATGTGCTTTCCATCAATGGCACCACAACAATTAGGAAAATGCCATCGATTTTCAAAATTCTTTGCAATGTCTTTCTCTTTCAATTCTCTCTCTCTTCTTCTATTAGATACTAACTTGAACAAAAATAATAACAATGTATTATTGTTACAGTTTTTTGAAGATGATAACACATTCACCGCTATTATCACACTCGCCCTTGCCATCTCACTCGCCCTTGCCCTCACACTCGTCAACTTAAATACGTGAAACAACGCCGTCAGTGTCGTCCACAAAATCATCAGCAATCAAAGGAAACGTATATTAATTAATGAAGCTTACAAAGCCTTAAAAGAAGATGATGAATATATGGCGTATGAACGAAGACCAAAGGTAATACGCATAATCATTAATTAATAAAGTATCAAAAAAAAAGTTGCAAGAAGAAACTAATTTTACTGATCTTGGATCTTGTGTCTACACAGCTCCAAATTGCACATCCAGTTCCTTCATCATAGTCACTAAAGGCAGCTCGAATATCTACACTACCAAGATCTACTATTTCAAACAGAGAACAAGCAACATCTCGTCTTTGTCTCAAACTATCTACTACCACTACCTACTACTATACTATCTAAATATCTACTATATAACTTCGAACTATTCCCATTAACGATTGCCAACAGCCTTCACAGAGAGCCCTGTTGTTACAAACGAAATGTCGCAGTTAATTGTTTTTAAAACTCTGGAATAGTACTTACCTACTAGTCTTTTTTTTTATTACAACTAACTAAAATAAATAAAAATGAAAATTAAATAAATGTTTTCTTACCTTCATGTATACATCTTTCAGCAAAAAAATATATTTTGAAGTTTCAGGTATGATTACTCCAAGGGACTGTAGTGAAATTCTTGTAGGAATCTATAACTTTGTCCAGTTGCCAAATACCGTAAAGTTACTGTTCCGTCCGATATGTGGAACCGAACGTATATTTTGGTTGACAACATTAATTATCTATGGCTTGACATAACCTCTCTCTGACTTGACAGATTGTTTTTGCTCTTGGAAAAAATGTCAACAAGTTCAGACCGTCCAGTTACCGTTGCACTGGCCAATTATAGGATTGAACAGTTACTATTAACCTTTCTTCTGCGCTTATAGATTGGCGCATTTTTGTATTCATTCAAAGTTTTGGTCAAAGATTTATTTGCAAATAAATATGGTTACAAAGTTCTTATAATGGTATAATAGTAGCCTAACATATTTAATCATAATATTATGACATGCAAATTTTTGTTGATATTATTTTAATTAGTTAAATGTAAAATAAATTAGATATTAAATTAATTAAATTTGAACTGGATAAATTCTTGTATAGTATAAAAGGGATTCTCCATCAACCATCTGCGTAAAGCCCTTTTGAAGCGGACCATAGGAAGTTCCTTAATTTGGTCTGGAACCTTGTTATAAATTTTAATGCACATAGGGTAACAACTTCACCTGTACAGTTCCGTT
This sequence comes from Tholera decimalis, assembly GCA_943138885.2. NCBI lineage: Eukaryota > Metazoa > Arthropoda > Insecta > Lepidoptera > Noctuidae > Tholera > Tholera decimalis. The sequence continues at coordinate 2,992,995 of OW964552.2, read as the reverse complement.
TTAATTTTAGGATTAATCAACCTATTAGGAAATCTAGTTTTGAATTTGCATTTATCTCCCAGTTTTTCAAACATCTCAGGATGAGATTTGGTAAATTTACATAATTCCTCAATATAAATACCAGTTAATGTAAGTATTCTAAGTTCCTTAAACAGTGGTTTACAGGATGTGAGTGGGTCTACATTACAAATCGCACGTATACACCTATTTTGTGCAATGAAGGCTCTTCCGAGATGCACCGAGTTTCCCCATACCAGTATACCATAACGCAGTATTGAACCAACATATATGCATGATAAGCCTGTAATGTGGCTTGTCTACTTGATAGGTTAGATAAACGCCATAGAACATAAGGAAACTTACTGAGTTTTCCACATATCATATCAATATGACCAATCCAGGAACACTTCCCATCTAGCACTATCCCAAGAAAAGTCATACTATCTGATTGTTGTATTTGTTTATCTTTATAAGTAATGTTTAAATTAATTTTATTCCAGTTTTTGTTAAGAAATTGTACATATTTGGTTTTATCTATGTTAGGATTAAGATTATTCTTTTCCATCCAAGATATAATTTTGCTTACGGTACTATTTATTTCTTCATTATAGTTTTCTTTAGTTTTAGGGATAATTACGGACACATCATCTGCAAATAGTATGCAAGGATAGTCAGTTACTTCTGTCAGGTCATTGATATATAACAGGAAAAGCGGGGCACCCAAAATACTACCCTGTGGAACGCCTGTACAATTGTAACCCAATTCGGATTTAAATTTAATTTCACCGTTTTGATTTGGTTTGTCCACAGTAATTGCGTGCTGTTTGTAAGGTAACTTTTTAACCACGCATTTGCTTTACCGCGTATTCCATATTTTTCACATTTTTTAGAAGTAGCTCATGCGATACAACGTCAAAGGCCATGTCAAAAAATACAACAGTGGTCAGGATTTTCTGGTCAATATTTTTAGTAACTAGGTTAATTAAGTTAAATGCCGCTGTGGTTGTCGATTTCTTTTTTTTGGAATCCATGTTGTTCATGTTTCAAAACCCGGAACTTATCGATAAAATTTATTAATCGCTTATGCATGAGCTTTTCGTAAATTTTCGCTAAAATGGGCAATAAAGCTATCGGTCTGTAGTTATCAATAAGGTTTTTATTACCTTTTTTAAATATTGGTTTAATAACGGCTATTTTCAACTTCTCAGGAAACACTCCCGTGTATAACGACAAGTTTATTAAATGTACCAGTACCTGACTAATAGTAGGGCTTATGTATTTGATATTTTTTGTAGGTATTTGATCATAACCTGTTGAGTTTGTATCCCTGAGTGATTTTATTACTTTTCATATTTCGTCATCATTGGTGGGCATTAAAAACATACTAGAATTTATAGGATAGATGTCATAATTACTATTATTAATGTGGGATGGAAAAGTTCGCAGGATGGCAGAAAGAAACACCTTTTTAACAACTTTAAATTCTGTATTCACACAATGTGTTACATTACTCCTCTCATCTTACTCTATACCTCTGTTTTTTTCTTTTATCTATGCCCCTAGACTTTGCTCGGACATGAGTAGCAAAATCGACTAATCTTACTAATTAGTTATTACAGATTAACCATAATTATGTTTTGCCCACAACTCGGCCTTCCTGCCAGAGTCTGGCCTCAGACCATGATAAGTTTTTAAGTTAAGACTATGTTAAGTTTACTTCTATATTAAAAGGAAAAACAAAATAACACCCTACATTTTAGACAGTTTACACTGTAACGGTTTTAGAAATTAATCAATACAGACACCTTATCATCTAACATCTTATAAATAAACGACATAGAACACCTGAGATCAAAAGCCTTAATTCTTACTGTTATTTTAAATAAAATAAACTAAACTTAACATTGGAATGTTGAGGAACATCTAAAACAAAATACCCATTAAACAGCAATCTTAATAGCTTACCTCTGGCCATCATTTCATATAGTCTGCTGCAGTTGACGTTCTGATTGGACCCTCAACAGCAACTTCAGCCTTTTCCACCTCATATCTATCTTTTCCAAGTATCTTCATCACCTTGTATGGTCCCAAATACTTTGCCCTTATCTTCAAAGTTTTTCCGAATTGCGTTCTTCTATTAGCTGCTAAATCTCCCACGGCATACTTTATACTCTCTTTCCTGTTCTTGTTAAAATTAGTTCTGTTTTCTTCTTGTATTTTAAATATTTGGATTTTAGCATGTTCTCTTAGCTTTTCTCTTTCATGTAAATACTCTTCTCTTTCCTCCTCCTGTAGCATGCTAATTATTCCCATATCTTCTTTAAGTCTCATTTTCTTACCAACCAATAACTCAAAAGGGGTTGTCCCTATACTACGCTGAAAAGTACTATTCAGTGACCTCTGCACCTGGCTCACATGCCGATACCATTGCTTCTCATCTTCTAGGCACAACTTGGCAAGTATGGAAATTAAAACTCTGTGTACTCTCTCCACCTGCCCATTGCCACGAGGAACACCAGTGGTAACTGTAATGTGCTGTATGCCTTCAGCTTGGTAATATTCTGAAAAATCGTTACTAGTAAAGGCAGCTCCCTTATCTGTTATCATTCTGTTCGAGTTCCCAAATGTTTGTTGGTGAATTCTTTATTTATTAATCAGCTCTGTAGAGTTAGTAGTTTTTGTTGGAAATAACCACACAAACTTTGTGAAGGCATCTACAATAGTCAGAATATAATTGTATTGTTTTTTAGTTTCTGATAGAGGTCCAATATGGTCACAATGCAGAGTGCTAAGAGGTATACTTTCTTTCTCTATGCTGTTCAAGAATCCTTCCTGCTTTCCTTCTTTTTTTAGTGCTAATAGACATGGTATACAACTGACAATAACTTCTTCTATTTTTCTAGTAACATGTTTAATGTAATAATCCTTTTCAATGAGCTCCATCATTTTCTTTTTACCGAAGTGACCATTTTCATGTACTTTCCTTAATATTTGCATTTCCATCCCTTTTGGTACTACTATCTTACCTTCTTCGCCTTTATATAGCAGTCCATTATGTTCATAATAATCTAGGTATGGCTTCTGTTTTATAACCTCTAATATAGCAACTGTTCCTTCATCACACTGTTGAGCCTTTCTCAATTGATCATGGACTCCTCTTGTAACAATATTCACATAAACACTGCGACTCAAAGCATCCACATGTCTTATTCTGCTCCCAGATCTATGTTCAACTGTAAAATCATATTCCTGTAAAAAGAGGACCCACCTTGCCACTCTTGTTACTAAATCTTTCTTTTTCAAGGTCATTTGAAATGCTGCACAATCTGTGACAATCTTAAATGGGATTCCACATCAATATTTCCTGAATTTTTTAACTCCTTCTATCACAGCCAAAGCCTCCAACTCGTAACTGGTATATTTCTTTTCTGCGTCTGTAGTTTTCTTGCTCATATAATACACTGGATTCAAACACTTGTCATCGGGATCTTGTTGCATGAGCACTGCTGAATACGCTTGTTGGGAGGCATCAGTGTGCAGTTCTGTCTTCAAACATGGTTTAAAAATTTTCAGCACCGGTTCCTGCGTCAACTTCTCTTTCAACTGGTTGAAAGCGATCTGCTGTTCATCCCCAAAATGATAATGATTGGTCTTCTTTAACAAATCTGTCAGTGGTCTTGCAATCCATGAATAACCTTCAATAAATTTTCTGAAATATGAAGTCAAACCTATAAAGCCTTGTAGTTGCTTAATAGTTCCTGGCACTGGATACTTTAGCACTGCATCTACCTTATCACTTGATGGCTTTACCGTTCCATTCTCAATGATATGACCGAGATACTCAACCCTCTTGGTTTGTAAGTTACATTTCTTCCAGTTAATTTGAAGTCCATGTACAGCAGCCACCTTCAATACTTCTCTAAGTCTATCAAGTGCCTCTTGATAAGTCTCAGCCATTATCATAATATCGTCGATGAAAATGAATCAACAAATAAATCTTTGAAATTATATCCCTGAAAATAATTGTTACAAAGCGAGTAAAATAGTTCGGGCATACAGAAAGACCAAAAGGTGCCCTGGTAAACTCAAACTGTCCTGTTTGTGTGACAAATGAGGTATATTTTATACTGCTTTCACACAATTTTAAATGGAAAAATGCATCTTTGAGATCTAACTTACTAAATATCTTACAACCTGAGAGCCTGTCTATATGATCATCTATGATCGGCAAGGGAAACTCATCTTTAACCATCTTTTCATTTATTTTCCGATAGTCGACACAAATACGTATTGTACCATCCTTCTTTTTAACTAATACCAACGGACTTGAATATTCTGAATAGCTGGGCCTAATAATACCTTTCTGTAACCACTCCTTGATCTGCTGGTCCACTATATTCTGTTCATGTAGGGATAGGCGTCGGGGTCTTTGAGCAACCGGTATGTCATCCTTCAGAATTATTTTCATTTCAATTGGTGTCAATTGGAGTCTTCCACCATTTGCATAACCACAGAGTTTATGTTCTCATCCGGAATATAACTCACCAATTGTTGCTGCTGTGCATCTGAAATTAGACATTTCAACATTTCACCCTCTCCTTTTGAAATTAAACTAATACATCCATTGTTAAACAACACAGTCGTACTCATTAAAAAAGGTTGACCCAGTAAGACTTTGTAAGGCATTGTATCTACGGGTATTATATAAAATAGTACATCTAAATTACATCCGTCCATGCTTATGATAACATTAATCTTTCCTAACGTATATACTTTGGACGATCCAAGTCCAGTCAACAACAACTTTTCACTGGTATATGAGGACACATTTAATTGGAAAAACAGATCTACGGTTATTAAGTTTAAATCACTTCCACTATCAATTAGAGTTTCAACTTTTTGATCACATATTTCGATTGTTTTCACTGAATTTTGGAGTTTGTTTTGATTTGGATAGTTGACATTTAACACCGACTGAGGTTTCGCACTGTGACTGTCATCTTCAATTTTGACGTTTGACACTTCAATCCGACGTTGGCAATCTTCGTCTTCGTTGGTATTGTTTTCCGGATCCGCAACCAACTTCACACACATGGACTGGTGGCGCTGTTGACTTTTCGGCTGCGAATCATGTCTTTGATTGTTGCTCGACTTACAATCTGGTGCAATGTGGCCAAACGTATCGCACTTGAAGCACTTTACTCCATTCGGGCATGAATTAGATAGATGAGACGGATCACCACACTTGAAGCAATGTTTTTTAGGTTCATTCGCCAGCTTTTGTCCACGATCACCACCACTCGTACTTTCCTGCTTCGACTGATTTTGTTTTGGTAAACTCGCACGAATCCTTGACTTGTTTTTGATGTTTTCGTAAATGGCCAGCTTTTCCTTCAGAACTGCGTAGGTAGTGACGCCATAGATTATCGCCTTGTTCATCTCTAAATCTTGAATTCCATCGACAACGTATTGAATAGCCACGTAGTCGGGAAATTTTGCTCGCTTACCCAATTCTTTCATTACCAACATATATTGGTAGTAGGTCTCGTCGCGGCTTTTCCTACGGGAACTCATCAGCTCGTGCATCTCTTTGTTATTCAATGAGTCAGGAAACACTTTTTGCAATGCCGCTTTCAAGTCATCGAATGATTTGAATGTTTTTTCTGACTGCAACCAGAGCTCAGCCGTGCCTGTTAGCGATCTTCGGGCGACAACCAGCTTCTGTTGGGGTGTCCAATTGAATATTTCAGCGTTGTCTTCTACATCTTGTGCCCATTTTGAGGAGGAATACGTCTTGTCATCTCCACTAAATTTGGCTATTCCATCTGCGGCAAAACCTCTCACAGCGTCGCCTTGTCGTCTTGCATCTTCTTCGAAAATTAGAAATACCTTAATCTGACTTCAACTTTTTACAAACAAAGGTGATGGCGTGCCCCAGCCGAGATTCAATCTTAAGTAATCTCGACCGTGTCCTGCTATTTCCGCCAAGAATATAGCTCTTCCTATCCCGGACGAGCCCCCAAAGTTGTGGGATGGCAAAGTTCGCAGGATGGCAGAAAGAAACACCTTTTTAACAACTTTAAATTCTGTATTCTTCTTGCAACCACTTTCAACTGTTACATTACTCCTCTCATCTTACTCTATACCTCTGTTTTTTTTCATTTATCTATGCCCGTAGACTTTGCTCGGACATGAGTAGCAAAATCGACTAATCTTACTAATTAGTTATTACAGATTAACCATAATTAAGTTTTGCCCACATTAATATCAAAATCGTTCTTCGTCAAATTGATATAATAGTCATTTACATAATTGGCAATGTCCGTGGGGTTTGTTAGAGGTCCGGTTTCAGTTTCTATCTCATTAATATTTGTCTCCTGAATTTGATTATTATTGGAATCAATGTTTTATTAAGTCCCATGACGCCTTACATTTATTTTTAGCCCTAGTTATGTAATTAGAATTATGAATTTTTTGTGCTTTTTGTATACATTTTTTAAGTAATTTATTTTAGTTTAAGTATTTTAATTTATTATCTTTATCTGATGAGAAGTAAGTTAAGTTAAGTTTTTGGCCCGTTTATCGAGGCTAAGGCTCAACTAGCATCAAAAAAGTTGGGAATCCTAGCAAAGGTGAGACGGTACTTCACACCCGAACAGTTGCTCAATCTCTATCAAGCCCAGGTTCGGTCGTGTATGGAGTACTGCTCTCATCTTTGGGATGGATCTGCTAAATACCAACTGGACGCGCTTGAGTCTATCGAGAAGCGGGCCAAAAGACTCATTGGCAACGATGCACTGGTCGAATCAAAGCTCCAGCGCCTTGAACATCGACGACGAGTTGCAAGTCTATCGGTTTTCTATCGGTTACATTTCGGGGAGTGTGCGATGGAATTACACAATCTAATTCCACCAAGCCCGTTCCATCATCGGACTACGAGACAAACGGCGAAGCGCCATCGTTACATGGTGGACATCCCACCCATACGCACTAAACGTTTTGGGAATACCTTCATTGTGCGTACGGCTAAGGAGTGGAATTCCCTGCCGGAGTCTGTGTTTCCCGATAGCTATAACCTAGGAGTCTTTAAGTCAAGAGTGAATAGGTTACTTTTAGGTAAGCGTGCTCCATCTTCGACCACATCATCACTTACCATCAGGTGAGATGGTGGTCAAACGCGAACCTATTCTAAATAAAAAAATAAAAAAGTATTATTTAAAACGCAAGTTCCTTTTGGTCTTAGTTGATTTTTTTATACCTTTGGAAATCCATTTTGCATATTTTTTTACTAGGTCGACTTTGATCTTGATTTCCGGGAAGCATGAATCAAAAAACAAGACAAGTGTATCGTGAAACTGATTAAACGCACTGTTGGCTTCCTGATCAGAAAAAACTTCGGTCCATTTTAACTTCGACATACAGTTAAAGAACTTTTCTTTATTTTCGGCGCTAAAATCACGCTTATGAATTGTACGAGAGCGTAGAGGTGGAACTTTATTATCTATTTGTATGAATATCATCTGAGCTGTTTCGTGATCTGACAATCCCAGCGGTATAACCTCACATATTGCATCCTTACAGTTACTTATTATTTGGTCAAGACATGAATTTCTTCTTGTTGGTTGTTTTATACGTAATGTTAAGTCAAAATTATTTACAATCCTAATTAATTCGTCGATACATTTTTTATTTCTATCGATTTTATTGCTCAAAATGTCAATGTTAAGATTACCTACTATCACTAATTTTTTTGATTTATTTCGAAGGTTACACAACATTACTTCTAAATTACGTAGGAAAATAAAAGGGTTTGAGCTTGGCGTACGATATAGGGCTATTATAATAATGTTATATTATAAGAGTTCAATTCCACAACACTCAAACTCGTTTTCAGACGCATATTTTTTCAATTGCGTCAGTATTTTGTACTCAATGTAATTCACGCAGAAAATACAAACACCCCCTCGCTTTTTATTATTTCTTGAGTACCAGTCTCCTAGTTTGTAGTCATTTAAGGCTACGCTACTCTCCTCACCCGCTTTAATAAATGTCTCCGTCAGGCATATTACATCAATAATTAACTTTTTATTTAGGAATGAGTCAATTGCAATTTCTAAAAGTTCTCTTTTACTTCTTAAGCCTGCAATATTTTGATGGAGAACATTTAATGAGTGACAATTAATTACGTCAGCGGACTTTACGTCTTTTACCTTACCTAACTCATTATTATATAGGTTTCTAAGTGGTTGGTCACAGAGCGTTTTAGTAGTAGGTAAAGTACTACTAGTACCTGCGAAAAATGGTATTATTTGGGGTGCTTTTGTAGTTATATGATCTTTTTGGTTGGTAAGTAGGCTTTGTGTCTAGGTTTGTAGTAAAGTATGTAGGCAAATCGGAGCATTTCGACTGAGCAGTTGGGTTTTTGTTGATGTTTAGGTATTTATTTTTATAATCAATTGTTCGACCCCAAGTCCAGCCAACGGTAACTGGTATGTCGAACTGTCCGCGATTACGCGGAGCCCTACGTTGTGGTAGGCTCTTAGGCCTTATTTCGATAAACAAAATGTACCACTAACCTGAATGCTGGGGACGCCAACTTCGACCTTCCAAGGTCACGCTCCAAGTGTGGTTTGTATGTAATATGAAGGTGAGTAATTGTAACGTGTGGTGAAAGACAAGTGTGGATGAACGTTCCCAAGAACCCAGTTCCAGGAACTGGCTGGCAACACTGGTGACAGGTCGTGAAAAAACGGTCTCTTAGTTAAATTTTTAATAAATATTCTTTAATTGTGTAGTAACTAGTTTTAGATGTGTTATTTATCTTAGATTAAATGTATAAAGTGACTCAGTCAGTGTTTTTGCCGTGTTTTTGTTGAAAAAACTTCAAAAATCCATAAAACAATAACTTGTGTACATGGACCGGCTGTCAGTTTGGATTTGAAATCACCAAACCCGGGGAGTATATTTTTTCATATTATTATTACCTATATACACTTCTCAACACCTTTAAATACTGCTCAGATATCTGAGCTACGTCCAGCACACATTGGCACCGTTTATGTCTCCTTTTGCTTGACAAACTGTGGAAGCAAAATCGATGACGAAAACATCCGCCCCAGACAAAAGTTACACTGCATATTTACTATACATTATTACTGTTACATTCTCACTATTATATTCTCATTAATCATCTATTAACTTCATTTAAACCAGTAACTTTGTCTATTGTAAAAGCAAGAAACCCATGTATAACATTACATACTATTTATTATTTAAGCTAGACCAATAACTTTGTCTAAGCAAATGACTTTCTTAGAAAACCAATAAGTAATGTGTTAGTTATATAGTATACATGTAATAAACATAAATAAGAAGTTAATAGTAGTATAATTTTCTCTTTTTTCTGCTACCTACTTTCTAATTCATTGTACCTACTTTAAAAAAAAAAAAAAAAAAATTGTCTGTTATTCTTTTGGTTTTTCATTTAATTTCAATCCTTAGTTGTTTTCCTTCTAACATCTACTGTTCTAAACTTCCTTAGTATATCCCCAAAATACTCAGTTGATTCTTGTCACATTCCAGGAGCGGTTTGGTCAACTTTTTCAATATGATGACCCGCGGAGCTACTGTACGTGACATGAATATCAAACTGATTGCTGCACTGAAGGAGCTTGAGGTCTCAAAGAAGACCTGCAGTGACCTGCTGCAAGAAAGAGAAGAAAGCGAGGTGGAAGTCAGGAAGTTAGTCAACAAAAACACAGAACTGAAGAGACAGCTCGTGGAACTTCACACCCAGCACATGGACATACTGGACCAGCATCACCATCTCCGCAATCTAATGTCTGAATTTCAAGAATGCAGTGACACACATGATCAGGCACTGAAACGTATATCAGGACTTGAAGCGGAATTATACAAGGCTCATAGCACAATATCTAATATAGAAACCTTGAGAGCCAGTGAACAATTGGCCAACACAAACAGCCTTTTTGACGAGCTGGTGGGTAGTGGATCCGGACTAGAATGTAAGAAGCCCACCTGTACCATAGACTTAACTGGGGACGATACATTAACAAACTGTCCTGTTTTAGGTAGTCACAACAAAATAAGGAAGTATATTAAAATTAATAGAAACATTAAAAAGTACAAGAAACTTTTAAAATCAAGAAGTGTGTATAAATATAACATTGAACTTAGAAAGCAGCGTGTTATCCTAAACAACCAATTAAAGGAATGTAGTTGCATGCTGGATAGTCAAAGAAAAATGTATGATATTGACATAAATAACCTTCAGAAGGAATTATTGAGTAGGGAAAATACACTAAGGGATATTTTTTGTAAGTATGAGTCTAGCCAAAAAATGTTAAATGAGCGCATGCAGGAGGCATGTGACCTGGTGGACTTGGTTAAGCACAACGCAGAGAGGTATGAGTCATTGACTAATGACCTCACCTGTAGTTGTGCTTCAAATCACCCGGCCATCATGTTACCACAGATTATTCCTGCATCCTCACACATTTTACCTCATACTTTGGAAACCACAAGCCCAGCTCAAAGTAACATTTTAGTTTATTCAGATAGATTAGGCACAGGTTTTGGCTCACTATTAAATAATTATTGTGATCATACTATAGTAAGTCATTGTTACCATAACCTGCATTTCACTGAGCTTATTCATAAAATTACACAATCAAATTTGAATGAGCAGACTACAGTCATTCTTTTATTTGGAAACAGCCTTAATGTGACAAAACAGGACATTGTTAATGGTATTGGCACCCTCCTTAAATTAAAATTAGGCAAATTAATGTTATGTGCATTGCCTTATTCTAATAATTTGACATGTATAGAAAATGAATATATTTTTAGACTTAATAATTTGATGCATATGTTAGTATGCCGTCATAGTGACCATTTATTGTATTTTGATACTAACAATTTTGTTAGAGATTTTGTTTTGATTCGGGAATATATGTATCTTCCCAAAAAAAGTCGACATTTATTGGCTACTTTGTTAGCGTACAATATACACTCATTTATTGATAATTTTACTGATCCTAGGTTAAGTGAATATTCAGTATTATCTAGGGTATCTAATAATACTGAAATTAATTATTGCATTGACAGTTTACATAACTCAACCAATTGCTTGGTTGCAAACAATTTTACTACGGAGAATTTAAATTAGAAATTTTGACAACAGAGGGAATCTCTAGCAGTAATGAACTTTTAAACTGCAAAGAGGACACAAATATAGTTTTAAAATCAATAAATACTATTAACCTGGTACATCAAAATATTCAAGGATTTTTAAACAAAGATTTAGAAGTAGAGTTTTTTCTTAATTTTAACAATATTGATATTCTTTGCCTAACTGAACATTGGCTTCAAAGCCATCAATTTATTTTCAATTATAATAATTACCAGGTTGGTAGTTCTTTCAGCAGAGTGAATGCTATACATGGTGGCTCTTTAATATTAATAAGTAATAATCTTAAATTCAAGAACCGAATGGATATTGTGAGCCTCTCTGTTGAACGATCTATTGAAATAGCCTGTATTGAATTGGAGCAGTTTATTATATTAAGTGTGTACAGACCACCTTCAGGATTGTATGATTGCTTTGAAAAAGTAATGGATGAAGTTTTGCATAAAATCTGTAACTCGAGTAAATATGTCATTGTTTGTGGTGATTTTAATGTTAATTTATTAGAAAATTCTGGTTTGAGCACTAACATTATTAGTTTATTCCAATCATACAATCTTGTAAACCTATTTATGGAGCCCACTAGAATAACTCCTACTAGTGCCACTTGCTTAGATAATATTTTTACGGATGTTGTACCGACTCACAAAAAAATAATTAATTTAATAGACTCTGATCATTGTGGGCAATTAATTACTTTATCAAAAAAAGTCAATAAAATGTTAAAAAAGAATATCACTGTAAATCCAAAAACTAAATATCGCCTGGAAGCATTCAAAACTAAACTCTTAAATAAAATGCCCTGTTTGTTAACTAATGAGGACCCTAATAAACATTATAATGATTTTTTCAAAATATATTGCCAACAATTCGATAACACATTTATTCCCAAAATTGCTTCAGTAAATAGTAACACTTCTTTCAGTGACTGGGCCACCACTGGTATTTATAAAAGTAGAAATCGGCTTTATGAACTCTATGAGGAGCGGACTTACACTAACTCGGTAGAATTTAATTTATATGTTAAGAACTACTCTAAATTATTTAAAAAAGTCTGTTATATTGCCAAGTCTCGCTACTTGAGTTCTAAAATTAAAAATAGTAGTAATGTAATTAAAACGACTTGGGATATTATAAAAAGCGAAACGGGAAGGTCTTGCAACCGAAATATTGATTACACCCTCACTATTGATGATAATATAATAACATTAGATTCGCAAGTCGCCACAGAATTTGAAAATTTTTTCACTGACATTCCCGTATCGACAACCAAGTCGCTAAAATCATCTCCCATTGCTGCAGAAACATTACTTAAAAAAAATGTGCCAGTTTGTAGTTCAGAGTTTAAATTCCAACATGTTACTTCTAATGACATCATAAAAACTTTTAATTCTTTGAATATTAAAAAGACTGCAGACCTGTGGGGTAATTCTGTTGAAGTTACTAAGTCAATTATACACATTATTGCTCCTACATTAGCTGTTATATTTAATAATTGTATTGATTGCGGTGAGTTTCCTGATCTAATGAAATATAGTAAAATAATCCCACTATTTAAATCGGGTAGTACATCTGACCCTACTAATTATAGACCTATTTCTGTACTGCCCACTTTCAGTAAAATTTTTGAGAAAATTATTTTAATGCAGATGCAAAGATATTTTAATAAACACAAATTGCTACATAATAAACAATTTGGTTTTACAAAGGGTCGTTCAACAACTGATGCCGGTGTTGAACTTTTAGGACACATTTATAATGCATGGGAAGATAAATGCGATGCGTTGGGCATTTTTTGCGATTTGTCTAAGGCGTTTGACTGTGTTCCCCATGAGACATTAATCAGGAAACTGCACCACTACGGATTCCGGGACTCCTCTCTGAATCTTTTAACCTCATACTTGAGTGAAAGGATTCAGAGAGTCGATGTGAACGGCAAAAGATCGCCGGGATCTGTGGTCAAGATGGGGGTCCCCCAAGGCTCAATTTTAGGTCCCTTTTTGTTTCTTATTTATATAAATGATTTGCCGTACCTGATCAAAAATCATGACATAGTGTTATTCGCTGACGATACTTCTCTTTTATTTAAAATTAAACGTCAACAGCAGGTTACTGAAGAAGTAAACAGAGCCCTTGCGACTGTAGTTAGCTGGTTTAATGTTAATAATCTTCTTCTTAATGAGAAAAAAACCAAATGCCTAAAATTTACGTTACCTCATGTTAGACAAGTGAATACTAGTGTATCAATAAAGGGCGAAATATTGAAACCCGAAGATACCACAGTATTCTTGGGCATAACTTTGGATGCGAAGCTTCAGTGGGGCCCCCATATAGATAAATTGTCAAAAAAGTTAAGTTCTGCAGCATATGCCGTTAGAAAAATACGTGGATTAACTGATATCGAAACAGCACGTTTAGTCTACTTTAGTTACTTTCACAGTGTGATGTCATACGGCATTTTACTTTGGGGAAATGCTGCCGACATTCACACAATATTTGTATTACAAAAAAGGGCCATTCGTGCAATTTATAAATTAAGTCCTAAGCACTCCTTAAGAGACAAATTTAAAGAGATTAATATTATGACTGTGCCATCTCAGTATATTTATGAGAATCTCTTGTATGCACACAAAAATATTAATCTGTTTAAAAAATACAGTGATATTCATAGTGTAAATACAAGGAACAAAGACAAATATGTCATTCCTAAAACAAGGTTGAAAAAAATAGGTGGTTCGTTTAGATGCCAATGTATACGTTTTTATAATAAAATTCCTAGCCATATTCAAGAACTAAGTATTCATAAATTCAAATTGTTTATAAAACGTAAGCTATGTCAGAAAGCTTTTTACAGTGTTAAAGATTATATTGAGGACAAGAAGGCTTGGGAATGAGATGCTCCAGTGATATACGTGTGCCTTTTTTATTTCTTTTTAAAATTATGATTGATGATTTATTTTTGATTAATTAAAATTTTGCTTTCTCAAGTATTGTATATACCTATTAATTTTTGTTTTTGTTTGTTGTTTTTTTTTATATTGTTGTTTTTTTTTTATATATATATAATTATTTCATTATTGTAAATGTGAGGACGATGTAGGTTATTCTTTCTTCATTGTTTTTGCTTTCACTATAATTTATTTAATGATGTCAAGCAGTTTGAGTACTTGTGTGGCCTACCCAAAGGTCCTTACTTTGGTATTGTTCGTCAAATTGTTGAGCTCCTTAAGTTCTAAGTTGAGCTACACGATAACTGACAAATGCTTGCACTGTCTGGACAGGTCCGCTCAAATTTGCGTGGTTATTTCCTCAAAAGAATACCACAGACATGAACCTACATGCTTCTCATATACAAATACAAATTGTCTGGACTTTAAAAGAGACTATGACCTCTGAGTTTGTTTCGGTGTTTCTTCTCAGAGTAGTCAGTTAGGAAATACCGGCCTCATCTAGCTAAACTTAACACGCAAAAAAACATGACGTGTAAAAGTGTTATTTATAACCAATTTACAAAATAAATATTTCATTTCATTTCATTTCATTTCATTTCATTTCATTTCATTTCAAGGCGCCGATATCCAGGTAGCGGTCACAACAGCAATCACAGCTTAACTCGTTCCCAACAAACGCGCGCTACGCGTGGTAGACACAATAAGGCGATATGTTTCACGAAATATCAGTGGATTCTTGATAATCCGAGAATACAAAGTTTAATCAAGCACTGAACACAATTAATATGTTAATCTCACGTGAGATCCAAGATGATTTCCAATTATAATGACTAAAACTCAATCTTCCAACCGGAGGTTAGTTTTTCAAGAGAACGGAAACGTCAAAGTGAAAAAAGTTATAGACAATAGAATGTTGCCAACCAAAAGGTGCGTTCGGTTTCACGTTGGACTAAACATCTACCCCCCCCGGACGGGCCTACCCGTCCGCTAATCAATTGGAAGTCTTGACAAAGTTGCGACCGCTCTCTTTATGATGGATCCGTCCACCAAAACTTCAGCAAAACGAGGGACCCCGTCGGTGCCAGCCACCAAATTGAGAATGCGCCCCATGCGCCAATACAAAGGCTTCAGGTTGGCATCCTTAATCAGGACGAGGTCTCCGATCTTGGGCGGATGAGTTTTATCCGTCCACTTGACGCGTTGCTGGAGGATGTGCAGATACTCTAAGCTCCAACGCTTCCAAAAGTTCTGAGCGAGCTGTTGCACCAACTGAAACCGCGAGAGCCGATTTTGGCTCACATCAACAAAAGGGTACTCCGGCAAGGCGACAAGTGGCTGTCCAATCAAGAAGTGGCCCGGTGTTAGAGCCTCCAAGTCATTCGGGTCCGAAGAGAGCGGGCACAATGGGCGCGAATTCAACACAGCTTCAATGCGGCAAAATACCGTAGCTAGTTCCTCAAAGGTGAGAACGGTGTCTCCCAACAATCTCCGCCAGTGTCCCTTTGCCGCTTTCACCGCAGCCTCAAAAATACCCCCCCAATGGGGGCAGGCTGGCGGGTCAAACAACCAAGTGACCCCTCGGCGGGCCAAACTGTTACCAATGTCAACCTGGCTCTCATTAAGGAAGGCGTATACCTCCTTCAAATAGTTACTTGTACCCTTGTAATTCGTACCGCAATCAGACCTAATCAAAGAAGGTAACCCACGGCGAGACACAAATCTGTCCAAGGTCGCCACAAAGGCCTCTGTCGAAAGGGAGGTCACCAGCTCCAAATGTACTGCCTTGGTTGACAGGCAGACGAAAACACACAAATAAGCCTTGACGATTTTACTATTTCGAAGTGTGGACGTCTTCACCGAAAAGGGACCAGCAAAGTCCGTTCCGACGCCAGCAAAGGGCCTCGCCTCATTGACACGATCAGCCGGCAAATCTCCCATTAGGGGCTGCATAGTGGAGGCCTTAGTCCGATAACACGGCATACAGCGGAAGACAATGCTACGAATAGTACGACGAGCCGACAAAATCCAAAATTCTCGCTGCAGAATAGCCAACAGCGCATTGCAACCGGCATGCGAGTTTTTAACGTGACGATCAGTCACCAGCAATTGTACCAAGTGGCCCTCCTTGGGCAACAAAAGGGGGTGACGGGCCCCATAAGGAAGGCTAGAGTGCCTCAACCGTCCTCCAACACGTAAAAGACCCGTCTTATCCAAGAAGGGATTCAGCTTACTAACAGCTCCCGACAACTTAACCCTACCAGACTTCAGAACCTCGATCTCCTTCTCAAAGTGTGCAGCCTGCACAGAGCGGACCCAAAGGAGGAGTGACTCCTGTCGCTCTTGAGGAGAGAGAACTGGTGACAGGTGCTTGTCCCCTGGATTCCTAGAATTATGGCCAAAACGCCTGATCCACGAGGTGACGTTCAACAATTTGTCGAGGGAGCTGTATCGATTCAACAAAAGGTCAGGATCAAACGGAGGATCCTTCGTTCTAACAGCGAACACCTTAAGTCCGGGCAAAGGATCCGACATCAAGACTGGCGTTCGAGGCCAATCGTCCTCGAGGCGAGTCAGCCAGTCCGGCCCCCACCAGAGGGGGTGAGCAATCAAGTGGGGGGCCATGCACCCGCGTGAGGCCACGTCGCCCGGGTTCAGGTCACCAGGCACGTGTCTCCAAATCAAAGGCGTTTCAGAGCCCTGAATCTGCGACACTCGGTTCGCAACAAAGACCTCCAAAGAGTGGACGGACGTCTTTAACCAACACAAAACAATTTGACTGTCCGTCCAGGCGTAAGAAGCCCGAATGTCAACGGTTCCACCCAAGGTGTGCGCAACGTGATTTAGGAGACGCGCAAGAAGCACCGCCCCTGACAACTCCAACTTAGGGATGGTCAATGCCGTCCGGAGGGGGGCCACTTTGCTCTTGGCCATGACCAGCGACAACTTCACCTGGCCCGTAGCATTGACGGTGCGCAGATAAACAACGGCGGCATAACCGTGAGAGGACGCGTCACAAAACCCATGAAGGGTGGCAGCATAAGCCCCAGGGGGGAGGATGGCGCGTGGCAGCGCGACCTTGTTGACCACAGGGAGCACGGATACAAATTGGAGCCAGTCTTCCAACAGAGTTTCCCGAAGTGGCTCGTCCCAACCAAGTTCAGCGGTCCAAAGGCGCTGAAGGAAGCATTTCGCCCAGAACAATACCGGGCAGATCCAACCATTAGGGTCAAAGGTCCTTGCTACAGTAGACAACACCAATCTTTTAGTCCAAGTATGAGGAGACTCCAAGTCGACATCATACGTAAAGGTGTCTTGAACTGGTCGGTACTGAACGCCGAGGACGGCCATCATGGCGGGGTTGTCAATGTTTTCAAACAAATGAGGATCCTGCTTATGATCCTCCAACACACCTTCCAATAGCGCTGGCGAGTTGGACACCCATTTACGCAACTCATAGCCAGCGGAAGCCAGAATCTGGACCAACTCGTCACGCAACAGGATAGCTTCCTCCACCGTAGGAGCTCCAGTACAGACATCGTCGACGTACAGGTCCGTTTTCAAGATGGCGGATGCACGAGGGAACCTCAAACGCTCCCGGTCCGCAAGCTCCCAAAGCGAACGAATAGCAACAAAGGGGCTTGACCGAAGGCCGTAAGTATTCGTGTTGAGCTCATACACAATCATGGGATCCTGGGGATGTTCCCGCCACAGGATCAACTGATAACGTCTGTCATCCCGGTGAATGACCGTTTGCCGGAACATCATTTTGATGTCGGCCACAAAGACTACTTGATGACGACGAAAAGACGTGATGACGTCACAAAGATCCCTCAACAATTTGGGGCCGGAATGCAGGCAATCATTCAAGGAGACGCCGGAAGAAGTCCGCGCAGACCCATCAAACACTGTGCGCAGTTTACCAGTGGATGGCTTGAGGACCGCGTGATGTGGCAAGAAGAAATGCTCTACTGAGCGCCAATCCAAATCTGACACCGACATGTGTCCCAAGTCTGCATACTCACGCATAAACTCTACATATTTTTGCCGCAGCACCGGGTCCCTGGCCATGCGGCGCTCCATTGCCAACAATCTTTTCTCAGCCGTAGGTCTGGATTGGCCAAGAGGTGGTCGCACCGCAACAAAAGGCAGCCGGGTCTCAAGCCGACCGGAGCGGAGTCGACCAGTGTTGTTCTGATAGAACAACTCACACTCTTCGTGTTCCGGATTCAAGCGGGCCACCTGAGGGGGCTCCTCAACCTCCCAAAACCTCTGAACGGCGTCAGAGAGGGCTGAGCCGGACACCAACGCAAGGACAGGTTCAGGTGGAGGGGGCACGTTCAACACTGGGCCCATAATCGCAAAGCCGAAGATGGTTGAGACCGCCACCAGACCCCTCGGGTGGCACCATGGGGTCTCCGGCTGCAAGACCGTCATATTTCCCAACAATATTTTCCCCAAAACATCGGAACCCAACAACAAATGCACCGTACAAGGGGAATCAAACCGGGTGTCAGCCAAATCCAGACCTGACGTCAACCGTAGAACATCCAAAGGCAACTGACAATCAGGATGGCTACCCAATATAGTCGGCATAACAAGGGCAGGAGCACCAATTTTAGGGTACGGACAACTCACAGGGGTGATTTCAAACCAGGTCTCTCCCTCAACAGTGGTGACAGCCGCTTCGCCAATTCCCTGAATTTTGCCTGAAAAGTCGTTCACCTTCAGACCAACCTGTCCCGCTAACCAAGACGACAAAAGGGAACCCTGGGCTCCCGTGTCCAAAAGGGCACGGACCACAATCGAGTCACCAAAGGGTCCCCAGACCCTGACCGAGGCCGTTGGCAACAAAATCGACTCGATCTGGGGGGGTTCTTTAGCGGGGCAGGCGGCAATTTCCTAGCGGTGCCTGGGCGGCGACCGATCGCCGCATCCAGGCTGTCCTCTTCCACGACGAGGATAAGGTTGGAATGGTTCGTCCGCGCGGTGTCCCAAGCCGCTCGCCATCGCTGGAAGGGCATATCCTACCGGATGCCTGAATGGCGGAGGACGTGACTCCAATCGGGGACGTTCCGCCAACGGAGGGGAGAGGTGGCGGTGCTGGTCCGGCCACTGCTGCCTAGCAGCCAACGCGCGTTCTCCCTGACAAGGGGAGACCAAATCTCGATCGCGGGGCTCCCGTGCAACTTGCGCGGGGGGTGGAGAGCGGCGTGCAGAATTGCGGGCCTCAGCCCGGTGCTCATCTCCGGAATACCCCCCCCTGCGCGAACCCTCCTCAGAAGAAGGTCTGCTGGAGCGGTTCGCGTTGGCGCACAAAATCTCCAGGTGGGATCCCGTGCAAATTCTACACGGACGGGGGTCGGGGCAGTCCCGATGGAAATGGGCTCCCAAACACGAGAAGCACAAACGGCGTGCGTTGGCAATACGGCGGCGGGCACTTACGTGTAAGTTCAAAAAAGCCGAGCAACGTGCCATGACATGTCCCGTGGACTTGCAAAAGTGGCAATCGTGAGAACTCCGGGCTCCAGCAAAACGGGGGGCGGGCCGAACCTCAACAGGCCCCCGAGCCCTAGTCCGTCCCTGGTCTCTAGGCCGAGAAGGTGGCGGGCGTGACCCCGTGGCGCCAAGAGTGTTGTCCAAAAACCGACACTCGTCCTCCAAGAATTTGAGGAGGTCGTCAAAGGGGGGAAGATGGGTGGCACTGTCCCCACCATAATTCTGCTCAAAGCGGGACCTCAACTCTGCCGGGAGCAACCGCAGCACTATGTGCACCAACAGGTAGGACCAATGGTCCACCGGTAACTGCAAGCGTCGCAAGGCGTGGGTCGCTGATACCAACGGGTTCAGCAGGTCAGTGCGCAACGCCGACATGCTGGCGATGGCCGGTAGCCCCAAAATCTGGTCGATGTGCACATCAGCCAGACAGCGCTTATTCTGATACCGTCTGGAGAGAAGCTCCAGAGCGGTAGGGTAAGAAGAGTCCGTCACCGGCAAGTGCTGCACCAAGGCTCTGGCTTCGCCCTCCAAAACGGACAACAAGTAGGCCAACTTTTGGGCAGGTCCGAGGTCCGAGCGTGCATCCACAAGACTCTCAAAGAGATTAATGAAGCCCAGCCAGTGGTCCAAGCGACCGTCAAAATGTGGCAGCTCCAGGGTGGGCAGCCTACTCAACAGTTCAGGGCCCTTGACAACGGAGGTCTGAGGCTTGGCCTCCTCAGGCATCCGGCTCCTCAAAATTTCCCGAGCTCGTTGACCTATGACATCCCCCAGGTTGACAATCTGGTCATAGTCACCCAAAACCTTATCGCGGGCTGCCTGGTCCATCACCGCCAAATCCACGTCCATGATGTACTCATTGAAGCGTGTGAGCGCAGCATCAGCTGACTTGATCCTCTCATCCACTTGCTTGTTCCGAGCAAGGGTGAGCTCCTCCAAGTCCGGACGCTCAACCGTTGCTACCGCCGATGCGAACCATCTCAACTGTGAGACCAATACGGCAGCAGACTCCCTAACTGCCTTTAATGAGGCCATTGCAACAATCAAATATTAATACAACAGGCTAAAATAACAAACAAACAAACAAATATGACTTGTTAGCCGACCAAATAATTTCAACAAAATAAAAATTCAAATTCAATTATTTAAAGTTCAAATCCGACCCTGTACTTATTCCAAATATGAATCTAGCCTGCTAAGGATGGCTAGCTACAAAGAAACAACAATTGAATGTATAATACAATGCTGGATCAACCTCAAATAAACACAACAATAGGATGTGTAATATTGCTCGGACAACCTCCAATAACACAATCCAATAATCACACTATAAACAATAACCAATACACACAATTCAAGTCCTATTATGTTAGACTATGTGATTATTGTTTAGATAAACCTTTAACTTCAGACTAGTGACATTCAATTATTAATCAAATGAATATACCAAACAGCTTTTACAACAATATACCAAATTATGTCAAAATACAACCAATAATTCCTAATTTCACAAACAAATCCCACTTGTCTGTGCAATACCAAGGGGCCAGCACTACAAATTACAGTACAACTACAAGTACTATTTGAGCCCGGCTGACAAAGCAATATTCAGAACTTATCGAGTTACAAGCTATGTTAAGTAATTGAACCAAAGCTACTTTCAACAATAGTCAAAACTTCCAATTAAACCAGTGGATCTTATATTATAAGAACCGCGCTTCTGCTACCAGTTTGTTCGACCCCAAGTCCAGCCAACGGTAACTGGTATGTCGAACTGTCCGCGATTACGCGGAGCCCTACGTTGTGGTAGGCTCTTAGGCCTTATTTCGATAAACAAAATGTACCACTAACCTGAATGCTGGGGACGCCAACTTCGACCTTCCAAGGTCACGCTCCAAGTGTGGTTTGTATGTAATATGAAGGTGAGTAATTGTAACGTGTGGTGAAAGACAAGTGTGGATGAACGTTCCCAAGGCGCCGATATCCAGGTAGCGGTCACAACAGCAATCACAGCTTAACTCGTTCCCAACAAACGCGCGCTACGCGTGGTAGACACAATAAGGCGATATGTTTCACGAAATATCAGTGGATTCTTGATAATCCGAGAATACAAAGTTTAATCAAGCACTGAACACAATTAATATGTTAATCTCACGTGAGATCCAAGATGATTTCCAATTATAATGACTAAAACTCAATCTTCCAACCGGAGGTTAGTTTTTCAAGAGAACGGAAACGTCAAAGTGAAAAAAGTTATAGACAATAGAATGTTGCCAACCAAAAGGTGCGTTCGGTTTCACGTTGGACTAAACATCAATTGTATCGATCAAAACGTTCAGTTTATAACAAGTATTGCTATGAGTACGTAAGAAGTAACAATTTTCGTTATTATTACATATCAGTTCTAAATTATTATTAAGTAATTTTACATTTAGATATTTATTCTCCAATACACTTAGCACAAAAATTTGATTTTTTTCATACTTTTTTATGAACGTATATAATTCATTTAACATAATAGTAGGGTTGTAATCATTTTCTCCTACACAAATAATAATTTTATCACAAGGTTTACATGTCAACTCCATGTTTAATAGTTGCTGAGAGATTGCATTGTATTTTAACATTCCTTCTACACAATACCTTTCGTATGAGCTATTAGATCTTAAGTCAGCGTGTAGTTAAGCCCGTAATTTGCTGGGTTCCAAGGACATGTATTTTCCTCTTCGGATAATTATTATTGCTTCTAAGATATGAAGTAACAGTTCTAATAGTCTTTTTCTTATTATGCTGCATAGTAGTTTGGGCGCTTTCCACATTTATCTTCTTGAGTTTTGGTTTTTCTTCCGTATTTAGTGTAGTAGTCCCAATGGTTAAGTTAGACTATTGAGTCCCATTATGTAACGAGTTGTTTTGTTTCCTTCTCATTCCAGGTTCATGTTGTAGTTGGTTGATTAAAATCTTTGATTCGTTAAAGTTTCTAGATTTCCGCCTAGGAGTACTAATTTTTGGTGAAAATATTTTACTTAAACTATTAATTTTGGTTTCTTGATTTTGTAGTCTTTTCTCTAATTCAAGTTTTTCAAGTACTAAGTTCTTTATGTGCACTCTCTAGCTTTTCCTTTAAATCCCTGACAGTTTCCTTTAAATCAGTAATATCTTGGCAATTCCATGTAGGTAAGTCACGTAAACTTCTTCCCAGGGCATTAGAGTCGGTGGATAAGAATGAATTATCTTCAAAACTTGTTGCAGACGTATTTAAATTAGTAATTCTTCTTCGAAGTGTAATATTTTCATTCGTGTTTTCCATGATAGTAGTGTGAAAATTATTAAAATAGGTAAAAAGCAAGAATTGCGTACCTAGGTAAGCAGCAATTTGCAGACAACGTCGTTTTTGCTGCACTGCACTGCTGAGCATCGCTGCACTGCATCGCTAAGTATTGCTGCACTGCACCTCTGAGTGTCGCTGTACTGCACCGCTGAGTATAGTTGTACTGCACCGCTGAGTGTTGCTGCACTGCACCATGAGTATTGCGGCACTGAACCGCTGTCGCTGGGTACTGCTGCACTGCACCACCAATGGCACCGAGACTTAGTCTGCTTTGGCAACACTGTTTTTAGTATGTTGATCTGCCGAAAGGTGGCGTTGTAATCAACTGTTTCAAATAAAAAACGGAATGTTTTTGTACGAAGTTTAAGAAATCACTGTTTTAAAGTGTTTACTCGACATTCGTTGCAGGTGATATTTCGAATATTCAGTCAGAATATTACAATCTAGTTCTACAAACACTTACGACGTCTTGATTCGCAATATACAAGTCACTGTCTGGGTCACTTAAAGTCACTGTTAGTATAGATTTAGATGCACAATAATCGTGGATAACACTTTCACGGATGGATAATGTGTTCAGATTCACTTTGTTGAAGAATTCACAGTTCACAGTTGACTTAAAGTATTTTTAAATATAAGTTTAATAGGAGCACAGTCAAAAGTAATGTTTACGTGTCAGCGCCATCTCTCAACCTCTCATTTTACTGATGTACGGTTTAACTATCGTTAATAAGATATTAACAGTTTCAGAAGTCATTCGCAAGTAATTAAATAGATCTTCCCGATGCGACTGCCTTAGTTCATATACCAATAGTGTTGCCAGTTGTCCCGATTTTCGCAGGACGTCCCGATTATTAAGGATTTGGGGACGCGTCCCGATTTGCCACTAATCGGGACGCGAAATGTCCCGATAAATAAAATAAAGCATTATTGTTAGAAAAAATAATCAAATTACGCATCACATTATGTTGGTTGTAACAATGCGCTCAAAATAACACTCATCAGATCACTAGCGCTATATTTTATTACTTTACTCGCTCCAGAGGCCTTAACCAAGTAACAAAATTTTCTATTCTACAGCATCAGAGACACTATTGTATACGTGTATACTTTGGCTTTGCTCAGTCAATCGATTTTTGTTTTCTCTATCAGAGACACGCCTGTGGGCGGGTACAATTTGGCTTTACTCAATCATTGATTTTCGTTCATCCATTCATTCGGTATCCTAGATCATAATAATTATTACTACAGTTCATCTTACGGGTTCTACAATTTTAATAGCAGATAAAATATAAATCTTTCAGATCAGTTTGCAGATAAGCATTAAATTTTAAGGTTTTACAGGATGCAGTGTCATGTGGTGAATATGAAAAATTGTTGTGTGTATCAGCAATTGCCTAATTATGTAAGTAATTGAGCTGAAGTCTGAGGATTGAAGATGAGTTTGTAGTATTCACATGCAGCAACTTATTAAAAAAAATCTGATGATAAAGTTACGAAAATAAAAACTTACTGTTGTGCATGGTACAAAAATGTCTCATTACACCAAAGACCAAATATGAACTCAAAGATAGCAAGATTTAATTTAAAAAATTAATGAGTTCTTCAACATAGATCAATTTTATGAAGAAGTGTGTACAGTCAAAGACTTGGTGAAAGTAGCAGTGCAGAACAAAGATCTGACGCCGCTACAAAAATGGCAAATCATTTTTAAAGAGGATCAAGACTTCGCAAATCTTCTGAAGTTATTTTCTTTTATGTCGTCAATTCCGCTAGTGTCGAACGCGGCAACGGAAAGAGTATTTTCATAAACCAACTCTTAATTTTATTTGTGAGGCGAAAACATTTGACAATGGAGCATGTCAAAGACGAGATTCAAATACGAACTAAATTCAGCATCACTTGTAGTGAATTTCACAACTACGTAATAAAAAATAAGGGCCTTCTAAAGGCAGCAAAAAGTAATGAAAAAATTTATATAAAATAAAAAATATAATTATCTGTAAACTACTGTCACAATTAACTTTGTTGATTTTCACTAATATATGAATTATTATTTTCAGTTATCAGATTATTTTATTTGTATACACCTATAGGTCATTTTATGGAAGTGGGTAATGTTTTTTATTTAGGCCTCCTCAATTGGAGTGGTATCCTGGAGACCGGATCCTGGAGATACTGCACAGATACCGATTTAAGTGACGGTAATACTAAGAGTGTAACTGTTACCCAAGTACCAATGTCATGTGCGATCTAGATTCTCTTTGTTGAAGCCACTTTTTCATTCAATATCTCCTTTCTGATGATGAAAGTAAAAGAGCACATCGTTTTTTACGCAACATAATGATGACTCTAAAAACTGACAACTACGCCCTACAGTGCTGCTGCGTTGTGAATGACTACCGCCTGTGAGTGGACCCTCACACCCGGTATCACACCATTGTTGACGCGCGGTGCTACGATGGGAAACTGCGGACTCGCGACTGCTAGTGTGTAGTCGTAGATGTTGTACCAGGCCATTGCCGGCGGGCAATAATCGCTTTAGTGTGTAGACGTTATTAGCCTAGGACGGCAGGCCGCCCGATAAGGCCAGAAACTGCAGGCGGACTGTTAATCTGTGGGGCCCTTTAGCCGTACGCACGATGAAAGTATTCCCAAAACGTTATGGGCGTATGGTTGGGATATCCACCATGTAACGATGGCGCATCGCCATTTTTCTTGTAGTCTCTCTGGAGCTTTGCCTCGACCAGTTTTTCGTTGCCAATGAGCCTCTTGGCCCGTTTCACGATAGACTCAAGTGCATCAAGCTGGTATTTATTTTAGAACGTTTTGATTGCAGTCAGCAGTATTGAAGGGGTCTGATAACGCCATTGCCTGCCGGGCTTGCAGGAATGTTCTAACGAGATACCGCGGCCCCGGAACGCAAGTGTAACTGGAGGAAAAGCCTGGGGTTTTAGTCAGTACAAGTCAGACACTCCCGTTTGCTCCACCCAGAGCGGGTGACATTTGATGATTTTTCCTCCGAAAAAGGACGTTTCGATTCACGATTCTGCCACCATAAGGGAAAAGGACGCTTCTACATGAAGTATGAAACTGAGAAAAAAATTAATAAGTGTTAAAAAAACTTTAAATGCGCCGTGTGGAAAAGTTTATAAATTAAATAATAATATTTTATGATGCAAAAGTGTGTATAAAGGTTTGGTCTTCAACATAAACTTAATGAGATCCAACTAACACTACAAATTATAACTCATAATTAAAAAAAAAAACGATTAAAACTATCCAAAAACAAAAATTATCTAACTTTGAACATTAGCACAGCGATCAAAACTTTGTTTCTCTTCTAAATTTAGTCTTCATCTAATTAAGCGAGGTCAATACTATTTTTATCAATAGGTATCTAGATTATACCAAAACGACTTTTTTTTGTCTGGCATTAAAGGTCAGTTTTTGTATGATCGCTGACGTGCGCTTTTGAGTAATAATACCTCTACCTCTCTTTGGTTTTGGAGGTTGTATCCCAGAATTTATATTTTTTAATCTCAGAAAGACAAGTGAAAATATTTGTTCATTCTGGAAAGAAGTCATATAACGAATGACGTGGCTGCCTCTAATGAAGGTTACTTTACACATATCACATACATAAGCTCGAGGGGATGAATTTTGTTGTTTGTATGATGAAGAACAGCCATCAAACCGACAAAAATCATCCATAATCATTATTTTAACAATTAAATTTGTTCTCGTGTTCAATACTGCTTGGTGAAAGTCTTCGAAATCGTAGATGTGTTTCTTCCTCTTCATGGATTGCTCCACTTGATGATGAAATTCGTCAGCTGCCATGTGCGTTATCAGTTATCTAACCAGATGACGACATTTTTCAAGTCTCTATTTGCCTGCAAAAAGCTCTGAAACAGCTTATTATGTCACTCATTTTGTGATCAGCAATAGCTTCAGGCCATATCGCAGCATAGGTTTTCAGAGTAGCATTGTTTTTTTGTCACCTATTGGCACAAAACTTTAATTGAATACGATTACTCTTGGGCAAAACATTACAATTACTCTTGGGCAAAATATTACAATTTTAAATTCTTCCATACGTGGGAGCATAATTACTTTCTTCAAATCAGCAGCGAAATATGCAGTATCTGAGGTGGTGATTGAGTTATTTTTTTTTCTACATCTTTTTTGTATGCTTCCCTGGCTGATGTATATTTCTCCCGGTGTCATTCGTAATCTCGGCTTTCTTGACAGTTTCTGTGTCTTTTCTCCTTGTACTCCGGATTGTGGTTTAAAAAAATGTCACACACCTCACACTCTTCAGGTCCAAGTTTTTTAAAACAAATTTTTAACTTCTTTACAACTTTTCTGTTAACCTTCCTGTTAGTGTTAACAGGAAGGTCCTTCATACTTTGTTGTTCGTAAAAGTCTCGATACATTTTGATCACTGTTAGATAAGACGGAAGATATTTTCTATTTGGAGCGTGCTCTCGTCTGTAGTGGGATGTAGAAGGATTAAAAGATTTATATGTTCTTAAATTTTAGTAACGTCCTACTTTTTTGGGTTAGGATTGGTTCCACGCTTATCAACTGGAATGTTGTTTGTTATGTTGGATAAGGCGGTCCTTACAGATTTATAATTTTTTCGGCTGTAACCCAGCGTTTCTAGAAAAAAATATTTTACAAACATTCACTTTTTGCCCCGTTTCATTGGACAGAAAATATAATACGCTCACGTTTCTTGGTAGTTTTCTATTTTCAACCGATGACAAAAAAAGGAGGAGGTTATCAAGTCAACGCGTATATATTTTTTTAAGTATGATCACCGATAACTCAAAGACGGCTAAACCGATTTGGAAAATTCTTTTTTTGTTTGAAATGGTATACTTCGAAATTGCTCCCATTGTCACCAAGTCAGGATCATGATGATGGAATCCTGGAGAAATCGAGGGAACTCTTCAAATATTATAGGCACACCTATAGTGATTTGAGTGTTTTTTATAGTAACTTGTGTAGTTGCATTCGAAAAGCACCTGAAGTGAAGTGGACCTAATGATGAAGACCATAGATGGCCACTGGAACTACTCAATATATATGTAGGAATAATAAGTATTTCATGCGTTCCGCTTCGATTACTTGAATGTGATTATTAAGCACAATAGGCTCGTCACAATGCATATGGTGAAGTGAAGCTGATGGTGAAGTACCAGGAGCACTCAACAATTAACGGCCCAACATTGGGAAAAGCCATATTTTGTATTTTATAATGACTATAAGTAGTTGACATTTAGGCTCTTGTAACTAGGTAAATTAAAAATCGACCAACTAAAAAGAGTGAAATAAAAACATTTTACCGAAAAATTAAACCGACTCCCAAAAACACTGCAAAGTGAAAAATAACTTTAATTTCGGAAGTCGGTGCCAAAAATGAAAATATAAAACTAAAGATACCGACTACCGAAATTAAAGTTATTTTTCACTTTGCAGTGTTTTTTGGCAGTCGGTTTAATTTTTTGGTAAAAAGTTTATCTTGAATGTTTTTTCTCTTAGGCTATTCTTTGGACGTGTTACTTATTGTGAAATATTGTTGCTCTTTCCAAGCCATGCTTCTGAAGTGATGATTTAGACTTTGACGTGCTTTTTCTGTAAACTGGGTATGACATTTTTTTATATCCATTAGTACAACCTGGCTTAAGTTGGTATTTAGATTCTATATCAGTTTTTTAATTTCGTTTCTCTGCGCCGGCAATTTACCATATTTCTTCCGTTTTCTGATTGTACCCTTTTTTGTGAGATATTGTGGTGTATCTTCATTGCTTGAAAATTCAGGTGACTCAGGGACAGTGAAGTTACTTGGCTGTGAATGAGGGATGGTATTTGTAGAGGAATCTGAATCTTCTGAACATGTTGACGGATCTTAACTTGAGCGTACATAATTTTTGTCAAAAATCATCTGAATCAAAATTGAAGATGTTGACTAAAGCATTATGAAAATCCACATCATTCAAAGAGTTATTTTCGTTCGTAGGAGATAAAGTCAGTTAGTAATTATTAGTATTCAGGTTTGACTCCATACAATATATAAATACAAACTTCCATATCCTACTACACACGATTTCACGTTGCAAATAGAAAAGACCTTCCATATAACTTAACAGTGGCAAAAATGCACATCAGCCAGGCAAGCAAATAAAAAAGATTAAGAAAAACAAAAATAACTTCCTACAAAACTCATTAAAGTTCCTATAAAACAAGGTTTAAATATATAAACTGTAAACTTCTTCAATGATGTGATAATCGTTACCCAACGGTACAAATGAATTTGGTTAATTCTAGGTAAGCGTGTTCCATCTTCGACCACATCATCACTGACCATCAGGTGAGTTGGTGGTCAAATGCGAGCCTATTATGAATCTATACTAATATTATAAAGCGGAAAAGTTTGTTTGTTTGTTTGCTTGAACGCGCCAATCTTCGAAAGTACTGGGTGGATTTGGATGCAATTTGGTATGGAAGTAGCTTGAAGCTTGAGGAAGGTTATAGGCTACTTTTTACGCGACTGCAAAAAAGGAGAGTTATGTTTTTACAGTGATAGAATCCACGGGAGCGAAGCCCCGCGTAAGTACTAGTAAAAAAATAAAAAGGAAAAAAACATTTTCTTATTGTCGTATTAAGATATTGTTTTCCAGCCGATATATTTAATTTTCAACTATTAACATAAAAGTAGTCACCTGAAAGGTTTATTCAATCTTAAATTACTCATGGATATACTTAAGCATACATCAATTTATAATTCGAAGAAGTTTGACTTACGATTTTTTTGTAGTTATAACACGTAGAGCCGTGCGCGTGTCTTCACTCTGACTGCCTGGACGCAATTGAAGTGCGGTATAAACCAACGTCGAACCCCACTTCACCCCGCACTACTAGAAATACTAAGGCCGTGCGCACACTGCCTTGCGTTGGCCGCCATTGCGGTAGTTCTACCGCACCGGTACAATGACCGGGGCCACCAGTGACTCTACCGCACGCGTTTATTCCACCGCAGTGCGCGCACTTCTATGACACTCCATACTTCACAGATTTTGCGTTTCCAAAACGCAACGCAATGCGCGCACGGCCTAAGTAGAAAAGGCACAACTGCTACTTGCGCCTGCTTATTTTTCGTAATACTAAGTTAAAAAGGCACCTACGCAGAACAGTCTTTTTTCTTATGACTATGCAGAAGTGTCTTTTAATTGTATGATAAATCAAATATTTTGTAAATAAATAAGACGCTTCTACTAAAATGCATTTTTTAACTTAGTGAGAGACAGAATATCGCAGATACTTCTTATTTAACAATCAGATTTATAGGGTTCTGTTTAATTAATGTGAAATATGAAATACTGGTGGATGCTTTTTTTTTGCTAATTTAGAATATGTATGTAACTAAATTTCGATAAAATGTTAGATGCATCTTTTTTCCTTATAGTGGCAGAATTTATTCCACTTCTCGATCGCCGTAACCTTTTTCTCACCGTTCAAGTCTTTAAAATACATCTCATTAATATCGTCTTATTTTAATACTAGTTTGTTAATGACAAACTTCATAGGTTATATAAGTTAAGTGGTGGATAAGCTACACACAGTTTACTACGGGGGCTGGCCGAGCCATGCTGTGGCTACTATTTTTGTGTCTGGCTCTCTGGCTAATCGTCAGCCGGTATCAAAGTCGAAGGATCTTGCAAGTGGCTAGTAAAATAAAATGTGACATAAAAACATTCCCCTTTTTGGGGCACGCGTATTTGTTTATTGGGGGTGGCGAAAGTAAGTAGGATTTATCATCATATCGTATCATACTTATATTATAAATGCGAAAGTATGTGAGGATGGATGTATGGATGTTTGTTACTCTTTCACGCAAAAACTACTGAACGGATCTGAATGAATGAAATTTGCTAAGCAGATAATTGACATCATGAAAAACACATACATAGGCTACACTACATATAGGGCTGCCATCACCAAATTTGCCGGCCCCAGACAGACTTATAAGCCCCGGACATTTGGGTAAAATTACAGTTTTTCCGCGGATACCGTAGAAAAATACATTTTTGAACTTGATACTAAAATCAACGATGTTTAATTATGGTTTTTATTTACTGATAAAGTGATAACATTGTAGAGCTTTAGAACATTTTTAATAACAGTCTCTTCCTTATCATTTAATCAACTTAACATAAACAATGAAATGAAATACCATAGGAAAATAATAATAGAGATCGTGCTTTTTGGTACCCGTAAGACCAATGTGTGTCCGGGTTTTACCCGGCGCTTGTTGAGAAAATCCCCCCGGAAGTCCCCGGACACTCTCCAAACTAGAACAAATCCGGGAAAACCCGGACGGATGGCAACTCTAGCTACATAGGCTTTTTATCCCGGAATTCAGAAACTAGTTAGATTCAGAATCTATAAGTATTAGGTTAATCAATTTAGTCGGAGTAGGAAGAGCTAGAGTCGTAGGTCCGTTTATGCCCGGAGAAGAACTAGGTTTTTGTCAAAGCAATGTATACCTGGAGTAGATTGAAGTTTCAGATGAACTACGTGTCTAGTGAACGTACTCAGTACAATGACGTATTATAAATATAGATGAGACATATTAAGCACTTTATGCTCGTCACAATGCATATGGTGATGTAGAGCTGATGGTGAAGTACCAGGAGAACTCCTCAACAATTAACGGCCCAGCATTGGGAAGAGCAATAATTTGTGAAAGGTTATAAGTAGTTGACATTTAGGCTCTTTTAACTAAGTAAATTAAAAATAGACCAACTAAAAAGAGTGAAATAAAAACTTTTTACCAAAAAATTAAACCGACTCCAGTAGGTAAAAATTGGGGTTTCCAGATCAAAGAAGATCTGGAAACCCGCAATTTTCACCATTCATTATAGAATCATTTCAGATTCAGAAACACCCAATTACAACCATCATTCATTACTTCTAAGCAGTACCTGGAAAATATTTAGACTGGTATAAGAACTGAACTGAACTGAAGCTGTGACTGTGTTGTAATTTGAAAACTGGTACAACATTCTGACCTGGTCTGATCTGTTGTCTGGTTATGTATTTATTATATTTTAAATAATATTCTAACCTGTTCTGATCTGACCTGTTTCTTGTGCATGATATTTAGTGGGTGTTAAATTAAATGCGTTTGCTCTTATTATACCGAAATATATTTATTAAATGGTTGCTAGATTATAGGACAGTTATTTATAATTTATATAAAACAGGAATTTTATCTTCTGGTTGTATCTGGTAGCATAGAAAGTCTCAATCATCTGGATACACTGTAGGCACAAGTTGACTCATTTTGTGAGGTACTGTTTCAGACACTTAGCAATATAATATTTTCCCTTTACAGAGTTCAAATAAAAACATTGAGGAAAATGAATAGCATGTTGCATCCATGGGTCATCGTAAATCTCCCAATCTTCTATAACCCCTCCACATGAGAAACATGCTGCTTTATCATTTATACTATTTCCAAAATAAAAGAATCCAGCGTCAGCCATTTCCATTACTAACCTTTTCTTTGAATTAATCACCCTCCAGTAATAATTAAATGAAAATTCACGCATTTTAAAACTATTGTACATATCATATCGTGGTTTGTATTCATTTTTCATGATATATTCACTCATTTCCTATGTCTGGATACAGATAATTCTAAAGTTAGAATGACATCGCCCAGCTCTTGTCAGCAACTTATAATGGAAATAATTGGGAGGGGATAGAAAACCCGAAGATATACCTTAACATATTTTAGAAATTAAACAAGAAATTATTTATTTAAAATTTTATTATCAAAGCACCACTTATTTAAACACAATACATTTTTTAAAGCACACACAGAGTCATGATAAATACAGTTATATAAATCTTTAGAATATTTGTATTGATTGTATAAACTTATCAAACTAGAACAACCTTTATCTTCTAAATTGAATATATTATTATTACTATTTTCTAAAATATGCTTTAACCACAACACTTTTTCTAAACCTTTGACGTAGACACATTTATCTCTCAATATGTCTGAAATCAAACTCTGGTAATTGGAATAAGGTACAAATCCTTCACTCCAGTATATCTTTCTGTTACGTTCAATCCAACTAACTTGCTTCTTTTCTGGTACCGTTAAATTTTTAAATGGAAATGGTGGCTTAATCAAAAATACTTGTAGTTTTTTGTTATACGTTATAGCGATTTCTTTTGCTATAAATTCATTCGCTTCTGTTTTAAAGCCTTGAATATCTACAATGGCAATCATGATAACCTGCGCACAATGTTGCTGAGAGGTTTGTATTCCACAAGTCTATCGTTTATAATCAAACAGTACGCAGTTGTCTTATCTGGTATTGGTGTGGAACTTTCCACTTCCAGTCGTACGTCCACCGGACCTGTTTTTAGACTATCGTTTTGTCTTGAGCAATCTAAGATAAACAAAGGTGCCTTTTCTTTAAAATCGTTTAGGTTTAACAATGGATCTGCAGGACTGTTGTAATACGACTGACGAAATTTCACATACATTTCATATAATATACTGTATTTGTTCTCAGAAAATTTTAAACTCATAGGTTCATATGGATAGTATTGTGAATTTAAAAACAGCGTTACGTTGGTCACTTCACAATGATCGAATATTGAACTGTCTCTAGTTTTATTATTTCTCCTATTAGTTTGCAAACAAAATATAACATATCTGGGCTTTTCCAATTGCGAAGCAGTCTTAATTGACCAAGAATGCTTTGTAGTTTTAGGGAGTAAAGGATATTCATATAAATCCCAATTTCTAAAGGCCATCTGAATAGGTTTATCTCTTTCTAAATGTTTTAAAAGTATGAGTCGTTCTCGATCTGACACTTTTATATGTGGCACCCTCCACTGAACTCTTTGTATATCTATTTGGAAATGAACTACATCATCAGTAAGAATAACACTGTTGAAGTTAGAGTTACTTCTACTTAAAATAAGTTTGAACAATTTATCACAATTTTATTGTAATCTTCCGCAAACCCTAAAACCTTATTTAATGGTATCACAGCACTAAAATGTCCATCACTTTGGAATCCTGTTAGGTTCCAACCCCATAAGGCCGCAACTTTGTTTTCTGCTTCATTTAATGAAATGTATGATTTTATTGTTGACGTGATTGCCGAATTTTTTATACGGTCTATTTCAATGCCATTCATTTCGTATCTGATGTCTTGAAACAAAGAGATAACAGGGTTATTAGTGAACGTAACAGCTTTTTTAATCGGATTTTCATCTTTTCCGAAGAGTTTTGCTTGACCTTCGATGTAAATTGAACTGGCTGATGGTAGCACGTATATGTCTTGCTGATGTATGGGAATTCTGATTTCATCGTTTTCCCTAAAGGTGTTATTGTAGGGATTGTATGAATGGATTTCATAACTTTCAATCGAACTGTCGATGTGTGGTAATTCAGTAATCTGTAGCATATTCAAACTTTAAGCCCCAAGGCTTTAAGGAAGTTTTTATTTGCTTTAGTAAATTTTTTTATTTTAAATTTTATATTACGTCTGTGTTCCTTAGTGGTTGCAGAAGAAATACAACGATTTATATTCATTGCGGTGTTTTTATAATATACAATCATTTTGTTTTTCTTGAA
Source organism: Tholera decimalis (assembly GCA_943138885.2). NCBI lineage: Eukaryota > Metazoa > Arthropoda > Insecta > Lepidoptera > Noctuidae > Tholera > Tholera decimalis. Next base: position 2,958,334 of record OW964552.2, on the reverse strand, counting down.
TGCAGACGTAATTGAATATGTTGTTCTTCGAAGTTAATAAGGTGACCGAATTGGTCAACAATCTTAACAGATATGGATGAAATTGTATTTTTGTTCACTGGAAAGTAAATCACGTTTTGTGGTATCTCTACAAAACGATGACCTAAAGCAGTATCAGATACAAATTCATGAATAAAATGTGTTGGTAATCCGTTGCAGTATGAACCGTACACAAGATCACATTCGATTTTGATCACAGACAGATTGCTAGTTTTAACAGAAAGATCTCGTCTTGAATTCAATACTGAAAAATATAGTAAACCGCACTCATATTGATCAGTTAAATGAAGTGGTGGTTGAAAGTATGAAACTAATTCTGATTTATTTCCAGAGATGGTAACCGTAGTAGACATACTTATGTACTGAACTATTATAAAAGATCACGTTTATTTTATAACTCCGCTACACCAAAAGTTTTTTAAAAAGTTTAAACAAAGATGTCCGCAATTAAAAGGATGGTCACGTTGTATATTTTCATAATTGTACTTCACTTTGGAACCAACATATTTTATGAATTCCTGTGGCGGTTTAAGATTTCCGTAACTATCAAAATACTCAATGTAATCATTGTATTTTGCATAGGCTACCCAGTGAGAGCCAGGGTTTTTAGAGCTATCTAAATTAATAGATCCACATTCTTTTTTGAACGGGTATTTAGGTAGCTTATCTCTCATAAAGACACCTCTAAAATATGGAATACTATTTCCATACTTTAAAATGTCTAAGTTAGTTAAAGCTCGATTGGGTAGACGATATCTTAGTTTTTTTCTTTGGATATGAAAATTCCAAGCCCATCTTTATGCGGCTTAAGGTGTAGTCCTTTTCCTATACAATGAGCTTCCATTTTTTCATTATGTCTCTTCGACTCAGCTAACAACTTTTTAGCCATCTTGAATTCATTTATGGTTTTTGCAATACCAGCTGCACCACCTACTAGAGCTCCAGCCGCAGATAATCCCGCAAAAATAGGAATCAAAGGCAACACTCCACCAGTTCTTGGTATAGGAATAACTCGAGGAAGTTTAATTGATGAATTCTCAGCTAATTTTCTGGCAGCAGTCATAGCTAATTCTATTGCTACTTTCTTGCATTTTGGTTTTATTTTTTTTATTTGTGTTTCCGTTTTGGCAATAACACTTTTAAATTTATTTCTTAACCCTTTTTCAGATGTTTCTTTTTGAAAACACTTACTGCTACCTTTTATTAGGCCAGAACCAGTTTTAACTTTTGTTGACATAGCATTGCGTACTAAACGTGCTGCAAGTTTTTCACCTAGACTGGCATCCGGGGCAACTGCTCGCTGTTTCGCCATTTTTAACAAAACTAAATCTGCTTTGTGACGGTCCTCTAAATTTGTAGACTTGTGATAAGCGATGTCATGTTCTTTGCAATATTCGTCTAATTTATTAACACCTTTTTCTCCACGTCTTAGTCTTTTAATTAATTTTGTGCCAGGTCCACAATAATTGTAGTCTGGTAAATGTAACTCGACTGGTAAGTTATTTATTAACCAATTGAGAAGACTGCTCTCTCCAGTGCTCATCATAAGACTGATAATTAATAGATTGAACACTTAATAAATAGTATTGTAAACTCTTATAAACTTATTACAATTTATTCGATTTATCAATCCAACTATTCTCGGAAGGAGGCAAACCTAACCATTTCACTAAAACTCTATTTCCTTTACTTCTTAGGACTTTTTCCACTAGATATACATCAGGATGTTTTGTTTTTTGAAGCTCTTGTGCATAAAAGGCACCTAAAATAGGCCGGCCTCTAGTTGTATCTTCAATTAAATAAGTGATAGGAGTTGTATTTTGTATTTTTTTAATTTTAAAAATTTCTGTTGACCAGTTGGGTGTATATCCTTTTTCAAAAGTACCCTTATACTTACTAATACGCACATAATCATTCACTTTAAACTTACTTTTCATATTAACGTTTTTTAACAAACTAACATATCTTTCCCGTATACGTTTTTTGTTTTTATTATTTACGTTTGCAGGAATTTCATCAATTGTTCGATGTTGAGTGTGATTATATTTATAAACAACATTTTCAAGAGTATTATCTATCCATTTATAGTTTCCTTTTAAACTAAATTCTTTATACAGTTTGGATTTCAGTGTTCGAATAAATCTCTCTACTATGGAAGCTTTTTTTGTTGAAAATGTTGAATAATGATTAATACGATAAGATTTTATAAGTTTTTGAAATGTACTATTATAAAATTCAGTCCCATTATCCGTTTGCAGATTTTTAGGCACACGTCCCTTGCTTAACAATTTCTTGAAAGTATTACTTATAACATCTTTGGTCTTAGATTTCAAAGGAAAGGCCCATGCGTACTCCGAAAATGTATCAATGACGGCGTGAATAAATCTAAATTTTTTATTTTCCTTTGAAATTGATTGCATATCAATTAAATCCGCTTGCCATAGATCATCTATATCTTTCATGATAACGGATCTTCGTGAAAAGTTCACTCTTGCATTTTTATGGATTTCGTTGACCACTTCGGCTTTACTCATATTTATTTTGTCTCAGTTTACATATGTCTTTTATCAAGTTCTATGCGATACTAAATAAACAACACATTATTCATACTATTTATTCTTTAATAATGTCGGCTTCTTTTAATTCTTCAATTATTGATAAAATTTCATTATCATGATTTGTGTTGCCAGCATCTTTTGACGCAACTAATAACTTTAATCTGTCAACCAATTCATTAGGATCATCCCAATATACTAAATCAGTGTTATTTTTGTATTTCATAAGCTTAGGCAAGTTTCCTCCAAATTTAGTGGTTTCATTTAATACTTCGGAAAACAGCGGTCTGATGATTGTACGGTATTTTGTTCCTTTATCACCTTTTATTTGCCCTTTAGGATTGAAGTCTCTTTTATGAGCATTTGTATAATGCAATATATCTTTGTATACAAGTTTATCTTTGCTGGATATTAATTTTAAATCTGGTTTCTGTCGAAGTAAGAGTTCTTTCAGTCCAGGAGTTAAATTATAGGATTTATCATCGATTTTAATCAATGTGACATTATCGTTATTTAAACTATCAATTTTAGAAAATGATACTTTTGAATTTCCCATTAATAATGTTCTTTTTTCACTTCTTATTCCAAATGGTACATTTAGACCATCGTGAATACCATAAATATCAGGACCCTCTAATGAAATTTCTAAATCATCTGGTAATTCCATTTTGGGTGACTTCTCAACTAATTGTTCATAATCTTGTTTAGGATCGTAACAGTCTTCAAACTTCGTAAGTGAACTGGTGTTATTGTCATTAGATTCAATGTCGTCTGTATTATTGAAAGATGTATTTTCCACATCCCTATTTTTTATAATAGATGTATTCGAATCAACTAGGGTTTTAAGAGGATCGGTAACAGATTTCAGCATTTTATCAAGTGACAAGTTCATGGCATATTCCTGAGTCTTCATTTGTTTTATTTTATTCTTTATGGAGTCTACAGATTTAATTAATTCTATTTTAATATTTTTATCCATCTTATGTTCGACGACTGCTTTCACTTAAAGAAGAACGAATACTAGTTTTCTTTTGAATGTTATTCATAATTATATCAGGTACTCAACTCCCATCAAATTTAATAAATGTATCGAAATTCTTTCTGTACCTTCCATTACTTAATGGACATTCTTTGTTAATAAGCACAAAACTGTAAGTATTAGTCCAAACTGTTTTACAAATATCTTTAAATTGGTTCCAGACTAAATCAGGGCTGACATGTTCCTCATAAATATGTTTTAGGTTCACATCGTCTTGTTTAAATATTATAAGAAAATTTGCATTATCACGTAACAATTGCTTAGGAATTTTTGAATAGGTTTGAGATAAATAGAAACAATCGATTTGTTTATGTCGTCCCATACAGAAATAATTACGGATATGGGTTTGATTCTCGGTTGCAACATCATCAAAAATAAAAATAGAATTCGGCAATGCTTCATTCGGAGCCATGACTTCTTTACCATCATTAAACTCATAGAATTTAATCTGTGGTACTCTTCTTATCACTTCGCTCAAAAAGCGATATTTAGGTTGAAAAGAAGTTTTACAATAAAGATATAAATTTTTAAATTTCAGTCCATTTTCATGTAACACTAAACTGATCATAACGTTTGTTTTACCACAGTTAGATGGCCCACATATTATACAACGAATTGTATTAGGTAATAAAGGGCTATGCCTGATGTGGTGAGGAGAGTCACTAAAGTTTATATTATTAACGTTTAAGGATATGGGTTGCTTGATCAACTTCATCTTGCCTATTAATATTATTACTATTGAACATACCAATATATACCTCCACAAAGACCTACATTTTATCTATAAAAGTTATTTGTTAGTAAAAATAAAATGACATGGGTAATAATAATATGAAAAATAAAACAATAGCACAGTTTAATGTTATTTATAGTTTATTTAAAAAATCAAAATGATTTAACAAAATACTTACATGGTAGATATGCTACTTTTAAGGTGTACAATAAAGTATATTCTATTCTATATGTTAGTTAAATCTATGACTACACATTTTAATTAAAATAAAGTGTCAAAGTGTAGTTTATTTATTTTATTTAATTTGACTTGTATTTTATCTTCAAAATTACTTATAGATTATTTCAATCAATTTAATTATTTATTAGAAGAAAGAACTTTATAATAGAACATTTGCAATGTAATGTTCTGAGTTATAATATCAATTTTTATTTATTTTTAAAATATGCTTTCACAGTGACCCCATGGTAAAGTTTCTGTTTGGTTCGCAAGTATCTGCCTCTTATCATCATTTTTATTCAATACTACTTTATGAATTTCTTGGGAGTACAGTACATGATTGTTTGATTTAATTATATTCATTTTACATTTAAAACTTGTATCACTTGTTAAAGCTCTGTTGTAATGGCATAGTTTTAATCGATTAGTTACAGCTTTCGATATTCCTTTTGCTTTTGTTATGCAAGTCTTTAGGCTGTTTATGCAATAAAGCTTAGCTCTCAATCCTACAAATTCACTTATGATTTCACCTCCACATTCATCTTTAAATAGTCCTGGAATTTTTGCATTTACTCTCGGCATGTTGTAGCAATTATTAGTCTCAAAATTACTTGTGTCGAATTGTCCAACTTCATTTTTTATGTCCTCATAAAAATCTTCAGTGCTGATAAAATAAAGAAGACTGTCTGTATCTGTATAACACAGTCTTGCCTGAGTTTTATATTTGTTTTTAATATAATTATAGTGAAATTTATATAAATGTTGTTTGGCATATTCTAGAACTGAAAATCCGATATAGATAGGTCGGTCTAGAATAATTTTTTCAGGACTCAATTGAATAGCGACAAAATTTTCAGAAAAAATCTTAATACTTTTAAAATTTGGTTTCGCAATTAACTTTTCCGCACTGAGGTGCTTATTTGTTTTGTTATTATAATCGTCTCAATTGGTCACTAATTTTACATTAACCTGTTTGCGTCTATTTTCAATAGTTTTACCAAATATAGCATTGTTAAGGAGTTTAAAAAAATCTTTTTCAAATACGGTTGTTGAAGCTTGGCTAGTGTTCAGGTCAATATATGTTTGTAAAAAGTTTTTCTGTCTAAAAGTTAAGATACGGTGAATTTTCTTCAAAATAAGTCCATTCAGCAAGCATTCTTTTAACTGAACGTAGTGTATTACATAGTTGAATTTGTCATATAAATTAGCAATTAATTTAGGTGTTTTGCCTCCGGGAGGTTTGAACTTCTCTGCCGCAAACGGTAAATCACTGTGCTTATTATGTAAATTTTCGGGATAGGTTAAATCTACTTCTAAAATTAATCCATATTCAGAATCATCCGATATTGATAGTACGTTTATAGTATTTATTTCGTCGATTGATAAAAAGCGGAATTCTGAAATAGGCATTTTTTTTGTCATCGCATAACCGCATAAATTATTACAGTCGAGATAAATTAAATATGTTGACCTTTGAGAAGCATCGTAATTAGGTAAATATTTATTATTTGATTTAGCGTAACGAAGAGAACATTGTGCCAAGCCTCCACGAATTCCTTTCTCCAGAAACTCGTATATTTCTACATCATTAATTAACTCTAATTTAATACCGGTATACAATAACATCGCATCCCAGCTTAAACTAGGTGCAGTAATATAATAGGCCGGATCAAGTTGATAATGATGCAAACAAGTTTGTCTAAATTTTTCAAAGACGTCAGAAAGTAGTAACACGTCGGTTTTTAAATATAAATCTGTATATTCTCCGAGCGATTTAATATTAAATGTTTGCCAAATATATTGAGCGTGATTATACTCATCATCGCTAATATGTTCGCATGTCAAACTATTGTAAAAACAAGATTTAGGTGGTAGTCGATTCTCATTATATTTCGATATTGCGTTCATGTAATCATAGGGGTATATTCCTTTTCGTCGTAGTAGTTTTAACTTATTACAATTAACATTTGAAAATTCTTTTGACAAATTAACAAAATCAGATTCAGACAAATTGTTAACTAATATATTTAAGCTTGAATTAAGAAATTGAAAGGAGTCTATAAACTTAATTTGAATAGGCCTTGAACTGTTCTTTCTGTGAAATAATTTCGTGATAGACATATACTTTTCTTTGGTTTTAGGTATAATTTTAAAAGCACCTTCATATTTCGCTAATTCTTTAATAAATAAGTGAGAATCATAGCCAGCTAGGTTATGGAAAATAACAGGCACACGTTTGCCGTTTGCCGTTTGCCCGTTGGCAAACTCTAAACATTAAATTACAATGGGAGTGTGCGGCGCCTCGGTACTGAGATGTAATATGATCATGATCCATTACTTTGTCATCAAAGAGCAGATCGTTGCAGATGTGACATTTTGTAGCATTTTTGTATTCGTTTTCTTGGTCTGTGGTTAAAGGGGCCACGGGCATTTTATTCGATAGGATGCTGTTAATGTTATCTACATCTTTTAGCAAATATTTTATAAATACTTCCACACAGTCAGGCCCTCTATATGTTACATATTTATTTAGTGCGGAATTATGTGAACAGCAAATATAGTATCCAAAACATGAAGGTTCGTGAACCTTGTATGTTCGGGTATTTTCAGTTTTACTTATGTTGCAGTTTAGCAAAATACTCTCAGTCTGCATAAATAACAAAATTAATTTTTTGTTTTCTTTCATAGTTTTTAAACTGAAGAATGCTATTTTTTTCAGGTAATACTGTTAATATATTAGGACATGTAGTATGGGTACTATATTTTGTTGCACTCGTGAAAACTTGTAAACACGTCTCACATAAATACATTTTACCTTTATGTTTACTTATTTGACGTCTGACTAATCTGAATAGGTTTTTTATCAAACAATAATGTCCATTGCCTTATCTTTCAATATATAATAAATTAACATAGTGTGTCTTTCTTAAATTTGTCACATATAACGGACCAGTGACTGCATTTTTATCATCCAATCCATATACGTTTATACTTATAGTAGGATTTATCTTTTCAAAGTTTCTAATATCATTATACGATGGAGGAAATGATAGATCATTTATATTTAAGACTGATGAAAAACTTGGGTAGGAACTTGTCCTGCAAACATTACATTTTTTTGGATATAATGCTGCAACAACACACCACAAAAAACAATAGTTATCATGGTTTTTTATATTTAAGCAACTTCTCGTTTTTTGTATTACATGCGGCAAATCTATGTAAGTACCGCCCTTTAAAGGAGAATATCTGTTTATATTAATTTCCAGGTGACTTTTATAGAAACAAGACCAACCAGATTCACAGTGTTGGAATTCAGAGAGTTTCCTCTCAAATGTGTTTATTGTATTCATATAGAATTCATGTATATCAGTATTTTTGTGTATGATGTTAAATTTTGTGTTAAATGACTTAAGCTGTTGCTCATCAGATTCTGGCAGAATAAAGTAAGCATAAAGCTCGAAGTTTAATTTAACACATTTATGTTTAATTAGACAATCATTAATTAGTTTTATGACTTGATGCTGATTATCAATTAGGAATTCCTCAGGTGTAAGGTACTCCATCGATGGATTCAGTTTGTAACTTATTATTCTCTTTCTAAAAGCCGTAGCAATAATATCAATATTTTCATATTTGGTTTTTAATATGCAATTAGATTTGTGTAAATTCGTTCTCACATGATAGTGATATTCATTTTTTGGTATTTCAATATGACATTTTTCACAAGTCATTTTATCATTATAATTTGTTATTTTTCCAGAAATTGGTGAAACTGTAAGAAAACAAAACAATGAATTTTTAATTCTTGAATATATTTCTTTAACACATAATAATAATATAAACTTAAAAACACTTAACAGAATACTAGCACATAAAAATCATCACGTAATATTGAGATAATGATTAAAATTAAATGTCGTAAATAAGCAAGCAACTCGTGGTAAAAATAGTATTTAAAGTAATAGGATATTAATAATGAAATACTAATATTTCAGTAATAGTTGCTAACAAAGGTTGGTGGACACTTTACGAATTCTTTTCTTGTTGCTATAATAAAATTAGTCAGGTGTTGCCATGCATCTGTGTTGTCAGATGTTTGATTTTTCACAGTAACTATTGCTTGGCGCCATCTGTTAATTGGCTGAATGTTTTTAATTTCATCGCACCGGTACACTTTCAAATCTATATAGTGCGTACCGGGCTTATGCTCATACGTTTGGCGCGAATGACCGTTAGCAAGACGTCGAGTTATATACGAATTTAATTGTATTGGAGCTTTACCGGGAACAGCGACATCTTCTTTCTCCTCGTCTTCGCTGTCAGTCCCGAAGAGGTCGTAAGCTGTAGTCTTCTTTGGAGGTACGGGCTTGAAATACGGCTTCTTTGGAGCTGACCGCGACGTGCTCGGCACCGGACTTGCTCTCGATGGGGAATACGATGCAGTCCGCGCTGCCGCCTCCGGCTCCTTCGTTTGAGTTGGCACCTGCTTCCTTTTCTTGGTCCTTTTCGCGACTGGAGGTTGCGCTTCGTTGTCAGACGGGAAGAGAGTCTCTGCGTTCTCTAGCGACCTGAAATAATATAAAATATATTTATTAATTATGCAATTTAATAAATTCATAAGCAGGATTCGAACCTGCAGTCCTGGCTTTCCGTGCCAATACACTAGAATAGTGTATACATTTCATACATATACGAATGAATATTAGAATAGTTACATAATACAATAAGATATCGTTATGCCTCAATTTCCTGGGTATTGAACCCAATGTCTCATGCTCAATAGTCGAGATTACTAGCACTCGTCTAAGGAGTTCCCTGTTATAAGAATAGTTGAAAAATAGAATTACTAAATATATAAAATAATGCCACTTACATTTTAAATAGTGCAGCGAAGATTTGATGTACGATGATGCCGGTAGCTCTGGAAGAGGTGTTTTGTGGTTGAACTTCAGCAGTGGGACGCTTAAATAGTGAAAAATCTACGTCATATTATCCCAAATTTGGGAAGAGGCATGTGTATAGAAAATGCTGTGTCAGTTATCTGCATCCAAATGCAGGTTTGTGATGTGATATTGTAAACAATATTGTTCTACTAACTCATTATTATTTTTATCCGACTGTGTCGAAATATTGTAGGTGGTAACAGACTCGTCTATTCGGGGGCCCAATAATATAACTAACAAATAGTTAGTGAAATACTCATCTGCCTAACTGGGAATTTAAAACGTGATGATATATCAATCACCCTTAATTTATGAAGAAATAACAAATAAAAACATTACTTACCATTCTATTTGTGACAAAATTTAAAATACCTTAGCTTTAAAAATATCACAATAATAACAGGTGAAACCAAACGTAACATTAGTATGTCAATATTGCTATATTGTTTTGATTCGTCTCCTTAAAAAGAATTCAGCTTACGGTGCAGCTTTGATATGCTATTAACATACCATGAGTTTGCTCGCCTAATAATAATCTAAATAAAATGTATGAAAACGATTACTTACCGTGAACAGTAGTATTATGTTATCAATATGTATATATAAATATATATTTATGATAAACAATAAAATAATAGGTGTCGTAATGTCTTATGTTTCCTATTTCACTATACCCTTTTTGGAAATAGATATGATATCTAACTTAAAAAGTGCGATTTTGAACTCTATCCATTAAAATTAAATTAGGGTACGAGTATATAAATAGAGAGAAAAATCATTTAAAATCTATTCCAATTCTATACTTGACTGTTGCAACTGGCTTTATCGTATAACATTGGTAAGTTTTAATATTACTCTTACTTATTTTATCCAACATTATTGTTATCAGACAGTATAATCGATGTTTAATACATATAGGTCTGGTATATAATTATTCATTTCTATATAACACTATGTTTCAACTGCAATCGTTGTTTTGAGATATAATATCGGTTAACGAAATATTAATTTCGAGTATTTTTTTCCAGGTTTTTTACAAAGTCGGGACATAGAATTAAATATGTCACATTCACCATCCTACAGTCCTGTTTTAGATAACATTAACCAACAATGTAACGTAAGTATCTAAGTGATCTTCGATATTAGCAATTGAATTCATATTTGATGCTGTTTAATAGCATAAAATTATTCATTATTTCAGAATTCGATAGAATGCTCCGATCCAGTTCTTAATCCATTTTACTATGCTCAAGACCGAGAAAGTTGGTATGCCGAAGTGGCGGAACAAGCATGTGAAGAGAGTAAACAGCAAAAAATACAAGAGAAAAAGATAAAGAAGAAGAAAAAATCAAAACCTTTTAAAAACACATCCTTTATCACACGTAAAGAGCCTGGGCATGTTCACCGAATTATAAAAATAATTGTACACGATGTGGAAGGTCGTCAGATGGATGAAATGGACAATGACCCCGATAGTGCAAGCGTCAATATACAATATTTAGTCCGTAGTGATATTGATGACATAATGACTGAAACCGAGTATTTAGTTGCTAAAATAGTGAAAAAATTAAGTTCAACTTCATGTACCTAATTGATGTTTAAAAAATAGACGTATAATAGTTATATTATTATTTGTTTTTTAAATGGTTAGTATATAGTGTAAATATTTATTGTAAATAAAAGCATTTAAAAATATAGCACTTTTTATTTCTACGTCATAACATTTAAACTAAATCATTACTACGCTGCATATATAAGGCAGCGCGATGAACAATAGCGAGCGCACTTCATTTTCGTTGTCTGTCGTGTCGAATAGACTATACGGACTGTTGCTCCAATTTCCGCGTCATCAAATTGTTGAATGAATATGTAATGATAAATTATAATGTACATAATTACGAATGTTCAATAAGATAAATGTGTTCGAACTTCAATCGAACACTCAGCGAAAATGCATAATTGCATCGATCGCAAGTATGCACATTCGCTCGATCACAAAAATATCAGTCAGTTCGCGATCAGATCTCTTTGGAGACACCACGCACTCAAGAAAACCATTACCATTTTACCATTACCATTTTACCATTACCAATAAGTTAAGTTACATAGTTTACCAGTTTACCGTGTAATTCCTTATAGTGTTTGAATATAACTATTTTCCTTTTAATTGAAGACTTTAACTTTTACCAAATATACCATATCTTATCTATACGAGAAAGTAGTGTTAGGTCACCATAGCATCGAACAATACTTTCTACATGGTCCTTTGAGCATTTACTTACCAGTGATTACCAGTGACACAGTGCCACGCAAACCAGGAGATCGCTGCAATTTGCCGGTCGGAGCAGATAAGGTCAGATCGAACCATTAATTTATACTAACCATTTTCAACAACTCCAAATATGGATTCCGATTCTTTGTTCATCAACCAGACAGAGCTCTATGAAATCTTGAACTAGTTTTTAACCAATATAAAAAAGGATGGATCCGAGAGGAAGACCATCGATAATTACAAGCGCAAGGCTAACATGTTGGAAGCATACTGGCGAGATTACCAAGAAAATCATAGAAAAATGTGTGAGCTTGCGAACTTTGAGCACATTTATTTAAAAAGGGTTGTTTCGAAACAGCCCAGGAAGTTTATTTGAAAATTAAGGAGATTATTGATAAAACCCTGAGGCAGTTAAGCACAACGCATCTTCAGGAAGATAGCCCCCGTAGACCAGGAGCGGAGGAAGTGAAACCATCGCCAGGCATCCGAACTAAGCAACACCTGAGTGCTGACCATCGTAAGCCGGAAGATGAGGCAACGCATGCACGGCAAGGTACCTCATCTTACTGTGAGGAGTCCTCGCAGCGAGATAAATTGTTCTATGCGAAGAGTGGGACAAGCAAGCTGAACGAGTTAGTGAAGAAGCAGAACATACATTTTAAGGCATTTATGAGAACCGTATGTAATATACAAGTAGATAAGTTTGAGAATCAATGGCAATTCGAGAACGCTCTTAAATCACTGGATAGCCGATGGGGCGAGATTGACAAACTACATTGGGAAATTGAAGGTGAGGATGGAGGTGACGATATTACGTACCAAATGGAATTCTGCAAGCACGAGGAAAAGTACAGTGAGTTGAGAAACGAAATCAATAAAAAGATGTGGGCAGTAAAGCACCGTGAGAAGTCGGCTCCAAAGATGGACATCCCCGCGTTCAACGGGACTTACAACCAGTGGGTTCCGTTCAAAGACTTGTTTAGCGAAGCTATCGATAGAAACCCGTCGATGTCCAATGCGCAAAAAATGCAGTTCCTTAAGAGTAAGGTGACTGGAGAAGCAGAGCGTCTGATTCATCATTTACAGATTAGCTCTGACAATTATCGAGTATGTTGGGAGATTTTAAATCACAGGTACGGTAACAAGAAATTAATTTTTACGTCCCATATTAACATTCTCCTCGGCCTTCCTAACATGCAACAGCAATCGGTGGCCATGATTAAGAAGCTGCATGACGTAACCAAGGAGACGCTTCACGCTATTCAGAATCTGGGAGTGGATATAGCAACTTGGGATCCGCTTTTAGTGCATCTACTAGCACAAAAGCTTGACAACGAGACCTTCACCGAATACATAGAATCAATTAAGAATCCTAGAGAGCTACCCGATCTGCTGGAATTCCTGAAGTTCTTAGAGACGAAACTTACAGCACTAGAAGCGTCCCGTCGCAAGCAAGAACCAGCTAACCAGAAAACCACACCGCAGCAACCACATAAAAACTGCAACCAAAACCAGAAGAAAAGTTTTTACCGGAATCATCATCAATTGGGCAACAAAGATCATCCCAAGCCTAATATGAATTCATGTCATGTGTCGCGGTCAACAACCTGTGCATTGTGCAATGCTGAACACGGATTGTGGCGTTGCCCTGATTTTTTGCAAATGACGCACGAGCAAAAACTAAACAAAATTGAGCAATTAAATTACTGTCAAAACTGTCTATGCAGTCATAACAAGAAACCATGTCAATCGAAAAAACGTTGTCGTAAATGCTTAGCTGCACATAACACTTTGCTTCACGAAGCATTGGCAAGTCAAAGTCCAGATGCGTCAGCAGAAGAAATCACCAACAATGTTGCAACCAAGAAAAGCACATCTAGGTCATCTGACGTGTCTTGGGATGACATGTCAGAAATACTTTTAGCTACAGCTATCATAAAAGTAACGGGAGTGGATGGAACTCAGCACAAGATGAGAGCTTTAGTTGACCAGGGTTCACAACTATCGTTGATTAATGAAAGGGCAGCCCAAGCCTTGGGATTAAAGAGGGCTTATTTTAAAGGTCAAATATTTGGTGTCGGTGCAAGACAAAATAATGCGAAAGGAATGATACAGGTAACACTACAGTCTGCAAATAGTGATTTTACTTGCGAGACGAACGTTATTGTTATGAACAGTTTGATAAAACGACTGCCAAATAACACGTTTACCAAACCAACATCGTGGAATCATATCCAAGGGATTCAATTGGCCGATCCGGAGTTTCATATAAGCAGACCCGTAGACATGCTTCTAGGTGCAGACGTTTATAGCAAAATAATGTTAGGAGGTATTTTGAGAGGAGACAAAGACGAGCAACCAATCGCTCAACAGACACAACTGGGATGGCTACTCTGCGGTTCCATGAAACCACATTACCAATGCAATGTAGTTCTAAACAATACAGAGGACCTACTCAAATATTGGGAGAACGAAGACATAAGCCAAAACATAGAGATGTCAAGCGATGACCATGAGAGTTTGCAGTATTTTATGAAAACCACTAAGAGGCTTGAGGATGGAAGGTACGAAGTCCGACTACCATTTAAGCCGGAACATAAGGATAAGTTGGGTGTAACCAAACCACAAGCATTAGCCCAATTTAGAAACTTAGAAAAGAAATTTGAGAAGAACAGCAAATTGAAAACAGATTACCAAAAATTCATGGACGAATATTTTGCGTTAAACCACATGATACCATGCAAAGTTAACCAGGCGCCCGAATGTTACTTACCGCACCATGCAGTCATTCGGGCTGAATCTACCACCACCAAACTGAGAGTAGTTTTTAACGCCTCAGCTAAGTCGTCAACAGGGTACAGTCTAAATGACGTCATGTACAGGGGTCCAAATATACAAAAGGATCTCCAAGAGCTTATTCTGAAATGGAGACAATTCCAATTTGCATATACTTCTGACATCGAGAAGATGTACAGAATGATCCGAGTGCACCAAGAAGATCAAGCTTACCAAAAGGTACTATGGCGAGAATCAAACGACCAACCTATACAATCATTTCAACTCGTCACGCTTACATACGGAACCAAACCAGCAGGATTCTTAGCGATGATGTGCATGAAAAAATTGGCGTCTGATGAAGGGCAGAACTTTCCTGACGCTGCAAAAGAATTGGAAGACAGTTTCTATATGGATGACTTTTGCGGGGGCCGTCATACCATTGAAGCAGCAAATAAACTGAAATCTGATCTCATAAAATTGTGTCGATTGGGAGGATTTAATCTTAGAAAATGGACCTCGAATAAACCAGAGTTATTAACTAATTTAGAGAGAGAGCAATGTGACCAGTCAACATACGAATTCAAGCAAAGCGACTCTACCAAAACATTGGGTCTCTGTTGGAACCCGCAAAGGGATAATTTCACCTTCAACTCGAAGATAGAACCCGAATCTCCTGCAATTATTACCATGAGAGCTCTACTTTCGGACATTTCCAAGCTGTTCGATCCATTAGGGTGGTTAACTCCCCTAAGTACTACCATGAAACTACTGTTTCAAAATGTCTGGTTATCTAAATTACAATGGGATGACCGCCTACCGGAGAAAATGAGCTCCGAATGGACTAAACTGAAACAAGAATTTACGGACATAAACACTATGCAGGTCAACAGATGGCTAGGAATGGGAGAAAAACAAAATATAGAATTGTTGGGATTCTGCGACTCCTCAAACAAGGCATACGCGTGTGTAATCTACTGTAAGGTAGTAAATAAAGAAGGGACAACCATCACATTAGTTGCAGGGAAGGCCAGGTTGACACCCCTCAGCAAAGTCTTATCCATACCGAGACTAGAGTTAATGGGCGCTCACCTGCTAGCTCAGCTAATGCAAAAAGTCCAAAGTTGCTTATCAGATTACCCTACGGATGTCTACTGTTGGACTGATTCAACTGCAGTATTAGGATGGATACAAGGAGATCCAGCCCGTTGGAAACCATTCGTAGCAAATCGGGTAACGACAATCACCAAAATCATACCATCAACACATTGGCGATATGTTAAGACGACAGACAATCCAGCTGACTGTGCAAGTCGTGGTTTGACTGTCAGGCAACTCAAAGACCAAAAGTTATGGTGGGAAGGGCCGTCATGGCTCCCATCGTACACGAACCAAGAGAACCACGAAACCATTTATGAGACGAATTTAGAAGTAAAGCCGTCTATTTTAAAACAAACCAACGCGGTAGTCATTGGCCAACCAGGAAAATCGTCGATTACCGAAATTATCAATTATTTGATTAACAAATATAGCTCAATTACAAAAGTCATACGCATTTTTGCGTGGATATTGAGATTGCCTACCTCGCATAAACAAGTTCGCCGACCCTACCTCGAATTACACGAGCTTCGCCGCGCCAAGCAGCTGATAATTAAAAACATTCAGCAGGCGGAATTTGCAAACGACATAAATTATTTAAACAAACACGGAAAAGTGCACTCCAAAAGCAAGATTTTGAAGTTAAATCCAAATATAGATGAACAAGGAATTTTACGAGTAGGCGGCAGATTGGAAAATGCCCACATGAGTCTCGAGATGAAACATCCCATCATCTTACCACATGATCATCTGCTAACCACATTACTCATAGGCTAAGCTCATGAGTTGACTTTCCATGGCGGAGCGCGTCTAACGTTAGCAAACCTTCGACAGCAGTTTTGGATTATCGGTGGATATATGGCAACTAAAAAGTATATAAGAAAATGTGTCACTTGCAGAAAGCATAATCCCGTAAGGCAACACCAGCTCATGGGAGATTTACCAGAACCAAGAGTGAATCCAGAACATGCGTTTTATCACTGCGGTGTAGATTACACAGGTTTCGTAGAGGTCAAGGCTAACAAAGAACGAGGAATCAAAACTACTAAGGGATACATAGCAGTTTTTGTATGTATGGTCACGAAAGCTGTTCATCTAGAACTCGTGTCAGATCTGAGCAGCTCCGCCTTTTTGGCAGCTCTAACCAGAATGGCAGCCAGAAAAGGGGCACCACGACATATATACAGTGACAATGGCACTAACTTCGTGGGAGCGAATAGGATGATGCAGGAAGAATTTAACCAGCTTCAGGAAGTATTCAGTGAAAGTTTTATAACGGAGATAACGGAAATGGGTATAGAATGGCACTTTAACGTACCTAGCTGGCCCAACGCCGGCGGTCTATGGGAGCGAGCAGTACGCAGTCTAAAACACCATCTCAAGAGGGTCATCGGTCAACAAAGACTAACCTTCGAGGAATACACCACATTATTAGCCACACTAGAAGCTTGCCTCAATTCTCGACCTCTTTGTGCGATATCCGAGGATCCCGATGATGTAAACTTTCTCACACCAGCTCATTTCTTATCAGGAAGACCAGGAACTACTATAATAGAAACAGAGCAAGATGCTAGAACTAGATGGCATCTAACCAACAAATTATTTCATGATCTTTGGAAACGATGGAAGACTGAGTACTTGGTACAACTCTCATCTAGGAATAAATGGGCGGAACCACAGAAAAATATCGATATTGGAGATTTAGTGGTGATTCATGACGAGAATCTACCTCCAGGAAAATGGGCTCTTGGACGTGTGCTCGACACGCATCCAGGAAACGATGGTCTAACCAGAGCGGTTTCATTAAAAACAAAGAATGGGGTCATGAAACGTCCCATTGTGAAACTCTCAGTTTTGCCCGTTAACCAAAATAATGTAACGGAATCAAAACAACATACAAAACCATCTACGAAATTACCAGAAAGAAAAAGACCACCAAGATCAAAAATAGTGACTGTTTTGCTGAGTTTTCTTATGCTAATTTTTCCAACATACGGTTCAGACGACATAAAACCATTTCCAAGCAACCAGACGCTTTATTTTGACCCTATTTCAAAAGTACAATTAATCAGGGACAAATGGGCATTAGTCATGTACTACGACATGGAACCCTATTGGACGGGCATAAGCGCATATAAAAAGATAGCTAATTATCAAGAACAATTATGTGCAACTATTGAAACACAAAACCATTGTAATATGATCGTAGAGCAAGCCCGCCACGATTACCAGGAATTTGAATACTACAATGAACTTTTGCTGTCACAGCATTTCGATGTCTACGCTAGACGGCAACGCGCTACAGGGCAGACGGGTCGGCACCGACGAGGTTTAATCGATGGTGTCGGGTATCTAGCGAATGACTTATTCGGAGTGTTGGACTCACGTTTCGCAAACCAATATGAAAAGGACATCGAAACCATACATCGCAACGAGAAACATCTTTCTAATTTATGGAAAAACCAAACTTCTATAATTGAAGCAGAGTTCAACCTTATGAAGAAAATGGAGATTACTGTAAACAAACAGCACAAATTAATAAACAAAAAGCTAATGGATTTGCGAGAAAATGCGAGCATTCTCCAGCGTAACATTCAAAATATTTCATACGCAAATGAATTCACATTATTAGCTATGTCGGGAAACGGCTTGCTGCAAGGATTAAGGCGACTTCAAGACACGTTGCTCGATGCATTAACAGACATCTTCCACGGTCAAATTAGTATACATTTACTGCCACCAACGCAACTTAAACGTGAACTCCAAACCATATACGGCCAGATGCCAGGAGATCTCACACTACCAATTACTAATGTGGACACTGATCTTCAGTATCTTTACAAACTACTGAAAGTCAAAGCCAAAGCTACGCAAAAATATGTTATAATTGAAGTTACTTTCCCACTTGTGTCCAGAGAAAGTTTCAAATTGTATAAGATAGTACCTATACCGCACCAAACAAACGCCCGTATGACAAGAATAATACCAGTCTCCGAATATGTAGCAGTCAACCTGAAGAAAGATTCCTACTTTAGCATGTCCACAGGTGAACTAACAGCATGTCTACACCATGGACCCACTTATATGTGTCGGTTGCTGAAACCAATTCTAGACCTAAAAATGATGAAAGTTTTTGCGACAAAAACTCAGAAACCAACAAATGCAAAGTTGAAAAATCTAACTGCTCCAATATATGGATTGAATTACATTCGACTTCTCAGCTTTTATACTTTTGTTGTGACACCTACACAATAAAAATAATATGTGGCGATCACGTAACAGTTCGTCAGCTGAGCCAAGCCGGAGTCATTGGCATAGGTCAAGAGTGCGTCATCAGGGGCAAGGACTTCTCATTATATTCGATTCGTCACCAATCCAACCATATGAACGTCTCACCATCAATTTACATGCCTGAATTCGATCAAATCAACCACTTGGTTAACATAAAAATCCCTGACGAAAAGCAAAGTGACGACGGAAACCTAACCATATCTATGAACAGTCTTGGGGAAGCAATAGAAAAACTAAAGAAAAGCGATCTGGAAATAGAGGATATATCGCCCCATGATATCCACCAGTACGTAATTTGCTACGTGTTATTGTCGATCGCTCTATGCGTGGCAGCAGTCTGGATGTGGAGAACTGGGCGATGTCGCCTGTGCCGCAAGGCTGCCGCTAGGCAACGTGGCGAGGGATCCCGCCGGCACGAGACTGCGGTGACCCCACCACTTCCCAAACCTCGAGGCCGCAGCGAGAGTCGCCATGAGCAGGAGTTAGCAGCGGATCCGCCGACACCGAAACCAACCAGAAGAGACAATTATAGTGAAGTGCTCAGTGCAACGGATCTAAATAATAAAAGTGAAATCGGGTTTTGTTTACACAATTATGCCAAACGCTGGCCTAGCACAAACTATAGTGCATTCAAACGGAATAAAAATTAAAGACTCGGGTAATCAAAATACCGCCTTTACTGTGGAAGACTCGATAGTTTAACTTTAAATTTAATTTAATGTTTTTTAACAATTGTAATTATTTAAGTAGATCATTATGCCTTTATTCAGCTTTTATTATGCACGCATTATGTTTTTATTTTAGATGTTATACTTGGTAAGATTACTTGAAGCAAAATGTGTTTTATTGCTGGCATATATTTTATACACCTTATCGTAATGTTAGCTTTCATCCCGCATTTCTTCACGCTCTTGGGAATATGTTCGAACTTTAATCGAACACTCAGCGAAAATGCATAATTGCATCGATCGCAAGTATGCACATTCGCTCGATCACAAAAATATCAGTCAGTTCGCGATCAGATCTCTTTGGAGACACCACGCACTCAAGAAAACCATTACCATTTTACCATTACCATTTTACCATTACCAATAAGTTAAGTTACATAGTTTACCAGTTTACCGTGTAATTCCTTATAGTGTTTGAATATAACTATTTTCCTTTTAATTGAAGACTTTAACTTTTACCAAATATACCATATCTTATCTATACGAGAAAGTAGTGTTAGGTCACCATAGCATCGAACAATACTTTATACAAAATGTTTCACATTTATATTGAATATCTAAATTACTCATGATATCTATTACATTTAAATGGTTAAATAATAAAGACCACTCAATAGTCAAGTCAGAATATTTTTGCAAGTACTATTTAGAAGTAATGAATGATGACTGTAATTAGGTGTTTCTGGATCTGAAATGATTCTATAATGAATGGTGAAAATTGCGGGTTTCCAGATTTTCTTTGATCTGGAAACCCCAATTTTTACCTACTGACTCCCAAAAAACACTGCAAAGTGAATAATAACTTTAATTTCGGAAGTCGGTGCCAAAAACGAAAATACAAAACTAAAGACACCGACTACCGAAATTAAAGTTATTTTTCACTTTGCAGTGGTTTCCGGCTGTCACCTGTAGATTCATCAATGTGATCGTGATTCAAACTCGACATATTGATCCTATTGAGGATCACCTTTTTTTTTGGGAATGTAAGATTACAGAGAACACACACATCAACATCATCTCGAATCCGAGCTTGATGAGTCCAAGTTTACATTTGTGTCACTTGCATTTTGTACCGTCCCGCACTTTGGCTGCATTCTGATACGTGATCTTCATCTTCATTGTCCGAGGAAGCTTCATACATTTAATTGTCGGGGTCCGATTCCTCTAAGATTTCTAATATTCTTTCAGAGCGGTTCGTAAAAGACATATTTTTCAAATTCCTAAAAGCAAACAAGAAACATTATCAATAAACACAAATAAAAATATGTCACGAAAACAGTACGTCATTGATGACGTTGGGTCATATTTACCCGTTTTTGCTTGACGCAAGTGTATCACCCTGCGCAGGCGGCGTCGCACTGAGTTCACAAGCGGTGCGGGTGGAGGGGTGCTGTATCTCCAGCTACTAAAACGTTCAAACCACAAAGCACATAAAATATAAAAAATGTCCGTTTGAAATCACCTCGGGTCAATATGACCCAGCGTCATTGGCGCCGGGTTAAGAAAAAAAAAAAAATTAAAATAAAGGAGGGCTCCCCATAGGTACATGGAACTGAAACTGAAAATATATTTTTATTTTCATGAAAGCTATTCGTGTGTGGTATCTATGGACAGGTCTTTAAAATTAAATGAAGGTTTCTATTCTAAAACCACTTTTTCCGAAAGTTAATCGTTTAAAAGATATACGCTTCCAAAGTGGTAAAATGTGTGTGTTCCCCTCTAACTTCTATAATAATGTAGTGAAAAATCTAAAAAAAAATTATATATCTGTAGATCTTAATGTAATCTTTCAACCAAAATTGGTTTGAACGAGATCGAGTCGGCAGTTTTTGAGATACAGTATATCTTCTAAAACCGCAAATATAACTTTGAAATCCATACAAATACTATGAAAACCAAAGCTATTTGGCGTAGTTGTAAAAATTGTAAATAAGCTAATTTTAAGAAATTTGTAAGGTTTTTTGTTTTTTTTTTTTTTCAAATAAATATATCAAGTATTTATTATAGTTACTACGGAACCCTTCATGGGCGAGTCCGACTCGCACTTGGCCAATTTTTATTTAATGTATGGCTACTGCTGAGATTATTTAATTTTAAACATATATATTAAGTATTTCATTAATAAAATTCAAAGATGACATTGGTTATTGGGTACCTGCTCTACACTATTTTATAATTTGTTTTTTTTTTTATTATATTTGCCTGCCTCCGACACAGGGTCGCGGGTTCGAATCCCACTCAGCGCCAACATTCATGTGATGAACATTTGTGTTTGACTTGTGTCTGTGTATCTATTTAAGTATCTATATACGTATATACATAAACTAGTATTTGCGTGTTGCGCGAGGTGCAAGCACCTCGCGTGCTTGTGAAAAAAACTAAAGCATTGCCCCTCTAAATCAAGTATTTGCGTGTTGCGCGAGGTGCAAGCACCTCGCGTGCTTGTGAAAAAAAAAAAAGTGGGTGGGGCGGGGGTGATGGGGGGGTTTAGTATTTGCGTGTTGCGTGAGGTGCAAGCACCTCGCGTGCTTGAGAAAAAAAAAAAAAAAAAAGTTGGGGCGTAATGGGGGGGGGGGTTGCAGAAGTATTTTGACTAAAGCATTGCCCCTCTAAATGAATCTGAAAAAAAAAATGTTACAAGTCTCTTAGATTCCGAGATCCGCCTAAAGGGGGGGAGAAGGGGGGCAGGGGGGGGGACTTTGAAAAATGGTTTTTACTTTACCGAGCCTCCTCTATACGAATCCGTAAAAAGAAAAAAATACGGGTCTCGTAGTTTCCGAGATACGATAGGGGGGGGAGAAGGGGAGGGGGGGAAAGGGGAAGTTTGGCACTTTTCCCGTAGGTTTGAGAGTTACTTGTTTACGAATCTGTCAAAATATACCCACCTCCCCATCCACCATCTGGGAGAACAATTATGTCAATGAGTGAGTCAGTCAGTCAGTGGTAATTTAGCTTTATATAGTATAACTAGTATTTGCGTGTTGCGCGAGGTGCAAGCACATCGCGTGCTTGTAAAAAAAAGGGGGGGGGTGGGGGGGGGAGATGGGGGTTTAGTAATTTGCGTGTTGCGCGAGGTGCAAGCACCTCGCGTGCTTGTGAAAAAAAAAAAAAAAAAAAAAGAGGGGGGGGTGATGGGGGGGGTTGCACAAGTATTTCGACTAAAGCATTGCCCCTCTAAATGAATCTGAAAAAAAAAATGTTCCAAGTCTCTTAGATTCCGAGATCCGCCTAAAGGGGGGGAGAAGGGGGGCGGGGGGGGGGGGACTTTGAAAAATGGTTTTTACTTTACCGAGCCTCCTCTATACGAATCCGTAAAAAGAAAAAAATACGGGTCTCGTAGTTTCCGAGATACGATAGGGGGGGGGGAGAAGGGGGGGGAAAAGGGGAGGTTTGGCACTTTTCCCGTAGGTTTGAGAGTTACTTGTTTACGAATCTGTCAAAATATACCCTCCTCCCCATCCACCATCTGGGAGAACAATTATGTCAATGAGTCAGTCAGTGAGTGAGTGAGTGAGTGGTAATTTAGCTTATATAATATAACTAGTATTTGCGTGTTGCGCGAGGTGCAAGCACCTCGCGTGCTTGTGAAAAAAAAAAGTATTTGGGTGTTGCGCGAGGTGCAAGCACCTCGCGTGCTTGTGAAAAAAAAAAAAAAAAAAGGGGGGGGGGGGTGATGGGGGGGTTTAGTATTTGCGTGTTGCGCGAGGTGCAAGCACCTCGCGTGCTTGTGAAAAAAAAAAAAAAAAAAGGGGGGGGGAAATGGGGGGGGGGGTTGCACAATTATTTCGACTAAAGCATTGCTCCTCTAAATGAATCTGAAAAAAAAAATGTTCCAAGTCTCTTAGATTCCGATATCCGCCTAAAGGGGGGGAGAAGGGGGGCGAGGGGGGGACTTTGAAAAATGGTTTTTACTTTACCGAGCCTCCTCTATACGAATCCGTAAAAAGAAAAAAATACGGGTCTCGTAGTTTCCGAGATACGATAGGAAGGGGGGAGAAGGGGGGGGAAAAGGGGGGGTTTGGCACTTTTCCCGTAGGTTTGAGAGTTACTTGTTTACGAATCTGTCAAAATATACCCACCTCCCCATCCACCATCTGGGAGAACAATTATGTCAGTGAGTCAGTGAGTGAGTGGTAATTTAGCTTTATATAATATAACTAGTATTTGCGTGTTGCGCGAGGTGCAAGCACCTCGCGTGCTTGTGAAAAAAAAAAAGGGGGTGAGGTTTAGTATTTGCGTGTTGCGCGAGGTGCAAGCACCTCGCATGCTTGTGAAAAAAAAAAAAGTGGGGGGGGCGGGGGTGATGGGGGGGGGGTTTAGTATTTGCGTGTTGCGCGAGGTGCAAGCACCTCGCGTGCTTGTGAAAAAAGAAAAAAAGGGGGGGGAGATGGGGGATTTAGTATTTGCGTGTTGCGCGAGGTGCAAGCACCTCGCGTGCTTGTGAAGAAAACTAAAGCATTGCCCCTCTAAATCAAGTATTTGCGTGTTGCGCGAGGTGCAAGCACCTCGCGTGCTTGTGAAAAAAACTAAAGCATTGCCCCTCTAAATCAAGTATTTGCGTGTTGCGCGAGGTGCAAGCACCTCGCGTGCTTGTGAAACAAAAAAAAAAAAAAAAAAGAGGGGGGGGGGTGATGGGGGGGGGTTGCACTAGTATTTCGACTAAAGCATTGCCCCTCTAAATGAATCTGAAAAAAAAAATGTTCCAAGTCTCTTAGATTCCGAGATCCGCCTAAAGGGGGCGAGAAGGGGGGCGGGGGGGGACTTTGAAAAATGGTTTTTACTTTACCGAGCCTCCTCTATACGAATCCGTAAAAAGAAAAAAATACGGGTCTCGTAGTTTCCGAGATACGATAGGGGGGGGGGGGGAGAAGGGGGGGGAAAAGGGGAGGTTTGGCACTTTTCCCGTAGGTTTGAGAGTTACTTGTTTACGAATCTGTCAAAATATACCCACCTCCCCATCCACCATCTGGGAGAACAATTATGTCAGTGAGTGAGTGGTAATCTAGCTTTATATAGTATAACTAGTATTTGCGTGTTGCGCGAGGTGCAAGCACCTCGCGTGCTTGTGAAAAAAACTAAAGCATTGCCCCTCTAAATCAAGTATTTGCGTGTTGCGCGAGGTGCAAGCACCTCGCGTGCTTGTGAAGAAAACTAAAGCATTGCCCGTCTAAATCAAGTATTTGCGTGTTGCGCGAGGTGCAAGCACCTCGCGTGCTTGTGAAAAAAAAAAAAAAAAGAGGGGGGGGGTGATGGGGGGGGGGTTGCACAAGTATTTCGACTAAAGCATTGCCCCTCTAAATGAATCTGGAAAAAAAAATGTTCCAAGTCTCTTAGATTCTTAGATCCGCCTAAAGGGGGGGAGAAGGGGGGCGGGGGGGGGACTTTGAAAAATGGTTTTTACTTTACCGAGCCTCCTCTATACGAATCCGTAAAAAGAAAAAAATACGGGTCTCGTAGTTTCCGAGATACGATAGGGGGGGGGGAGAAGGGGGGGGAAAAGGGGGGGTTTGGCACTTTTCCCGTAGGTTTGAGAGTTACTTGTTTACGAATCTGTCAAAATATACCCACCTCCCCATCCACCATCTGGGAGAACAATTATGTCAATGAGTCAGTCAGTCAGTCAGTGGTAATTTAGCTTTATATAGTATAATAATAAAGTATATAGATAAATAGATATCCATAGTACAGGCTCTGATTAGTTTTAGGTTAGATGCTACATATTGATGTCCTCACATATTTAAGCATTTATTTTATTTTATTATTACTTCTAATATTTTTTGTTGAGAGTAACATGGTTTGTTTAAGAAAAATAAACATAAATCTCGAATGCGACAGAGGCAGTCAAGACGAATAAATGAATCCAGGGTATATAAAAACTACACTGGAGTCAGTAGAATCTGGCAAAATTTCTTCACGGGATGCTTTTGATGTTGGCATATTTCACGGTAGTAAAAATGAATCCCAAAATGTGTTGCTAAGCGCAAAACACGAAAACAGCTGAACTGATTTGGCTGATTTTTTTTTGTTGTGTTTGGTTTTGTCAGGAGAAGGTTCTTATGAAAATAAAAATAAAAAAAGTCGGAAAGGTTTCAGGGGTAGGGGTAGGGTAGGGTAGAGGTAGGGTAGGGGTAGGGTACGGTACGGTATGGTATGGTAGGGTAGGGTAGGGTAGAGTAGTGTAGGGTAGGGGTAGAGTAAGGTATGGGTAGGGTATCGGTAGGATAGGGGTAGTGGTATCGGTTGGGTAGGGGTAGGATACCACGCGAACGAAGTCGTGGCGGGTCAACTAGTAGTTTAATATATCTTTGACTCAGTATTATAGAACTGACTTTTCCAAACAATAAAATGCTAATCTCTACCCTTTATATATACACACATATATAAAATTGAAGTATCTGTCTGATATTTCAAAATAAACTGTGTTTTCTCAAGTGCTTGTGTTTAGTTATTTACACGATATTATAAGTATTATAACACAAACAAACTTTATTAAATGTTCTGTCTGTCTGCCTTTCTGTTTGTCCGGGCTAAAGTCAGAGTGGTAGAACCGATTTTTAACCGACTTCTAAAAAAGGTGGAGGTTCTCAAATCAGATGTTTGTTTGTTTTTTTTTATGTTTGTTCGGGCATAGCTCCGTCGCTGGTCAACCGATTTGAAATTTTTTTTTTTTTGTTGGAAAGGGTATACTTTTCAAATGGTCCCATGAAAATTTTATAGAAATCGGACAAGCCGTTTCTGAAAAATAGACAAAAGTCTGAAAAAAATATTTACTTTGACGATCTTTTCGTTTACTCTGCTGGTGAAGGTGATAAGTAGTTGATATTTTGGCTTTTGTAACTAGATTAATTACAAACTGACCCACTAAAAAGCGCGAAAATAAAAAGTTTTTTGCAAAAAATAAAACCGACTTCCATATCAAAACACTACAAAGCTAAAAATAATTTTAATTTCGGAAGGCGGTGTGAAAAAAAAAGAAAATACAAAACCAATAACACCGACTACCGAAATTAAAATTATTTTTAGCTATGTAGTGTTTTGATATGGAAGTCGGTTTTGTTTTTTGCAAAAAAGTTTTAATAGGACTTTTACTGGAATACCTATATGATATTAGGTTACAGAGCAACATACGTGCTTCTTTTTATCACGGAAATCTAGCGAGATTGTGATTTACGCGGAAAAAAGCAAGCGGAGTCGGGGGCAAAGCTAGATGAGTGTTAATTTACCAGCCACACGTTTGATGCTGTTTGTACCTCGCGCATCCTGAGTTTCTCGTGAGTTTTGATTATTAAGTGTGGATTAACTGGAATTTTCCATATCACCGGTATAACTTAACCAAAATTCGAAACCAGTTAATTAGACATTAAGGCTACATAATGATTAAGAGATAAATATAGACGAGTTGTTTAAAAGATATATATTTTTATCATGTATTATTGTTTCAGATCGTATGCGAATATTGCAAATGTTTAGTCGTGAGGCGATAAAAAACGGTGGACTCACTAATTTGTGGATGGCACAGCAATATTATACGGGTAAGTTACAAACTGGAGATGGGCTGACGACATCGTTGTCTTCGCGGGTATACCCTGGATGAGACTGGCACAGTATTGTGGAGCTTGGCACAAGCGGCCAGCAGTGGGTGAAGTCAGGCTGTGGATGATGATGATGAAGTTACAAGCTTCCTTTGACGTCTTAGCAACGCTTGCCTAAGTTGGACCGTTGATGGATGGTAACAAATCGAAATTTCTCTGTGCCTCGGAAACTATGTTAGGACTTTAGCTTTAAGCCCTAATGGGCCCAGTTGTTATTAGTACATCTTTACTGTTTTAGTCAGAAGAAGTCTGACACTCCCTTGCAGCTAAATATGAGAATTTTACATCGGAGCATAACCCAGTAATTGGGTAACACGTGTCCTCTGGTGAGAACATCAAGTTTCTGTCTACCCGTGACGGGTCAAAGATCTCCGAGTGCCAGGATCGATCAATGGCTGCACCTGCTTTCAGCTAACTCAGGAACCTTAACACGTCATCAACAGAACCAGTTGCAGCTGAGTACTACAGTTTTTTACATGCATGGAGCGATGGCCTATCTGACCTCTACAACCCAGTTACTGGGTAACACGATACCACTTGGTAAGACTAGTGTCAGATTTTCTGACTGTCTTCATAACGACAGTACAAATGACAGCCGGGTCCAACGTCTTAACGTGTCTTCCGAGGCATGAAGGTATCTTGATATGATAAGATGATCACCCATCCATAGACGCATCTTGGCAAGCGGTGCTTAACCCTGAAGATCGACCCTTGCGGCTGTTATTATTTAGCCACGAGCTCCTCGTGCTCCAATTATACAATATTTATATGGCTACAAATAATGACACTAGTGAAGGTACAATGTCAGGGCAATCTCTTACAGACCACCTTTCGATGGACAGAACTCAAAAGAGATTGATTAAGGGCGTTACGTATTGATACAAAAGTATGCTTTGCAGTTGTGGTAGACGCAGCTGACCTGGAAGTTATCCTGAAAACTTCACTTGAAAAGGATGATGTGATGCGATTCGCAAGAAATCTTATTGGCAATGGGACTATTTTTGCTCCAGGTAAATCAAAGTTTTTATTTTTATTAGCCTGTTCTGTCCTACCATGATGTGATGAGGACTATAATTAACAACTTTAAAACACTAGAGTTAACAGCAGAGATGACAAAAAATCGCCATAAATAGCGTGAAAGTATCAGAAGGGCCGGCCCCGAATAGGGAATGAGTCAGGAGATTGATTGAGCCTGTTCTGTCTCACTCCTGAACAAAGACCTCACAAATTTTTCCATTTCTATCTATGAAATGCCTCCTCTCGACATTCGACGTTGAAGAATACATACACCGCAGCACCCGGTGCGAGAAAATACGCAGTGATTTTAGTCAGGTTTGCGGGTTCCATTGGCAACCTGTAGTGGAAACGATGACTAAACTATTACCGAGGTTAGTTATTTAGTTATTAGTAGCCAGAGTAATTTTGCAATACGAAGAAAACAAATACTTATTTGAAGTCTTCGAGTACAAGGAAATTCTAATTATTTCGTGGTGTTTACTTACAGAATACAAAACATTTTTTACACGGTTTTTTACAGATAGTAATTCGGGGAGTGTGCGCAGGAGTGCCATGACCTGATCCCTCCATCTCCCTTTCACTACCGGTCTACCAGACGCACTGCTGGGTACCACCCACACTTGGTTGATATACCGTCTTGTCGTACCAAGCGCTTCTCCTCCACATTTATTGTGCATACAGCCATGCCGTGGAACTCTGCTGGCACTCTATTCCCTGCCACTTATGACCTTTCAGCCTTTAAAGTTAGAGTGAACAGGCGTCTTCTGGGCTCGTTCTATCGTAGACCTCATCTAGTAAAATTAAAAAAAAAACGTCTTAATGCAGTTAATTCTTTACAAAAGCAACTCAAATCTGTTCAGATTTGAGACGTGATTGATGAAAAAACTGTACATCTAAATATATATAACTCAAAGGTGACTGACTGACATAGTGATCTATCAACGCACAGCCCAAACCACTGGACGGATCGGGCTGAAATTTGGCATGCCGGTAGATGTTATGACGTAGGCATCCGCTAAGAAAGGATTTTGCGAAATTCCCACGGGATCGGGATTTACACGGAAAAAACTTTCCACGCGGGCGAAGCCGCTGGCACAAGCTAGTCGTCCATTAGTCTAGAGTTATATATTTATCCTTAGTGTACACTAAAGTTATATTCGATATACCTAATCTATTTAGACTGTTTACTGGGTAACCTATTTTTTCCATATTTTTACTTCCATTCATACAACTCATTCAAATCTTTGGTTAGTATGGGCCAGTGTTTTTGGTAACACTGACTCGAGATATAACATTCTGATCAATATTTTGCCTCAGCACCCATCTTCTTAAACATTGCAGTGTCCATCTGGCGTCCTCGTCGCAAGGTCCTGGCTCCGACCTTCACTCCTAAGAATTTGAACCATTTTGTGAACATATTCTCCAGGCAGAGCTTGGTTATGGTAGAGCAGTTGAAGTCAGCTGCCGGGACCGGACCTTTCTCAGTGTGGAAGTACTTGACGAGTTATACTTTGGATTCTGTTTGTGGTAAGTTATTATCTTAGTCGTATTTTGTAGTATACCTAGTGACCTTTTTTTTTTCTCTACACAAGTACATTTGTCTCGCAATAATAGCCACACATTATGAACCTGTGATGTGCCTATGACGTAGTAGTCGATTATTACCGAGTCATGGATAAATGATATTTATTTCGCGAATTGGTTACATTTTATTTTTCGTAAATTTAAACTAGCTGGGGCAGATTGGGGGTTTCCTAACAGACTACCTTCACAAGAAAAACTAAATCCCAGAGGTTGAAGTCACTTTTGAAGTTCATGTAATCCATACTGGTCAAGTCGTATAAGAACTATTAAGGTTAATGTTTGTGGTGATATTTTGAGGAAAGAAGCACACAGATTTAAGTAGACCTGTCCAGACAGTGCAGGCACTAGTTAGGTATCGTGTAGCTCAACGATTTGATGAAAAATACGAAAGTGAGGATAGTTTTTGTACGACGCATAAAGTAATAGTAAAAGCTGATGATAGAGAAAAGGTTTTTCGCAGAAACGGCTTTAGGAGTCAATGTTAATGCCCAGAAGTCGGAAGACGAGCCATTTTTGACGGCGTTCGACGAATGCTGCAAGCTGGCAGCTGCTCGAATGGTGGCGCCGTGGTTGTACGCAGATGCCGTGTATAAGCTGTTCCCTTACCACGCCAAGTTTGAGAAGTGCAAAGATACTCTCTGCAGTTTCATTGACAAGGTAATTGTTATTATCCGAACCTATTTTTGGAAAGTGTGGGTCTAGAACTAGGGGTCTTTAAGTCAAGAGTGAATAGGTTACTTTTAGGTAAGCGTGCTCCATCTTCGACCACATCATCACTTACCATCAGGTAAGATGGTGGTCAAACGCGACATTATCTATATATATAAAAGAAAGTTGTGTTAGTTACACTATTTATAACTCAAGAACAGCTGAACCGATTTGGCTGAAAATAGGTAGGAAGGTAGCTTAGAACCAGGAGACGGACTTTTATCCCGGAAGTCCCACGGGATAGGATTTACGCGGGACAAACCTCCCACGCGAATGAAGTTGCGGGCAGAAGCTAGTAATCAATAAAAAAAGTGAATCACCGTAGACAAGGAATATTTTGTCACGAGCGACAGGTCGACTTTTAAGATTGCAACGTTTACCGTTGTGGGTCAGTGGTAGAGTGACCACCTCAGCATACAACCGTGATTCGGCAAAAACGTTAAACCTTTGTGTCCTGGTTTAAGCGGATGATGGTGTTATTAATTATGATGAAAGTATATATAAGTAGGTACCTTACTGATTAGAGCATCTTGTTTACCTGTCATTGATATGGCGAAGTTTTTAGGATGACATCAATAAAATACTATTGACACCACAGCGTACTTTTAAGGTTTCAAAGTAAAAAACGAATCCCTATAGTTTCGCTATGTACGTCTATCCGTATGTCTGTAGGCGGTCTTACTCAGAGACTATTGACGCTGCAAATCAATCACGTCTTCAGACATGTAAAATAAAGGTAGAGGTGGAAAATTCCTTCTGTCATACTACCACCACAATGCCATTTTTAGGGTCTGTACCCAAAGGGTAAAACGGGACCCTATTACTAAGACTCCGCTGTCAGTCCGTCTGTCATCAGGCTGTATCTCATGAACCGTGATAGGTAAAAATACAAAAAAAATAAAATATTTAAGGGGGCTCCTCTACAACAAACGTATTTTTTTTGCCGTATTTATAGATAATGGTACCGAACCCTTCGTGCGCGAGTCAGACTCGTACTTGGCCGGTTTTTTTTTATACAGGGTTATTTGCGAAATATTTAGCTTTAAAGAATACATGAATCTGACAATGGACTAGCCATGTACTTACAAGGTATATTTCTACTTTGTATATGGTAATTAATCTTCCAACTATGACAATTATAATTTATGTTTTAACTAGCTAAATATTAAAAAAAAATACTTAATTTTTGTGTTGGAAAACAATTATTATATTATATTTCTTTTAAAATGTATTTTTTTTGTTTGTTTTGAGTGCTTAAAAAGTAGAGATGCGCCGAATGTTCAGCCGAATATTCGTATTCGGTACATTCGGCATTTTTTTCATGTTCGTATGTATCCTGCCGAATATTCGGTTTAATTGCCGAATAATTAGAATATTTATATTAAATACGAATATTTAAATTAATAATATTAGTTAATATTGAAAAAGAGAACATTTTATTAAACAATAAGGTTAGCTAATTACTAAATAAGTATGGTTTATTCCGAAAGTTGAACATAGTTTAATGAAACTACTTTTTATGCCAATTACTTATTGACAAAATAAAAAACGATTAAATTTAAAAATAAATTTAAATAAAATTTTAATCTTACAAATGCTAATAACTTTTATTTTTACAAATGATATATTTAAATTTCTTTGAAATTAACAATTTTAAGAACAGTAGTTAGGTACTGTAACGGGGACGTATGTGTGCTCGGGATTTTTCAATATAAACGCGATAGGTTATACCTGTACTTTTTATTTCTGTGGGTTATACCTATATTTTGTATAATGTTATGTTCACATTAGTATGGAAGATTATTCTAATTACATTTTCACGTTATTTTATCATCGAGACGGTTTCTGCGAGCGTCCCAGCGCGGTCTGTCTCTTGTTAAAACAATTTCTTCGCATGTCCAACATTGCGATCTAAATTCAAACATTTCAAACTATGCCAGCCAGTGCGGTAGGCTGACCGTTTGCATAGCAGACCTCCACAGTTCTTATTTTTTTGATATCAGATTTGAACCGAATAATTCGACCGAATATTCGGTTCGGTACATTTTGGACCGAATATTCGTCCGAACATTCGTATTCGGTTGAACCTACATTCGGCGCATGTCTAATAAAAATTAGCCAAGTGCGAGTCGGACTCGCCCATGAAGGGTTCCGTAGTAACTATAATAAATATAACATACTTAATGTTGGTCTAGTGGTCAGTGGCCCTGACTGCTATGCTCAAGGTCGTGGGTTCGATTCCCACCCAGGACAAATGTTTGTGTGATGAGCACGATCATTTGTTCTTTGTCTGGGTGTAATTTATCCATAATATGTATGTATTTAGAAATATATATGTAAGTTTATCAGTTGTCTAGTACTCATAGCACAAGCTCTGCTTAGTTTGGGACTAGATGGCGTTGTGTGAAAGTTGTGGAATATTATATTATATTATATTATATTATATTTATTTGAAAAAAAAAACCCTACAAATATCTTAAAACTAGCTCTAGCTTCCGTAGTACGGGCACGCCGCAATTGCGGCGGTAAGACCCCTCTTTGAGGAGTGGCTAGATCGGCGTCACGGCGTCCTGACCTACCGCATGACGCAGGTCCTCACCGGACACGGAAGTTTCGGGAGGTACCTGTGTCTGATGGGAAAGGAGGAAACGCCTGGGTGTCACCACTGCGAGGGTCGCCCTGAGGACACCGTAGAGCACACGGTGCAAGACTGCCCCGCCTGGGCAGAGCACCGACGTGTCCTCACGGCGGCGATAGGCGGAGACCTCTCGCGCCCGGCATTGGTCGAGGCCATGCTGCGGGGCGAGAGGGAGTGGGAAGCGGTCGCCTCCTTCTGCGAAGCAGTCATGCTTCCGAAGGAGGAGGCGGGCCGCGTGAGGGAGAGGATGGCGTCCTCCCTCCAGCCCAGCCGCAGTGGTAGACGCCCACGGCGTCGGACGTCGGCCGACGATCTCCGGCCACCGTAGGCGCGGGCATGCGGACAGCGAGTAAAGGGCAACTCGCTGTCCGACCATGGACCATGCCCGGGTCGACGGCGCGTCGTGTTCCACGCGCGCCTCAAAGAGCGTCAGCAATATGACGAGGCCCCCCCATAGAGGGCCGAAGCCTGCCGGGGTCGTGGGACTCATCCCGTTACCGTGACCCCGGTACGTAAAGGGTTATTGAAGGAACACCGTGGATTTTAGTCAGTAAAAGTCTGACAGTCCCTCCCACCCTGCCCGGAGTGGGAGGACTTATTTGATAATTTTACCACGATAAAAAAAAAAAAAAAAAAAAAAGAAAAAGCTTCCGTAGTAGCTATAATAAATATAATATATTTATTTGAAAAAAAAACAAAAATCCTTAAAAATTTCCTAAAACTAGCTTATTTACAATTTTTACAACTACGCCAAATAACTTTGTTTTTCATAGTATTTGTATGAATTACAAAGTTATATTTGCGGTTTTAGAAAATATACTGTATCTCAAAAACTGCTAACTCGATCTCGTTCAAACCAATTTTGTTTGAAATTTTTTTTAGATTTTTCACTTCATAATTATAGAAGTTAGAGGGGGCGGACACACATTTTACCATTTTGGAAGCGTATATCTTTTAAACGATTAACTTTATGAAAAAGTGGTTTTAGAAACCGTAATGTCATTTTTAAAGACCTGTCTAAAGTATAGATATTACACACATATAGGTTTCATGAAAAAAAAAATATTTTCAGTTTCAGTTCCATGTATGGGGAGCCCCCTTTCAGCTCATCATGGCTAAGTGTGGTGGCTGTGGCAAATTTCTATCGTCGGCAGAGGCGGCTAATTGCAGCAAATGTAGGTCCTGGTACCACCGAGCGTGTGTGGGCATACCAAGTGCAGGTCCTGTACCCACCGCATGGCACTGCCCTGAGTGCAAAAGGAACGTCGTTAGAGACAACCGGGCGGATACTCCGGTAAGGGCACTGACACCGACACCGACATCATCTGCTCACGAGGAGAGCCTCGTCACCTTGATGGACACCAGTGCTATAAATAGCACAGCCTTAGATGCCACACAGGAGCTCAACCTAGACATCTTCAGGGCAGAGCTTGGCTTGTTTAAAGAAGAGTTTCTGAAATCGGTACGGTATGAATTCCAGCTGCTCCGTAATGACATGTCGGAGCTCAGATCTTCGTTAAACGCCACAAATGATCGTATGAGTAATTTAGAGGATAGAGTGGCTGTTATAGAGTCCAAATTAGCTCAACCTCTAGTATCGAGATCGGCCGAGATAGATGATTTAATTTCACAACTAAGAAGTGACATTAATGACCGAGACCAGGAGTTACTCTCCAACGATCTACAAATCTCGAACATACCCGAAGCCAGTGGTGTAAATCCCACTCACACAGTCATGCTGATTGCGGCTAAAATCGGCGTGAAACTTGAACCGCGCGATATTGTGAGTGCCGAGCGAGTTGGAGGTAGGCGCATCAACGCAACGCAGGCGACGGCGCCGGTGGAGACCCGGCCACGCTTCCTCGTCGTGCGCCTCGCGCGCCGCGACCTGCGCGACGAGCTGCTGGCAGGCGCGCGTGCGTGGCGCGGCATCACCACTGCGGACCTCGACATGCCGGGCCCTGCGCACCGCTTCTATATTAATGAACGGCTTACGAAACCCAATCGTGAGTTATTTCGGAAAGCTCGTGAAGTCGGTGGTCGCCACGGTTGGCAGTTCATATGGGCAAAACGCGGCCGAATCCTGGCCCGCTACAAACCCGGGGACGCCACGTATCATATTCGCTGCGAGGCTGACATACAGCGCACGTTTGACTCTGCGTATGGTAATCTCGGGACCACACAGGCTAGCGGCGATAATACCCAAACCAAATAAACTGTTTCTTGTGTTGAACTGTAACTTCATTGCGATTGTGATTATGAATGTTTGTTTCGTGTTTCAAATAACTTCGTTTATTATGTATAAGGATTTTGTTAGTCTTTCTAGCGATATGTGTGTCTATAGCTACACAGCATGTATTTGTTTGTTCACTTTCAACGTGTGTCTCGCGGCGCACGCATTCCTCAGTCACACTATTATATTATTACCGTGCCTCAGTGAACTATACGTGAACCGGTTTCTTATCTCTACACATGTATATTTACTCGTACATCTATTTATTACAAAACTACTATATACATACCGTATGACTACTATTATTTTATTTTTAAATTACGTTTTATTATATCTTATACTTTATACATTCTATATACAAATAATTATTACTATTGGGTCGGGAAAAGTATATTTCTGTGGAACTGCTGTGAATAATTGTGTTCAGAGAGTATTTATTACATCGCATACTATCGAATTAATTATACCCTGCTGCAATGATTGCTAAGGCAGATAACTTCGTTAAGGTTGGTTTTTTGAATGCGGGATCATTAGGTACAGGTCATGATGACTTGATGGGTGCGTTGGATAGATACCGTTTTGACGTTATGGCTATCAATGAAACTTGGCTTCGGCCGGGCGAGGAGGGGCGCGCGCCCGTGGTGCCAGGCTACCGCCTGCGTCACACGCCGCGGCCGGCGAGCGTGCGCTCGGGTCGTGGTGGGGGCGTCGGCTTTTATCTGCGGCGGGGTCTAAGCGCGCGTACCTGTCCATGCACGGTCGATCCCAGGTTCGAATCCGTCGAGCAAATGTGGATTACAGTGTATATAAGTGGCAAAAAAATTGCTATTGGTACTGCCTACAGACCACCTTGGCTAGACCTTATCCTATTTCTGGATGCCATGACAGATTCACTCAGCGCTTTGGGACATTGTGACCACTATATTTTGCTAGGAGATTTCAATGTCAATTTGCTGGACACGAGCGGAATAAAAACAAAAAAAATACACGAGTTTCTGGACAGCCTAAGTCTTAGTCAATTGATTACCACTCCTACTCATTTCACAGCATCCAGTGAAACTCTCATAGATTTAATGTGCACAGACCTCAGTGCTAGATATACGTCGGTTGAATCTTTCGGTTCAATAAATGGCCATTCAATCATACTAGGTGAATTTAATATTAGGCGTAACAAGTTTAAACCATATGTAGTGAATATTAGGCCACTTAAGAACGTAAATATGGATAATTTTAATATGGACCTAATGCTTCTATCTCTTGGAAATATTTCATCTTTAGATAATATAAACGACATGGTGCAAATTTTTAATATGCACTTAATTAACCTCTTCGACGTCCACGCTCCATTTAAAACACGTACCATCAAAGAAAAGACACACCCCTGGATCACTGACACTATCAAACTGATGATGCGTTTACGGGATGATGCCTTAACAAGCTATAGGAAAACCAAATCTGAAACAAAACGAGATTACTACAAAGAACTTAAAGCCTTAGTGGTAAAATCTATGTATAATGAAAGAGTAGCGTATTACAAACATAACATAAATAATAGAATAAAAAATCCAAAATTGCTTTGGAAAAACCTAAAAACTACGATAACTTTAACGCAACCTAGACAAGACCTTCCGTCGCATTTTTCAGATCCTGACCAGATTAATAATAATTTTTTGACTGTCCCCGGTAACCCCACGGCTAGCCCGACACTTTTGACTTATTTTAGTAATGACAAATACGGTGAAGCAACGTTCACAATTACCCCAGTGGAACAGAAAGATGTTTCGCGTATTATTCAGAATCTGAAAAGTAACGCTGAAGGTATTGACAACATTACTCTGGACATGATAAATATGACTCTGCCACACACATTAAATGTTATTACGGATATTGTGAACAGGTCGATAGTGACATCAACCTTTCCTGATCAATGGAAAATAGCCTCAATCAGGCCCTTGCCTAAAATCCCAAACCCATGTACCTTAAACGACCTACGACCTATAAGTATATTGCCATGTTTATCTAAAGTGCTTGAGAAAATTGTTAGCCACCAATTAACGCTGTTTCTGGAACAAAACAACGTGTTGCCTGACTTACAATCAGGGTTTAGAAAGCAGCGCAGTACCTCCACCGCTTTACTAGATGTAACAGACAATATATTATCTGCCCAGGATAAGGGGATGTGCACGTTGCTGGTCTTACTTGATTTTTCCCGGGCGTTTGACGCTATAAATATTTCATTACTTTTATCGAAGTTAATTTATTACGGTTTCGACTCTAAAGCTGTAAAATGGTTCCGGAGCTATCTTAGTGATAGGAAACAGCGGGTGGATCTGCGGTTAAGTGATGGTAGTACTCTTAGGTCGGCTCTTATTCCTATAGAGAGAGGAGTACCGCAGGGCTCAATCTTAGGTCCCATCCTTTTCATTTTATACTGTGCAGACATAATAAGATGCCTGAAAAACTGCAAATACCATATTTACGCTGACGATGTCCAATTATATATATCTTTCAAACCAGAAGACTATCATAGCGCCATTAGGGAACTCAATGAGGACCTTCAACGAATCGCCGTTTGGTCTGAGGATAACTGCCTGTCACTAAACCCAAATAAAACTAAATACTTAGTATTTGGCAGCAGAAAACAGCTGGCTCGATTACCTAGTTTTTTTGACGTGAAGCTAATGGGTGAGCCCGTCGAGCGAGTGTATGAGGCGCGTAATCTCGGCCTTAAAATGGACAGTGAACTTCGGTTTGAGAAGCACATTGCAGAATCAATAAAAAACTGCTTTTACCGCCTAAAGGTCCTATACAAAATGAGGCCTTATCTGTCAGAACACATACGAGAACAACTAGTGGAAGCGTTGGTTCTGTCTAGACTGAATTACGCTGACACAGTTTACGGGCCGCGCCTATTAGCTCGTACTGATAGGCTCATTCAAAGGGTGCAGAATGCCTGCGCTCGGTTTTGTTACAGCATTCCCCGTAGAAGTCACGTGACACCGTTTCTCAACAAACATTTTACCCTAAAAATGAAATCGAGACGTAAACTGCACCTGGCGTGCCTTCTGTACGGCGTGGTCAAATGTCAAAAGCCGGACTATCTGTATAATAAGCTGAGTTGGATCACTAACAAAAGAGAATGTGGAAGGAGGCAATGTTCACAACAACTTTTCTCTCATCCCCATAGGACGGCAGCTTTCAGAGGTAGTTTTCGCTATGCTTCATCAAAGGTGTGGAATAACCTGCCGCCACCAATTAGATCGAGCAACACTATCGGCACTTTCAGGAAACGCTTACGGCAGTATTTAATAGATGCTCAAATAAAACTAGACATGGTCAACCAAAATATCTCACTTATCTGATTGAATCTGAAGTTGTGAATACTAGTCGGTGCAGGAATACTGCAAATACCTACCCTATCTGATTTTGCAAAGGATTTGTTTTGTGTTTTGGTTTCGTGTAAATAGTATGCTCAACAACTTACAACCCATTAATTTACCCAGCAAGCACACTTCTTTTTAGATCGCGAACAGACGCCTCAATTATTTAATTTTACATATATATATATATATTATATTTATACACACACATATGCATATAAATATATATTATTATTTATTTATTTTCTATATAAAGCTGGTTCACATCCGGTAGTCACTTCTACACTAGGTCCGGTTGAAAACCAGCGTCAGGCACTAGTTGTCTGGCATATAGCTGAACCGAGCCTTTTTGGCGCAGTCGCGAGGCACACGTAATTAGTAATTTTCTTGTAAATGCAAATATTATGTACCTAAATTGTATTTTTTTTTTCTTATATTTTTTTTTTATTTGTTTTTTTTTCTTTTGAATACCTACTTTGTGTTGTGTGCTTTGTGGCATGTGCCGAATAAATATTTTTTCTTTCTTTCTTTTCTTTCTTTCCTTTATTTTAAATATTTTTTTAAAATTTTCTCTTAAAATCGGAATGCGGTTCACAGAATACATATACCTACCAAGTTTTACATGTATAGTCTTAATAGTTTCGGAATAAAATGGCTGTGACATACGGACGGACGGACAGACAGACTGACGGACAGACATGTCGAAACTATAAGGGTTCCGTTTTTTGCCATTCGGCTACGGAACCCTAAAAACCATACACCATGTTAATGCCAGTATAGTAAAGTTCAAAGGAAAACGATCACTGCTAAAAACATTTCATTATCGTCTGCTTAACCTTTCTCTAGTGATGTTGAGGTCGGCTTCTAGTAACCGGATGCAGCTGAGTATATAATATATGTATTTTTAATTGTTTTATAGATAACTAGCAATGTGGGTAGACTTCACATTACTAGCACCCTAAGTGCTGGGGAGAGGACGCGGAGCTGTTCCGACCTGAACGGTACCTCGACACGCCACTGACGCATCCTGCCGCCTTCATGGCCTTTAGCTATGGAACTAGGAATTGTTTAGGTATTTTTTTTTAAAGAGGACTAGTAATGTGGGCACATTTCACATTACTAGCAATCTTGTTAACCCCTCCAACTAAGCTAAATATGCTTGTATCTGGAGTGGGTTCACGGCGATAGTGTAATGGGTGGGATTCGAACTCGAGACCTCTCGATCACAAGTCCGACACTTTATCCATTAGGCTATTGACGCTTAAGTTACATGGCGTAACTGCCTATCTGACTTCCAAAAACCAGTAGCCGGGTAACTTGATACCCCTTGGTCTGACGTTGAACTACTTTTACCTATTTACATCCAAACTCAACTACAAACATACTTAAATAAAAAAATAAATACAAACTTAGACGTTGAATTATTTCTACACATCGCTGTCGTCCGGAAACTTGCCCAGAAGACTGGCAGCATTGCCCCGTTGAATGGCAATGCTTATTCTTTGGGAAAAGAACGAGCCAGCACTCGGGTCACGCTAGATTATGGGGCTCGAGTGCGCGTCTCCTTCCCATGGACGATCGCTAATTTATTCCTTACGTGACAGAGAGAGCTAGCTCATACTTCATTTATTTTTCTATAAATAGAACTAGCAATGTGGGTAGAATTGGCGTTACTAACAGTCTTATTAACCCCTCCAACTAATTTTAATATGCTTGTGTCTGGAGTGGATTCACGGCCATAATATAATGGGTGGGGTTCGAACACGCGACCTCTCAATCACAAGTCTGACATCTTCTATCTATTTATTGAATTACCAATACAAATATTTTTATTTTAATGAAATAATGATGTTTATTTTGCAAATAGGTTATAAATAACACTTTCACACGTCTTTTTTTTTCGTACATGGAAACTAGATGAGGCCAGTGTTTCCTAACTGACTACTCTGAGAAGAAACACTGAAACAAACTCCGAGGTCAACGTCTCTTTTTAATTCTCCATACAATCTTTAGTGATCAAATCATATGAGAGTCATGTAGGTTAATGTCTGTGGCGCCCTTTAGAGGACACAATCACACAGATTTGAGCAGGCCCGTCCGAGCAGTGCAAGCATTTGTCAAATATCGCGTAGCTCAACTTAGAACCCTAAGGAGCTCGAACGATTTGACGAACAATACCTAATACAATTGACATCAATATAAAGGTACACTGTAAATTGTAACCCTGAATTCTGAGCTAGGCAAAGTCTGTATTTCAGGAGTCCTTTAATTTTCTTCCTAACACAACTATTTGAATTACTTAAAAGGACACTCCACAAACATATTTGCACACAAAATTTATATTAGTGAATAAAATAATCATGTGCTTAGCTTTATCACAGTCATATTGAGGTCGGCTTCCAGTCTAACTGGATGCAACTGAGTATTAGTGAAATGAAATGAAATGAAATGAAACGAAATGATATGAAATGAAATGAAATGAAACGAAATGATACGAAACGAAACGAAATGGAATGAAATATTTATTTTGTAAATTGGTTATAAATAACACTTTTACACGTCATGTTTAGTGATCTCCACTGACTGACTTCCACAACCCAGTAGCTGGATAGCACGATGCCCTTTGGCCAGACCAGTGACAGATTTTCTAGCTACTGACTACCCGTAACCACTGTCAGAAATGTCAAAATGACAGCCGAGACCAACGATTTAACGTGTTGTCCAAGGCACGAAGGAATCTTGATATGTTGAAATGATCACCCATCTGCACACAGACCTCGGCAAACATTGCTTAACCCTGAAAATTGACCTGTGCTGCTGTTATTACTTAGCACTGCTAACAAGATTGACCAATCCACAGACTAATCCCGCAAGCATTACTCAACTTTTAAGATCGATCCGAGCGATACTGAATAAGGTCTTGTATTCATTTCAGGTCATCAAATCGAAACGGAAATCCATGAAGGAAAATGACAAAGACTTCAAGATAAGTGAGTACTAATACTAAATACCGTTTAATGCAATTCATATTTTTCGACGCATTTCCGTCCTTCAAAGCCTTCAAATTACAGCAAATCGTAGTACTGTAGTATAAATAAGACAGTGGGATAAGTAGGGTTATTAGACGGCCAGTTAGAGGTAAACTTAGGTTAACCACTTGTTAATAGATATAATAAGCAGCCTTGGGGTTCATTTCATGTGTACATTGCATAGTCATGCATTTATTATGTTATAACTAGCTATGTCCGCAACTTTGCCACTCGTTATGAGCGCGTGTACAGAGCGGACGTGTTACTAGTTATTCTCTAGAATTTAATTGTAAATGTCAAAAGAAACTTCTTAAACTCAGTGTTTTATGTGATAAAATTGTTAAATCTTCGGCATTTATATCGACGGTGTTGAAGCACTTCACTCCTACGAGTAAAAGAAACCAGCTGTTATATTTGTTCTCGTTCGACCAGGTGAGCGCTTAGTTATTGTTCTCGGCCGTCATACCACAGATATACATCATGAGTGTAGTACGCTCACCTACTGGAAGTGGCACAAAAGAACAGGATAGGTCGAAAAATCCACGCCGTAACTATAAAAGGAAAGAGCCCGAGGATGACAACACGCAAATGGAAATTGCAGAACTACGGAAACAAATGGATCAAATGATGAACTTGTTAAAAACTTTTACCAGTGTCAGGAGGTGAATTTAAAGCAAATAAGCACTGATATTTCTTCAATAAACTCTCAAATTTATGATATAAAAAACACGACTGAAAATATAATATCTGAACAACACATACTAAAATCGGATTTGGAAAATATGTCAAAAGCAGCTAAAATAACTGAAGAAAAAGTCGTGTGTCTTGAGTCAGATGTAAAAGTACTAAAAACTAAGGCCCAACAACCGTTGCATAATAATTTGGACCAATCTTCAAAATTAGAAAATGTCATAAGTGAACTACAGGAGCGGAACCTAAGGAATAAAAACATTATTATTGCTGGAATTCCCGAACCAAACAAAGAAGATTCTTCAGAATAGCGTAGTTTTGACATGAATGAGGTGTTCAAAATTGTACAAACTATATTCAAGGATTGCCCAAAATTAGTCAAGATTATTCGCCTAGGAAGGTATGCCTCTAATAACTGTCGTCCTATTTAAGTTTGCTTTACTCATGAAGAGAGCGTGAAATATATTCTGCAAAATAAAAGGACTGTGGGTTCTGACACTATCAAGATATACTCAGACCAAACGCCACAACAACAAAAATATTTGAAAACTCCGAAAGAAGAACTGGAGCTAAGGACCCAGAATGGGGAAACTAATCTCACAATAAAGTACTTGAAAGGCACTCCAAAAATTGTTATGAAATTGATTTAAAAAAACTCGAACCCAACCAGCAACCTAAACTCCACCCCGTTGTGAAAACCAACAACATAAGCTACCAGATAACACACAACTATAAAGATATCGATACTTCCAAAAAATATTTGAAATGCCTGTATGCTAATGTGTGATCTATAGCTAAGCCAGGTAAATTTGATGAGCTAGCGTGTGTAGTTAATTCCTTTTAGGACACTCTTCATATTGTAATACTGATAGAAACATTGTTAAAATTGAATACTGAAGCTGAACAATTTCAATTAACCGGATACACACATTACTATAATATCAGACCTAATTCAAGAGGAGGCGGAATGTCAATTTTCGCACACAATAGCATAAAACACGGTCTCATAGATGAGCAATACTTGAATGAAAATAATTTTCTCTGGGTACACATCGGCAAACTCTGTTTGGATATTGGCGCTATATATAAACCACCCCGTACAAATGCAAGGGACTTCATGAACATCTACTCATCACAGCTACAAAACAAGAAGAGATCCATCGTGTTTGGAGATTTTAATTT
Organism: Tholera decimalis; assembly: GCA_943138885.2. Lineage (NCBI taxonomy): Eukaryota > Metazoa > Arthropoda > Insecta > Lepidoptera > Noctuidae > Tholera > Tholera decimalis. The sequence goes on along the minus strand of OW964552.2, from coordinate 2,914,586 downwards.
GAACCTACTTAATTCAGAACCTTCTATTAACGAATACAGACAAGTTATACGAGAAAACGGCTTTAAAATAATGAACAAAATAAACAACGAATATTGCACACGTCAAACTCCTACAACCAAAACGCTTTTAGATCATGTGTGTACTAATCTGCAAGAAAACGGATTTCATTTTGCTATCATAGATACACCAATGTCAGACCATAAACAAATCTATTTTGAAGTACAAAACCAAGTTCAGAATCCCGTGAAGACAATTAAATATAAGGCAGTCGAATATAGCAAATTATTTAACACTGTTAAAGATACCATAAGTATAAATGCTATAAATACCTACGAGACATTCGAAAAAACCCTGCTAGACTGTATCCAAGCAAGTCAAATTACTAAGACCAGACTTTTGTATTCGCCAAAAGATGATTGGTTTGGACCAAAAATAATAAGAGTTATAGCAAAAAGAAATAAACTATGGAGAAAATTAAAAAAAACAACCTACCGTTCAACTTAAAAAAGAATTTGTTACTATTCAAAACCAAACAACTAAGACAATATCTAAAGCCAAAAAACAATACTACCTAAAATCATTTAACGAGTGCACTAAAAAACCTCTGAAAATGTGGAAACTCATAAATAGTTTATCTTGTAATAAAAAAAGGAGACTGGAGGTGTATCAAAACTTAATATACAGGATAAAATAATAACCAATGAGCAGCAAATCTGTGAATGTTTTAATGAATTCTTTTCGAATATAGGCTCAATTTTAGCATACAAAATCCCACTAAAGTACCACAATAACAAAACATTTACTCTGCTAAGCATTAAACATAATAATACTGACAACTTATCTATACTGCCACCAACTAATATCAAAGCGGTTAAATAAATAAATAAATAAATAAATAATATTCCACAACTTTCCACACAACGCCATCTAGTCCTAAACTAAGCAGAGCTTGTGGTATGGGTACTAGAGAACTGATAAACATACATGTATATTTCTAAATACATACATATTATAGATAAATTACACCCAGACAAAGAACAAATGGCCGTGCTCATCACACAAACATTTGTCCTAGGTGGGAATCGAACCCACGACCTTGCGCATAGCAGTCAGGGCCACTGACCACTATACCAAATCCATAATTGATAACTTAAATACGAATACAAGCACTGGTATCGACGGAATAAGCACTATGTTAGTTGAAGACTTAACTAAATGCATAAATAAATGTATTGAAGAAGCCAATTTCCCAGACACGTTAAAACTCGCTAAAGTTAGTGCTATTTATAAGGCCGGTAACAAGACTGATCCTAATAACTATTGTCCAATATCAGTGCTACCGGTGATATCAAAAATATTTGAAACAATACTACACAATCGGCTCGAAACGTATTTAAACAAAATTGACTTTCTTAACAAACAGCAATACGGCTTCCGGAAAAAGTCCAATACACTTTCTGCCACCATTAATCTAATAACAAATCTAAAGAATAATATAGACAAAAAACAAATTTCATTAGGGGTTTTATAGACTTGACAAAAGCCTTGGACACTATAAGTCACGATCTGTTACTAAAAAAATTACATAGCATAGGAATCACCGGAAATGCGCACACTATGTTCAAATCATACCTGACTAACAGATTCCAGGTCGTAAAAATGGGTACCTCTCAAAGTGGTTCAAGACGTATCACGTGCGGAATCCCGCAGGGATCCATTTTAGGACCACTATTGTTCATTATTTACATAAATAACATCTATGAACTTGACCGCAAAGGAGAAATTACATTGTATGTAATTTCTGATACTACCTGATAATTGATGATACCTGTTTGTTTTACTTTGGTCATTCCGTTGACGTAGTAATTGAAGAAGCACAGAAAGACCTTAACCTATTAAGTGTCTGGTTTCAATGTAACTTACTTACTATAAATACGTCCAAAACTAATTACATAATTTTCAAGGCTAAAAATAAAAAGATTCATAATCACAACTCACTTACTATAGATGGTAAAATTATAAATAAAACTAATACGGAAAAGTATCATATATATAAAATACTTATGACCTTTCAACCTTTAAAGCACGAGTAAATAGGCATCTTCTGGGCTCGCTCATCCCATCTTAGACCTCATCTATCGCTTACCATCAGGCGAGATCGAGGTCAAGAGTGGGCCCAACGGTAATAAAAAATAATAATAAAAAAAAATAATAATATAGGTATATGTCGGTTTCAATTTCTTTTTCAGGTTTTGAATGTCTCCCCGCTCTCTTCTCCTCTCTGATTTTCTTTCACGTTTTCATATCCAATTTATAATAAGTATTTAAACTGACATGGTCACTAGCACGTCCATTGCACTTAAAACGGGCCATTTACAAATGAACTGAGTAATCACGTTGGTTGCAAAAGTGCTGAAATATCAGTAATTCGAAGTAATTAAACGGCTTCGGAACCCTAAAAGCGTGATAAATATATCGTGTTATGTTCTAGTGATACAATGTATATGGACTTCAGATCGAAATTAAAAGGTGGGATAAGAATAATTATTCTAAATATATTCTCTAGATGTCTATTATTTTTGGACACACCGAGACGACGAATGTCTCATAAAAATACATCTAAATCCGTTGTAATTTTAAACATAATCTTAAAAACTCACTCAAGTATTTTATACTATATTTTTAAACTATTAGCAACACAGCATTTAGTTTGTTAGTTTGTTAGGCACAAAGGCCTCTGGGCCTTATGCTTAGGCTATATTATGCTTAAAATATTGTCAAATTTATCTGTCAAAGTCACTAATGACAGTACTATACAAGCAACGAATACATCGAGCAACACGAGCAACACGTATAGTTTGTCAACAAAGTCCGGAAACGGAACTTAAATATTTAATCATTGGCAACACTCGCTCTGCTATGTCAAGGAAGATACATGTTCTGTCAATTTTTGTCATCGGTGATCGTTTCTCCTGTTTCTTTTTGTATATATTTGCGTTATTGTGGAGATACTGGTGATTCATTGTGTTCATAATGAACAGATTTATTGATTATCTTATATAAAGTGCACGTGAGACGTTAGGCGGACCTCGAGGCCGAACAAAGGGAAATGCCTATAAAATGCTTGAAATGGACAGAAATTGCGAATAGTCCTTAATTCTTTTTAAAATAAATAATATAATATTCCACATAATTCCACAACTTTTTCACACAACGCCATCTAGTCCCAAACTAAGCAGAGCTTGTGCTATGAGTACTAGACAACTGATAAACATACATATATATTTCTAAATACATACATATTATAGATAAATTACACCCAGACAAAGAACAAATGACCGTGCTCATCACACAAACATTTGTCCTAGGTGGGAATCGAACCCACGACCTTGCGCATAGCAGTCAGGGCCACTGACCACTATACCAAGGGGCCTGTCAAAATAAAATATGTATAATGATAAAATATGTATAATGAAAATAATTTTCAAGTTTGATAGTTAAGGATAGAAAAATATGGGAATCATTAAAATATTTAACCTGATATCCGTTTAATTCATTTTTATTTTTATTGGAGGTCAGTGTCTATTTGACACTAGAAAGTGGCATTGAGCCAACCAGGAATCATAAAATAATCCCTAATGAATTATTTTGCAGATTTAGTGCACAGTTATTATTAATTTAATATAATAAGCTATTAGGTATAAGTTACTAACATTTTATGGATTTTGTGGTCCGAAATAAAAAGATTCTAATCTATTCTATAAATCTATTCAAAATAATATATATATTAGGGTGGGTCGAAAATTTATTTTTCTGTATTTTGTTTTGTAATAATGCTGAAAACGTGAGCTGATTAGGGACTCACACCGTTACATTACATTACATACCATTAATTACCCGCGCATCACGTATGAATTTGAAAAAAAAAATGGCACAAATCGGATTTCATCTCTGAACGTTTATCTGAAAAACTAAACGATATTAAATTATGTTAAATGCACAATTAAACCTACAAGATAAACAAAATCATAAATAATAGTCGAATTGACATTTGAGAATAAACTTGCGGGGAGTGCGGGGGTTGAAAAGTACAGGTGATCGAGCAAAATCGAGGTTACGAGCATAATTGCTTCAGTTCGCCGTATTAGTTCAAGGTGTTTATGACGATGTGTGTGTGGTTTTGTGACGTCGTGCATTATGGAAATTTCAAATAATATCCGGAGGGCCACAACTTGTCCAATTTTTGGTGCTTCTGAAGAAATTAATGATAATCAACTCCCCACTTACAAACAAGTAATGAAGTACTACAATTTAGTCAGACATCGGCTGAAACTTTAGTACAATTCAAAAAAAAAACCATCTATCAATGAGATTTCTGAAATAGTATCAAGTAAAGTTGAAAATTTGTGGGAAAAGGCTTCTATTCCTATCGTATCGCATAATCGTGAGATGCAATTAATTAAAACTTACCACGGAAAGTGCAAAAACTTAATAAAATCTTTGAAGCGACTGTCGGAAGAAAAGATACCAGATTTTCAAGATAACTCGGAGAAACTGTTTGATGTGAGTTCATGTAAGTGTAAAAATTTTGAGTCATGTAAATGTTACAAAGATCAAAAGGTTCCTAAGGAAGAACGAGCTTTTATGATTGATCAGAGGACAGAAAGAAAAATAATGGGAACTGTTGATTTATTGACTACTACGAGAAAAAAAAATCAAGGAACGAAAAAACCAGCTCAAATCCTATTACGATTTTAAAGAAATTTACTAACCAGGTCCTTCTCACGAATATCCTGACTCTTCAATAATGACTGAATCAAGCGATGAATAACAAACTTTGCCTCAACTTTCATCAATTGAAGAACCAAAAAAAAAAAAACAGGAAATACAATTTCTGAAGAATCTATCAACTGTTTGTGATCGATACAGGATATCTGATAAAGCAGCTGCTGCTGTCGCTTCTGCAGTTTTGCAAGATGTCAAAATTGATAACGAAGTAATCGATAAGTCAAGATTACGGCGGGCCAGGCAAAATTTACGACAAAAAACTTTAGTTCAAGACCAAATTGATACTATTCCTGCCTTGTATTTTGAGGGACGAAAAGATAAGACCCTCAAAATCATTACAAAAGGCAGAAAATAATATCGATTAACGACAGTTGAAGAAAGAAAGAAAGAAAGAAAATTGCGCTTATTGGCACATAAAATCAATAAATACACATTATATACAACATTAAAAATAAAAATAAAAACAATATTGTGCCAAAAGGGCCTCAGCTCAGCATAATGTCAGGTGGCAACCCTAAGTATCACCACCTAACGCTGGTTTTCAGCTGCAGCCCACGGGTGCCACACGCTCGAATGTGCAATACACACGCGTAAACCTTCTAGTCAAAAGTTAAAGAGATATAACTGAATTATGCCGTAATAATATACATAATAATTTGGAATATGTCTCATTAAAGAATTGAAAAAATAAATAAAATGGAATAATTAAATAAATGATTCACATGTTCCACAACACGGAGACAGCAGTAGATATTCAAATCGCGGATGAATTGACTTGAATGGTCTCATACTGTTTTTGGTGTTCGAATAAAAACTCTTTCAGCTTAAGCTTAAATGTTAGCCTATTCCCACAGTATTTTATAGGTGGGGGAATATTATTCCAACATTTACTGGCCGCGTATCGAAAGCTGCCTCTAAACGCTGCTGAATTGTGATGTGGTGTCAAAAGACTCTGAGCACATTTTCTTCCCTGCCGATTCCTATGACCTCTTGTCCACTCAAGCTTATTGTATAAATATAATGGTTTTTGAGTTTTAATTAAGCCAAATAAAAGATTTGCTAAATGTAATTTACGCCGTGCTTTCATTTTCAACATTTTATGCTTATTTAAATAGGGTGTAACATGACTTCTAAATGGAATATTGAAACAAAAACGTGCGCATGCGTTCTGAAGCCTCTGAATCATTTTGTCGGTTTTGGACAGAAGACGCTCACCATAAATGACATCCGCGTAATTCAGTTTAGATAGCACCAAAGAATCCACCAACATAATACGCAGTTCCTCACTGAGAACAATATTTCTTTTTTTCTTTATTCTGGAGCAATTGGCAAATTATTGGATGACTGTGAGAAGCGCTCTGTTGTAACATTTGAAAAGTCTCTCTCTGTAAGAGTATGGAGCGTGTACTTAATAGTAAACTCCTGGCATACCTAGAAGCCAACGACATCCTCAGTGACCGGCAATACGGCTTTCGCAAAAACCGGTCAACTGGGGATCTTCTAGCGTATGCCATTCATATCTGGAGTGAGGCCATGGAGAAGCAAGGGGAAGCACTTGCTGTTTCCCTTGACATCTCCAAGGCTTTTGACAGGGTCTGGCATGATAGCCTTATTGCTAAGCTTCCTTCTTTCGGTTTACCCACTCAACTTTGCGTTTGGATTGAAAACTTCCTGAGGGATCGGTCCATTCGAGTAGTCATTGATGGCTGCTCGTCTGGCCAATTGGCAATTAATGCCGCGGTCCCTCAGGGGTCTGTTCTCTCAGCAACTTTATTCTTGCTGCACATTAACGATCTGCTAATGCCCGGTACCTTTGGGTATGCAGACGACAGCACAGTTTCTGAGGGATATGTGTCCAGCGCGCGAGCTGGTGGGTCACAGATCCAGTCTCTACGTGAGGACATGGTTGGGCGCTTGAACTTGACCTTGAAGGCTGTCTCCGAATGGGGCGATGCCAATCTGGTCAAGTTTAATGCAGCTAAGACCCAGGCGTGTCTCTTCTCCGCAAAAAGGAGCCAATTCGAACCGGCTCCTACTTTCCGTGGTGTAACCGTGCCGATAACCGATCATATTGAGCTTCTTGGGGTGACTTTAACATCCACACTCAATTCTGGCCCGTATATCGAGGCTAAGGCTCAGTTAGCATCAAAAAAGTTGGGAATCCTAGCCAAGGTGAGACGGTACTTCACACCGGAACAGCTGCTCAAATTGTATCAAGCCCAGGTTCGGTCGTGTATGGAATACTGCTTTCATCTTTGGGATGGATCTGCGAAATACCAACTGGACGCGCTTGAGTCTATCGAGAAGCGGGCCAAGAGACTCATTGGCAACGATGCACTGGTCGAGTCAAAGCTCCAGAGCCTTGAAAACCGACGACGAGTTGCAAGTATATCGGTTTTCTATCGGTTACATTTCGGGGAGTGTGCGATGGAATTACACAATATAATTCCGCCAAGCCCGTTCCATCATCGGACTACGAGACAAACGGCGAAGTGCCATCGTTACATGGTGGACATCCCACCCATACGCACAAAACGTTTTGGGAATACCTTCATTGTGCGTACGGCTAAGGAGTGGAATTCCCTGCCGGAGTCTGTGTTTCCCGATAGCTATAACCTAGGAGACTTTAAGTCCAGAGTGAAAAGGTTACTTTTAGGTAAGCGTGCTCCATCTTCGATCACATCATCACTTGCCATCAGGTGAGATAGTGGTCAAACTCCAAACTATTTTCAATAAAAAAAAAAGATAGACAAGACACAAAGACACTTATGGAAATTTGTATTTTATTCTAGACTAGCTTGTGCCAGCGGCTTCGCCAACGTGGGAAGTTCTTCCCATGTAAATCCCGGTCCCGTGGGAATTTCAAAAAATCCTTTCTTAGCGGATGCCTACGTCATAACATCTACCTGCATGCCTTTTAGCCCGATCCGTCCAGTGGTTTGGGCTGTGCGTTGATAGATCACTATGTCAGTCAGTCAGTCAGTCAGTCAGTCACCTTTGAGTTATATATATATATAGATATCTTCCTCAAGAACTAAAGAGTGTTGTTGATCCTGTTATTAAGCGGAATGCCTTTTTTGCACACCCGGAGAACTTACTTTTGTCTATGCTGTCTGATGAACAGAAACACGTGAGAGAACTCGCCGCTAGGCGCATTTTAAAGGCAAGGACAGCATATGATTCCAGTCAGCTTCGGGTCTTCGAAGTGCCTAAAATTAATGTAAACGCTTCGTCATACAATGGTTTGATTGAGTGGCAGCAAAGTTATTCCCAGCCACCTTAATTGATCAATGTTTCGGATGATACTCTTCATTCCCTAGTAGAATCAGGTGGTGATGATGAAGTCCTTTTTTTGCGACTACCATGTCATACGCAAGCTGTCGAGCGAGCTGTAAAGACAGTAACAGAAGCGTCTTTACAGCTTTGTCACAAAAAATCAAGAGAAGCTATGATAAAGAACAAAATTCGTTCTCGAAAGCAAATGCAAAGTTTGAAAGTAAAAAAGATTTTAACGTAAATTGAATTTTCTTTTTGATTTTCTCTGAATATTATGTTTAGTTTTCCTTTTCAATTTTATTTTTTTCTCTATAAACTGTGTATTTATTAAGTAGCTTAACTACCTTTATTTAAAATCATGAAGGTTTTCAGTTTTTCAAAGTTAATGCGCGGGTAGTAGGAGTCTACTCAGAAAGTTTTTTTTCAATATTTTATCACTAATAGGGTTGGGTCATATTTTTATTTCTATTACAAAATAATTTGAGAATATTTTTTTTTCTCCATACTATAGCGACCCACCCTAATATGTATGTCAATATCAATTAAAATCAAATATTTTGTGAAATAAGAAACGTGTCGTAGGCTGTATGAATCACATCTCCTTTGCCTTACCTATTGACAGACTGACAGTGTGACATTATTGCATTTTCGATTGTTTGTTTACTTGATTCTAGCGCTTGCGAATTGAGTTTCGTACGGATAGCTTTTTATGGTATAACGACGACACTGTTGTTCATTTCTTTATATGGCTGATGGGTATTCGCCTTGATCCAATGTCAAAGATTTTTTTGAAAGAACCGCTGAAATGAAAATGAAATAAAATGTTATTATATATACGTAATCAGATGTGATGTGTGTATTTCAAGGTGAAATATCTAGTATAAATCTTTCATACAATTATTAAAACATACATTTAAGATTTAGGTTATGTTTATAGAACATATTCGAAATTCTGTGTATTTGCATAATTTGATATTTTTTAAATATTGTATAAATTAACTATCAATTGACATCAATATAATTATTTTGAAATAAAATTTTGATTTTGAAGTAATTGAAAAAAAAAATTGAGGAATCGATGTATCAAAACTGTTTTCATCGTAATAAATATATAAGGTTACACCATGCACGATAGTGGCGCCGCCATTATTTTCACGACTCTTTTGCCAAGCTGTATTTTCTACCCCATCTGCAGTTTTATAAGTTTTATAAAAAACAAATTGAATAATATGTAGTTCGTAATTATATTCAAGTTCCCAACAAAAAAAAAAACTTAAGTAAATTACATAATTTGCGACGAGATGTATCCCTGCACTAAGTATGCATGCATTGTGTTACCAATTTGTATCTTGCATTTAATGATGTTTAGACTTTGATTTTGACTTTCGGTATGTGTAATCGATAAATGGTTTGTTAATTGGAGATTTTTTCGGACTGTACGTCGATTTTTTGCCGTCCGCGTCTTGTTTGGTCCGAATTTTGTTAGATATGAATTTTGTGTTTATAAATGAGTTTTAGGCCACGAGATTTTTCTTAATTTCTCCTTTTGAAGACCATCTGATTGCTGGATTATGTCTGCAATTTCAATCACATCTTCGAAGTGGTTTGGGATTCCTCCCAATTCGTTGTATTGAATATATCCTGGAACTGGTGTTTTATTTGAATTCGTTGTTTTTACCTTTGTGATAAACAAGATAAATCCTGTTACTATAAATAGTGCGTTTTTCATATCCACTGTTATTTTACACTACGGGTCTACGCGTTCTTAAGAATTTCCGTATTACATGTTGTTGCTATTTTATTTAGCTTGTTAATTTTTTTGTATTTTCGTTATCTTATTTCAATTCTTTTTTATTGGTTTCATTTTCTTGCGAACCATACCAGTACCTACCAAACACATATAAAAGTAATTTATACTCTATGTCATTTCAGTAAGTGGTTCTACTCAACTAATTATTGTTTAAAATAGAAAATTATTTTGTTTAATTTTTTTTTCTATTAATAATAGGTTCGCGTTTTACCACCATCTCACCTGATGGTAAGTGATGATGTAGTCGAAGATGGAGCACGCTTACCTAGAAGTAACCTATTCACTTTTGACTTGAAGACCCCTAGGTTATAGCTATCGGGAAACACATACTAAATTAGTTAATTAATTAATGTAATAGATAGATGTTTGTCATGCAGTAGATTCATGTACTAGTTTTATAATATTTTGGTGATTTAGATGCCTGTTCCCCAGCAGTGGGAACTTTAAAACTAGTTATAACCAGTTTTACTTTTACTTTATGACTTTTCTAAAGGTCAGCAATGGTCAATATTCTAACTTTACAAAATTAATGTACCAACTTTTTACCCTCATTCAGCGAACAAATTATCGTTTGAAATAAGCACAGCACCCCTTTTTTGCTGGGTGGGAAAATCATCCAATGATTCCTGCTGGTGCCTGCTTGCTGGTGTGTGTGGAGCGGAAGGGAGTGTCAGACTTCTACTGACTAAAAACCCACCCTGCTCCTTCAGTTGCCTTTGCATTCCAGGGCTGTGGTATTTCGTTACAATATTCCCGCATTTCTGGTAGGCAATGGCCGTATCGGGCCCCGTCAATGTCACTGACTGCTCTTTGAGACGCGCGCGAAGCACAGCGCGCCGCCGACTTGGGCCTGGTCCTTACCGGGCGATGAGCTATCTTACGAGAGAGATCGGGTGAGATCGGGTCACGATCCCCAACGCCCGGGGTATCTCCTGTGGCGGCTAGGGCGTGAGGAAGAGAGTTGTCTCTCCCGCATGCGTTCAGCCTCCTCCTTCGCTAGCATGACTGCTTCGCAGAGGGAGGCCACTGCATCCCATTTCCTCTCGCCTCGCCCAATGGCCTGAACCTGGGCCAGACGCGAGAGGTCGCCGCCACTGATGAGTAAACTTGTAGGAAGTTATTGTTAGAACAACACATCCGATATCAAACAGACTATCACCAGTAGAATGCTATGTTATACTGAGTGACATAGGAATATACATTAAAAAAAATTAAAAATTAACTACACGTGAACGGAACTGCAGATAGAAGCTAGTACTTAAATAAAAATTTGCTTAAAACACGTTTATTTCGCGAGGTACTATAAACTGAAGCATTATTAAATTCAAAACCCTTTTAAACGAGAAATCGTAAAAACAAAAAATATACTTAAATCTTTACTACGATTTAAAAAGAAAGGCGTTACTTTTCAGATTCTGACAATGACTTGAAGACGTTCTTGGAGCTCTTAATAGAGACGACTGGCTTAGACCGAGGGTATTCCGACTTGGAGTTACAGGAGGAGACCCTGGTCATCGTGGTCGCTGGCACCGACACTTCAGCAGTTGGAGCGTCCTTCACGGTATCCATGCTGGCGCGGCATCCTGACGTACAGGAGAAAGTTTATAAAGAGTGAGTCTCGCTATCAAAGTAAAATTTTTGGCACAATTGTACTTTGCGTGAAGGTGTTGCTAATAACTTTATTTTATTTGGTTTACGATTTGTAACATATCTTTGTAATTCAAAATCGTTAATACGGCACACATAGCTAAACACACAACGTGCGGCTGTGTGAAACGTCCAGTTCATCTAAATGCCAGACATCTATAATTTGCAAGAATTGCAACCTTTATTGTCAATCACTTTCACAACCTGTAAGTGCGACTGCTCAGCACGAGATCTCGGGTTCAATTCCCGGGTTCGGCACCTGATTCACAGATACCGATTAGCCTGCATACAAAGAAAGACGGAGAAAAAATAAATATATCAATGTATGTTTAAATAATCTGCAGAAACTCATGAAAAGAGACTTCATCAGCGTGTGAAGATCGAGGCAATCCAGCTTCTCGATCACACAAATATAGTTAGAAGAATACAAAGAACAAAACCGTTCGAGTTTGTGTTTAGTGATGGTGAATACACTATTCACCATCACTAAACACAAATTCGAAAGTGCAAAAGTGCTACCAAATAAACACAAGAACGAAGTGTATTCCCCTTAATAGAGACAATAAGAAAAGTGGCATTGGAATTCTTAGTAAAGAAAATTTATTAGTTTAAGTTAAAATTAAATTACTAATACTACTAAATTGTGTCGTGTTAAAGTTATTAACACGACACAAACAAACACACGACAACGCTTGTTGTTAAATTAATTAAATTGTTTGTACCTTACGTCAATTACCTAATATATTAATTTGTGGTGAGAAAAAAAATAACATTCTATTCTATACTGGATTTTCTCAAACGCTTGTAACTAGCGTTCTATTCTATACTGGATTTTCTCAAATGCTTGTAACTAGCGTTTGAGAAAATCCAGTATAGAATAGAATGTTATTTTTTTCTCACCACAAATTAATATATTAGGTAATTGACGTAAGTTACAAACAATTTAAAAATAATATGTGGAAGACTGGTTCATAAACTAAGTTTTTTCAAAACCTGTAAGTCAGGTCGCCAGGACACAACACAGTCATTTTGCAATCACAGATACTTTATATTTGATTTATATACTCCGTGAAATTTCAATGGATGTTTTCTCAAACCGAAATGGCTTTGTTTTGGTAATACAATCGTTTTATAAACAAATAAAATATTAGAACCAAAAAATGGCAGATTAACCATTGTGAAAAACAAAACTCAAATTCGACCACGAATCAGTGGTAATCCTCCGGATCATAGATCTCCGGATATAGTTACCTACACTCGGGCAAGCCGGGCGACGAATGGCCGCGCGGCCGTTGACCCGCGTGCTTTTCAATCAGCTGTTAACTTATTATATTAATTTACTGAACACGAAATTAAATAAAAACAAGTTTATCATCTAAGAATTTTTTTTACTGGGCAGGAAAATCATCAAATGACCCCTCCCGCTGTGGGTAGAGCAGAAAGGAGTGTCAGACTTCAACTGACTAAAAACCCACCCTGCTCCTTCAGTTGCCTTTGCGTTCCGGGGCCGCGGTATCTCGTTAGAACAATCCCGCAACCACGTAAGGGCTATTGCCTATTAGGCTCCGTCAATGCTGCTGACAGCTCTTTGAAGCGCGCGCGGAACATGGCGCGCCGCCGTGACTTAGAGACCTAACAAAGTATTTGAGGCGTATTTCATAAATCTACTTTCAATTCTTCATTATTTACAAAACTACGAGAAGGTACTTACCTACACTTCCCGGTAATGGAGTAATTGTTCGAAGTGCAAGCCACTGCGTTGAATGCTCAATCGAGCACGTTTTATTTGGTTGTCTTTCAATGTTATTAAGGTGTTTCTGTCATTTTTTACGATATTGAAAGCGTCCACTATCGCAGTTATTAACGGCGCTTGAGCTCAGACAACAAGTAAAAGTGTAACGGAATTAGGTCCGGGCTTCTTGCTGGCCCAAGCACTGGCCCGCCACGTCCGATCCATCGCTGGCGAAACACTGATTGTAGGTGCTCTCGCACGGCACGGTGATAATGAGCCGGGCACCCGTCATGCTGAAAGTACAGATTTTCCATGGGCACCGCTAGCGGAACGTCGTTCAATAAGTCCGGGATAACGTTACGTAACATTTCCAGGTAGGTTCCACCTGTTAAGTGTCCTGTCACGAAATGCGGTCCAATGAGTTTGCCATTAATTATGCCAGCCCACACATGAACACTAAAACGCACTTGATGCGTACACTCGCGAATAACATGTGGGTTATTCAACGCCCAAAAATGTTCGTTACGCTGGTTGAAGAGTCCAACTCGCGTAAAAGTGGCTTCATCCGTCCACAAAATGTTTGTGTTTTGATTTTCGATCAACCACTGACAAAAAGCAATTCTGTTCGGCGCGTCGTTTTCATGGAGAGCATGAACTCTGCGAAAATGATACGGATGCAGTCCTTCAGAGTTGAGCAGTTTCCAGACGTACTATTGGCTTACGCCAAACCTAGCCGCAGCCTTACGAGTACTTCGCCGAGGATCCCGTTCAAAGTACTCGATGATTTCTTCGTCGAGCTCTGGCGAAATAACGCGCATGCGCGCATGTGCTGGTGTCTGGAACTATCCATGATCTAGTAGCCGCTGTGTCGCCGCTACGATCGTCCGGGCCGACGGAACTTGTGGGTTCAGAACCTCGCGAAGACGCAGTGACTCCAAGTGTTGCGGCTCTGCGTAAAGTCGCCGGACAGCATGGGAGTCATAATCAGCTCTACCTTACAGTTGCACCATAGCGAAGTACTCCAAATTGCAATAATTGTAATGACGATTCATTGCACTGATAAGGCGCGCTGCGCGTACGACATTCGCGGGACAACTAATTTTGCCGCTACACAAAAGCAATAGGTAGGCAGTGCGCGGCTTCGTTTGTACTTGTTGTTAGTTTGTAGTTTATGCCGTATCACTAAACACGAGAGCTTATTTTGCTTTGAACATTTAAATCAGTAGTTTCTTTGTGGAGCCGACAACGATAATGCCGATTTTTATTTTGTATTTTGTGTTGTTGCGTGCAAACTATTTTATGCAGTATCACTACGTGCGAAAGTTTATTTTGCTTAGAACAGCTGTTTCCATTAACGACGGCGCGTGTGATTTGAGTACTACCTACAAGTTACCTCTAGTGTTACTATGGATTCTCACGTTTTCGACTTGATGAATATTTTTTTTTAAATTAGGTATTTTAAAACCAAAACATCTTTATTTTTTTTTTACTTTCACTTTATGGTTCAAAAGTACTCCTTATAGCAAGTTTTTGTGCCGCGGGAATACATCCATTGAAATTTCACGGTGCATGTATAGGGAAGGGAAGGCATGTAGCTGACAGGATAATTGGTCAATGGGGCCCAAACAATCGACAATGCAATAACGGATTAGGAGGCTCATACGCTTTGAATATACAAGGTGGGCTGAAGCTCACGTTAAGGTCATAGGAATCATGAGAATAAGAGAAGCAGAATGTCATTCTCACCTTCTATCTTACTTCGTATGCCATGTCACCTTTACACTTTCTGATCTTATGCATATTTGCATCAGCGAGCATAGGCATAGTTCGTGTAGCTGCCTATATATAAGCCTACGTATAGGGCCTATATATTTATAATCACTCGCTAACAAAAAGTAGATGCGTACTCCGTTTCTGTGTCTCGAACCTTTTTTTTTTGCAGAATTATATATTCATGATGGAAACTAATCTCATGGAATTTGGTCTGTTATCGGCCATTCAGAAACTCTATTTGTCTAAAAGTTTTTTTTAGATCATTTCCTTCATTTTCTCAGGTTGGGGGAAGTGATTGGCGGGTATATAATAATTATGGAAATTAAGGCCATAAAAAATTCGTCTGCTAATGGCCAGCTGGCAAGTCTGCCTTTAAAGTTCCTCTTTTAAAATAAATCTTCCGCTTTCATTTTCTCAGATTGAGAGAAGTATTTGGTGATTCGGATAGACCAGTGACACACGAGGACCTGCCACGCCTGAAGTACCTGGACGCTGTGGTCCGGGAGACGCTGCGGCTGTATCCCCCGGCGCCTGTTATTGTTAGAAAAATCGAGAAGGATGTAGAACTACGTATGTATTATGTAGTACACCGCGAGTTATTGTAACGAGCATAGAGGCCACACTTAATATTTTATAATTCGTGTTTAGCATTGCTTTTAATTTTTAAATGATAGCACATACATACATAACCATTTTTATTAGAAGGCTCTTCAAAATATGTGTTGCAATGGAAAATTATCATTTTTCTTACTATATAATATGGCTTGTTCTTTCATATTATTTAATAATAATGAATATAATAATAATAATAAAGTTTGTTAGTAAAACAAACCATACCCAACTTTATTGCAACAGGTATAACGTACATGTTACCGAAATCTAAACACTCACCAGAGCCATGCCAATACAGGCACATTACGTGCCTACCGACAATTTACAAAATACTAACGTAACAACATAACATCATATTAACGCACACATTGAACATCATAAAATAATAGCAGAAGAACAGAAGGGATGCAGACGGGGTCACATAGGGTGCAAAGAGAAATTAGTTATAGATTCGACTATCCATAAACATACCACTACACAAAATAGAAACCTTCATTGTACTTACATAGCTTACCAAAAAGCGTTCGATAGCATTCCACACTCTTGGTTAATACACGTTTTACAAATATACCTAATTAATCCTAATATAATATAGTTTTTGCGCACTGTGATGACACAATGGAAAACTACACTTCAACTTAATAACCATCTATCTACTCTTGTCACTAGATAGTTAAATATAAGAAAGGGTATCTATCAGGGTGATTCACTAAGTCCCTTGTGGTCCTGCCTCGCGCTGAACCACAAGGGACTCAGTGCTTATCTCACTTACACAACAGGTGCAGGGCCGGGTATAATTTTAAACACAATACCGAAGAAACTACTATCTTTCATCTCATATATATGGATGATATCAAATTATATGCTAAAACCGAAAAAGAAATGAAAATTTTAATAGAAGCGACAACAGCATTTAGCCATAATATTAACATAAAATTTAGATTGGATAAGTGTAGAATATTGCATATTATTAGAGGCAAAGTAAAACCTGGCAACTATGTAGTAAATGACACCGACACAATATCAGCTATGGAACCAACAGATCTATACAAATATTTAGGATACAGCAACTGAAGGGAATCGACCACACATCAATCAGACAAACACGTAATACCGAATACCGAAGGCGAATGAACGTAATTTGTAAAACACAGTTGTCAGGAAAGCATCTTATAAAAGCCTTGAACACTTTCGCGATACCAGTATTGACCTACTCATTTGGCGTAGTAAAATGGTCAAAACCTAACATCGAGCAGTTAGAAAGAATGACACGCATAAAACTAACAAAACATAACAAACTACACCCAAAGTCTGCGAACGTCTCACTATTAAAAGACAAAATGGAAGAAGAGGCCTAATCGACATCCATCACCTGTGGCAAAAACAAATTATAAGACTTAAACATTCTTCTATTCAAAAGCACACACAAGCAATATACAAAGGGCAATCACTAGTAATGATGGTTAATGGGTAATGGTTGCTCGTCTGGCCAATTGGCTAGTAATGCCGGGGTCCCTCAGGGGTCAGTTCTCTCAGCAACTTTATTCTTGCTGCACATTAACGATCTGCTAATGCCCGGTACCTTTGGGTATGCAGACGACAGCACTGTTGCTGAGAGATATATATCTAGCGCGCGTGCTAATGGGTCACAGGTCCAGTCTCTCCGAGAGGCAATGGTGGGGCGCTTGAACTTGACTTTGAAGGCTGTCTCTGAGTGGGGTGACGCCAACTTGGTCAAGTTTAATGCTGCCATGACCCAGGCGTGTCTTTTCTCCGCAAAAAGGAGCCAAGTTCAACCGGCTCCTTCTTTCCGTAGTGTAACCATGTCGATAACTGATCGCATCGAGCTTCTTGGAGTTACGTTGACATCCACCCTTAATTTTGGTCCGTTTATCGAGGCTAAGGCTCAATTGGCTGCCAAAAAGTTGGGAATCCTAGCAAAGGTGAGACGGTAATTAACACGGAACAGCTGCTCAACCTCTATCAAGCGCAAGTTCGGTCGTGTATAGAGTACTGCTCTCATCTCTGGGACGGATCTGCCAAATACCAGCTTGATGCACTTGAGTCTGTAGAGAAATGGGCCAAAAGGCTCATCGGCAACGAGAAACTGGTCGAGACAAGGCTCCAGAGCCTAGAACATCGGCGACAAGTTGCAAGCCTATCAGTTTTCTATCGGTTATATTTCGGGGAGTGTGCGATGGAATTGCACAGTCTTATTCCGCCAAGCCCGTTCCATCATCGGACAACAAGACAAACGGCGATGCGTCATCGTTACATGGTGGACATCCCACCGCTATGCACAAAACCTTTTGGGAATACTTTCATTGTGCGCACGGCTAAGGAGTGGAATTCCCTGCCGGAGTCTGTGTTTCCTGATAGTTATAACCTGGGAGTCTGTAAGTCAAGAGTGAATAGGTTACTTCTAGGCAAGCGTGCTTCATCTTCGACCACATCATCGCTTAACATCAGGTGAGATTATGGTCAAACGCAAGCCTATCAACTATAAAAAAAATGATTTTAACTACACGCCGCTTAACTTTAGTGAACAAAATTTGCAAGACACATGTGATAATGAACCTCAATAACAAAAAAATATTAGTGCTTCATTGTAGGCATCCCCATGATCTAGAACAATCCCATGTTAACGTAGCAGCATCTAATAAGTGGCTTCAAATAGGAAACCTATTCCCAGAAACAGAAGGGTTCATGATAGCCATACAAGATCAAATTATAAACACTAAGAATTACAGGAAATATAAATTATGAAAGACCTTACCGTCACAAACGACAAATGTCGCAGGTGTCACACTCAATCTGAAACCATTCAACATATTAGTAGAGCATGCACTTTCCTCACACAAACTGATCACGCTCACAGACACAACCAAGTCGCAAATATTCCATCAAAAACTAGCCATCAAACACAGTCTCATTCAAAACTCTGCCGCCCCATACTACAAGTGCAAACCTCCAACAATTCTAGAAAACGACACACACATATTATACTTTGATCGCGCCATACTTACAAATAAGATCATTCATTATAATAGACCAGACATAACACTTCAGGATAAAATATTAAAAATAACTTATTTCATAGACATTGCTGTACCTAATACCCACAACTAACAAAAAACAATTTCCGAAAAAATTAGTAAATACACAGAAATTAAAGAAGAAATCTCAAGAACATTATTTCTATAGTTCTCTCAACTACAGAAGTAATATCCAATCATCTCCTCCATAGCCTAAAATGATTAGATTTAGAAGAATCCGTTTACAAAAACATCTAGAAAGCAGTCATACTAAATACCTGTAGAATAGTTCGAAAATTTATGCAGTTGGAAGAAGAAAACACACCCACATTTTAAACACTCACTACACGCTGCATTTACTTGACTTTGGTCCGTAATGTAGCTGAAACCAGCCTAAAGCTGAGAAAAGAAGAACACTCGGAAAATAATAACAATAATTATTATTTATGTGCACCATATTGCGCATATAACATTTTACATTTGTACAGCATAGTAGTCATTAACTACCGTATAGGGATAACTAACTAGCGTGTCCATTGTTACTCCTGCTATTTTTTGGTGTTCCGTAGCCGAATCGCAAAAAACGGAACCCTTCTAGTTTCGTCATGTCTGTCTGTCTGCCTGTCTGTCTGTCTGTCTGTCCGTCCGTCCGTATGTTACAGCCATTTTATTCCGAAACTATTAAGACTATACATGTGAAACTTGGTACGTAGATGTATTCTGTAAACCGCTTTCCGGTTTTATGAAAAAAAAAAAATATTTAAAATAAAGGGCTAAAAGGGCTAAAATAAAATATATTTAAAAAAATAAAAAATATATTAAAAAAAAAAAAACTGAAAATATTTTTTTTTTCATGAAACCTAAACGTGCGTGGTATCTATAGACAGGTATTTAAAATGATTTTAAGGTTTCTAAAACCACTTTTTCATAAAGTTAATCGTTTAAAAGATATACGCATTCAAAGTGGTAAAATGTGTGTCTCCCCGTCTAACTTCTACAGGGTGTCCCGTAAATAATGGATCAAACGTAACGGGTAGGTAGCTTACCTAATTTCCAACAACCAATTTGAATATTAAAAAAAAACCGTTACAGTAACCAAGATATTATTTTTTTTTCGAATTTTACCATTTTGTCTTCCAGAATTAAGTTTTTTTAATGCTGTTGCTGCAAATGATGGCATTTTTAGGTATGGTTTTTATTTAACATTTCTGAATAGCTTAATAATATTATAAGATACCATTTTTTTGAATACCGTTTTATTTGCCTTAGAAAAAAAATCTTAAGTTAAAAAGTTTTTTCTTTACGATGTTAGGACCAAAATTGAAAAATTTCTCCTGTAAAAAAATGTATAACACCGAAGACGACCATTATTTTAGAAACTTGTACATTTAATAAGGTTTGCAAATTCGTATAAAACTTACGTCTTGTCCTTATCGTTACAAAGATATTGCTATGAATGTGATGAAGAAGACAGAAAATAAATTAAATTGGTACTATTCCATTTTTTCCTTTTCGTTATGGCTTATGCTTGAATGCTTGTAATCGAGGCAGGTAGTTAAGCGGCTAGCATAATTCTGACCCGATGACGTCATCTGTCCGGAATTTGGGATCGCTACCTGTGGCGGAGTTGCACCTCAGTCAGTGTGAAAGGGATAGATAGCGCCGCTTTTTGGTAAATTGGTATGAAGTTGCGCAGGTTCTTTTGTTCTTTCCTGCGCCCTTCACTTGTACAGGCTTCATTGTTGCTTGATTTTATTAGTTTAGTTCTAACTAGTCTCTCTTCGAGTTGCTACGTCAGACAACTTTCGCTCCCGCTCAGTGGCTAGGTGTTTTCTTCTGTAAAATTTGACTTGTGCTGTGTATTTGGACTTTGCTTTGCCTATCGATTTGGAACTCTTTGCGTATTGGACAAACGACTTGGCGATCCTACGGACTCCGAAAACATTCGTTTGTGTGTGCTTGTACGTGTGTGCAGTAGCGCTGAAACCTTATTCAGCCCAATGCCTCGTTATGAGTACACGCCATGGCAATACGCCGAAATGCATTTTATCTACGGAGAAGCAAGAGGTAATGCCAGGGCGGCTGCAAGATTGTACCGTGAATGATACCCGAACCTGGTTCGTTATCCCGATTATCGCGTCTTTATTAGAGTGCATAACGCGCTTCTTGATGGCAGAATTCTTGGCACCGGAGTTGGTGGTACCAGTGAAGGACGACCGCGACAAGTTAATGACGAAGTCATTCTTCGAGAAATCGAGGAAGATCCGTCAGTCTCCGTTCGCGTCATAGCGCGACGCGTAGGAATTTCTAGATCGACGGTGCATCGAGTGCTACAACGGTGGCGATTGCACCCATATCACGTGCAACGTGTTCAAACGCTGACGTCGCATGATTACCAGCCAAGAATAGAATTTTGCCAAAGGATGCTTAGAATGATTCGGGCGGACCCGCAGTTTTTTAACAAGATTTTATGGAGTGACGAGTCTTCATGCCGCCGAGATGGATATTTAAATTTGCATAGTTTGCACAGTTGGCAGCTGATAAACCCACATTTGATGCGAGAGGATAGGAGCCAACATCAATTTAAAATAAATTTATGGGCGGGAATAATCAATGGGCAAATAATAGGGCCCTTTGAACTACCAGCTACTCTAAACGCCGAATATTATCTCCATTTTTTAAGGAATGAGTTGCCAAGGTTATTAGAAAACGTTCCAGAAGACGTACGGCAAGCAATGTGGTTGCAAAATGATGGGTGCACCGCTCACTATGCGATGGCAGTAAGGGCGCACCTTGATGAAAGTTATCCGGACAGATGGATCGGCCGATTAGGACCAGTTTTGTGGCCTCCGCGATCTCCGTATTTAAATCACCTAGATTTGTTTTACTGGGGATGTTTAAAAGACAGGGTCTACAAGAAACCAATAACGTCGGAAGAAGAATTACGACAGCGCATCCAATCTGCTGCATCAGAAATAAACCAAAGCCGTTTTGTCCGTCGGATAAGAGCTTCCTTTATTAGGAGATGCAGACTTTGCATTCTTGTAGGGGAAGGCAATTCGAACATTTATTGTAAAAACCAAATAAAACGATTTATTTGAACTAACTGTTTTTTTTTTAGTACGGCCTCCTAATTCTTTTCATACGCCTCAATAATTCAATGAACATTGCCTCTAAAATACTACAGTTACACATTTTAAAGATAAAAGTTTAAATGTACACACTTTTTTATTTTTTTTATTAACGTTGATTTGGAGCACCTCTCAGATTCATAGCAATTATCTTTGTAACGACAAGGACTAGAATGTACAACTTCATACCAATTTACCAAAAATACAAAAGCGGCGCTATCTATCCCCTTCACACTGACTGAGGTGCAACTCCGCCACAGGTAGCGGTCCCAAATTCCGGACAGATGACGTCATCGGGTTGGAATTATGCTAGCCGCTTAACTACCTCCCTCGATTACAAGCATTCAAGCATAAGCCATAACGAAAAGGAAAAAATGGAATAGTAATTTATTTTCTGACTTCTTCATCACATTCATAGCAATATCTTTGTAACGATAAGGACTAGACGTAAGTTTTAAACGAATTTGCAAACCTTATTAAATGTACAAGTTTTTAAAATAATGGTCGTCTTCGGTGTTATACATTTTTTTACAGGAGAAATTTTTCAATTTTGGTCTTTAAAATCATACCTAAAAATGTCATCATTTGCAGCAACAGCATTAAAAAAACTTAATTCTGGAAGACAAAATGGTAAAATTCGAAAAAAAAAATATCTTGGTTACTGTAACGGTTTTTTTTTTAATATTCAAATTAGTTGTTGGAAATTAGGTAAGCTACCTAGCCGTTACGTTTGATCTATTATTTACGGGACACCCTGTATAATACTGGAGTGAAAAATTTCAAAAAAATATATGCTGTAGATCTTAATGTAAACTTTCAACCAAAATTGATTTGTACGAGATCGGGTCAGCAATTTTTTTTTTGATACAGCATATTTTCTAAAACCGCAAATATAACTTTGTAATTCATACAAACACTATGAAAAACAATGTTATTGGGTGTAGTTGTAAAGAATGTAAATAAGCTAGTTTTAAAAAATTTGTAAGGTTTTTTTTTTATATAAATATACATATTATTTTATATTATTATAGTTACTTCGGAACCCTTCATGGGCGAGTCTGACTCGCTCTTGGCCAATTTTTTAGTTTAGTACTTTGCTTTGCCAATATCGGTACTGGGTAATACAATAGTCCTTGGCAAGACTGCTATCAGATTTTCGGGCTTCTTACCCGTATCAACTGTCAAAGATGGACAAGTGACAGCCGGGAGCATCGGCTGAACGTGCTTTCCGAGTCCACGTGTTAAGGTGGGCACCCATCCTTGGACCGACCGTGACAAACGTTGTTTAACCTTGAAGCACGAGCTCCTCGGCTCGACTTGAACGTTACCAATCGGGACTTCCCACTGAATAAGGAAGATAAAGGTGATACGAATGTAAATTACTAGCTGTGTACGACGGATTCGCCAGCGTTGATTTGGGGAAAAATCCAAATTTATTGAAATCGGTTAAGCGGTATAGTTTTCTCATACATACTTTCATCGCCTATTTAAAAAGTAGCCTATGTTTGACCCGGGGTTTTCGATTATTTTCATTCCAAATTTCATCCGAATCGGTGCTGCGGTTTAGTTGTAAAAGCGTAACAAACAGACAGATAGACAGACAGACTTTCGCATTTATAATACTTAGCTTACATCTTTAATAGCTGTCTCCGGAAGGGGGTTTTTTCGAATGCACTTAAAAAAGCGATTGTGCGCCCAATCCATAAGGGTGAGAGCAGAAGCTGTGTCAACAATTATAGACCTATCTCGATTTTGACAGCTCTTTCCGAAGTTCTGGAAAGGATTCTTAGCAACCGGCAAGAAATTCCTGGATAAATACAAGATTATAGCAGATAATCAGTATGGTTTCCGTACTGGTGTCTCGACTGAAGACGCAGTGTTTGATCTATCACAGTTGGTTGCTGGGAATCTCGATAGGAAAACTAAATGTCTAGGAATATTTCTTGATCTTTCAAAAGCATTCGACACAGTTTCTGTTCCCATACTTATTGCCAAATTGGAAAAGATTGGTGTAAGAGGCATAGCACTGCAAATTTTCAAAGATTATCTGAACAACCTTACTCTAAGAACCAAAATTGATAATTACTTCAGTGATGAAATAATCATGTCCTACGGAGTGCCTCAAGGTAGCATTTTGGGGCCTATGTTGTTTCAGATATATGTCAATGATTTATGCAGAATGTCCCTCCCCAACTCAAGGATCTTTGTATATGCTGATGACACCGTAGTCATTGTCGACGGTTCAACATGGCATGATGTTAAGAGTAGAGCGGAATGGGCACTTCGTGAAATAATTAAATGGCTTAATATTAACCTGCTTACCCTTAATTGTAACAAGACATCATATATTCCATTCGCCATCCGTCAGAGTACCGCACCAGACCACACTTTTTCAATTATAGCGCACGCTTGCTTACAGCTGTCATCGTCATGCCAATGTCCAACACTCACACGTACTGATCACGTTAAATACCTTGGTGTTCAAATAGATGCTGGATTACGCTGGAATAAACACATTGAGACCCTAACCTCGAGAACACTGAGACTCATATATATCTTCAAGTCACTTAGGATCTCAGCAAGCCCTGAAACGTTAAAGATGGTGTTTTTTGCTCTCTGTCAATCCCTTCTTGGGTATCGCATCGACGTTTGGGGTGGTGCAGCTATAACACACTTTCTGAGAGTGGAGAGAGCTCAGAGAGCAATACTGAAAGTTATGTTACGACGACCCTATCGCTATCCAACAACCCTACTCTACGAAGATTCTAATGTACTAACAGTTCGAAAGCTTTTCGTGTTGCAATCTGTTCTCGGAAGACACTCCAGCGTTCCTCTGTCTGATCCCAACAAACGAAAAAATATCCCCCCGGGTACACAACATAAGACCGCTTTTGCCAAACGTCAATTCTTTACACTAAGCACATTCATATACAAGAAAATTCATAAAGAACTAAATATTCTCGACTGCAACAAATTTAAGTTGAAAGCTAGGGTGATGGAATGGCTACTTAAACAGGACTATGCACAAACTGAATCACTACTCAAGTACATTGCCTAAACATGGCACTTCTGTTAAAACACCACTCACATTACTCTCATACAAAAACTCACTACACACACACCATAAACACACATACACATCTCCATACACTCACACACATTTTGCGGTAAAATTACTTATTTAAATATTTTAAGTTATTTAATATTTTAAGTTATTGTTAATTTACTTCTCTTCTTTCGTAGAATGTATTAATATGTAAATCTGTATGTACACAACAACAATAGGCTGGCACAAGTCTGCAGTTGTATGATTCTTATTTCTAAGCGGAATACTGTCTCTCAAAATATAGGATATCCTAGCTTGAGAGGCAGGGCTCACTATATCTGTATACAGACTTTTGCAGCAATGTTAGCATCTTGTCAATCTGTGTAGATGTTGTATGTATATTTGTGGCAATAAATTATATTAAATTAAATACTTGTCACAGCCGAATGGGTTGCTGCGACAGTTTTATTCAAATCTATGGCCTACTTATAATATTGCCTTATGTATGTTTAGGGTACGATGGGACTTATATATTATTATGCTATGCGTAAAAGTTCCTTAAAAATAAAGAAGATTAAAGATAAAAAAAATGTAAACATGAGAACATTATTTACTTTTTCAAGTAATAGAATATACTTTTCTTTTTGTTTTATTACTTTACAATTTTTAATTTTGTTTGTACAAGATGACAATATTATTTTCTTTTCAAGTAATATATTTTTTTGTAAAACAAAAGCTATGTTGTGAATGTGAGAGCAATGTGGGATAACAACGAATATTATAAATAGACTAGTACTCACGCGGGGCTTCGCTCCCGTGGATTCTATCACGGTAAAAACATAACTCTCCTTTTTTGCAGTCGCGTAAAAAGTAGCCTATAACCTTCCACGAGCTTCAAGTTACTTCCATACCAGATTGCATCCAAACCCACCCAGTACTTTCGAAGATTAGCGCGTTCAAGCAAACAAACAAACAAACTTTTCCGCTTTATAATATTAGTATAGATAGTATAGATTACCGCACTGTCTGGCAGTTTGAGTGCTTTATACGGCCCACCCAAATGTCGTTACTTTGGTATTGTTCGTCAAATCATTCGAGCTCCTTAAGGTTCTAAGATGAGCTACGCGATATTTGACAAATGCTTGCATTGTTTGGACGGGCCTGCTCAAATCTGTGTGATTCTGTCCAAAAAGGAAGGAGGAAGGAAGGAAGGAGGTGAAAGGGTGCCACAGACATTAACCTACATGGCTCACATATGATTTGATCACTACAGATTGTATAGACTTTAAAAGAGACGTTGACCTCTGAGTTTGTTTCAGTGTTTCTTTTCAGAGTAGTCAGTTAGGAAACACTGGCCTCATCTAGTTCACATTTAGGAAAAAAAAGGACGCGTGTAAGAGTTATTTATAACCTATTTGCAAAATAAACATCATTATTTCATTATTTCATTATCATTATTTCATTATTTATATGGATTTCTTACTGTTATTTACATTACAGCGTCAGGTATAACTTTGGTGGAAGGCTGTGGTGTTATGGTGAGCATCTGGGGTACGCACCGCAACCCTAAGTACTGGGGAGAGGACGCGGAGCTGTTCCGACCTGAACGGTTCCTCGACACGCCACTGACGCATCCTGCTGCCTTCATGGCCTTTAGCTATGGACCTAGGAATTGTTTAGGTAATTTGTGTTTTCTTAAAGAGAACTAGCAATGTGGGTAGAATTCACATGACTAGCACTCTTATAAACTCCTCCAAGCTAAATATGCTTGTGTCTGCGGTGGGTTCACGTCAATATTGTTATGGGTGGTGTTCGAACCTGCAACCTCTATATGAAAAGGTTGGACTTTTGAACCTTAGGCTATTGACGCTTTTGATTTGATTCTATTAATGAGTGGCACTTCACCCGCGATTTCATCGGCTTGGATTTCGAAATAATTCGTAGTCTATATATAGCACTTACCAATAAAGCACACTTACAAAAATAATTTTTAGAATTGGATCATTAGTTCCGAAGATTAGCCCCTACATACAAACTTACAAACAAATTTTACCTCTTTATAATATTGATATAGATGATAGGTTCGCGTTTAACCAACATCTCGCCTGATGGTAAGCAATGATGTGGTTGAAGATGAAGCACGCTTACCTAGAAGTAAGACCCCCAAGTAATAGCTATCAGGCATAAGTCATAATTTTTTTTTTATAACAATGTTGTATATAACAGTGTTGAAAATATTAAAAATAATACAAAAACCATAGCAATTAAATTAAATTCAAAAAACAATTAGAAATTCAAGTACATAAATAATAAATGTCAAGTTAAAACATAGCAACATAGACTCCGGCAGGAATCTCACTCCTTAGTTGAATAGAGAATCTCTGAGAATGATAAAATCCTAAATTTTTTCAGGGTATCAATACGCAATGATGTCTATGAAGACCGCACTAGCAACGCTTGTCAGAAGATACCGAATATCTTCTGAAATGAGCAGAAGTAATGGGTGCAGAGCAGAAGAGAAGCCTATTAGAGTGACCTTTGATATCATGATGAAGGATGTTGATAATTTTACTGTGCAATTGGATAGCAGGAAATAGTGAGATGGAACTTATACAGAGTGACTTTAATTTAATTTTACTCTTAACAAAAAATTTATGTCGACTTAACAATGTCTTTTTAACAATAAAAAAAATAAATAGTCGTCATAAAGCCAGCTAAAAAACACTACATAACACATTAGTTCAAACATCATTAGTCTCATATTAATTATAATAATCTAACTTAATATAATTCAAAATAATAATACAATATAAATATTTAAAACCTATATATAAATGTCAATAAAATTCAATATGATGTAATGTCATGATAGAGTGTTGGGTATTAAAATACAATCTTTGATCAATGATGACATAAAAAGGAGGAGGTTATCAAGTCGACGCGTATATTTTTCGTTTTTTTTTTATGTATGATCACGGATTACTCGAAAACGGCTGAACCGATTTGGAAAATTCTTTTTTATGATGGTGGTATGGTGATGGTATGATTAAAATGTAGTTTTATTTTACTATTATACTTATACTTCTTTCTTATTTTTATATTGATAATTTTGTGAAGGTAATCTTCATGAAACGACAATATGGATAGATTCAATCGAAATCTGTCTCCAGACAATATAAAACGTGAAAAATGTATTTTATCGATGTGCAATCAACGATTTATTGGTGGCGTCATGAAAATAATGTACTTTAAGGTACACACCCACGTGTGTCAGCTGTACCTTTACCACGCCTATAACCTATTCAAACTAGATTAATTAGGCAAAATGTAAACAAACCATAAAACTTATCCTATTTTTTTATTTAAGCTAAGATAGAGAAGAGAAGAGAAGCACAGAACTTTAAAATGGGTTAATCTAAGCCTCCTGGCATCGTAAAATAGACTTTTTTATTTTAAAAAAAAATGTTGTCCATTACATTTGTCTTTGTTTTGAGGTAGTGTTGAATAGTGTTTTTTGATGGTTTGGAGATTGAAAGGAAAAGGGAAAGGGGAACTAGGGATTTTGGATTACTGCTCATGAGAAGTAGAAAGTCACTTAAGCTTCCTTTTAAAATCCAAATTACACTTGATAGGTGATTTAACAGAGCTGCTTTGATCAGCCTTTCAGAAATAGAAGGTTGGAATGTACCTAATTATTATTTTGCACTTTGATTTACTTTTAACGAAACTCACTGTGTACTTGTGCTGAAATGAAACACAATGAAAAAAACTTTTTTTTTATTGATAATAGGCTCACGTTTGACCGCTATCTCACCTGATGGTAAGTGATGGTGTGGTCGAAGATGAATGAAGATGGATTACGATAATTAAACTAATTTATCACTAATTTTGGTGTTTTATTAAAATCTTACTAATCCCGTCACGTTTATGCACCCAGACCAAAGAGAAATAACTTTTATAGATCCTATTCAACTTTGCTTGAGACAAGAGGTAAATAAAAACTTCAAAAATGTCCTGTTTCTTTCTTTTTATTAGGTATCTATTTATTTAATTTAAAACTTTTTGTTTATTTTGTTATTCCAAGAGAATTAGGATACACAATTTATAGGAACTACAAAACTTATAGCATATTTTTATTTAAGTTTATAAATTTTAATATTTGTTTGCATTTTATCTCAAGCCATTTTGAACAGGATAGAGAAGGATATTTTATTTTTTATGATAACTTATAATTTTATATAAAAAGTATGTGATTATTAACTGGTCCTAATAAATCGTCTCTGTTACTTTTCTGTTACCACGAAATCATTTTCCTATCTGTTTCATATCCGTAACTTACAATTTTTTATTATATGACCCATATAAGTAGGAATAATAAGTATTTCATGTTTTCCGCTTCGATTACTTGAATGTGGTTATAAAGACTTTAAAAGACAAAAAAAATTAAACCGAGAGTCGAAAACACTGAAAAGTGAAAAATAAATTTAATTTCGGAAGTCGGTGCCAAAACCGAAAATATAAAACTAAAGACACCGACTGAAAAGTGTAAAATAACTTTAAGTTCGGTACTTAAAGTTATTTTACACTTTTCAGTGTTTTTTGGTAGTCGGTTTAATTTTTTGTTAAAAAGTTTTTTTCTATGAATTAATTTTGACTTTTTTGTCACTGTCCAAATAACTGGAGATTCTATTGCTCAAATAAAACAACTTCCTGTATAGAACCGAAGTCGACAACTAAAAAAATTGATCTCCTATACAAAGATATGTAACTAGTTGATCGGGTATGTGAGGGTTATTTTCTTTTAAAGATTTATACATGGATTCTACAGAGAAAGGTGTTATAATTATATTCTTTTTTATCCTTTTGTAAATATTTATTGTTATTAATTCAATTTTATTATTTATTATTCAAAATTTTAATATCCTGACATGTTAAATTACTTGTTTTTAATGTTTGTTTTTATTTTGTATTTTTATTTTAGTTGTTTTTTTCATTTTGTATAACTGCCTATTTTTTTTCTGTACGGTAATTTATTGAGCGGAATGCACTGGCTCCTGTAATACAGTTTACAACTAGTTCAGGAGTCAGAGAATTTCAACTGTAATGGGTAGATAATCTTTTTGGTAATAAAGAATGTTTATGTTATTAAAAAAGGAGGACTTCAAAAAAAGGAGGAGGTTTTCAATTCGTCTTGAACTTTTTTGTTATGTACGTTACCTCATATCTCGAAGACACCTGGACCGATTTCTTTTTTAGTTTGAGAGGGTATACTTTCTAGTTGGTCCCATTGTCATCACGTCAGGATCTGATGATGGAATCATGAAGAAATCGAGGGAATTCTTCAAATATTATGGGCACACCTATACACAATGGTAGGACGGGAAGTAATTTCAGACATCTCTCTTTTAGAGGTCTCAGCTTTAGAGCATGCCAAACGAGGCTGATTGTAAAAAAAATCAGGTCGAAATTCCAATTCTACCCTAAGATATCAGCATTTGAAGATAAGTCACGTTAATTGGAGCATTTTTGAAAATTGTTTTAAAAAATTACTTCCAAGAATTTCTAAGTTGATGCGTTTTGGCAGTTAATTTCCCTTGACGTTAGGCACCCCTTGCAAAAAAAAATTAGCCCTCTAACTCAACAGGTGAACGAGATTTAGAGTTAATTGATTTTTCAAAACTTATTTTTTTAAAAATAAACGATAGAAAATTGGCATAAGCTGAGAGTGCACGTATGACCACAAAGGCCCCGTATACAAACCCTGAAAAGATGGTAGCTGCAGCTAGCGGAAATAAAAATCTACGGGCCCCATAAAGTTCACCAGGTAAATCCAATTAATTTTGTCATCAGAGATGGGCAGACACAAAGGGCGGTGGGCAGATTTTTTCAGAATACAAATTCTTGTAGATAAGCCTATATAAAGTTGTGGGAGTTGTATTTCTTACCTTTTACGATTTATTACAACGCTGAAACATTCAGTAAGTAATATTTCTTGTTAGTTGACCATCTGTCCGTCTGTGTGCACTCTCCTCACCACATGCATTATACAATTTATACCAAATTTCACATACATGTGCTACTCCTTTGGCACACCTCTGGAAATATTTTTCAGCCAAATTGGTCGTGCGCTTTAAAAGTTGTGCGCGCGCCAAAGCAAAAAGTCTTCTGATTTCGCTGGAAATCAGTATGTACGGATTACTTGACACGTTGAATCGAATTGTAACACCTTTTTGTTAAAATTAAAATTAAATGAACATAAATACAGTTCAAATACATAAACATACATACACTTCTTATTTGGATTCAATACACTTTTTCCTAATGGCTTTCAAAATACTTCTTAATTGCATCACGATTAATCACGAGTTAATCATCCAGTTACTTATTTCAGCATTTTATTAACTGACGCATGTTAATACGCCATCATAACATAAAATTTAAACAGCAAATCAAAAGATACACTATAACATTTTTCTTTAAATAACCACCTTTCGGGTTCACGTAGCGTGTCAATTAAAGTATTGTGTATAACAGATAAAGATAAGACTTACCGATTCACTCGACATGTCGTTGCTTCTCTGCCCAGTTCATACATTTTTGAGTTAGGAGCAGTGTACATTTGGTTCCTCGATCCCGGATTCAGTACAAAAGCAACTGCTTCCAGTTTGGAATGACTAACAGTAGAGCTCCGTTTGATCAATCAACTAGTCGATGTGTGATGCTCCAGTCGTGACGTTTCACTCAGTGCAGCCCAGTATAAGCTTGTGGCGACCCGACCAGCCTATGTTTGAACGAATATTGAATATACTATGTGTAGTTCCAAGGGTGGCTTATTTAAAACGTGGGTTTCGGCATGCTGTTGCCATCATCAGGATGAGAGCGTCACTCATCGATCCATTGGGCCCCCCTGTTTAAAGTCTGTAGGACGACCTCCACTGGATAAAGCCTGTGGGAAGGCTCCCCTACTTAATGCCTAAGGACGGCTTGTGTATTGTATATTCAATATATTAGACTCAATCATCTTCAGTAGTGAAGAGATCAAGTTCAGCTTCCAACATTTTGTCGACGTGATTTCCTTCAAGGATTTGAGACACGTCTACGTCATTGTCCTCGGTATCTTCTGCTGGTACACATTCTTCTATAGTGCGAGGTTTCAAAAGAAAAAGAGCTTTAGCAGGGATCGGGAGTTTTGTTAATTGTTTACGTCTGTGGAGAAGTCGATAATCAGAGATGACCGGGTCGGAGTCCCAGTGCGCGGTGAAAAAGGTCAGTCATTGTCAACTTCCGGTTTGACTTGCGCGTGTGGTGCTCCCTATCGTGTCTCCAGTACTTATTCCGAGCTTCACCAGCTTGTTCAGAGAGCATGCCAATCGGAAGCGCTGTCGACTCAATAACTTCTTGACCATGACATAATATTTTATGTATGGTCACCGGCATGTAAAACCAACTGTATGCAGATACATACCTTTCAGCCACTGACTTACAGAAGGCACCGAACTTTGGTGCATCAATTGGAAGGCCACAAGATATTACAACCAGGATAATATGCAGGTCATCCAGTAACCAATTCTCGAGACCAAGTATTTCAGCAAATATCCCCCTGAACTTGTCTGAGAGAGCTCTGCGCGCAGTATTACCGTCATTAGTTGTTCCAGAATTCGGCCGCACAATGTCAACTGGAAGATTAAGCTTCTCTCTCACTTCATCTTGGATTTTCTTTTTTCTTTCTGCAACTATACGTCCTTCAACAGATGACTGCGATACCCTCCACTTTCGTACTCTAGGATCGTTCTTGTAGCCAAGATGAAGCAAAAACTCAAGTACTCTAATCCACGCATGAAGTGGACTGAGTCCATGTTGGGATACGTCTACTACTGCTTGAAAACGTCTCGATAGATCGTTAAATTGAGACGCAGTTGCTTTACAAAATGGACATCTAAGCTGTGAAGGAGTGTCTAAAAGGATGTTAAGTACTTTCCCGTCAATAACGGTTAGATTAAGTATCGGATCTGCAATAATAAGGTGCCCAGCTGAAGTTTGGGAAGAAACAGTCTCCATTTCCTCAATTTGTGACTGTACCCACTCTCTTTCTGCTAAAATAAGCTCTCGGGTTTCCTTTCTAAATTGAATGCGCAAAGGACGACAGTATCTGCAAGATTGTGGAGCTGGATTTAGCCATATTACTTGCTTGCCGTCTGTTGAAATACGTAGTGGTATGACAGTTGTTGCAAAAAGACAGTTCTCGTCTACTGATTCTGTTAGCGCCTGCTTATAAAAGGACTGTCCAGTACTGCCGTCGAAACCCTAGGAAACTTCAAAGTCACATCTAATCATATCTTTATTTTCAGTTTTGCAGTAAGCATTAAAAGCCTCATCGTAAGCCATTACAATTCTATTAAATGTATGTGTCAATAGTCCGTGGAGAGACACTGAGGCCTCTATTTCCGTGACGTGAAGCTCCACGTCAGGATAGCATGCTTTTCGAGCTTCCAAAACTCTGTCGTACGAAGGGTATGGGGGGGTTGTACCCGTGCTCAATCATTCCCCGACGAAGTTCAACATACGTCTCCTTCGACAGCTTTCTATCGACTATAAGTGCAAGCGCTTCCTCTGGGTTATAAGGTGTTGGCTTCTGTCCTTCTTTCGGTATAAGTGAGGCCATCTTGGTCGCTCGCGTTGGACTTGTAAGGCAGCTGGAGACAACATACTCCAATGCCCTCTTGGAAGTTGATGGCAAATCCTCGCCACCAACCTTAACAACGTTTGGGAGTACTTTCACCGTTTTTGGTGTCGGCTCCCCTTCCAATTGCGTCTCCAGATTCCGTCTTACACGTAGCTTATGTCGTGAACTGAAGCTTTTATATTTATCTTCTTCAGTTTGTCCGTCTTTCGGCACTAAGATGTCCAATTCGGGCATCTTCGGAGGACGCATTATCTGTTATATAGTTTCGGGAAAGTTAAACTCTTCATCTAACCAGATTTTATTTTGTGCCAAAAACACAGTTTCTCTACGTTTCGATTTTGCCCGTCTAGCTTCAAATCTATAGCAAAATTGCTGAATGACCTCTTTGAGCTCATCTCTTTGAGAGCCTGTAATGCGGTCTCTAACTTCGTCTCCGAGTTCGTTAAGAATAAGTTCCAACCTCTCCTCTAGATCGACTCCAGAGGGCAGAACTCGTGCTCCGTGATGTTTGGCTTGTGCCATGAGTGCTTTATAAGCCCATAGCCTTGTTCGCTGAGCCATCACCGGGTTTTCGGGCAAAGTCGGTCCTGCTCCCCTTGGGTTTGAAACCACTCCCGCGAGCTCAGGAGGGTCGGACGAGGCGCTATCCTCGACTTCGTGGTCGTCCTCAGAAGGACGGTTTTCGGGCAAAGTCAGCCCTGCTCCCCTTGGGTTTGAAACACCTTCCGCGAGCTCAGAAGGGTCGGACGAGGCGCTATCCTCAACTTCGCATTGTGGGGCCACATGAGTGAAACCGCCATGAGGACTTGGGCCCTCCTCATGGCTCCCGCGCTCAGCCTCCGTCGGGCGGGACACCGGCAAATTGCCCCCAGACAGGTGGGTAAGGCCTGTCTGAGGCAAAAATGGACTATTTCTATGTTCATCCATCTTGGGGTATCCCCCTCGGAGCTGTCTCTCTCCTCCCACCGAGCTACGCCTACGACCGGGGTTTATTTACAGCTCCGGGGCCCTTCCCGGTCCGCTCGGTGGAGATCCTTGAGAGAAATGGTAAAGGGCCTCTAGCCCTTTACCGGGGGATCGACTAGTTAGTGGGGGTAATGGTTACATTCAAATAAAAGTCAAATATATATAATCCGTACCCGAATGACCTTAGCAGGGCATTGGATCTATGGCATGCTTACGCCGCATGTAACTGAACCTATCTATCTAGGGCATCTCCTGTGGATTTCAGCTCCGTCAACATCGTTCCCTGCCGGATCCTCGCATCCCATACGGGTGCTCACCCGGCCTCCAGGGCGATGATGACTTTGAAAGTTACAACAGGGCGACATTGTAAGGGCGTTCCCTTGCATTCCCATCGGGTACTACAAGGGTGCCCATCCCCGAAGGGACACGTCACCGCCAAAGTCAAGCGTGACCGCTTGACCCCTACAGCCATATACCCGGCTGGACTGGGTTAAACAGCCATATATCCGGCTGGACTGGGTTAAACAGCCATATACCCGGCTGGACTGGGTTAAACAGCCATATACCCGGCTGGACTGGGTTAAACAGCCATATACATCTAAAAGTAGTTATTGGTTATAATTTATGAGCTTGACAGATTGTGACTTGACTGAAATAAGTAACTGGATGATTAACTCGTGATTAATCGTGATGCAATTAAGAAGTATTTTGAAAGCCATTAGGAAAAAGTGTATTGAATCCAAATAAGAAGTGTATGTATGTTTATGTATTTGAACTATATTTATGTTCATTTATTTTTAATTTTAACAAAAATTAGTGTTACAATTCGATTCAACGTGTCAAGTAATCCGTACATACTGATTTCCAGCGAAATCAGAAGACTTTTTGCTTTGGCGCGCGCACAACTTTTAAAGCGCACGACCAATTTGGCTGAAAAATATTTCCAGAGGTGTGCCAAAGGAGTAGCACATGTATGTGAAATTTGGTATAAATTGTATAATGCATGTGTGAGGAGAGTGCACACAGACGGACAGATGGTCAACTAACAAGAAATATTA
This sequence comes from Tholera decimalis, assembly GCA_943138885.2. Classification (NCBI taxonomy): domain Eukaryota; kingdom Metazoa; phylum Arthropoda; class Insecta; order Lepidoptera; family Noctuidae; genus Tholera; species Tholera decimalis. Next base: position 2,879,028 of record OW964552.2, on the reverse strand, counting down.
CTTACTGAATGTTTCAGCGTTGTAATAAATCGTAAAAGGTAAGAAATACCACTCCCACAACTTTATATAGGCTTATCTACAAGAATTTGTATTCTGAAAAAATCTGCCCACCGCCCTTTGTGTCTGCCCATCTCTGATGACAAAATTAATTGGATTTACCTGGTGAACCTTATGGGGCCCGTCGATTTTTATTTCCGCTAGCTGCAGCTACCATCTTTTCAGGGTTTGTAGACGGGGCCTTTGTGGTCATACGTGCACTCTCAGCTTATGCCAATTTTCTATCGTTTATTTTTTTTATTATAAGTTTTGAAAAATCAATTACCTCTAAATCTCGTACACCTGTTGAGTTAGAGGGCTAATTTTTTTTGCAAGGGGTGCCTAACGTCAAGGGAAATTAACTGCCAAAACGCATCAACTTAGAAATTCTTGGAAGTAATTTTTCAAAACAATTTTCAAAAATGCTCCAATTAACGTGACAAATCTTCAAATGCTGATATCTTAAGGTAGAATTGGAATTTCGACCTGATTTTTTTTACAATCAGCCTCGTTTGGCATGCTCTAAAGCTGAGACCTCTAAAAGAGGGATGTCTGAAATTACTTCCCGTCCTACCATTGTGCTATAGCGTTTTGGGTACTCCTTATAATAACTTGTGCAGTTGCTCTCGGAAAGCACCATTTGGGGAAGTGGAACTGATGATGAAGACCACAGATAGCCACCGAAACTACTCAATAATAAGTATTTCGTGAATTGCGATTCGATTACTTGAATATGGATGTTAAGCACTATATGCTCGTCACAATGCATATGATGAAGTAGAGCTGATGGTGAAATACCAGGAGAACTCCTCAAAAATTAACGGCTCTGCATCGGGAAACCAATACCTATTTTGTAAAAGGTGATAAATGCATAGTTGACATTTTGACTTTTGTAACTAAAGAAATTACAAACCAACCCACAAAACGCGTGAAAAAAAAACTTTGCAAAAAATAAAACCGACTTCCATATCAAAACACCACAAAGCCAAAAATAACTTTAATTTTGGAAGCCGGTGTAAAAAAATATATATAACCAATAACACCGACTACTGAAATTAAAGTTATGTTTGGCTTTGTAGTGTTTTGATATGGAAGTCAGTTTTATTTTTTGCAAAAAAGTTTTTGTTTAATTGAGCAGTATATTAACCTGTTACAAAAAGTCAGCGAAGAGCGGAAGGGAGTATCAGACTTCTACTGACTAAAAACCCACCTTGTTCCTTCAGCTGCCCTTAAGTTCCGGGGCCACAGAATCTCGTTAGAATCAACGTGACACTCTCCAGGGGGGGCACACTCAACACTTTCATCAATTTCAACAAGGAACTTGTACCTAAACTGGAATGCGGACGCGAAGCTCAAATCCGTTCCGAAGAGTATACCCTCGATGGACCTAGCTATCTCTTTCTAGTAGTGTGGATATCAATTCGCGATAAACTTAAGGACAATTTTATTTGATGCAATATTTGCAGGTTTTTTAAGACACTTATTATTAACCTTACAAATGATCTATTTCTGTTACCGCTATAACAAAAAATACTATAAATTAATTAAAATAAATATTTAAGGGAGACTCCCATACAACAGTTGTGATATTTTTGGCGCTTTTTATAGGTAATGGTTCCGTACCATTCATTACCTACTTATAAAAATACCCATCATGCGCGAGTCCGACTCGTACTTGGCCGGATTTTTTCTTAATAACGTATTAAATAGAAAGAAAGAAATAAATTCAATTATAAATACAAAGGTCTGCATCGGTCTGTTACGATTTCACGGTTAAATCACAGAGCCGCTTTCGAAAAATTTGGCATGGAGATAGTTTAAAACCCTGGGAACTATATAGGGTTCTTTCTATCTCAGATTTTTGAATAGTTGCTCGGTAGCGCGATATAACAGAATTCCATGTGGGTGAAAAGCTAGTTCTCTGAGGAACTTATATTGAGCGCGCTAATTTCTATAATAAACCCTTCCTTATACGGGCTAAACGCAAAATTGGTTTTGTTAAGCAGACTTTATTGCGTGGAATTATAAACTTTCAGTGGTTAAGACCCGTGATACAAATACAATTATTGTAGATACAGAATTAATAACAGAATCACCAGCTGGCAACTCTTCGAAGGCTTGGCCTTGATAGGCAGTGGTACAGACGTCCAAACAAACGTGCATTAATTGGTAATCTACGTTTATTCGACACTTGTACGGTCAGAACTAGTAGACTAAAAATAAAATGATGCAATGTTTATATATAATTAAAACTACTAAAACCCTTCATGAAAAACGATGATTATAAATAGAAAGAATAACAGAAGAGATATAATTTATTTATGTATATATTTATTTAGGTTAACCTACAATTGTTTACACTATACATTTGTATGAAACAGTCATATTACATTTATAAGTGTAACAATTAATTACAGGCTAACACCACATGTGCTATTTAAGGTTAGAAATCAATATTATTAACATACATAATTCTAAACATGAAGGAGGCAGATCGAATGACAATTATAAGGTTATTATTATTAGGTTGGTTCTATATTTTCTAGTTCCTCATATGTTGCAGCTGCAGGTTTGTTACAAGATTGGCTTGACACACAACCCTAAAAAATGTATTACACTATTATTAGTTAAAAGTATGGAAATAATCTTTAAATTATGAATTATTATTATTATTTATCATTATAGACATTAACTAACTGCAGTGGATAAAAGTTAAGTAATTAAGTTATAAGTAATTATTAATATAATAAACTACACTTGTAAGCAAGTTTGCTTAGCTGAGTTTTTGGCCAAAATGATATAAAATATTTTTGCCATCAATTTGCTAAGCAAAAGTAAATAAATCAACAAAAATGTCGACTTTTATGCTTATTAATTTGACTCCTTTCATAACTTTCACTTACTGATCTTTGAATGTGCCCAGTACAGGTTGTATATTCTTTTTTTAGTGGGTTTCAATATTATAGTACTTAAAACATTTATTTGTTTCGCTTTAACAGGAAACTAAAATAATAATAGATTGATGAGAACAAAATTTTAGTATTTATGTTTAAGATAGATTCATGAAGATCACCGTTTTGAAATAGAATATGAGCATAGGCTCATATTCTATTTCAAAACGGTGATCTTCATGTCATTTGTAAAGATTGATAACTTACTTTAGGGAAAATGGATGGAATTGCATCATATGATCTTGTTTCGAAATGCAATATTTCTTCGGGCTTGAAATGGCGGCTACAAATTTTAGAACCGTTTCTGACCCTTTTCTGTGTAGAACACTGAGCCACCGGTCACGAAGATCATCAGTTTTAGGAAAGCTTAAAATAACAAAAAATAATATATAATGAGAAGAAAGAAAAATAATAAATAAGAAGAATAAAGAGAAGAACATCCACTTTTACATTGAAAACATAGTCACCCTAAATGCAATTTGTAAACAAAGTCACAAAACTTACTTAAAAAAGGAAATTCCAGACCCGGGGTACACTTTTCACTCTTGCAATTAACCACAAAACACGTTCTTACCATGGTTACAATAACTTGCACTTTAATATTACGAAAACTCACAAAATTAAATATAATTCAAATTTACAAACATACAGATGTCAAGTAAACGTCAGTCGGCAACGTAGTAATTGCCAGGTATAGTATAATATATCACTACTAATTCTTGCAAATTCCATTTTTTTTTGGTTTAAACATCTTGTGTTTGCATGGTAAAATAACTTTAATTTTCATTAATATGCATACAGTAATAATGGCAATTCATTTTAAAGATAGAATTCCAAAGAAGTTTAAAACTAGGTGTTATTACTACAACAGACAGGTCGAAAAAATTACCATTGAAATAAATATTTTTAATCTGACACACAGAAGAAAGGGACACAGTCCACACACGGCACTGTCTCGCTCGGAACGAAAAGTTCCTTCAGTTTTATACGTGCAAGTTTATACTCTATTTTTTAACAGCTAAGAAAGACTTTCTGTATTCTTTGAGTCATTCGTAAGCAATTCAATAGACGACAGCGACATCTGAAGTTTGGCGAGTAAAAAGACTTGAGCCATCTTGTCTTGTTTATAAACTTGTCAAACATATATCATTATCGGCCATTGTCAATTCTGGCTTTCCTGACGTTGAACGCTTCCCGAAATTCCAAGTTTATCGCAGATAATTCTGTTCTGTTAGAATTTGTACTTGTTATTGTTATTTATGTTTTGTTAACATTATTCTGAACTTCATACGTGTTCTTTTTTTTACGTCAATACCCTGATTGTGACCCTAATAAAATTTAGAAAGACTACATACATACTCATAGTAAGTGTGCATATAATATGTAGGTGTATATTTATTAGAGCCTTAGTTCACTCACCAAACTTAAGGTGGCAGCACTTTCCATACATGCAAATTTTACCACACATTTGTCACTCTTTCTTCTTATAGTTACTTTACTCTTTGACACTCTCCGCCCGACGCTCGCCCGAGACGGTCGTGCCACTCCGCGCTCCCAATCATTCTGTATTTGTGTCATCGCTCGGTCACGCTCGCTGTGACGTCATCCGTAGTTGCCGACTACAACTCCCGATTCGGAACCGCCTTTTTCAAGGCAGTGAAGGATATTCAGTTTCTATAACAGAGTGCTGTCAAAAACGTTTTGCCCCTTCAGGGAAAAACCACAATTTCGTAGTCTGTGGTTGGAAACCTCACCGTGTCAACAAAACCAAGGGGGTGTTGGCGTGAGGGAGAGAGTTGTCTCTCCCTCGCACGTTCGGCCTCCTTCGCTAGCATGACTGCTACACAGAAGGAGGCGACCGCATTCCATTCCCTCTCGCTGTTCTGTACCAGGGCTGGTCGCGAGAGGTCACCGCTGCCGATCGCCTCAACGAAGATACGGTGCGACCAGCTGGCTGGCTGGTCGCCGCTGTAGATTCAGCGCCCCTGTAGAGGGCCATGGACCGCACGATCCCCGCATAGAGCCTCCGGCAGGAGGGATTTGGCTCCCCTAGATTGGGTAAGAGCTGCTTGAGTGCAGCCCCCACCCGGTCCAGTCTTGGAGCCAAACGTCGGAAGTGCTCGACGAAGTTCCACCGGCTGTCGAGGACGAGTTCCAAGTACTTCATCGTCGTCTCGACGCGAGCCAAACGTCGGAAGTGCTCGACGAAGTTCCACCGGCTGTCGAGGACGAGTTCCAAGTACTTCATCGTCGTCTCAACGCTGATGCGAACTCCTCCCACCGTTATGTGGGAACCCAAAGGTGCCGCGTTCCAACGGCCATGAAAACACATGGCCTCGGACTTGTGCAGGGCCACCTCGAGTCCCAGTTGCCGGATCTGTTGTACGACTGTCGCAACCCCTCGCATCGCCAGTTCGGCCGCCGCCTGGTGTGACCCTCCATGCACCAGGACCAGCGTGTCGTTAGCGTATCAAACTACGCTGACGCCTGTAGGGAGGTCGGCGCGCAACACCCAGTCGTAGCCGATGTACCACAGGGGTGGCCCCAGAACCGATCCCTGTGGGACGCCGCATGACATCTCTCGCCGGTTCCACTCTCTCTTTTGACCAGGGTAGATGACGGCTCTGTCCGTCAGGTAGGCCTCGACCACACGACATAGGTAGGTCAGCATCCGATGACACCAGAGTGCCTCCCGTATGCAACTCCAGGGCAGGGTGTTTAAGGCATTAGCGATGTCTAGAGACACCACCAAGACGACCCACCCCGGGACAACGCATGATGCATCCACCGTCGAGAGCCCTTTGCGGAAACCAAATTGGCTATCAGCAAGATCCGGCCCCACCATCTCCAGGTGCCCGACGAGGCGGTTTGCAATAAGTCTTTCAAAGATTTTGCCCACCTTGTCGAGCAGCACAATAGGCCGGTATGTGGACTGAGTATCCGCAGGGTGCCCTTGTTTCTTGATAAGGACCAGTTTTCCTATCTTCCAACGAAGCGGGAACTGGCCCCTCTCCAAATATGCGCCTACCAGTCGAGGCCCGAGAGCCTATGAGGCCAGGACCCAGGCTTTTCCAGGCAAGCCGTCAGGCCTCGGAGCGGTATTTTTGTGATTCAGCCTGCGTACCGCCACTCTTAGGTCTACCTCGGTCACCTCTGGAATATTGTCGACGTCGCCACTGTGGCAACTATTAACTACCTACGACCTGTTCTCAGACCTACCAAATATATACAATTTCATTAAAAAACACTTAAGCTGTTTCGGTGGACTTCGATAATAAACACTGTCATACAAGATACGTAGCAAATGCTTGTGTACGTGGCAAACATCCTGTTTTAAGTTCTAATGAAAAATCAATTGCAACCATTACGTAAGAAATAATTAAGTACAGAAAAGAGAAGAAGAATTAAAAATATATTGCAAAATAATGTGAGACTTAGTCTTTGGTATATTACTGTTTTGTTATTCTTATCTACCGTGCGCGATATTTGTATGTGCTAAATACAATTTGTTCTTTCTTTCCTTAAAGTTTAATCAGCATACAAACCACTTGTATAGTACAGTAATACACATATAGTACTTACCACTATACTATTACACTAAAATTAATTAATTAATTCTATTTAGTTTTTTTTTATACATAACACGCATTTTAATTTCGTTTTAATTCAAGCTAGATAATCTTATGGTTTTCACTAACTATTTATTCGAAAATATGGATCAACGATTACAAGTAGACGCTGTATACACAGACTTTCAGAAGGCTTTCGATAAGGTGGATCATAAATTACTCATGGATAAAATAGCCTATAACGGTATACGCGGAAACTTATTGCGTTGGTTTATGTCATATATTTTTAACAGAACCCAGAAAGTCGTTGTTAATGGTTATGAATCTGACACTGTAATTGTTACGTCTGGAGTTCCACAAGGTTCCATCTTAGGTCCTCTTCTCTATGTCATATTCATAAACGATATTAAACAATGTTTCGTTAACTCTCGGTTTCTAATGTACGCAGATGACATCAAAATCTATAAACCTTGCAAAACGATAGAGGATTGTCAACTTCTTCAAGATGATCTAGACAGGTTACATACTTACTGCATTGTTAATAAGCTCATTCTTAGCCTTCCAAAATGCCACACTATCTCTTTTACTAAGAACAAAAAGAAACACATATATACCTATTCCATTGACAACGTTCCCCTAAATACTGTTCGTTCAGTACGTGATTTGGGAGTAATACTTGATTCCTGTCTACACTTTGACTTACACTATGATACAGTAGTAAATAAAGCTTTTCAAATGTTCGGTTTCGTCATGAGATCGTCCCGTGACTTTGTGCGTCCCTCTACCTTCTTAATGCTATACAAAACATTGATTAGATCACAATTAGAATATGCTTCACCTATCTGGAATCCTTTGTACAAAAAGTACGGTGCTGGCTTAGAAATGGTACAGAAAAAGTTTTTGCGTTCTATGAACTACAGGTGTTATCACTCTAAAGTTCCCTACACACATTTATTAAATAAATATCATGTTTTAAGTCTAGAGTACAGACGATTGCTTCTGTCAGTAATGATGTTGCATGGTTTGTGCAACAACAGATTTGACTGCACAGATTTAACAAATAAATTATGTTATACAGTACCCAGAACTGTTATCCAGCGCGGAGTGCGCGTGCCTCGTCTGTTTCATACAGAGTCCTGTAAAACTAATGCCGGAGTGCGCGTGCCTCTGCGTCGTATTGTGGACATATATAACTCGCACTTCACACGGCTTGATATATTTTGTCTATCTAATAAGCAATTTAAAGTAGAAGCTTGTAAACTCTTGTCTGAGATTTAATTTAATAATATGTTAATCAGTTACGGATTTATTAGATAATGTTATTTTAACTATTTCGTTTTTAGCTTTAATGTGTCATTGTAACTTTCATTTCTTTTGTTAACCTGTGGACAATGGTGTGGGTTGCATAATTGTTTAATTAGTTATACGAATTTTAGTTAATATGTTTTTATTATGTAACTGTTATTTGTCCCTAAATAAATAAATAAATAAATAAATAAATAAATCTTGAGTGACCTTGAGAAGAAACATCGAAAACTCGGATATTAAAGTCTCTTTTGAAGTCTATAAAATATCCTATATGAAAATTAAAAAAATATATAATAAATAATTATTGTTAAATTTATTTATGTTTTATATAAAATAGGCTGCTATTTATGGTCTGTTTTAAAATAAAATAAAAGAATTACTGGCCAAATCATATTTAATAAAGTAGATTTATCATGTAGGGTCTGTGGGCGTATTTCCCTTTCCGTGTCCAACTGGTGACACCGGTCTCGCGAAATCTACACGCTTTTGTATTACTACGGAATTCTACTAGCCCGTGTTCAATTCGCGTCAACTGAGCACGCATTTGTGATCAAGTGGCGCTGGGGGAGGTTTGACAAAATAGTGTGCAGTTGAACTGAATACTTTTTTGACTTGACTCTTAGACTGTTTGATTCTTCAAAAGCGTGTTGAATCAGCGATGGAATTAGTCTATAGTAGACATAAAACCTATTTAGTATACTATGATAAAATGCTTACTTTTTATTTTCCTGTAACAAACATGCAAACAAGGATACACCATGCATGTAGCAGGCATGCAAGCAAGCATGGAACATGCAGCAGGCATAGTTTCTGTCACGGCTCCGGCGCTGCAGGGCTCCGGCGGTCCCATGCGAGCTTATCATCGCAGATGTGTTTCATGCTCACCACCGTGGCTTCGCCTTCTACATGGAGTCGGTTTCGCAGCAATTCGTTTCTGTCCCGCCGCTCCCGCAGCACGCTTGATCAAATTAATCGCAACATTATATATTTTAAACGATAGGCCTAATGATTTTCGATTAAATAAACGTTATATCCAATAACGTTATACGAAAGTTTTAGAGTATATAAATATTATTTCTAAACAAATTATATCAACTGTTGGTATAACTCACGTTTATTATATCTTGTGAACGTTATTGAAATGAAAATATAGCAAATAACTTCATATGATATGAGACGCACCCCGCTAAATCAGCACGGATTTGTTTCGAACAGACCAGTTAAAAAACCGTGTTCAATTCAATTGCACACTATTTTGTAAAGCCTCTTTTAACGTTGCTTGATCGCAAAAACTGGCTCAGTTAACGCGAGTTGAGCTCGGGTTGGTTGAATTGTGTAGTATTGTCCTCGCCACGTAAGTTCGCAAGGTTTTGGCGTAGTGGGGGTAAGTTCGCGCATCGTGCACCTAGTGGAAGAAAAAAGTGGTCACTTTTACTGCTTGCCAATAATCTATGGTAATTGCCATCATTTATTTTTCAACCGACGACCAAAAGAGGAGGTTATCAATTCGACGCGTATATTTTTTTTTTTTTCTCTTTTTTTTTTATGTATGATCACCGATTACTCGAAGACGGCTGGACCGATTTGGAAAATTCTTTTTTTGTTTGAAAGGGTATACTTCGAAATTGGTACCATTTATCACCAAGTCAGGATCTAATGATGGGATCCTGGAGAAATCGAGGGAACTCTTCAAATATTATAGGCACACCTATGGCGTTTTGGGTATTTCTTATAGTAACTTGTGCAGTTGCTCTCAAAAAATACCATTTGGGGAAGTGGAACTGATGATGAAGACCACAGATGGCCGCCGAACCTACTCAATAATAAGTATTTCGTGGATTGCGATTCGAATACTTGAATATGGATGTTAAGTACTTTATGTTCGTCACAATGCATATGGTGATGTAGAGCTGATGGTGAAGTACCAGGAGAACTCCTCAAAAATTAACGGCCCAGCATTGGGAAAAGCAATATTTTGTAAAAGGTTATAAGTAGTTGACATTTAGGCCCTTTTAACTAGGTAAATTAAAAATCGACCAACTAAAAAGAGTGAAATAAAAACTTTTTACCAAAAAATTAAACCGACTCCCAAAAACACTGCAAAGTGAAAAATAACTTTAATTTCGGAAGTCGGTGCCAAAAACGAAAATACAAAACTAAAGACACCGACTACCGAAATTAAAGTTATTTTTCACTTTGCAGTGTTTTTGGGAGTCGGTTTAATTTTTTGGTAAAAAGTTTTAATCATATCTGTTCAGAAGAATGTTAAAGAAAGAAGAGGAATTCATTTGTTAATTCGTTATTATAAATAAAATAGATATAATACATAAATACATTTAAAAGTATTACTTTATATTGTAAATACAAAAAAAACTTTTAAACAAAAATAAAACAGACTTTACTTTCGTTCGTCGGTGTTTTTGTTTTCGTATTTTCGTGTTTGGACACCGACTTCCAAAACGTTAGTTAAAAAGCGTTTTTAACGCTTTTTAATTTGTAATTTATCAAGTTACAAAAGCCAAAATGTCAACTACTTATCACCTTATACAAAATATTGCTTTTTCCGATGCAGAGCCGTTAATTTTTGAGGAGTTCTCCTGGTACTTCACCATCAGCTATACTTCACCATAATTATGCATTGTGACAAGCATAAAGTGCTTAACCATATTCAAGTAATTGAATCGCAACCCACGAAATACTTATTATTGAGTAGTTCCGGTGGCCATCTGTGGTCTTCATCATTAGTTCCACTTCACTAAATGGTGTTTTTCAAGAGCAACTGCACAAGTTACTACAAAAAATAACCAAATCGCTATAGGTGTGCCTATAATATTTGAAGAATAAGATCAATGACAATGACAACAAGATAATTAAACCAATAAGAAAGTATACCCTATCAAACAAAAAAATATTTTTTTTAAATTGGTCTAGCCGTCTTCAAGTAATCGGGGAGCATACATAAAAAAATTCGATGAACTGAGAACTTCCTCCTTCTTTTTTTGAATTAGGTTAATAAAGATGTATCTTGCTTCGTGTGCATTATTTAATGATGCAGAATTATTGCGTTTCCCTTTTTGACACAATGGTATTTATACACCGAGCCTGTTCTCCTTAGCTAAAACAATTACGTATAAAGAACTAAAAATATTTCTTACAAAAAAAAAATACGAGTATCAAAACCCGCGTAGTCGTAGTATAGTTAGCGTTCTCGATACGTGCGCTCGACTGTCGGGACGCGGAAAAAATTGACCCAGGTCCTACTCTGGCGGGCGCTCGCGCGCTATACTAAATGGGGCTAGCTTGGGCAACAAAATTTCAACAACAACATAATTTGGGCAACAACATAATTCAGAGCGTTTTTAAAATCATGTTATTACAAAATAACATGATCGCATTGTCATAAAAACTATTTATTTGAATTGTTCATAGAACAAAGTTTATTTTTACATAATTTTTTTATCGAAATTACGCCTTATTAAATGCGAATAATTGCGACAAAATTGCGCTACAGCATTTAAAATTAGACAATAGTTTTTATTTTTTTCTAAATAATTCAATAAATAATCCTGAATATTGAAAATTAATTTACAAATCAAGTATATGTCTTATACTATCCATATTTTTTTCACCTGAATTTGTGAACATTAGTCATAGATTCCGGAATCTGAAGTTGACTCTACGATGATTTTTCAGTAAACTACTTTTGGGAGATTACTCACCACAAATGATGTTTTAAGTAAATGTTATTTAATAAAATACTTTATTAATAATTGATCTATTTTGGACATGTATAATAAAATTTCAAAGCATGACGTAAGATGGTAAAGCAGGCGATTGAAATCTTAGAAAGGAGATGGCTAAACGGCTGCCCCCAGCATGAATAGGAATTTCATACTAACCCGTAATATTGAAATATTCATTCATAAATTATTTAGTGTTTAATAATTTCTTATAACTTTCGTGAACTAATAAACATAAAAAAGTTTTATAATTGATTTTATGCTTTGTTTTGGTTTGACATGACAAGATCAAGTACTGCAAGCTAGGGTTGAGACATATCGCATTTCCGGAATGTCAAATCGAAATAATTGAACATCGATTTTTAACAACGGTTCTCAAAACGATTTATTTTCAGGAACTACATAATTATTACTGGATAAGTGTGTTACTAACACTTTGGACGCACAATCTTACTACATATTTTGTCTGTCAAGGTCGACAAAATCATTTTTTTTTCTTTCAACTTTTTCGAGTATTTTATCGATTTTGTTTTCTTACATTTGGGATCTGATTCCATCTCTACTCTATGAAAAAAAAAACAAACGTCAGACTAGGCTTGTTCATACTCGGTCACTGACAGGAGCGCTCCGAACTAGTACAATTGTTCAAATGTACTAGTTCGGTCTTCTAGTACTATTAGTTCATTTTAGTTCATCGATTATTAAGACGTCAGACGTGATGGAATACCTGCATATTTGATTTTCCTTCATACTTTGCAGGCTTAGGACTAGAGATGAGATATACTTGCAAATATCAATACCAGGGCTTGCAAGTACGAGTCTGTAAAAATACCAGGGTTGGAAACCAGGTATTAAAATACTAGAAAGTATTTTGAGCCACTTCGGATTTCAGTCTACTAGTCCGGTCGTACCATGCCACAATCTAGTACGGCTTTTGTAGATGAAATCTTTCCTTCCTACTTAATTTACAGAAATTAATAATTCACTCACTTAGGCCGTGCGCGCACTGCCTTGCGGTGGCCGCAATTCCGGTAGTTCTACCGCACCGGTAGACTCACCGCAGTGCGCGCACTTCTATGACACTCCATACTTCACAAATTTTGCGGTACCGCAATTCCGGTAGTTCTACCGCACCGCAAAATTTGTGAAGTATGGAGTGTCATAGAAGTGCGCGCACTGCGGTCAGTCTACCGGTGCGGTAGAACTACCGGAATTGCGGCCACCGCAAGGCAGTGCGCGCACGGCCTTAAAATTCAGGGAAATATGTTTTCTTTGCACATGCAAGCATAAGGCATAAGGTTTGACACTTCCGATTTGTATGATATTAATGCTTTGCACATTTTACATTCAGCTTTATTTTAGCCAAACTTTTCTTAGGAGCCATGGTTTGTAACTGTATTTTTATTTACAACTAGTAAGTCTTATCAATTTTAAAAGAAAACACTTAACTACATTCAACTACGTTCAAAAATCGTCTTTTACCTATTTAAATATTTACATTCCTAACTAATAAACAAAGTCACGTACACATAAAAAAGCAGTTTTGTTTATTTACACACTAACTGTTAATAGTTTAAATTCAATAAACTCGCGAAATAAGAAAGTCACGGTCAGTTGGTAAATTGCATAACAAGCTCGCACTCACTTCTCAGTATTTATATGTATCATCTATGCACTCACTCAAACGACAACTGACGAAAGAAAAATAAAAAACGTAAACATAACAAAATATTTTCTAAAATACTTTCGTTCACGCAATAATGTGTCTTTTATTAATAGTCATTAGGGTGAATGGCGCCGCAAACTACTCAAAAGAAAAGAAAAAGTTCCCTGATGCACACACCTACACAGATTTCGGTTTATGTACTCAGACAACTTTGGAATATTTAGAGAAATACTACACAATCGCATTTGCAAATGAAAAATACTTTGAACCTTGCAAGTATTTTTTTTTCTGATACGATTATGCTCCTTTTTGCTGAAGCAAAACGAATCAATTTCCTATGCAAGTATTTTCACATCAATCCAAGCCCTGTTGGAAGAAAAAATACTTGCATAGGAAATTGACCCGTGATTTCTTATAAATAAGAAGCACAATCGCGTTTACATATAAATACTTGCAAAGACAAACCGTATACTAGAATAGACTTGCATACGAAATTGAAAGTATTTTCTATCTGTATAGGAAATTGAACCGTGACTTCCTAAGAATAAGGAGCACAATCGCGTTTACAAATAAATACCTGCATAGAGACGAACGTTTCTACTTTTACTCAATCCAAGCCCTGTTGAATGAAAAAATACTTGCATAGGAAATTGACCCGTGACTTCTTATAAATAAGAAGCACAATCGCGTTTACATATAAATACTTGCAAAGACAAACCGTATACTAGAATAGACTTGCATACGAAATTGAAAGTATTTTCTATCTGTATAGGAAATTGAACCGTGACTTCCTAAGAATAAGGAGCACAATCGCGTTTACAAATAAATACCTGCATAGAGACGAACGTTTCTACTTTTACTCAATCCAAGCCCTGTTGAATGAAAAAATACTTGCATAGGAAATTGACCCGTGAGTTCTTATAAATAAGAAGCACAATCGCGTTTACATATAAATACTTGCAAAGACAATCCATATACTAGAATAGACTTGCATACGAAATTGTTACGTAGTCTCTTACAGATAAGGAGCATAATCGCATAGTCGGGCGATCGTCAAGCCCCCACCGGAGCGAGTCCGACTCCGAGTAGCCGTATAAAATACTTTGAAGTCTTGCAAGTATTTCGGATCGGTACCTGGTGTACGTACTTGGAAGTAAATACCTGGTGTAAATACCTGGTCGCGTAAATACGTACCATCCCTGCTTAGGACTATCATTTTAATTATGATATGATAAATAATTTGAATATCATTTAAATAAGTAATATTGAATGAATTATTAAAATGGCATATTAAAAAATCAAATATTTACAGTGATCTTCATTTTTATATACATATTTTCTTTTTTACAATCCACACGAAACAAAACCAAGCATAACTTAAGCAACATGAACTTATATTGTTGAACCAATGACGTTGAGTAACTTCACTTAACAAAGTTAAAATAACAACCTATATATAATGTACTCTGTGAATAAAAACATCGAAACTATCAAAGAGCCATAGAACGTCCGGGCCATAGATTATGCACATAAATGACCGGGCACAGTTTCTCGTTCTCCAGGTCATCGTAGTTCGTACATCACTTATTAGTTCAGCCGTTCTTGCTCGGCTCTCGCGACTGGATGTCGCTAGGATTGGTGAATTCGTTCACTGTACTAGATGTACTAGATGACCGATTTGAGCGACAGAAACAGAATAGTTCGTTCTAGTTCACATGACGGAATTGCGTCCTAATAGTTCATAGTACATGTACTACACAAGCCTACGTCAGACATCGTTTGAACGCTCTGCCGTTTACTCTTTCGTTGTGCTTTTTGGATTTGGATTTTTGATTATCATTGACCTTCGCTTGTTTATTGGACTTATTGTTTGCTCGTCTACCTACTGACCTCTCGCTACTGGACACGGACTTGAATTACAATCATGCGGTGCATAAATTGCGGTGTAGCCACGCAAAGACTGCGGCGGCATTTCACCTCTTCTTTGCCTGCTCTTTTACTCATGAACCTAGGACGATGGTTAACAATCGAGGTAAGTTATCTGCAGCTCGAATAATTCTTCGACTAATAAATATAAGAAACAATGAATAAATGTGATTGTCAAGTTTACCTTGGTTCTCCAAATACATCACTTAAGCACAAAGGACCCAAAATACTTGCCTTGTAATTGTAACGACGACAACAGACCGGTAGCCTTAGATGTCATAATAATCAAATATTTAGGTTTTATACCTAAATGTTTGATTGATTGCCAGAGTCTGTGTTTGCTGGTCGTTAGAACCTGGGGGTCTTTAAGTCAAGAGTGAATAAGTTACTTCTAGATAAGCGTGCTCCATCTTCGACCACATCATCACTTACCATCAGGTAAGATGGTGGTCAAACGCGAGCCTATTATCAATAAATAAAAAAATTATGGGTAGTAAGGTAATTCAGTTTTGTTTTGTTTTTTTTTTTAGGTTCCAAGGGATGCCAACATTTGTCATCCTTGTTATGAAAGGCTGAATTCAGAAGCAGCTAATGATGGTCGTTTATTTGGCCATACAATGGTGTGCATAACTTGTGGTCGTTCTGTGAGAAGTATGCAACATCATGCAGTGGAAAGAAACGATTTGCTGATGCAGGATTTACCAATATCACATTCAGCTTTCCATCAGGTAAATAAACTGATGTTTAAATAAAATGCATTATATTATTTATTTATTTGACAGGTACTCTCTACAGTAACAGTCAAAACCAACATTTGCAGAGAGTCATTACTATATTACAATATAATAAAATAAAAAATAACATAAAACACAAATCATTATCAATATCTTTATTCAGATATTCAGTTCCTCAGCCTACTAACAGTTTATAATCATCTTTTTTTTATATCAATGACACCATACAAATAACCTAAATTAACTTTGTTTTAGGCTGCTAACTATGTGTGTCATCCCTGTTGGATGCGGCATCAAAGGCAGACAAACCGGAATCAAAATCGGTCAACTCTGCCTAGACCCGAACATGTGCAACAAGCTGGACTGGAACCTGAGCCAGAGCCAGAATTAAACCTGCCAAACTATAAACGAGCTGCAAATACCTCTAGACACTGTGTGTTTAATGGTTGTATTATAGAACAACAGTTACATGTTATTCCAGCATTTATAAAAAAAATGCTTATTGGAAAATATAATTATTATATTCCCCACAATACAAAGGTATGTGATGTACATTTAAACTTGAATGTTTGGCACTTACTATTGAACAATACTGAAGTGTGCCCAGATCTTGAAACAGTGAATCATTTAGGCGGATCAAGAACTCAACTTTTTATAGGCCGAATAAAGTCGAGGCATATCGGCCAAAAAATATACTATGTGTATATTTTATATGAAAGTGAACCCACAAATAATAATTTAGATGACATACTGTCATATTACTGCAGCTGTATTGTGGGTAACAGAACTCTGGGCTGTTGTTGTCATGTAAATATAGTGATCTGGTATCTCGGGTGGGCGAGACATCAGAACACATTATCATCTCCGGCTTCATTTTTAGATAATGTATAGGACATTATCATTACATATTATATATATATATAAGACTTACTGAATAAATAAATATGTAAATCGCATTTTTGTTGTTTTATTTCTAAATCTTTTATGTCCTTGATTAGGTACTCAGTGTGTTCATTATCTAGTTTAGGCAGAATTGTTTACCTACTTACCTCAATACAGAAATTATAAATATTTGGCTCAGTTAATCTTTAAGATCTTTTTCAATATGTTCATCATTTCAACCATAATGTTATTCACTGTGTGTTATTTTAACCCATTTGGATAAGTAGTTTAGGTTTTACAACAGAATACTTATATTATTATGATTTTTGTGGAGATTATCTATCGTAAGTCCGTTGTATTAAGTTATTTTGGTGCAATTACCACTTTATAGATATTTAACTCAAGTACCTTAATGCAAAATCGCCAATTAAAAACACAATTATCGATTAAAATCGTCGCAGAAACATTAAAACGCCTAGATAAAAGTTTATAGCAATATCATTGTTTGAAGTTTTTGTACCTTTGTCGTAGGAGTTACGTGATTTTATTTTCAGGATTGTGCAGATATGAAAAGTTCCTGAACCTTTTTAATTACAAAATACTAACTTTCAGCTATTCAGTATTATATATTGCTAGGAACCATGTTTATTCATTGCTGGGGCAGTCGTCCATACTTCAATTTAGCCATGTCCTTTGCGAGAAAACGTTTAATGCCTCTTAAGAACCGCTCTGTGTGCACGTTCGATCTGAATATAGTACGATTTGGCTGCACCGCCCCAAGACGAGATACAATAAACCAGAATTGATTGACACAGTGCCTGGTACGTCATTTTCATAACAGCAGCATCTGCTGAATTGCGTAATTGTTTGAAAACGTATATCAGTTTGCGTACTCTGTTTGAGAGGTGTATTATGTACTCTTTGAATGTAAGGTTACAGTCAATTAGTATCTATTCATACACGACATAATGGGATGTACCTATAGCTGGTAAAGAAACCATAACAACAAAAAAAAATACCTAGGTATATTATTTAAAAAATTAAATAATTTAATACTTCTTGACACACGTAATAAATACTGGTTCCTTCTTATTTTTTGACATCCAATATGCCAGTTTACTCGGGCGGCAGCGGTATTTGAGGTGTGCGGCTTTTATGATGATTAAAAAGAGTTTTTCTCTTTTATCATATGAAAACTATAATAATTACATAAAATAAAAAACATTGCGATTAATTTCTTTTCGTGTTTGTTAGTTTCTTTACCAGCTATAGGTATGTCTCTTAAAATATTTCGTGTATGAATAGATACACCTTATCTAATATATAAAATTCTCGTGTCACAATGTTAGTTAGGTACCTTACTTCTCCGAAACGGCTTTACTGATTTTTACAAAATTTTATATGCATATTCGGTAGGTCTGAGAATCGGCTACTATCTATTTTTTAGGGTAGGGGTAGGGTAGGGTAGGGGTAGGGTAGGGATAGGGTAGGGATAGGGTAGGGGTAGGGTTGGGGTAGGGTTGGTGTAGGGTAGGGTAGGGGTAGTGGTAGTGTCCCCTACACAGGGTAGGGGTAGGGTAGAGGTAGGGTAGGGGTAGGGTAGGGGTAGGGTAGAGTAAGGTAGGGGTAGGGTTGGAGTAAGGTAGGGGTAGGGTAGGGGTAGGGTAGAGTTAGGGTAGGGGTAGGGTAGGTGTAGGGTAGGGTAGGGGTAGTGTAGGGGTAGAGTAGGGTTAGAGTAGGGGTAGGGTAGTGATAGGGTAGGGATAGGGTAGGGGTAGGGTGGTGATAGGATAGCGATAGGGTAGGGATAGGGTAGGGTAGGGGTAGGGTAGGGGTAGGGTAGGGGTAGGGTAGGGGTAGGGTAAGGGTAGGGTAGTGGTAGGATAGGGGTAGGGTAGGGTTAGGGTAGGGGTAGTGTATGAGTGTGGACTGTATTTATATGTTCAATTCGACATACGTCGATAGCTCTCAAAATAAAACTCAATCTTCAAACACTGATTTATTCGATATCTTCACAATTTCACTTAAGTCTATTTATACTGTCTATACTAGTCTATACACGTTTAAAGTTCACTATAGAGTCTTAATTCTTAAATGTTCTTTACACTTTCATAACGTTTCTTCAGTACTTATACACTTAAACTATTTACATGAACAACTTGAACTACTTATTTCACTATTTACTTTCACTACTACACTTAATATTCTTCAGACTTGTTACTTATTTCACTTCAGGTGTTTCTTCTTGTCCGGTTGGTTGGATACAACGATTATTCGTTTTTTTTTTTTTTTTGTGTGTGACATCTCGCAGGTCAACCTCTGAGGTTGTCGGCTGCTTAACCGGACTTGCCTGTGGTTGCCTTAATTAATAAATTAATTAAAGCCTCCAGCCAGGGCTTATTAAAAAACTTACAAACTAGGCGACTACACGCTAAGGGCATCCCCTGTGGGGTACGGACCTCGGCTTAGGGCGTCGCAGGGGAGGGCAGCTAGGGACAGGCTGGATCATATCATTATTATTATTAATAAGGGAATTTAAAGCTACTGGCTCAGCGTCGCGGGCTGGCTCTGGCAAGGGTCGGGGTGGACTATTACGGGGACGTCGCGGCGGGCCTCGGCGGCGAGGACGAAAGGACGGTCGGTTTTTGTGTTTGTGTGCCACTGTACTTGTTTCCCTACGGCTCTCTTGGAGTAGGGTGATTGCGTCATCGGGAGTGACTAGGGTATGCCTTGGTCGGTGAATCTTAGAGATACGCGAGGGTTCGTATTGGGCGGCCGATACGATAAGGGGATTCCTATGCTGGATTGAAGTTTCAAAGAAACGCTTGGAGACATGTTTCATGAACTGCTGGATGGTGGGCATCTTAAGATCTACGTGAAGAAGCTCATTTCGAACATAAAAGGGGGCTCCCGTGACTCTACGGAGGAATCGGTTTTGGAGGGTCTGCATCTTGTAGAGGAGGTAGGGCTTTGCGTGTGCGAAAACAACGCAGGCGTAGGTCATGATGGGACGGATGATCGCGGTGAAAATACGCAGCTTGCACCTGAGTGATAACTTGCTGCGAGAGCTAAGAATGAAGTGGAGCCTACCTAGAACGAAAGCGGCGCGCGAACGTGCCTGCTTTATGTGCTCAGCGAAGGAGAGGTGTCTATCGAGGACCACGCCTAAGTATTTGGCTTGCTTTTCCCAAGGGATCGGCTTGCCGTACATGGTAATCGGACGGGGGGAGGGTGGGTTTATCCGCGGTTTAGAAAAGAGGACTGCCTGGCTTTTATCTGGATTGACTTCGATTCTCCTTTTCCGGAACCACTTGGCCAGAGTGTTTGCGGAAGTTTGGAGAGTGCGAGCGACGGCATCGGGTTTAAGACCGGTATAATAGATAGCCGTATCATCGGCGAATAGGGCTAGCTGGGTATTTTTATGCTTGGGAATATCACTAGTGAATAGCGTGAAAATGAGGGGGGATAGTACGGAGCCTTGAGGAACTCCTGCGCGAATGGGATGGGGGGAGGAAAGCTCCCCCTCAATTCGATAACGAAAGGTGCGATTCGATAAAAAGTCCCGTAGGATGAGCACGAGACGGTCAGGCACGCCGAGTTGGTATAGCTTATATATTAAGCCATTGTGCCAGACTTTGTCGAACACTTTCGCTATGTCTAAGAATAAGGCTCCCGTTATTGCGCCCCGTTGGAAGCCGGCGCTGACGTGTTCTATGATGCGGTGGACTTGTTGGATACATGAGTGTTTGGTTCTAAATCCAAACTGCTCATTGGGTATTAGACTCTTTGCTTCGGCAAAATCTTTGAGCCGCTTATATATAAGCCTTTCATAGATTTTACCAAGGACGTTGAGTAAGCTAATGGGACGGTAGCTAGACGGGTCAGACAAGTCTGACCGTCATAGTTATTCCCAAACCAGGCAAGCCCAAGGGCTTGCCTGGTTTGGGAATACCTATGACGGTGGCCTGTTTCCAGGTTGTAGGGAACATATTATTGCTCAATGCGCCATTGAAGATGGCAGTCATTAGCACTATAAGCTGGGCGGGGAAAAGTTTGAAAACCCTATTGGTGATGCCGTCGGAGCCAGGGGCTTTTCGCGGTTGGAGACTTTTAATGATATCCTGGACCTCATCAGGAATGATGGGGGCCAGTGGATTATCGGGATCTTCGACGGGCGGAAGGGAAGTTCTACGTTCGACTTCGGCGTTCACCATATCGAGGTGGGCTTGGTCTACTGGTTGAGAGCTGGGAGAACACTGAGACTCTAGGCTGTCGGCTAGGCATTCTGCTTTTTCAGAGTTATCGAAGGCGACACTCTTATCGGGACGAATGAAAGGAGGCATTGTGGCCTCTTCAGTGGATCGTAACTTCCTCTGAAGCTGCCAGAAGGCAAGATGGGTGGGTTCAAGTTCGCTCAGCATCTTGTCCCAGCTCGCATTACGCTGCTCGGCAATGCGTTTCCTTACAGCACGCTGTAAGTTGCGCATGTGAGCTTTGTTTGCGGCGCAGGGAAAAGCGCTGTACGCACGGATGGCTGCGTTCTTCTCGGTTATCAGATTCCGTACATCATCCGGGAGTTTCCAGCGGTGGTCTTCCACTACAGGAACTTCCCTTGAACAATCGTTCAGGACGGATTGTACGTGATCTGTAAGCGAGTCGATCGCCACCGTCGTGTCAGCGACTGAAACTATGTGGTCAGGAATGGTGTCCAATTGAGGCGACGTGGTGGATTTCAGTTTTTCTCTTATTTTCCTCCAGTCGGTGATCAATTGGGTCGGAGGAGGTTGGGTAGGATCATGGTTACCCGAGCGGGAACCTAGGTGTAGGATAACGGGACGGTGATCCGAGTTGAGCTCGTGAAGCACTTCAATGGAGTGTAAATGGAGGTTTACATTCTTTAGGAGCGCCACATCGAGGACATCGGGGTTATGGTTGGGGTCGTGTGGGTAGTGGGTGGGAGTCATCAGAGCGATGACGTCATAGTTTAGGGTCGCGCCTAGGTTATACACGATTCTGCCTCTGGCATTTGTCGTGTTACTGTTCCAAGCGGGGTGTATGGCGTTGAGATCGCCCGCTAGTAAGACGGAGTCACTCAGGCCAAAGAGAGTCGTGAGATCGCTGGTGAGCGCGATAGGATCGTCTGAAGCAAGAGACGTGACCGATGGTGGGGGATGGTAGGCAGAGATGATGGTTATCGGAGGATGACCAGTCATGCCTAGTCGACAGGCAGAGTACTCTAGGTGAGAAAGAGGCGCGGGTGGGGTCAGAGGGATGCAGTATAACTCCTTCCTATAATAAATAAGGGTACCGCCGCCGTGGCAGCGTGTTCTGTCATTGCGAACTAGATGGTAATTCGCAATTTTGGGGTCAGCGCGGTGGGGTTTCAAAAGGGTTTCCTGTATAAGGAGGACGTCTAATTGGTGATCGCGGAGGAATTTAGTTATTTCGGCGCGTTGGTTGAAAATGCCATTGGCGTTGAAAAAACCTAATTTGAGGGATCGAGGCCTAGTGTGGTTTGTGCGTTGGGAATCCATTGGATCAGTCCATCGCATCCATCTGGTCGAGACCTAGCACGACATCACTGTGTGTGCTGAATATTTGGCTGTACATTTCCTTCGTAATTTTGCCGTTATTCTGCTGCTCGGCAGCCAGAAGGGCATCGCGGAGAGACCTGGCTTGGCGGGTCATAAATATTTTATAGTGGCGCAGTAGAGTCTGGGCGCAAGACTCGCCGTTCCCGACGGGTGAGGGTTTGGGCGGTTGTTTGGCTGCAGGAGCAGCAGTGGTTTGAGGCGCGGGTTTGGGACTGGTTGTGGCCTCTGGAGCCACGGCTATAGGCAGGATCTGCGCTGCGATGGGTATATCCATCAGTGCCTGCAAAGGTTTGGCAGGGGCCAAGGAGGGAAAGGCTTTTTCGTGGTTTAGCCTGTTCCACGGGGATGGTCTCTGAGGAGCGAGACGTTGGGGAATTTGAGAGGAAGGTGCCTCTCTTTGTTGGCGGGCGTTGGCGCGCTTCACTAATTTAGGAGCGAGTTTGGGGGCTTTGGGATAGCCGCGGTAGTTTGCCGGGTGACCGGTCTGGCCGCAGAGAACGCAGCTGGGTGGTTCCGAACAGAGGGTTCGGTCTTTGGGCCGAGGGCAGTCCGCAGTGCTGTGCTCGCCCAGACACTTGACGCATCTGGGAGTCGCATAGCAGTTGCTCTGCGCATGGCCATACAGTTGGCAACGGTGGCATTGTCCCACTGTTGCGGTTTTGTAGGGCTTTTCAATTGAGATACCGGATAGGGAGCAAATGGACTTAATCTTGAAAATCGGGTGATGACCTTCGGTTGGTTCACAAATGACAAGAACCATGTCGTACAATTCACCGCCTCTCGCTTTATGTAAGCGATGGACGGCGATCACTGGTATACCTTGATCGGCAAGGTCGTCTTTAATATCCTGTACTAGGATTTCTTTAGGGACACGTTTAATAATAACACGAGTGGGCGTGTCCTCGGGGAAGGAGAAAGTGTGAAAGGAAATATTCCTTTCACGGAGGGCGCGATATAGTTCCCTATAGTCGTTCGATGAAGGGACGGTGACTTTAAGAGCGTGTATTCCATTCGCGACGAAAACAACGCGTTTTGGTGTTTTTTCAAGAGCTATATCGTAATGATGTTAACAGATTATTCAAAGATTATTACGGTTATAGAAAGATTAAGTCTTGGTTTAGTACATAACGATGTAACATTATAATTTTTATTGACCGTTTTTTAAAGACAAGGCAATCTGTTCGACGCGTTTTTCGAAAATAGACGTCAGAGTCGTCTTTCAGGACGAAAATAACCATGAAAACGCACCAACACATTTTATTTTATGTGCTTGTCCAATAGAATATATAGTCTTAAAGTGCACTACGTAGCCCAATTACGAAAATATGGCAATTTAATATTAAAGAAACAATTTTTAAATAATGCAAAATCGGTTCTCTTTAACATTTTTTTAACCGAGTTTTGAATAGAAACATAACTATTATTTATTTATTTTATGAAAATAAACGTATTGCCAAATACACTGTTATTTTTTTCAGTCAATTTCATGTAATCGTATATTTTAGAAAATTATTTTAAAAACACTATAAATCAACGCGCGCAATCCGTTGCCAATCAGTTCGTGCCGGGTCCTCCCAACGACGGGACGTATCACTTTTTTCCCGCCGCCCGCCGCTTGCTCGCATAAACATACATAGTGTCGGTGAGACATAGTGCGATACAATAGTATTGATACATGAGCAACTAATATTTTTTATTCGGTAAGTAATTTTGAAAAACGTTATATGCAGGTAATTATTTGTATATACTGAATTTATTTAATAATCAGTATTAACATGTTTGTGTACAACAAATGATGTCAATAATTATTATTTCAATCAAAAATAATTTATATGTTAAATTTAATATTTCTTTTTTCAGAAATGGGTTATAAACGAAATTTATTTGGAAATAAAAAAAAAATACTTTGGCTATCGCTAGACAAGCAAAAAGGTGAGTCATGTCTTTATGTACTTTTGAACCGATTTTCAATAGGGAGGCGATTCTATGTTCGGCTGTGTGTATTTTTTATGTGTGTAACATAATCATACATATTCTGTATATACAAAAATCTATATACTTGTATTATGTACCTACTTATTTTTTTACCAGTTTTTTTTTCAGACAAAACAAATTTCGTGTGGCATTGAGTACGGTAAAACTATCGAAAACACAGCAATAGAGCAAATGGAGAGATACTAGGGTTGCGGGAATGTTCTAATAAGATACCGCGGCCCCGGAACACATGGGCCACTGAAGGAATATGGTGGGTTTTTATTCAGTAGAAGTCTGATACTCCCTTCCACTTTACCTAGAGTGGGAGTGATTTGATGATTTTCCCACCGGATCCAGAGCAGCTGGATCGTCATGAAATCGTCGTTGTGCAAAACGGTGCTTTTTAGGGTTCCGTAGCCAAATGGCAAAAAACAGAACCCTTATAGTTTCGTCATGTCTGTCTGTCTCTCCGTCCGTCCATCCGTATGTCACAGCCATTTTATTCCGAAACTATTAGGACTATACATCTGAAACTTGGTAAGTAGACGTATTATGTGACCCGGTTTCTGATTTAAAGAAAAAAATAAAAAATATTTATAATAAAGGGGGGCTCCCCATACATGGAACTGAAACTGAAAATATATATTTGCATGAAACCTATGCGTGTGTGGTATCTATAGACAGGTCTTTCAAATAACATTGAGTTTTTTAAAACCACTTTTTCATAAAGTTAATCGTTTAAAAGATATACGCTTCCAAAGTGGTAAAAAGTGCGTCCACCCCCCCTCCCCCCACCCCCCAATAACTTCCATAATAATAGAGTGAAAAAACTAAAATATATATATATGCTGTAGATCTTAATCTAAACTTTCAACCTAAATCGGTTTGAACGAAATCGGGTCAGCAGTTTTTGAGATATACAGTATATTTTATAAAACCGAAAATATATCTTTGTAATTGATACAAACACTACGCAAAACAAAGTTATTTGGAGTAGTTCTAAAAATTGTAAATAAGCTAGTTTTAAGAAATGTGTAAGGTTTTTTTTGTCAATTAAATATATTATTATTATATTTATTAAAGTTACTACGGGACCCTTCATTTTTATTGACCTTTGTTCTTTTGTTTATTTTTCTGTCTGTTTGATGAAGGAAATTGTCTGTTAGTCAAAATAAAATGTCTATATTCAGCATGAACATAGATGCTGAACAGGCCAGCATACATTTGTTTTTTAATTCGATGGAACTACTAATACCAACCACGACTGATACTTTCCTATCCAAGAGCAGTTTCATGTCAGATGAGATTCACTATATTATCGCTCTAGTCCACCCTATAAATCGTCTATAATAATATTCCACAACTTTCACACAACGTCATCTAGTCCCAAACTAAGCAGAGCTTGTGCTATGAGTACTAGACAACTGATAAACATACATATATGTTTCTAAATACATACATATTATAGATAAATAAATAAATTACACCCAGAATAATGATCGTGCTCATCACACAAACATTTGTCCTGGGTGGGAATCGAACCCACGACCTTGTGCATAGCAGTCAGGGCCACTGACCACTAGATTAACAGGCCTGTCATCTATATTTCGCTATACCCACATCCACTGACAGCGCCACTATGTTGTAGCAGTATGGTAGATCAAGTGTAAGTAGTGACGTAGTTGTTAGGTAAAATTGCTTTTCTTATAAATTGTAATTAATTTTCAGCCAAAAAACGTTTGTTTTTTTTTTGCAATGTGCGCAGGAAATGAATTTCAATTGAAGACCATAAGGATACCAAGAGATGATGCGTTTTGGGTGACCAAAATGGAACGTTAGCTGTTCGATTTCTAATATAAATGTCTTTTGCCCGAGATGATTGATCCCAGGAAAATTCTGTCAATGGACATCAAAATGTGTGATATTGAAATAAAATATGAAATCTTCGATTTTGTTTTATTTTGTAACTCAACTAGCTTTTTTAGTGGGGCTATTTTAGTATGTATGTTTGTATATCCGCGATTTTCTCAGAACCTACTGATCCGATTTTGATAGCGTTTTCTTTGTTTGAAAGCATATTTTACAAGAAAGGTTTTAGTATATAACAAATCAGGTTCAGATAAAGATCTTCAGAGATAAGTGAAGGATGTCTTCAATTAAAAACTTGATTGCTGCCCTCGTACCTCTATGTATTATTTAGCATAATCAGCCTATTAATAGCTTCTGAATTACGTCTGAAATATCGTTTTAGTGGGTAAAAAAGACGTATACAGCAAACTCTCTGTTTTAACCGATTAAAAATAACTGTGCGAACGGTATGTTAGTACCTCAAGTAACACAAACAATGATACACTAAAAAGCATAAAAAAGGCTGTTTTACTAAAAATTTAACCGACTTCAAAACTTCAAAAAAAGACTACTGAAGCGCAAAATAACCTTAGATTGTTTCATTTGGTGTCTAATTCCGTTCAAAATAAGAGCTAGGTAACACATGGTCTCACATGGCTGAAGTCGGTGCCAAGATAAATTAATAGATTTGATCACCTCGGGTGTCCCCCAGAATGCGTTGTAGCTGTAAGTAATATGTCTATCAAAAGTATTCATTGGCTTGGCACTGACTTCAGCCATATGAGAAGGTGAGAAGGTCTCTTATTTTAAACGGAACTAGACACCAAATGAAACAATCTAAGGTTATTTTGTGCTTTGTAGTTTAGTAGTATTTTTTGGAAGTTTTGAAGTTTTATTAATTAAATATAGTATATAAAATAGTTCCATCACTTGTCTCCGATGATCTTTATCAGAACCTGATATGTTATGCACTAAAAACCTTTGTTGTAAAATATGCTTTCAAACAAAATACATACATTCGAATACAGAACCTCCCTTTTTGAAGTCGTTTAAAAGTTTTATTTACGGTTACGGTATACATTGTCCCAGGTATGTTTTCCAGAAAACCTCATACTTACAGTCGTGAAATTTGTTTTTTAAGATTTGAGCACACCCTTGCAGTTTATGCGTACTAATATAATAATAATCACGTAAAACAATTTAGAATATAAACTCAAAATCATTATTTAAGATAAAAGTATCAAAACGTTTGGTTTCGAGGTTCGAGCTTACGCACACTGAATAACTATTGCAGTGTGCATAAATATTACGTCGTTCTTGCAATTTTGTACCTATTCTAAATCGAATACGCGCTCTTAATGCCATTTTGGCAGGCACGGGCGTTTGTGTAGTTGATCTTTCGATAAACACACATCTTGGACACATCAGTCCATTTACCGTTGTCCTGGATGTAAAAGGGTGGCGGAGGGTGTTGCTTCCTTTGGACTGAGGAAGTTTGGGCTATCGGGCTGGAGGGACGACTATTCTGCGCGTGAGCAGAGGTAGTTGAGACTGGGTTAACGGGTCGTACGGGCGTTTGAGTTGGGGACGGGGGCGACGCGGTGGTCTTTTTGGCCTTGCTGGCCTGGGAGGTTTTCCCTTTCTTCCTCTTGCCTCCGGTGACGATTTGAAAGTCGTCTTCGGAGGACGAAGGGCAAGAAGAGGCTTCGTCTTGGTCGGAGGGTGGGTTAGATAACGGAGCCGACGTGTCCATATCGTAAAATTCAGGTGCAGCGCACACCTGCGCGGCGTCCATTGTTCTATGAACAATATGATTAGTGAGTGGGCCGGCAACCATAGCTGGGTCTGGGAATCGAGTGGTTGGTACGTCTTTGTCAGCGGGCGGCGACGGTAAGGGGCTATTAGTTTCGGAGTTTTTCATTGTTCGATGAACAATGGGGTCCGAAACAATAAACTTTTCGGTGAATGAACCAACCGGAGGGCCTTGATCCGCTAGCGGGGGAGATAGCGTGCTATCGAGCACGTCGCTAAAATCAGTGAGCCTGGCTACTAAAGCCAAAGGCTTTAGTAGCCAGGGAAATATTTCGCTGCAAAGCAGCGAGCTTTCCGCCATATCTGGCGTAAAAGTCGGGGTCCTTTCTTAGCTCGTCCAAGAGGTGCGCCTTTTGCAAGGCGTCCTCCATGACGAGGGATTAAAAATATCTATCAGGGAATTTTGGAGATTTCTCTCCCGCGGGGGGCCTATTTAAAGCCTAACTGGCCTAACTCCCCGGATGGATGAGTCCGGGGATGTGTTAGCCTCCCAGTCGGGTGGAGACTGGGAAGTGTGTACCTATTGGTGAGCCCTAAGCTTGTAACCGGTCGCAAGTCTTATTTTGCGAACCGGGCCCTATTGGGTCTAGTGCGAAGGGGTAGACACACCCAACCGACACTAGGTGTGTAGCTGAAAGGGAAACTCAGTAACTAGGTTTGACTAGAAGATCCCCCAAGGCCAAAACCTAGCACTCGACTCCAATTGACTGCTTCACCCTGAAGGGGATCAGCGGGTGCGTCGGGTCAGCACCCCCTTGGTATTGTTGACACCGTGTGGTTTCCAACCAAGGACCACGAAACTGTGGTTTTACCCTGAAGGGGCCAAACCAAATTGTTTTTGACGATACTCTGTTATAGAAACAAAATATCCTTCACTGCCTTGAAAAAGGCGGTTTCGGATCGGGAGTTGTAGTCGGCGACTACGAATGACGTCACGGCGAGCGCGACGAAGCGATGACACAAACACAGAACGATCGGGAGCGCACAGCGGCACGACCGTCTCGGGCGAGCGTCGGGCGGAGATTGTGACGATTATTCGCATTTTCTGAGCGGTCACAGGGCTTTGCCCCACTCCCGCGGGAGCTTTGCCTTGCCTCGTAAATACGAGACCGTCCTTAGGTCGCCAAGTTTCGGCATAAATGTTCGGGTGTGCGTTTCAAGCGCCTGTCCAAAAGTGAACGGCAAACGCACACCCGCGTGATTGATTGCTATTGTGTAACTATAGGCGCGCCGCGACGCCGATTTTCGGCGTCGTTTCATCACGCCACCCCGGTGGTCTAGCCCCGCCAGGTGAAACCCCCCTAGGGGGGAAGCCCAGCGGAAGCCGACCAGCGACAGGAGTGCCGACTCAGGCGCACCTATAGTGAATGCGGGGCTCCCGTCCGTCCCGCTTCCAGATCTAGCCGGTTACGTTTCGAACCACAGAGCCGAGTATGTATGTGTGAGCGGCATTGTACTGTGTGTCGCCGCTCAGTGCGTCTGCACCGAAAAGCATGCGCTGCTATCCGGTGCTAGTTATATATAGCGCATGTAGAGTCATG
Organism: Tholera decimalis; assembly: GCA_943138885.2. Classification (NCBI taxonomy): domain Eukaryota; kingdom Metazoa; phylum Arthropoda; class Insecta; order Lepidoptera; family Noctuidae; genus Tholera; species Tholera decimalis. The sequence continues at coordinate 2,849,447 of OW964552.2, read as the reverse complement.
AATGTATGTTTATAGTACGCAACGTGCCTATATTAACTTAGAACACGTTACGTACCGGGTGAAGTGTAGTTATGAGTAGTATAACTGTTTGAGTAAGTCGCGTGTAACGTGGGGCGACTTACCCAGGAGTCAAGTTCGGTGGGGATGGGACCGCGACGTCCGTCGGGAGCAGATCTCTTGGTAGCCGCCTCGCGTCTGGCGGGCGCGCGTGCAGGGGCGCCAGGTGCTTGATGTGAGGCCAAGCAGAGGCGTCGGCACGCGCGAACATCGCCTTCGCGAGGCGCTGCACGTACTCATCCAGGCCCTCAATCCCGAGGTCCCGCCTGATAACGTCGTTCCTCACATAGCAAGGGGCACCTACTGCTGTCCGCAGCGCTGCGTTCTGCTGCGCGCGGAGCGGCCTGCGGGTCATCTCGCTAGTGAGGACGAACCAGGCGGGGGCGGCGTATGTCAGCAGGGGGCGAATGTACGTCTTGTACACGCCCAGCTTGACACGTACCGGGAGGCGGGACGAGAACACTGGATAGAGCAGTGAGCGGGCTACCTTTGTCTGCGCCGCGACTTGCATGGCGTGCGGCCGCATCGAGAGCCGACGGTCGATAGTGACGCCGAGGTATTTGACCTGCGGTGCCCACGCGATCTCGGCTCCCATGAGCTCCAAGGGTGGTGGCAGAGGGGTTGAGCCTGTGATAATAGCCTGCGTTTTACTCACGTTTACGGAGAGCCGCCACTTGGCGAGCCACTCGGGGAGCATGTTAAGCGCGCGCTGCATCTTCTTCGCCGCGTACTTTGCGTTCATCGACGTGGTGATGTACGCGGCGTCGTCGGCGTACAGCGCGAGCGTCGCGTCCGCCGTGGTGGGGATGTCGTCTGTGTAACGTGAGTAACACGCAGGCGACACGCAGCTGTCCTGAGGTACTCCCGCCTCGATGGGGCGGGGTGAAGAAAGTGCTCCGTCGACCACCACCCTGAAGCTCCTGTTGGACAGAAAAGATTGGACCACCTTTACAACGCGACGGGGCGTGGCGGAGGTGGCCAGTTTATAAAGTAGACCGTCGTGCCATACGCGGTCGAAGGCCTTCTCCATGTCGAGGAGTACTGCTACCGCGTACTCTTTCTTGTTCATTGTGGTGGACAGCTGGTAGAGTACCCTCGACAGCTGGAGCGTCGTGCTGTGGTCCGCCCTGAATCCGAACTGTTCGGGTCTTGGGGTGATGTTCGGCGTGAGGTGCCGCAGCAGGAGTGATTCGAACACCTTGGAGATGGTGGGCAGCAGAGTGATGGGCCGATAGCTCTCCGGCTTCAGTACGTTTTTCCCCGCCTTGGGCAGCATGATGACGCGCCCTTCCTTCCAGATGGCAGGGAAGGCCCCCGTGCGCAGCACCGCCGTGAACAGGAGCGCCAGCGCCACCACCATACGGTGGTGCAGGTGGCGCAGCACGGCGTTGGTGATGCCGTCGGCCCCGGGAACCTTCTTTAGTTTGGTCTTCAGGATGGCGCGTCTGACTGCGCCCGGCGAGAAAAATACTGGGTCTTCTTCGGGAGCTATCGGCGTCGCGAAGTAGGCTCCAAAGTGTTGCTCGACTGCTGCGACATGTGCGTGCTCGTCGGTTGGATTCGGGCGGAACTGACGCTCCAGGTGCTCGGCGAAGACCTCGCGCGATCCTCCGCAATGTACTTAAGAGTCCCGTCGGTGCCTCGTAGTGGGCGCATCGGGGCTGGGGTATTCGTTAGTGAGCGGCATAGTCTGTGTTTTGACGGCCAGCTGTCAGTCGCGGTGTCCATACGTTCCTCCCAGCTCGCGGTGGCCGACGCCTTGAGCTCGGCCTTTACCCTCTCCGCGAGTCGATTCAGCTGCGTTCTCATGACGGGGCATCTGGTCTGTTGCCACTGCTTGCGTAGGCGTCTCTTCTCGGCGATCATATCCCGGACGCGCGACGGCAGGGGCGGCAGTATCCCTCTCCCCTGCGTCGGTGGTGGTATGACCGCCTCTTCTATCGCTTGTTGTATGCAAGCAGTGACGTCGGCTGCGAACTGATCGAACTCCGCGGCGGTAGTGTTTGGCCGAGTCAGCGTCGTGGCCTCAACCTTCTCTGCGAATCTTGACCAGTCCAGTAATCGACGTGGCGCTGGCGGCTTCAGTCGGGTCGGCATTTCAGATATGACGACGAGTACTGGCTGATGATCAGACTGCAGCTCGTCGTCGATCACGTGTTGAGTGATCTGGCAGCTTAGCACCTGGTGGATCACAATGTCCAGCACGTCCGGCATGTGATGAGGATCGTCCGGGTACCGGGTAGGCGTCTCTGGGCCGGACACTGTGTAGCCAGAGGCTATCGCGTCCGCGAAGAGTCGTCTCCCCTGGGCGTTCGTGTTGGCTGAGTTCCACGCTGGGTGCTTGGAGTTGAAGTCCCCGGCGAGGATGGCTGGATGCTGAGCGAAGAGCAGGGCCCGCAATTACTCAGCTAGGTCTATCTGGGTTGTGGGCGGCTTGTAGGCGGCGTATATTCGGAGATCCTCACCGACCACGTGGGTCTGCACACCCAGCGTGTACAGTGAAGTCGTGGAGGGGGGCAGCTCTTGATGGACGACTCTTCGCCTCACCAGCACTGCCAGACCACGATATCTGATGTTGAATGCCGAGACGATTATTCGACAAATCCAGCCGTCTTATATCCTTTGACACGAGGGTCGAACTCGTGTGGGGGTCACGATATGTTTTTAGAAATTTACCAATACTGAGCGAAAATCGCATGTCGTGACCTTGAAGTTGTTTACGCACAAAACTTTCACTTTTCCAACAGGTTCCGACCTGTCGGATTTGGTACATCGAAACTTCTCGAAGTTACCTTTACAATAGGTATGATAAATGATAATGATTTTAACATGTGTTTCATTTACCTACGTGTTAATTCCTATTTCCTACTTACATATTGACCTGTCTTACTTATATTAAACTTATTCTAATTACAATTAGCTCGGCGTCCATTACAGGTAGGGTAGGGGTAGGGTATTGGTAGGGTAGGGTAGGGTAGTATAGGGTTTGGGTAGGGTAGGGATAGTGGTATCGGTTGGGTAGGGGTAGGATACCATGCGAACGAAGTCGTGGCGGGTAAGCTAGTATTTTTATATTTGTATAAAAGTTGGAAAGCGATTTTTTTTCATGAAACCTTTGCGTGTGTGGTATCTATAGACAGGTCTTTAAAAATTACATTAAGGTTTTTAAAACCACTTTTTCCGAAAGTTAATCGTTTAAAAGATATGCGCTTCCAAAGTGGTAAAATGTGTGTCCCCTTCAAACTTCTATAATTTTTTTTATTTTTATTACGAATGAGCCCGCTCTTGACCTCGATCACACCTGATGGTAAGTGTAAGATGAGGTCTACGATCGAACGAGCGAGCCCAGAAAATGCCTATTCACTCTTGCTTTAAAGGCTAAAAGGGTCATGTGTGGCAGGGAACACAGAGGCCGGCAGAGAGTTCCACACCTTGGCTGTGCGCACAATGAATGTTGAAGAAAAGCGCTTAGTACGACAAGACTGTATATCGACCAAGTGTGCATGGCATCCTGCGGTACGTCTGGTAGACCGGTAGTAAAAGGGGGATGAAGGGATCAGGTCGTGGAGCTTCTGCACACACTCTCCGAAGTACAATCTGTAGAAGATAGACAGTCAAGCAACGTTTCGCCGGTGAGCCAGGCTGTGAAGCTTGCCTGCCAGAACCTCGTCACCTATGAGCCTTTTAGCTCTGCGTTCGATCGAGTCAAGTGCAGCTAGCTGGTATTTGGCTGAACCATCCCACAAGTGACTGCAATACTCCAATACAGGAACGGACCTGTGTTTTACATAAGTTCAAAAGCTGTCTAGGTGTGAAGTATCGCCCCACTTTCTGTAGGATGCCCAGCTTTTTGGCTGCAGTCTGAGCTTTAGACTCAATGGTTGAGCCGAAGTTGAGGTCAGACGTCAACTCCATGCCCAAGAGCTCCAGGCGATCGGTAATAGGTACAGATGCACCTCTGAAAGTAGGAGACCATTCAAATTGGCTCCTTTTAGCGGAGAAAAGACAAGCCTGTGTTTTTAAAGCATTGAATTTGACCAAATTGTCATCGCCCCATTGGGAAACGAGATTTAAGGTCAAATTCGTTCGCTCTACCATGGCCTTTCTAAGAGCGGCTATTTCATCCCTACTAGCTCTAGCACTAGACAAGTATCTCTCTGAGACTGTGCTGTCATCCGCGTACCCAATAGCTCCCAACTGAAGCAGGTCGTTGATATGAAGCAAAAATAGAGTCGCAGACAGAACAGACCCCTGAGGAATACCGGCATTAATAGCCATTAGATGCGATGCGCAGCCATCGATGACCACTCGGATCGACCGTTCACTCAAAAAGTCACAAATCCAGTTGAATAAGCTAGCTGGGACACCGTATCTAGGAAGCTTGCTCAGTAGACTAGCGTGCCAGACCCTGTCAAAGGCCTTTGAGATGGCGAGGGACACGGCAAGGGCTTCGCCGTGTTTCTCAATGGCCTCGCCCCAGCAGTGCGTAATAATGGAGTGAAAAATCTAAAAAATATATGCTGTAGACCTTAATGTAAACTTTTAACCAAAATTAATTTGACCGAGATCGGATCAGCAGCTTTTGAGATACAGCATGTTTTCTTAAACCGCAAATATAACTTTGTAATTCATACAAACACTATGAAAAACTAGTTATAAAAATTTTGTAAATAAGCTAGTTTTAAGAAATTTGTAAGGTTTTTTTTGTCAAATAGGTAGGTATGTTACATTATATTATTATAGTGACTACGGAACCCTTCATGGACGAGTCTGACTCTCACTTGGCCAGTTTTTAAGATGTGCAACGTAGATGTAGAAATAACAGTGTAGTATTTCTTATTTTATTTGCAGCGCCTGGTTTGATCTTAATAAGTGGCTGTGACCTTATTGTTAACTTCTGGTCCATCCACCGCAACCCTAAGTTCTGGGGAGATGATGCGGAGCTGTTCCGACCTGAACGGTTCTTCGACACGCCGCTGACGCATCCTGCTGCCTTCATGTCTTTCAGCTATGGATTGAGGAATTGTTTAGGTTTGTACTAGAGCATGGATACCGGTTTTCCATAATATCGAAAAACCGGAATATCGGACCATAAATCCGATATTGAAAAAAGCGATATTGGATGTCAAATATCGGTTTTTCGATATTTTATATGAAACAAAAAACCAGACGCAACAGAATCTTTCTTACTTATTTAATTGAATTTAATGAATGTAAACAATACCTAACGGTTAATTATAATAATATGTATGCTACAGTGTCATTTATAAATGATTATTTCCATATAAAAGTGTACAACACTTGGGCCGGCGCCCGGCAGTATGTACATACGTGCAACAAAATAAGATCCTATCTCAAAGATAATACCTTGAATGCCCTCTGCTACTTTTTTATATGTTTTATTACTGATGAGCCCAGAAGTTGCCCATTCACTCTTGCTTTGAAGACGGATCATATGTAGAACGGAACACAACAGCCTGCAGAGAGTTCCAAACCTTGCCGTGCGCACAATAAATGTAGAGGAAAATCGCTTAGTACAACAAGACGGTATATTGAACAAGTGAGAATGGTACCATGCAGTACGTCTAGTAGATCTATAGTATAAGGTAGATGGAGGAATCGGGTCGTGGAGTTCCTGCGCACACTCTCCGAAGTACAATTTGTGAAAGACCGACAGGCAAACAACGTTTCGCCGATGAGCCAGGCTGTGAAGCTTGTCTGCTAACACTGCATCGCCTATGAGTCTTTTAGCTCTGCGTTATCCGAGTCAAGTGCAGCAAGCTGGTATTTTGCTGAGCCATCCTACAAGTGACTGCAGTACACCATACAAGAACAGACCTGTGCTTTATACAAATTTAAAAGCTGTACAGGTGTGAAGTATCGCCTCACCTTGTGAAGGATTTCCAGCTTTTTGACTGCAGTCAAAGCTTTTGACTCAATGATTGGGCCTGTAGTGACATAGTACCTGTCACGCATTTACCATACCTCCGAACAATTACCAAATACCTCCGAACCAGTACCTTTACCTTTAAACCAAATAATTACCACTCAACACTGAACCAGTTACCATACCACGTTTTTGACATTCCGAAAAGAATCAGAGAAACCAATCATCTTGAAAAAGACGTTGGTTTATAAAGAAACAGGATAGCAGCACGAGCACAGCACGGCGTAATCACAACGCCGCACTCGCCAGCCATATCGCTTCGAAAGAAGCGGTTTGTTTGTAAGCAGGCAATCAGGCAGAGCAAGCGTAGCACCAGTTCCCTCCGCATCTTCATGTCATACTCTAGGACTACGCAGATGGACACGCGGCGCGGACGACACACGGCGGGAAGACACTTCAACAGCAGACATCTTCACTCGACGGCAGCTCACGAAGAAAAGGACCGCCAACGGTTTTTTTTGTTTTTGTGAGTGGCATCTCGCAGGTCAACCTCTGAGGTTGTCGGCTGCTTAACCGGGCTTGCCTGTGGTTGCCTTAATTAATAAATTAATTAAAGCCTCCAGCCAGGGCTTATTAAAAACTTACAAACTAGGCGACTACACGCTAAGGGCACCCCCTGTGGGGTACGGACCTCGGCTTAGGGCGTCGCAGGGGGAGGGCAGCTAGGGACAGGCTGGATCATATCATTATTATTATTAATAAGGGAATTTAAAGCTACTGGCTCAGCGTCGCGGGCTGGCTCTGGCAAGGGTCGGGGCGGACTATTACGGGGACGTCGCGGCGGGCCTCGGCGGCGAGGACGGAAAGACGGTCGATTTTTGTTTTTGTAAACTGTGCTGGTTTCCTTACGGCTCTCTTGGAGCAGGGTGAGTGCATCATCGGGAGTGACTAGGGTATGCCTTGGTCGGCGAATCTTAGAGATACGCGAGGGTTCGTATTGGGCGGCCGATACGATAAGGGGATTCCTATGTTGGATTGCAGTATCAAAGAAACGCTTGGAGACACGTTTCATGAACTGCTGGATGGTGGGCATCTTGAGGTCTACGTGAAGAAGCTCATTTCGAACATAAAAGAGGGCTCCCGTGACTCTACGGAGGAATCGGTTTTGAAGGGTCTGCATCTTATGGAGGAGGTAGGGCTTTGCGTGTGCGAAAACAACGCAGGCGTAGGTCATGATGGGTCGGATGACCGCGGTGAAAATACGCAGCTTGCACCTGAGTGATAACTTGCTGCGGGAGCTAAGAATGAAGTGGAGCCTACCTAGAGCGAAAGCGGCGCGCGAACGTGCCTGCTTTATGTGCTCAGCGAAGGAAAGGTGTTTATCGAGGTCCACGCCTAAGTATTTGGCTTGCTTTTCCCAGGGGATCGGCTTGCCGTACATGGTAATCGGACGGGTGGAGGGTGGGTTTATCCGCGGCTTAGAAAAGAGGACTGCCTGGCTTTTGTCTGGATTGACTTCGATTCTCCATTTCCGGAACCACTTGGCCAGAGTGTTTGCGGAAGTTTGGAGAGTGCGAGCGATGGCATCGGGTTTAAGACCGGTATAATAGATAGCCGTATCGTCGGCAAATAGGGCTAGCTGAGTATTTTTATGCTTGGGGATATCGCTAGTGAATAGCGTGAAAACGAGGGGGGATAGTACGGAGCCTTGAGGAACTCCTGCGCGAATGGGATGGGGGGAGGAAAGCTCCCCCTCAATTCAGTAACGAAAGGTGCGATTCGATAAAAAGTCCCGTAGTATGAGCACGAGATGGTCAGGCACGCCGAGTTGGTATAGCTTATAGATTAAGCCATTGTGCCAGACTTTGTCGAACGCTTTCGCCATGTCTAAGAATAAGGCTCCCGTTATTGCGCCCCGTTGGAAGCCGGCGCTGACGTGTTCTATGATGCGGTGGACTTGTTGGATACATGAGTGTTCGGTTCTAAATCCAAACTGCTCATTGGGTATTAGACTCTTTGCTTCGGCAAAATCTTTGAGCCGCTTATATATAAGCCTTTCATAGATTTTACCGAGGACGTTGAGTAAGCTAATGGGACGGTAGCTAGACGGGTCAGACTTGGGCTTGCCTGGTTTGGGAATACCTATGACGGTGGCCTGTTTCCAGGTTGCGGGGAACATATTATTGCTCAATGCGCCATTGAAGATGGCAGTCATTAGCATTATAAGCTGGGCGGGGAAAAGTTTGAAAACCCTATTGGTGATGCCGTCGGAGCCAGGGGCTTTTCGCGGTTGGAGACTTTTAATGATATCCTGGACCTCATCAGGAGTGATGGGGGCCAATGGATTATCGGGATCTTCGACGGGCGGAAGGGAAGTTCTACGTTCGACTTCGGCGTTCACCATATCGAGGTGGGCTTGGTCTACTGGTTGAGAGCTGGGAGAACACTGGGACTCTAGGCTGTCGGCTAGGCATTCTGCTTTTTCAGAGTTATCGAAGGCGACACTCTTATCGGGACGAATGAGAGGAGGCATTGTGGCCTCTTCAGTGGATCGTAACTTCCTCTGAAGCTGCCAGAAGGCAAGATGGGTGGGCTCAAGTTCGCTCAGCATCTTCTCCCTGCTAGCATTACGCTGCTCGGCAATGCGTTTCCTTACAGCACGCTGTAAGTTGCGCATGTGAGCTTTGTTTGCGGCGCAGGGAAAAGCGCTGTATGCACGGCTGGCTGCGTTCTTCTCGGTTATCAGATTCCGTACATCGTCCAGGAGTTTCCAGTGGTGGTCTACCGCTACTGGAACTTCCCTTGAACAATCGTTCAGGACGGATTGTACGTGATCTGTAAGCGAGTCGATCGCCGCCGTCGTGTCAGCGACTGAGACTATATGGTCAGGAATGGTGTCCAAGTGAGGCGACGTGGTGGATTTCAGTATTTCACTTACTTTCCTCCAGTCGGTGATCAATTCGGTCGGAGGAGGTTGGGTAGGATCATGGTTACCCGAGCGGGAACCTAGGTGTAGGATAACGGGACGGTGATCCGAGTTGAGTTCGTGAAGCGCTTCTATGGAGTGTAAATGGAGGTTTACATTCTTTAGGAGCGCCACATCGAGGACATCGGGCCTATGGTTGTGGTCGTGTGGGTAGTAGGTGGGAGTCATCGGAGCGATGACGTCATAGTTTAGGGTCGCGCCTAGGTTATACACGATTCTGCCTCTGGCATTTGTCGTGTTACTGTTCCAAGCGGGGTGTATGGCGTTGAGATCGCCCGCTAGTAAGACGGAGTCACTCAGGCCAAAGAGAGTCGTGAGATCGCTTGTGAGCGCGATAGGATCGTCTGAAGCAAGAGACGCGACCGATGGTGGGGGATGGTAGGCAGAGATGATGGTTATCGGAGGATGACCAGTCATGCCTAGTCGTCAGGCAGAGTACTCTAGGTGAGAGAGAGGCGCGGGTGGGGTCGAGGGATGCAGTATAACTCCTTCCTATAATAAATAAGGGTACCGCCGCCGTGGCAGCGTGTTCTGTCATTGCGAACTAGACGGTAATTCGCAATTTTGGGGTCAGCGCGGTGGTGTTTCAAATGAGTCTCCTGTATAAGGAGGACGTTTAATTGGTGGTTGCGGAGGAATTTAGTTATTTCGGCGCGTTGGTTGAAAATGCCATTGGCGTTGAATAAACCTAATTTTAGGGATCGAGGCCTAGTGTGGTTTGTGTGTTGGGAATCCATTGGATCAGTCCATCGCATCCATCTGGTCGAGGCCTAGCACGACATCACTGTGTGTGCTGAATATTTGGCTGTACATTGCCGTCGTAATTTTGCCGTTATTCTGCTGCTCGGCAGCCAGAAGGGCATCGCGGAGAGACCTGGCTTGGCGGGTCATAAATATTCTATAGTGGCGCAGTAGAGTCTGGCCGCAAGACTCGCCGTGCGCGACGGGTGAGGGATTGGGCGGTTGTTTGGCTGCAGGAGCAGCAGTGGTTTGAGGCTCGGGTTGGGGACTGGCTGTGGCCTCTGGAGCCACGGCTATAGGCAGGATCTGCGCTGCGATGGGTATATCCATAAATGCCTGCAAAGGTTTGGCAGTGGCCAAGGAGGTAAAGGCTTTTTCGTGGTTTAGCCTGTTCCACGGGGATGGTCTCTGAGGAGCGAGACGTTGGGGAATTTGAGAGGAAGGTGCCTCTCTTTGTTGGCGGGCGTTGGCGCGTTTCGCTAATTTAGAAGCGAGTTTGGGGGCTTTGGGACAGCCGCGGTAGTTTGCCGGGTGACCGGTCTGGCCGCAGAGAACGCAGCTGGGTGGTTCCGAACAGAGGGTTCGGTCTTTGGGCCGAGGGCAGTCCGCAGTGCTGTGCTCGCCCAGACACTTGACGCATCTGGGAGTCGCATAGCAGTTGCTCTGCGCATGGCCATACAGTTGGCAACGGTGGCATTGTCCCACTGTTGCGGTGTTGTAGGGCTTTTCAATTGAGATACCGGATAGGGAGCAAATGGACTTAATCTTGAAAATCGGGTGATGACCTTCAGTTGGTTCACAAATGACAAGAACGATGTCGTACAATTCACCGCCTCTCGCTTTATGTAAGCGATGGACGGCGATCACTGGTATACCTTGATCGGCAAGGTCGTCTTTAATATCCTGTACTTGGATTTCTTTAGGGACACGTTTAATAATAACACGAGTGGGCGTGTCCTCGGGGAAGGAGAAAGTGTGAAAGGAAGTATTCCTTTCACGGAGGGCGCGATATAGTTCCCTATAGTCGTTCGACGTAGGGACGGTGACTTTAATGCCATTTTGGCAGGCACGGGCGTTTGTGTAGTTGATCTTTCGATCAACACACATCTTGGACACATCAGTCCATTTACCCTTGTCCTGGATGTAAAAGGGGGGCGGAGGGCGTTGCTTCCTTTGGGCTGAGGAAGTTTGGGCTATCGGGCTGGGGGACGACTATTCTGCGCGCGAGCAGAGGTAGTTGGGACGGGGCTAGCGGGTCGAACGGGCGTTTGAGTTGGGGACGGGGGCGACGTGGTGGTCTTTTTGGCCTTGCTGGCCTGGGAGGTTTTCCCTTTCTTCCTCTTGCCGCCGGTGACGACTTGAAAGTCGTCTTCCGAGGACGAGGGGCATGATGACAAATCATTGTCAAAGTTGTTATTGGACACAGGTTCGGTGGTGTCCATTTCACGGAATTCAACTGCAGCGCACACCTGCGCGGCGTCCATTGTTCTATGAACAATAGGATTAGTAGGTGGGCCGGAAACAATGGATGATTTCGGGAATTGGGCGTTCGGCACGACATTGTCGGCGGGCGGGAGCGATAGAGGGCTATCTACCTGGAAGTCGTTCGTTATTCGATGAACAATGGGATCGGAGTTGATAAACACTTCCGTGAATTGACCAACCGGAATGCCTTGATCAGCAAGCGGGGGAGATAATGGGCTGTCAAGTGCGTCACTAAAATCAGCGACGTTGGTTTCGGTAGCCGGAGGACAGTTAGCGATTTCACGCTGGATTTTTCCGCCATATTTGGCGGAAATAGCAGGGTTTTCCTTAAGTATTTCTAGCAATATCTCCAAAATATTGGAGTTTGCCATGATTGGCGAATGAATCAAAAATTTAATGGGGAAACTTTGGAGATTTCTCTCCCGCGGGGGACCTATTTAAAGCCTAACTGGCCTAACTCCCCAGATGGATGAGTCCGGGGATGTGTAACCCTCCCAGTCGGGTAGAGACTGGCAGGTGAGTACCTAATGGTGAGCCCTAAGCTTGTAACCGGTCGCCAGTCTTATTGTGCGAGCCGGGTCCTATTGGGTCTAGTGCGAAGGGGTAGACACACCCAACCGACACTAGGTGTGTAGCTGAAAAGGAAACTCAGTAACTAGGTTTGACTAGGAAATCCCCCAAGGCCAAAACCTAGCACTCGACTCCAATTGACTGCTTCACCCTGAAGGGGATCAGCGGGTGCGTCGGGTCAGCACCCCCTTGGTATTGTTGACACTGTGAGGTTTCCAACCAAGGACCACAAAACTGTGGTTTTACCCTGAAGGGGCCAAACCAAATTGTTTTTGACGATACTCTGTTATAGAAACAGGATATCCTTCACCGCCTCGAAAAAGGCGGATCCGGACCAGGCGTCGTAGTCGGCGACTACGAGTGACGTCACGGCGGGCGTGACGAAGCATAGCGATGACTCAGGCACGGAACGATCGAGGGCGCGAAGCGGTACGACCGTCGCGGGCGAGCGTCGGAAGCGGAATGAGGACCGCGACGCTTCTGGGCGGTCGCTGCGCCCCGCAAGGGGCGCGGCGAGCGGTCACAGGGCTTTGCCCCACTCCCACGGTAGCTATGCCTTGTCCCGTAAATACGGGACCGTCTTCAGGTCGCCTAGTTCCGGCATAGATGTTCGGGTGTGCGTTTCAAGCGCCTGTTCAAAAGTGAACGGCAAACGCACACCCGCGTGATTAATTGCTATTGTGTAACTATACGAGGACCGCGACCGCGCCCCACTTCGATATTTATAGGTCCGCGACGATCTAGTGCCGCGGGCAAGAATTCGCCCCGCGCCCCGCGCGCGGCTCGCCCGGTAGCGCATCGCCATTGGTCGAGAAAAAGTAGAAACTGTGTCGGTTATGCCTAGATAGAATCTTAGCTAATGTATATATAGCAGGTGTTTCGAGAATAAATTATTCAGTATTCAGTTAACAATCCGACGTGAGTTTTATTATCTTCGGTGGATCCCAAGTAATCCCAACACAGGGTGTGTTGGGATTACTTGGGACTACCTACCAAAAGCCGAAGTTTAAGTTAGCCGTCAACTCCATGTCCAAATCTCCAGGCGGTCGGTAACTGGTAGGTATAGGTATTACACCTCGGAAAGTAGGAGATAATTTCAATTGGCTCCTTTTAGCAGTGAAGAGATAAACCTGTGTTTTCAAAGCATTGAATTTAACCAGATTGTCGGGTTAAATTCATGCGCTCCAACATGGCCTTTCTTCATGTCAGTCTGTTTCATTCATGCTAGCTCTAGCACTGGATAAGTACATCTTTAAGTCTGTGCTGTCATCCGCGTACCCAAGAGCTGGAGCAGGTCCTTGATATGCAGCAAAAAGAATCGCAAAGAGAACAGACTTGTTAAGAATACCGCATCGACATTAACAGCCATAAGATCCGATGAGCAGCCACCGATGACCGCTCGGACTGACCGCTCACTTAAGAAGTCAGAAATCCAGTTGCAAAAGCCAGCAGGGACGCCAAAAGCAGGAAGCTTGCTCAGTAGACTAGCGTGCCAGACCCTGTCAAAGGTCTTTGAGATATTGAGGGACTCTACAAGAGCATTGCCGTGTTTCTTAATGGCCTCATCCCAGCAGTGCGTAACATACACAAGAAGATCTGCGGTCGACCGACCAAGGCGGAAGCCATACTGGTGGTCACTAAGTAGCTAAACTACCTTCCACCATCGCCTAATTCCGTTCAGCCCCAGGAACATCTGCCACCCCGACGTAACTAGCAGTGGCTAATTTGGAAAGCTATCAATGGACTGCAAACCCATGTAGGCCGCTGCAAGCACAATTTAGCAAAATGGGAAATTATATGCCAAACTGACACCCAGTGCAATTACGGCGTTCCTCATCAAACAATGTCCCATTAGCTCGAGTGTCCAAATGGCCCAAAAACGCCACTGAACGAGACCTGCGTGACTGGGCCTAATACATATAAAATACGCAATTTAACATCGATACGAAGAAGAGACTAATGATTTCATTGTCTTCAAGGTATGCTGGCAGCTTATTATTAAGTATCCTATCCATCACATTGCAGATTTGGAGGTTTTTTGGGTACTGGTTGCATATCCTGGTTGCTTCCAGGACACTGGCACCACTCCATTTTAAGAGTGTGATCCAGGTGACAACTCCAGAGCACAACTTTTTAAGACTCGAGCAGGTATTCCGTCCGACCCGCTGGCTTTGTAACACGTCTAGTCTGCAAAGGGCTTTATGGACCTCTTAAATATGAATTTCTAAAACTGACGTTCCATATTTCAGCAATAGCGATCTCGGGAATTGCCGTAGTCTTCTTCTTTAAAGCCATAAAATGACTCTCCCTCCAGTTGAATTTCTAGTTCTTTGCATTTATCGTAATATTTACTTATACAAGGTGTAAACTGTTTAAGCGCAATACCTCAGACACCCTAATTAGAATATTAAAATATAAGTCTGAAACAACATTCGTAACGAAATAAATTGAAACCAAACCTAGACATTTTTTATAAAATAGTTATCCGCAATACGTATGTGCGTCATACAATGTCCTTACATAGATGCGTACACTCATGCAATGTTAGTGACCGACATGCACACGAGAGCATTTCCTTGAATTAAGGATTGTATTAATATGTCATGATACTTTTTCCATTTTAAGTTAAATGAAAGATTTTTCCGTCAAAATTTAACACCTATTTTTTATGACGGAATCGATTCAGAAGCCGATTCTGAACCAACTACTTTCAGGAATTGCGTTTATTCTATTATATTACACGTTGTATATTATGTTACTCAATTACTTATTTTAACTTGTGTTGATTAGTGTGTTAAGAAATTGATATTTTTTGTGTATCATACTTTTAAATTTGAATTGATGTAAGATTGCAATGAAATATTTTTTTATTAAACATATTTCATTCAATGACGGTGAATTTATATTTCCATAGCACACTGATACAGACTCTAAATTCTAATATTTGTACCCTTACAACGTTAAAACGAATTTGATCATTTTATTTCCATAATATCGGAAAAATATCGAAATACCGGAATACCGATATTAAATTTTTTTATATCGAAACAAAACCGGTATTGGGAAAAGGTTCCGATATTCCATGCTCTAGTTTGTACAAGACAAGCTGTAGCCTGCTTTGTCCATTTTAGGGTTCCGTAGCAGAATGACAAAAAACGGAACCCTTATAGTTTCGTTTTCGTCATGTCTGTCTGTCTGTCCATCCGTCCGTATGTCACAGCCATTTTATTCCGAAACTATTAGGACTATATACATGAAACTTGGTAGGTAGATTATTATGTGAACCGCTTTCCGATTTTAAGAAAAAAATAAAATATATATAAAAATCTAAAAAACCCGACTGACATTTCAGTTGAGCAGTCGGGTTTTTTAGATTTTTTAAATACCTAACTTTTTTTCAACTTTTTAGTTAAAATATTAATTAACCTTTTTATAGTTTTCCCGGTCGTATCACAATGGCACCCCACCGGATTCAGAAAGTGAAAGAGCTAAGTCCATATTTTTAAACTTTCTCTTTGTATTATTTTTGCTAGTATAAACATGATATACCTTTTTGAAATCCTTGTGTTAAGCCCTTTAATTTGATACCCATTTAGCAGTAGTCGAAAAAAATAATTCTTTTCATTATACATATATAATGACTTCGCACAGCCGCCATGTTTGATTTTTTCAAATGTCACCTATCTAAGAACACTTGGGCTGCTAAGAAGAATCTAACGATACCTCAATTATGTTAATCCGTTCAGCGATTCTGGAGATATGAGGTAAAAAAGAATATTACGAACATACATACATACATACAAGATACGTGCGAAAAACATAACCCTTCCTTTGCAGTCGGGTAAAACAGGCTAAGGTTGTCTGTAAAAGATCGGTTTTAGCGATAAGACCACCCATTGTATCACCCTTTTTAGGGTTCCGTAGCCAAATGGCAAAAAACGGAACCCTTATAGTTTCGACATGTCTGTCCGTCTGTCTGTCTGTCCGTCCGTCCGTATGTCACAGCCATTTTATTCCGAAACTATTAGGACCACCCTCTTCGCCCGGGGTCTGGTTGTGAGAAGACGTGTTTTTGGCTCAGTCGAAAATTTTTTGGAATCATTAGAGTTTACCTTAAAACTTAACCAGGAACTGTTTACGAGCAAATCAAAAAAGCAACAAGTAAATATCGACTTAATAAGCCACGCAGTGAAATTGAACAATATTTGGTGAAGGTCTCATCGGGGCGCCCTCCACACCCGCAGCACCGACGAGACAGGTATATATAATTCATCCTTGTCTATCAGCTGCTCGCCGTCATTGCCCCGTATTGCTCGCTATGGTAGAGATCTCGTGACTTTGTGTACCTTACACCTATCACAATATATGTATACATAGCTGCAACTCACTACGAGCCACTGATTACGTCGCCAGCGTTTACGCTTATATAATAATTAAGCAAAAAAACCTGGTGCTAACTGTTATATCGTGCGCGCTTAATATATTTAGGTGTTTTTTATTCTACCTATTATGAGTACAATGCGCACCCCACCCAAAGGATTATCGTCGTCCGAAACTGACTTGCCTGCACGTAGTATGGAAACTACATTGTGTTCATCACAAAATATTACTACCAGAAATATAAAACGTGTACGACTAGATGATGACACCGACGCCTCTACACACCGAGCAGACGCCACGGCGGAACTCAAAGAGCTGATAAAAGAAATGATTTCTCAGCAAAATATGCGAATTGATGCTATCGAGAACCGTTTTCAGGAAATTAAGAGTCAGTATTCTAGTATAGAGAAGTACATCTGTGAATTAAAAAACCAAAACAGTGACATACAAACCAAAAATAAAGAGATATGTGCCAGCGTGGAATTTCTTTCTAGTCAAGTAGGAGATATAGAAAAAAAAATAGACAAGCTAGAGGGAGAACGAAGAAATTACTCTACCGCGCTCTGTATCCTAGAGGATAGAGTTGAGACAATTGAGCGGAATAGCAAAAAGTTCAATATAGAAATTAGGGGCGTTCCGAAGATGCAAAGAGAAACGAAAGATTCCCTTTTTCAGATGATTGCCAATATCATGTGCAAATTAAATATTGAATTACCCCCTGCTCATTCGTGCGTTAAAGATGTCTACAGGCTACCTCCTAAACAGAACACCTCTACGAGCGCTATTGTAGTTGAGGTCTCTAGCACTGTATTTAAAGAGAAGGTACTCAAAGCTGCAAAAAAATATAATCTGGATAATAGAGATAATCAGCTTAACACTAACCATCAATAATAATAATAATGGACGCAGCTTCCTCAGGTTAGTTTTCAACGGCACAGCTATTCCATTAAGCGAGAAAGTTAAGAACCTTGGGGTTTGGGTTGACAAACATCTTTCTTGGGGTCCTCAATTACAAGAAGTCAGTCGCAAATTATTTGCTTCTGTCCATTCCCTAAGACGATTGCGTAACTTTCTGCCAACTGCTACTAAAATTGCGCTAGCACAGTCTCTTTTACTTCCCATCCTAGACTACGCTGATGTCAGTTATCTTGATCTTACTGAGGCACAATTTGATAAACTTGAGCGACTCCAAAATGTTTGCATTCGATTTATATTTGGCTTGCGCAAATATGATCACGTATCCGAATTTCGTACGAAACTCAAGTGGCTTCCAATACGTCTTCGCCGGAACTTACACATTTTGTCTCTGCTTTACAGTGTGCTGTTTAATCCTAAAACCCCCACTTATCTTAAAGAACGATTTAAGTTCCTTCATGACACACATGCAAAATCTCTGAGGTCATCAGAAAACTTAAGGCTTGCGGTACCGAGTCACGCCACCAATTTCTATGCTAAGTCGTTCGCAGCTCAAGCAGTATGGCTGTGGAATGCTCTACCCGTGTCAGTAAGACAAGCACAAACCCTATCTTCTTTCAAAAACTTAGTAAAAGATCTTTATCTCTCTTCTTAAATTGGTGTTATTATGTATGTCTTCGTTTCTTTCTTTTTTTTTTTTTAATATTTATATGTATATATATGTTTTGAGAACGTTATTTATTGTTTTGTATTTTATATAGATAAATAGTACACCGTGGACTACCCGCGTATTTATTTTCTCCTTCTGAGTCAAATCCATCCAAAGGTTGTCTGTAAAAGATCGCTTTTAGCGATAAGACCGCCCATTGTATCACCCTTTTTAATTGTTAAGTCCATAATTTTATTTTACTGTTATGGTGTACAATAAAGAATATATCTATCCATCTATCTATCTCAAGCACACTGTATATTTCGGAGAACCTAACCTCTAAAACAAAAAGACTTCTCTTCTTGGCCCGTGATCTTGCAAAAGTGGAAGAGTACCAATATTGTTGGGTAACAAATGGAAGGGTATTTCTTCGCAAGAAGCAAGGGGAAGCTGCTTATCTCATTAAAAATGAAAGTTCACTACAAGCATTGAAAGTCAAAAATGACACGGGTGCGAACACTGCAAAGTGACTAGCTTTATATTCATTTTCATATTCAAAAACCTCCTGTATATGGTTACCAGTCTTTAGTTTTAGTTATAGTCAAGTTTGTTTCAATTGTTTAATTTTTTGCCAAACTGTTTTCACTCTTTCGTATTTTAATGTTTATTTAATGATGTCTACATGCAACTCGAAACTTTGTCACACTTTACAGTACGCTTTCACAAAATGTAAGAAAAACCTATGCCACATCTACACAAAAATTCTTAACAAGTCACTTCTAACATTGTCACACTCCACACGCATACAAACATTCCAATCCTGCAATACAACGCCAAGCATCTTAGCCCGTTTATTTCTCTCAATTATAATAGAACGTATTTATTTTTTACTTCTTACTCAACCAGATTGCCTGCTACATGAGAGGTCTCATAGTTTTAATGTACAGGACAAAACTTTCCACGAATGCCGCACTATAATTGTTGTTTACATTTTAGATATATTTCTCGCTCCAATATCAGTGATTAAAATAATAATTCTAATAACTAAAAATGATGAACATTGATCAAATTTCCCATGAAATAGACAACGTCTCCGTCGCTATGTCCGATACCTGTTCCCCGGATCAATGCATGAAATTTGTCGGACAAAGCGATCACAGCGTTCGTATCATACACATTAATATAAGGAGCATAAAAAAGAATTTTGACCAATTTCATACCATGTTAACAACAACAAAAGTTGAATTTGATTTTATAGTTCTTACTGAATGTTGGTTGCAAGTTTCGGGTAACATTCCTATCCTACCGGGGTACACATCACACTCCACAAAAAATAATCCTATTAAAAATGATGGTGTCGTAATTTATATTAAAAATACAATCAATTGTATTACACATGAACCTATGATATCGGAGGCTAACTGCTTGGTAGCTTGTTTCAACAACAGTGCTATAATCGCTGTGTATCGTTCCCCTTCCTACTCAAATCCTGCTAAGTTCTGCTCGAGTTTGGGTGACATAATAACATCAGTGAACAGCAATAATAATATCATGGTTATAGGTGACATTAATATTGATATAAAACCCGGTACTACTCACCGTCACTCTGATGATTATTTAAACTTGACTGCAACCCATGGTTTATTGCCTGCCCACATTCTCCCAACTAGGCTGGATAACTGTCTGGATCATGTCATGATGAAAACAAAATGTCCAGCCAGGGTTATCGTACTGGACACCTATATCACTGATCATCTTCCTGTTGCTATATTCCTGGATATAAATAAGTCTACGAGATCCCACTCAAAACCCACCTCGTATCGATATGACTATGAAGCCATTAAAAATAACTTAGAAAATCATGATTTCACTCCCATACTTAATACTGACGACCCAGACCTTGCAACTAACCTATTAATAGCCGATCTGCAGACGATCATAACTAAACACTCTAAAAGTGTTCACACTCCTACCAGGAAAACAATTATAAAACCATGGATGACTGCTGGTTTAGTACGATGCCTACGTAACCGTGACAGAATGCACCGACGGGTAAAGGAGTGTCCAAATGATCTAATAATCAAAACGACATATATTAGATACCGTAATTTTTGTAATTCGCTACTTAAAAAATTAAAACATGCCCATGACAAAGCAGAGTTTCTCAAAGCTAATAAAAACCCAAAAGCTACGTGGAAAGTAATTAAATCTATAACCCATAGCAATCAACAAAAACATTCTTCATATGACCTGCTAAAATCTTCCATTGATCCCATAGGCGCAATTAATGACGCTAATAAATATTTCGTAAATATTGGAAAAGACCTTGCATCTAAATTCGACCCCACCAGTGAAACAACGTATATATCATCTTCCCCATCTCCAATAAACTCTCTAGCTATACCTATAATAGACAACTCCCTTATAATAAGTACAATTCACATGTTACGTAGTGATTGTGCAACTGGGTGGGACAATATTCCTGCAAACATTTTGAAACAAAACAGCACAATTCTAGCTCCTTCCATTGCCCATATATGTAACTGCTCCGTCAACTCGGGAACTTTTCCAAAAGCTTTTAAACGTGCAGTAGTCCATCCAGTTTACAAAAGCGGTACCAAAGACGACGTGTCTAATTATCGTCCTATTTCAGTGCTTAGCTCTTTATCCAAAATATTTGAACGTATTCTTAATAATAATCTAACAAAATTTCTATCTAAAAATAAACTAATTGCAAAAAACCAGTATGGTTTTCGCCCAGGAGTGTCCACCGAAGATGCTGTTTCCGATTTCACAAATACATTAGTCGAAAGATTGGACAATCGCTTCAAATGCTATGGTGTGTTCCTAGATTTAACAAAGGCGTTTGATACAGTTTCAATACCTAAGCTTTTAGCCAAAATGGAGCACATGGGAATACGCGGAGTTGCCCTAAATATTTACAAAAATTATCTAACTGGTCGAAGCCAGTGTGTTAAGATAGGATCGGTGTTGAGTGATGAAGAGTTTGTCAGCTATGGTATACCGCAGGGAAGTATTTTGGGCCCTACACTATTCCAGATATATATCAATGATCTTTGTCAATTACCCACCACTCAATATGACATTTTTACCTACGCAGACCATACAGCACTTTTGGTTTACGACAAGACCTGGAATGAATCAAAGCATAAGACTGAAGTCAATTTACGAATCGTTATGGACTGGCTTTCCACCAATCTACTAACGCTTAATCTATCTAAAACCAAAGTAATTCAGTATCTTCCACCAAACTCGAATAAACCACCGATAGACTCCAATAAAATAATAGCGCATATGTGTCATGACTCAAGTCCTTGCAATTGCAAACACCTTACTATGGTTACAAGTGTAAAATATTTAGGGGTCCACATCGATCAGAGGTTAGATTGGCATGTACATGTTGATACAGTATGCTCCCGGCTCCGTAAGCTTATGTATTTATTTAAAGAGCTTAGACACTCAGCTGACGCGGAAACGATCGCGCTTGTATATCGTTCCCTGTGCGAGTCTATCATTGCCTATTGTGTACCAGTGTGGGGCGGAACCTTCAAAACCGTAATGCTTAGGGTAGAAAGAGCTCAGCGAGCAGTTCTCAAAGTTATACACTTTCGTAAAAGGGACTTCCCCACAACCCAGTTGTACTCTGATGCACAAGTGCTTACAGTGAGGAAAATGTATATTCTCCGTACTGTAATACGTCGCCATTCCAGGATGCCATTAGACACAAACCTTACTAGTCGACGAATTGGGTTTCCTGTCTGTGCGTCGGTTCTTTGTCGTTCTGCACTAGCACGGCGCCATTATTGTGCCCTTAGTTCAATAGTTTATAATAAAATTAATAAAAAACTGGCTATTTATATTCTTTGTAGGCATAAAGTCAAGCAACTACTTATTCCGTGGTTGCTGTCTTTGAGTTACGAGGATACGGAAAATATTCTTACTACTTCCTCCTGACACTACACCTCTTTATACTACATAAATGACCACACCTCATATGTCTCATCTGACAGAGGAGATTTAGTATTTGTAGTCACGCAGACACACACACTCGCGTTCACGAATACTCACTCACTCACCCACGCACATAAATACACACACACACACACACACACAAACACGCGCACACACACACAAACACACACACACACACACAAACACGCACACACACACAAGTACGCCACACGCAATCACATAAACTCTTTGGTATAATGTTTGTCTTTATCTTTAAGTTTAACTAAGTAGTTTTTGTTTTTCATTGTAATTTAACCCTTTCATTTCCTCCTGGGAGAGGGCACTGGCTCCTGTAACACAGGTTTATCACCTAGCACGGGAGTCAGAGACTCAACTGGTTTTATGTAATAATTTTTAGTGCAAATAAAGATTATATATATATATTATGTAAAACTTGGTAGGTAGATGTATTCTGTGAACCGCTTTCCGATTTTAAGAGAAAATCTAAAAAATATTTAAATAAAGGGGGCTCCCCATACATGGAACTGAAACTGAAAATATTTTTTTTCATGAAACCTATACGTGTGTGGTATCTATAGACAGGTCTTTAAAAATGACATGGTTTCTAAAATGACTTTTTCATAAAGTTAATCGTTTAAAAGATATACGCTTCCAAAGTGGTAAAATGTGTGTCCCCCCCCCTCTAACTTCTATAATAATGAAGTGAAAAATCTAATAAAACCATATGTTGTAGATCTTAATGTAAACTTTCAACCAAAATTGGTTTGAACGAGATCGAGTCAGCGGTTTTTGAGATACAGTATATTTTCGAAAACCGCAAATATAACTTTGTAATTAATACAAATACTATGAAAAACAAAGTTATTTGGCGTAGTTGTAAAAATTGTAAATAAGCTAGTTTTAAGAAATTTGTAAGGTTTTTTGTTTTTTTTTTTTAATAAAATATTAAGTATGTTATATTTATTATAGTTACTACGGAACCCTTCATGGGCGAGTCCGACTCGCACATGGCCAATTTTTAGTTGTAAAGTCCTTATTGTTTTACTGTTATGGTGTACATTAAAGAATATATTTATATAACTATCTATCTATCTAAGCAGATAGTCATTACTTTTCAAAAATTAATTAATTTAAAAAAAATCCGGGTTGCACTCCGGGAGTGCCGGCAGAAGTGAAAACTTGAATATTAACGTTGTGCATTTTTGATATTTTGTAATGGTTAGGGAATAATTTTGCACGATTTGCTTTAATTATCAGTATAAAAGTACTATCATTTATGTGGTAGAATACAATATTTATTTATTGCGCTATCGTACAAAAACATGACAATTTATATTACATTAAAAAGTTTATCTCTTAGAAAAATCAACTTTCATGTTAACACACACGAACATTCGCGCAAGCGTCCTGCGCCGCCTAAACAAAACAGCAGGCGCAGGCATACATTTTCGCCGCGCCGTAGAATGAGAGGGGGATACTTCCCAACTAGCACAAATGGGCTGCATTAGAGCTTTGGAGCGTATCCGATTATTACTTATGGTAATAGACGTAAGCGCTAGAGCGTCTACTGCAGACTTAAAGCAGCCGCTTTAGCGCTATTTGGGCGCCATTTTATGCAACCTAAAGTTCCATTTAACCTGCACAACGGTTGCATAAAGGTTCCTTAATAGCTATAACGATTTATTAACGCTATACTAAAGCTCTCGTAGCGCTACTTTTGAATGATTTTGAACTACTTTGAACGAATGAATTGATTATAGTTCTTTATTGTATATCTTCAGTTGACATTGTTTGTAATATTTTGGTAGTGTTTTCGTCGGCATCATGAAAATAAAACAAAAAGAAGTAAATGTTTGTATTCTGTATTAGCAAGATATATAAAGATACTTAATACGCTGTCCAGTTTACTGTAGATATATAAGATAATTTTCGAGTAATTTTAACGCGCTTGTATGATATTTAAAAAAATAACAAAAGATATGTGATATTTTTTATTTGTTATACAGAATAAATTTTATTTCCGTATTTTTACGTGTCGATAACTTACTATTTGCAAGTGGCCGATTGTTTACCGATACATTTAGTGCACATTTAACTGAAAAACCAATGTATATCAACTCAATTTTGCAAGTGAATTATAAGTTTTCTTAAAAAAAACATGGCGTCATTGTACTGTAGTCATAACCTGCAGTTTGAGCTCTAATAACTCCCTTTTGAGAATCATAGCGCTAATTTTCACCCTTCTAACGCTTCCAGTGATTTTTGTTCCCCTAGTGCAACTCACAGCCACAAAAAGCTCCTATTTTCCTGTTTTTGAGGTTATAAGATTAATTATTTGTATCCTTAAGTGTATTGTAAGGTGTACAATAAAGTATATAATAAATAAATAAATAAATAAGATCTAGTTACGTACTTATTCGTTTAGCATCCATTTTATTAAATGTTTTATAATAGTTACAAAAGCGGCTGTAAGATGGCGAATGGATTGAGCCTGCAAGGAATGACTATTGCTACTAAAGGTCTTAGTTACACTGATGATTTTTTTGTAACTATAGTATGCATAAGAGTTTCTATTATTTCTATAATGAAACTTATAGTAGTATAATAGTGGTTACTATAACTATAACCTATACAAGTTACAATGGAAACTACTATGCAGCTGTGAGTGGCAGAATGACCTTCGTAACTCTCATATAAAGGTGTAAGTGGTAAATGAGTTCTACCGTGGACTACTGTGAAGGCTAGGGTAGTATTTGATTCAGCTTATAGCACCTTAAGTAACTTTTATAACTATAGACGTTTATGGATGCAGATATGCAACTCTGAACTGCTTTTTGAACCCTTAAACCGCTATTTTACAGCCCAAAGTAACAAAATAGGCTGCTATTTCCACTAATGTGCTCGTTGGGTTCCTCTCCTACGCCGCGCCGGCTGTCTACTCTCCATCCGTCTTAGGAATTTTCGATCAGGTCACGTGTCTTGACGCGAGTTTAACATTTTTTACCCTTACAAAAAAAGTGCACAACGCCGCTAAAGAAGGTTCACTTCAAAAAAATCCTTCAAAAATTTATGAAATTTCAAAGGTATACGTTTGCCCTGGTTTACCCATATAAAATTTCCACGACATAAGAAACACTGTATAATGCTTCCTATCTCATTTTCTCCCACGTTAAATCTTATGAATTTATGTGTCTCTTTTTACTGTTGCTTTTTCGTTTCATAAAATTTCAAATCACAAAGACGCTAAAGAAGTTTTCACTTCAAAAAACTCTGTTTCTTGCTGCAATTCAAGGCTAATATTTAAATGAGTTTCCCGTTTTATTAAGGTAAATAAAATATAACTTAATTTTAATTACTTTTGTAATAGAATTTACTTAATTAACAATCCACATTATCAATTATTTTAAATAAATCGCTTAAATCCCGACTTGCGTTTCATTTGAAATGTCGGAATTCTTAAAGTCATACGTTTACATTATATAATTGTAACATTTTTGGAGATGGAGACAGATTTAGTAAACGTAACGCAAGATCCATCATCACTTTTCGTGTCATCATCAAACTTAACAGCATTTCAAGGGACAATCGGTGTCGTAATTTGTTTTTCAGCATATGATATATCGAAAAAGCGCGTTCAATTTTAAAATGGTACAGTCATGAATGCAAGTGCAAGTTTGGAAATATTTTCAAGATGCTTATTAAATGCCTACTAGCGTCACAATCATCAAATACTTCCTAATACTGCCTAGTACTAGTACCTACATAGATATACTACTTCCTAGTACTAGTACATAGATAATCTGTAATGTAGTAGTACTAGGCCGCTGACGGCCGCGCGCCCCGCGGGCATATATTCGATGCTTGTAAATGTATGTATGCCCCTAAAGATAGCCCTACTTATTTTTGGGCCCAAAAAATCCCAATAAGCTTTATTTTACCCTAAATTTGTGGTTAATAGCCCTAAGAAGTTTAATCCTGGATAAAAAATCCCCCTCAACTCACCCCTCAACTCGCCCCTCAACTCACCCCTCAACTCATCCCTCAACTCACCCCTCAACTCATCCCTACTGTCATCCCTCAACTCATCCCGCAACTCATCCCTCTACTCGCCCCTCAAATCACCTCTCAACTCACCCCTCAACTCACCCCTCAACTCATCCCTCAACTCATCCCTCAACTCATCCCTCAACTCATCCCTCAACTCACCCCTAAACTCACCCCTCAACTCACCCCTCAACTCATCCCTCAACTCATCCCTCAACTCATCCCTCAACTCATCCCTCAACTCACCCCTAAACTCATCCCTCAACTCACCCCTCAACTCACCATTAAACTCACCCCTAAACTCACCCCTAAACTCACCCCTCAACTCACTCCTCAACGCACCCCTCAACTCACCCCTCAACTCACCCCTCAACTCCTCCCTCAACTCCCCCCTCAACTCATACCTCAACTCACCCCTCAACTCCTCCCTCAACTCACCCGTCAACTCACCCCTCAACTCACCCCTCAACTCACCCCTAAACTCTACCCTAAACTCACCCCTCAACTCACCATTAAACTCACCCCTAAACTCACCCCTAAACTCACCCCTCAACTCACTTCTCAACTCACCCCTCAACTCACCCCTCAACTCAACCCTCAACTCCTCCCTCAACTCCCCCCTCAACTCACCCCTCAACTCACCCCTCAACTCCTCCCTCAAGTCCCCCTCAACTCACCCCTCAACTCGTGCCTAAACACACCCCTCAACTCACCCCTCAACTCCCCCCTCAACTCACCTCTCAACTCACCCCTAAACTCAACCCTAAACTCACCCCTCAACTCACCATTAAACTCACCCCTAAACTCACCCCTCAACTCACCCCTCAACTCACCCTCAACTCACCCCTCAACTCACCCCTCAACTCAATCCTCAACTCCTCCCTCAACTCCCCCCTCAACTCACCCCTCAACTCACCCCTCAACTCCTCCCTCAACTCACCCGTCAACTCAACTCTCAACTCACCCCTCAACTCACCCCTAAACTCACCCCTCAACTCATGCCTCAACTCACCCCTCAACTCACCCCTCAACTCCTCCCTCAACTCCCCCCTCAACTCACCCAACTCACCCCTCAACTCTCCCCTCAACTCCCCCCTCATCTCACACCTTAACTCACCCTTCAAGTCCCCCTCAACTCATCCCTCAACTCACCCCTAAACTCACTCCTCAAATCCTCCCTCTACTCCCCCCTCAACTCACCCCTCAACTCACCCCTCAACTCAGCCCTCAACTCACCCCTCAACTCACCCCTCAACTCACCCCTCAACTCCTCCCTCAACTCCCCACTCAACTCACCCCTCAAGTCACTCCTCAACTCACCCCTCAACTGACTCCTCAACTCACCCCTCAACTCACCCATCAACTCACCCCTCAACTCACCCCTCAACTCACCCCTCAACTCACCTCTCAACTCACCCCTCAATTCACCCCTCAACTACTCCCTCAACTCCCCCCTCAACTCCCCCTCAACTCCCCCTCGACTCTCCCCTCAACTCCCCCTCTACTCCCCCCTCAACACACGACGAGTTCTCCCTCCCCCCACCCCGACCCCACACGGGACCCCTCTTACCCCTCACCTCCCTGAACACCCCACGGAACCTCCCCCCCCCCCCCCCCCGCACCCTCTCAGGTATACCTCAACCCCTGCGACCTAACTCCTAGGTCCCAACAGATAGATACTGTCGCTTTTTCGTTTCATTAACTTTCAAATCACAACGATGCTAAAGAAGTTTTCACTTAAAAAAAAGTCTTACGCTTTTCGATCGGTCACGTGACCCTGACGCGAGTTTAACAGTTTTTACCCATACAAAAAGTGCTCAGCGCCGCTAAAGAAGTTTTCACTTCAAAAATATTTTTTCTATAGACACCCTTTGTTCGTTTAAAATGGAACTATATCCAACTGTGTGAACTTGCCTTGTATTGCTCAAGCTTGCTGATTATCATAGCTTGATTGATTGAATGACAGATGATATAGCTGGAACAACTTACAAACAATGATACTTTTATCCTTAATGTAATATAATTTCGTAGTATTGAAGTTTTGCATTCGTCTATCATGAAGCTGGCGATCTATATTACCCGTTGTAATATTTTTATTGAATTTATCTACAGAACATAATGCTTTTAATCAGCCTTTAAAGTTTCCACTGCTGAGACACAGGATACCTCCCCGTGCGGATTGGTGGATTACGGCCTTCATTATTTACAAACAAATTAAATTGTCGTAGTTAGTATTTTATTTACTAAGCACTCAAAAGTTTGGTAAGATCAAACAGATGAGAGTATAAGATACTCAATGTGTTTAAATATTTGAATAATTGAGAGTGATGTTATTCTTGCTGCTTACATTAGCTACCAGTGTTCAATGGCATTTTTAAAATTGAACCATTTTTATTATAATGATCTCTTTACAAATATTTTTAACGATACTCTCAACATATTCAGAAACACAATAATAAAGATTGTTTATTAAACGTTGACCGTTTATTTGAATTACTTAATTATGTATGCCGTGATTACCTTTAATTAGTTTTTCGAATATTAGGATATAATTCCAGATAATTACCTTCTATACATCGTCCATTTATACCACCACATATTCTTAACTAATATTGAATTGTGAAATAGTAAAATAGAAACAACTTTTTTTTAAGTTGCTTTTTTTTAAATCATAATAGGCTCGCGTTTGACCACCATCTCACCTGATGGTAAGTGATGATGTGGTCGAAGATGGAGCACGCTTACCTAAAAGTAACCTGTTCACTCTTGACTTAAAGGCCCCTAGATTATAGCTATCGGGAAACACAGACTCCGGCAGGGAATTCCACTCCTTAGCCGTACGCACAATGAAAGTATTCCAAAAACGTTTAGTGCGTATAGGTGGGATGTCCACCATGTAACGATGGCGCATCGCCGTTTGTCTTGTAGTCCGATGATGGAACGGGCTTGACGGAATTAGATTGTGTAATTCCATCGCACACTCCCCGAAACGTAACCGATAGAAAACCGATAGACTAGCAACTCGTCGTCGATGTTCAAGGCTCTGGAGCTTTGATTCAACCAGTGTATCGTAGCCAATAAGTCTTTTGGCCCGTTTCTCAATAGACTCAAGCGCGTCCAGTTGGTACTTGGCAGATTCATGCCAAAGATGAGAGCAGTACTCCATACACGACCGAACCTGGGCTTGATAGAGATTGAGCAGCTGTTCGGGTGTGAAGTACCGTCTCACCTTTGCTAGGATTCCCAACTTTTTTTATGCTAGCTGAGCCTTAGCCTCGATAAACGGACCAAAATTGAGGGTAGAAGTTAGTGTTACCCGCAGAAGCTCGATACGATCGGTTATCGGCACGGTTACACCTCGGAAAGTAGGAGCCGGTTCGAATTGACTCCTTTTAGCGGAGAAGAGACACGCCTAGGTCTTAGCTACATTAAACTTGACCAAGTTGCCATCGCTCCATCCGGAGACAGCCTTCAAGGACAATTTCAAGCGCCCAACCATGTCCTCACGGAGAGACTGGGTCTGTGACCCACCAGCACGTGCGCTTGACACATATCTCTCAGCAACTGTGCTGTCGTCTGCATACCCAAATATACCGGGCATAAGCAGATCATTAATGTGCAGCAAGAATAAAGTTGCTGAGAGAACCGACCCCTGAGGGACCCCGGCATTAATTGCCCATTGGCCAGATGATGTTTATCTGTTTATTGAGGTTATAGGGAAATAAATATATATTCTCTTTACTTCCGCAAGAATAACTACGTAGGTGTTAATTAATAGTAAAATAATGGACATATGTATATGCATAATTGTTAGATCTATTGGTAATCTGTAAAAGACTTTCTGTTTGTATATCATTCTATACAATGATAATTATAATTATCATTTCATTAGCTTTCAATTGAGCGAATGGTGTTTATTTTTTTTCATAGCAAGTACATACGTGGAAAAGTTGTAATGTTGGTATTAACCATGAGCCAAATATTACTAAAAATATCTAGTACACTTCATTGAAGCATTATTTGCTATGAATTGCGTCAGGCGACGTACTCGAGTACCCAATGTACTTGAATGAGTGTTTGGTACAGTGACGGTAAAAGCCAAGACGTAAAGCAAAATGTCGTGGATATACTTCTTTTTCTCCCGCTCTGGGTGGAGCGGAAGGGAG
Organism: Tholera decimalis; assembly: GCA_943138885.2. Classification (NCBI taxonomy): domain Eukaryota; kingdom Metazoa; phylum Arthropoda; class Insecta; order Lepidoptera; family Noctuidae; genus Tholera; species Tholera decimalis. The sequence goes on along the minus strand of OW964552.2, from coordinate 2,819,574 downwards.
TGTCAGACTTCTACTGACTCAAAACCTACATTATTCCGTCAGCAGGAACAGTAGGGTCTCTATATACTGGGTTTGTTTTCCAGTTGTTACAAGAAGCGTCTAATTGAATATTTCTTAAAAATAAAAAAATAAAAATTTGAGTATAAAACTTTCTTTTGTAAGCTGTACCATGATTTACATTTCATCACGAAGAAAAAATTTCAGAATGGATATTTAATCACAGAATGGACTTATATTGTCAGAGCTCAGAGCTCACGGGGAGTCTGTCACATTAACAAGTTACGCCATGGGGGACAACCATAATATATGCGCCTCCCTTATTAGGAAAAGGAACCTGCCCGATTGTTAAGTTTTACATGTAAGTTTTTATTGCTGTAAGAGCTAGAAAATGTGCCAAATCACATGAAATAAATCGAAGAAATGTAATTTGTGACTTTATTTTACCAAAATACTACTGTCACTCAACAGTTGCCCCCTACGGCCTGCGCGGAAATAAATGACGTTGTTCGTTGCCGGGGGCCGGGGTGCCGGTCATCCCTGCTCATTTCCACATAGTGTATTATATACTCTTTGCTCATTTCCTGCCAGCAGTCGCGCGCGCCGGTCGTCGCTATGTGCGATTCCAGCGCCCGCGCAGTGACAATTTGAAGTACCTACATTGATTACGTATCGATTCGCGAATTTTCTGTTTATTTTTTTACGTAAATTAAATTGTTTCTTATTGCATTTCATTTATTGGATATGGATGAGTTCGAAGATTTCGAATTAAATCAAGAAGATTTATCACAAATAGAATAATTAGAAATCAACTTGTTGAATAATACTTTCCATGTAAGCTCAGAAGAAGAAGACATAAATATCTATCCAGTTACGCGTAACCGTCCTCATATTATGTTTTTTTTTTATATTACTAAAGAGCCCGCTCTTGACCTCGACCACACCTGATGGTAAGTGTAAGATGAGGTCTACGATCGAACGGGTGAGCCCAGAAAATGCCTATTTACTCTTGCTTTAAAGGCTGACGGGTCATATGTGGCAGGAACACAGAAGCCGGCATAGAGTGACAGTGAAGAGAATGATGCGGAAGATCATGCGGTTTCAAATACGTCGGAAAACACAACGCCTTTTACACGCACATGAACCAATAGCAAAAGATGGTAGTGACCAACAGGTAACCAGCGTCGAATTATACCTTTCACAGAAAATCCTGGTTTACCTACTTATCTCCGCTTAGCAATGTCTAACAAATCACCTGCTGATTTTTATTCTCTTTTGGTTCCGGATGGTGTTTTTATGCAGATAGTAGAAAATACAAATCAGTTTGCTATAGACAGAATCTCAGGGTGCGTGGCTTAAAAAGCTGCAAGAATGCATAACTGGTCTCCTTCTAACGTGCATGAGATGAAAGGCAAGAGTGAATAGGCATTTTCTGGGCTCGCTCGTTCGATCGTAGACCTCATCTTACACTTACCATCAGGTGTGATCGAGGCCAAGAGCAGGCTCACTCGTAATAATAAAAAATAAAATAAAAAAATAAAAAAAAGATTTCTGATTATTGGTCAAAGGATGAAATAACAGGTCACCCGTTAGCAGCAAAAAATATGTCCTGTAATCGCTTTGAACTGCTTCTTCAAATGCTTCATTTTTCCCAGCTTGAAAATGCTCACAAGTCTGACAAGTTACATCACGTTAGACGCTTACTGAACACAAAATTTTCAAGGCATTATACTCCTGCCGAATATATATGCATTGACAAAAGCGTTGTGCCATTCCAAGGCAGAATCATTTTCCGTCAATACAACAAACAGGAACGCCATAAATATGGCATAAAAGAGTTTAAATTATGCACTCTACTGGGGTGTAGGTACATACAAAATTAATATTTATGCGGGAAAAGAAAACGATCAGGTGAATACTGCGCCGGCAAACGTTGTTATGTCACTTTGCAGTGGCTTATTGAACAAGGGTCACACGTTATATACTGACAATTGGTATGGATTTAGCAAGGAATCTAGTTGGTACTATTAGAAAAAATTTAAGGAATATCCCAAAAGAGATCACTAATGCTAAATTGAAGACAGGTGAATATTATTATCACTATTATCATGAAATAGAAAAATAAAAGAGATAAAAGGGACGAACTTGTTCTTTCGACAAAACATTCCGACCGTTTCCAGTCAATTATAAAGCGAGGAAAAGTGGTATTGAAACCGAAAATCGTGCTGGACTATAATAAGCCAAAAGGAGCTGTCGATTTGTCCAACCAAATGGGCGCTTATTCCACGCCGTTAAGAAAATCGGTGAAATGGTACAAAAAAGTTGCCATAAACTTGCTGTTAAATACTGCAGTTACCAATGGACTAGTATTATACAACGTGTAACGGAAAGGGTATATACATACCAAGGGCACGGCTTCTTTGGATGATATCAAACGATATTGGAAGGGTTTCAACTCAAAATAAAATACTCTAAAAATTGATACCAAATTTTCGGTTTCGTAAGTTTCTTAAATTGAAATCATATCAATCCTGTCACCCCACTACGTAGGTCAATAACGTTCCACGTTACTTGCAAATATCACGATAAATCTCTTCTGTGATGTGCTTATTTCAATTTAAAAAGTTCGGTTTCTGGTATCAATGTATTAAAAATTCTTATTACTTCCGAACATGTAGCGATAGGATTAAAAACCCTTCCAATATCGTTTGATATCACCCAAAGAAGCCGTGCCCTTGGTATGTATATACCCTTTCCGTTACACGTTGTATTATACAACGTATTTATACAACTTGTATAAATCAGTAAGACCGCCCATTGTAACAACCTTTGTAGTTTTTAAGTCCTCATTTAATTCTGTTATGGTGTACAATAAAGAGTATATCTATCTAACCGGGACGAAAATCCAAATGGTTGAATTTAGGAAACAGGTGTTGAAGGGCCTGTTAATGAGAAGTGAAGCCGCAAGTCAGGTTTCAAGACCAATGAGATTGAAACACAAGCTTGCGAAGAAAGATGGCACCAGCAAAAATAGTCGACGAACATATCAGCGGTGCTACAAAGATAATACAAAAGTAATGGGACGAGTATTAGCCAAAAACAAGACAAAAAAAGTTGTAACTTTTGTGAAACCTGCCCTAACAAACCATTTCTTTGTTTAGATTGTTTCCATAAAATTCATTAAAAATAAAGTTATAGGTGTAGAAACGTCGATATTGATCTCAATCTAAAGTGATTTAATTTTGTTTAGTTTAAAAACTTCATTAAGTAAATAATTATATTTCTGATTTACAAACATGTAGTTTAATTCATCAAACTATCCCCGAAAAATTTAACCTTAACCGCTATATAGTTCAACTTTACCCAGATTCTAACTAGTTAAGTAAATTGTAACAGTATACAGTATTTCACAATAGATAAATAGTAATTTCATGGAAAAATATAAAATAAGACATTATCTTATACATTTTTCCTTTAGAACATTCATTAAAAAGTCTTGTCCCGACATTACCCAATACAATCTGTCTGTAGGCCGTGGGGGTCACGTCAAATACATATTAGATTCATGTCTGTGCCCGACGGCCCAATAGAGGTGCTTAAAATTGCCTCTGACTCCGTTCATATGGTGTCCCCAACGGCTGGAATAGAAAGACTGAAAAATTAAAGCGGCGTTCAACGTGTTAAAAGGTCGCTAGATTAAAATTTTTGTTAGCACAGTAAAAACCTCAATTGACTTCTTCCACTCCGGGTGGAGCGGAATGGCCTGGCAGACTTTTACTGACTGAGAACCCACCGTGTTTTTTCTGTTGCCGGTACGTTCAGGGACCGCGGTATCTTGTTAGAATGTTCCCGAAACGGTCACTGGATTCCCAGTACATTACAAAAAAAAAAACTAAAAAACCCGATTGCTCAACTGAAATGCAAGAAACAAGCACATTTTTATTCAAAAAAGTGACAAGCAGGCTGCACACATCCCATTTTTGTAATTATATTATTTTTATTATTACTTATGAGCCCACTCTTGACCTCTATCTCGTCTGATAGTAAGCGATAGATGAGATCTAAAATGGGACGAGCGAGCCCAGAAGATGCCTATTTACTCGTGCTTTAAAGGCTAAAAGGTGTGGCAGGAAACACAGAAGCCGGCAGATAATTCCACAGCTTGGCTGTGTGCACAATAAATGTGGAGGAGAAGTACTTGGTACGACAAGACGGTATATCAACCAAGTGTGAGTGGTACCCAGCCGTGCGTATTGTAGACCGGTAGTGAAAGGGCGATGGAGGTCATGAATCAGGTCATGGAGATCCTGCGCACACTCCCCGAAGTACAACCTGTAGAAAACTGATACGCAAGCAACGGTTCGCCGTTGTTCCAGGCTATGAAGCTTGTCCACCAGCACCTCGTCGCCTATAAGCCTTTTAGCTCTGCGCTCGATCGAGTCCAATTTAGCAAGTTGGTACTTTGCAGAGCCATCCCACAAGTGGCTGCAATACTTCACGCAGGAACGAACCTGTGCTTTATACAGATTTAGAAGCTGTCCATGCGTGAAGTAGCCGTATAGTGCGCCTCACCTTGTGTAGGATTCCCAGCTTTTTTGCTGCAGTCTGAGCTCTGGACTCAATGGTTGAGCCGAAGTCGAGGTCTGACGTCAACTCCATGCCCAAAAGTTCCAGGCGATTGGTAACTGGCACAGATGTACTTTGGAAAGTAGGGGTCAATTCAAAAGGGCTCCTTTTAGCACTGAAAAGACAAGCCTGTGTTTTCAGAGCGTTGAATTTGACCAGATAGTCATCACCCCATTGGGAAACGAGATTTAAGATCAAATTCATGCGCTCTACCATGGTCTTTCTGCGAGTGGCAATTGCGTCCCTGTCAGCTCTAGAACTGTATAAGTATCTCTGAGACTGTGCTATCATCCGTGTACCCAACTGCTCTCAGCTGAAGTAGGTTATTGATATGCAGCAGAAAAAGAGTCGCAGAAAGAAGAGATCCTTGGGGAACACCAGCATTAATTGCCTTAAAATCCGATGAGCAGCCATCGATGACTACTCGAATCAACCGCTTACTCAAGAAGTCGGAATTCCAGTTGCATAAGCCAGCAGGGACACCGAATGCGGGAAGTTTGCTCAGCAGACTAGCGTACTAGATCGCAAGGGCTTCACCGTGTTTCTCAATGGCCTCGCCCCAACAGTGCATGACATACACAAGAAGATCTTCGGTGGACCGACCACGGCGAAAGCCATACTGGCGGTCACTGAAGAGCTCATTGTCTTCAAGGTATGCCAACAATTTTTTGTTGAGTTCCCTTTCCATTACTTTACACAGTAAGGAGTTTAAGGTGATTGGTCTATAATTGGCAGGATCGGCACAACTACGCTTTTTGGTTACAGGTTGCACTTTAGCAAGCTTCCAGGATACTCGCACCACTCCGGTTTTGAGGGAGAGGCGATATATGATTTAGTTGTTAGTTTAGGTATTTTTGTACCATTTTACATAGCTTTTCGATTTTTTATTTTTCACAATATAGCGTCTGGTTATCGTTGTGGTGAATTTTTATAACTGTCATGCCTTTAGTGACACTTGCAAGATTAAGAAAAATCGATTGACGTAAGAATTATCAAAATCACCCTTCGCGTTTGGCCTGTACTAGGCCACATAGGTACAAAGTACAAACATACATACATAGACTGTGAAACACATTACCCTTCATAACATTAGTAGTCGGGTAATAATAATAGTATCTTCAGGATGGTTTTGGAGCTTGTTAGCTATTTCACATGGATGGTTTCATGCCAAAAACGGCATCTCTGATCTGCAGATTGCGTGGCAGCCGCAACACGATCTTGAAGTATGAATTTGACAGGATCTCATTTCCACTTTATAGGACTTCTTTTAAAATGGTGATATTGTACCTAATAGTATTTATATGACGCGGTCACGCGGTCTGTCCCCTACGCATTGGGCAGATTTAATTAAAGCTTGGTGTAAAGCTGCCGAGACGCTGACGACCGCAGGAAGCGGAGGCGCATCGCAAGGGCTGCTTTATCTAATGAAAATGCATCATCGTCAACCACGAACATTCAGTAAAGAATGCACGACTAAGGAGGTGGAGTATTAATATAACATGACTATATGCATCATGATATCCGATTTTATTTATTACTAGCTTTTGCCCGCGACTTCGTCCGCGTGGAATAGTTACTTTGGGCTAACGTTAAATTTAACCCCGATTTTGAAGCATTCTTTATTGGCGCTCCGCTTCTATTGGCCTTTTTTTTTTTAGCGTGGTAAAATTATCAAATAAGTCCTCCCACCCCGGGCAGGGTGGGAGGGACTGTCAGACTTTTACTGACTAAAATCCACGGTGTTCCTTCAATAACCCTTTACGTACCGGGGTCACGGTAACGGGATGAGTCCCACGACCCCGGCAGGCTTCGGCCCTCTACGGGGGGGCCTCGTCATATTGCTGACGCTCTTTGAGGCGCGCGTGGAACACGACGCGCCGTCGACCCGGACATGGTCCATGGACGGACAGCGAGTTGCCCTTTACTCGCTGTCCGCATGCCCGCGCCTACGGTGGCCGGAGATAGTCGGCCGACGTCCGACGCCGTGGGCGTCTACCACTGCGGCTGGGCTGGAGGGAGGACGCCATCCTCTCCCTCACGCGGCCCGCCTCCTCCTTCGGAAGCATGACTGCTTCGCAGAAGGAGGCGACCGCTTCCCACTCCCTCTCGCCCCGCAGCATGGCCTCGACCAATGCCGGGCGCGAGAGGTCTCCGCCTATTGCCGCCGTGAGGACACGTTGGTGCTCTGCCCAAGCGGGGCACTCCTGCACCGTGTGCTCGACTGTGTCCTCAGGGCGACCCTCGCAGTGGTGACACCCAGGCGTTTCCTCCTTTCCCATCAGACACAGGTACCTCCCGAAACTTCCGTGTCCGGTGAGGACCTGCGTCATGCGGTAGGTCAGGACGCCGTGACACCGATCTAGCCACTCCTCAAAGAGGGGTCTTACCGCCGCAATTGCGGCGTGCCCGGCCTTCGGTTGCGACAGTCGTTCCCTCCATACTGCCCTGAGATCACGCCGGAGCTCTTCCCGCCGCGCCTCGACTTCTCGAGGCAGCGGGGATACGCCCCGGCGCTGCGCCTCCACGCGCCATTCATAGACGCGCTGGAGGGCAGTCGCCTCCAGATCCCAGGGCATTCAGGGCTATTGGCCTTAGTTTAATGATTTATAGCCTTTCTCTATAAATTGACTATTTACTTAAAAAAATATTTTTCAATTCAAACCAGTAGTTTCTGAGATTATCGCGTTCAAACAAACAAACAATCTCTTCAGCCTTATATTATTAGTATAGATAGCTGTTGCCCGCGACTTCGTCCGCGTTTCCGCCGCTTTTCGTAAAAAAAAGTAGCATATGTCCTTCCTCACTGTTCAGTGGTTTTGATGTAAGAAACAGATTAACTTTCGTAATTTAGTAAGGAAATATAATATGTCAATCTATAATACCTACTGTTGAAAAATATCGCAATACGGTACCTCACAATATTATTGTTGATAGCTGTGCCCGCGACTCCGTCAGCGTGTAACTCCTTTTTTTTTATTTATTTAAAATAGGTTCGCGTTTGACCACCATCTCACCTGATGGTAAGTGATGATGTGGTCGAAGATGGAGCACGCTTACCTAAAAGTAACCTATTCACTCTTGACTTAAAGACTCCTAGGTTATAGCTATCGGGAAACACAGACTCCGGCAGGGAATTCCACTCCTTAGCCGTACGCATAATGAAGGTATTCCCAAAACGTTTTGTGCGTATGGGTGGGATGTCCACCATGTAACGATGGCGCTTCGCCGTTTGTCTCATAGTCCGATGATGGAACGGGCTTGGTGGAATTAGATTGTGTAATTCCATCGCACACTCCCCGAAATGTAACCGATAGAAAACCGATAGACTTGCAACTCGTCGTCGATGTTCAAGGCTCTGGAGCTTTGACTCGACCAGTGCATCGTTGCCAATGAGTCCTTGTGTGTTATTAAGTTAATGTATTGGTAATATTGTTTAGATCACGTTCACATGAGGCTTAAGTACCTATAGAACGAAATTTTATACCTTCGGGCGAGAGACACGTCGAGCGCGGCGACCGATTCTCAAAAATAATCCTTATAGCATGATTCAGTATTCACGCGCGATGGCTTATTATTAGCGTATTTCATGTATAACTTTGGTGTTTCTATACCGATTTATATGATTATTTTTTATGGAATAGATAATAATGTTAACTTTTTCAATTAGGGGTGACTGAGAGTGTTATAAACGTAAGAGTAGACAAATATTATAATCAGAAAGCTTCGAACTGCTAAGCTATCAGGAGTTACACGTGTTATTGTGAGTCAACCATAAAAGATAGACATATGCTGTCGTGGGATATTTTTTATATAATTTTAAGGAGAACATTTCCGTCATGAAATGATTTGTGTAGCTTTAACCATTAAGGTTACACACGCGACGGAAGCTTAAAAAATGGAGTAGCTTCTCCCGTTTTCCCAACATTTCCCTTCACTGCTCTGCTCCTATTGATGGTAGCGTGATGAAAAGTATACTATAACCCGCTCAGGAGTATGAAAAATAATTGTACCAAGTTTCGTTAAAATCCGTCGAGTAGTTTTTGTTTCTATAACGGTTATACAGACAGACAGACAGACAGACAGACAGACAGACAGACAAAAATCTAACTGATTGCATTTTTGGCATCAGTATCGATCCTTAATCACCCCCTGATAGTTATTTTGGAAATATATTTCATGTACAGAATTGACCTCTCTACAGATTTATTATAAGTATAGATTATAGGCTCACGTTAGACCACCATTTTACCTGATAGTAAGCGATAATGTGATTGAAAATGAAGCACGCTTACCTAGAAGTAACATATTAACTTGACTTAAAGATTCCCAAGCTACTTATAGCTACTTATATATGTCTGTACGCACAATCAAAGTATTCTCAAAACGTTTATAAAGTTAAAGTTTGTAGGGGGTAATCTGCGAAACGAATGATCCAATTTAACATTTTTTTTTCTTTGGTAGTAAGGTGAACTATTTGTGAGTGCTATAAGGCGGGCGCAGGCGAAGTGCTTGTAAATATTTAACTTATCAATTATACTATAAAATACCATAAAATATTTAATAAGTACCTAAGCTCCTAAAAGTTTTGGGCTACGCCTTTATTTGGAGGCCGCCATCACGCGCATTTTTTTGCCTTTTTGGAAAAATTACAAAGGACCTTTAATAATCTGGTTTGCACTACATATTGTAGCTAGATTAAGAAAAATATATCTGTGCATTTTCGATGTTCTGGATGATGATGAAATGATCACAATATCAAATAAATATGTCTCATCTTTTATAAGTATGTATAGGTAAGTAATGAGTACCTACATATACAACGTTTAACGGAAACCCCATATCTATCCAAAAGGGCTGAAGACAACATCTGGTATGAAGTGTCTATGCACAGTTTCAGCACAAAATAACTGACTCAAAGAATTGATACCAAATTATTGGTTTCATATATTTCTTGAATACCAATCATAACAAAAGTGTCACAGCACTACGAGGGTCAATAACTTTCCACGTCACTTGCCAATAACTCGATAATTCTTTTCATTCTTCTTAATTTTAAAAATTCTGTTTCTGGTATCAGTGTATTGGAATTTGAAAAAAATAACCACGAAGGGGATGGCGAGGTCTGTTCGCTCGCTTCGCTCGCTCACTAGACCTCGCCGTCCCCTTCTAACCTAATCTATCCGAGTCGGGGTGCCCTAAGTCTACACACGTAGACATGACATAGGATTACAAAACCCTTGCCATATCGTTTGTTATCATCCAAAGAAGCCATACACTTGGTATGTATATACCCTTTAAATTACACGTTGTATAGTTTATTATCTATGTATTGTAAATATACAGCAATGATTACCTGCGTATTTATTTTCTCTATCCGTGTCAAATCCATCCAAATGTTGTCTGTAAAAGATCACTTTTAGCCAATTGTTGACCGAAGCTTTATAGCTTTGGTTTCCTAGGATAGCGGTGCCGTCAAATAGCGGCCGTTATACAGCGGTGAATGACGTCACTAGAACGTTGTCTATGTAAACAAAATGGTGCGGTTTCCTAGAGAGCGGTAACTGACACCGTAACGTCAAAAAGCGGTGCCGCCATTTGCATGACAGCCGTCTTGTCGGTATCAGATGGTTTCGTGAACGTTTCCAAAGAGAATGTAATACACTAGATAGCGATGAAGCAGACAGTGTGATAAAAAGGCCGTGTAACTTTCCACATGTCGTCACCGTAAAGACGGTCGTCTTTTTGCGTCCGTAATATTACGGCCGCTATATGACGGCACCGCTTTCCTAGGAAAACAAAGCTTTAGCGATGAGACCGCATATTATGAACACCTCTTTTAGTTGTTAAATTATGTTGGAATTAACAGTGTTAAATCAAAATTTTATAATGCACACCATATTAACATACTTAATTGAATAAAGATTTAATTATGTCATAATTAAATCTTTATAATTTTATAAAGATTGTTGTTATTATTAAATAAAGATTTAATTATGTTATAGTGTACAATAAAAATTAAAAATCGTGATTTAAGCCTCCAGTTAAGCTAATAAAGCCTAATTAAAGGGTATCTATCTATCTATCAAATCTCAAAAATATATTTAAAGCGTTTTAGATCACGCACTTTTTACAAGAGACCCTAAAAATATAAGTACTCATTACAAAAAACTGTATATGTTCAAATACATCGTCGAGCGAGCACAAAAGTATTTTGTCACATCTATTAAACGATACGTCTCCGAAGGTTTTGTTACAAACTTTAGCTGTCTGTATTTTTTTTTGTTTGTGTCTAGTTTGGTTAAAAGTGTTGGTGTTTGAACTAATTTCTTTTCGTCAACAGTTCAGTTTGTTTTTTTATTGGATTCTGTGTCTTCAGTGTTTCTGTTACCATTATGTTAGGAGAAATCCTCTTATTGTTCCTAATTGTGTGGATCTCAGTATTACGATGGCAGAGAAGAAAGATGATAGATCTCTCTCATAAACTCAGTGCTACTAAAAATAGGACATTGCCTTTTATTGGACATGCTTATTTGTTTCTTGGAAGTGATGAAGGTAAGAATTTGGACTATTTTTACACGCTTTTATTAGGTCGTGCTGCAACAAACTATGTAATAAAATCAAAGAACCTGAATTACACGCACTTCTCATTTTTGTATCATCATGAAACTTGGCAATTATAATATGTAGATTAGATGACAATATAATAATATTATGAGCTGATCTGATGATGGAATTGGAAGGTGGCTGATGGAACCTTGGACTGCTTACTAGTAAACATACCGAGTTTGGGCTCATAGCCTAGTGGCTTCACTAGATCGTTTAGTGTAGTAAGTAAAAGCGTGTTTTTAGTTTTTTTTTAATATTAATTTATTGTAAGTAATAAGTTCATTTATTTCGTGGAAGGGAAAAATTGCGTGATCGAAACATAGAACTATAATCACTAAAGTACTTGTATCTCAATGGATTGATAACGTTTTATGCGCGACGCTATTTATTTTGGAGATTTGAAAAAAATTTTTTTCGCGTTTGACCACTATCTTACCTGATGGTAAGTGATGGTTAGTGATAATATTCTATTCTTTATTGTACATCATAACACGCTTAGTTAAATAAGGACTTAACAACTAAGGTACTTTATAAACGGCGAATATATTGTTTAATGCGAATTTCTACAGACAACCTTTGGATGGATTTGATATAGAAGTCGAAAATAAATACGCAGGTGTACTATAAACTAATATTTAATACACTAGCTGTTGCCTGCGGCTTTGTTTGAGTAGAAATTAGCCTTAACTAAAGTAACGGTTCAGTTTCTGATGTCCTAGTTAGATTACTGAGTAATGTGTATAGATCGTCAGTCTATTTACTTTATTATTTTTATTTAGTTAAGTACCCTTTGTTCTGGGTGGGAAAATCATCAAATTACTCCTCCGGCTGTGGTTAGAGAAGAAGGGACTGTCCGACTTCTACCGACTAAAAAACCCATCAGCTCCTTCAGTTGTTCTTCGGTTCCGGGGCCGCGGTATCTCGTTAGAAGTACTAAATTGCAACATTAGTAACAAATCTACAGTCTTTTGTTTTGGTTGTGAATAGCTTGGCCTCCTAGCACAAGTGTATTACTTATTTAAAAGGAGAGTCCTTTGTAAGTTAATTTGTAGTAGTTGTAAGTTACCGAAAATAAACGATTTATTTATTACCACAGTTAAAAGAAAAGAATACTATTATAAAAAAAAATAAACAGAACTTTTTTTTTTATTGATATTAGGCTCGCGTTTGACCACCATCACACCTGATGGTAAGTGATGATGTGGTCGAAGATGGAGCACGCTTACCTAAAAGTAACCTATTCACTCTTGATTTAAAGACCCCTAGGTTATAGCTATCGGGAAACACAGACTCCGGCAGGGAATTCCACTCCTTAGCCGTACGCACAATGAAGGTATTCCCAAAACGTTTAGCGCGTATGGATGGGATGTCCACCATGTAACGATGGCGCATCGCCATTTGTCTCGTAGTCCGATGATGGAACGGGCTTGGCGGAATTAGACTGTGTAATGCGATCGCACACTCCCCGAAATGTAACCGATAGAATATCGATAGACTAGCAACTCGTCGTCGATGTTCAAGGCTCTGGAGCTTTGATTCGACCAGTGTATCGTTGCTAATGAGTCTTTTGGCCCGTTTCTCAATAGACTCAAGCGCATCCAGCTGGTACTTGGCAGATCTAAATTAAAATTAAACCAAAATAATACGCAGTATATTTTTTTTTCTGCCGGAGTCTGAATTTCCTGATGGCTATAACCTGGGAGTCTTTAATTCAATAGTGAATAGGTTACTTCTAGGCAGGTGTGCTCCATCTTCGACCACATCATCGCTTACCATCAGGTGAGATGGTGATCAAATGCGAGCTTATTCTGAATTAAAAAAAAATAATGTGTGTGTGCGCATTTTTAATTCTTCTATTCTCATCATCTATTTCCCTGGATTATTTTGAGGATGATTAACGTTTTATTATACAACGTGTAACTGAAACCTCATGTCTATCCAAAAGGATTGAAGAAAACATCTAGTATGGAATCTCTTTGCAAAGTTTCAGATTCAAAATAAGTAACTCAAAGAATTGAAACCAAATTATCGGGTTCATAATTATGGTCCTTGAAAACCTAGGGTCAATTTTCCACGTCTCTTGTCGATAACACGATAGTTCTCTTCGTTTATTTAATTAGAAAAATTCGGCCTCTGGTATCAATGTTTTGAAATTTCTAATAAGTTCTACACATGTAGACATAGAATTACAAAACCCTTGCCATATCGTTTGTTAGTATCCAAAGACGCCGTGCACTTGGTATGTAGTTATTATGTACCCTTTAAATTACACGTTGTATAGAAACATGATTTTTTTAATATGCATTTCTAGTTCTCTAATTAGTTACTGTATGTAACATATTATCAAAAAACTTTATAATACACAAAGAAGCAGTGAGCGCGCCTAATACTGAAGCAACAAAAACTACTCCTAAATGGAGTAGTTTTTCGCGCAGCCGATCAGTTGTTCTGTAAACGTCATATCGCGTGACGTGTTTTACCCATGTCCAATTTATTTAAATTATGACGTCTTGTGTCGTTTCTGTAAAAATGCAGCGGGGCTAAAAAAAAAAACAGCATGGGATCACATTTCACGTGTAACTAACGCATTCACTTTTATTAATTATTGAATAAATTGTTTACTTTATAATTGTAAAAGAGAATAATGCTCCATCTTGTTAGTGTTGCCAATATAAGAGTTTTGATTTTCCCTTTTTTTATTACCTACTGAGGGCTTTTATTCTTTGTAGTGTATTAATAACTACTTTAATCAAAAAATATTTTAACCAACTTGAAAAAAGAAAGGTTATCAGTGCGACCCGTATACAACGTGTAACAGAATAAACGCAATTCCTGAAAGTAGTTGGTTCAGAATCAGCGTCTGAATCGATTTCCGTCATAAAAATTGGTGTTCAATTTTGACGGCAAAATCTTTCATTTAACTTAAAATGGAAACAAAGTATTATGACAAATTAATACAATCCTTAATTTAAGAAAATGCGCTCGTGTGCGTGTCGGCTGCTAATATTACATGAGTGTATGCATCTGCGTAAGGATATTTTATGACGCACATACGTTTTGCGTTTAGTAAGGATAACTATTTTAGAAGAAATGTCTAGGTTTGGTTTCAATTTATTTAGTTACGGATGTTATTTTAGACTTATAATTTAATATTCTAATTGGGTTGTCTGAGGTATTGCGCTTAATCTGTTACACCTAGTAGTATATGTAATTATGTATATGATATTGTTAGAATTGCATAACATTCAAAAAAAATTTATTCAAATTCAAAATTTTTGATAGTTATAATGTTACATAGATACATAATTTCATACACCCCTCCCCTTCCTCTCTCACACACACCACACACACACTACAAATTTTGTAAATTTGTAGTGTGTGTGTGGTGTTCAGCTTCCCTGCTGAAGAATTTACCCCTAAAACGGACAAATAATGTCTAAGCTAGCAACATTACGTGGGTGGGAAAGGAGGCTAGCGGGGGAAGCTTGTCTTGTATTTGGATACAGCGTGGCTTGCAATTACAGTTGAACGCGGTTTCTAGTTCTTTCTGTATTATAAGCAAAAATTGGCCAAGTGCGAGTCGGACTCGCACATGAAGGGTTCCGTAGTAGCTATAATAAATATAATAAACTTAATATATTTATTTGAAAAAAAAAACAAAAAACCTTACAAATTTCTTAAAACTAGATTATTTACAATTTTTACAACTACGCCAAATAACTTTGTTTTTCATAGTATTTGTATGAATTACAAAGTTATATTTGCGGTTTTAGAAAATATACTGTATCTCAAAAACTGCTGACTCGATCTCGTTCAAACCAATTTTGGTTAAAAGTTTACATTAAGATCTACAACACATGGTTTTCTTAGATTTTTCACTTCATTATTATAGAAGTTAGAGGGGGGGGAGACACATTTTACCACTTTGGAAGCGTATATCTTTTAAACGATTAACTTTATGAAAAAGTCATTTTAGAAACCTTAATGTCATTTTTAAAGACCTGTCTATAGTTACCTAACACACACGTATAGGTTTCATGAAAGAAAATATTTTCAGTTTCAGTTCCATGTATGGGGAGCCCCCTTTATTTTAAATATTTTTTTAATTTTCTCTTAAAATCGGAAAGCGGTTCACAGAATACATCTAACTACCAAGTTTTACATGTATAGTCCTAATAGTTTCGGAATAAAATGGCTGTGACATACGGACGGACGGACAGACAGACAGACGGACAGACATGTCGAAACTATAAGGGTTCCGTTTTTTGCCATTCGGCTACGGAACCCTAAAAACACGTTAAGCGCTGGTCACGAATTTTATTTGTACAGACGCCAGCACATGAAGCTACCCGAAACTGTCAAATTTTCCCAATCAACCTTGAACCTAATTTCTTTAACAATAAAGTTAAAAAATAGGCCAAGTGCGAATGAGACTCGCCCATGAAGGGTTCCGCAGTAACTATAATAATATAATAATACATGTATATTTATTTGACGAATAAAAAAAAAATCTTAAAAATTTCTTAAAACTAGCTTATTTACATTTTTACAACTACGCTAAATAACTTTGTTTTTCATAGTGTTTGTATGAATTACAAAGTTATATCTGCGGTTTTAGAAAATATACTGTATCTCAAAAACTGCTGACCGGATTTCGTTCTAACCAATTTTGGTTGAAAATTTACATTAAGATCTACAGACACCCATTTTTTTAGATTTTTCACTCCATTATTATAGAAGTTAGAGGGGGGACACACACACATTTTACCATTTTGGAAGCTTATATCTATTAAACGATTGACTTTATGAAAAAGTGGTTTTAGAAACCCTTATATCATTTTTAAAGACCTGTCTATAGATACCACATTCGCATAGGTTTCATGAAAAAAAATATTTTCTGTTCTAGTTCCATGTATGGGACCCCCTTTATTTTAAATATTTTTTTTAATTTTATACTGAAAATCGGAAAGCGCTTCACAGA
Source organism: Tholera decimalis (assembly GCA_943138885.2). Lineage (NCBI taxonomy): Eukaryota > Metazoa > Arthropoda > Insecta > Lepidoptera > Noctuidae > Tholera > Tholera decimalis. The sequence continues at coordinate 2,803,364 of OW964552.2, read as the reverse complement.
ATACATCTACCTACTAAGTTTCACATGTATAGTCTTAATAGTTTCGGAATAAAATGGCTGTGACATACGGACGGATGGACAGACAGACAGACAGACAGACGGACAGACATATCGATACTATAAGAGTTCCGTTTTTAGCCATTCGGCTACGGAACCCTAAAAATCTATTAAAGAAATTTGACAGATTGTCTCTCTCTCTGACTCGCCCATGAAGGGTTCCGTAGTAACTATAATAATATAATATGTATATTTATTTGACAAAAAAAAACCTTACAAATTTCTTAAAACTAGCTTATTTACATTTTTACAACTACGCCAAATAACTTTGTTTTTGATAGTGTTTGTATGAATTACAAAGTTATATTTGCGGTTTTAGAAAATATGCTGTATCTCAAAAACTGCGGAACTGATTTCGTTCAAACCAATTTTGGTTGAAAGTTTACATTAAGATCTACAGACATATATCTTTTAGATTTTTCACTCCATTATTATAGAAGTTAGAGGGGACACACACACATTTTACCACTTTGGAAGCTTATATCTTTTAAACGATTTACTTTATGAAAAAGAGGTTTTAGAAACCCCGATACCACACATGTATAGATTTTATGAAAAAAAAATTCAGTTTTAGTTCCATGTATGGGGCGCCCCCCTTTATTTTAAATATTTTTTAATTTTTTTCGTCAGACAGACAGACAGACAGACGGACAGACATTTCGAAACTATGAAGGTTCCGTTTTTTGCCATTTGGCTACGGAACCCTAAAAAATCTCCCGCCGCGTCAGTCTATCCCTTCGTGATAAACTCAAAAACTACTGCAGGCCTAGCCAAGTTGACAATCTACAATCGTTAACGCTTGTAGCACAGAGTACATTTTTATATACTGAGATAGAGCCGTCACTCGAAGATTTCAGGGCGCCCTCTGAGAATAAGTAAGAACAACAATGTATGAAGCATATATATATATATATACATATAGCTACCTACAAATCAGGGTACCACTGCATAGACCATTGTATTTAATTCCTTTTTATTTAGTACTTAGTAATTTATGTTGATTTACAATAAAATAATATAATTACAACTACAAATACTTTATTAAAATCTTCTGTTACAATATTTGATGGCCATCTGAATTTTATCTTCCATATTAAGTCTATAATCGTTTCGTGATCCACACAATAACTTAGAAGTATCCTTAGGTACACACCAATTACATAAGAATATATTATATCTTAAATATCTTGAATTATTTGCACTTATTGACTTATTATTTGACAAATTATTTGACTTTTTCAATCCTTTGACATTTACGCAGTGTTGCCAGGTGACCGTCTCGCGTTCTCCTCAAACCTTCCCCGAAATCCCCTTAAAATTCAAGATTGAAAAAAAAAAACCTCCACAAATGGCCATTCTTTTTTATTAATGATACAATTTTATACAATTTCAGCAATAGCGACCATTACTAAATTAGCCTCTTTACTCGCGTTGGTTGCAGTCCGTACATTTTTTCTGAGTTAAACCTGTTTAGCATCTTTGAACTGGGTTGAAAATGAACACATCCTTCTAGCAATGTATATCTTGTTCTCGAGATGGATTCGGCAGTATTAATGGCCAATCTGTTTCGACGTTTGTCTTTAATAATAGCTACTTGAGAGAAGGCTCTTCCCGCAACTGCGATGGAAAAAAGTAACGACAAAATTCCTAGTGCCAATTTTCTAACATTTCCACGGGTATGTTAGAACATACCCGTGGAAATTATCACCAACTGCATTTTTGAAATTATAAATAATATTCAACCCAGAACTCTTCGGTATGTTGCATGGACTTCCAAGTTGTACGATGCAAATCATTCCATTCTTGCACCACTAAGTCGACATCATTCACGCCCCCCGCGCGGCGACTTCGGAGCCACTCGGCTATCATCGTGCGCAGCATTTTGTTTTCGTGTGTGTGCTTTCACAGATTAGTTAGTGGTTTGATCGCGTTCAGACATCGATCTATTAGTGATTGATGCGTTCAGATAATATATTTTATAATCATTACGGCTAGCCGCGGCTTTTCCCAGATTGTGTTAATCTCCTCCACACCCAGTTTTCACTTTCCAAATATTCCCCCAAAAATATTGCCCCCAATTCTTCCCTCATTATTTTAAAAACCCCCCAAATTTGGGGGGATTCCCTCCAATCTGGCATCACTGCATTTACGCAAGTTTCGTTACCATGTTAGTTTAAAATTAAATATTGTTAAAGAAAAAATAGGATTGCGTAATTAGAGGATTTTATTAATTTGAAGATACCCGTGTGTTAATATATTATAAAAGGTGTAAAATTTAAAAGGTTTCCTAATATCCCTAATATTTTAATTTATATAAAATAAAATGGTTATTAGTTAAAGATAATTTAGAATATCTGAGTAAAACGGAGAACAAGTTTAAGCTAAATGTGTAAATAATTTGAGAAAAGTGCCATCTATAAATACGTAACTTAAACGTTGCATATTGCTATACGAATAAATTAAAAATCAGTTGAATTGAGTAGGATATCTCCAAAAGCAGAACCCTACCTAAACTAGTCGGTTATCATTTCGTCACTTTTGTTCTAAGTTATAGCACCGTGGCTTGTAGAAAACAATGATAATGTATGGGAACGTTACTATCTCAACGCTAAATCACGTGGTCAGAACAAGCGAATAGATAATTCGTAGACAAGTTTACAATTTAACATAGCGTTCGTAATAATAGAATGAAATTTGATCTTTTCTACGACGTTAATCGCTACATCCCGTACAAATGCTAGCCATATTACACTTTTGACAAGCGCTAACGAAACGTTTTCGTAGTTTTTGAACGCTAGCCAAGCGATCACCAAGACCCAAGAGAAAACGCTAAAAAATGGCGTCTCTTTAGTCAGCTGTGGTGATACCGAGAAGTGATTTGTTATTAAAAATAATTTTGGACTTTTAGCACAAATAATGCATACTTTAAATATGTTGTGGTGTGCTCATAATGAAGAAGTGTGGCTTAGACGTCTAAGTAGAGACATAAATCGTCAGTGGATGGAGACAATTCATGAAATGCCGGAAAGTTTATTTGTGCAGCTATTTCGGCTAAATAAATCTACTTTCCAAGCCCTTTGTGAAGAACTCCGCCATAAAACATCATTGAAAGGAACCAAGGAGATTCCCCTGAAAGTAAAGGTAGGTTACAAGTGTTAAAATATAGGTATTCTGTTATAATTATTTAAGTACCTAGCCTACGTTTATTTTCATAATAATTTTCACAATGATTGTCTCTTTGTAGGTTTTGTGTGCTCTTAGCTTCTTAGCCACAGGATCATATCAGCGCATTGTTGGTGTCACTCAGCATCTTGTCCAACGCACAACTAGTCGATGTATACGACAAGTAGTAGACGCACTAAATCACCCTGATATGATGGCAAACTGGGTTGTGTTTCCTAAAACACGACAAGAAAGGATATTTATAAAACAAGAGTGAGTACTTAACCAAATTAGGGTCAGTGGGTCGTCCAATTACAATGATTAATTCCTTATAAGTTTTGTATAATTCACTTATAATTTTGATTTTAAAATATAATAATTATTGTTTCAGGTTCCAAAGAAAATTTGGCCTGCCTGGTGTAATCGGGTGCATAGATTGTACCCATGTAGCTTTAGTAAAGCCGGATGATGAAGAACATCATTTTTATAATAGGAAAGGATATCATTCATTAAACGTTCAAATGGTAGATATAATACTTTATAGCTTGATATGAGTCTATAATCACTTCTTAATATTCATTATATTTTCAGATTTGTGACAGTAATCTTCGCATTTTAAATGTGAATGCAAAGTTTGGTGGAGCTACACATGACTCACATATATGGTCATCCAGTAGAGTAGAATCATACATGCGTGAACTACATCAGAGTAATGAACAAGTATGGCTATTAGGTATGTATTCATAATAATAAAAAAGTCTAAACTATAAATATTATAAATTTTGTTTTGTCTACAAAACCTAATTTTTCAGGTGACTCTGGATATCCACAACGCCCTTGGCTAATGACACCTATCCTCAATGCAGTTCAAGGATCCAGGGAAGATAATTACACACAAAAGCATGTGCAAGCCCGTAACTGCATTGAGCGCTGTTTTGGATTACTCAAAGCACGGTGGAGATGTTTGCTAAGAGACAGGGTTCTTCATTATCATCCTCATGTAGCCAGCCAAATTACAACGGCATGTTGTGTGTTACACAACATAGCATTGAAAGCTGGCTTACCACCACCACAGCCATTTCCTGCTGCACATGATGATGGGGATGATATAATCATGCATGATCCACCACCCATTGCTACTGTAGGTAGCCAAAATGAACTTATCCAAGGCAGAGCCATGCTGAACTGTTTATTGAATAGGTTGTAGTAAGATTATTTTTAGTTTTTTTAATGATAGTAATTATAAGCCTAATATTAAAATCAAATCTAAAGATATTTTTATTGTAGGCATAGGACAGTGATCAAACAATAAGTTCCATTATGTTCTGCTGAGTAGATATATATATACATACAATACATGCATTGCATACAATAAATTCATACATCATTACAGCATGTTGGGTGTTCTGAAATAACTTACAAAATGATATGCCAAAAGAAACTTTCATTAATAGATAAATTATAAAACATCAAACTACTACAATAATGTTTTATACTTTATAGAATATATTATATTATTTAAATAAAATAAATAAATAAATAGGCTTCACCAATCAAGGCTTTAGTGTCCAAAATGTATATGGTATCTTATTGTAAATTCCTGATGTTGGTAGTATCAATCTAAATGATTGTCACAAAATGTTACTATGGAAAATTAGTAGATAGGTCATAGGTAATTAAGATTTTTTACTATTAAGTCATGTTTTGTCTAAATAATTTACTTAAGTCATATTATAAACTGTTCAATAGTTTTGACATTTACCTTTAGATTCATTTGTGTAGGTACTCTTATAAAATTTATTTCATGCTTATGTGTACCTGTATATGTATTAGGAATAGTTATTGATAGTATTTTGACATGTGTTACAAAATTTTTAATTAAACAGTTTTATTTTTAAAAACATGTTTATTTTCATAATGTTTAACATCAAAAGGATTTCAGACTATTTATGAATTATAAAATAAAATAGATTTTGTTAAATACTAAAAACAAAAATCTTTATTAAAATAAATTTTGGATGCGTTACAGTGTGTGAGTAATCCTTCTGTATACTCACAAATTATAACGCGTCCAACACCTCCAAACATGAATTTTAGAATAATTATTATAGTAATACCTACTCTAATGAGAAATTTTCTTTAAACAGAATTTAAACTAAATAAAAAATACAATCATGTACTAATTTGTAAACGAATGTATATATATAAAAGAAAGTCGTGTTAGTTACACTATTTATAACTCAAAGCTGAACCGATTTGGCTGAAAATTGGTAGGGAGGTAGCTCAGAATCAGGAGACGGACATAGGATACTTTTTATCCCGAAATTCCCACGGGATCGGAATTTACGCGGGAAAAACCTCCCACGCGAACGAAGTTGCGGGCAAAAGCTAGTATTCTATAAAAATAAAAATTTAATGCAATACAATTGAAATAAAACAAAATTGTGAAGTACCTATTCTGATATTGTAGACAATTTGAAACATTCATAGCCACAAGCTGAGACGACCCATCACCACATTAAACATTTTATGGGATAATATCTGTTGAAGGTAGTGATGATGGTCTCAGCTGTGGTAATGTTTGTACCAAACTGTCTACAGCACGAGCCAAATGGTTCAAAGTTTCGTTTTGCCTCTCTTGCAAATCAAGCCTTCTTGATTCCAACCGAAGCCTCTCCACCTCCCTCTCGTTTTGCATTTTATCTCGGTTTTCTTCTAATCGCAACCGGCGTGTCTCAACAGCCACGAACTCACTGGTTGCTCGTTCGAAGGGCGTTTGTATACGCCGTGTGCGCGCTCGAAGTAGCCCGCGGCGTCGCGGCGTAGATAAGGTAGGCGAAGATGCAGCGGGAGACGCACTTGCCGGATTCCGGCGTCGTTGCCGAGCTCCCCGTGATGTGCTCGCTATAGGCGGCGCTGACGAGGGGCCGGGAGGCGGCGTTGCCACTGGAGGAAGAGTTGACAGAGCAGGAGGGGCGGTAGATGTCGTATCTGAGAAAAATAATTATATCCGCATATTGAATTGTGTCTAAATAAATTAACAGCCATAACAGTGTATCAAAGTCAAGTTATTTATTTCAATTAGGCCATCGAAGAGGCACTTTTTAACGTCGAATATTAAAATTAAAGGAAATGGGATAGGATAGATTCTACACTCATTCGTAACGGTAAGTTCGTATGGAGAAGAAACTCTATACTTACTCTTTTTTATCTTTGTGTTTTGGAAAAAAATATAAAAAAATTGGCCAAATGCGAGTCAGACTCGCCCATGAAGGGTTCCGTAGTAACTATAATAATATAATTATAATATGTATATCTATATGACGAATAAAAAAAAACCTTAAAATTTCTTAAAACTAGCTTATATATATTTTTACAACTACGCTAAATAACTTTGTTTTTCATAGTGTTTGTATGAATTACAAAGTTATATTTGCGGTTTTAGAAAATATGCTGTATCTCAAAAACTGCTGACCCGATTTTGTTCAAACCAATTTTGGTTGAAAATTTATATTAAGATCTACAGACATATATTATTTTAAATTTTTCACTCCATTATTATAGAAGTTAGAGGAGGGGGGACACACATTTTACCACTTTGGAAGCTTATATCTTTTAAACGATTGACTTTATGAAAAAGTGCTTTTAGAAACCCTTAAATCATTTTTAAATACCTGTCTATAGATACCACACACGCATAGGTTTCATGAAAAAAAAATATTTTCAGTTTTAGTTCCATGTATGGGGAGCCCCCTTTATTTAAAATATTAATTAATTTTTTTCTTAAAATCTGAAAGCGGTTCACAGAATACATCTACCTACTAAGTTTCACATGTATGGTCTTAATAGTTTCGGAATTAAATGGCTGTGACATACGGACGGACAGACAGACAGACAGACAGACAGACAGACGGACAGACATATCGAAACTATAAGGGTTCCGTTTTTTGCCATTCGGCTACGGAACCCTAAAAAGAAACTAAATGGTACCTTGCGTAAAATGAGATTCAATATACTCTGTTGGTATAAAATCTGTGGACGAAAATGATGGACCAACATTTTGGATGGAATCAGTCACTGGTGTTGGGGAGATTCTCTCAGATTGTGGGGCCTGAAAAATATGAATGATTTAAATTAGAAAATAATGCTTGTTTGTTAAAGAAATAAATACAATAAGCAAAGTCCAAAAGCATAGAAAAAAAAACTCACATCAAAGCCTCGCTCCTCAATTCCAGCCAGTCCAATGACAGACGTTAGACCCATGATGCTCAACACCCTCTCTTCTAAAGCAGTGAGCGTTTGTCTGCTGCTTGGACCACCACCAGTACGAGATGCCTCACGTCGAATATCCAAGAATTTTTTCTTTGTTTTGGTTTTCCAATCTGCCCATGCCTATATTTTATTGTTAATTTTAGTCATCACTCACGAGTCATTGGCCATTTTCACATAAGTGATAATAATAACTACTAGAATACCTACTGATATTGTTAAACTGGTGGATTCATACAATGACTACTCAACACATTAAATCTATATTGTATTACTTATATTCAGCTGCTTTACCCATTTCTCTCCCTCTTTATAGCCTATAACCGTCTCAAGGGTCCCATCTATCTCTGTTTCAAAATTCATCAAAATCAGTTAAGCCGTTTTGATGTGAAAACGGAAAATACATTCACATACTTACATAGAAACAAACACACACTTTCTCTTTTATAATATTAAGTAATAGGATTAGTCTATTTTTTTTACATCTCTGTGTGAAAATAGCCATTACCTACCTAACTAATAAATAATAATGATAAATAAATGATAACAATAGGAAATAAAAGAAGTAACTAATAAAACATTATTTCCTACGAATCTTTTCATGAGACATAAAAGTGTGAATTTACCTTTTTCCATTTCTCCATCGGCTTGCTTACTCCCCCACCAAGTGAGTTCAATAAGTCTACTAGTTCTTGCCACAAACGGTCAGCTTTTATTCGGCCTTGAGGCCCTTGCTGGGGCCTCGATATATCGCCATTCCTAAAACATTATTTAAAAATATTTTAGATATCCAAAGGGTCTAGTGATTAAGCCACACAATTGATTTCTTTGTTTCATAAGTACGAGTTAAAGTTCACGACGCGTCCACGTCATTGTTTATGTTCATTCATTCAATTCAACTATCAAAGGTTGATATTTACGAAATAATTTGTAATTTACGCACCTTTCCATGAACTCTATTAAAGCTGCGAACTGTTCTGGGCTTGCTCGAGATCTGGATTCCATCCTATAAAAAATATTCACTTCATAAAAGGTTCATTGATAAGCAAGATCTTTATCATTTCGAGTCACAGATATTTAAAATGACATTTTGCACTGTGTTAATATAATAAACTAATTATTAAAAAAAACTTACATGTAAGTATGTTATTTCACTTCTTAATAGTTATATCTTGTTAAAAAATCCAAAAACAAACTTCCGCCCGCGCACTGTAAACACACTGTGATTTTGACAGTTACTTTACTCTTTGATTTTGACGTCTGTGCGATCGCTCACCATAGACTAAAGTATATGTTTTTTCGAACAACGTTGTAGAACGAGCGATCGACTCAATCATTTCATCTTGGCTACCGACTTAGCGCTTTCTACAATCGCATACGCCGAGGCGTTATCTATTGTAGAAAGAGATTCAATACGAAGCGTTTGTAACTTGGCTAGGCCTGCAGAACAGATTGTCAGACAGTTTTCACCTATAGATAGTGTTGCGTCCCAAATGTAATTTTGAACGCTCTTTTTGGTGTGGCAACATTCTATTGTCTTTGACGTTGCACTTGACATAACCTCTCTTGACTTGATGCTGAGTTGGAAAAATGTCCGCACGTTTGGGACTTTGATTTGATTGTAATTGGTAAAATATTGTTGAATTCGCCTGTTGAGACCGATAATTGGGTCGCGAATAGGGCATGCAATTATCGAAATATTCCGATAATCGATAAAATGAGAGATATCCATTTTTTTTTCGATAAAAACCGGTAATTACCGATAATTATCGTTTTTTATAAAAAAATACCTAAACTTGTTTATTACTTGTAAATAAAGGGATAAAGTGATGCAATTACTTACCTAAAATAAAGGACAACATAATATACTGAAAAGTAAATAAATCAAGGAGTTTTTTTTTTTAATCAACGTTTGTATTTCTTTATAATATTTAAATTATATAACATAACATTTTGGATTGTCTCACTAAACTCTTCTTTCTTAAGAGATCTTTTAAATAAAATCTTAGAAACCTCTAGCTAAATTTAAAAAAAAAGTTACTCTTTAAAATTATAATAATTATGAGTTAAATATTGCAACTTTTGGACGTTTAGTATAATTAAATTAACTTTAAATAATTTCGTAGTACAGTATGGACATCTGAGTCAACAATTCAACATACACAATGTGTATGTTGACTCAGATGTTAATCGTTAAGAAATCTTGTTAGGATGTGTAATATACATCCTAACAAGATTTCTTAACGATTAATTAACGACAATAGGTAAATTAACATATAACAATTCCGTATTATAATTAAAAGAAATCACATTTAAAATAGTAATTTTGTATTATAATTAAAAGAGATCACATTTGAAATAATCACATTTTAAAGAGATTTTTGTTTTTTTTTGCTGTTGAAAATATGTCCGCAGAAATGACAAACAATCAATTGTTTTGTCATTTAGGCTAGTACGCAGCTTATTACATAGTACTCCAGCTGCGGAAAAGACACGTTCGCTTTCTACACTAGTTGGCTTAATTGAGCGAAGCCATCGGTATAGTTTTGTTAGCAGTTGACCACGATCACCACCGTTTTCAAATAGTAGCATTTCAACTTTAAGAAATGTCAAAGTGTCCTCCATTGAAGCTGAAATGCCTGGGCCTCTCGAGTCACAATTAATTTTATTTATATATTGATCAAGCAAGTCTTTATTGGTCACTTGGGCATTGCTGTCAGTGACTTCAGTGACTTGGTCACTTGAATGAGCTTGACTGTGGTCATCTTCAATCACATCCAAAGCAGTCACTGCAGCAGAACCATACTTTGATAAAAGGTTTAGTATCATGTCCTGTAAACGATCATTGGTTAAGCGAGGGTATACATCTGTATTATATTCGTCGTCATTAAAATAACGGTTTGGATCATGCAGGTACTGCATAAGACTAGCAATTGGAAGCCGTCTTTGTTTTAATCTATTTGTGAGATTTGTATGAAGGTCCCGACTAAGTTGCGTATTGCGAACTTCAAGTTTCTTTAAAGCAAAATTCGTAGCAACATCCGCACTAACTAGAGTGGCATCTTCTCGACAGAGGGCCTCAACTGTGACCTTAATAATTTCAAGGTTCTCATATATGTCTCGAAGAACTGACCACTCCTGTTCCGAAATTTGAATTGCGCATTGGACATCAATGACAGCTTTTAAGATTGCAGCTTTTACTTTAATGAATCTACCTATCATATCACATAGTGTGCTCCATCGTGTCTTGCAGTCTAACAACAATGCGTTTTCCTTGCCAAGTTCCATTTTTATATATTTCTGAAGAACATCTGATTTTGTAGGTGACTTTCGAAACATTCGTACGACTGCTCTAACCTTCTCTATAATGGGTTTGAATTGAATATTTGTTTCAACATATGAAAACGCTTCCTCTATTTCTAATCCACCAGCATCATCATTAATAACAAGTGCGTCATCATTATCATTTTCCTCCTCATCTTGAGCTTCGTTATAATGAGTTACTTCTAGAGATTTGGCATAAAATGTATCTACTATGGCCAGTTGCAAGCCGTGAGCTAAGCAAAGTTGATGAATGCAGTTTAGATTTCGGCCAAGTTTTGTCATGACTGAAGCTCCATCGGATGTTGTTGTATATCAGTGTCAAAGTTTATACCAAATTCATTTAGCCTCTTTCGAAGGTATTCTTCACATTTATCAACGTTTACAGAGCCATATGTTCTACATAAGCCAAGGTTTTTTGCAGTATTCTTACATTGGAAAAATGCACAGTGAATGTTTACATTTACATATCGCCTATTTCTTGACGATGTCCACTCATCTAAAGATAAGCAAAACTTGTGTCCTTCATTTTTTAGCTCCTGTATCTCTTTTATAACCTTACTCTTAATTTTATCGTAAAACTTAACAGTTATATCTTTTATAGAATTTGCACTAGAGGGTAATTTATAACCAGCTTTGTTAACCGCTCGGTTGCTCGGCGCAAAAATAAAAAAGGCCCTCGCTTGCCAGTGATTTTTGACCGCATCTGAGCGTACGACGCGCCGTAATAACAATTTGATTGTAAATCGCTCCAGAAGCGCACTTCAAATATTTTAACTGTTCTGAATAGCCATTAAAACAAGCTTAAACACTGTGTCCGTTTTTTTAATAGGTCTTATTTCCGTATTTTTCAATGTACCTTGAAACTTTAACTACCCAAAATATTAGCTACTTGTATGGAAAAATGTGTTTTACTAAAAACTAATATTGATAAGAGCATTGTTTCTTATTTTATTCATAAACTAGATTAATTACTAGACACATTTAATCACACATGGATATATTTTACATGGAATAAAATATTTAAAACATTAAGGGAATTCTAGCATAGAAAACACAAAATGGCGATGTCAAACTTTATTTCGTATCGTGTAATAAGAATTAGATTTATAATGTTGTCAACTTGTATTTGAAGGTCGGATAATATATCATTCTATAGTTTAAAAACGTTTCACGAGGACTTTATGGACTACAAAATAAAGTTTTAAGTTGTTTAGCAAAAACAGGTCGTTGGAAACGATTGTTGCCAGAAGCAATCAAGGGGTGTTCAATTTTGGAAACAATTGTTTCCAAAAGCAAGCGAGTGGTTAAAGATATGCCTAAGATCTTCAGACTCTGTAAATGCCCTAAAAGGCATTCCGTCTAAAGCTGTCATTCTTGATATCATAATATCTAAAGATCTGTTTGATTCTGTAAAATAATCAGACATTTTACTTCTTTTAACTGATACAGGAACAGGAGCATCTATTGACGCCAAAGACGATAACAAAGATGGACCGTCGTTTTTTTCTTTTTGAAGGCCCAGCAATCTCTCTTCTACCTTCATCCGGTTCCGGTGTAAACTTTTCGCTGTCAAGTGTTATGGCATGTAAGGACCTTAAATGACTGCGAAGTCCCGTTGTTGTACCACCCACACACTTAATAACTTTGTCGCAGATCTTACATTATGCTGTGTCACCTGTTTCTGCTTTTAAAAAATGCCGCCATACCGACGTTTGGTCCGAACACTTTTTGTACACAGGTACATAGTTAACTGTGTTTTTATTAGACATGCTAAATATACTTTACTGAATGAGTAGGTGCAGTACGTAAAGTACCTAAAACAAAAACATACGAAGTTTTGAATTTACTGAACTACATGAAAATATTACGATGTAGATTAGTTATGTAGAATTGTAGACAGAACTTCTGTATTGAATTTTACATTCACATCAAGTAACCATTTAAGTGGTAAACAAGATTCTAAACTGAAAAAGTAGGTACCTAAAACAATAAAATATGCTTTATGTTCACTTTACAAGAAATTAATAGGTAGAAATTGATTGTGTGTATGTCGTAACTCGTACTACAAACTATATATTTTTAATTTTTAAGGTAAAAGCCTTGTTTAGGTACCTACTTTCTATATTTATGTTTAAATGGTGTAGCATTTTGAACGGAAACATTTCGAATAACAACGCTAAATGTTTGCAATTAAGTAGTATAAATCTGACTTACCAATAATATTCTTAATTTCTTACTTACGCAAAACTCTCAATTCAGTTAATCCGGGCGTCCTCAACTCCTCACTCACATGGTAGAACGACAGCGATCGACACGTTCACAGTTCACAGTCACACACAAATATTGCGCAATGAGCAAATGACAGTGACGGGAAAGAAAACGCGCGCGGCGAGGGAACGGGACGCATCCAACGTTCGTTCAGAAATGTGTCAGAATTCTTTATATAAAATTATCGATTATCGGTATTTATCGTTTTTGTTTTCGATATTTATCGTTTTGTCAGAATGGATCGATAACCGATAAATTATCGATTATCGGTTATCGGTTTGCATGCCCTAGTCGCGAATTATTTGTTGGTTGAAGTGTATTCCCCATTTGTTGAAATCCCCGGGGTATTGTTGAATCGTACGCCGCCTTGTCGTCGTTGAGCTGGCACGCGGAATTAATTGAAAATCGAATTGGATCTCACGAGATATGAACAGATTAATTGTGTTCAGTGATTGATTGAACTTTGTAAGCTCGGATTAACAAGAATCCAGTGATATTTCTCGGAACACATCGCCTTATTGTCTACCACGCGTAGCGCGCGCTTGCTGGAAACGAGTTGGGTGTGATGCTGGTCGGGACGGCGCCATCTGAAGATCGACGCCTTGGGACCGTCCTAGAACCCGTAACTTACATCACACGTTACAATTACTCACCCTCATATTACATACAAACCACACTTGGAGCGTGACCTTGGAAGGTCGAAGTTGGCGTCCCCAGCACTCAGGTTAGTGGTACATTTTGTTTATTGAAATAAGGCCTAAGAGCCTACCACAACGTAGGGCTCCGCGTAATCGCGGACAGTTCGACATACCAGTTACCGTTGGCTGGACTTGGGGTCGAACAAATTGGTAGCAGAAGCGCGGCTCTTATAATATAAGATCCACTGGTTTAATTGGAAGTTTTGAATATTGTTGAAAACTTAAAACTTGAGTTTAATTACTTAACACAACTTATAACTTGATAAGTTTGAATATATTGCTTTGTCAGCCGGGCTCAAATAGTACTTGTAGTTTGTACTGTAATTTGTAGTGCTAGCCCCTTAGAATTGAATGACAAACAGGATTTATTTGTGAAATTAGGAATTATTGGTATAATTTGGTACATAATTTGGTACATAATTTGGTACATAATTTGGTATTTGTTGAAATTAATAATTGAATGTCATTGATCTGAATTTGAAGGGTTATCTAAATAATAGTTACACATAGTCTAACATAATAGGACTTGAATGGTGTGGATTGACTTATTGCATTTATTTGTATTTATTGGATTTTGTTAGAGATTCTCCGGCTCAATATTATACAGACAATTGTTGTGCTTATTGATGTTTAATTTGAGGTTGATCCAGCATTGTATTATACATTCAATTGTTATTTATTTTGTAACTAGCCATCCTTAGCAAGCTAGATTCACACTTGGAATAAGTACAGGGTCGGATTTGGGCTTGAAATAATTGAATTTGAATTTTATTTTGTTGAGATTACTTGGCCGGCTAACAAGTCATTGCTGTTTGTTTAATATTTGATTGTTGGTTGTTGATTGTTGTTTTGTATTAATATTTGATTGTTGCAATGGCCTCATTAAGGGCAGTCAGGGAGGCTGCTGCGGGATTGACCTCACAGTTGAGATGGTTCACATCGGCAGCTGCAACTGTTGAGCGTGTGGAATTGGAAGAGCTCACCCTTGCTCGGTATGGGCAGGTGATTGAGAGGATCAAGTCAGCTGATGCTGCGCTCACACGCTTCAACGAGTACATCATGGACGTGGATTTGGGGGTGATGGATCAGACGGCCCGCGATAGGATTTTGGGTGACTATGACCAGATTATCCACCTGGGGGATGTCATATGTCTGCGAGCGCGGGAAATTTTGAAGAGCCGGGTGCCTGATGCGGCCAAGCCGCAGACCCCTGTTGTTGCAGGCCCTGGACTATTGAGTAGGCTGCCCACCCTGGAGCTGCCACGTTTTGACGGTCGCTTGGACCACTGGCTGGGCTTCCTAGATCTCTTTGAGAGTCTTGTCGATGCACGCTTGGACCTCGGACCTGCCCAGAAGCTGGCCTATTTGTTGTCTGTCCTGGAGGGCGAAGCCAGAGCCTTGGTGCAGCACTTGCCGGTGACGGATTCCTCTTACCCGACCGCTCTGGAGCTTCTCTCCCGACGGTATCAGAACAGGCGCTGCCTGGCTGATGTGCACATCGACCAAATTTTGGGGCTACCGGCCATTGTCAGCACGTCGACGTTGCGCACTGACTTGCTGAACCCGTTGGTTTCAGCGACCAACGCTTTGAGACGCTTGGAGTTACCGGTAGAACATTGGTCCTACTTGTTGGTGCACATAGTGCTGCAGTTGCTCCCCGCGGAGTTGAGGTCACGTTTTGAGCAGGAGTACGGTGGGGATGGTGCCACCCATCTTCCCCCCTTTGACGACCTCCTCAAATTTTTGGAAGACGAGTGTCGGTTTGCGGATAACACTCGTGGCGCTACGGGGTCGCCCCCACTACCTTCTCAGCCCAGAGACCAGGGACGGACTAGGGCCCGGGGGCCTGTTGATGTTCCCCCCGCCCCCCGTTTTGCTGGCGCCCGGAGTCCGCGGGCTAGGGGGCCTGTTGATGATCGCCCCGCCCCTCGTTTTGCTGGCGCCCGGAGTCCTCGGGCTAGGGGGCCTGTTGATGATCGCCCCGCCCCCCGTTTTGCTGGCGCCCGGAGTCCTCGGGCTAGGGGGCCTGTTGTTGATCGCCCCGCCCCCCGTTTTGCTGGCACCCGGAGTCCTCGGGCTAGGGGGCCTGTTGATGATCGCCCCGCCCCCCGCTTGGCTGGCGCCCGGAGTCCTCGGGCTAGGGGGCCTGTTGATGTTCGCCCCGCCCCCCGTTTTGATGGTGCCCGGAGTCCTCATCATTGTGACTTTTGTAAGGCAACGGGGCATGTCATGGCGCGTTGCCCGGATTTTTTGAATTTGCACGTAAGTGCCCGCCACCGTATTGTCAACGCACGCCGTTTGTGCTTTTCGTGCTTGGGGGCCCACTTCCATCGGGACTGCCCCGACCCCCGCCCGTGTAGAATTTGTGATGGGTCCCACTTGGAGATTTTGTGCGCCAACGCGAACCGCTCCAGCAGACCAGCTTCTGAGGGGGGTTCGCGCAGGGGGGGGTACCCCGGAGACGAGCACCGGGCTGAGACCCGCGATTCCGTACGCCGCTCTCCACCCCCCGCGCAAGTTGAACGGGAGCCCCACGAGCGCCATTTGGTCTTCCCTCGTCAGGGAGAACGCGCATTGGCTGCTAGGCAGCAGTGGCCGGGTCGGCGCCGCTGCCTTTCCCCTCCGTTGGCGGAACGTCCCCCGCTGGAGTCGCGGCCTCCGCCATTCGGGCATTCGGTGGGATATGCCCCTCCAGTGATGGCGAGCGGCTTGGGACACCGCGCGGACGAATGGTTTGATTGTTGGCCTCGTCGTGAACGAAGGCAGCCTGGAAGCGGCGATCGGTCGCCGCCCAGACATCACTAAGAGATTGACGCCTGCCCCGCTAAAGGAACCCCCGATCAAGACGGTTTTGTTGCCAACGGCCTCGGTCACGGTCTGGGGACCCTTGGGTGACTCGATTGTGGTCTGTGCCATTTTGGAGACGGGAGTCCGGGGTTGCCTTTTGTCTTCTTGGTTAGCGGGACAGGTTGGCCTGAAGGTGAACGACCTTTCAGGCAAGATTTGGGGAATTGGCGAACCGGCTGACACCACTGTTGAGGGAAGGACCTGGTTTGAGGTCACCCTTGTGAGTTGTCCTTACCCTAAAATTGGTGCTCCTGCCCTTGTTGTAACTGAACTTGGTACAATTGTTGGTGACTGATCGTCACACTAAGAACTCGCATGCCGGTTGCAATGCGCTGTTGGCCATTCTGCAGCGAGAATTTTGGATTTTGTCGGCTGATCGCGTCAATGAGGCGAGGCCCTTTGCTGGCGTCGTAACGGATTTTGTTGGTCCCCCTTTGTTGAAGACGTCCACCCTTCGTAATAGCAAGATTGTTGGGGCTTATTTGTGTGTTTGTCTGCCTGTCAACCAAGGCAGTACATTTGGAGCTGGTAACCTCCCTCTCGACAGAGGCCTTTGAGGCGACTTGGAAAAGATTTGTGTCTCGCCGTGGGTTACCTTCGTTGATTAGGTCTGATTGCGGTACGAATTACAAGGGTACAAGTAACTATTTGAAGGAGCTATACGCATTCCTTAATGAGAGCCAGGTTGATATTGGTAATAGTTTGGCCCGCTGAGGGGTCACTTGGTTGTTTGACCCGCCAGCCTGCCCCCCATTGGGGGGGTATTTTTGGGGCCGCGGTGAAAGCGGTAAAGGGACGCTGGCGGAGATTGTTGGGAGACACCGTTCTCACCTTTAATGAACTAGCTACGGTATTTGGCCGCATTGAAGCTGTGTTGAATTTGCAACCTTGTCAAGACTTCCAATTGATTAGCGGACGGGTAGGCCCGTCCGGGGGGGTAGATGTTGCGTCCCAAATGTAATTTTGAACGCTCTTTTTGGTGTGGCAACATTCTATTGTCTTTGACGTTGCACTTGACATAACCTCTCTTGACTTGATGCTGAGTTGGAAAAATGTCCGCACGTTTGGGACTTTGATTTGATTGTAATTGGTAAAATATTGTTGAATTCGCCTGTTGAGACCGATAATTGGGTCGCGAATTATTTGTTGGTTGAAGTGTATTCCCCATTTGTTGAAATCCCCGGGGTATTGTTGAATCGTACGCCGCCTTGTCGTCGTTGAGCTGGCACGCGGAATTAATTGAAAATCGAATTGGATCTCACGAGATATGAACAGATTAATTGTGTTCAGTGATTGATTGAACTTTGTAAGCTCGGATTAACAAGAATCCAGTGATATTTCTCGGAACACATCGCCTTATTGTCTACCACGCGTAGCGCGCGCTTGCTGGAAACGAGTTGGGTGTGATGCTGGTCGGGACGGCGCCATCTGAAGATCGACGCCTTGGGACCGTCCTAGAACCCGTAACTTACATCACACGTTACAATTACTCACCCTCATATTACATACAAACCACACTTGGAGCGTGACCTTGGAAGGTCGAAGTTGGCGTCCCCAGCACTCAGGTTAGTGGTACATTTTGTTTATTGAAATAAGGCCTAAGAGCCTACCACAACGTAGGGCTCCGCGTAATCGCGGACAGTTCGACATACCAGTTACCGTTGGCTGGACTTGGGGTCGAACAGATAGAGTGATTCATGAGGAAGGTTTAAGTGTATAATTTATTTAGGTTTTGTGTTAATTAGCAGAATCAGATCGTGCGAAGCAGTATCGGGTCACCAGTAATACAATCAAATATTTTTTTTAGATCGCATGACACAGTTCCAAAAACTGGGGCGTGAAGCAATAGCTAACGATGATGGCGTGACGACAGTTTGGCAGGGACATCGACTTTATATTAGTAAGTAAACTTAATATAATCCAACCTAGACTAATTCTGTACGGGTAACTGCACATTGTAATACATAGGTAGTATGATTCAGTTCACAATTGGTCCGCGTCATAGCGACACATATCTATCAATTAAATAGTTTTATGGTCAACAAAGACTCTTTCATTTAATATAATTTATTATTACGTATATCAATAGAAAATGTAGTAGGTTACAGCGCCTACAAATTCGATTTTCTATTTGGGGAAAAAGTCATCAAAGAAGTCCCGATGCGTCTTCAGCGGACTGGGAGAGAGGTCGCGATCTGCCTCTCCCTTTCCCCAGGTTAGACTCTGACCTAACTCAATCCCTGTAGCCCTTCAACTCGAATCTCTCTGCGCAAGCTTTGGCGACTGGTTGGCGCAGTGTTTGCCCCAAACAGTTGCCAAAGTAGACCTGGAGAGGCATTCATGAGGCATTGAATATTATGAGATTACCGCACTATCTGGCAGTTAGGTAGTTTGTACGGCCTACCCTAATGTTTATAATTTGGTATTATTCGTCAAATCTTTTGAACTCCTTAAAGTTCTGAGGCGATAAATGACAAATGCTTGCACTGTTTGGACGGGTTTTCCTATGAGATTTCAGAAAGAGGATTTTAAAAGAGACTTTGACCTCTGAATTTGTTTGAGTGTTTCTTCTCCGGGTAGTCAGCTGGAAAACACCGTCCTTATCTCGTTTAAATTTATGAAAAAAAATGTTCATAGATGTGTTATTTATAAAAAAAGTAAGTATTATTATTTCTATGGAATTTTCGACGCAAATGGTAGAGGACCTGTCGATGTCGTATCTCTTGACGAAGGCTATGCAGTACAGTCAGCGTCAGAGTAAAGGAACCCCCCAATGACTTAAAGAATATCGCCTGACGCGACGGCGCGGCGCGCGGCAGGCGCGTCTCGAAGGGGTTCCTTTTCTCTGAAGCTTACTGTACATGAGTTGATATTGTTTTTATATAAATTATAAATGTATGGTGTTCTGTTGACAGTGACTGTTGATGCCAAACTGGCTGAGTTTCTTTTGAAAACCTGCTTGGAGAAAGATGATGCACTGAAATGTTTGAAACTAATGACTGGCAATGGCAGTATATTCGCACCAGGTACACAATATATTACTTTGTTTTAATTATTATGATATTCATACGGCAAAATTTATTACACGGTGTAAGTTATCGAATTGCGAAGTAATGCAACAAAGTATAAAATTATTTACTAACTAGCCGTAAAAGTGTTCAAAAAAGTTCGCGAACGAACACAGTTTTGAGGTTTGAGTGATACATGTGACAGTGGTAGCGGTATTCATCATAAAAAATAAACGAGAATGAGGGTAGACCTATTCATCTGCTCATAAACGTCCACCCTTTACTTCTTCACAATTACTTCAGTTCATCTGAGTTCATCCGCGATCATGGCGCTTGCAACAGTGATGAAACATCGGAAACTCGAAACAACACGAACTCGAACGATTTTGACACTAATAATAGTAATTATGATATCGATCCTATAAATTCTAGTATGTTTTTAATGCCCACCAATGATGACGAAATACAAAAAGTAATAAAATCACTCAGGGATACAAACTCAACAGGTTATGATCAAATACCTACAAAAATTATCAAATACATAAGCCCTACTATTAGTCAGGTACTGGTACATTTAATAAACTTGTCGTTATACACGGGAGTGTTTCCTGAGAAATTGAAAATAGCCGTTATTAAACCAATATTTAAAAAAGGTAATAAAAACCTTATTGATAATTACAGACCGATAGCCTTATTGCCCATTTTAGCGAAATTTTACGAAAAGCTCATGCATAAGCGATTAATAAATTTTATCGATAAGTTCCGGGTTTTGAAACATGAACAACATGGATTCCAAAAAAAGAAATCGACAACCACAGCGACATTTAACTTAATTAACCTAGTTACTAAAAATATTGACCAGAAAATCCCGACCACTGTTGTATTTTTTGACATGTCAAAAGCCTTTGACTTTGTATCGCATGAGCTACTTCTAAAAAAATGTGAAATATATGGAATACGCGGTAAAGCAAATGCGTGGTTAAAAAGTTACCTTACAAACAGAACGCAATTTGTAGAAATAACTGTGGACAAACCAAATCAAAAGGTGAAATGAAATTTAAATCCGAATTGGGTTACAATTGTACAGGCGTTCCACAGGGTAGTATTTTGGGTGCCCCGCTTTTCCTGCTATATATCAATGACCTGACAGAAGTAACTGACTATCCTTGCATACTATTTGCAGATGATGTGCCCGTAATTATCCCTAAAACTAAAGAAAACTATAATGAAGAAATAAATAGTACCGTAAGCAAAATTATATCTTGGATGGAAAAGAATAATCTTAAAACTAAATAGATAAAACCAAATATGTACAATTTCTTAACAAAAACTGGAATAAAATTAATTTAAACATTACTTATAAAGATAAACAAATACAACAATCAGATAGTATGACTTTTCTTGGGATGGTGCTAGATGGGAAGTGTTCCTGGATTGGTCATATTGATATGATATGTGGAAAACTCAGTAAGTTTGCTTATGTTCTATGGCGTTTATCTAACCTATCAAGTAGACAAGCCACATTACAGACACATATGTTGGTTTAATACTGCGTTATGGTATACTAGTATGGGGAAACTCGGTGCATCTCGGAAGAGTCTTCATCGCACAGAAGAGGTGTATACGTGCGATTTGTAATGTAGACCCACTCACATCCTGTAAACCACTGTTTAAGAAACTTAGAATACTTACATTAACTGGTATTTATATTGAGGAAAACCAAATCTCATCCTGAGATGTTTGAAAAACTGGGAGATAAATGCAAATTCAAAAATAGATTTCCTAATAGGTTGATTAATCCTAAAATTAAAACGGAACTATACAGGCGAAGTTGTTATCCTATGTGCATTAAAATTTATAACAAGGTTCCAGACCAAATTAAGGAACTTCCTATGGTCCGCTTCAAAAGGGCTTTACGCAGATGGTTGATTGAAAATCCCTTTTATACAATACAAGAATTCCTCCAGTTCAAATTTAATTAATTTAATATCTAATTTATTTTACATTTAACTAATTAAAATAATATCAACAAAAATTTGCATGTCAGAATATTATGATTAAATATGTTAAGCTACTACTATACCATTATAAGAACTTTGTAACCATATTTATTTGCAAATAAATCTTTGACTTTGACTTTGACTTAACAAGACGAGTGAATGATGATGATGAATCATGGTAAATATCCCGGTTTACGTTCTCATGATCATTTACTAACTGTATGTCAGATTGCAAGTGTTCTCCCTCTCGACTCGATTGTCGAACCGAAGATTCGTCACAATCTCCTTGATGGTTTAAGAACGCGTTGAGGACAAAAACTGGTTTGTATTCGAATTTATGGAGCTTTACACTATTAATGATCGCTGATTATTCGTGGGGGTCTTTGGAAAGCATTCAGTGATTAGTGGTTTATGCCGTAGTGTATCTCAGGCTAGCTAGGTACCCTATTTCTTTTTTCGGGGTTATAGTTATTAAATGACTCTTCCCGGTCTGAAAAACACAGTCTGTTCCTCCATACCGATTCGTTGCCCTTGCGCGAGCGTTCTGCAGCCAAAGTATTTCGTTCGAACATTCCCGCACTCCCGGAAAGGAGTGGAGCTACCCTTTTTTTTCTGGGTGGGAAAATCATCGAATGACTTCTTCCGCTCTGGGTGGAGCGGAAGGGAGTATCAGACTTCTACTGACTTAAAACCCACCTTATTCCATTAACTGCCCTTAAGTTCCGGGGCCGCGGTATCTAGTTAGAACATTCCTGAAACCCCGGCAGTGAGGGCTACGCTAAATAAGTGCTATCATTAGTGACAATTTTAGAGAATCACCAAACAAATTCTCCAACAGTTAACATCTGGCGTCCTCGTCGCAAGGTCTTGGCTCCGACCTTCAGCCAAAAAAACCTGATGCATTTTGCGGACATCTTCTCCCGCCAGAGCTCTGTCATGGTGGAACTACTGCAGGCTGCTGCAGGACGGGGAGCCTTCTCCATATGGCAGTACATCACCACCTACACCATGGATTCTGTTTGTGGTAAGAAAAACATATTTTCCTCTGAAAGACCCTAAACACAGGTATATAAATTCAGAGCTAAAATAGTATCTTACCTATATCTAGTCATATAGCCAGTTACGGATTATTCACTATAAGTAACAAATGTGTAGGTGTAGGTATGAATAATAAACGTTAAAATTACTGTACAGTATTAAGAAGTCTGCATGGGGAGTATTAAATGATGATGATGTTGATGTTTGAACCTCTAAGGACCTCATTAAAGCTGTGTGTTTTTTTGGTTTGGTTTGCCAAGCGCTCAAGTGATCTTTTATCCTGAAGTCTACAAATCGTTCCTCTGTTCTTGTTTTAAAAGCCTTTGTATATGTTACAAAATGCATGAAATTGGTATCGTATACAGGCTCATTATAATTCAGGTTACAGAACCATGCCATTCTGTCGAGAGAGCAAGACGAAGGAGAGAAGTCACTTGTATACCTATGCTACTGTAAAAAAACACATTTATCGTTACAGAGACAACCCTAGGCGTTTTTGTGAACTCCCAGAAGCAATCAGAGCAGCCATTTCTTCAAGCATTTGACAGATGTACTCAACTGGACTCGGCTCGTCTTTGCAAGCCGTGGTTATATAACTTGTCTGTGTATAAGATGACACCGGCTTACAGGGAACATGCACAGTGCAGGGATTACATTTGGAAGTTTGTTGATAAGGTGAGTATCCATACATATTTTCTATATTGTCATCTTCATCATCATTCAGAAAGGAACTCGTAGCTAAACAATAACAACCACATGGATCCATCTTTTTTATAAATAAAGATTCTATTATAAAAAAAAAAACACGGACAAGTAACGTATTGGTTAATTTTTGAGAAACTAGTTTGAATATACATATAAGTCTTACAATACTTGTGTGAAATAATCATAAATTTAGGTATTTCATCGTGAACTGAGACACAATGCCAATTTTGCACCGACGTTCTGATGAGACTGGGCCTGGGTTTGACTCAAACCCAGGCCCAGTCATTAAAACATTTATTAACATTATTATTATTATGTAATTTTAAAAATTTATTATACGTATGTATTATTATAGCATTAATATAAATATTTATTTAACTTTATGTATGTATATAGTTGTTTATTATAACATTATAATTTTTATTTTATTTTATTTATCGTAATTAGTATTTATACACACTGTGTCTATCATCTCCTCTTCAACTCTCCTGTCGAAGACTTATTAAGAAATTTCTTCCAGCAGACCTCTGCTGGAAGAAATAGGAAATAAGCAGCACCTTTGTGCTCTTTAGTCTGTATTTATATTTTTTTCTTTTGTAAGTGTCATGTGTGTACATAAACAAATAAATAAAATTAACAATATTATTATAGGTCGGTAACTACGTATACCAAGAAAATTGTTGGACTAGGTAGGTACCTACAAGCCGGGGTTGCGGAAAGTTCTAACGAGTTACTGCGGCCCCGGAATGCAAGGGCAACTGAAAGAGCAGCGTGGGTTTTTAGTCAGTAGAAGTCTGACACTCCCTTCCGCTCCATCCACAGTGGGAGAAGTCATTTGATGATTTTCCCACCCAGAAAAAAAAAAACAACAAAAAGGTTAGGTTACAATAACAAATAAGTGGACTGAACATAACAACAAAAACTCTATTTAACTGCCACCAGAAAGCTGAACCTGATATAAAGACATATGGAAAAAGACTGTCTTCTTTGTCGTAATTAAATACTCCGTTTCTAGTCATATTCCTCTTCCCTTTCTTGTGCATTGCTTTCCTGCTCTCAAGGAGTCTCATTAATGTCTTAGCAACTCAACAGATTATCGCTGAAACCAGCTACCATGTATGCACGATTCATTTTCGCCTTACGGCAATGTTTCATGTCAATATCAATGTTTGGTTAAAATAATGTTTGTAATATTTCAGATCATCCAATCGAAGAAGCAATCTTTGAAAGATGAGAAAGTGTATATGACTGAGTCTGATCAAAGTAAGTATAAAAAGAAATTTTATTAGCTTCTTCTCGCGGCTTTGCTCGCGCGAAAAGTTTTTTTCAGCGAAAAATTATGTCTATTAAGAAGAATGTAGCTTTCTTTTGGTGAAACAATTTTCAAAATCGAGTCAGAAGAGCCGGAGTCACCTCATAATACCTATAGATTTAGATGAGAATTGTGAAATGATAAAACATGAACACTGAACAGTGGTAACACACTGACTATAGGCATATCTTATGATTGTTGATATGAACCAAGACAGCCATATAAATTAAGGACTAAATGACTCAATTTAATTTTAATCATCAATTGTTATCCTATCTATTACAGACATGAAACAAAATGGTCTCAAGACTTTCCTGGAGTTGCTCATAGATACTTCAGGTGGAGATCGAGGCTACACTGACATGGAACTGCGTGAAGAGACCCTGGTCCTGGTGCTGGCTGGTACCGACACCTCCGCAGTGGGTACTGCCTTCACCTCCATGCTGCTGGCCAGATATCCTGATGTACAGGAAAAGGTTTATCAAGAGTAAGTTGCTGTATAAAAATATTTGTATAACTGACACACGTTTGTATGTTTTTTTTTTATGAATGGTCGGCTCTGCACCGAAACAAAGCAGTGTGTGGTAGTGTTTTATTTTATTGTATTTAATTTATTTATATCACCAACAGTTGGATACACTGATATAAATTGAGAATATATTCAATTGTTGTTATGAAATCGGTGCCATATTCAATACTCACCGATTTTTTAAATGCAAGCAGTAGGTATACTCTATTTGTCACTCCTAATGCAAGGAATTGTTCTAGTGCTGATCCCATAACAAACGAAATTAAAGAAACAAAAGAAACGGACATTATTTATTTACATTTTTTTTTAATATTCTTATATCTTAATGGGTTGCTGCGAAAGTCTTATTCATAATATTGCCTTATGCATATTTAGGGTACGATGGGACTTATATATTATTATGCTATGCGTAAAAGTTCCTTTAAAAATAAAGAATATTAATAATAAAAAAAATGTAAACATGAGAATATAACATAAAACACACAACAAGTTATAGTAAAAGAAATAGCAAAATAATAACTTTTAAACACAGAAAAAAGAATAAATATGGGCGCCGCCTTGTTTAGGTTTTAATACTACTCACAACAAAAACTATTTTTGAATGGTCTCACATTTGACTTCCTTGTGTGGTTTCATCGATAAAAAGTTGATATAGGAAAGCATTATAACACAAATATAAACTTGAATTTATCAATTGAATATTCTATAACTAGATTTAATAAAAATATAATTGTTGATTCTGAGTGAAATAGATACTTAAATATCTCTCTGGGTAACTGGATTGTCGCGGTATACCCGGTATGGCTGGACAAAATTAGGAAAATCTAGGCTGCTGATGATAAAACCTGTTCCTTGTTCAGACTACAGGAAGTATTCGGGGACACAGAGAGACCTGTAGCTGCTGTAGATCTTCCTCAACTGAAATATCTGGATGCTGTGATAAGAGAAACATTGCGACTGTATCCTCCAGTGCCAGTCATTGCCAGGAAAGTTGATAAGGAGGTTACTTTACGTAAGTATTCTTATCATCTTCCTGTCCTTATCCAATTTACTTGGGGTCGTTGCAATAGGTTTTTTTATTCTGGATGAGCCCACTCTTATCCCCAATTTATTATATTCTTCTCTATCAGACTTTATTGCCTATTGTACTCCTTTTTAGTGTTTCGTACCTCAAGAGGCAAACAGAAACCCTTCTAGGATTACTTCGTTTCCGCCTGTCTGTCAAAACACTTTTACTCAAGAACGCGCAACGATTTTTCAACAAATTAAGCACAATACCCCAGACAGCCCAATTAGAATATTAAATTATAAGTCTAAAACAACATCCGTAACGAAATAAATTGAAACCAAAACTAGACATTTTTTATATAAACCTTTTTTCCAAAAAATAAAACCGACTTCCATATAATAATATAAAAAAAGAAAATACAAAACCAACAACACCGACTACCGAAATTAAAATTATTTTTGGCTTTGTAGTATTTTGATATGGAATTCGGTTTTATTTTTGGAATAAAGTTTTTATTTTCGTGCTTTTTAGTGGGTCAGTGAATTTTCCAAATCGGTTCGTAAATGACGCAGTTATGCGCGAACAAAAAACGCAATGCAGAGTAAACGAAAAGATCATCAACATAAATATTTTTTTTTAGACTTTTATACATTTTTCAGAAACGGCTTGACCGATTTCGATAAAATTTTCATTAGACCATTTGGAAAGTATACCCTTTTTAATAAAAAAAGAATTTTTCAATTCGGTTGGCAAGCGACGGAGCTATGCCCGAACAAACATAAAAAAAAAATAAACAAACATACGAATTGAGAGCCTCCTCCTTTTTTAGAAGTCGGTTAAAAATAGTTATCCTTACTAAAAGCAAAACATATATGTGCGTCATACAATATCCTTATGCTGACGCATACACTCATGCAATGTTAGCGGCCGACACGCACACGAGCGCATTTACTTGAATTAAGGTTTGTATTAATTTGTCATGATACTATGTTTCCATTTAAAGTTAAATGAAAGATTTTTCCGTCATAATTGAACACCTATATTTATGACGGAAATCAATTCAGAAGTCAATTTTGAACCAACTACTTTCAGGAATTGCGTTTACTCTGTTACACGTTGTATATATATTTATAACAGATTTTCGGGTTTACAGTCTGTTTTAAATAAAAAATAATCAAACCATTAGGTCAACTCACACAAAAGAAATGACCGTTTATGTGACATATTTTGCGATTTCATAAGGGAATCAAAACATATTACTTCTCGTTGACCTAGAATCATGAAATTTGGCAATAAGCAAGGTTTTACAGAATGTCTATAAGAAACAATTTGAAAACCTTAAATATGTTAGTAGTCTAGTACTACTGAACTGTTGGGCACGCCGCAGTCGCGGCGATAAGTCCCCTCTTTAAGGAGTGGCTGGAGAGAGGCCATGGCGTCCTCACCTCCCGCCTGACGCAGGTGCTGACCGGACATGGCTGTTTTGGGAGGTACCTGTTTCGGATTCAACGGAAGGACACGCCCGGGTGTCGTCATTGTGAGGACCACCTGCAGGACACGGTGGAGCATACGGTGGAGGTGTGCCCTGCTTGGGTGGAGCACCGTCGTGTCCTCGTAGAGGCGGTAGGCGGCGGCGACCTCTCGCGCCCTGCTCTGGTTCAGACCATGGTGCGGAGCGAGAGGGAATGGGATGCGGTCGCCTCCTTCTGCGAAGCAGTCATGCTAGCAAAAGAGGAGGCCGAACGCGCGAGGGAGAGGCAACTCTCTTCCTCGCGCCCCAGCCACCGCGGGAGACGCCCGGGCGTCGGGGATCACGAGCCGATTTCCGGTCACCGTAGGCGCGGGCCTGCGGACGGCGAGCAGGGGTCGCTACCGTCCGGTAAGGACCAGGCCCGGGTCGGCGGCGCGTCGTGTTCCACGCGCGCCTCAAAGAGCTGTCAACACCAGTGACGGGGCCTCATAGGGCCATTGCCTGCCGGGGTTTGCGGGAAAGTTCTACCGAGTTACCGCGGCCCCGGAAATTTAGGGCAGCCGAAGGAACAGGGTGGGTTTTTAGTCAGTAGAAATCTGACACACCCTTCCGCTTGACCCAGAGCGGAAGAAATCATTCGATGATTTACCACCACCAAAAAAAAAAAAGTACTACTGAACTGTGCACTGTATTGGTACTTAAATTTGTTCGGAATTTTTAGTGCGAGAATCCAACTCCCACTTAACTGATTTATCTTTCATATCATTTCTCACACAATCGATCCACCTTTTCTTTGGCCATCGAAGAGGATGGCCAAAGACGACGAAACCACGCATATACGAAAGAAGAAGACCACGCATATCTTCCATCTAGTTCAAATTATTCTTGTGATTTCTTTTCTATTAAATAATTCTTTATTTATACTTATAAAGCCTTCAGGCATCAGTGGCGTGCCTGTTCACCTACAATTTACAAGTTTTTTTTCGTTATCAGCTTCAGGAGTAACCCTAGTCGAGGACTGCGGACTAGTGATCAACATCTGGGCGATACACCGCAACCCTAAGTACTGGGGAGAGGACGCGGAGCTGTTCCGACCTGAACGGTTCTTCGACACGCCACTGACGTATCCTACTGCCTTCATGCCGTTCAGCCATGGACCGAGAGCTTGTATTGGTAAATAATCTTTCGTGATCTACTTAGCCATTTCCCAACTATGATGGGTTGGCTTCCAGTCTAACCGGATGTGTCTGAGTACCCTTGCTAAAACTGGTGTAAGATTTTCCTTAATACCTCTGAATGAGCACCGCCTATCGCCGCCGTGAGGACACGTTCCTCACGGCGGCGATAGGCGGAGACCTCTCGCGCCCGGCATTGGTCGAGGCCATGCTGCGGGGCGAGAGGGAGTGGGAAGTGGTCGCCTCCTTCTGCGAAGCAGTCATGCTTCCGAAGGAGGAGGCGGGCCGCGTGAGGGAGAGGATGGAGTCCTCCCTCCAGCCCAGCCGCAGTAGTAGACGCCCACGGCGTCGGACGTCGGCCGACGATCTCCGGCCACCGTAGGCGCGGGCATGCGGACAGCGAGTAAAGGGCAACTCGCTGTCCGACCATGGACCATGCCCGGGTCGACGGCGCGTCGTGTTCCACGCGCGCCTCCTCATGACGAGGCCCCCTCTGCAGAGAGCCGAAGCCTGCCGGGGTCGTGGGACTCATCCCGTTACCGTGGCCCCGGTATGTAAAGGGTTATTGAAGGAACACCGTGGATTTTAGTCAGTAAAAGTCTGACAGTCCCTCCCACCCTGCCCGGGGTGTGAGGACTTATTTGATAATTTTATCACGTTAAAAAAAAAAACAAAAAAAAAATACCTCTGAATACTAGGGGTACGACTGCCAAAGATGGACTAACGACAGTCGGGACCATCGACTTATCGTGCTTTCGTGGCACGTGAAGGGATCACAAGACCAGTGTCAAATGTCGCAATTTAATTTATTCATTATTACTTATTAGAACTTAAAACGGGATATTTACCGTGTGTACTTTTTGTTTCGAATTTCCGATATTTCGGGACTGTTCGCCTTGTCGATATGCATTTGCAAGTCATCAATTTTTAGCAGAAAGTTCACGTATTTATAACAAAATTAATAAAATTATTTCTATTTATAGACTCCACTCACTAATTAAAAAAAAACTTAAGAACTGGCTTTTTCTTTTATCTTATGACGAAGCAGAAAAAATATTGTGTATCGAAACTTAAATTTATTTATACTCCTATGGAATCATACAATCTCTCATTCACACATAAGCACACCGTCGCCCGCACACGCATATACACACCCACTCACATAAACACACAAACCTTCCAGACACTCATAAACACACACGCAACCTTCTTTTGCTGTTGACAACAGAAATATTGTAACCGAAATGTCACGGTCGTATTATTTATTGCCAATGCCGAAATATCTCCGACTCCTAAGATACAGGTCTGCGTACTTAGTTTAGGTGCCGGAAATCTGACACAAATTTTTAGATTTGCTGTACAACCTACTGTTTTTCTTTTCTCTTATTGTTTTCTGTATTCTGTATTACGTGTCTTTTCTTATGTACAAATAAATTATATCTTATCTTAAAAAAATACATTGATTGACGTAAGTAAGCGTTGCTTAACCTCAAAAATCGTCCTGTTCGGCTATTATTATTGAGCCACGAGCTCCTATGAAACACCCCAATAGACAATTTTAGTAACCTGACGTCCTGCAACTGATGGTATATTCTTATAACAAATTATTTTGCATTATTTCAGGTTATCAATACGCGATGATGTCAATGAAGACTGCTCTATCAGCTCTCTTGCGCCAGTACAGGATCCTGCCAGCAACTGAAACTGTAGATCTAAAGCCTTTGAGGGTCAAGTTCGATGTCATGATGAGGGATGCAGACAATTTCACCTTGCAGCTTGTGAAAAGACTATGATGAAGCATGTGGAGAAGAAGCAGTGCTATTCAAATGATTCTTCATTAAGAAATTTTATGGGTGTGCGAATGGGAAAGCTTGAATTCTTATTATAAATTCCAGTTCCAAGGCTTACAAAACTTTACAGTGTCTTTTTCTGGTAAATTAAACGATACCTAACTATATTTTTGTTTTCTCTTATCTTGTGATACCTACTCAATTTTTATAAAGAAAGAAGTCAGATAGCCATTTTAGTGGCGAAAATGACTGATTTAGGCTTTTCAATTTCCGTCTGTTTGTAAGATAATGTTGAATGGAACTCTGCTAGATTCAAAATATTTTGTCTCATATTCGCACAGATTACTGTATATAGCGTACAGATGCCTAATCTGATACAAAGTGAAAGAAACGCGACTCCGACTTCCCTATGAGGGTCGCCCTGAGGACACAGTCGAGCACACGGTGCAGGACTGCCCCGCTTGGGCAGAGCACCGACGTGTCCTCACGGCGGCAATAGGCGGAGACCTCTCGCGCCCGGCATTGGTCGAGGCCATGCTGCGGGGCGAGAGGGAGTGGGAAGCGGTCGCCTCCTTCTGCGAAGCAGTCATGCTTCCGAAGGAGGAGGCGGGCCGCGTGAGGGAGAGGATGGCGTCCTCCCTCCAGCCCAGCCGCAGTGGTAGACGCCCACGGCGTCGGACGTCGGCCGACGATCTCCGGTCACCGTAGGCGCGGGCATGCGGACAGCGAGTAAAGGGCAACTCGCTGTCCGACCATGGACCATGCCCGGGTCGACGGCGCGTCGTGTTCCACGCGCGCCTTAAAGAGCGTCAGCAATATGACGAGGCCCCCCGTAGAAGGCCGAAGCCTGCCGGGGTCGTGGGACTCATCCCGTTACCGTGACCCCGGTACGTAAAGGGTTATTGAAGGAACACCGTGGATTTTAGTCAGTAAAAGTCTGACAGTCCCTCCCACCCTGCCCGGGGTGGGAGGACTTATTTGATAATTTTACCACGTTAAAAAAAAAAAAAAAAAAAAAAACAAAAAAAAAAAAAGCGCGCACGTCACACAGTTTTTCGCGTGCCCCGCTTGATTGCGTTCGAGCGGCTTGCAAGTGATAATCTCAGGTTATTGAATTAATTTACAATCCTACCAAGAGATGGTATTAAGAGTGAATCATTTTTAACCGACTTCAAAAAAAAGGAGGAGGTCCTCAATTCGTCTTCGGTGGCGCAGTAGGCTGTGCGTAAGTCTTGAACTTTTTTTTGTATGTGTTACCTCATAACTCGCAGATGGCTAGACCGATTTGAAAAATTCTTTTTTTGTTTGAAAGGGTATACTTTCTAGTTGGTCCCAATGTCATCACGTAAAGATCTGATGATGGAATCATGGAGAAATCGAGGGAATTCTTCAAATATTATAGGCACACCTATAGCGTTTTGGGTATTTCTTATAGTTAGAAAGTCTGTTAGAAAGTTATGTAATATGAGCGATATTGTATGCCTCCAAGAAACATGGCTTCTACCCCATGATATTCCTATTTTAAGTACCATATCAGATGAATTTGAATATACGGGTAAGTCAGCCGTTGACACAACTGCCGGATTGCTGATTGGAAGGCCGTATGGGGGAGTAGCCATTCTGTGGAGAAAAGGTGTTTTCGATACAGTCACTGTGTTAGAATGTAACAGCTGTCGCTTGGCGGCCGTCAAAGCTAGCATTGGCGGGCGCTCGATTATTGTAGCATGTGTGTATATGCCGACTAATTCGCCCGATAACTTGCATATGTTTACGGAAGTGTTAGGTGAGATCAGTGCAGTGGTTGCGGGCGGTGGAGTCGAGAGTTTGTTTATATTGGGTGATTTTAACGCACATCCAAACGAATTATTTTTTAGGGAACTTACTAGTTTCTGCGCAGATCAATCGTATGTTTGTGCTGATATTGAAAAGCTGGGAATAAATTCTAGTAGCTATACTTTTATGAGTGAGGCACATGGATGTAGGAGGTGGCTTGATCACTGTATAGTCTCTCTGTCAGCTTGGGCTGCAGTGGATAAGGTTACAATAAAAGAGGATGTATATACGTCAGATCATCTACCACTTTGCATTGAGTGTAATTTAAATTTAGTAAGACCTAAGCTGGTAACCATGCCTACTCCTTGCAATAAAGTAATTTGGGGGGACCGAAATGACTCGCAAATTGACAGATACCGTGAGCTATGTAACGGTAAGTTGCGTGAAATTGATTTTCCTCTGGAGTTTCAAGAGTGTAGCCATAGTTTTTGTAATTTAAGCGAGCATAAAACTATTCTAGATGAATTATATTGTAAAATATCATATGCATTGTGTGACGCCGCCGAGCAAACATACGAAAAGGTAGGGACTGTGTGTAGAGGTGGGAACCACAAGACATTATGCGGGTGGAATTACCATGTAAGAGATGCATACCGGGAGGCCAGGTGTAAATTCGAAGTGTGGGTTTTACACCAACGGCCAACCTCTGGAGCTATTTTTGAAGAAATGCGAGTGGCCCGTAACATCTTCAAGGCTCGGCTAAAATGGTGCCAAAAAAATCAAGAGCAAATAAAGATGGATATGATAGCAAAAGCAAGAGCAACAAATAATTTCGCTAAGTTTTGGAAGTCCACGAGTAAGCTTGATATTAAGCCTGGCCTATCCGTGAATGTAGGTGGGAGGAGTGATCCGGGGGAGATTGCTAATATGTTCAAGGAACATTTTACAGTGCGGTCTCCGCTGGGTCCCTCAATTGATATGAACAATGCTGGGCCTGAAAATCAGAGAGTGGATTCATTCATGTTCTTTTCGGCCAAACAAGTTGCAACAGTAATTAAAAATATGAGCAAAGGCAAATCTCCTGGATATGACGGGCTCAGTATTGAACATCTCAAATTTGCGGGGGTACATCTGCCAAGGGTGTTGTCGTTGTTTTACACCATGTGCCTAAGTCACTCCTACTTGCCCGCAGGACTAATGAAAACACTGGTGGTTCCCATAATTAAGAACAGGACGGGCGACATATCTGATAAGTCAAACTATCGACCTATATCTCTCGCAACCACATTGGCAAAAGTGCTGGACGGTATGATTGATTCTAGCTTGAAGGAATGTCTATCCATGCATGACTCACAGTTCGGGTTTCAACCTGGACTGTCAACGGAAAGTGCCATAGTGAGTCTCAAACATACGGTCCAGTATTACACTGATCGTAGGACGCCGGTATACGCCTGTTTTCTGGATCTTTCCAGAGCCTTCGATCTGGTAAATTACGATGTACTCTGGAGAGAGCTTGAGGACAGGGGTGTATCGGCAGGAGTCCTTAGGATCCTACAGTATTGGTATGCGAACCAAGAAAATGTTGTTAAGTGGTCCAATGCACAGTCTGAGACCTATAGGTTGGAATGCGGTGTGAGACAGGGTGGTCTGACGTCTCCTAGGCTATTTAGCACATATATAGATGGCCTAATCGTGGACCTCAGCAATATGCGGGTCGGATGTAGCGTTCATGGTGTAACAATAAATAGTATCAGCTATGCTGATGACATGGCTTTGCTGGCGCCGACGGCAAGTGCTGTAAATGAAATGCTGCGGGTCTGTCAGGCGTATGCTGCCTCGCACGGACTTGTTTATAATGTTACGAAGTGCGAATACATTGTCTTTAAGGCCAGCGGTGAATGCCCAGATACTATACCTGACATTACCCTAAACGGCTTGAACGTCAAAAGAGTGACGAAATTTAAATATCTAGGGCATCTTCTCACTGACGACCTTAAGGACAATGTCGATATTGAAAGGGAGCGTAGGGCATTGGCGGTCCGAGGTAACATGTTGGCCCGAAGATTCGCTCGGTGTAGCAGTCTTGTGAAAGTAACACTATTTAAGGCGTATTGCCAGTGCTTTTACACGGGGAATCTTTGGGTCAACTATACCAAAAGAACGCTGGATGACCTACGCGTTCAGTATAATAATATTTTTAGGATGCTGTTGGGACTGCCACGATGGTGCAGCGCATCTGCTATGTTTGCGCAAAACCGAGTTGACGGCTTCCACGCCGTCATTCGCAAGAGAACCGCGTCGCTGTTGTCAAGGTTGCGGGCGAGTGGCAACAGCATTCTAAAAACTGTGGCGGAGAGTATCGACTCTCCGATTATTAAAAGTTTTGTGAGAAGGACAATCACTAACCATTAATTCGGGGATGTCCTTTTCACAATACTATATGGTCTGTCTTCTTCTCTATTGTATTTTAACTACTAACACTAGTAATAAGTTATATTATTGTTTACTAACACGCTGGATCATTGTTGTCTGAAAATAAAGAATTATTATTATTATTATTATAGTACCTTGTGCAGTTGCTTTCGAAAAGCACCATTTGAGGAAGTGGAACTGATGATGAAGACCCCAGATGGCCACGAAAACTATTCAATAATAAGTATTTCGTGGATTGCGATTAGATTACTAGAATATGGATGTTAAGCACTTTATGCTCGTCACAATTCATATGGTGAAGTAGAGCTGATGGTGATGTACCAGGAGAACTCCTCAAAAATTAACGGCTTTGCACCAGGAAAAGCAATATTTTGTAAAAGGCGATAAGTAGTTGACATTTTGGCT
The DNA here is from genome assembly GCA_943138885.2 of Tholera decimalis. Taxonomy (NCBI): domain Eukaryota; kingdom Metazoa; phylum Arthropoda; class Insecta; order Lepidoptera; family Noctuidae; genus Tholera; species Tholera decimalis. The sequence goes on along the minus strand of OW964552.2, from coordinate 2,768,091 downwards.
TTTGTAATTAGATAAATTACAAACCGATGCACTAAAAAGCGTGAAAAAAAGCTTTTTAGCAAAAAAATAGAACCGACTTCCATATAAAACACTACAAAGGTAAAAATAACATTATTTACGGAAGGCGGTGTCAAAAAAAAATACAAAAGAAATGACACCGACTACCGAAATTAAAATTATTTTTACCTTTGTAGTGTTTTTCTATGGAAGTCGGTTCTATTTTTTTTTTTGCTAAAAAGCTTTTAAACAGCACATCTTCACCTTGACATGTAGCATAGTTTGCCGCGCGCCCCGCTAGATGGCGTCCGCAGCAACGGCTTGCGAGTACCATGATCTCGGCTTGTTTGAATTTAAATCACTGAAAGCCGCCGGCGGCCACAAAGGCGGTACATTTTGTGACGTTTCAAATTTGAGGGGTTAATTACTCTCCTACTAATAGATTAAAAGCGTTAAAAGCATTTCATGTTATTCAAGATAGCACATCCTCAACTTTGCAAGCTTTTGTCGTCACTATATCGGCTTTTACTAATTGTTTAAATTACTAAGGTCCTACTAATTTAACATTAAGATCTAAGTTAGGGCGTCGCATCTTTAACATTATTATAAGTTGTTTTTAGGGTTCCGTAGCCGAATGGCAAAAAACGGAACCCTTATAGTTTCGACATGTCTGTCCGTCTGTCTGTCTGTCAGTCCGTGCGTATGTCACAGCCATTTTATTCCGAAACTGTTAGGACCATACATGTGAAACTTGGTAAGTAGATGTATTCTGTGAACCGCTTTCCGATTTTATGAAAAAAATAAAAAATATTTAAAATAAAGGGGAGCTCCCCATACATGGAACTGAAACTGAAAATATTTATTTTTTCATGAAACCTATGCGTATGTGGTATCTATAGACAGGTCTTAATTAAAAATGATATTGAGGTTTCTAAAACCACTTTTTCATAAAGTCAATCGTTTAAAAGATATAAGCTTCCAAAATGGCTTCTATAATTTTTAACAACTTAACAAGGGTGCTAGACGTGGTACCACACTATTATTCTGTTCACAGTTTTGTTAAATATTTTTTTTTATAAAAACATGGTTTATTGTGTAAATCATTTTATTGCAAATAAATAAATTATTATTAAATTACTAATAGCTTAATGGTACACATTGTTTTTTATCTAGACTTTGTGGTTGATTGGGTTCTCGGTCTGAGAAAAATATATCACTATCACGCAAGTGACGCGACTACCTGTTAAAACAACTTTCAATCTTGCATCACACTGCAACCCGATGTTCGAACCCCGTCATGTTCCTATGACCCCACCCCCCCCCTGGATCCGCCCTTGGTGCTGCAGGGTATTTACCATCAGCTTTTGGTGGATATGCAGTCTTATCGTACTAAGCGCTTCTCCTCTACATATATTGTGCGCATAGCTGCAGAACTCTTAGCCGGCTTCTGTGTTTCATACCACATACGACCCGTCAGCCTTTAAAGCAACAGTCAACAGGTATCTCCAGAGCTCACACGTTCAATCGTATACCTCATCTATCGCTTACCATCAGGTGTTATCGAGGTCAACAGCGGGTTCTTCCGTCAAAAAATATTATTAAGCTTTTAATAAGTACTGAGCGTTACAGACGACTTTACAGAACTGAACTTACTATATACTTACTAATAATAATATTGATGTTCAATGTGTTAAACTTTTGTTGTTTAATACTCAACTGACCAGTAGTGGACTATAAAAATAATAATGTGGCGCAATCCACAAAGTACAAGTGAAGGGAGACCTCCGGATAGGAGGATAAAATGATTAGGACATCCGGAACCAAGTGATTCGGGATCGAGATAGATAGTAATTCTTAGAGGAGGCATTCACCCATTTCGGGGTTCCTACAGAACCCTACCAATATTAAAATAAATAATCTTTTATTTCAGACTTAGTCCATAGAGTGTTAGTAACAATTTAAAATTTAATTTTTTTTAAGATTAATCACAAATAGGAGATTGTCAGTAAAATAGAAGGCTACATGAATGATGAGTACAAGGTTTCCCATAGCGTGCCACAAGGGAATATTCTCGGCCCCACCCTTTTCCTCCTCTTCTTACACTCTTAAACTGGAAAGAGCGCAACGAGCTGTTCTTAAGGTCATGACTTCTAAACATTTCCGGTATAGAACAATACAATTGTATAAAGACTGTAAAGTTATGACTTTTAGACAGCTCTTTGTGCTCAATACCATCTTGCGCAGGCAAATATGAGATCAAAGTATGTCTGTCCTATAGAACGATGCAAAACTAATTTGGCTGAAAGACACTTCCGAGTATTAGGTAGTCGAATTTATAATGCAGTTAACAAACGATGCAATATTTATGGTGTAGCGAGTAGGCAAGTTTACTCGCACGACTCGCACGACTGAACGCGCATCAAGATCATACGATTTTACGTCAGAGCGTGCCGTGTGCAAAACAAGTTGCAAAGCTACGCCTACTTCATGACATCAGTCGGGCTTAGCCCCGCCTTCCAAATCATGGCGCACGCGCATCCATTGTTCAAGCGTTAATGAGGCAAGATGTCGGCTGACTCGTCTATTGTCTGCGCTAACGAGGAGGCGTCGACTCCTGCGTAGATCGGTCAAGCACGAACCGTTATTAGTATTATTTAATTATAATCTGCTAGTATAAATATCCGTGTATTTTGTATTCATTATTCAATTACTGCTTCATACTTGTGACTGTAATATAACTCTGTCTCTTCTCGCTCTGGATTTTATTTCACCGCCTGCTGCTTAAACGCTTCAGTAGCTATACGTATATAATCCTGCAAGTAGTATAATAGACCTACAGAAAGGAGTCCTGTACTACTTCACTGGTGACCACCGACGATTGTTCCGGATTGAAGAAACCTGATAAACATCAGTTATGGCGCGCAGCATAGAAAAGGCATACCGAATGGGGGTCAAGGTCAAGGTCAAGGTCAGTTTTCAACGCCGATGATCCTCTGTTATGGTTCGCACAGCTGGAGGGTCAGTTCATGCTCTCCAACATCACCACAAACAGCTGGTCCAAACTGGTTGGGCGTGACGTCATCATCACTTCCATCATCATCATACAGCAGCCAGTTCTACGGGTATCCTGACCACCAGCATGCAGCGGACGCGCATACCTGGTCATCACCCTCAGCCTCTTCAGCAACCTTGGCACATCACACTGCACGCTGGTCAGCAAGCAGAGACGCAATTCTCTCCTGATCGACGCAGCAGCCAGCCACTACGCAGCACTGCACCACTCCGACCCACTGGAGACTATGCAGCATCACTCCGACCCACTGGAGTATCATCCCGACTCACTGGGATATTACCCCGACTACTCCGACCCACTGGAGTATAATCCCGACTCACTGGGATATCACCCCGACTCAAAGGGGGCAGCACCGCAGACAGTTCCGACTCACCGCGAACTATGCGACTTCCGGTTCCGACTCACTGGAACCTACCTTCCACTGGCCCGGTAAGCATCACAAGATGTATGGACGACTCATCCTGCTACGACCTTCGATCTTAGAGGTGAGTGATGTAGCGAATTCCACACCTTCAAGAGCCTAGCCGCCCTCACATACATGGCGAGAAAGGATCTGGACTCAGGTCGAACCCAAAGCCAAACTTCAGATCCAGCGCAAGCTGACAACGCAGTCAGAAAGACCAGAAGCGGCAGGACAGTGAGATTCCCCGATTACTATCGCCCGTAGTCACGGTCTCACCGGGGGAGTAGTGTAGCGAGTAGGCAAGTTTACTCGCACGACTCGCACGACTGAACGCGCATCAAGATCATACGATTTTACGTCAGAGCGTGCCGTGTGCAAAACAAGTTGCAAAGCTACGCCTACTTCATGACATTAGTCGGGCTTAGCCCCGCCTTCCAAATCATGGCGCACGCGCATCTATTGTTCAAGCGTTAATGAGGCAAGATGTCGGCTGACTTGTCTATTGTCTGCGCTAACGAGGAGGCGTCGACTCCTGCGTAGATCGGTCAAGCACGAACCGTTATTAGTATTATTTAATTATAATCTGCTAGTATAAATATCCGTGTATTTTGTATTCATTATTCAATTACTGCTTCATACTTGTGACTGTAATATAACTCTGTCGCTTCTCTCTCTGGATTTTATTTCACCGCCTGCTGCTTAAACGCTTCAGTAGCTATACGTATTATAATAGACCTACAGAACGGTGTCCTGTACTACTTCAATGGCTTAAATAAATACGAATGTAAAAAGAAAGTGACTCAATGGCTCACAACTCTTACCTACGGGGAGACTGAAAAGTTAATTGGAAAGCTTTTCTAAAATTTTCTGCTTTTTCGAACAACACTAACATACTACAAGCGCATACATCACACACACACACGACACATATACATAAAACATACACACGACACATACACATGACACATACAGTCATACACTTACACTTTATACCACAAACCTCACCAAATTCACACTAGAGAGAGGCTATAGATTATTATTTTTCTTCTATAATTAATTTTTTCTTTGTTTTATAACTTAATTTTCTTTTTGTACTCAATCGATAGCTACTTACCCAATCTAACTCCGTACTAGTTTTGTATAAATTAAGGAATGTATTAACAGAGAGAACCCAGGCACCCATAACACAAGTTTAATCTTAGCTTGGGTGCCAGTGGAGTAATCATTGATTCATTTATGCAATTTTAAAGAATATTGCCCTAAAATCAAGTTATTGTCATAGGTAAAATTGTAAATTGAAAATAATGTTATTATTATTATTTATTATTTTTCATAAATGACCTCTGCACACTATCACTGCCATACACTTTCATTTTTACATACGCAGATGACACAGTAATTTTAGTCTCGGGCCTAAGCGCCTAATTGGCAAGTAGTTAAAGAGAGAGCAGAATATTTCCTCAGTAAAATCATGAACTGGCTAAACAATAACCTATTAACCCTCAGTTTGTCCAAAACACATTATGTTCCCTTCTCAATCTCAAAACTTATCTTACCTCCACAAGATTTTTCTGTCCACACCTACACGTCCCCTCAAACTTGTGCCTGCTACGAAATGACAAAATCCAAATCCGCTAAATATCTAGGTGTTCAGATAGACAGTGGCCTAAAATGGGATAAACATATAAACTTAATGACAGCACGCGTAAGATGTTTAATATATTTATTTAAATCCCTGAGAGATACAATGCCAAAAGAAAAACTCAAACTTGCTGACTTAGCGCTGGGCCAGTCTGTCATTCAATATTGTATTACTACATGGGGAGGGGCAGCCTAAATGCACCTTTTAGGCTTAGAGCGAGCACAGAGAGCTGTGCTGAAAGTTCTACTTAAAAAAACCATATAGATTCTCCACAGTACATTTATTTTTATTTTTAATAGGCTCGCGTTTCACCACCATCTCACCTGATGGTAAGTGATGATGTGGTTGAAGATGGAGCACGCTTACCTAAAAGTAACCTATTCACTCTGGACTTAAAGACTCCTAGGTTGTAGCTGTCGGGAAACACAGACTCCAGCAGAGAATTCCACTCCTTAGCCGTACACACGATGAAGGTATTCCCAAAACGTTTTGTCCGTATGGGTGTGATGTCCACCATGTAACGATGGCGCTTCACCGTTTGTCTCGTAGTCCGATGATGGAACGGGCTTGGCGGAATTAGATTGTGTAATTCCATCGCACACTCCCCGAAATGTAATCGATAGAAAACCGATAGACTTGCAACTCGTCGTCGGTGTTCAAGGCTCTGGAGCTTTGACTCGAGCAGTGCATCGTTGACAATGGGTCTCTTGGCCCGCTTCTCGATAGACTCAAGCGCGTCCAGTTGGAATTTCGCAGATCCATCCCAAAGGTGAGAGCAGTATTCCATACACGGCCGAACCTGGGCTTGATACAAATTGAGCAGCTGTTCCGTTGTGAAGTATATTTTGTAACCTATAATAACACACAGGCTACCTTTTATCACAAAAATTGTACGCGACCGGAGCTGGGGCCACAACTAGTCTATTTTTGATTTCATTTAATTTTAGTTGGGCCATTTCATTTGTGTTTTTAATTTACCTATGTCAATAAAAGACAATGTCTATTTCACTATATTAATAAGTAAGTATATACAAAGTATATAAGAAACTATCAATAAACTTAAACTATCATTACTAAAATCTTTCAGTAGGTATGTATAATTATGTAGTCTGTGGGTAATAAAGGCTTTTACTTTTCTCAAATGTGCAATTTCTTCGTGCATTTCTGCAAGGTAAACAGTAAAGCCATATCAGCGTAAGCTAATTTATTTATGTACAGATTTGAACAGTATTTATTTATTTATATTTTAATTCCTAATAAAATAACATGTATAATTTCTCCTGAATAATGGGAGATGTTTTTACATCCAGGCCTGAGACAATCATATATTCGATCACATCATTGCTTAACATCAGGTGAGATGGTGGTTAAACACAAGCCAACCAAAAAACAGAACAAGCCCCTGACATGCAGCGTCAACACACCACTGCGCCAATCGAGTCATATCGGCAGTTAACGTCTACATTCTAATCTTATTTGGAAGTCGTCTTCATCCTTCATCATCAGGTCAAACTTGAGACGTAATGGTGGGTATTCAGAGGTGATGCTGTTTGGTGGAGTAGCTGGCAGGATTCTAAAGCGTCGCAGAACAGTAGACAACGCTGTCTTCAATGACATCATGGCGTATTGGTAACCTGAAAATACAACCAAAACTTATAGGCACTCCAACTGAAAGTAAACATTCGTATATAAAATGAATTATATAATTTTTTTTAAATGTGTTTAGCTAAATGAAGCCGGTGTTCCCTAACTGACTAACCTGAAAGAAACACCGAAACCAACTCAGAGCTCAACTATAATTAAATAAAACAAAATATATATTTAATAAAATATATAAGGCTGTCTGTAGTTTTTAAGTCCTTATTTAATTCTGTTATGCTGTACAATATTGAGCATATCTATCTATCTATAAGGTATAACAGCAGGCGCAATACCTCGGACACCCCTGTTGTGGACCGACCAACCTTAATATAATATTTTAGAATTGGCAGTATATGTTTTTTATTTAATAATATTTTTATACTTATTTGTCAAAATATAAAAAAAAAAACAAAAGATGTAATGTAAAAATAATAGTAAAGACTAGAGCATTTATGAAAAGTCCGTATTTTAGTGGGTAATAATTCTAGATCTAGTGGCTCCCATCCTCCACAACCCCAATTAGAATATTTAATATTTTTATACTTATTTGTCAAAATATAAAAAAAAAAACAAAAGATGTAATGTAAAAATAATAGTAAAGACTAGAGCATTTATGAAAAGTCCGTATTTTATTGGGCAATAATTCTAGATCTAGTGGCTCCCATCCTCCACAACTCCAATTAGAATATTAAATTATAAGTCTAAAACAATATCCGTAACTAAATAAATTGAAACCAAACCTAGATATTTTTTTTATAAAATACTTATCCTTACTATACGCTAAACGTAAGTGCATCATCATACAATATCCTTACGCAGAAGCATACACTTATGCGATGTTAGCGGCCGACACGCACACGAGCGCATTTCCTTGAATTAAGGATTGTATTCATTCGTCATGATATCGAGTTGATGAAAGATTTTTCCGTCAAAATTCACCAACTATTTTTTATGGCGGAAATCGATTCAGAAGCCGATTCTGAACCAACCACTTTCAGGAATTGCGTTTATTCTGTTACACGTTGTATGTTATTTGTTTCAAGACAGCAGAGATCGATCCCTATCATACAATACATCATCTTTTAATCCTTTTCCCAGCTATGTTAGGGTCAGCTACCACTAACTGGATGCAGCTGTGTATTACGTGGATCGACTTCCTATCTAACCTCCAATAACTGAGTAACTTTGGCAAGACAAGTGTCTCATATTCTGGCCTCTTCTTCTTCTCCGTAACGGCTGTCAAAAATGTTTCAATGACAGCCGGGATCAACGGCTTTAAATTGTTTCCAACGTTCCAATAACCGACTTCGGCAAGCATTGCTAATGCCTTCATCACACGTACCGAGTAAACGGGCGAGACAGTGCTCTCCGCCGAGTACTCGGTAGGTATAAACATGGCGCCCACCGAGTGCTCGGCCGAACGAAGCGGCGAGACAGTAGCTCGGCTCCCGTTCTACATACTAGGCCGAGTGTCCACCCTCCCGCTTCCCCGCACTGTCTCTCTCGCTCACTCGGCAGGTCTGAACGTGCACTGTCTCCGTGTCTCCCCACTCAGCCGACATTCAAATCTTTTTACGATCCATCGTGTCCGAATTGTAGTCTCATTAGAACTGAACTGACTGTACTAATTTCAAATGATGTGTGAACAGCTACTCGCTTATATCACTGTCTCGGCCGAGAAACATTTTACTGTCTCGCCCGTTTGCTCGGTACGTGTGATCAAGGCATTAGCCTTGAAGTTCGGTTATTATTTATAGTTGGTTCGCGTTAAGAAAATAGTAACGTCATAGTTGTCCGTCGCCTCTCGACCAATTAGGTCGCAACAAATTAGAAAGCTATGTTCACAATGACCAGTTGACGGCAGATCTTTTGGCGAAAAGTTTGTCTTTTATGCGTAACCTACATAAAATAATTTAAACTTAATGTTATTGAATTGGTGTGAGCCCAATTAAAAAAATATTTTGGTGCCAAAAAAGATAATACTAAACTAAAGACACCGTATACCGAAAGTACAACGACAGATCCTGTCCTACACAACTTTTAAATTTGAAATGGCACGGCCATTTTTATCTTTAATGTATAATAATCTATACAAAAACTCTAAACTATAAAGTTATATTTAATTTCTTTCGAGAACTTCTGCAATATAATTGATTTATTAATAAACAAATAGCTGACCGGAAATTGTCAAAAATGAGTTGAGTTGTCAGTATGCTGTAATTTAACTTATTAATCAGTTTTTTATTTCATAGCCTTACTGTTTTCTGCATTTTTTCTATACTAAAATAGTAACAATATGTGGTGAACAATAATCGCATTTGGTAACATAAAAAATCTGAAATAATATTTTAATTATTGAGAATAAAAACTCTATTTTATTTTTATATATGGCAAGCAAAGGCGATGTCGACTATTCTGCCAAATACAAACTCGAAAAGCAGAATAAACAAGTGTAAAAAGTGACACAAAGGGAATTGATTGACATTACAAACACAAACAGTTGTTGTTGTCGTTGATTTGGCGAAGTTAATGTGTTTACGTTTCGTTCTCTGTTTTTTGAGACTCTTGCTTTTCGGGGTGTTGAAGTACATCCATTATTCCATTATTACACCATGAAGACCGGTGTGTAGGCCAGTCGAGCACACAGATTGTCAAATTGTAATAACCTCAAAATTCCATATTTGTATTTATCCTAATATTTTTTATTAGAAGTTCTATACAATATTTAATGCTAAAAATAGTTCTTAGTATTGAACTACACACAATAAAATTATTTTCATCACTGGCCGTGAGAATTTTATAATAAGCCAAAGTTACTATGGACTAGGGCTTTCAGTCTCGATACATTTCTGAGTCCCGGGAAAATAAAACGAGACTAGGTGTGGTCTCAAAATTCCCGGAAAAAACGAGACTTTCGAGACTATTTAAAAACTAGGTTTCTTATTAATAATCTATGCAATTAGAGAGTCAAATCAAGATATTTTAATCAAGTAGTTACTTTCAAAAACAAAACCATTTGGTACAGCTTTTTTTTTTCATTTTTGTAGTAGGCACGTAAAAAACAAAGGGCATTTAACCCTAATTTTATTACAAAATGAACCCGCATTAGTAAAAGTTCTTTCTGCTTGTATGCTAGAGGGATACTATTTAGTCCACTTTGCGCTTTCACAATGAAAGGGGATAGAACCTTTCTGGCGTATCGACGTCACCATTTTGTTTTTTTTTTAATCGCGGTGCATGATGAAAGTGTGGTATGCATGGCTAGAGGAACAAAAAATGTCCAGTAACATGGTACCCCAAAGTGTCACGTAAACGTTTGAAGGTAAGCATCGACATATAACTTCAACGAAAATCATTAAAAATAGACTCATTACGTGTCCATACGCTTATTAGTATTTAGCTTATTAGTCTAGCAGTACGACAAAACCGCTACTATAGATAGATAGATAGATAGATATACTCTTTATTGTACACTCATAACAGAATTAAATAAGGACTTAAAAATAATTAATTATTTGCCTACTAAATCGCATCGCATCGCAATAAAACGCATGTCAAAGAATTCCACACGTGCGTGTTGGCTGTCTTTCATCCCACCGTATTATAAAATGAAAAACAAGTGTTTTGGTACATGTCTTTCTTTAGTGTATGGATTAGACTCGGCATCAAGAACCCCTATCCAACCTCCTGCTGAATTTATGGATTATGTAGTATAGTAGTATTTATAATACGTGTTAGATATATTATAAATGTTTTAAAATGTCACATCTTAGTATTAATATTCACTTATGTTTGATATCATACTTACAGTTATAAATAAATGTTAACGTAAATGACATACCTTTTGCCTTTTGTTTAACTACTGCTTAAAAACGTTTTCAAGCTGAGTAACATGTCACATGATCCGCCACGCGATAGTGTGTCGACTGCGTTTCATTGCAATGTGATTTAGTAGATAAATAATTATTTGTAGTAGTATTCTCGTGCTCCTAGTAGCGTGTAATGTACCTACTCTCTTTCAATAAACATTAGTAATCATAATCAACCTGAGAACGATTATTTAGATACAATCTGATGCTTATAGATACGTAATAAGTCTACTTTTAATGATTGTCGTTGTAGTAATATGTCGATGTTTACCTTCAAATATTTCGGTAATGTGACATTTTGAGGTAACATGCTACTGATATTTTATGCGCCTCGATTTCTAAAAAAGAAAAACAAAATGGCGGTGGGTCGACATGCCAGTCTTCATACAAAAAAGTACGAACCCCTTTTAATTTAATTAGAATAGTTCCATAATTAAATCTTTATTGCAATCATAATTATGTATTATCAAGATCTTAATATAAGTAGTAATTTAAATTTATAATATGTAGACAAAATCTGTGTTATTTGTCAATAAGGTTATTTATTCAGCCTCCACAGATGATACTAAGCTTTACTCTATGCTCGACCGTGCTGCCATTGCGATATCCACAATAACAACAATAAAAATTGACTGTTGGTTTAATAAATTATTTAATACAGTTTTTATGTTACTGAAGTCTCAAAAGTCTCGTTATTCCCGTGACCGAAGATGTAAGTCTCGAGTCTCGAAATTACCAAAAAATCGTCGAGAGTCTCGAAATTTTGGAGACCGAGATTCCCGGGATGAAAGCCCTACTATGGACCCTTGGCATTGCTCTTAAACTTATTTTTCACTTTGCAGTGTTTTTTGGAAGTCGGTTTAATTTTTTGGTAAAAAGTTTTTGTATTTCAAAATGATTAATCTATTTGGTCTTTCAGTTAGATTTTCAAAAAACATTGCACACGTCTTTCTTTGGTTTTTAAAATCAATAAAAAGTTACAAAGATCAAAAAATTCAGGAGTGGAAGCTGATGGCGACTCATTGATACGCCGTGACGTCACGTGAATTTTCAACACAATGTATCGCCTTAACGTTTTTGGTTACGTGAAAAAAGGAAAAATATGAATTAATTTCTTTTTTTTTCTGGTAGACTAAATAAAATATTTTAGGAAAGTAGGTACCCTTTTTCTTCGGTTGGAAAATCATTGAATGGTTTCTTCCGCTCTGTGTGTCAAGAGAGGAAGTGAGTATCAGACTTCTACTGACTAAAAACCTACCCTGTTCCTTCAACTGCCCTTTCGTTCCGGGGGCCTTAGTATCTCGTCAGAATATTCCCGCAACCCCGGGAGGCAATTTTGGGAAGTGCCCTATTGTAATATATCCATGATCTTACCAACACAATTCCTCGGTCCATGGCTAAACGGCATGAAGGCAGCAGGATGCGTCAGTGGCGTGTCGAGGAACCGTTCAGGTCGGAACAGTTCCGCGTCCTCTCCCCAGTAGCGAGGGTTGCGGTGTACCGCCCAAATGTTCACTATGACTCCTGTACCGGGCACGAGCTTGATGCCACAAGCTGCGAAGGAGTAAAGTTTTTAGAGAGTTTATAAGTTTTTAAGCTTACATGGTCACTACCAGCATAGTTCAAACTTAAAACGGGATATTTACAGACAAAAAACGAACGAGAAACTAATGACTGGCAATGGCAGTATATTTGCACCAGATACACAATATTTTACTTTGTTTTAATTATTATGATATTCATACGGCAAAATTTATTAAGAGGTGTAAGTTATCGTATTGCGAAGTAATGCAATAAAGTATAAAATAATTTACTAACTAACCGTAAAAGTGTTCAAAACAGTTCGCGAACGAACACAGTTTTGTATGTCGGGAACAGAATCGAGGTTTGAGTAATAAATGTGACAGTGGGTAGCGGTGTTCATCATAAAAAAACAAACGAGAATGAGGGTAGACCGATTCGTCTGCTCATAAACGTCCACCTGCAATTACTTCAGTTCATCCGTGATCATGGCGCTTGCAATAGTTCCGAAATATCGGAAACTCAAAACAATCTCCCGTTTTAAGTTCTAATGATAGTTTTCAAGGATTTTTAATTCAAAGAGTTCGTCAAAGATTTTATACAATAAAACTAACAGACCGGGTGAACTTCGAACTGCCATATTTTTTCCCCACTGTAAGGGTAATGTTTTTCACACGTATCTTGTACGTATGCATGTATGTAGTTAATAATTATTCGTTATTACCTCATATATTCGAAGCCACTAAACAGATTTAGATAATTAATTAATTAAGCGTCATTAGCCTAATGGCTAAGTTGTCGGACTTGGGATCGAGAGGTCCCGGGTTTTAACCCCACCCATTACACTATTGTCGTGAACCCACTCCAGACAAAAGCATATTTAGCATAGTTGGAGGGGTTAACAAGATTGCTAGTAATGTGAATTCTACCCACAGTGCTAGTTCTGTTTAAAAAAAAACGAAGATTCCAGCAAGTAATTCCACTCCTTAGCTGTACGCATAATGAAAGAATTCTCAAAACGTTAAGAGCGTATGGGTTGGATGTCCACAGAGAGTATTTAACCTAGAGAGCTTATAGGCCGATTTCTTTGAATAACACAACTCACCAATACGGGTTGGGAGGCGAAGCAAAAATGCGCTACTGCAATTGGTCAGTTCAAGGTCAAGCTTCATATATATGCCAAGTTAAAAAAAATCTCTTCACTCTTTCAAAAAGTTCGCGTACATCTAACCATCGTACTGGCAATAGACATCATGCATTCAGCCCAATGACAAAAGAGGTCGCTTCGCTATTCAGCCTTATCTTCGTATGAGTATATGTTGCGTCCCAAATGTATTTTGAGCGATCTTTTTGGTGTGGCAACATTCTATTGTCTTTTTGATGTTGGCACTTGACATAACTTTTCACTTGACAGATATACTTTGCTTCCTTGTTGAAAGATGTCCGATTGGGACCTGTTGAGTTAATTATAATTGGTAAAATATCGTTTGGAATCGCGTGTTGAAACCGATAATTGGGTCGCAAGTTAACTATTGTTTGAAGTTGTAATCCCCATTTGACGAAAACCCCGGGATATTTTGGGATTTGTCGCCGGGTTGTTGCCACCTCGTGGCACGCGCATTTGTTGGAAAAAAGTAGTGATAAATAGCTTCAATCCGGTGCGAGTTTGTGCTGTGATGCTGATCTGAACCGCGCCATCTGGAGACTGACGCCTTGTGACCGTTCAGAACACTTGACTTACATCACACTTTCAATTACTCACCTCATTTACATACATACCACACTTGGGCGTGACCTAGGAAGGTCGAAGTTGGCGGACCCAGCGCAGAAGGTGAGTGGTACCGATAAGTTATTTGTATATATGGTTGTAGGCCGAGGAGCCTGTAGTTTTAGCCTTTTGTAAGTTTATTGTTATTTGAAGAGCAACGTTAAGCTCCACGTACCGTGGACAGTTTCAGACACACCAGTATCGTCGCACTGGCCAATTGTAGTCTTGAACATTGTGGTAGCAGAGCGTGGTTTTATAAGATCCACTGGTTTAATTGGAAGTTTTGAAACTAACTTTAGTTTAATTACTTAACATAACTTATAACTTGATAAGTTTTGAATATATTGCTTTGTCAGCCGGGCTCAAATAGTACTTGTAGTTTGTACTGTAATTTGTGGTGCTAGCCCCTTGGTATTGAATTGACAAGTAAGATTTATTTGTCCCCCCCCGTCCCGACCGTCGCAGCGAGCAGTCGTGTTTTTGTGTGCTCCTTAAAGTTTTATTTTGAAACGATTCTAAAACAAATTTCTGAAGCTAAAACTTATAAGATCGCATGGACAACTGTGTAAACAATAAACCTGTGTAAAGACAAATCTGTACAATAAGATCTTAAGTGTAAAAAATAGTTTTAAAACAAAAGTGTTGTGTTATGTCGAATGAACAGTGAATTACAAAAGTGAAGGTATCTGTGATTACTTAGTCAAGGTTACAAACTTCGCATGTCCCTAGTTGGTATCACTAGTACGCGTATTTCACCTTGCATATTCAGGGTACGTCTGGCTGAGTGGCTGTAACAGCGCTCACAACGGGCATATTACCTAGAAGGACCAAGTTCAAATCCTGCGGATGGCGAACACTATTTGATTTTTGTTAACTCGCCTCTTTTGTTTATTTTTAACAAAATAATTCATTATTTTCCGCTGTGCGTGCGCAAGTCCTGCTTTCTGAGGCTTGCTGTTCACGTTACACTGTATATTCATTGAGGACCAAATACTACTACGACGCTACGATGTCTGTGCAGCGTTCTCCACCTACCTCCGAGCTGCAGTTTTCTACTCCTACACCGGTGAATTATTATAATTCGGATACAGCCCTCAATACAAAAGGCAATCAAGATTTCGAAGATCGCTATTTTGTCACAAAGCGTCTAAAGAGAGGTTTTGGTGACCTTGCAGAGCAACCTTCGTCACCCATATCCGAAATAAAAAGTATGTTTGCTGAGCTTAAAGCTCAGCAAGACCAAAAGTTTGAATTATTAAATGCCACGTTAAGTACGATAATTACGCAAAATCAAGAAATTCAAAAATCCGTTGAAACTATCACAACCCAGCATCAAGAACTTCTGCTAAAAGTGGATAGCTTGGAAAAAATAAATAGCCAATACGAAGACCGAATAAACCACCTTGAAAATCAAGTGGATATTTATGAGAAAAACATGCGTAGTACAACTATTGAAGTACGTAACCTACCTAAATTAGAAAGTGAGAACAAGAAAGGCTTGTCTAATTTAATACAGAAGCTTGGCTTGACCTTGGGACTGGAAACTCCTATTCAGGAGTCTGAGATACGTGACATCTTTCGCACTAGGTCTGAGGCTATTATAGTAGACTTTACTACCACTCTACGGAAGGAATCAATTATTTCCAAAGTTATATTATATAACAAGTCTCGACGGGAAAAAAATGAACCGCAACTAAACACAGAACAACTCAAGCTTCCTGGTGATTTACGTTCGGTATTTATATCTGAGTACTTGACGGATAAAGCAAGAAAATTATTTTACTTAGCTTGCCAAAGCGTGAAAAATAAAACACTCGTCGCTGCTTGGGCATCCTACGGGAAGATCTACGTGAGGAAAGAAGCAGGTTCTTCGCGTGTTCGTATTGAATCGGAGTCTGAATTAAACAAAATTACTATGTGACTAGATGTACTAAAACTTTATTGCACTTATGAAAATACTTTTATGCACTTTTTACCTTATTTATGTATTAAATTTAGTTTACCCTCAGCTAGGGTTACTTGCATCTATTACGAAACTACTTTTAAGCACTTTACACCATATTTATATTATTTTAGCCTACACTCAAGTAGGGTTAATTGCATCTATTACGAAACTACTATTAAGCATATTTTACCTTATTTATGTAATAGCTTTAGCTTACCCTCAACTTGGGATAATTACACCTATTTGAATTCCAGAATTACATACATCTTAACACAATCACATATCCTACACCACATCCACAACACACAGTACACCTTATCAATGCGAGTTTTATCTATTATCACTTTTAATAATAACAGTGCCCCCTCTCGAATGGTCACGTATTGTCATAGGTTCACTCGCTTAGCTGCATGTATACCAAGTCCGGGTTTACTCACTATTTATTATAACCTCAGTCGTCACGATCATTTCGTGACTCTGTCTAGCTTTTTATTTTCATGATGGTATTCATGATGCAAGATATTGAGGCATTAAACTTGGACTTGGACTCTCTACAGGTAGCTAAATCGATCTCCTGTGACATAACAGATGTAAAGAAACATATTTCTTTTCATTGCACACTCAATCTTTTTTCTCAGAATATTCGGAGCATCACTTGTAACATGCCCAATCTATTAACGCTTCTTCAGAGATCGGGAATCTCTTGGGATATTCTTGTCCTTACAGAATGTTGGCTTCCCTCAGCTAAGAATGTACCGACACTTGATAACTATAAGCATTCATATACAACCACTCACAAAACACAAAATGAGGGAGTTGTCATTTATTATAATAAACACCTTCCAATAAAAATCGAAGAACCTTTGATAGATGACGCCAACTGCCTTCTCCTGAAACTCGAATCAGATATTTGTATAATTGGAATATATCGCCCTCCGAGTCAATCCAATACCACCAATTTTATAAATTCATTAGACACTTTAATATCTAAATTAACCAGCTTTAAAACCATAATCCTCTGTGGTGATATAAATATCGATATAGGGCCGAACACCGTGGATAGACGTGCCAATGAATATCTTAATGTTCTGGCAAGTCATGGCATGCTCCCTGGTCACAATTCACCCACACATGGACGCACGTGCCTAGACCATATTATAATTAAAACCAGCATGGATGCTACTTGCCTCACCTTTGAGTCATCAATAACTGATCACGAGAGTGTAGCTGTTAGTTTTAGTCAAGGTGCTCGCTTAGAATATCGCAATGTAACATCGCAATCTGTAGACTTTGATTCCCTCGATGCTGACCTAATAAGTATAAATTTTCAGCCTATCCTAGAATGTAATGATGCCAATTTAGCAACGGACATGCTTGTTAAGTGTTTATCCTTAGCTATTAAAAATAACACTCGCTTGGTTAAAATTCCAAAAAGCAAACGCATTAGCAAACCCTGGATTACTAAAGGATTGTTAAATTGCATGAGAAATAGAGACAACCTATATAAGAAACTGAAAAGGGATAGAGATAATGAAATTCTTAAGATAACATATAAACGTTATCGAAATTTCTGCAACGATCTAATAAAAAAAGTCAAAAGAGCATACGAGAAGAAAGAAATTGAGAATGCAAGAGGAAATAAGAAACAACTATGGGAGATTATTAAGAAAATAAATGGCACTAATACTGTTTCCGATCATTCACCCTGTCTCATAACATCTGACAACCCTGAAACTAACATCAACGATGTCAACAGTTTCTTTGCTGATGTCGGTAAAAAGCTTGCTGAACAAATTACCCCTTCAGAAATTATGAATGAGCAGTCTTCCACTCCCCCACTAAATTCATTTGCACTTTTCCCTACCGATAAAGAGGAAATTGTCCAGCTTATCCTGGGCCTAAGGGATAATTGTGCCGTGGGAATTGACCATATATCTGGCAGAATAATTAAGAGATACGTGAACCTCCTTGCTCCGTCTTTTACCCATATTTGTAACCTTGCTATATCAACGGGAGTCTTTCCTAGGGCCTTTAAAGTAGCTTTAATTAAGCCAATACACAAAGGTGGGGATAGAGACTGTGTTGATAACTACCGTCCTATCTCCATTCTGCCATCTATGTCTAAAATCTTGGAGCGGTTGATCAATCGTCGCCTTACTAAATTCCTCGAAACTAACGGCCTCCTTTCATCGGCTCAGTTTGGCTTTCGAAGTCACAAATCTACCAATGATGCTGTGCATGAACTATGGAATAACATCATTTCCAGCTTAGACGATAGGAAAAAATGCTTGGCGGTGTTTTTGGATCTGGCTAAAGCCTTCGACACAGTCTCTATTCCACACTTACTGAAGAAGTTGGAGGCGATTGGCGTAAGAGGTGTACCCCTAAAACTACTGGAGGACTACCTAACTAATAGAAAACAAAGAACTAAAATTGACAACAGGATAAGCGACGAGCGCTGTATAAAATTTGGTGTGCCGCAGGGCAGCATACTTGGGCCTACCCTGTTCCTTATTTATATAAATAATCTATGTGAAATCAACCTACTAAAGGGCAAAATTATAACGTTTGCTGATGACACTGCTCTACTGTTTAGTGGTGATAGTTGGGAAGAGGTATTTGGTGTTGCACAGAAGGGGTTTAATAGTGTCAACGCATGGCTCAAAAGGAATATGTTAACTTTAAATGTTAGCAAAACAAAATATATAACTTTTGCTTTCAGAGCGAACCTTCTGCCTCCCGAGTCACTAAGCATTAAAGCTCATGCCTGTGGATCAGAGATATCCATTGATGGCTGCACCTGTCCCACGCTACAAAGTACTGATAATCTTAAATACCTCGGAGTTAATATTGATCAATGTCTCACTTTCAAATTGCATATTAAGGACTTAGTGTCTCGTTTGCGAAAGTTAATCTATATTTTTAGAACCTTAAGATACTCAGCAGACAGACAGACGGTTAAAATGGTGTATTTTGCTTTAGGTCAATCACTAATTGACTATTGCATAATATCTTGGGGTGGTGCTGCGAAAACCCACATCATCGAGGTTGAACGGGCCCAACGTGCAATTCTCAAGGTGGGCGCTGGTCTCCCTTTCCGTTACTCGACTGTAGACCTCTACAAAGATTGGGATATTCTTACAGTCAGGCAATCTTTCATCCTTCAAACAGTGCTTAAAACACACAAAATGATACAATACAACCCGGAAATACAAAAAGACAAGCGTCGTAAAGGTAATGTATGTGCAACAAAACCCTTGCGTTCAGCTCTGTCACATAATTTCTTCTGTTTTCTTGGTCCATACCTCTATAACAAGTTAAATAGTAAACTACTCATTTACCCACAATTGAAATCTAAGTGTAAAGCTACCGTCTCTAAATACCTCAAAACCCTTGACTACTGTCAAACGGAAAATCTCCTGGTCCCGCTCAGATAGTCGTTAACCTTAATTGCTCCATTCCTCATTCCTGTTATAAACTTGCATACATTTTAAACTTATACTCTGACACACACACATACACGCGCACCCAAACACTTACATTTTCAGTTAAGCACACATTAACTAAGCATTCACACTCACATCCTGGAATTAATATGAAACATAAATTGTCTTTTTTGTATATTATTTAAAATAGTTTGTTTAAGATTTAGTTTTTAAATTTTGTCTTTGTTTAAACTTAGCTTCCACTTTTGCTCGCTGCGAAATGTTAAACTCTTTGTTGTAGCATACAAGCCGCGGGAGGGTCCTGGTGACCTGTAATACAGGTTGTTGTACATACCTACATCAGGCACCAGTCCCTCACAAAGTTAGCTCTAAATTGTAAGCATTGTTAAAAGCTAGCATAAGGAAACTTTGTGAAGGGAAAATAAATAAATAAATAAATAAATAAAAAAAAAAATTTTGTGAAATTAGGAATTATTGGTTGTATTTGGTACATAATTTGGTATATTGTTGTAAAAGTTGTTTGGTATTTGTTGCAATTAATAATTGAATGTCACTGATCTGAATTTAAAAGGTTATCTAAATAATAATTACACATAGTCTAACATAATAGGACTTGAATTGTGTGTATTGGTTATTGCATTTGTGGTACTTATTGGACTGTGTTGATAGAGATTCTCCGGCTCAATATTATACAGTCAATTGTTGTGTTTATTGAAATTGAAATTGAAAACCATTTATTCGGTTATAAACACACACAACAACAGAAAATTACAAACATAAAAATAAAAATAAAAAATTACATTAAGAATTTCGCTGAGCATGTCTACACCGAAAGGGTTACCAACTCAGCATTTGCTGGGCGAAAGACACCCAGCGCTGGTTTTCAGTTGGCACCCCGCAGTGACACACGGACGAGGGTAAATAAACTAATATTAATTAATGTGTAGTGTATTAAATACATAAATAAAACAAAAATTGTAACGTTTAATATCGTGCTACGTGCTAAAAATAAAAAATAAATAAATAAAAACCTTTAAATTGTAATTTGAAACTCGCCACCAAAAAGCGCGTTAGTTGCCTAGTATCAAACTGCCCGCCAAGGGAAAAAAAATAAATAATAACAAAAAAGTGACAAGAAAAGTTATTAATGAAATACGATTTTTTATTAAAACTAGATTAAATAAAATTGTGTTGAGATTTCAAATAACTGCCCTAATACTAAGTTTGTCAAATAAAATTGAGTAATTAATTATCTTATTAGAATAGAATTACCTATAGCATATTGTAACTAAATAAATGATTTGTCAATATTTATATTATTAAAATTAATTTGCGACTGAAGGACAAATTTTTTAAGACTTTTCTTAAAAGTATTTAAATTCTTTAAGTCCCTAATTGGTGGGGGAATATTATTCCAGCACTTGGAGGCTGCGTACCGAAAACTTCCACGAAAGGCAGCAGTACGGTGATGCGGGGTAGCTAGCTGTTGGGCGCAACTTCTAGCCTTGCGCTGCCGGTGATTATTAATCCACGCCAGTTTTGAGTACAAGTATGAAGGAGATTTATATTTGATGACGCCAAAAAGAAGACAAGCTAAATGCAATTTTCGGCGTGACTTCATCTTTAAAATATTGTTGTGATTTAAAAATGGTGTAATATGGCTCCTGGGTGGTACATTAAAGCAAAACCGTGCGCAACCGTTTTGTACCCTTTGGATTAATCGTACGGTACATGCAAGAAGTCGTGGTCCTACAACGGTGTCGGCATAATTCAGTTTCGATAAAATCAGACTTTCAGCTAGTTGTACACGCAGGTCCTCACTTAAGAATGGGCGCATTTTGTACAAGACCTTGAGACGATAGAAGCAATTTTGAACGCAATTTGCAATGTGAGCTTCAAAACGAAGGTCTTGGTCCATAATCAGACCCAGATTTCTTGCCTCGTAAACACGACCAATGCATTGACCCATTACGCTTACGTTAACAAGAGAACTGTTGACTTTGTCTAGTTGACCTTTAGAACCAAAAAGCATAAATTTAGTTTTGGCAGGGTTAAGTAATAGTGAGTTCCGTTTTGACCAGTCGACGATCCTTTCGAGATCCTCGTTCACCAATCTTACTGCATCAGCATATTGTTCAGGTTTAAAAGAAAGGTATAACTGGATGTCATCAGCATAGATATGAAATTTACAGTTCTTCAAAACATCAACAACATCAGCGCTATACATAATAAACAAAGGAGGGCCCAGAATGGATCCCTGCGGAACACCCTTAACCACTGCAGTCATATTAGATACAATGCTAGATCCATTTGCATCTTGAATTTCAACAAGCTGCTTGCGATTGCTTAAATAACTGTTAAACCATTTAACCGTGGGCGCGTCAAATCCATAATACGTCATCTTTGAAAGCAAAAGAGACAAATTGATAGAATCAAAAGCTCGGGAGAAATCTAGTAATACTAATAGAGTACAACATCCCTCATCTTGAGCCGCCAATATGTTGTCTGTAACATCTAACAGAGCCGTAGCGGTACTACGACCCCTCCTAAAACCTGACTGCACATCCGGTAATATATTATTTTGCTCGAGGTATGCAGTCAGTTGGGAGTTAACTACTTTTTCCAGTACTTTTGATAAAAATGGTAAAATACTTATTGGCCTTAAGTCTTTTACAGTGATAGGGTTCGCGAGTTTAGGAATAGGTCGCACAATGGCAATTTTCCATATATCAGGGAAGGTCGACGTAGAAATGGAATAATTAATAATAGACGTAAGAATTTCTAAGGTTTGAGGAAGTGTCAGGAAAAACATGTCAAGTGTTATGCGGTCAAAACCCTCCGCATTGGATTTAAAATTAGATAAGATCTTAATAATGTCAGATTGGTCTACTGTTCTAATAGAGAAAACCCCTTCATTAAATTTATGGGTCTCATAGTATGCCACACATGAAACTGGTGCCATATTATCACCAGGAATATTTAAAAAATGTGAATTTATTGTATCTGGGTTATTGAAATGAGAGGGTAATTCAGCCACTTTTTTGAAAGGCAATAAGGTAGACTTTAGATTCTTCCACAATAATTTAGGATGACGTATTTTGCTATTAATATTATGTTTGAAAAAAGCTACTTTTTCGTGATATATGGACTTCTTCACTAGACTTTTTAGTTCTTTATAATACAATATTTTGCTTTCGGAGCCTGAGTTTCTACATCGTAGGTGTGCCTGATTGCGTAAGGACATCATAAACCTGATATTATCTGTTATCCATGGATATGACCTTTCCTTAATAATTTGAGGCCTAGAGGGAGCATATTTATCGAATAATGCGATGATATTGGAGTTGAGATGTGCTACCATAGAATTTACGTTACCTGACAAATTGTTGTCCTGCCAAACCATTGAGGCCATGTCTTCCTTAAAATTCTCCAACGGTATGTTTTTTAGATTCCTACGAGTTACAACAATTGATGGTATTTTCTCCTTTCTAAAATAAAAAACGGCAGTAACAAAGGCATGTGCGCCAAGCGCACTTATCCAGTCCACTTCAATGTTGCGAGCCTTCGCATCAGTACATACAAGGTCTATAAGGGTCTCGCTAGTGGGAGTAAAATGAGTAGCAGATGTCACCAGTTGACTTAAATCGAGACTTTGAAGAAAAATATTTAACTTAACTGTTTTAGAGTCTGTGTGATTCAGGACATTTATGTTAAAGTCACCCAATACAACAGTGTGTTTGCAAGTCGTTATGGAATTTATTGACGTAGTTAGCGCATCAAAAAACAAATCAACATCCATCCATGGTGGTCTGTACGCGGTACCGATAGCGATTTTAATACCATTTGTGCTCAGGATAAGCCACATTTGTTCAACTGATTCGTGAAGAGAGTCAACCGGGTGCGCATGGATGCGCACCTTTATCCCGCGCTTGATGTTTATTGGTGTTGATCCTGCACAATATATACATTGAATTGTTATTTATTTTGTAACTAGCCATCTGTACCAAGCTAGATTCATACTTGGAATAAGTACAGGGTCGGATTTGGACTTGAAATAATTGAATTTGAGTTTTTATTTTGGTGAAATTATTTGGTCGGCTAACAAGTCATTGTTGTTTGTTTAGTTAATTTTAGCCTGTTGCATTAATATTTGATTGTTGCAATGGCCTCATTAAGGGCAGTCAGGGAGGCTGCTGCCGGATTGACCTCACAGTTGAGATGGTTCACATCGGCAGCTGCAACGGTTGAGCGTGTAGATTTGGAAGAGCTCACCCTTGCTCGGTACGGGCAAGTGATTGAGAGGATCAAGTCAGCTGATGCTGCGCTCACACGCTTCAACGAGTACATCATGGACGTGGATTTGGGGGTGATGGATCAGACAGCCCGCGATAAGATTTTGGGTGACTATGACCAGATTGTCCACCTGGGGGATGTCATATATCTACGAGCGCGGGAAATTTTGAAGTGTCGGGTGCCTGATGCGGCCAAGCCGAAGACCCCCGTTGTTGCAGGCCCTGGACTATTGAGTAGGCTGCCCACCCTGGAGCTGCCACATTTTGACGGTCGCTTGGACCACTGGCTGGGCTTCCTAAATCTCTTTGAGAGTCTTGTCGATGCACGCTCGGATCTCGGACCTGCCCAGAAGCTGGCCTATTTATTGTCTGTCCTGGAGGGCGAAGCCAGAGCCTTGGTGCAGCACTTGCCGGTGATGGATTCCTCCTACCCTACCGCTCTGGAGCTTCTCTCCCGACGGTATCAGAACAAGCGCTGCCTGGCTGATGTGTTTATCGACCAGATTTTGGGGCTACCGGCCATTGTCAGCACGTCGACGTTGCGCACTGACTTGCTGAACCCGTTGGTCTCAGCGACCAACGCCTTGAGACGCTTGGAGTTACCGGTAGAACATTGGTCCTACATGTTGGTGCACATAGTGCTGCAGTTGCTCCCCGCGGAGCTGAGGTCACGTTTTGAGCAGAAGTATGGTGGGGATAGTGCCACCCATCTTCTCCCCTTTGACGACCTCTTCAAATTTTTGGAAGACGAGTGTCGGTTTTCGGATACCACTCGTGGCGCCACGGGGTCTCCCCCACTACCTTCTCAGCCCAGAGACCAGGGACGGACTAGGGCTCGGGGGCCTGTTGATGTTCCCCCCGCCCCCCGTTTTGTTGGCGCCCGGAGTCCTCGGGCTAGGGGGCCTGTTGATGATCGCCCCGCCCCCCGTTTTGCTGGCGCCCGGAGTCCTAGGGCTCGGGGGCCTGTTGATGTTCCCCCCGCCCCCCGTTTTGCTGGTGGCCGGAGTCCTCGGGCTAGGGGGCCTGTTGATGATCGCCCCGCCCCCAGTTTTGCTGGCGCCCGGAGTCCTCGGGCTAGGCGGCCTGTTGAAGTTCGCCCCGCCCCCCGTTTTGCTGGCGCCCGGAGTCCTCATCATGTGACTTTTGTAAGGCAACGGGGCATGTCATGGCGCGTTGCCCGGACTTTTTGAATTTGCACGTAAGTGCCCTCCGCCGCATTGTCAACGCACGCCGTTTGTGCTTTTCGTGCTTGGGGGCCCATTTCCATCGGGACTGCCCCGACCCCCGCCCGTGTAGAATTTGTGAAGGGTCCCACTTGGAGATTTTGTGCGCCAACGCGAACCGCTCCAGCAGACCAACTTCTGAGGGGGGTTCGCGCAAGGGGGGGTACCCCGGAGACGAGCACCGGGCTGAGACCCGCAATTCTGTACGCCGCACTCCACCCCCCGCGCAAGTTGAACGGGAGCCCCGCGAGCGTCATTTGGTCTCCCCTCGTCAGGGAGAACGCGCATTGGCTGCTAGGCAGCAGTGGCCGGGTCGGCGCCGCTGCCTTTCCCCTCCGTTGGTGGAACGTCCCCGGCTGGAGTCGCGCCCTCCGCCATTCGGGCATCCGGTGGGATATGCCCCTCCAGTGATGGCGAGCGGCTCGGGACACCGCGCAGACGAAAACTTTGATTGTTGGCCTCGTCGTGAACGAAGGCAGCCTGGATGCGGCGATCGGTCGCCGCCCAGGCATCACTAAGAGATTGACGCCTGCCCCGCTAAAGGACCCCCCCGATCAAGACGCTTTTGTTGCCAACGGCCTCGGTCAAGGTCTGGGGACCCTTGGTG
This sequence comes from Tholera decimalis, assembly GCA_943138885.2. NCBI lineage: Eukaryota > Metazoa > Arthropoda > Insecta > Lepidoptera > Noctuidae > Tholera > Tholera decimalis. The sequence continues at coordinate 2,742,664 of OW964552.2, read as the reverse complement.
ACTCGATTGTGGTCTGTGCCATTTTGGACACGGGAGTCCGGGGTTGCCTTTTGTCGTCTTGGTTAGTGGGACAGGTTGGCCTGAAGGTGAATGACCTTTCAGGCAAGATTTGGGGAATTGGCGAACCGGCTGACACCACTGTTGAGGGAAGGACCTGGTTTGAAATCACCCTTGTGAGTTGTCCGTACCCTAAAATTGGTGCTCCTGCCCTTGTTATAACTGAACTTGGTTGGGACGAGCCACTTCGGGAAACCCTGTTGGAGGACGGTTGAGGCACTCTAGCCTTCCTTATGGGGCCCGTCACCCCCTTTTGTTGCCCAAGGAGGGCCACTTGGTTCAATTGTTGGTGACTGATCGTCACACTAAGAACTCGCATGCCGGTTGCAATGCGCTGTTGGCCATTCTGCAGCGAGAAATTTGGATTTTGTCGGCTGATCGCGTCAATGAGGCGAGGCCCTTTGATGGCGTCGTAACGGACTTGTTGGTCCCCCTTTGTTGAAGACGTCCACCCTTCGTAATAGTAAGATTGTTAAGGCTTATTTGTGTGTTTGTCTGCCTGTCAACCAAGGCAGTACATTTGGAGCTGGTAACCTCCCTCTCGACAGAGGCCTTTGAGGCGACTTTGGAAAGATTTGTGTCTCGCCGTGGGTTACCTTCTTTGATTAGGTCTGATTGCGGTACGAATTACAAGGGTACAAGTAACTATTTGAAGGAGGTATACGCCTTCATTAATGAGAGCCAGGTTGACATTGGTAATAGTTTGGCCCGCCGAGGGGTCACTTGGTTGTTTGACCCGCCAGCCTGCCCCCCATTGGGGGGGTATTTTTGAGGCCGCGGTGAAAGCGGCAAAGGGACGCTGGCGGAGATTGTTGGGAGACACCGTTCTCACCTTTGAGGAACTAGCTACGGTATTTGGCCGCATTGAAGCTGTGTCGAATTCGCAACCTGATCAAGACTTCCAATTGATTAGCGGACGGGTAGGCCCGTCCGGGGGGGGGTAGATGTTGCGTCCCAAATGTATTTTGAGCGATCTTTTTGGTGTGGCAACATTCTATTGTCTTTTTGATGTTGGCACTTGACATAACTTTTCACTTGACAGATAGACTTTGCTTCCTTGTTGAAAGATGTCCGATTGGGACCTGTTGAGTTAATTATAATTGGTAAAATATCGTTTGGAATCGCGTGTTGAAACCGATAATTGGGTCGCGAGTTAACTATTGTTTGAAGTTGTAATCCCCATTTGACGAAAACCCCGGGATATTTTGGGATTTGTCGCCGGGTTGTTGCCACCTCGTGGCACGCGCATTTGTTGGAAAAAAGTAGTGATAAATAGCTTCAATCCGGTGCGAGTTTGTGCTGTGATGCTGATCTGAACCGCGCCATCTGGAGACTGACGCCTTGTGACCGTTCAGAACACTTGACTTACATCACACTTTCAATTACTCACCTCATTTACATACATACCACACTTGGGCGTGACCTAGGAAGGTCGAAGTTGGCGGACCCAGCGCAGAAGGTGAGTGGTACCGATAAGTTATTTGTATATATGGTTGTAGGCCGAGGAGCCTGTAGTTTTAGCCTTTTGTAAGTTTATTGTTGTTTGAAGAGCAACGTTAAGCTCCACGTACCGTGGACAGTTTCAGACACACCAGTATCGTCGCACTGGCCAATTGTAGTCTTGAACAGTATAAGAGTCATCAATTTTAAATATCGATCGGCGAAGCTCAATTTTGTTCTTCAAAAAAAAAATAATTAAAAAACAAGATGAAAAAAGGCGGGAATAGAAAACTTTTACTTTAAATATTGTTTGTTTTTGGGATTTTTTTATAATTACGTGCTAATTAGGAAAAAAACATGACTTCTGCAAGTGATGAAGATATAAGCTGCACTCCCGATTCAATGAAAATGGAAGCTGAAGCAGCAATTAACAATATTTTGCCTGAAAGTTCTAAAGAGAGATATTTGAAAACTTATGACGAGTTCATGAAGTGGCGAAAAGTAAAACGAGTAAAGTCTTTATCTGAGACTGTATTCTTAACATACTTTAGTTAACTACCAAAAAAGCTGCAACCATCTAGTTTGTGGTGCATTTATTCAATGTTAAAAGCAACTATGAGTACTAAACACGACATCAATATCAAGAACTTTTCAAAATTATCACCTTTTCTAAAAAGACAATCAGCTGGGCACAAAAGCAAAAATTCAAAGGTTTTTACAGCGCAAGACGTGAAAACATTCATAAATGAAGCCTCTGATGACATATATTTAGCTGTTAAGGTACGTAAAATAACAAATCACATAATGGTAATACTTCATCATTTATCTTTTAAATTCTTACAATCCTAAAAAAACATACCTTCTTATTTTTATATTTCGCTTGTTTTAGGTGGTTCTTATCTTCGGTATAACTGGCGCATACCGAGGTATTGAATTGACAAATATAACAATAGAGAACATAGAACAACAGGGTCAGTTGTTAGTAATTAAACTACCGAACACAAAAACTAAAATTGACCGAACATTTGTAGTTCCTCAAGAATTCTCTGAATTCGTACAAAAATACAGAAATCTTCGTTCTAAAAATTTAAATACCAACCGATTTTTTTTTTGAAGTACCGCCAAGGTAAATGCTACAAACAAGTTATTGGAAAAAATACCATCAGAAGTATGCCGAAGCAAATCGCAAGTTATTTAAAGTTAGCAAACCCGGTATTGTACACAGGTCATTGCTTCCGGAGAACATCGGCTACACTTTTAGCCGATGCTGGGGCTAACTTAACCACTATAAAAAGATACGGTGGGTGGAAATCCAGCAAGGTGGCTGAAGGTTACATTGAAGATTCCATACAAAATAAAAGTAAAATTACCAACCAAATAACGAAAACAATTCAGCTTTCAAAAAATGAAACATGTTTCTCAAGAGATGATCCGCAACCATCAACTTCTGCTGAAGAAAGCTTCATCCCGTCAAATTTTATCCATGACCAACAAATATCACAATCTCAAACTATTAACATACCCAAAAAACACCTGTCCCTAAAATTTGAAAATTGTTCTCATTTCACTATAAATTTTAACTAATAAAATGTTTTATTCTTGTAATGCCGGTTTTTTTCTACTTACCTCACAATCGAGATGTAAAGCAGAGTAGTTAGCTTGGGTGTAAACATCAATGCACCCTCGAACTATAGGTGCCCTCGCTGCGCTCGTGCGCCTAAACATCTCGGGCTGCAATTGATGCCTTACAGCCCTTGGCTACTAATCTACTATAATCATTATCAGTCTCAATTACAAAAAGAAAAACAAGTATGCTGTTATTATTGATTTTTAAAATGAATTAATTTGGTAAATGTTTTTCGAATTCAAGTTTTAGGGTCCTGATTGTTTTTGCTAAAAAATTATAACCGAGCGTCTATATATTTCTGAATTATGCATCTTGCTAATTCAATCAAATGCTACCAATCATTTCTTATTTCATATTGATGAATATTAATATCCGGGAATAAATTATACCCAATCAGTGATTTTAACACTCTCGTTGATCGCTCTTTTAATATAAATTTCACAACGACGACAAATTTCTATTACTGTGGTGGATCCGTACAATGACTTATTTTTAGTATCTTTTTGAAATTGTAAGGCGTTTTGATTTGTAACACCAATCAACGCTCCAATACAAGTTAGGCATTTTATTTGCTTTATCAGAGCATGGACAATATAGCCGGCCATATATTATTTTTATATTTTATTTTTTTATATTTATTTTATATTCCATAATAAATATATTTTCATTAAAATCAGTTGTGTCAACAACTGTAGCTTCAGCAGGCACTCGGTAATAATTACTTTTTTGGTGGTGAGTAATTAGATGATTTATCTAATGACTCCTCCCCTGCTACATACACTTAACCCATGGACTCGACATCGAAACAAAGTAACCTGTTTTTTTTCCTGGGTGGGAAAATCATCGAATAACTTCTCCCGCTCTGGGTAAAGTGGAAGGGAGTGTCAGACTTCTACTGACTAAAAACCTACCCTGTTCCTTCAGCAGCCCTTAAGTTCCGGGGCCGCGGTATCTCATTAGAACTTTACCGTAACCCCGGAACCAAAGTAACTTACGAGGGTGATATTGTAATGCAAAGGTCCGAGTTAATTAATATTAGACTCCGTAATACTATTTGAAGCCTAGAAAGATTGGACATAGGTATCTTATATTATTTTGACTTTTCTCAACATTATATCAATAAAAACCAAACTAGAAACCCTAAAATTCCCTAGTAACCTTATCCATCCACTTTTCTTTTTAATCTGGAATCTTGGGAAATCTAAAATGAAAATATGCATGTCACACAGAAGAAAAAATATCAGAACTTTCTCCTTTTTTTAAAGTCGGTTAATGTAGATAGGTGTTTTATGGCAACTATCTGAATTGAATTAAAAAAAAAAGTTTAATTATTATAATTATCGTTATCGTATTCAGCCGTTATGGGTAACAGCACAGATAAAAATACAAAGAAAAGACAGGGATAAAAGAATTAGAATTTCTTCATGTAAGAAAGAGACATTTGCAAAAGACATCAACGCGCGACACAATTTTGTCCTTGACCACCCAAACCACCACTTTAAATGGACCTCTGCGGTAGCTTATAATCTGATTAAATGATAAATAATTTTCATATTATTTCATTATTGATGAATAGTTATGTCATCCATTTGGTACCTAGATGTCTGGGAATGTTTTCCACACCACTTCAACGCGCATGAAAGCATTATTATGCGTTATAAATTGGATACAAAAATTTAAAATTTGTAATTTTTTAGCATGCACACAGGCCTAATACTTGGTCACAACTAAAATGGTTCGTGTATCGTAGCCAATATAGGTATAAGAGCAAAAACTCGCATAGTTTTCGTGCGTCGGGGCAACGTATGTGCGATCAAGTGGTTTGCTAATCAGTGGATGTCCACCATGTTACCAAGGTGAAAGGTGAATTATGAAATTATTATAACATTGCGTTATTGTTAGGGTGTCACGAACGGAAGAAAACCATGTTTGAGATTTAGAAAACGTCTATTCAAGCACACAATGGTTAGAGCTTACATTAGGCACACACAATTTACATAAAAAGTCGCGGAAGCGTATAGCGTGCGCATCTCGACGACGAGCGTTTTCGGACTGGCTTGCGTCTAGCGGTGGGTAACTCCGGAGGTACTAATACAAAGGTGCCGGTTCCGAACGCGGATACGTAAACCTTATTTATTCCTCACAATTCTTACCGGCACCGCGGTACCAAATGATTCCGGCGGAGCGCGAGTTCGCACTCGCTAACTCGCTCACTCGGCTCGGTGCATCGTGTCGCTCATGTCGCTATAGTACGTACCTATCGATTAGTTTGGTTGGTAGACAGACAGACACGACACGGACGCGAAGCAACAGGTCTTAGAGCTATGAAATTAGAGTTCAAAATTGTATTGGTTCTTCCAATAGAGGGATGCGTTGAAGATTTGCCGATTAAGGCCGTGCGCGCACTGCGTTGCGTTTTGGAAACGCAAAATTTGTGAAGTATGGAGTGTCATAGAAGTGCGCGCACTGCGGTCAGTCTACCGGTGCGGTAGAACTACCGGAATTGCGGCCACCGCAAGGCAGTGCGGGCACGGCCTTAGTTTTTGTTTAAAAACAGCCAGTCAAGAGGATTAATAGAACTAAGTACCTATTTAGTTGATTTTGTGTTAGAGTGAACAATGAGTAGTTATAATAATATAATAGCTAGTTATTAAAGTACTTATAAATTTATTTTTAATTAATTTCTTTCTTTCCTTATTATTTATGCCCCGAAATTTAAATCGTATGAATAACATGAGATAAGTGCTGTATAGTCTGTAAACTATTCAATTCAAAATGTGCCAAATGATCCAACGAACCGAATGAATAAAATGTTCTGAGGGAATCGGGAAACCAAACTGACCGAGTGAGTGGCGGTGTCAAACGGTGCCAAAGGAATAACTAAGGTGAACTGGTACCAGACTCGGAATCGGAATAAGTGAATCAATTGACTTTCCGGAATAAAGATTACCCACGCCTACTTGCGTCCGTTAGACGCGTAGGCACGCGTGGGGCAGCAGAGGGGTGGGACTCCCGCTCACCGCGTACAATTATACCAACCTAAGGAATATCTATCAGGGCGACACGTTACATTATTAATTAATTATTATGAAATGAAATATTTATTTTGTAAATTGGTAATGAATAACACTTTTACGTCATGTTTTTGATAGGTTATGCTTGCCTATAAGATACTACCCAACGAACACATTAGTGGAAATAGCAGCCTATTTTGTTACTTTGGGCTGTAAAATAGCGCTTTAAGGGTTCAAAAAGCAGTTCAGAGTTGCATATCTGCATCCGTAAACGTCTATAGTTATAAAAGTTACTTAAGGTGCTATAAGCTGAATCAAATACTACCCTAGCCTTCACAGTAGTCCACAGTAGAACTCATTTACCACTTACACCTTTATATGAGAGTTACGAAGGTCATTCTGCCACTCACAGCTGCATAGTAGTTTCCATTGTAACTTGTATAGGTTATAGTAACCACTATTATACTAGTATAAGTTTCATTATAGAAATAATAGAAACTCTTATGCATACTACAGTTACAAAAAACTCATCAGTGTAACTAAGGCCTTTAGCAGCAATAGTCATTCCTTGCAGGCTCAATCCATTCGCCATTTTACAGCCGCTTTTGTAACTATTATAAAACATTTAATAAAATGGATGCTAAACGAATAAGTACGTAACTAGATCTTATTTATTTATTATATACTTTATTGTACACCTTACAATACACTTAAGAAACAAATAATTAATCTTATAACCTCAAAAACAGGAAAATAGGAGCTTTTTGTGGCTGTGAGTTGCACTAGGGGAACAAAAATCACTGGAAGCGTTAGAAGGGTGAAAATTAGCGCTATGATTCTCAAAAGAGAGTTATTAGAGCTCAAACTGCAGGTTATAACTACAGTACAATGACGCCATGATTTTTTAAGAAAACTTATAATTCACTTGCAAAATTGAGTTGATATACATTGGTTTTTCAGTTAAATGTGCATTAAATGTACCGGTAAACAATCGGCCACTTGCAAATAGTAAGTTATCGACACGTAAAAATACAGAAATAAAATTTATTCTGTATAACAAATAAAAAATATCACATATCTTTTGTTAATTTTTTAAATATCATATAAGCGCGTTAAAATTACTCGAAAATTATCTTATATATCTACAGTAAACTGGACAGCGTTTTAAGTATCTTTATATATCTTGCTAATACAGAATACATACATTTACTTCTTTTTGTTTTATTTTCATGATGGCGACGAAAACACTTTACCAAAATATTACAAACAATGTCAACTGAAGATATACAATAAAGAACTATAATCAATTCATTCGTTCAAAGTAGTTCAAAATCATTCAAAAGTAGCGCTACGAGAGCTTTAGTATAGCGTTAATAAATCGTTATAGCTATTAAGGAACCTTTATGCAACCGTTGTGCAGGTTAAATGGAACTTTAGGTTGCATAAAATGGCGCCCAAATAGCTCTAAAGCGGCTGCTTTAAGTCTGCAGTAGACGCTCTAGCGCTTACGTCTATTACCATAAGTAATAATCGGATACGCTCCAAAGCTCTAATGCAGCCCATTTGTGCTAGTTGGGTAATTCACTATTTTATTAAAGCCAATTTTAATTATAATCAAATGGTTCTTTCATTGGACTCACGTAGTACAACCTCCTTTTCAACTTTCCTGGTGATGACAGGTACCGGGGGGTATAACCGTAGCGTCTCCCGAATCACTGCATCCAGATACTTGAGACGAGACAGATCCTCCGCAGTTACCGGCCTGTCTGAATCACCAAACACTTCTCCTAATCTGAAACATACATCCATCTCTCAATCTTACGTTACTTTGAATTGGCGCCAACTTCATCGTTACAAGTATCTATAAGAACGTAGGTAACGTGGAGTAACAACTTTGTACCCCTAAATCATTTTACATAACTAAATTACAGAGTGAAATGGACTGTGAAATTGAGGAGAGTTCAAATGTAGAATGTAAATTTGCGTGCTAGTATATCATAATTAAATATTTATGCAGATGACACAATGTACCTTTCAAAGTAAATTGTTGAAATCAAGCAGTTTACCATTAAAACCACAACTGGTATTTATAACAAAATGAATCGCCGAAATGTAGGTTTGTACGCGCTTACCTTGGGAACGATTGCACCTAATTTACACATTCTTTATTTGTTGTGTTCGTTATTGTAAGGAGAGGGTTATTATAAAATAAAATTAAAAAATATGGCCGTTCGCTGGGTAAGGTAGAACCTTGAATGAAGATTTAGACCTTAGAATGCAGATAAATGGCGATGATCGGCGTCAAATTTTATAGTGTTATTAAACGTCATGCATCCTGAAATCATCTTGAAGGAAGACATTAGTGCTCTTTGTTTCTTTCACATGAACCAAACTTGTAGATAAGTGTGAAAGAAACAAAAAGATAGATTTTCAAAAACGATAATAGTATTGCAAACTCATACTAAAACCCCTGGTTTGAAACATTTTGAAACCTGTTTGAAACTGAATTGAAACCTGCATAACTGATCCTCATGGATATCCTCCACTCTGGGCGAAAGGGTCTGTCAGGCTCTAACTGACTAAAACAACTATTTAGTATTCTGTGCTAAAACCACCTCAAGTTCCCTTGAACACTTTCACGGGGGCTGTGGATGCGCTTAAATATTCTTCAATGTGGCTTCAGTGGCTCAAAAATTTCTACCCTCACTAAACTTTTCCCTCAACTCCTTAATAATGTAATAGTAGATTTAGTATACATGGTTGGCAGGGACCGATGTCCCTAGTACTTATCATGGATTCAGTACATGATTCTCAACCCCTGCGTTGAAATTTTTCGTAGGCTTTTTCTAAATTTTCCAGGTTTTTTCTGCAATTTTTTTTACTGAAGACTGTGTAAAATCATTGTTTCTATCTAAACCAATCAGTTTTAATTTAAAAATAAAATTCACTTGTTTCACTTAAAACAGCAATGTAAATAAAACTCGAAAGGGCTACCTGATCAGCTGTTTTGCTAGAGTTCATTTGCGAGGTCAACACAGCTGATCAGATAGCCCTTTTGAGTTTTATTTACATTGCTGTTTTAAGTGAAACAAGTGAATTTACTATTTTTATTTTGCGTCGGCTTTTTCTTAATTTTATTAAATTCAGAAAAAGCCGACGAAAATTCCAGAAATATGTACTGAATCCATGGTAAGCGTTTGGGCGTCGATGTCCCTGCCACCCTGTAGATGATAGGACTGGGCCTGCATGGTGGATTACGGCTCATTCTCAATCATATAGAGGAAGCCTATGACCCACCCGTGGGAACATTATAATATGTAGACTGATTATCTAAAGACCCACAAAAACGTATGGACATACTTACTCTTCATAAACTTTTTCTTGCACTTCAGGAAGTCTGGAAAGCAACACGGATATGAATGAGGCTCCAACTGCTGATGTGTCGTTTCCAGCAATCATGATAACCATTAGCTCTTCCAAAACTTCTATATCTGTGTATCCCTCGTCACCGCCTGACAGCTTTATTAGGCTCTCCAAAAATGTCTGTAAGTTTCCCTTAGCCGAATCTGGTATGAGAACATTCATAGTTTCAGGCACTGTTGATACTTTCATATAAAAGGAAGGGAAGATGATACGACAATAAATGAAAACACCGACTGACTATACTAACCCCGAGAAAACCATAGTGAGGATAAAATATGATAATAAGATGAAAATAAAAGAAAATAAAAAATATTTTCAAATAATCTAAATAATGCAGGCAAAAATATGAAATTGCCATTATATAGTGAAAGATGCTTTGAATTGACTTAAAACCTTCAAGGTGGGTGTTTTTTTGTGTTTAAACGCAGGATATTTGACCCTGCGTTGAAGCACAGTAGCTAAATAGCGCCTGTGGAAAAATATAAGGAAAGGAAATATAAGGAGATCATCATTTAGGCAATGGTGAATTTACGAACGTATTGTTTTCTCCACTTTGTATATACATATTCATAAATTACACTACTTTAAAGGATTTTATTTTTGTCCTGACATGTAAACGAGTTCTCATTGTTACACGCTATGATTTTGAATGGTTTTTAATTAAGTTTACACAATTTTTTCTGGTACAAGTTTGTCACAAATCAACGTTTTCAATAATAAACTTACTTTCATCATGTTCTCGAGTATCCTTTTTTTCAACGATTTCTTGCTTTTTGTTTTGTATTAACTGAAATTAAAAAATTACGTTTATAAAATTCCATACGGTCAGTTAAAAAGAGGAGAAAGTACCTAAATAATTACAGCCTCACGGGTTCATGTCGGTCTGTGGCAGTCATTTGTACTTCTTTGACACTCATTACGCATAATCAGAAGCCAGAAAATCACTAGTCTTGCCAAACAGTACAGTGTTACCCAGTTACTGAGTTATGGAGGTCAGATAGGGAGTTGCCCCATGTAAAACACTAGTACTCAGCTGAATTCGGTTATAATGAAAGTCGAACTAACCAGAAACTAAGCAGACGCCTCCTACACATGGACATAAGAAGCCTGCGAATGGTGGCGGGGACCATCACCGGGCACTGCTTACTGAACAAACACTACCACATAATGGGTATAACGGACAGTCCCCTGTGCAGAGACATCATGGGGACGGAGGAAACGGTGGGATACGTGCTCCTAGAGTGCATGCAAATCACCAACATACGGAAACAAACCCTCGGGTCATTGAATTCCCTTACAGACATCCTGAATAGACCGAGAGACCTGACCTGGTTCTGTAGGGAGGTTGGCTGGATGGAGTGACGGCTGACACGGTTCACGCGCAATGGTCTCGTGCAGAGACTAAGTGCAGAAACCAGACTACAGAAGATGAAGAAGAAGATGGAAGTCGACTGTAAAATAGTTGGAAAAAGACGAAGCAGACGATGACCTAAAATGAGATGATGAGATAAATAAAATTAGTGAAGTATAAGGCTCATAGGCGACGAGATGTTGGCAGACAAGCTTCACAGCCTGGTTTATCGGCGAAACGTTACTTGCCTATCAGTATTTTACAGATTGTACTTCGGTACGTGTGCGTAGGAACTCCACGACCTGATTCCTCCATCTCCCTTTCACTACCGATCTACCAGACCTACTGATATACCGTTTTATAATCGTAGTAAGGGATTCTCCTTAACATTTATTATGCACACGGCCAAGGTTTGGAACTCTCTCTTCTGTGTTTCCTTCCACATATGACCCACCTGCCTTCAAAGCAAGAGTGAACGGGCACCTTCTGGGCCCACTCGTCTTATCGTAGACCTCATCTATCGCTTAACATCACGCGTGGTCGAATTCAAAAGTGAACAAAAAGTGAAAAAATACTAAATTATTAAAAAAAAACGTTTTCTATTTGATTACCTTCTTTACGAATTCCCACAAGTACTGTTTGTGCTTCAATAGTCTTGAGTACACGGGAAGGTTGGTATACACCAGGTCGCTGTGTAGCCAAGGTTGACAAACACGCTCTGCACCCCTTGCCAACCCCTCATCAAACGCTTCCAAGAAACGCTGGTTTTTATCGGTCTGGGCACCCATATTATAGCCCAGCGTAGATTCTGAAAAAAAATATAACTCTGAAACTAGGTGTAAACAACAAAATTTTGTGAAAGTTGTACAATGCTTAAGGGTTGAACTTTAAGTATAATATGTATTATTATAGTTGGATTTGAAATGAAACTATAATTTTCTAGAATATTGATAAATTTTACTTGAATCATTAAATTTTTGAAGTAAAATTAGTCAATATGGTAATAATTTTTACGTATTATATCAATAATTTTTGGGTGCCTCATATAAGGTATAATGTACGAGGATCATCCATTTTATTGTAACATCTATTTTTATGTGCAAGATATTTGGTTCACGTAATCTAAAATAAATATAAAAGTTTACAAATTGGAGCCTAAAATAGAAAAATTATAAAAAAAATATATTCCCAAGATAGCTGCCCATTAGCAATTTGGTATGATGTATTGTATTGGTTAACATAGAAAATACAGATATATATTTACAAGCTTTTGCCTGCGACTTCGTTTGCGTGTGAGGGTTTTCCTGCTGAAAAGGAGCCTATATGTTATTCCAGAATGTCAGCTTACCAATATTTTTTCGGATTCATTCATCAGTTTTTGTGTGAAAGAGTAACAAGCATCTATACATCCATCCTCACAAACTCATAATTATACTAGTAAGATAGTTATTTTCTGTCTTCCTTTTCTTTCTTTCTTTCTTTTCTTTCTTACTTGTCTTTCTTTCTTTTTTTTTTTTAAAGTTAGATACGATGTGAGAAGATTATTTACCTGCAATAGAGTCCATGGTGTAAGCAGTAAAGTATTTGAATACAGACAGAGGACCGGCTCCCGCCATACCGCCCATCTTGCGCACTAGAACCTTACTCTCCTTCGCGAATATTGTAACGAAGTGCTTCAAGTGTTTCATGCTGAAGCTTGAAACTAGGACTTTTCGACGAAGTCGCCAAATGGAAACTTAAATTGTAAGATATTCTAGAATTAGTTTAAATATATATTTATTTATTTTATACTTTTTGTACATCTTACAATATATTTATGGATACAAATAATAAAACTAGAGTACAATGGGCGGTCTTATCACACAGGGTAATCTCTTATAGACAACCGTTGAATGGACAGAACTTAAAGAAGATAAATTTATGGCTGTCGGTGTACAACATTATAAATAATATTAATTAAACATAATATTGACAACCACGGACACCTGTGTCCCAAAAAAAAATTCAATAACTGTGAAAGTGGTAGGTGTGAATTTAGCTTTAACTAGTTTCTGAACATACTTTTTTTATCATAGCAACAAAGCATTTAAAATGTCAGTCTTTGTTTATGATCATTGGAAATTGAAGTTTATTTCGCGCGGATTTCTTATATTTTGAAGTACAAAAGTTGTTCTCAAAATATTATATTTATTGTGAAAATTTATTTATTACTTTTTTTATTTTGTACACTAATAAAACCTAAATTCATACTGTGATCTGTGATTATAAACATAGAGGAACACCGGTGTCCCTGTGGCCCATGAGTATAAATTTATCTGTTTTTAAAGTCCGGTTAAGTAGACTCACAGCCTTAGTGTGCTGATCTACAAGTGGCCCTACCTAAAAAAAAAAAAAAAAAAAATAAAAAAAAAAAAAATATTGTGGTTGTGATTTTTTTACTATTACCCTCATCTCTTATTTTAATGTTTGCAGATAATGGTTTGTAGAAGACGTACCTACGGTTTTCGAACTCAGGGAAATGGAAATCTAACAGATTTTGATGGATGATAATAGTGACGCTGAAGACAATTTATTGCTCGACGAAGATGTACTTAAGGCTACTCACACAGGATGAAGACCAAGGTGTATTTGATGTTGAGATTGAAGATACATCACTTCAACTTCAAGAATGCAAGAGATCATCACCTGAGCCTTCAACTTTTGCGATAGAACATGTCAATGAACCCCTTCTCGACTGTCAAACAGTTTTCTAGTGGACCCAGGGAACATACGCTCCGAATGTATTTGGGAATGTTGAATATGAATTCGGAAAGGTGCAAATCTGTCAAGATCTGGAAAACAATAAGTTGACTCCTTTTGAAATATCAAAATCAGTGCATTACGCAAGTTAGTTACTTGCGTAATGCACTGATTTTTAGTAGTCTGTGGTTACGCTCACCAGAACGAACGAGAATTCTCTGTTGAAATGCGAGAATTTCTTTGTGTAAACTTAGTAATGGGTTCTCATATTGTGCCATCGTTGAGAGACTGGTGTGCGGAACCTGACACACTACCTTTCATAATAAATGTTATGCCTAGGTCTCATTTTGAAGAAATACGCAAGAAACTACATTTTTGCAATAACGAAGAAGTACGAGACCCTTCCAGACCCAATTTTGAAGGAGCCTACAAAATTAGACCTGTCACTGAAAACTTGAATACATAATTCCAAAGTGCCCTCAACTATACTATAGACCAGTCAATAGATGAACATATTATAAAAAGAATAATACTAATTGTGGTTCATGTGAAGTTCACCTCTGCTACACTAAGGGCAGAATTTTTTTCGCTGAATACCATAGTCACTAAAATATATCTTATTAATTAAAATACTATTTTAATAATTTATTAAGTATAATAATAAATATGTTGTTTGTTATTGTAAAAATCTTAAACTATGAATATTATAAAACACGTAAAGCAAAGCTGAATTATAAGCAAAAAGTCTACCCTTGACTTCCAGAGGGACAAATATTAGTTTTCGGGGGTAGGTGTTAATAAAGTACAGACGCGTTTTTATTTAGAGCTCTTAATTTTTAATATTTTAAATTGTTTTTTTACATGTTTTCAACCTAAAATTTTATTACATAAAACATTCAATTAGAAGTACTTACATTGGTAAAAGGTTAATGTAAGATAACATTAAAACTACACCACCTGCTAGCTGTTCACTATTATAGTATTTTCACAAAGGGATAATTTGCATTATGTCACAACTAGATGAGATTCAATCCACACAAAAAAGTTTGGAGGAATGTTTCCTGAAGAAGATGGGTGATCTCGAGGCGCAGATACAATGTGCTGGACCTGCGAAGGACACTGTTGCCAAGATTGCTGAAGAGTTCCGGACATTCAGAGAGCTAATGTTTGGCATGTTGGGACTTCTCCGGAAGCAAATCATAGAGTGCTCTCGAGTGGTTGACAGCTTGGAGACACATGCCCGTCGTAAGGCTCTCATTTTCACGGGGTTTGCTGAGACGGAAAAGGAGGATTGTAAGTCTCTGGTACTGAACATACTCCACAAAAAACTGGGGATCTTGGACATCACTGCTTCCTCAATTAAAGGATGTCATAGGCTGGGAGCATCAAACAAAGGGCCGACACGCAGCAGACCTATTTTGGTGAGGTTTGCTCATATTGACTGTAGGTCTGCTATTTGGAAGGCAAAATCTGCTCTGAAGGGCTCTGCGGTCACAGTCAAGGAGTTTTTGACCAAGTCTAGGCAGACTGTTTTCGGCCGGGCGCGGTTGCATTTCGGGATGTCGGCGTGCTGGACCCAGGATGGAATAATTCATGTCAAATCCCACGATGGAGCTCGTCATAAAATTTCTACGTTGGATCAACTAAACTCTTTGTTGGCGAAGTATCCCAAGAAGATGGCTGCAATAGGAAACAAGCCAGGTACTGGGGCTCTTAGTAATTAGTCTAATCATCAGTCCATCGTCAGTTATCACTAATCACTATATATCATTTTTCATAATCTGTCCATCAATGTTTGTAGCGGCATTTTTGTTTTTATACGGATTGTTATATAATTATAGTATACTTCTGCTACCTACAATATATATCTTATTTTAACTTCACAATTTTAAGTTTTTGGTTGTATTTGCACAAGTGAAATCAATATTGTACTCTTTGAGTGAAATCTAAGAAATAGGTATACCGAGGTATACGTATAATTTGTTGTTTTATTTTAGCACTATGTGTCAATGTCAATTTCACCGTAATCTGTCATTTGTCATTTATTGTTTAGTCATGTAAATATTTTTAAATGTTCAACTCTAGATAAGTGGCTTTTGCGGAGGAGCCGCTACTGTTTTGCCTATAACTAATAGGAATAATTCAAACAAATAGTAATCTAATAATGTGATATCTTATGTAGTTCTGTTCCACGTTTTGTAGTATCCCTGTCTTGTAATTCTTAATTTTCTTTTTGTGTAATTTAGTATATATCGTTTTGTTCATCTTGTTTTGTTCCTCACTTTGACTATAATACTTTTTTTCCTATTTTGTTTATATATGTATAATTGGAAACTAGTGTCGCTGGTGGGTGGTGCACAGATAGTGGTGTATCACCGGAAGGTAGTAAGGTAGTTTAAGCATAATATATTTATTTATATATTTTTTTTTCTTTATGTCTTCTGATGACTCTTTTCATTCTGCTTTTGATTCCACAAACTCTTGCAATGCTAGTTTTAGTTCCTTGACTGACACTCTTACTGACTTTGTGCATCGGAGCTTCAGCCAACAAAATAAAAATTCTTTTAATGTCTGCCACATAAATGCACAGAGTATTCCGAGTCATTATAGCGATCTGTACGACGCCTTTTCTGACGCCAATGTACATGCCGTTCTGGTTTCTGAGAGTTGGCTCAAACCCCACCTTCTTTCTACCACGTACTCTCTTCCTGGTTTCATTCTTATCCGGAATGATAGAATTGGAAAGGGAGGAGGTGGTGTAGCTATCTATCTTCGCAGTGATTTTTCTTATAAAATAGTTGCCAGTTCTCCTTCATAATATAGCGCTTCCGCTGAATACCTCTTTTTGGAAATTTACGTCAAAGGTGTCAAGGCCCTACTTGGTGTTGTCTATTGCCCGCCTGCCGTTGACTTTTTTTCCGACCTTGAATTGGCGCTTGAATCCATAGGTTCTGAGTATGCACATTGCGTCATCATGGGAGATTTTAACACGGACCTTTCTCGCTCAACCCCTTCCTCCCGAAAGCTCCTTCACATTATTGATTCCTTTAGTCTTCATGTTCTTCCACTGCAGCCCACTCATTTTAATGTGTCAGGTGTTGATACGTGGCTCGACTTGATTCTAACATCCACTCCCTCTTTGGTTGCATCTCATGGCCAATGTCCTGCACCTGGCTTTTCCCATCATGATCTCATTTTCCTCTCCTATATCTTAAAGCCACCAAAACCTCTCCCTAAAGTTCTGCACATGCGTTGTTATGCGCGCATGGATGTTGAGAAGCTGCGTAAAGATGCGTCAGAAATTGATTGGGGCCACCTTGCAGCGGCAAAGACCATTGATGACAAACTTGGTATCTTCAATCAGGCCGTCCTTGCCCTCTACGATGAACATGCTCCTGTTAGGAAGGTTAAACTAAGGCGACTACCAGCTCCTTGGATGTCACCAGG
The DNA here is from genome assembly GCA_943138885.2 of Tholera decimalis. Lineage (NCBI taxonomy): Eukaryota > Metazoa > Arthropoda > Insecta > Lepidoptera > Noctuidae > Tholera > Tholera decimalis. The sequence continues at coordinate 2,725,566 of OW964552.2, read as the reverse complement.
GGTTCGTTTAGCGATGAGGTGCAGGGATCGAGCCTTTCGGAAGTATAAAAAGGATCGCAGTGAAGATAAAAAGAATGCCTACAAAGCTGCAAGGAATCGGTGTAATCAAGTGATACGCAACGCTAAACGCTGCCATATTCTTGAAAACATTTCAACTTCCTCACCTGCCGATATCTGGAAATTCCTTGGAACTCTCGGTATTGGTAGGTCAAGTCATGTAGATTTTCCTAAAGCGATCGTTTTGGATGATATCAACCGTCATTTTACTACAACTTGTCATTTGGACCCCCTTATTTTGTCTCAGACGGTTGATTTCATCACTTGTTTACCTGGTCCAATCATTGAACCATTTCAGTTTTCACCAGCGACCTTGGATGAAATTAGAAAGATTATACTATCCATCAAATCCAAGGCTGTGGGTCACGATGAAATCAATCGAGGTATGATTACCTTGATCCTAGACTGTCTTCTCCCACCAATTTCCCACATCATCAATTATTCCCTCGATTCCGGACAATTCCCATCCTTGTGGCATATGGCCTATGTCCGTCCACTTCCTAAAATATCAAATCCTTCACTACCTAACCATTTTAGACTTATATCCATTCTCCCTTTCCTGTCAAAAGTGCTCGAGGCCTGTGTTCACAAACAGTTTTCTGGATTTGTTTACCGGAATAATCTTGTAAGCTCATTCCAGTCTGGATTCAGACCCGGGCACAGTACATCCTCTGCTCTTCTTAAAGTGACTGGCGACTAAAGTTACTGTATTAGTATTAATTGATTTCTCCAATGCCTTTAACGCCGTCAGTCACGATATACTCCTAGCTATCCTCTCCCATCTTATGGTTTCTCCCGAGGCGCTGGAATGGTTCACTTCTTATCTTCGGGGACGTCAGCAGTCGGTCCGCGTTGATGAGAGATCTTCAAATTGGCGTGGTCTGGATGCTGGTGTTCCACAAGGCGGTATTCTTTCTCCATTATTATTCTCTGTCTTCATTAACTTTATAACTCACTGTCTTCGGTGTTCGTATCATCTTTACGCCGATGATCTACAATTATATACTGCTGTGCGGGTTGAAGGTTTGTCGGATGCTATAAGGGATGTAAACCGAGATTTGGATGCTATTAATAGCTGGTCTGACAAATTTGGGGTGTCAGTAAACCCCTCAAAATGTCAGGCTATCATTATTGGTAGCTCACGCATGATGGGTAGAGTGGTGGCTAACTCTCTTCCACCTATTATTTTTAATGGTGCCGTCATTCCCATCAGCCCTAGCGTAAAAGATCTCGGTTTGCATCTTGACGCGACACTTGGTTGGCAAAATCAAGTTTCTAGTGTTAGCCAAAGGGCCAATGGCACTTTGGGTTCCTTGTATCGTCTGAGAAACTTTTTGCCTGTTAAGACGAAGACTATGCTTGTGCAGACTTTAATTTTCCCTTTAATCGACTATGGTGACGTGTGCTACTTTGACCTGAATGCGGTCTTGCTCGATAAGCTTGATCGTCTCCTCAATAACTGCATTCGGTTCATATTTAATTTAAGGAAATATGACCATGTCTCAAGTTTCAGGTCTGAGCTTAAATGGATGACCATTCGCCAGAGGAGAAGTTTGCGCGCTTTGACAACTCTTTTCTCTTTACTCAACTCTCCCAGCCCTCCTTCTTATCTAATGCCTCACTTTCAATTTCTATGTTCTTCACACAATAAGAATCTACGTTCATCCAATAATCTTCTCTTACTCTGCCCTTCTCATACATCTGACTTTGTTCATTCTTCTTTTCATATCCAGTCGATTCTCCTCTGGAATGCACTTCCTCTCGAGATCAGAACGGCTGACAGTCGCTATGCATTTAAAAAGAAATTGCGGAACTATTTTCTACACCAATAAGCAGAATTTCCACATTTGGTTTTCATTTGCTTCTTCATTATATATATATTTGTATATGTATATATATATAGGTATTTATTTATATATATTATTTATGTAGATTTCTATTTTTAATGATACTAGGGTTTTTGTGTTATTACTATTATTATATATTTTTTTTTTCTAATTTTACATCACACGTTCATATTGCACCTCCCACACTATCTCTTCACCACTCATGGTTGACTGGTAGAGAATGCCTACGGCATTAAGTCCGCCTTTGTACCTATGTGCATAAAGTGTAAATAAATAAATAAATAAAATATGTCTCAATAAAAATCAGAAAACCCATTAAATTTTTTTTCATTTTTTATATAAAAGTATGTATATTAGATGCCCAATAAATCGTCCTAAATAGTTAGAATGATTACTTTACCTCCTATAACCTTATGGTCCTGAGAGGGCTAAAATTTATTCTTTTTTGTGTATTATCGTGAATGCATTTTTTATTTTATATACAACGTGTAATTTAAATGGTTTCTTTGGATGATAATAAACGATATGGCATGGGTTTTATAATCCTATGTCTACATGTGTGAAGTATAATAGAAATTTCAATACATTGATACCAGAGGCAGAATTTTCAAATTAACAAGACCGAAGAGAATCACCGTGTTATTGGCAAGTGATGTGGAAAGTTATTGACCCCCGTAGTGCTGTGACACGTTTTTTATGATTGGTATTCAAGAAACATATGAAACCGATAATTTGGTATCAATTCTTTGTGTCATTTATTTTGAGCTGAAACTGTGCATAGAGACTCTATACCAGATGTTGTCTTCAGCCCCTTTGGACAGATATGGGATTTCCGTTATACGTTGTATGTACATGTTTGAGCAAATAAACAAATCTTATCTTAATATTTATCTTTTAACTGTACCTGGAGCAAATATGGAGCCATTACCAACGAATAACTTCACCATCCTCAAAATGTCATCTTTCTCAAGGCAGGTCTTCAAAACTAACTCTGCAACATCAGGGTCTGCAATAACTGAAAACAGAATTTATACTCGATAACCAAACTTTCCAAAACATCCAAATCATTCTAATTCCGCCAAGCCCGTACCATCATCGGACTACAAGACAAACGGCGATGCGCCATCGTTACATGGTGGACATCCCACCCATACGCACAAAACGTTTTGGGAATAATTTCATTGTGCGTACGGCTAATGTGTGGAATTCTCTACCGGAGTGTTTTTCCCGATAGCAGCTACAACCTAGGGGTCATTAAGTCAAGAGTGAATAGGTCACTTCTCTTCTGGTAAGCGTGCTCCATCTTCGACCACATCATCACTTACCATCAGGTGAGACCGTGGTCAAACGCGAGCCTATTACCAATATTAATAAAATAAACCTCATTATTTTGGTGTTTCGTCATGTATGTTCGTCAAATCGTTGAGCTCCTTAATATTCTAAGTTGAGTTACCTAATGCTTGCACTGTCTGTACAAGTCTACTCAAATCTATGCTTGCTTCTTTCCACAAAAGATCACCTCAGATATTAACCTACATTGTTCTCATATGATTTGATCAGTACAGATTATCTGACGCTGTTCTACCCCACAGACCCAGCTACTTGGTTATATAGGTCAGATAGGCAGTTGCTTCAAGTAAAACAATAATACTTAGCTGCATCCGGGCAGACTGCAAGTCAACCCCAACATATTGTTACGCCAGTCGCTTAGCGAAGTACGTCGAGAAATGTTCGAGGCACTAACGCCACCTGGCGGCGAGTAGCAGTACTGAGTATATCGAGAAAGCTCGACTGACTTCTAATACGTTTGAGACACTAACGCCATCTAGCGGCGAGTAGCAGTACTGAGCATCTCGAGTAGCTTCTGGAATATTCTTTGCAGTATAGGCAGTGAGTCGATTTTACAAGAATGTTCTAGAACTCACAGACCTGGGTATGAATAGATCGCAGAAGAACGCAGACGGCAGTCTTATTACAAGAAACGAGGCGATATAATCTGAGATCTACAAGTGAATTTCAGTGCGATTTAAGTGTTTAGTGACAAGTATCGTAGTGTGAATAACTGTGTTAAATTTTATTTTTATTTAATTAAAGTGCTAATTTTGGTTTAATTGGTGTAAATTATTTCTATCCCGAACCCAGCTCGTAACAATATGTAACTTTTTTCCAAAGATTAAAATAAATCTAAATCATCAATAACTTACTTGTATATAAATGACTTCCATGCCACAATGATGTTAAACCATTCTCTTGTCTAATTGCGTCGCGACCAAGTGTTTGAAAGGCTTTCATGCGTGCTGCAATCATAAATATCATTATACGTATCTACACAACAGTAGTGTAGAATTATTATATTGGGCCTGCTCAAATCTGTGTGATTCTGTCCTCTAAAGGGCGCCACAGACATTAACCTACTTACATAGCACTCGTATGATTTGATCACTACAGATTGTATGGACTTTAAAAGAGATGTTGACCTCTGAGTTTGTTTCAGTGTTTTTTCTCAGAGTAGTCAGTTAGGAAACACGGGCCTCATCTAGTTTACATTTACGAAAAAAAAAGTACATGTGAAAGTGTTATTTATAACCTATTTTCAAAATAAACATCATTGTTTCATTTCATTATTAAAATTGAAATATACAATGATATCAAGATCTTATAAGTATGACAACCGTAAAACGTACCTATACCATAGAAATGAGTTTTCCTTAAGGGCCGCCATATTGACCGGTCCTATACGTATTATTAGCCAAGGGTGCTAATAATACGTAATATTAATAATAAGTAATAAGCACAAATCTTTTTCTTACTTAAAACGTTTTCGTAACCTTATAGCATCTAAATTACAAATGTTCTAATGAATAAACCAATGTCGTTTCTGGCATTGGTTTGACTAAAACACTGTTAAATATACCAACATCTAATGTGTTTAATTTAAATTTCCTAATCAAGGCTTTTTTTCAGGCTTTTTCTTTTCTGACACACTCTACCAAGAGGTGATCAACATCTTCTATTGTATATTTACAAACTAAACATTTCGGAGAGTCAACCTTCTTTTCTTCCTCATAAATGCAAAGGCTTAAGCAGAAATTTTAGAACCCAGAGTAAGACAAGTCCGCTACGGGAGACGCCCCGGGCTTCGGATATCACGAGCCGATCTCTGGTAAGAACCAGGCCCAGCGAGAAGACGTATTGAGCTCCATGCGCGCCATAAAGAGCAGTCAGCAACATTAACTAGGCCCAATAGGGCCTTTCTCTGTCAGGTTTGGGCGAATGTTCTAACGAGTTACCACGGCCCCGGACGCAAGGAAAACAGAGCCAGGATGGGTTTTTTTGTCAGTAGAAGTCTGACACTGTCATTTGCTCCACCCGTGAGTAGTCATAAAAAATTGGCCAAAAGCGAGTCAGACTTGCCCATGAAGGGTTCCGTAGTAACTACGCCAAATAACTTTGTTTTTCATAGTATTTGTATGAATTACAAAGTTATATTTGTGGTTTCAGAAAATATGCTATATCTAAAAACTGCTGACCCGATTTCATTATCACAAATTTTGTTTGAAAGTTTTCATTAAAGTCTACAACATATTTTTTTTTAATTTTTCACTCCATTATTATATAAGTTAGAGGGGGGGACATATTTTACTACTTTGGAAGCGTATATCTTTAAACCATTGACTTTATGAAAAAATGGTTTTAGAAACCTCAATGTAATTTTTAAAGACTAGTCACACGAATAGGTTTCATGAAAAAAAACAAATTGTCAGTTTCAGTTCCATGTATGAAGAGCCCCCCTTAATTTTAAATACTTTTATTTGTTTCTTAAAATCGGAAAGCGGTTAACAAAATACATCTACCTACCAAGTTTCATGTGTATAGTCCTAATAGTTTCGGATTAAAATAGCTGTGACATACGGATGGACGGACAGACAGACAGATATGACGAAACTATAAGGGTTCTGTTTTTTACTATTGGGCTACGGAACCCCTTAAAAGGTTTCCATAAGTGACAGTATTTGCTGCAATACTTATTACTGCTACTGACACAATGATCAATTAAAATAATTCAGCCTATTTCGTTTCCACAGTTGGGACACAGGCCTCGTCTCTATGAGAGGGAATGGGCCGTAATCCACCCCGCGGGCCCAGTGTGGGTTGGTAAATGTCATATGTCTTCGAATTTTTGTGGTCCCAGGACATGTTGGTTTCCGTCACCGATTGAGATGAGATAGATATATATATTTTTCGTACCACTTGCTCAAAAAAGTGACATTCTATGCCACAAAAAGCGAACATAACAATAGTCATTTTTAATCTGTAAAAAACAGGGAAAGAAAATTGTACTATTTCATTCATCCTCTTAAGGGGAGAATGTGATTTAAATTTGGAATAGTTACCGAAATTTATACTGAACTACATCTGTGTTTACACCATTGAGTTTGTATATAAAGCATTATACATCTTTTTGAAAAAGGAATACACATTTATTATGCATTTATGATTATTAAATAGAATTACGAAATCCGACGAGGCCGTATGAGCTTGATGCCTTTGCTTTTCCGACAAAAAAATATTAGTCTAGGAATTTTCCGCGTTTCGTTTCTATCAATAATTGAACCAATGTTTCGAATGTTAACTTTTACTTTTAATTGTCATTATTTTTAATAAATGCTTATCTCATATTATTATTGTGTTAATTTTTTTGCAAATAGTACGAAAAATAGAGTGTTTTCCTCGGTGATAAAGCTGTCTTAGTCTTGGGTGAACTTAAATCCCTCACTACACTCAGGACTCGTCTTAAATCCCTCGCTTCGCTCGTGATTTAAGTTTTTAACACCCTCGCTACGCTCGGGAGTAAACCTCGAGTCCTTCGTTACGCTCGCGATTTAAATCGTCACTCGCGACAGTAAACACTGCTTTATCCCCTTGGTTAATAATCTACTATTATTGTGCACCATATTAACAGTAAATCAAATATGGACTTGACAACTAAAAATGGTGATACAATGGGCGGCCTTATCGCTAAAAGCGATCTTTTACAGACAACCTTTGGATGGATTTGACACAGAAGGATAAAATAAATACGCGGGTAGTCCACCATGGGATGAGAGAAGTGGTGTGGTGACGATTTAAATTACACAAAATAATGCCAGTTATGAGTTAAAGATTATATCGAGGACAAGAAGGCTTGGGAATGAGCTGCTCCAGTGAGCCAATACGCGAGCCATTTTATTTTTTAAATTTTGATTGTAGATTTATTTTATATTGATTAAAATATTTGCTTTGTCAAGTATTGTGTATACCTATTTATATTATTTTTATTTTTTATACATATATAATAATTATTTCATTATTGTAAATGTGTGGACTATGTAGGTTATTCTTTCTTCGTACTTTTTACTTTCACTACTTATAATTTATTTAATGATGTCAAGCAGTTTGAGTACTTGTGTGGCCTACCCAAATGTCCTTGTTCGTCAAATTGTTGGACAGGTCCGCTCAAAGCGTGGTTATTTCCTCAAAAGAACACCACAGACATGAACTTACATGCTTCTCATATACAAATACAAATTTTATGGACTTTAAAAGAGACTATGAACTATGAGTTTGTTTCGGTTTTTCTTCTCAGAGTAGTCAGTTAGGAAATACCGGCCTCATCTAGCTAAACTAAACACGCAAAAAAACATGACGTGTAAAAGTGTTATTTATAACCCATTTACAAAATAAATATTTCATTTCATTTCATTTCAATGTCCTTGACAGGGTTCGGAACAACGACATGCATGATAGGAAAGTGTTGAATCATGTATCCACATTTTCACATACCTACATACACAATACATTTACACACAGTCAGTCATATACTTGCATGCCAGCGTGCATGCTTCGCTTTATTATTCTCTTTTTTCACAATTTTATTTCCCATAAATAACTACAAAACAAGTAAATGAACTTATTATGTTATGGAAAAGCAGAGGCTCCTAACTTAGGCTTATTAGCTCAAAATTATTCTCCTATTACTGGTTGCTAAGACTTACTTGATAACTTAATAAACCATTTTTCATTTTCACTTATCCACATAACCATAGAACTTAAGAAAGTAAGTAAGTACTCACTGTGATTATCTCCAAAGAACAAATAACTGTGTCCGATAAATGGTAACGCCCAAACTCCGGAATTGAGTTGTTTCCCAAGCTTGTAAACACCTCTTTTAGACCAACGTTGGTATAACATAAGAACAATAGTGACCAATATTAATAATTCTATCAACATGTTTGAATAATCGATATGTTCACAGTTTGACGCAGTCTTGACGTTTCGTAACAATGTTTGTGATACGACAATTTATATTGAGGGAAGTATCCGTAAGCTCACGGCTAAGGTAATACTCGCTATACTGGTCAAACGTCAAACAACTGTTTTATTATACGTATTTAATTGTGTAAAATTCTAACACTCTTATCAGCCACGTATGAAATACAAATCCATAGCTCTTTTTATTTATAATCCAATCAAAAGATCGCTTCGAGCCTGTTGGCTGGCTAATGAGTAAGGACTGGACTACGTATTTATGCAACAAAAAAAACTTGATGTATGCATGAAAAGTGCAAAAAATTGGCCAAGTGCAAGTCAGACTCGCCAATGAAGGGTTCCGTAGTGACTACGCCAAATAACTTTGTTTTTCATAGTGTATGTATCAGGGAATAGATGAACCTCTTTTATCTGTTCTGTGGTTTGTATGAATTACAAAGTTATATTTGCGGTTTTAGAAAATATGCTGTACCTATCTCAAAAACTGCTAACCCGATCTCGTTCAAACCAATTTTCGTTGACGTTCCGGTAAGTTGAAGTGATTTTAAAAACCTCAATGTCATTTTTAAAGACCTGTCTATAGATACCACACCCGTATAAATTTCATGAAAAAAAAAATTTTTTCAGTTTCACTTCCATGTATGGGGAGCTCTTTATTTTAAATATTTTTTATTTATTTCTTAAAATCGGAAAGCGGTTTACAGAATACATCTACCTACCAAGTTTCACATGTATAGTCCTAATAGTTTCGGAATAAAATGGCTGTAACATACGGACGGACGGACAGACAGACAAACATGACGAAACTATAAGGGTTCCGTTTTTTACCATTCGTCTACGGAACCCTTAAAAGGTAGATGTTTGCAGATGAGATGGCGGTCAAACGCAAATCTATCACTACAATAATATGTTGTCCTATAACTTCTTCTATCTTCTAGTGAGCGTCCTATTAATATCGGGTCAGCCGTTCTATAGATACAACAAGCAGAAAGTTTAAAAAAGTTTGTGTATCGTGTAAAATCAACTTATAAGCACGTGAGAAAACAAAGTCATTTTGAAATCACCGACAGGCATTTCAATTTTATTTATATGTATGAGTGGGATGTCCACCACGTAATGACATTGTTTTCATATTGCCATAGTTTTAAACTTTAACATTTTACCAGATTTCTTGAAAAACAATACTACTGCGTCTCGTCATATTTTAGGATCCGACAGATTTGATTAAAAAAAAAAAACTAGTTAAGCTCCTTATTCGTCAGGTTTTTAAATCAAAGATTAAGAAATCAATTATTTTAATTAAGCGTTTAATTGAATAACACCTCAAACTGGTCTGAGAGTCAATCATCATAATATGCATTAACTGTAATTATTAATATTTTTAGGGTTCCGCAAGCCCATGACGTTGGGCTTATGGACGCGAGAAGGTATAGCTCACTATCTCGTAAGGACGGCACGTAGTGTTCCGCGCGAGTCAGCAACATTGACGGGGCTCGATTGGGCCATTACCCGCCACGGTTAAGGGAATGTTCCAACGATATTCTGCGGCCTGGTATGCAAGGGCATCTGAAGAAGCAGGGTGGGTTTTTAGTCAGTAGAAGTCTGACACTTCCGCTACTCTTAGAGCGGGAAGAGTGTTTTCATGATTTTCCCACCGCAAACCAACGGTTTTGAATGTCCGAATGAAAATACAAAATTCTTATCGATTGGTTTTTTGTCCTCCGAAGTAACTGAATGTGATTAAATTGAAATGTTGTAGATACAATGAGCGTATGGCTTGTTTTAATGAGTTATATGAAACTACCTTCGTACCGAGGCTTCGCAGTGACAAATTCTTTAAAGAGAAACATCTATATATTCAAGAACTAAGTATTCATAAATTCAAATTGTTTATTAAACGTAAGCTATGTCAGAAAGCTTTTTACAGTGTTAAAGATTATATTGAGGACAAGAAGGCTTGGGAATGAGATGCTCCAGTGATATACGTGAGCCCTTTTTATTTTCTAATTTTTGATAGTTGATTTATTTTTTATTGATTAAAATATTTGTTTAGTTAAGTATTGTATATACCTATTTATTTTGTTTTTTTTTTATATAATTATTTCATTATTGTTAATGTGAGGACAATGTAGGTTATTCTTTTTTCGTTGTTTTTACTTTCACTTTAATTTATTTAATGATGTCAAGCAGTTTGAGTACTTGTGTGGCCTACGCGAATCTCCTTTGGTTTTTTTTTTTTTTTTTGTCAAATTGTTGAGCTCCTTAAATTATAAGTTGAGCTACATGATAACTGACAAATGCTTGCACTGTCTGGACAGGTCCGCTCAAATTTGCGTGGTTATTTCCTCAAAAAAAATACCACAGACATTAACCTACATGCTTCTCATATACAAATACAAATTGTCTGGACTTTAAAAGAGACTATGACCTCTGAGTTTGTTTCGGTGTTTCTTCTCAGAGTAGTCAGTTAGGAAATACCGGCCTCATCTAGCTAAACTTAACACGCAAAAAAACATGACGTGTAAAAGTGTTATTTATAACCAATTTACAAAATAAATATTTCATTTCATTTCATTTCATTATGTCCTTTCAGAGGTCAAATCTATCTCAGTACCAAATGTCATCAAAATCGGTTAAGTTTTTTCGACGTAAAAGTGTACCAAGCAGACAGACAGAGTAATGTCAATAGGGATATAAGGCTATCAAAAATATGAGTTGGGTAAAAGTGTAGTATTGCTGAAAATAAGTAATAGTATTTGACTAGTGTAATTATTATGAACTACCAACGAAAAAAAATCTGTCATTTTATGACAACAATCCATACTAATTATAATAATTAATAACCCATACTTCCATATCCATACTCCATATAAACTATGTTGGTGATTCTCAGAGGAGTTTAAATAAAATAGCGGACTGTAACTATAGGTAGGTTATGTATTGAGATAATAAGAACGCGCGCTTCTGGTCCGTGTCGTATGAGTCAATGGTGCGTTTGTTCGGTGGCGCGGCGGCGGCGGCTCGGCGAGTCGTCCCCCGCTCCCCGCTCGCCGTTGTCGCCCTCCCGTCGCCGGAGTGGCTCATGGTGCCTTTTGTCTCCAACATACTCCCCGGGTTGAAGTAGGCAGGTGGGCTGCTGATTCAACAAGCAGGTTCTGGAAGGGGACAAATGTTATTAAACGCCCTTCGAATAATGCTTCCTCCTTTGATCCTTATATCGGCGACTCGCGCGACTTGTTTCTGAGCTCCTGGGAAAACGGCCACACAGCGACCCAGGGCCCAACGTAAGGGAGGTAGCGCTTTGTCCTTTATAAGTACTAAGGAACCCAATTTGAGTTCGCTTGATGCAGTTGGCCACTTCGTCTTTTGCTGCAGAGTGGTGACGTACTCGTTGGAGATTCGTTTCCAGAAATGTTGTTTGACAAACTCGATTCGTTTGTATCGCTCAAGGCTTGTTATTCTTTCTGTCAACTGTGGATGTGGAACAGACACAAGTGATCGTCCTCTTCGGAAGTGAGCGGGTGTTAAAGGTGTGAAGTCTGTAGGGTCGGAATTTAAGGCTGTTATAGGACGTGAATTAAGGATGGCTTCCACTTGAGTCAGACAAGTGTGCATTTCTTCATACGTGAAATGCGTAAGTTGGAGAAGCCTTCTAAGATGATATTTAGTAGAACGGACAGCAGATTCAGCCATACCATTGAAATGGGGGGTGTAGCTCGGAATGAAGAGGAATTCTATACCCTCTTGGGCGGCTTCAGAACTAATTTGGGAACTTGAGTCATGTAAGAAACGCTGTAACTCGTTACATGTACCTACAAAATTGGTCCCATTGTCGGAGGTTATACTTTTAGGCTTCCCTCGACGAGCCACAAACCGGTTTAGAGCGGCCATGTATCCCGCTTTAGTAAGATCTGTGATGAGTTCAAGATGCACGGCTTTTGTAGCTAAACAGACAAAAATGGACAAGTAAGATTTAGTCAGTAGGCAACCTCGACCTTTACGGTTAGCTATCTTAACTGGGCCTGCATAATCCACCGAACAATGTAAAAAAGGGAATGCCAGTGTAGTTCTGGATTCAGGTAACTGCCCCATAATGGGCTGAACATTGCTGGCTATAAATCTGAAACATTTTATGCAACCTTTCGTTATGGATTTAGACAGATTCCTTCTTCCTATTGGCCAAAAAGTTTGACGAATAGTGGACAACAGTAACTGAGGTTGTAACGATACCTTCTGCTTCTCCAATAAAAGAGGGTAAAATAGATGTACCATTAAATTTAATATATTAATAATATACAGTATTTTATAAAAAACCTGCCTATCTACCTAGCTATCCTAGAAAAACGGCCTACCTACCTAACTGACACACTCAGGAGAGAAGAGGAGGAGGTTTAGAGTATATTACTTGCGGGACGGCTTGGCAGACCACTCCAGGATCGCCTTCTACTCCACGATGTCTTCGTCGTACAGCAGCTTGAGCAAGGCGGTCTGGCAGTAGGCTCCTAACAAGGCTTCTGGGCAGCAGGCTCTCAGCAAGGCGTCAGGGCAGCAGGCTCCCAGCAAGGCGTCAGGGCAGCAGGCTCCCAACAAGGCGTCAAGGCAGCAGGCTCCCAACAAGGAGTCAGGGCAGCGGGTACTGCACTTCCTCTACCATCACTCTTCGTCAAAACTCGTCGAGAACTAAACTCTTCAAAAACTGGTCAAAGACTGAACTGCCGGAGATGGCCCCCAGCGCCTTTTATACCCAGCTCAGCGTTCAAAATCCATTCCATTCTCATTCTGTACCAGAATTCAAATTGTAGAGTCCAAAATAGTCCATCTTGCCAGTTATTTGATCAGCCAGTTATATTCGAGCATAATTTATTAAACCTCTTCGATAAAATCTGAGAGTGTGTTTTAGAAATTTATAATTATAATTTAAAATGCCGTTAATCAGTAGACAACCACAATATAATATACAATATTAAGCTAGTCCTATCGATAAAAGTGAATAACAATTATATAATAAAAGTATGAACAACCTTTTTAGTCTATTAGCCATTCAGTGACTACAAAGAAGAAGAAATTACAGTTTGTCAGCCTTGACGTAAAAAATGTCATGACAAGAAAATATTTGTTTTGATGGATGAATTATGGATTATGATTACAAAGAAAACGTAAGTTATTTGGTATTTGTAATAACAAATACTATATTTCCCCATCGACCCCGAGAAAATTTTTGGTCTAGAACAAAAATTTTGTAAGGTTAAAGTTTATCTACATTCATATAACTTACATGCCTCATTCAATCATACCAACATCTCACGAAGTTAGGTCAGGTAGGATTCACATTCAATGATCACTACTCGACCTGATTAGTACATGACAGTAGGCTTGTTTTCGGAGTCTGTCAGTCCGCTCGCGTCGAAAACCCATCAAATAAAAAACAAGATTTAGCAAAGGCTTATTTTTACGAAGTTGCTAGCCGCTTCGATCAACTTTAGAGTCGATAACATAAAAAACAAGGTTTAGCAAAGGCTTATTTTTACGAAGTTGCTATCCGCTTCGATCAACTTTAGAGTCGATAAATAGTAAGAAACTAACTTGGAGAGTTAGAAAGGGAGAAGGTTTGGTAATATGTACCTAAACGCACTTCTAAGTAATATCTGATTAGTTCAGATATAAGAGAAGCCTCTTAAAGTTTAAGAACAAAGTTAAAGAAATAAATAAACTATTGAGTTTCAATAAACCGAAAAGAACTCTATAGTTAAAAGAAGAGAAGAAGATAGAGATGAGTCATGAATATAGTACGAAAGGTGAATATATTTACATGATTATATACATTAATTTTTAAAATCTTTAATATGCCATTTAGCTCGGTTGCCATTAGGATCCTCTAATATGTAAACTAATGGGGATAGTTTCTGAATTACAGTTGACTTTATATATTTGGGAGCTAACTTTGCGCTGAAATAAGTTCCAGCCTGACTATTTATATAATTTCTTCGCCAGACTGTATCTTTTGGTTCCTCAAGTCTTATTTTAACTTCATACTCAAGTTCAGCTTTATTTAAAAGTTCAAAGTGAATAATTCTATCCATGACTGAAAATTAATATTATAGATAGCAAAAGAAGGTAAAGAGGGAATAAACTAGTGGTAAAAGAGGTGATAAACTAGTGTTCGTGTGAAGAGGGAGTCTAGTATAGTGTTAGTGTAAAGAGTGAGTCTCCTATCCTAGAACTTAATATTAAAAAAGAGTCTAAACCAAAAAGTGAGTCCAAAGAAAAAAAGTTACTAGTAATAGTTTTTTTGGAATTTTGAAAAAAAATTAAACCGACTAGCTATGATTTTACGTTGGGCGCCAAACTGTAACGATACCTTCTGCTTCTCCAATAAAAGAGGGTAAAATAGATGTACCATTAAATTTAATATATTAATAATATACAGTATTTTATAAAAAAACGGCCTACCTACCTAACTGACACACTCAGGAGAGAAGAGGAGGAGGTTTAGAGTATATTACTTGCGGGACGGCTTGGCAGACCACTCCAGGATCGCCTTCTACTCCACGATGTCTTCGTCGTACAGCAGCTTGAGCAAGGCGGTCTGGCAGTAGGCTCCTAACAAGGCGTCTGGGCAGCAGGCTCTCAGCAAGGCGTCAGGGCAGCAGGCTCCCAGCAAGGCGTCAGGGCAGCAGGCTCCCAACAAGGCGTCAAGGCAGCAGGCTCCCAACAAGGAGTCAGGGCAGCGGGTACTGCACTTCCTCTACCATCACTCTTCGTCAAAACTCGTCGAGAACTAAACTCTTCAAAAACTGGTCAAAGACTGAACTGCCGGAGATGGCCCCCAGCGCCTTTTATACCCAGCTCAGCGTTCAAAATCCATTCCATTCTCATTCTGTACCAGAATTCAAATTGTAGAGTCCAAAATAGTCCATCTTGCCAGTTATTTGATCAGCCAGTTATATTCGAGCATAATTTATTAAACCTCTTCGATAAAATCTGAGAGTGTGTTTTAGAAATTTATAATTATAATTTAAAATGCCGTTAATCAGTAGACAACCACAATATAATATACAATATTAAGCTAGTCCTATCGATAAAAGTGAATAACAATTATATAATAAAAGTATGAACAACCTTTTTAGTCTATTAGCCATTCAGTGACTACAAAGAAGAAGAAATTACAGTTTGTCAGCCTTGACGTAAAAAATGTCATGACAAGAAAATATTTGTTTTGATGGATGAATTATGGATTATGATTACAAAGAAAACGTAAGTTATTTGGTATTTGTAATAACAAATACTATAAGGTCCAGCATGTAAAAGTTTCAAATGATGCATGTGAAATATGATTTTCGTTAAATGATGTTTGCCACATAATAATATAGGGTGCTTTGTGTCATAGCTATAAGGTGAATTATCAAGTCTACCGCCTACTCTCAAGATATCATTTGAATCTAAGAATGGGGTCAATGATATTAATTTATTTTTCTTTGGTAATGCGTGACCTGATTTTAAGATAAGGTATTCATTTGGGAACATTTCCAACTGTGCAATGTGTATAATAAAATCAAATGAATTTTGCAATTCTTCACAAGAAAGATGATTGCAGAATCTGTTTGTCTTGTTTTTACAGTTATGAATAAATCTGTATATATAGGCTATAATTCTTTGTAAACGTGTAAATTGTGAATATTTATGTATAAGTTTTGTAAATAGTTTATCATCATCGTTCTTGCTAACATCATTATTTATAACAAGACAAGGTTGATCCGGTAGGTCCCGTTTTTGAGTTTCATTAGGCATTTTTGGCCAACAATAGATAGATAGATAGATAGATATACTCTTTATTGTACACCATAACAGAATTAAATAAGGACTTATAAACTACAAAGGGTGTTACAATGGGCGGTCTTATCGCTAAAAGCGATCTTTTACAGACAACCTTTAGATGGATTTGACACAGCAGGAGAAAATAAATTCGCGGGTAGTCCATGGTGTACTATTTACTTATATACAATAAATAAGTAATAACCTACATACTCAATGCACATATACATATACATACATAAAATAACAAAGCTGAGATATATAAAAAATAGTAACATATTAAAGAGAGAGATAGAGATCTTTTACCATGTTTTTGAAAGAAGGAAGGGTTTGTGCTTGTCTTACTGACACGGGAAGAGTATTCCACAGTCGTACTGCTTGAGCTGCGAACGACTTACCAAAGAAATTGGTGGAGTGACTCGGTACCTCTAGCCTCAAGTTTTCCGATGACCTCAGAAATTTGGCATGTGTGTCATGGAGGAACTTAAAACGTTCTTTAAGATAAAAGGGGGTCTTAGGATTGAACAGAATACTGTAAAGCAGAGACAATATGTGTAAGTTCCGGCGAAGACGTATAGGAAACCACTTGAGTTTCATACGAAATTCAGATACATGATCATATTTGCGCAAACCAAATATAAATCTTATGCAAAAATTTTGAAGTCGCTCAAGTTTATCACAATGCTCTGATTCGAGCAAAAACGATGGGCCCGAGCACCACAACGAGGCGTCACTGATAATATCAGCCTTCACCCCGCGAGAAACGAGATCTGCCGGGTTCTCCTTGGACGGCACGTGGCTCCACGTGTGACCGCTGGTGCTTTCCTTGATTTCATTAACACGATTACGTACGAATTGATTAAGTTGATTTGAAGGGGTGGACAACCACCCTAATACAATCGTGGAATCGCACCAAAACCGACACATGCTAATGTTTAATGTAAGTGAATGTTGTACCTTAGTACACAGTCTTGCACCTAATAAGGCCGCACACAACTCAAGACGTGGGATAGTTGTGGGTTTGATCGGCGCAACCTTGTTTTTAGAAACTAAGAGCTGAACTCGCACAATCCCCGAGTTACACACAGACCGAATGTAGACGCATGCTCCATACGCACTTTGAGAAGCATCTGTGAATATATGGATTTCAATCTTTACACAAAGATCACTAAGAACCCAACGAGGAATTTGTAACTTATTAAGACAAGGTAATGTGTTAGCAAATGAAGACCAGAGATGTAAAATCTCTGACGAAACTTTTTCGTCCCAAGAGCTTTTATTGACCCATAATTTCTGCATAATCAACTTGGCTTCGACAATGCATGGCCCTACAAGGCCTAATGGGTCGAATATTTGGCTTATAACGGAAAGAATATGGCGTTTGGTAACCTTCTCATGAAGTTCAATGTTAATTGAGAAAGATAAGGTATCCTGCTGACAAAGCCAATATAAAACTAATGTTTTTGATGCTATATTTATATTGTTATCTGATAGATCTAAAACTGTATTTGAGTCAATAATTTTACCTGGGAACAGCTCGTTAAGAATTAATGCGTTATTCGATTTCCATTTGCGAATATTGAATTTTGTTGAGTTTAAGGCGGCAGTAATTCCCTGACATAACTTTATAGCTTCGCTTATAGTACAAGTTCCGCTTAATAAATCGTCACAATAAAAGTCGTGACGTTATTATCGCTGACTGTGGATGCCAGGCTACTCAAACATTTTGTCGCGAGATATGGCGCTGACGCAGTCCCCTGACAAACTGTGTTGAGTGTATAGATTTTTAAGCGCTGTGAAGAATCATACCTAAATACAATTTGCTGTAACGAGCGTTGACTAGGTACTATGTCAATGGATCTAAACATTTTTTCTATATCTGCTGATACTACAAATTTATGCCGGTGGAATTTGAGGAGAATCGATAAGAGATCGTCTTGGACTGTAGGACCGACCATCTGAATTTCATTGAAGGAAATTCCTGAAGTGGTAACGGCAGAAGCGTCAAAGACTGTACGCAACTTTGTCGTTGTACTGGACTCCCGAAGTACGCCATGATGAGGAAGGTAATAGTTGGCATTGTCACTGTATGGAAAAAGAACTTTATTTTCAGTCATGTGACCTAACCATTCGTATTCTTCCATGAAATTTAAATATTTCTCCTTGAATATTGGTTCTCGTTCGAATTTTCGCTCAAGCGATAAAAAACGTCGCTTAGCCATCTCAAAAGAATCGCCTAAGACCTGGGGATTTTGCTTGAAAGGAATGGTGACGACAAAGCGACCATCGTCATTTTGAGTTGTGTTGACAGTAAAACTATTCTCACACGCACGTTCCTCTGCGGATTGAGAATGCTCAAGAGAAACACTATCTAATTCCCAAAAACGAGTGAGATCAATATCAAGTTGACCTTGAGTAAAAAGACATTGACTAAATGTACTTTTCGAACTTGAGATGTGACCAGTGACTATCCATCCTAATTCCGAACTACGTAACATAGGTAGACCTAGGCTAATCTTTTTGTTACCTAGGATATCCCAGAAGATATCTGCCCCGATAAGAAGATCGACCTTAGAAGGAATATTATACATATTCAAATCCGTCGTCAAAAATGTCGTGTATCAATGTATGTGATTGGTACTGCTGTGGTGACGTTGGTAAACACATAACAATCAATGTTATTCCTATAGCTAGAATTCAATGACTCAATTGCGAGATTGCAAGACTGTGTACTATGGGATACATGATTATTAAAACCTGATACCGTGGAGCTCACGTTCCGCCTCGGCAAACCCAGCTTACTGCAGAAAGCTTCGGAAACGATATTTATCCCGCTACCGTTGTCCAAGATCGCCCTGGCAGCGTGTTTGTTGCCCTTGCCGTCAACCACTTTCACCAACGCTGTGGAAAGGAAAACACGCGTCGGAGTAGTAACCG
The DNA here is from genome assembly GCA_943138885.2 of Tholera decimalis. Lineage (NCBI taxonomy): Eukaryota > Metazoa > Arthropoda > Insecta > Lepidoptera > Noctuidae > Tholera > Tholera decimalis. Next base: position 2,706,604 of record OW964552.2, on the reverse strand, counting down.
GTAGAATGTCAGTTTTCAATACAATATCTTTTGAAGACGAAGATGACGAATCACGAGAAGCAGATTGCTCAGATTTTTCCAAGTGCAAAAGAGTGTTGTGCTTTTCATTGCAATATTTGCAGTGTGACAAAAAACATTTCTTAGAAACGTGACCGAAGCGCAAACAGTTCAAGCACACCTTGAACTCCTTTACTTTTGAAATGCGAGATTCTACTGGAAAACTTCTAAACGATTCGCAATTGAACAGCTGATGTGACTCATCGTCACACAATGGACATGGTTTACGTTTGAAATTTTTATCTTTATTTTTGCTATTATTATTTATGACTAAAATTTTTGCTTTTATGGGTTCTGATTTTATTTTATTACCTTTATTGTTCTCTTCTAAAGTTTCTAATATTATAGTATTTGTTATTACAAATACCAAATAACTTACGTTTTCTTTGTAATCATAATCCATAATTCATCCATCAAAACAAATATTTTCTTGTCATGACATTTTTTACGTCAAGGCTGACAAACTGTAATTTCTTCTTCTTTGTAGTCACTGAATGGCTAATAGACTAAAAAGGTTGTTCATACTTTTATTATATAATTGTTATTCACTTTTATCGATAGGACTAGCTTAATATTGTATATTATATTGTGGTTGTCTACTGATTAACGGCATTTTAAATTATAATTATAAATTTCTAAAACACACTCTCAGATTTTATCGAAGAGGTTTAATAAATTATGCTCGAATATAACTGGCTGATCAAATAACTGGCAAGATGGACTATTTTGGACTCTACAATTTGAATTCTGGTACAGAATGAGAATGGAATGGATTTTGAACGCTGAGCTGGGTATAAAAGGCGCTGGGGGCCATCTCCGGCAGTTCAGTCTTTGACCAGTTTTTGAAGAGTTTAGTTCTCGACGAGTTTTGACGAAGAGTGATGGTAGAGGAAGTGCAGTACCCGCTGCCCTGACTCCTTGTTGGGAGCCTGCTGCCTTGACGCCTTGTTGGGAGCCTGCTGCCCTGACGCCTTGCTGGGAGCCTGCTGCCCTGACGCCTTGCTGAGAGCCTGCTGCCCAGACGCCTTGTTAGGAGCCTACTGCCAGACCGCCTTGCTCAAGCTGCTGTACGACGAAGACATCGTGGAGTAGAAGGCGATCCTGGAGTGGTCTGCCAAGCCGTCCCGCAAGTAATATACTCTAAACCTCCTCCTCTTCTCTCCTGAGTGTGTCAGTTAGGTAGGTAGGCCGTTTTTTTATAAAATACTGTATATTATTAATATATTAAATTTAATGGTACATCTATTTTACCCTCTTTTATTGGAGAAGCAGAAGGTATCGTTACAGTTTGGCGCCCAACGTAAAATCATAGCTAGTCGGTTTAATTTTTTTTCAAAATTCCAAAAAAACTATTACTAGTAACTTTTTTTCTTTGGACTCACTTTTTGGTTTAGACTCTTTTTTAATATTAAGTTCTAGGATAGGAGACTCACTCTTTACACTAACACTATACTAGACTCCCTCTTCACACGAACACTAGTTTATCACCTCTTTTACCACTAGTTTATTCCCTCTTTACCTTCTTTTGCTATCTATAATATTAATTTTCAGTCATGGATAGAATTATTCACTTTGAACTTTTAAATAAAGCTGAACTTGAGTATGAAGTTAAAATAAGACTTGAGGAACCAAAAGATACAGTCTGGCGAAGAAATTATATAAATAGTCAGGCTGGAACTTATTTCAGCGCAAAGTTAGCTCCCAAATATATAAAGTCAACTGTAATTCAGAAACTATCCCCATTAGTTTACATATTAGAGGATCCTAATGGCAACCGAGCTAAATGGCATATTAAAGATTTTAAAAATTAATGTATATAATCATGTAAATATATTCACCTTTCGTACTATATTCATGACTCATCTCTATCTTCTTCTCTTCTTTTAACTATAGAGTTCTTTTCGGTTTATTGAAACTCAATAGTTTATTTCTTTCTTTAACTTTGTTCTTAAACTTTAAGAGGCTTCTCTTATATCTGAACTAATCAGATATTACTTAGAAGTGCGTTTAGGTACATATTACCAAACCTTCTCCCTTTCTAACTCTCCAAGTTAGTTTCTTACTATTTATCGACTCTAAAGTTGATCGAAGCGGATAGCAACTTCGTAAAAATAAGCCTTTGCTAAACCTTGTTTTTTATGTTATCGACTCTAAAGTTGATCGAAGCGGCTAGCAACTTCGTAAAAATAAGCCTTTGCTAAATCTTGTTTTTTATTTGATGGGTTTTCGACGCGAGCGGACTGACAGACTCCGAAAACAAGCCTACTGTCATGTACTAATCAGGTCGAGTAGTGATCATTGAATGTGAATCCTACCTGACCTAACTTCGTGAGATGTTGGTGTGATTGAATGAGGCATGTAAGTTATATGAATGTGGATAAACTTTAACCTTACAAAATTTTTGTTCTAGACCAAAAATTTTCTCGGGGTCGATGGGGAAATATAGTATTTGTTATTACAAATACCAAATAACTTACGTTTTCTTTGTAATCATAATCCATAATTCATCCATCAAAACAAATATTTTCTTGTCATGACATTTTTTACGTCAAGGCTGACAAACTGTAATTTCTTCTTCTTTGTAGTCACTGAATGGCTAATAGACTAAAAAGGTTGTTCATACTTTTATTATATAATTGTTATTCACTTTTATCGATAGGACTAGCTTAATATTGTATATTATATTGTGGTTGTCTACTGATTAACGGCATTTTAAATTATAATTATAAATTTCTAAAACACACTCTCAGATTTTATCGAAGAGGTTTAATAAATTATGCTCGAATATAACTGGCTGATCAAATAACTGGCAAGATGGACTATTTTGGACTCTACAATTTGAATTCTGGTACAGAATGAGAATGGAATGGATTTTGAACGCTGAGCTGGGTATAAAAGGCGCTGGGGGCCATCTCCGGCAGTTCAGTCTTTGACCAGTTTTTGAAGAGTTTAGTTCTCGACGAGTTTTGACGAAGAGTGATGGTAGAGGAAGTGCAGTACCCGCTGCCCTGACTCCTTGTTGGGAGCCTGCTGCCTTGACGCCTTGTTGGGAGCCTGCTGCCCTGACGCCTTGCTGGGAGCCTGCTGCCCTGACGCCTTGCTGAGAGCCTGCTGCCCAGACGCCTTGTTAGGAGCTTACTGCCAGACCGCCTTGCTCAAGCTGCTGTACGACGAAGACATCGTGGAGTAGAAGGCGATCCTGGAGTGGTCTGCCAAGCCGTCCCGCAAGTAATATACTCTAAACCTCCTCCTCTTCTCTCCTGAGTGTGTCAGTTAGGTAGGTAGGCCGTTTTTTTAGGATAGCTAGGTAGATAGGCAGGTTTTTTATAAAATACTGTATATTATTAATATATTAAATTTAATGGTATATCTATTTTACCCTCTTTTATTGGAGAAGCAGAAGGTATCGTTACAATATGTCGGCCTTTTTACTTAAAAATGTTAAGAACTGTGATAGGGTTGGGGATGAAGTCAATGTATTTCTATGATCTTTCCACTCTCGACCCGTCACACTATCAAGTTTAATTGACATCATATAAATTATAATCGTGTCCCAAATGGGTTCTTTCAATGCCTTGAGAGTTGAGAGCCCTAATGTTCTTGTTAGTTACATCAATAAAATTTTGAATCGACTTACCTGATTCTGATCGAATAGGTTCTACGTTAAACAAAGCCTGTAAGTGATTATTAACCAGTAAGCGACTGTTATCAAATCGCTCGCACAATAATTCCCATGCAATTTTATAGTTGTCACCTTTAAAATCGATGTTTTTAATAATCAGAGAGGCACTTCCTTGAAGAGAAGCCCGTAAATAGTGGAATTTATTTATGTTATCTATGGAATCACTGTTGTGTATAAGAGAAGGGAATGTGTCTTTAAATTCAAGCCAGTCTTGATAGCCGCCACTGAAATGTGGTAAGTCAATTTTCGGTAGCCTAACCAAATTTCTCACTCGCCCACCTGATTCTGCATCGCTGAAGTCCGCCACAGATCCACCGCCCTTTCCTCCAGCAGCAAGCAGGCTCTTGGCTCTGGCCATCAGCGGGTAGTAGTCGTTGTCAAACTGCACACGCTCCGTGGGAACCTCATCGGTTGGTGGCTCGTCAGATAGGATCTCGATTTCAGTCTGTAACGTGTAGAATTCCTCGCATAAGGGCTCAAATTTTCGTAAGCGACACTCTAAATCTATGATTTGTAACTCCGTTAAAGCTTTAGAAGTTTCAATCAATTTAATATGATTTCCAAAAATAGTGAGCTTTGATTTTATAGCAGAGCGTTTTTTAATTAAAGTTTTAAGTTCAGACATGATCACAAAGCAAACCTCGAACCGTAATAATGGCAACAGCTGATTTAAAATAACACGCTACTTGATGCACCGTTAAAAGATATTATTATTTAAGCAAAAATTATAACCAGGTAGCTAAGCTCAATGACTGTGCGTAATCGGTTTGAAGTAAACAAGATGATTCATGCGATAGATATTCAACGCTCGAGTTTTACGACCGCAATTAGCTCACAAAGCCTCGAATAAAGAAATTGTCAATGAAATGAATAGATAAATATCATAGATAACAGCGTAGGTAATATTGAATGAATAGTAACATATGAAAATGCACAAAGCACTGACTCAAGATTTAGCAAAACGTATTTAAAAGGAAAAATATGAAATTGACTAGCAAGGAGAAGAGGGATTAAGAGGAATAAATAGGAACGAACTCACAAGATGTCTTATCCTTTATCCAGAAACTAGACGGTTTGTTCGTCCTTCAAATGTCCTTCCTTGAGCTTCTCGAAAGTCGTCGCGTAATGGCCGGCGCGTACGACTCGTTAAAGTTTCTTGATTGTGACACGGAATAGTCTCCAAAAAGCTTCAAGACGTCGTTTTTATCCTTGGTCACGGTGAGAGGACCATATGTTGGTGATTCTCAGAGGAGTTTAAATAAAATAGCGGACTGTAACTATAGGTAGGTTATGTATTGAGATAATAAGAACACGCGCTTCTGCGGGCCTGGACAAAATCCATTTTCTGTTAGCGTTAACGCCAACGGAAAAATTAAATTTTATGGAGTTGACATTTACTAACACGTGACAATCACGTGACATGTGGTTAGCAAATGTCAACTCCATACAATTTAATGTTTCCGTTGGCGTTAACGCCTACAGAAAATGGATTTTGTCTAGGCCCCCTGGTCCGTGTCGTATGAGTCAATGGTGCGTTTGTTCGGTGGCGCGGCGGCGGCGGCTCGGCGACTCGTCCCCCGCTCCCCGCTCGCCGTTGTCGCCCTCCCGTCGCCGGAGTGGCTCATGGTGCCTTTTGTCTCCAACAACTATACACTATATATACTATATTTCTATATATATTACTATATATAATATTATAAATGCGAAAGGAACTCTGTCTGTCGGTCTGTCTGTCTGTCTGTTACCTTTTCACGCCTAAACCGCTGAACCGATTTAGATGAAATTTGGCATGAGAATATTTTAAGACGCTGGAAAGGACATAGGATAGTTTTTTTCCCAGAATTCTCATGGGATCGGGAATTACTTGGGAAAAACCTCCCACGCGAACGAAGTCGCGGGAAAAAGCTAGTAGTAACCGTAAAACGCTTGGACAATCACAATATATCAATAAGCATTTAGATACATGTTGACAAAAATATCTTTAAAACGTTCTCTGTATACAGGGTAATAAAAAATTGGCCAAGTGCGAGTCAGACTCGCCCATGAAGGGTTCCGTAGAAACTATACTAGTAAACTTATTTACATTTTTTACAACTACGCCCAATAACTTTGTTTTTCATAGTGTTTGTATGAATTACAAAATTATGTTTGCGGTTTTATAAAATATGCTGTATCTCAACGACTGCTGACCCGATTTCGTTCAAACTAATTTTGGTTGAAAGTTTACATTAAGTTCTACAGACATCTATATTTTTTAGATTTTTCACTCCATTAGTATAGAAGTTAGAGGGGGGGGACACACATTTTACCACTTTGGAAGCGTATATCTTTTAAACGATTAACTTTATGAAAAAGTCATTTTAGAAACCTTAATGTCATTTTTAAAGACCTGTCTATAGATACCACACACGTATAGGTTTCATGAAAAAAAAAAAATATTTTCAGTTTTAATTATATGTATGGGGAGCCCCCTTTATTTTAAATATTTCTTAAATTTTTTCTTAAAATCGGAAAGCGGTTCACAGAATACATCTACCTACCAAGTTTCACATGTATAATCCTAATAGTTTCGGAATAAAATGGCTGTGACATACGGACGGACGGACAGACAGACAGACGGACAGACATGTCGAAACTATAAGGGTTCCGTTTTTTACCATTCGGCTACGGAACCCTAATAAAGGATATAAAATATATTTTTTTTAAATTAACGCCCTACATGTTACGACGTATATGCGAAGCAAAAGAAAACGATAGTATAAATCGCTTTCTTTTGCTTCGCATAGACTTCGTAACATTTAGGGCGTTCAATTTAAATATTTTTATTTTTGTATGAAAATCTGGTGAACTAAAATGTGACGAATTATTAAAAGTCAGTCAAGTTGTTGATTATGATGTTAGTAACATAGTCCTGAGAGGTTTCCGGTACAATTAACCCTGTATAAACCTTCCAATAAATTTTGGCCGAGCTCAGATATTACAGAATGCCATGTACGTAAGTGCACCGAGAATGAGAACGATTTTTTACCTCGAAGTGGAAATTATCATTGACTTCTTTTACCCTGGGGCGAACAAGATGCCTGTTGGACTAAAACCACCCCGTGTTCTCTCACACACTTGCGCCCGGAACTGCGGGGCCACTTAAATATTCTTCAACGCGGCCAATAAGAATGCAATAGGCTGATTATTTCAAGTGGTCCTGAACTGAAAGCCCGCCACTAACATCCGAACAGTAGTTCGAATGTAGAAAAAACCACCAAAACTTTTATATATTCATCTAACTAATGATCCCAAGCTCAACACTCACATTTGAATATCGAAAACGTATTCTTCCGTGGAATACACTACCTTTTGATATCAGGACGACCACCAGTCAATATAAATTTAAGCAAAACTTGCGTAAGTATTTCTCTAGACAAATAGTAGAAGCAGAGTTTTCATTTACTCCCTTCCTATTTTTATATATTGGTATGTATTATGATAAATATTTATTTAGGTTTATTTTACTAATATATTTACTTGGATTATTTTTTTATGCACCTGCCCTGTTATGTCTTCAGGATTATGTATAGACATTATTTACCAGTCAACTTGTGGTTTTATAGTCTTTGATACCTACCCATGGTAGACCGCATCATGTCTGCCTTTGTGGCTTTTGTTTCAAAAAATAAATAAATAATGTGCTACAGAAAAACATAAGAAGTACCTATGAATTTAAAGAAATATGTAAAAAAAATGTCGTTGGAACCCCTTTCGAGCGATTACGACTCACAGTTGGCAGGTATTTTTCTTTTTTATTGACCGGTGAGATTATCGTATTAAATGCTTGTTTTGTAATGATATTGTGTTGTAATTTACTCAAAAGATTAGGTAGAAAACTACCAACTTAATCCCATTGAGCATGTTTGGGACTATTTACCAAAAGCTGTATATGCGAGAAATCCTCCAAAATGTCCACAACATTAGCAGCACTAAGAACAGCGATTTCACAAGAATGAAACAATATTCCGCAAGAACGTTTAATTACCCTAATCAGATCTATGACAAACCGAATAGAATCTGTAATAAGGGTACGTGGAGGCAATACACTTTATTAAAACAAAAAACCTATGGTTCAACTTTTTTTTCTGTAAAATCTAATGTTTTAATAAACCAACCAAAACCAAGTTTTGTTACATTTAGGTATCGTTTTTGTTTAAAAAAATTAGATGGTCCTTTCCAGTATACAAACATGGGTATAATTCTACGCTATTATGAAGTTATCGAACCAAACTTCAATTTAAATTTGTATTTAAAGTTGGAATACTTGACTATAATGTATAATGTTTAAAAACCGGTCAAGTGCGTGTCGGGCCACGCGCAGTGTAGGGTTCCGTAGTTTTTATAACAGCCAAGTACGTGTCGTATTCAATATGAAACTAGCGCGATACAACTGACGCTTAGCGCCATCTATCGACATTTCTATGGAGTTGATCGAAATTTTCGAGTCAAATACAATTGGTCGACTATTACTCGTAAACTTGTAAAGTCCACTTATGTGTGCTAGTTTTCCTTTAAACTTCGTTAGATATAGGTACTACTGCCGTAACGTTTGAATTTCTAACTATAACCGTTTAGTTGGTAGAGGGGGAGGGACACTTGACTCTAACGAAAATTGGTACTTTAAAGCTTGATAAGTCACGAACGGTTTACTAAATAAAAAAACGGTCTTCCCAAACCACTAATATCTTTGAAAGACCTATCCAACGATATCCCACATTATGGGAAGGACGAAAAAAAAATATCATCCCACTTTACATGTAGGGGAGGTACCCTAAATAATTGTATTTTTTTTTCAAAATTTTATTTTATCACTTTTTCGGCGTCATTAACGTGTATACTCATGCCAAATTACACTATTCTAGTACCAACAGTTTTTGAGCTAAACCGCTGACAGACAGACAGACAGACAGACGGACATGGCGAAACTATAAGGGACTACGTTGACTACGGAACCCTAAAAAGGCGTCTTGAACATTGGCAGTTTCTGCGTTCGTTAGTGTATTTTTCAACGGACGACAAAAAAGAGGAGGTTATCAATTCGCCGCGTATATTTTTTTTTTTTTTTAATGTATGATCACCGAGTACTCGAAGACGGCTGAACCGATTTGGAAAATTCTTTTTTTGTTCGAATGGGTATACTTCAAAATTAGTCCCATTATTACCAAAGTCAGGATCTGATGATGGGATCCTGGAGAAATCGAGGGAACTCTTCAAATATTATAGGCACACCTATGGCGTTTTGGGTATTTCTTATTGTAACTTATGCAGTTGCTCTCAAAAAGTACCATTTGGGGAAGTGGAACTGATGATGAAGACCACAGATGGCCGCCGAAACTACTCAATAATAAGTATTGAGTGGATTGCGATTCGATTAGTTGAATATGGATGTTAAGCACTTTATGCTCGTCACAATGCATATGGTGATGTAGAGCTGATGGTGATGTACCAGGAGAACTCCTCAACAATTAACGGCCCAGCATTGGGAAAAGCAATATTTTGTAAAAAGTTATAAGTAGTTGACATATAGGCTCTTGTAACTAGGTAAATTAAAAATAGACCAACTAAAAAGAGTGAAATAAAAACTTTTTAACAAAAAATTAAACCGACTCCCAAAAAACACTGCAAAGTGAAAAATAACTTTAATTTCGGAAGTCGGTGCCAAAAACGAAAAAACAAAACTAAAGACACCGACTACCGAAATTAAAGTTATTTTTCACTTTGCAGTGTTTTTTGGGAGTCGGTTTAATTTTTTGTTAAAAAGTTTTGTACTTTTCTGTCAACGCAGCATTACTTTTCATCTTTCAGATAGATAGAGAGGGAAATGAATAATTAATCAACAAAAGATTTAATGATTAAAAAGTTACTTGCGCAAAGAAAGTTTAAGTTGTAATATTTTCGTTTTATCGGCGTACTTTGGGTAAGACTTTTCGACCAAAAAGTGCAAGATATATTTGCTCTTGATAAAAGTTAAGACGGTGCGATAATAAATTTCCCGCAATCCCAGAAAGGTTCCATTATGTAAAAGAATAGTAGCCTTAACACCTCTTGATGCCTTACGACATTGCAATTGCTTGCGTGATTGTACCTATTTAAAAACATATATAGGAGATACTGCTAACTGTTAAAATACTGGCCCTTTTTTGCGGTATCTATTTTATATTTGATTGCATATGAAAACTAGCTACACACCCTGGCTTCGCACGTATATATTCGCAGTAATGTGCTGTCGGAGCTTACGTTAATAATATTATTTATTTTGTTTAGACTATACATACGGCTCGTCAACGGTCGCTCTGCCTCCGTATTTTAAATCTCTGATATTATGTTCTAAGATATTCATTTAAAATTATAGTTTGTTTTGCAGCATTTGCAATGTAAGCTCACAAAAAGTATGTTATTTACGATTTCACGTTATAAATCTTTTAAATTCTCGATTTTTCTCTCCTTTATTTATTAATTTATAAAAGGTAGCTAGCTTCACAGCTTGCAGGTACAAATAAAAGCTTATACATCTACCCATTAACCAAAAGTAAATGCAAAAGTAAAAGTAGATTCATGGTTAAAATCATAAAATTATACAGAAATAGTGAAACTCGTAGAAGTGTAAAATCATTCATCACGCTGCCTAACAAAACCTCACAGCGCACATGAACAAACACCCCTTGCACACCTCATTTACACTCACCCTCACATCCATTCAGCCTACACTACTACGACTAATTATTACATACCAATTTCATAATGTCTTTTATTTTTATCTTGTCTTTTTTTCTGTTTAAATGATTTTAGTTAAATTTTAAATTATTTTTTAACTAACTTGTTTTTAAGAGCATTATATCATGTTTTCTGAATCCTTAAAAGAGCCTTGTTAGCTGCGCTACAGTTTACACTTTTGCAGCTGACATCGTTTGACTTGTTTTATATAGTCGTGTGCTATTGTTCCTAAATAAACAATTTTACTAAAAAAAAATGTTCCACAAAAAACCAAATGATCATACTTGCATGGTGCACATGAGGTGGTTCAAAGTGTTAATTCAAATTCAAAATCCATAGAAATCCCCAAATCGCCCAACTTGTATGAACTTCTAAAGACTGGAACTTGCTGCTGGGCTCTGTTTCCTAATAGCTATAATCTGGGAAGAAAGAATAGGTTATTTCTAAGCTAGCGTGTTTATTATTCAACCACATCGCTAACGGTCGATGAGATGACGAGTCTGACATCAATAAAAAAGGTCGGCGCCTTTTAAGAGATTTGCGTTCCTGAGTAAAAGGATCAAGACTATAAGGGTTCCGTTTTTCTTTTTGATGTATGGGACACATTTAGGGCTGCCATCACCAAATTTGCCGGCCCCAGACAAAAACTTATAAACCCCGGATATTTGGGTAAAATTACAGTATTTCCCCGGACACCGTAGAAAAATACATTTTTGAACTTAAAACTAAAAACAACGATGTTTAATTATGGTTTTTATCTATACTATATATATTATCTATACTATAATATTATAAAGCGGAAAAGTTTGTTTGTTTGTTTGTTTGCTTGAACGCGCTAATCTTCGAAAGTACTGGGTGGACTTGGATGCAATTTGGTATGGAAGTAGCTTGAAGCTTGAGGAAGGTTATAGGCTACTTTTTACGCGACTGCAAAAAAGGAGAGTTATGTTTTTACCGTGATAGAATCCACGGGAGCGAAGCCCCGCGTGAGTACTAGTTTACTGATAAAGTGATAACATTGTAGAGCCTTAGAACTTTTGTAATAACAGTCTCTTCCTTTTCATTTAATCAACGTAACATTCGAAAGTACTGGGTGGACTTGGATGCAATTTGGTATGGAAGTAGCTTGAAGCTTGAGGAAGGTTATAGGCTACTTTTTACGGGACTGCAAAAAAGGAGAGTTATGTTTTTACCGTGATAGAATCCACGGGAGCGAAGCCCCGCGTGAGTACTAGTTTACTGATAAAGTGATAACATTGTAGAGCCTTAGAACTTTTGTAATAACAGTCTCTTCCTTTTCATTTAATCAACGTAACATAAACGATGAGATGAAATACCATACGGAAATGATAATAGAGATCGTGCTTTTTAACACACTTTTATTAGGTCGACCTGTATGTAACTATGTAAAAAAAAAATGACGCGTAAAAGTGTTATTTATAACCCATTTGCAAAATAAACATCATTATCATTATGTAATGGAATCTAAGGTAACTAATTTAACCATCTTCCAAGGGTCATAGCGTAATGAAAATTGGCAGCTGTATGTAATTCTGATGACAATACAATAATATGGTACTATCGAACTGATCTGATGATGGAGCCGGAAGATATAAACTGGAACTTCATGATGGAAAATCGTATCATAGCTGTATTGAATTTTTTAGAAAAGTCTTGTAATGAACTTTGACCACGATTAGATTTCAAGGTCTGATGATGAAGCCGGAAGATAGGCACTGGCATTCCATGATGAAATATCGTATCATAGTCGTGTTTGCACTTGTAAGAAAGGCCACGTAATGGACTTTGAACACGATCAGGTTTCAAGGTTATAATAAACCTAAAGAAAATCCGTTATCGGTTTTCTTAACATTTTTTTGTTTTTACGTGCATTTATAAAAACGTGTTTTTCTAGTGTTTTTTAAACTATTAATTTATTGGTACCCGTAAGACCAATGTGTTTCCGGGTTTTACCTGGACGCTTATTGAAAAAATCCCCCCGGTCGCCTCCGGATGCTCTCCAAACTAGTACAAATCCGGGAAAGCCTGGACGGATGGCAAACCTAGACACGTTTAACAATTTTAAAACCGACCTATAAGATAGTAAAATTCTACCCGCTAAAACTGTCAAGCCGCATTTGATTTTACGATAACGCAGAGACAAAAATATTTGCTACAAATATTCGGCAGGCGCAGATCCAAGAGCAACGAAAGCCTGTATCCGCGCTCACTTAATACATTATTTAATATATATAATAGAATCAGGCGTTACTTTACTGATATTTTTTTTATAAAAAATGAATACTTTACAAAACAAGATGTTTATTTTGTATATTTATTTAATTACAGATTTTTAATACGAGGTTTTAACTTCCAAATTACAAATTTACTAATAAATGAACCGATGTTGCCAGAAGCGGAATTGATTTCATCGGCTAAAACATCGTAATCATTCTCATAAATATACTTACATCTAATATTTGTTTAAGTTAAATTTACTTATCGAGACACTTCTTTCCGGCCTATTCTTGACACACTCCACCAAGAGGTGATCAGCATTTTCTAATTTATCTCTACAAACTTAACAGTTCGGAGAGTCTACCTTCTTCATCATAAAATATGTACATAAGGCTCTTAATGTCATGTATCAAAAACGGACTCCGAAAGAAGTATTCAGAATACTCCTGCTCACTTTAAAACTATTGAACCATGATACTCAAGGAGGCTTTGGATCGTATTGTATGTGCATTCTTGCATGCAGTATGCAGTATCACCCTATACCTAAATATGCACGTGTAGAAAGGGATACAGGTACTACATGCACGTAAACCACACTCGATACGTGTTTCACTCAGGACATATTGATTCGTCAACTCCTTTGCTGCATATATATTAATATTAAGTGGCATAAATGCAGATCGTTTTCATACACAACATTAAAATAACTAAGTGATACTATCGAAAGCTATCATTTGGTAAATTACTTAATAAGTTAACAAGGTGATTACCTGAAGTACCGTCACGGTACTGATTCCTAAAGGGCTTCATAAATGCATGATATTTCCTACTTAATATGCATCGTATAATAAATCTGTGATACACGGTGTTTTAATATTTATTTATTTTCCATTTATGTCAGTCAAGAATACCTCACGTAGAGTTAGTAACTAAAATAATCATGATATGCAGGCATTAAACATTGGGTCGACATATTTAAGTTTACTTAGTGTTTAAGAAATGGATTATGAGGTTCCCTAAATTGTATGTAACTTTGCATTAATATTCTGAAACAATCACGCATACAATAAAAATGGAACTATGGTATGGTATGGTATATGATTTATTGGATCTTTTTCTTTAATGTCTACAGCAGTTACGTAATTGTAACATTTTCACTCGATTCATTTTATAATCGAAAATCATGTCTTTTTTAAAGATTGTTCAAAATTTAATCAAGATTACTCGGCTTTTATGTCTAAAATTAGTATTGACAGTTAGAAAATATAGTTTATTATCCAAATATAGGATAGTTTTTCGCTAGATCAATTATTACTTTAGTTATAAACGAAATATGAATTGAGACTTATGACACTTAGTTTCGAACCCGAATATGGTAAAAGAGCACACGCGATATTCAACTTTATTACTTCTGCATTAGCGTTTAGTACACAACGGCAGTTTCGAACTCGAACATGGTGAAAGAGCGTACGCGATATTCAACTTTATTACTCCTGCGTTAGCGTTTAGCATACAATGGCCTAACCGGGGTGCATGGGGGCGGAGCTTGCGTGAAAATATTTTGGACCACCTGGTCTTAAGTATTCATTTTATTGATTTATCTTTTTAGGATACCGAGGGCACTCCCAACACCCCGCAACCGGAAGGCATGGACTTTTTATCATTTTACTCACTAATCAAACGGTATCAAAAACGAAAATATATAAAAAACTAAAGACACCGCCTTCCGAAATTAAAGTTATTTTTGGCTTTGTAGTGTTTTGATATGGAAGTCGGTTTTATTTTTATTTTTTTATTATTGCTAAAAAGTTTTTTCACGCTTTTTACTGGGTCAGTTTGTAATTTATCTAGTTACCAAAGCCAAAATGTCAACTACTTATCATATTTTACAAAATATTGCTTTTCCCGATGCAGAGCCGTTAATTTTTGAGGAGTTCTCCTGGTACTTCACCATCAGCTCTACTTTACCATATACATTGTGATAAGCATAAAGTGCTTAACATCCATATTCAAGTAATCGAATCGCAATCCACAAAATACTTATTATTGAGTAGTTTCGGTGGCCATCTGTGGTCTTCATCATCAGTTCCACTTCCCCAAATGGTGCTTTTCGAGAACAACTGCACAAGTTACTATAAGAAATACCCAAAACGCTATAATATTTGAAGAGCTCCCTCGATTTCTCCCGGATCCCATCATCAGATCCTGATTTTATAACAATGAGACCAACTAGAAAGTATATCCTTTCAAATGAAAAAAGAATTTTCCAAATCGGTCCAGCATACATAAAAAAAAAAGTTCAAGATGAACTGAGAACCTCTTCCTTTTTTGAAGTCGGCAAAAATATAGGATTGTACCACATTTTGAAGATTAGGTAAATTGGGTTTTAAGGTGATTCCTTCAGAGGAGTTCGTGCCTAACTAATTAACTACCGCACTTATAATTTTAGAAAACCATGGCCAGAAGGAAATACATGTTAAAAGCTATGGAGACAGTAAAATGAAGGTGCCTCAAGATCAGCTGTAGCTAGGAGGTTTAATGTACAGACGCCAGCACGCTGAAGCTGAAGCTACCCGAAACTATCAAATTTTCCCAATCAACCTTGAGCCTAATTTCTTTAATAAAAAGTTGAAAATCTATTAAAGAAATTTGACAGATTGTTGTAGCTTGATGTGCTGGCGTATAGGTACAGAACCTAGAACAACCTTAATTGATAAAATCCAAAAGTTCTAGTGCAGTTGGCTGCTCTAAAGGACGGTCCACTATTTTAACAAAAGAAGAATAACAACACTTCAGGAGGTGGTTAATTTTTATGGCAGATTGTGGGTTACCTGTTAAGGCGAAAGGATTGGCTAAATTACAAAATAGACCTCTTTTTGAAGGACTACTACTACTAGACGGATGGACTAAATAGATTTAAAAAAATACCTAATACGCGTAACATATTTGACTTTAAATTTTAAATTTAATTTTTTTATTATTGTTCATACTTTTCTTGGAAAAAAATCGAATATATCCTCTTTATTTTTGCAATAATTTGCTTACTGCTTTGAAATAACTGAACCGATTTAAATATTTCTTTCACACTATTATAGAGAATTTATTGCTTTATAAAATTTAAATTCAAAATTTTACAAAATTATTACTTAAGTGCCGTTAAATCAATAATACCATATTATTACATTAGCGCCCGGCGCGCGCGCTCACTCATACGCAAGGGCCAGTCTCACCCTTGCGTTCGCACGGGGAGGCTGTGTCGCATGTTAGCGCGCCCCGCTCTTTAAACTTTGCGTCAAAGAGTAAACAGCGTAGATAGTACGTTTGGTACAGTGGTACGGTTGAGCTATTTAAAAACCGGACATTTCGTTTGCGCTTGGACGTATGTGAATATTTAGTTTTAGTGTTGATTGCGAGTGGACTAAACTAAATGTTAAGTAAATAAAGATATTATTTTTATATTTTAGTTTTTATTGTTTCGTAGCCAAATGACACAAACCATTTTTTCTCCAAGTCAATTGTTTGAAATATTATTATTATTTAGCCTGCACTGTCCCACTGCTGGGCAAAGGCCTCCCTTCATTCCTTCCAACGGTCCCGGTTCTGCGGCAATTCTTTCCAATTCTCAAGGAAGACATCACCATCTCCTTCGTGGTCTGCCGCGACCTTGTGTCCCTGTTTCAGGGCACCAATCTTGAGGTTTACGGGCCCACAGCTCGTTCGGCATGCATGTCGTTCGTTTGAAATATATTTATTTATTTTATTAACACTATGAAAAACAAAGTTGAAAGAAAAACTGCTTGCTACTATGGAACTCTTCATGGGCGAGTTTGACTCGCACTCGGAAAATTTTTTATTAGGGTTCCGTAGCCGAATGGCAAAAAACGGAACCCTTATAGTTTCGGTATGTCTGTCCGTCTGTCTGTCTGTCTGTCCGTCCGTCCGTCCGTATGTCGCAGCCATTTTATTCCGAAACTGTTAAGAATATACAAGTGAAACTTAGTAAGTAGATGTATTCTGTAAACTGCTTTCCGATTTTAAGAAAAAAAAAAATAATAATATTTAAAATAAAGGGGGGTCCCCATACATGGAACTAGAACTGAAAATATTTTTTTTCATGAATCCTATGCGTGTGTGGTATCCATAGACAGGTCTTTAAAAATGATATAAGGGTTTCTAAAACCACTTTTTCATAAAGTCAATGGTTTAAAAGATATAAGCTTCCAAAGTGGTAAAATGTGTCCACCCTCTAACTTCTATAATAATGGAGTGAAAAATCTAAAAAAAATATATGTCTGTAGACTTTAATGTAAACTTTCAACCAAAATTAGTTTGAATGAAATCGGGTCAGCAATTTTTGAGATACAGCATATTTTCTAAAACCGCAAATATAACTTTGTAATTCATATAAACACTATGAAAAACAAAGTTATTTAGCGTAGTTGTAAAAATGTAAATAAGCTAGTTTTAAGAAATTTTTAGGTTTTTTTTATTCGTCAAATAAATATACATATATTATACTATTATAGTTACTACGGAACCCTTCATGGGCGAGTCTGACTCGCACTTGGCCAATTTTTTAAGTACATTATAAATACTTTTTACCAAAAATTAAACCGACTCCCAAAAAACACTGCAATGTGAAAAATAACTAACCACATTCAAGTAGGTAATCGAAGCGGGACACATGAA
Source organism: Tholera decimalis (assembly GCA_943138885.2). NCBI lineage: Eukaryota > Metazoa > Arthropoda > Insecta > Lepidoptera > Noctuidae > Tholera > Tholera decimalis. The sequence goes on along the minus strand of OW964552.2, from coordinate 2,689,182 downwards.
ATACTTATTATTCCTACTTATATATTGAGTAGTTCCAGTGGCCATCTGTTGTATTCATCATCAGGTCCACTTCGCAAATTGTGCTTTTCGAATGCAACTGCACAAGTTACTATAAAAAATACTCAAATCGCTATAGGTGTGCCTATAATATTTGAAGAGTTCCCTCGATTTCTCCAGGATCCCATCATCAGATCCTGACTAAGTGACAATGGGACCAATTTCGAAGTATACCCTTTCAGACAAAAAAGAATTTTTCAAATCGGTTCAGCCGTCTTTCAGTAATCGGTGAACATACATTAAAAAAAATATACGCGTCAAATTGATAACCTCCTCCTTTTTTGTCGTCGGTTGATAAAAGCGTTATTATTTATTTTCACAAAAACAAATTGATATTTTTTATATTTTGATTCACTCTAACTACAATAACTACTCACAAAAGAATATTTTGTTCTCAAAACAAGCATTGCAAATGTTCTGAGTCCGACTATATTCAATCGATTTATGATGATAAAAGCTAATATGTAGCGACAAAAATCCTTCGAACGTATCTGCGTCCGGTGATACCTATGACATTCGGGGGAGCGCGCGGGCGCTCGGGGTGGTCAGCACTGGCCGCTTGTTTCACGTTCAATGCTCAAGGACGTTGGGCAATCCTTTCACCTTAATAAAGAGCAACTGATAGATAGTGTTCAATTATTGGTAATTTGAAATATGTTACTTGATTTTAAGAATCTATTTAGTTTTTATTTTCTACCTACTCTGATACTCTCTATTGTCTATAAGCCACGGACCCGACTTATCAACACAACTTTTTAAAATTTGTTTGTTTATCTTGAGCCTTATGTTCAATACAGCAGAGTTCATATTAGCATTGAAAATTGACGACAACTCGGACTGTTTGACGAATGTTAGGACAAATCTGTCGGATACTGGTACAAACACACTTTTTAGGGTTCCGTAGTCGAATGGCAAAAAGCGGAACCCTTATAGTTTCGTCATGTCTGTCTGTCTGTCTGTCCGTCCGTCCGTATGTCACAGCCTTTTTATTCCGAAACTATTAAGACTATACATGTGAAACTTGGTAGGTAAATGTATTCTGTGAACCGCTTTTCGATATTAAGAAAAATATTAAAAAATATTTAAAATAAAGGGGGGCTCCCCATACATGGAACTAAAACTGAAAATATTTTTTTTTTCATGAAACCTATGCGCGTGTGGTGTCTATTGAGGTTTTGAAAGCCACTTTTTCATAAAGTTAATCGTTTAACAGATATACGCTTCCAAAGTTGTAAAATGTGTGTTTGGAAAATGTCGTTGTTGTAGACCTTAATGTAAACTTTCAATGACAATTAGTTTGAACGAGATTGGATCTGCAGTTTTTGAGATACAGCATATTTACTAAAACCGCAAATATAACTTTGTAATTCATACAGACACTATGAAAAACAAAGTTATTTGGCGTAGTTACTACGGAACCCTTCATGGGCGAGTCGCACTCGCACTTGGTCAATTTTTTCACATTTGCCTTAATAAGTATTGAATATCTATATAAAATATAGAAACTATTTATTTGTAATTATGAATAAATTCTGTATCACGTCACGTAAAAAGTTTTGTTCTAAATACTTTACTTTTCGCATAGCAGCGTTGTAAAGTTTGCTAATGACAAAGGCTGTCGGTTATTGGGATGTTTACCTCACGTTTGTAACGACCTTGTGTTCAAAACTGGTCTTCCCATTGCAGCTTACCAATATTATACTTTGATTAAGTCCTTTTTTGATCTTTGCTAAACTTTTATGATTGAATTAATGGTTTGTTCTCGAATTCATGTATTTGTAGGTATTAGTTTTTTGCGAACTAACTCGCTTGGTGTTTACGGAATAATTTTAGTGGAAAATTACGAGTTGACTGGACGTCTTGTATATTGCCTATAGAAGATTGATTTTATCTTTTTATGATTCTCATTATGATTTTTCTATCAAGAATTTTACAGGTGTCAAGGTTTTAATACGTAAAAGTTGTTTTCTTGTAAGAGATAAATGCCTTGTTTTGTCTCAAGCTCCATTCGTAGAGAATGCCTGTGGCATTGAGTCCACTTTTGTTATTTTGTATTGCGTTAAAACGATATAAGAGTATGAGTTGTTGAGATAAATAGATAAAGTATATTGATTAATAGTTCACGCATCCATCAGCAAATGGTCTTCGGATATTTATCATTATTAAGAAAATCGTAAACAAGTTAAAATTAAGCGGGCGAACGATCTACATCATAAATTAAACGATATTGTCTCTTTATTCAAATATTGATGTTGATTTCGGCCACAGCAGCCAATCTCGGCGCAGATTAAGGGTACTACCCCGCTCAAATCGTAAAAATAACGTAACTTTAAAGAAGTTTGCTGCAGAATCTTCTTATACTTTCACCAAACAAAATATATATATTAAAGCTAAGATCATTACGATGCGAATGCATTGTTTACAATCCTGATAAATATACCCAAATTAAAGTAATAAATCTAAATAAAAAGGCATTTTCAAACCTAAATTGCAAATTTTACTAATAACCGGTTATTAGATACATATGATTTATAAACCAAAAAAAAGGTAACGATGTCCTTAACGGTTTATATTGTTTAATTTATTATTTAGTTTAGTATATTTTTTATAAAAAAATAAAAACCAAAAATACTACGTGTAACTCGCGTGAAACACCCCCGCAACGCCTGTTGCGCATAGCCGGAACGCGTCTCGTTAGTGTCTTGACGACTCTTGTGACGGGAGGACTGTGCGTGCGATATTTTTTCCGCATAAATAACAAAAGTGTAGGATTTTGAATGACTTTTCACTTAAATCATATTGCAAATAGTATAGATATATATAACATGTAAATTAAAATATAAATTAAGTTTGTAAATTAACATAAAAGTGTTTGTAAGTTTGTTTTTCTTTTCAAGTTGGTCATAGATTAAACCTGATACATTATGCCTATATACAAAAGTTAAAGTAATGTGAAGTGTGGCCGAGCTCTTCAAAATAATTGGTAAGTAATAAAATAATTATTTATACTAATATTATAAATTGGTAAAGTTCGTTTGCTTGTTTGTATAAACGCGCTAAGCTTTGAAAACGCTGGGAACATTTGGATGAAATTTTTATGGAAGTAGTTTGAAGCTTGAGAAAAGCTACTTTATACCCGACTGCAAAAGAAGTACATCATATTTTTATCGTGATTAAGCGCGAGTGCTAGTTTTATTATTCTTTTTTTTTTTCTTAAAAAGAAGTTAACTAGCAATGTGGGTAGAATTCACATTCACACGAGCAATCTTGTTAACACCTCCAAATAAGCTGAATATGCTTGTGTGTGGAGTGGGTTCACGGCAATAGAGTAGTGGGTGGGGTTCGAACTCATGAGCTGTCGATCACAATTCACAAGTCCGACACATTATCTATTAGGCTATTGACGCTTTTGTTTTTATTATGATGACAATATTTATTAAATCCTGTTGGTTTTTATTTTATCACTATAACAATTTTATGAATTTTCGTAAAATTAAAATATACTGGTTTTACCATAGGGTTTCACGTTTGAATGATCATCGACTCCAAGATGACTGTGATGATCTGGCCTACCTGATGATGAACTCCGAATATGAGAAAAGTATCTCAGCCCTGGTTCTATGTAGACCTTTCATGTCTGGACTCATTTAACAGGTTTCAACGTGACCAAGATGACTATGATGGTCTCACCTACCTGATCATGAACTACCACATAATGAATGCAAAATACTTTTTCAGTTCATTCTGTGCTTTATTACTAGACCAGCGTAATTACAAATATATTATGTTTCTAGGCAAGACAAAAAACAGCAGAACACTCAAGCATAAAACCAGGATAAGCAAAACCAGGAACACCAAAGTCCTCAGCCCATTGCCAACATTTCAAATGTACTTCTACCACGTATACCAGAACCATTGAAAGTATTGCAAATTGTACCGGTGAGCTTTCTATCTTTTTCTATTTATTTGAATTTATAATTTTTTTAACCGTGTAGGTACGAGTGTAATTTATCTTTAAAAAAATTGGCGAAGTGTGAGTCAGACTCGCCCATGAAGGGTTTGGTTTCGTAGTAACTACGCAAGATAACATTGTTTTTCATAGTGTTTATATGAAATACAAAGTTATATTTGCGGTTTTAGAAAATGTGCTACTTATATCTCAAAAACTGCCGATTCTAACCAATTTTCATAGAAAGTTTTCATTAAGATCTAGACAAAATAGCAAATATTTCGTTTAGATTTTATTACACTCTATTATCATAGAAGACTAGCTGTGCCCCACGGATTCACCCGCGTATAATCCTACTACTAATAATACAACATGTAACATAATTAACGTACATCCTAGAAGTAGTTTGTTCGGAATCGTTTACTGAAGCTATTACTATCATTTTTATTATAGGTAATTTTTAGAACTTAAAACGGGATATTTACCATGTGTATTTATTGTTTTGAGTTTCCGATATTTTGGCACTGTTGGAAGCGCCATGATCACGGATGAACTGAAGTCCAGTGGTTCAAATGTGTAAAAACCGAAAAAGTTCCGTAGAAAGTTTGCGAGTCGACACGGTGAGTTTTATGTGTCGGGAACAGAATAGAGTGTTTAGTGATACATGTGACAGTGGTAGCGGTGTCGCTAACAGAAAACGAACGAGAAAGTGGGTAGACCGATTTGTCTGCTCATAAACTTCCACCCGCAATTACTTCAGTTCATCCGTGATCATGGCGCTTGCAACAGTGCCGAAATATCGGAAACTCAAAACAATAAATACACATGGTAAATATCCCGTTTTAAGTTCTAATGATAGTGTTAGTGACCATGTTAGCTTAAAACCTTATATATAGGTAAATTACCTATCCTTATACTTATCCCAAAAATAATTAAAACTACGTAAATCACAGTCACACTACGTTTGTACAGTCAAAACAAACTGAAATGAACCGTAACTCAAGGCAATAAGACTTTTAAAAGTGCAGTTTTATTTGTATTAGTACAAATTCCGTATTGAATGATACAAAATAAAGAAAAATGAACCTTATTTCAAGCACATTAAAGTCTTTACAAATACACTTATACAAATTTAACTAAAAATTCAGTGTATGTATTATGATTATAACATCATATACTAATAGGAGTGTTTGAGGGTGTGCGTTAATTATGTTACATGTTGTATACACGATTTTCATTCTGAGTATAGATGTTAGAGTTATTAAAATTTAGTAACTTCTGTCCCCGGCGCGGAGGCGCGAGATGTCAACGCAGACGGACGTACTTCTAATAGCTCTGTGTTAATTTTACCGTGATTAAAATGCATAAATATACGTAAAAACTGAAAATCTACATTAGTAAGTTACAAGTAATAATCGTGTGTAAAACCGTGATTCAACATCTACAGCAAAAGTAACAGCTGTTTTAAGTAACAACGAACTCAGATTTTTAAAAAGTGTACGCGTTCTGTACTTTGGTCTCACACAAAGAAGTCATAGAAACCTCACGAGTTACCCATTTTACTGAATCAATAGTTCACCAATTTCAAAACTTTGCTCGAGAAGTCTATAGCGCGGTTGCGAAAAGTACGCGTTGGCTCTACGAATCTCCGAGTAACCCAAGTTCGAATCTAAACCTGTGACTTGACTTTTTATGCGTTTGGATTTTTTCTTTGCATTTGTAAAATATGATTTCAATTTTTTTTTTATAAATATATATTATTTAGTCCTGGAAATACTTGTTAGTATTTCCAGGACTAAATATTATATTATATAAAAGAAAATGTGCCGACAAATAGATCACCGTCATTGACGTTCACCCCCTCTACATCGCTTGCAGCACCGTTGCCAATTCCACTTCAGCACTGCTCCTCGGAACCTAACATACTGAATACTGACTCGGTTAGTAAATAATGCGGCTTTTCAAACGCTCCTAGCAAAAAATGTTCCGAGTCAAGGATAAATCAGGATAACGAATTATCTATTTTCATGGCCGGAATTAAAACCATGTTCCTGGAATTTAAGTAAAGACAAGTAAAGAAAATTGGGAAAAAGTGTGAATCAGTGAAAGAGATAAAGATTCAAAACTCACAAATCCAGGCTACAGTATTTTTCTATCACAGGATTATGATGACCTCAAAAATGAATTAATTAAATAAATTTAAAATAAAACCGCAAATATAACTTTGTATTTCATACAAGCTCTATTAAAAACAAACTTACTTTGCGTAGTTACTACGAAACTTTTCATGGGCGAGTCTGACACGCACTTCGCCAATTTTTTGAAGGTTATTTACTAAATCGCAAATATGACTGTGTATTTCATATAAACACATCACAAAACCTTATAAAATAAATAATTTACAAGCATCGCCGAATGACACTTGGTAGTATGCGGCAGGTAAGTACATACGCATAGCTATCCATCGCTGCGCGCGCCAAACAGCGCGGCGGCGGCTGTCGATGCGCCCGAGGCACCCCGTGGCGATCTACCTTTCAGTCTTTCCACCGCTGCACTATCGCGCCGCTAAGCCCGCGTTGATTTTGTATGCAATCAAGAACGTTCAGTTCTTATAGTGTGTTTACTATTGTTTCATAAATCTGTATCTTCTCTTAAATCTATCTTGACTGTAATTTCTCCTTCCTAGACGAATCTAATAAACTATACTTGTTAAGTGGGTGTTTATATTTCAAAATCAATAGACATTCTACAAGCTATACAAAGTGTTACAATTTTGTTTTCGTATTCTATTTGTAAAATGAAACATAATCATAAATAATCTGAATATGTTTGTTGCAGCCTGATCAGGGTGAAGAAAAAAAGTAACCAGAATATTCTAGCTCGACGCGGACACTATCCAATTAGAAGAATGTTATATTATTGACGACCAACATTCACCGTCAACAACAATCACATTTAATAAACAACCGACTTGTCCTGGATATTTACAAATTGATCAGATTTAGTCGAGTTTAAGTTAAGATTTTGTTGATTAAAAAATTCATATACCTACTTACAAACTTATTTTTTCTTTTTATTTATACCAGTCCATCATCATTAGATATGCAACTTTACCATTATATTTTATAAATATGTAATGAAACAACTAATTAAAACTAAATACCAAATCCTACTTTTCTTCTTCTTATCGTGTGGGTAAGTAAGGTCTAACGACCCCACATACCCTAGTTTCAGAGTTTCTAGACCACCTCAAGGGCCTCTGACGTCTGTCTCGATCGCCATTTGGAGACCGGGATCACCAGCTTATACGTACCTTCCAAAGCACGGAAACGTCTTTTTATCAGACATTCAGGTGATGCAGGCCTGCAATGTCCTAGCCAAACTGGAAACAACTTTACAAAGTATGCTTCCCACGGGAATCGAACCCACGGCCACCGGGTCACAAGGCAAATGCCACTCGACCACGGAGGCAGTTAGTAAGTCTTATTACCTATATACGGTAATTTATTTCAAAATAAAACGGAATAGTAAAAATGTAGTAGTAGTAGCCTCTCAGAGAACAAAATTAAATCGGCAAAGACGACAGCGACGCGACGCGCGACGTGTCTGTATTCTTAATCTAATACGCTTTTCGTATCTTTCGTTGTAGTATAAATATCAATTGGCAGAGGGCACTAAAATAACAAATGCTAGTACAGTTTCCAAATCCCCAAGGTCGTTGGGCAATGTAATCCCCTTAACCAGCGACGCAGGAGATGTTATAGTAAACTAGTACGTGTGCAGGTATAGGTGCACCCTCTGCTCCAATCTATATATAAACACGCAATATGGTATTTCATTAAGTTATATTTGTTACTAACTTATTATTAATACTGTATAACTTTTCAATTATGATTTAAAGCACTGATTGACTTCATTTTCAGTTAACTTCACTAATCTCACGGACTCTTCCCAGAGCGCTTTACAAGTTTTGTCACAATACGCACGTTTCACAGCCCTCACTATTGCGCAGTTCTTGAAGTATGCTCCACTGACTTCTCCAGCCTTCTTATCCAAAGCAGCGTGCAGAGCCGCCTGCGCGCCTTGCCACGGCGTCTTAAAAAATAAATTGCAGCCTAAAGTTATAGTCGCTCCACAAACCTTATTCAAGGAATAATAGATCTTAGTCCCAACCAGTCCAGGATCTACATTGTTAATCACAACGTTTGAGCCCTTCAAGTGCTGGGTTAGCTCATTGGCGAATAACACGAGACAAATCTTGCTGTTTCCATAAATCCGTATTATGTTCCAATAGTTTGTTTTATTTAAATTATTGATGTCCACCTTTCCAAACATGTGCAGGAATGACGTTGTTGTGATTATCCTGCTCGACTCTCCAGGCTGCCCTGTCTTTCTCAGAAGGGGGAGGAGCAGCAGCGTCAGCAAAAATGTTCCGTAATAGTTCACTTGCATTATGAAGTTCATACCGTCAGCCGTCAGGAAGTCTGCGGGGATCCCAACTCCAGCATTGTTCAGTAAAATGTCCAGTCTGTCTTCGGTGTTCAAAATTTCTGCTGCAAATTGTCTCACAGACTTCAGAGATCCTAAGTCAAGAAGTTTGAATACCACGTTTTCGTTCTCAGTTTCTTGGACTATCTGCGTCCTTGCGGCTGTGCCTTCGTCTTCAAAGGGACATGCGATAATGACCCTGGCTCCTCTGTGGGCCAGGTCTGTCGCTATGTGGAGGCCCATTCCTGCAGTTCCACCGGTCACTATCACTGTTTTTCCCTCTAATCTTCTTCTTGACATGCATATTGCATTCGTGCACTTTTGGTACAAGGATACTGAAAGCGCGATAATGATAATGATGGCTATAATCAACTGGATCCCGTACATGGTTGCGATACCGGCGCTGGTTGTAAACACACTAAAATGCTACGCATCTGTAGGGATAATGCAATACAAATTACATATCAGTAACATATTTTTAAACCGGTCTCTCTCATACTTGCTCTTAACTATACATTAAAGTTTTACACCTCTTGCGTAATATAACAAGTGACGCGTTGGTGTATGTTCTTATATTGGCCATAAAATTGTACTACAACTTTATTTCCGTAACAAAACATATTCATTTTAGTGTAATTGGACAAATATGATTTTATAACGATTATAGTTTAAAGAGAGTTGCGTACCTGGTGACCTGTCTTCTTGAGTTTTATTTTCTTATATTATTTGAAATTGGCATTACAAAATATCGAATTGCGCTATTACGTTAGTATATATTCTTTGTTTTAGTATTTTACAAAATACAGGCTTCAATGGTTATTCTATTTTTACGATAGATCAAAAACTAAATTATCACATAATTGCAAAGAACCTTCAACTATTTACCAGCAATAAAAAAGCACCCTCTTCGTAAACTGCGAATGTCTACCTATTAATGTCCATGAGAAACAACCGCTGACAGACGCGACACGGGCGGACCGCGGAGGCTAACTTATAGGAAGAGAACTTGTTTTGAATAAAAGAGTGAAAAAATTGTGATCAAGGGTAAAAAATATATGGTTACTTACCAACAATAATTAGGGTTCCGTTACATCTGCTTTAAAAGATAGCAGTTTATAATTAAATTTATAGTCATTAAATAAGTAATTGTAGTCGTAAGCTCTAAGTTAACAACGTAATTTTATTAATCAACAGCTAGCTAAACTCTATTATAATTTGTGAATAACGTAGTGAGTAGTATATTTGTAACTATGATTCGATCCTGTACTATTTATAATCTTTAATATACTACTGTTTGTTATTCTTATGAAATAAAATAAAAATAAAATAAAAATAAAATAAAAATAGAATCCTTGTAAAATCACTTCGTTGCTCTATGCATCTATCAAGAGTCTTTTTCTTAGGAACGCATTGAGATATCATACTGAAGTTTGTAACAAATACTCGAATCTACGGTCTGTTTGAGCTGGCAACGTGATCAAAAGATATGAATAAATATGTCGCATATTTCCACATATATTGCGATTTCGAAAACGAAAGCAAACCTATAGAGTACATTCCGTTGACCTAGAATTGTGAAATTTGGCAAGAAGCAATGTTTTATAGCACATGTAAAGGAAATCATTATGATAACCGTTCATATGTTGTTAGTTTAGTACTATCTTATCAATTTGTGTCAATCAATCATTCATTTACTTGCATGAATTTAGGTTAAACAGAGAAAGAAAAAAGCTACGAACATTCTGGCTTGACACAGGGACGCGAAATTTAATATATATTTTTTTTAAACTAGGTATACAAAATTAAATCAAATTACAAGTTAAAATGTAATACAAAGAGTAAACAATATAATAATAAGTGCTCATGAATATGTGAAAGGTAGCTTTTCTAGCACATTTAGTGTAGGGATAGTAGAAAAGCTGGAACGTAATAGGCTCCTTTATTTCCCTAAAAAAAGCTTTAATACACGAGTGAAGCCACTGGCAGAACCTAGTATACTTCGATAAGTTAGTACGGAACCCTCGGTGCTAAAGCCCAACTCGCACTTGACCGGTTATTTTTTGTTTCATCTCTCATGCCTATTTGTTAACAATATGCTAATAAGGAGGCCATGAATATTTAAAAGGTACAGGATAGGCTTCTGCACGTGGCTTTGATACACAAGCCTGGTTACGAAAAATCCGTATTCTAACTTGTATATGAATTCGTGCATATCGAGGCGTAAAATCTGTACAAACTGACTGATAGAACCACTTTTCTGTGTATAAAATGTAGGTAAGTTAACCACACTAACATGTAATTTTTGTGCCTTTATAAATAAGGTTAACGGATGAAATAAGTTCAAATTCAAAGGGCAAGTATTAATAAAGATTAAGTTCATATGGGCAGGGTTAGCCACTTCTTAGGGTTCCGTAGAACACAAATCCTTTATTAAGTTGGCCTCGCGAACGTAACGTCGAAGTTTGCGCATCTGTGGAGATCTCAGCAACTACTTGTGTATGAGATCTAATTATCTTTGTCAGTTGAAAACTGAATTTGTAAACAATTGCCGACAAAAAAATTTAAGCACTAAGTACATAAATATTTTACGGAGATACTCGCCTTGAAAGTTTTGGTCGCGCAATCGTGCACTTGTTGTTCCTATATTGTTGATTATTTCTTAAAACTGAACACTTCATACAATGAATCTAATCTAATTCCACCAAGCCCGTTCTATCATCGGACTACAAGACAAACGGCGATGCGCTATCTTTACATGGTGGGCATCCCACCCATACTCACAAAACGTTTTGGGAATACTTTCATTGTGCTTACGTGTAAGGAGTCGAATTACCTACCGGAGTCTGTTATTCCGACAGCTATAACCTAGGCGTCTTTAAGTGAAGAGTGAATAGGTTACTTTTAGGTAAGCGTGCTCCATCTTCGACCACATCATCACTTACCATCTGGTGAGATGGTGGTCAAATGCGAGCAATAAAAAAACTGCTACAAGAAGAAAGATATTAATTTTACAAAACGAACAAAAACAATTTATACTACTAAAATTTAGTTAAACAGACGAAATAAGTTCATCAAACGTTACTTTGTACGCTTATATCTCACTAGCTTTTGTCCGTTTTTAACACGCTTTTATTAGGTCGACCTGTATGTAACTAACTATATAATGGAATCTAAGGTAACTAATTTAACCATCTTCTAAGGGTCGTAGCGTAATGAAAATTGGCAGCTGAACGTAGTTCTGATGACAATACAATAATATGGTACTGTTGAACTGATCTGATGATGGAGCCGGAAGATATGAACTGGAACTTCATAATGGAAAATCGTATCATAGCTGTTATGGATTTCTTAGAAAAGTCTTGTAATGAGCTTTGACTACGATTAGGTTTCAAGGTCTGATGATGAAGCCGGAAGATAGGCACTGGCATTCCATGATGGGCTATCGTATCATAGACTTCGTGTTTGCACTTGTAAGAAAGGCCACGTAATGAACGACTTTGAACACGATCAGGTTTCAACACACCTAAAGAAAAACCGTTATCGGTTTTCTTAACATTTTTGAATTACCGCGTAATCCGTAGATTTATTTTTTTATAGGTGTCTATTTTAAATCCTCTGGGGGGATCGACCGTTTAATTGTTCACTACTCGTGGGAAGAATATGGCAAAAACTGCAAAAAAAAGAACAGCAACATTTGTTTTTACGTGAATTTATAAAAGCGTGTTTTTCTAGTGTTTTTATTTAAACTATTAATTTATTTAAATATTATCTTAATTGCTCGTCATCTAATTAGAAGATGTGTGGATTAAATTGCCTTATTGAAAAGAAATCATAGGTTTGTTTTTTGCGCATTTCACCTGTTTGAAAATGTTAGTCTCAATCGAAATCTTTCTTCTTTGTTAATAAAAATTATATCTGCTATTTTCATTTTATGCCTTTATTTAGTAACATCCACGGTCGTTAGAACATTTGACGGATGCGGTCGCCCTACAAAACACACTGACGCCATCTATTATAACTAAGATGTCAATCGGCGTGGTCTGCTCCTAGACGTAACCTTGTAAGAGCGGGGTGTGGTATTTTTCAAGGTACAAGAAATAAAAAAACCTTTTATTTTTCGAAATTTATATTTGTTGTAATTAAAATTAATATATATGTAAATTATCAAAATATATTTTAAAAACCCTTCACGACACAATTTGGCATTTTTGCTTGTAAAACTGACGACCCCTCCCGAAGATAGCCGATCACGTTCTAGTTCACTTCGATAAAGGTAAGACCACTTTGGGACCAAGTTCGAGGCGTCATTATAACATGCAGGCCGCCCAGTCCTTACGCAGTAATATATATGTCAATGGTAACATCACTGTTTCGTAGTCGTCATTATCTTATAACACTATATATTGAGACGATGTATATTACATGCTAAGAAAATTGATAATACTCGTTATATACTTCAATCGAACAATACATGTAAAGCTGCCTGGGATATAATAAAAAAGAATAGTGCAGATAACGATAATAACGCTGAAATTTTTTCTATTAAAATTGATCAGTGCACATACACTAATGGCGATACAATTGCACCTATTTAATGACTTTTTTATTAATATGACTAACAAACCAAAAACCCCTAATTTTGAATCACCCATTGACTACAAACATACCATCACTGACATATCGGATAGCATTTTTTTGACTCCAACTGATGAAGATACTGTATATAAAGTTATTAATTCTTTAAATTCAACAAACTCAACTGGCTATGATAACATTAATACAAAGATGCTTAAACGTTGCTCTAAATATATATCTCGTCCTCTGGCCCACATTATTAATTTATCATTGTTTCAAGGTGTATTCCCCACCAAATTAAAGTTTTCCATAGTCAAACCATTATATAAAAAAGGAGATAAAAATGATATGAATAATTATCGTCCTATTACTCTAATACCCATAATTTCTAAGATTTTTGAAAAAATAATGTACGATAAACTTCACTCCTTTATAATAAAATATGCAATTTTAAAAGAGGAACAGTTTGGTTTCAGAAAGGGTAAATCAACAACTCTTGCATGTTTTTCTCTTGTGAAAATGATTACCTAAAGTCTTAATAAGAAAAGGACAATAGCATCAATATTTCTCGATATGTCAAAAGCATTTGACTTCGTAGATCACAAACTACTTCTCTTTAAACTGAATCGCTATGGTATTAGGGGAAATGCGTTAAACTGGATAAAAACTTATTTACATAATCGCCAGCAATGTGTAGAGATATCTAGACATGCTACATCGGAAAAAATTATATATAGATCCGCCTATCGTCAAAACTCCTATGGAGTTCCCCAGGGCAGTGTATTGGGACCTTTATTGTTTGTACTGTATATTAATGATTTGCCCAACGTGACTCCATATTCATGCATTCTGTACGCCGACGATACAACTCTTAGTATTGAACTCACTGATAAAAATATCACCAAATACGAAAAAGAGATCAATGATACACTAAACAAAATAATAGAATGGTAAAAAGACAACAATTTACATGTCAATATTGGTAAAACCAAACTTATACAGTTCCAAACATACAATAGCAAACATCACGGATTAAAAATAAGATACGCAAGTGACACTATAGAAGAGGTTGAAAATGCTACTTTTTTGGGTATAACATTAGATAAATATTGCAACTGGAAAGTACATATTGACAAATTATGTACTAAACTGCAAAGATTTGTATTTGTTTTAAGCAGAATAACTCGCATAGCTGGTATCAACGCAGCACTTTATGCTTATCATGGTTATGTAGCATCAATTCTACGCTATGGTATTATCATATGGGGCAATTCTGTTGAAATTATTAAAGCATTTCGAGCCCAAAAAAAATGTGTTCGGTCAATAACCAAAGCCCACCCATTAGATAGCTGTGTCCCGCTCTTTAAAAGTTTAAGAATATTACCACTCCTGTCTTTATATATATTCGAACTTTGTATCTTTGTACATAAAAACATATCTTTATTTAAAGTACATAATGATGTTGTTATAAGAAAAAGTCGAGATATTCACAAATTATGTGTACCCCAACAAAGAATTAAACTATTTTCCAATAATGTTTACTGTATGGCAATTCGTGTTTATAATAAATTACCTAATGTTTTTAAAGATCTTAACTTCATGACATTTAAAAAGAAATTATTTGACTTCCTATTGTTTAAGTGCTACTACTCAACAAATGAGTTTTTAAATGAAAAGTTTGATTCTAAATTTAAATTGGACGACGACTTGCCTTACATTCCTGACATATTTAGTATTCCGTTAAATTGTATTTGATAACTCTTGGCATTCCAATTAGTATGCTTTAACATTGTATGTAATAATTATTTGACATTATATGTAGGATCCCTTGAAATTGTATTTGATAACAGTTAATGTTTTCCTTATCCTTGACATTGTATGGTTTTTATCAATTGATTTTAATTTAATTTCTTGAAAATATTTGTACGCTGGAAACAGCAGAATATTTTGGACGTAAAATTGTATGTAACACCTTGTAACAATAATATTCTAACAAATAAATTTATTATTATTATTACTAAAACTGTCAGTTTACTGAATCGAACTAAAAATGTCAATAAGTGTTAAGCGTCAATAGCCTAAGCCCTAACGGGTAAGATGTCGGATTTTTGATCCTGAAGTCGCGTGTTTGAAACCTATCCATAACAATATAAGCGTGAACCTACTCCAGACAAGCATATTTATTATTTATTTATTATATACTTTATTGTACACCTTACTATACACTTAAGTATACAAATAATAAAACTAGTGTACAATATGCGGTTTTATCGCACAGGGCAATCTCTTACAGACAACCTTTGGATGGACAGAAATTAAAGGCGATAGGTTTAGGGCTGTCAGTGCACAACATCATACATAATATTAATTAAACATAAAAATCTAAAATACATACCACAAAATATAATATATAAATATATACATATCAAATTCATTATTGAGAAATGAGGGAAAAAAATTATAGTGAGAGATAATGCTCTTTCACCATTATTTTGAACGTAGATAATGTTTGAGCACGCCTCACATCTATGGGTAATGCATTCCACAAACGGGCCGCTTGTATAGTGAAAGATTTATCGAAGAAAGAAATGGAATGCATACGGACACTTAACTCTAAATTTTCCGATGATCTCAAAGTCCTTGAATGTGCGTCACAGACAAACCGAAAGCGGTCTTTAAGATAAAAAGGAGTGAAAGGATTAAATAATACATTATAAAGCAGAGAAAGTAAATGAACATTCCGGCGAAACCTGATAGGAAGCCATTTGAGCTTAGTACGAAATTCAGTAACATGGTCATATTATTTTGTATAAGCCAAATATAAACCTTATACAGAGATTTTGAAGTCGCTCTAGCTTGTTGCATTGTTCTTCGGTCAAATCAAGATAGCTGGATCAGCATAGTCTAAGATAAGTATAAGAAGTGATTGTGCAATTGCAATTTTAGTGGTGATGGGAAGAAAATTACGCAGGCTTCCTGCAGTTGCTTCGTCCAACACAGAGTTTTGTCAATGATAAATGATCTTTATTTTGCAAATTGGTTATTAACCCTACATTACTACTCATGTTGCGACGTACAAAGAAACTACTCATACGCCCGCGAGGCGCATCATATTGACAATGATTTTATTTAAAACCTATAAGTATGATTTATATGTTTTGACTGTTTATATAATTGTGTATATTACTAAAAAGAGAAAACCACAATTTTAAATAATATTTATATATTTTTATTATAAAATCTTTAATCAAATAAATCTTAGAAACAAATTGTAGGAACTTAAGCAATTAAACAGTCTTCTCATTAAAAATAAAAAAGGGCAGGATGCAGTCTTGTCACCCATTCTCACACAACGCGTGAGAAAGTTGAAACGCTCCCTGCTCATCACTGTTAAATACCTAGACCCTGAAAAGGTGCTATCAAATAGCTCAGTTGCAGTTAGGTGGTTATCTTTCATTGCAGCAGTTAACGTCAAAATACCAAAATAGGCTCTAATTTCTATGGAGCATGTATTTCTGCAGGTAGCGTGGGTATTTCCTGTAGGTCTTTTTCTAGATATTTCCACATTTGTCCACATCACTGTCTCACCAACAGTGTCTTCCGTGATGAATAAATCAAAACACAAACAAGGCTCAAAGATATTTCTACACATCCTAGTAGGGCCTCTGGAAGTGTGCACAATGCTTCAAGCAGTGGTTCTTACTCGACTTTCACCGTTAGAAGTACACCAACACTGCTGGTTTTTGCCCTTCAATGTTAGATGCGCCAGGACAATTATACGGTGATCAGAACTGGATGGCTCCAAAGTTTCACTATTTTCTGGGACAAAAGATGGCACAGATCCTGCAGCTCTTCTGTCGCTGGAGTTCTCTATAGTTTCATCTTTTATGTATCCTTCTTCTACATCGTCCTGAGCATCTTCATCGCTTACGTGATCTTCAATCTCAGAGTCATCTCCCGAAAAGTTATCATCACTGTTATGGTCGCATTCTTCTAGCCGATTAGCTATTAAATCATCTGTAACTCTTCTATTAGTAGTCATGATGTTGAAGTTTCAAAACGTACCTAAAAAAAAAGATAAAACACACCAGTAGTAACCAATAATGCAAAAAAACACTAACATAATAATTTTATTAATAGGTAGCGCAAAACTTACATACAAGCTACTCATACGTCTTTGGAGCACCAAGGGTAGTAATATAAAAAAAACTAGCACACTTACCGTAACGTAACTACCGTCCTGCGACACGTTCTGGCGATGACTGAGATGTCCTTGAACGTGAATGCCATACGCGCGAAGGATAAAAAGAGAGAGCAATATATCAAAATCGCGGGCGCCTCTGCGACGTAGAGTAGTAAACTAGGGTTAAGTAACACTTTTACACGTCATTTTTTTCGTAAATATTAACTAGTTGAGGCCGGTGTTTCCTAACTGACTACCCTGAGAAGAAACACCGAAACAAACTCAGGGGTCCGTCTCTTTTAAAGTCCATGCAATCTACACTGGTTTAATTATATGGGAACCTTGTAGGTTTCAGTCTGAGGCGGTCTTTTGAAGAAAGATGCTCACAGATTTGAGTGGGCCTGTCCATACAGTGCAAGCATTTGTCAAATGACGTATAGCTCAACTTAGAACAAGGAGCTTAACGATTTGACGAACAATACCAAGGCAAGGACCTTTGGGTAGGCCGCAAAAAGCACTCAAACTGCCAGACAATTTATTATGTTTGACTCGAATAAAATAACCTACATAGTGCACATATTCACAATCGTCTATGAGGATTATGAAGATTAGTCTGAAATGGCCTTTTGAGGAAAGACCACATAGATTTGAGTAGACCCGTCCCGTCAGTGCAAGCTTTTGTCAGTTAGTCTGTTAGCTCAACTTTGGACTACTAAGGAGCTCAACGACCTGACGAACAATGCCAAAGACGGTACATTTGAGTAGGTCACTAAAATACTCAAACTGCCAGACAACGTCGTAATAAAGCGAGAGAAAAAAATGTAAATGGAAATTAAAAAAAAAACACATAATCCTCGCATTTAAGTACATAATTAAGTAAATATTCAAAAACATATATATATATATATTATACTTTACAAAGTAAATATTCATGTCAAAATAAAATAAAATATTATACTTTAAAAAGTAAATATCCAAGTCAAAATAAATATTAAAAAACAAAAAATGTCAATTTGTATAAAAATAAAATACAAGAAATTGTGATTGTAAACAACACTAATGCTCCCTGTATATCATTGGAGCAGCTCAATCCCAAGCCTTTTTGTTGGCAAATAAGAACGCAACCATATTTATAAGTTGGCAATATTTATACTCTGTTTCTATACCCGATGTGTAATCTCTCATCTCTCTATGGCGCGTAAGCTTGTACCCAAGGATCTTCTATTGCTTGTACCTTTTACCTTGTGTTAACTTAACAATAAACGTTCGTTGCATTTTCATAATACCTAATCGTTTACTTATTTCCACTTAATTAACAACATGGTAGCAGAGCGTGGTTGATTGCTACTTGTGGAAATAAAAGAAAAAGTAAACGCAGTGAAATTAAGAAAACCGGCCGGATTGTTTTGTCCGTCATACATTTTGAGGTTAACCGGGGCGGCGTGTTCGGTGAAAAATCACGTAAAAATCACAAATACGCATAGAAGATATCGAATTCAGGTAATAATCCATTCCATATCGACAGATTAGTTGGAAGAGATAACTATGCCAGTTGGAAGTTTGCAATCCAAGCATATTTCGAACTCGACGATTTATGGAGTTGTGTCACCGGCACTAATACAGACCAAAAGAAAGAAACTAAGGCGAAATCTAAGTTGATTTTATTACTGGACCCTATCATTTACGTACATGTACAGAATGCAACTACTTGTAAAGAAGTCTGGGAGAATTTGGAACAGGCTTTTGATGACAGCGGGTTGTACAGGAGAGTAGCCTTGTTGAGAAACTTGATCACAACTACACTGGAATCTTCTCGAAGCGTAGATGAGTATGTGAATAAAATAATGTCGACCGCCCACAAGCTTAGGAATATTAAGTTTAACATTGATGATGAATGGCTCGGTACACTGATGTTAGCCGGCCTCCCTGAAGCATATAAGCCTATGATCATGGGACTGGAGAGCTCTGGCATCAAGATAAGTGCTGATTCTATTAAATCTAAACTCCTGCAGGAAGTTCAATGCTCAGATAATTCAGCATTCTTCACAAGGAAAAAGGTCATTCATAGAAAACAACATGATTCAACAAAGGTCTAAAAAGGACCCCGATGTTATAATTGTAACAAGCATGGACATTTTGCTAAGAATTGTCGTGCTCCAAGAAAGAAGAATGTAGAAAATACAGAAGAAAATAAAGGTTTTGTTGCAGCTTTTTCAGCATCTCCTCAGACAATTAATCCAGACCTGTGGTATGTGGACTCTGGTGCCTCCATGCATATGACAAATAGACGAGATTGGATGTATGATGTTACAAGTCCACCGATACCCACCATAACTGTTGCCAGTAAGACACCGCTACCTGTGGAAAGTATGGGAAAGGTTAATTTAATGCTAAATAAAGAAAGTAAAATTCAGGTAAGACAAGTTTTATACATACCTAAACTTGCAGCAAACCTCCTGTCAGTCAGTGCTATGGTGAAAAATGGCTGTAATGTAAATTTTAGAGATAAAGGTTGTGATATCTATAATAAAAATGGCAAGCTCTTGTGTTCAGCTACACTAGTAAACAATTTATATTTATTAAACACCCACAGAGAGGTGTTCTCTAACCTGTCTTGTTCAGATAACATAAATGATTTTGTCCTGTGGCATAGACGCATGGGACACCTGAATTTTTCAGATGTTAACAAGCTGCCGGAGTGTGCTGAGGGAGTTCAGCCATTTTCAGAGAAATATAAAGGTCCTATTACTTGTACTACCTGTCTCTCGGGGAAACAGACCAAATTGCCCTTTAATAACATTGGTTCAAGATCTTCACAACCACTGCATCTGGTCCACACTGATTTATGTGGACCAATGGAGCAAGAATCTTTAGGAGGTATGAAATATTTTATTACCTTTATAGATGATTACACAAGAAGAGTTCATGTCTATTTTTTGAAAAATAAATTTAATGTTGTAGAAGTTTTCAAAGATTACAAAAACAAAGTAGAGAATGAACATGAGAGAAAAATAAAAGTAATTCGTTCAGATAATGGAAAAGAATACTGTAACAGAGAATTTGAAAACTTCTTGAACAAACATGGAATTGAGCATCAAACAAGTACTCCGTACTCACCCCAACAGAATGGTCTTGCTGAGAGGATGAACAGGACTCTGGTGGAAAGAGCAAAATGTATGTTGTTTGATGCTCGGCTTACAGAACAGTTCTGGGCAGAAGCCCTTGCAACAGCAGCATATATAATTAACAAATCACCTACAAAATCAATTAATGGTAAAACTCCCATGGAGATGTGGACTGGTAAGAAACCCAACTTGTCTAACTTAAAATTATTTGGCTGTGAAGTAATGACACAAGTTCCAAAAGAAAAACGCCTCAAATGGGATTCCAAATCCAGAAAGTTATTGTTTGTTGGTTATTGTGAATCCACCAAAGGATACCGAATACTTGATCCAGATACCAATAAAATTATAAAAAGTAGAGATGTAGTATTTTTGGAAAATGTGGTAAAATATGATAATAATATATACTTACCTTGTACATCCAACAGCAGCAGTTCAGAGATACAACCACTCGAAGAAACCTGTAAAGAAGAATTAGAGGACAGCACAAACCGTTTTACTGGTGAGTCAAGCGAGGACTACCAGTCTTGCAAGAATGACGATACATCCTACATACCAGAGCAGTGGATTGATCCAGAGTCACCAATAAGAAACATAAATTTACGTCCACGGAGACCTGTTCAGTATGCAGAAACAGATGACCATGATGTAAGTTACTTCTGCCCAATACTTAATTTAAATGATCCACAAACAACAGATGAAGCACTATCATCATCTCATGCTGACCAATGGAAAAAGGCTATGCAAGAAGAGTATGACTCTCTGATCAAAAACATAACTTGGTCACTGGTTAACTCCCCACCTGGAAAAAGAGTCTTACCTTGTAAATGGGTCTATAAAACAAAAACAAATGATAAAGGTGAGATTATCCGTTTTAAAACCAGATTGGTGATCAAAGGGTATGCTCATAGAAAAGGAAGTGACTATGATGAGACATATGCTCCTGTTGTCGGATATACATCTGTTCGATTCTTACTTTCGCTGGCTGCGAAGCATGATTTAGAAATGTTCCAGATGGATGCTATAAGTGCTTTTCTTCAGGGTGACATAGATACTCAGATATACATGTCACAACCAGAGTACTACAAAGAGAATGATCAAGTATGTATTTTACATAAATCAATTTATGGGCTCAAACAAGCTAGCAGGCAGTGGAATCTTAAATTAAATAATATTTTATTGAAGATTGGCTTACAAAGATCACATGTGGATCCCTGTATTTATTATTTAGTAAATGAGTCGACAATTGTATTCATTGCTGTGTGGGTAGATGATCTTTTGATATTCACAAATAATAAGGATAGAGCAACAGAGATAAAAAACAAATAAAAAGAAGAATGCAGTATGAAAGACTTAGGTGAAATCAAGAATTGTATTGGCATAAACATAAATAGAAACCGAGAGGCAGGTATGATTATATTAGATCAAGAAAAGTACATTAACCTAGTATTGGACCGCTTTAATATGTCTGAATGCAAACCAGTTTGTACGCAGATAGAGGCGAATGCAAAATTTGAAAATAATCCTGTAGATGGAAACAAAAATATCCCATACAGGGAAGCAGTGGGATGTCTGATATATCTGGCACATGTTACGAGACCTGATATTACCTATGCAGTTAACAAGTTGAGTCAGTACTGTAATAATCCAGGAAATCAACACTGGCTTGGAATAAAAAGGATTATGAGGTATCTTCAAGGAACCAAGAACCTAAAGTTATGCTATGTCAAAGATGACTCAAAGGAAATAACTGGATACTGTGATGCTGACTGGGCGAGTGACCCAGTGGATAGAAGATCGTGCACGGGTTATATTTTTCTGTTTCAGATTGCTTGTTTATCTTGGAATTCGTGTGGGCAGCAAACCGTGGCACTCTCTACGGCGGAGGCCGAATACATGGCGACGGCAGCAGCGACCCAGGAGGCACTGTGGCTGCGGCAACTGCAGGCCGAGCTCGGTCAAGGCGAAGGCAGCGCGCTACTCATCCACTGTGACAACCAAAGTGCAATAAGACTTGCATCAACGGACTGTTATAAACCAAAAACTAAACATATAGATATTCGTTTACATTTTATTCGAGAAAATATTGTAGTTTCTAAACTTAAATTTAAATTTGTAAATGGTTGTAACATGGTAGCTGATAACTTAACTAAAGGTACTACTTATGAAAAACATTTGTTCTGTATCAGTAAAATGGGTTTGCGTTCTGTGGGGAGTGTTGGCAAATAAGAACGCAACCATATTTATAAGTTGGCAATATTTATACTCTGTGTCTATACTCGATGTGTAATCTCTCATCTCTCTATGGCGCGTAAGCTTGTACCTTTTACCTTGTGTTAACTTAACAATAAACGTTCTTTGCATTTTCATAATACCTAATCGTTTACTTATTTCCACTTAATTATCAACACTTTTTATCCTCAACATAGTCTTTAACTGTGTAAAAAGCCTTCTGGCAAAGCTTGCGTCTTATGACTAATTTAAATTTGTTGAGGCTCAGTTCTTGCAAATGGCAAGGTAGTTTATTATAAAAACGTATGCACTGGCATTTAAAAAAACCACCTATTTTCTTGCGCCTTGTTTTTGGAATGACAAAGTTGTGTTTATTTCTAGTATTTACGTTATGGATATCACTGTATTTTTTAAAGAGATTAATATTTTTATGTGCATACAAAAGATTCTCATAAATATACTGAGAAGGCACAGTCATTATATTAATTTCTTTAAATTTATCTCTGAGTGAGTGCCGTGGACTTAATTTATAAATAGCACGAATGACTCTTTTTTGTAACACAAATATTGTATTTATATCGGCAGCATTCCCCCATAGTAAAATGCCGTATGACATTACACTATGAAAATAACTAAAATACACTAAACGGGCCGTCTCTAAATCAGTTAGGCCACGAATTTTTCAAACGGCAAATGCTGCAGAGCTAAGTTTTTTGGACAATTTTTCTATATGAGGGCCCCACTGAAGCTTCGCATCTAAAGTAATGCCTAAGAACACTGTGGTGTCTTTGGGTTTTAAGCTTTCACCCTTTATAGACATACTTGTGTTTACTTGTTTAACATGCGGTAATGTAAACTTTATGCACTTAGTTTTTTTCTCGTTAAGCATAAGATTATTAACAATAAACCAATTCACTACCGTTGCAAGGGCACTATTAACATCGTCAGTAACCATCTGCTGACGTTTAAATTTAAATAAAAGTGAAGTATCAGCAGCAAACAACACTATATCATGATTATTCTTTATGAGGAATGGCAAGTCATTGATATAAATAAGAAATAGAAAAGGACCTAAAATTGAGCCCTGGGTACCCCCATTTTGACTATAGATCCGGGAGATGTTTTACCGTTCACATCAACTCTTTGAATGTATATATATAACTAGTATTTGCGAGTTGCGCGAGGTGCAAGCACCTCGCGTGCTTGTGAAAAAAACTAAAGCATTGCCCCTCTAAATCAAGTATTTGCGTGTTGCGCGAGGTGCAAGCACCTCGCGTGCTTGTGAAAAAAAAAGGAGGAGTGATGGGGGGGTTTAGTATTTGCGTGTTGCGCGAGGTGCAAGCACCTCGCGTGCTTGTGAAAAAAACTAAAGCAATGCCCCTCTAAATCAAGTATTTGCGTGTTGCGCGAGGTGCAAGCACCTCGCGTGCTCGTGAAAAAAAAAAAAAGGGGGGGGTGATGGGGGAGAGGGGCTTGCACAAGTATTTCGACTAAAGCATTGCCCCTCTAAGTGAATCTGAAAAAAAAAATGTTCCAAGTCTCTTAGATTCCGAGATCCGCCTAAAGGGGGGGAGAAGGGGGGCGGGGAGGGGGGACTTTGAAAAATGGTTTTTACTTTACCGAGCCTCCTCTATACGAATCCGTAAAAAGAAAAAAATACGGGTCTCGTAGTTTCCGAGATACGATAGGGGGGGGGGGAGAAGGGGGGGGAAAAGGGGGGGTTTGGCACTTTTCCCATAGGTTTGAGAGTTACTTGTTTACGAATCTGTCAAAATATACCCACCTCCCCATCCACCATCTGGGAGAACAATTCTGTCAGTGAGTCAGTGAGTGGTAATTTAGCTTTATATAGTATAACTAGTATTTGCGTGTTGCGCGAGGTGCAAGCACCTCGCGTGCTTGTGAAAAAAAAAAAAAAAAAGGGGGGGGGGTGATGGGGGGGTTTAGTATTTGCGTGTTGCGCGAGGTGCAAGCACCTCGCGAGCTTGTGAAAAAAAAAAAAAAAAAAAAAAGAGGGGGGGGTGATGGGGGGGGGGGGTTGCGCAAGTATTTCGACTAAAGCATTGCCCCTCTAAATGAATCTGAAAAAAAAAATGTTCCAAGTCTCTTAGATTCCGAGATCCGCCTAAAGGGGGGGAGAAGGGGGGCGGGGGGGGGACTTTGAAAAATGGTTTTAACTTTACCGAGCCTCCTCTATACGAATCCGTAAAAAGAAAAAAATACTGGTCTCGTAGTTTCCGAGATACGATAGGGGGGGGGGAGAAGGGGGGGGAAAAGGGGGGGTTTGGCACTTTTCCCGTAGGTTTGAGAGTTACTTGTTTACGAATATGTCAAAATATACCCACCTCCCCATCCACCATCTGGGAGAACAATTATGTCAATGAGTGAGTCAGTGAGTGGTAATCTAGCTTTATATAATATAACTAGTATTTGGGTGTTGCGCGAGGTGCAAGCACCTCGCGTGCTTGTGAAAAAAAAAAAAAATGAGGGGTTTAGTATTTGCGTGTTGCGCGAGGTGCAAGCAACTCGCGTGCTTGTGAAAAAAAAAAGGGGGGGGGGTGATGGGGGGAGATGGAGAAGGTTTAGTATTTGCGTGTTGCGCGAGGTGCAAGCACCTCGCGTGCTTGTGAAAAAAAAAGTGGGGGGGGTGATGGGGGGGTTTAGTATTTGCGTGTTGCGCGAGGTGCTTCGCGTGCTTGTGAAAAAAAAAAAGGGGGGGGTGATGGGGGGGTTTAGTATTTGCGTGTCGCGCGAGGTGCAAGCACCTCGCGAGCTTGTGAAAAAAAAAAAAAAAAAAAGAGGGGGGGGAGTGATGGGGGGGGGGTTGCACAAGTATTTCGACTAAAGCATTGCCCCCTCTAAATGAATCTGAAAAAAAAAATGTTCCAAGTCTCTTAGATTCCGAGATCCGCCTAAAGGGGGGAGAAGGGGGGCGGGGGGGGGGGACTTTGAAAAATGGTTTTTACTTAACCGAGCCTCCTCTATACGAATCCGTAAAAAGAAAAAAATACGGGTCTCGTAGTTTCCGAGATACGATAGGGAGGGGGGAGAAGGGGGGTGAAAAGGGGGGGTTTGGCACTTTTCCCGTAGGTTTGAGAGTTACTTGTTTACGAATCTGTCAAAACATACCCACCTCCCCATCCACCATCTGGGAGAACAATTATGTCAATGAGTGAGTCAGTCAGTCAGTGAGTGGTAATTTAGCTTTATATAGTATAATTATAATGTATATCCCTAATTAAGTTCTTCACGGCGTGACTGAATGGAATAACGGTGTTATTAAAGGAAACTTGGGGAAGTGTCGACCAATCGATCTTAGATATAGTCCGGGAACTACCAACAACAATCACTTGGGTTTTGGCAAGATTGATTTTCAGTCCGAACTCAGTGCTCCAATCACTAATTAGAGCGAGATCCACATTAATTGTCCCAATGGCATCAGGTAAGTTTACGAGGGCTGTTTGCGTGTACATTTGCAAATCATCAGCATACAAGTGGTAGAAGGAAGATAGTCGTTGAGTGATAACATTAATAAAAAGTACGAAAAGTAAAGGAGATAAAACGCCACCCTGTGGCACACCGGCAGAAGTGTCATACCAAGAAGAGAAAGAATCCTCAGTGCAAATACACTGCCGTTGACCAAACAGGTAACTACGAAACTAGTCAATTACCAAAGGAGATATGTTAAAAGAGCATAGAATACCAAGTAAAATGTCGAAGTCAACTGTATTAAAAGCATTGCTGAAGTCAAGTAGTGCGAGTACCGCTAACTTCCCCATCTCTATGCCTGGCCTTATATTATCCGTAATATGAACGAGTGCCGAGATAGTGCTGTGACCATGTCGAAAACCAGATTGGCAGGGATTTAAACGATTATGTTTAGAAAGGAGCGCTCTGAATTGTTTGATGGACAAGTTTTCCAAGGACTTAATAATAATAATAAATAAATAAAATAATACATAAAATATTTATTCTTCAATAAGTACAAAAATAAAAACAATACAAGAAACAAACATTGACTTGAGTGAGGTGGATGTACAGAGGCATTTTAATTTGAGACAACGACTCCCAAACTGAGCTATGCTCGTATCTTGGGTAGTCGGCGGTCAACCGCGCAGTTTTCGCATACATATCACCGTCCTATTTTGTGCCAAAATATTACAATTTTATTTTATATAATTAGTAACTTACTTTAAATTAAATCTATCTATATATTTCTATAATTTAATTTAAAAAATCAAAGATTAAGATTTTATTTTTATTTTACAATTTCAAAACTTGATTTCTATTCAAGAAAAGGGAGAATGGAAATGGATCGGTAGTCAGAAAAAGATGCAGGATGCGATTTCTTTGGTAATGGGATAACTTGAGCGTCATTCCAAGCTTATGTTCCCCTTTAAATAGTAAATTGAAAATTTAACATATAACCTCAAAACATTGGGATTATCGATTCCTCTACAACGAAGAAGCCTAGAAGACTCATTAAACCCCTGCTGTGTTATAAGTTTTCAGTCCAATGGTGTCAGTATTTTTGTTGATTCAAGATTGATCTATACAAATGCACTATGGCGGATGGTGACTGAAATAGGGTGACCATGTATTCCAACGAAACAAGTATTTATCGAGTAATTAATTACCGTCGTAATACTAAATTATGTACAATCAACGCTACCTCGACTGGCAGAAAGTTCTGATGTACATTGAGATAGTGATTAAACGCGAACCTATTTTCATTAAAAAAAAACTTTGTATATATTTTTTTTAATAGCACCCTTATTTTTTTGCGTTTTTAAATAATTATAATTTAAAAAATAAATTGTAACCCACAGTAATTATTGATTTTGGTAACACTTTTCTGTTGGAAACATTATTCACATTGTGAAATGTGAACATTAAGCGTCAAATTCAGTTCAAACTCAAAGCAATAGTAGTACATTAAGGTACAAGTGTGTAATGTTGGTGATTACCGCTGAGGCGCAATTGAGACCCGAGCCGTTAGGTGAGGGTCTTAAGAGAGCCGAGGACGGTAATCATCAATACACACGTGTATCATACGACGTTTTTCAACACACTTGTGAAGAAAATAATACTAAAATAACTATAATTTCAACAGTGAAAACGAGTTGTGAAAATTTTTTCGCAATGGCGGGAAAAAATAATCAGTTTTCCTATGCGCGCGCATCTAACAGATCGGCCATAGACTAAAAGAATGAAGTTTCTTTTTTATTGGCTTTTCTCGGATAGCGTTTTAGCCACGTACAAAATGGGTAATTCAAAGTTTTCTTTATCACAGAAAAAACAAAAGTTATATTTGAGTGAAAGTTGTATTTATTAAAATTGTACAAGTTGAAATTTATCTATTTAAATACGAAGTTGCATGAAACTAGCAAGCATTAGGAAGGTACATTAATTTATTTGTAATATTGAACACGATCTTTTTTGTTTCGAAACTTTTCGAGTCTGTTCCTACCTTGAATTACTCAATCAACATTTTTCCACCTCTCGTAGTTTCAATGGGGCTGTTAAAACCAAAACTTTAGATAATCTTTCGTCTCTTCCCACTCCCGATTATTCTCCTTTTGTTTTTAATCAATTTGCTTGTTGTGATGTTAAGAAGAGTATTTTATCAATCACGTCAAATGCTGTTGGTAGTGACTGTGTAAGTCGCAAGATGATACTCCCTATTTTGGACGAAATCCTTCCTGTCATCTGCCATATCCTTAATCATTCTGTATCCTCTGGTGTTTTTCCATCTGCATGGAAAGAAGCGCATGTAACCCCACTTCCAAAAAAATGTAATCCTGTTTCTTTCTCTGAATTCCGTCCCATTTCCATTTTACCGTTTCTGTCCAAAGTCCTAGAACGCCTTATTCATAGTCAGCTTAGTGCTTTCCTCTGTAGAAACAGACTCCTTAATTTTTACCAATCCGGATTTCGTCCGGGGCATAGCACTACTACAGCTCTTGTTAACATTACGGATATTTACGGATTATGGACAATAGAAAATTGACGGTCCTTTCTTTACTTGATTTCAGTAATGCTTTTAACACTGTTGATTTTGATGTCTTGCTCGGGATACTATGCTCTCTTAACATATCTCCAACAGCTATTGATTGGTTTCGTAGTTACCTGTGTGGCCGCCGACAACGTATTTGCATTGAAGGTTCGTTGTCTTCATGGTGCAATACTACTGCTGGCGTACCACAGGGGGGCGTTCTCTCTCCTCTTCTTTTCGCCATATTTATAAATTCTATTTCAAATGAACTTCTCTCATCCTACCACCTTTATGCTGACGATCTGCAAATTTATTCGCAAGCTCCCGTTGAAGATTTATCTGAGGCGGTAAAGACGGTGAATAAAGATTTAGCGCGTATTTCCGATTGGAGTTTGGATCATGGTTTGAAGGTTAATCCTGCGAAGACTAAAGTCATTATTGTTGGCAGCCCTAGGCTACGTTCCAAAATTGACTGGACGACCCTTCCCCAAATAATTTTTGATGGAACTGTTATACCCTACTGTGACTCAGTAAAAGACCTTGGTATTTATATTGATAAGGATTTGTCTTGGGGTCCCCAGTTGCAGGAAGTGAGCCGCAAACTGTTTGCCTCTGCGGGGTCTTTACGCAGATTGCGCAATTTCCTACCGACTGCTACTAAAACTGCGCTTGCCCAATCTCTTCTACTCCCTATCCTTGACTATGCTGATGCAAGTTATCCAGATCTAACTGAAGTGCAGCTAGATAAGCTTGAGCGACTCCAAAATTTTTGTATCAGATTCATATTTGGTTTGCGCAAATATGATCATGTTTCTGAGTTTCGCACTAAACTCAAGTGGCTGCCTATCCGCCTTCGCCGGAATGCACATATTTTATCATTACTCTACAGTATTCTTTTCAATCCAACGACTCCCTTTTACCTCAAAGAACGTTTTAAGTTCCTTCATGACACACATGTTAGAGATTTGAGATCATCAGAGAATTTGAGACTTTTGATGCCTACGCATTCCACAAAATTTTACGACCAGTCGTTTACGGTGCAGGCCATTCGGTTGTGGAATGGATTGCCGGTGTCAGTAAGACAAGCTCAGTCACTTGCTGTTTTTAAAAGCTCGGTTGCCAATCATTTTATTTCAAACTTTTGATTATTCCTTTGCTTTCTCCACACGATGTTAAAGAACACATTATATATTTATTTATTTATTTTATGTACTTATGTATTTCTATATATATATTTTTGTTGTATTTTTATTAGTTTTCCGTTATTAATGAATATTTGTACAGTAGTACACTAATATAGCCCTCCCCATTTTAATTAAAGCTCATAAAGTCCTTCCAAAGGTTGTCTGGAAGATATCGCTCTCAGCGATAAGACCGCCATTGTAACCATTTTTTTTTTTTACAATATTGTAATTTAAGTGTGATTCAATTATTGGTGTACAATAAAGTATATTCTATCTATCTATCTATCTCAACCAATTTAAAAAAAAAAAAACTTATAACTCACTTGTGAATAACAGTAAAGAAAAAGTCACAGTTTGATTACAGGTGTGATTATGTGCCTAAATGCGGTGAAATTATAGCCATTTTATGAGCAGGTGTGTTGAAAAGTATATTATACTTATGTCTCGATAAAATTAACCGAATCAAATAATTGGGAGGAGAGAATTTGTGAATATTACTGCAACTGTATAAAATAGGGAAGCCAACTGTCGGAAGCTGTGCTCATGTAATAACGATCATATGGTATCTTGGGTGGGCTCGGCATCAAAACAATATATTACCACCTGCATAATTTCTTGATAATATTTGTAAGGGAAGATACTGAAAATGAAGAGGTAGAATAAATACAAACAAATATAAGCGAATACATTACTTTTATTTATCTACCTAATACACAAAAATATTCACATATTCCAATCTGCTGGAGCGACTATTTACAAAAGTTTAACAGATCCAATCTAGTCTGTATCTGGACTATCCTGTTTTACTAGCATGCTTTGGAAGAGATGTATGACCATCAGTAGTCATTCTGCAATTTACCGACTTCATGATGATAAAGTCCCAAATTGTAGGACATATAAATCTTTAGTACGTATAAATTCATTAACCTTATCTATCGTACATAATAGCGTTTCTGAGTTAACACAATTTTGCTATTTTTTTATATTCCACAACTTTTTTTTTTTTTTTTTTTTTTTCACACAACGCCATCTAGTCCCAAACTAAGCAGAGCTTGTGATATGGATACTAGACAACTGATAAACATACATATATATTTCTAAATACATACATATTATAGATAAAATACACCCAGACAAAGAACAAATGACCGTGCTCATCACACAACATTTGTCCTAGGTGGGAATCGAACCCACGACCTTGCGCATAGCAGTCAGGACCACTGACCACTATACCAACGGGCCTGTCAAAAAATAAATTCAGCCCTTTACTGTCTCCTTGCTGGGCACGGGCCGCTTCTCAGAACGAGAAGGGTTAGGCATTAGTCCACCTCGCCGCCGGTCTAGTGCAGGTTGGCAGATTACATACCATCGAGAACTGTATATGGCCTTCTCAGATGATGACTTCACTAATAACAAGTAAAAATGACAAATACAATAAACCTAAATAAACATGCAAACGGAAAAATAGTGATTTTAACAATGAGACAAGTGACATGACATGACATCTGACAAGTGTGACAAGTTGACAACCTAACCTTATTGACACAGGTATTGTTTTCATAGTTTCCATTAGGAGGTTAAGGAATCAATGCCACATATCCAAATCATGAAGGTAATTCGTTGGAGATATCTAATATCGTTTTAAAATATTTTAAATAACAATAAGGTGTATAATTTGGAGTCTGTCTGTCTGTCTGTCTGTCTGTCCGCACGTCCGTATGGCACAGCCATTTTATTCCAAAACTATTAGGACTGTACATGTGAAACTTGGTAGGTAGATGTATTCTGTTAATCGCTTTCCGATTTTAAGAAAAAAAAATTAAAAGATATTTATAATAAAGGGTTCCATACATGGAATGAAATCTATGCGTGTGTAGTATCTATAGACAGGTCTTTAAAAATGACATTTGTAAAACCACTTTTTCATAAAGTTAATCGTTTAAAAGATATATGTATCCAAAATAGTAAAATATGTGTCCCCCCTCTAACATCTATAATAAAGTAGTGAAAAATTAAAAAAATATATATATATTATAGATCTTAATGTAAACTTTCATCCAAAATTAGTTTGAACGAGATCGGGTCCGCAGTTTTTGAGATACCTACATCATATTATCTAAAACCGCAAATATAACTTTGTAATTCATACAAACACTATGAAAAACAACGTTATTGGGCGTAGTTGTAAAAAATGTAAATAAGCTAGTTTTAAGAAATTTGTAAGGTTTCTTTTTTGTCAAATAATTATACATATTATATGTATTATATTATTATAGTTACTGCGGAACCCTTCATGGGCGAGTCTGACTCGCACTTGGCCAATTTTTCTTTGTTTCAACATGAAGAAATGATATTACGAATAAAAAAATATCTGGATTTAAAATATTTATTTATCAAATAATGGTGCTTTTAAAACTACCTATTTAAAAGCAAACAAAAATTATTAATGCATAAACTACAAATACCTGAAGGAAAAAAAACAATAACTAGAATCACTTCCTGGCTACAATACGCTTGATTTTAGCAGTGACTTTCCCCACTGTGACCGGCCGCGGCACTCTAACTGCTGCGAGTTCTTGTTTAGGTCGGCCAAGGAGGTTATTCGATGACGGAATCCTTTTGAGTCAAAGACGATCACGGTGCCCTCCGTAGTCCAGTATCGGGTTACACCAAATCTGTCCCGCGCTGCCATGAAAATGGTGTGTGTTCGATCGCGAGTTTGATCGCAAGTTTACTCGAACGCTCAATAGATGGCGTTGTTAGTAAAGAGCGCCATAATTTATAACTCGGTGTTAAGATTCTCCGCCGATGAATGACATCAGTTTGATTTTTTATAATATATAGTACTTGCTCATTACGGAGATAGTTGTTTTATTTACAATAAGTTCCCCGGGCTGTTGTCGAGTGCCAACCATATTTGGTCCTACCGAGTCGGATTGCGAAAAGTGTAATCGCGTCGACAAGTGAAGTGACAGTTTTGTGTCGTCTGGTGAGGCATAGAAACCAGGGTGGATCGCTCTGAAGTGCCTGTAAATCCCCGTGTGTGTGTAGGGGATCAGCGGAGTACAGCAGCGAGGTTGCAGCCGGCTCCGCCAGGGGGCGCCACCAGCATCGAGGCTCACTTCGTGCGGCAACGGCGACAACAGCAGAGTCCAGAGGGCAACGGGACATCAGCAACATCATCAAGAGTGACGTCACGGCCAGTGACGACACACTCAGCGGTACCAGCAGTGACATAGGAGCAACGACGTGTTTGGAGAAGGTTTGGCAGACAAAACCGTGAGTTTCAACCCAATGTAATTAATTGGTAGACTTTAAATTTCTCTCAGTGAATTTTGAAGATCAGTTTAGTGAAAATACAAAGTGCTCGAGACTTTTAAGATTTTAGTAGTAGACTTAGAATAAATTGCAGATAAAGTATTCTGGCGGGAAAACTATGCCCGATTTGTCTAAATTTAAACTTCTTTTGCATTTGATACGTAATTAATTCTCAATATTAATTACGTAATTATTATGTGTTCTATGTTTATCGTGTTTAATTGAACACTTTTAAATATTTAATGGTTTTGTGTATGTACTTGTAATTTTTCGTCGGTTGCATTGTATTGATTTATTAAATAAAATACCTCTGTAGCGTTTGTACACAATGGAGTCCTTGAGTAAATTGCAATTTAACAACAAATTGGTAATAGAAAAAGGTAGAATTAACTTTAATAAATCACCCAAAGATCGACTCACACAAAGTTACATTGAGACTAGATTAGAATCTTTAGAGGTACAGTGGAAACAATTTGTTGAAACGCATATGCGCATAATAGAAAAGGCAACCGACGAAGAATTAAAAAAGAATGTTTATTTTACGGCAGAAATATATGATGTAACTGAAGAGTTGTACATATCATATAAGTCCGAATTAAAAGAGCACTTAAAACAAACTTGTCCACTTAAAAGTGCTAATTCTAGCAATAATAACCATTCCACTCAAAATAATTCAAATGTGAAATTGCCACAAATTAGTTTGCCTACGTTCACGGGGATATATTCTGAATGGGTCACATTCCGTGATTTATTTACGTCACTAATTCATAAAAACGAAACATTAGATGACGTTCAAAAACTCCATTATCTAAAGGGTCATCTCTCAGGCGAAGCAGAACAGTTGCTTCGACACATTCCTGTAACTGCGTCTAATTACAATGAATGTTGG
Organism: Tholera decimalis; assembly: GCA_943138885.2. Lineage (NCBI taxonomy): Eukaryota > Metazoa > Arthropoda > Insecta > Lepidoptera > Noctuidae > Tholera > Tholera decimalis. The sequence goes on along the minus strand of OW964552.2, from coordinate 2,655,190 downwards.
TCAATTCTAAACAAACGATTTGACAATAAAAGATTTTTAGCTAACTGTATGCTCAAGCGGCTTGTCCATCAATCGTCCATTAGTAAGGAGTCTTCGACCAATGTTAAAACGTTGTTAGACACGACGGTTGATTGTTTGTATGGTTTACGCAGTCTAGGCATTGACGTCAGTTCATGGGATGCAATTGTTGTATATTTAAGCTCAGAGAAATTAGATAGCGAGTCCCGTAAATTGTGGGAACTAAGAATTAGTTCAAGTACTAACGATGACCTACCGACGTTTGAAGAGTTCAAAACCTTTATGGAGTCTAGGTTTAGGGCCTTAGAGTATTTAGACCCTAAAGCAAACAAAAGTGCTAAAAATGACAATAATGCCAAATCTTTTCATGTCGCCTCTCAAGGTTGTGTATTATGTTCTGGCGATCATAAATTGTGTCATTGTAAACAATTTACTAAGAAAAATTGTGATGAGCGTCGTGAATTTGCCCGAGTCAGTAAGCTTTGTTACAACTGTCTAAGGATGAACCATTCCGTCTATTCTTGTCGTCAGCGTACCAAATGTCACCTTTGTAAGAAGAAGCACCACACACTGCTTCACCCAAAATCAATTGCCAATGCTGCTGAAATTGTTGATGGTTCAGCAGAAACGAAGGTGGTAGCTGCGAATGCAGCCACCGCTTCCAGTCAAAGCGATACCAAGCCCATTTGTTGTTTTGCGGATGTTCACAACCATGGTCTGCTAGCCACAGCCTTGGTCAACATTGAGTCGAGAACCGGTACTGCTGTTGTGTTAAGAGCTCTAATGGATCAGGGCTCTCAAGTCTCTTTCATCACAGAGGCTGCAGTACAGTTGCTCGGACTGAGAAAAACACCTGCTCGCACCGACATATTTCGACTAGGTGATGACGAGGGACACTCAATGCCCTCTAAGTGGATAGTTAGGTTGAAACTACAGTCTCGTGTAGATCCCACATTTGTCTTATATGTAGATGCGTATGTACTGAATAAACTCACATCTCATCTACCAGAAAGGAAGATTATTCAGGTATCGGCTTCGTTCTCGTCCTTAAAATTAGCCGATCCGACTTTCGATACGCCAGGGAAAATTGATTTACTTTTAAGTACGCGTGTGGTCGGAGAAGTTATGTTGGACGGTTTAGTCAAGGGTCCGCCGGGATCTCCAGTCGCTCAGAAGACTCATTTGGGATGGATCCTGTCAGGCGAGATCCCATCGTCGGCAATCTCTAGGTCAGTATGTTATCATACTGTAGTTCAGTCAGCAGATGTCAATGACCTTTTGCGTAAGTTTTGGGAGTTGGAGTCAGAGCCCTCAGTTCGTAGCGTGATCTTTACTGAAGAAGAACAAAAATGCGAGGATTTCTATTCCAAAACCACCAAACGCGACGCGACTGGGAGGTATGTCGTAAAACTACCATTCAAAACCGATTTACCCTGTTGCACGTCTGGTGGATCAGAGGTCATTGCCCGTAGGCGCTTTATCAACCTAGAGAAAAGATTAGTAAAAGAACCGAAATTCAGGACACAGTATAGTGCAGTCTTAAATGAGTATATTGATCTGGGACATGCTGAAGTTGTTCCCGAAATAGAGTTAGGTAAGAATGCGTGCTACCTACCACATCACGCGGTGGTGCGTGAAGATAAAAGCACCACTAAAGTTAGGGTCGTCTTTGACGCTTCATGTTCAGGCCACAATAGTGTATCATTGAATACAGAGTTAATGGTTGGCCCAACCCTACAACCTGAGCTGCGTCAAACTATCATGCGGTGGCGATGTCACCCCATAAGTTTGGTTGCAGACATAGAGAAAATGTACCGTCAGGTAAAGGTTGCAATCGAGGACGCTGATTATCAGCGCATTTTGTGGCGCGACAATCCAAACGCTGAACTGAAGCACATACGGTTATTGCGTGTTACTTTTGGAACGTCCTCTGCGCCATACCTAGCGGTCAGGTCTCTCCAGCAACTAGCTCGAGACGAAGGAAGTGACTTTCCTCTAGCGGCAGACAGAGTCCTTACATCGTTCTATGTTGATGACCTGTTAACGGGCTGTCAGTCTGCCGCTGAGGGAGAACTTATTTATCATCAGCTGAATCAATTGTTAGCTCGTGGGGGCTTCAAACTTCAAAAGTGGTCCAGCAGCAGTGACGAATTGTTATCCAAAATGAATGAGGATACTGCTGGGCAGGACAATCTCGATCTTAAGATGGATAAGCTCACAAAAATATTAGGATTAACTTATCAGAGAAAGTCAGATGAGTTTAGATACGTTGTGCAACTTCCTCCACCCGAAACCCCCATAACCAAGCGAAAGGTAATCTCTGACATCGCTCGCTTATTCGACCCTCTTGGCTGGCTCGCGCCGGTAATAATAACAGCCAAGGTGTTTATTCAACGCCTGTGGTTAGCGGGATCCGAATGGGACGAGGTACTTCCAGATCACCTCTTAAAGGAATGGCTTAGTTATAGAGACAACCTTTATCATCTTAGGAACTTCCGTCTGCCACGGTGGATTCACACGAGTCAACTCGACGTCTTGCTAGAGTTGCACGGATTCTCTGACGCATCTAATGTTGCTTACGCAGCCGCTGTCTATGTTCGGTGTATTGATGCTAATGGTCGAGTTCATGTTAGTCTTATCGCAGCTAAGACCAAGGTGGCCCCTGTCAAACAGGTATCCATACCTCGTTTAGAGTTATGCGGCGCATTGCTGCTTTCAAAACTTCTGCGTGAAGTTTCCGACACCTTGGGTATCTGTAAAGAATACATGCATGCCTGGACTGACTCGACAGTGGTGCTCGCCTGGTTGAGCAGCCACCCCAGCCGCTGGAAAACATTTGTAGGCAACCGAGTGTCTGAAATACTTACCGTTATGGAAAATAGTCAGTGGTCGCATGTCCAGTCCAATGATAATCCTGCAGATATCGCGTCGCGCGGCGTGAATCCTGCAGAGTGCGTTGACCTAGAGTTGTGGACACAGGGACCTAGTTGGCTGAAAAATAAAGAGATTAATTATAGTAGAAGGGAAATTAGAGAAACTAACCTAGAAGAGAGGAAATCAGTAGTAGCATGCAATATAGCAGTAAAGGAAACAAGTGAGGATACCATAATTTCAAAATATTCGTCTCTTAGAAAACTTACAAGAGTAGTAGCCTATTGTAAAAGGTTCTTAAAGTTTAAAAATAAAAATTATAGCACTAAATTCAGTAAATTTCTAACACCTTCTGACATTCAAAGGGCATTACTTACCTGCATTAAATTGTGTCAAGGAGAACATTTTGAATCGGAGATAGATAGTTTAAAGACAAAGGGAGAAGTAAACAAAAAAGGAGTACTTACCTCGCTCAATCCATACCGGGATCAGGAACAGATTTTGAGAGTTGGCGGTAGGTTGCACAGGGCCAACCTTCACGAAAACTCGAAGCATCCTATAATTCTTCCTCGTAAGTCACATTTAACTCACCTCCTAATCGCTGACGCTCATGAGAGAACGTTGCACGGTGGGCCTCAGTTAGTTCTTAATTATTTACGATCCAAATATTGGATAATAAATGCAAAGAGTGTCGTAAGACAATACGTGCGCAAATGTGTCAGTTGCATCCGTCATTCATCTCGGTCTGTACATCCTTTAATGGGGTCATTGCCCTCTGCTAGGGTCAATGTTAGCCGACCTTTCTTTAGAAGTGGCGTTGACTATGCAGGTCCTATTAGTATCCGTCCTACAAAGGGTCGCGGTTATCACTCGACCAAAGGATACATTTGTTTGTTCGTGTGTATGGCTACTCGGGCCATACATTTAGAAGTCGTCAGTGACATGACATCTCAAGCCTTTTTAGCAGCCTTTAAGCGCTTTACAGCGAGAAGAGGCCATTGTGGTGAGATGTGGAGTGATAATGGCACTACCTTTGTTGGAGCCAACAAGGAATTAAAGGCGCTGTTACGCCACGAAAGGTCCGGCATAGCAGCTGATATTGCCGATTGGTTGGCAACCAACGGGACAACTTGGAGCTTCATTCCACCTCATTCTCCGAACTTCGGAGGTCTTTGGGAGGCTGGAGTGAAGTCAACAAAACACCACCTCAAAAGAGTAATTGGTACAAGCACACTCACTTTTGAGGAAATGGCAACAACACTTGCTCAAATTGAGGCCTGTCTCAACTCCAGGCCTATTTCTGCAATCAGTACTAGCCCAGAGGATCCATGCCCATTAACACCGGGTCATTTTCTGGTTGGCGAGCCTTTGATTCTCGTACCCGAAGTTAACTTCGAAAATTCAAATATCAGTACGTTAAGACGATGGCAGTTGACTCAACGTATGGTTCAAGACTTTTGGCGTAGGTGGTCTCGTGAGTATCTGTGTCAGTTCCACCAAAGGAACAAATGGACTCATAAAACCTTAGAACCAAAGTTGGGTGATGTAGTGTTGGTCATGGAAGATGATCTTCCACCTGCCAGATGGCTCTACGGTGTTATTACAGAAAAGCATACTGGCTCGGACAACATCACGAGGGTTGTCTCTTTGCGCTGCAAGGGTTCGATAATAAAAAGACCTGTGTCAAAGTTAATTGTGTTGCCTATCACCCAATAGTTTGTGCTTACCTTATAAATAGTTGTAAGTTCTTGTTTACTGTTATTTCTATTAATGTTAAGGATTATGTAATCGTTGGTTAAATTGCAATTTAAGGTTATCATTAAGAATTTATGTTCTTTTATGTTTGTTATTTAGTTGTTCAAATCATACAGTCCACTAGTGTTTAACTTCCCACCGAATTGTTGTCGCATGGTGGGGGGTCAGTTAGTTTTTATTTTGTTTAAACTAAATTCTGGACATTCTGTCCATGGTGGGCGGGATGTTCGATCGCGAGTTTGATCGCAAGTTTACTCGAACGCTCAATAGATGGCGTTGTTAGTAAAGAGCGCCATAATTTATAACTCGGTGTTAAGATTCTCCGCCGATGAATGACATCAGTTTGATTTTTTATAATATATAGTACTTGCTCATTACGGAGATAGTTGTTTTATTTACAATAAGTTCCCCGGGCTGTTGTCGAGTGCCAACCAGTGTGCCTTGTTTTAGTGAGGACCTCTGACAAAGTGATACCGGACCCTTTCAACTGAGTCTTTGCAAACCAGATTTTATCCCGGAGAACCAAATAATGCAGTTTGACTAATATTGGTCCGGGGTTCTGATTCATGCTGCGCCCCATCCTGTAACACCGCTTGATGCCAGATACTAGTCAAGCCTGAGATTCTTCTTGACAAGCTGCGTTACCAACTGTATAGTCTGCCTCTCCTGCTCCTCGGCCACACCATGCAACAGCAAGATTTTCCGCCTCCCACGCATCTCCATGTTGTCAAGGCTCTGGGCAAGAAAACCAACCTGCTGCTGGAGAGTACTAAGTGATTGAACCATAAATGTCGGAAAGTAGCAAACTCTGTTGCCAAACTTGAAGTGGTGATTGGTGTTGTGCAAGGACTTTTTGTAATTCCTTCTCAATATCTTCTTCTTCTTCTGTCATCCTCTCATTTAATAAATTGCTCATGTCAGATATAGTGCGATTGATTACTTCCATTGCGATGACTGTGATGAAGTTATTATATATTTGTGATTAGGAGCTGCAAACACTTCACAGGTAGATAATCCTAACTAGCAATACGTACCATTAAAGTGTAAATCTGATAAATATAGCCGGTAAGGGCCAGGCTCGGGTAACAGCAGCAGTGACGGGGCCTTATAAGGTTATTTCCCGCCGGGGTTGCGGAAATCATCTAACAAGATACCGCGGCCCCGGAACTTAAGGGCAGCTGAAGGAACAGCGTAGGATTTTAGTCAATAGAAGTCTGACACCCTCTTCTGCTTAACCCAGAGCGGGAAAATTATTCGATGATTTTACCAACCAGAAAAAAAAAACAGCACAAATCTGGGCCATCATGTTCTCATAGAATGTTGACGTCCTTTATCGATTTTTTGTTTTGATAGACAACCTAAATTTAAAAACCAAATATTGAAAAATGACCTGTGATTAGACGTCTACTTCTACTTGTAATGCTATTTATACTTTTCATCTAAATATTGTAATCTGTTTGCTTAACGCCTATTATGCACGAATGCACTCGGAGAGGTGGGCAATGATCGTTACCCACTGGACGCCTGAAGGAGTAAAACGCCGTCGAGGTCGGGTTATTAACATTTTAATTTAATAATCTTGTTAATTTAGTAATATTTCCATTAAATTTATTTAGTAAATAACTACAATTTAAAATAACTATAATTTCAATAATGTTTTCTAAGAAATATAGTAATTAATTAATTAATAAGACCTTTGTTAAAGATTTGCATACTTGTAATTGAAGCATTAGGAGCAACAAGGGCGTTCGGTACGCAAAGCCGGTTTTGATGTTATTACATCAAAACATGCACAACACCGTCTAGTTTAGCATCCCAAAAACTCGTTTCGATCAGCCGCTCCCAGATGGCGTGAGAATCATTGATTTCGAAGGTGGTGCTACCAAGGAACTTGTAGGTAGAAGATCCTTGGGTGCTACGCCCTTGTTGCATAGATAACAAAAGTGCGTTTAAATTCGAACACGTTACGAACTACATGCAGTGTGTAAAAACTTATTCATGTAAAAAATGATTGATTGATGATTGATGAACGAATGATTCAAGTGACTTTAGATCAGATGCTGGCAAGAGAGAATATGAGCCCACCAAAAAAGGCCTAATATTAAGAAGATAGTATTTTTCTCTGATGCTTGTGGAGGCCAAAATAAAAATATAACAGTGATAATGTTCTCCACATGGTTGGCCAAAAGCTTAAACATGCCAATTGAACATATATTTCCAGTAAGAGACCACTCTTATAACCAATGTGACAGAAACTTCGGAAGGTATTGCTAAAATCTTTGGAAACTATTGAGTCAGTTGAACAATATTTGCAAGTGATATCATCAGCAAGAGGCAATACTAGCCCGTTCAATGTATTGATGGCTAGCTACCTGATTGAAGATTGGAATAAAGATTTACAGGTCTTTTTGTCTAAGAAACCTACAACCACAGGAAAAAACAAAGCTCGGTTTGCTATACAGCAATATGTTAAACTAGACTTTAGTCCTGAAGGAGTGATAACGACCTCAAGATTTTATGCATCTCCGGATCTAAAGAACAATGGCGGGCTAGTACGGAAGTTTTGTACCGCTTTTAATTTTCACGAATTGTATTGTTTTTATATTTAGTCGATAGATAATATCGTCAATAAATAGAGTATAAATTATCCGATTTCTACAAGTTTGGGTTCAAAAGTTATTTTACTTTATTTTATGTATGAGAGGTTACATTTTGAGGTAGGTAAGATGACAGTCGACTGTCAATGTGGTTGTTTACAAACTAAAACGTTACCTACTTAGTCACTATTATTCCTTTTATTTATTATTACATATTACATATTAGTTGATCCTGTCGACGTTACGAACAGCCAAGATGTTCACCGAGTTTTATTGACTATTCCTAACAATCCCTCATATTTTCCGTAAATAAAGATGTCACTTTAAAGATGCATTTCCACACTATCCCTTTTTACATTATTACAAGTAATACAACAAACAAATACCGATACAAACAATCTAAATGTTTCTAGATTTTAGAACTTTTTGTGTGAGCTGCAATGTGTGATCATCTAAGGCTTCGCTCTTTAAGAAAGCATTTTTTTGGTAAATGGTTCCTTAGACAAAATTGTGTCAAGGTAGTGAAAAGAAATGTTGAACACAGTTACTAATATTTCTATGCAATAATGTAATTAAAGGTACATACTATCTTAACCTTTTTTAATATAATAATAATAATCTTTATTCAGTACTAAAGGAAAACTATTAAAATAGTTCGTGATTGAAGCCTCCTTTTAAGCAAATAGTGCCTGTAATAGGAGACTCCGCTCTTCCATAACTTTAAACAGTGATAATTTTATAACTAAATGTATCTTAAATTATAATAACATGCATATGTATAAATGTAAACGAGTAATGTGTTTTGTGTATGTGTAACTGTGTTTGGGTGTATTTGTGTGTGTTAAAGTGTGTGTGTGTGCGTGTGTTATTTTATTTGCTGTAAGAGTAATTCATTATCTTCATAGTTAAGATTCTTTAGCCAACTTTCTAATGTTCTTTTACATTCACTTAATGTTTTAGTGTGTAATATAATTATGTTGTATAGTTTTTAGTAAAATAAAAGAATACTTTTGTTTAAAAAGCTTTTATTTTAATGCATTCAAAATGTTCGCAAAATAACTTCATCTAAGAAGGGAGCAGGTCGCGTCATACCCTCATGGCGAGCATAACTCAAGTACCAAATAATGCTCATTACATGCGAGCAGCACCCCACAGTTCTTAAGCCAACAATACAATTACAGCAATAACTTAAGATTACTTCCCGACCATTCATATTATTTTCTGCTACTATAAAAACAAAATAAGCTTTGCTTGATGAATGTCGGGATTTTATTTTAGCTTGAAGCAACATAGGATCTATTCCTTCTAGACCATTTATCCTTTCACTAGTACTCTTGCGGGGCTTCGCTCCCGTGGATTCTATCACGGTAAAAACATAACTCTCCTTTTTTGCAGTCGGGTAAAAAGTAGCCTATAACCTTTCTCAAGCTTCAAGCTACTTCCATACCAAATTTCATCCAAATCCACCCAGTACTTTCGAAGATTAGCGCGTTCAAGCAAACAAACAAACAAACTAACAAACTTTTCCGCTTTATATAAAGCTGAAGAGTTTGTTTGTTTGTTTGTTTGTTTGTTTGCTTGAACGCGCTAATCTCAGGAACTACCGTTCTGATTTGAAAAATTCTTTCAGTGTTAGATAGCCCATTTATCGAGGAAGGCTATAGGCTATATATCATCACGCTAACACCAATAGGAGCGGAGCAGTAATGAAGAATGTTTCAAAATCGGGGGATTTTTTTTTCCACGGGGACGAAGTCGCGGGCGGAAGCTAGTATTAGTATAGATTTGATACTTCTAAAGTATAAATCCCATGGAAGCGGAAATGCTCACCAACATATGAGCGTGCCTATCGTATTTGGTAAATAACACATGCAAATAACATTAGCTCATCTATGGGTAGCCGCGGAAAGGTTATAGATGCCCCATCTATAGATATAAAAAACTTTTTACCAAAAAATTAAACCGACTCCTAAAAAACACTGCAAAGTGAAAAATAACTTTAATTTCGGTAGGCGGTGTGTTTAGTTTGGTATTTTCGTTTTTGGCACCGACTTCCGAAATTAAAGTTATTTTTCACTTTGCAGTGTTTTTTGGGAGTCTGTTTAATTTTTTGGTAAAAAGTTTTTATTTCACTCTTTTTAGTTGATTGATTTTTAATTTACCTAGTTACAAGAGCCTAAATGTCAACTACTTATATTCATTTACAAAATATTGCTTTTTCCAATGTTGAGCCGATGTTGATATCGATTAGTCTTATCAATTATTTACGTACATTTACGTGATAATTCATGTAAAAATCACAAAATGTAATGAATATTTTATTCATTACATTTTGTGATCAAGTTAAATGTTTTAGTTTACGCATGGCAAGTTTTGAAAATGTGCATTGCGTTTTGTTGTCAATAAATTAACGTTTAGTTATTTATTGATATAATTTTTTAAACCCTTTTATTTAAACGTTTTCAAACTTCTAAGAATATAATAAATACGTAAAAAGGACTACTTTAAGGTCCTTTATAAGTGCTCAATGTCTTATAGCGAAATCCCAACTAAAGTTGGCGGTACAAAATCTGCGGTTCTTCTTTATATTTGAGAAGAATGTTTTGCCAGTAAGCAAACATGATTTGAATTTAAAGCAGGTAGAAAAACCTGAAGTAAAAGACGTAAAGATTAGGGACGTTTTATCCTTGACACCTTTCATAAAACCTGAAAATGCCGAGTGGTTGAAACAGGTTCTAACCTTCCAGGCAGGCCTGGGGGATTAGGCTGAACCGTCCAGGAGGCCAGTTGCAGCTGATTTGGAAGATTCCCTTCAGGCTAGTGAATATTTTGATGAATATGATTAAAAACACGAAAGTCCAAAAAAATTATTAAGAAATTTGAATATTTGAACGGTGATTATAATAAATACATGTTTAACTAACATTTTAATAAAAGTAATTACATAAGTATTCAAATTTTTATTTATTTTCCTTAAAAATCAATAGTAAAATTAACGTCTTATCTGTTTAGCAGTTGGGTGCAACAAGGGTGGATAAGACAAGTAAAAAAAACTTGATTTTATGATGTTTCTGATTGTTTTAAAATAATTATAATACCCTAATCTTTTTGCTAAATCATGGGACTAATAAATAATAAAGTAAATGTAAGTCAAAGTAAGTTTTTCGAAACTCTATTTTGCAACATACGCCCTTTTTGCACCCAATGCTTCAATTGGCTTATTTATACAGGTATTCACAGGATGCTTCGAAAGTAAAGTATAATGTCATTGAATTGTAAATCAGTCGTCGTAGTTACACCGACGAATAATAATTGAATAGTGATTAATAATATCGATGCCCGGCAAAAAAAGTGTCATAACATAAAAATTACTAATTAGATATAACGAGACTTTTAAGATTTTTAATGATAATGATTTGATTGATAATGTAAAAATTATAGGAGATAAATAACTGAAAATTTATTTACATATAATAGTAGTAGTCTCGTTATCTCGAATTAGTCATTTTTATGTTATAACACTTGTTTTGTCGGGCAGCGATATTGTATAGTATTGTAAATACAAGCAAAATAGTATTGTAGTCTTAGTTTAATTAACCTAATTATCACGCGTGTGTATCACACAACCCAATTGAATATAAATTGTAGTTCTTGACCCAGAGGCTTGTTTTGTACGCATTAGATTTGTGGTATATTTTAACCTGGATCGAAAACTTGTATTTAAACTGTATCGGAATAAATACTGTTTTTTACTGTCTTGCACTACACAAATATATTTTTGTATCTTTACTATTATGACTTAAAGCACTGCTCAACTTCTTTTTCAGTTAACTTCACTAATCTCACGGACTCTTTCCAGAGCGCTTTAGAAGTTTTATCACAAGACGCACGATTTACGGCCTTCACTATCTCACAGTTCTTGAAGTATGCTCCACTAACTTCTCCAGCCTTCTTGTCCAAAGCAGCGTGCAGAGCCGTCTGTGCGCCTTGCCACGGCGTTTTAAAGAATAAAATGCAGCTGACAGTTAAAATCGTTCCATAGAACTTATTCAAGGAGTCAAAGATCCTAGTGCCAACCGCTCCCGGATCTACATTGTTAATCACAACGTTTGAGCCCTTCAACCGCTTGGTCAGTTCATTTGCAAATAATACGAGACAAATCTTGCTGTTCCCATAAATTTGAACCATTTTCCAATAGTTTGTTCTGTTTAAATTATCGATGTCCACCACTCCGGCCATGTGAAGGATTGACGCTGTTGTTATTATCCTGCTCGACTCTCCAGGCTTCCCTGTCTTTCTCAGAAGGGGGAGGAGCAGCAGCGTCAGTAAGAATGTTCCGTAATAGTTCACTTGCATTATGAAGTTCATACCGTCAGCCGTCAGGAAATCCGCGGGGATCCCAACTCCAGCATTGTTCAGTAAAATGTCCAGTCTGTCTTCGGTGCTCAAGATGTCTGCTGCAAATTCTCTCACAGACTTCAGAGATCCTAAGTCAAGAAGTTTGAATAGTACGTTTTCGTTCTCAGTTTCTTGGACTATCTGCGTCCTTCGTCTTCAAAGGGACATGCGATAATGACCCTGGCTCCTCTGTGGGCCAGGTCTGTCGCTATGTGGAGGCCCATTCCTGCAGTTCCACCGGTCACTATCACTGTTTTTCCCTCTAATCTTCTTCTCGACATGCATATTGCATTCGTGCACTTTTGGTACAAGGACACTGCGAGCACGATAATGACAATGATAGCTATAATTAGTAGAATTCCGTACATGGTTGCAACACCGTCGCCGGCTGTAAATACACTAAACTTATTTAAATTGGATTCCTATAATAAATACCGAATAGTTTGGTCAGACTCTATAAACGGACAAGTTTGAGTCGCTTTTGCATATACATAAAGAGCATATATATAATCTAATTTTCAATTTGCATATATATAATCTAATCTAATGGTACGGAACTCTTAATGCGGGTAACCGAATGGTGCAAAATTGGCCAAAGGCCAGTCAGAATCGCCCATGAAGGGTTCCGTAATAACTACGCCAAATAACTTTGTTTTTTATAGTATTTGAATGAATTACAAAGTTATATTTGCGGTTTTAGAAAATATGGTATATCTCAAAAACTGTTGGCCCAATTTCGTTCAAACTAATTTTCGTTGAAAGTTTTCATCATGATCTACAGCATATATTTTTTTTGATTTTTCTCTCCATTATTATAGAAGTTAGAGGGGGGAGATCTTTCTATAGATACCACACACGCATAGGTTTCATGAAATAAAATATTTTCAGTTTCAATTTTTCAGTTGTTGTATGAGGGGGGCTCCCTTAATTATATATATTTTTTAATTTTTTTCTTAAAATCAGAAAGCGTTTTACAGAATACATCTACCCACCAAGTTTCATGTGTATAGTCCTAATAGTTTCGGAATAAAATTGCTGTGACATACAGACGGACGGACAGACAGACATGATGAACTATAAGGGTTTCGTTTTTTTGCCATTCGGCTACAAAACCCTAAAAACGGAACCCTTATAGTTTCGTCATGTCTGTCTGTCATATGGTTATGTCTATCTAGCATTGATATACAAAAACCCACGATGCACAGTCTCGAATAAAAATAACGCTTGAAAATGCCACTAATTACACCTTCGTAATAATAGTTATGCTATAAGCTTATGTTTTTGCAAATTCCACCTTACGAGAATTGTTTAAAGTTGTTTTTACAAAGCAGTGTGCGAAAAACAATAAAATTATTACGACTGACGTTGGACGGTAGGACAAGGTATTGAGTGGAGCTGGAGGCGAATATACTTACTTACTTATTTTTTTGATAAGACATTTTTGTTAGTATTACAAAAGTTTGTTAAACTGTGTATAATTACGTGTTTAGAAAGAAACCCGTAATTATACTCTTATCTGAGCGTAAATATGTTCTTGGATAGAACATGGCTGTGTAGGTATATCAATCAAAAAAAGATATTAATTGTCAAAATCGTTTATTAACATTTTTGGTTCAACACACATATCTTCGTCCAAAAATGCTCCGAACAAAACGATGTTGAATTATTCGGCTTCAAAAACATCTCTCGCCTTTGTTGGCTGACGATTGATGTCCGTTCTTCGCATCGTATTGGGTCACCAGGGCCCTTAGCCAAAGTAACATCACTTCGTAGCGAAACGATATCTAAATCTGTCATCGACTTTCATTGTCGCGATCGTTGTGTCGAATTGTTTTCCTTAAAAAACCAAAATATTGGTTATGGTATCGAAAATTTAGTTTATCCGTAGTATTATAGTAGGTACTCTATGATTTAGTTGTTAGTGTCCACTGACTTGGAAACAGAGTTGCCAGTTTAGTAATTTTGTCACTAGATTTAGTGAATTTTAGGAGTAAGACAGTGATATTCTGACAAAAAAAAACACTGAAAAATTATTTGATGACTTTTAGTGATATTTATCGAATGTTGTGTTTTGGATCCGGGTTAAAGTTTTTCACTTTGCCGAGTAACAAATTAACAACTACCTGTTTTGGAACGTAGCTTTAGACGTCTTTGTTTGGTTATGCTTGGGGATTTCCCGACTAATAAATAAAACAACACGGTTGTAAAGTTTGTATGAGTGAGTACTGCAAAATATTGTTTGTATTTAGTTAGTTGCTAGTTTTCATTCGCGAAAGTAGGAGACAATACCTATCGAAATCATTCAAGATCTAAAGTTTTTGTAGAGTATTCATTTCGCATTACCATGGACGTGTCACTGAAAAAAAAAGGTTTTTATTCTCAAAAATATTGGAAAGAATGGGAAACTCAAGAAGAGTTCAAGACTTGGTTACGACCTGTAGCAAACGATCCTACAGTTACGAGCTCCCGGTTGATGTAGTTACTGCTATTGGAAGCAATTCTAAATATATACTCTTTTCAATTAAAAAAGTCTGACAAAACTGATGATCCATCTCAGCCGTCTACATCTGCAATAATCGATCAAGATGAATTATTATTATTATTAATTAAAATATTTTTCTTTTACTTACCTTGTGATTTCATTTTAAATTATTTAGTGAATTCTGGGGATTTTTTTAGTTAAAAAATTCTTAAATCTGGTGAAATTTTAAACCAAAACTAGTAAAAGTTTTCTGCAAGGTGGCAACACTGCTTGGAAACTATAGGTACTTTTCGTATCTCAATGTTAGTATCAGTCAAGAAGTGTCAAATCGGATCAAAATCATCAAACCTGCGAACTTTTTATTTGTTGTTGCTTTTAATTAGAAGAATAGATGAGTGTTGCGTTTAATCCTTTTTAAATTATAATAAAAGCAATATTTTGACAGTGGTAAGTTAATAGAATGTTATTGCTTTTAGATCGTCTCCAAACTTAACCTTTCGTGTGCTTAACCCACGCTTGTAATAATTACCGCCGTATGCCGCCGTCGTATGTTACCGTCGAATTAGCGCGAGCATTCCTTTGTACGACGCAAACATTTAATGAACGAAATCACATTTAAAAAGTTTGTTAGGTTTGGACGTGGATCTACGTTTAGGCACATAGGTAAGGGTAAAGATTTTTCGAACGTGGATCCACATCTTAAACACACGAAGGGTTAATGTTATTCAAAATAGATTCATTTTAATAAGTGACTGGTATTCAAACGATGAAGGAGTAATCTGTATTTTAATTTTTAGTGATAAAACATGGAATCAAGAGTGCGAGCAAGTCCCGAACAATTGTCAACGCTGCTTGAGTATATTGGAAACGTAAGTAAATCTAAGTTTTATTCATGAGTATGTAATGTAAACAATGACGCGATCTTATCAATAAAATACTTATATTGAATCTTTGTTTGTTTATGTTACAGTCATGGTGACCTGGCGAGGCCTCTTGCTGGATCACAAGGTCGGGTAAGGTCAGACCGATTATGGCTTGACCTTACCAACATTTTGAATGCTGTTGGTGGTGGTGTCAACAAGCCTACAGATAAGTGGAAAAAAGTAAGGACCTAATGAACATTTTTGGAAAGACTGGTGCAATGAAAGAGTTGCTAGCAATCCTAGCTATGTTTTCAAGGGCTTTGGACAAGTGGACACACCCTTGCGGTTATGAAGGTTGGCTTGTCATCGCTTCTCTGTTATTACTAGACTGGGGACTTTTGACATGATGATGATCAGTCTCTGACACCCATAGTACGAGCTATGCTTTGGGGTCCGATAGCCATATGAGAACATGCCTCGGATGTTTATTTATTTTTCAGTTAATTTCTAAAGTACTTACCAAATTTTTGGCTTTTTAATCTCATTTATACTTATAACACTTATAACAACATATAACTTATACTTATGACTATGACTGACCTAGGTGTGGGCAGATTGGATGTCCAAGACGAAAAAAAAGGCATTGACCATAAGGCATTATGCAAGAGGGACTGGAGGTGGGCCAGCAAGCAGGCAAACGTTGTCAGCTAGCGATGAAAGAGTGCTGGCTATAATGGGTGCTTTAGCAGTGGAAGGACAAGTCTCTATAGAAGAGCTAGGATTTAATGTAAGTATTTTACATCTTCAAGGCTCATGCTCAATAATGAGCTAATTTTCTCTAGTAGGCAGATGTTTTATAAAATATTCAAATTTCTATTAACATTGGTCAACCATTCATACATAAAAATAAATGATGTAAGTTAATGGCAACAAAAGTTACTTAGTTAACATGAAAGACACCATTTCATTTTTATTTTTTGATAATTTAGTTTGAATTGGTTATTAATTAGTATTTGTAAATATTATATATATAACTGAAAAATTTCATAATTTTTACATTACTACATCCTAAAAATAAATATATATTTTCAGTAATACATCATTTCATTACTATATATACATTATTTTAATAAATCTACCACAACCAATCTTTTTCAGAAACCTCAATATTCTGCACAAGATGATCCCGTCGCCCAAGATGATACAGTAATTGTAGATGGTAAGTCTATAGACTATTGTAATATTTTTTATCCTTTTTTTTTATTAGGTATATGTATAATATATATTCTCTAAAATTACCTAGGGAACCTCGGTTTTGCTATTTATATTCTATATCTGTGAGGGTTAATTTTCATCCAAATTCGTTCAGCCGTTTTTGCGTGATTCAGTAAGAAACAAACAAACATCCAAACCTTCACATTTTACAATATTAGCAGCATTTGATTTAAGAAAACATTTTCAACTAACAAAGGAGGTATCCGTAATTGTCCAAAATAACACTCATTTTCTTTTGCAGAAAGTCCACAACTGACATCTTCACCACAACCTTCCACTTCACAGCCCTTAAATAATTGGCTTCTGCCTTCCTTACCAACACCACCACCCCTCCCGCTCGTGCTCACTCCGCCTTCGGCTCAAGGACGGCAGCCTGCTGCACCATTATTGCCAGCCCCGGCAGCGCCATCCCTGCCAGCTCCAGCAGCGCCATCCCTGCCAGCTCCAGCAGCGCCATCCTCGCCAGTCCCATTCCCGCCAGCCCCTGCAGCGCCCACTACTCCGAGGCGAAGGCGGCCACCTCAACTCAAGTTATAAAGTGCAACAACCAACAACTTTTATAAGTACCTAGATACCTGCATTACCTATAATTAAATTGGTTTATTAATGTAAAACTTCTTACCTTCATTTCCAGGGGAATTTCAGGGTAACCTTTTAATCCAGCATGACGTTTTAGGTCGTTGCATAACTTCCTAAATGTTTTTTATTAAGTCTGAAATGTTGAATAAACAACAATTCTGGCATGTCCTCAATTGTTTCCATTTGCTGTCACTGTCTGAATCGCTTTTGGCGCCTCTCCCAGGTGTTCTCATTGTGTGCAGCCCACAATAAGCGTAAGGAATGCATTTTATAATTTATTCGATCTACAATAATGCCTCCAGCACAAAATAAATACCTAAGAGCAATGCCTAACAGATTTTTTTTATTAATTAATTCATAACCATGGATACAAGTCCTTCAGTATGCCTGCCTAAGAGTATGTATTACAGTGTTGCCAACAGTACAACCAGCTCTCCACCAGATTCAACTTCTAAAATCACCAGAAAACCACTAACAAAAATCGGCCCTACTCTAAAAATCGCTAAAATGTACACATTTTTTTTAGGTTTTTCCTAAAGAATACAGTATACATATACTTGTATTAGTAAAAAATGTACTTTAATATGACGTAATAAAATATATTAAATCAGTAAACCAACATTAGCATTAGAATTTTTGTCTGCACCATCATCGTCGGTTTCATATTTATATGATTCTTTGCTACCGATTTGTTTTATAACTTTTATTGGAATTTCATAATCATTGCAGCATTTTTCTTCCAATCTTAAACCACAGCGTATTTTTAATGTTGCAGTTAAAAGATTCAACTTCATTCTGTTCCTCTGCTTGTTTTTTATTACATTCATAGTGCTAAAAAGTAAATTACATGAAGACTACTGAAAATTAAATGAAGTAAAAGCAATCTATTTCGTAAAGTTTTAGTTACTTAGTAGTTGAGTGATAGTATTTTCAGTAATTCAAACTGAATTCTACTTAACCACTGGAAAAAACCACCAGCTACTAAAAGCAATATTTCGCCCCTAAAAGGGGGCTCGAAACCACCAGTTTTAGTGGAAAATCCACTAAGTTGGTAACACTGATGTATTAACCACCATAGATTATACATATCGTCCCCGTAGAGCGAAAATTAACTAAGTCCAAAAATGACCAAAATGAGTTATCACTATCATTAATATCATAATTTTTTTCTCTATATATCGGTCTAACCGGTATTTTTGTAGCTGCCTTCGTTTTAATTTTACGAAATGCGAATAGTACATAAGCCTACACTTTGGATGCAACATCGTAATAGGAGAAATAACTAACTTAATTAGTTATTTATACATTTAACAAAAATTTGCATAACTCGAAATTAAGTCGACTTGATTACTTTCCTATTAAATTATGAATGCATACATATACCTATAGGTAATTTAAAAATCACTACAATGATTTAGTGAATATTTAAAATCAATAGTTTGCTAAAACGCACGAAAGCGAAAATTAACTAACTCGACGTAGTGAATACTCACTCTTGATTTTTAAATGATGTGTACTGCACTGCAAAAGCGAAAAATCATCAACCCATTTTAAACATGTTTTTTCTTTTAAAAGGGAAACATGAGATATATAGTTGTGTTGAATCTGCTCCTCCATCCGCGTCAACATTAACTTTGAAAAGAGATCCTCTACTAAATCCACCATATTCTGCTTCAATGTTAGATGACACCACTAATGATGTTATTTCCTTTGAGAATTTGCTACAACGAAGAAAATATTTCATGTGAAATACATCAAAACAGCATTGAAGCCCAAAAGTCTCGTGAAAGTCCACACTCGGAGATAAGCGATATTGAAGAGTTAAGTTCTTCTTCTCGTCAAGTATTCTCAGATTCAAGTATTTTATGGTTCCCAGACAGTGAAGAGGATAGACGTCGCTAAAATAAAAGACGAGTGTATGTTGCAAAATCTTCTAGTGACAGCAATAGTGAAGCAAGTACATCATATAGTAAGGGGCTATTTAAGGAAATGTTCTCAAAATATTCACATCAACAATGGAAATATTCAATCAAGGAATTAACAACATTCAGTACCTCAAAAAACAACTTCTCCATCTTTTAACTCAAATTCAACTGGTAATGTCACTGTAGACAGTCAAGATTCTACTGAACAGCCATTTCCAAACGCTGTCACTTCAACCAATACCGTCGAACCTACGCGTAGGAAAAAAAGCGATCCTAGCAAGTGGAAGAAAAACATCCCTGCTGCTGCAGCCGCTGAGAACCTCAAGTGGCGGAAATATAATAACCTTGTTGGAGGTTATATTTTCGAGCCGTTTGGGGTGGAGACCTTGGGATCGTGGGGTACAGAAGGCAATACAATTAAATGGTTGAAAATTAAGTGTCTACGTTTTGAGAGAAAATACCCTGGTAAGTTTTAATATCGGCACATTGAGGAACCATCGTGCTAATATCTAGAATTCAACATATTAGAATGCCCAACTAAAACTTCATTCACTACTAGAAAGAGGAAAAAGCATGATACAAATGGAAGAGGTACAGAAGAACATATCCAAGAGTTGAAAAATTATAAAATTCCACTACGTTATCCCTCACCTCTGCCCATTTCAGAGGCATAAAAGAAGGATCTTATGAGTTTATGTGCAAAAGGGATAATCCCACAAGAGCTGCAGCAAAAAAGCTGAGAATCCTACACAAGGCGAGGCAGTACTTCACGCCTTTTCAGCTTCTGAATCTATATAAAGCACTGGTCCGTTCCTCCGTGGAGTATTGCAGCCCCTTGTGGGTTGGCTCTGCAAAATACCAACTTGCTGCTCTGGACTCGATCGAGCGCAGGGCTAAAAGGCTTATAGGCGACGAGGTGCTATCGAGCAAGCTTCATAGTCCGGCTCATCGGCGAACCGTTGCTTGCCTGTCGGTTTTCTATAGATTGTACTCCGGGGAGTGTGCGCAGGAGCTCCATGACCTGATTCTTCCATCTCCATTTCACTACCGGTCTACCAGACGCACGGCTGGGTACCATCCACACTTGGTTGATATACCGTCTTGTCGAACCAAGCGCTTCTCCTCCACATTTATTGTATGCACAGCCATGTTGTGGAATTCTCTGCCGGCTTCTGTGTTCCCTGCCACTTATGACCTTTCAGCCTTTAAAGCAATAGTAAATAGGCATCTTCTGGGCTCGCTCGTCACATCGTAGATCTCATCTATCGCTTACCATCAGGCGAGATCGAGGTTAAGAGCGGGCTCATCCGTGATAAAAAAAGAAAAAAGAAAGAGCTCCACTTGTGGTATCAATCTTTACCAATAAACAAAGATGTAATTGATCGAATATTGGAGCCAGACGTAGCCAGCTAGAGGCGGGAGAAGAAGAAATAGTGGACTAAATTCTAATTTCCTTCTTTTAATACTTCTTTTTTATATTTTTTCTGTTTGTGCGCATCAGGTTGTTGCACTTTTTTGTTTTTGTTAAAAACTGATAGTGTTCTGTTGATTTTTTCGCATTATTTCTTTTAATAAACACTAAGTAAATTTAATACAATAGTTTGATTACATTATTCATGTCATATTTAAAACAAAACTTACCAAAGAAGCTTCCAAACTTTAGATGGGTAATATTTAAAAAACACATTTGGTATGTGTAACAGTTAGTTCCATTTTACTTAACTCGGGTTATTTTTCTTCATAATAATTTGAAACTAAGTGAAAAATCACTAACTGCGGTCGACAATTAACTAAGTCAAAACTAAGTCACAGATTGTCTAAAGAATAATTAACTAGTTTGATGTTTTTAGTTTTTGCTTAATTATACAAAGATTTTTATGCATTATAGCTCTTATTAGATAAACTTTGTTTTTTTTTTTCCTTCAAATAACAACTAAAAACATAAAGATATGTAATGGCTAGCCAAAGTTATAAGGATTCTTATTTTTAAAAACTTTAAAATTAATTATCTCAAAACATGATTTTTCGACTTGATGACTTTTCGCTCTACGGGGACGATATAATTACGTAACCACTCAGTGTCAAAAATCAGCTGTTGAATGGAATCCGGCCATATTGTTTCAATAACTACAACGTTTTAACATTCGTTTCGTTATCTTTTTTAGCGATCACGATCGAAGCGAAGGCGAACACTGAAAGCGCTGCTTGTCTACGCATTTGTAATATTTGTATGGGATAAACACGATAACGATTCGTTGCGAATTTATAACATTGTCTACCAACTTGCGATAACGATGTCGATTGACCACGTGACTTATGTCAATCCCATACATTTTAGTCTTTTCTAACTTCGTTATCGTTTTAAATTGTTACTTTGGCTAGGCCGGTTTAACTAAAGTATAAAAATAATAAGTTTTTAATGAGATTGGTGCTGCGCCAAAGCAACTCTCACAGACACTTTTATCAGTGGCATCTTCAATCAATTATAGTACTAGATTTAGGATCAGGAACAAACATAAGTCGCTCAAGTGGCCACGTTTGTACAATTACGTAAACATCAAAATTTCTCAGATTTTTTTTTTAATAATTAACTTATTATAACTGTAGCCATAACTTCACTTTATTATAAACCCTAGTACTAAAACATAAAGTTTAATTACCATTGCAAAATATATTTATTTAAGTCCTTTCTTCGGAGAAAGGTAAAAAGCAATAAATTTTAAATGTCACTTGATAATAAAAAGTCATCAGCACAAAAATATTTTTTCTAAAATTAAACTAATAGTCTATCTATGTACTTAATAAGTTTGAAAATATTTTGTTTACAAAATATTGTGCTTCCTCTATTGTGGAACTAGACGTCGTTTTTGGTATTACATTTCAATGCTCGGAAAACAGTAAGTATAGAAAGACGCTCGCCGGGGTTGCGGAAATGTACTAACAAGATACCGCGGTCCCGGCACTTACGGGCAGCTGAAGGGACAGGGTGGGTTTTTAGTCACAAGAAGTCTGACACTGCTTTTCGCTTAACCCAGAGCGGGAGAAGTTATTCGATGATTTTCCTACCCGGAAAAAAAGAAAAAAAAGTATAGAAAGACGCAGTATTCAAATTTTTTTCTATGCCAGGGTTCATTTTGTACGGTGGCAAATATTTTTGACCGATTGTAAAAAGTAGTAGATACAAAAGTAAAAGTAAAGTAAAACGTAGTAAATAAAAGGTATCAAAAAACGTGTTTTTAGCGTATAATAGCCTCAAAGAGTGGCAGCATAGTGGAATTCCCTGCCGGAGTCTGTGTTTCCCGATAGCTATAACCTAGCGATCTTTAAGTCAAGAGTGAATAGGTTATTTTTAGGTAAGCGTGCTCCATCTTCGACCACATAATCACTTACCAAAAACAAAGTGTAGCGGAATAGCATCCTCACAGTTAGAAATGTAGCACGTAGGGTAATTTTATTTTTCTAACAATAACTTTTTACATATACCCGCTATGTATTAATTATTGCAACAGATTCTGTACCTATATAAGGAAACGATTTTTGAAAATACAAGCATACCATATTCAACCTGCATTTGCGTCTCATTTCCATAACCTGCGTATCTCACAGTGGTGACCCCGACGGAAGAAACTTCAAGACGAAATAATGACCTCAAATATTTTGAAACCGAGCGATGGGAGCGGTACATCATCACCGCAGCAGGATTCGCACGAACTATCAGCCGTCTCGTACAATCAACGGATACCGCCTTTATGGAGGAACAGAATCAAGCTTTGGTTCCTGCAATTTGAAGCGATCGTGTCTGCTGGAAAACTAAGCGACAAGGAACTATCAGAGCTGCTCATCCGCCAACTCGACCTCCAAGATCTAGACGAAATTCAAGACATCATGTTCGATACTAAAAATGCAGTAGAAAACAATAGATACGCCACCATGAAGATGAGGCTTATCCAAACCTATGACGAGAGCGACCACACTAAACTCGAGCGGCTACTGTCCAACGTGGAACTTGGAGATTTGAAGCCTTCACAACTGGTACGCCGCATGCAAAATTTAGCCGGAAACAACATTGCCGAGAACACGCTGCGTGTTATATGGACGAAGCACCTACCCCCATCAGTCCGCGCCATACTAGCTGTGAGCGAAACTATAGCTAAGAAAACCGAATTAAACGAGTTAGCAGTAATGGCCGACAAAATGCTAGAACAACTTCACCACCAAATATCAGCAGTACACAACACTTCGTCACCGGCAACACCGTCCACTCCACCTGGAGCTATAAATCATGAAAACGCATTGCTTCACGCGAAGATCGATATGTTGGCAAAAGAAATATCGGAATTAAAAACACACCACAGCCGCTACGGAAGGCAGCGCGGGCGCAACTGGCGAGGCGGCACGCGTCATCGATCACGCAGTACGTACCGTTCGCCGCATGGTAACCGCCGAGCGGACTCTAATCACAGGACCGAGTACAACGACAATTCCGTTTGTTATTTTCATCGGAAGTTCGGCGCACAAGCGCGGAAATGTACTAGACCATGTACTTACGAAGATAAGCACCCAACAATCTCGGGAAACTAAAACAGGCGTTAGCAGGGACGGAATCTGGCACCTGGGAAAAATCACACCGTCTATTTTTGAAAGACAAGAAGACAAATCTAAGCTTTCTCATCGACACTGGTGCAAACATATCCGTCATTCCCAGGAAACGCTGTGAAATTTTGAAGCCAACCGCATTCAAACTATATGCAGCAAACAACACCGAAATAGCTACCTACGGTGAAAAAACAATGGACCTGGATTTCAACCTGAGACGACCATTCAGATGGAAGTTCGTCGTAGCAGCAGTCAGCAAGCCCATCATCGGCGCTGATTTTTTAAAGCACCATCACCTACTAGTCGACCTCGCTGGAAAATGTTTAATCGACAAGATAACAAACTTGTCAGTGAAGACGTCCATCTGCAAATCAACAGCACCAACCATCAGAACCATAGACCTGGAACAAAAATATCATGACATATTGGCGGAATTCCCCGATATTACAAGACTTTCCACTATGAAAAATACTCCGAAGCACAACGTCGAACACCATATAGAAACAACAGGGCCGCCATTATTCTGCAAAGCTCGTCCACTGCCACCTCACCGTTACGAAGCTGCAAAGAAAGAATTTCAAACTATGATGGATCAGGGATTATGCCAACCAAGCAAGAGCCCCTGGGCCAGTCCACTTCACGTGGTACCCAAACCAAACGGCGACTTACGCGTATGTGGAGACTACAGAAGGCTAAATGCCGTAACGAAACCAGACAGATATCCTGTACCACGTTTGAAGGATTTCACTTACCAGTTGCACGGGAAGCAAATATTCTCAACTCTTGACCTAAATAGAGCATACCAACAACTGCCTGTACTGGAAGATCACATTGAAAAAACCGCCATCATAACACCATTCGGGCTCTCGCGAAACGAGCCACGCGGTAGCACGTTATTGTTTTCTCTCTGATAAAATTAATTGAAAAAGTGGTTAAAGGTGATTAAAATCTATAGTGACATATATCATCGTAAAGCTATTGAACTGTACTGTGCAGTGGTGGTTTCAGTTTTTTCGCAACTTTTAACATATGAGTGAAATATAAGCAAAAACTTTCTCAGAAACCTTTGTATAAACTATTATCCTTGACCGAGGGTAACTCGCAGTTCGGTCGCTTTGACGCACACAGAAAAGGCGTGCAAGCTTACGTACCTTATATTCACGATCTCATACTTAATTCAAAATACCTACTTACTCAATATAATATAAAGTACGAAAACGTTTAGTATTAACATATATAATGGAGTGTCAAAAGTGTAAAAAAGCATTATCGAAAAAAGGAGCCCACTTCATGTGCCAAGGATCCTGTCAAGGAACTTTTCATAGAAGCTGCGTCAAAGGCCTAGCTGCAGATATGAAGGCGGGAAAAAACAGGATCTTCTGTAACAACTGCGAAGACGAAGGTTCTGATGAAGAAGAAGTGGAGGAAGAAGTACAAGACTTTGAAAAAATTTTAAAGGACATCCAAAAAAAGGTCAGTGCCATTCCTGGTCTTAAGAAGCATTTAGATACAATACAACAAAGCATTAGCGTTTTATCGGATAAGTACGATACCCTATTGTTTGAACACGAAGAATCTAAAGGAAAAATATCGAAGCTTGAAAAAAGTGTCACCAATATTAACAACAGATGTGTGTACTTAGAGAAATGCAACATTGCACTTGAGCAAAAACTTCAAGACGTAGAACAATCATCACTTAAACAAAGCCTCGAAATTGTAGGCGTTGAATACACACCTGGGGAAAACTTAAGAGAGATTGTGACCAAAATTGGGGATGAGATGGGTGTAAAGAGCAATGAAATAGAATGGGTAAAGCGGAATAGACTTTCCAAACAAGACAATAAACCATCCTCAATCATAGTAGGCTTCAAGACGTCAGGCACTGAATCAAGGGAGAACTGGTTAGCCAATCGTCGCAAACTAATTGACTTAAATAGCAGCGTCTTCACCGGCGGATCGACTTCAAACAAAATATTTATCAATGAAGACCTAACTAAAGCTACGAAGACATTACTGTGGAACACAAAAAGACAACTCAAAGGTATATACAAATATGTATGGGTGACTAATGGAAAAATTCTGGCGAAGAGAAAGGATGGCGAAAATACAATATGGATAAGAAACGAAAATGATCTAAGTCAGTTATCAAAGTTAAATAATTAATTAGGTATTGGCTATAAGTAATGTTAAAAACTAAAACTGTTATTAACTGTGTTTATTCGTAAAACATAAAATTCCTTGACTTCAATAATATTGATATCATAAATGATAATACAGTTAACTATACCTGTGCTAACGACCTGAGTAATTGGATAAGTTCAATTCCATACAATAAAGGACTATGTATTCTGCATGTAAATATTCGCTCACTAAAAAAACACTACAATGAACTACTTTTAAGTATAAATTCCTGCATAGATAAGCTTGATATAATAGTACTAACTGAACCTAATATTAACCACGCTTTAGTGTCTTTATTTCCAATAAAGGGTTTTAATATAAATACGTATACGCGAGCGGACCGAAGCGGTGGAGGAGTTTTGGTGTACACGCGCGCAGGGCTGAGCGCACGTGTTTGTGAGTTGACACAGTCCACAGGAATGCGTTCGGCGGAGTGCGTCTCCATAACACTACACGTCAATGATGAGAAAGTATATTTAATAGCATTATACAGACCACCGCGAATAAATAAACAGACAAAATTAAACCAATTTATGGATGAATTTCGGAACCTTATTGAAAAAATACCTACTGCTACTGCTTTCGTTCCGTGTCGAGACCACTAAGCGTGTACTCGACAATAACAAAGTCCGAGAAAAATTATTAAGCACGGATTTTGACCATCTTATGTCATTAGAATGTCCTCTTCAATTATATAATGAATTTAAACAAATATTCGTGGATATTTATTGTGACTGCTACGTCAATAAACGCATTTTTACCAGTAACAGGAACAACAAAAAATGGGTTGATAATAAGTTAAAGTCTATGATAAAAGAAAAAGACAGATTATTTGAGGTATGGAGCAATGAGCCAAAGAATATGCTAAAGAGACTTAATTATACTAAATTTAGGAATAAATGTCAAAAAGCTATTATTAAAAGTAAAAATATTTATAACAAAAATAGTATATTAGAATGTAATAAAAACATTAAAAAAATATGGGAAAGGATAAATATTATGATGGGAAATAATAAACAATCGGTGGATGAATTAATTCTAGCAAACATGGACGGACATGGAAGTATTATAGATATAAGTAATAAATTTGCGTTAACGTTCGATAAAGAAATAGAAGATATAAAACATACGTGTCGTGAGACTTGGTTGGACAGACAGACCTATGTAAAAATCACGGACCTATCTATGAGGTGGCAACCAGTAAGCTCAGAATATGTCAAAAACATAATAAAAAACATGAGTACAAATAAATCACCAGGTAGCGACCTTGTGCGAATGTCCGACCTTAAAATAATTATAGATAAAGTGAGCCCCGTGTTAGCTAAACTAATAAACTTAACGGTCAAGAGCTACAAATTTCCAAATAAACTTAAAGAAGTAATAGTCCGGCCAATCCACAAAAAAGGTGATCGCAAAAATTTATCAAACTTTAGACCTATATCAATTTTATCTAGTATAGATAAAATTATAGAAAAGTGTATAGTCAACCAGTTAAGTAATTATCTACAAAAAAATAACATAATTAACGAGTGTCAACACGGTTTTTTGAAAGGGAAAAGTACAAATACATTGCTTGCAAAATTCACAGACGAAATTAATAGTTATTTAGATAATAAACAATTTGTTATTGCGATATTTTTCGATTATAAAAAAGCATTTGACACTTTGCAATTTGATACCATCCTCAATGCAATGGGGGAGTGCGGGGTGAGAGAACCACTGAATCCATGGTTCCGTGATTACCTCACAGCGCGCTCTTACCGTGTGAGGGTGCAGGACACGCTTAGTGACAGAGTCGAGGTGCGGAGTGGCGTGGCACAGGGCTCGGGATGTGGACCTATTTGCTATCTTATGCATGTTAACAGCTTGTGCCGGGTGGTTCAGCATTGTTCAGCGTATATGTTTGCGGATGACTTGTGCATACTTCGCTCCGGTACTAACATAGACGATACCTGTCAGCGCGTTCAGCAAGATATAGACAATGTTGTTAAGTGGTCGCATGACAATGGCATTATATTAAACGCTGACAAAACCAAATCTATGCTAATTCATTCGCCATATTTGCGACCTCATAGTGCGACTCCACCTTTATTTACACATGATTATATTTGCCACCATAATAACTTACTGGACTGTAAATGTAAGCCTATTGAAAAGGTTAACTGTGTAACTTACCTTGGCATGAAAATAGATGAGAACTTTTCCTGGTCCCAACATGTAAACTATGTTTGTAGTAAATTAAGAATATTATTAAGTAAAATGTACCACCTAAGCTTTAATGTTCCTATAAACATATTAAGATGTATATACATGTCATTAGTAGATTCAATTATGAGTTATGCTCTTGACAGCTATGGATTAACATTCAAAAGTAACTTGGATAAAGTAGAAGCTCTTCAAATTCGATTCTTAAAACTACTTGTTACTCAAAAAACTAAAAAAAAATGTAAAGGAGATTATAGAAAACTATTTAAAATATGTAAAATTTTACCTATTAGTTATAAACAAAAGTATGTTTTAGCAGTGAACCGTCATGGTACCCAAGAGCATAAACTGACTCATGTAATCAACAACCATAACACACGATCTATGGCTGCTGGCAAATTCATAGTACCCAGAGTCACGAATTACTATGGTGACAGAACCTTAAAAAAACGAATACCATATCTTTTAAATAGTCTGCCAGCGGACATAAGGAGTGAAAAGAACAAAAACAAGTTTAAAAATAAGTTAAAAAAATATTACTTAGAAATATGTTAAAGTGCTATCATTAAATAAATTATTATTCGCTTTGTAAGAAAAGTTTTAACAATAAGTTTTAAAATAAGTTTATCAATAAATAAATAATTACTAGTTTTTAAGTTTTAAATGTATAGTATATAGAGACTCATCGATCCCACAGTCAAACCACTACCACGGTTTTGTGGGGCTTAGTTTATAAGTTATTTGTAATTAATGTTTATAAATAAATAATAATAAATAATAATATTTGAATTTCCCCGGATGTGCCCAGGACTGAAAAATGCAGGACAGACCTTCCAACGCTTTATTCACGAAGTACTCCACGGACTCGACTATGCCTACCCATTTGTCGATGACATAATAATAAGTTCGAGAACAGAAGAAGAACACAGACAACATTTACGAACCGTCCTAAAACAACTAAACAAATACGGCATCACTATAAATCCAGCTAAATGTGTATTAGGCAAGAAAGTGATCAAATTCCTTGGACACACTGTCTCACAAGATGGCATCAAACCTCCAACAGAAAAAGTGGAAGCAATCACCAACTTTCCACTACCCACAACCATTGAACAATTAAGAAGATTCCTTGGCACCGTCAACTTCTACAGAGATTGCATTTCAAAGGCAGCCGAAATACAAGCACCTCTAAATGCATACTTGCACAATAGCAAGAAACGAGATAAAACAAAGATAGTATGGAATGACAATGCCTTGAAGGCATTTGAGTTATGTAAAGCTGGCCTAAAAAACGCGGCATTACTAGCTCACCCCTCACATAACGCACCGATCGCATTAATGACTGACGCCTCCGATAAGTGCGCTGGTGCTGTGCTGCAACAATATGTACACAACAAATGGCAGCCACTGGGATATTTCTCCAAATCATTGTCAAGCGCGCAAGTCAAATATAGCACATTCGACAGAGAACTGCTAGCTATATACATGGCTGTGAAGCATTTTAGAAAAATGTTCGAAGGAAGACATCTTATAATATTCACAGACCACAAACCGCTAACTTACGCAATAAATAAAACATCGTCAGACAGCGAGACACCGCGCCGAGCCAGACAACTCATGTACATAAGTGAATTCACAAACGACATACGTCATATTAGCGGGCAAGATAACATAGTCGCAGATTCATTATCACGGATCAACACAGAAACTATCACCTGTCCTACAACGATTGACTACAAGCAACTAGCCACAGCGCAAGAAAGAGACAGCACCATACGTGACTTAATAAAGCAAAGCAACTTACAATTGAAGCGCATAATTCTACCCAACACAAATTGCAAAGTACTATGCGAAACATCTACACAACACGTTCGCCCGTACCTACCCGAAACATTTCGCCGAGCAGCGTACGAAAGTGTACATAACCTCAGTCACCCCGGCACGCGCACAACAAGGAAAATACTCAGTGAAAAATATTTCTGGCCAGCCATGAACGCTGACGCGGGACGATGGACGAAAGCCTGTGAAGCCTGTCAAAAGTCAAAAGTCAGTCGACATACAACGAGTCAAATCGCAAAATTCCCACCATCGGAACGATTCCAACACATTCATGTCGACATTGTTGGGCCCCTACCCCCATCACAATATGGACACAAGTACCTACTCACTATTATCGACCGGTACACACGATGGCCCGAAGCATTACCTCTCCACGACATAACTGCGGAAACAATAGTCAAAACGATATATGAAGGCTGGATAACAAGATTTGGTTGTCCCGTCACGATAACAAGCGATCAAGGTCGTCAGTTTGAGAGCAAACTTTTCTCTGAATTGATGAAACTAATGGGAATAAACAGAACGAGAACAACTGCATATCATCCACAATCAAATGGAATCATCGAACGGTGGCACCGCTCACTCAAAGCCGCACTTACCGCGCGCTGCACTGCTAGAGAAAACGGAAAGTGGTTTGACGAGTTACCCACCGCACTACTCGGATTGCGCGCGGCTACTCGTAGCGACACAGGGATTAGTCCTGCACAATACACCTACGGAACATCGCTGCGATTACCAGGAGATTTTTTTGTTGAAACAAAAGGAAGCCAAATGAGTCACGATTACGTTGAACAGCTGCGGCGCACTATCAACGCATACCGACCAGCCGAGACCGCGCATAACAACAACAACATGTTTGTGCACTCCGACCTACGTACCTGTGGAAACGTATACCTACGCAGAGATTGCACAAAAAAACCACTGCAACCGACATATGAAGGTCCATATCCCGTAATAGAAAGATGTGAGAAGTACTACAAGCTCCAGCTACCAGGAAGAGTAACCAACGTCTCGATCGACCGACTCAAGCCTGCCTACACTATGAATGAACAAGGAAATGATGACACACAGAGAACAACGCGATCGGGAAGAATAGTAAAACCAGTAGTACGCTTCGCTTGAGGGGGTGTACTGTAGCGGAATAGCATCCTCACAGTTAGAAATGTAGCACGTAGGGTAATTTTATTTTTCTAACAATAACTTTTTACATATACCCGCTATGTATTAATTATTGCAACAGATTCTGTACCTATATAAGGAAACGATTTTTGAAAATACAAGCATACCATATTCAACCTGCATTTGCGTCTCATTTCCATAACCTGCGTCCCGTTAGAGCCATTGCCTTACAGGGTTGGTTATATCAAATGTGTCAAAATGAATCGAATATATTCTCGAATATTTATTAGGGTTGTATATTTCTTCTCCTCTTTGTTTCGCGACAATAGTATTCCTACTCAGTCATGAAGAAATCTACAACAAAAACAACATTTTAAAAATTAACACTACTCCATGCATTTCCTTGTTCAAGAACAGACAATGTTGGTTACAATAGTTGGTGCATTGTAGCCAACATTGATCAAAAGTGATCGGAGTAGGTAGATTGATTTTTGGTACTTGTATCATAAATGCACACAGAAAGAATAACATGGATAAGCCATTTTCCCGGAAAGTAATTCCGGTATTTCCGGATTCAATTAAACATTGTTAATGTTGGTAGTGATATTATTCCTACTAAATTCAAAATTTAAAGGAAGGTATAAAAACTAAATTAATTCATTATTTATCTGTTGAATAATAAAAACAATCCAATTCCGATCGAAGCTTTAATTTTTATTTTTTTATTTTTACCTTTTATGGCTAGAACTTTTATAGATAGACATAAATTGTTGCACTTAAATTTAAATATTTTCATAGTGGTCATGGTAATTTGCATTAAGGGTAGAATAAATGACGGGGCCCCATAGAGGGCCAATGCCTGCTGGGGTCGTGAGACTGTTCTAAGGATGCACCACGACTCTGAAACGCAAAGGGCATACGAAGGAACAGGTTGGTCAGATTTTAGGACCAAAAAAAAGGGGTAGAATAAAGAAAAAAGATAAAAATCAACATTGTTTATCGTTAAATATGTACATTTTACATTTATTCACATTTTTAATCTTCATCGATTACAATGTCAGCATCCTGGTAATCCTGATCTTTACAATTAAAATATATAACTATGAGTTTCTCTATATTTTCAATTTTCAACCTATTTCTTTTAACATCTAAAATCCATTTATAAATGGAAAAAGACCGTTCTACATCTGACGATGTCAAAGGAGCAAATTTTAAAAAAGGTATTAAATTATGTGCTTCATTTTTTTTCAATGGCCTCACTATATTCTCTAAGTGTGTCTAAATCTGGGTTTCGTTCCATAACACATTCTATTTTATTTTTTATATTTTCTGAATTGCACTGATTTATAGCATCTCTGACGTTGTCAAATGCTAAACGTGAATCTGTCAACGATAAATTATGCTTTTGCAATTCTTTTAAAGACAAATGAATTATAAAATAATTGTCTTTAATGTAATTTAAATCTTCTTTTAAATTTTCTTTTTCTATAATATATTTTGCCTCTCGAATAGATACCGCATCAGAGCTGCTTAAAAAAGATAATACTTCTTTTATTTTTTCAAAGTTTTGAGCGTAATAAAATGCTGCCTCTAACCAAGTGCCCCATCTTGTAACAACTGGTTGGGGAGGTAGCGGCAAATCTGGATATTTTTCTTTTAAAATTTTGACTCTACTTGGGGCTTTCAAAAATACCTTTTTAACATTTGCTATTAAAATGTTAACATCGTGATATTCTAACCTAATTTGCTCAGATACGCGATGAAGAGAGTGCGCCAAACATGTTACGTGCTTCATTTCAGGTAAGTATTGTTTTAAATTTCGCCCTGCAGACAGCATATATGCAACGCTATCAGTGCAGAGGACAAGAATGTTACCTACCTTCGATTCAAAAGAATCTTCCCAAAAGTTTTCCAAACATTCTAACACAAATTGCGTGATTGTTTGTCCATTAACTACAGTTAGCATTTTACATGCTACCAAATAAGGTCTAGTCAAATTGCTAGGATGTAATGGTTTTATTAAAAAATGGACTATATAGCGACCTAAAAAGTCTGTCGTTTCATCTAATGATATCCATAGTTTCTCATTTTTATAATTTTGCCGAATCGAATTGATTTTATTCTTAAAAAACTTGTCCAAGTAAACTTTCCGTAACTGTGATTCATCTGGCAGAGTACGATTAGTACACGTACAACAACAGGTACTACACATATATTTTTTAAAGAAATCTTGAAAAGTAGTATTTTTCATCTGAGACCACGGAATATTGCACAAAATGAGAAATTTTATAAGATCGAAATAAAATTCCTCTTCGGGCCGCTCAAACTTTCCCTGGTGTACTGCTCCTTCGATATGTCTTTTAACGTTTCCTTTATTTATGGTTTTCAAATGGCTTTCACATTTTGAACAGTATATTGTACCACTAGCGTGATCGTAAAGTAGTTCGGGATGACCGGATATCCATTTTTCTACAGTTTCAGCCTTGACGTTTGCCATATCTGAACTCTGTTGTAGAGATGGAACCTCGTATATATCACCTAAAACAAAGACATGAAAAAAATACATTTTATTTAGTTTATTTAGCTTACTCCGTTTGTTTTATTTTTCGTGGATCAAATTTAGTCATTGAAATTTCACCCTCTTCCTGTCAACCGATTGATCTAAAATTTGGTATTCGCCTTTGATTCTGGTGACAATACAATTATGTATATTCAATATTATTGTCAATCCAAAATGGCTGCCGCTACAAGATGGCGGACCACTTAGTTTTTTTTCAATACCATCAATATGGGTATCAAATGAAAGGGCTTGTTACGTAGAATATTTTGTAGAGAAGTAGATAAGGCCTATAGTAATTTATTTTACCAATACATTGCAAGAGGACACAGCACACAGGGCATTCAAATTATATACGGATTCCAGTAAAATGTCGGTTAATAGTGGAGTTAGCTGAATTGCGACTACATTACTAGAATATCATAATTTTGTTTCGCACTAAGCTCACTGGTTCATACTCTATTAAAGATTTAACAATATTAAGACTCATGGTATGTTCAGCAGGTTAAGCGAACAAAAAAAATACTAAAAATATTCTTATAGTACATCCAAACATGCTTTATACTCCTTGTAACTAGTAAAATATTACTTACCAAAGCTTGGTTTAAATATGTAGATCCAATTCAATAGTGAAAAATCTGAGTCCGTATATTCGAGCCAAATCGTGGTTTAGAGCAGATTCCAGAAGTCAGTATGTACACAAGCCAGGGTCAAGTAACGTTTTCACAACACAGTAACAAACAAAGATGCGCACTCTACGAACCGAAGTAAACGAGTGAGCTACCTGGCATGTCGTCGGCGGGCGTACGCATTGTTCTGATAACCGGTTATTGTACCACCCATGATCCTTTGTTCTGATTGGTCGTTGGGTTTTGTCAAATCGTGACTGTGTGCCGTTAAAAAAAATATGACGAATAATAAAGAATAATATTGCTCATTTTATTACAATTCCTACCTTTTTTTGAGGATGGCAAATCATCAAATGACTCCTTCCACTCTGGCAGAATAAAATTCCTACATAAGTTCCGGTTTTTTTTTAATAATCCACCAATTCCGGAGGAATGTCCATATTAATATATACGTTTCGGATCAATGACCCCATTTCAATCTACCTACTCCGATCACTGTTGATCAAACAACTATAATAGCTTGTACAACTTGGAGGAAATATCGGCTGAACCGGCACGCTGGATATTCATATCGAAGGGACTCATAACCTATATCTTCCCGTAAGTACCTCCCCCTCCATAGCTAAATGAATTATAATTACTATCTCATTTGTTTTTATTTTATGAAAAAACACTTAATAATATAAACTTAGCGAAAAAAAGACTTCCTTCCAAAGTCTTCGCATTACAGTGGTTATTTATACAATTTTTGAAGGCGCACTGCGGCATATTGACGTGTAAATGTTGGCTATGCTTGGACCATACTAATTTGAAATAAGTGCACAATTTAGAATTGAGCACTCATTTTATGCGGATGGTTTTGAGACGTTGATTGTGCATCTTGAGCTTTGTTTTTATTCATATATCAATGCTATCTAGACATAAACAGGTCTATTGTCTTTCAACACGATGGCTGCCCAACTCACTGGAGTCTTATTGGACGTGAGCATTTGGATAATTGTTTCCCAAATTCGTGGACCTGCAGCGGAGTACCAATTCCCTGGCCTTCGCGATCCCCCGACCTCACTCCGTTCGATTTTCATGTGTGGAGAAGGGCAAAGGAACTAGTTTACACCACAAAAGTAGAAAATCGAGAAGATTTGATAAATCGAATTAATACTTACTGCTTTCGAAGTTATGTGACAGGAGACAGCTGGTGCGCACAACTACTATAGAAATCAGACGTAGATGCCGCGCCTGTATTATAAATGAAGGGCGTCTATTCGAACATCTGTAATTTATAAATCAAATAAATTATTTAAACTTAGCTGACCCGACAGACGTTGTCCTGTCATAACTATTAATATTGAATTCGAGTTGGTTTAAATAATAAAAAAAATATTTCAAAACAAAGTGTTATGACTTTTCTCAACATTATATCAATAAAAACAAAACTAGAAAGAAATATTCCCTGACCGGAAGCCCAAAATGAAAACATGCATGTCACACAGAAGAAAAAAATATTAGAACTTCCTCCTTTTTTTAAGTCGGTTGTTATGTTTATATATTTATATTATACATGGATTTATGTTATTCGTAATTTCGTCATGCACCTTAAGCGGCATCGTAGCTGAGTGGATAGTACATTAGCGTCACTAATTGAAGAAACCTGAGATCGATCCTGGGGTCTCGCGAATTCTTTTTGTAATTTACTTCAATTTCAATAACATTATCTTTGCTCCGGTCAGCTGGCAGCACTTGCAACATTTCTCTTGTAGAGGGAGGACCTATGTATGGTCATAAGTCATAAATAATATTGTGAGCTAAATCTACCGACATAGTGGAAATATAATATAAGCATTCCATAAAATTGCAGTGATTGTGTTTGAACAAACATAAGTGTCTTCCAAATAGGGGTGAGTCTTAGTTGTAATGAGCTTAACATCCAAATTGTGCATCATAGTTAGGTACTTATCGATTCCTTGTATCATTGTTGTAGCCTCTCGCAACGGCCTTTAAGTTTGGACTTGGACCTTGAGTATCTAAGCAAGCCAAGTCAATGAAACTAACACCCTGATCACGAGCTAGCAGGCAAAGGTGTTGGAAGGGTTCACCACACAATAAAACCCTCCTGGCGTCCAACTTAGTATAGGTTAAGTTAGATTTAAGAACTAGATATAGTAATTGTAGTGCATCCTTAGGTTATCAATATATTTATGAAGTTGTTTTAAATGTGTTTAGTTTTATTCATGCACGTAAAACCCGTAACAAACAGCGCCCAACGTTAAAAAAAACGGGTGCAATATTGCGTTACGTATATTGTTCTTCTACCTACATCTTGAATTTTGTAAAAAAAAAAAATAGTTCTTGTTTTATAAGTTATGTTTTCATTTATTTTATATACCAAGCGCATTTTGTTTTTGCTAATAGGTAATTAAGCTTTCATTACTTCTCTAAACAATTACATATAGATAACTTTATAGGCTTTGTTTGCGTTAAAATATAAGGTTAATTTTAACGGTTATTACCAACATTAGTGGTTAGAAGTTAATGTTTTTTTATGGTACTGCGTTCTGTTTTTTATGTTAACATGTTTTTTGAATAATTAATTAGGTTTCATTTGTATACAATTATTGATTATTTAAACCTTTTAGAGCAAATGATAGCTACTTATAATTAGTGTTGTATTTATATGCTGGATCATAACGTATTCTTTCGTTAATATTGTAAGTCGATAGATACTAGCTCACATTCATTGTTGATCGGTTTATTCGCTTAAGTATCCATCATGGATCCTTACTATTTATTAAAAGAGGAACTAGAATTTGAACTTCAGGCAAGGGGTCTCGCTATAAAAGGAAATGTTGAGTTGTTGAGGAAACTTTTAAAGGAATTGCTAACCACTGAGCAGTCAGGTACAGTCAAATATGAAATCAAGGCTCCTCGACAGGTCTTAGAGGCACCACAGGCAGAATTAGTTAGTTGTAAGTCCAAATTAACTACTTTACTTTACTTTGACGAAATTACGGGTGAACCTGATAGACACTTATTTAAACGATTAGTATCGCGGTTGTATCATGTGAAAAATAGGTTGATTCTTATTCAGACTGATCGGAAGACTGATGAGAATTTAAAAACCGAGCTTTCCACGCATTGTCACACCTTATTGAACAGACTCGAATCAAAAGATGACATCGATATTCATAAGGAAGAACTTACGACGGAAATTAAACAAGTGTTACATGAAACTTTAGGTGATATAGGGGACAATATTGTCAGGAAATTACAAAATGAAGCAGTTAGCCCAAATGATGGTTCAGATAATAACAGCAATCATGATCTGGAAGAAATAAAACCAAAATTATTTAGAGCTTCTACCGTGGATATAGAGTGCCCAAAACGTAAATTAGTACCGATTAGCCAATGGGGTGTTCATTTTTCAGTTGACAATAATATCAGTGTCAATGCATTTATTGAGCGTGTTAATGAAATTAAGGAGGCTAGGAATGCAACTGATGAAGATCTGTGGCGTTATGCAATAGATTTCTTTAAGGGTGACGCCTTGATATGGTTCAGAGCTAACAAGGTTTATGCCACGAACTGGAAAGAATTAGTGATTTTGTTAAAAAGAACATTCACTCATGGTTGACTGGTAGAGAATGCCTACGGCATTAAGTCCGCCTTTGTACCTATGTGCATAAAGTGTAAATAAATAAATAAACATTTCAATCGCCATTCTATCAGGATGAATTATTAACTGAAATTAAGGCAAGGACACAGGGAAATGATGAGTCAATCACGATTTATATGTCTATTCTTCAAAACATGTTTAATCGCCTACCCTCACCGATTACAGAACAAGAGAAAATCTCAATCGTCTTACGTAACATACAGCCATATTATCAAAGAGCTATTTGCCGGGATGTATTTTATAACGGTTCTGAAATAGTGGATGTTTTGAGGATAGTTGAAAGGACCAAAATCAATTGTGATAGGTTTGAAGAGCCTAAAATTCAAAAAAATAACTTGGAACCTGATTTAGCTTATAAAAATAATTCATTGTCGTTAACTAACAACACTATTAACGAGGTTTCGGCAAAGGTTGAGATTGACAATGTCACACACAGTGCTCAAAAGGCGCTACCTAGTAGATGTTGGAATTGTCGTGAGACGGGACACTTATTTAGGTCATGCAGTGTTCCTAAACAGCGGTGGTTTTGTTACAAGTGTGGTCGTTTTGAAGTAACCTCTAAAGGTTGCGTGTGTAAGGGAAACGCGGCAGGGGAAAGTATGAAACCTGCCAAATAAACTTTCCCCTGGATAGAAATAGCAAGGAGTGGCAGGATTGGCTTAGGACGATAAACATGTTGATGTCTCGCGGAGAATTGAATCCAGTTGTACTGGAAAAAGATAACGACAACAGGGACTATGTACTTATAGATATTTTAGGCATTTCATACGTAGGTCTCTTGGATTCAGGGGCAAATCGGACTGTTATTAACAGTGATTTGGCTCAAACTTTAAAACGCTTAGGTTTGAAAACGTATCGCTCAAAAGAAATACAGGTTGCTACTGCTGATGGTAATCGTCACAGCATTACAGAGATAATAGATGTTCCCGTGAAATTCAATGGTCATTTTAATGTAGTAAAGATGATGGTCATGCCAAGCTTGTCACAAAAGGTATTATTAGGAAAAGATTTCTTTGCTAAATTTGGCATCTTTATTGACTTTAAAGGGGAAACTTCTGGATACTGTCAAATGGTTAATGCTATATCGTCACAAGAATCAAGTGTAATTTTGAGGCAGGATCTAAATAAAAAGCAGCAAGAAGCTTTAAATAATATGATAGATTTGATGAAGCAATTAATTGGTTCAGGCTTAGGAAGGACGCAAATTATAAAGCATGACATTGATACAAGTGGTTCCAAGCCGGTACATCAAAAGCAGTACAATTTTTCTCCAGTAATTAGAAAAGAAATTGAGTGAGAGTTAGACGAAATGTTAGGAAAAGACGTAGTAGAACCATCACATAGTCCTTGGTGTTCTCCAGTGCTGATCGTCAAAAAACCAAATGGTGAGAATAGGTTATGTCTAGACAGCAGACAGCTCAATAAAGTCACTAAGAGAGATACTTATCCGCTGCCCAGGGTATCAAACATATTAGATAGCCTTAAAAATGCTAAATTCTTAAGTACTATAGATTTAAAGTCTGCTTTTTGGCAAATTGGTTTGAATGACTCGAGTAAGGAAAAGACTGCTTTTGCTGTACCAGGCCGGGGTTTGTTTCACTTTAAAGTAATGCCGTTCGGGCTAGTAAACGCTTCTCAAACTCAACAAAGACTTATGGATATCTTATTTCATGCGTTGGAGGGGAAGGTTTGGGCTTATCAAGATGACATTGTTATTTGTTCGGCTAATTTTGAAAAACACATTGAGACATTACAGGAAGTTATGCATATTCTAAAAAACGCTAACCTAACTATCAATGTAGAAAAATGTAAATTTGCAAGACCAAGTTTGAAATTTTTAGGGTACATCGTAGACAAAGAGGGACTACGCACCGATCCCGATAAAGTTTCTGCAATCCTGAATTTTCCTAGACCTAGAAATATTACAGAGCTAAGGAGATTTATTGGGTTGGCTAGCTGGTATAGACGCTTTGTAAAAGACTTTTCTGTGGTGGCAGAACCTTTACATAATCTCACCAAAGAAAAGAAAAATAAAAAGTTTATTTGGAACGATGATGCCGAAAGGTCGTTTACAGAGCTTAAAACACTTCTCACAACGACACCTGTAATGTCTTGTCCTGATTATAGCAAGCCATTTATAGTTCAATGTGACGCGTCAAGTAAGGGTATTGGGGCAGTAATTTGCCAAAAGGTTAACGGTCATGAGCAAGCTGTGGCATTTCTAAGTAGAAAACTCTCGGATAGGGAAAAACAATATTCAACATCAGAAAGAGAATTATTAAGTGTAGTTCATGCAATTGAGAAATTTAGACCATATGTAGATGGAACAAAATTTACTGTGATAACGGATCACAGTGCTCTGCAATGGTTACATAAAATGAAGGATCCTCATGGGCGGCTGGCTAGGTGGGCTATGAAGCTTCAGCAGTTTGATTTTGAAATAGTACATAGGCCGGGAAAGAGCAATACAGTACCAGACGCCCTTTCTCGATCTATTGATTGTGTACAGAAATTAATACAGTGAATATATTATGTGAAAAGGATAAAGATGATTGGTATAAATCCAAAGTAAACCGGATTTTAAGTGGTGAGGAACGTGACCTAAGTTGGAATGTCAGAGATGGTCTTCTATTTAAGAAAGTAAAACTGAGACAGTATCCTAATTGCGAGTCTATATGGAAACGTTTTATACCAACACAACTGCGTAGTAGAGTAATAAAAGAATATGTCATGATGAGGTTAAAGCGGGATATTTCGGTATCCGGAAAACGCTTTTCAGAGTAAAGCAATTCTATTACTGGCCTAACATGATTCAGGATGTCAAGCAGTATATAAAGTCTTGTGAGACATGTGCAAAATTTAAAGTTTCGCAACGGTTACCTTTGGGTCACATGGGTCAACATAGGGAGGTCACGGGTCCATGGCAGGTTATATCGCTAGACTTGATGGGTCCTTTTCCGAAAAGTAAACTCTGTCATACCATGCTTTTAGTCATTACCTGCTGGTTCAGCAAATTCACTCTTACCTTTCCTCTGAGAACGGGAAAAACAGAGA
The DNA here is from genome assembly GCA_943138885.2 of Tholera decimalis. NCBI lineage: Eukaryota > Metazoa > Arthropoda > Insecta > Lepidoptera > Noctuidae > Tholera > Tholera decimalis. The sequence continues at coordinate 2,614,577 of OW964552.2, read as the reverse complement.
AAATTTGTGAGGTATTGGAAAATCAGATTTTGCTTTTTGGAGCCCCGAAAGCCATCATATGTGATAATGGTAAGCAGTTTGTCTCAAATTTATTTCAAGATTTAGCGCTTAAATACAATTACAAGATTTGGTTTACGCCAAATTATCACCCACAAAGTAATCCTACAGAGCGGGTTAATAGGGTTATAGGCACCATGATATCATCTTACATTCAATCAAAAAAGCATAATGAGTGGGATGCCAACCTACAAGAAATTGCGCATGCCATTAGAACTGTAGTACATGAGACTACTGGGTATACGCCAGGGGCGTGCATAGGATTATGACAGGGCATGCGGCGGAGTAAAAACACACAAAAACTTCTTCTTTTATAGATTTTTAGCATAGCCACAGCCACGCATCGTAGCATGGTGGCGATGCGTGGCTGTGGCTATGCTAAAAATTTATAAAAGAAGAAGTTTTTGTGAGTAATCGTTCACAAAAACTTCTTCTTTTATAGATTTTTAGCATAGCCACAGCCACGCATCGTAGCATGGTGGCGATGCGTGGCTGTGGCTATGCTAAAAATCTATAAAAGAAGAAGTTTTTGTGTGTTTTTACTCCGCCGCATGCCCTGTCATAATCCTATGCACGCGCCTGGTATACGCCTTCATACTTATTTCTGGGTAGAGAAACATCCACTTCCAGTTCCAATACCGGATGGGACTTGGGTTCAGACATTAATAATTTGCTAGTTAACACTAAACCTTTCATAGAACGTCAAATTGTAAGAGATAATGTGTTTAGGATTGTGAGAGATAATATGAATAGGTCACACATTAGGAGCATCAAGTTTTATAACAACAAACGCAATTCTGGATCTTTTCAAATAGGTGACGTTGTCTGGAAAAGAACCAAGTACCTTTCAAATGCAAATAAGAAATTTATGTCCAAATTGGCACCAAAGTAAGTAAGAAATTTTCAAAGTAAGTTTGAAAAGGCTATAGTGACAGCAAAGCAATCAGACTCCGTTTTTTGTTTAAATAATGCTTTAGGTAAACCCATTGGAATGTGGCATATAAAGGATTTAAAGCCATTGTAAGATAGATATATATAATGTAGATTTTAATTTGGTACGGTAATCAGGCAAAAAAAAAAAAAGATTTTTTTTTGTTTAAGGTAGGAGTATTTGTTATGTTTATATATTTATATTATACATGGATTTATGTTATTCGTAATTTCATCATGCACCTTAAGCGGCATCGTAGCTGAGTGGATATAATTGAAGAAGCCTGAGATAGATCCTGGGGTCTCGCGAATTCTTTTTGTAATTTACTTCAATTTCAATAACATTATCTTTGCTCCGGTCAGCTGGCAGCACTTGCAACATTTCTCTTGTAGAGGGAGGACCTATGTATGGTCATAAGTCATAAAAAAATATTGTGAGCTAAATCTACCGACATAGTGGAAATATAATATAAGCATTCCATAAAATTGCAGTGATTGTGTTTGAACAAACATAAGTGTCTTCCAAATAGGGGTGAGTCTTAGTTGTAATGAGCTTAACATCCAAATTGTGCATCATAGTTAGGTACTTATCGATTCCTTGTATCATTGTTGTAGCCTCTCGCAACGCCCTTTAAGTTTGGACTTGGACCTTGAGTATCTAAGCAAGCCAAGTCAATGAAACTAATACCCTGATCACGAGCTAGCAGGCAAAGGTGTTGGAAGGGTTCACCACACAATAAAACCCTCCTGGCATCCAACTTAGTATAGGTTTAGGTTAAGTTAGATTTAAGAACTAGATATAGTAATTGTAGTGCATCCTTAGGTTATCAATATATTTATGAAGTTGTTTTAAATGTGTTTAGTTTTATTCATGCACGTAAAACCCGTAACACGGTTAATGTAGATAGGTATTTTAAAACAACTATCTGATTTAATTTAAAAAAAAAATAGTTTTATAATTATCGATATCGTATTCAACCGTTAAAGGTAACACAGCACAGATTTTTAGGATAAAAACACAAAGGGAAAGAAAGGGATAAAATAATTATTTATTTATTTAGACATTTATTTCACATTAAGCACATCCATAAATAGGTTAGTAATACTTTCATATACTATATATATACTTACTTTCATATACTTTCATATATATATATACTTTCATATATAAAATTATAGCTTTTGCCCGCTGCTTCGCCCGCGTTAATTTACACTGTCAATAATTCTTGTTGCCTAAAAGGTGTACCGTATCTTTTTGGGTGGTTAAATAACGCATATAATATTTAAAAAACCATCACCAGGGTCCATCCATCCCCAAAAACAGACAGACAGTTAGTATTTAAAAGAACAATGGCAAATCCTCTAACAAATTTTTGTTGGCATAATTTTGTAGCGTCTATTAATGGAAAATATACAAGAGTATAGAGTTTCAATTCATGATCATTTTTGCCTTAAGATCCACTATTAAAGGAACTCTTGAAAAAAAGATATTCGTTGAAGAAGTTTTAGAGGTTATGTCTGGCCATTATTACGTAAACCGATTTATTGGAAGCAGACTGGTACCGCAGACTTGATTATATCCATAGTCAACGCTAGTGTGGAAAACATAGACCTAGTAGTGATCCATTGTCAGTTGGCCAGGGGTCTCCCGCCCACGATCTCACGGCAGCATGGAAAAAGTGGCTGTCGCAACCGAAGGCTGGGCACGCCGCAATCGCGGCGATAAGTCCCGTCTTTGAGAAGTGGCTGGAGAGACACCATGGCGTCCTCACCTTCCACCTGACGCAGGTGCTTACTGGACACGGGTGTTTTGAGAGGTACCTATTTCGGATTCAGCGGGAGGACACGCCCGGGTGTCGATATTGCGTGGACCACCCGGAGAACACGGTGGAGCATACGGTGGAGGTGTGCCCCGCTTGGGCAGAGCTTCGCCGTTTCCTCGTTGAGGCTATCGGCAGCGGTGACCTCTCGCGTCCGGCGCTGGAGCGGAGCGAGTGGGAATAGAATGCAGTCGCCTCCTTCTGCGAAGCAGTAATGCTAGTGAAAGAGAAGGCCGAGCGCGCGAAGGAGAGGCAACTCTTCCTCACGCCCCAGCCACCGCGGACGACGCCCCGTGCGTCGGGGATCGCGAGCCCATCTCCGGCCACCGTGGGCGCGGGCTTGCGGACGGCGAGCAGGGGTAGCTCACCGTCCGGTAAGGACCAGGCCTGGGTCAACGGCGCATCGTGTTTCACGCGCGCCTCAAAGAGCTGTCACCACCAGTGACGGGGCCCCCTAAGGCCATTGCCTGCCGGGGCACAGCCCCGGTAATGTTCTAACGAGATACCACGGCCCCGGAACTTAAGGGCAGCTGAAGGAACAGGGTGGGTTTTTAGTTAGTAGTAGTCTGATACCGCTCTGGGTAAAACGGAATCCCTTCCGCTTTACCCAGAGCGGGAGAAGTCATTCGATGATTTACCCCCCACCCAGGAAAAAATGGGTCCCCCGCCGCTTCCAAGGTATTAGAAGTTGATTATATCGAAAATCTGTTTTAAACAAGTAACTATGCGTTATAAAAGCTATAATTACAGGCATTAAGTATTACAAGTTAATTGCGGCTCTGTCTCTAGGATGGCAACGCATGTACAATACCTTTTGTAATACAGATCCATATAGGCCGCGGCGATCACTTTCCATCAGTCGGAACATCTGTTTGCCATCCTCAAATATGGATCTTAGTCGAATTAAATAAATAAATACAATAAAAGTAGGTAATAGGTACTTATAAAAATGAAACAATTTGTTTTATATATGTATGTATTTATTCTTCATCTTCTCTTATGATAATATCGTCCAAAAAACCTGCTGGTGTAGTAATAGTTGTCTGATGTCTGGCCCATCCGAGATACCAAGCTACCGTCATGGTATGCGCGCAACATCCGACAGTTCGTCTTCCCACTAAGCAACTGCAACAGTACTCTATTATTCCTGCACGGCCGGGCACATTATTTTCTATTAATATAATTATACGTTTTGCCTTCTAGAGACATGGCGTGATTTAATTTTGCCTCTAATAAGGGTTGTATCACTGCTGCCTCTAAGATTGTATTCAGATGAATTCACTCACTCACTGCATACCTCAATCCTGTATCCGCCGTGCCGAATATGAACGTGCTTGTCGTATTTGGTACGTTCTCAGGGCGAATAGAATGAGGTCTCTATATACTAAGACAGGAAAGTAAACGTAAAGTAAGTGTTTGTTTCTGTTTGCTGATATGTTTTGGAAATTAGAAGTTCTTCTATTCATATTGACAGCCTCAACCATACTAGCCAGATTATTTTCTAAATTCATATTTTGCCTAATTATGTTTAATATTTCTTTGGCATATTCACTACCTTGCAGGCGAGCACCAAACTTATTTAGTAAAGCTGCTGCTATCTGAATGTTTTGCATCAAGTGGGGAAGTTATCTATGGAAATATTCTTGCCTCAGTAATTTAAAATCTCTTTTAAAGTAACCATTGACCACTTCCACTTATGCGGCAGTTAACACACATTATGCGAGTAGGCATTACACGACTTCTGTTCAGGACTGCAATAGGCCAGCCAACGGTAACTGGAAGTGTCCGGAACTTTTCCACGATACGTGGAGACTACCGTTGCTTTTCAAAACAAGGTTACACAATGGCCTGCCTCTACTAGGCTTCGGCCTACAACAATAAAAACAAAAATGTACCACTAACCTGAGTGCTGGGGACGCCAACTTCGACCTTCCAAGGTCACGCTCCAAGTGTGGTTTGTATGTAATATGAGGGTGAGTAATTGAAAGGTGTGATGTAAGTCAAGTGTTGTAGAACGTTCACTAGGCGCGGATCTCCAGCTGGCGCGGTCACAACAGCAATCACAGCACAACTCGTTTCCAGCAAGCGCGCGCTACGCGTGGTAGGCAATAAGGCGATATGTTCCAAGAAATATCACTGGATTCTTGTTAATCCGAGATTACAAAGTCCAATCAATCACTGAACACAATTAATATGTTAATCTCACGTGAGATCCAAGCTGATTTCCAATTATTCCGCGTGCCACGAGGTGACGCAATACGGCGTATGATTCAACAATATCCCGGGGTTCTCGGCAAATGGGGAATACACTTCAAACAACAAATAGATAATTCGCGACCCAATTATCGGTCTCAACAGGCGAATCCAACAATATTTTACCAATTAATTAACTCAACAGGGTTCCGACGACCGGCATTTTTTCCAAGCAAGCAAAGTCAATCTGTCAAGTCAGAGAGGTTATGTCAAGTGTCAACATCAAAGACAATAGAATGTTGCCACACCAAAAAGAGCGTTCAAAATTACATTTGGGACGCAACAACTTCCAATTGTGATATACAAATGGATGCACAAACAACAAAGTCCAAAGTATCAGATAGAATCGTAGTCCAAAAAAGTCAAAGCAAAATGTCGACGGCGTAAATAGCAGCTGATCGGAATCCTTAGGCAAGCACTAGTCGCAAGGAAAAACTGGGTTTTACACAGAAGCAGTTAATAATTTCAAAAGTACGGAAACACAACCGACATTACACGAGATAGCAGCAGTTGTCAATACACCTTACGCAGATGTCAATGTCATGTCGTATTGTTGCCATACTTTGCTTGCAGTATGACTTTATTTTAGTATTTATTTATTCAGTAGAATTCTTAACAAAAATCTGCAATTATATTTATTATGGTTTATCAATACGCTTGTAAAGTATACTTATGCAATAAGGGCAAAGCACTTTAAATAAATTGGAGTAGATTTACTAATATATGGCAGAGAAACCAGCAGAGAACTTTAAACTGAGACAATATTGGCTAAAAGACATGAAGTCAAATTGTAAAGGAAAAAAATAATCTAACCCCTTGTGATCATATTAGTCAATTGTATTTCCAAAAAAAAAATATTTTTTTTATTAGAGTGGGTCAGTTCATAAGCATATCTTGAAAAAAACTAAGAAATTATGTTATTAACATTTGCAAACATGATATTTATAGACGCTCAAATATTCTATCAACAATTTTTTCGCCTTTGTTCTTTATCTTTTTAAAACCAAAAACGTAGTTTACAATACATTTTTGCAAACTACGTTTCTGGTTTTCCCGTCCTTGGCGTGTTGATTTTGTACGCTTGATACTCGTGAGCACGCCACATACAATTGCCCATGGGAAAAGCAGTCTTTTTCTAAATGTACACCTGCGACTTTCAGTGTCTGTCCTTGAATTTTGTTTATGGTCATTGCGAATGCCGCTTTTAGGGGAAATTTGAGTTTTTCGAACTGAATGTGAGGAATAAATACGTTTTCACCGCTTGCTGTTCCTGTCATAATTATTGCTTGAAAACATTGCATCCAAGGTATGTAAATTGTAGTCGCATGCCATTACAGAGCCTTGGTGCGCCCTGATTACGCATCAACAGGACTGGGACACCAAGTTACAGCCTCAAATAATGTGATGGGGTACCCTGACAATTCTAGAGAGTTGATAAACTCTACAGAGTACGACGTCACTTGCTTTGTATCCATGACAATGTCGACGGACAGATACTCAACAACATCACAATCCACATGAGACATAATCTTTTCGTTGATCTGCCCTACAATTTCGTTAGTTGGTGCCAAAATTACTCTTTCACGCAGCCATTCTTTATCCCTCATATTTGTTTTCAGATCAGAATAAACGTGGTTTATTAAATTATCTGTATCTTGGACTACGTTCACTATGTATGTTACTACAGTTTCAGTTTCAGCTTCAGCTTCAGTTTTGGTTTCAGCATCAGTTTCAGCTTCAGCTTTTGTTTCAGTTTCAGCTTCAGTTTGGTTTCAGCGTCAGTTTCAGCTACAGTTCCAGTTTCAGCTTCAGCTTTGGTTTCAGCATCAGTTTCAGTTTCAGCTTCAGTTTGGTTTCAGCGTCAGTTTCAGCTACAGTTCCAGTTTCAGCTTCAGTTTCAGTTACAGCTTCAGTTTGGTTTCAGCGTCAGAATCAGCTACAGTTCCAGTTTCAGCTTCAATTTTGGTTTCAGTTTCAGTTTCAGATTCAGTTTCTGCTTCAGCTTCAGTTTTGGTTTCAGTTTCAGATTCAGCTACAGTTTCAGCTTCAGTTTCAGCTTCAGTTTCAGTTTCAGCTTCAGTTTCAGTTTCAGTTTCAGATTCAGTTCAGCTCAAATAAATCATCCCGTTGATATCTGTTGCCACACGATCTTCTCCTATTTTCAAAAGGGCAAACGCATATTGCCCCGATTTTGAAATAGAAATGATTCGTATATTAACTTGATTGGTTAAAATTTAAGCGACACGGTTGGCGTAACTGTTAACTGGTGCATGACGTGGGTTCGACCCCAGCTCTAAACAAAGATTTGTATTGCCTACATGCAGTTGTGTAGAGTAAAAAAAAAAATTATGAGTGGTTCTTGAATACGCGATTTGAATGAATTGAGTGGGGGAATACAAAGTCCCAACACCCCTTTACATCCTTAAGGGATGATTTCCAGGATAAAAACTATCCTATGTCTTTTCCAGGGTCTAAAACTATCTCCATAGCAAATTTCATCCAAATCGGTTTAGCGGTCAAGTGTATTATGTGGGTGGGGAGGACGGGGACATCATTGATTCCCTATACAAAATTCCAACACCATTTTCACATCTTTTAGGAATGATTTCCGGGAATATAGCTATACTATTTCTTTTCCAGGGTCTAAAACTATCTCCATATCAAATTTCATGCAAATCGGTTTAGCGGTCTAAGTGTATTATGTGTGTGGGTAGGGCGGGGACATTATTGATTCCCTATACTAAATTCTAACACCCCTTTTACATCCTTTAGGAATGATTTCCGAGACGAAACCTATGCTATGTCTTTCCCAGGGTCCTAAACTATTCCCATGCCAAATTTAATTTAAATCAATTCAGCGGTTTAGGCGTGAAAAGGTAACAGACAGACAGACAGTTACTTTCGTATTATTATAATATTAGCTTGGAATATTGATGGATATGGAAGTATGGATAGTATGGATATGGATATGGAAGTATGGAGTTATATTATTAGTATTAAAGTATGGATACCTTTTGTCCGCGACTTCGTTCGAGTGGGAGGTTTTCCCCGCGTAAATCCCAAACCCGTGGGAATTCCGGGAAAAAGTGGCTTATGTGTTTTTACAGGATGTCAACTGACTCCTTACCAAATTTCATTGAGATCCGTTTAGTAGTTTTTGCGTGAAAGAGCAACAAAGATACAATTTGAAAACTATCCCACGGAAACCTTATATCGGGATAAAAACTGTCCTATGTCCTTCCCAGGGTCCTAAACTATTCCCATGCTAAATTTCATGTAAAGCGGTTCAGCGGTTTTGGCGTGAAAAGGTAACAGACAGACAGACAGACAGAGTTACTTTCGCATTTATAATATTCCGCAACTTTCTCTTAAATGCATATTGATTGGTGGCCGTCCTGATATCGAGAGGTAGTGTATTCCACAGAAGAATAGACTGTATATAGAAGGAAGAATGAATAAAGTCAGAAGTATGAGAAGGACAGAGTAAGAGAAGATTATTGGAAGAGCGCAGACTTTTAGCTTGTTAGGAACATAGAAATTGAAAATGAGAAATAATGTAAGAGGGCGGGGTAGGAACGTTCAGCAAAGAGAAAAGCGTAGTCAAAGCGCGCAAACTTCTTCTCAGGCGAATGGGCATACATTTGAGCTCGGTTTGAGCTGTGAGTCCAGACCACTAAACCATAGAGGCAGTTAAAAAAAAAACTCTTAGCAATCATACTTTGCTTTCAAGTATCCGGCGTCATCTTTCTAATAGGATTGTTGGGGAAAACTCACATCAAGTGGGACTGTTCTCTAATGACATAGCTTTAACTTGGGGGTCTTTAAGTTAAGAGTGAATAGATTACTTCCAGGTATGCGTGCTTAATTTTCGGCCACATCACCGCTTCCTATCACGTGAGATGGTGGTCAAACGCGAGCATATAGGTAGGTACCGTATCGATAATAATAAAAAAAATGACGGCTGGTAATACCGGACATAAGGTTTGGAATGGAATGTGCATGTTTATCATACTTTGTGTGGGTAGGTACCTACTAGCAAACTCATTCGGAACAATTATTTGATTAACAACGCACGCACACAGCATTAAACCACTGTTGAAGGTAAATGTTCAAGTAGTAAATAAAATAACAGCCATATTTATTTAGTACGAGCACTCTTGTTTGTTAATACACCAAGACTTTATATACAATATTAGCTAAATTCCTGTATACTTATCAATGTTATACCAATATAAAACACTGTTCTAGTTCATTGTCAGTTAATTGTACCAATTTCACAGACTCTTCCCAGAGCCTTGAGCAAGTTTTATCACAATACGCTCTTTTCACTGCCCTACTAATGTCACAGTTCTGGAAGTATCCTCCACTCACTTGACCAGCTTTCTTGTCTAACGCAACATGCAAAGCGGTTTGTGCTCCTTGCCACGTTGTCTTAAACATGACATTAAACAGTACTCTTAAGATAAATCCTGTTACTTTGTTCCCAGAATAATGAATCGTAGTTCCGACTGCTCCAGGATCCACATTATTTACCACAACGTTGGAACCTTCGAGTCTTTTAGACAATTCGTTTCCAAAATGAATGAGACACAGTTTGCTGTTTCCGTATATCTGCACCCTATACCAGTAGTCAGTCTTGTTCAGTTTGTCTATATCCATTCGTCCTAATCTATGCAAGACAGACGTTGTCAATAATATCCTACTCGGCTCTCCTGGTTTTCCCGTTTTCTTTAGAAGTGGAAGAAGTAATAGTGTCAATAAAAACCCTCCGTAGTAATTCACTTGCATTATGAAGTTCATTCCGTCTTGGGTTAGGAAGTCTCCGGGGACCCCAACACCAGCATTGTTTATCAAAACGTCTAATCGTTCTTCAGTTTTTAACACATCGGCTGCGAATTGTCGAACAGACTTCAAAGATCCGAGGTCAAGCAGTTTGAATACAATATTCTCGTTTTCAGTTTCTACCACAATTTGTTTTCTTGCACTGTTTCCTTCGTCAGCAAAAGGGCAGGCTATGATGACCCGCGCTCCCCGTTGGGCGAGGTCGGTGGCAATCACGAGGCCCATTCCAGCCGTGCCACCGGTAACAAGAACTGTTTTTCCTTCTAGTCTTCTTTTTGAGAGGCATACTGCGTTTGTATTCTTCTGATATATACCAATAACAAGAAAAAATATGATGATCACAGCTATTATAAGTGGGATGCCGTACATAGTTGCTGCGCGAGAGACGCCGATTGAAATAAAACTGTCAAAAATCAATTCAGCGTCGCAGATATAAGGTCAACACGTTGATATTGCAAGCTTTTGTTTGATCAAAGAGCCCACAAAAAATACTCACTACAAGTATATTGTTTAGTTACAATCGACGTCATAACTAAATTCCAATAGTTTTTGTGGTAGAAACGCATAATTATATTTGTAATAAAAAAACTACGATAATAATTATGTATAATTTGTAGACATGTGAAGGGCATAAGTTCGTCACAGTGAATTGTTCCTATTGCATTTGAAACCATATTAATTATTTTTAAGTTCGGCAAACTTACAAATAATGCCTGTAACATAATAAACAAAATACTCATAAGTAGATAGCTATTATATAAAAAAACAAAATTTCTCGAAAAAAATTTAATAAAATAATCGATGGTAGGTATAGAATAGAATTACTCAAGAAAATACCGCAGGTAGGCCGCCCCGAACCTAAACCTTTTTTTCATAAAGGGTAAGGATTACGGGTAACATTTCTGAACGTTAATAGCTAAAGATAAACCTGAATAACCTTCTTAACGAATAAAAAACTTTTTACCAAAAAATTTAACCAACTCCCAAAAAACACTGCAAAGTGAAAAATAAATTTTCAATATTAAAAATCTTTAACGTTTTAAATAAATAGATCGACTCAGCCATCGCATGAAAACACAATATATCTCACAAGTAATACTTACGTTAGTAACTTATTAGTAATCTGTGGTAATACATACATATATAAATTAGATTGTTTTTGCGATTGCCAAGTCAATCTATTTATTTAGAACGTTAAAGATTTTTAATATTGAAATGGTCACTATAAGATGTCGTTAGGTTAGATAATTACGTAACAACTTAAGATAGAAGGTCCCTTAAGTAGGGACTGAATAATCTAATAACCGACTTGGTATTACATGGATCTCACAACTTTTTACGGTAGAAGAACTGAGTTGCGAGACTTGGTTTTTTTGACAAGTACAAAGTATTTTTTTTTTATGGGATAGATATTTTTGTAAATATCTTATCGTGTCGGTAGTACATCATGTTACACAGTTTGGACCCAATATGTATCCACGATTATTGCTTTGTTGGCAGCATTGTTTACCGTAATCTTGTGTGTAAAATGCGACATAATCTTAAACGTACCTACCGAAATCGCTTCAAAGTGTTTGATGAATCAATAGTCTCCTATTTTCAACCGACGACAAAAAGAGGAGGTTATCAATTCGTCGCGTATATTTTTTTTTTTTTTTTTTTTTATGTATGATCATCGAGTACTCGAAGACGGCTGAACCGATTTGGAAAATTCTTTTTTTGTTCGAATGGGTATACTTCGAAATTGGTACCACTATCACCAAAGTCAGGATCTGATGATGGGATCCTGGAGAAATCGAGGGAACTCTTCAAATATTATAGGCACACCTATGGCGTTTTGGGTATTTCTTATAGTAACTTGTGCAGTTGCTCTCAAAAAGTACCATTTGGGGAAGTGGAACTGATGATGAAGACCACAGATGGCCGCCGAAACTACTCAATAATAAGTATTAAGTGGATTGCGATTCGATTACTTGAATATGGATGTTAAGCACTTTATGCTCGTCACAATGCATATGGTGATGTAGAGCTGATGGTGAAGTACCAGGAGAACTCCTCAATAATTAACGGCCCAGCATTGGGAAAAGCAATATTTTGTAAAAGGTTATAAGTAGTTGACATTTAGGCTCTTGTAACTAGGTAAATTAAAAATCATCTAACTAAAAAGAGTGAAAAAAAAACTTTTTAACAAAAAATTAAACCGACTCCCAAAAAACACTGCAAAGTGAAAAATAACTTTAATTTCGGAAGTCGGTGCCAAAAACGAAAAAACAAAACTAAAGACACCGACTACCGAAATTAAAGTTATTTTTCACTTTGCAGTGTTTTTTGGGAGTCGGTTTAATTTTTTGTTAAAAAGTTTTTTTACCATATTTGCAGCAGGTACCAATGCAACCGGTTTATAGCTACATGTTGCCCACTGCAGTTGACCTCTAAGAGGCAAGAGTTCTTATGACCATTAGTCTATACTGTCGTCTTATACCTAAAATATTGTATCTAACATGCAGCAATTGTGAAAATGAATAATAAGAAACTCCACGGTTACTAAAAACAAAAAATAATAATTTTATAGTAACCGTGGAGTTTCTTGCCGGTTCTTCTCCATAGGAAACGATCAATTTCGAACCGTGCACTAACTGCTGACGTTTTATGAGTGCCCAGTAGGCCTATGTGAAATAAAATAATTTTGATTTTTGACCATGTAGTAGACACGTTCCACGTGCTTCTGCAGAAAGATATGAATACTTACAGTTTAAGCTTTTTTCCTCTTCGTTTTGCGTCGTATTAAGTGCTAAGGGTCGTGTCCTCCTACATAGATCACTGCGTCATAGACAACGATTTTCTACTCATCTACGCACGCCGAGTTTAAGCTAAATTCCTACCGCAGTCTGTGATTAAACGCAAGCTGAGTACGCGAGTAGTTTTTGTTCCTTTTTTAGGGTTCCGTAGCCGAATGGCAAAAAACGGAACCCTTATAGTTTCGTCATGTCTGTCTGTCTGTCTGTCCGTACGTCCATCCGTAGAAGTTAGGGGGGGGGCGGGGACATTTTACCACTTTGGAAACGTATCTCTTTTAAGCAATTACCTTTATGAAAATGTGTCTATAGATACCGGTTCACAGAATACCTACCAAGTTTCACATGAATGGTCTTAATAGTTTCGGAATAAAATTGCTGTGACATAAGGACGGACGGACAGACAGACAGACAGACATGTCGAAACTATAAGGGTTCCGATTTTTGCCATTCGGCTACGGAACCCTAAAAATGGAAAAACTTGCGATATTATTAGTATAGGTTGCAATAGTAATTTGAGGTGGATAGGTAATCAGTGTAGACTGTGTACAGGATGACCCAGTATTTAATCTTATGGTACTCCAGTTTCTGTGGTGTAGATTGAAGATTGGCAGTCTTTAAATTTTACTTGGAACAATTTCTTATCCAGGTACCTAATAATTGAGCAGCAAGTATTACAATTTGTGGTGATCAAGTTTTAAGATTACATAGGACGACCTAGTGCTAGATTTGGTCGAAAGCTTATTATGACCTTATAATGAGTGGAGAAGAAAAAATATAATTGATCAGGTGTACTTTCGCATTAATTTCCCAATTTTACTTGTGTTAACCATTTGTGCCATTATTCTGTCCTTCAATGGCGGGAGAGCAGTCTCAGGATTTCTAAATAAGCTACCATATTTAAATAATTTACGCATATCTCTATGGCCAAGAAATAAATTTTCTTTCTTTTCTATATCTACCTGTGTGATGGAGAAATAATACATCAGACTGTAAAAATCAAATAATTTATTTATAAGAAACACAATGTAGTTTTATTAGTATTATTTTATATTTTTACATAAGATAGCATTTCTTTTATAAATTTTGACTTAGATTAAATAAAATCTATAAGTATTATCAGACTATTAAGGTCATGACACATTTTTCTATAATACTTCTTATTCAATTTCAAAATGGCTGACAAAATAAAAATAAAACATAATTATTTTGTACTTATAATTTTAAATTATTACATTATAATTTTTAATAATGGCAGTATCAAAATATTTTTTTTCGTTTATAATGTGCACCTTCAAGGCAATATTAATAAGAGGATTTCAATAAATGTTTATTAAAAAAAATATTGTGCAAAATGTACAAACCCTTAGAAAGCAATATTATTACACAGTCAATTTATTATTCATATATTATTTAAATTATCTTCTTATGCGTAAATAACTTTTAAAAATGTATTTACAAATATTTCTTAAATTATTCTACTTCGGGTTCAAATCGGTCGGTAAAATTATATCTTTATTGCCATGATATAATAACCATTTGGAAAAATATTATGAAAAATTTATATTCTCACTTTATTTATTTTTTATTCTACTTGGTCTGTCAGTCAGACTTTCATAAAATATTGGGCACGTATTTTGTTCCTATTAAAATTTAAAAAAAAGTTATTTCTTAATTTAGTAATCTTAAGAGTGGTTAATGATTGGTGACTTCACTTGATTTAAATTTAAATTTAGCATGACGTCAAACGCTGGTACACTTTTTGGAGACACTTTTGTCACTTAAATTGTCTTTAAAGTAACTCCCAGTGACAAAAGAAAACATAAATATAGTGACATATATAGGTATTTAATATTTTTTGGTAATCTAACCGACGATGCACCAAATTGATGATTTCAGGAAAATACCGTTTCAAAACTGTGTGAGAAACTACATTAACTGGCTGGGTACATGCTATGTATAAACCTTAAGGTACTATAGTATATCTCTACAATTATCCGCATATACTGGATCATTCAAATCTGTCTCACTCTATCAGACACAGGTTTAACGACACGCTTACTCATAAATATACACCTATTATCAAGCTATATACATATATCTCCTCAAAGCCGGTTGCCAACCAAGAACTGAGGTATTGTGAGATTTAAACAGTAAAGCTAGTTAGTAGTTCTCGTGACCTCTCGATTACAAGTTCCACATCTTATCCATTTGGCTATTGACGCTTCGAATTAGATTCTTCATATAAAAATTTCTAACACAGCTTAGTTCTTGGTAGGCAACCAGGGTAAAACTTATTAATACTCATTTTGCTAAATTCTGCACTGTAATTGTACCTTATTACCAATTTAAATTTAGACTAAGTGTATAATTTAGCAAAATATAAACAAAAGGCAATTAAAACAACCCAACACTTGGAAAGGACTATAACTTTCTATGCGTTATTGCATCAGAAATAAAAATATACGCTCAGCGGTTTCGGCAATGTTCTACCGAGATACCGTGAAGTAATAGTGTGGATTTTAGTCAGTAGAAGTGACACTCTTCTGCTCTACCCAGAATGGGAGAGAAGTCATTCGATAATTCCCCCATGTAAAAAAAAAAGAGTTGACTAACCTTTCTTGTTTATACCAAACCAGTCTCAAAATAATGGTTTATTAATTTCTAAAAATAAAGAATTGGAAATTTATTGGAAACACCGTTAGTATACGGTTCTTATTTCAATAACATCGTCTGCATTGTACAATGTGACGTTTCTGTATCGCATGTCACACCATTTCAGACTTTATACTAAGTGCTATAGCTTATAAATTCATATCAATTATTCTTTAGTGTACTGTAAGCATTTTGCTGTCGTCTCGTCGTCACGTGGTATACAATGGTTCTGCATATAGTCTGGTAGGTACTGATATATTGCTGGCGGCTACTGGTGGTGGTTCTCTGCTTATCAGCAATGCCTCCCGAGCCCTTTTCTTGGCTGCAAGAGAAGATACAACATGTTAGACGGTGTACTTTATCCGTAAATAATAGATGCGGAAGTCTGTCTGTCTGTTAGCAAAGCTAATGAACCGATTTTGTTGACATTTGGCATGGAGAAAGTTAAAGACCTGCGATAAAGCTACTTCAAGAATCAACCCCTAAAGGGTCGAATTTTCACGAAAGTATCCATACGAAAAAAGTCGCAAGTAACCAACATAGTTTGAAATATAATACAGTTAAAAAAAAATCTTTAAGTCAAGAGTGAATAGGTTACTTCTAAGTAAGCGTGCTCCATCTTCGACCACATCATCGCTTACCATCAGGTGAGATGGTGGTCAAACGCGAACCTATTCTCAATTAATAAAAAAACTTCGCTAAGAGCATCTGAAGTCTAATACTATCCTAGGACCAAAAAGAACTCTGAACTCTACAACAGACATCCTTGGCATGACGGTCCCAAATGTTTTATCGTAGTTGACATAACGACAACTTAATAGTTTTTTTTTAAACAAGCAATTTTATATTATTTTCTTATTCTTCTCAGCAAACCCTTTCATTTGATACCCAAATCATGGCATTGCAGCAAAATAACTAGTTCGCCATCTTGGATCATCCGCCATATTGGATTTAAAAAAATGTAACTCAGCTAACTATGCGTTGTCATTCAAACTAAACGTGTATGCAAAATTTCATCTTAATCGGTTGAGGTTAACTAGTTCAAAAATCAGTTGCAAGATTCGACCCAGAGATACTAACGAACGAAATAACCAGTGTCAAATACGAGCCAAATGGTACCAACTGATATAAATGGTCAAACACTCGTTCAATCAAATATTTTTGTAGCAAGTCTATATGAACTAGTTCTTCACATCACTTCAACCACGTATTTACCGATTTCTTGTTAAAAGATGACATGTCTTTGAAATGGGAACAATATGGTACTCATTAATATTAATAGTAACAGGGGCTTTAGCCAAAGTAACAATTTAAAACGATAACGAAGTTAGAAAAGACTGAAATGTATGGGATTGACATAAGTCACGTGGTCAATCGACATCGTTATCGCAAGTTGGTAGACAATGTTATAAATTCGCAACGAATCGTTATCGTGTTTATCCCATACAAATGCGTACTATGCGTAGACAAGCAGCGCTTTCAGTGTTCGCCTTCGCTTCGATCGTGATCGCCAAAAAAGATAACGAAACGAATGTTAAAACGTTGTAGTTATTGAAACAATTTGGCCGGATTTCATTCAATAGCTGATTTTTGACACTAAGTGGTTAATGCGTTTTTATTTCTTCGTTTATAATCCTTAGATCATATAATCTCTAGATGAAGCATCAAATGCGCGCAAACGTGTCAAACAATATTAGCCAGCTGTTGGCTTATAAGTTCTTTACCCGCCGATTAGTGATTAGTGCCGATCGTGTCGCTTTGGTGTCACTACGTATTATGCGCGCTAAGTAATAAACAAATAACAGTGATAAAATGACGGTATGCGCTATTAAACTGTGCCGAAATTATAAAGGAAGGGTAAAACTAAACACATCACCTAACGTCACCTATCATCGGTAAGTAACCAAAAAACCGGTCAAGTGCGTGTCGGGCCACGCGCAGTGTAGGGTTCCGTAGGTTTTATAACAGCCAAGTGCGTGTCGTATTCAATATGAAAGAATAACGAGAACACCTGGGTGAGGCGCCAAAAGCGATTAAGACATCGACGGCAATTGGAAACAATTGAGGATATGCCAGAATTGTTGTTTATTCAACATTTCAGGCTTAATAAAAAAACATTTAGGAAGTTATGTAACGACCTAAAAGGTCATGCTGGATTAAAAGGTTCCCCTGAAATTCCCCTGGAAATAAAGGTAAGGAATTTTACATTAATAAACCAACTTAATTATAGGTAATGCAGGCATCTAGGTACCTACATAAGTTGTTAGTTGTTGCACTTTATAACTTGGGTTAAATCATCTTAGTCTTCTTATAGGTACCTATTTAGGTTGATGTGATTTTATTTTAATTTACAGCAGTTAATAAAGTATTGTGCGCATTGTGCGGTACCACAAAATTATTGTTGTATAGTATAAACTAAAGCCGGCTCTTCACGTTGGCCTACATAGTGGCGAATGTAGTGGCCAATGCCTATTGGCCAACGTATAGATGGGGTGTTTGTTCATCTTGGGTACACAAACACCCCATCTACACGTTGGCCAATAGGCATTGGCCACTACATTCACCACTGCGTTAGCCAATGTGAAGAGCCGGCTTTAGTTTATACTATACAACAATAATTTTGTGGTACCGCACAATGCGCACAATACTTTATTAACTGCTGTAAATTAAAATAAAATCACATCAACCTAAATAGGTACCTACCTATGTATTATTGTATTTTTCAGGTGCTGTGTGCTCTTAGCTTATTAGCTACAGGGTTGTACAAAAAAATTGTGGGTGTGGGCCAGTATTTGACGCAGCGGACAAGTCGCTGCATCAGGGAGGTTGTGATTTGTGAACGCCCTTAATCACAATTAGATGGTCTGCAGGTGGATGGTGTATCCACAAACGTCATACGAGAGATCCTTAATTAAAGATAAGTATGTAAATATTTTTTTAAATAGGTCAAATCAGTAATTTTTTTTTTTAGGTTCCTACATACCTCAATAGTAACTTTTTGGTATTTGTTGTAAAATAATTTACAGATTTCAAAGGACACATAATTTGCCTGGTGTGATGGGTGCATTGACTGTACCTAATATTGCTATCACAAGACTGGTTGAGGAAGAACATATGTTTTTTAATAGAAAAGGATATCATTAAATTCTAATCATAATATAAAACTATGTGGTTAACAAACTTCATCGAAACTATGTATATAACTATGTATTTATAAATATAAAATATCACTTATTTATCATATGAACTCAATGAAGAATGTTGGAGGAAGCCTATGCCAAGCAGCACAGTGAAATAAAGGGACAGATTATTGTAAAATCTATAAAATATCATGTTTTGTAAGTAGGTACCTTAATTCTAATAATTAAGGGTTATTATTATTATATTTATTATATGTCATATCATGTAAAGAAATAAGTATATGATATATCAGATTAAGTAACTTTATTTACCAGCACTCAATTAAATCCCTTCTCTCCAATGCAATTTGGTTCTTTGTGGAAACCAAACAATACCTACCTATAGTTTTATTTCATTTTCTTTTCAGATGTGTGATTATGACTTACACATAATAAATGTTAATGCAAAATTTGGTGGTGCTGCACATGACTCCCACATATGGTCTGCGAGTCACGTGGGCACATATATGCAAGGGCTTTATGAAAGTGGTGAACACGTTTGGTTATTAGGTAAGTTATTCCTTATATTGTAAATAGTGAGACATCTGAAATGGCCTTATACTCCAAGTAGTAATTTACTATATTTAAGTGAGCATAACTACAAATAAACAACGATTATACAATTCTTTATTAGAACTGGAGTAGTCTATTAACAAAAAAATATTTTTTTTAGGAGATTCAGGCTATTCACAGCGGTTCTGGTTGATGACACCTATATCAAATGCTGAACCAGGATCCCAGGAAGAGATGTACACACGACGTCATGTCCAAGCTAGGCTCCCGTCCTTGAGCCGAAGGTGGAGTGAGCACGAGCGGGAGGGGTGGTGGTGTTTGCATCTGGGATGAGGAAGGCAGAAGCCAATTATTTGATGGCTGTGAAGTGGAAGGTTGTGGTGAAGATGTCAGTTGTGGAGTTTCTGCAAAAGAAAATGAGTGTTACTTTGGACAATTTATGGATACCTCATTTGTTTGTTGAAAATGTTTTCTTAAATCAAATCCTGCTAATATTGTAAAATGTGAAGGTTTGGATATTTGTTTGTTTCTTAGTCAATCACGCAAAAACGGCTGAACAAATTTGGATGAAAATTGACCCACACAGATATAGAATATAAATAGCAAAACTGAGGTTTCCTTTTTGGGGAGGGATTTTACATTATGTACTTACATAATAAAAATTCACTATAAAAATATTATGATATTTTAAATCTAGACTTACCATCTACAATTTCCAAAATATACTGTATCATCTTGGGCGCCGGGATCATCTTGTGCAGAACATTGAGGTCCCTGAAAAAGATTGGTTGTGGTAGATTTATTAAAATAATGTATATATATATTAATGAAATTATGTATTACTGAAAAAAATATTTATTTTAGGATGTAGTTATGTAAAAATTATGACAACATTTTTTCAGTTATATATATAATATTTACAAATACTAATTAATAACCACTTAAACCAATTTAAACTAAATAATCAAAAAATAAAAATGAAATGGTGTCTTTCATGTTAACTAAGTAACTTTTGTTGCCATTAACTAACATCATTTATTTTTATTGTTGATTGACCATTGTTAATAGAAATTTGAATATTTTATAAAACATCTGCCTACTAGAGAAAATGAGCTCATTATTGAGCATGAGCCTTGAAGATGTAAAATACTTACATTAAATCCTAGCTCTTCTACAGAGACTTGCCCGTCCACTGCTAAAGCACCCATTATAGCCAGCGCTCTTTCATCACTAGCTGACAAGGTTTGCCTGCTTGCTAGCCCACCTCCAGTCCCTCTTGCATGATTGCCTTATGGTCAATGCCTTTTTTTCGTCTTGGACTTCCAATCTGCCCACACCTAGATCAGTCATAGTCATAATTATGTTATAAGTGTAAATGAGATTAAAAAGCCAAAAATTTGGTAAGTACTTTTGAAATTAATTGAAAAGTAAATAAACATCCGGGGCATGTTCTCATATGGCCATCGGATCCCAAAGCATAGCTTGAACTATGGGTGTCAGAGACTGATTATAATCATGTCGAAAATCCCCAGTCTAGTAATAACAGAGAAGCAAGGACAAGCCAACCTTCATAACCGCAAGGGTGTGTCTGCTTGTCCAAAACCCTTGAAAACATAGCTAGGATTGCTAGAATCACACCAGTCTATCCAAAAATGTTCATTAGGTCCTTACTTTTTTCCACTTATCTGTAGTCTTGCTGACACCACCGCCAACAGCATTCAAAATGTTGGTAAGTTCAGACCATAATCGGTCTGACCTTACCCGACCTTGTGATCCAGCAAGAGGCCTCGCCAGGTCACCATGACTGTAACATAAACAAACAAAGATTCAATATAAGTATTTCATTGATAAGATCGCGTCATTGTTTACATTACATACTCATGAATAAAACTTGGATTTACTTACGTTTCCATATACTCAAGCAGCGTTCACAATTGTTCGGGACTTGCTCCCACTCTTGAACTCATGTTTTATCACTAAAAATTAAAATATAGATTACTCCATCATCGTTTTATTTTGAATACCATTAAGTTTTGGAGACGATCTAAAAGTAATAACACTCTATTCACTTACCACTGTCAAAATATTGTTTTTATTATAATTTGAACAAGATTAAACGCAACACGCACTATATAATTATTCTTATCATTAAAAGCAACAACAAATAAAAAGTTCACGGGTTGGATGATTTTGATTTTTGATCCGATTTGACACTTCTTGACTGACACTGATTAGTGATGTGTCAACTTGATTTACTAACTCGAGTTGGGCTTAGATCGAGTCGAATTCTCGAGTTGAATTCTCTTTAACTCGATTTAGTCGATTTGAATACGCGAGGTTAATGCGAGGTTTGCCGATCATTTATGACTATTTTCATTCATTTAATTCGCTACAAATGTCAATTATGTCAATGTCACAACAACACAACATTGCATTGTTGCAGATTTGAGGTTATTTTGGAGTACCAGTTGTTATTGTTGTTAATTTTTCGAATTATTAGGTACTGTATAGAAAAAATGCCAGAACCTAAAAGGAAATCTGTTGTTTGGGATTTATTTGAATCGCCAGTGAATGGACATGCTAAGTGCAAACAGTTTTCAGATTCATACAAATATAGTTTTGTTGTTAATTAATAGAAATACTTAATTTATTTATGTTACGAAAATTTAATCCTAAATACATAAAGCATAAATAAATACATTTCTTTTTTATTTGAATTCTACCTGCTTTAATTATAATGGTCCATGGGGACCATTATAATTTATGGACATATTTATGCTGAATTTGTTAAATTTTGTTTAAATATTGTTACGAAAAATCATTTACTCAGTTTCACTTCACCCAGTTAACTCGAGTTACGTGAATTTCAACTCGAGTTAACTCGAGTTACGTGAATTTTAACTCGAGTTAACTCGAGTTGTGTTTATTCCGGATTGGCACATCACTAAACAATTCGACACTGTGTTCGACACAACGATCGCGACAATCAGAGACGACGATGAATTTAGATATCGTCTCGCTACGAAGCAATTTTACTTTGGCTAAGGACCCTGTCTTGTTTATTACCAAAACAGAATATCGTATGCATAAAACTGACATAACTCAATTTTTGTCACTTTTGATGTTGATATAAGCAGTACCTGTGTTATACACTACTCTAAATCCACAGAAGTCCAAATAAATAGTAGAAATGGGACTTTTGTTTTCGGTGAATTGCATATGATTTTAACTGAACCTTTTTATATCGATGTCACTAGAAAGATAATTGTACAATTAAATTTACTTAACAATGTTTTTCAGAGAGACTAGCAGTGCCGCGGTGCTTCACGATAAAAAAGCAACCCTCCTTTTTGCAGTCGGGTAAAAAGTAGCCTATAACCTTCCTCAAGCTACTTCTATACCAAACATTCAAAGCCACCCAGAACTTTCGAAGATTAACGCATTCAAACAAACAAACTTTTCCGCTTTATAATATTAGTATAGATGCATGCTCAATTCCAGAAATAGTAATTTTTAAGTTTGGCCAGTTTCATTTGGAGAGTGCAATATATTATGTGGATTTATACTAAGACTTGCACATAAGGTTATCATTATAATCTTCGAAAGTACTGGGTGGATTTGGTATGGAAGTAATTTGAAGATTGAGGAAAGTTATATGCTTTTTAACCTGACTGCAAAAGAAGGGGGGTTATGTTATCATCCGAATAAAATAAGTACAGTTATAAAATAATGTTTCAATGTGTATAGACGGGTCCCTATAGAGGCGTCCTATAGTCTAGAATAGAATAGAATATTTATTTTTTAATTCAACTAAATTACATGACATAGTTATGAAACAACATTTTTAAACATATTTATGTAAACTAAACTAGTTGAACACTGGTACCCAAGTAAGATTTAACTTGTGTTTTAGGTACCAGAGCTCTCGCACTTTAACAGGACATAAACTTAAGCCTATAAAACTAGGTCGTGTGAGTTACATAAAAAAAATCATTGTTTTAAACAGTAGTAGAAAAAAAATAAAGCATTAATATAAACTTATTTTTAAAAAAAGGAACAATAACAAGAGTGATTAATCATGTATCAAATAAACTATCAGTAAAAAGAGTATTCTAGCGCTATAGTGGTGTGTATAAAAGTGGTTGAGTATGGGTGGCGAAGGGTGAAAAGTGTAGATAACAATATGATGTGTAAGTAAGAACGTTGTGTATGTATTTGTAAATGTAAGTTATAATGTAGATTAAATACAGATAAAACATTTCAGCATAAGTTTTTGTAAGTAGCCATTCAGATACCTTTTTTTTGCACTCAGATCTAGATAGTGGATAAATGTTGCAGTGTTTGATGACAATATAATAAAGATAGCTTATCACATGGTGGTGCCTTGCGGTTAAACGACTTTTATGCGTCTGAGGTTTGCAAACCATGTGCCACCTGCGTCTCTTTACAAGTCTATGCAACATTGTATGAATAGAATACTGGCCAGTGGTAATAGCATCCTAAATATACAACGTGTAACAGAATAAACGCAATTCTTGAAAGTAGTTGGTTCAGAATCGGCTTCTAAATCGATTTCTGTCATAAAAAAATAGGTGTTAAATTTTGACGGAAAAATCTTTCTTTTAACTTAAAATGGAAACACACTAAACTTATATACAACAGTATGACAAATTAATATAATCCTTAATTCAAGGAAATGCGTTTGTGTGCGTGTCGGCGGAGAACAATGCATAAGTGTATGCGTCTGCGTACGGATATTGTATGACGCACATACGTTTTGCGTTTAGTAAGGATAACTATTTTATAAAAAAATGTCTAGGTTTGGTTTCAATTTTTTTAGTTACGGATGTTGTTTTAGACTTATAATTTAATATTCTAATTGGGGTGTCTGAGGTATTGCACTTAATCTGTTATACCTTGTAGTGGGGCAAATTCCATATTCTACTTTTATGAGATATTTTTTGGGAAGGAAAATCAGCTAGGAAAATAATTTCTACATGGCTATCTTCCACATGAAATGTTTCAAAATGTAACTCCTTTTACTACTTTGCTTTTACTAACACTAGTTTTTTCAGGTACCTTTAGTGAGAGAATTGATTTTTGCTGTCTGCAATAAAAAAAAACTGTAATTCCGGATTTACATATTTGTTTTTTTTTATTGATAATAGGCTCGCGTTTGACCATCTCACCTGACGGTAAGTGATGATGTGGTCGAAGATGGAGCACACCTGCCTAGAAGTAACCTATTCACTCTTGACTTAAAGACCCCCCGTTTATAGCTATCAGGAAATACAGACTTTGCCTCGACCAGACTGGTCGAAGTGCATCATTGCCAATGAGTCTATTTGCATGTTTCTCGGTAGACTCAAGCGCGTTGATATTTGGCAAATCCATCCCAAAGATAAGAGCAGTACTTACGACCGAAATTGGGCTTGATATAAATTGAGCAACTGTTCCGGTGTGAAGTACCGTCTCACCTTTGCTAGGATTTCCAATTTTTTGCTGCTAGTTGAGCCTTAGCCTCGATGAACGGACCAAAATTGAGGGTGGAGGTCAGTGTTACCCCAAGAAGCTCAATACGATCAGTTATCGGCACGGTTACATCGCGGAAAGTAGAAGCCGGTTGGAATTGGCTCTTTTTTGTGGAGAAGAGATACGCCTGGGTCTTAAACTATACAAATAGAATAAATTTAATTGTATGAAAATCTGATGTTTAATTAATAAAGACCTTGCATGTTCAGAATTCCAGGGTCTTGACATATTATAATTATTTACGTCAGGATATATATTATTTTTATGCATTTATTCATTGCGGACAAGAATAAAACCAGCCAAGTGCGTGTTAGCCCACTCGCAGTGTAGGGTTCCGTAGTTTACTACAACGACAAGTGCGAGTCGGATTAGCTGGTTGAGAGCACTATACCATGCTCTAACCAAAACAAACTAACTACTCTATTTTACACAAATAAGAACTTAATCAAAATATTTTACAATAGAATTTGTCTGAAAGAGAGTAGAATATAGTTGGTCGATTATTACTCGTAAATTTTTGAAGCCAACTTAGTTAGATAGTTTTCCTTTTAACTTCGTTATATGTAGTTACTATTACCGTGACGTTTGAATTCCTACCTACAACCACTTAGTTGGTGGGGGGAGGGGGGATACTGTACTCGAACGAAAATTAGCACTTTAAAGCTTAATATTTCGCAAACGGTGATTCGGAACCCAAAAATGCTTTGTCCACACTCTCATTGTTACGATATGAGATAACATGAGATAAAATTAAATATCATCTCTTAATGTGTAGGGGAAGTAACCTAAAAATATTTTTCATGATTTTATTTTATCACTTTGTCATCGTGATTAATAATTATGTATACCCATGTCAAATTTCATCGTTCTATCAATAGTTTCTGAGTTTAATAGTTTCTGAGCTAAGCTGCGGAAAGACGGATATGGTGAAACTATAAGGGTTTCTTGTTGACTACGGAACTCTAAAAAGACATTGTGTTAGTATAGTTTTGCATATCAATTTAGTCAGGTCGGTTTACGGTGTTACATTTATTCATGCCAAAATGCATGAATAAATGAATCAAATTCGTACATTTGAATATTGATTTTGGCATTTATATAAGTGAGGTCGTCTTTTAATAGGTACGCATTTCTGACTCAAAAGTTGTAAACTATTTAAGAAATATTGCTGGAAGCGAATAACATCGCTTCCAGCAATATCTCTTGAAGACTCTACCAGAACTTTCCAAAAATCTGTTAAATCTAAAGAACTTATTAAGTTTAACTACCTAGTGTAGTAAAAATTAAATATTCAAGCAGCTTTTTATGTAATCCATTACCCATAGAAGTGAGTCGTGCTACTTTGTTCCATTCCAAACTGCTATTCTCGAAGACTTTATCACGATAAAAAGAAAACCTTCCTTTTTAGGGTTCCGTAGCCGAATGGCAAAAAACGGAACCCTTATAGTTTCGACATGTCTGTCCATCTGTCTGTCTGTCCGTCCGTCCGTATGTCACAGCCATTTTATTCCGAAACTATTAGGACTATACATGTAAAACTTGGTAGGTAGATGTATTCTGTGAACCGCTATCCGATTTTATGAGAAAATTAAAAAAAAATAAAAAAATAAAGGGGGCTCCCCATACATGGAACTGAAACTGAAAATATTTTTTTTCATGAAACCTATACGTGTGTGGTATCTATAGACAGGTCAGGTAAAATGACATTAAGGTTTGTAAAATGACTTTTTCATAAAGTTAATCGTTTAAAATATATACGCTTCCAAAGTGGTAAAATGTGTGTCCCCCCAATCTAACTTCTATAATAATGAAGTGCACTGAAATATTGATTAAACCCAATGAGTTTCCTTTCATTTTAATCACCATGAAATGCACTTTCTGTAGGTAACTTTGATAATTGTAGGTTTTTTAGATTTTGAGAAAATCGAATTAGAGTGCCTAGGTAGCGGGTGGCTCGGTTTATTTGCTGTCCAGTGTAGTTACAAAAGCCATAATGTCAACAACAACCTATACCTATGTACCTTTTACAAAATATTGCTTTTCCGGATGCATAGCCGTTAATTTTTGAGGAGTTCTCCTGGTACTTGACCATCAGCTCTACATCACCATACTAGTATGTATTGTGACGAGCATAAAGTGTTTAACATCCGTACTCAAGTAATCGAATCGCAATCCCCGAAATACATACTTATTATTGAGTAGTTTCAGTGGCCATCTGTGGTCTTCATCATCAGTTCAACTTCCCCAAATGGTACTTTTCGAAAGCAACTGCTCAAGGTACTATAAGAAATACCCAAAACGCTATAGGTGTGCCTATAATATTTGAAGAGGTCCCTCGATTGCTCCAGGATATGGGATCCTGGAGCAATCGAGGGAACTCTTCAAATATTTCAGAATTCAGATCCTGATTTCGTAACAATAGGACCAACTAGAAAGTATACCCTTTCAAACGCAAAAAGAATTTTCCAAATCGGTCTAGCCGTCTCCGAGTAACGAGGTAACATAAAAAAAAAACGAGACGAATTCTTTTGAAAACCTTTAACAATTCTTTGGAAAACTCCTTTTTTTGAAGTCGGTTAATAAAAGACATCCAATAACACTGTCCTTTTGTTTCTGGTTGGGAAAATCATCGAACAACTTCTCCGGCTCTGGGTTAAGCGGAAGGGAGTGTCAGACTTCTACTGACTAAAAACCCACCCTGTTCCTTCAGCTGCCCGTAAGTTTCGGGCCGCGGTTTCTTATTGATACATTTCCGCAACTCCGGCGGGCAATGGCCTTATGAGGCCCCACCCGGATGGAGAGCTACTCTTGCTCACCGTCCGTAAGCCCGCGCCTACGGTGGCCGGAGAACGGCCCGAATAACACTATTCTGCGGAATCGATGCATTTATTATTTTTATTTGTCGGATCTTACTTGTAAAACTAGTTTTTGGTCAAAATGTTCAATTTCTACGTACTGCTCTCTATCTGTTAAATATGACGCAAACCACTTATGAGCAGTTCCACGTATTCTTATTCCGTATAATTTTTTAAGTAAGATTTTAAACTGTACTTTGTCGTACGCCTTCGTCATGTCAAGAAGAATACCAATCACATATTTTTTATCATTAATAATATTGATTACTTTTGGCATATATTTATAGACTGCTAGGGTCATGGATCGCTGTTTACGGAAACCGTTTTGACCTTCATCAAATATTTTAAATCTTTCACAGAAACTATACCCGGTTACACATTGCTTTATTAAAACGCCGTGGATAGAAGAGCTAGCTGGTAGTTATTGGGGTCAGATTTTGAGTTTTTCTTAAATAATGGTTTTGTTATAGTTTTTTATTTTATTTAAGTTGGTCAGGAAAAGCTCCTTTATCAAAGGACTGATTAATTAAGGGCCTATACTTCCTCAGCGCTTCTCACTCTTCTCGCTCGCTCACTACTGGCCGCGGTCACGCGAGCAAGCGAGACAGGGTGGCAGGGAAAAGACTCCAAGACACTGATAATTTAGTTTATTTCTTTTTACGGTGAAAATAATGGTAATTTAAAAAGTAAATAACATAAGACCTGCTAGTTAGTTCAATTAATATGCAAAGTGTCATTATCTAATTTGAAGTTATCTATATCTATACTTATAATAAATCTGTAGAGAGGTCAATTCTGTACATGAAATGTATCTACAAAATAACTATCAGGGGGTGATTAGGGATCGATACTGATACCAAAAATGCAATCAGTAAAATTTTTGTCTGTCTGTCTGTCTGTCTGTCTGTCTGTCTGTCTGTCTGTATAACCGTTATAGAAACAAAAACTTCTCGACGGATTTTAATGAAACTTGGTACAATTAATATTTATATTCCTGAGTAGGTTATAGTATACTTTTCATCACGCTACAATCAATAGGAGCAGAGCAGTGAAGGGAAACGTTGGGAAAACGGGAGAAGTTACTCCATTTTTTAAGCTTCCGTCGCGTGTGCAACCTTAATGGTTAAAGGTACACAGAAATCATTTATGACGGAAATGTTCTCCTTAAAATTATATAAAAAATATCCCACGACAGCATATATCTATCTTTTATGGTTGACTCACAATAACACGTGTAACTCCCGATAGCTTAGCAGTTCGAAGCTCTCTGATTATTATTCTGCTCCGAAATTTAAAACCATCACAACTTTGCAATGGAACTCGGCTAAAAGTAACCCAGTTGCAACAAAATATAATCGAGGCTCAAATTTTAACAGGTTGCGGTGCAGGAGAAACCGCCTTTATTCCCAGAATTCCCATAATACCAAATAATTTTCCATTCCAATTTAAAAGAACGTGATTCCCAGTATCGGTGTGTTATGCAATGACAATTAATAAGGCTCAAGGGCAGAGTTTTCGTGTTGCTGGAGTCTCGGTGTCAGTTGTTTCTCGCATGGTCAGTTGTACGTTGCTCTTTCCCGGGTTAGCAGTTCTAGAAATCTTTATGTTCACGTGCCGGACGGGTCAACTTTCAACATAGTTTACCTGGAAGCTTTGCGCTGAAGTATTGTCGTTCTATAGGTATTTAAGCCTCATATGAACGTGATCTAAACAATATTACCAATACATTAACTTAATAACACACAACAGGAGTTACACGCTGACGGAGTCGCGGGCACAGCTATTAACAATAATATTGTGCGGTTCGGTATTGCGATATTTTTCAACAGTATTATAGATTGACATATTATATTTCCCTACTAAATTACGAAAGTTAATCTGTGTGTTACATCAAAATCACTGAACCGTGAGGAAGGACATAGGCTATTTTTTTTTTACGAAAACCGACGGAAACGTGGACGAAGTCGCGGGCAACAGCTATCTATGCTAATAATATAAGGCTGAAGAGTTTGTTTGTTTGTTTGAACGCGATAATCTCAGGAACTACTGGTTCGAATTGAAAACATATTTTTAATTAAATAGTCAATTTATAGAGAAAGGCTATAGGCTATATATCATTACGTTTAGGCCAATAGGAGCGGAGCACCAATGAAGAATGCTTCAAAATCGGGGTTAAATTTAACGTTAGCCCAAAGTAACTATTCCACGCGGACGAAGTCGCGGGCAAAAGCTAGTGTAAAATAAATTGCTTTTGCACAGCACAACGATAGCGACCGATGTTTTTGTGTGGGTAAGTTCTACGGTGCATGGTAAATACACGCTGTGTTTGATGGAATAAGGTTTATTAATGATCGTATAGTACGTTCTGATTTAAGAAATGCGGGTGTGTGCGCGAGTGCGTATCTATTGATTTGATTAAACTGCATGTGTAGTTGTTGCCCCGCCCCGCGCCTAACTGGAGACACGCGGTTCCGATATAATTTCGTCTGTTGGCCATATCTACTTATTTATTTTATCTATTTTATCTGTGGTATGGAGTATTGAGTATTATTTTTTCTGTCTAGCTGTAAGTTTTCTGTAATATTTTTTCTGCTGTAATATTATAGATATGTAGGTTTTTATTTATAAGAATTATTTTTATTACGAATGTGTGTATTTTAGATACTTATGTTGAATTCAAATTATTGATGACGCTAAATATTATTTCTGTTTAATTTCTGTCCATCTAAAGGTTGTCTTTAAGAGATTGTCTTGTGCAATAAGACCGACAAGGTAAACTACTTTTTATATTTCGGTATCAAATATAATTAAGTATGGTATATTGATAAACTAGCGACCGGTCTCGGCTTCGTACGGATGCATGTATTTATACACCTGCCTTCCTTTTGAATCATTCTATCTATAGTTGAAAACTGCATTAAAATTCGTGGCGTAGTTTAAAAGATACAGACAGACATAGAGAAGAGATAGAGACAGACAGCGAGCAACTGTTTTATTCTATCTAAAGATAAATAAAAAACAAAACAGAACATACCACTAGAATGCATGCAGCATAATACAAGTGTTGCTATGAAGGCAGCAAATGGCAACACTCCAGCCAAAGCGAGCAATGCATGCTGCGCCGGTGAATGCTTCGTCCGGGACGCCCCGCAACTCGTGATGTTGTGTACGCTGTAATTTTCTAGAATCTCTTGGAACTCTGTGCCTAAGGCGCGGATAGTTGCCTTCATGGCTTTCGGTGTTAACGCTTCACCTGATTCTACTTTTCTGAACTGGAAGCAGGGCCTGCGAACAACGATAAAATGGTTTGTATAAAGACCCCCATGTACATAATATCGTCGACTTGTGATCGAGAATTCGCGGGTTCGAACACACCACACACCCATTAGATGATTAGACTATTGACGTGAACCCATTCCAGATACAAGCATATTTAGCTTAGTTGGAGGGGTTAACAAGACTGCTAATAATCTGAATAGGGTAGTTTCCTGTGTTACAAAATAATTATTTTATTTGATCCATTAGGTAGATTTTAAAAAATATTGGTCACGTATTTTTTGCTTTTTCAAGTCAAGAAAAATTCACAAAGATGGACAGCTTCAAAGTACAGGAGTGGGGGCTGCTAACGTCACACAGTGCTAAGAATTATACCGAGGTGTGACGTCACGTGAAATTTCAACTCATTGTATTGTCTTAATTTCTCAATTACGTGAAAAAATAAAAAATACGTATCCAATGTTTTTTGTTAAACTACGTGACGGACTAAATAAAATATTTTAGGAAACTACCCTATTCTACTCACATTGATAGTTCTGTTATTAAAAGAAAACAGCCAAGCGTTTCTGGCCTTGCCTTTTTGGAGTTTCAGACTCCTACTGACTAAAAACCGACCATGTTCCTTCAGTTTCCCTAGCGTTTTGGGGCAGTGGTATTTCGTAATAAAATTTCCGCTACCCTGGCAGGCAATGACCCTGAAAGAACTTATAGAACTCATAACATCTATGTAGTTATGATCTGTGCATAATTTGTAAAACAAAAATAGATTTTAGAAGATCGACTGTACTCATTTTTAAGGTATTAAAAGATAATCTTCCACAGAAGCTTAATATTTAACAACTCTAAGCCCGACTAAGCCCTCACCTTGAGTGTTAGGTATTATAAAAACAGATACGATGCATTCGATTCGCCAAGTTTTCGCACAAATATTGTAAATCAATATTTGGTATGATCTACAGAATTTGTTACTTTTCTCATAACACTTGATGGGGGTTTTCTTGTAGATTTTTCTGACGTCTGTTTTTTGAGGATTGTTTTTCATTTGGTTTAATCAGCAGCTTATGTTTGTAATATAGCTTTAGTTGCAACCAGCATTCACAGACATTTTATATAAAAATCTAATATACATAATCATAAAAATCTCGTGTCACAGTATTTGTTATTGAACTACTCCTAAACGGCTTGGTCGATTTTTATGATAAGTCCGAGAACAGGTCGAATGTTATTTTTTTTTTTCATTAGCAATAATTTATATGGCAAAACAAACTTCGCTGCATCAGTAATTTTAAAAATAATAAACATCGATAACAAATATAAGAAAAAAGAACAAGATTTAATTTAATCAACACACAGGTAAAAATAAAATTTTAGTGTCGTCTGTGATTTTAAAATAGCTGTGTTGTCTCAAATGCTTATACAACATGTCCCAAACTTCAACAATAACCTTTAAGTTCTGACGTGGTTTAGTCATATCATAAATGGTGACGTGACGTATGTCAGACAGCTTAATAAATAATCGAAATGGATTATCTGGGGGCACGGCAGTGCCCCCGCCAAGTCGAGCAAAAAAGCGGTACGGCCGTACCATTCTTTTCTCGAAGCAATTCAGGCCATTTTCGACCCCCTATAACTACGTTGTGGATAAAACTAGAAGCCTGAATTTTCAGTGACCAAACAGGCATTGTATAAACACGGTATATCTCAAATTTCATTCAATTTGAACCAGTACTTTAAGAATTATAACGAGTCAAAGTTCCTTAATTTTGTAAATTTTGTCACTCACTGACTGACCGATCATCAAAAGTCTAAAGCACTTCTAGCAGACATAGAAGCTTCAAATTTAGAATACAATTAGTGTTTAGTATATGAATTAAGGAAAAACTATAATATTTTTCAATTTCGTTCCAGTTTTCTAGATACATCAACTGCATAAATAACTTTGTAATCCCATATAAATAATATATAGGATTACAAAGTTACATTTGCAGTTAATTAATCAGTGTACCTGTATAATATAATGAAATAATAGATGTAGATGGGTACTTTTTTTTTTCTTGGTGAAAAATATCATCGAATGACTTCTTCCGCTCGGGTGTATCAGAATTCTACTGACTAAAACCCACCCTGTTCCTACGGAAGCCCTAAAGTTCCGGGGCCGCGGTATCTCTATGGAACTTTCCCGCAAACCCCGACAGGCAATGGCCCTATGAGGCCCCGTCACTGGTATTAACAACTTTTTGAGGCGCGCGTGGAACATAACGCGCCGCCGACCCGGGCCTGGTCCTTACCGGAAGGTGAGCGACCCCTGCTCGCCATTCGCAGGCGGAGCCTACGGTGGCCCGAAATCGACTCGCGATCCACGACGCCCGGGGCGTCTCCCCCGGCGGCTGGGGCGCGAGGAAGAGAGTTGCCTCTCCCTCGCACGTTAGGCCTCCTCCTTCGCTAGTATGACTGCTTCGCAGCAGGAGGTGACTGCATCCCATTCTACCACAACTATGAGAGTTGCTGGACTTCCTATGGAAAGATTTATCTTAGGCGCAATAAAACTGATCAAAGAGTTTGTATCGATTGTGAAGAAGCTCTTGAACTCATGAGAAGTCGCATATGACTAGATAGGATAGCTTTAATATTTAATCTATGTTCTAATCTTTTTGCATGTCTAATGTATCTCTGTTTATTATGTATGTTTTTAGTTTTATATATCAAAATATGTTACTTTAAAGTCATAATTATGGTTGTCTCAAAGCCTCGCACACTACGTATAACTCCAAACATTCCATTATCTATACTCTATAGAGAAAGAAAACAAACCACTCACATGCTCACACTATACAATAAAATACATAGTTGCCATCATTGTAAAATATTATTTTCTACGATCCAGATAGATATCACATTCAAAGTACTGATTCAAAATATGAACAGCAATCAACTGCTATATTGTACTATTCTTTTTTACCATAGATAGTTTAACCGTTCTAGCCCTACCTACTACCCTCCCCCTACTCCCTACTGGCCAAAAACATAATCAAAATTCAATGAGTTAAACCAAATACAAAACGAATTAGGTCATTTTAATATAGCTGAATCTACTTACTGTGATACAGAGGATTGTCAAACATTACTACCAGGCTCAAATAAAGGTTTTAAATTAATCCAACAAAATATTAGGAGCTTAAAACGTAACATGCCTGGTCTACACCCACTGATTGCTAGGAGTGGCGTAAATTGGGATTGCATTGTGTTGTTGGAGTGCTGGTTACCATCCAATCCTAATATACCATGCATAAATGGCTACCATCATACAGCTACAACTAATAATTATACACAAAATGAAGGCGTGGTTGTGTACTGTAGAAATGAATTGATTATATCAATTGACGAGCCCCAACTTCTAGATGCAAATTGCCTGGCAATCAGACCGGATAACAATACGGTGGCGTTAGCAATATATCGTCCTCCTGGATATAAAAATGTTAACAACTTCATCCAATCTTTAAATAACCTACTGATGAGTTACTCTAATCTGCAGAATATTATAGTGCTGGGAGACATAAATATCGATATATGTGAAAATAGCTCAGATCCAAATTCTACCCCCTACTTAGACATGTTGGCCTACCATGGTCTCCTACCAGCACATTCACTCCCGACTCACGGCAAAACGTGTCTTGACCATGTCATGTTAAAAACAAAGCTATCGGTACGTAGTCTAATACTCCAAACAACGCTAACAGACCACTATACTGTTGCCCTTTGTATTGAAGCTAGTCATAAGCGTAAACCTGCTCAAATATTTAATCGCATAAACTATTTAAGTCTTACAGAAGACTTAAAAGCTCTTGACTTCTCCCATATTTATCTATTAAGCGACGCTAATGAGGCTACAAATCACTTTATACAAATACTCCAAACAATTGTAATTCAAAATACTAAAGAAATCAAGCATTTCACAAGAAAGAAATTACTAAAACCATGGGTAACATCTGGTATACTTAAATGTCTAAGAAATAGAGATAATCTTCATAAAAAATATAAAAAGGATCCCACTTATGTCACTTTAAAAACTACCTACAAAAGATACAGAAACTTTTGCTCTGCACTATTAAAAAAACTGAAACGTGAACATGAAAAGCAACAGTTACAAAGTGCAAATAAAAATAATAAAAAACTATGGAAAGCCATTAAAGAAATTACTCATACCCTAAAACCAAACGATACCCCATTCGAACTTATAAATACAGAAAATCCACAAACATCTATAAATGACGTCAATAAATACTTTGCAAATGTTGGTAAATCGTAGGCAGAAAAAATTAAAAATAATCAAGTCCATCCGAATACGTACAATTCAAGCCCAAACTCATTTGTACTTCTACCTACAGACGAACATGAAGTTGGAGCACTAATTAGCAATCTTAACAGTGATAGCGCGATTGGTCTAGACCAAATTTCCGCAATTATTTTTAAAGAAAATAAGAAAATCCTTACTCAACCCGTAACGTACATCTGCAATCTGTCTTTTAATACTGGGGTGTTTCCCACAGCACTCAAAAAGTCGAGAATAAGCCCTATTCACAAGAGTGGTGACAAAGACTGTGTCGGTAACTACAGACCTATTTCTATACTCCCAACACTATCAAAAATACTGGAGCGACTTATTAATAAAAGGTTAGTTAAATATCTTGAATATAATAAACTTTTATCTCCAGCACAGTATGGTTTCAGGTCTAAGAAATCGACTTCAGATGCAGTCCAAGAACTGATAAATTTTGTAGTCAGCAACTTGGATACTAAAACGAAAACTACAGCTATATTTCTAGACCTTGCGAAAGCTTTCGACACGGTCTCTGTTGCTAAAAAAACTTGAATGTTTAGGAATAAGGGACATCCACTTGAAATTATTTGAAAGCTACTTAACAGAAAGAACCCAGTGTGTTAAAATTGGAAACTTCATGAGTCACGACTTGCCAGTACATTTCGGAGTTCCGCAGGGTAGCATCCTTGGCCCGACGTTGTTTCTTGTTTATATCAATGATTTATGTCAACTGGATCTACCTAGGGCCAAAATTATTACTTTCGCTGACGACACAGTACTGCTCTTTAGTGGAAAAACCTGGAGTGAAGTTTTTTCAAACTCCCAAAATGGTTTTAACATTGTCACAAACTGGTTAAATAAAAATATCCTGACCTTAAATGTAGGAAAGACAAAGTACATAACCTTTTCCTTAAGAAATACAAACCTTGACAGTACCAAATTTGAAATAATATCTCATAAATGTAATTATTCCATCGGCTGTATCAATCAATGCTCCAGGGTTGAAAGAACTGATACGATCAAATACTTAGGTGTTATGATTGACAATAAGTTAAGTTTCCAGGAACACATAGACCTAATAACTGCAAGGACTCGGAAACTAATTTATATATTTAAAAATCTAAGAGAAGCGGCAAACGAAGAATTGATTAAAACGGTATATCTTGCTCTCGCGCAGTCACTCATTAGTTACTGTATTACTACTTGGGGAGGAGCAGCAAAAACCCTGATGCTAAAACTTGAGAGGGCTCAAAGAGCTGTACTAAAAGTTAGCCACTTTTTACCTTATTTATATCCCACCGTTGACTTATACAAAAAATGCAAGGTACTGACGGTTCGTCAACTTTATATTCTGCAAATTGTTACAAAGCAACACTCATTGTTATTATATGATCCAAAGTTGTTAGACAAATGGCGTAGAAAAGATATTGTATGCAATAACCCCTGATTTAAAACACGTTTTGCCCATCGTTTTTTTAGCTATCAATGCTGTAAATTATATAATAAAATAAACAAAGTTTTGACTATATATCTCCTCCCTAAAAGTAAATGTAAGTTGATAGTGAGAGACTGGCTGCAAAATCTAGACTACACAACTACAAAAAATCTTCTACACTAATAGTATCCAATCACAAAATGCACATCAAAACATACAAAATCAAAATTCTCACGTACACAGACTACTCACTCATGCATCCAAACTTACAAACACACATTACATCCTCACACACACACACACATCACATCCACACACACAAACACACTTTAAAGAGGCACTATGATTTTTACAAAAATATTTTTTTTTGTTCTTTTTTTTTTCTCTTCATAAAAATGTTTATATTATTTTGTATACACACGCTATGTCTTAAACATTGTCTACACCTATTTTTGTGGGGTAGGGGCCTGGTGATCTGTACTACAGGTTTACACCTATAACAGACACCAGCTCCCCACAATTTTTTGACTGTAAGTGTTACTTTAAAATATCTTCGTATAAATATGTAAGTCATTATTTTGTGAGGAGAAATAAAGTTTTTTTATTATTTTTTTTTATTATTATTCCCTCTCGCTTCGCACCATGGTCTAAACCAGAGCAGGGCGCGAGAAGTCGCCGCCGCCGATCGCCTCTATGAGGATACGATGGTGCTCCACCCATGCAGGGCACACCTCGACCATATGCTCCACCGTGTCTTCCAGTGTAGATAGGTACCTAGATATAATAATTATGCTCAAAGGTAACTTGTTAAATGGTCAACGGAATAAAAAAGCAAGAAGTATTAAGAGTATTGGGGAGTATTAAGTAGAGTAAATTGCCCGAAATTGCATAATTACTTACTTATGGATTAACTTTAACCGAGACGTTTGACGAGTGCGGCATTAATTATTACTAACTAATGCAAAAGACGTACGTTGCGTATTCATATGTGCGTATCAAAGCCTCCGAAAAAACCCATAGAGACAGGGAGTGGGCTTTGAAAAAAACTTTAGCTGAAGTTCAAGAAGTAGTACCGGAAAATAAAAAAAGGAAGGCTACCTACAAAAATAAGAAAAGCTCATAAGACAAAGAGAGGGCTTTAAGAAAACTCGTTGTTGGTATACAAGAAGTAGAAGGTACCGGAAAGGAAAAAAGTAGGACTTTCTACAAAAAGCAATGAGATCCCATAAAAAACAATACTTGTCAAAAACCCAAGTCTCGCAACTTAGTTGTTCTACCGTAAAAAGTTGTGTGATCCATGTAATACCAAGTCGGTTATTAATTTATTCAGTCCCTACTTAAGGGACCTTCTGTCTTAAGTTGTTACGTAATTATCTAACCTTTTTTTTTTTTTTTTTTTTTTTTTTTTTTTTTTTAACGTGGTAAAATTATCAAATAAGTCCTCCCACTCCGGGCAGGGTGGGAGGGACTGTCAGACTTTTACTGACTAAAATCCACGGTGTTCCTTCAATAATCCTTTACATACCGGGGCCACGGTAACGGGATGAGTCCCACGACCCCGGCAGGATTCGGCCCTCTGCAGAGGGGGCCTCGTCAGTTTGCTGACGCTCTTTGAGGCGCGCGTGAAACACGACGCGCCGTCGACCCGGGCATGGTCCATGGTCGGACAGCGAGTTGCCCTTTACTCGCTGTCCGCATGCCCGCGCCTACGGTGGCCGGAGATCGTCGGCCGACGTCCGACGCCGTGGGCGTCTACCACTGCGGCTGGGCTGCAGGGAGGACGCCATCCTCTCCCTCACGCGGCCCGCCTCCTCCTTCGAAAGCATGACTGCTTCGCAGAAGGAGGCGACCGCTTCCCACTCCCTCTCGCCCCGCAGCATGGCCTCGACCAAGGCCGGGCGCGAGAGGTCTCCGCCTATTGTCGCCGTGAGGACACGTCGGTGCTCTGCCCAAGCTGGGCAGTCCTGCACTGTGTGCTCGACTGTGTCCTCAGGGCGACCCTCGCAGTGGTGACACCCAGGCGTCTCTTCCTTACCCATCAGACACAGGTACCTCCCGAAACTTCCGTGTCCGGTGAGGACCTGCGTCATGCGGTAGGTCAGGACGCCGTGACGCCGATCTAGCCACTCCTCAAAGAGGGGTCTTACCGCCGCAATTGCGGCGTGCCCGGCCGTCGGTTGCGACAGTCGCTCCCTCCATACTGCCCTGAGATCGCGCCGGAGCTCTTCCCGCCGCGCCTCGACTTCTCGAGGCAGCGGGGATACGCCCCGGCGCCGCGCCTCCACGCGCCATTCATAGACGCGCTGGAGGGCAGTCGCCTCCAGATCCCAGGGCAGCAATCCGGCAAGGAGGTTGGCCGATTCGCCGGCGATCGTGCGGTATCCCCGGATCATTCGGATAGCCATGACCCTCTGGCATGCGACCAACTTTAGTGGTCGCGTCCGGATGCACAGGGCCCACACTGGGGACCCGTAGAGGGCCATGGACCGCACGACGCCGGCGTACAGCCTTCGGCAGGAGGCGTTTGGCCCGCTGAGATTAGGCAGGAGTCGCCTGAAGGCGGCTGCTGCCCGGTTCAGCTTTGGGGCCAAACTCAGGAAGTGCTCCCTGAAGTTCCACCGGCTGTCGAGGACGAGTCCCAGGTACTTCATCGTCCTCCCGACGCCGATGCGAACCCCCTCAATTATCTAACCTAACGACATCTTATAGTGACCATATTAATATTAAAAATCTTTACCGTTTTAAATAAATAGATTGACTTGGCAATCGCAATAAACAATTTAATTTATATATGTATTACTTGTGATATATATTGTGTTTTCATGCGATGGCCGAGTCAATCTATTTATTTAAAACGGTAAAGATTTTTAAAATTGATATGGTCACTATAAGATGTCGTTAGGTTAGATAATTACGTAACAACTTAAGACAGAAGGTCCCTTAAGTAGGGACTGAATAAATTAATGACCGACTTGGTATTACATGGATCACAAAACTTTTTACGGTAGAACAACTAAGTTGCGAGACTTGGGTTTTTGACAAGTATTGTTTTTTATGGGATTTTTATTAACTGATTTGCACAATATTTACTTATATTATGATCTGTTCATTATTATTCTGTTAAGGGAGTGCAAAAACAACAACATTTTCAAATGAAATCAGAATTTATTTGGATCAAATTATATAAACTATATTTTGCTTAACTAAAAAAAATATATGTTATAATCTTAGCTACAATATAATTATATTATATATATATATATATTTGGACGTTTTTTGGCAAATTTCTTATATTTAAAATATCAGTCTAAA
Organism: Tholera decimalis; assembly: GCA_943138885.2. Taxonomy (NCBI): domain Eukaryota; kingdom Metazoa; phylum Arthropoda; class Insecta; order Lepidoptera; family Noctuidae; genus Tholera; species Tholera decimalis. The sequence goes on along the minus strand of OW964552.2, from coordinate 2,574,805 downwards.
TTAAAGTATTGCTTATGTAGCGATTGCTTCTCAAATCACGTGAATATTTTGGGACAAATTACTTGTTGTCTACACAGTCCACGCATATAGTTTTTGAACATCCAAGACAAAAAGGCTTGCGACATTCGATGCAATTGTATTTAGTACGTCTTTTGAGTCTTGATGGGCAGATTTTGCATGTTTTTTCTCGTTGCTTCTGTACTATCAGGGGGTATTGTTTCAGGTTACGGAGGCTTATTTGGACCTAGTACGCGTGCGATTGTCAATCGCAATTCTCTCGGCAATCTATTATTGTATACGCGGCGTTTCAGGTGCGGCAAAACTAAACTGTAAGCAAGGTTCTGAAGAAATTGTGCTCTGGGAATATCAGGAACAGCAGTGCAGGTCTTGTACAGAGCATAGGCGTTGACTCCACTCAAATCCAAGACTCTGGAAAAAATTGCGACCGGCCAACGTCTGGTTCTACGATTTGATGAATAATTGGAACACTTTTTGTCGATTTCATCAACACCCCCTTTTGTTTTATTATAATCTATTATTATGTCCGGTTTTTTTGATAGTGGATCCAATTGCTTTGTGTGGTGCATTGAAGAAATCAATAATACTGCTTTTGCCTTTTTAGGGACATATGAAACAATAGTGAAGTCTTTGGTAAAACCGTGTAAAGATGATTCAGGCTGGCGAGTTTTACATGCTTGAAATTCAGGTGGGATGTGCCTTTTATTTTTTTTTCAAAGTTCCAAGATACGTCAAACCTCTGTTTTTCAACTGCTCCATCAATTCTATGGAGCTAAACCAATTGTCGGCTGTAATATTGCGATTGGTTTTATCAAAATCCTTACACAATCGTAATACAGACTGAGTTGGTATGGCGAGACCGAGAGAAATCTCGGTTTCGATTAGTCCCAGCCCATCGGAGTCTTTTCCATGGTAAATGTATGCATTATATACATAAAAAGATTCTGCATCACAAACAACTAAAATCTTCAGACCATACTTGGCCGGCTTCTTCGGCATATAAATAATAAATTTGCATCTGCCTCTAAATGGAACTAACATTTCATCTACACATAGGTAAGCTCCGGGAGTATATGCCTTCTTGCAATTGGCAATGAACAGTTGAAAGATTTCTGAAATTGCAGCCAATGGGTCCGTTTCAAGGCGCTGCGATCTAGTGTTACTGTCATCAAAACGAATGTAGTTCAAGAGTATAAGAAATCTGAACTGAGACATCACGCAACGAAATATTTCACGTCCAGAACCATCAGTAGCAAAAATGTATTTGGTGTTCTCGTGATTCGATTTGAAGACTGAGGTATAAAATAATAAACCCAAGAAAGCTTTCATTTCCTCACGATCGGTAGGTCTTAGTTCAGTTTTATTTGGGTTTTTATACTTCGCATAGACTTCTGATAATTTTTGATTAGTATAGGTAACAATCATATCAATCATAATAGTGTCAAATAATTCAAGCCATAGAGATTCCGAATCGATAAATGTTTTCGGCTGCTGTCGAGGAATATCAACAATGTTATGACTTGCTGTACGACTCGTCCTGATAACAGGTTCTTCAAATGACCACTTGAAACCATTTTTCCCATAATAATACTGAGTACTAGAAGAAACTGGAATAGAACTTACAGTTGCTGGTTCTAGAATTTGGTTGGCATCGAGGAGACACGGTGGTCGGTCTGATTTGTAACTGATTCTCATTTTCCTTATTTTGTTCGTCTCCTGACTGTTCAGATTCCATATCATGATCAGATTGTAAGAAGAAATCGGGGTCTGCCTGATCATCGTCAACATCGCTAAAGTCGCCCTCAATTTCCGTTTCTAACCAACATTGTAGAGTATTTTCGAAGTCCTCACTAGTAGAAGCAACCACTCTCTTTCTTTTACGGCTATTTTTTGACGTACTTGGTTGCTCCATCTAAAACAATACGATAAATAATGAGGTGACGTCTTGTAGACACTTAAAAAGATATACACTAATAATGATCTAACGTCTAACAGACTCGCAACATTAATACTGACCTTACGTCTGAGAGACACTGCGCAGCTCCACAGCCTAACGTGTTGTCGCGCCGCCAGCGAGCGCTCGACTGAATGATCGACGTGTTCAATCCCGAAGCTACAGGGAAGGGCGCGGGTGTATCTTTAAAGGCTTTGAAATACGGCTTATATTTGTGAACTCATCGTCTATGAGACACCCATGTCAATAGTTAAAGGATAAGCCAACACCGGAGGATAGACCTGCCCATGACAACTCGGGGAACAAAAGAAAAAAAAATAACTAAATTAAAAAAAAAATGGCACTTCTATCTACCATAATTCTCAAAAAATCTAGAATACCTCTAGTTTTTTTTTTCATAAAAATTAATGAAATATATTTTATTCCATTTTATAGAAGATTTTTACTTTTAACCAACTTTAACTTATCGTTGTGTAAAAAAAGTATGAACACTAGTATGGCAAGTTATTTTTTTAAATTGACGCAACTAACCAACATTCTAAAACGGTAATATAATATTCTAAGAAAACAAGTTACAAAAAAATAACAGGGGTCAAATGACGGTCGGTTAAGAAAAAGTAATTAGTTCTTGAAAAATATTTAATATTTCAAAACAAATAAATGGTACAAATAATTTTACGTGTAATTAAATAAGTAAATTTGTTGGAGCACCTGACAAATATGTCTTAGCAGCGACCTGACTATTGTTACCTAGCTAATCGATTTATATTTTACAATTTAATGTAACCTCACTTGCTATAAAAAATTCGTGTAGTTCACACCCATTAAAATAATTTCTTGTACTGAGTATTCCCTAATCCCTAAATCCCGTACACGGTCTGTAATAGTGTTGCCCAAACGAGAGTCTCGCAAGAGTCTTGCAAGACTCTTGCGAGACTCTCGTTTGGGCAACACTAGTCTGTAACGAGCCGGATGACCGATTGAATTGAAGATTAGCGTTTAGAATATTGAAGATTATAAAAGAATTAAGGAATTAAGGATTGCAGTCTCCCGAGGTGGCGTTGAGGTTATTTCCCGGTGAATTGGAGGTGAAGTGTAGAGGAACCTGTTGAATCTTGGCACTATTTGTACCTGGGCCACTTGACTCGTTTCAAATATTCGCGCAATAGTAAATTCAATGTCAAGTTAGTCGCATACCGCCACTAAGCCGGTGTTTGGTGTTATCGATGTTATTTTTTTTTTTGCCAAAAATAAGAAAAAGTAAGTATTTGTCATTTATTTTGAAGTCTGATAGTTTTAAACGCTTTATTATAGTCAATTACTTTTAAATGCTATAGGTTCTTTTATTTAATCAGTGTCAAAATAATAAAAAAACTTACGAAATAAGTATCCCCAGAACTATTTAAAATCCACCGTTTTGTTGAAGGTGGAGTAGTGTTGTACCTCGGTCACTGTCGATCTGTAGTTCCTTAGTCATTGGCCAAGTTACAACCTGGATGTTGTACTTTGGTCGTGAGAATATCTTATTAAATTATTTCAAATTCATGTAATATATTCCTAACCAAATAAATATCTTTATTATTTCAATACAACTTGGCGTCGTCATTTAAGTCACTGTTTGGAAACAGGTAAAGATGTAAGCTAGTAACACAAAAAACTTGCAGTTAATCACGTTTTTGATCGTACCGAAACGTGAAGTCATATTGACTACCTATATTAAAGACGCAGCACACTTGCAATTTATATTGACTCTAAAAGACGAGAAAATACTAGCTTACCAATTTGTAAAAGCAAATGGGAAAAGTAGGTACCCTAAGAGCTGGGATACAAACAAAATGGCCGGAGCTTATTGGCTGCGATTATTTAGGAGGATATACCAAAGCGTATTGTCCGTTGAGAAAGCCTGAAGCTACTAGTTTGGCTTGCTCTTCGGCGTTCAAACACATTCGACCATTTTAAGAAATTCCTTTCTCAATGGTCCGCTGACATAAAAGCGGCTGATATCTGGAATTTAGACGAAACTGGAACTGGACTAAAAGGGATTGTCCACTGTCCATGTTCCTTCAAAGATATTAGCACCTCTTGGCGCGAAACAAGTTGGGTCAATGATTAGCGCTGAAAGAGGAATGAAGGTTACAAAGATAGCGGCTATTAATGTAGGTGGTGGTTTTATTCCACCCATGCTGATATTCCCTCGTGAAAACTTTAAGGATTTTATGATAACTGGAGCTCCTGAAGGCAGTATTGGAGGCGCCATCCACCCGGTTGGTCAAACGAGTCCATGTTTTGATGTTTGTGAGATTCCTCCAGCATTTACCAAATATGCAAAGCCTACCAATGAACAACCTGAATAAAACTATTTTGGTTAAGAAAAGTTAGTAATTAAATTACCTCCAAATTCTCAATGTGCCCTAGGTACACCGTAGTACTTGCCCTGGCCGTAATTATCATTTTTTTTATTTTACTTGTAAAATATATGTAAGTATGAAATATAAATTTCTGATATTTTGGTGGTGAGTACACAAATAATTGACCTTTGAAAATATGTAAATATGACTTGTGTGCTGTAAATCAAATCACAATAAAAAATATATATCTAAAAAACTGTCCTTGGTACAACAGGTTCCCCTACATATAATTAAAAGCGTCACCAGACACTCAGGTATTATTTATAATTTGCCATACAAAAGGTCAGTATTCTATTATTGTACTACTTATTGTATTGTGTCTGATAAAGAATCATTAGGTACCTACTTTGTTGCATTGTGATTAGTATTTATTTGACGGCATAGTTAAAGTTTTAAACTATAGATATACATTGCAGTATATTTATTTTAGTTAGCTTATTTGCTACATTGATTAAACTTATATATTTCAAAACTGTAACTAATTCACATAATTATAAACTTATCCGTGGTTGTTAAGTGTTAGCAGGTAGGTATCTTGACATACTGCAAATTATTTTGAGAGTGTTTGATATTAATGCAAGTCATTGTTAAAAGTAAAGTTGTTAGTAAATAATTAGAATCATTTGTGGTAAACAATAAAGATTACTATTTTTAACCGACTTCAAAAAAAGGAGGTTTACAATTCGTCTTGAACTTTACCTCATAACTCGGAGACGGCTGGACCGATTTGAAAAATTCTTTTTGCGTTTGAATGGGTATAGTTTCTAGTTGGTCCCATTGTTATGAAATCAGGATCTGATGATGTGATCCTGGAGAAATCGAGGGAACTCTTCAAATATTATAGGCACATCTATAGCGTTTTGGGTATTTCTTAAAGTACCTTGTACAGTTGCTCTAGAAAAGCACCATTTGAGGAAGTGGAACTGATGATGAAGACCCCAGAAGGCCACCGAAACTACTCAATAATAAGTATTTCGTTGATTGCGATTAGATTACATGAATATGGATGTTAAGCACTTTATGCTCGTCACAATGCATATGGTGAAGGAGAGCTGATGGTGATGTACCAGGAGAACTCCTCAAAAATTAACGGCTCTGCACCGGGAAAAACAATATTTTGTTAAAGGTGATAAGTAGTTGACATTTTGGCTTTTGAAACCGACCCACTAAAAAGAGTGAAAAAAAACTTTTTAGCAAAAAATAGAACCGACTTCCATATAAAAACACTACAAAGGCAAAAATAACTTTAATTTCGGAAGGCGGTGTCTTTAGTTTTGTATATATTTTCGTTTTTGACACCGCCTTCCGAAATTAAAGTTATTTTTGCCTTTGTAGTGTTTTTATATGGAAGTCGGTTCTATTTTTTGCTAAAAAGTTTTTTAATTACCGTAAAACGCTGCAACTTTGCCAACTAAGCCCAACTTTGCCTATTTCGTTTAATGAACGATATTTCGCGTTTGCTTCGTTTTTTCTTATTTTCTACCATTTGGTAGTGATTTTACATTATTAGGGTAACATATTTTTCATTTTTTGTAATGGTAACTTCATTGTTATTCCGTTAATTGTACGACAAACACCGGTGCGAGTGAGTGAAAATTTTTAGTGTCTTGTAACTTTTGAAGTTTTAGCTAAAGAAAAGGTGTTTTCGTGCAGCTATAACATTCCAGGGTAAGAAAATACTATCTACTTTCCGTATTACTCGATATTTTTGTTAAAAGGACACCATTTCATTAAAATAACTTAGCAGGCAATGTTGTGCACAGTTTTGAAAACTTGAGTGACACAACTTTGCCTGGGTCTAGGGATGTCACTAGTCGGATTTTAATAATGATATATTTTTACTATGTAAATGTTGTATTAGCATGAAATTTACACAGCTTCAAACCCGGTCAAATCGACACGTAAGCGCTTGCATGCACTAAATTCCCTTCGTTTTACGATATTTTATTGCATAAATTGTTAATGTTCCGAAGTCGGGTGAAGACACTGACTCCTGTATAAACTCAAATATTCTGTGGAAAAGCCACTTTTTTTAATTTTTTTATTAGTAATTACGAGTCAGTATTGCTAAAAAGCATTATATTTGTGATTTTTACTCATAAGTGGAATTTGGTTTTATTTTTGAAAAAAGTGAATAAAAGTTTAAGAAAATAATCCGTATTTTTTTTTGGACAACCCTTGTTTCAACGACATTTTTGTATGAAAAGTTTGTGGTACCTGCTACAACATTGCCTACCAGCAGTAAAAAAATATTCAATACCGTCATGGTAATAATATAACTGCCGGGGACAAGCACGTGTCTCTTGTACACGGAAAAAAAAATACTAAAAAGATCAACAATATATTTATTGAGATATCCTTCTAGGCAAAGTTGTGTCTTTTACCTACAACTTTGCCTACGACTTTGGGTGTTTGTAATTCTGAAAAACGGCGTGATTTAAATGGATTTGGGTTCTACCTGGCAAAGCATAAGGTCTGTTTTCCATCTGAAAGTCTGTAAAAGCCGCAATAATAAACAGGTTCAGAGATACGAACAAAAAACGTCAAAATCCGGGCAAAGTTACAGCATTTTACGGTATGCTTATTTGTTAGCTAAATAGTTTGCGTTGAAGTTTTAATGTTGTAGGTGATAACTAAAACTTGTAGGTGGTTTGACAAAAAAATTGTATCGAGTGAATTCATGTATGCAGCTTACTTTGGCTTGTTGTTGTGTATATTTTAGGTTCTGTATTGCTACGATATCATTTAGGCAGTGTATACAGCACAACTACGTGTGTTTAAAATCATATTGTGTGTTTTAATTGTATTCCTATTCCTTCCAGGTTGTGGATGCTCATCTCCCAATATGTCCGAGGAAAGGAATTTAATTAAAAAGCAAGGAAATTTTAAAGGTCGTTAGACTGCATTCGTGACATTCCAGGACTCACTCAAGGACAAAGAGTTAAGTAGTGTTGTGATGTCTTCGAGCTGCAGTTGCGCATGAGTAAGATCGAGTCGTTGTACGAGCAGTTTCATAAGGTACAGCTTCGACTAAATGCATTGTTGAAGATATTAAATTAAAACATTCTGAGCATTGTGAATTTGAGTCTCTTTATTATAAATTGTTTTCCAGAGCTCAAAATATTCTTATTGACTGTAATAAAGATGAGAAGGCGATGCAAAGTTGTAAAAGTACACTTGCTAACATACAAAATCCAGTAAAATTGCCAACGATACAATTACCAAAGTTTAGCGGTTCATATTGCAATTGGCTAGAATTTCGTGATACCTTTACTAGCCTGATTCACTGTAATGATAAAATTGACGAAGTCAACAAGTTCCACTATTTAAGAGCGTCACTTGAAGATACTGCAACTTTGGTTATTAGTTGATCGATTTGATAATAAAAGGTTAAGTACTGGTGCACAATCATAATTATATATCCGCGTTGTATAATATTGGGATGATTTCCAAGGAATCTTCTAGTGCACTAAAAGGTTTAATCGATCAATTAAATAAGGACTTGCCAGCATTAGAGTCGTTAGGTGAGCCTGTAAGGTACTGGGACACACTTCCGAAATACAATGTTACTCAAAAGATTGATCAAAGGACTTATCGTGATTGGGAGGAGTGCAAGGGTAAGATAGACAAGGAAAGCTCCATTACGTTTGACGTATTTATGCAGTTCTTACGTAATCGAGTTGACCTGATCGAGAACTTAGAACGAGCTCGAAACAATCATTCCCAAACGGTAGGTAAATCAAGTCCTAAGATCAAAGTGATGGTAGCTAATCAGCCTCTGAATAGTTCTAGTAACGAATTAGCTCCTAAAGTATGTTCTAAATGTACTAGTAATGATCACACTTTAATTAATTGTCCACGGTTTCTTTCATTGAGCAATAACGCTCGCCGCACATTACTACCTAGCTATAAGATATTTTTACGCCAGTCGCTTAGTGAAGTACGTCGAGAAACTTCGACAGAAATCTAGAATGTTCGAGGCACTAACGCCATCTAGCGGCGAGTAGCAGTACTGAGTATCTCGAGTATCTTCTGGAAAATTCTTTGCAGTATAGGCAATGAGTCGATTTTACAAGAATGTTCTAGAACTCATAGACCGGGGTATAAATAGATCGCAGAGGAATGCAGACAGAAGTCTTATTAGAAGATACGAGGCGATATAATCGAAGCTGTACTAGTGAATTTCAGTGTGATTTAAGTGTTACGTGACAAGTATTGTAGTGCGGATAGCTGTGTTAATTTTTATTTTGTGTTTATTTAATTGAAGTGTTCATTTTGGTTTAATTGGCGTTAATTATTTCTACTCCGAACCCTAGCTCGTAACAATATGTTTCAACTTTTTTTGCTCGGGTTATTTCGCTAACAAATCTATACTAATATTATAAAAAGGTAAAGTTTGTAACTTTGATTGTTTGTTTGTAAGGGCTAATCTTCAGAAATACTGAACAGATCATGAAAATCATTTCACAATCAGAAAGCTACACTATTCAGGAGTGCTATAGGCTATATTTTATTATGATTGAACAAAAAGTTCAGAGAAAAATAATGGCATATGTATATAGTCAGCGGAAATTGGAGATTGAAGCTTTACCGACTAAACGGTTCGGTATAGACGAACACAATGTTCATCAAAAATGTTGGTCTCTATTAGTTCTACAAAAAAAAAAAATCGCGGTACTTTATAGCTAGCTTTCATATTTGAATCACTACAAAGGCTTTTTTATTAAATGAAAGAAAGAAATTTTATGTGAAATCGAGATGTCTTTTTCATAAATAAATGATTTTATCATCAATATAATTTTATGAAGATATAATTAGTCGTTTAAAGTATGTTATTTGATTGTGTAATTTAGGAGAAATAGTTTAAAAGTCTTCAACAATTAATATAAGTACCACATCCAGTACTAGCTAATTCTAAACAATGAAACTGATAAAACTTAGTACCGATTAAGAACTCCACAACATAATTGCATCACAAAATATAATTAACGCCCAACGAAGTGGGCACGGGTCGCCTAGTATAAAATATGTAAACGGTAGGTATAACACACTAATTCACACAGATTCTAACAGTACTATTGCGAGGACACTCAATGAGAATTCAACTAATACCTTGTCTGCGTTGTCTTCTATTCCGTTTGCTAACACAGAAACAAATAACGTTGCCTTATCAGCACATATCGCATCCTCTCAAGGTCATAAGCAGCGTGAAGACGTCATTAGATGATAGTTTTACTTCCGAACTTCATTGTTTTGTTTGCCATTTATTACAAGTGACGTGCCGTGCAGTGAAATAAATATTTCTGGTTTCGACATTTATTTATTTATTTACACTTTATGCACATAGGTACAAAGGCGGACTTAATGCCGTAGGCATTCTCTACCAGTCAACCATGAGTGGTGAAGAGATAGAGTGGAAGGTGCAATATGTACGTGAACATTATATTGGAAAAATAATTATAATAATAGTGATAAATCAAAAAAACCTAATATCATAAAATCGAAATATCATAAAATAGAAATCTACCTAAATAATATATATGAATAAATACTTATATAAATACATATACATACATATATACTTAAGAAGCAAATGAAAATTAAATATGGAAATTCTGCTTATTGGTGAAGAAAGTGGATCCGCAATTTCTTTTTAAATGCGTAGCGATTGTCAGCCGTCCTGATCTCGAGAGGAAGCGCATTCCAGAGGAGAATGGACTGGATATGAAAAGAAGAATGAACAAAGTCAGAAGTATGAGAAGGACAGAGTAAGAGAAGATTATTGGATGAACGTAGATTCTTATTGTGTGAAGAACATAGAAATTGAACGTGAGATATTAGATAAGAAGGTGGGCTGGGAGAGTTGAGTAGTGAGAAAAGCGTTGTTAAAGCGCGCAAACTTCTCCTCTGACGAATGGTCATCCATTTAAGCTCAGACCTGAAACATGAGACATGGTCATATTTCCTTAAATTAAATATGAACCGAATGCAGTTATTAAGAATACGGTCAAGCTTATCCAGCAAGACCGCATTCAGGTCGTAGTAGCACACGTCACCATAGTCAATCAAAGGGAAAATTAAAGTCTGCACAAGCATAGTCTTTGTCTTAACAGGCAAAAAGTTTCTCAGACGATACAAAGAACGCAAAGTGCCATTGGCCCTTTTGCTGACACTAGATACTTGACTTTGCCAGCCAAGTGTCGAGTCAAGATGCAAACCGAGATCTTTTACGCTGGAGCTAATGGGAATGACGACACCATTAAAAATAATAGGAGGTAGAGAGATAGCCGCCACTCTACCCATCATACGTGAACTACCAATAACGATGGCCTGACATTTTGAGGGGTTTACTGACACTCCAAATCTATCAGACCAGTCATTGATAGCCTCCAAATCCCGGTTTACATCCCGACAAACCTTCTACCCGCACAGCTGTAAATAATTGAAGATCATCGGCATAAAGATGATACGAACACCGAAGACAGTGAGTAATAAAGTTTAATGAAGACAGAGAATAATAATGGAGAAAGAATACCGCCTTGTGGAACACCAGCATCCAGGCCACGCCAACTCGAAGATCTCTCATCAACGCGTACCGACTGCTGACGTCCCCGAAGATAAGAAGAGAACCATTCCAGCGCCTCGGAAGAAACCATAAGATGGGATAGGATAGCAAGGAGTATATCGTGACTGACCGCGTTAAAGGCATTGGAGAAATCAATTAATACTAATACAGTAACTTTAGTATCCTCCATAGCTTCTCTAATGTCACCAGTCACTTTAAGAAGAGCAGAGGATGTACTGTGCCCGGGTCTGAATCCAGACTGGAATGGGCTTACAAGGTTATTGCGGTAAACAAACGCAGAAAACTGTTTGTGAACACAGGCCTCGAGCACTTTTGACAGGAAAGGGAGAATGGATATAGGTCGAAAATGATTAGACAGGGAAGGATTCGATATTTTAGGAAGTGGACGGACATAGGCCATACGCCATAAGGACGGAAATTGCCCGGAATCTAAGGAGAAGTTAATGATATGGGTAATTGGCGGGAGAAGACAGTCAAGGATCAAGGTAACCATACCACGACTGATGTTATCATGGCCTACAGCTTTGGATTTAATGGACAGGATAATCTTTTTAATTTCTTCCAAGGTGGCTGGTGAAAACTTAAATGGTTCAATGATTGGACCAGGCAAACTAGTGACAAAATCAACCGTCTGAGATAAAATAAGGGGGTCCAAATTACAAGTGGTAGTAAAATGACGGTTGATATCATCCAAAATGATTGTTTTAGGAAAATCAACATGACTTGGCCTGCCAATACCGAGAGTTCCAAGGAATTTCCAGATATCAGCAGGCGAAGAAGATGAAATGTTTTCAAGAATATGGCGGCGTTTAGCGTTGCGTATCATCTGATTACACCGATTCCTTGCAATTTTGTAGGAGTTTTTATTCTGTTCACTGCGATCCTTTTTAAACTTCCGAAAGGCCCGATCCCTGCACCTCCTCGCTAAACGAACCCCTGGTGACATCCAAGGGGCTGGTGCTCGCCTAAGTTTAACCCTACGAACAAGAGCATGTTCATCGAAGAGAGCAAGGACAGCCTGATTGAAGATACGCAGTTTGTCATCAATTGCCGTTGCCGCTGCAAGCTGGTCCCAATCAATTTCTGACGCATCTTGATGCAGCTTTTCAACATCCATGCGCGCATAACAACGCATGTGCAGAACTTTAGGAAGAGGTTTAGGTGGCTTTAAGATATAGGAGAGGAAAATGAGATCATGATGGGAAAAACCAGGTGCAGGACATTGGCCATGAGATGAAACCAATGAAGGAGTGGATATTCCGTCGAATATTACTTTAGCTGATCCTACATTTTATAATATTAATAATAATATGCGTACCTACCTAAATAAAGAGCCCACGCATGCGTGCCCCAGTAACGCACTTGACATCAGACCTCAACTTCGGCTCAACCATGGAGTCTAGAGCTCAGACTGCAGCAATAAAGCTGAGAATCCTACACAAGGTGAGGTGGTACTTCACGCCCGGACAGCCTCTGAATTTGTATTTAACCCCTCGAGTGTCGCATGTTGAATTTCCTTATGATTTTTGGGGAGGACTTCAGAAAAAATGATAAATCGGCAATTTATGTCCATTATCATGGTATATATTATACCTTCCTGGCTTCGTTATGAGTCTGGTCCGTTCCTGTGTGGAGTGTTGTAGCCACTTGTGGGATGGCTCTGCAAAATACCAACTTGCTGCTGCATTGAACTACTCGATCAAGCGCAGAGCTAAAAGGCTTATAGGTGACGAGGCGCTAGTGGACAAGCTTCATAGACTGGCTCATCGGTGAACCGTTGCTTGCCTGTCGGTTTTCAACAGATTGTACTTCGGCGAGTGTGCGCAGGAGCTCCATGATCCGATTCCTCCATCTCCCTTTCACTACCGATCTACCAGACGCACGGCTGGGTAACATCCACACTTGGTTGATATACCGTCTTGTCGTACCAAGCGCTTCTCTTCTACATTCATTGTGCGCACAATAAGTGGTGGAATTCTCTGCAGGCTTCTGTGTTGCCTGCCACTTATGATCTTTCAGTCTTTAAAGCAAGAGTAAACAAGCATCTTCTGGGCTCGCTCGTAACATCGTAGACCTCATCTATCGCTTACCATCAGGCGAGATTGAGGTCAAGAGCGGGCTCATCCGTAATAAAAAAAAACCATTCTCAGAACGAACTCGGCAAGCGTAGTTTAATTTTGAAGATCGACACAAGCTCCTCTATCTGATTAACAGAAAATTAGTAGTAATGTGGTACCTATTATAATACAACCAACGAACAGCTACTGGAAGGACTTTGTTTTCGTTGTGAAAATCATCAAATGATTCTTACCGGTCTGGTTGGAGCCGGAGTGTCAAACTTATATTGACTAAAAACCCATCCGTTCCTTCACTGCCCTTACTTTCCGGGGCCGCGGTATCTCGTTAGAACATTCCCTCAAACCCGGCCTGGTAGGCTGCCATGAGATTTTTTTTTTTTAATTTTGATAATTGGCTCACGTTTGACCACTATCTCGCCTGATGGTAAGTGACGATGTGATCGAAGATGGAGCACGCTTGCCAAGAAGTAACCTATTCACTCTTGACTTAAAGATCAGGAAACACAGACTCCGGCTGGGAATTCCACTCCTTAGCCATACGCACAATGAAAGTATTCCCAAAACGTTTTGTACGTATGGGTGGGATGCCTACCATGTAACGATGACGCATCGCCGTTTGTCTTGTAGTCCGATGATGGAACGGGCTTGGTGGAATTAGATTGTGTAATTCCATCGCACACTCCCCGAAATATAACCGATAGAAAACCGATAGACTTGCAACTCGTCGTCGATGTTCAAGGCTCTGGAGCTTTGATACCGATTAAACAGCAGATCGGTCACCGCAATTGGTCATGGATTGGTCACACTCTCCTATCCACATCCCTAGACATGATCTAGATTGGATTAGATTGGCCGTCCAAAGCATACTTGGAAGCGTTGGGTAGCAGTGCGTCTTTTTTAATTATATCCGACTGCAGGTTCTATTGGAGAGATGTTGAATGTTTGTGAGGACTACGCGGCTAGGCATGGGCTCGTGTATAACGTGAAGAAATGTGATTACATGGTCTTTGGGGTCGCCGGTAAGTATACAGATTATTCATCTAACTTTACCCTAAATGGCTTGAGCATAAGAAGAGTAAAACAATTCAAATATCTGGGACATATGCTTACCGACGACCTGAAAGACAATGTGGATATTGAGAGGGAGGTCAGGGCTTTGGCGGTCCGCGGTAATATGTTGGCTCGTAGATTCGCCCGCTGTACGGACCAAGTAAAAATAACGCTTTTCAAAGCGTATTGTCAGGGTCTATACACGGGTGGTCTGTGGATCAACTACACCAAAAGGTCGCTAGATGTCCTGCGCGTCCAGTACAACAATGTGTTTAGAATGCTCTTGAGACTGCCCCGGTTCTGTAGTGCGTCAGAGATGTTTACGCAGAACCGTACTAATGGCTTCCACGCAGTTGTGCGAAAGAAAATAGCGTCTGTGGCTGTTAGAACCTGGGCCGGGGGCAACAGCATTCTAAAAACAGTGACTGAGAATGTGTTTTCCCCTTTTATGAGGCATTTTGTGGAGAAGATGACCGGTTGAGAAACTGGTTTCGTCTTCTTTACAAAGTGACTCATACCCATATAATACCCAAAATGTTTTCCTAATTTATGTATATACTAACACTAGGTATAAGGTACTTTACTAACACTACGGATCTCTGTTATCTGATTATTTGAAATAAATTAAATATTAAATATAAATGTTACTCAAGCTCACAGAACAGATAAAAGAGGTTAGAAAGGAAATAGTTTCTGATTTCTATAAGAACGCGTGTCGCCGCTTGTCTCCCACTCCCACAGCTCAACTACAAGCAAGAGGCCCGTTACGTATGCGAATTACACACACAAATAAGTTACAAAAACTTAAATCGAGAGCTTGCTACTGATTGTAACTCACTGTCGATAAATATGCGCCGTGCATCACGGCCAATCAGGGCAAAAGACGAAACGTCAATGGTTGAAGTTAGAGGATGCAATACATTGTAAACGGACTTTGTCATTGCGTTGATTAAGCGAGTACACCTTGGGCAATGTATATTTTTTGTAACTTCTTGCAATAATGTTGTTAATGTTCGGAATTTCATAGTGATCAGAATATTTTTATGTTTTTTACATATAAAATTGTAATTAAATATTATTTTCGACTTACTGATGGAAATATATACCTCCTCGCTCTATACTTGCGGTCTTACTTTTTGTTTTACAGGTTATAATTGCACAACCTGGTATTTTAAAGCAGAGCTCTGTGTTCCAAAGTATTCCGAAGCGCACTAAACGCGTTGAATGAATTAATCGGTCGAGCTATGATTTTCGTATCATAAATGTGGCAAGCTCACCACTCCCACATTACCATTCCAACCTTATTCATCTATTTCGTGCTCAAGCTGCATGATATATTTTTCTTTGTTGTTTTTTTTTTTTTTGTTGTGAGTCATTATTGTATTATTTTTATGTCAATTGTATTTTGTGTTTTGTGTTGTACTAAATAAACGTTTTATCTATTTTTCTATCAGTGCAGTTGAATAAAATCGGGTTAGCATAGTCCGTGGTGAAGCACGTAGCCCAAGAGAGTACGTAATGGTAGACCAATGTTGACGCCCTCTGCCCCACTTTTAGCAATGTGGGTAGAATTCTTTTTTTTTAAGCTATTGCATAGCTTTTATCACGGTCTTTGAGCGCGGCGAACGAATCAAGAAATTCCGTAACGAAAATAAACCCAACACCCCCAGTCCGACCGGCACAGCGGTGCGGCGTTGAAAGCCGTGCATCGTCTAACGTCGTTTCAGTTCGGCAGACTTCGACACAGTGTTTGTGTGCGTGCGACTAGACGTATGCGTGTAGACTAGCTGCTAACTGCTCCTAACTGAGTCCACGAGTGAGTTCGAGCCCGCGACTAGTTGAACCTTAACGTGTATGTATATCGTACGACAACAGAAATTTTAATTAATATTTCTGTGGGTACGACTGTACGAAGCTCGCACGGATTGAGGCGAGCTGCTCCGAAATTGGACGAATACGTAAGCAGCTGTTTGTGAGAAAGTATATAGGTGTATAGGTATCTGTCATCTAGTGTTTAAAGTGTTTTAAATATTAATAAACAAATAAAATAAATAAATAATTATAATTGCATAAGTTGACAAAAAATGCTTTGCAATCGCTTTCCCGCGGCAGTCCCCGAGTGCCACACACATTTTTTTTTATTGATAAGAGGCTCGCGTTTGACCACCAGTCTTATTACCCACCAACTAAGCTAAATATGCTTGTATCTGGAGTGGGTTCATGGCAATAGTGTAATTAATAGTTGGGGTTAGAACCCACTACCTACCGATCAAAAGGCTGACACCTTAGCCATTAGGCTATTGATTGTATATTAATAATAGTATTCCACGACTTTCACACAACGCCATCTAGTCCCAATATAAGCAGAGCTTGTGCTATGAGTACTAGACAACTGATAAACATACATATATATTTCTAAATACATATATATTATAGATAAATTACACCCAGGTAAAGAACAAATGATCGTGCTCATCAAACAAACATCTGTCCTGGGTGGGAATCGAACCCACAACCTTGTGCATAGCAGTCCGAGCTACTGGCCACTAGACAAACCGGCCTGTCACTTGTCATTGTACATTAAGTTCAGTAAGTTATCATCAATTTCTAGCTTATGCACGCGACTTTGTTCACGAGGAAAGGTTTCCCGCGTAAATCCTGATCCTGTAGGAATTCCGGGATAAAAATAGCCTATGTTGTTCCAGTATGTCAACTAACAAACATCCATACATCCATCTTCAGAATTTTTCGCATTTATAATATTTGTGTGATTACCCAGGGTTCGCATAGAAGGCGGTGTTGGCATCATGAAGCTGCATCCGAAGCCCCTTCTGTGATAGCGCAGCCGACATCCTGTCCCGAAGGTTTGCGTACTTCTGTCTGGTTCCACCTGGCATCACCAGGCGCAGGAGGTCACGTTCCCTCACCACTACCACCTGGAGAACAAATTACATTACTATATGATTTGGTAAAAGAGAAGATATGCAAAAAAATCCTCTAAATGCACTCTTTTCTTTTAATAACCATAAAATAGAAACAGTCAATGAATTCAAATTATTAGGCATAACAATAGACAAAAATATAAATTGGAAGTCACACATACAAAACATAAAATCAAAACTTTCAAAATTTTTATACGCTTTTCGTGAAGTCAAAAAAACCACAAA
Organism: Tholera decimalis; assembly: GCA_943138885.2. Classification (NCBI taxonomy): domain Eukaryota; kingdom Metazoa; phylum Arthropoda; class Insecta; order Lepidoptera; family Noctuidae; genus Tholera; species Tholera decimalis. The sequence continues at coordinate 2,557,544 of OW964552.2, read as the reverse complement.
TTTAGAGACTGCCCTGGTTACATACTACGCCTATGCTTATGCTTGGCTTAGCTACGGTATTATAATGTGGGGATACAGTACAGATGCACCTACACTGTTCAACTTTCAAAAGAAATTTATTCGTATCCTGGTAAATATACAACAGATAGATAGTTGCAAACCCCATTTTATAGAACTAAATATTTTAACTTTGCCTTGTATATACATACTTGAATTATGCAAATTCGCTCATAAACACCAAGACTTTTACACTAAACGGGAAGACATTCAAACAAGATACACACTCCGACACAAAAACCGACTCAACCTACCATCATCCCGCTTAAAAATATATTCTACAAGTCCTTTAGTCATGTCAATAAAAATATACAATATGTAACCCGAATCAATAAGAAAAGAAAAAAAAATCCATTTATTTACAAATAAGTTAAAAAAGTTATTATCAAGCAAATGTTACTACAGTGTCAACGAATATTTGAATGATAAATCATTGAAACTCGAAAAATAATGTTTTTAGTAATTTTAATGTTTAAGTTTTTAGAATAATTTAGATTATAAGATACTTAAATGATAAGTCCTCTCCACACATCTTACTTTTGCTGTGCCCGTCAGGGTCCACGATTGTCTCCAAAAAAATTTGTTTACCACCTAAGCCTACATTGTGGAATGCAATAAAGAATTGAGTATTGAGTATTGAGTATTGAGTACATACATTGTTTGAAAATATAAAAAAAAAGATAAAAAAACTGAGAAATTGAATTAAATTAAAGTACATTTAGAAAAGTCAATTAATTATTTATTATTATCAGTAATTTAAGATTAGTTGATGATTGGTTGACGTTAAATTTGTTCAAAAGCTCCTTAAAATAAAGATAAAAAAACAGGGAACTTTATTCTGATATATATATGTAGACCGAAAGACTAACTAATAAATGTTATTTTCTGTCATTCCTTTAAGCCGGGTCCACTGCGCCAATTTCCTAACAAAACATGTTATCAAAACATGTTAGTAAAACCGCCAGTCCGCTGCGCCAATTGTTGTAATAATTTTATTTAATTTCAAAAATGAGTTCTGACGAAGAAGACGTGGAAGCTGTTATAGTAATAGTAGATTTAGTTCTCCAAAGAAGAAACAGAAATAGATTCCGGGTCCGTCCCTACCTGCAACCTCGTTCGTTCAATATAATATAATAGCAAGAACTGAAAATAGTGAAAATTGATGATATAAAAATTGTGGTTCGGTATAAAAATTGTTTTAAATGTTCAGAAAGTGATTATCAAGAGCTGTTATCATTAATTTTACCAAATATAGAGAAAACAAAGTATTAAAAGACAAAGTATTTTCTTTATTCCACTCCATCACAAACCAAAGAGAATTGTCATACACAATCAACACATTCTTCGAACGATTCTGTCTTCCTCTAGTGAGCGCGAACACAAAATGCGTCACTTTCGCTCCCCGCAGGTGAACGCGGGGGATGTTATCCATTCGTCTCGGCAAACATGTTATTGTGTTTTTGCTAACCAAACTGTTAGGCCACGCCTATATTCGGTTAGCAAACAATGTTATACTGTTTGCAAACACGAAAACACGTCGCAGCGGACCCGGCTTTAGCTACGTAGATTTCGCAATCTACGTAGCTAAAGCCGGGTCGCCCACATACGATAGAAATCCAAGTTTTGATGTTTTCATAGCGGCTGACCCACACTGTCATCCATACATTGACTACATTTTAATGTTTGACTATTTTTTTTATTAGTTGAGTCATTTATGTTTTATTTAAATAAAACAATGGCGTTCTTTTTTATTAGTCGAGTAATTTGTGATTTTATTAATAACTAGCACTTGCTCGCGACTTCGTTCGCGTGGGAAGTTTTTCCAGTGAAAATCCCGATCCCGAGGGAATTTCGCAAAATCCCATCTTAGCGATCATCTACGTACTGAAAGAAACCCCCATGCAAAATTTGAGAGCCCTACTACTTGTAGCTTCTGAGATTTCATGATTAATCAGTGAGTGGCATTTCGCTTTATATATAGATTTAGTATTGTATATATGATAATAACATTAATCTGTGTAAGCTCATTGGGTAGATTTTTGATCACTTTTATCTGATATTCTTATATTCTCCAAAAGTCACACGAATAAATTATTTATTATAATGATTATGTATAGATGACGGCAAAAAGAGATTTATGCTAATTTGGATTTTTAGGATTCCGTTACCCAAAAGGAAAAACGGAAGACTTATAGAATCATTTCATTAACCATCTGTTTGTCTATTGGTTAAGACCGTTTTACTCAGGAATGCGTAACGATATCGAACCGAAATTTATATCAAATACTTGGGTTTTCAGTCTCTCAGAGCCGTAAAAAATTCAAACTTAGAGATCAACTCGATCAAAAGATATGACCTTTTATGTCACATATTTTGCGATTCTATAAAGGAATAACAACCTATAGGGTACCTAATAGTACCCTATAGGTCCCTATACGCACGATTCTAGATCAACAAGAAGTCTCGTTGTCCAGAATCGTGAAATTTGGCGAAAAGCATGTTTCATTTGGTTCCATTGAAGTTAAATACTTAAATCATTGAATGACTTCTCCCACTCTGGGTTAAGCGAAAGGGTGTGTCAGACTTCTACTGATTAAAAACCCACCCTGTTCCTTCAGCTGCCCAAAAGTTCCGGGGCCGCGGTATCTCGTTAGGACTTTCCCGCAAACCCCAGCAGGCAATGGCCCTATGAGGCCCCGTCACTGGTGTTGATAGCTCTTTGAGGCGTGCGTGGAACATGACGCGCCGCCGACCCGGGCCTGGTCCTTACCGGACAGTGAGCGACCGTCCGCAAGCTTGCGCCTACGGTAGCCGGAGATCAGCTCGCGATCCCCAACGCCTGGGGCGTCTCCCGCGGCGGCTGGGGCGCAAGGAAGAGAGTTGCCTCTCCCTCGCACGTTCGGCCTCCTTTGCTAGAATGACTGCTTCGCAGAAGTAGGCAACTGAATCCCATTCCCTCTCGCTCCGCACTATGGTCTTAACCAGAGCAGGGCGCGAGAGATCGCCGCCGCCTATCGCTTCTACGAGGACACGACGGTGCTCCGTCCAAGCAGGGCACACCTCGACGGAATGCTCCACCGTTTCCTCCGGGTGGTCCTCACAATGACAACACTCGGGCGTGTCCTCCCGCTGTATCCAAAACAGGTACCTCCCAAAACAGTCATGTCCGGTCATCACCTGCGTCAGGCGGAAGGCGAGGACGCCGTGGCGTCTCTCCAGCCACTCATCAAAGAGGGGACTTATCGCCGCAATTGCGGTGTGCCCAGTCTTCGGTTACGATTGTACGAAACCCTTGGCGCGAGTTCTACTCGCACTTGTCTGGTTTTTAAAAGAACAACTAAAAAGACTACACGGCAGTCTGAGTGTCAAAACTGAATCCTAGTTTTTTTTACCTCATGCTTGGCAGTCGCGTTTGCGATCACTAGAATAATTCTTTCTACAGAGTTATTGGTAAACCACTAACAACCTCTCGGGACTATGTTATTGAAATCATAAACAAAAACTTTTGTGCTACGACTAAGTATTTATTGGGGTCGGCACCGCAAAACGGTAAGCTGATTGTACTGTCTCCGTACGGGTATTATCTCTGGCTCAGCAACACAATCGGTTATCTGGCGGGCACACACACAGAACAGATAAAAGAGGTTAGAAAGTAAATAGTTCCTAATTTGTATGAGAACGCGTGTCGCCGCTTGTCTCCCCACTCTTTAGCTCTACTACAAGCAAGAGGCCCGTTACGTATGCGAATTACGCACACAAATAAATTACTCACACTTAGATCGAGAGCTTGCTACTGATTGTAACTCACTGTTGATAAACATGCGCCGTGCATCACGGCCAATCAGGGCAAAGGACAAAACGTCAATGGTTGAAGTGTGGCGCATGCAGTACATTATAAGCGGACTTGGTCATTGCGTTGATTAAGCGAGTGCACAACGGGCAATGTATACTTTTTGTAACTTGTTGCAATAATGTTGTTAATGTTCGGAATTGCATAGTGATCAGAATATTTTTATGCTTTTTACAAATAAAATTGTAATTAAATGTTATTTTCGACTTACCAATGGAAAGATATACCTCCTCACTCTATACTTGCGATCTGACTTTTTTACGGGTTGTAATTGCACAACACGGCATTTTAAAGCAAAGCTCTGTGTTCCGAAGTAATCCGAAGCGCACTAAACGCGGTGAATGAATTAATCGGTCGTGCTATGATTGTCGTATCATAAATGTGGCGCGCTCGCCACGCCCTCATTACCATTCCAACCTTATTCATCTATTCCGTGGGCACACACCTAACCTGCGCCAGCGCACTCGTGTGACTCCCAGATAATAAATAGTAACCCCGCCAACCAAGAGCACATGAGATAGTGCTATATCTATTTATATGTTCATGTAGATATACTTAGTGTATGTACGTGCATACACTACACTGATGATTATTAGAAAGATTTGTTTTGCTTTTCATTTAAAACGTCACCCCATAAATATTACGATTTCTCCTGCATGGTGGACGCGTTAACAAAAATTTAAATTCACTTGCATAAATTCACAAACACAAACTCGGTACTCCGTACGTATCTACCAATCTGAAGGCCATACAAAAATTTTTTGTTTCGAACCCGTCACATGCAACGTAGCAACCCATCGTTTAACCACTACGCTAAAGGCGTCGTCAAAACATTCAAATTCTTTATTTCTTTGCCTACATGGGTGGGCGATAGTTACTGTACATAAATTGAATTGTACATTCTACATATTTAAAGAATCAAATAAAATGCTCATACCTAAAAATAATATTATGACAAATGTCAAATGTTCTAATTAATCGAACATTCATGATACACTGTAATTTTAATGACAGAGACCAAAATTAAGTTGACCTTTATTATTCCGGATTTCACACTTGAAGGAATTTTTCTTAGAACTCTGACGTCAATGCGAAGCATAGTTCAAGGATTTATAGTTGAAACAGTTTAGGAATGAAACAGAATAGTACTGATGAGATCTTCTTCTTCTTAAAGTTCAAGTTGGGCTATGCAATAACTGACAAATTCTTGAAGTTTTTGGACGGGCCTGCTCAAATCTGTGTGTTTGTATTCTCAATTTTTTTTCCCAAATTATTTGGTGTGCACTGAGAACGATAACCATACGAATGATACATAAAAATGATGTTCTACACGATTTAAGTACTCAATATTACCTACACAAAAGTCCGCGACGAAAGTATTATATGTTTATTTATACAATAAGGTGCAATGTAGTTCTTATAATGTACAACGCTGTTACACAAAACTTTATAGATATTTTTTTTTTGAAAATAGGTTCGCCCTTGACCACCATCTCACCTGATGGTAAGTGATGATGTGGTCGAAGATGGAGTACGCTTATCTAAAAGTAACCTATTCACTCTTGACTTAAAGACTCCTAGGTTATAGCTATCGGGAAACACAGACTCCGGCAGGGAATTCCACTCCTTAGCCGTACGCACAATGAAGGTATTCCCAAAACGTTTTGTGCGTGTATGGGTGGGATGTCCACCTTATAACGATGGCGCTTCGCCGTTTGTCTCGTAGTCCGATGATGAATTATAATATTAAGATATTGATTATAATAATAGACGGTTTGACTGTGGGATCAAATTATAATATATTTTTAACTTATGGATATAATTAATAAACCTAAAAACACAAGAATATCATTAAGGTAGGGTCGGTAAGGTAGGGCCAAGGAAGTAGCTTTTTAATTTAGATTTGATTTTTTTTTGTATTATTTCCTTCTCTAATGTCCTTGGGTAAACCGTTAAGTGTATTTGGGATGCGAATGAATATATCTAAATATTCTGGTTAAGTCACAATAGCATCTTTTTTTTCATTCATTTAATTAGGTCGCTGGTAGAAACAAAAGTTGGTTACATTAGTATCGCAGTATTGATCCTTATTCAAATAAAAAGTTAAATCATCATCTACCAGTAAAATCCTTTTACACGTGCAGCCTGTGGGTGAACTTCACGCAGAGGGCATATAGTGACCTGCGCGTCCAATATAACAACACGTTCCGTGCGATGTTGGGACTACAGCGGTTTTGTAGTGCGTCCGGCATGTTTGCTGAGGCGAATGTGGACGGTTTTGCGGCCATCATGCGCAAGAGATGTACCTCATTACAGGGCCGCGTACGCGCCAGCCCCAACACCATTCTGAGAACGCTAGCTGATAGGTGGGACTCTCCGATCTTGGGCGATGGATACGACTGCACGCAGTCAAGTAAACATACCTCAGGGTTGGCGTGTTCCACACAGCTTAGATTTATAATTTAATTTAGTTATAAGTTCACATGTTACTAACAAACAAATATGGAATCATCCGAAATATTGAATTGAAATACATTTTCATCTAAGGACATCTAATTTCGAAGTATGTAACCTAAACAACTGGAAAGACTTAAAAATCTTTCACAATAAGGCTATAAATTATCAGCACATAGGCTATATTCATCTTTACGTGGCGCAACCGCCTATCTGACCACTGAATGATGGGCACCCATCCTTGGACCCACCTCAACAAGCATTGCTTAACCTTCAAGATCGATCCATTAGGGTGTTGTTACTTAGCCACGAACTCCAGGGGCCCTTACAAATTATAGAGTCAAACTCTAAATAGTCATGTATTTTTATTTGCTTAAACAATGTCTGTCTTGCTGTTTTTTGTGTGTGTATCGATACAATAAGAGTAAATAACAATAATGCACAATAAAGTTATGTAGGTACCATAGGAGATTAGTTCATAAAATCTTAGGGCGCTTTTAAATTAGACGGTTGATGCCGGACTGCTGCAGTTCGGTTATGATTCATATAAAAGGACTCGATGCAAGATCGTGCGGGACCCGTCCTTCCGTCCTCGCCGCTAAGGCCCGCCGCCGCGACGTCCCCGTAATTGTCAGCCCCGACTCTTGCCAGAGTCAGCCCGGGACGCTGAGCCAGTAGCTTTAAATTCCCATATTAATAATAATGGTGATATGATCCAGCCTGTCCCTAGCTGCCCTTCCCCTGCGACGCCCTAAGCCTAGGTCCGTAACCCACAGGGTGTGCCCTTAGCGTGTAGTCGCCTATTTTGTAAGTTTTATAATAAGCCCTGACTGAAGGCTTTAATTAATTTATTAATTAAGGCAACCACAGGCAACCCCGCTTAAGCAGCTGCCAACCTCAGACGTTGACCTGCGAGATGCCACACAAAAAAAAATCATGCAGGAGCAGTACGACGCACGTCCGTTGGCATGAGGGCAACAATACATATACCTACGTGCCTCGGTCGTTGTTCGCTAGTGCGGTGAACGCATCATGTTTATTCGTAACGTGGACGTTTTTATGCATATCTACCTAATTATGGACGATTTAAATACAGAAGCTTTTATAAATAAAATAGAGCTGCAGTTTGGATTTCTAAATGTGACAAATATTCAAATCGCTTAGAGAAAAAAAAAAACAGGATGTATATAAAGATCTTTTAAGCTATGGTGATACAGTATAAAATGTTGTACCTGCATCAACAAAAAAAAAATGGCCAAGTGCGAGTCAGACTCGCCCATGTAGGGTTCCGCAGTAACTATAATAATATAATAAAATATGTTATTAGAAAAAAACCTTACTTTCTTAAAACTAGCTTATTTACATGTTTTACAACTACGCCCAATAATTTTGTTTTTCATAGTGTTTGTATCAATTACAAAGTTATATTTGCGGTTTTAGAAAATATGTTGTATCTAAAAAACTGCTAAATTTTTTCTTAAAATCGGAAAGTTGTTCACAGAATACATCTACCTTCCAAGTTTCACATGTATAGTCTTAATAGTTTCGGATTCAAGTGGCTGTGACATACGGACGGAAGGACAGACAGACAGACAGACAGACAGACAGATAGACGGACAGACATAACGGGTTCCGTTTTTAGGGTTCCGTAGCAGAATGGCAAAAAACGGAACCCTTACAGTTTCGACATGTCTGTCCGTCTGTCTGTCTGTCTGTCTGTCTGTCCGTCCATATGTCACAGCCATTTTATTCCGAAACTATTAGGACTATACATGTAAAACTTGGTAGTTAGATGTATTCTGTAAACAGCTTTCTGATTTTAAGAAAAAAATTAAGAAATATTTAAAATAAAGGGGGGCTCTCCATACATGGAACTAAAACTGAAAACATTTATTTTCATGAAACCTATACGTGTGTCGTATTTATAGACAGGTCTTTAAAAATGACATAGGCGTTTCTTAATCCACTTTCTCAGAAAGTCAATCGTTTTAAAGATATAAGCTTCCAAAGTGGTAAAATGTCCCCCCCTCTAACTTCTATAATAATGGAGTAAAAAAATCTGAAAAATATAGATATCTGTAGATCTTAATGTAAACTTTCAACCAAAATTGGTTTGAACGAAATCGGGTCAGAATTTTTTGAGATACAGCATATTTTCTAAAACCGCAAGCATAACTTTGTAATTCGTACAAACACTATGAAAAACAAAGTTATTGGGCGTAGTTGTAAAAAATGTAAATAAGCTAGTTTTAAGAAATTTGTAAGGTTTTTTTACTAGTATAGTTATTACGGAACCCTTCATGGACGAGTCTGACTCGCACTTGGCCAATTTTTTTGTCATTCGGCTACGGAACCCTAAAAATATGAAATTTAATAATACCTAAAGGAGCCGTTTAAGAATAGCATAAAATACTAATAAGTATTTATATTTATTATTATAAAAACATAATAATATTTATGTTACTAACCTTAACGTTATCACAAGTCTTTCTTCGGCGGATACAGTATTTTTGAATTTAGTTTCTTCACGTTGAATTCCATTATTTTTTAACTAAGTCTTACAATTCTTGGAAATTAACTCTAAACATTCTAAAATACTCCAAAAAAATTTTCTTTTTATCTTGGGTAAAGTGTATGAAAGTCACAAACTTTATGTGTTAAAGAAAACATTGGCGACAATCTAGTACGGCGTCGTTTATATTTCTTCTATCAATAGCGTCCATAGCCTAACGGCTAAGATGTCGGACTTGTGATCAAGAGTTCACGGGTTCGAACCCCACCCATTACACTATTGTTGTGAACCCACTCCAGACACAAGCATATTTAGCTTAATTGAAGGGGGTAATGTGAATTGACATTATCAGTTCCCTTAAAAAAAATAACTAACAACAACGCTTCCTCGCCAGAGTCCATTGCATCGATTGAATTCGGGTTAGATGGAAATCAGAAATCACTAAAATTAAATCGGACTGACCGCGTACTTCGTAAAAAAAGACGATTCGCGTGACGGCAGCAGTAGGGGAAACTTGCTTAATTAGTACTCTTTAAGAAAAACCACTAATATTTTGGATATTAATAAGAACTTAATATTTTTTATGAAAAATACTTAATAACTGGTTAATATTTTATTATTATTATAACAAAAATCTTACAACTTCTGAGAAATAAACAATTTAAAAAAAGACTAAAAAAGTACGATTTAGAATTATTTATCTTAAATCGTACTTTGAGATCCTATCATTGATTCAGTCTTAATAATCACAATATTTATAATTACATAAATGATTAAATAATATTAAGTAATTCTCAATCATTCGGTGAATGGTCTTCGCTAATTTTTGGCCGTCATCGCATTAGTGTTTTGTTATTGGTATATAACAATAAAACATGTCTGACAGGTTCTGTTTCCATTTCAACAGTCAAATCTTTAAGACGACCTTATTCTTTGGTGTTTGTTCAGTCCTTTTAAATGTCGTCTAAATGTTGGTTTAGGTATGTTATATACTCGACAAACTTCATAAAATTTTAAGTCTCCATCTTTATATTTTTAATAGCTGCTTCCATAATATGATTGTTCCAGGAATTATATTTTCTTTTTAATAAATTTTGTCCTAATACAGATTATTATTTATAAATAAATAAATAATAATAAGTTAATTGGAACAGTAACTTTGTGCGAAATTATAAATAATTTTCGTATCGTCCTCTTAAATCGTACCGGTACGTTACACGTTACAAAAAATAATGACAACCAACATGCTGGTTTTATTGCATCAAATAGTTTCACAATTATACACATAAGTACGACACAAATGATTAAACAACAAAAAAGATAGACAAAACTTACTTTTTCAATATTTTTGTCGAGAGCAGAGTAACAGGTGTTCTTTGTTACCCAGCAATATGGCCGACTGTTACAAACATATTTGATCACAGGAGGCGCTGGTAACTGTTACCGAAGCCGAGATATAAGCGAAGTACGAGTTAGGCGCAAGTACGAATTAAGCAAGTTTACTGCTCTGCCGTGCCAATCCAAAATAATGTAAGTCGACTTACAGTGTTTTTGCTTAACAGCTTTATATTAGTTCCTTGAAGTCTGTTTAATACCCCTGACTTACTTTTTTTTTTTCATTACAATGTATTTTCTGCAAGATAAGGCAAGCTGAAAAACGCGTATCACTTTCAAATTAAATAAATAGAAAACCTATATCTTTAAGTATCTCAAAAGTGGTTTTCGAAAGTTACAGTGTTTTGGATTGGCAGGGCAGTGCTCTCGGTCTTAACAACCGTGCGGTGGCAGTCCGATATCAACCATCTAATTTGAAAGCGCCCTTAGACGAGATCGCTAAATGCTTTGGGTATGAGCAAAATCATACTATATTTTTATTTATTTTTTTATTTTATTGAAAATAGGTTCGCGTTTGACCACTATCTCACCTGATGGTAAGTGATGATGTGATCGAAGATGGAGCACGCTTACCTAAAAGTAACCTATTCACTCTTGACTTAAAGACACCTAGGTTGTAACTGTCGGGAAACACAGACTCCGGCAGGGAATTCCACTCCTTAGCCGTACGCACAATGAAGGTATTCCCAAAACGTTTTGTGCGTATGGGTGGGATGTCCACCATGTAACGATGGCGCTTCGCCGTTTGTCTCGTAGTCCGATGATGGAACGGGCTTGGCGGAATTAGATTGTGTAATTCCATCGCACACTCCCCGAAATGTAACCGATAGAAAACCGATAGACTTGCAACTCGTCGTCGGTGTTCAAGGCTCTGGAGCTTCGACTCGACCAGTGCATCGTTGCCAATGGGTCTCTTGGCTCGCTTCTCGATAGACTCAAGCGCATCCAGTTGGTATTTCGCAGATCCATCCCAAAGATGAGAGCGGTATTCCATACACGACCGAACCTGGGCTTGATACAAATTGAGCAGCTGTTCCGGTGTGAAGTACCGTCTCACCTTAGCTAGGATTCCCAACTTTTTGATGCTAACTGAGCCTTAGCCTCGATATACGGGCCAAAATTGAGTGTGGAAGTTAAAGTCATCCCAAGAAGCTCAATATGATCGGTTATCGGCACGGTTACACCACGGAAAGAAGGAGCCGGTTCGAATTGGCTCCTTTTTGCGGAGAAGAGACACGCCTGGGTTTTAGCTGCATTAAACTTGACATGGTTGGCATCGCCCCATTCGGAGACAGCCTCCAAGGTCAAGTTCAAGTGCCCAACCATGTCCTCACGGAGAGACTGGATCTGTGACCCACCAGCTCGCGCAGTGGACACATATCTCTCAGAAACTGTGCTGTCGTCTGCATACCCAAAGGTACCGGGCATTAGCAGATCGTTAATGTGCAGCAAGAATAAAGTTGCTGAGAGAACAGACCCCTGAGGGACCCCGGCATTAATTGCCAATTGGCCAGACGAGCAGCCATCAATGTCGTTGGCTTCTAGGTATGCCAGGAGCTTACTATTAAGTACACGCTCCATACTCTTACAGAGTATGGACGTGACTGAAATAGGCCTGTAGTTGGCCGGGTCAGCACGACTGCCCTTTTTGGGTACAGGCTGTACGTTAGCCAGCTTCCATGCTTTCGGCACTTTTCCAGTCTCTAGCGAAAGGCGAAACAGGCGTGTCAAGACTGGAGACAATTCAGGAGCACAAGTTCTAAGAACAATTGCTGGTATCCCGTCGGGGCCACTAGCTTTGTTCACGTCAAGATTACGCAGCACTCTACGGACGTCCTTCTGTAGGATGCGAATGTCCGACATACACGTCTCGCATCCAATAGGAGCATCAGGAGGGTGAGCGCCACTACTATCCAGACGTGAAGACTCCGCGAGGAGAGCGGCAAACAAGTTTGCTTGTTCCTCAGCGGAGTGAGCCAGAGACCCGTCAGGTTTGAGCAGTGGTGGTAGTGAGGGGCGACAGAAGTTCGATTCGACCGACTTTGCCAGGGATCAAAACGCTTTGCTTCCAGCAGGGTATGAAGCGAGTTTGTTCCCAATTCGGCTAACGTGGACAAACCGAGCCCTCCGCAAAACCTTCTTGCTGGACTTGGCAGTCCTGTTGAAGGCTCTCTTCTTCTGATCCACGTCATTTGCTTTGCAGTTTCGAGCATCGACCCATGCTAGGTACGCCGCGTGTTTAAGCGCTTCAGCGCGATCACATTCGGCGCCAAAAACCAAGGTCGAAAATTATACATGCGAAATATTGTTTGTTTGTCCTTTTTAGAGTTCCGTAGCCGAATGGCAAAAAACGGAACCCTTATAGTTTCGACATGTCTGTCCGTCCGTCTGTCTGTCTGTCTGTCTGTCTGTCCGTCCGTCCGTATGTCACAGCCATTTAATTCCAAAACTGTTAGGACTATACATGTGAAACTTGGTAGGTAGATGTATTCTGTGAACCGCTTTCCGATTTTATAAAAAAAAATATTTAAAATAAAGGGAGGCTCCCCATACATGGAACTGAAACTAAAAATTTATTTTTTCATAAAACCTATGCGTGTGTGGTATCTATATATATAGATAGTAAAATGTGTGTGTCCCCCTCTAACTTCTATAATTATGGAGTGAAAAATCTAAAAAAAATATATGCTGTAGATCTTAAAGAAATCTTTCAACCAAACTTGGTTTGACGGAGATCGGGTTAGCAGTTTTTGAGATACAGCATATAGAAAATATGCTGTATCTCAAAAACTGCTAAAACCGCAAATATAACTTTGTAATTCATACAAACACTATGAAAAATAAAGTTATTTGGCGTAGTTGTAAAAATTGTAAATAAGCTAGTTTTAAGAAATTTTTAAGTTTTTTTTTTCAAATAAATGTATTATATTATATTATATTTATTATAGTTACTACGGAACCCTTCATGGGCGAGTCTGACTCGCACTTGGCCAATTTTTTAGAGTTCTGTAGCTGACTGGCAAAAAATGGAATCCTTTTATATATTTTTTTTGAAAGGCTTGTGTCTGACCATAATCTCACCTGATGTTCAGCGATGATGTGATCGAAGATGAAACACGCTTGCCTAGAAGTAACCTATATACTTACCAATTCCTACCTACCTACCTTATACCTATATACCTATTCGCCATATCTGTCTGTCCGTCAGTATATCATAGCCACTTTCTTCCGAATTCATTAGTACTACAAAGCTTAAACAAAGTAGGTAAAAATATTCTGTTAACCGCTTTACGATATTATATAAAATTTTAAAATATAAAAATTAAGGGACCCATGTAACACGCTTAATCCAATACTGTCACTATCCAAAATTTTGCCAAATCGACTTTTTAATGTCAACTGTTGGGAAACGTAGAACTACACAATCGCGATTACACTAGTCTAAAAGTAACAGAAATAACCACTGTACGGGCTGTAGTCCGCTTCGTCACTGAACAGAAATGTTCCCATTCTCATTCCATTTTTTGCCTCTCCTGAAAAGTTGACTTTTTGCGATAGTAACAGTATTGGTTTAAGCGTGCGTTATATGGTTGCGGAATTGTTCGAAAGAGTTACCGCGGCCTCGGAACACAAAGGGCCAATGACGGAACACGGATGAGTTTTAGTCAGTAAAAGTCTGACACACCCTCACGCTTCGCCCAGGTCGGGAGGAATCATGGGATGATTTCCCATCCTTAAACAAAGGGAACCATATATGGAACTTAAACTAAAAAAATATGTGTGGGGTGTCTATAGATAAGTCTTCAAAAATGACACTGAGGCTCCTAAACCAATTCTTTTTAGGGTTCCATAGCCGAATGGCAAAAAACGGAACCCTTATAGTTTCGTCATGTCTGTCCGTCTGTCTGTCTGTCTGTCTGTCTGTCCATTCATCCATATGTCACAGCCATTTTATTCCGAAACTATTAGGACTATACATTTGAAACTTGGTAGATAGATGTATTCTGTGCACTGCTTTCCGATTTTAAGAAAAAAAAAAAAAAAATATTTAAAATAAAGGGGGCTCCATATACATGGAAATGAAACTGAAAACATTTTTTTCATAAAACCTATTCGTGTGTGGTATTTATAGACAGGTCTTTAAAAATAACATTGAGGTTTTTAAGATTACTTTTTCATAAAGTTACTCGTTTAAAAGATATAAGCTTCCAAAGTGGTAAAACGTGTGTCCCTCCCCCCTCTAACTTCTAATAGTGAAGTGAAAAATCTAAAAAAAAATATATACCTGTAGATCTTAATATAAGATTTCAACCAAAGTTGGTTTAAACGAGATCAGCTCAGCAGTTTTTGAAATACAGCATATTTTATAGAACCGAAAATATAACTTTGTAATTGATACAAACACTATGAAAAATAAAGTTATTGGGCGTAGTTGTAAAAATGTAATTAAACTAGTTTTAAGAAATTTGTAAGGTATTTTTGTCAAATAAATATACATATTATATTATATTAATATAGTTACTGCGGAACCCTTCATGGGCGAGTCTGACTCGCACTTGGCCAATTTTTTCAAAGTTAACTGTTTCACAGCTTTTAACTGTTTTTGGCTTTTAAAAGAAGAGTAAAAAAAATATGCTGTACATTTTAATGAAAACTTTCAACTAACATTGGTTTAAAATTTCTACACAATGTATATTGTTCCGAAATAGATGACTTACTTATGACTTTGAAAGAGATACAATCTGCAGTGTTTGAGACAGCACATTTTTAAAAACCGCCATCATAACTTTGTCATTTATACAAACAAAATGAATAACAAAGTGATAATTTAGATAATATATTATGCTTCCTACTACAGAACCCTTCATGAGCGACAGGTAGGACACAAATGGAGCAACGGTTCAATGAGTTTTCCGGTGTTAAGATACTTGAAGATCTAAATACTGACACAGGCTACTTTAAATTCGGTAAATACCGAATTACACTCGAGCAAAGCCACGTATAGAAGCTAATGCATTTATAAAATTATTTTAAATATATTACTTCTAAATCAAGGACGATATTTTTATAACACTGCTTCTGTTCTGCGAAATTAAACCTTAAATAGCAACTAAGAAGTTTTAAATGTGTTATTACCTCTACTAACACCTCGCTGGATCTATCAGGGTCGCTGGTATTATTCGCTCGTATTACCAATCTGAAACAAAAAATATTTGATAAGTAATTTTTTGTGGTGAGGACATTATTTATGAGGTTCTATCTATGCTGTATTATTATTAAATACTAGCTGTGCCCGCGGCTTTGTCCGCGCGGAATAGTGACTTTCGGCAGCATTTCTAATGTTTTCTATTTTTTCTGCGTCCTGAAATACAGGCTCGGCTTAGCTCAGGCCCAGTTGCTCACTATATTTTTATTATTAGCTAAATTCTGTGCTTTAATGAATGTTTATTTTTAATGACTATTATGCTGTACAAATGTAAAAGTTATAAGCACAATGTGGTGCAAATAAATAAATTAAAATTAAATTAAATTTTAGACTAATTGTTTTGAAAATAAAACTTATACATAAATAAGCTATTTACAATATTTTACTGCTAATAGCTTATTTAAGTACATATTTCTAATCATGTCTAAAAAAATAAATTTCAAGCTTCTAGCTTAAAAAATGACGTAATTTCCATACAAACTTTCATGCCCTATCAACCTAAGCAGCCTATATCCTTTTTCAGGCTCCAGACTATGTTCGTACCAAACATTTAAATCGGTTTAGTAGTTTAGGCGTGATTGCGTAACACATGGACAGACAGAGTTACTTTCGCATTTATAATATTAAGTAAGGATTAATTCAGCCTATAACGTTCCCACTATTGGGAAACAGACCTTCTCTCTATGAGAAGGAATATCAATTCATCACGCGGGTCCCGTGTGTTGGTGGATGTCGTATGTTAGGTGCACAGCACTATTACTTTATAGTCTATGACAGTTGCTCACTCTCTTTGGTCTCACCGCGCCGAGCCGCGTGCATGTATTGTGCCATACCAAAAATAAAATATTAATTGCAAGCCTGTGACGGAGTCTTATTTACAGTCAAGACCTGCACACCAGCCCTGGCTGCAACACCTGGACTTACACCCCAACGCAATATGGTGTCAGAGTGGTGCTATCATCAAGAATAGATACGAAGCCAAACCACACCACACGACAAGATGGCGGGAGACAAAAAGCCTGAAGACAAGTTCGAATCTGCACATAGATTGCCTGCAAGTCAGTTACAACCCCAAAATATCAATGCTAGTAACATGCCATTAGAGTGGAAAAATTGGATTACTCAATTAAAAATCTACTTCAGAGCTAACTTATTGGAAGAATGCAATGACGCCAGAAAAGTAGCCATATTACTTCATTTTATTGGCAGAGATGCGCTCAACATATTTTATTCCTTTGGACTAGACATAGACACAGTGAAGTTCGCAGACTTAGTGAAAAAGTATGAAGAACACTTCCTCCCTCAAATAAACATCACTATGGAGAGACACAAGCTGTTCAACAGGTGCCAAGCAGAGCAGGAACCGATCGACCAATATGTCACGGATTTGAAAAATATAGCAAATCAATGCGAATTTGGAACCTTGTATGATGGAATCCTGAGAGACATCTTCAGCTGGAATTTAAATTAAAAAAATCAGTTCATAAAAGAGAGAATTCTTCAAGAAAAACCTAGTACATTGGATGCAGCTATACAGCTAGCCAAGAGTCAGGAAGCTTCGAAGATACAAGCAAAGTTACTGGAGAACACACCATCAGGACATGTTATCGCAGAAGTCAACTCGAGACGGACAAAAGAAAAGTCTAACTCTAGGCAAGGCAGAGCAAGATCACACTCCACCAACAAGAAGCCAACTTGTGGTAAATGCGGACAAATTCATCGATTCAAGTGCCCAGCGAGAGGCGTGAAGTGCAAAAAATGTGACAGAATGAACCATTTTTCTTCAGTTTGTAGGACTGTTCCCATCCAACACATTGCCAGTGATATGCAACAAAACAATGAAGGTGACAATCTCTTTGTAGGGTCTATACATATAAATACAGTAAATTCTAAATCTTGGAAGATAGATTTACTCATAAATAATAAACATGTAAACTGTATTATAGATTCAGGGGCAGACGCTAACATTTTATCATACGACACATTCAAAAAGATAGACATTCCACATGACTTACTTCACAAAAGTACACAAACACTTTCTACTTTCAGTGGTGAAATTATTCCCAAAGTGGGTCAGTGTCAATTGACTGTCAGACACAATGGCAGTGACAAAGATGTTCTTTTTCATATTGTTGACTTGAGTTGTCAAAACATTATAGGACGCGACACATGCACGACGCTCAACGTACTTAAGAGGGTCTACAAGGTAGGGTTTACACCTCAACTTCCACAGGAATTGACAACCGGAATAGGTTGCATTAAAGATGTCACAGTGGACCTTAAGCTGAAGGCAGACGTCACTCCAGTCATTGCAGCATGTAGACGCATCCCTTTTCAACTTCGTGAGCCACTAAAAGAGGAACTACAACAGCTGGAACAGCAGGGCATCATACAGAAAGTCGAGGAGCCTACTGATTGGGTAAGTCCAATTGTTCTTACAAAGAAAAAGAATGGCAAAATTAGGTTATGCATCGACCCCCGTACATTATATGAAGCCTTAATGCGACCTCACTATCAGTTTCCAACGATAGATGAGATAAAGTCAGAACTGTCAGGAGCCAAATATTTTACAACCCTAGATGCTAACAAAGGCTTCTGGATGCTGAAATTGACTTCTTCTTCTTCGATTATTAGTTCTTAGGATAGGCCGGTTTCTTCACGATGTTTTCTTTACAGTTTTGTGAGCAGTGGTGTCAATATGCGAGCCTCTAAAGCTTGAGTGAATAGACAGCTTTTGGGCTCGTCGTTCTATCATACACCTCAGCTCTATCAGGCGTGATCGAGGTCAAGAGCGAGGAGAGGAGAACGTAGAATAATACGCACCACCACCTCGGATCCCGTGTTATAGAGGGCAGCGGACGTCCCCAAGTCCGCTATCCCTGGACCCATTTAGAGGAGCTGCCAGATACACTGGTAGACAAGGTCTTCTGGCCTCTCCTATAGTGAAACACCACCCATACGTACAAAACGTTTTGGAAATACTTTCATTGTGCGTACGGCTAAGGAGTGGAATTCCCTGCCGGAGTCGATGTTTTCTGATAGCTATAACCTTGGGATCGAGTCGAGAGTAAATAGGTTACTTCTAGGTAAGAGTGCTTCGTTTTCAACCACATCATCACTTACCATCAGGTGAGATTGTGGTCAAACGCACGCCTATTATCAGTAAAAAAAAAACCCTGTACTAACCTAAATATCCCATCAGCATAATGTATCAAATTCTTCATAATCTTCAAATCTCCAGTCACATTATTCAGCACAATGACATCAGAGATATTGTTCATCGATTTCCCTTTTATTGGTGACTCGAAGCTCATGTTTACGATGCTGTAGTTAATGGGCAGTGCGTCAGGATCCTTGTCTGTGGCCTTAATGGAAGCTATTAGCGTGTCTATGGGCACGTTCAGTCTCACGCCTACCGTCATGTTGGCACTTTCAAATTCTGGTAGATGGTCGTCTATGTCTATTATCTTGATTAGTACTTGGATTTCTGAGGGGTCCTGAAAAGATGCGTCTATGGTTAGATGAGTTTTGAGAAGAGACTGAGATAACATTTGTTTACGGTTTACTGCAAAAACAAGCTCAATGATTTTTTCTTCAAAAAATGGGTTAAGTAGATGAAAGCATGTATGCACTTATATTTTCGAGCTCAAAGTGTACCTACTATACCAATAGTAGTCGGGTACTGATAAAACACAAAAATATAATATTCAATTCAATGACTTCCTTTGAAGAAACTTTTTATCACTTGTAGTAAAATAATTAACTTATTATGAGTTAAGATTTATGTTAACAATATTTTTTAAATTTAATTAAAAAAGATTTTTAGATTTTTCTGGTTTTATCGACTTCTGCAGTTTCTCTTTCTAAATTAATTTGAACAAGTTTACAAAGCTAATTAAGATAGTTAATAAGAAATAATACAAATAATATAAAATAGTAATTACATTATTGCCGTGAACCCACTCCAGATATAAGCATATTTAGCTTAGTTGGAGGGGTTACCCAGATTCCAGTGTGTGGACTTCCCATATTGCTAGTTCTCGTTTATAAAAAAAACCGGCCAAGTGCGAGTTGGACCCGCACCTCGAGGGTTCCGTACAAACTTGTAGGTACATTTTTAAAAATATTTTTGTTATACCTATGATGTAACCAAAGATGTATGCTTTTCGCAATTTTTCTTTTATTTATACTATAAGACGTTGCTTTATACCAAATTTCAAGAATTCTGAGTTCACGGGAAGTACCCTGTAGGTTTTGATTCTCTTGAGAGTGTCGAAAATGCGTCGAAAATAAACAAACAAATAAACGGTTGTATCTTTTGATTACGTTGGCTTAGAAGTTTTATTTTTTCACAGCTCTTAGGGACAGTAGACTTGAGTACTTTATATGAATTTCAACTTGATACCTCCATGCGTTTCAGAGAAAAAGGGTCTTGACAGACATACAGACGGAGAGACGGACAGACAGATGGACAACAAAGTAATCTTATAAGGGTTCCGTTTTTTCCTTTTGAGGTACGGAACTCTAAAAAGCAAAAATATTTTAAAATGACATAGTATTTCTTACCAGTCTGTTGTAAGATTGAGTCAGCCGCGGCTTAGTACCGTACTTGAAGCATTTTATAGTAATCAGCTGTTTGGATATTGCCTCCCTGTCTATTCTTGCTGCTGCGATAATCATCGCCTTGCTCTCATTTGTTCTTTCCAATTTCAGTAAGCCCAAGTCATTACCCACTGAAAACAAAGTTTATCAATAATTAATAGAATAAAGAGGTAAAAAGTGTATATAAGTTTGGATGTAGTTTAATCTCCGAAACAAAAGCTCCAATAAAAAAAAATGAATGATATTTTGAAAAGAGTAACTGTGGAGTTTCTTGCTGGTTTTTCACCATAGAAAACGACCAATTTTGATCCGAGCATTTGGGTATGTATGCATTTAGGCCTATGTAAAATAAGAGTTTTTGAGTTTGATCGGTGTCTGTCTTTTCGTTTAACCGAGCTAATCTGCAACGACTGAACAATTTTAATAGAATTTTCTATAGAAAATAGAGGAGATTATAGAGTAACATATAGCCTACTTTTTATCTATCTTGTTATGATTTATGACGAAAAAACCACGTCGGTAATATCGACCTAGTCTTAGGCACAGATAGTTTGAAAGCCGTTATTTATTTAATACTAGCTTTTGCCCGCGACTTCGTTCGCGTGGAATACTTACTTTGGGCTAACGTTAAATTTAACTCGCGCTTAAAATTATCGCGTTCAAACAAACAAACAAACTCTTCAGCCTTATATGTTAGCATAGATAGCTGTTGCCTGCGACTTCGTCCACGTTTCCGTCGTTTTTCGTAAAAAAAAGTAGCCTATGTCCTTCCTCACGGTTCAGTGATTTTGATGTAACACACAGATTACCTTTCGTGATTTAGTAGGGAAATATAATATGTCAATCTATAATACTGTTGAAAAGTATCGCAATACCGAACCGCACAATATTATTGTTAATAGCTGTGCCCGCGACTCCGTCAGCGTGTAACTCCTTGTGTGTAATTAAGTTAATGTATTGGTAATATTGTTTAGATCACGTTCACATGAGGCTTAAGTACCTATAGAACGACATTACTTCAGCGCAAAGCTTCCGGGTAAACTATGTTGAAAGTTGACCCGTGCGGCACGTGAACACAAAGATTTCTAGAACTGCTAACCCGGGAAAGAGCGACGTACAACTGACCATGCGAGAAACAACTGACACCGAGATCTACTCCAGCAACACGAAAAGTCTGCCCTTGAGCCTTATTAATTGTCATTGCATAAAACACCGATACTGGGAATCGCGTTCTTTTGAATTGGAATGGAAAATTATTTGGTATTATGGGAATTCTGGGAATAAAGACGGTTCCTCCTGCACCGCAACCTGTTAAAATTTGAGCTTCTATTATATTTTGTTGCAACTGGGTTACTTTTAGCCGAGTTCCATTGCAAAGTTGTGGTGGTTTTAAATTTCGGAGCAAAATAATAATCAGAAAGCTTCGAACTGCTAAGCTATCGGGAGTTATACGTGTTATTGTGAGTCAACCGTAAAAGATAGATATATGCTGTTGTGGGATATTTTGTATATAATTTTAAGGAGAACATTTCCGTCATAAATAATTTCTGTGTAGCTTTAACCATTAAGATAGCACACACGACGGAAGCTTAAAAAATGGAGTAACTTCTCCCGTTTTCCCAACATTTCCCTTCACTGCTCTGCTCCTATTGATTGTAGCGTGATGAAAAGTATACTATAACCAGCCCAGGTGTATGAAAAATAATTGTACCAAGTTTCGTTAAAATCCGTCGAGTAGTTTTTGTTTCTATAACGGTTATACAGACAGACAGACAGACAGACAGACAGACAGACAAAAATTTTACTGATTTCATTTTTGGCATCAGTATCGATCCCTAATCACCCCCTGATAGTTATTTTGTAAATATATTTCATGTACAGAATTGACCTCTCTACAGATTTATTATAAGTATAGATAAGGTGAAGTGTAAAAAAGTCTAAGATTTTACCATGTTTTATATTAATACTCAAATTTAATTGTACCTAATTTATTATTTAATTCATTTTTAATTAATCTTATCATCATCAATTTAATTTGTTTATTTTTTTATTTAATTGTAATTTTTATCATAGAATAATAGTTTTGTGTATGTCGCTGTGAGCGTGTGAACTGTATGAGTCATAGTTACTCGAAATAAATGCATTTTATTTTATTAATATGTATGCTCCTTTATTTTAGTAAGTAATCCTTTATAACTTCATGTATGGTGAGTTTGCAGTATATCTGTTAAACACTTATTTTACACTCCCTAATTCCCGATTCCGTCGGAATTTCTGGATAAAAACTATCCTATGTCCTTTCCAGGATCCTAAACTATTCCCATGCCAAATTTCATCTAAATCGCTTAAGCGGTTTAGGCGTGAAAAGTTTAAGAAGACAAACAGACAAACAAAGTTACTTTCGCATTTATAATATTAAGTATGGATTGTATAGTAGCCATTAAATAGTACGTAAACGATGTGGTTGTTTCCTTTGAAACTACCCTGAGGAAACCTAACATTACATGGATGTCTCAAATCTCGATTGTTAGTAGTTTAAAGCTACTTGAGAGCAGAGATTACAAACACGACTTTCGACGTTGTAAGTCGTTAATTCTAACCCAGGGAGGCACATTACAGACATAGACAACTTACACATATTTAAACAGAGGCTAAAACAATTTCTAACTGATAAGGTGTATTACAGTGTGAAGGAATATTTAAAAGGGAATCGCTCACACAGCACTCAAGGACACGCGCACACACACACAAGCATACGTCACGCACACATACACATTCACACACGCATATCACACTCAAACACACACATAGTACTCTCACACAAAAATGTACACACAGACGCACATATATTGCATTAAACTTATTTATAAAATATTATTATTGTTAACTAATGCTTAAATCACTTCAGCTATTTCATAATTATCGTTTTTACTAGCCTTTAAGTTTTACATGCTGATGTATTTTTATGGTGAAATACTTTTTATTTATTTACCTGTAATAGCGTAGTCAACAGCAGCATTTTCGTCTATATCTTCATCAATTGCTTCTAATTGACCAATCACAGTACCAATCGGGACTTCTTCCTTGACTGTCATTAGCACTGGAGGATCGTCCTGTAAAATAATCAATATTTTAAGCATCCCAATTCCAATGAATACATGAGATAGTGAAAAAGAATGTGAAGTGTTAATTTTACGGATATCTCATCAGCTTTTTGCTGTTTTATTTTACACAGGCGTGCATGGGTACTTATAAAACGTCAAAAGTGCCAAACCTGGACAAAAAACTCACCAGGCGCCTTCTACACCTAGACAGAAAAAGCCTGCGAATGGTGGTGGGGACCATCACCAGGCACTGCTCACTAAACAAACACTATCACACAATAGGTATAACAGACAGTCCCCTGTGCAGGGCATGCATGGGGAGAGGAGACGGTAGGACACGTGCTCCTAGAGTGCACAGAAATCACCGAAATACGGAAACGAACCCTCGGATCATTCAATTCCCTTACAGATACCCTGAATAGACCGAAAGACCTGATCTGCTTTTGAAGGGGGGTTGGCTGGATGGAGTGACGGCCAACACGGCTCACGCACAATGGTCTCGTGCAGAGACTAAGTGCGGAAACCACACTACAGAAGAAGAAGAAGAACGTCAAAAGTTAGTGCACGGTTCGGACTTGATTGATTCCTATGGAGAAGAACCGGCAAGAAAATCCACGGTTACTCTTTTACTAGCTGTGCTTCGCGGTTTCACCCGCGCTGATATGGGGAAAAACCAAAATTCATTAAAATCGATGAAGCGGTTTAGACTTCTCTTACAAACTTTCATCCCCCATTATGATTGACCCGGGCTCTTCAACTATTTTCATTACAAATTTCATCCAAATTGGTGCTATAACAGAAATCAAGACTTTTTTTATAGTTGATTGGCTCACGTTTGACCACCATCTCACCTGATGTTAAGCAATGATGTGGTGGAAGATGAAGCACGCTTGCCTAGAAGTAACCTATTTAGTCTTGACTTAGACTCCCAGGTTATAGCTATCAGGAAACACAGACTCCGGCAGGGAATTCCACTCCTTAGCTGTACGCACGATGAAAGTATTCCCTTTATTATATCACTAGCAGTCGGGCTACTCCGCTCCCGTGGCCTTTATCATGATAAAAACATAACTCTCCTTTTTTACAATCGGGTAAAAAGTAGCCTACTTTCCTCAAGCTTCAGGTTTCTTCCATACCAAATTTCATCCAAATCCACCCAGTACTTTCGTGGATTACCGCGTTCAAACAAACTTTTCCACTTTAAGGTCAATTTACACCGCCGTGGAATGGGAAGGAAGCGACTTTTTGCAACGAAATTGTACATAGCATAATGAACTTTATGTCAATTGTATAACATACAAACTAAATAGGAGCCAGAAAAAAGTCGCGCGTCTGTCGGGGAATCTTCGCGCATTCTTGCGAATTTTTGGCTCCAAAAAGTCGTTTCCATTCCTTTCCGCGGCGGTGTAAATTGAGCCTTATAATACAAGGATAGATGATTATCATTGTGATGAGATGGATTATCATATGCTCATATTTTATCTCCATAAAACTTACCGAGTTTCTTCCGAAGTGAGGCTTATGGTCATCAACGTCAGTGACCATAACAGTGACGATCCTAGTGCTCTGTTGTGGCGGTTGTCCTCGATCCGTCACCAGCAACACTAACGTGTACGATGCTTTGCGTTCCCTGTCCAATGACTGCCGAGTTGTGATTTGGCCGGATTGTGGATCTGAAACGGGACGATATTTTTTGTAATAATTCTTTAAACTTTCATTAAATCACTAACTTTAGATATTCGGCAAAGAATGGAAACTTGAATGAAATTTGAAAAAGAAAACTAGTGTAAGAACAATTTATTTTTTATTTTTGATAGGATTGCGTTTGACCATAATCTCGGCTTGGCTTGGCACCGACTTCAGCCATGCGCTTAGGTACCTAGTCCTTATTTTAAACGGAATTAGACATCCAATGAAACATTCTTTGAAATTATTTTTTATGTGTAGTGCAGTAGTGTTTTTGTTTATTTTGAAGTCGACCAATTTATTGTTAAATAGTTTTTATAATTTTAAATGATTTTGTTTTTGAAATATTTAAAATTCAATTTATTAGTAAGTAGGTAATTAGAAATCAAGAGAATAATAATTTTATAATAAATATATAGATAGAATATATAGAAAAATATATAGATTTACATACATTTGTACTAGTAGATAAGAAATAGGGAAGGCACTGTCTGTCTTGAGATACAGTGCCGCTCTGCACATGTATTATGAAAAATTTGTTGATGGTCCATTGTATTAGTAAATTGCTGGTTAATAAAGATCATTATCATTAGTCAATTTAATTATAACTTAAAACTATAAATCTTTTGCACTCTGTTAGTTACCTATTGCAAATATCTTGGCATCCGCGTTGCTAGGTTGTATCAAGTAGAAGAGTTGTCCGGAAGGCTGAGTTGGATCATCAGGATCACTTGCCACCACTTGATACACAGCTGATCCGATGGTTGCGTTCTGTGAAAAAGCAAACGAAAATAATACAGACAGGGAAATCTGACAATTTTTTCCCAATGTTTGCCCGCGGTTTTAAAAATGTAAAAAAAAGCCTTATAATATAGCCTCCTCTACCTTTCACGTTCACAGTCCACTAAAATCAGTTCCGCCGTTCCAGAGCTAATCCCTGACTTTCGAACAACCAAAAAGAAAGACAGACCAACATTTTTTTTTTATCTCTTTATGTTTTAGAACCGTGTAAATACCCGCGACTTTATCTGCGTGGACTTCAGAAAAAAGAAGTGTTAATTTTATGACTTTTGTCCCGCACAAACGTTTTTAAAGAAGAACAAAATTGAAATCGTTCTTAGTTAATACGTTTTAAACCGTTTCTTTTTTCCATATTTCGGGTTCAATACGACTACGGATTACGTGCTTCATCGTTTCAAGTTAAATTATCTGCGAGTCTGTGGCTATTTTTCTACGAGTTACTGATTATTCAGAGAGAGAGGATAGTTGACGAGCCACTCAACCACTGCGCCAAGCGTGCCATCCAATCTATTCAGAGCATGAATATGACAATATTTAGATAGCCCTTTAAAAACTATTACATTTACTTTCTGGACTTATTGTACGAGTACTGTACTTTGCTGTTAACATGTTATTTAAATAAAATATTTATTTAATACTCAACTTGCAATATAAAGATGATTTATCATTTACTACATGTCAGTTTCTTACCTCACTTATAGTGAGTATCTCCCCGGCAGCAGGTCGGATGAACCGCGGCACGCCGTCGTTGGCGCTGACGTCCCCGATGTAGAGCGCCAGCGAGGTGTCCCCCGCATGTCCCCCGCCGTCGGTGGCCCCCACTAACAGGCGGTAGGGGTCGGTACGACCGCGGCCCGTCAGGTCCTTGCGGGTTGTAATCTCTCCTGTTGTAGCGTCTATTGTGAACAGACCTGAAACGAATTATCAATTAATTAGTCGTATATTTCTTTCCTGGCTTTTATTAGTTTTTAGACATAGTTTATAGAAATTTTATCAACTCGAACTTGTGAGTCAACACGATCAATAGTACTATGACCATTTATCTCGCATATTATACGAATTCAAAGAGGAATAAAAAATATAGGATACTTCCTGTTTATCTATTATAATTTTTTTTTAATGAAACCCTAAACTAATGATTTTCACAACCTGAAATAAATTACCTTACAGCAAATGTAAAGGAAAGAACCAAAAACTTTTAATATGTAGGTACTATTTAACTTATATACCTACCTATTTAAAGCAGCAGTGGTGATGATGATGACTGTATTAGTTGTTTTTTTTTCTATATTACTGATGAGCCCGTCTTGACCCCAATCATGCCTGATAGTAAGCGATAGGAGGTCTAAGTCTTTCTCATTAGTTAAGTCTATATTCTTACCATTAGCCTCTCCCTCGTCTAAGAAGTCGTATTTGATCTCGCCACCTAATCCTTCATCAGGGTCTGTTGCAGTCACATTTATAACGCTTATACCGATCGGCACATTTTCTGGTACCACAGCTGCAATAAGAACATAAGGTCTCAGTTTGAGTTAGAAAATACGGTACATGGAAAGAACAAGAATTGTCACGTTTTTATTTTATGTTTCTGGATGCCTAAACAAAGATTTGACTATGGCAGTTTCATTCCTAATCACAAAGATTTACAAACAATCAACAGATGTCGCTAAAAATACGTTTTTGTTTATGGCCTATGAAACAATAACTAAATTAAATTATCGTGCAAGAACAATGACTATATTAAGCGATAAGCATTTATTAGTTCCAAGAAAAGCTACTGCATATTTTCATTTCAATAAAAATATTATATTAAACTTGTACTGCGTTTTTCTAAAAATCAATTGCTTAGAATATTCCCTATACCTTTCATAATTTTGTCCCATCTTTGTCATTATATAGTAAGAATAAATGTTCTCTCAAGAATAAATGAATCTCTTACCAATATAAACCTTTTTCTCAAATTCAGGCGTGTTATCGTCAACATCGAGTACATCTACAAGAATAGTGGCTGTAGTCTTCAATTTATCAGCGCCACCCCTTGGAGTATCAGCGGCTTCTATCTCTAGCCTGAGAACTGACTGACGTTCCCTGTCCAACGTTTTGTTTTCAGCGACCTGAAACAATATTGCGTTTTTTTTATAGGCTTTCGTTTGACCACAATCTCACCTGATGTTAAACGATGATATGGTCGAAGATGAAGCACGCTTACCTCAAAGTAACCGATTCACTCTTGACTTAAAGACTCTCAGGTTATAGCTATCAGGAAACACATACTTTGGCAGGGAATTCCACTCCTTAGCTGTACGCACTTTGATTGATTATGGTGAAAGTATTAGTCAGTTAGACTTTGCGTTACCGAGTGCTAGCTGTCCAGGGTGCACCGGGTGTTTGAAATCGCGATATATTTAACGCCACTCGGGGGCAAACACAATAAAAAGGGACTTTCTGTGAAGAGAGGTGCCTGATATAAATGTAAACATTTATAGCATCAAAGCGTTAATAGCCTAATGTCTTGCGGCCTTGTTTGAGAACCCCACCCATTACACTCTTGTCATGAACCCACTCCAGATACAAGCATATTTAGCTTAGTTAGAGGGGTTTACAAGATTGCTAGTAATGTGAATTTTACCTACATTGCTAATCCTCTTTTTATAAAAACAGAAAGAAAAAAAAAGAATCGCAAACATAATAAAATGACATTGTAAAATTACCCACATTGCTAGCCCTATTTAAAAAAAGAAACATTTATAGCATCAATTAATGTTTCTCAAAACTGATGTAATAGCATTCTTGGGTATGATTGATGTACTGAATAATTGAGGAGCTCGTGGCTAAATAATAACAGCCACACAAGTCAGTTTCCAAGGTTAAGCAACACTGGCCGAGGTCAGTACGTGGATGGGTGACCCTCTTAATATATCTTTGTACCTCGAAAACCACGTTGGTCACGGCTGTTATTAGTACATCTTTGACAGTCGTTAGGCTGATATCACACTGGCAATTTGCGAGCGAGTTAAGCGATGCGAATGCACAGCGAGTACCCGACGAACTTGTTGCGATTACGCGGCGGGCGTGGGGTGGGGTAGTCTGTTGTGACGTCACTGTATACAATGGCATCAATGGCGCTTTTTGCGGCAAATACGCTCCGGGTCCGCGCCGAGTCCACCGCGCACTCGCTACGAACTCGCTATGTATTAGCTTCGCTTTGAACTCGGTCGCCAAACGCCAGTGCATAAAATCTGAAACCAATCTTGCCAAGGGGTGTTACCCAGCTGTAACACTAGTACTCAGCTGAATACGGTTACACTGAAAGCCAACTCCAAAGTAGTTGGGAAAAGACTGGGGAGATGATGATTTTCATGATTATTAATTGTTAAATAATTATTCAGGTATTTTAAACAGTTGTATTACCTGTATAACTCCAGTGACGTTATCAATTTTGAAGAGATCAGAATTCTCGCCTCTCAATGTGTATCTTATATCAGAGTAGCCCTTAATTTTGTCTTCTTCTGTCAGCACTGCGTCAGCGTCATGTGCCTTCACCGTTACTATCTGTTCTGGATATTTTACTGACTCCAAGACGCTAACTTTGTAAAGCTGGAATTAAAAATTATTTTTAAGTACAATTTCAACTTAATATACAGACTGGGTGTTTGGAAATACTATACATAAGGTAAGGTGTTAAAAGATAACAACAGGTTATTTATGAGTTATTCCTTCCCATTAAACCTGATTTTATTCGTAGGTAATGAAATACTTGAATTTTTAGTCTTTACCTAAAAAATGCAGTTTCTTTTCTTTTGAATAAGTTTTTAGTCCATTGCGTATCATAAAAGTACAAAATAATAAACAAAATTCCTTATAATTCACACACAAGGGTTGATGGTGTCTAGAGAATTTCGTTAAAATGCTTAACTTTTTGATAAATGTGAACTTAGTATCCAGAGACTGAATTTGCTCGAAAAGTGTTCTACTTTAAACTCTTACCAGGAATGTATCGTATTACTAATTCCGTATATCGTCGTATGAGTTAAAGAAATCTATAGTTAAATGGCTAAACACCTTAAGTCATGACAAAACAGAAAATATATATAAGAATATACTTTGAAATGTAAACAAATAATTCATTACCTCCTTTTCGAAAATCGGTGGATTATCATTGATGTTCATAACTTCAATAATAATTTTAGCAATACTGTGCTTACTGCCATCATTACTCGCCGCTTTCACAGTTATCGTCAAATTAGGGGTCGTAAGGTCTTCATAATCCAAATGTTTAGTTAATACAACTTGACCACTTAAAGGATCTACTTGTAGTAGACCAGTTTCTGCATTAATGACCTTGTAGCTTGACACTACATGGCCTGAAACGGGATCTTCAGCAGTTAGCACAACGACTGTACTCCCAATAGGTTGTTCTTCTTTAATCTTATGATATATAACAGGATTTGAACTCGTCCAACCTGCATTAGTGAACTGTGGATTTTTATCAGCATACGGTTGAATATAAATCGTATGTTCAATAATAGCAAATTGCTTTTCTTTATTAATTTCAGCGTTAACGTCTACCACTTTGATTGTTAGTATGACTATTGACGCCATACTGTAATCTAAAGTCCCATTGACAAATATTTCTCCCGTGTCTTCATTGATACGGAATATGTGCTTGTAATCGTACGGTGAGTTAGGTTTTAATTGGACGCCTGCTTTCGAAAGAGCTTTAAGGTCCACAATGCTGTACTGTAATTTAGAATTCACGTCGGTGTCATAGGCTATAATTTTGGTTACAACATCATCTATTTTTGCTTTTTCAGATATGTGTGTGGTTGATTCGGTAACATTGAATTTAGGTGGCTTGTCGTTTACATCTTGTATGCTAACGAATACGGTGGTTGTAGCAGTTTCTGGTATGGGCATTCCGCTGTCGACTGCTGAGACAATGATCTCATACCGGTCAGGGTTTATATCACGATCTAAGTTAGCGTCATTTGATACAGTTATAAGACCGGTTCTGAAATTTATAAAAAAAGGTTGTAGTCAACAATAATTATATCAATAGTATATTAACACCATGGAGGTTCTTGCCGGCTATTTTCCATAGGAAACGACTAATTTTGAACAAAAAAAAAAAATTTTTGAATTGAGTTTCAATTGATATGCTTAGCCATTTCCCAACTATGTTAGTATTAACTTCCATTCAAACAGGATACAGCCGAGTGTTAGTATACGTGGAGCGACTGTCAATCTCACTTCTAAAATACACGATACACCATGGCAAGACTGCTGACAGATTTTCTGGCTCTTGACTACCCGTAACGACTGTCAAAAATGTACAAATGACAGCCAGGACCAACGTCTCGATGTGTTTTCTGAGGCGCGGAGGAATCTTGATGTTAAGATGATCACCCAACGAAGGCCCGACCTGGGCAAGCTAATCAACCACCAACCCAGTGGTTGTGGAGGTCAGATAGGCAGTCACTCTATGTAAAATACTAGTGTAGTGGGTTCTGTGTTCTCTGCCACATATGACCTTTCAGACTGAAGCAAGAGTGAACAGGCACTTTCTGGGCTCGCTCGTTCCATCCTAGACCTCGTCTATAGCTTACCATCAGGCGAGATCGAGGTCAAGAGTGTACTCAACCGGACTAAAAAAAACTCAGCTGCATCTGATTAGACTGAAAGACAACCCCAATATAGGAAAAGACTAAACAGATGATGATTAAAATTATTTATTTATTTTTATTTGTCATATACTTTATTGTACACCTTACAATATTTCATTTGATACAAAAAATTAAAACTTGTGTACAATGGGCGGTATTATCGCTCAGGGCGATCTCTTACAGACAACCTTTGGATGGACAAAACTAAAGGAGATAGATTTAGGGCTGTCAGTGTACAAACATCATAAATAATATTCATTGAAACACAATGATATAAATATTACATGCACAGTTGAGAAAGAAGGGGAAAAGCTACAGGGAAAGATAATGCTCCTTCACCATTCTTTTGAACGCTGGTAGCGTTTGAGCACGCCTCGCTTCTATGGGTAATGAATTCCACAAACGAGCTGCTTGAATAGTAAAAGATTTGTTAAAGAAAGAAGTGGAATGCATACGAATATGGAAAATGTTATGGTAGAATTAAAAGAAACTTACTTTTCATTGATAACAAAATTATCTTTAGATCCTGATACAATATGGTACGTTAGCAGATCATCCAACCCATCAGGATCGTTCGCCACCACCATAGTAACATTCTGCCCAGGTTTAGCATCCTCCCTAATGTTCGCTTTGTAGTTCATAGGGTTAAGGTCGAAAGTAAAGTCTTCTGTGGTTTCGGGACTATGTTGAGAGACAGTGTATTTATAATGATGATAATTGCCTTTGAATGTTGGCCTTTGGTTGCCTGGGATACCTACGTGGATGTAGACTCGAGTTTCGTTGTGGAGAGGTGGGATACCTGAAAATAAATTAAATTATAGAAAGAATATATTTTGTTGACTGTTGAAAGGCTCACGTTTAACCACTATCTCGCCTGATCGTAAGCGATGATGACTGATGAATGAAACCGGGTCGGGCACATACCTATAGTAGATAAGTTACTTTATTATTATAGTTTATTTTTTAACTTACCATAGTCAGTAGCTCTAACAACCAACTCATATTGACCTCGAGGAGTATCCATGCTATTAACCTTTTCAATAATACTGATTTCTCCTGTTTCTTCATCAATAGTGAACACGTTGCCTTTGCGACTAATACTATTGTCCGATTCCAATGAGTACTTGAGTTGACCATCACCTTGCGTAGGTCCATCTGCATCTGTGGCCTATAAATGGAATAAAAATATTAAGATAATGTTGAAAATATTTAGCAGATGCGTTTTTATGTCACGTTATGGATATGTAGATACATGAAGTATCATTATTTATTTATTATACACTTTATTGTATACCTTATAATACCTTTTTGTATATTTTTATACTTATACAATACAAAATTAATAAACTACATAATTAAAACATCGATATATAAAACATATATAAATATAAAAATCTAAAACGTATAATTGTAATAAGAATTCAAGGAGAGACATAGGGATCTTTTACCATGTTTTTGAAAAAAAAAGATATAAGGATGTAAATAAATAAATACTTAAATGTGTACATGTTCCAAGTAAAATTACTCACCCGAACAACAAACTGCGGCTCAAAACTAGTAGCTCCATCTCTTATAGTTCTACTATATTCTGCGGCTTCAAACAAAGGAGCGTTGTCATTAACATCCAACACTTCAATAAAAATACTCGCTGTAGACCCTTTACCACCCCCGTCTTTGGCAAAGAGGGTTAAACTATAGCTTTTCTGAACTTCATAGTCCAATATCTGTCTCACATAAACTCCACCTGTATTCTTATCAGTTTTAAACATATTAGATCCAAACCCAGTCAAAGTGTATTCAATTTCACCAAATATTCCGTAGTCTCTATCAGTAGCATAAACATCACCGATTTTAGTTCCCATAGTAGCGTTTTCTGGTATGTTGAATTTGTAAGTAGATTCTTCGAAAATTGGAGTATTATCGTTCGTATCTAGAAGTTTTACGTTGATTCTGGCTGATGATAGTTCTCGACCGTTACTTGATGTTACGATATCAAAACTGAATAAACGTTTTTCATCATCGTCTACTTCGTAATCTAGTTTCGATGAATCTTTAACCTTTATACTGATTGGAGTTCTGCCTTCACCGTGATCTGTACTTATTGCAAACACGCCTTCGGAATTCCAAATATCTCTTAGTGATAAATTGTATTTACTATTCTGTCCTATATCATGGTCTTCCACGTATATTGATAGCCCAGGGATGGGACTTCCATTCTCAATGTTTTCAGGTATCGATATATCAAATTCGTCTTTGTTGAATATTGGTACATGATCATCGACATCAGTAACGATTATTGTTATTGTCGTCACTGTGAAGTCTGATGGTACTTCGTTGTTTATCAATTCTGTGGCCTGAAATGAGAAAGATATGAATTAAAAGATGCCTGAACAAAACAACGTATACAGAAGAAGCCCTATACCTACATATTCAGTAGACCAAGCAATAAATATATCAGTAGAGATAAACCTTAAATCAGATGGCAAACAATTAGTGTGGGAATATTTTTTGTCGCCACATTTAATTTTTTTTTTCTTTTATTAGGGATGAGCCCGAGCTTGACCTCGATCTCGCCTGATGGTAAGCGATAGATGAGGTCTACGATGTGACGAGCGAGCCCAGAAGATGCCTATTCACTCTTGCTTTATAGGCTGAAAGGTCATAAGTGGCAGGGAACACAGAAGCCGGCAGAGAATTAATTCACAACTTGACTGTGCGCACAATAAATGTGAAGGAGAAGCGCTTGGTACGACAAGACGGTATATCAACCAAGTGTGGGTGGTAGCCAGCCGTGCGTCTGGTAGACCGGTAGTGAAAGGGAGATGGAGGAATCAGGTCATGGAGTTCCTGCGCACACTCCCTGATGTACAATCTATAGAAAACCGACAGGCAAGCAACGGTTCGCCGATAAACCAGACTATGGTAAATGAATAGTAAATAAATATTAAAAATAACATCATTTTTATTGTTTTAATATTCTTTTCAGCAAACCCTTTTATTTAGTATCCATATCATGGCAGTGCACAAAACTAACTAGCCACCATTAACGATTCCGTCCGCCATATTTTATTATCTTAAATTCATTTGCAAGATTTAGCCTAGACTTACATACAAACAAACATAATACATACATAATCAGCCTAAGTATAACATACCCACAGCTGGAACACAGACCCCCATCTATAACTACGTGGCACATCGCAGCGTAACACGACGCGAACACTTCATAAAATTACATAATAAACTATTTGTTTTGGTAAAATGTATTAGTTTATCTATAATTTTTGTAGTGTAATATGTATTAGTTTACAGTTACTTATTATGTATGTAGGATTTTAATACAAAACGCATAATAAAGAAACTAATTGTGACGTGGGACGAGTCAAGAAAGTTAAGACGCAAAAACGTTAATTAATATTGTAGGAAGTTAATAAAATAAAGGAGTATTCGGGAAATTAAGAGTGTTATTTTGGTCATCCATACCACCCTAAAGTATGTATATTTTTCTATGGGCCTTAAGTAGACTGAAAGTTTAATTAAAACTAAAATAGCTTCTAAAATATCTGTAACATAAAAAGACTAAAGATACAAAATCGTGAGTACCTTGACAAAGAAGCTGTAAACTCCACCGTTCTGCATCACGACATCACTTTCCCTGTCAATGGGTATGTCTGAAGCGACCAGCGTAGCTCGTCCCAAAGGTCTGTCGGGTAGCAACTTGAAGTACTGCTCAGTATCACCTTCGAGGGTCAATAAAACTGGTCGAGTGTTGGCTGTGTCTCCGTCCTTGGCTACGATCTCCATTATGCTTGTGTTCTGAAATTGTTATTATATAGTTATGATTAATTGAATGTGGCTTGATACAACTACGGAGTTATTAAACCTTAAAATACAAATGATAATAAATACAAATAATCAATTAAAAATATAAAAAACCCGACTGCTCTTCTGAAATACGGCAGGATCTAACTGAACATACAATACAGGGTGTAACAAAAACTCAGGTCCGATCCAATAAAGGCGTATTCCTAATTCAACATACGTACTAGATTTTTTTTTAATGGAACTCATAAAAACCAAAAGCTATTGATTTTTTTATTTTTATAATCCATGCGAAATTTAACACTGAATATGGCAAATTTTCATAAGTTGACAAACACAGGCGGTATTTTTGACACAAAACTGTAGGTAAGTAATATGTGAACATTGGCGATCAGTGTTGCCTTTGGTCAGTTTTAATGTTTTATTTAAATTTAATTATATTCACTGGCGAAAAATATTAATCTCAAATCCATTAAATGGCTACGTATCGTACGCAGTACGATGCCGATATACTTTTAAGGATCGGACAGGGTTTTTGTTACATGCTATATAATATTATATTGGGTTCCGCCTGCATGTCACTTTTTTAATGAAATTGTTTCTTTTTGGCATTTCTCAGTTTTTTAGATTTTGTGCAACGATACCCCATTAGACATAGCTTGTCGATTTTCCATCTACCCTTCAACTAATTTAAATATGCTTGTGTCTGGAGTGGGTTCACTGAAATAGTGTAATGGGTGGGGTTCGAATCTGCGACCTCTCGATCACAAATCCGACACCTTAGGAATTGGGCTATTACCGCTTATATGGCACTAGCAGACGCGTGGAGCTGCGCTCCCGTGAAATGGAATGAAATATTTATTTTGTAAATTGGTTATAAATAACACTTTTACACGTCATGTTTTTTGCGTGTTTATTTTAGCTAGATGAGGCTGGTGGACCTTAGACTTTATCACGTAAAAAACTTAACCCCCCTTAGTTTACTGTCGGGTAAAAATCCTATAATCTTCATCAAGCTTCAAGCTCCTTGCGTACCAAATTTCATTCACATCCATCCAGTACTTTCGTAGACTGGCGTGTATAAACAAACTTTTCCGCTTTATAATATAAGTATAGATTGGTTGATAGATAGATAGATATATTCTTTATTGTACACCATAACAATAAAACAAATAAGGACTTAACAACTAAAAAGGGCGATACAATGGGCGGTCTTATCGCTAACAGCGATCTTTTATAGACAGCCTTTGGATGGATTCTTGAACCTTTAGATTGGTCATACCACTTACCGGTGCAGTATTTTCCGGTACTGTAGCTGAGAATGGTGCATTGAGAAACACAGGTGGTTGATCCTGCACATCCCACACTGCTGCTGCAACACTGGCTACAGCTCTTAGAGGCCTCTCCGATGAATCTGTAGCCTCCAGGCTGATCACGTATGCTGATCTACTCTCAAAGTCCAAAGGGCGGTTCAGGAATAATCGTACTTGATATTCGTTAGGGGTTATCTGTAAACAAAAAACATAATTAATTTATAACGTTCGCAGTGCCGGGATATAGGCCTCCTCCTAAGGCCAAAAACTACCACGCGGGAGCAGTGCCGGTTGGTGGATTTAAAACCTAATGCAAAACAAAAGGTATTTAGTAATAAGTTAATTTATGTGGTGTGATAATTCGGTATGTGTGGGTAGAAGGCAAAATAAAAAATATCTTAACTTAAGTCCTATATAATTGAGAATATCTATAATTACACAAATAACAAACACAGAAGGAAACGACAGTTAACACATACACAGGGGCTCCAAATTTCCGGACTCACAACTAATATAAAACACAGATTTAAACTAGGACAGGCGAAGACAAAAATTAATTAGCGCGAGTGCAGTTCACTGTCGCGTATGGCACCGAACGACTAAAGCTCTCGTACCCACATCGACAGGATATTAATATATATAAATATTATAAGGTGCCGTGAATGATTGTGTGTAGATGTATGTCTGTATATTGTATAATCCATACCCATACTATCCATATAACTCATGTGTAACTCTGTCTGTCTTTCTGTCTGTCTGTCTGTTACCTTTTCACGCCTTAACCGCTGAACCGATTAACATGAAATTTGGCATGGGAATAGCTTAGGATCCTGGAAAGGACATAGGATAGTATTTATCCCGATATAAGGTTCCCGTGGGATAGTTTTTGAATTGTATCTTTGTTGCTTTTCACGCAAAAACTACTGTTGCTCTGTACTGAAATTTGGTAAGGAGATATTTGACATCCTGAAAAAAATATATAAGCTAATTTTTATCCCGAAATTCCCACAGAATCAGGATTTACGCAGGAAAAACCTCCCACGCAAACGAAGTCGCGGGCAATAGATCTCCATACTTTTATATTAATATTATAAATATGAAAGTAACTTTGTCTGTATGTCCATCTGTCTGTCTGTTACCTTTTACGCCTAAATTATGTAGTAAATTCTTACTAAAAACTTACATGAATTATGTAGTAGGTACGTACCCTACAGGTACATACAATAGCGGACTTAATGCCTTAGCCATTCTCCATCAGTCAACCATGGGTGGTGAAGAGATAAAATTGCAGTTGACAAGCACAGTTTAGAGAGCAGTGGTGCAAATAACAATAATTACACAAAGTAATTATTATTATATACTTTATTGTACACCTTACAATACACTTAAGGATATAAATAATAAAACTAGTGTAAATGGGCGGTCTTATCGCACAGGGCAATCTCTTACGGACAACCTTTGGATGGACAGAAATTACAGGAGATAGATTTAGGGCTGTCAGTGTACAACATCATACATAATACTAACCAAACATCATAATATAAAATACATACCACATAATATATAAATATATACTAATACATATCAAATTCACAATAGAGAAAGGAAGGGAAAAAATTATAGTGAGAGGTAATGCTCCTCCACCATTCTTTTGAACGTAGATAATGTTTGAGCACGCCTCACATCTATGGGTAATGCATTCCACAAGCGGGTCGCTTGTATAGTGAAAGATTTATCAAAGAAAGAAGTGCCTGACTGGGTTAAAACTCACGACCTACAATTAATAAGTCACCTTCAACCACTGGGATGCCAGTAACCTCTAAAACAATTACCCTGGTTAAACTGGAAGCCACAGAATGGAATCAGACGTTACTTCACGAAAATATCTAATGTTAATTCTGCCAAAAACTAGATAGAAAGTTTTCTATCTAGCTTTTGGCTTGCTTGCATCTAGTTCTTGGCAGAATTAATACTAGATATTTTTCTAAAGTATTAGTTTATTTATAGGCCATACATTTGTTCCAGTGCGGGAATCGAATCCTCGACACGCAGTGCAGCAGCCGTTTAACCACTGCACCAACCGAGTCATCATATATATTTTTAACACGCTTTTATTAGGTCGACCTGTATGTAACTAACTATGTAATGGAATCTAAGGTAACTAATTTATCCATCTTCCAAGGGTCGTAGCGTAATGAAAATGGGCAGATGTGTTCTGATGACAATACAATAATATGGTACTGTCGAACTGATCTGATGATGGAGCCGGAAGATATGAAATGGAACTTCATGATGGAAAATCGTATCATAGCTGTTTTGGATTTTTTAGAAAAGTCTTGTAATGAACTTTGACCACGATTAGGTTTCAAGGTCTGATGATGAAGCCGGAAGATAGGCACTGGCATTCCATAATGGAATATCGTATCATAGTCGTTTTTGCACTTGTGAGAAAGGCCACGTAATGGACTTCGAACACGGTTTAAAGGTATAACAAACCTAAAGAAAATTCGTTATCGGTTTTCTTAACATTTTTTTTGTTTTTACATGCATTTATAAAAGCGTGTTTTTCTAGTGTTTTTTAAACTATTAATTTATTAAAGAGTATCTTCGTGAACGTATTTATGTAACTTAAAAAATCTTTTTATACTATAGGTACCTGCTCGGAAAGTGCCTTATTACTTTTTAAAAAGTTTGACAGAAAGGACGTCATTACTGTATTACAAATATGCGGGTCGCAAAGGTGTATGAGAATTCATTGGAGACACTGGAGAGGGAGGGAAAAGTGTACGAAAATCCATTACTAACGCGCTGTTTTTTTTTTTAATTTAGACCAATTCAGTCCCTAACTTAAAAGTACTTATAATGCCAAAAGACAAAAGACAGATTATTATTTTCTTTATTTCTAATTATACACATGTAAATTACATTTTTAAATATTTCTATAAAATACAAAAAACATTTAAAAATATAAAAAATAGTAGCCCACCGGTATCGGGAACAAGGTCCAAGCTACCGGTGGTCAGGGCTCTAGAGAGAGGAACCTCCTAACAGATTATTATTATTCTCTCTTATTTTCCTCGTAGGTATAGTATAAAGCACTATGTATCACTCGGAAGAAAGTGCAATTCCCAACTCGTGTGTATTATAGCCCTCAGTTGCGCTTCGGGCCTCAAACTACACTTTTATTGTTAATCGGTCACTTTCTCCCCTCGATGAACAATGTACTATTGCTTACCATTTCAGTTTCTACTCTGAAGGTAGCGCATGCTTCAGAATCGCTTCCTTTCTCTTTGGTGGTACAAATCACTTGTATCCTCGCATTGTCACCTTCGTCTCGATCTGTCACTGTTATTTTTGGGTTCACCTGAAAACCATTAAGCAATACGAAATGAAATGAAATGAAATATTTATTTTGTAAATTGGTTATGAATAACACTTTTACACGTAAATTTTTTTGCGTGTTATGTTTAGCTAGATGAGGCTGGTGTTTCCTAAGTGACTACTCTGAGAATAAACACCGAAACAACCTCAAAGTTCAACGTCTCTTTTAAAGTCTATACAATTCTCATTGGTCCAATAATATGAAAAACATGTAGGTTCTTGTCTGTGGTGCTCTTTTGAGGAAATAACTACACAAATTTGAGCGGACCTGTCCAGACAATGCAAGCATTTTTCAGTTATCGTGTAGCTCAACTTACAACTTAAGGAGCTCAACGATTTGACTGTACAAAACATAATAGCAATCAATAACGTTACAAGTCACTTATGACCTTTCAGCCTTTAAAGCGTGAATATGAATATAAAGAGTTAATATGCCTCTTCTGGGCTCGCTCGTCACATCGTAGACCTCATCTATCAGGCTTTCCATCAGGCGAGATCGAGATCAAGAGTAGGCTCATCCAGAATAAAAAAAACAACAATAGCCTTATGACGTAATGTGAATCCTACCCACATTGCCAGTTATCTCTTTTAACACAAAACATAAAAGCATCTATCTCATTATTCCATCATTAATATCAATACTAACCTCAATTTCAGATCCAACAGCCGTGGCTTCACTGATATTAACAATGTAAGGCCTATTATGGAAGACCGGTGGGTTATCATTGACATCTTTTACTGGTATGACACGCCTCAGTGACACTGTGTTCGGCTCTGTGTCTGCGATGCCTTCATCTGTAATACAATTGATTTCCCGCATGAATAAGTGTGCAACATAAATTATTTTGAAAAACCGGACAAGTGCGAATCGGAATAGACAATCGGGGGTTCCGTAACTGGAGCAGAAGTTTTTGATAATTTTGATTATAAATAAGAATTGCATCTTAAAAGATATATGAAATATAATTTAGAATATACACATCAAGCCTTTTCATATGATACCTCAATTAAACTAAAAGCCACAATTTTTAATTTCAACCCTCTTTCAAGACTATATTTCTTTACGATTTAATTAAAAATGTGTAGTTTTCAGATTTTTCCTTGAAGTTGTATTATAAAAAGATGTTACTTATCAAATTTCTTGGTCAAGTACCCAAGGGGAAGTACCCTATCGATTTTGATTCCATTAAGAGAGTCGAAATACGCGTTTTTCGCTGCATAAACGGCCGTATCTTTATTTGTGTTAATTCAGAAGTTTGTTTTTTTCAGAGCCTCTAGAGACTAGACCTGAGTATATGGTTTTAAATTTAACTCGATATCTCAACGCGTTTCCGAAATAAAGTGTTTTGACAGACAGAAAGACAGACAACAAAGTGATCCAATCAGGGTTTTTCCTTTTTAGGTATGGAACCCTAAACATTGAAAGATTTCTTACGAAAATATCTGATGACTCCGAAATAGAACATTAAAAGTACAGTTATGAAGCAAAGAAAGAAACGGAAATAATTAGGAAAGTTAGCAAAGTGTTGTTAATTAACGAACTTTTGCTAGCTCTATGTTCATTGTGAAATGAACTTTTGGTGTTATGTACTAAGTCGAAAGTTCAAATGAAAACAAAATATCTGTGAACATTGCTAACATCAATGAGACCACTAAAAAGTTAAGAAGATAGGTACATGCTATCTCTCGTAAACATGAAAAGTATTTTAAACACTCATTGCCAATAAGGCACTGGTCGAATCAAAGCTCCAGAGCCTTGAAAATCGGCGACGTGTTGCAAGTCTATCGATTTCCGGGGAGTGTCTGATGGAATTGCATAATTTAATTCCACCAAGCCCGTTCCATCATCGGACTATAAGACATGGCGATGCGCCATTGTTATTTGGTAGACATACCACCCATACGCACAAAACGTTATGGGAATACTTTCTTTGTTCGTATAGCTAAGGAGTGGAATTGCCTTTCGGAGTATTTCCTAATAGATATAACCTTTTTTTTTGTCAGGTGGCAAAATCATCGAATGACTAATAGCTAAGTAGGGACCTGGGAGTCTTAAAGTTAAGAGCTTAACCCAGAGCGGAGAAAATTATTCGATCTTCCCACCAAGAGAAAAAAAAGGTTACTTCTAGGTAAGCGTGCTTCATCTTCGACCACATCTTCGCTTAAAATCATGTGAGATGGTGGTCAAACGCGAACTTATCATTAGTTAAAATAAAATGGATTACCAGTAATACTGATGATGACTTCCAATGCATTCTGCTCTTCCCTGTCCAAAGTCTTGGCAAGAGTGACGACGCCCGTTAGCGAGTCTACTGAGAAGTACTGTCCTGATATGGAGTAACGAAGCGGTCCGTTCTCTGGATCCATACCTGAAATTGAAATGGTAAGATTGTTAAAAAGAAGCGTTTGCACCATTTATGTACCTATTTTTATTTTCCTTCTTCTCGGCTGTATTTTACAGGTAGCATAACTAAAACTGACATTCATTTTTTATCTGATCTATTACAGAAACTTCATTTCCAACTTGTTTAAAAAACAAAAATAAACAGATTCCCAATTCAATGTAACAAATTCTCACATGGGCTGATTCTCAAGTCAATAGATTTATTAATTAATTAATTTAAACTTTATGTACAATGGTGTTACATGGGCGGAAACATTTAGTCATAGAGACCATGCTACGATCTAAACATTCTTCTAAACATTTACCATTTATATAGAATTTTGGTGCCCTCTGACAGAGGCTATTATTGCCGTCAAACCCATCTTTTGTTAAATCTGAATTATGTATGCCAAATAAGATTCTCATTATCATGTAAACATGTAGCCAAACATCACAATTATTAATTGAATTGAATGTTTCCCTTCTTATAATAAAATTGAAGATATGTTAGTAATTTTTTCCTATTTTACTTTTTAATAATTTTATTGAATATTGATTGTATTTTAATGTTACAAAATAACATGATTTCTATTTTAATTGCTCATGCAGAGGCATATACTAAGCTGCTTTTATGCTTTATTATTAATATGCGTACAACGCAGTGTGGTGGAATATTGTTTAAATGTTTACATTTGTAATGCATTGTATGCATGTTGCATATTGTAGCTATTAATTGTTTTGTCTTGTACTTAATTTCTTTCAGCTTCATTCTCAGTAAAAAAGATAACATTACCTTTTAAATGGTATACCGGTGTCCCAACAGGCGTATCTTCAGACAGAGTAAACTGCGACATATCCCCGATCTGTGGCACGAAGTGAGGCGCCCTGTTGATGACCTGGCTCCAGCATGATTGCAGCAGGGAGATGACCAGCAGGATTATCAACGGGATCGGGTCTGATATCACTGTTGGAATCTTTCGACGCTGGAATATTATCTCTGCCATTCTGAAAATGAGAATAGAAATA
Source organism: Tholera decimalis (assembly GCA_943138885.2). Lineage (NCBI taxonomy): Eukaryota > Metazoa > Arthropoda > Insecta > Lepidoptera > Noctuidae > Tholera > Tholera decimalis. The sequence goes on along the minus strand of OW964552.2, from coordinate 2,514,289 downwards.
CTACAGAACCAGCTGTGCCGTGGAAATTCCGGGATTAACGAAGATATTTTTTCTATCTTCTAGTGAAAGTCCCATTAAAATTGGGGTAAAACTTTCTTTTATGGCCCGTTGATTTTCGGTTCGGGGAGGGAGGAAAGTAGTGCTACTCCCCTGTACCATCCCCCCTCGCGCAACCCCATGATTATGGAGATATCCATGGTTAAAGTTTTTAGGTTAGAATAAAAATTTCAGAAAGAATTTGGTATCGTTTGGCAGGAGGGGATGAAGAGAGGAGTGGGAGTGGAGGGACGGGGAAGGGAGGTGCTCCTCTCCTTCCCTGCATTACTCCAATGAAAAGGTTTTCGAAAAACTGAAAAGTTGGCTAAAAGGTGTAGCGGGGCTCAATGGGTAAAAAAAAATAACCGAGTCGGGTTGCCCCAAGTCCCGAGCTCGCTTCGCTCGCTATTGCATCTTAATTTCTCCTAGTAGCAGTTGGAACTACCATGAATACTATTTATCATATATGTATTGCGTGCTATTTTCCAATTTGTGTGGAAACTTTAAAAATTATAGGTATATCGTAAGCCGTGAATTTTCGCAACTTTAAAATTTGTAATAGATTTCTATGTATTTATGAGTATAGGAACATCCAAATCAACATTCACGTTCCGTTCCACAGTTTAAACAAAAATTCGTATTTTTTTGTGTAAAAACGTCAACGTAATTACATAATATAGCACAGTTATAGCACACTAATAACACACCAAAAATACGTGAATATGTGAAAATCAAATCATAGTCAAGTAAAAATATGACACAAAATTGAACAAAATGCACCTCTGCCGGCAACGGAACGTGAAATGTCAAATTTGACATCTACCATGACAATTTATCCAACCTAAAAATCATAGATGATACCTATAAAAATTTGCAAATTGCGTGATATTTTCCAATTTGTATGAGAAACTTAAAAATTATGTCTCCTAAACCAAGAATTTGCGCAACAGGACAATTAGTAAAAAGCTTTTATTTTTGTGAGTACTATCTACAGTAAAAACATGAACTTTCAACTCAATGATCCATAAAGGAAAGTTTAGTTAAAATCGATTCGGACAAACCGAAAGACAGATAAACATTTATTAAAGTTTTTTTGTATTTTAGTGTCATGGAACTAACAAAAAGCACTTGAGAAAATACAGTTGTAAAGACATCTATCTCGCAAAAAGGGGAATTACCATAGAAATCTTGTATCGCAGAAACATTAACACACAACTAGCCTACGTATAATTTACCCGATATCAAACAATGGGCAGTTGCCCACCAGACAAAACACTGTCTGGTCGAAGAATCCTCCCTTTTCAATGGGATTGCGGGACTTTCCACCCTGTACCGCTTATTCCCAAACAGTTATTTTAAAATCATAAACAGATTTCTCTATATGAATAGATAATTATCAAGTAACTTCACTTGAGACCAGAAGACAGGTCCCAACCGACGGTGCTTTAAGGAGCTAAGTATGTTTAGGCTTTAACGACTTTAAATTGCATTAAAAGGCAAAAATACATATCATTAATAAAATAAACAATTATATAAACATAATTATATACTTAACAAGTATAGAAAAATAAATGAGGTACCTATAAAGTTCTTTTCAATACACTTCCTCGAAAACTCGCTCTTATCGCACTACGATTAGGTTCAACATGCAATGTATTTCACAATGTATTTACCATTCCAGATTTTACCACAGATAACATTAAACAACTATTCAATTCCTTATAGGTATTCGGCAGTGATTGTTTTTTTTTGCACAGCAATGAGACGCATGTTTTTCAACCGACGACCAAAAGAGGAGGTTATCAATTCGACGCGTATATTTTTTTTTTTCTCTTTTTTTTTTTTTTTTTTTATGTATGATCACCGATTACTCGAAGACGGCTGAACCGATTTGGAAAATTCTTTTTTTGTTTGAAAGGGTATACTTCGAAATTGGTACCATTTATCACCAAGACAGGATCTGATGATGGGATCCTGGAGAAATCGAGGGAACTCTTCAAATATTATAGGCACACCTATAGCGTTTTGGGTATTTCTTATAGAAACTTGTGCAGTTGCTCTCAAAAAATACCATTTGGGGAAGTGGAACTGATGATGAAGACCACAGATGGCCGCCGAACCTACTCAATAATAAGTATTTCGTGGATTGCGATTCGAATACTTGAATATGGATGTTAAGCACTTTATGTTCGTCACAATGCATATGGTGATGTAGAGCTGATGGTGAAGTACCAGGAGAACTCCTCAAAAATTAACGGCCCAGCATTGGGAAAAGCAATATTATGTAAAAGGTTATAAGTAGTTGACATTTAGGCTCTTTTAACTAGGTAAATTAAAAATCGACCAACTAAAAAGAGTGAAATAGATCTAGATTGTAACGAGGGAGAATTAAAAGATAGTTTGACATCTGATACTGAAATAATATCAATAAAACGGTTAAGTCGCAGAGTGTCAGATGGTTCTGGATGGACTGACAGTGAGACTTTAAGAGTATGTTTCAAAGGATCCTCACTACCGGCATATATATATATGTATGGAGTTCGTATAAATGTGGAGCCATATGTATACCCTGTTACGCAATGTTCCAATTGTTGGAAATTCGGCCATTACAAGAAGATTTGTCCAAACAAGAAAATTGTTTGTCCCAAATGTAGCCAAAACCATGAATGCTGTGACACAACCTCATATAGGTGCGTCAATTGTAAAGGCGATCATCTTGCATTGAGTAAAAGTTGCCCTATGTATGAAAAGGAGAAAAAACTTAGAAGCATAATGTCCCAATTCAACTGCACATACAAAAAAGCCCTTATAATTTACGTCCCATCTTCGACTCCAATTCCGGAGAGCTTTGATATAGTAAATTCTGTACCTCAACCTATAACTGAGCAAACATATTCAACTTCTGTACAGAAAACACCGCGGCCACTATATTCCTCTGTCTGCATGGGTAGGGGCAACTCTAAAACAACTGAAGCGACAAAAAATCTAGCAGATTCTGCAGGCCACGCCAGTTCTACTACTTATAAATCGAGGACACAAAAGTCGAAGAAAAAAACACATAATCAGTATTACAACAATACCTACTTTGATTGGGAAAGTTTGTGTCTAGACTCTGATTGTGATAAAAGCAACAAAGAAGAAGAGGAAGAACCCGAAAGATATAATGATACTACAAACAGGAAAACATTCGGAGAACTAATGAAAAAACTGAAGGAAATATTTTTTTTAAGAATACTTCAATTTTAGAAAAGATTACCAGTATGATAAGATGTTGCATTGATTGGATAATATTAACAACTTTTGAAAATATCTCTGACTGGCCCATTATAAAACAGACATTCGACTTTTTTATGTTAATAAATGGATAATAACAGCAAAAAAATTCAATTAAGTATACTCCAATGGAACGCACAGAGTTTAAGATCTAAGTTGATGACATTTGAAAACTTATTGCTACAGGGAAAGGTCCACATTGCAGCCATAAGTGAAACTTGGTTAGAACCAGATAGTTATCTTAGGCTGTCAAGTTATAACATATTCCGCAAGGATAGGGATGATGGGTATGGTGGGGTTGCTATTTTCACACATAAGTCGATACAAGCTCACCTCTCTACAGTTCAAAGTGTAAACCCGGGTATCGAACTTATCTGTGTCAAAGTGGAAAATTGTTGTGATATCGAATATGTTGTTTCTGGGTACTGTGCTCCGTCTGTGCGTACTAATCGGCGGGACTGGGACTCAATTTTTTCTGTGCATCAAAAGAAATGTCTTGTTATGGGAGATTTTAATGGGCACCACACCAATTGGTCCTACAAAACCGATGTAAGAGGATCGCAAATCTGTGATGCAATTTTAGATAGCAGTTTTGTCACACTAAATGATGGTAAGTACACTCGTGTTAGGCTAGTGAATAACCAACTACAACAGTCCGCGCCTGATATTACGTTAGTTTCTTCGGATTTGGCAATGTCATTTAACTGGAGCGTAATGAACGAATCTCTTGGAAGCGACCATCTAATGATTAAAATCACTACAAATCTCAATGCTGTACCAAAAAACATTTATAGACGTAATTTCAAGAGAGCTGATTGGGATAATTACGAAAAAATGCTAAAGACAATATTTTCTGACTTTCACATGTCAGGTAATCTTCAAAGTGATTACGATAAATTTATTGATTACATCAATTTAGCAGCGGACGTTCATATTCCGCAAACAAAATTTAACTTGAACCCTACTAACGTCTTTGTCCCCAAACCTTACTGGAATGCAGACCTTTCCAAATCAGTGGCTGAACGTAGACTCGCCCTTTCAGCTTTTAGACGCAATCCGATACCCAATAATCTAGCACGTTTAAAAACAAAAATATATGAGTCACAAAAATTAATACGCAATGCTAAAAATAAAGGTTGGCAGGATTTTTGTACATCACTAGACGGTACAACTTCCCAAAGTCAAGTATGGCAAAAGATGAGATGGTTTAAAGGACGCAGTAGTACTAGGCAATATGTAGATAGCGGGCGAGCTAATAAGTTACTTCGTAGCCTAACTCCCGATTATACATCACCGCATGATCTATCTTTTTTTTCTAGTAATCTCAAATTAGAATCACCAATTAAAATACAAGAACTCAAAAACTGTATTCGTTCTAAGGATACTTCACCCGGTTGTGACAATATCTCATACTCAATGATTAAAAATCTTCCGGATAATGGTAAACATATATTGTTATCGTTGTACAATGGCTCACTGTCAACCGGCTTTGTGCCTACTCAATGGCGTGACGTCAGGATCGTACCAATACCTAAGCCTGGACGCGATCCGCAGTCTTACTCCTCACTCAGACCAATATCAATGTTGTCGTGTCTGTGTAAAATTTTCCATAGTATTTTAAACAGCCGAATAGAATGGTTCATCGAAAAAAATAACATATTGTCACCATATACTACGGGATTTAGAAAAAGTCATTCTACAATGGATAATTTGGTTAATTTAGTATCTAATATACAATCGGGTTTTACAGATAGCAAAATAACGATCGGATGCTTTTTAGATTTGGAAAATGCCTATAATAATGTTAATATTATTTCACTAATGCAAACAATGGATTTGATTGGGGTGGGATCTAAAATATGTCAATATTTATGGCACTTTTTAAAAGAAAGAAGGCTGAAGGTTTTAATAAATAATGGTTACATCTGTCGCACTACTGGTCGCGGTTTAGCCCAAGGTGACCCTTTGTCGCCGTTACTTTTTAACATATTAACTTCAAATATCTGTACAAGTATAATGAGCAGCGGAGTAATGATATCACAATACGCCGATGACTTTGTAATTTATTCGGTTAATAATAACATAAGAGAAAGTGTTAATCGCTTACAAAACTCAATGGATATTTTAGTCAGATTACTTTCAAACATAGGTTTAGAAATCTCGTCTTCAAAAAGTAAAGTTTGCGTTTTTAAGAGAGGATATAAGAGAGAAAATGTAAATATTTTAATTAATGAAACCTCGTTAGAAGTAGTAGATAATATAAAGTATTTAGGGTTATGGCTAGACCGTTCACTCAGATGGAAAAAACATATTGGTGAAGTGGCAGAAAAATGTTTAAAATCTATGAAAGTCTTTCAAGTGCTTGCTGGGTCGGCCTGGGGTGTACATCCATATTACTTGAGACAATTGTACATATCTATCATACGTTCAAGACTAGAATATGGCAATTTTCTTTATGACAATGGACACAAGGGTAGTTTATTAAAATTAGACCGTGTACAAAATCAGTGCATGCGCATTATTGGTGGTTTTGTGAGGACGACATCAATTCATGTAATGGAATGTGAACTTTGTATTCAACCTTTATTTATACGCCGATACTACCTAGCTGGTAAATATTGGTTAAAAATTAATTCGTTCCGAGGTAATAATATATTTCCTGCTATTAACAATCTTGTCGGCTCATGCCAGCGGAGTTACTGGCAACATAAAAAGAAACCACTATTGGTGACAGTACATGAGTTTCTTATAAATAACCCTATACAAACATCGGTGCAATTAGAAAGGTTTTCCATGAGCACGTGGGCCAGCAGTGTGGACCTATCCAATGTAGTAAAACCTTGTGTAGATTTAATTGATAAACCAAAACATCAGTATAGATCTACCCACATACAGCAAGTTTGTGAGCAATATTTAACAACTAATTATTTGTATTATTACTGTATCTATACTGATGGTTCACAGGAAGGTAGCGGGTCGGGTTGGGCTGTTTATGATCCTCAAATGAAATGTTCCATTAAGTTCAGAACATGTGCTAAAGTTTCGATTATGTATGTGGAACTTTTAGCAATCGCAGAAGCTATTTCATACATCGAGTCATTCGAATCAGGAAATTATTTAATTTTGACCGATTCCAGAAGTGCTCTGCAACACCTGGCTCGATGCACCTCGAATTGTCGAGGGACACCGATAGCCTACAAAATTTTAGAATCCATTTCCAGGATCCAAAATAAGAACAAAATTACTTTACAATGGATACCATCCCATATTGGCTTGTATGGAAATGAGCAAGTTGATCGGTTAGCGAAAGAGGCGATTACAGACGGTATCTTCGTGGAGTGCCAGCCCTTATTTAGTGACCTCTTGTTTAGAGTACGAGACCAGTGTATGGTACTGTGGAAAGAATACCATGATGAGAGGTCACTGTTTAAAGGGATTTGGTACAAGATCATTCAGCCCAGCCTTACCCGCAGTCCATGGTTTGGTGGCACAGAGATGTCCCGACATGAAATTGTAACCGCGTTTAGACTTCGTTCTGGACACATTCCTTTAAATAGCTTTGCTTTCTTAATGAGGAAGACTGAGTCACCCAACTGTTCAGAATGTGATAACGTAGAAGATGTCACTCATATTTTGGCGGAATGTGTCCGGAACGAAGCTGAAAGAAACGATTATTTACAAAAAAGATGTTTGTGTCCCAATAATATGGGAATTTACACTAGTAGTCTGGCGTTTCCATTATCAGAGAGCGCCAAAGATCTTTATAAAATTGTTAATGTAGGTATTAAGCGTAGGTAAATGTAAAGAAAGACCCTACGAGGGTGGCATGGTCATTGTTATCAAACCCTCTATAAAAAATAAAGAGAAAAAAAAAAAAAAAAAAAAAAAAAAATTTGCATTTATCAACAAATTAAATGTTTTATTTATGTTCCAAGTGACAAAAAAAAATATCAGGCTGTTTTGCAGCTTCATACCTTTGCTTCTCCTTTAACCCGCGAAGGTAAAGCGCGAGGAAAGAGTGAATTAAATCTTATTAATTTGTGTTTTTTGCGTGATTATGTCGAATTTAAGTTTTGATGAGAACAATTTAGATGCTACGCCGCCAGATATTGTGATTGAGGCTCAAAATGCTTGCGATAGCCTTTTGCCATCTAAACCGAAGCTGAAATATATGGAAAACATTCATAATTTTCTTCAATGGAAAATAAATAAAAATCAAAAATCATTTTCGGAGCAAGTATTTTTCTTCGAAAGTGTATTGAAAAACGTCGTTTGATACACGTGGTCATTTGTTACTGCAGTACTCGGCTCCACAACCCCCTCGCCTTGCGTCTCGGGCGTAACTCCACCTCGGCCGCAATAACAAACTTCCTCCACTTGTATCAAAATGATTCGACAACACGTTTTGCTTAGTGGCTGAACGATTGGTGTCACGGCTTCGATTACCACATAGAACTTCTATGATGGATATTTAAGACCTAGGAATAGTTATTCCAGGTTTGGTTATTTGTGTATTTGAGTTTAAACGATCTTAACCCGCCATTGGTGACGTATATGTCTCTGAGACCGGGTAGTTTAAAAACAAAGAATATATTTTACACCGTTTATCGAATTACGTTGCGATTTCGAGTAGCTGCCTTGGTGCACGCCCCCCCCTACCATTAGGCCATCCCGCGGCAGCGACGCGGGCGCACGTTCCTGAGTTTTGGCGCCAACCCGGTCCGTGAGATCGGCGTCACCAACGAAGTAAGTCAAATGTTTATTGTTTTTTTTTCTAAATTACTTAATTTGATAGGACTGTTGTTGTTATTTATAGTGTGAATGTAAGATTTTATGTTTAGTAAGCATTTTACTCGTTTTTAGTGATATTTTACTAGATATTACTAGAAATATTTACGCATTTTTCAAATAAATTGTATTTGTTTTTGTTTTAGTATGTCTTACGAAAATGAACAGCGACGTTTTGAGGCTTTTCGCCATGAAGCTATTTCTGATGAGGACGAATTACAAACATCATCGGAAAGTGAGCACTTGAGCACGTAGTACCTACTTGCTCAAGTTGTTTGGCTGTTGACGATGAGTGATTTTGGTATTATATTTTTTATTATTTAGTAGAAGTATTACCATTTTTGTTTCTTTATTTCATGTTTCCAATGTCATAAGACTGACTAAGGCTGATTTCACAGTTATTATGCAAAAATTTGTTACTAGGTTTGTTAGTCTAAAAAATATTGTCGTAATAGCTTATAATTATAACGCATCCAAAAATATTGTCTCATGCTAATAAAAGAGATTTGATTTATATTTTTGCCTATATTTTATTGGAAAAAAAATGTTCTATTTTATATCCTTTCCAGTTCAAAATAGCATAAACAATATTAAAAAAGAAATACATGGAGCCCAAAATCCCGGTGCCTGAGACCGGGGTCACCAACAATGTAAGCTAAATACACGTCACCGGTGGCGGGTTAAGCGCATTAACAGTCAACATCATCTGCATAGGCTTTTCCTTACTATTTATGCTGGGGTTGGCTTTCAGTGCATGCAGCTGACACTACGAGCTCCACATCAATACAAGAGAAATTAAGTAGGCACCAATTAAATAATTACAGGCAACGAACTGGACCTAATAGGAAATCAAAAGCATACCACAGAACTAACAATTCATAAAATATAAACAAACCGAATATATTTCGAGGTCTTCTTCCCCCATGCGTGAAGACGTAGTCATAACGATTCATAATAGTGGTACGTAATTAAAATACTTAACATTCATAACGCTTGGTTACTCAGTATTACTGAGCTAATGCATTGCATAATACCGGTATTACTGCAAAGATTCCTGCATAAACTGCCTCGTAGTAGCATTGGCTTAGCAGTAGCAGGTTGTGGGGTCGGGAAACAGACAGGAATATTTTCAACGAGGATTTCTCATTAGCTGCAGATTATTTATTTATTTATTAAAACTTTATGCAACACA